>CP136068.1:111365125-113982990 GCA_032622095.1 Siphonodentalium dalli | reverse complement strand
ATGATGGTGGATGATGATAATTATGGTGGATGATGGTAATGATGGTGGATGATGGTAATGATGGTGGATGATGATGATAATGATGGTGGATGATGATAATGATGATGGATGATGGTAATGGTGGTGGATGATGGTAATGATGGTGGATGATGATAATGATGGTGGATGATGGTGGATGATGATAATGATGGTGGATCATGGTGGATGATGATAATGATGGTGGACGATGATAATGATGGATGATGGTAATGATGGTGGATGATGGTAATGGTGGATGATGGTAATGATGGTGGATGATGATAATGATGGTGGATGATGATAATGATGGTGGATGATGTTGGATGATGATAATGATGGTGGATCATGGTGGATGATGATAATGATGGTGGATGATGGTAATGGTGGTGGATGATGGTAATGATGGTGGATGATGATAATGATGGTGGATGATGATAATGATGGTGGATGATGATAATTATGGTGGATGATGGTAATGTTGGTGGATGATGGTAATGATGGTGGATGATGATGATAATGATGGTGGATGATGATAATGATGGTGGATGATGGTAATGGTGGTGGATGATGGTAATGATGGTGGATGATGATAATGATGGTGGATGATGATAATGATGGTGGATGATGATAATGATGGTGGATGATGGTAATGATGGTGGATGATAGTGGATGATGATAATGATGGTGGATGATGATAATGATGGTGGATGATGATAATAATGATGGATGATGATAATGATGGTGGATGATGATAATGATGGTGGATGATGATAATGATGGTGGATGATGATAATGATGTTGGATGATGATAATGATGGTGGATGATGATAATGATGGTGGATGATGATAATGATGGTGGATGATGATAATGATGGTGGATGATGATAATGATGGTGGATGATGATAATGATGGTGGATGATGGTGGATGATGATAATGATGGTGGATGATGGTAATGATGGTGGATGATGGTGATGATGGTGGATGATAATGATGGTGGATGATGATAATGATGGTGGATGATGATAATGATGGTGGATGATGATAATGATGGTGGATGATGGTAATGATGGTGGATGATGGTATTGATGGTGGATGATGGTATTGATGGTGGATGATGGTATTGAAGGTGGATGATGATAATGATGGTGGATGATGATAATGATGGTGGATGATGATAATGATGGTGGATGATGATAATGATGGTGGATGGTGATAATGATGGTGGATGATGATAATGATGGTGGATGATGATAATGATGGTGGATGATGATAATGATGGTGGATGATGATAATGATGGTGGATGATGATAATGATGGTGGATGATGATAATGATGGTGGATGATGATAATGATGGTGGATGATGGTAATGGTGGTGGATGATGGTAATGATGGTGGATGATGATAATGATGGTGGATGATGATAATGATGGTGGATGATGATAATGATGGTGGATGATGATAATGATGGTGGATGATGATAATGATGATGGATGATGATAATGATGGTGGATGATGATAATGATGGTGGATGATGATAATGATGATGGATGATGGTAATGATGGTGGATGATGATAATGATGATGGATGATGGTAATGGTGGATGATGATAATGATGGTGGATGATGGTAATGATGGTGGATGATGGTAATGATGGTGGCTGATGATAATGATGGTGGATGATGATAATGATGGTGGATGATGATAATGATGGTGGATGATGATAATGATGGTGGGTGATGATAATGATGGTGGATGATGATAATGATGGTGGATGATGATGATGATGTTGGATGATGATAATGATGTTGGATGATGGTGATGATGGTGGATGATTGTAATGATGGTGGATGATAATGATGGTGGATGATGATAATTATGGTGGATGATGGTAATGATGGTGGATGATGATAATGATGGTGGATGATGGTGGATGATGGTAATGATGGTGGATGATGATAATGATGGTGGATGATGATAATAATGATGGATGATGATAATGATGGTGGATGATGATAATGATGGTGGATGATGATAATGATGGTGGATGATGATAATGATGGTGGATGATGGTAATGGTGGTGGATGATGGTAATGGTGGATGATGGTAATGACGGTGGATGATGATAATGATGGTGGATGATGATAATAATGATGGATGATGATAATGATGGTGGATGATGATAATGATGGTGGATGATGATAATGATGGTGGATGATGATGGATGATAATGATGATGGATGATGATATTGATGGTGGATGATGATAATGATGGTGGATGATGATAATGATGGTGGATGATGATAATGATGGTGGATGATGATAATGATGGATGATGGTATTGCTGATGGTAATGATGGTGGATGATGATAATGATGGTGGATGATGGTGGATGATAATGATGATGGATGATGATATTGATGGTGGATGATGATAATGATGGTGGATGATGATAATGATGGTGGATGATGATAATGATGGTGGATGATGATAATGATGGTGGATGATGGTGGATGATGATAATGATGGTGGATGACGATAATGATGGTGGATGATGGTGGATGATGGTAATGATGGTGGATGATGATAATGATGGTGGATGATGATAATGATGGTGGATGATGATAATAATGATGGATGATGATAATGATGGTGGATGATGATAATGATGGTGGATGATGATAATGATGGTGGATGATGATGATAATGATGGATGATGGTAATGATGATTGTAATGATGGTGGATGATGATAATGATGGTGGATGATAATGATGATGATGATGGATGATGATAATGATGGTGGATGATGATAATGATGGTGGATGATGATAATGATGGTGGATGATGGTAATGGTGGTGGATGATGGTAAGTTGGATGATGGTAATGATGGTGGATGATGATAATGATGGTGGATGATGATAATGATGGTGGATGATGATAATGATGGTGGATGATGATTATGATGGTGGATGATGATAATGATTGTGGATGATGGTAATGGTGGATGATGGTGGATGATGGTAATGGTGGATGATGGTAATGATGGTGGATGATGATAATGATTGTGGATGATGATAATGATTGCGGATGATGATAATGATGGTGGATGATGGTGGATGATGATAATGATGGTGGATGATGATAATGATGGTGGATGATGATGATAATGATGGTGGATGATGATGATGGTGGATGATGATATTGATGGTGGATGATGATAATGATGGTGGATGATGATAATGATGGTGGATGATGGTAATGATTGTGGATGATGATAATGATGGTGGATGATGATAATGATGGTGGATGATGGTGATGATGGTGGATGATGATAATGATGGTGGATGATGGTAATGATGGTGGATGATGATGATGGTGGATGATGGTAATGATGGTGGATGATGGTAATGATGGTGGATGATGATAATGATGGTGGATGATGATAATGATCGTGATGATGATTATGATGATGCTGGTGATGATGGTGATGATGATTTTTATAATGATGCTGATCATGATTAAGATGATGATGGTGGTGGTGATGATGACGACGATGATGGTTATTATGATGGTGATGATGATGATAATACAAATTATAACGATGATGGTGACGATCATGATGCTGAAATTGTTGATGAGCCCCAAAGGGACCAAACCAATCTTTGAAAGAATTTGTTTTCCGTGCCCACGTGCATGCTGGATAGTTTTGTCACTATAGACATGTGTGTATCAATAATTTCAGGAACATCGTTAAGATTCGTGACGGATTTGGTACTAAAGTTGGCAGTCTTTTTAGATGGAATTCGACGACCATTGCCTGCTATATTATGGCTATATGCAGCAACTGGAAACTAGCATTAGCAACGATAGCCTTAAGCCCAACCCTCTTCATTCCAATCGCCTTTGGACACAAGGTATGAGGCTATCATCCCCTTGTTCATACGCTGGATTCTGTGTTTTGAGCCGTATATAACGCCAGACCCTGACTCAATCGTACGCCGAATCCCGACTGCTTAAAGTGGATCATGCTTCCAGCAAAATTCACAATTAAGCTGTTTGTAGGTCATTCACATATATATTCTTGCAATAGTTATGCTTTCTGAAACTGTAACTACGTACATGTAGAAATATATTTTATGATAAACACACTAAACCAACATATTTACATTACATTACATTACATATATACCATGCAACATCATAATTATCCTCGTGATCATTATCAATGGAATTATATAGCCCTCTAAAAATGACAGGTAAAGGCTTGAAATAGTATGTCTGACATTTGCAGAATGAGGTCCCCAGTGTTTTAGTTACTTTTCCCCTTCTGTTCAGTTTCTATATCCCCTAATTAACAGACGATAAAATGCATTAACGATGTGACTAATGGGTGAACATCACCAACTTCAACTGAGGAACTTCAATCTTATCCTAGGTCTCCAAAAGTAGTTGAGCCCTAAACAGAATGAAGGTTCTGTGCTCAGAGCAGTGTCACTAAATTCACCCTCGGAGGACCTAATTCTGCAATTGTCAGATACAATATTTCAAGTCTTGTTGACAGGGTCACAAGTTAACCATATGTAGCGATCGCATTGTAAATATAGAAGGCTCGAGAGGTCTAGATCTCTTGGTCACAGTCGTTGGATGCTTTTTGTGATCACCGAAGTTAAGCAAAGTCAAGCTCGGTTAGTCCTTGGATGGGTGACCAGCTTGGGATTCCGTATCCTGCCAACTTTCGATGCGACTCCTGCACTTCTCTCTCTCTCTCGTTGCTGCAAAGGAAGCAAACCAACTAATCATCGTCATTCGGTATTTGTAGCTGGCAAAAAAGTACACGGAAGCTGAAAATGAAGCGTACTCTAAAGCGGGGGCGGTTGCCCATGAAGCGATAGGTGCCATCCGAACCGTCACTGCGTATGGGGGACAAGAGAAGGAATGTGAACGGTAAGCGATAGGTAACGAGCAGACGGAGGTCGGATCTCAAGCTATGAATACAAGAAAACCAATGTCAGAAATGGTAACGCGCTCAAGATCATATATTATATCAAATATCAAATCCAGTCAAAAGTCGGGATTTTTTTTACCCTGTGCCAATGCATTCACTTATATATGCGAGTCGACCATAGGTCACCTCGCATATATAAGAGAATGCATTGGCCTAACAATTTTTTACAATTTTAATAATTTTTCCTTGTATTCTTTAACAATTTTATAATTTCACCCATACAGAGCCCCAGACAAACATGAGCAGACGACACTCTTCTATATGCTTCTATATATGTGTGGGGTTCCCTGCATGGTAATGGATGTTTTTTATTTTATGTCCTAAAAATTGTAAGAAACATTTATTTAAAAATAATGATAAAAAATTGTTAGGCCAATGCATTCAATAATTAACATTCTATAAATAGATCCCCCATGCACTATGGCGGAGCCCAGGTGCAACAAGAATTTGTACATTTATAGTATACACGCGGCACGCGTAATTAGATCTTGTTAGACACTGCTAGGACCAAATATTTTAAACAGGTTTATGCTGGTAGCACATAACATATCAAGGATCAGTGGAATTATAGTACACATCTACAGTTATGTTCTATATTTGTAGCTATAGATCGGTGGATGTCAGTCTCTTTAAAGACATATTATGTAAGTGAAACTGATAAAATAGTATCCAGGAGCTATGCCAAGTGTAGGAATTTAGCATTCTACTAACATCACTGTAAATCTGAATCAAATCGACTGTACCACTCCATATAAAACATTGTCTGAACAATGCTCAATTGTAAATATTTACTACTCGATTCGGGATGCATCAATCGGCGATGAACTGACGAAAATGGTTTCGCCATCGAGATCGAGTCACTGCATTTAATTAATATATAAGAATGATGGTGGATATACTCTTTGTGGAAATACCTACTTTCAACAAGATTAATCTACATTTCTATTTGAGCCTCCTACCGGAGTGTTTCACATCACTTTAATAACAAATGATAGGATCAGTGGAATCATAGTACACAAATACAATTATGTTCTATATTTATAGTGTAGATTAATCTTGTTTGAAGTAGGTATTTTTACAAATATTACATCCAAATTGACAACAAACACCGTCATTCTTATTTATTAATTAAATGCAGTTCAGTTTATCGCCCACTGTTGCGTCCCGAATCGAGTAGTAAATATTTACATTTGAGCGTAGTTCAGACGATGTTTTCTATGGAGTGTACATTTGATTTGCTTCAGATTTTCGGCAATATTAATAGAATGTTACATTCCTCCAGTTGGCATTACTCCTGAATACTATCTTATCAGTTATCGCACCCGAACAAGTACATAATATGTCTTTAAATATAACTAATCATGAAGTTCTGTTTGTAATTGTCATCAATTTTAAAGAGTCTGGATTCTATCTGGCAATGAGCTGTTACTCACTAACCTGTGACCATAGTATGCGACATGACCAATTCAACTAATGGAGAGATTGGATTTGGATATGTAACAAATAAATTTATTTGAATCAGGGATGAGTGCAAAATACAATAATCTACTACAGTAATGCCCTGAGTAATCGACTCCTTAACCACAGAAAATATGAACCCATTCGGTCGAGAGCTTTCTGATGAATGGCAACAAGCCATATTTCCGACTAAATCTTGAAAAGTTACCCATAATTCTGCTGTGGTTAAGGAGTCGATTACTTAGGGCATTACTGTATATGAACAACATGGTAATTATAATGATATTGGGTAAAGACTTTTACACATTTTTAGCTCACCTGAGACGAAGTCTCCGGTGGAGCTATAGTCATCACTCCTCGTCCGTCCGACCATCATGAATCGTCTTCTTCTCCAAAAGTATAAGACCGAATGGGTTCATATTTGGTGTATATGTTCCGTAGGTGACTCACATTCAGATTTGTTCAAATGAAGTCACCAGGTCAATTAGTTGCAAAACCAGGGCCATAACTCTATTCCTCCATAGTAATTCTTAGAACAACTTCTTCTTAAGAACCATTGGGCTGATTTAGTTTATTAGCTCAAATTTACTTTGTAAAGTTGAGCTATTGCCATGGCTTTGTCGTCCGTGTGTGTGTATGCATGTGTACATGTGTGTGTGGTTCGTCAACAATACAGGCTACAGGTCGTACCTTTGGTCGGATCATTATGAAATTTGTCATAGCTGTTGACATCAATATTTAGACCGGAATGATTCATTTTGGGGTCATTCGGAAAAAAAAACATGTTCGCCAGCGGCCATCTTTGATTTCTAAATTCAATCCATTAGCACGGGCAACAGGTCGTACTGTTCGTCTGTTCATCATTAAATTTGTCATGGATGTTAATATGACATGTAGATGGGAACGATTAATTTTGGGGTCATTTGGCCAAAAAAACATGGCCGCCAGCAGCCATCTTGGATTTTACTCTTTGTATGACTAAATTCTTTTGCACGGGCTACAATTCGTACCTTTCTTCTGATCATCATAAAATTTGTCATGGATGTTGAAATTGCAATGTAGATGGGAAAGAGTCATTTTGGGGTCATTCGGACAAAAAACATGGCTGCCAGCGGCCATCTTTGATTTCAAAATTCAACGCATTAGCATGGGCTACAGGTCGTACTGTTCGTCTGATCATCATGAAATTTGTCATGGATGTTAACAATGACATGTAGATGGGAACAAGTCATTTTGAGGTCATTCAGCCAAAAAAACTGGCCGCCAGCAGCCATCTTGGATTTTGCTCTTTGTATGACTAAATCCTTTAGCATGGGCTATTGGTCGTACCTTTAGTTTGATCATTATAAATTTTGGAATGGATGTTAATAATGACATGTAGATGGGAACGAGTCATATTGGGGTCATTCGGCCAAAAAACATGGCCGTCAGTAGCCATCTTGGATTTTACTCTTTGTATGACTAAATCCTTTACTGCTCATTTTTTACACTCCTTAATCTCCTTTTAATCTCTCTATTCATTGCTCATCACAAAAAAATTACCTTCTTTACAAATTTGAGATACAGTGTCATTGACACTTTCATATTTGGTATGGAGGGTCCTTGGGTGACTGGGGTTCAGATTTGTTCAAATGGGGTCACTGGGTCAAACAGGGGCAGAGCCAGGGACATAAGTTAAAAAAAAAAAATTCAAATGAAAAATGAAAAAATTAACAAACAAAAAAACCAATAATCAAATAAATATTTTTTCATTTTAACCTTGGATTTGTTTTTAAACACACCAAACCCCCAATCCCATCATTCCCTCCCCACCACTACCTGTCCCTGCCACCCACAGTTTACCCTGCCTTGTTCACCCCATTTAAAGCCTTCTTTTGATTACAGCTGTAGCTATTTGACATGCCAATGTGTCCACAATGCTGGCCTTGTTTGTCCAGTCATTATAAAGTAATTAATTATCTCAATATCCACATTTCTCCTGGCTGAGAGTGAGCTGCATGAATGAAATTTAATCCTATGTGTTGCAATCTCAAATACAACTGTCCTGGCTTCTGATGAGGATAAAGTTTCATTAACCCTTTACCCAACAGAACGGCCCTGTGCCAATGCATTCTCTTATATATGCGAGTCTCGCATATATAAGAGAATGCATTGGCTTAACACATTACAAATTATAAAATTGTTAAAGAATGTAAGAAAAAATGGTAAAAAGTGTTAAAAAAAGATTTTTTTTAGGCCAATGCATTCTCTTATATATGCGAGGCGACCTATGGTCGACTCGCATATATAAGAGAATGCATTGGCACAGGGCATAACTGTAACTATCACAATGTGGTCAAGAAGCCGATTCCAATGATATCCATATTTGTATGGTTCTATTGAGACAGGCCGAAGATATTTTAGGCTGTTGAAGCTTTATTTGGCCGGTTTTGGCCGGTTTGTTGGGTAAAGGGTTAAGCTTACATGATAGGTGTGGTTATTTAAAACCTTTCATACCCTTTGAAATTTGAATGTTTTATCCTTCTGTTTTAACATTTAAATTTGTGTATGAACTATCTGTAGAATCAGTTTCTGATAACATACACTTTTCAGATTTAAAAAAAATCTGCTGATGTTTGTTATTGTTAACATTACAATGTTTTCCAATACATGTAGACATGTGGTGCACATAATGCCAACGTCTGAATCTTGTACTGGTATCAGGTTTGTTCAAATTCCTTGGGATTGGTTATTCAAGAAGGGGCAGACATTGCAGATTTAATACTCTGCACTCAAATTAATTGAATTAAGAATGTACATGTGAACACTTCAATTTCTAAGCTGAATGTATTCGCTCTAACTACTTTAATAGCTTGAAGTAAATGTGACAAGTACTGACTCTTGTAGTCTTCAGAGTCCCAGTCTTTTCAGTCTTTACAGTCAGGTGAGTGACTCCACAGTCATTGACTGTCTTGTTTGTTATCATTATCAGGTTATTATGAAAGTTGAAAGCACTGATGGTTTTCGACGTGGATTTCCATTTTCATGCTTGGGAAAATATTGTATGCAGTATGACATTGATTGGAATACATACATGTATAATGTTAGTGTTCATTTTGCAGATATGGCGAAAATTTAAGGAACGTGGACGCTGTTTCATTTAAACGTGGAATGAGTCTCGGGACTGGCGTCGGCATCATGTGGTTCTTTCTATTTGGAACGTTCGCCTTCTGTTTTTGGTACGCGATACAAATATTCGCCGAAACTGGATACGACCCAGGGAATGTTTTAACGGTAGGTACACACATATTGCTCTCAGTAAAAAAAACATGACTCATTAATAGAAGCAAGTTTATATATAACATTGTACTTTGCTATATCTGATATATAACTCATTAATCATACATTTATTATCGGGTGACCACATATATCATATGGCTGCTGAAATGTCTCACAGAAAATGTTAATCTGGTGGCAGTGTGGTTTCAATTGCCTACTGCTTAAGCATACAATCTATGTAAGAATAATTTTCGTGCTGCTACCAAACCGGTTTCTTAGTAGACAATTTTGTTCATATTAGTTGAGTCGGCATGCTAAAACTGGAATATTAAATGCACAAAATTTGTATTCAGTATATGGTTATTTCTTTTCAAAAGATACATATACTCATGTAAACTGAGATCTATAGACCAAAATCTAGCTGGCTTCTTAGTATGGCTAAAATGTTATAAAACAATGGAATGTGTAGCAGTAAGATCCTTTGCATTAAAAAAGGAACTGAACTTTCGAAATAGATGGGAAATAATTCAAGAACTATTCCATATTTGAGTGGTCACGTTGCTTAATATAGAAACCCAAAATATAGTATATTTATTACTCACCCATTTTCAGCTTATGATGCTTATATAATAGATAAAATTTAACTGAAATGCTGAGCACTGTAGTTTACACCATATGGTAAATAATGTAATTATACCCCCTTTTAAAAAAAGAAAAGAAAGGGGGGTATACTGTTTTGCACCTGTCCGTCCGTGGAGCCGTCCGTACGTCCGTCCGATGTCTGTTCATGTCATAACTTGAACAATAGTGCTCGGATCTCAATGAAATTAGGTATGGATGTTCACTACTATGAGGACATTAAATAGAGGGTTCCATCGTTTTGTTCGGATTTTCCATTCTAGAGTTATTCATCTTTGTTTATCTGGAAATGTTGGATTTTTGGTCCGTCTGGTGTCTGTTCATGTTATAACATGAACGTTAGTGCTTGGATCTTAATGAAATTTGGAATGGATGTTCACAACTATGGGAACATTAAATGGAGGGTTCCATCGTTTCGTTCGGATTTTCCATTCTAGAGTTATTCATCTTTGTTTATCTGGAAATGTTGGCTTTTTGGTCTGTCTGGTGTCTGTTCATGTCGTAACTTCAACAGTTGTGCTGGGATCTCAATGAAATTTGGAATGGATGTTCACAACTATGGGACCATTAAATAGAGGGTTCCATCGTTTTGTTCGGATTTTCCATTCTAGAGTTATTCATCTTTGTTTATCTGGAAATGTTGGATTTTTGGTCCGTCTGGTGTCTGTTCATGTCATAACATGAACAGTAGTGCTCGAATATCAATGAAATTTGGTATGGATGTTCACCACTGTGAGGACATTCAATAGAGGGTTCAATTGTTCTGTTTGGCTTTTCCATTCTAGAGTTATTCAAGTTTGTTTATCTGGACATGTTGGCTGTATGGTCCATCCGATGTCTGTTCAGGTCATAACTTGAACAGTAATGCTCGGATCTCAATGAAATTTTGTATGGTTGTTCACCACTATGAGGACATTTAATGGCACATCCAACTGTTTTGTTTTGTTTTTTTCTGCTATAGTTATTCATCTTCATTTATATGAAAATGCTGATTTTTGGGTCCATCTGTCTGAGTATAGCAGTCATAAGTTATAGATATGCCCACACTAGGCGGTATGCCACTAGGGGGTATGTACCGGACGACAGTCCATCTCTTGTTTTGACAGTATAAAGGCAGAGAAATCTTCTTCATCTGATTAAAAAATATGCATATATTAGTATAAGATATGGGTGTGAAATATACAAAGCATTGAAAAATATTCTACTACCTTATACTCATATTTAAATTCGCGCAGTACTATTTTTCGCGCACCCATCGGTGTGCGAATTTAAAACTGAGCAAAAAATAATACATGTATGACTCATAAGTTTACACCAATTAAAAATATGAAAATAAGAGGGCTATTTTAGATAGAACATATACAATTATATTTACATGCGGGTAAACAAATCCCAAGACATGATCATTTTGTAGTCTACATGTAAAGCATTTAATCATGGTTAGATCTTTCATTGTGAAATTCTTCAAAGACTGACACATATTCTAGCCTGGAGGTGCACAAAAGCACGTCTCAGTATTCATATCCATGCATAATGAGTGATAATGATGATGTATTGTGTAACCTTATAGTTGTACAATAATATACAATAATACCATAATTAATCGACCCGAGAGCTTTCCGATGAATGACAACAAGCCATATTTCCGACTAAATCCTGAAAAGTTACCCATAATTCTGCTGTGGTTAAGGGGTCGATTAATTAGCTTGTTGCCATTCATCGGAAAGCTCTCGAATGGCAACAAGCCATATTTCCGACTAAATCCTGGTTAGCAACCGTGTGGAGATTGCAAAAAATGTTAGTATGATTTGTTAAAAACGCAACATATATATATGCAAGAATGGACACCTGTTGTTCGCAGTTCAGTGAAGTCATATTTATCAAAATGTGATAAATGTTTCATATACAAGCAGATTTGACTCAGTTTACCACAAATGTTAATAAAACTACATGTACATCTGTTCAATCCAATTTAACTCCACTAGTTTGCAAGCAACTGAACTTCATTCAAAAACTTATTACGATTAATACGTGAATGATATGTACAGCATAACCATGTATTGAGACCCACATAAAAGCATTAAAAAATAAAGTATTAGGTTGTTGTACTTGTGCTAAATATCAGGTGATAGAACGCCTGGTGTGCATTAGGATGAAATTAATTTAAAGACATATTATGGACTGAGCAAAAAATAATACATGTATATATGACTCATAAGTTTACACCAATTAAAAATATGAAAATAAGAGGGCTATTTTAGATAGAACATATACAATTATATTTACATGCGGGTAAACAAATCCCAAGACATGATCATTTTGTAGTCTACATGTAAAGCATTTAATCATGGTTAGATCTTTCTTTGTGAAATTCTTCAAAGACTGACACATATTCTAGCCTGGAGGTGCACAAAAGCACGTCTCAGTATTCATATCCATGCATAATGAGTGATAATGATGATGTATTGTGTAACCTTATAGTTGTACAATAATATACAATAATACCATAATTAATCGACCCGAGAGCTTTCCGATGAATGACAACAAGCCATATTTCCGACTAAATCCTGAAAAGTTACCCATAATTCTGCTGTGGTTAAGGGGTCGATTAATTAGCTTGTTGCCATTCATCGGAAAGCTCTCGAATGGCAACAAGCCATATTTCCGACTAAATCCTGGTTAGCAACCGTGTGGAGATTGCAAAAAATGTTAGTATGATTTGTTAAAAACGCAACATATATATATGCAAGAATGGACACCTGTTGTTCGCAGTTCAGTGAAGTCATATTTATCAAAATGTGATAAATGTTTCATATACAAGCAGATTTGACTCAGTTTACCACAAATGTTAATAAAACTACATGTACATCTGTTCAATCCAATTTAACTCCACTAGTTTGCAAGCAACTGAACTTCATTCAAAAACTTATTACGATTAATACGTGAATGATATGTACAGCATAACCATGTATTGAGACCCACATAAAAGCATTAAAAAATAAAGTATTAGGTTGTTGTACTTGTGCTAAATATCAGGTGATAGAACGCCTGGTGTGCATTAGGATGAAATTAATTTAAAGACATATTATGGACTTACGTCTGTAAATAGAACCGATAAGTTGTATTCAAACACTATCTGCACTGGAAGAACTTAGCAATCAACTGTATTATTTAAGAGAACACAACGTTTGATCATTGCACAAATGTGAATATTTACTACATTATTCGGGACGATTTATTAGATATAAACATTTCGGCAATTATTCCGCCAACAACAGTCATGTAATTCGCTTATAACAATGACACTGTTTTCTGTCTATTTTGATATCAAATTTATAACAAATAATTGATGGCATGATTCTCTGTTATTCAATCAACTGAGTTTATGTATAATATTCATGATATATTCATCAACTAAATTCATCAACTGTTCTTGATTTATTCATTAATGACATTGTTCATGAAAGTTCATAATATATTCATCAACCAAGTGTTAATTTAATTAATGATGTTCATGATATATTCATCAACTAAATTCATCAAATGTTCATGATTTATCCATGAAATATGTGGTTCATGAATGTTCATGATATATTCGTAAAACCAGTTCATGAATATGTTCATGAACCTGGTTCATGAATGGTTCATGAAATATGTTCACGAACTTATGTTATAAATAGTTCATTATTGTTCACGAATGTTCATGAATATTCATGATCTCATGAATTTCCTGTTGTTGGGACAAGTTCTGAACACCTCAGCAGAGTGTTTCATATGACTTTAAACATATTTTATTTGTAAACCCCAATTTGAAACATAAATCATACACATTAGAAATGGTGGTGTTTTCAAAGGGGATCGGAGCACACGTTTTTCTAACTTAATGTTCATGCAGCTCCTCTCCCAGAAGGATGGAATGAACCCTTTCATGACAGGAGCTGTACCTGTACCAGTGCATTCTCTTATATGTGCGAGTCTCCCATAGGGAGTCTTGCATATTTAAGAGAATGCACTGTCTTTCAAGGTCAAGGTAAATATTGTTAGGCCAATGTATTCTCTTATATATGCGAGGCTTCCTATGGGAGACTCCCATATATAAGAGAATTAATACATTGGCAAATGGTTTTCTCAAAATGCCTGGAAGCTCCAGTCATGGAAAGGTTAACACAGCGTGTAGTAGACAAGGTTATAATGGTTATTGCTTTCGGAAACCTGTATGTTTAAAATTGAAATGCGATAATTCATAATATTGAATATATAAGACATATTTTCTTATATTTTTTCAATATCAGCAGTTAACTTGGTGTTAGGAATGAAAATCGTAGTAATCGCAAATGAGTGCATTCAACAATTCATTTGCACACGGGCTAACTTATCTCACTATGATGAGGTATATTTATACATCTTCTTGTCGGGATTTTGCTCGGTTCAGCTTCATTTGCACACAGGTTTTCTCACTATGATGAGGTATATTTATACAGGTTCTTGCCGGGATCTTGTTCGGGTCGGCTTCATTTGCACACAGGTTTTCTCACTATGATGAGGTATATTTATACAGGTTCTCGCCGGGATCTTGTTCGGGTCGGCTTCATTTGCACACAGGTTTTGTCACTATGATGAGGTATATTTATACAGGTTCTCGCCGGGATCTTGTTCGGGTCGGCTTCATTTGGACACGGGTTTTCTCACTATGATGAGATGGCTGTGGCATGTGCAGCTGCAACATCGGTGTACAAAGTCCTCGACCAGACGCCAAATATCAACCAGAATTACGACAAAGGGACGACATTGGAGAAACTACAAGGGACCATTCGTATTCATCGAGTGAAGTTTTCATATCCGGCGAGACCAGGTGTCACGGTAGGTTTGCTTACGATGAATGGTCTATACTGAATGGATTATCCCATTCTGTTATAATATGTGACCCGCCATATCAAATCCAGTCGTAAGTCGGGATTTTTTTACCCTGTGCCAATCCATTCTCTAATATATATGCGAGTCGACCATAGGTCGCCTCGCATATATAAGAGAATGCATTGGCCTAACAATTTTTTACAATTTTTTCTTGTATTCTTTAACAATTTTATAATTTCACCCATACAGAGCCCCAGACAAACATGAGCAGACGACACTCTTCTATATGCTTCTATATATGTGTGGGGCTCCCTGCAGGGTAATTGATGTTTTTTTATTTTATGTCCTAAAAATTGTAAGAAACATTTATTTAAAAAAAATGATAAAAAATTGTTAGGCCAATGCATTCTCTTATATATGCAAGGCGACCTATCGTCGACTCGCATATATAAGCGAATGCATTGGCACAGGGTAAAAAAATCCCGACTTACGACTGGATTTGATATGGCGGGTCACATATTATGCTCAAACATCGTTCTCTTTAACCCTTTGAGTGCCAGGGGCCGATCTCATCGGCCCTAAGCCTACAAAATAAGTCTGTTATAGAATATAAGAATAAATTATTAAAATTGTAAAAAATTGTAAAAAAAAAAAAAATTGTATGAATAACCCTGCAGGGAGCCCCACACATACATGGAAGCATATAGATGAGTGTCGTCTGCTCATGTTTGTCTGGGGCTCTGTATGGGTGAAATTATAAAATTGTTAAAGAATATATAAAAATAATTATTAAAATTGTAAATAATTGTAAAAAATAATACCAAATGATAAAAAATTGTTAGGCCAATGCATTCTCTTATATATGCGAGGCGACCTATGGTCGACTCGCATATATGAGAGAATGCATTGGCACAGGGTATATGGGTTGATACAAAAATCGAACCTGGCACTGAAAGGGTTAATATATTATGTAATGTGATCCGGGATACTTGTGTGGGCCTCATTGAGGATTTCCATTAATTGTGGTCCAGTGAATAAATTAAATTATGAGTAGCCTTTTATCGCTAATGTGGCTAATGAATAATTTGCTATCTTTCCTTTGTGAGGGCTCCATAGTGATATATAGTTTTGTTTAACATAACACGCTTTAAATTGCACACCCATAAAAGCCCTAGTACAAGAATGATGGTTGCAATTCAATATGCAAATAGTTACTTTTCTGGATTTCATCCACTTAAAATTAAGCTGTTGAAATTTTGTATTTGTTTTATCCAAATTCAATGTCAGTTGTGATGTAGATTCCCACTGTATTACCCATCATAGGATATGGAATGTTATTGCAACGTATAATTGCATGCCATATATACATGTGGTAGAGCACAGTTGTGGGGCTTAACCCTTTCAGTGCCAGGGGCTTTTGGGTTGAATTTGTTTTGGGTATGCTTAAGCATGCTATAGCAAATTAAAAAAAAAACTGGATAAAACCTTAGGAGCATGTTATAACTCAAAACTATCACCAAGTATTCATAGTAATAATTTTGATGCCCATGAAAAACGTAAGATTCCCTGGCACTAAACCTACAAAATAAGTCTGTTAAAGAATATAAGAATTTTTTTTTTAAATTGTAAAAAAATGCAAAAATTAATAACAAATGATGAAAAATTGTTAGGCCAATGCATTTTTTTATATATGCGAGGCGACCTATGGTCGACTCGCATATATAAGAGAATGCATTGGCACAGGGTATATGGGTTGATACAAAAATCGGACCTGGCTCTGAAAGGGTTAAAATTAAATGAGCCATCCTTGCTTGTCGCAAATATTTATAAAAGGCTCTGAGTCTGATGATGAGGCAGGGTCTGTGAAACACTAAGTCTACCTTTAAAAGTTTTAATGCATTTATTACGTCCTCTACAATGCAAACAGAACACATCCAACATAACATCACAAGACACATATGGACCCTGACATCACAAACATCCATAGACATCGAACAACACCAAACATCACATGCATCACATCACATCATATATATGATCCGATGAACTGACGTGAAGACAATGAGAGTGTGTGTTGACCCTGGCAAACAAATACACAAGTTGTAGTTGTTGCCTGACCATATCCAGAATGGATAGGTATAAATATAAACAATTTGTGATGTGCCATTATCCAACTTCCCTACTTTCGATATTACATCTATTTTGACACAATCATAACTATGGCAACATAGTTAAGAAACAAAACCTATTGACTGGTATAAAAAAGGGGAATTATGAACACAGCATGCAAATTCTACATCCCTACATTATTGGGTAAATATATTTAAACAAATGTGACCAACTCTGATGTTACAAACGAGGACTAATATATTATAACAAGCATAATATTAAACATAGGTCGGATGTCATTACGCAGTTTCAGTACTTATCGTTTATAGACACTCTTCAAAGCATTTGAAGAATAACGATAACACTGATAGTATAATACCATATACCGGTAGATATATTGACACATCAATGAAAACTTACAGACTGAAAAGCCCGCGGAAACAACGTTACATGCGATTGGCTAGCTGCTCATTAGTCTCCGACTGTTTGTTCTAACATTGGGCGCTACATAATGACAAGCCTGCAAATTACGTGTCTGTCATTTGCAGAATGAGGTCCCCAGAGGGTGAATTTAGTGATGCTATCCCGCATAGCGGGCTAGCATCACCAAATTCACCCTCTGGAGACCTCATTCTGCTTAGGCCTCATCTTCTGTAAAGTATCAAATTAAACATTGTTTTTAGTTACGTTTTCTCTTCTGGGAAGTTTCTATATCCCCCTAATTTGCAGCAGATAAAATGCTTACTCGAGGTGCCCAATGGGTGAACATCACCAACTTCAACTGGGTAACTTCAATCTGATCCTAGGTCTACCATAGAAGTAGAGGGCCTAAGCAGAATGAGGTTCCCAGAGGGTGACTTTGGTGATGCTAGCCCGCTGTGTGGGATAGCATCACTAAATTCACCCTCTGGGACCTCATTCTGCAAATGACAGACACCCTATTTGCAGGCTTGCATAAAGACACAATTATAGTGAGCTGATAAGATATTGAGCTATAAGATAGTGCACATATAATAAGAACAGGGCTGCATCTGGGAACAGGAATTGAGATAGACGGAGCAGCGCAGAATGGACTGAACCAAGCACACAAAATTAAATGATTACGATGCGGCTATAAGAATGTATATTAGTGAGTTAGGTTTTATAGCTGAGTTAGTAGATATATGTACTAGTAAATTAAAGGCATATACTGTTTTGTATATCAAATAGCACTGTCACATACATATATATCAAATTTTATTACATATCTATCAACGTAATTCGCATGATCGCATGACGTTCCAGGCGTGTGATAATTCTCAGAATCGCACTAGTGCAATTTGTCGACGGAACTATTTCATTCAGTGTTGTTAGACTGGCTTTTGCCATTACTATTTTAACTTTTTCAATGCAAGGGCGACAACCCGCTTGCCGAAATCGCAGCCCGCTGATTGGGTTATATTTTTGGAAAATCTGGGAAAACCCAATTAACACCTTTGCGCGGGTCAAGATGGGTCAAGTTCACTCGCGGATAGAAGGGCTCCCTGTCTGATTGTTGCGTTAACCCTAAAATGCCGTTAAAACTCAATTAAATTCACATTTTTTGTACCGGAGATGTACGATTGTGAGTCGATTTGTTGGCGGAACGCGATACCTCTCGTTGGGGACTGCGCCCGGCACTCGAGGTATCGCTCTGCCAACAAATCTCGTGCGATAATTTCGTCTAAATTCAGACACTCATGCGGTTCTATCTATATCTTGTACAGGTACTAAAGGGAACTAACATCACAATTCCATGCGGCAAAACAACAGCTTTGGTTGGTGCTACTGGGTGTGGTAAAAGCACGATAGCACAACTAATGCAACGTTTCTATGACCCTGCCGATGGACAGGTAAGGTATATACCAACAGTCACATGACCAACTACTGGTCTGTCGCTTGCTTACAAGGTCAAAGTCAATATGGTTAGGCCAATGTATTCTCTTATATAAGCATGCGAGGCTCCCTATGGGAGAATACATTGTTCAGTGTGCCTTTCATTTTCAAAATGAGGTCCCCAGAAGGTGAATTTAGTGATGCTATCCCGCATATTGGGTTAGAATCACAGAATCACAACATTCACCCTCTGGGGACCTCATACTGCTTAGGCCTCATCTTCTCTGGAAAGTTTCTTTATTATCAAATTTCTACAGAAACTTCTTCACATAGATTCTTTTTCTTTTTAGTTTAGTTTCTCTGTATCCCCAAATTGGCAGACAACACATTGCACAATCGAGGTTCCCAACTTCCCAGTGGGTTTACATCACAATATTCACCATTTGGGAACTTCACTGTGGGTCAATGTCTCCCATAGCAGACGAGGCCATGCAGAATTGGGTTCCCAGAGGGTGAATTTAGTGATGCTAGCCCGCTATGCTCTGGGGACCTTATTCTGCAAATGACAGGCACACTAAACACAGGCTTGTATATCCGTTCTGTGTAAATATTCAAACCCATGTTCCGACTGATACACAGAAACGACTGATACACATGCCTTGAAGTAGTGTGCCTGTCATTTGCAGAATGAGGTCCCCAGAGGGTGAATTTGGTGATGCTAGCCCGCTATGCTGGGTAGCATCACTAAAATTCACCCTCTGGGAACCTCATTCTGCAAATGACAGGCTCACTATTTCAAGGCTTGCGGATACTCAGAAACGTAAGCACACTCTGTTTCATTTTTTCTCAGCTACTAAAGGCATTATACGTTATTTTAATTCATGTGATTTGAAACACAGGTACCAGAAACAAAATGACCCCACTCCCAAAAGTACATACAGCAATGCCCTAAATAATCGACTCCTTAATCACAGCAGAATTATTGATAACTTTTCAGGATTTAGTCGGAAATATGGCTTGTTGCCATTCATCGGAAAGCTCTCGCCGTGTGGCTTTGGTTAAGGAGTTGATTATTTAGGGCATTATTGTAACATAGATGTACTTTTGGGAGTGGGGTCATTTTGTTACAGGTATCTGTATTTTGAAACACTCTACTGCAGCTCTCAGTGAATAAACTTACTCAATGCAAATGTTTCTGTTTCGGACAGATAACTTTAGATGGAGTTGATATCAGGGAAATGAATTTGAGATGGATGCGCAGCCAAATGGGGGTTGTTAGCCAAGAACCCATCTTATTCGGGACAACCATCGCTGAGAACATACGTTATGGGAGATATGATGTCACCGATAATGAAATTGTGGACGCAGCGAGAAAGGCGAATGCTGAGGAGTTCATACTAGAATTACCTATGGTATGTTACCTTCAAATTACTTGTAGAGAACTGGGCAATTCTAAGTGCTAGCACTTTTGTCTGAATCGCTTTGTACATGTCAATATTGTTGGCAATATTATGTTTAAATTACATTAAAATTAGTTATGCGAAATATCCAATCACGAAGAAGACACAGTGTAATGGAACTGCATGTTACACATGGTCCCATGTCATCTATTTCTATTTAATTTAGTTCCTCTATATCCCCAAATTGGCAGAAAACACATTGCATAATCGAGGTTCCCAATGGGTGTACAACACCATATACACCATTTGGGAATTTCAATCCCTTTGTACATGTCAATATTGTTGGCAATAATATATGTTTAAATTATATTCAAATTAGTTGTGCGAAATATCCAACCACGAAGAAGACACAGAGTAATGAAACTGCATGTTACATATGTCATCTAACTTAATACATGTAGCTCGAACTGTAGATATTCTATCACTCAGACTGATATGAAGTTACCTCAGGCTGATATCTTGGCCGATATCAAACTAACCAAGCAATAATCTCTAATTATATACTCGCACGTTGAAACATCGCGGCATGCAGTCTACTTCAAGTACGTTTTCTTGATACAGCAGAAGATGACAAATTTGTTAGTCATGTGGACCATTCTCATGCCACGAACAAACCTCTCACACTGATTAGGAGATAGTTATATACCCAGTATATAATAATATTAATTCTGACTCTCTGGGATACTGAATGCGGAAATATACTTTTTGCAGAAATACGACACGTTAGTTGGGGAGCGGGGAACACGACTGAGTGCTGGGCAGAAGCAGAGGGTCGCCATCGCGAGGGCATTAGTGCGGAACCCACAGATTCTCATTCTGGATGAGGCCACCTCAGCTCTGGACACTGAGAACGAGTCAGTCGTGCAGAATGCTCTCGATAATGTGAGTAATGTGAATTGGTCTCTCTCGTCAGGTTTATTGTGATAAATGTAAGTTACTCATGTTGGTGAGAATTGTGATAAACTTACCCAGGTTAAGCAAATCGTTAATCACTATTCTCCCCAAGCTGGGTAACATTTTCACAATTTCGCAAATCTAGGTAACGTTATTACACACAAAAAAAGACAAAGAGTGAGGAATTTGCTGGTGGGTCCTGCAGAATGGATATGATTCTTCTGTGGAAAATAATAGCACTGCAATCCTGAGTTTAGTGTGCCTGTCATTTGCAGAAAGAGGTCCCCAGATTGTGAATTTAGTGACTCTATCCTGCATATTGCGCTAGCATAACTAAATTCACCCTCTGGGGACCTCATTGTGCTAAGGCCTCAACTTCTCTGGAAAGTTTCTTTATTATCAAATTTCTATAGAATCTTAGATTCCAAATTTCTTTTTTAGTTTAGTTTTGCTATATCCCCAAATTGGCAGATGACACATCGCATAATCGAGGTTCCCAATGGGTGTATATAACAATATTCACCATTTGGGAACTTCAATCTGAGTCTACTGTATGTCTCCCATAGCAGATGAGACCATGAAGAATGAGGTCACAAGAGGATGAATTTGGGGATGCTATGCGGGATAGCATCACTAAATTCACCATCTGGGAACATCATTCTGCAAATGACAGCCACACTAAACTCAGGCTTGCGTGCATGTAGTGGGGTGTTTCTGCCATGGGTCTCTCATTGTTTAATGATTTCTGCATTTAGAGCCCTGGTGGTGTATCGATTATATATTGTTCTTGTAATATACCAGAGTTACATGCACATTTGACATTTAATGTATGGGTGTACTATCCATGCTGCAGGTATTTGTCGGAAGAACAACACTGATAATCGCACATCGTCTATCTACAATACGGATTGCGGAATCCATCATCGTCATGGACTACAAGCCAAAACGTAATGTGACACGTGCTTATTATGGCACACAGTGAGCCATCTGCAACAGATGATGGTTATATCAAAACATTTTGGGACCTTTCAACTCATTGGGAGTCAATTTCCAAAAATAATTAAATAATTCTTGTTTTTGTGGGGCTATTTTCAAAATTCCATTAACCCTTTACCCAACAAACCGGCCAAAACCGGCCAAATAAAGCTTCAACAGCCTAAAATATCTTCGGTCTGTCTCAATAGAACCATACAAATATGGCTATCATTGGAACCGGCTCCTTGACCACATTGTGATAGATACAGTTAGCCCTGTGCCAATGCATTCTCTTATATATGCGAGTCGACCATAGGTCGCCTCGCATATATAAGAGAATGCATTGGCCTAAAAACAATCTTTTTTTAACACTTTTTACCATTTTTTCTTACATTCTTTAACAATTTTATAATTTTTAATGTGTTAAGCCAATGCATTCTCTTATATATGCGAGGCGACCTATGGTCGACTCGCATATATAAGAGAATGCATTGGCACAGGGCCCTTCTGTTGGGTAAAGGGTTAAACCACTCCAGGATCCAACTTTCTCCTCAAAATTCATGAGAACAAGGAGCAATATGTCTGCGATAAATTTGAACCATGGTCATTATTATATTTAGCCTTTTCTTTAATATGCCTACCAAACATCCTCCTCTTCCTCGTGACATCCATATATGTATGTACCACCTTCATTATGTGGGGGAATTATATGATGGATTTGTTGTAAGCTATTATATCTGTCGCTTCACTCATGTTGACAAAGGAAAGGCCTTTAATGGTCCTTCAGCCAGTCCTTCATTCTGACGTGTTATTGTCATTCCAAAGGGCTATATAGGTGTGATTTTTTCGCTGACCTGGACAGATGTGTCACCTTGTCAGACACCCACTTACCTGTATTGGTTAACCTATAAAACATATACAGTAATGCTCTAAATAATCGACCCTTTAACCACAGCAGAATTATGGGTAACTTTTCAGGATTTAGTCGGAAATATGGCTTGTTGCCATTCATCGGAAAGCTCTCGGGGAGAGTTTTCTGATGAATGGCAACAAGCCATATTTCCGACTAAATCCTGAAAAGTTACCCATAATTTTGCTGTGATTAAGGGGTCGATTAATTAGGGCATTACTGTATATGGGATGTTTTATTCTCCATGATGCAGGTATTGGTTGGAAGAACGACACTGATAATCGCACATCGTCTATCTACAATACAGAACGCGGATTCCATCATCGTCATGGACAACGGCTCGGTCGTTGAACAGGGGACACACGACGAATTGCTCCAGAAAAAGGGAAACTATTTTAATCTTGTTACAAAACAAGCTGGTGTAGCTCTGGACATAGAAGGTATACCATATACATCCTATACTGCTCCAAAACTATTCTGGATTGAGCTTGGAATATATACAGCAGAACCAGCATAACACTAAATTATCAGCAGACCATATGTACCTATATACATGAATGTGGTGCCTGCATACAGATGATATACATATATCTGTTCTTTACGAATCGCAAACACCGTGGCGGCCTAAAACCGCGTTTCTCACAATTTTTTGGGGGATTTTGGATCAGCATAAGAACAACATCTGAATCAACATTTTGGAGATTTAATTTAATAGGCTGTTATGATACGAATGGGGGTTAGAAATAAGAAATTTTCCCATATCGGAATTTGGAATGATATAAATATACCTTCATCATTTAGAAAGTCATATATATAATATTTGTAAATTTCCAATTCTGGAAAGTGAGTTAACCCTTTACCCAACAGAAGGGCCCTGTGCCAATGCATTCTCTTATATATGCGAGTCGACCATAGGTCGCCTCGCATATATAAGAGAATGCATTGGCTTAACACATTAAAAATTATAAAATTGCTAAAGAATGTAAGAAAAAATGGTAAAAAGTGTTAAAAAAAGATTTTTTTTAGGCCAATGCATTCTCTTATATATGCGAGGCGACCTATGGTCGACTCGCATATATAAGAGAATGCATTGGCACAGGGCTAACTGTAACTATCACAATGTGGTCAAGTAGCCGGTTCCAATGATATCCATATTTGTATGGTTCTATTGAGACAGACCGAAGATATTTTAGGCTGTTGAAGCTTTATTTGGCCGGTTTTGGCCGGTTTGTTGGGTAAAGGGTTAACCCCTCTCATGCAAAATGGTTTCTTCCATTCAGTTATAAAGGTCTACATGGTCTATTATTTAATTGAAGGGGGTTCGGGGAAAATTAGCAAGATGACAGTCAGACGAAAATATAATAAAAGTGCTGAATGATTCTGATAACCCATGGCTGAGACATCTGCACGAACAGAAAAAAAAAAATGTTCAGATATAAAACACCAAACATAAAAACAGAAACATAAAACACAGGCTTGAAATCTTCAGGTAATAAATTCAACAATCGACCATGGGCTGCTTGTTGAACTTATTATCCAAGCCTGCAAATAGCGTGTCTGTCATTTGCAGAATGAGGTCCCCAGAGGGTGAATTTAGTGATGCTATCCCGCATAGCGGGCTAGCATCACCAAATTCACCCTCTGGAGACCTCATTCTGCTTAGGCCTCATCTTCTGGGAAGTATCTATAGTATTAAATTAACATTGTTTTTAGTTAATACATTTCCCTTCTAGAAAGTTTGTATATCCCCTAATTTGCAGAAGATAAAATTCGTAATTGAGGTGCCCAATAGGTGAACATTGCCCACTTCAACTGGGGAACTTCAATCTGATCCTAGGTCTGCCATAGCAGTTGAGGGCCTTAGAAGAATGAGGTCCCCAGAGGGTGAATTTAGTGATGCTAGCCCACTATGCGGGATAGCGTCACTAAATTCACCCTCTGTGGACCTCATTCTGCAAATGACAGACACGCTATTTGCAGGCTTGTTATTATCTGAACATTTCCCTCTAATGACAATGAATCCTTCTGCACTTGTATTATTATTACTCTTGTCTGTCATCTGCTTATATTTGCTGAACACCCCTCCTGATGAATAGTGGATCACCCCAATGTTTACTGTTATTACTGATGGAAGAATCCATTTAGTAAAAACAGGGTTAAGCACTGGGTTTTCATTATATGTTATTGTGCTGGACGGAAATTAGTGAACACATCTATGTATCTATAGCCATATCACCATGTCAGGGTACAAGTCATCTATAGCCATATCACCATGTCAGTGTGTACGTCATCTATGTATTTATAGCCACATCGCCCTTTCATTTTTAGTGGACCAAACCAACCTGGAGAAGCACTCGGGTAATAATGGTATTGCCAATGGGTTTCCTCAAGCAATCAACAAAGTGACAGAGGTGAGACAATTTTCTTTCACATGGTCTTCGTACACTTATAATTACCCTCCTGGTTAACTTCAAGAAGTAAACTATTGGAAAAAGTTCACAAATTGCCCTGTAGTCCTAACTGGAAGAGGGGTGATTCTAACAAGTGGTAACATTTAAGAACATATGCATCTGTTGATCTGAAAACCACAGAAATTTTTTGTAGAAACCTTTTCTATACTAAATAATAACAGTCCTTCCCATAAGGAAAACACAGCGAGAGCATTTATTTGCTCCCGTAATGCAGAAGACGGGTGTAATATTGCACCCATACTATAATTGTAAGTTGAGTTTTTGCTCAACTAAAAAGTCAGTGTGGAATAGACCTATGTCTAGTTACATAGTTTAACTGAGATTGTAAATGATCTACATAAACCTTAAAATAGTTCAATATTGAACCAACAATTACAGTCTCCATTAGTATTTTGTGAAGAGGGACGGGTGCGAATTTCAGCACCCGTGAATTGAAAATTCCAAGTGCGTACAGGTGCGAGAGCAATCACTCCTGTCTCCTGGGAAGGACTGTACTAATTATCGAGTAGTTATCCCGAAATGTTCAGATAATAAGACCATATAGGTTGTTTGTTGAACTTATTATTTGAACATTTGCCTCCAGTATATAGATAGGACTCCTTCTGCACTTCTATTATATGTTGACTGCTTATTTTTCATAAAAAAAAACCCTCGATATGACAATAGGTCAATTCGATGTATATGTTTATAACTGGGAGAATCCAGGTATTATAGAATGGGTTAAACTATCAATATCTATTGTTCAGTTAAAAAAATATCCACCTGTTGTTGTTACATGCACCATTCTAACTGTTGAACAGTTTAACCCTTCAACGAGGCCCATGACTGGAGCTTCCAGAAATGTTGCAAAAACCCTATGCCAATGCATTCTCTTATATATGCGAATCTCGAATATATAAGAGAATCCATTGGTCTAACAATATTTACCCTGACCTTGTAATCCATGCATTCTCGGATACATGTATATGTGAAGCTCTCTATGGAAGTCTCGCATATATGAAAGATTGCACTGGCACAGAATATTTAGTGCTGCACCAGTCACAAAATGGTTCATTCCATCCTTCTGGGAGAAGAGCTGCATGTACATTGCCAGGGCGAGCTTTCCGATGAATGGCCACATGCCAATTACCGACATGATCCTGAAAAGTTACCCATAATACTGCTATAGTTAAGGGCATTACTGTATTACGTTGTGAGGCACCTCTATGGCCCACAACCACAGGGGCCTGTAATGCGCTCCGCTGTCCGTCTCCCTTTTGCACTGCCCATATACGCCGCCTCTATATACGCGCCTTCTTCACGTTAATGGTAACATTATATAGACAAGGGACACTGTAGAAATTCAACGTTTCACCATCGCTCGGGAGTCACACAAATTTAGCCCATTCACCCCAGTAATGCTGACGATATAGGCACGGATGGATCGGCAAAGAATTCATCTTTCAATAAATACCACAAACTCCCAATTCTCTAAATTCACCACCCATACAGCTTACTATCATTAAAAATCGGTCAAATAATCAACTAAATATCTGGAACTTAGTGATTTCTTGTCGGCTAATAATTTATCTACTCATAGAAATCAACACATCGTCAGTAAACAATTTCTATAGAGGAGAAATCTGTCGATAATTCCAACTTTATAAGAAAAATTTGACAAGTCACACAGATCCTAATTTTAATATTCATTGTGACCTGACCTTTCCATGACTGCCATAGTAGAAACAGCCAATCACCGCTCAGTATTAGAATCAAGCTCATTTTAATATTCGTTATGACCTGACCTAACAATATCTCTTCTATAGAAATTGTTTACTGACGATGTGTTGATTTGTATGATTAAATAAATTATTAGCCGACAAGAAATCACTAAGTTCCAGATATTTAGTTGATCGTTTGACCGATTTTTAATGATAGTAAGCTGTATGGGTGGTGAATTTAGAGACACATGTCGGCCATTGCTACTAAGCCGGATCAAACCTGAAAAATACGCTCTCTGGAGACAATATTCGGTGGTTAAAATTTTATCAAATGCAACGTGTATGAATGGTTCTGATGGGAGTTTGTGGTATTTATTGAAAGATGAATTCTTTGCCTATCCATCCGTGCCGATATCGTCAGCATTACTGGGGTGAATGGGCTAAATTTGTGCGACTCCCGAGCGATGGTGAAACGTTGAATTTCTACAGTGTCCTTTGTCTATATAATGTTACCATTAACGTGAAGAAGGCGCGTATATAGAGGCGGCGTATATGCGCAGTGCAAAATGGGGGCGGACAGCGGAGCGCTGACAGCGGTTATACAGCGATTCAATCATAGTCAAGTGATTGACATGCGGCATCCGTGGGTAATTTACTGCGGTGTTAGTAATAATTTTTTGCGACCGCCGTACTCCGCATTAATTTTTCACATGGCCAGTCCAGTTTTTCGTGAGCACAATGGACTGCATTAACTATACACAAAACTTATTTCAATTAATACATTTTTTATGGTTTAATCAACATTCAAAGTTGGTCACTGACTGACATTCACAATTGCATCATCATTGCAGCATCACGCCATGCCATAAATATACACTCTCTACAGTGGTGATAACGATGATCGTAGACCAATACGGTCAAGTAACGCAGTAATATCGTCAAGGAGGGTCGATTATTCAGAGCATAGCTGTATGTATACAGTAATGCTCTAAGTAATCGACTTCTTAACCACAGCAGAATTATGGGAAATATGGCTTGTTGCCATTCATCGGAAAGCTCTACCCGAGAGCTTTCCGATGAATGGCAACAAGCCATATTTCCGACTAAATCCTGAAAAGTTACCCATAATTCTGCTGTGATTGGTGATGCTGGCAGGCTGTGCTGGGTAGCGTAACTAAATTCACCTTCTGGGTACATCATTCTGCGAATGACAGACATGCTATTTGCAGGCTTGATCTTAAACCTTATTCTGCAAATGTCAGACACACTATACCCATGCTTTTGTTATCCACAGAAGAAAGGATCGCTTTCCGTACCACACTCGAGTGACGAACATATACCAGACGAGAAACCAGTGAGCCTGTGCCGTCTTTTCAAGTTGAGTTCTCCAGACTGGATATACATAGCAATGGGGTGTTTCACGGGCCTATTATCGGGTTCCATGCAACCTGTCTTATCATTCGCCGTAACTGATTTTTTACGGGTAAGTAAATAAATTGATTTACATTATGTTGTTTCAGTTCCTAATAGCTTATTGTTAAACTACATCAGGAGTTTCGAAATGGGAACAATGTTAAACTGGTTTAGATATCTATATAGATAGAATGACACAAGTGTGTGAACTGGTTAACATTATTGCACGAGTGTTGTTCTGTGTATATTGCACAATCTGAAGATTGTAGCTTGTTGTATACTAAACTTTAGATTGATACTGCTTGAATTAACCCTTTACCCAACAGAAGGGCCCTGTGCCAAAGCATTCTCTTATATATGCGAGTCGACCATAGGTCGCCTCGCATATATAAGAGAATGCATTGGCTTAACACATTAAAAATTATAAAATTGTTAAAGAATGTAAGAAAAAATGGTAAAAAAAGATTTATTTAGGCCAATGCATTCTCTTATATATGCGAGGCGACCTATGGTCGACTCGCATATATAAGAGAATGCATTGGCACAGGGTATAACTGTAACTATCACAATGTGGTCAAGGAGCCGGTTCCAATGATATCCATATTTGTATGGTTCTATTGAGACAGACCGAAGATATTTTAGGCTGTTGAAGCTTTATTTGGCCGGTTATGGCCGGTTTGTTGGGTAAAGGGTTAAGGAATATGGAATCTCGATTTTCAAATGTGTCAACAGTGATTGAAACGAATCCGCCCGTCAGAGGACCATGGTCACGAGTGTGTATCATATTGTTGTAAAGAGATCACTTCTAGTGGACATGCATGCTTTCCTAGTCACCTAATCAGAGGGGGTGGTCCGTTGCCTGTGTCAGACACACTAATCTAAATTCTAATCAAGATAATCCCTGTGTTGTGATCTGCCTGTCATCTGGTCTAGTTGAAAGATATCCATGAGATGTATTATTGGGCCAATTTGTGACACATCTTTACATTGAATCTGAGGAAACATGAAATTACAAAGTATTAAAATTGGGATACATTGGTAGTTTCTGGTGTCAAACGTATCAATTATGATGTTTTATATAGCTTGTTTAGCAGGTAGGCACACTTGGATATAGCTAAAAGTTTATATATATATATATATATATATATAAACTTTTAGCATCAGGATTTAGTCGGAATTATGGCTTGTTGCCATTCATCGGAAAGCTGTCAGGGAGAGCTTTCCGATGAATGGCAACAAGCCATATCCCATAATTCTGCTGTGTTTAAAGGTACTCAACCCAATAAAACTCCTCTCAATTACTATTTCAATGGCTTCGGGGGTCAAAAATATTTGATTCGAGTCGAGGAAGTCACCCATCAAAGCTCAGATTTGTTAGATATCGATTTTAGAAATCTATTATTTTTCATTATCGGGAATTCTTTCTGGCCCAGTACGTAGTCAATTATTACCACTTGATTATAGAGTTATCCATCCTTGTCTGTTTGAATAGAATTTTGGCGTAAAATCTCGAGCATGTTACCAAATTGACGGCAGTTATAAGTAGTCATCTCGAGAACATAAGAATTTTCAAAAATCAATATCTAATAACTCTGAGCTTTGTTTGATGGGTTCCTCGACTCGAATCAAATATTTTTTACCCCCAAAGCCAAAGAAATAGTAATATAGGACCCTCTGATCGGATTGTTGTTGTTGGAATCTGTTGAGATGAGGACCCTCTTTACGGGTTGAGTACTCTCTCCTGCCAAATAAACGTGACGTCACGTTTATTTATTTAAAGAAAAATACGACAGCATCACGATTATTAGGCGCCATCACGATTATTTAAAGTTCTTGCAAAGTCGCGGAATTTTCAGTCAAAAAGTTAGAAAAAACGTGCAGCTCACTAAAAAAAATAGAAGTGCACTTGACAAGTTGACAGGAATGTGGGAGAATCTCATTCCTAACAGGATTTAGGCCTCTAGATCATGATGTCCGTGTATAAACAGACGGATTATCGCAGTTAATTACAACTCATCAAAGCTTATAATCACACAGTGACAACTAATTATCGTTGGGACGGAACCGACTTCTACTATCAAAACGGGACTTAATGCTAAAATCACATCACCAGGCTTATATTATAAAATAATCAGTGAAACTAATCTGAGTGACAACTGATGAACTAATTTAACTTGACGTGGCCGACTTCTCCAAACAATACTGTTATCGTGACCCAATTATGCGCTATCATGAAGACACAGAAGCTGTGAGTCGTGTGCACACATGCGTGACTGGTTTTGGCTATAAATGGAAAGTTACGACACCGCAGTAGCTTCTGTGTGTACACAGGAACATGTATTTAAATCTATGCAATAAAGCAATACAATAACATGTCCGTGTATTCAAAGCACAGTTTAATTATGAATGCGATGACTTGGCAACAGTTCCACATTATTAACCACAACTTACGTTTTATGTCGGATTTAAGTTTTATCCCCAAAAAAGGTGAGGCAGCCTCGCAAATTATTTAGCGAGGCCTCCTTGGCAGCCTCGCTGTGATTTTGAGAAAGCCGTGCCTGCTTCCACCCAACCTGGCTACAATCCCCACAGTACTTTACCTTACTCAGACTGGTACTGTTACCAAATTACTTACTGTCATTATTAAAGGAGCCAATGAGAACAACTTGCATGCATGGGAACTTGCCCAACAATGCCAAATTAATTAAGGCCTACATTCTGCTTCATTTATAGTAGAAATATGGTAAAATGCCATCATTGTGCGCCATCACTATTATTTGGCACCATCACTATTATTAATAACACCCGAAAATGTGCACCATCACTATTATTTGGCCATCACTATTATTAGGCAGGGGAGAGTACCTTTAAGGAGTCGATTAATTAGAGCATTACTTTATATATATATTTTTTTTAGAAATTTTCGAAATTTGAGATTTCATATTCCTTAATAGAACAAAGTTTTATTGAACGTTTAAATTCTTCTGTATTTTTCTGCAATCGCAAAAATAAACTAATGTGTTAGCAATAACTATTATTATCTTACAATTTGGCTATTTTTCCTCAGATACACGAGAAACTCCTAGGCGGTTTACGATCTTGTATAGGGCTCTGCGAATCTATTCAATTCGATGTGATTCGGAATCCTTCATCTATTTGATTCGATTCGAAATCGGTTGTCCTGATTCGAGTTGTATTGAATCATTGGCACCAGTTGCATTCTCAACTGAGCTTTTATATATAGACCACAGAAGCATTGCACGACTGATGTAACTGATCTAGCAAAATTTCATATATGTCAAATTCAATGGCGTGAATGTGATTGCTTACTGACTTAATTATTGCTTAAGATACTGTTTGATTATTTTATAGCAAGAGATGGAAATGCGCACTTAATTGGTTAAATGAGAATTTGATCCATTTATGGATAATATTTACATGATATACTGACGATCACTTATTGTCATTACCCAGTGACCGGTACGGCCACTCAGTCCAGTGATATCTACATATTCACTCTTGATACCACTGATGATTCAATTCAAGATTTGATTTGATTCGGAATCACTAGGTGATTCGATTCGAGATTCGATTCGAAATGAATAATGCCCGATTCGCAGGGTCCTAATCTTGTATCCTCCATGGCAACAATCAAGCCTTGAAATGGTGTGTCTGTCATTTGCAGAATGAGGTTCCCAGAGGGTGAATTTAGTGATGCTACCCCGCATAGCAGGCTAGCATCACCAAATACACCCTCTGGGAACCTCATTATGCTGAGGTGTAAGCAGAATGAGGTCCCCAGAGGGTGAATTTGGTGATGCTAGCCCGCTATGCGGGGTAGCATCACTAAATTCACCCTCTGGGGACCTCAATCTGCAAATGACAGGCACACTATTTCAAGGCTTGGCAACAATGACTGTGTGAGCTGTGGTGACACTTAATCCTATTATTTTTGAATATTTGACTAAAACATCTATTAAATCCATTTAGTTGAGTCGTTTACGATGATAATACCGATACCACTAAACACTTAATAACATCGGTTGTATTTCACAAAAAAAGTAGTGTCTTGATTTAATTGATTATTCCGATCTATTTTGACACACTTAAGTCTTTGATGACGTCAGTCTTGATGGAAATGCACCACGACGTCATATGTACTGTGCGTTATCTATATACACACACAACGACATAGTTCTCAAAAGATACTACCTTTTATATGATAGTCTGTTGTGTGAATTGTAAGATATTCTGGTTATCACCACTCTTTATGTTAGCCAGATATTCAAGACTCGCTATATTCTCTGAGACTTGAATAGGATGTCAGAAACACACAAAGTGGTGATAAGTTGATAACCTATATGCACGTGCATGCTTCTGTTGGTTTAATAATATGTCATTTACATTGGAAAATCATCAAATATGATACAACATGATGGATAGTATTGTGTTCCTTGTGTCTAACTAGGAAGTTGATTCCGATCTATAAACATTATGCATGTATATAGTATATACAGTAATGCTCTAAGTAATTGACCTCTTAACAACACAGCAGAATTATGGGTAACTTTTCAGGATTTAGTCGGAAATATGGCTTGTTGCCATTCATCGGAAAGCTCTCGGCGAGAGCTTTCCGATGAATTTCAACAACCCATATTTCCGACTAAATCCTGAAAAGTTACCCATAATTCTGCTGTGGTTAAGAGGTCGATTACTTAGAGCATTACCGAATGTGCCGTCTCCATGGATGATCATATCTCATATGGACGTGTCATTGGAAACAAAAGATAATCTTTGCACACTTGTTAGGTTTGGCGAAAGCTCCGAAAAAGTATATGTGTCCTTGCTTCTGTTCAGTTGGTTCCCATTCAAATACATAATATGGGTTTATACACATATTTCTTGAACATAATACGACTAATACTATTTGGAGAATGTAAACAATGGCTGCAATCATGCAGCAGTACAAGACGACGGAAGGGAAATGAATTGGCATCACCTGCTATCCCAGAAACAATACAGTAATTTCCTAAATAATCGACTCCTTAGCCACAGCTGAAGAGCTTTCCGATGAATACCAACAAGCCATATTTCCGACTAAATCCTGAAAAATTACCCATAATTCTGCTGTGGTTAAGGAGTCGATTATTTAGGAAATTACTGTATCAGTTTAATCATATACAACAGCTGGTGATACACATTTGACAAACGTGGTTGAAAATCGTCACCGGGAAATCTTCCCAGAAGTACACATGTTTGCAGTGTCCTGTGTTTTCTTCAAAAATACCACTCTGTTGAAAAGAAAGTTGTAATGAAACCATTGAATGTATGTTTGCTGCCATATCGTAGATTCTCACTCTTCTTCTTGATGAGAGAGATAGTTCAGCAGTTCATTATATTTCCTGCCATTATATTTTAGATTTTCAGTCTTCCTTTGGACGAGAGAGAAAGTGAGGCAGTTCGCTTAGTTGGCATAATGGTAGGATACGGGTTCATACTGTGCATTATAAAACTGAGCATGGTGAGTATGGTGTGTTCAACTGTAGTTGAGTGTATTCTTCCAATATCTTATAGATTTTCTTGTTTCCAATTTTGCATCATAAAATTGATAAATTCATTTATTGAAGTTCAACGTAGAATTAATTATGTTCGTTCATGAGTTTGCTCATTTAAACGATGTTATTTGTTGGTCTTCCCATGCATTTGGGTAACAAATGGTTCTGGGGAATTTTTAAATCTTTACAAACGAGAAGGTACCGGCACATGTAGTTAAATTCGGCTGAGTTATGTCATGTGCAAATAAGATCTTAGTCATTCCATTGCCTTGTCTCGATTGGTAGCTTAAAGGGGTACTGTACGCCATTTTCAATAAATTTCCGGTCATAACAACGATCTAATATCGATAATATATAGAAACATAAGTAATTTGAGTCAAGATGTATTCTGTAAACGCTCAGGTTAATATAGGCTATCTTAAGGTTACTCTTATGGAAATTACACAATAAAATTCTGTTGGTGCGATTCAGTGTCAAAAGATAACTATCAAAGGGTATGCTGTGTTTAACCCTTTCAGTGCCAAGTCCAATTTTTATATCAACCCATATTTCCTTGATCATTTTTCAAATTTATTGATTATAATAAGGTGATACATTGATGGAAAGAGCTCTAAGAGCAAAATTTGAAAAATGATCAATGAAATATGGGTTGATACAAAAATCGGACTTGGTACTGAAAGGGTTAAAAATAAGGCACATTCTTCCACGACTGCTATTTTGTACATCTCTCTCCCAGGTATCTCTGGGTTCTGATATTAAACCACATTTCACATATAACATTAATTGGTTAATGTCAGTTACGTGTCCTGCGTATCAAATATGTGGCTGATTAAAGTCATCTAATGACCCTGTGCAGCCAGGGAAACTGTTATCATGGAAATTGGGGTCGAGAGATATTGATTGTGCCAATTTCTGTATAACTTTGGGAAATCGATCAGTGTCATTATTGACAATCTTGCCCCAATATTTAACCATATGACTTTAATCGTCATTTCGAGTGATACTTTGCCACTTTCACATGATAATTTTTGGGGGTCGACAGTCTCAGTCCTGTACTGTTTTAGTAATTTTCTCTGTACACTCTCATGTATGTATGTCATTATTAACAAACCCACATACCTCACATCCATAAACACATGAAAACATTGTTTGCTGTTGAGTAGATTCAGTACGGGTTTCTCGATAAAATGTACTGGAAAGAACAATTATTTTAACGCCCATTCTACGTTCAGCTTCTAAAGTGCATGCAGTTTGACCCACCCATCCATCCAAATAATTTTTTTTTACATTTGATTCTATTGGCTATTCAACAGGTTGATCATCAATACATATACAGAATATATAATGTTTATACTTTGTATAAAGTGATGTGAAACACTCCGGTTGGGTGACCAAATAGAAATGGATAATAATCTTGCTCTAAGTACTTATTTTTACGAATATAAATCCAAATTTCCAGCACACACACCGTCATTCTTATATATTAATTAAATGCAATGACTCTCGATGGCGAAATTGTGCACATACGAAACAAATGGATGTATCCAATTACTAACTACATTATTGCCCTAAATAACCGACTCCTTAACCACAGCAGAATTATGGGTAATTTTTTAGGATTTAGTCGGAAATATGGCTTGTTTCCATTCATCGGAAAGTTCAGTGAGAGCTTTCCGATGAATGGCAACAAACCATATTTCCGAAATCCTGAAAAATTACCCATAATTCTGCTGTGGTTAAGGAGTCGATTAATTAGGGCATTACTGTAAAATAATGATAAAAGATACTTTATGAACACGTATATTGTGTGGTCTTTTCTTGGTACAGGGACGACTATAAACAGCTTATGCTTATTGTCATTCATTTTCCAACAAAATTCATCAATATCTATATACATAATTATATGCAAGCCTTGAAATAGGGTGTCTGTCATTTGCAGAATGAGGTCCCCAGAGGGTGAATTTAGTGATGCTACCCCGCATAGCGGGCTAGCATCACCAAATTCACCATCTGGGAACCTCATTCTGCTGAGGTGTAAGCAGAATGAAGTCCCCAGAGGGTGATGCTAGCCCGCTATGCGGGGGTAGCATCACTAAATTCACCCTCTGGGGACCTCATTCTGCAAATGACAGACACCCTATTTCAAGGCTTTATTATGTGCAAATGGAACATAGTGAAATTAATATACTATACTTGCATACAGGTATATAACATTTGTAAATTGACATGTAATCAATTGTGATGGATAATAAACTATGTTTAAACTAATTACTAATTATCACAAACAATAGAAAAGGTCCCTTAAAATTGTTAGCTGGCACCCTGTGGCACCTGGAATATTACTGCGAAGTCGAAATTGTAAATTTGGACAACAAAAACACCAATATGATTAAATTATTGAATATAATTTTATAGCTTTACAACTCATGGGGCAGCTTTTGATTTTTTTCACAGACGTTCTGTGTGACAATGTCAGGGACAAGATTGGTCGTCCGAATTCGCAGATTAGCATTTAAGTCTATCATGCGACAGGTGAGCAATAATCAGTCCAGACATACATTAACCCTTTACCCAAAGAACGGCCCTGTGCCAATGCATTCTCTTATATATGCGAGTCGACCATAGGTCGCCTCGCATATATAAGAGAATGCATTGGCTTAACACATTAAAAATGGTAAACAGTGTTAAAAAAAGAATTTTTTTAGGCCAATGCATTCTCTTATATATGCGAGGCGACCTATGGTCGACTCGCATATATAAGAGAATGCATTGGCACAGGGCATAACTGTAACCATCACAATGTGGTCAATGAGCCGGTTCCAATGATATCCATATTTGTATGGTTTTATTGAGACAGACCCAAGATAATTTAGGCTGTTGCAGCTTTATTTGGCCGGTTTGTTGGGTAAAGGGTTAACTATTATATGGTTACATATCCTCGTGCAAATAGGTTTATATTGGACTTACTATTAACATGTGTTCATATTGGACTTATTTGATTCTGAAATATGCCCACATTGAGCTATACCCGTTATTCCGTTGAATGGCGCAGGCCACAGTGAAAATATATTATAAAGCGCATGAATCTGCTAAGTCGTGTCAATGAACAAAGCTCGATTAATAATGCCAATATGGGCTTATTGCATCTAGAAATAGTCCCAAATTGGACTGTTTCCAAAACCATGTTATTGAGGTTCAATAATGCTAATATGGGCTTATTTCACTCATTAAAATAAGACCGTTTCGGGCTTATTCTTCACAAGAACAGGCTGTATATGACTACTGTCGCCTACTGATTCTATTGAACAGGTCAGACAACAAGTAGTGTAATGTACTGTGTGGTAGCATCATATCCATCAATAGAAACAAATTCTGAATGATAGTCGTCCTTTAACCTCAACAAAAAAGTACAAAATTGCTGGATATTGTGTACACATGCAGGTTGAATACAGATGAATACAGTAATGCTCTAATGAATCGACCTCTTAACCAAAGCAGTATTATGGGTAACTTTTCAGGATTTAGTCGGAAATATGGCTTGTTGCCATTCATCGGAAAGCTCTCCCCCGACTAAATCCTGAAAAGTTACCCATAATTCTGCTTTGGTTAAGAGGTCGATTAATTAGAGCATTACTGTAGATTGTAACTAGTTGAAACGTTACTGCATGTCTACACTTGGATGTACTGTAGATGGATCCACACGAAGCGCACCCCATGAACAATGACGATTCCCTACCTACATCACCAGCATGTCTTGGAACGATACAAAGATACACCATGTGCTTTTATGAAGTTAAATGAACTGCCTATTTCACAAAGAAATTATTTATGTTGAAAGTTATCGGATATAATTATAGTGTTATTCAGTTCTACATTTTCTTGTGTGATCTTAGTGACATAAAAATTTAACACAAGCATACAAGGATGTACATGTATTGGGGCCAATTTGGGGGATATGCCGCTGTGTTCGTTGGGGCACATTGTGTGAACCGCTGTATCCCCAAACGATTCTCACTAATGTGCCCCTAACGTCCACAGCGACATATTTAACCCTTTCAGTACCAAGTCCGATTTTTGTATCATTTTTCAAATTTATTGATTATAATAATGTGATACATTGATGGAAAGAGCTCTAAGAAAATATGGGTTGATACAAAAATTGGACTTGGCACTGAAAGGGTTAAGAAATAACTCTTGTTTCGATTAAAGTTTTGTAGTTGAACATGTTCACCCATTAGTCACCTCGATTATGCATTTTATCTTCTGCAAAGTAGGGGATATAGAAACTCAACAGATGGCAAAAAGTAACCAAAAACAATGTTAATTTTGAGACTATAGATACTTCCCAGAAGTTGAGACCTAAGCAGAATTAGGTCCCCAGCAGTATAGCATCACTAAATTCACCCTCTGGTGACCTCATTCTATGGATGTCTGACACATTAAACTCAGGCTTGTTGTGAATTTGTTACATTTTACTTGCAGGACATTGCATTCTTTGATAATGAAGTTAACCAGGTCTCAGCATTGACGACACGTTTATCACGCGATGCAGCATTAGTCCAAGGTGTTAGTATATAAATCGTCACTTTCACAATAAGTTATTCAAATGCAACTCACCAGGGCATATAATTAGCAGTGCCATAATTGATTGGTCAATTGGGGTGAAGGAGAAGATCACTTGATATTTTCGACCATCCCGGGTGCGAAACGTCCAATTACTCTCTATATTGATGTGTAAATCACAGCATACAGCCAAAATAATCAATGATGAGTTGTAACAATATAGAGATCCAGGGGGGCTGGGAACATGGACAAAGGTATACAAAATCTAGATACACTTTCCAAAGTGCCACTTGGACAATTTAGCAGTTGGAAAATTAAGAAAAGGAGCATAAGAGAAGTATGCTTGGTGTTTTGAAATTTAGAAAATATGAGTATATTATATGACACGCGTATGCGTACCAGTATCGTAAAATCACGTATTATCATAAAGAAAATACATGCACGTAGGAAGTTAAACACTTTTAAGTATCATGACTGTCCTATACCGGTAGTTTCAGTAAAAGATGGGACCGTGGTACATAGTTGGGTTTTACCAATTTAGAAATTAAGAACATATGTGTAGGCCGCGAGGCATCGAAAGGGATAATTTTGAAATTTTGAGTTATGTACATGAGTAAGCAGGTGTATATATGTAAGTATAAGTGTAGGTCTGTAGTAATAAACACAAACTATCACTGGAATACCGAAGCAGAAGTTAGTAATATTGGCAAACATTCAAAAATCTCTCCACATCTTCATTCCCCTCTTTACAGTTTATGAGCTTTACGAGATACTGAGCTGTTGAAGGAGGAATACATTCTGATTGGTCGAAAATGATTACACTACAATTGGCATCTTGCCTTTCTGTTAGTTTATTCTGCCTCACATTTACGTCGTTAACTCGCCGTATAATTGCAATTATCTATATCTATATTTGCGAGTGTCTGTCTGTCTGTCTGTCTGTCTGTCTGTCTGTCTGTGTTCTATAGAAATTCACAGAGGACCATCTAGATGATGCCAAAGGGGTCTACTAGGAGTAACTTTTTACGAGAAAGATAATGGTCGGGGTTAAAATTTTCTAAAGTGACGCCGTTGTTGTCAGGGACAGAAAAGGGGGAGGGGCAGAAAAATAATTTGTCGGCGATTGCCACGAAACTTATATATAATCATCCCCATAATATGAGGAATCTAATGGTGTGTTTTAAATATGGCTAAAGTCGCGCCGTTCGCGTCAGGCGTACCCGGAAGGGGGAGGGTAGAATTTTTTTCTGTCGCCGATTGCCACGAAACTTACATATAATCATCCCCATGATATGAAGAATCCAACGGTGTGGTTTAAATATGTCAAAAGTGGCGTCGTTCGAGTCAGATTTGCACGAAAGAGGAGAGGGGCACCAAAATTGATAAAACTAATTTTAGCGCCGATTTCCACCAAATTGATATATATTCTTCTTCATGATACAAGGAATCTAATTGTGCGATTTAACAACGCCAAATTGTTGTCGTTTGGATGAGATATTGGGAGGGGGTGGGCACTAAATTTGATAATAATTGGTTTAGTCGCCGATTGCCACCACACTTATACAAAAGCATCCCCATGGTATGAGGAGTCTAATGGTGTGGCTTATATCTGTCAAGAGTGGCCTCATTCGAGTCAGGGGATGTATTGAAAGGGACAGGGGCACCAAAATTGATGCAGAATTGTTTTGGCGCCAATTTCCACCAAATTGTACGTTCTTATCCATGATACGAGGAATCTGATCGTGTGATTTAAAGACGCCATAGTGGTGCTGTTTAGGTGAGAGATGGGGAGGGAGGGATTGGCACCAAATTTGATAAAAATAACATTGTTTAGTCGCCGATTATCACCAAACTTATAAACAATCATCTCCATGATATCAGGAGTGTAATTGTGTGGTTTAAGGATGTCACAAGTGGGGCCATTCGAGTCAGTGGTGTATAGAGATGAGAGGGACATTATATCTATATGTTTAGTGCCGATTTCCACCAGATTGATACATATTCTTCTCCGTGATACGAGGAATCTTATCGTGTGGTTTAGACATAACAAATTGGTGCCCTATGGGTGAGAGATATGGGGATCTTCAATTTGATACGAATTTGTATACTCGCCAATTTTCACCAATTTCATATATATGCATCTCTAATCTCTAATGAGTCTTAGTGTGTGCAGCTTGAGTCCGAAATAGGGACGGGAGGGTCACCAAAACTGATACAAAATATTTTTAGTACCAATTACCATCAAATTCAGACACGTTCTTCTCAAATGATATAAGAAATCAAATTATGCTGTCTGTCTGTCTTTCTGTCTGTCTGTGTTCTATATATAACTTCACGCGGTACAATCGAAGAGGCAAAAGCTGATACAAATATATTTGGCACTAATTGCCAACAAATTCATACATGTTTTTATCTAATGATATACCATGAATTAAATCACATTTGGTGTCGTTTGCGTCACGGATGGCGAGCGGATATGCACTATCATATATAGATAAGATTGCTATTCGCCGATATCCACATATAAGTTATATATAGTCACACAGGCCATCTCCATATCATTTTAAGGAGATTTGGGCGTTCACATTTCACAATCCCGACAAATGGTAACCCACTTATAAGTCACTTGAACAATTATATCTTCTTAATTGTCATATTTATATGGGGATGGCAATCAGGACATTCACACAATGAGCTAGCAAAAAGAGATACATAGAAGAAGCATTAAACGTATATTTATCATTCTATTGAAGAGATACATATATTCGTGTAAACTGAGAGACCTCGAACCGTCAGAGGATTGCATATATATTATAACAAAATTGAGTCTGTTCCATTCAATAGTTTCCACAAAAAAGTTACAATTTGTCAGGATATATGGAAGGCCTGTTCAAAAATAGTGGTCACAGTGTGCAGTCATATATAGTTTCTTCTGATATACAATAAAATGCAGTTAGTAGCACATGACTTTTCAGGATCCTCCCAACACTGACATCTGACAAGGGGTTTAGAACAGACTCATCGATGACATAAACAACTCAAAATCTCGCTCTGTGTCTGGCAAATGTAGCTGATATGCACGCGCAGCAACATTTCGTTGAAACTGAGAATATTTAGCCAATATATAGCACCATGAACAGAGGAGCACCTGGAAATTTCTTTGAAACATCTGTATCGTCATGGAGATATGATAGCCAGGTATCCTCGAGATCTTAGTCCAACCCACTAGATTGATTGATACATCTCAATATGTAAAACCCAATTGTCATCTTTTATTTATGCGAACTAATGTCTTTATGATGTCCATGTATCATATTATAACGTATGACGTATACGCAGTTGTAACTAAATAAATACTTCATTATTGGTGGAACGGATTAATCGCGATAAACAGAATGACAATTGACAAGGTGGGCCACTACTTATATTCCATGACTGTAATAATCATGTTTTGTGATGCTATTTGAATATACAATTGAGAAAACGTATAACACTTTGAACAAGAGTGTTCTCTATTCCCAACAAATATCCACAGCATACAGATGGTTTCACATCGCATTAACCTGGGCAACGCCGGGTAACCCTGCTAGTATTTAATAAAGACTATAGTAATGATATGGAATGTTAATGGAAACTTAATTTCGATAATTTGCAAATAACAATTAAATAGAGGATCTCACATGAGTTTCTATTTTATACGGAATTTATCAACCGAGTTCACTAAATTCGATTTGAGCCGAGGTTTACCGAGGTTCAAATAGAATTTAGAGGACGAGGTTGATAAATTACGTATAAAATAGGACGAGTGTGAGATACCGTTTATCACATGATCAAATAAACCCGAAGCAACGCGAAATATTCATCGAAAACAACAATCATAAACTACAGCGATCGCAAGTTATTTGAGGACCATCGTGACGTCATCGCACGCGCTGATATTAAACGTGTCTATTACCGATAATTATGAAACTGCTTTTATGGCCAAATTATGTGATAAATATAATTATCTACCATTTCCTATAAAATTCCCTGATACAATGGGCGATAACGAGTGGGCGATAAAAGCATCCGTATCGTTACTGCAGTTGCGATACAAGGCGCTCGTGACGCCGTTTACTGATCAAAATCATGAATGAACTGACGTCACATCAATCGCGTGCAAAATCAAAACGACATATATTCTTGCGTACTATAAACAAATAGTTCCAATGTTTTAACATTATTTGATTGCCTACCGGGTAACCATCATGGGTATTATGGTATAACACATCACAAGGGAACTAATATGTATGTGTTCAGTATGTATTATAAGTGTAAGAAATTGTGTCCATTGAATACATTTCCGTTAGGCATATTCGCATGAACAGGCAGGTTGTGAGAATTTAGCAAAGCGAGCTAATCGCGTGACACAGATACCTTTGCAGGTTGGGAGAATTTACTCAAGAAAGCGAATCATCGGACACAAATTCAACAGATTTGGCATTTAAGAAACTCCTGAAATGTAATTTGTGCGGTGGATTCTGTCACACCAATGGTAGATAAATGTGTTATATACACAATGTGTTTGTAACGATTCATGTATCGCGACTCGGGCTAGTTTTCGTGTCCATATAGCGACTCGGCGACCAAGGTCGCCTCGTCGCTATATGGCCACGAAAACTTGCCTCATCGCGATACATGAATCATTACAAACACATTGAGTATATAACACATATTTATCAAATGAGTCCTTACATCATTAGAGGCTAATTAATGTCCATCTGTTTCAACTGAGTCCGGACTGTTTTGGGTGTTTGTTACATCTCTCATGATGAACACAGCTCAATACAAATATAGTACTAATAATTATATACACAATTTGTATGATTTTTCCTGGACTAAGTTACCATTAGAAGGTCAATGATATAAGTAATATCATATGAATTATCAGTGGTCCAACTCATACAATATTTTAATTTTGAAACAGGCGACTGGTGCCAAGGTTACAGCATCGATGGAAGCCGTGGCTACAATGTCTCTATGTACAGTATTCGCCTTCGTGATGGGCTGGAAGATGGCGCTATTAGTCCTCCTGTTTATGCCACTCTTATATTTCTCGGGGGTTGTGCAAATAAAGGTGATTAGTGGTTTAGCGATGGATGACAAGGAAACAATTATTTTGGCATCGGCGGTAAGTGTTTAGCTAGGAATGGAATAATATTGTAAATCATAATCAAGTTGCTGATTTTTTGGAATAAAAAACAAACACAAACAAAGACTAGGGCCCTGCGAATCGGGCATTTTCAGTTCGAATCGAATCTCGAATCGGATCAGCCAAATTATTCCGAATCGCATCGAATCTCGAATCGAATCATTACATCAGACGTATCAATAGTGATGATGTAGTTATCACTTGACTGAGTGACCATCAGGGTTGCTGGTACCGGTACCGGTACCGGAACCGGCGGTAATCAGGAATTAAATCGGTACCCGGTTTTTATGTCGATTACCAACGGTTCTCGGTACTGATTGTTGATTTCTATCAATATACCTATTAATGATTATAAAGGGTTAATTAAGCAGCTCAACATAGCGCCAAACACAACTGCGATGGGTTAACGTGATATAGTCAGCACATTCAAACATCAAATGCACAGTATGCCGCAGTATGCCAACTTGTCACGAAATTGACAAAATGCATGCATTGTGTGGGCGGCAGTATTTTCTCTCAAAATCTATTCCAAATTTTCTGACTAGCCAACTACAACTAGGCTTACTGGAAACAACTTTGGGTGACATCATTTATGAAATTACAACATGCGAGTAATATGGCTGATTAGTGAGTTCTCTAATTAATTATCACACAAATAATATGGTGTACAGTGTATCCATACAAGCCTACAATGTTAACCGGCCCAGTAGTCAAACATACATGTCTACATTCCGTCTTTTAATAAATCCTCCCTTTGCGACTTGCCGAAAACCGCTACAGACAACAACTTAATCGTAAATGTCGTTGCGATTTTTATTTTCGTTGTTTAAGTAAACCTCGAACTTAACAAATAATTGATGATGGAACCCCACAAAATCAAAGTTATTTGCAGTATAAAAGTCCACTCAATGAGTACCGTTACCGACCCGGTATGCGGTACTGAACATCAGTACGGAACCGGTACCGAAAATTGTGGTACCGTCGGTACTTTGGCGACCCTGTTGACCATACCGGTATCAATTTACTAACTTTGTAACAACGATAAGTGATCGTCGGTATATAATGTAAATATTGTCCATAAATGGATCAAATTCACATTTAATCAATTAAGTACTCATTCTTTGTGGCTATCTCTGCTATGGAATATCAAAATGTTATCATAAGCAATAATGAAGTCAGTAAGCATTCACGTAGCTAAAGTTCGACATATATATGAAAGTTTGCTAGATCAGTAATACATGAATCATGCAACGCTTCGGCGGTCTATATATTATAGCTCAGTGTTTGTAATGTGTGGTTTTTCGTTGATATGATAAGCTATCTTCGCGAAAAAGCAATGTTGTTCATTACCGTAATGAGAATTAATACAACTGGTGCCAGTGATTTGATACAATTCGAATCAGGACAGCCGATTTCGAATCAAATCAGACGAAAGATTCCAAATCGCATCCAATCGAATCAATTCGCAGGGCCCTAACAAAGACGTAGTATTGTCGAGACATTCATATCTAGTCATGCCAATTCAAACAACATTTTTCTGGCGCTGTATAAGTTTTATCTATTTTTATTATTTGTTTAAATCCAAGTGTTTGTCTGTGTGTGTATCTGTGTTTATCTGTTACGATTTTGGCGCATTTAAAAATAGATCACTCCCACATCCGATTGAACCCAAATTGTGACCATGTTCTGGGCACATCTCAGAATAGGGCACGATTTCAAGACGATCCATACAAGATAACCTAAGATATAACGCGCTTCCCAAAGGTTACCAAGGCGATATTTTTACTGATATAATGCATCAGTTTGCTGATTTTCTTTATATCGTTATCAGTGATACAATGGTGACATTAGTTTCTTGCATGTCATGTTTGTCACCCGTCATTTTTAGCTCAACTTTACTTTGTAAAGTTTGAGCTATTGCCATGGCTTTGCCGTCTGTCGTCCGTGTGCACGTGTGTACGTGATGCGTCAACAATACAGGCTACAGGTTGTACCTTTGGTCGGATCATTACGAAATTTGTCATAGCTGTTGACATCAACATTTAGACTTGAACAATTCATTTTGGGGTCATTCGGAAAAAAACATGGCCGCCAGTGGCCATCTTGGATTTCAAAATTCAATCCATTAGCATGGGCTACAGGTCGTACTGTTTGTCTGATCATCATGAAATTTGTCGTGGATGTTAATATTGAAATGTAGATGGGAACGAGTAATTTTGGGGCCATTCGGCCAAAAAACATGGCCGCCAGCAGCCATCTTGGATTTTACTCTTTGTATGACTAAATCATTTAGCACGGGCTACAGGTCGTACCTTTAGTCTGATCATCATAAAATTTGTCATGGCTGTTGAAATTGGAATATAGATGGGAACGAGTCATTTTGGGGTCATTCGGACAAAAAACATGGCCGCCAGCGGCCATCTTGGATTTCAAAATTCAATCCATTAGCACCGGCTACAGGTCGTACTGTTCATCTGATCATCATGAAATTTGTCATGGATGTTAATATTGACATGTAGATGGGAACAATTAATTTTGGGGTCATTTGGCCAAAAAACATTGCCACCGGCAGCCGTTTTGGATTTTACTCTTTGCATAACTAAATGCTTTGGCACAGGCTACAGGTCGTACCTTTGGTCGGATCATCATAAAATTTGTCATGAATGTTAACAGTGTCATGTAGATGGGAACGAGTCATTTTGGGGTCATTCGGCTAAAAAACATGGCCGCCAGCAGCCATCTTGGATTTCAAAATTCAATCCATTAGCACGGACTACAGGTCGTACTGTTTGTCTTATCATCATGAAATTTGTCATGGATGTTAATATTGAGATGTAGATGGGAACGAGTAATTTTGGGGTTATTTGGCCAAAAAACATGGCCGCTGGCAGCCATCTTGGATGTTACTCTTTGTATGACTAAATCCTTTGGCACAGGCTACAGGTCGTACCTTTGATCGGATCATCATCAAATTTGTCATGGATGTTAACAATGACATGTAGATGGGAAATGAGTAATTTTGGGGTCATTCGGCCAAAAAATATGGCTGCCATCAGCCATCTTGGATTTTACTCTTTGTATGACTAAATCATTTACATGTAGCACGAGCTACAGGTTATATCTTTAGTCTGATCATCATGAAATTTGTCATGACTGTTGAAATTGGAATGTAGATGGCAACGAATCATTTTGGGGTCATTCGGACAAAAAAAATGGCTGCCAGCAACCATCCTGGATTTCAAAATTCAATCCATTAGCACGATTAAATCCTTTAGCATGGGCTACAGGTCGTCCCTTTAGTCTGATCATCATGAAATTTGTCATGGATGTTAATATTGACATGTAGATGGGAACGAGTAATATAGGGGTCATTCGGCAAAAAAACATGGCCACCAGCAGCCATCTTGGATTTACTCTTTGCATGACTAAATCCATTGGCACGGGCTACAGGTCGTACCTTTGGTCGGATCATTATGAAATTTGTCTTGACTTTTGACATTGACATGTAGATGGGAACGAGTCATTTTGGGGTTATTCGGCATTAAAACATGGCTGCCAGTGGCCATCTTGGATTCTACTCTTTGCATGACTAAAGCTATCAAATGTTTTTGAATTGTTGGAAAACATAGCCGCCAGCAACCATCTTAGATTTTACTTTTATATATATATATCTCTTCATGTTGATAAACTAGTATTAGACATTCAACTTTCCAAATTCCTAATCACTCCATCGACAGTAACAAATTAAATTATTCCCTTTCCAAGTTGAGCTACAGTGTCATTGACACTTTCATTTACCTCAGACTACTTAAAGGGGCATAATTGTGTAGGAAAATTGGTACACATTGGTCGCATGGCCAGGGGCCAGCTGCAAAACAGAGTTCAGACCCCTCGCTACGTACGCTATGTCTGACCGCTGCCAACATGTGTATTTTCTTAATTATTTCTAAAAAAATTTGATAAAGTGTTTTGTCTGTTACAATTCATTCGGGCTTGATCTGGATAATTTTCAAATGAATATGGACAAGTTCAGTTTCTCAGAATAAAGCAGAATGAATTGTAGCCACAAAAGTCTCAAATAAATAAATGTGTGATTTCTTCACATTATGTGTAGGTGCTGGCAGAAGTAAGTCCTGCGTAGCAGGGGACTGAAGTCTGCATGTAGCTTGGGTCAGGGGAATGTCATGGGATATGTGCTTTCGACCTCGGCAAGCCTTGAAATAGTGTGCCTGTCATTTGCAGAATGAGGTCCCCAGAGGGTGAATTTAGTGATGCTACCCCACATAGTGGGCTAGCATCACCAAATTCACCCTCTGGGGACCCCATTCTGCTTACACCTCAGCAGAATGAGGTTCCCAGAGGGTGAATTTGGTGATGCTAGCCCGCTATGCGGGGTAGCATCACTAAATTCACCCTCTGGGGACCTCATTCTGCAAATGACAGACACCCTATTTCAAGGCTTGGACCTCGGATGACTTAAATTGATAAATTGCATGATTAATGTTATGAGTGTTTATTATCATGCAGCTCAGAAAGTATGTGGGGAAATTGGTGCACAGAGGTAATAAGACACGTGGTAGGTGCCGTTGTCCTCAAATGACTTAACCCTTTACCCAACAAACCGGCCAAAACCGGCCAAATAAAGCTTCAACAGCCTAAAATATATTCGGTCTGTCTCAATAGAACCATACAAATATGGATATCATTGGAACCGGCTCCTTGACCACATTGTGATAGTTACAGTTATGCCCTGTGCCAATGCATTCTCTTATATATGCGAGTCGACCATAGGTCGCCTCGCATATATAAGAGAATGCATTGGCCTAAAAAAAATCCTTTTTTAACACTTTTTACCATATTTTCTTACATTCTTTAACAATTTTATAATTTTTAATGTGTTAAGCCAATGCATTCTCTTATATATGCGAGGCGACCTATGGTCGACTCGCATATATAAGAGAATGCATTGGCACAGGGCCGTTCTGTTGGGTAAAGGGTTAACCACTTTCACTCGATCTTCATTTCTTTTAGCTATTGACGGAGGCTGTTGACAATATGAGAACAGTTGCATCACTTACGATAGAGGGCGTTTTACAGCAGAAGTACCAAGAACTGGTGGGCGGAAGATATATGTGAGTTAGGAACTTACAGTAATGCCCTAATTAATCGACTCCATAACCACAGCAGAATTATGGGTAACTTTTCAGGATTTAGTCGGAAATATGGCTTGTTGCCATTCATCGGAAAGATCTCGCCGAGAGCTTTCCGATGAATGGCAACAAGCCATATTTCCGACTAAATCCTGAAAAGTTACCCATAATTCTGCTGTGGTTATGGAGTCGATTACTTAGGGCATTACGGTAGGATGTGTACCGACTTGTTGGGCGTTTACTGGTTTATTGTTGTGGAGTACATATACTTTATATCGGAGTATGACAAGCCTTAGTTTATTGTGCCTGTCATTTGCAGAATGAGGTCCCCAGAGGGTTAATTTAGTTACGGTATCCCAAATAGCAGGCTAGCATCACCAAATTCACCTCTGCATGGCCTCATCTGCTATGGGAAGTATAAACTCAGATTGAAGTTCCCAAATTGTGAATATTGTGATGTATACCCATTGGGAACCTCGATTATGCAACGTGTCGTCTGCCAATTTGGGGATATAGAGAAACTAAACTAAAAAAAATAGAATCTATATGAAGAAGTTTCTATAGAAATTTGATAACAAAGAAACTTTCCATATAAGATGAGGCCTAAGCAGAATGAGGTCCCCAGGGGCTGAATCTAGTGATGCTAACCCACTATGTGGGATAGCCTCACTAAATTCACCATCTGGGGACCTCATTCTGCAAATGACAGGCACAAAACTCAGGCATGAGTATGATATATCTTTTATCAGCTTATTCTGGCTCCGTACGAATTAAGATCAACATATTATGGACTTTTTTTGGATGCGTGAAATTGATAAGTTAGTACCCAGGCCAATCTGGAGAATGTAACATTCTACTAACTTCTCGGAAAATTTCAAAGAAATGGACCAAACCACTCCGCAGAAAACATCGTCTGAACTATGCTCGATATTGAATATTGCCATCTCGATTCGGGATGCAACTATCGATGATAAACCAATGCAAATGATGTTGCCATCGATAGCCATTGCATTTACACTGAATATATCATAATGTTGTCAATTTGGATTAATATTCGTAAAAAATTAACAATTTTGAGCAAGATTGTTCTCCATTTTTATTTGATCACACTACCGGAGTGTTTCACATCACTTTTAACTCACAATTGAGCACGAAATGTCATGATATTAAACTTAGTGGAATATGGCAATATTATAAGTGCCGAGTTGTTGCAATATTAGCGCAACATTGGGCCCAAAAATATAGTGCCTACCGGTAATCAAAATAGCACTATTGCAAACTGGTACTGTAGAACCAAGCAATTCTGGTGCCAAATTACAACGGTAATTTAAAGGCACGTGCGGCGTTCGTTGCATAAATATTCATATTTGTTCAAATCGCCATCAACAGAAGGAATATTAAAATATATATAGTTTTGTTCATATGCCAAACATAATCAGTGCGTAAATAGTATATTGTCGTCAAGACGTACGATGGTGTACGTAAACAAGAGCCTGCTCGGTTTTTGACAGAGGTGAATATTTTAACAGCATACCACCCACCGCTAACGCCTCCCGTATCTTTAATAATGTCTATATATATGTCTAAGACATCTTATATGACACTATTATTAATGCTAAGTTGGAAAAATGTCGCCGTTGTGTCACAGTTCTGAAGTCCATAAAGATTCAAGATCCACTGCAATGTTTGATGAGGGACGCGGTAAGAGGGTTTTACTTCCCAACTGCACCCACTTGAATCTGACCAACCTCCGAAACTTTTCAGCTGTTAGTAATATCCAACCTGACACCCCATAAGGGTGGACAACTATTCCAACTGTGGGCCTTCAGGCCACAATTTTGACCGAAAGTAACAAAATATGCTACTGTTGGTCTTAAACAAATTTCCTGCTAACTATTGGTTTGAAAATCAAATTATAAGAACAATTTCAACCTATTTTTGTGTCTGATATTTCAAACTGATGTTGTGTCAAGAATTAAATTTCCAACTGTATTGACCACTGTGTAGGAACTGTTACATCGGAAGTCATTCTATCGCAGGTATTGTGATGGTTCTTGCCTGATTTGTTACGGTTCCTGATGATTGAAAATAACCATTTTTGTGACAAAATCAATCATAATTATAGATATCTTGAATATATTAAACTTTCCTGAATGAACAGAGGCTGCAGAAGTGCCGTGTTATAGAAACCTGAACTCTAGACCACAATTAACTCGGTATTAGTGAGTTAACGCGTAAATATCAACATGTTATCACTGAAAATCAAGCCACGTGGACGCAATTTCTTTGTTTTTCGTGGCGTATAAAATATGAAACGCATTCTGAAGACAAACACTGACTATAAAGTGTACCCGTGTTATTCTTTTGTAAAATAGCTGAGAAAGTATCCCGATAGGGGTTGATAATTGGGAGCTGTGACCTCGTGCGGGTTCAAACCGATTATGGCTGTGACAGTTCTGTCCATGAGATTTATTCGAACGATTTCTGCACTTGGGTTCGAAAATCGTCTTGTGTATCTGACATTTTAAACCAGATAATGACTGTAGCTTATGTAATTTGCATAATAGAACAGGTATATTAAGAAATAACACAATAAATACCTAATACGGGAGATTAAGTGACATTAATAGGCAGAAATAAAATATTGAAAGTCCCGATGAGTATAGTATCATAATCATGCCCGCCTATATAAATGACCAATGGTAATATAAATCTACTCTCAGGAGAATATGTTATATTCATTTACTTAATTTGGGCATTATTGAAAGATCCAGGTGTGACAATATTTCAATGTCAGCGCCATCATATTTCCTCCTCTGAAGTCCGCCTGAGGGACATTTACACATGTGTGTCGCCCAGACATGAATATAACTTATGAAATCACGTTCAACTGAATCATTGATAGGTTATGACGTGATTGGGGTGGTGGGGGGACTTGGGGAGGGGGTGCTTAATTGGTGTCTATCCCCAACTTTGGTCAAAATGTTCAACAGTTACAAATTTCTTATCTTACAATAGATTGGTTTGAAATTTAACACCAACAATATGTTGAAATTGTTCTCTTAATTTGATTTGACAACAATTTAATAGTGGGGATTTTGTCGTTTTTAGACTAACATTTGCACACTTTCCTACACTTTAAACATGTAATCAACCATATTTGACATATACAAATGGACACCTCTTCTTTAGAGTTGATCCAAAACTCATGATGGGTGGACATGAAGTAGGGAGCAGGTGTGATCTAGTTTTCTATATCACATTTACCCCCCCCCCCAATTGGCAAGAAACTGGTTTAATGGACAAATAATCTAATTCCATTTATTTAATATGCTTTGTATTAAATAATGTATGCTCTTTTGCAAAATAAATCTCTCTCTCTCCATCTGTTGGGAACATTTCCAATCTTGTGGGGGTGGGGGCGCCAGGTTGGAAACGTCCAACACTTGGGAATCTTGAAGCCAGTCTAGATTTTTTTTTGCAATTGTCAGGTTCAGATATCCACATTTTCTCACTGGGCCCATGTATCCTGAGTTTCTCCCCCGGTTTGCATGGTGGCCAATCAAAGGCTACTGATCAATTCACTTCAGAATGGTATATAATCTAGAGCTATAATGTGTCATGCAGTTGGGGAAAACCAAAGCCCAGGCCTTGTGCATGAGTTTGGTCTGTTTCAAGGGGATGGTGCGGTTGGAAATTCCATGGTGGACGCCCCAACATTGGATACCCTCCAGCCCACGTCCCTGCTCACTTGACACGTTAGTAGCGAGGAATAATAATGTGCCTTATAATAGTCAGGTTCAGACACCCATAACACTAATTTTTAATGATTCATTTGTTTGAATGTTTAGCTAATAATTCAAACAATCTGTTACTCCGTGTTGAATTTAATAGCTGAGCATTCCTACAAATTAATCAATAGGATTCAAGTCGCTTCTCTTTATAGCACATTTAGTCACCAAAGGATTAACATCCATATAATAATATTTGTAACTGCATGATTCTTTTCTCTTTTTTATATGTTACTGCTTGTTGAACTTAATAGCTAATCATTCCTACAAATTAATCAATAGGATTCAAGTCAATTCTCATTACAGCGCATTTAGTAACCAAAGGTTTAACATCCATATAATAATATTCGTAACTGTAGGATTCTTTGCTTTTTTATATCTTCTATTAAAAAATCAAAGATCCCTAGTCAATCTAAAATACGATTGAATGGAAGATTATCGTGCTTGTATATGCTTTAATAGCTGCATATTCTAGAATTTAACCCAGATAATCAGCATCCAGCAAGCGGATGCCCGACATAAACTTCATATAAAACTGCGTAATCAGAACATTGCATGGGTGTCAACGAACTTTTAACGTCTTATTTTTGGCTTTTTGTTGAGTAAAATACGTCTACGGAAATAGACAACACTAGCCGATGTGCCCCCTCTTCGTCCGGGCTATTTAGGGATTTTTTTGTGGACGTCTCCGCCTGGGCAAACTATTGTTCGATCGGCCCGGAAACATGCCTATATGAGCGAATATGGTCAAGGTCAAGGACATGGTCGCATGTGAAATTGAACCCACCCATATTGTTCCCGGGATCAAAGTAGGCCTACATTATACCAAATTTGAGTCAGATCGGTCGAGGTCCAGAAACATGCCTATATGAGCGAGGTCAAGGTCAAGGGCACGGTCGCAAGTGAAATTGGACCCGCCCATATTATTCCCGTGATCAAAGTAGAACCAGCTACCAAATTTGAGAGGGATCGGTCGAGGTCCAGAAACATGCCTATATGAGCGTATTTGAGCGAGGTCAAGCTCAAGGACACAGACGCACGTGAAATTGGACCCACCCATATTGTTCCCCGGATCAAAGTAGGCCTACACACCAAATTTGATCGGATCGGTCGAGCAGTTTTTTCGAGTCCATAACACAAATACATACATACAGACAGAAGTCCAAAATATATAATAGATAAAATACAAGACAGATAACTCTATATATCCCGTCTACGCTCACGCTTTACAAAGTCCAGCGCAATGAAATTTCACTATTGTTGACCGGCTGTTGACTCATGGAAATGTCGGGCCTGCAAAACGTGTTATTTTCAAACTAGCTGGCGACTTTGTGAATTTTGATAGGCATAACACAGCTTATTGGATAAGCATAGAAAGGCAGTGTAATTCATCGAAATTAATGACAAGTGGTGCAAATTTCAACATAATGCATAGTTTGTTGTGTGTTTATCTTTGTATACTTTCACAAAATTGGCAGTTTGAACCATGTACCATGGCAAATATTAGCCATAGTTTTACCCGTATAGAACGATTAAATGGGGAGAGAACCGACTCGATCAGGAGAGAACCCAAACAATTATCAAAATTCGCGGTTTTTGTCGTTGTTATGACTCGCACAATGAAAGTTTTGTTATTAACACGCTCATTGGTGCCACAGATTGTGATGGGATCGAAAATAACTAATCGAATTATCACCTAGATGCCTCAAAATTGCGTTTTAACTGTCAAAAAGTCGTGAAAATGTATAATTTCGATCGGCAAGAACCGTCACAAATCAGTCAAGAACCACCACAAACCGGCGATAGAACGACTTCCGATGTAACAGTTCCTACACAGTGGTATTGACCAAAGTTGTTAATTGTGCATTAGAAATTCTATCAGTGTTAATGTAGGACTATTTTGGGTAAAATAAGTATTATACATTTCGCACATCACAACGACATAAAAAACACACAAATGCATCAGGATTGTGTGTGTCATATACTCATATACTGTCATTTATGTCAATGTGGATTTTGTGCCTAATGTTCACCAATTTTTTCATCAAGCTCACCAAAAGCGATTTTGTCAATTGAACGTCGCTCATTTCAATAATCAAAACTTACAAAGAAACTATATTTTTTACAAAAAATAAATTAAAAATAAATGTTTCCAAACAAAATTATGTTTTTTAAAATTAGTATTGTTTACGGCCAAATTTTCTGAAGTTCAACCATATTTGCAATTTCTCTGCATTGGTTCATCAAACGCACTAAAAGAGTCTTTTTGCTATTGGGTCTTTGCTCCGTTAAAGCCACATGGCGGTTTGTGCTCCAAAATACAAATAATATTATTCGCTTTTGAATTATTCCCAGTATCGAAATAGGTCGATAAATATATTAACTACCTTTCTACGAGCATTTTGTAACCCAAAACGATGCATTGAAGTAATGAAAAATGCAACAAATGAACAAGGTGTTTGGGTCCCAAACAAAAACAGCCATTTGCGCGACATGGAACAGAACAGAGCGTTCCGTGTTTTTCTATTCCTGATATGGTAGCAATAAAGAACGTTTTCTGATTTCGGGCGAAAAATTGAAAACGGTTGGAAAATGGTTGTGACTTTGGCAAAGTGATTTTCAAAGCATATGAAGCCGGCTTACCAATATTTCGTGAATTTATTGACCTATCATATCCGTCCCTCCAAATTAGGTAGAAAACATGTTGAGGTTCGAATGAGCCATGTCCGTTTAACTAATGGCCATTTATGTTACTGATTAACAAATTTCGCCACCCAAACCCCTGTGTTACCGTGTTTGATATCTCACCTATACATATTTATAAATATCTTTATTGACAGGAAGAAGCTGAAGTCACTGATCCTGCAGGCTATAGCTGTGGGCTTCAGTTACTGTATAATATACTTTGTATTTGCTGCTAGTCTTTCATTTGGAGCTCACTTGGTGGAGATAGGGGACATGAATTTCTTCAAAGTGTTTGCGTAAGTTTGCAGAACTTGTTTTTTTAAAGATGAGTTTATTAATATTCACACAATAAATCATAGCATATATAGAACATGAGTTTCAAAATACCAACAAAGCATGGCGAACACCATGTTACACTAAATATATGTATATTACATCATTTGTCTTTTGTGTCATTTTTATATGGTTTCAAAAACTATTTATATGATATCACTCTATTGCATCAAATTAATTATTTATTGCACATACTTATATATCGGAATAAGTATAATCAATACCAGAAGATACCCATCACTTATAATCACATGCATGATATTCGCCCCACAAAACTGGTGATTTAACCCTTTACCCAACGGCCCTGTGCCAATGCATTCTCTTATATATGCGAGTCGACCATAGGTCGCCTCGCATATATAAGAGAATGCATTGGCTTAACACATATTAAAAATGATAAAATTGTCAAATAATGTAGAAAAATATTATAAAAATTGTTAAAAAATGTTTTTTAGGCCAATGCATTCTCTTATATATGCGAGGCGACCTATGGTCTACTCGCATATATAAGAGAATGCATTGGCACAGGGCATAACTGTAACAATGTGGTCAATGAACCGGTTCCAATGATATCCATATTTGTATGGTGTTATTGAGACAGACCGAAGATATTTTAGGCTGTTGAAGCTTTATTTGGGCGTTTTTGGCCGGTTTGTTGGGTAAAGGGTTAAGAGACAAACTTGCACACTGGCAATTTTGCCCCGGCAAATTCTCAAGCAATTCAAGCCATAGCCGTCTCTCACGAATTTACCGAAAATTGTGTTGAAAAAAGTTGGTAGAACTGGGTACATGCCACATTTATCGAAAACAACCATACATTTCAATCAATAACATACTGAAATGTGTTCTACTTTCTAGTTGGTGCTTTAACTCCGCCCATATATGGTGACAGTTGTGATAGGTCTCTATTTGGACACCCTCACTCAATAACCATGTTGTTGGAATGTTTGTCACTCCATAAGTTGTTCTTGGACTGTGGGCATTTATTGGACACATCAATTATGCACTGTGTCATCTGTCCATATAGGATATAGAGAAACTAAACTAAAAAGTAAAATAATGTTTCTAAAGAATCTACAGAAGCTAAAAAAACTTGTTAATTTAAAAATAAAGATACTATCCAGAGACAATGAGGCCTAATTAAGCAGAATGAGGTCCCCATAAGGTGAATTTAGTGATGCTAGCATAGGCTGTGTGGGGTAGCGTCACTAAATTCACCTTCTGGGGGACCTCATTCTGCAATGTCCGGCACCATAATTTCTGGCCTGCCTCCAGTTTCAGCCTTTTTTCTAGAATTAGTTATGTTTTAACTCGCCAGGCTCGACCGAACATAAATTATTTATGGAATGATGACAAAGAATGTATGGTACGATATATATGAACTTTAATGGCAAATCAGGGTATGTAGATAGATATCGTTGACCAACAATTCGATAATAATAATACATTTCGCAAACTTTGTAAAATACTCTTCAGTTCTTAAGAGCATGTTCTTGATAGTTATGTTGCGGGTGGGTGGGGGGAATAAACTACAAAATCCGACGTAGAGTGAAGCTTGTTCCAGGTGACAAGCTTCTTTAGTCGATACAAAATCAGCCGTGCGAAAAGACTCACACGCGCTTGGCGCAGTGAGTGATCACTTAAACATACACGAAATTGACCCAATTTAAACCAAAACAAACTGGACGGTGTTATTAACTCTTTCACTGCCATACACTCCTGATCGAACTTCAATAAATATATATACAGTAATACTGTAAATAATGGACTCCTTAACCACAGAAGAATTATGGGTATTTTTCAGGATTTAGTCGGAAATATGGCTTGTTGCCATTTAGCGGAAAGCTCTCACCGAGAGCTTTCTGATGAATGGCAGCAAGCCATATTTCCGTCTAAATCCTGAAAATTTCCCATAATTCTGCTATAGTTTAGAGTAATTATTTAGGACATAACTGTAGCTTATTTAACCCTTCTATACTAAATAGGTTCTCCCTATCAGTTATAAAAGTATATATTGAAATTGTCTATTATTCATCTTGAGGGGTGTTAAGGATATTAGAATAGATGACAGCGAGATGAAATGCCAATCAATACAAGTGGAGTAGACTATTGAGGAACAAATATGTGACCCGCCATATCAAATCCAGTCGTAAGTCGGATTTTTTTTACCCTGTGCCATTGCATTCTCTTATATATGCGAGTCGACCATAGGTCGCCTCGCATATATAAGAGAATGCATTGGCCTAACAATTTTTTATCATTTTTTTTAAATAAATGTTTCTTAAAATTTTTAGGACATAAAATAAAAAACATCCATTACCCTGCAGGGAGCCCCACACATATATAGAAGCATATAGAAGAGTTTCGTCTGCTCATGTTTGTCTGGGGCTCTGTATGGGTGAAATTATAAAATTGTTAAAGAATACAAGAAAAAATTATTAAAATTGTAAAAAATTGTTAGGCCAATGCATTCTCTTATATATGCGAGGCGACATATGGTCGACTCGCATATATAAGAGAATGCATTGGCACAGGGTAAAAAAAATACCAATTCATATTCATTGGTGGGAAATGTTTAGATAATAAGTTTTGTTGAACTTATTATCTGAACATTTCCTTAGGGAACTGCTCGTCAGTGGATATTTAGTATAGAAAGGGTTAATCATATATGATTGTTCAGTGTTCTGTCTTCACAACTTGCTATCAGAATGTACGCATCTACTCTGACAATTATGCGTTTGTCCAGCACTAGAATCTATAAATGATAACTGTATGTAATTCTATTGTGTTTGGTAGCCAGACAGTCGAGCACTAGAATCTATGATAACTGTATGTAATTCTAGTGTGTTTGGTAGCCAGACAGTCGAGCACTAGAATCTATGATAACTGTATGTAATTCTAGTGTGTTTGGTAGCCAGACAGTCGAGCACTAGAAATATGATAACTGTGTGTAATTCTAGTGTGTTTAGTTGCCAGGCTGTCGGACACCAGCTGACGATTCCACATTTTGCGAGCCCTCAAATTATTTATAATTGTTTTAATTTAGAGAGAATTTTCAGCATTCTTGTGTTAGTACCATGATACATTCTTTTTGATTGTTTGAATTATTAATTACTTTTTTTTAAATTCTAATGTGCTCAGTGAGCAGTGTTTGATTGTCAGACACCTGCTGACATCTACTCGGATGATTCCAAATTTTGCGAGCTCTTAAATTAATGATGATTTTTTATTTTAGTTTCAGCGTTCACGTGTTACTACCACGCTATGCTCTTTTTCACCGTTTGAATTATTTATTACATTTTTAAATTCTAGTGTGTTCGGCGTGTTGGTATTTGGTGGCCAGGCAGCCGGACGCATGCTGACATTGACTCCTGATTACGGCAAAGGAAGAATAGCGGCCACACGACTGTTTTCCATCATAGACAAAGAGCCAGAAATAGACAGTTATAGCGAAGCTGGCCGCACTATAGTAGGTTTCGCCCATGGATAAGTGGTCCTGCTAATTTGCTATATTTACACTCAAACATGCATTCGCGTTGTGGAACATGAATGCAGGACGTTGGTTGGTCGAAATTACGTCACATGACGTCGCACGCTGACCCCAACTTGCATCCATTTTAGTGTAGATGCAACTTGCATCACGACACGAGAACAGCATTGGAAATGGGTGCCTAATGCTCTTCTAATCAGCCAGTTGACTCGATGGAGGGTAAATATAAGTAATGGATGTTGATTTTGTTGCGCTCCATAGAGTATGGATGCAAGTTGGTCTATCATGTTTATGTGTGGAACGCTTTCGCGTTCCACACAAAATGTCAGACCAACTTGCATCCATACTCTATGGAACGCAAGCAAATCAACATCCATTTCTTAATTGATGCTTGTTGGTCCTGGCAAATTTCTACATGTACCACGCTGGTGACGCAAAATAATGCTGTTAAGAAAATGTACCAACTCTTATTAGTTATCGTTATCGCTGTTTTTTACTAATCCGAGTGATTTATAAATTACTTGACACTATATATATATATAGCATCATGAATTTTCTAAATCGCTCGGATTAGTAAAACCATGTTTATGGTTGCTGTGTTGTTTGACGATAGGAATAGCAATTCTGAATATGGTCGGTTTACAACAAGCAATGGTGCCATTATTAAAATATTTCATAATATATGTTTTTGAATGTTGGGCATTTTGATCCATTTGTTCAGGTTAGCAACCCTTACCAAATTTCCCTACCCTAATTTCTCATGAGTTTCTCCTGTGAAACTCATGTTAGTTTCTCACATGAGTTTCTCAGTAGTTTTTTAAGATGCAAATGAGGTGGGTGGAGCTTTAAAATTAACATGATTTCTCATTTTTTCACATGAGTTCTCCTGTGAAAAATTATGATTTCTCCTGAGAATAGGGTAGAAATATTCCTCCTGAGAATATTTCTTCTGAGAAATATTCCTCCTGAGAATAGAGTAGAAATATTTCTCCTGAGAATAGGGTAGAAATATTCCTCCTGAGAAATATTCCTCCTGAGCATAGGGTAGAAATATTCCTCCTGAGAATAGGGTAGAAATGTTTCTCCTGAGATTAGGGTAGAAATTTTTCTGCTGAAAATGACGTGGTATACAGGCAGCAGCTGGAGTAGGTATGGGGCACCACCCACCCCCATCCCATCTTGCCCTGGCTCAGTTGTGGTAAATGGGACCTCAGAAAGTGTTCATAAACTGTTTTTGCCCCTTGATATTTTGTGCTTCTAGCTGGAATCCCTATCCTAGAAGTTAGATTATAGTTGAATGATCTGCAGAAATATTCCAATTATACACAGTTGATAGGAAAAATATGCAGCAGTTATGCAATGAATCTTGATATATATATTAGTATATAGATATTGTACATTTATATAAGTACAAATTACTTTCAATCAATGAAATCTTCCATATAAATGTTGTCAAATTAATTTTCTAATTAGATTCTCACAATTGATCTTTTTATTACAATTGTAGGTCTTGTATAAATATAATCAACCACGTCCACTAACATATAACTTGGTTTCATGATTTATATCTTTGGAAAATTCAACTTCAATATAGTAATTATACTCGGTTGATAAATTACAGAGATAACCTCATGAAGTTAAAGCAACAGGGCCCTGCATGCCCTACAACATGCCAATTTAAGTAACTGCATGAAGTCCAAAACCCTCTGCCATTTCAATAAATATTAACTCTTACCTTATTTTTTAAATTAATTAGTATAATAGTGTGAATTCCAATCTGTGGCACTTATCATTAAAGAATATCCACAAATAAGACCATAATATAACTCCATTACCCGGGCCCCTTCTCATTAATTTGAATTCTCCAGCATACATCAGATCAGATTTCTCTACCACATGTGCTATAGATAAACATATTCTCACCTTTGAAATCTGATTAAGAAATTTCTACCATATTCTCATGTGAGAAATCTGACTTAGAATTATTCCCGAGATATTCTGATCAGATTGTGGCCAGAATCCTCTAAGTCAGATTTATACCCTATTCTACCATAAACTCATGTGTGAAATTTTTCCTGAGAAATATTTCTCATGTTAGATTTAGGGTAGAAATTTATTTCACAGGAGAACTACCTTATTTCTCACCCAGCAGTTTAATTTGAATACATTTCTCCTGAGAAACTACTGTGATTCCTCCTGAGAACTACATGTGGAGTTTTTGTACAGGAAAAGGCTGCAAAACTGACAACTTTAGATAAAAACTAATGCTATGTTTTCTTAATCGAATCACTTTGCACCACCAATACCATAGCAATTCAGCAGGACCCACCAGCATCATACATGTATGTTAAAATTATGTTATTCAAACATTGAATGGTGTGTCAATTTATTTCTTGAGAAGTACCTAGTTTTTGACAACTGATCTGGATATCGCAAGAAAATATTCCCATGCAATATTCCTTTATTAAATTCATTATTGTAATCTCCCCTATACCTTACACTAATTCCCACTGTGTCATTCAGGAAAGTTATGACGGAGCGGTAGATATACAGAACTTACAGTTCCGGTACCCATGTCGCAGTGAGGTTGTCGTCCTTAGAGATTTATCTGTTAGCGTGAGACCGGGGTCAACACTGGCGATCGTTGGTAACAGTGGGTGCGGAAAGAGTACCGTTATGCAGCTGATTGAACGATTTTATAACCCAGAATCAGGAACTATTGTAAGTTACTCAAATTCTGTCTTTTATATATATATTTCGGTATCACGAGAGCGGTCAAGCCTTGAAATAGTGTGTCTGTCATTTGCAGAATGAAGTTCCCAGAGGGTGAATTTAGTGATGCTACCCCGCATAGCGGGCTAGCATCACCAAATTCACCCTCTTGGAACCTAATTCTGTTGAGATGTAAGCAGAATGAGGTCCCCAGAGGGTTAATTTGGTGATGCTAGCCTGCTATGTGGGGTAGCATCACTAAATTCACCCTCTGGCGACCTCATTCTGCAAATGACAGACACACTATTTCAAGGCTTGAGAGCGGTCGTATTATTATTTATCATATGACTCAATCATTATTTACTTTGGAAAGTATGTCATAAATCAATTTCATATGAACTACAAGTTCATATCACCTTCCGATAATTTGATTGGTTTGTTGACAAAAAGTGTGTTCTGATTGGCTGAATGGCAGCCGGGGCCGAGCCGTGTCTCTAACTAAATGCAGGTCAAATTCGTGCGCGTCAATCAACGCGATGCCGAAATTCTCGCAATTATAATCTTTAAATATATAGTTTTGGACATTGTTATACGATAAATAGAATATGTAATTCGTATTTATCTAATAAACATACGATATAATGTCACAAACTGAGAACAGAATAACGCACTATATCTTCGCGTGCATATTATTTCTGCTAGTTCACCAGGTGTAATTGTGCTTCCGGTGCAATGAAGTGACGTCACATTAACCTTTTGCTGCCGATGTCATATAGCTATTTAGTGATTTGTGTGCGTTTTGGACATCATAATCAATTTATAGGTGTCATATGATAAATAGAAGATGTAATTCGTGTTTCTCTCATATGATATTATGAAACTCGTCACGAATTTTCAGTTTTCTCTGCCGGAGGCTCGAGAAAACTGAAAATTCTTAGACTCATTTCATAAATATCATATGAGAGAAACACTCATTTCATATCCTCTATATATCAACATATTCTGTCCAAATAGGTTCATATTGGACCTAAATATTCACATAGTTTCATATTAAAACTACGAGAACAATTTAAACCTATTTTTGTTTGTGAAATTTCCAACTGATGTTGTGTCAAGGATTAAATGTCGAACTGTTTTGACTAAAGTTGTTAATTGTGCATTAGTAGTGTCTATCAGTATCAATGTACGAATATTTTGGGAAGAATTAGTATTTAAATTTATCTTTAACAACGACATTTTAACCACACAAATCCATCAGATTTTGTGTGTGCGATATATACAAGTATACACTCATTTATGTCAAAGTTGATTTTGTGCCGCATGTTTCCAAAAACAGAAAAAACATTTTGTTTTTCAAAATTATTAACATGTTTTCGGCCAAATTTTATGAAGTTCAACCCTATTTGCAATTTCATTGTCTTATCAAATGCACCAAAAGTGACTTTTTGCTTGGGTCTCGGCTCAGTTAGCTAATGGCCAATGCAACTGGTGAACACATTGTGACTGATATATATGGCACTTTTGAGAATACCAAAATGTGATTATAGGCCAGGGAATGCTAGGATAGCGCTCATGGAGCTCAACTACTGGCTCATTATGTCTATTTACTAATGGCTACTATATATGCCTCACAGATATACACACAGATATGCCTCAAACATGGGTAGACATTGTGAACTTGGCTGACAGCCACTTGCAAACTACATCACTAAATTGGCTTTAAAATATTCAGTTAGACTGAATGAATTAGATAGATTTTTGAAAGACATATACTAAGTTGACAAAGAATTGTTTAGCAAGGGAACTCTTTCTTGGTATTTTGCAGTCAATTCGACTATGAAAACATTTAATATTGATGACAGCAAATTAAGTGAAATTAACTTGGATAACCAGATTAGTTCTTCATACAAAATTTCCTTATTTAAACAACTTGAAAATATTGCACACGAAGGAATCAACAGCAAACTTAATTTATTTGGTAAATTTTACAAGGAGCTCAAAACTCGATAAGTATTTGGGCTTGGGTTTAACAAAATCAACACGATACATTTAAGTGTCACGCAAATACAAACGTCTAAAACCTGATATAGACAAATGAACATGTTCATTTTGTACAGTATTAGAAAATGAAATTTTTTTCTTGTTCTGCAAGAAATATACAAATGAACGGGCCACGATGCTCCAAAAATTAGAACTTAAAGTAGATATACAACAATTGACTGAATGATCGAGGGATTCTCTTAATGTTCTTAAAAGCTTCATGAATCCAGGTATCAACCTGTGAGGCAAAACATATATGTGACCCGCCATATCAAATCCAGTTGTAAGTCGGGATTTTTTTACCCTGTGCCAATGCATTCTCTTATATATGCGAGTCGACCATAGGTCGCCTCGCATATATAAGAGAATGCATTGGCCTAACAATTTTTTATCATTTTTTTTAAATAAATGTTTCTTACAATTTTTAGGACATAAAATAAAAAAACATCCATTACCCTGCAGGGAGCCCCACACATATATAGAAGCATATAGAAGAGTGTCGTCTGCTCATGTTTGTCTGGGGCTCTGTATGGGTGAAATTATAAAATTGTTAAAGAATACAAGAAAAAATTATTAAAATTGTAAAAAATTGTTAGGCCAATGCATTCTCTTATATATGCGAGGCGACCTATGGTCGACTCGCATATATAAGAGAATGCATTGGCACAGGGAAAAAAATCCCGACTTACGACTGGATTTGATATGGCGGGTCACATATATGCGAATTAATAAAAAGCTTCTATGGCCTAATCTGGTTATTCTGAAGCTATTGTATGGCTTTATATATTACCAATATGTCTCATATGCACATTGTGGTTATGTATTATGTGGTTATTGTACCAGCATATACCGTTGTATTTTGGTTTGCTCAATAAATTCATTCATACTATATAGGCCAGTGGGATACCTGCAACTCACACAACATGAATCTATTTTAGAGGTTCAGTGGAGAGAACATTAAGGAGCTGAATATATCGTGGGTTCGATCACAGATAGGACTCGTCTCACAAGAACCAATGTTGTTCGACTGCAGCATTGCCGAGAATATCGCATATGGCGATAATTCGCGAGAAGTGACAATGCCAGAGATAATTGAAGCAGCAAGAAAATCCAACATACACACATTCATACAGTCCCTTCCAAAGGTAGGTTCAACATAGACACACCCATACCATCTCGGCGGTGGAACATTGTTCCAACTTGTTGCATGTGCTTACACTATTATTTTTTTGTAAAGACAGGGTTAAGTCAGAGGCACGTCAAATGCACAGATTGTGGATTAATGGTAACATGGTGTGACATTGATGGCTTGGAGTTTATGTTAGGCCACAAGCCGTCAATGTCACCCTGTTACTGTCAATCCACCACAATAACGTCTATGTTCTGCCGACAGTCCTGGTCATCCATAGCAATTTGATATTTATTTTGATTAATAATGAGCAGAAAATCTCAAAAATATCCTATCGCTCTCCATAACGTTCTTCAACGTAAATGACGTCATGAAAAAAGCAGGCCAGCGAGAGACCATGAAACGGTTGTCTTAATTTCCGTTATGTTGAAGGATCTCAACTTAAACATGGGATATGTTGTGCTGCTCCCTGACCAATCGAAGACGTTGTGGAACATAATATACATAGTATTCGAGAGACTCGTGCATTGAGTATATTTTGTATTCTCCCCAGGGACTGTATGTGGTCAATTTTAGTCAGGGGCGCCGGAAGAGGGGGGGCCGAGGGGGCAGCTGACCCCCCTGCCCTTGACCAAGGGGGGGGGGGGGGGGGGGGGGGGGCGAGCGGGGGCAGGACTTGCCCTTTTTCTGGAGACAGAAAATGCTTTTTGTGTGTTTAATCTCGTGTTTTTATAGCAAAATGTGACTTTTTTGGTCCAAATACCACCAATTTCACAAGGAATATTAATTTTTTGTCAATTTTATCACAAAACGGCCATAAAAACCGACAAATACCATTAAAATAGGGATTTTTGCCACAATGAATTTATGGTTATTTTCCCGAGTTTGAGGAGAAAATGCCCTTTTTTGCGGAAAAGTGCCCTTTTTGTAGGCTCTGCCCCCCCTGCCCTTGGATGCTTCCGGCGCCCCTGATTTTAGTAGCTTTCAGTGTGTTTGCCCTTTTCAAGTTTTAATCGACTGTGTAATAGTTGGGTTTCCATGTTGTAACTTCATTGTACACTAAACACCTACAAAGGCCGAAGACTTCTGATATGGTGCATTATATACATCGTTGTTTCAGGGTTACGATACAAATGTTGGTTCAAAGGGCACGCAGCTCAGTGGCGGAGAGAAACAGCGAGTTGCAATCGCTAGAGCTCTCATACGCAGCCCTAAAATACTTTTACTCGACGAAGCTACCTCAGCACTGGACTCTCAAAGTGAAAGGGTAAGTGTAGTTAAGTGTCCTTCAGCATGTATTAACATGTAGCCCTCATCTCCCTGCATCTGCCATCCAGACATATCTATAGCAGTGGAAATGTCTATAGCAATGGGAAGGCGACCTCACTCCTGGTTGGTTACCAATTAGTCTGGAGTTCATACTTTGATTTTAAGATAAACTGTTAAAGACATATTATGCACTTGTTCGGGTAAGTTAGTATTCAGGCACCATGCCAACTGGGGGAGTGTAGCATTCTACTAACATAGCTGAAGATCTTAAGCAAATCAACACTCCAAGGAAAACATCGTCTGAACTTCGCTCAAATGTAGATATTTACTTCTAGATTCGGGACGCAACTATCGGTGATAAACTTACGAAAATGATTTTGCCATTGAGAGTCACTGCATTTCATTAATATATAAGAATTAGGGTGTGTGTTGTCAATTTAGATATAATATTTGTAAAATATATTACTACTTTGAGGAAGATTATTCACCATTTCTATTTGATCACCCTATCGGAGTGTTTAACATCACTTTTAAGATTATTCACCATTTCTATTTGATCACCCTATCGGAGTGTTTAACATCAATTTAACTGGAATGTTCGCAGAAGGCATCTTATTAAAATTGGTGTAAATTCTCTCTTTAAGCTTTCATCTTATTTTGAAACCCTCAAAGTCAGAATCTGGAAAATATAGAGGACAGATTAAACCACTAACTGTCATTAATTTACAGGGCCAGAAACAACTATTAACCACTCTCCCAACAAGCCTGGAAATAGTGTCTTGTCATTTGCAGAATGATGTCCCCAGAGGGTGAATTTAGTGACGCTATCCTGTACAGCGGTTAGCTTCACCCTATGAGAACCTCATTCTGATTAGGCATCTCCACTATGGGAGACCTGGGATCAGTTTGAAATTCCCCAGTTGAAGTTGGTGATGCTCACATATTATATTGTCACCTCGATTATGAATTCTATTTTCTGCAAATTAGGGGATATAGAAAGTGAACAGAAGGGAAAAAGTCACTAAAACGATGCTAATTTGAGACTATAGATACTTCCCTGAAGATGAGGCCTAAGCAGAATGAGGTCCCAAGAGGTTGAATTTGGTGATGCTAGCCCATTGTTCGTGGTAGTATCACAAATTCACCCTCTGTGGACCTCATTCTGTATATGTCTTACACACTATTCAGGCCTGCTCCCAAACTGAACCATGAACATGAACTACAGTAATGCCCTAAGTAATCGACTCTTTAACTGTAGTTAAAGAGTCGATTACTTAGGGCATTACTGTATAGTATAATTTCATTGTAGGTCGTGCAAGATGCCATAGATACAGCCGTCGTCGGAAGAACATGTATAATCGTCGCCCATAGGCTCTCCACCATAGAAAACGCTGACATCATAGCTGTCATTGATGATGGCGTAATATGTGAGACGGGTTCACATTCAGAACTTTTGTCCAGGAAAGGACGTTACTACAGACTACAATGTTCCTCAATCAGCTGAGAATGCATATGAATTCCATATCTAAGTTCAGTTGGTCGATGCATGTTTTGTGTGTGATTTTGGATGACCAGAGATTCCAGAACTGCAGGATGTGGCGACAGGGAGTGGTGGACTGTGTGGACTTGTGGTGTCTCACCCCAACTGTTTGAAATTTCATGCCCGTATCAATGGTAGTTGGAAATATCAGGATGAAAAGAAGTTGAAATTGATCCCATAATTTAGTTTCCAACCAATATCTTATGTAAACGTTGTCGTTGTGGACAAATATAATTTTTCTTATGTTTTGCCAAACATCTACTGATATGGTCATCAATTGAAAGTATTTCAACTTAGATTGGACATTTCCAACTAGTTCAAAACATTGAAGAATCAGTTGGATAATTCCACCTCAACAGATACAAATGAAGTTGGAAATTGTGGTATACAAGGGGCATTTGCAGTCGAAAATTTGAGTTGTATATAAAGTTGAACACCCCCCCCACCCTCGAGACACTAGCCACGTCCCTGCTATGCATGTCTTATAGTGTCACACAAAGATCTTCATTATTACGCAGAATTTTAGCTCCGAAGAACTTTACTCGTGTTCATTGAAATAAAAGCATATTGTGATATCGAAAACAACGTTTAGAGGCCATGTTTGTTACCACATACATGTCTACGAATATCATACCATATTGTGGTAACAGAGCAGAATTTGTCTTAAAGATGGTATGTACATGTATCTTCCCACAATTTCTATGGAACTCCTTTTCAACTATTACAAAAAGAAACATATAAGTGAAACAATTGGTGTTGCACGTATCTCAGTTAAGAACGTTGTAAAAGATAGATTTCTGATAAAATGTTGCAATAATCTAAAAATAGCCAGTTTCTATCTTCGTTCATAGAAAATAATTGGAGAAAAAATTATTCCCAAGTGACAGAAGAGCCTGTCTTTGCAGACTCAGAATTAATATTTTATAATCCCAGATCTATACAGAAATTTCATGGAAGAGATATAGCATCTTTGAGAACTAACCCTTTCTATACTAAACGCTCATTGATGAGTAGTTATTCCGTAGGAATATGTTCAGATAATAAGTTAAAAAAACAACCGTTGAACTTATTACCTAAACTTTTCCCTCAATAAATACGACTCCTTCTAAAAACTGTTATTATGTTTCGTCTGCTCATATGGCTTGTGCATCCCTCCAAATCAATAATGGACCATTCCTATGTACACTTTTTTAACTTGGTGGGATAGTCCATATAGTATAGAAAGGGTTATTGCAGTTTGTTTGTTATATTGAAGGATATTTAGACAGCTGAATTATTTCTATAAAATCAGTTGAAGCAATTGTACTTTTTTCTGCAATCCCTGCCATTTGGGGTTTATATCCATGCTTATAACTTAAACTCAATAGTCTAACTGAATTATTGATCAATTCATCTATATCTGCACACTTTAAAAAAAACTCATGGCTGCTTTGCTTTTAGTCATCTCGGTCAGAATGAAGTACTTTGTTGCTCATATTTGCCCATACAAGTCATATGCGATCAACATCTATTTCATTATATCCCCGTGTTTCAATTTTCACCAACCAGATTGCAACAATTTTGAGTATATAATTAAATATTAAATTAAATTAATTTTTAGTGCCCTTTTAAGGCATCTGATGTCAATGGGACCTACCTAATATGATTCCCCGTGTCAAATTACCCATATATACAAATTGTCAGCTCCGAGGATCCAGCCGTTTCTTTATAAACAATAAGTTATTGGTTACCATCGGTAGATAAAATCCAACACATAATCCCTCTAGTGACGTCACAGGAGGGAGCATTAACAATCCAATAATCAATGATGGAATATTCATTCGCATAAATCCGTTACGGGAGGCCTATCACAAAAATCTTTTTGGCAACGTGCTCAGTACGTGGATTAACGGGCACCGACGACTGAGAAACACTACATCGGTGTAATCCTTTAAACTGGAGAAGTCAGTTTATCAGAAGTTGTAGTTAGAGACAATCGAGTTACCAAACTCCAAAAGAAGTGTTGGTTGAGAGATGTTGAACAACACTGAAGATGATACAGGGGGCCTGACAAAAAAATCCTTACACAGGGCTGGGGTAGGCGGGTGAATATATACATGTATCGTGCAGTACTGAGGCGCTTTCTGGGATAACTAGATAATATTATGCTTCACTCTGTAATGATCCAACTGATGCAGATCGATGCATTTGTTCAATGCCTTATGTCATCAGTGATCCATGCAAAGCCAGACATAATCAAGTTTTCTATAGCGGGGTGGAACAGGGTAGAATATTCTGTCTGATTAACACCCATTGGCTGTCAAAATAAGGTGGCTAACTACATGCAGATGTACACAATATACATGTACATATCGTCAGTGTGCTTCCAAAATTACTTATACCTGTTTTGGCAGGAACAATCAGATTATCCGAGTCAAATTACACAATATATTTAGACATAAACAAACCCCACCCACGGGTAATAAGGTATTAAGGAGGAATATATGTGACCCGCCATATCAAATCCAGTCTTAAATCGGGATTTTTTTTACCCTGTGCCAATGCATTCTCTTATATATGCGAGTCGACCATATGTCGCCTCGCATATATAAGAGAATGCATTGGCCTAACAATTTTTTACAATTTTAATAATTTTTTCTTGTATTCTTTAACAATTTTATAATTTCACCCATACAGAGCCCCAGACAAACATGAGCAGACGACACTCTTCTATATGCTTCTATATATGGGTGGGGCTCCCTGCAGGGTAATGGATGTTTTTTATTTTATGTCCTAAAAATTGTAAGAAACATTTATTTAAAAAAAATTGTTAGGCCAATGCATTCTCTTCTATATGCGAGGCGACCTATGGTCGACTCGCATATATAAGAGAATGCATTGGCACAGGGTAAAAAAATCCCGACTTATTGAGTTATTTACAAAATATCGTATAATCTCATTTGGTTGAGTGAATGAAATTTTTGTTTTCCAAAATAAATATCCTTATGTCGAAAAAAATGGTCGCGCGTTTTCGGAATGTTAAAAGCGATATGAGAACAGCTTCTAGACCACCAGTGTGTCTATTTTCAGAATCTACCTGTTTCCAGCTTGATATTTTAGTGGAAACAGGTTTGTGTGAGGCTTTTGTTTGTGTACCCCTCTATGTTTTCCCCGTCCAATTGGTAATAAAAACATGCTATTACGCATAGCAAGTTCGGTAAGTGGCTTTCTTTGTTCTTGGAAATCGAAAAACATGGGGAGGTCTTGCCACAAATTATTTAATTACATATCTTAATAAGGAATAGTGTCATAATATCATCAGATGAATTGGATTTATGACTGCATTTTCAATTTTCTTTCCCAAATATTAAGGTATTGTATATTCTTAAAATGAGCTACATCACATATAGACGAACATGAACAATCTACAAGGATATCTTGATCATATGCCACAAACAAAACTTTGATACATCGATTTTTGGTAAAGATATCGCAGAAAAGCTAACCCTACCCCCACCCTCGCTGATTTCACAAGTCAGATTCCTTTGGTCGAAAACAATGGTCGCGCCATTTCGGATTGTCTAAGACGACATGCGAACGGTTTATTTATCAATAGCGTGTCTACTTTCAGAGTTTACCTGTCTCCAGTTGAAATTTTATTGGAAAAAAGTGTTTTTGGACTGTTTTAAGAATTTAAAGAGCGTTTGCTTATTATACAAATATTAATCCTCATAACTAACTTTCTGGTGGACTGTGCGAGTTGAAATTAACAAAAGTATCAAATATGGCGGTCTACTTGTTTACAGTCTGACATTTTAGTGGAAACAAATTGTTTGGACGGTTTAAAAAATTTAAAGAGCGTTTCCTGATTATACAGATATTAACTAACACGATTAGCCTTTTCATGAATTGTGCGAGTTTAAATTATGCACATATGTCAAGTATGAAATGTATTTTTGAGAATGGTGTCGTCAGATAAGTCTCCGCGGGTGCAGTACTACCGTTGCGAACAAAACTAACGTTGAACCCTATAGAGAGCGTTTCCTGTTATAAAACATATAACAAACACGATTAGCCTTATCATGGATTGTGCGAGTTAAAATTATGCACATATATCAAGTATGACTCTGAAATGTATTTGTGAGAATATTGGTATCGTCAGATAAGTCTCTGCGGGTACAGTACTACAGTTGCGATCAAAATTTAACGTTGAACCATATAGATAGTTTGACAATTTACTCAAATGTTCACAGTGGTGGAACTTAATGGCTATCATATATGCATGGCTCTTACATGTAATATATCTTAACTACATGTGATTTTACAAAATTAACTTGCAATATAGTCAGGCCACCAGATACAGTAGTTGATAAAAAGTGTGGTTCACATCAATCATATACATGTACATCACAATCACGTGCTTCAGTGATAATGTCCACTATTCTACAAATGTAATGTGTATCAAGACTAAAGTTTCAGGACATCGTTGTAAAATTGATTGATGGTGTTTTTTCATCAAGTACCGCATAATACGGAGTTGTGTGCTAACAAATCTGCGAGTCATATTTATGTAAGTGTCAGTCAAAACTTTTAGAACATGGGAATATTTTTTTTATTTCGTAACCACGAAATACTTATTCGTGGCCACGACATAACTTATTCGTGGCGACGACATAAATAATTCGTGGCCACGAAATAACTAATTGTGATATACGATCGTCAGTCCCATTGTTGTAATGGAAGCGGATAGGGATGATCTGGTTGTAGTTGTCCACCATCTTGGCATGAGCCACGGCGATTTGAGATAAAGGGTGTTGTAGGGTGGCCCGTAAAACAAATTAAGTAATCATCCCTTTCACCAACCCGATCCAAAGTTGCCGCCGTGTTGTGGGGGTGGGTTAAATGGGCACCCACGACATTCAGTATATCTTGGGGCCACCCTACAGCACCAATTTATCCGATGCAGTTAATACTCAAATTTGAGATATCCCTGGTCGTCAAAGTGAACCAGATGTCTTATTTAAGGCTAGCAACGGTTGCTAATCAAATACCACAATGGTGTACTAATCAGTCATTGGTATTGCCTTAATTTAGTCAGTATCTAATCACATGGCGCTCATGGTTTTGTTCAAAGTTGGGCACATGCATGTATAAAACTATGCAGTCATATTCTGCATAGGCCACTGATCATTATAAGATCGGGAGACTTTGCCACCGGTCCCGATAGCTCCTTAGTAACGGTTACTAAGCACCTACTCGGAATTTGCAGGAAAATGCAACTATGGTTGATATTTATTTTACTCATTAAGCTCTACTTTATTGGAAATTCGAATTTACTTGATTTTCACAACTATACACCAAGCGTGGCGATTAACTGTGGTCAGCATATTGATGGTGAATGTTGGGTTTCAGTCACTGTACTGAAGTTGGCCGAAAGTAACTGGCGTGGGAAGTAGACCCCGAAGCCACGACAAATAGTTTTCACGGTTGGCTCAACCGATTTCGTGGCTGGTTAGCTAGCTAAGCCGGCTCAGTCACGACGTTCGTGGCTGACGAAATATGGCGGCTCAGCCGGCTGAGATGTTATCATTCAGCGTATTTTCGTTTCCGAAATGTTCCTAATCCCCGGTTATAGACGCCGTTTGTTTTAGCGTTTGTGGTACGTGAACCTGTAGAATTCCAGACGACACGTAATCTTTTGATGTTGGGCTTTTCCATTATGGCGAAAATACACGAAGGACTGGCATGGATATACTATGTAGTTTCCCATCTAATCGGTATAAGTTACATTGGGACTTCTGTCGACTTCAGACTGCTATCATCACTGGCATCGTGCGATATATATGCATGCATCATTGAATGTTGAACCCGATAGTAATGATATATAATATTTCAAACTATTTTCTATTCTTATGTGTATATATTGACAAATTCCAGCGATGACTGAGACTGCGTGTTGTCGATATAAACACTTTATATTTTAACCCTTTCAATACCGAATGGATGCGCCCATTCAGTTATATGAAAGCATGCATTGGGATAGTCTATTCCACATTAAGGGGCCCGGTGTTCTGATAATATAACAACCATGCCGTGTCCATGCGAGTATGCCAATATTAGGCAATGCGGTTTAGTTATTTGCGATTCACAGTACAGTTGTGCTTGACATAAGCCCATGCACACGGCTCAACCATTTTACAATTCCGGCGGCGGAGATTTTTAAATGTGGCTGACGTTAGAGATAATATGACTGGCGGCGGCTTGTGGCCAATATGGCTGGCGGCGGCGGCGTGCGATGGCGGCTTCGGGCTCTAGTGGGAAGTGTGAAAGCAAAGCCTATACTGCTATAGTAAAGATCTCAGCTGCACCGAGATGTCCATTTATAAGTAGCACAAATCCTGCAAAAACACATATTCTCTCAGTGCATGTGGGATAAACTCTGATGACACCGATTGAGTTAATGACAACGAACAACTACCATCTATACATGTGTATTTGTGACACTACATCCAGTTATGATCAACGATGTGGTTTTAAAACTAGTCAGTGGACAACAGGACAGACAAGTATAAAATAAAACAATAATATAATATGTAATCACATCGTGAACAGTCTTGTTGTGAATATTTTCATTTGATTCAACAGGCTGCATCTTGTCGAAATTAAAAAACCAGTCAACACTTACTTTTGCCAATTACTGTATCTTGAGGCATAACTATATCATATCTTGCTACTATTAAATCACGGATAGTTACTGTGGGTCAAACACGAGTGTTAAACTTCATATATAGTTGCGCACGATTGCCAATAAGTGATATTACAATCAACGTTTGAGCATAACACGACATTCTCCATAGGGTTAAGTGTTAAATTTTGATCGCAACTGTAGCCAGCAAGAATCATCTGATCATATCCATTCTTTTTAAAACTAAGTCTGTGTTTCATACTTAGTATTTTTTAGGAATATCAGTACATGTACGCGCATATCATCATACGCAAAGTTGCGCCATTTATCCAAAGTACTAGAATCTCCATAGGGCTCAGTGTTAAATTTTGATCACAACTGTAGCCAACAAGAATTAACCGATCACATAAAAAAATTCAAAAATACATGTAACAGTCATATCTAGTAGTTTGGAGAAGTTTCAAATCGCACCGATCACCATATGCCAGATGGCACCATCTATCGTTTTCTGTAAATACGAAACGCTCTCTAAATTATGTTGACCCCGATTTAGGCCGACCCGCCAAAATTCAAGAATGGAAACAAGTCAATCCTGAAAACACACCTACTAGGCATACATAATCCGTTTTCAGATCGCTTTTAACAAACCAAAAATGCAAAATGACATAAGGAATCCGACTACAAGTCCTTGGTGGTCAGAGTACTCAAGAGTATTTGACATCGAACACAAAACAAAAGCGCGGGAACATCGGACCCGTTCTGATACACACAAAGGAAGCGAGATAATCCAGCTTTAATGTTTAGAAAAAAATATTCCCCGCCACTATTCCAAAACCTCGTATGTAGAAAAAAGTACGTCGAAAATTGGAGACAAGTCAATAATTAAAAAATTTTCAAGTCTCTAACCATAGTGGGCATATTTTCCATATTGTGTGAATTTATTATATATACATAATTCTTGTTATTTTGACAACACATTTGAGATTTGTTCAGTATTTAGTCATCCGTCTAGACGTCCGTCCATCCGTCATCAATTCTTTGAACATCTTTTCTAGATCCATGTGACCGAATGGGTTCATATTTGGTGTGGATGTTCCCTAGGTGACTCACATTCAGATTTGTTCAAATGAGGTCACTGGGTCAAATAGTTGCAGAGCCAGGGCTATAACTCTTTTCCTCCATAGTAATTCTTAAAACGACTTCTCATGTACCATCAGGTCGAATGGGTTCATAACTTCATATTTATATTTGGTATGAAGGTTCCTTGTGTGATTGTGGTTCAGATCTATTCGGAGCTGATATCTGGGTCCAATGTGGGCGGAGCCAGGGACATAACTCCAAAAAAAATAAATATATATTTAACTCAATTTAACCAAAAAAACAATTTAATTTTAAAATTTAATTTTGAACGAACCACATTACATCCGCCAGGGTATATCGACTCATCCCATAAAGTTTAGTTGAAATCGGTCCAGGGGTCTGGGAGAAAAATCACGAACAGATTGTTACACTTGCCAATTGAGGGGTCAAAGTAAGTATATGTACCCCTGTTACAAATATTGTCTTTCACATTCCTAATGCCACAATATTATTTGAGAAGTCATCTCTTGCACTAACGATATAACGCTTGTCTGCCTGCCATTCTCTCTAATGTCCCCTGTGTAAGAACTGAATCTTATATGACAGCCGTTGATAAACAAATCACATAAAAATGTTATATTTGTGTCATTCAATTTAAATTAGATTAATTCCCATGTGCCCTGTTCTATGCAGTTGTCCAGGCAAGTGTTTATATGGGCTATTGACTTCTATTCATCTGTGATAATGATGTGTCTTACTTATTATGCTGATGATTTCAAGGAACAATTATCATAGGTGCCATGTTGATAACCCTTCCTTTAATTTTGTAACTTATTTTAATGAAAATGAACTCACTTCAACTTCTATAATATACCATTTGAGATTACTAGATCAATGGATCTCAAAGATTGGGATTTACAATTGGTTCAAATATTGGCAGATATAGGAGATTTAACACTCCTGTACCCACCCTGTATATGCTATGATTTTATGTTTTGTACTTGTAAATAGATTCCTATATTACATGTAATAATTTTGATCTATACCGGTATTATCAGTAAGGTTTTGATAACTTTCCAACAGTTGGAGATCTTGAAGTACCAGTTGTAATTTAGTTTGGTCCAGTTGGGAGGTAAAGACCTATTGGGGGGGGGGGATATTCAGTTAGAAATTTCAAGGTAGACACCCCCATATCCCCTCCCACTGTTCAAGAAAGCACATTTACATGTGTCCTTGTTTAGAACTACTTGTTTCAAAGTAATTTGACAAGTACGGACTATTATAGTCTTCGGAGTCCCAGTCGTCTCCGTCTGCAGTCTGATGAGCGACCCACAGTCATTGACTGCCTTCTTTGCTTCCCTGTAAATTTGCACTCACAAAAATAGTACACGTCATTTTGGAAGCTCGCCGAAGTTATGTATTCCTACCCATGACCCATATTTACACCCTGTTTATTTGGGACACTTAATTGGTTGTATTTATTAAAGGGACACAAATCACTCGTGGTGTGTGAATGTTAAGATAGATAATTTTTTAATGGCTAAAAGATGCAAAATTTGCAGACATATGAGCATAAGCATATATACAAAAGAGTAAAACAGAGTGTGACATTCATATAGTATAAATATAACAAGTATAGATATATAAATATAACAAGAATGCAGCTTGACAGTTCTGTAGATGGACAAGATAGTGAATAAACCTAGCTTAGTAATGACTACTAAATAGATACTCGTACCTTTATATATATATATATATATACAAACATGAAAAATCAACCCGTGCTATCCCACCCTCCTCCCTCAACAGGACTGTCATGTTGCTTAAGAGATACTAGTAAGAGGACCAACAGCTCATCGCCACCTGCATATACACACTGCTGCCATGTATGGCCGGCTTTAGACTGGCATGTCCATGACCGAAAGATGGAATCCCTAAATACAGGCAGCAGTGACAATATATGCAGCTGGCCAAGTACTGTCATCGTACATAGAAAGATAGAGAGGAAAATAGAGTAGTAGAAGAGAAATATACATATGAATACGCTCGTCTGACAAGTCATGCCATCGATTGCCATTAAGGAGCGCACAGGAAAGCAAGCCAAAGTTTGCTTATTTTCACTGTGGTCCTTAATGGTAACCGACCACATGACTGACCAGGACACAAGTCACTCGCTGCGGCTGAATGTTAAAGGAACACGGAACTCAGTGTGAATGTTAAGGGACACAAGTCACTCACGGTGGTGAATGTTAAGGGACACAAGGCACTCGCGGTGTGTAAACAAATTAAATTTTCAAAACTCCAATTTTGTTCAAAAATAAAAAAAAACATAATTTAATTTAATATAAAAAACAACTTTTAAAAACTACATATTTTTCAAAAATCTAATTAAAATAAACAACATAACTTCTCTCTCCCTCTCTTCCCCCCTCTCTCTCTCTCTCTCTTTCTGGTCCATGCTCTCTCCTTTCTCACTATCTTATCTCCCACCCAAATATATAGACAGAACACAACGCGCATCTTAATCGACACTCTTTTATCGAATGAGTTGCGGATGGCACAAGGATATATTTCTCGAGAGCATAGCTCGAACGGAATGTTACAATGCGCCGTCCGCAACGAGTTCGATAAAAAATTCGAGAAGTTGTGTTCTGTATTTAGTCGACACCGTTCAGAAGTTTATTGAAATTCAATCATCGTCGATGTCTGAATCTTCAACCGTTAGATGTATTTCTAGGAGTTTCTTGAATTTTCTCATCGCTTCGTCTGCATCTATTATTATATGCGAGTTTGGTCAGCTGGTCCACTTTTTTTTCAATCGATGCTAATATGCTATTAAAAGTCCGTATTTAAAAAAAACAAATCTAAATCTGCGTCGATGCGTTCTCCTTTACCTTTTTGACAACTTCATTTTTGCCTGTAAATTTGCAAAAAATGGCATACGTCATTTTAGAAGCCTAACAACGTTATGTATTCCTACGCGTGACTCATATTTACACCTTCTGTTTATTTGGGGCACTCGGCAGGGGATACATTTTAAAAGTAACAAACAGAGAAGAAATACAAAGAAAAGCAACTATTTTTTCAAAATCGCCCTGCTGGGCCGCCCAGCTAGCTGGGGTTTTATAGGGTCTCGATTTTTAGCTGCTTTCACGGACATGCGGCTGATGCATATACGGCCAACGCATGCGTGTATCTGCTTTCACAGACCAACACATGCATGCGGCCAACGCATATGGATATCGGGTTAGGCTAGGTTCACACCATCGTACGTCAATATCTAGTCCGTTTATCGCGCCCGTGTTCCTCTATTATTCGCATAGTTGTATGGTAACAATATACGTACGTTTCCATGGCATCACAGCTCTCAGTAAGGAGTACGTATAACATGAAATATCATGAAAATAGGGCAAGGATATGGGTGAGTGATGAATACGGGCAACTTTAGCGGCAAAATGGAAAAGCACCCCAATGGGATAGCACCAATTGGCATCGTCCACCTATATGTACTGTTGATATTACTAGTCTTAAGAGTCCAAGCTAATTTCCAGACCTCTATGGAAAAGTACTCATAGACTTATCTATAGAGAGTTATGTCAGGGACGTGGCTAGATGGTCTCCGTGTGGGGGTATCCACCTTGGGAAATTCCAACTGCACCCCGCCCTTGAATCATAATCAGACCAAGTTTTGCATAATTCCATTTGCACCTCAGTGGCTCAGGCATAATATCCTATATATTCACAACAAACTATGGTTCTATATTCCCGGTATGAGAACATTCAGATATTTTAACCTGAAAAATTGCATAAATCCTAACATCTAGTGCTCTAATTCCAGATAAATACACACGGCTACGGGCAAGAGACCAGGACACACCGGGCTGACCATCGTTGTTCGGTCCGGTGTGCGAAAATTTTGAAAACTATACAAGAAAATCGCAAATCCTAGCATCTAGACTATTAATAGCCTCAAGCCTTCCTAGAAATGGAAATTTCAAACCTGACACGGTCACGCAGGATGGAAAATTTCCAACTGATGACAATTCCAATGTTGACCAAATGTATGACAATATTGTTTTCTTAAATTAACTAGCAGTTTTTGACTGGCCACTGGGGAGGGACCAGGACACAAACTTTGCAAGTGTTGGAAAGCTCTAACATGTCACCCCCCCCCCCCAAGGTTGGGAAATGTCCAACTGATGACCATTTCAGTCTACAATTTTGACAAAAAATAGGAAAATATGCAAATAGTGATTCAAAAATAATGAATCCCCCCCCAATAAATTGTTTGAAAATCAAACTACAAGAACATTTTCAACCTATTATTGGTGTGAAATATCCAACTAATGTTTTGGCAGGTATGAAATTTCCAACTGTTGAAAAATTTGACCAAAGTTGGTGGGGGGGGGGGGGGGGGGGGGGGGGGGGGGGGGTGAGACACCCAAAACCCCCCTGTCGCCACGTCTCTGAGTTCTGTGGAATACTGTTCATGGAATCGGTGCCAATCGTCACCATATCAGACTGATGGAAAGGCCAATCTGTCAATCAGTTCAAGCGACCGTACTACTTATAATTATTGGCATCGCCGACCTATGCACGGTTGATATTCTAACGATTATTGTGAGTTAGTACCACATGGTGTATCGCTATGTTAGCAGAGTCTATATATCATAGACTCATTTCAAGACCTATATGTGGAATCACCATGGGCAAATGTCAAGGGACAGTAATCACTCGAGGTGTGTGAATGTTAAAGGGACACTCACTGCGGCTGAATGTTAACGGAACACAAGGTACTCAATGTGAATGGTAAAAGAGACACAAGGCACTCGCGGTGTGTAAACAAATAAAATTTTCAAAACTCCAATTTAAAAAAAAAATAAAAAAGTATTAAATTTAAAAAACTTCAAATTTTCAAATATTTACATTTTTTCCCAGAAAACATCAATTTAAAAAAAACAAAACAATAAAACATATAAAATTAAATTTAATATAAAAAAAACACTTTTAAAAAGGACATATTTTTCAAAAACCAAATTTATTATTTTATCCGAGTTTGGTCAGCTGGTCAATTTTCTTCATGATAGCGTTATGTATGGGGGATGTTTCCTATCGATGCTGATATGCTATCAAACGTCCGTAATTTTTGAGAAACAGATCAAAATCTGAGTCGATGCATTCTCGTTGACCTTTTTTTTCTCAGCCTCTTCACCCGGCGTGTTCTCTTAATCCATTAGTCAATCAATCATGTTTGACAACTTAATTTTCGTTCGAATCTAGAACCGTTTATTATGGAAGCGTATTGGTGCCATTTTGAAGAAAAAAAAATTGGCCCAGTAAGTGCTAATTAGCACATACGTATCAGCTAATTAGCTGATAATTAGCTGATAATAACAGCAAATTAGCACATAGTAAGTGCTAATTAGCACATACGTATCAGCTAATTAGCTGATAATAACAGCTAATTAGCACATAGTAAGTGCTAATTAGCACATACATATTAGCTAATAAGCTGATAATAACAGCTAATTAGCTGATAATATCAGCTAATTAGCACATACGTATCAGCTAATTAGCTGATAATAATTTTCGAGAACGGTAAGGATTTCGACCGATTTGACGGCATGGGTGGGTAGCCGGCCCCAAATACCACCTAGAAACACCCCGACCCCCAACCCATCACCCCCGGGGGGTGCCACCCCGAGGGGGTGAAAATGGTGTATGGACCATTTTCGAGAACGGTAAGGATTTCGACCGATTTGACGGCATGGGTGGGTGGCCGGCCACAAATACCACCTAGAAACACCACGACCCCCCACCCATCACCCCCGGGGGTGCCACCCCGAGGGGGTGAAAATGGGGTATGGACCATTTTCGAGAACGGTAAGGGTTTCGACCGATTTGACGGCATGGGTGGGTGGCCGGCCCCAAATACCACCTAGAAACACCCGACCCCAACCCATCACCCCCGGGGGTGCCACCCCGAGGGGGTGAAAATGGGGTATGGACCATTTTCGAGAACGGTAAGGATTTCGACGGATTTGACGGCATGCATGGGTGGGTGGCCGGCCCCAAATACCACCTAGAAACACACCGACCCCCACCCATCACCCCCGGGGGTGCCACCCCGAGGGGGGGGGTGAAAATGGGGTATGGGTCGGGGTTTTTCTAGGTGGTATTTGGGGCCGGCCACGCACTCATGCCGTCAAATCGGTCGAAATCCTTACCGTTCTCGAAAATAGTCCATACCCCATTTTCACCCCCCTCGGGGGTGATGGGTTGGGGGTCGGGGTGTTTCTAGGTGGTATTTGGGGCCGGCCACCCACCCATGCCGTCAAATCGGTCGAAATCCTTACCGTTCTCGAAAATTATTATCAGCTAATTAGCTGTTACGTATGTGCTAATTAGCTGATATTATCAGCTAATTAGCTGTTATTATCAGCTAATTAGCTGATATGTATGTGCTAATTAGCACTTACTATGTGATAATTAGCTGTTATTATCAGCTAATTAGCTGATACGTATGTGCTAATTAGCTGATATTATCAGTTAATTAGCTGTTATTATCAGCTAATTAGCTGATATGTATGTGCTAATTAGCACTTACTATGTGCTAATTAGCTGTTATTATCAGCTAATTAGCTGATACGTATGTGCTAATTAGCACTTACTGGGCCAATTTTTTTCTTCAAAATGGCACCAATACGCTTCCATAGTTTATAGATCGTACGCAATATCTTTGTATTCCCGGAATATATCCCCCATCAACCTATCATAACTCCACTTCCGTGTTTACTTTTCTTATGTCATTGTAATTTGTAGTTCTTTGATAAGATCATTCCGCATTAATGGCACCAGTGCATTATCCCGAATTTAAGGAAGATCGATCGCCCTTATACAATCGAATATGGTGTGGCATATCGATATACTCATTCGCCTCGTTAAAGTGATGTGTAACACTCTGGTTGGGTGATCAAATAGAAATGGAGAATAATCTTGCTCAAAGCAGGGGGGGTCGGAAAAAATTTCCAGGCACATATGATGATTTTTTTTTCCGGCCTCGGACCACCCACCCACCCAATTTCTTCCGTTTCCGGCCTTTTTTCCAGGCAATTTTGGACACCCACCCTTTTTTTCCGTTTCAGGAAGTTTTTTCCGGTCAGTTTTGGACACCCACCCCCCTTAAATTTGAGAAAAATTATCAATTGAGCAACCAAATAACTGATTATCCTGCATTATCATAATTTATTGCGCTATATTTGAATAGAACAGTGCATAATGAGATAACTATACTATTTGAATTTATCATATAAGTGTCAATAATCAAGAAATGTGGCAACATAATCACATTTCTAGGGATATATAGGCAGAGTGCCAAGGTTTTTATTAACATTCATTTTCATAATATATAGTCACATGATCTAGTCACATAATCACATTTGAGTATTCTACAGAATACATGGTACCGGTACAACAAATTTCAGATTGTTTGATATTTTTGATATTTGCTATGTGATATACAGTAATGCCCTAATTAATCGACTCCATAACCACAGCAGAATAATGGGTACTTTAATTTTAATTTCCGACTAAATCCTGAAAATTACCCATTATTCTGCTGTGGTTATGGAGTCGTTTAATTAGGGCATTACTGTATTGCTGGAATCAAATTGTTTATCAAAACATGTGGAAATACAACTGTTCATCCCAGTTCATCCCAGTTTGAAGAATAATGCTAATACCAAACATAACCATGATATACATGCGTGACTCTTCTTGGGGCATCTCAGAAACCAGAACTGAGGAAACATGTTATAGCATGTAATGGCAGGCTGGTAGCCACTGCCTGAAGTAATAGGCTTCGTAATAATTGGGAATAATATGGATGGATATCCCAATTTTACTTCTTTTTTGCTCACGATATCAGTGACGATAAAATCTTCGTTACTGTGATTAACATTACAAGCTGATCCACATTAACATGGAAAACAATGTGAAATTGTTCAAGCTGGCCCGGTTGGCCTTCAATTTATTTGTTAAGATTTTGTTTTACGTTGTCAAAAGTCTATTTTATTCCATTATTTATTATATCTTTATTTCCAAGTCACATATGGTCAAGTGTGCTTTCATTTTATTGCTTATTTTCAGCTGAGTTCTGCATAGTTATTCTTATTTTGTTGTATCAGTAGATGGAATCCTGATTAAATTATATTTTCCCAACAGCGCAGTGTCTAGTTCTATCAAGTTGAATTTGGGTTATTGTTGGCCATTGTGCAACTGATCCAACTTCTGATAACCTCTATATGTAGTATAGCATTAGTATTAACTATATATGACCTGTTTCTGTTCAAAACACATCAAAATAAGACTCAATAGCAGGAATGGAAAAAAATTTTGGCATATGGAAAAAACTGTTTTTTGGACCCAAGAGACACCCACCCACCCCATCATACGTGCTTGGAAATTTTTTCCGACCCCCCCCCCCCCTGCTCAAAGTAGTTATTTTTATGAATATTAACCCAAATTTACAGTCTTATATATCGATGGCGAAATCATTTGCGTTAGTTTATCGCCGATTGTTGCGTCCCGAATCAAGATGTAAATATTTACAATTGAGCGTAGTTCAGACGGTTTTTTCTATGGGTTTGTGTCGTCAATTTCTTTGAGATTTTGGGCGATGTTAGTAGAGTGCTACATTAAAATCCCCCAGTTGGCATAGCGCTTGAGTACTAATTTGTCAGTTTCACGCATCGGAACAGGTCCATAATATGTCTTTAAACGTTCTTTTATAGTTATTGTTCTTTGTTGACAACCGTCTCTCATATACTGCCCATTTGCTCTCCACCTTGCTAATTATATATTAAAAACAAGACAGAATAATCACATTGGCGGGCACCATGGGTTTTTATGAAAATACGTGTTACTATAATTATAGTACTCTCAATCATCAAAGGTGTACAATTCAATTTGAATACAAATTTTATATGCAAATTAGCAGGTACTCATGCAGGTATATGTCCGCTGTTAACAGAGAAATAGCTTTATAGCTGCATCAAATAGTCTATCACTGCAGTGAAAACTGTTTTATTTATTTTTATAACTTAATCAGCATTAAAGGGGGACTGTACATTAAATCCGGCCATTTATGGGACCGTCTCATTTTATACTTAACAGAACATATGCAATAATGAACGAATATGAGCCATGGATTAGTCCAAAATACGCTCATGTGCTCCATGAACGATGCAGACAACATAGTAATTATAATGAAAATGACTCGACGAAAAAATAGCGTTATAAATGTAAAAAAAATATGGAAAAAGGGGGTGGGTCCCAATTTTTTTGGAGGAAAACATTATTGTGTATGCACGTAGATGGGTGGTGGGTCCCCGGTTGGGCGGAATTTTATTTCACCCCCCGTGTAGGTTTTTTTTTTAAGAGCCCCCCCCCCCCCCCCCCGGATGATACAAAAATTATGACATTCATTGTCTCGACTTTTAATTTTTTGTATAATTAACTTTATAAGAAACCTTGTTGCCTTTGAAATTAGATATGTGTATCGCTACTCAGTTGCGTATATTCTCTCAATTGTGTGTTATTATTAGACCAAATTTACTTAATTCATATCTAACATAGAACAACAATTTGGCTGCTATTACTTTGGTATAATTCCTCTAAAATTGCCATCCATATTTCTCATTATACTTATAGTCTTATGTTATTCAATTCTTCAGATTGTTCAGTCGGTCATATTATAATTCTTTGGAGCCAAGATTCAGTTGAAAACGTCTCGTTGAATGGCCGCTTGTTCGCGGGTGAGTATAACTCCATCAATGGGAGCTCCAGTTTCTATTGTTTGTAATAAAATCGTTACATGCCTTATATCATCTCTTTTTTATATATCTAGCATACTTGCGCGATACTCTGGGTTAAACATCGATGACTCAAATCCCCCAATATCGCAGTAATTTTATTGTATTGACGAAACAACGATACCATGGAATAACACCCCCCTCAAATAGCATCAACAACGACAACCACATAAATATGGCATACAGTTCTGTACGTCAAAACAACGACATTCCGTAGAGAGCTTTGAGCTACATGTATACATGTGCGGGTGTACACACAACAACAGAGAGGTCGTTATGGGACCGTATATATTATTCACAAAAGTACACAATCTGACGGCTTTCATGCGTTTTAGTGTGAGTAAACAGGCCATTGACACTAAAACGTACAGACACTTCTAACCACCAGCTCAATTTGTGAAGAGCTTGTGTTTTCGGCGATCACATAGTAGTTGAAGATTAGACATATAGTATATTGATCGATTGTCCTAAACCTAGTGGAACAGTTTCAAAATTGTTAAAGTGGTCCGTAGATGTGGTCGACTTTAACATAAACCAAATTTGCGCTATAAAATGTGTAATACAAGTCAGGACGCTCTTCATAGTTATATCTGACCCAATTGTATTTATCTTTTGATAAACAGTACGCTTTACATGCCTTTACAGGCGGCTGCGTACGTTAGTGGCCTGCCTTAGGGCCCAGTTTTCTGTTTAGATTGAGCTCCTTGATCAAATTAACAAACTTTTTTTTATAAATTAATTTTTTTTAAATCAAAATGTTTGAAAACCAACGTCCTTATAACATTCGCCAGGTTACCCAGATTCACCACACCAAATTTGGTTGAAATCGGACCAGCAGTCTGGCGGGAATTCCGAACAAACAGACAGACGGATGGACAGACATATCCTACTCATATATATATATATATATATATATAGCTATATATATATATATATATATATATATATATATACTAGCAGGTGACTGACTTCGTCCGGGCTTTGACCTTGAGTTGATCATTTTGAAGGTCAAGGTCAGGTCGGGGTCACAATTTGACTGGTCCATCTGTTCATAATCAGATCCATCTGCTTTTCCTGACAGATAATATGAAGGACCCTATATAATTATCCATGTGAATTGGGTCAATCGTTTCAATAGCCCGAAATTCATTCCTTTGGGACAGAAATATTGTAAAGGCCCTTATCACAACTTGAGTTTTCTTTACTGTGTTTTCATTTTGCATACTTGATACAAAGTCATCTTTGTCAGAGTCCTGAACATTAACAAATGTTGGTGCTTTGGATGTTGCCATTGTTGGTCTCTGCTGACCACTTACTTCTGTCTGTGACTGTGGTGATGTAACAGCAGTGGTATTTATAATAGCAGTTGAAGTACTTGCAGTTGTATTGATAATGATGTTAGTTTCACTGTTCTTCCTTCTCCATCCCCATAGTGGAACTGAGGACCCATAATCGGAAACACTGGCTGAGATCGTGGCATCCACATGCAACATTTGAGAAGTAGTAGTAGTACATTGACTTTCAGCAAAAACATTTTCACTAGTTTTAGAACTGTTTTCATTGTCGATTCTTCTCACAACATCATGCAAATCGTCATCTTCTCGAAATAGCTGCACCAGATCATCGTATGATACCTCGTTAAACTCCATATTGTTTTTAATTTATTTTACGTATATTCGCAAGAATCGCTAGATTTACGTTGTGTACTCTGCAGAAATTCCAAATGCAGACGACGCTTTAAAAGCATCTAAATCGGGACATGACAATCTGCGGGATGGGATGGGATATGGGACAAAACGACAATATGCGGGACAGAATTTCAAATTGCGTGGGACGGCCGATATCTCGAGGAATACAGGGCGTAGGGGGCTCATTTTGGTGTCTAACGAAAGGCCCACATTCGCCCTATCCACACATATTAACCCCGCCACTGACCGGACACCAGAAGTTGCATTATTTGATCGAAAACTGACCTAACATGGGGTGGAATTTGGGATAGCATGACAATCTGCGGGACGGGATTTTCAAATTGAGTGGGACGGCCGATATCTCGAGGAATACAGCGCGTAGAGGGTTCCTTTTGGTGTCTCACGAAAGGTCCACATTCGCCCTATCCACACATATTAACCCCGTCACTGACCGGACACCGCCGGAACTGACCTAACATAAAATGCCACAAACACGAAAAACTGCGTTCGACATTAATGTTTAGAATTTAGATTTCTCGATGAATACGCTAGCAAACAACAAGTTTTGGGTATCAAATAACGCAGTGGAATACTGTGCATTCGTTTTTAGCTACAATATGGCTGTTTTAGTGCGAATATTGTAATGGCGAACACGCAAACACGCGCCGATAAAACAGCTAAAAATAGACTCGATGTTTACAATTACAGGATCGATTTCAGCTGGTATATTCAATATAATGGGGCGTATAGTATATCAAAATGTAGAATTAGACACAGGGAATGTATTTTTTTCCAAATGGGTCCACCAGGCGGTGAAATTGTTGCAGAAATTCGCTCCAAGATATTCGCACTTATTTTTATTTCAGTTGTGACTAAAAGCCCAGATGCCGGAGCCCAGCGACTAAAAGCCAAGTTACAAAATAGATCAACTGGTTTGAACGAATGAATATGTCAATGGTAAGACTATTCAAAAGAATATTCAAATCAAATAGTGTTTATAGACTTAAAAACTTATGTGTCCGCCATTCATATATGCGGTGAAGTTTTCATATTATCTGCCAGTAATACGCGGGGTAGGTTCTCATATGAACATATTATCTGCCGGTCATACACGGTGGAGGTTCATATTATCCGCCGGTCATACGCAAGGGAAGTTTTCTTATTATCCTCCAGTCATACGATGGGGAGGTTCTCATATGAACATATTAACCGCCGGTCATATGCCAGGGAGGTTCTCATATTATCCACCGGTTATACGCGAGGGAGGTTCTCATATTCGAGGGAGGTTCTCATATTATCCACCGGTTATACGCGAGGGAGGTTCTCATATTATCCTCCGGTCATACGTGGGGGAGGTTCTGATATGAACATATTATTCACCGGTCATACGCGGTGGAGGTTCATATTATCCACCGATCATACGCGGTGGAGGTTCTCATATGAACATATTATCCACCGGTCATACGCGGTAGAGGTTCATATTATCCGCCGGTCATACGCGAGGGAAGTTCTCATATTATCCACCGGTTATACGCGAGGGAGGTTCTCATATTAGCCTCCGGTCATACATAGGGGAGGTTCTCATATGAACATATTATCCGCCGGTCATACGCGAGGGAGGTTCTCATATTATCCACCGGTTATACGCGAGGGAGGTTCTCATATTATCCTCCGGTCATACGTGGGGGAGGTTCTGATATGAACATATTATTCGCCGGTCATATGCAGTGGAGGTTCATATTATCCACCGGTCATAGGCGGTGGAAGTTCTCATGTGAACATATTATCCGCCGGTCATACGCGGTGGAGGTTCATATTATCTGCCGGTCATACGCGAGGGAAGTTCTCATATTATCCTCCGATCATATGTGGGGGAGGTTCTGATATGAACATATTATCCGCCGGTCATACGCGGTTGAGGTTCATATTATCCGCCGGTCATGCGCGAGGGAGGTTCTCATATTATCCACCGGTCATATGTGAGGGAGGTTCTCATATTATCCTCCGGTCATACGTTGGGGAGGTTCTCATATGAACATATTATTCGCCGGTCATACATGGTGGAGGTTCATATTATCCGCCAATCATACGCGAGGGAAGTTCTCATATTATCCTTCGGTCATATGTGGGGGGGGGGGAGGTTCTGATATGAACATATTATCCGCCGGTCATACACGGTGGAGGTTCATATTATCCACTGGTCACACGTAGGGGAGGTTTTCATATGAACATATTATTCGCCGGTCATACGCGGTGGAGGTTCTCATATGAACATATTATCCGCCGGTCATACGCGAGGGAGGTTCTCATATTATCCACCGGTCATACGCGAGGGAGGTTCTCATATTATCCTCCAGTCATACGTAGGGGAGGTTCTCATATGAACATATTATTTGCCGGTCATACGCGGTGGAGGTTCATATTATCCGCCGGTCATACGCGAGGGAAGTTTTCATATTATCCTCCAGTCATACGCGGGGGAGGTTCTGATATGAACATATTATCTGCCGGTCATACGCGGTGGAGGTTCATATTATCCACCGGTCATACGCGAGGGAAGTTCTCATATTATCCTCCGGTCATACGATGGGGAGGTTCTCATATGAACATATTATCCGCCGGTCATACGCGAGGGAGGTTGTCATATTATCCACCGGTTATACGCGAGGGAGGTTCTCATATTAGCCTCCGGTCATACATAGGGGAGGTTCTCATATGAACATATTATCTGCCGGACATACGCGGTGGAGGTTCATATTATCCGCCGGTCAAACGCAAGGGAGGTTCTAATATTATCCTCCGGTCATACGGGGGGGGGGGAGGTTCTGATATGAACATATTATTCGCCGGTCATACGCAGTGGAGATTCATATTATCCACCGGTCATAGGCGGTGGAAGTTTCTCATATTATCCACCGGTCATACGCGAGGGAGGTTATCATATTATCCTTCGGTCATATGTGGGGGAGGTTCTGATATGAACATATTATCCGCCGGTCATACACGGTGGAGGTTCATATTATCCACCGGTCATACGTAGGGGAGGTTCTCATATGAACATATTATTCGCCGGTCATACGCGGTGGAGGTTCTCATATGAACATATTATCCGCCGGTCATAAGCGAGGGAGGTTCTCATATTATCCGCCGGTCATACGCGAGGGAGGTTCTCATATTATCCTCCGGTCATACGTTGGGGAGGTTCTCATATGAACATATTATCCGCCGGTCATACACGGTGGAGGTTCATATTATCCGCCGATCATACGCGAGGGAAGTTCTCATATTATCCTTCGGTCATATGTGGGGGAGGTTCTGATATGAACATATTATCCGCCGGTCATACACGGTGGAGGTTCATATTATCCACTGGTCATACGTAGGGGAGGTTATCATATGAACATATTATTCGCCGGTCATACGCGGTGGAGGTTCTCATATGAACATATTATCCGCCGGTCATACGCGAGGGAGTTTCTCATATTATCCTCCGGTCATACGTAGGGGAGGTTCTCATATGAACATATTATCTGCCGGTCATACGCGGTGGAGGTTCATATTATCCGCCGGTCATACGCGAGGGAAGTTTTCATATTATCCTCCAATCATATGTGGGGGAGGTTCTGATATGAACATATTATCTGCCGGTCATACGCGGTGGAGGTTCATATTATCCACCGGTCATACGCGAGGGAAGTTCTCATATTATCCTCCGGTCATACGATGGGGAGGTTCTCATATGAACATATTATCCGCCGGTCATACGCGAGGGAGGTTCTCATATTATCCACCGGTTATACGCGAGGGAGGTTCTCATATTAGCCTCCGGTCATACATAGGGGAGGTTCTCATATGAACATATTATCTGCCGGTCATACGCAGTGGAGGTTCATATTATCCGCCGGTCATACGCGAGGGGGGTTCTCATATTATCCTCCGGTCATACGTGGGGGAGGTTCTGATATGAACATATTATTCGCCAGTCATATGCAGTGGAGGATCATATTATCTGCCGGTCATACGCGAGGGAAGTTCTCATATTATCCTCCGATCATATGTGGGGGAGGTTCTGATATGAACATATTATCCGCCGGTCATATGCGGTGGAGGTTCATATTAACCACCGGTCATACGCGAGGGAGGTTCTCGTATTATCCACCGGTCATACGCGAGGGAGGCTCTCATATTATCCTCCGGTCATACATTGGGGTGGTTCTCATATGAACATATTATCCGCCGGTCATACGCGGTGGAGGTTCATATTATCCGCCGGTCATACGCGAGGGAGGTTCTCATATTATCCACCGGTCATACGCGAGGGAGGTTCTCATATTATCCTCCGGTCATACGTTGGGGAGGTTCTCATATGAACATATTATCCGCCGGTCATACGCGGTGGAGGTTCATATTATCCGCCGATCATACGCGAGGGAAGTTCTCATATTATCCTTCGGTCATATGTGGGGGAGGTTCTGATATGAACATATTATCCGCCGGTCATACACGGTGGAGGTTCATATTATCCACAGGTCATACGTAGGGGGGGTTCTCATATGAACATATTATCCGCCGGTCATACGCAGTGGAGGTTCTCATATGAACATATTATCCGCCGGTCATACGCGGTGGAGGTTCTCATATGAACATATTATCCGTGGGTCATACGCGGTGTAGGTTCATATTATCCGCCGTTCATACGCGAGGGAAGTTCTCATATTATCCTTCGGTCATAGGTGGGGGACGTTCTGATATGAACATATTATCTGCCGGTCATACGCGGTGGAGGTTCATATTATCCGCCGGTCATACGCGAGGGAGGTTCTCATATTATCCACCGGTCATACGCGAGGGAGGTTCTCATATTATCCGCCGGTCATACGCGGTGGAGGTTCATATTATCCGCCGATCATACGCGAGGGAAGTTCTCATATTATCCTTCGGTCATATGTGGGGGAGGTTCTGATATGAACATATTATCCGCCGGTCATACACGGTGGAGGTTCATATTATCCACTGGTCATACGTAGGGGAGGTTCTCACATGAACATATTATCCGCCGGTCATACGCAGTGGAGGTTCTCATATGAACATATTATCCGCCGGTCATACGCGGTGGAGGTTCTCATATGAACATATTATCCGTGGGTCATACGCGTTGGAGGTTCATATTATCCGCCGGTCATACGCGAGGGAAGTTCTCATATTATCCTTCGGTCATAGGTGGGGGACGTTCTGATATGAACATATTATCTGCCGGTCATACGCGGTGGAGGTCCATATTATCCACTGGTCATACGCGGTGGAGGTTCTCATATGAACATATTATCTGCCGGTCATATGCGAGGGAGGTTCTCATATTATCCACCGGTCACACCCGAGGGAGGATATGACCGGCGGATAATGTGTTCATATGAGAACCTCCCCAACATATGACTGGAGGATAATATGAGAACCTCCCTCGCATATGCCCGGTGGATAAAATGAACATCCACCGCGTATGACCGGTGGATAATATGTTCATATCAGAACCTCCCCCGCGTGTGACCGGAGGACTTCCCTCGCGTATGACTGCGGATAACATGAACCTCCACCGCGTATGACCGACAGATAATATGTTCATATGAGAACCTCCCCCGCGTATGACTGGCAGATAATATGAGAACCTCCACCGCATATGAATGGCGGACACATAAGTTTTTAAGTCTATAAACACTATTTGATTTGAATATTCTGTTGAATAGTCTTACCATTGACATATTCATTCGTTCAAACCAGTTGATATATTTTGTAACTTGGCTTTTAGTCGCCGGGCTCCGGCATCTGGGCTTTTAGTCACAACTGAAATAAAAATAAGTGCGAATATCTTGGAGCGAATTTCTGCAACAATTTCACCGCGTAGTGGACTCATTTTGAAAAAAAATACATTCACTGTGTCTAATCCGACATTTTGATACACTGTACGCCCCATTATATTGAATATACCAGCTGAAATCGATCCTGTAATTGTAACATCGAGTCTATTTTTAGCTGTTTTATCGGCGCGTGTTTGCATGTTCGCCACTACAATATTCGCACTAAAACAGCCATATTGTAGCTAAAACGAATGCACAGTATTCCACTGCGTTATTTGATACCTAAAACTTGTTGTTTGCTAGCGTATTCATCGAGAAATCTAAATTCTAAACATTAATGTCGAACGCAGTTTTTCGTGTTTGTGGCATTTTATGTTAGGTCAGTTGTCGACCGAATAATGTAACTTCCGGTGTCCGGTCAGTGGCGGGGTTAATATGTGTGGATAGGGCGAATGTGGACCTTTCGTTAGACACCAAAAGGAGCGCTGTACGCGCTGTATTCCTCGAGATATCGGCCGTCCCACGCAATTTGAAAATCCTGTCCTGCAGATTGTCATTCTATCCCAAATTCCACCTCATGTTAGGTCAGTTGTCGATCAAATAATGCATCTTCTGATGTCCAGTCAGTGGCGGGGTTAATATGTGTGGATAGGGCGAATGTGGACCTTTCGTTAGACACCAAAAGGAGCGCTGTACGCGCTGTATTCCTCGAGATATCGGCCGTCCCACGCAATTTGAAAATCCTGTCCCGCAGATTGTCATTCTATCCCAAATTCCACCTCATGTTAGGTCAGTTGTCGATCAAATAATGCATCTTCTGATGTCCGGTCAGTGGCGGGGTTAATATGTGTGGATAGGGCGAATATTGACCTTTCATTAGACACCACAATGAGCCCCCTACGCCCGGTATTCCTCGAGATATCGGCCGTCCCACGCAATTTGAAATTCTGTCCCGCAGATTGTCGTTTTGTCCCATATCCCATCCCATCCCGCAGATTGTCATGTCCCTAATTTAGCGGGATTAACACAAAGGCGCACGGCGGGTTTGCCGTAGTTAAGCCGACAAAGGAGCATTGTGTGGCTCTGCGGTAACGTGATCCATGTATTGGCAAACCCGCAGGCGCTGACAGTTCTATTGATGCTGCGGAAAGCCACACACCCGCATGCCTCACAAGAAAACCATAGTCAGAAATGGTAACGCCACCAAGATTATAGTATTACATATAAATAGAAATTATAAAAAATACATAAAATATTTTGATAACAATTGCGTTTAAACAAGTAATCCTTCAAATTATTACTAACAAAGTAAACGACTGTGGGGTCACTCAACAGATTATAAATATTTGGGCATAGTATACTGTAAATACTAAAATTTAAATGAAATAACTAAAAGATAAAATTTAGCATGTAGTAAAAGTTAATTTTCTCATTTAATTTTTTGTTTTTGTTTAAATAAAGCAATAATTTAAATGTAAAATTTGGTTTAAAAAAAATGATTGACCGTGGCTCTTCCAATAATTGCGCGACTGACCTGGTCAATTGTTCTTAAGAAGTTGTTTTGAGAATTACTATGGAGGGAAATAGTTATGGCTGTGGCTTCGCAAGTAATTAACTTGGTGACGTTATGTTAACAAATCTGAACTCCAGTTAACCAAGGACGCTTTATACCAAATATAAGAAGAATTAATAATTCTTTAGAAGTTGTTTTAAGATTTACTATGGAGGAAAAGAATTGTGGTGCTGGCTTCGCAACTATTTGACCTCATTGTAACAAATATAAATATTAGTCACTCAGGCAATATATGTATCTATTCTGTATATTAAGTTATTGGGTCTTACGTGTCTTGAGATGTCATTTTAATGCGACGATTTAGGATAATTCCATCAAAGATTATATACGACAATAGCTGCAAGTTACATTTGTACACACTACTTAGAGAACCGGCACGATTCAAACACTGTATATTTTATGTGGATAGAATGCATTTCCGTGGTCACACAGGGTGTACATTAGGATACAGCATGGATACATATAAATCTGATTTAGGCAGGTCATTGGGGGCTAACACCGGGAAGGTCGAAAGGGCCGATGGGCCCTCTCCTTCACCCCTCATGTTATTGACTTTAATTAAGAAAATACTTAAAAAGAAACAATTTTTTTTACAAATATTTTCATTTCTTCTTTTTTCTTTTTTTTGATTTTGGTTTCTCGCTAGAAGATGGAGGTGATGTTGCTTGTCTAGCTTTCTGCATTGTTAGTTGTTCTTCTCTGAGTCGCTGTTCTTCTTTCCACAGGTTATGGTCTTTCCAAAAATGTTCCTGTTCTTCTTCCAGTTCTTTTGTTCTTTTTCGGATCTTTTCGACTTCTTCATCCTGTGTAGAAGACGCAGACCTCTCTAGGCATTCCGGCGTCGGAGGGGCGGTGGTGGTGGAACCCGCCCCCGGTGAAGACTGGTCAGGTGGTGTTGACATCTCCACAGCGAAGTCAGCGGCGGGGACGTCCGGGGTGACGTCGGTGTCCCCATTTCCGCTGTCCTCGCCGACAACCGGGACATCCGGAGAAGCGTCGGCGTCCCTGCTGATGGTGCTAGCTGGCGCCACAGGTCGATGGTCTGCGCCAGAGGCCAAGTGGGGGAGAACTGGGCGTCTCTCAGTTCTCCGTTTCCACTTGGCCTTTCTGTCGGCGTCCCTGCGGCGTCTTGATGGTGTCTTGTTTTTCTTTCTTCTTCTCTTCCCGGCCCCGCTGGTGTTCTGGTAAGCCCCAGACCGGTGGAGTCCGGTCGGTATAAATCTGATACAAGTGTCCGTGGCATAAATAGCCAAGTTGTTGAACAGGCCAATAGTGGGTTGCGACGTATACAGACCCAGTTAACATACATGGCGCCAGACAATATGATCATTCATGCTTCGCTTTTTCTGGCTATTAGAAATCGCGGCAAAGCAGAGACTTCAACACAATAACTGAACAGATTATGATAATATATTCTACATGTTTTGTTCTCGTATAACAATCTTATTATATAGCACCGACATTTGCGCATTGAATAATGTTTCAATGTGATATCATTTAGTCATACATATACGTAAAACTAGAACAATTAAATTAAATACAGAAATCATTTTCTTTGATAATACTTTGTATAAAAGCGAATTGATGATGTATGTAATTGTTTTCATTGATGTTCGTATATACTAAAAAAAATAAAAAAAATAAAAATATGATGACAACTTGAAAAAAAATAGTATCAAGTTTAAAAAAAAAAAAAATTAATGACAAACATATGTCTAACCCAGCCAAGTTTAACTTGTCGGTCCAAAGCCAAAGCCAAAGCCCGAATAAATGGTGATGGGACAAAAATGTTGCAGTTCGTTAATTATTACTCAATATATGAATATATGGCATGCGCGAATGTTGCATAATCTTATTACAGCACCGAGATTTGCGCATTGAATAATGTTTTTACGGCATGCGTTAATGTGTTATTAGGCACATGCGCAAATGTTTAGTTAGGCACTGCCCATTTGTCTGGTCCTAATCCGATTCACGCACGATGTGATCATAATTACCAACACGCGTCTTAGAAGACCACGCCCATGCCTGTTTGTGACAACATGTAATCCATTTCCGCACGACTTCGGTGCGTAAAAGGAGTAAACCACGCCCATGCGCCTTTGTGTTTTTCCTTAGGGCATTTGCGCAATGCTCTTTTGAGCTGTCAATCACACTAACCCGCCGTGCTCCTTTGTGGTATATGAGGCAAATTACATATATGAAATAGTCCGTATTCGTACGCGCTGTAAACAATGCGTTGCTTTTTTAATTTCCAAACATTTTGCGGTGCGTTTTTTTTCTTCTTTTTCGGTCCTGTCATGTCTTCTCTCCACATTTAACACAAGTATTTATTATATTACGTCTGTAGCGCACGCTGGTGTTATTTTACGGCTTTTAAATTTGTTATTTAGACGCTTTGTTTTGAAAACAAGCCAGTTGTATGTGGTTACCATGTAGATATATGTAAAATTGTAACTTACATAGGACTGTTACATTATTGACTTCGAGTCTGAAAGCGGCAATTCACACTGGAATTTCACTGAATATAATAAAGAGTTTGATATGTATGTAACTAGTTTTTCTGCAGCACATTGGTATTAAATATCTATTTGATGTTCGCTGAAACCAAGACTAAAATTGTCGTGTCTCTCGCTATCACATTACACGTATATTGTTTGTCTTCTATGCTCATGGAATGGTAGTTGTTCATGTTAGGTCATATATGCAGGGGCTCAGAACCTCCAACTGCATCGCCTTTTGAGGACTTTGGAAAAACGCAATATGTACGACTTGATCAACATTTCAAACAAAATTTACACTCTATTGAGTTGGAACTTTCCAACTGATAATTTCATCATCACAGGCTGCAGTCTATAACATCCTGTTTTATTGTCCGGTTCAGGGTTATAACATTATAGTACACAATAAGCTGTTTTCGAATGACCCAGACCACATTCATTATCTGATGATGGCCAAAGTTCACATGGATCTTCGGGGTGGCTGCTAGATGTGAGCCTCCTAATTTGACCAAAATCCGTTGAAAAACATGGCCAGCAGAGTCCATCTTGGAATTTACTCCTTGTCTGAGAAAATCCTTTGGCACACCCTACCGACCACATTCCTCATCCGATCATCACCAGTCATATGTATTTTCGGGGGGACCTCTAATTTACTTCTTTATCATTCTATACATTGCTCAGCAAAAAATTAACTTTATCCCAAGTTGATCTACAATGTCATTGACACTTTCATTGTAGATACGGCAGCTTAATATGTCACATGAGGAATTGATGGTCGAGCACCAACTATTTGCTTGACCTTACATCATCAAATCTTGAATTCATGATCACACATCGGACACGATTGCAGAATGTGAACCATGGCAGTTTGAAACTTGTTTTTGTCTCGTACAATCTCTATAATCATGACCAGAAATAGAACAGCGTGCTCGTGATTCCTTATTTTTTACTGGCCATGACCATACCCTGGACATTTAAAAACTTCGATAGATCTGGAACTTATGTGCTCACATCTATCTTCATATACTCAACCACGAATTCTGGTTGATGTTCACACCAATTGAAGGTCAACAGACAACTGCTCGAAGTAACTTGAAAGGGACCATTTGTCCATCAACTGATTTTGCAAATGTACGGACTTCTGTAACTTCCTATGATACCGAGTCAACCAATATTTCTGATTCACCTATATTACGGGTTCTCAACACAGCTCTGCTTACTATTCAATGAATTGCCAGGAGTAACCAACGCTTGTGTTTGTGCAATATGGATGGCAACTGCAAAAGAGCGTCAGATTGAACTTTCCTTGAACATTCAGTCAGGAGATATCCATTTATTGACCCCGTCGTGATTGGTGTGACATATTTGAATTGTCCAGTAAAACCTTTGTTGTTTTTGTCAATGCTAAATACCGAAGGCCTCTTGACATTTGGATCAACGACAATGACCAAGTATGATGACACACCGAAGCACCATTGGAACTTAGTGAGTCATCAATCCTACTAATAATACGTTGTTGTTTGGTTTGAGTTGCAATATCAACAGCAAATAATCGACAACTAGCCCAGCAGTCGCAACGGACTACCCTGCAAATAATTTTCGGACAAAAGACTGGTACATAGCTGAAGCTGTGACCCGTTTACCCACTGCTTAAAGTAGCTTTCTGGTACCTCCCCACATTGAGTCAGGTTTGAACCGTTCAAGAATAAAACATTTGGCAATGATCATCAAGATGAAATTCAAATATACCTGACACGATACACACATGAAAAAGAGAACACACAACTGCAAATTTTATGCTAATTTGGTGTGACAAATGTGGCAAGCGAGACCTTCTCTAAGTCGAACAAATTATGTCTCAATCCCTTTACTTTGTGTATCTTGCACCAACGAATGTCTACACTGAGAACTGGCCGCGTCGAAGATGATCCAGTTTGTCTAAACCCACCGGCGAACTAAATCCGATGAATTGCACAAGTGGGTTGTCCTTCACACACGATATGCCTAAGATCTACAAAATATTAAAAACAATGTCCGTTAATACGTTATATTATATATGTTCATGCAAATACACATTGTGAGTTGCCCAATGTGTAATGTGATATCTCATATTATTTTGACTATTTTTTATATTTCAAACCCGATGCAATGTTGTGGTAGACCAGGTCACAAACATGTACATGCAAATGCCTATACCGTTTTTTATCAGCAAATCATTATTAAAGATGGCTGTTTGATAGTATGTTCCTATCGAAAACATAACCAAATAGATTACGCAAGCATAACCATGCAACCAAGAGAAAACGACGTCACCAACTGTAAATTAAAGATACACGGTCCGACTTGAATAGAACTTAGTCCATATTTATTAAGTCAATGTTCCACTTCAGGCAAACCAAAGGAATATAATGGCAATCGCCATGAGTGTTATGACACATAATCACAAATCACAAACACCGTGATGATACAAAACGCATGCATCAGTAATATGCCAAAATCAACTACAAAACTAATAATTGAGAATGATCTTTTAGGAAGCGGCAGCATGGATTCTCTTTATCAGAACGATCATTTGAGTTTTTGCTTGCCTGAAAAGTGAGATGATGGGTACGATGTAGTGTAAATTGGGAATCTAACGTTGACACTTTCATGACTGGATCTTCCTAAAATTTCGCATACATGTATATAAGAAAATGCATTGGCCAAACAATATTTACCTTGATCTTGTAAGCCAGTGCATTCTCTTATATATACGAGGCTCTCTGTGGGAGACTCGCATATATAAGATAATGCACTGGTATGGACCTTTAATGCTGCAGCAGCGCAACTCCCGTCAGTGATATACTCGTCATACCTTCGGCCTAAACCCATTCTCAGGCCTGTAATTGTTGATATTATGCGTGGTCAAACACCATAAAGTAATCTTAAAGCACAGTGTGGTAATCGATTTCTCACAGTAAGAATGTGAACGGGAATTATTGAAAGTGTAGTCCTTTCAGAATAACAATACATGGGCGTTGACACTTTCAACAACTCAATGTTCGATAGGTTGACGTATAATCACCACACGAGATATTGCCATTGAAACGTAGGTATAGGGGAAAATATAACCGTGAGGCTCATTTCTCCCGACAGACTGATATCGAATGAAACATGGCCGTGAAAGCAAATAGCATCAGGATGTGTTTCTCTCTTCTCGTCGGCGTGTGCACACAGATTCTAATTGGATTGGTCGAAGGTGAGTGGTCAGTTGCTGGTACATGTATAAGACATGTGCTTGTATCTCTCCATGGATTCCCATGTATAGCTACACGAACACTTAAAGTGGCTCGCAATTTTTTACCTTAAATTAAACTGCATAAAAATTGTTTCCTTTCTTCGCTTAACAAACACACTCTTAGTAGGGCGGATAAGTGTCAAATCGTTCAATAGGTGATACAAGCATGATATTTGGCACGGGTGATCAGTGTGGGTCACTTAACGATCTTTTTTGACAAACCACGCATAAATCCAAGATGGCCACCATTTTCAAGATGGCCGCCATTTTCAGCAGAGCCAATAATCTAAAGATAACATGATTATTAGCACATAATTTGAGCTTGGTAAAACAATATATTGTTGAACAATAGCTGCTTTATTTTGAATGGTGGCCATTTGTTTTAGGTCACTTAACGGAAGCAACATGACACAACAGCCCTTTGATTAAAACACGTCCTGACTACAAACAATGCCTTTTTATAACTGGCAACATTTAGCCTCAAATATTAGATGTAAGTAACGAGTGTTCTGCGTCCATTTTTATAGCATGTGGGCTATGATTAAATGTCAATGTTTGCCACCCCTATATATTGCCCACCCAGTATGCAAATTGCCAACATAACACAACAGTGAAGACTGTGTTTGTGAATGTCCTATGTTCCCCAGTATTATATCAACACATTCAATCGTGTGGCCATTAGACTAACGTGACTGAGAGAAACTGGTCATTCCCAGTTTACAACAGATAGATTTACAGTTATTCCACAGTGATTTATGATTCATTTGCATGCATCCATATGGTTGAACATTTTCCAGAGAAATGTGTATTTAATTATCTTTTTTTCTCAAAACCATAAGTTAAAACCTTTAAGAATTCAACACGCATAAATATAACCAATCAATCGCCAGCGTGAAAGTTCGTAATACCACTGACCATGTCAAGCAATACCACGTTCCTCCAATTTATATATATAGCACAAAAAGTTTAATGTGATTAAATGAATGAATATTAGATCGATATGATTTAAACTCAGTGAATGTCTATATAATTGACATTCTATAATATCACAACATGTAACTCATATTATATATAACATAAAAGTAATAATCCACATATCAATCTGAATTGAACAGTTCAAATTGTATTTTAAAGAGTACACTGTAGTTTCAATTATTTTTGGAGTGGACAATGTTAGTGAATTCCCTAACACCGCCATTCATTGATCAATTGCTTCCATTTTAAGAAGTCTTAATTTTAATCACCCAAAGATGTCTCACATCAATTGTGAGACTAAGCGATGAGGTAGTTTCCAAAAAGTTTCATTAAATCAATTTAAATGGGATATTTGGTGCATTTGTTGTATGAAAAGTTGCAACCGTCTGCCCCTGTTTGACCATTCAATACGTTTTATCAGATCTGAATTCCAGTCATCCGAGGACCCATGAGACCAGATCGAAGTCAAACGCGACTAAGTCGAGTGGTTTCATAACAAAGGTTCCAGGTTTCACTGTGTCATTTGAAATAATATAGGCGAGTTACATCCCCTGGTTCCTCCCCTGTATGATTAGCTGGCATTATTCTGAAGGCACACTCTTGTTTATAGCGGAGAGAATAATTGAGAAAACAGTCGACAATCATGGTTCATTGTAATATAGTTCCTGATTGGTTATAGGCAGAAGTAGACCCCTTCAAAGTAATAATAAAATACCATTTTGTTTGATCAGCTCAATGAAAAGACAATTCGTCGGTTTCCATATTATTTTACACAAAAAATTGTTACTTGCATTTGATGGAATCATAACAACATGTTCTGCCCAAAATCGCTACTATCCATCTCTTTTAAATCATAATGGATCTCCACGCCTCCGTATGTGGACAGTTTAGATGAACATATACAGAAGACTACTTCAAATAATTGTTAAGTTTGTATACCTCATGAAGGAGTATATGCTATCTGACGACCACATCATGCATCTTATTTAACCATAAAATGTCAAAAGATGAGTTTGATCATATATGTTTAAGGGAAATATTTGTAAGAGCGTTAGCAGCAAACATACAAATTGCTTGGAAATGAATAACTGTATGAAATGTACACGAATGACCAGCCTAATGAATACAAGTGTTGTTATCTCCAATCAGGCAGGGAACAATCAACTTGAAATAGGCCAAGGTAGAATATATATAATACACTGGCCATTTTGGCGATTTGGCTATGAACGTATATATGACATAAAACTAATCTCGGCCAATAGGTTCATATCAGTTCTTACAAATGGTTGATCACACTTTTCCAAAACACAATTAAGATTCTTTTAACAATCTTGAAGCAGTGTTGTCATCAATCAAAGAGTCATTCAAGCCTTTCACTAGTTCAGATCATGTATTTGTATGGCAGTTATTGCCAATCAATCAATATCGAAATCCAAACTACGATAACGATAGCACGCAATTTGGTAAGAAATACACATTTATTGTGAAAATTTTGGCACGGGATCTATACGTCCTTCTTTGGATAATCATGACATGGGAGTTAAAACAAAAAACACGAATTTATGCACTCTGTAGGAACTGTTACATTGGAAATCGTTCTATCGCCGGTTTGTGATGGTTCTTGACTGATTTGTGACGGTTCCTGATGATCGAAATTATACATTTTCACGACTTTTTGACAGTTAAAACGCAATTTTGAGGCATCTGGGTGATAATTCGATTAGTTATTTTCAATTATATCGCAATCTGTGGCACCAATGAGCTTGTTAATAACGAAATAGCGAATTTTGATAATTGTTTGGATTCTCTCCTGATCGAGTCGGTTCTCTCCGCATTTAATCGTTCTATACGGGTAAACCTATGGCTAATATTTGCCATAGTACATGGTTCAAACTGCCAATTTTGTGAAAGTATACAAATATAAACACAACAAACTATGCATTAAGTTGAAATTTGCACCACTTGTCATTAATTTCGATGAATTACACTGCCTTCTATGCTTATTCAATGACCTGTGTTACGCCTATCAAAATTCACAAAGTCGCCAGCTAGTTTGAAAAATAACGCGTTTTGCAGGCCCGACATTTCCATGAGTCAATAGACGGTTAACAATAGTGACATTTCATAGCGCTGGACTTCGGAAAGCGTGAGCGTGGACGGGATGTATAGAGTTATCTGTCTTGAATTTTATCTGTTATATATTTTGGAACTTCTGTCTGTATGTATGCATTTGTGTTATAGACTCGAAAAACTGCTCTACCGATCCGACTCAAATTTGGTGTGTAGGCCTACTTTGATCCGGGGAACAATATGGGCGGGTCCAATTTCACGTGCGACCGTGTCCTTGGCCTTGACCGCGCACAAATACGCTCATATAGGCATGTTTCTGGACATCGACCGATCCCACTCAAATTTGGTAGCTGGGTCTACTTTGATCACGAGAACAATATGGGCGGGTACAATTTCACTTGCGACCGTGTCCTTGACCTTGACCTCGCTCATATACGCTCATATAGGTATGTTTCTGACGTCGACCGATACGATTCAAATTTGGTATAATGTAGGCCTACTTTGATCCCGGGAACAATATGGGTGGGTCCAATTTCACGTACGATCGTGTCCTTGACCTTGACCATATTGGCTCATATAGGCATGTTTCCGGTCCATCGAACAATAGTTTATCCAGGCGGAGACGATCACAAATAAATCCCTAAATATCCCGGACGAAGAAGGGGCACATCGGCTAGTATTGTCTATTTTCGTAGACGTATTTTACTCAACAAAAAGCCAAACATAAGACGTTAAAAGTTCGTTGACATCCATACAATTTATTTTCTGATTACGCGGGTTATGAAGTGTATGTCGGTCATCCGCTTGCTGGATGCTGATTATCTAGGTTAAATTCTAGAATTCTAGAATATGCAGCTATTAAAGCATATTCAAGCACGATAACCTTTCACTCAATCATATTTTAGATTGACTAGGGATCTCTGATTTTTTAATAGAAGATAAAAAAAACAAAGAATCCTACAGTTACAAATATTATTATATGGATGTTAAACCTTTGGTTACTAAATGCGCCGTAATGAGAATTGACTTGAATCCTATTGATTAATTTGTAGGAATGCTTAGCTATTAAGTTCAACAAGCAGTAACATATAAAAAAAGAGAAAAGAATCATGCAGTTACAAATATTATTATATGGATGTTAATCCTTTGGTGACTAAATGTGCTTTAATGAGCAGCGACTTGAATCCTATGGATTCATTGGTAGGAATGCTCGGCTATTAAATTCAACATGCAGTAACATATTGTTTCAATTATTAGCTAAACATTCATACAAATGAATCATTAGAAATAGTTATTATGGGTTTCTGAACCTGGCTATTATAAGGCACATTATTATTCCTAGCTGATAACGTGTCAAGTGAGCAGGGACGTGGGCTGGAGTGTCTCCAATGTTGGGGCGTCCACTTTGGAATTTCCAACCGCACCATCCCCTTGAAACAGACCAAACTCATGCACAAGGCCTGGGCTTTGGTTTTTCCCAACTGCATGACACATTATAGCTCCAGATTGTATGCCATTCTGAAGTGAATGTATCAGTAGCCTTTGATTGGCCACCATGCAAACCGAGAGAGAAGCACAGGATACATGGGCCCAGTGAGAAAATGTGGATATCTGAACCTGAAAATTGCAAAAATCATCTAGACTGGCTTCAAGATTCCCAAGTGTTGGAAGTTTCCAACCTAACGCCCCCCACAAGACTGGAAATGTTCCCAACAGATGGAGAGAGAGAGAGAGAGAGAAGAGAGAGAGATGATTTATTTTGCAAAAGAGCATACATTATTTAATACAAATCCCCACTATTAATTTGTTGTCAAATCAAACTAAGAAAACAATTTCAACATGTTGTTGGTGTTAAATTTCAAACCAATCTATTGTAAGATAAGAAATGTGTAACTGTTGAACATTTTGACCAAAGTTGGGGGTAGACACAAATTAAGCACCCCCACCAAGTCCTAGCCCCCACCACCCCAATCACGTCATAACCTGTCAATGATTCAGTTGGACGTGATTTCATAAGTTATATTCATGTCTGGGCGACAAACATGTGTAAATGTCCCTCAGGCGGACTTCAGAGGAGGAAATATGATGGCGCTGGCATTGAAATATTGTCACACCTGGATCTTTCAATAATGCCCAGGTTAAGTAAATGAATATAACATCTCATATTCTCCTGAGAGTAGATTCATATTACCATTGGTCATTTATATAGGCGGGCATGATTGTGATACTATACTCATCGGGACTTTCAATATTTTATTTCTGCCTAGCAAGGTCACTACCTATATGAGAGGCGACAATATACAGATTATAGTTGAAACATTTCCAGTCCATCCAAAGTTTCATGTGGTGTCCCTCAAGGATCCACTATTGGACCAACAATATTTTTAATTTATGTCAACGATATGTCAGTATCGACATCCTTAAATTTATTATCATTTGCGGATGATACAACCCTATATACATCAGGCTGTGACAAAAAGCGTTGTCGAAGATAGGGTAAACTTAGAACTAAAAAATATTCATGACTGGTGTTGTTGTAATAAGCTCTCCATAAACAAAAATAAATGTAACTATATGCTAATTCATCCAGAAAATAATGATCAAAAATGTAAAGATTTGAAATTATATATAAACACAGCTGAACTAAACAGAGTTGGGAATATATATGAAGAAACATCCTTGAAATTTTTGGGCATTAATATCGACGAGAATCTCACGTTTAAAAAGCATATTTCAACTGTATGCTCTAAGATGGCTCGAGCTATTTATTGTATCAACAAAGTTAAAAAGTTCTTTCCGGATGACGCACTGCGAACTCTATTTTACGCACTTATCGACAGTCATATGGTATACGGCATTCAGGTATGGGGTCATGTGGCGACCGCTAACAAGATATTTATATTGCAAAAAAGGGCGATTAGAACAATAACCAATGCTAGATACAACAGTCACACAGAACCAATTTTCAAAAAAATGAACATTCTAAAATTCTGTGACATTTATTCATACCAAACGTCAGTATTCATGCATGACTGGGCTTATAATAGACTGCCAGAGACCTTCAAAGACTCATTCGGTGTTAAACTAGGAACCAGCAGTAGACAGGCAGCCGCAGGAAACATTAGACCAAAAGCAACACCAAGAACAAAATTTTCAGAAAATCTCTCACATTCATATTCGAATATATGGAACTCAGTTAATGAAAAACAAAAAACTAATAGGAATCGAGATAACTATAAAAAACTGATGAGTGTAGAATTGATCAACCAGTATTCCAACAAAATTGAATGCAAAAACAAATTTTGCCCTGATTGCACACACAAATGATAAAAATGATAAAAATGTTCCGAATATATTTAGTCTATAGGCTACTTAACCTAAATGCTAAAATTGTCTCACATTAAATTACGAGAGTACTACGACTTGTATCCTGCAAAATCTCGTCCAACGCATGGCTATATATACTAAGGAAATTTAACTGTAACAGTTATAAACACAGTGTGTGAGCAAATCTTTATAAATTCCCTTAGTAAATACAGCCAAACAAACTCCAAATATTTTAGAACGTTTGACCGTTGCATATTCATTCATATCCATTTATATCCAAACAACTAAAAATATCTGTTTATTCACTGGTATCAATATCTATAATTAAATTCAATATAAATATTAATATAATCAGGAAACTATAGTGAAATACTTCAAGTCTTTATATAGCCATTACTGCTTGTATTCTGTCAGTCAGGGGTGCCGGGTAGACGGCCATCATTGGCCACGGCACTCCACACAATACATATACAAATTGACATGTATTATAATGTATTAATGTATTGTATTGTGGAATAAAATATTATCCTATTATCCTATCCTACTTAATCTCCCGTATTAGGTATTTATTGTGTTATTTCTTAATATACCTGTTCTATTATGCAAATTACATAAGCTACAGTCATTATCTGGTTTAAAATGTCAGATACACAAGACGATTTTCGGACCAAGTGCAGAAATCGTTCGAATAAATCTCATGGACAGAACCGTCACAGCCATGATTGGTTTGAAATAGAACCGTGACACGCACCCATGTTGATTACGAGGCCACAGTTCCCAATTATCAACCCCTATCGGGATACTTTCTCAGCTATTTTACAGAAGAATAACACGGGTATACTTTATAGTCTGTGTTTGTCTTCAGAATGCGTTTCATATTTTATACGCCACGAAAAACAAAGAAATTGCGTACACGTGGCTTGATTTTCAGTGATAACATGTTGATATTTCCGCGCTAACTCGCTAATACCGATTTAATTTCGGTCTAGAGTTCAGGTTTCGATAACACGGCACTTCTGCAGCCTCTGTTCATTCAGGAAAGTATAATATATTCAAGATATCTATAATTATACGTGATTTTGTCACAAAAATGATTATTTTCAATCATCAGGAACCGTAACAAATCAGGCAAGAACCATCACAATACCGGCGACAGAACGACTTCCGATGTAACAGTTCCTACACTGATATATTCAAGATATCTATAATTATGCGTGATTTTGTCACAAAAATGATTATTTTCAATCATCAGGAACCGTAACAAATCAGGCAAGAACCATCACAATACCGGCGATAGAACGACTTCCGATGTAACAGTTCCTACACAGTGCATTTATACATATAAGTTGATTTAAACTTTGGCACTATTGGCATTCTCACTTTATGAAATCTATAAATGAATTTCAATGCAACATAATGAATACAACTCAGGGAAAGCATTGAACAAGTTCTAGCCTACTCTTATTTGGTTCAATATCAACATGATGGTTCTCCGATATGGGAATTGATGGTGATTTTTATACATGTACATACATCAACAACAGAGCCACCGTCGACATGCCGCATTTAGATATTGTAGAATAAATGCGAATTGCATCATATTCGCAGCATCTGTCATGTTTTTATCTCAACAGTTTTCCGTCCTTTTTTTAGGGCTTTATTAAACTTTTTTCGAGCGCCGTTGATGTCATGTTATACTGGATGTATGAGCCATTCCCTACATGGATATGCACTGACAGCAGTAAAACCGCCCGTGCAAACGGTCGGACCTCGAACACCTGCCAGAGTGCAGAATCCCGAAAACGTGTGCATGATGCCATTTCCAACCCATTTTGTGGAGCAAATTTTGTTTTTTTTAAGTCTAGCCCATACACAATCACAACGTTAAAATAGTCATAGTGATGGCAGTTCACATAGCTGCACTCACAAAAATTTCATTGTAATATTACGACAGAAACTGTTGGCAGCAATTGGACCATCAGTAACTGTCGTAAAATTACGAGATCGACGTATAATCTGACATTTACAAACTTGATCGAATATTTACAAAATGATCGTAATATTACAACAGAAATTGTTGGCAGCAATTGGACCATCAGAAACTATCGTAAAATTACGACATCATAGTAATGTGAATTTACGGTTTAATCGTAAAATTACATGGCCAATGTAATCTGACATTTACAGAAGCTGAGAACCTGGTGTGAATTGAACTTTGGTGGGGTCTCAAGCCTATCCACCCCACCACATTAGAAATAAATGCCAATAAATGACATAAGTAGCTTGAGGATGGATGTGATCCATCGTACCATAGAAAATTCAAACAGGTCCACAGGTGCTCAATGTCTGCAATATACATCTACAGTTGATCAAAAATCAATTTCCAACACCTAATTGTCATGAAATCGACCTTTATCGTTGAACATAATTATGGAATAAATTTACATGCCATGAATAATTAGCCTAATTAATGTGGATACCAACATGTGCTTTCATCATGCCACTGAATTGTACACGACTAAGTGTAGCACACATTAATCTGGCTTTGCTGTGATATCAATTAAGTGTAGGAAGCGAGGTAAAACCTCAAATATAAAATAAATAAATTAAAGGCAGTAGCAACATTGAGTATTTTCTAATACACATTTATTTATTTGGGGTTTCGTGTCGCTTTCCACACAATTAGGCCAGATCATTTGTTGGTGGTGGAAACCATGTGGTCTATGGTTAGTCACATAAAATAGATAGTCACGATGCACCATCTGCACATATCATATATAAACCACTGATAATCGGAAAGTTTTCTTCAGGCAGGGAGCAGAGGTCGCCACATAGGATTCAAATCCCTGTCTGTCAAGAGCTGAGGTCCTACAGCTTTGTGACCGGTGCCGTGCTCATTGGACCACTGACCGCCCCGGTGTCCCCGATAATACACAACATACAATGTACCGGTACATATACACTGATATAACTACTATTTAGACATGAAATAAAGACATGTAACTCCTTAATTATTCAGCCATTCGTATTGAACCAGAAACTCAAACCCAACAAAGCACTTACATTGATTTAATATTGTATACTTATTACTATGGACAAAATAGGGGGCTCAGCACACATCCCCCAAAATTTGGGTTCATGTTTTGAAAACCCTCCTGTCGCTTTCCAAACATCTATGTACAAATACATGTGCATTGTTTATGTTTATAAAACGCAAAACTTTCGATAAATTGCAAACATCTTTACGATAGATCGTAAAATACTTCACAAAATAAATCGCAAACATATTTGTAATTTTATATAATAGATTAAATAAAATCGCCGACTTCTTTGTGATATAAATTAAAAATACTCTGCGATAATTAACAAATTAACATATACCTTTGCGATCGCAAAGGTATCTGTCACAAATATTTTTGTTATTTATCGCAATCAAAGATATCGCTAATTATTTTATCGCAAAGAATGAAAGATGTTTGCGATTTATCGCAGATATATTATTTTATATCTTGTTGAAGTTCTTCCAAACACCACTGTTTTTTGAGTCAATCAAAATTGTTCGACTTAACCAATTTAAAAATCAGAATAAGATTCGGATAAAATCTGTCACTAAAGCTAATTTTTTGTCAGAAACTGCCGCAACTGAGTTTGGCTGGGTTGTCTTCGGGCGGGTGTTCCAGTCCTCCTGTTCTTAGTCTGATTTAATATGTTTACTATTGCTATTTGATCCATCTTCTCGGGGACTAGAATGGCTAAATGCGTAAAAATGACATCAGTCGCTCGCCAAATTGTATCCTATATTTAGATTATGTATGACGTTAAGAAATTCCCAGCTCGAGTCAAGGTGATCTTTTCAAGTTTTTGTCACACCATGATGAAATTATTAACAGATGCATAGGGGAATTATCCCGTTTAATCTATTTTACACCAAAGATAAAAACTGATTGATTTAGCAAAGAATAGTTATATTATTAACTATCCACTAAATAGTCAGAAAATATGTTTCATTCATGAAAATATTGTATTTTACCAATTTTTGGGATTATAATTTTGACCAAAAAAATTATCATTTTAATGGTGCCGCCATTTTAATATTTCTAGGAACATTCCACATTTTGGTTCATGATTGCTATACACTGATTAATTAATTGTAAAATGTCTGTAGGAATATATTTACGGTCGTTAATTGGGGTGGGGGCAATTAAGGATGCACATCGGTGTCAAAATCTATTGTAGTTTGATTGCCTAATGCAATCAGCTACGGGAGGCCGTGTTCACATTTATTCGTTATTTGCGCTAAATATTTGCGCTCAATCGCAAATAACTTATGTCATGTATGCTTAACTTCTGTCATTTGCGCTTAATTGCAAATATTTACGCTTAAGCGCAAAATAAATGCGCAAATAGATCATATTTACGCTGAAGTGATTTGTGCTTAAGCGCAAATAAAAATTCATATGCATTGACTCCCCCCCCAAATTAATTTTAAATGGCAGAAGCCTAAACACATCACTCAAGTCTATATAGGCCCACCATATGAGGGAAGCAATCCCCCAGTAACCAATAATTCCCTTAAAATTATGACCATGGAAATGGTATAGATCTGTGGAGAATATGTCTCTTTTATAAAATATACTAGATCACTGGGTGGAGACACAAATTTTTGAGGGCAGGGATGCTGATGATGTAAAATAGGTCCCCCCCCATTTCAAGTCAATAGGTACACCATATGAGGGTAGTATGCCCCCCAGTAACCCCCCAATTGCCTGTTATGGCCATGGAAATGGTATAGATCTGCAAGAGATGTCCCTTTAATAAATAGAATAGAGCTATGGGAGTGAGGCACCAATTCTTGGTACGCCAGGTACAATCATTCGCAATCGGTGAGAAGTAAGGGAGTGTTAGGTATTTGCGGTTAAGCGCAAATGATTTACTCTTAATCGCAAGTGATTTGCGTTTAAGTGCAAATAAATTGATAGGCACATATTTGCACTTAAATTTTAGCTTAAGTGCAAATAAATAATTAATGTGAAAAGGGCCTCCCATAATCAGCAAAGGCAATACTATTAGTATTAAGTTCTACTATACTGAATTACTACTGAGTATGATAACTTTGTATGCATTACTTTATTCTATTCCTTTATATTTGGATCATACTGAATTATATGGGAAGCCTAATTGACATTTAATAAATAATTGAGCTTAAGCACAATAAGGATTCTCTAATTGCGCTTAAGCACAATAAGAGAAGATATATTAGCACTTAAGCGCAATAAGGAATATCGTATTGCGCAATCCCTAATTGCACTTAAGAGCAATAAGGGAAAACTTAATTGAGCTTAATAAAAAGATTCCTTATTGTATTTCAGCTCAATTATTTATTAAATGTCAATTCAGCTTCCCATATAATTCTTGGCTTTTATCCAATAAACATTGAATTTGAATTGAATACTTATACTAGGTATATATGGGAGGCCAAATTCACTTTTAATAATTATTTGCGCTAAAGCGCAATTATTTTTGTGCTCAAGCACCATTATTTGTGGTTATATAAGCTCAGTTATTTGCGCTTAAGCATAAATAATTGTGCTTAAGCTTAAATAATATAATTACGCTTAAGCACATATAAGCTATTTATGCTTAAGGAAGCCTTAAGCACATTTATTTGCGCTTAAGCGCGTATAAGGAAATTAAAAACCATTACCTAACACACCCTGTTGATATGGGCAGAGTCCACCACACATTAGAAGTTCAAACAATGTTATTTTTGAGGGAAGATCTATATTGATGGGGAATGAAATGTACATATTTGAGCTTAAGCACAAATAATTGTGCTTAAGCTCTAATATTTGTGCTTAAGCGCAAATATTACCATGACATGATGTAATTGGTGAATAAAACCCGATGTAAAAATGGGAAAAATGCATTGGAACCCGGAACCCAAAGGAAAGGGGACGACAGTCACCACTTTTAAGTATTAGTAATTACATGTACTATGCTAATATGCAACATATATTAATGCCATCATTCAATCGCTACCTAATAATAGTGTCAGCACGATTATTAATTTTGAAGGAAATTCCCGAAGATTAGTATATTATTTGGCACTGACTGATTGAGACAGAGTGAAATTGCCATCACTATTATTAATTTCAGTGGAAATCTTCACCCATCACTATTATTAATTTCAGTGGAAATCTTCACCCATCACTATTATTAAACCATCATTAATATTATAGGTACCCGAGAGTCAGAAATAATGTTTAAAACAGGATCGGTCGGTTCATATAAGGCCAAACAAAAATAATACCCGTGTTTAGGGTTACATGGTCCAAAATAATTAGGGTAGGTAGGTAGGGAATTTCTTTTTTTTAAATATTTTTATTCTGAATTCCATTGGGTTATTGACAATTCAATTTAGAAAGCTTCACAATTCAGATTAATTGAAAGGTTCAATACTAAATATTTTTTAATCTTGAATTAGTCAGAGCACTAGACTAATTTAACTTCCAAATCTGTTTTATATGAGAGGTTTGAAATTGGGTAAGATGGCCTTCCCACTGAGCAAAAAAAAAATTATCTGTGTCTGCAGTCCGATAAAAAATTGTGTGCAGGCACCTTTTTCTAGGGTAGGTAGGGAATCCCGAAACACAGGTTTTTTTGTTGGCCTAACCAGAGTAGGGTGGTATTTTAAAATATGTATATGGTAGCTTAGGTAACCACCAACTCGTGTAACCAGAGACTGGTCCAGAGTGGGTGGTATTACAATAGGTCTAGGGTAGATTAGGGTACCATGAACTCCTGAAACCAGAGAAGGGTGGTATTCATATAGGTCTAGGTTAGATTAGGTAACCACCAACTCGTGTAACCAGAGAAGCATTGTATTACAATAGACACCAGTAATTAAACAATTTTGTCATATTCTGGGTATAAAAATAGCTCCACAAATCACATGGAATACTTACACACAGACTACATATTTTATATGAATTCCCTTAATTTCTCCCAGACATGGGTTAAATAAAATTAACAACAGCAACAAGTTAAATCATTTTTAGATTATTTATTAAAATAATATATATTCATCAAATCTCAAAACCAACACTATGATCTGAAGCACACTAAACATCCTCCCAGTCCCAGTTTGTCATCAAAGATGTGCAACAAAAATGTGCGACTTACTTCGCAAATACATCGCAGTTTTACTCCTGATTTCCGAAATATTTTGTGAATAATCTGCTCATCATTGTTCTGTGGAGATTACAGATAAATACTGTCAACGATTTGTAGATGAAGAAGATTCTTCTAAAACATGAATCAAAATCTTCTGCTCCTGTAGTCACTTCTCGAAATTTATAAATCGGTATACTAATATAAGGAGTTCCTTAAATTAGTATACCGATTTATAAATTCGATTAAATCCTTAATTTTGGGACGTTATGTCCAGTAACTGTGCTAGAAGTCGCCATTATCAAAACTGTGCCGTTTTATTAAACCTGACATTCTGTGATAGCGACGAAATGGCAACTCCATGCTCGCGCCATCGTGAACTGTTTTCACAAACTTTTAGTCACCACGTTGTTTGTGTCTAGTGGAAAGAACAAATGACAATTTGACAGTTCATTATTATTTCGCCTGTTATACAACCATTATGAACAATTTAATAAATATTAACCCATCTATTGTATATATGTCTGAATAAACACTAGTACCGCACCGCCCAAAACTACTCTGCAGACTGCTCTAGATCCATGCATCGTTATGTCACTGGCAAGACTGAAGAAATTCCTGAAGAAAGAGAAAGAAACCCATTCAAGAAATAAACCGATATACCAACCGATAATCATATCTGACAGCAAAGGAAAAATATCTGAAAACATAGACAAACATGACAAAATTGAAGAAGCAATACTATACTGGCCAAAAGGAGGCGCACGACTGCGTGACAGAACCATCTTCATCAACAAAAACATCAGAAGACTGAACAATCTTTACGGCCGCATTCACTTTTACATCTGGCTTGGTACCTGTGACCTCACAAAGCTTGACGAGAATGGTTACCCACAGCTCATAGGCAGACACACAGTGGATGACATCATTGAAGGGTATAAAATGACAATTCATGAAATAAGAAGATACCACGATTGCAGAGTAACGATACTAGAAACACCAGCGTACTCAATTGAGGATTGGAACAACACGACATATCTGAAACACCAGAAGAAACACCGTAAGAATTCTCGGAAATACGAACTGGTACCCAGTAAACCATACATGACAACCAACAACAACAACTTACTGACCAGATAAGACAACTAAACATACAAGTGAAAGAACTGAACCATCGATACCACATAAATTCACCAGAATTCAGTTCCGACCTCTTAACAAGTAAATGTCAAAAAAGAAGTAGACACAGAACACCAACTGTGTATAAGAAGTACAACTACCACCTGTACGCTGACGGTATCCACCCATAAGAACAACTCGAAAGAGTCTGGCTGAGAAAGATCAGAGACTCTTAGAGACTGTTGGTAAACATCACGAATAGGAAGGTGGGGTGGTGTGGGCTGTACCGCGCGAAACCCAATACACATGAGAATTATGGGATGGACCAAGTGAGGACATTCATATGTCGATTGGATAGACAGGGGTGACATGGGCTGTACCACTCTATACCCATACTTGGAGCATTGTCACCAGTAAAGATTGAGAAGCTAAAAAGCGAGGGGTGGCATGGGCTGAACCATGCTAAACCCGGAAAGCTAAGAGACACGGGGTGGTATGGGCTGTTCCATGATAAACCCAGGACAAATCCACAGCAAAAGTTAAAACAACGAGAGAGTAGCCATCCACAGTCCGAAGTGTTTGGGTGGTATGGGCCGTACCACGCTAGACCCATGGAGATATGTCTTCGTGCCACAAATCACTATCTGGAAATACTACTCCTAAAAGCCGGAGACATTGAAGAAAATCCTGGATCAAAGAAGAAAGCAAAAACATCTGCGAGGGTGAAAAAATCAATATACCCATGTGTGTGAAGATGAAGTGTCATGGACAGATAAAGGGTCTGCTGTGGCGACTGTCAAGACTGGCATCATAAAACATGCATCGAGATGGACACGGTGGAATTCAAAGCACATGAGGAAAGACCCAGCTTACCCTGGAAGTGTTTCAAGTGCGACAGTATAAACATCAGTAGCTTCACTTTCAACAACTATGAGATACATACATCCAACTACTATCAACCCCTCAGTATGCTAGACTCTACAATTCACAGCCTATCTCTGCTTTCAATCCGACAGAAACTAGTAGTCCATTACCACACAGTGACCAAAATAACACCAGAAAAAGCTCATCTAGACTAAGTTTACAGAGCAAGGTATTCCACACAACACCAAAAGAAAACCTCCGAATATTGACTGTAAACTGTAGAAGCCTACCAAGCAACAAAGCCGAACTCACAGTTGCAGTACAATATATAAAGCATGACATCATTCTAGGCACTGACTCTTGGCTAAAAGGCATAACCCCAGGAAACCCACCAACACCACAGGCAATAAAATCAGCTGAGGTTTTCCCAGAACAGTACTGTGCCTTTCGAAACGACAGAACTGGAGTAGGGGCGGAGTCTTCATTGCATACAACGAAGACATCATAGCAGTGGAGAAACCAGAATATGTCACAAATTGAGAGATTGAATGGGCAAAAATAACCATCCAAAAGGGGAGAGATCTGTATGTCGCCAGTTTCTACATACCAAAAAGGAACATGGAAACAGTTAAACAACTAAAAGAATCAATGAAGAAGTACACACTGCAGATAAAACCAATACGTACGTAATAGGGGGCGACTTTAGTTGCCCGGACATCAATTTGGAGAAACTGACAATACGGGAAAGGAGCACCTGATAAAGAAATCCAACAGGCGCTATTGGATGTTTGCATTGGAAATGGAATGACACAGATGCATGAGGAACCAACAAGAGAAGATAATTTATTGGACATAATACTAACCAATAATCCATCACTAATAAAGACATCAAACAATGTTCCAGGTATATCTGACCATGCCATTATTGTTACAGACTGCATACCATCGCCAAAGTACCAATCAAAAGGAGCGAAGGAAGTCTACCTTTTCAATAAAGCAAACTGGACAGAAGTCCCAGCAGACATGAACAAACTGGGCGAAGAGATTACGACATTACCACCAGATACAGACATAAACACCATGTGGGAAAAATTTAAAGGAGGAGTCTCAGAAATAGTGAAAAACAGGGTCCTAACATTGGCAAAAAGAAAGAGAGGAAAACTACCATGGATGAATAAAAAACTGTTACATCAAATTAGGAAAAATGAGAAACTTTACAAGACAGCTAAGAAAACAGAGACATGTGATAAATACAGACACCAACACAGATTATGTAGAAGAGAACTCAGACGAGCGGACAGTGACTATATCAACAAAATCATTGAAGAAGGAAAAGAAAAGAAGACAACAAAACCCTTCTGGCGCTTCATGAAAGCAAAAAAAAAACAAGACAACATCGGCATACCTCAACTCAAGGAAGGAACAACACTAACCACCAACAGCATAGACAAGTCTGAATTACTCATCAACCAGTTCCGGTCAGTCTTCACATAAGACCTAGGTCACGAACTACCAGACCTACCAAAAAAAGGCACTGGATATAGAGAATGTGAAAATCGACAAGCCAGGGGTAGTAAAACTACTATCAGACATAAAAACATCAAAAGCACCTGGCCCAGATGGAATCCCAAACAAGATCTTGAAGATCTGTGCCGAGCAAGCAGCAACATCACTCACAGCGATATTCCAACGATCGCTTGACACAGGTAAATTACCAACTGACTGGCTCGAGGCTAACATCACACCAATATTCAAAAAGGGCGACGTCCACCCACCTGCCAGAACACTACAGGCCCGTATCACTAACATCGGTGGCCTGCAAATTCCTTGAGCACATACTATGCCGTCACATCAGAGATCACTTTGAGAAATACGACATCCTTACCGACAGAAACCATGGATTCCGCTCTGGACACTCCTGTGTGACACAGCTGATCAATGTAACACACGAACTGATGGAGAATTACGATAACGATATCCAGACAGACATAGCAGTATTGTATTTTTCAAAGGCATTCGACACAGTACCTCACCAAAGCCTACTACACAAACTTAACAGCTATGGTGTTACAAATCAAACTCTCAAGTGGATAGGCACCTTCTTAACAAAACGACAGATGAGAGTAGTAGTGGAAGGGGAATTCTCGAAACATGTAGCAGTGGAGTCCGGCGTACCTCAGGGTAAGGTACTCGGCCCTCTCCTCTTCCTGTGTCACATAAACGACTTACCACAAGCAGTCACATCTCAAGTCAAACTCTTCGCCGATGATTGTCTCTGTTACCGCCAAATAAAGAACCAACAAGCCCATATTGCTCTTCAAGAAGACCTGAAGTCATTGGTAAAATGGGCAGATGTTTGGGGCATGCGGTTCAATGCGTAGAAATGTAACATCCTGTCAATAAAACCCACGTCGACGCACATGTACCAACTGGATAACCAAATACTCCAAACAGTCGAAGAAACACAATATCTAGGGCTAGCCATCACCAACACCCTCACTTGGTCATCCCACATATCCAAGATAGTAAGAAAAGCAGGCAGCACCCTTGGATTCCTCCGTCGAAAAAAGAAAGGAAGGAAAATAAAGGCGAAAAAGTACCCAGGCTTTGTAACATCAAACCTTGTCGAAAAGGACGAGTGTATCAACTCAACTCCATCGACAGGATACGAGCAAAAACGGCACAATTCAGAAACTCGTTCTTTGTTCGCGCTATCGAGGAGTGGAACAGCCCAGGAGAGGACATGCGAAGTAACAACGGACACAACACCATAGTCCTCCCACAGCGCAAACACATTGTATATTTAGATGTAGATGTTTATTTGTACAATATATAAGAATAGATAACAAAGCAATGATATATGAATTAATGGTACTGCACAGGAGCAGCATGACCTACTGGCCGTCTTCCTGCTGCCTCTCAATCAATAATACAATAAGAAAATATGATGGCATATGTAGCTTCAGGTTTGCTGGTTGGTGTTAATGTTAAATAATTTAACTATAGTGATAATTTTAGTTGAAAATGGTATAAATTGTGAACTTAAGAGTATATATCTTATATACTATTGCGTTTGATGGACAAGTTAGACAAACTAAATCGGAATAACATTGTGAGGTCGCGACGGCCCTATTTAATGTAGTTTTTGAATTAAACAGAGTGGACGGCGGAAACCAGGCAATATGTTAGATATTTATGACAGCATAATGCCGTACATAATTTGCCTTATCATATATAACATTTCTATTTAAAAATTCACGGACGCCGCCGTGTATGTCACAGGGCTGTCTGGAAGGGCGGATGTTCAGGTGATAACTCTAACTTGTAAGTTGCTTGAGGCAAGTGATATGACGATTATCTATCGCAAATGTAGCATGAATTGATGTTATATGTAGCCGAATATTTACCTATTAGTTCAGTAGATAATAATTTTTTGAATACATAATTAAACTTACAATTTTTTGGTTTTGGAGTTAATCGAATTCCACACATTGGGAAAAATATGTGTTGGTAGATTTTCTGAAAAACATGTTCTCGGTGTTTTGCTTCTTAGTTTATTCGCCTGTCTTGTATTTACACCGAGGGAGTAAGTGAACATTTTTTCAAATGATTTTGGGAGATTTCTTTTAGACCAGTTGTACATAAAGAGCGCCACGTGCATGGTGTAGAGATCTTTGAACATTATAATATTATCTTGTTTGAAAAGCGGTTCTGTGTGGCTATTATATTTAAATTTGCATAGAACACGAATTGCCCTTTTTTGTAAGGTTGATAGCACACTAGCATGACATGAGTGCCCCCATACTGGGATACAGTAAAGAAGATGGCTATGGACTAAAGAGTGGTATAGAATTTTTCGTGTTTCTTTTGGTAAAATGTTTTTAACTTTGTTCAAGCAGTAGAGGGTGTGGTTCAGGTTCCTTTGTATCATCGATATGTGGGTTTTCAACGTTAAGTTTTCATCCATGATAATACCTAGGAATTTGATGGACTGTACTTGCATTTGATTCCCTACCCTAACTAATTATATGCCATTCATTTTAAGTGTAAAGTTTCTCCACTTTTCTTCATTGCCTTTAGGGTGGATTAACATGAATTTACTTTTAGCTGTATTGATTGACAGTTTGTTACAACAACACCATTCAAATATGTGTTTTAATTCGGTAATCGATGCTTTTTAAAAATGTTTTTATCGTAGCCAGATGCATATAGGGTGGTATCATCAGCAAATGACAGCATATTCATGTTTGTACATTGGGGCATATCGTTTACATAGAGGAGAAAAATTGTCGGACCGAGAACTGACCCCTGGGCATGCCACACGTTATCCTTTTTAATGCGGAAGTATGTCCTTGACAGTCAACATATTGTTTTCTACCCGTTAGATAACTTCTAAACCAGTCTTTAGAAACTCCTCGAATTCCGTAATGTTCTAGCTTTCCCAATAAAATTTCATGACTGATTGTATCAAACGCTTTCGACAAGTCTATAAACATAGCTAATGTAGAGTCCTTAGTTGGTTTATCGTTGTTTTCTGCTACATGATCTAGAAGATGCATTAAGGGGTGTATCGTAGAGTGGTTCTTGCGAAATCCATATTGGTGTTTATGTAGAATATTGTGTTTTTGAAGGAATGAAAATAGCCTACGCTGCATAACTTTCTCTAATAATTTCGAAAATACGGGTAAAATGCTAATGGGCCTATAATTTGTTATTTTACTAGGAGACTCGTTTTTATGGAGTGGAATTACTTTGGATATGTTCAGCCTATCGGGGAAGATTCCTAATTTGAATGATAGGTTGAATATGTGCGACAGTGCTCTAGAAGTTTCGGGGATGGTCTGTTTCAGTAGTTTCGATGTGAGATGATCGATGTCAGCGGTTCCCTTCCCGATGACTTTATCAGAGATTTTCAGGATTTCGTTGGCGTCAGTGGGAAACAAGAAGAAATTACCAGTATTGGAATGTGTTAAGTAGTCTGCAAAATGTTTATCTGGGTTACAGGGGACGTCGTCACTAGTCTTCTGACCAATTTTCGCGAAATATTCATTAAATGCCTGTGATATTTTACCTGGTTCCGAAATTACTGTGTTTTCATGTGATATATTATATGGCATTTTAGGAGTGTTATTTGACAGTTTTAGAGAGTTTTTCAAGATGACCCATGTACGTCGCATGTCAAATTTATTTTCCTGTAGAACATTGTTGTAATATAGTTGTTTACTCTTTCTGATTAATTGCTTGTATATTCGACAATATGTTTTGTACTTATCAACGTTGAGAATAGACGAATTTTTATTTTTTTTTATGTATAATTTGTTCTTTACTAAAGAAGAGTTAATGAGACCTTTTGTTATCCATGGTTCTTTTTTTATATTTTTTTCCGGCGGATTAGATTGAACCAATGGAAATGCTTCATTAAACGCCCATAGATAAATAGATAAAAAGTTATCATATGCTTGGTTCGGCGATGTGCTGTCGAAGACACATTGGAAATCTTGTTGTTTAAGTATATTTTTAATTTATCTGTATTATTTTGACTCATTATTCTTTTTTCTGTCGAAAAATCTACTTTTTGTATTTATTGTCTCGATATTCGGCATAAAATGTAGCGAAATGGTCCGACACATCGGAAAGAAGGATGCCAGTGTCGACACGGGAAACGATGTTGTTGCTAAAAATATGATCAATTAATGTCGCCGAGTGGTCAGTTATTCGCGTAGGACGTGTTATTACAGGTAAGATTACAGGTAAGATGCCATTTCCAAACATGTTTTCGGCGAAGTTATTTGTTTTTGTATATGAATGGATGTTAAGCAAGTCAATATTGAAATCCCCTATGAGATATGCTTTCGTCCCTGTGTCGTTTAAATGTTGTACGACGCTTGTTATTTTAGTTATAAAAGTATCTAGATCTGACAAGGGGGCTGTATTTGGTCTATATAGACCCTACTACATACGAGGAGTATCCAGAGTCTATTTCGATGAATAGCGTTTCAATGACATGATGAATAAATATGGTCAGATCCTCACGAATTTTAAAAGATAGAGTTTCTTTTATGAACATCCCAACACCACCATGTCCGTCGTCGCCATCGGGTCGGGACTTAAATTGAAATTGATGATAACCAGGGAGATAATACTCTTCTCGAATCTTGAATATTTCTGACAAAGCCAGAATATCAATAGAGTGGTTAGAGTTTGTAATATCTGATAACATATTTTTAAATGAATCCCAGTTAGCGTTCAAGCTTCTGTAATTTAGACCGAGAATTGAAAATTCGGATTTGGAAATATTTATATTTTCGTTCAGCTGCGAAGGTGACAAATAGTTACATGGGTGATTTGAGAAATTATATGGCGAGTATGTGTTCCCATTATCATCGTCAGGAGGACCATTTAACAAAGTTTTAAGATTTAAGGAGTTACTTCCCTGAACATCGCCCAATGCAAAATTATCCGTTGTCATGGTTAGTTCTGATGATAGAGTTACCTTTCTTGCCCTTCGATAATGTTACAATAAATTGATGTTGATATAATTTCAATAAAGCCAACCAGCTAAACCTGCATGCTATGACAATATATAATAATACATACATATCAAAATACAATCAAATAATATATAATATTATAATTATGAGGTACAATTTCAACAAGGTGGGAATTTTAATAGAGAATATACACAACAGATGCATGGTATGTGCATGGATACAGCATTTAGGTCGTTCGGTGATGAGGTTTGAATGTGTCGTCTACTTGCACATATGAACAGGGGCATGCATTAAATACAAGTAATGGGTAGGAAGCAGCTTTCGCATCTTCACTAGGTGCATGTAAAACGACCTGGTCGTGATGGGCACTACCGTGCAGGACCATCAAGATAGTGCATGCAGGGAAGTACCCACCATGCAAGAGGTCACCGTCGTATCGATGTATTTATTTACAAAAGCTGTATAGTATAAGAATAATACAAGGTTCATAATAGGGGTTTAATCGTGTTAAACTGTTCAGATTGTAATGTGCGATAGTAGCAGGGGAGGGGCCCAACAACGACATTCTAGTAAATGTCTTAAATATACATCTGGGCGAGTTTGAGTGCAGAATTTAGAAGTTATCCGTGCGTGGCTATCTGATTATTCATACTGTACTGTTCGGTAGTACTAGGGGAGGGGTGCAACCATATTCAAGCAATTTGTTGTAAGATACATCTGTGCGAATTCGAATGCAAGACTTTAATTTTGCTCGTCCGTGCATGGCGATCTGATAGGGTGAGATATTTACAGGTGATGATGATTTGACCGTTCGATCTGACAGGGCGCGATATTTGCAGGTGATGATAATTTGACCATGAAGCCCCGTCGTTTAGAGTACAAATTTGGTCATGTGTGTTGATATCTGGGGTATGTTTAATACGTTCACTGAAAGATGATATGGGTGAAGTAGTGACATTGATACTGCATGAGGCCGACGAGTTTGTCCTGGTTATGGCATACTTCGCACGATTTTCTGTCTTATGAGTGGACAGCAGGAATACATTGGCTTTACCAGTGTGCACATGGTACTGTCGTATTGTTTGGGGCTGTATGCGGGACTTTGCCTATGGAAATGCATTTTATGTCGATGGTATACTCGTTGTTCAAAGTGGATTTCGTTCATAAACCAGGAATTTATAGTGTGATTAAGTATTCGGTACATGGACACGAATGCCAGCTTATTTTGAAGAATTATAATTTCCATGTATTTGAAGGATTAGAAAAAAAGTAATCATGAACTAATCGGGTTTGCAGTACTGGTGAGTATATTAACAATATTGGGTGGGGGTGGCAACTGGAATATGAATTAATATGTAAGTACATGCAGCAAGATTTACAGAGAGGCACACCATTTAAAATGGTAGACATTTAACTAGTTTTGTAGATTATACTAATTATTCGTAATTTTTTAAAATTAAGATTTAAATATATGCCACTTTAGTTGTTAACTTTATCCAATATAATAGACTTATAATATGTGGGATAAGGCTTTACCCAGCTTCACAGAAAGTACCATTAATTATGTTCCTTATTATATAAAACCATTTCATGATTACCGAACTAATCTCAAGAATACATTATATGTAATTCTTGAGATTAGTTCAGGAATCATGAAATGGTTATATATGATTTAATGGAGTCCACACAAATCGTGTGGAACGTTTTTATAAAAGAGCTATTGGCACATGACCAGTGTTCGCGCTGTCGGTAGCCAAATTAGCCAATGGCTAATCTTTTTCGAATTTGGCTAATAAAAATTTCATTTGGCTAAACTTTTGGCTAAACTTTTTTTGACCCCAAATGGAGAATGAAAGCATGAATTTTTGGAAAGTGGGTTTTCAATTCTGTGATGTGAACGATCTAGTCCAAAAACATCGTAAGTGGGAATATATCGCCGACTGTACAAAGGGAAACCCGATCGCGGACAGTACAAAGGGAAACCACTAACTCTGCACGAAACAGCAAAAGTCTTTATTTTAAATTTAATCCGCTAATCCCCCATTGTCTGTCTGGTCACTCACAGGGCTCCTGCACAATGCATGTTTATGATGACATTGTATTTATGACGGTCAAGGTTTATGAGCACCAAGTGTAAGACAATAGCTTAATCAGCCAAATGTGAATCACGACAGATATTTTGTGGCTATTTGTCAAAACCGATACTTTCATGTTTGTCAAAACATTACATCGGCTGAGGTGACATCGCTTGAGATGGCCTCACTGACCATGCTTCACAACAGTACAAACATTCTTTGATGTCAGTGAATTTATTAGCAGGGTGGGTAAATGTCCCTTTGTTATTCCACCGGCGGGGTGGGGAAATGTCCGGTGGGTAAATGTCCGGGTGGGGAAATGTCCGCTTTTGAAAGTGGGGAAATGTCCGGTGGGGAAATGTCCGGTTACCAAATAATATGCATGCTTTTATGACAGATTGTAATTTGATAATGGCGTAACAATATTAACTTATTAGTTTCCAGATGTCACTTAGATATTTTCGCAAGGATAATTAATATTTCATGATTTAATCAATTAAAAGATATTGATATAAAACAAAAACATAATGACATTAAGAAGGACAATCCCGGGTCACCCCCCCCCAATCACTCTTTCACATAGAGATTGATATTTTTTTAATAAATGATATATATATATAAAAATATTTCTAGTTCATCAAAATTAGTTAAATTAATGTGTATTTTACCTGTGTCTGTTAGATTTGACGTTTTAGTCATTAATTGTGAACCGACCAGAAAACGATGATTTAATTTGGCCATAGTTTTTTTTAATTTGGCCAAAAAACATTTGGCTAAAGATTTTTTCATTTGGCTAATAAAATTTTCATTTGGCTAAACTTTTGGCTAAAGTTTTTTTCGGTCCAGCGCGAACACTGCACATGACCTTTGAAGGGGGTGACCTAATACATACATATACTTAATCAGTTATATAATACTTAAATCTTCGTGATAGTATGTCAAAAATGAATTTAAATAGATGTATATAATGTAGTAATGTTACACGTAGAATGATGCAATATTATGGCGGTACATATAATTTAATAGTTGTCAAATCTGTAATAATATTACACAATTGAAATTCTTAAATTATGAACTATTATAGCAATAAGCATAGAAAAAATAATTTTGATGAGCTGATTCAATTATTTAGTCAGCTTAGTAATATATGGTCCATGGAACATGTGTAGTACTAGAGATATAGTAATTAATGTCTTTACTTATATTCTGGTAATTTCCAAAAATGTATTTAAATATTTGTATATTTTGTAGTAATGTTACATGTAGAATAATGCAATCTTATGGCCATATATAAAATTTAATACTTGTCAATTCTGTAATAATATTTCCTAATTTAAATTTATAAATTATAAAATATCATATCAATGAGCATAGAAATAAATAACTTTGATGAAATGATTATATTATTTAGTCAGCTTAGAAATGTATGGTCCATGGAACATGTGAAATATTGGAGAGATAGTAATTGATGTCTTTATTTATATTCTGGTAATTACTTGTAATTCAAAAATAATTAAATAATTTTGATGATCCTTACTATTTTTCTATAAATATATTCAGTTGCTTCAATATAAAAATATATGTTCAATAACACATGAGGGCCAGAGATATGCAACTGAACATTTATAGGTAACCTCCATGTAAATTGCATTATGTCTTAGATTATAAATTATAATTTAGAGCTGATTACATTAGTGAGTCAGGATAAAAAGCCAAGGTCAATACTATTTTTGTTCAGTTCTATCAGTGTCATTTAATTACACATTTTTGGCTAGGTACATACATTTAAATATATGCCACTTTTATGGTTAACTTTTTCAAATATTATGGACTTAGAATATGTGGGATAAGAAGCAATTGGCACGTGACCATTGAAGGGGATGACATACTACATACATATACATATTCAGTTATATAATACTTAGATCTTCATGATAGTATGTCCAAATTGAATTTAAATGGATGTACATGTTGTAGTAATGATACAATTAGAAAGATGCAATGTTATGGCCATACATATACTTTAATATTTGTCAATTATGTAATAATATTACACAATTGAAATTCATAGACTATAAACTATCATGACAATGAGCACAGAAATAAATAATTTTGATGATCTGATTTAATTATTTAGTCAGCTTATAAATGTATGGTCCATGGAACACGTGTAGTATTAGATATATAGTAATTAAATTATTTACTTATATTCTGGTAATTACCAAAATTGAATTTAAATATTTGTATATATTGTAGTAATGCTATATATAGAATGATGCAATGTTATATCCATACATATACTTTATCTGTAATAATATTATATAATTTAAATTTATAAATTATAAAATATATCAATAAGCATAGAAATAAATAATTTTGATGAGATGATTAAATTATTTATTCAGCTTAGAAATGTATGGTCCATGGAACACGTGTAGTATTAAAGAGATAGTTATTAATGTCTTCACTTATATTCTGGTAATTACCAAAATTGAATTTAAATATTTGTATATGTTGTAGTAATGTTACATGTAGAATAATGCAATCTTATGACCATGCATATAATGCTTGTCAATTCTATAATAATATTACACAATTCAAATTTATAAATTATAAAATATATCAATGAGCATAGAAATAAATAACTTTTATGAGATGATTGGATTATTTTGTCAGCTTGGAAATGTATGGTCGATGGAACACGTGTAGTATTTGAGAGATAGAATTAACGTCTTTATTTATATTCTGGTAATTACTTATACTTCACGAATAATTAAATAATTAATTTTGATGATCCATACTATTTTTCTATAAATATATCCAGTGGCTTCAATATCAAGATCTATGCTGAATAATTTATGAGCGCCAGAGATATGCAGCTGAACATTTATAGGTAACCTCTATGTATATGTAGTATGCCTTAGATTATAAGTCATAGTTCAACATATTTAGAGCTGAATACATTACTGATTCAGGATAAAAAGCCAAGGTCAATACAATTGTTTGTTCAGTTCTATCAGTGTCGGATCCTTGGTGTAATTACACATTTTTAGCTAGGAACATGAATTTAAATATATACCACTTTTATGGTTAAATTGTTTCAATATTATGGACTTAGAATATGTGGCATAAGGAGCAATTGGCACATGACCCTTACAGGGGATAACATAATACATACATATACATATTCACTTATATAATACTTAGAACTTCATGTTAGTATGTCAAAATTGAACTTAAATAGATGCATTATCGTAGTAATGTTAAACACAGAATGATGCAAATGTTGTGACCATACATATAATTGAATACTTGTCAATTCTGTAATAATATTACACAATTGAAATTCTGAAATTATAAACTCATAACAATGAGCACAGAAATAAATAATTTTTATGGGCTGATTGAATAACTTACTAAGCTTAGAAATGTATGGTCCATGGAACATGTGTAGTATTAGATATATAGTAATTAAATTCTTTACTTATATTCTGGTAATTACCAAACTTGAATTTAAATATTTGTATATATTGTAGTAATGCTACATGTAGAATGATGCAATGTTATGTCCATACATATACTTTATCTGTAATAATATTATATAATTTAAATTTATAAATTATAAAATATATCAATGAACATGGAAATAAATAATTTTGATGAGATGATTAAATTATTTATTCAGCTTAGAAATGTATGGTCCATGGAACACGTGTAGTATTAAAGAGATAGTAATTAGTGTCTTTATTTATATTCTGGTAATTACTTATAGTTCAAAAATAATTAGATAATTAATTTTGATGATCGATACTATTTTTCTATAAACATTATGTTGCTTCAATATCAGAATCGAAGTACAATAACACGTGAGGGCCGGAGATATGCACCTGAACATTTATAGGTAACCGTCATATATATATGCAGTAAGTTTCCGATTATAAGTTATAGTTCAAAATATTTAGAGCCGATTCAGGATAAATAGCCAATGTCAATACAATTTTGTGTTCAGTTGTATCAGTTAAAGATCCTAGGTGTAATAACACATTTTGGTCTAGGTACATAAATTTAAACATATATCTCTTTAGTGGATAATTTTATCCAATATTATAGGCTCAACATATGTGGGATAAGGTTTTACTCAGCTTTACAGGAAGGTAGTGTTCTTTAATGTAATTCTCAAGATTGTTCATGTATCATGGCATTGTTATATAATTTCATGGAGGTCACATAAATCATGTGGAGCATTTTTATAAAGGAGAAATTCACACATGACTATTGAATGGTGTGACATAATACATACATATACATATTCAATTACATAATACTAACATCTTCATAATATAATATCAAAATTGAATTTAAATATATGTATATGTTGTATAAGTTTATCCAGATTCAATTGAATGTAGGAGTTCAGAGGCAGTCTTGTAACTTTTGTATAGAATATTACACAAGTATAGGTACTTGGTATTATAAGACATATATCCTTAACTTTGGTGAGCAGATCAAGTTACTGATTCATCACAAAATATGTCTAAACTGGGGGTGGCAATAGTGATTGTTGTGGTGGTACTATATTATATAATAATAAGAATTCATAGTTTGTAATAGTAATTACAGAAATCATTAATATTGGTGAGCAATTCAAGTTGATTCAGCACAGAAATGTCCAATTATGGGGGGGGGGGGCAATATTTTATGTATTTTTGGTGATTGTGGTGGTGATTGTGGTGGGGAGGGGGTTATGTTGCGATAATGTCACTATACTGATGACTCTTTTCAAAACATCAACATATACAAACATATACAAATTTAAATGTCAGAAAGAGATGTAATTCTCTTGTTCTTCTTACTTTTATCAACATATTTAACATACAATTTCCCCCAATAGACCAAGAGTCTTCAATTGAATTGTGCTCCTTTGATCTTTTTAGTATGGATGCATTACTTTGGGTTAGGTCCTCCTTGATGACAATCTTGGTGCCTTTGAATACCTTCCTTTGTTTCGCCACAGAATCCTTCGTTTTCCTAGACACAAATTTGACTATGATGCCTCTGGGATAACCTTGAACCTTATTGTATTTTCCAATTATATGTGCTATGCTGATGTCATCACTATGTACTTTTATTTCTAGTTTTGTATTTAGAGCTCTGATAACGTTTGCCTCACTTTCTTCTGATGTCTCCCTCTCCACGTCTTCTATACCATACACCCTAATACTCTCCTTCCTGCCCTGCTGCTCTAAATCGTTATCCTTATGTTGTAGGTCAATACATTTATTTACCAGATATTTTATCTGGCCAGCCTGGTCATTATATTTTACATCAAGAGCTTGATATTTCTTGTCATATTTGTCCATCCTCACTTCTAAATCATGAAATGTTCCTCTGAACTCTTCTTTCACTTCCTGAAATTTCATGTCATATTCAGTCTTCATTCAGGTAATTATATTGTCCAAGTCAGATTTTTTTTACCAAAGGCTCTATACTGTTTTCTAAATCTTCCTTTGTGGCCATATTAGAGAGTTTTGAATTTATTTCTGACAGAATGTCCTCGATTGGGGTTGCCAGTGATGACTTTGGCTTATCTTGTGTAAATTTTATTGTTTTCTGTGAAGTTTGAATTGTTGAAGTTTTCTGTTTTTTATTGGCCGCAGACTGCTTCGTTGTTTTAGTCTGTGGTTTATCTTTGTCTTTATTTATGCTATATCTTCAGAAAATCCTTAATTGGGTAGCAGGTAATCTACACATGCTTACTTCTCAACACAATAATGATTAGCTGCTAGAACGGTGTACCATCTTAATCAAGTGACAATACGTCACTGCCGTATAGTTCAAAATAAGACAATGCATGCGAATCCGTGCACATTTATGGTGACACCTTGGCGTGTTGGACCTATTTAAGTTTTTGCGATTCACATCCGTGCACATTTCCATTGTCATTTGTGTCCAACTCGAAATTGATCAGTTATTGTTTTTCAATTTCGGCCAATGTTTCTGAGAAATGATGAAACAAATTCACAAATTGCTAAAAGAATATCCGAACATCGTGAACCTCGTTTTCAACGCCTCGATAATAACTATATAAATAAATTACACGATTGCAAGAGTTGTAAGACTCGCGTTTCAAATGGAAATAATATGTTTTGGAAGTTCTGGAGATGCCGTCCGATTGCTTGTACATTCTAGTCTTGATTGTCTGCATCAAATGGCGAGCAACACACGCACATGAACATTCAATGTTTTATGGCCAAACGGTTTTTCGGCCCAGCGTGAACACTGTTTTCTGGTTCCCATATTCAGAATGAGCAATGTGTGATGCCACAGTGTCCTGGGCCCACAAACAAGGTACCCTGTATTGCTTACCGGAAGCTTATATTCTGCTAATTTTGGGGTAAAAACAAACTTTGGCCAAATTTATGACACAAATATTTTCTATTCCCATTGTTTCATTGTCGATGTCTCATGTTTTTGTTTATCAGTCGAGACATGGCCAGCAATGCTATCACAATGTTTTTTTAAATTGAGGAAGTATATATAACAAATAGAATGAGACAAGCAGACATACGTATAGCACAAGCATTATAGTAACAATACATTGATAAATATTATATTCTAGCACTCACTTTTGCACGCTCCCAAGTGAATTTCACTTGGGCTACTTTCTCACTGGCGACATTAATAAAATCATACTTGAATCATATAGTTGTGGTGTAGTTTGTGTAAATTGATAAATAGATTGTTATTCCGTTGGCCATTGGGCGACACACCGTTAGCGCATTTAATTAAGAATGTCATTTTTACTGTAAAATAAAGTGTTAGGTTTGGCGCAAACAAAAATTCGTGTCGGCCTTTTGATGATCGAGTTAAGAAATGATTAATGTAAATTTGAGAGATAGCTCGGGTTTCGGGCTATATGTATAACTGTGTTATTCGGGGTATATACATGTATACAGTTAGTTTTGTTTGTGGATATAAGAAAGTCAATCAGTGTTGTCATTAATTACTTTTTCTAAGGGTAGCCATCGCTTTTGAAACTCTTGATGTCACATTGTTGAGAACATACTAGAAACATTTGGAAATACCAGGGGTCGTTCAAAGAAATTTGCAGGAAGGTTAGCCTGTGTTAGTGGCCGTAAAACTCGGCAAAACCACACCGGTTTACACTCCCATGCAATATTTTACTAAAGACTTTAAAAGATCATATATAACAACTGCCAATGATTGAATCTTCACTGCTAATTCTCCATATGTATGTTATTATGGTCATATATTGTCTCAATATGGCGCCATTAATCCACGTCATGTTGCACACGGTATCGCCAGTTAACAACCAGTCTTTATGACACTTCGCAAATAGAAAATACCTGGGATAACCTAAAATAATGCATATATGCAATTAAATATACTTCAGCAGCGGTTTATTTAACATAGCGTTGTGAAAGATCATTCTACACCGGTGTATTAAACGGAATGTTGTTAAATATATTCCCAGGTGTATATGTACATGTAGACTGGTATTAGAGATAATTCTGATACAGCGTAATAGAGTACGCAACAGGAGTGTGATCAGCAAAACATTCAACACCGTGACGATGTATTTGGGAGAGTGATTCATGATGACCTACTCAAAACTGAAAGCTTGGTTGTGGGACAGCGAGCGCTATGGTGTAAACTACATGGTGGCAGTTTTATGCAAATTTAACTATGTTCCCCGGTGATTTACTGCGATACACCACGGATCACCGGTAATTACCACGAACGATCCATGTAATCATGCAAAGGGAAGCGCATGGCATAGGTCTACAGTTTCCACAAATTGTAATTGTTGTGGTCATTAAAATGTTGAAAATTTAGTTGCTATTGGTATAAAATAAATCAATCACAGTGGTGTGCATGGTTCGCGGTGAGCCCTGATCAGTCTCCGGGTATTAGTCGATGTATATTACTCCTTTCCACACAAGTTCAGCGTGGAGAACCGCGAAAATCACTGTGAATCCAGGTGATCCGCGGTGGGCTTAGTAACGTCTCCCTGGTGTTCAGTGATTTCCTTACCGCACACTATTGGCGTGATGCATACAGAGTGTTATTGTAGATATTTATGTTCCTGTTGCAGTACACATATAGTTAAGTATACATTGTGGGGGTTAAACTAATACATTTCTGATTAATGTTGCATTTTCAACAGGACAAGCATGTACTGATCCTTTCAACAGCTACACTTACTCACAAGTATACAACTTGAGTACAACATGCTACTACGGATTCACAGACCAGCAGCGGGGATACACTAGCGGCAGTGCTCTCTGTGAGAGGGGAGGAGCACATCTACTCTGGCTCGAGGACGATCAAGAGAGACTGGATATAAAAGATCATTTCAGTGAGTGAGACAGTTTCTAGTATTATAATGGTTTGACCTAGCAGGGTTATCAGACGTAGACTGAGTTAAAAATTAACAACAATATTTAGTGTTTTAACTGTCAACGCTAAACACAATGATTGGGTTAAATAGTTCGATTCGCCCGTTAATCGCAACTGTTTTGGCGCCCAACCCCACCCGTGACCAGGACGGCGACACTTACAAATACTTAAATTACACAATTATGTAAATATGATTTTGGGTTAGCTTGTGGAAGTTCTGAATCACGTTTGGTGGCCCTTCCTCAAACCCCATTTCTTTCTTGACACTACCATTAAGAGAACTTGAAACAACACCATTGGGTTCAATGTACCACGTAAATGCCTATACCTAAGATCGCCATCTCCTGACCCTAGTGAAATTGCCACATCATAGTATAAGTGACTGTCCAAGTTGTAACTGGTGATTAACCAACGCAACACGTTTCTGTAAAATCACAACTAAATATATCTCGTTTGTTATGTTGGAATTAGATGGTAGTTAAAGGGTCGACCGCGGATCTTACGACCTAATTTTGTGCGAGTTCATTGTCCTTACATATAACTAGCTATAGTAGATTGAAATGACCAAATACGAATACTTATTTTCCATTCTTTCACTCAACATATCGACCCGAGTTCAACTTATCAAACTCGAGTCCAAATGTATGGATCTCGGCGAAATAATTAGCATATAGACGTTTATAGAAATATATTAAACACTTACATGGCTACAGTACATGATGTCGTATCGAATACTAAACCAGGGACGCGGCAATAAGACGGGGTTGTGCATGTCTCACTCCAACTTTGTCAACAGTTGGAAATCTCATACCTGACAAAACGTTAATTGGAAATTTACTACACTTGGAAGCTTGAGGCCAGTCTAGATGCTAGCAATTCAGAATATTCATGTTCAGATTTGCAAATCTGCTTATTTTCTAAGTTGCCCGTCAACAACTATCAGACTATACTATTTATCACAGTGTTGTGGGAGATCGTCTCCAATCGACGCCTGACCCAAACCTTCCAATTATGTACATGTATCTATATTGGAGTGAAAACTGAAGTGATGCCGATCGCCAGTGTTAAAATAGATTATAGACCATCAATGACAAACACATGTGGGCATAATTGAACTCATATTACGGTCGTAATCTACAATCTTTTCAACAAATAAAACTTTTTTTTTTACCTCCAGCTGTTGCCAAAAATGTGCTAAAATAGTGTTTTATGAGACAGATCAGTCTGCTTCGTGGAACGAACTCCCAGACGATATGAGGCTAACCCAGGAGCGTTTGGGATTCGCAAACCTTTAAAGACTCTTTATTGACTGTTGGTTGCTAATGATTAGATTCAAATTTAATTCAGAATGACCTTTAAGTATACATTTACAATTTGTTTTTTATAGGATTTGCCATCTCTTAGAACAACACTTTACTATTAATTGCGTGTATTCTTTGTTCCTAGTAATGCATTCTGTTCTTTTATTGTAAACATATTTTATAAGATATATTATGTGGCAACGCCTATGAACACATCTCTATTGTGAAATATGCGCTCTACGAATGTTTATACTAATAATAACTATAAATTTTACGTTATTTATTTTCGAAATAACAATTTTATGGATTCGTTAAATGTCATATACACGTGGAAATTATATTAGAAATATCATACATACAATTATATCAACATATACGCGCTGTTTACACTGCATGAAAACTGGAATTTATTCATTGCATTAATACCGGATAAATGTGCATAAATCTGGATAAATCAGAAATTTATTCACTGAATAAAGGTGCATAAATCCGGAAATTTATGCACATTTATTCACAATTTATTCATGAATAAAGGCCGACATTTATACTCAATTTATTCAGTGAATAAACCCGCATTTATTCAGCAGGATAAACTCGCATTTATTCGCACGTTTATGCATTCATTTATTGTCTACCTTTTATGCATAAATACAAATTTATTCACTGAATAAAGTTGCATAAATGTATGTAGTTACATTTATTCTGGTTATAAACTCAAATTTATACAAGTTATTCACTGAATAAACCTGCATAAATATATGTAGCTACATTTATTCTGGCTATAAACTCTATTCTATCCACATTTATACCCGGTATAAATTTGGATTTGAACATACATATCCATATATATATTTGTGAAATATACTTTAGGGTGACATTTGGCTTGTAACCAGCATATATGGCGACACTTATGTGTATATCTAACTATACATATACATATGTGTCGCCCCGATTCTGGTATCTCCATGGGTAGTAATTTGCCATCAAAATGCTGCCCTATTGTTGGTTATACCAGTCACAAATATAACAACTTGAACGTTGCACTTTGTATCATGGTTGTATCTTGCCGTCGTCAATTTTCGTAGTCTCTGCAATAAAGAATAAAAATTAAATAATTAAGTGATCACATCGAAAATAAGTATAAACAATAAAATATTGAAACTAAAATAAGAAGTTTTGTTTTCTGCTAAAGACTGATATCGCCCTTCAATGCAACACTTTTACGGGATTAAAACTTCAAAATTGTGTTACATCACTGATTTATTGTACAATGAATTTATATGCGATATGGCAAAGCGTGATATCACACTTCCATCACCACAATTATACTCTATTCAAATTTCAAAACGGGATTACATCATGGATTTACTGTAAAATGGATTTATATGTGATATGGCAAAGGGTGATATCACCATTCCATGACCACAATTTCAATTTTACGCGATTCAAACTTCAAAACGGGATTGCATCATGGACTTACTGTACAATTGATTTATATGCGATATGGCAAAGGGTGACACTGATATCACCCTTCCATGACCACAATTTTACGCGATTAAAACCTCGAAACCTGGATTACATCATGGATATTTTGTATAATGAATTTATATGTGAAATGGCAAAGGATGATATCACCCTTCCATGATCACATTTTTATACGATTATAACTTCAAAACGGGATTACATCATGGATATATTGTACAATGAATTTATATGTGATGCTGGCAAAGGGTGACATCACCCTTCCATGACCACAATTGCAATTTTACGCGATTAAACTTCAAAACGGGATTACATCATGGATATATTGTACAATGAATTTATATGTGGCATAGCCAAGGGTAAAATCTCGCTTCCAACTCCACATTTTACGCGATATTTTAGCCTGTTTAGCAAAATATTTAATTGTAATTTACGGCATTTTATTTGTGATCTGGCTAAGGGTGGAATCACTCTCACAAAACCACATTTTCACGCGATAGAATAACCTTATTCCGACGTCTCTGTATAATCAAATATTAATTTTGACATGTGTCGATCACGCTGCGAATTGATGAAAGAATGAATCGGCAACATAAATTGTGAAATACCTTCATTTTATAGCCACATATGTGTTAACTTACCCTTGGTAAAATGAGTTCCCATCTCATTCACACACGTCTTCGCGTCAGCGTTCGCAGACAAAGAAACCTGTATCCGGCCGTTAGCTCGTGTTAATGATACATGTCTCACATATCCACATGGTAGTAATTCAATTATGGGCCAAGAATTAAACCCGCCGTTGGTTACAGTAATGAGCAAAATTAATGCGACATTTATGCGAGATTTAAAAATATAAATGCGAGATTTACATTTTTGTATTAAGGCGAATTTAATATGCATAAATGCATGAATAAATTTAGGGTCCTAAATTTATGCGACATTTATATTTTATAAATCTCGCTTTTCATGCAGTGCCAATTGTAGCGTGACGGGGGTAGGGGTATCTAAACGATGTACCACTGGGCCGAGCGAAACCCTAAATGATAGAACCTCGAAGTATATTGAAAGGCTTCAACTTTTGATAGAGCGGATAAAGGATTTACTACATTGGGAATAACCGGTCAACTCATTTACACTTACTATGAACATCTCAACTGCTAAAGCTTAAACAAGGTTATTCTGATAATAACGTTAAATTGATTGGTAATTGCGTGTCAGCGTATTATGGCCTTTGACAATGCCAAAGGACCATATGGGTGCCATGGGTTCTCTGACATGGCGGCATTACCTGAGTGATCATGGATCAGTGATGTACTGGTAGTATCTGAACATCTGATAACCAGTGGATGGTGCGGCACAGCGGCCGATTCGTCGACACTGTTTTACTGGCTGGCCTGACATCTTGAGGTATCTGGCACAGTGGATAGGGCGACACAGCGGCTGGATCGTCAACACTGTATTACTGAATGGCCTGACATCTTGAGGTATCTGACACAGTGGATAGGGCGACACAGCGGCTGGATCGTCAACACTGTATTACTGAATGGCCTATCATCTGAGACTTCTGATACAGTGGATAGGGCGACACAGCGGCCGGATCGTCAACACTGTATTACTGGGTGGCCAAGCATCTGAGGTATCTGTCATAGTGGATAGGGCGGCACAGCGGCCGGATCGTCAACACTGTTTTACTGGATGGCCTAGCATCTGAGACTATGATACAGTGGATAGGGCGGCACAGCGGCCGGATCGTCAACACTATTTTACTGAATGGCCTGACATCTGAGACTACTTCTGATACAGTGGATAGGGCGGCTAAGCGGCTGGTTTGTCGACACTGCAGAGCTGGATGACGTCAGGACAGCTATATTACACTCTGCAATTAGACCAATGGCGGTTCTCTGCTAGGGGAACAGATATCGACTATGCCGATAACTATGGGTTTGGCATGACACGACTATACTACTCAGGACTGGTAAAGTCAATCTGTATTTAATATGTCCAATATGTCTGCTAAGTAAAAGGTTATGACTCTTAGACTGTGTAATAAACACAACACCCAATTCACTCTGAGTTGACCAGCTTAACTAGAGCCGAGACCGATATAGAACACAAGATGGATTTATTCACAATTAGTCAACAAGAAAATACAGGTATAACAAACAAACTTGTAACAAAATCTATGACTACTTGGATCCTTAAGTGTAACTTGCGGAAAAGTAGTAGGTGTAATTAACCCAGGTCTTATGTCCGCTATGAGTTGACTAACCGGAATATGCGTGGAATATAGGTCTAGATAGCTATGACAGGTTAACACCTAATCGATACGAACCAACGTATTCAATAAAAACACGCTATAACAACTACATGACCTGAGTTACATAGCAGACATACTGTACTGTATGCGCTTACTTATTAGCATGGACTGAGCTTAAGGCATTAACTTAAGCGATATGTGATTGTCAGATAATCGACAAACTTGAACATCTCCAACTAACCTGGACAAATTACAGAAGTTCCAGGATTCAATATTATTCTGCGTAATTAATCGACAAGATTGCGCTACATGTGAGGAGTATAATAGGAGCATGGTAACCTTACATGACCGGTTGACCCTGGATTGCACCGGATGACCTGTTGTCACCTGATAATGGACTGACTGATGGATACCTCTGGGATGAGCACAATACCTGACATCGGCACGCAATCGACCAAATAGTAACCATCACACAGCATCAGGATTCGTATAGCATAAAGCTGCAATTAGCAAGGGACTAGTTTCTGACCACATCATCACCATCGGCTATAGCACTAGCAGCAAACTCAGTGCAAATATTAAATACATCAGGCTGACCAGTCACAATCACAAGCCATGGTGGTAAAACTTCAATCTGAGCCTTCGATTTGGTCAACATCAACATTCTGTGGATTTTAGCTGCATTTTCTCTCAGTAGTATGGCTAGGTATGGTTAGGCTCCTTGCTGGACGGCTGAAATACCCCTAATTCCTCACAGATAACTAAACAGGTAAAACATTTCTCCAAAACGTCCCTAAATTAGGTTAAAACTGCATAAGAATACGCTAAATATTCCATCAAGGTACGAAAAGCTTAATCGGAATAGATAATCACCGTAATGAACCAGTTTCCCCGAACAGAAACACCCAGAAATACTAGAAATAGTATTAAAAGACATCCGACCAAAATACTACTAATTACTATCAAATACTACTACAGCTGACTTGTGTTTACATTATGGCAGAGTTGGCGTATGACGTAAGCACGTGAAAGTGAGTGATAACAGGGCAACGGCTCCAACGGTTGGCTCGTATTTATAGCCAGGGTGGTGGCGCCACCAATCTTTAGGGTCGCTGCACCAATGGTAACTCAACCGTGCACATAGTATTTCCCGCGGTACACAAGGATTTGTTTACAAACAATGTGCTACGAATAAAGTTGCGTAATAATATAAAATGCATAATAATACGAAGTGATAACTAGTAGAATACGCAGGGGGGGGGGGGCGGCCGGAAAAATCTGCGGGACTCAACGTACCGGGGTGGGGGGGGATGTAAATAGGCGTCAAATATTTACACGTAAATTTTTTCCTTATTAATTTAGGGGGGGGGGGGGGGGGGGGTTGTCGGAAAAAATTTGCATGTAAGTTTTTTCCAAATATGTATTTTCAGACTCACAACCTCAATTTTCTCTCATTTTATAGAATATGGATTAACCTTAATATCCAAATCATATATACATGAGTAGTACAATCCACCTAAAACAATTTTGGATAACCACTGTCTTGGTGTACATGTGATATTGACCCCATTAACCCTCTTAATAATGCCGACTATGTCAGTGTCTACCAGTCGAATGCAGAATTCTACCCTGCGATCACTTATCTGGCACATTTTTACTGCATAACTATCCCATGTATTAAACAATTTCTCCTTCAATGGTATCAGAAAACAGTTATATGCAGGTATCTCACTCATCTCATTTGCATCTTTTTCAAAGTCGAGGTAATGACTAGTTGTCATTTTTTAAAGTGCATACAAAGCGTTGCGATCACCAATATACATGTTTGTACATGTCATGACATCACGAGGTACAAATCTGCATTCTACTGGTAGACAATGACCATTTTAGTCATAATAATCTAAACTAAGTTACCAAGCACCTTCTAGTGAATTGATGCACCGGTGTTTTTTTCGGTTTCCGGTCAAACCGAGTTGTTGTCCGGCTGGGGTAGATTTGATTTTTCTGGGGGGGGGGGGGGCAAATGGTCAGTTGAAAAAAAAAACTGCAGTTTTTGCTGTTTTGGGGGGCGGGGGGGTACCCAAACCGGAGAAAACAGTTTTGTTCACCCTGTGTCTGCGGTTTTTTTCCGCCCCCCCTGGAATACGTATAGGAATTACGCCTTATAATTAGGTATTTATGCGTAACTGATAAATAATGGCTTTGAGATGAATTAACGACTGTTATGATATAAATATTTAGTACAACGAAAATAGGAAATAATGATGACCGGCAATCGCTACACAACGTTGAATCTGCCAGACACGCGCAATTATCAAACACTCCGCTTGTTCAGACGAATATTGCGGACACACCGATCCAGAAGGCTGAAATAAGGGAAAACATATATATACGTCGTTTTCCAAGATTGAGCGAATGCATCAACATAACTTGATTCAGTGTCAGGCTTCCAAGAGCAGAATCTGGGGAACTGGTGATTAGGTCTAGAGGCAAACGTATCTATAGCCCAAACAGTAGTCCAAGTCTTCTTGTACTAAAACTAGCTAAGATATTGGGATGGCGATGCTGGCGTTTAGTCCAAGCCCGCCCTATATGCTCGCTTATGACACGGCTTAAGTGTTAGTGACCCGCTCAAATAAAACCACAATTATATGAAATAAAATATCACAATTGCGACAATAAACGGATATTTTCCGCAGAAGACATGCTATTTTATCTGAAACCCACATCAGTTGTGAATTTAAAACGGTAATTTAATGCGAAAAGAGACATTTACCTCAATGTTTACAATTTTTTAAAAGTATGCGAACTCGGTTGACCTCGCGAACTGTGTTCGGCATTTTCCGTTGAAAATATTCCGTAGATTTTGGACAACAACGCAAATTACGATGAATTCTCCATTGTAATCGTAATTATGTGTGTCAATAAATAAAATAATAAATAGATTAATTAAACATTGGAGATATAAATGTAATACACTAAATAAATGAACCTTAAGTTTGAAAAGTCCCACTAAAACGGAAGAACTATATTTCGAAACTGTGTGATTCGGTTCTCCGATTATTTTATCAACACAGATGTCAAAATGCACACCACGCGCATGGCAAGTCAGACACAAGAGATCTAATTTGCTCCAATTTTGACAAGTTGCTTGCGATAATTGTCAACAAAACTACCGTTCTGATCCTCCATTATGTCATTAAGTTTTTAGTGCGGGAATTGTTCTGAAAGCACATAGAAAACTGGACTTTCGGGCGATCGGTTTTCGCCATTTTTGTTCGGAAAACCCGCGCTATATATAGAAACGGAAAGTAGAATTCCCAGAACAAACAGCGGATTATGCCGAACTTATTCGGACCACTTCGGCTTTCGGTTAAAACGTAAACAAACAGAGAAACAAATCGATGTTTGTGGCAATCAACCGGAATATTCTATGTGTAATTTAACATTAAAGTTAGATTATTATACACCATTATGACCATTAGATGTAAGCCTTTCCGATGTATATAGCATCATGTATTGATTTGCTAGGTAAATCGAGTAAAATACACCACAAATTCCCGCCACAGATCGTGGGCGTAACTCATGTGGTAGGATTGGTATGCAAGCGGGCTTGGACTAAACGCCAGCATCGCCATCCCAATATCTTAGCTGGTTTTAGTACAAGAAGACTTGGACTACCCAAACAGGTGTGTTATAGCCTGAAATACATTTGGATCTAACATCCATTCATGCTTTTCATTGAATTTGTGCGAGGCAATGTCAGCAATATTACTAGCGCCTGGAATGTGACAGGCTCTGATCCAAGTATTATTCAGTTGACACCACTCCCAAACATCCTTGACCAAATCATTACATGAGAGAGAAACCATGCCACCCATGTTGTTTATGTGTGAAATTGCAGTGGTGTTTTCCATACATAATTTAACAGTTTTGTGTTTGAGGGTAGGCTGGAATGACTTTAAACCCAGGAAACCAGCAAGTAGTTCCAAATAATTAATGCGATGTAACTGCTCACTATTAGACCATCGTCCCCCGACTGAAGTCTTGTTAAATACACATCCCCATCCACTGTGGGCAGCGTCAGTGCATATCGTATAATCAATCATCGTAATGTTGATAGATTTACATTCAATAGAAATGTTATTCAGCCACCAGTGTAATTCTTCCCTCACATTTAAAAATATGGTTATAAAGTCATTGTAATTAAACTTATTGCTCTGAAGAGCACTTATTTTTGCCCTTTCGAGACATCGGTAGTGAAGCTTTCCATTGGTAACGCCCTCGAAACTGGCTACGAACAACCCAATGACTTGAGCTACACGGCGAATTGGTACAACAGATTGTGCCAATAAATGCCGGCAAACTGATTGAATTTTTTATACTCTATCATCAGTTAATTTCACAGTCATATCAGAAGATGAAATGATATGCCCCAAGTAACAGCAAGATTCTTGGGGTTTTAGAGCTGATTTGTCAATATTAATAACAAATCCCAATTTAGTTAATAAGGACAAAACCATATCAACAAATTTCTGGCATTCCGGTTCCGTGTCTCCAAGTATCAGACTATATCACTATAGGATGCCACTTTAATCCCACGCTGTCGAAGAGTTTCAAAAACGGGTTTTAGTAGCTTTGTGAAGAGCCGAGGGGCACTGCACAGTCCCTGGGGAACAGTAAGGAACATGCACATAGTTCCCTTCCATATACAACTGAGATACGTCCTGTACTCTTCATGGACCGAAATGGAAAAGTAAGCATGGCGTTACAATATTAAGAGCTGATGACCACGTTTCCATTTTGAAATGATGATAAACAATGTGCTCATTTAGTTGTTTTAAATTGAAAAATTACCCGAAACCCACCAGCTGGTTTGGGTTTGAGGAAAATTGGTGACACGAAGCCATCAGAACTCCAGGGAAGTTGCTGAATTACCTTCATAGACAACAGAGAATCGACCTCAACTGTAATAAAATCACTAGCAACAGCAGAATAGCGGGATTCGTGAATTTGTATTTGTGTCGGAGGAATTCCATTTACAAATTCCAGTTGGCAATTATTGACACTACACAAAATGGCAGGGTCAGATGTAATAGTTTGCCAAACCTTCAGATGGTTTTTAATTTGACCTGCAGTAAAAGGAGTAGATACTGATATTATCTTACCGAGATTGGTTAGCGGCTTACATGACGACCGCGGCCCCTGCGTCCAGCGTTGTTTGGAGGTCCAGACTGTCTCGAGTTGTCAGTTGGATATGGACTGAAGCTAGGTGGGTAGTTGAAGCCACGCCCTCTTCCTCCTCGATGGTATCCACGACCCCTGCCACGATTACCGGTCGCATTAAATCACGACGATAGATGTTAACTTGGTCGTGACTGTGGCCTAACAAGGTGAGAACCTGCATGGCCTGCTCAAGCAGTTCAGAGTTAGCAAAGTCTTGTTGAGAACCCAGCACATTTAATACACGGGCAAGTATGGATGCACTGGTGATGATGGAATTACCAACAACTTGAAGTTTTTTGTCCTGTGTCCGCGCACTGACTGACAACATGTCCCAAATAAGGGGGTTGGTTTTCACAGTTACCAAGGCCGGACAGTTTTCCGGTCGCTTCACAGCACCTTCAGTTAGCAAAGCTGAAGCGTTGTCTTCATCCAACCCTTTCGCAAACAAGGTCTGAATGCAGTCGACCAAGTCAGAATCAACCGGTGGAGCACACTCCTTCTTTTTTGTCAGTTTGGCGCCAGCGGCCCGAAAAGGGTTAAAAGCCGCCCCCACATGAGAAATATGGATTCAGCACTTACACTGGCACTGTCATTAACATAAAGATCAGGCACTGTATCATGTACAGAGTCATCGACATAGTCATCTGGTCCACCATATAGTACTCTTCTACTTAATTTTGATATGTCAGAAGACTGTTGTATCTGATTTTCCGCAATCGATTTGAGCTTATTTAAAATCTCTTGTTGAGTGTTATCATCACTACGAGATGTACTTCTGCGGCTAGAGGTGTAAACAACACTTGGGGTGAACAAACTTGTGACTGAACCCGGTTTAGTGTTAACAGAAGAAGTCATGGAAATGGTCGACGACACATTTTTATTTTTCGGTGGCGTTGCAAGAAGACTATCTTCGATGTCATAAAGACTGTCAGTGGGTTTAGAGGTCTTCGACGACCGTTTCCGTATACTGGCAGGAGTACTACCAGTTTTATTCAACTTAGCCACCTCAGTCGGATTTAGGAAAGGTTTTTCTGACATTTTAAGTTTTTCGCCAACTTCCTTCTTGTCCGCCATTTTAATAGAGGTAGACTCTCTAAACAAAGCGAAATTTTTTGAAGTCGCCCCTAAAATGGCGAGTTCAGATTGAAAGATATAATTCGCTATTCAGCTAGCGATAAAATAATTCAGATATATTATACTACAATTGTATAAAAATCTTGCGACAAAATAAATCAGAAAGACTTGAACGTTCTTCAACGAGGTTTCAAGTAAGGTGAGAAAATTCCGGACAAAATATTTATGCGTCCGGCACTCACAGCGCAAGCATTAAGTGTGACTCGCGCATGCGCAATAGCATTACATCTCATTGAATTCCGTAGTGGGATTATAGTACGAAGTAGAATTACATTAGCTTTGATAAACTCAACGGGAATTTACTATTGAGAAAGAAGTGGGCGTAATTATTAATAGGTATAACAGATATATACTGAACAAATTATATTTATTCAATTTAAAGTGAACTGCATTGTAAGTTATAATGTCGCTATAATATAGGTGATGAAATATACGCCATCAATCTCGGTCATGACTTCTCTCCAATGATACATGAACAGAACGACAATATCGGTGTCATCCGCAGTGGCTCTAACCTCACGTCCGTTGGACATTTCACTTGCATATTTAACTATTTGGGATAAAATGACTCGCGTTCGTCGAACGACTTTTGTATTTAGCCAAATGCGCGTTATCACGTTTGCACCTAGACACTCGCATATACATGCCGTGAAACCAATTCCTCACGTGAGACAAATTTTGTTTTAGCATAGTCCCTCTCATTATCGGTGTTCACTGAGAGCGTAAAGCTCCCTAAATCCTGAATGACCAACAGTAGTATTTGGTGGTGGTGCCATTCTACATCGCGTAAAGTAGGCGAATGCGTCCACTTACTTTGGTAAAGTTAGGAAAACATCCAAATCCGGGAAATTATGCAGGCCCACAACAACCAGCAGAAATGTTTTATCAAATTGGAGAAACAAGATTTATTTAGTTAATTTGTTGTGTCGCATACTTGGCGCTAATGGTCAACCGTTTACAGAAGAACAGATGACGCGGACACAATGATATAAAAATGTGCAGCGGATCATACAGATATTGTCGTTGTGTTAGTGTATCATTGGAAAGAAAACAGGGCCAAGGTTTAACTACAATCAGAAGCTATTTTCGCAAGGAAACGTTTGTACATGCTTGAATCGGTTGCAACACCATATCAGTGACATTTGAACACGGAAAGACAAATTTTTTAAACCTGTTGACACATGTAGTCCAGTACAGGCCTTGGTATCAACAACAGATAGCGCTACAACAGGGGACGAGGTTGGCTTTTCTGGTGCCCAACATTTTCAAAATGCCATATGGTGGGAAGACATCAGATACATTGACACCCTTGAGTCAATATAAATTCACGGGCATGGTCTCACTGAGTCTCAAAATTCCCTACCAAGTTAAGGTAATGCTCATTTTCACAGCTGATGTGTGCATATGCAAGCTGTGCTATGGAAAACACTGGAATCGATGAGCTAGATCCCAAGAATCGGGGCGGGAAAATAGACGGAAATGAACTCGTTCCAATTATGATGGACATAGAAGCAGTCGCAGATTGCCTTCTCAAATTCGTGCAATGTCTATGCACGCTAAAAAGATCATCATGCAGCACCAATATAAGTCTTTGTCGCAAGAACTGCCTGAATTTGTATCACTAGCTGAGGTGATTGCAGCTGGGAATGACGGAACAATTCCGAGGTAATGTTTGAGGATGACACATATAGTCCGCATGTTGAGTAGACTGCTTGAATATCGAGAATAAAAGGCCAGCTGCTCACCATTGCCTAACGTTTCATCATAAATTCTTTTCTTTCCATGAGAAGTCGTCATGACAGTAGTCGCTCAATGTGCATAAGTTTAATTTTGAATGGATGTTTGAAGAAACAAATTGGAATTTCACGATATTCGGCAGCCAGATTGGCAGCCATCTTGGACGTAGACAATCGATATCATAAAATATATTTATAATACTCATGTGTCATTTGCAAGGTAATATAGCTTACGATAAATTACGACTATGATAGGAGAGATCTGCCCATAAATGGCAAAATGAAGCATTTACCAACTTTCAGCGGCCATCTTGGACACCATCTTGAATTAAAAATTTCCTCAAGCCGGATTTATGCTGACTTTTCACATTTGTTAAACCAAAGGACTCCTGTTACGAACGAATATTGCCAGATTCGATAATTTACCAATTTGTTCCGGGTAACTCAGGGGGGGGGTCTGCAAAAAAATTCCGTATATAGGGTCGGGGTGGGTGGGTGGTCCAGAGGCGGAAAAAATGGTGCTTGTAATTTTTTTCCAAAATGGGTTTTTTTCAAACAATTTACAAGTACTGACCATGTAATGTTGTTTGTAAGCATGTTAGTACCATGCTTGTTGGTATAGGGCTATATAGGCAGCTAAAGTAACTCTTTAGCCTCTGATTTAGCAACATTCTGGATTTCACAGTATCCCGGACCACTTCACAGTGGACAACCGTATTAACGTTCAGGAAACTTATGATCAACGGAAGAAATATTTAGTAACAAAATTAATATATTTAATACCCAGTTGTATTATCTGAATAAAAGTATTAAAACAAAAAAACTCTATCACAAATTGGATACTACATGGTGAATACTCAATGATGACTACTAGTAGATATCATTAACCTGATTGTTGCATAACATGAAATTGAAAAGGGTATCTCATAAATTTCTAATGTCTGAAATACTGTCTTGTTCTGGCATGTAATCAAATTCATTCATTCTGGTTATTTCTCATCTTGAATGATTGCAAGTATTGTTAATTTGCAACAATTATCCAAATAAAACTGAATTGGTTATGATGAATGACATTACTGTTTACTGCTCAGACAATCCCAAATGAAGGTGACGCTATTCTCATTGAATTTCCGAACTTCATCTGGGAGCTTTACTGCTCAACAAGACGAAACTAAAATACTAATTGTATACTGTTATCACTTACAAATAGATGAACTGAAATAATGTGATGCATTCAGATGCATTGAGAAATGACATTCAATTCTTCATTCTGGTCTATCACCATACCAAACCACATCAAAATTTGACAACCGACACTTAACTTATATTGCAAAAACTTTGTATGGACTGAATTTCATAAAGCCGAACAGGGCCCATAACTCTGGTAGGCATTGGTGGTCACAACCCGCGATATTATGCATATTCGTGCCCCATTTCTGGTCCGTCACCATGCCATAGGGCATCAAATATGACAACTGACTCTTGAGTTAAAATTCAAAATGTTTGTACGGACAGACGGCTCGAGACGTCAACTATATACCCGCCGACTAATATCGGGCAGTATAATAACCATATATCTATGTGTATACCTAACCAAAAAACAATTCCCCTCCCACCCCATCCCGTTGGATAAGACTAAAGAGTTCTTTGATCATGCACATATAATTGTGGAACCCCTGACCTGTTTACCACTATTTACACTGGCCAGTGTTCTCTGTCAGACACAACACACTCGATATATTAAGGCTATAATGGGGTCTAGGGCAATTTGTGATATATAGTGTACCTACACAATGCTTAATAAATATTGTTGTTAGATACTGAAAACACCAGGAAACACATGGAAATACAGTATATTTTTCATTTTTCTGATCTGTGTTTACCAATTAGTAAGGCAGTTAACACAGTTATTGAAGAACGGCTAAAAAAAACCTCTGAAATTTTGATAAAAACATGAGAAACGGGGGGTGGGTCCCCAAAATTTTGGAGGAAAAAAATATTTTTTTTGCAAAAATGGGGTGGTGGGTCCCTCGAGGTCGGAAAAAAACTTTTTGGGCCCTATATGTGCACTTTTTTTCCAGACCCCCCCCCTGGGTAACTCCAAAACAGTATGAAAATTGACCCAATGATTAATATCTCACCCTTATCTAATCATCCCATATAAGCTGTCGTAGATGGCTGGCTAATACCACTCTGCACCATACTATACAAAACACACACCGAGAACGTGATGTTTGTCGACAAATCGATGAAATATCGCGATTTCGGTGGGTTGTTTACCTCAAAAGTTAGCTCCATTCACGATATGGAATTTGGTGTTGATAATATTTTTAAGTAGACTAATAACTGAAAACTTATAAGGAATTATTATGCAACCCATGATGTCTACACTGCATGAAAACTGACGTACCTATTTATCCAGAATCTGCATGACAAGATAGGGAAGGGAAAGGTATATTCACAGTAAATATTCACAGACTATCACTGCACAGTTCTGTAAATACAAATGTGATACATGTCTTAGAACATTTATTATTGTTGAAGCAGCCACACATTTGTTTGCTGACGCTATCATAAAACGTCATGGGTGTCGCGATTTCCCCACGATTTCTACGAAAATGCAATTAATTACTGTGCATGTTAAAGACATATTATGGACTTGTTCGGTGCGTAAAATGGACAAGTTAGTACTCAGGCGCTATGCCAACCTTGGGAACGCAGCATTCTACTAACATCGCCGAAAATTTCAATGAAATCGGTCATATCGCTCCATAGAAAACATCGTCTGAAATACGCTCAATTGTAAATATTCACATCTCGATTCGGGACGCAACTATCGCCGATAAACTAAGACAAATGATTTCGCCATCGAGCGTCATTGCATTTAATTAAGATATAAGAATGACGGTGTGTGTTGTCAATTTTGGTTAATAATCGTGAAAAATAACTACTTTGAGCAAGATTATTCTCACTTTCTATTTTATCACCCTAGCTGATTTGCCGTCTATATTACACGATTATATTCCTCCTATCTTGGGGAAGAATGTGAATCAATTTGGTGGAATTCGGCTCTAAAAATATTGTTGATCAATTTGGGTACACCTCTCCCCTTCCGTACACCCTGACTCGAACGGCGCCTCTTTTATCACTTTGAAGCAATAACAATAGAGTACCCGAGTTCCCATATCGTGGGTGTGATAATGTATAAGTTTGGTGGAAATCAACGACACATTTTGTTTTATGCCCTCTCCCTTTTTGCCCCTGCCACGAGCAGCATCACTTTAGAAAATTCTAACCATTCTCACCATTATCATCCTCGTAAACAGTTACCCCTGTTAGACCCCTTGGTGTCATCTAGACGGTTCCCCGTGAATTTCAATAGAAAAAATACAGACAGACATGCAGGCATTCGAAAAAATAGATATAGATCATTTACCGATGTGAGCGCTTCTCATTTATCTCAAATCCTATAAAAAAATACTCGTTATCGTGATGATCAATTCTCACTCTCGAAAGAACCCAGTGATTCCCATTAAGGGTCTGTTCCCACCCGCCGTCGCGAAAACGACATGTCGCGGCAACATTAAAGGCTCACTTAATTTTCGAATGACCAGATTACATTACACAAAACATATCCCATAGTATATACCATTTGGAAGAGGAACCAATATATGTATATATATTCCACCAGAATACAGAACAGCTGTGGCTTTGGAGTGTCCACAAAGTGATAGAGATTCTCAGATTCATTCCAAGACTCCCACCTTGTCAACCCAGAATACATACATCATAATTCAAGCTAAGAGACAGAGTTATTCCCCTTCCATTGGGAATAATATACTTTATAGTACAGTCTGGATCAAAATTAATCACAGAACACACATCAGTACCTCGACAAAAACATATGTTCCCAGTGTATTCGACCGGATCAATTGATAATACACTGTTTTGGAACTTCCTCTTTCAAATGGTATATCATATGGAATATGTTGTATATAATGTGATCAGGTGGTTTGGAAATTAAGTGGGCCTTTAAGGTGTGTGTCGCAATTACCTTCGCCAATCAACGGCGTCCTTGTGATGGCCAATATCACTTGACCGACGTCTCGCCTGGATGTATCAGTTATTCTCCATAACAACATGTAGTCCAGGCACATAAGGTTTCACTAGTGTAAAAAATCGGGGAAAACTGATTTTTTCAGGGATCAATAAGAACATGTTTATGAACAACGTGGCAAAAGTCCCCTAAAATCCGAATTGAGCTTTTTGAGATATCTTGATTTTTCGGAATGGTTCAAATTCTGAAGCATCTCCATCAGGCCATATGGGAATGCAGTCATGTGTAGATCAATTAATTCCAAATTCATAATACATTGACATACATACAAACAATGCTTAGCCGTGAACCATATAAGTTGAATTGAAGTCCCAAAATGGCCGCCAAAATGGCCAAAATAGAATGAAATTTACATTTTATGCATAATTGAATAGCTAGTCCCATAAGAGTGACAACACGCTCGAAATATGTGAGGAAGAATGATTGCAGAGAATAAGAGAAACATTTTATCGGGTATGTGCGAATTATCTCTAATATATATCGCGAGAGATATAGCGAAAAGCAAGGTCTCATAAAATGGTTAAATCTGGACTTTTTGACCGCAAAGAAACGGGAGAATAAGGTAAATTTTTCTGCACTATTTATCTTGAATTTATCTTGAATTTATCTTGAATTTATCTTGAATTAAAATAGACTTTTTATCATATAGCAGAATATTCAGACATGTAAAAACGTTTCTTAACGAACGCATAGAAAGCGGGCCATTCAAACCTCTACCAAGACCTATTATGCCTTTTCAATTATTCAGGATATCTAATTTGGAAACGAAAGATACATATAGTATATTTACTAACAACGAAACTATTTCCCACAAATATAAAGACAAATGGTCATCAGATCTGATGGAAACAATGGGGGATGATGAGTGGTCAAGAATCTTAGAAAATCCTTTCAAATGTTGCACAAGTACGAAATACAGATGGTTTCAATACCGTATTAATACTAGAATTCTGGGAACTAAGTCATTAATGAAAAAAATGAAACAAATTGATAACGATGCATGCACTTTCTGTGGAAGCGAAACTGAAACTATTAAACACATATTTTGGGAATGCGAGATAATAAATAAATTATGGCAACAAATACAAAACTGGATATTCAGAAAAACCTCAACGAGATTAAATTTAAATTTATCTATGGTTTTGCTTGGACATAAACGCGATATTCCAGAGACAATCTTCTTAGATTCTTATTAATATTAATCAAATTTAATATTTATAGATCAAAAATGATGGGAAAACTTCCAACAATGGAGAGCATACAACAGGAATTAAAAACATATTATGCCTCAGAAAAACTTGCGTTTTATACTCTATGTCGGTACAAATCATTTAACAACCGCTGGTTATCCTGGATCAACCTTGTTACTTGAATAAGCATAAATATGTAAAAGCAATAAACCCATTCCACGCCGCAAAATTAAAGTTAAAATTAAAGTTAAAATTAATTAAACAAAAAATTAAAAATAACATTAAATTAAATTAAGCACTTTTTAATAAAGATTATTGTAGTACACTACTATTCATATGTAAGAAAAGAAAAGCCAATACCTAAAAAAGCAATCAACTAACCATCAACTGTACCACATATTGACAATACATTAACGCACTGACTCAAACACTACTTAACTATTATGCCACATGACATTAATTTACAAAACAAACTTGAACTATACATTTTCTCTCTCCCCTCTCTTCTCTCTCACAACTCTATCACTTTTCATAAAGGGAAACCTCTCCCTAAAAAAAAAAACGAAATTAAACATGCTATACTGACATCCCCTCCTTGGCTTTAAAATATGATTGTCCCTGTTTTTTTGTTGATGTCATTTTGTATAATACATGTAATATTATGCTTGTTTTGATTTCAATAAAAATTATTAAAAAAAAAAAAAAAAAAAAAAAAATATTTATCTTGAATCGTGTGATATATATGTACACTACACTGTAAAATGAAATTTAATAGCGAAGAATTGATTCTGTGACCTTTCATAGAAGCCGAAATATATGTGCTCATAGCAGTATCACTAATGTGACCGGTCATCGTTTCTTTTGATATATACACCATCAAACCTTTCGAAATACACTGCTATAGAGCAGTATGAGAGATATTCATAGAGTAATGGGTGAATTGTGTAGATTATATTCTCCGTGTCTTAAAATATTAGTAATTTTTACCTAAGAATAAGTAATAAATCACGAATATTTCGCTGTTATCACAAGAATGCATGGTGGTATACTATGAAAGCAATTTATCAAAACACAAAGGAGTACCATATACTTTCTTTAAAAAAATCTAAACTTGACCAAAATTGCCCACATACTCTGTGACAGAGACTGTCTTTATACCTGGAAATAATTTTTGGTTATATTCACCAAGGTCACATATACGCGAAGGGTACTATGTTTTCTGCAACCGCATTACCGTGTGTATCCCTTCTCCCTAATGTTACACATATCTGCTGAACTAACAACCATAACTAGCAACATTGAGTCAATGTTCAACGCTGAAATAACAGCTTTAAACGATGATCACCTGATATTTTGCACAAGTTCATGGGTGGTTTTGGCAAGATATTTTCAAACAACAAAATACGGAAAACTAATATTGTACATTGCGTAATAGCATATTCCAGTTGCAAGTTGCCGACTGAAGTAAGTTGAACAAATTGTTTACTAAGAGACCGGTTTGGAAGCAGCACGAAAATTAGTCGTATATCAAATGTACGATGTGCTGTCTATTTGATCTGGTGTGATGCAGTGCTAATCTTTTGAAGAGGTGGCGGTTTCTTTGCAATATAATAAGAATTGCAACATACATGTGTGGTTTATTATCATGTACAGTGATGAACAATCCGGAAATGTAACTACTATTTATACCGCAAGGATATGCACTTAAGTTTCTGCGTTCCATTCAATAATTTATCATCACGCCGAACGAAACTACCATACATTGTGTGGCGAAACATTACTTCGTATGTTGCATGCCCGAAATTATTATTTTTGGCCCCGACTGTAAACAGAAAACCCGAAATTTTAAAGACGTAATTCATTGGGTTTGACCTGCGTTGCAATGGCCGATAAATCCTCCACATGGCCCTGTTTTAATGAACTGTGTACCTTTAAAGATATTTAACAACAGACTTGTATATTGTTAATACGTATTTTACCTACTAGGTGGTTATATAATAAGTTGCCATCATTTCGGCTTAGCTTGGTGGTTGCGGCCATTTTGACAGCCATTTCATGACCGCGTTTGTAGTATTCTGATCGTGTCACTATATTCGCTCTCGTACTCATATTTCACATATACTGGTATAACTTAGTAATGCATATGACTAGCTTAGACAAAATAGAATATCAAAATACGACCAGATCGTTGACAACCAGATTCGGGGGTAGGGTTATGTTTTTACAAGTTTTGACAACTTATGATGTGCGTACTCGCTAGTTCTGCCTATTATAGCGACGGGGTGGTGTCTGTGCAGTTTTTAAAATAGATAGCTTGCGCCTATGTTTTGAGAAGCCTGAGAAATCCGACATCGAATACATCAGTTTGTCTTCAAAATCGTCAGTATTTTGGCTCAGTGTTTTATTTCATATCTATATATGCGAAATTCATTCGATTTTTCCTTTTGAATGGGTGTCGTTGGTTCGAGAATTGTATATCGAACAATATTGGGTGCTTTTTGTATACGTTTCGGCTGAAAAATTGTTACAACATCCAATTATTTCCATCATTGTGAAAAATATTGTTTTGTTTAATTATATGGAAAAAATGATGAAACTCAGAAAGCTCAAATCGGATTTTAGGGGACTTTTCGTGACGCGTCCGCGATGTTATGGCCAAAATAATAAAAAAAAATCAGCTTTCCCCGATTTATTTCCTTACTTTTCCACTTCCATGTCTAATGTGCCTGGACTAATGAGAGAGAAGCTAATTAAGGTAGCAATACACGACTTCCAGCAATTTTTCCAACCTGGGAGGGGATACTGTACTTCAAATCAATGCTGAGCCATTATCTTTGGCATAGGTCCCATCAAGCATGTTTTAATTTCGACAGAAATTTTAGGTTTAATCATTTGTCTGTACTTTAGCTTCTTCGTACAATTTGTCATTGAGTTATTGCCCTTGGTTTGCACACACAAAACGCCCAATTTTTCCCATTTTGTTTTACTCAAATTGGCCATTTTCGACAAAAACAGACCATGATAGAGCGAATGTCAGTAAATAAGCTTCTTCCACCAGATAGAGCTATGTTAGAGCTGAGAAATATTTGAATTGAAATAAGTTATCGTATCAATTTGAAAAAAATGTCTTGTGAGCCCAGATGACAGCATTTAGTGGAGAGAAATCGGGCTCTTTTCCTTTGTAACCAATAACACAGAGTTGGCCTTCACTGAACACGAAAACCATGTTGCGTATCCAAATTTTTCACTTTGTAGAGAACTTTCCCAGTTTTGTAAAATAAATTAACCTTCAAACCAGTAATGACACAGTTAACACAGGCTAAACTGGCTGTTATGCCCCCCAGATTAAGTTAAGTCTCTGACATACACCGATAACTTTGATATATAACACATATGGTGTTTCTTCAGTGCGAATGGGAAATAAGGTCAATATAAGTACGGTGGTTTAAATAAAAATGAACCAATTTCACCCAAATTATTGGTTATAGCGAAAAAAACTAAAGATAATTATAAATGTAACATCATGCCCACCACCTTAAAACTAAATATCCCAGTCGAAAAGGCATTCTGAACAGATATATTGCATCTGTATTCTGCTGACCAGAGCATGTGCACTGTGATTATTTACTAGGCAGCCCCCCACCCCCCCCCGAATATGTTAAGACAATGTTCTTGCCTCCCCCGAATATGTCAAGACAATGTACTTGGTTATTCGGAAACATGACTAAGACCGAATAACCAATATCAATACGTCTATTCGTAGGTGGTATCCGAGGAATTCCATTTTTGGAATGTTCCCTTAGCAACACATTTCGTTACATGCAAATCACTTTTATGTGGTCATAAACATGTAACAACGCAAAACTCCAAGCAAATCATAGGGAATAATTAATGCATATATAATCACCCCCTCCCCCAAAATGTGAACCATGTTTATTTGGCCGGTCGGTGTACATTCATTGATTCAATGACTTAATTGTCAAGTTGAAATCACACCATTTAATTATATATGAAATCTTATATACATGTAGCATTTTTATTGTGCTGGTGCGCATGCGCTGTTCGTGATAACTCAGTAGCTGACTTTACCCCCTCTCAAAAATATACGTATTGACATTACTTTCTACTGTTAGATGGCGGTAGTATGGTTAAAAACTATGAGAGTTCATTGTCCTGGCTTAATCGTGGGACTGTGACCCCGGGGATGAAATGATCCAGGTCATTGACTCACGGGTTCGCTGGTCTCACAAACAATGTATTATGTTAACCTGTTTGGGGTACATGGGCCTATACGTGGACATATTAACAGGCGACACATGGGAACAAAAGGGCGTTGGCCGCTTATGGATATATATACTTTGTCAGAGTCCAGACACTGTCTTCTGGTCGATCTATCTTACTACGAACGCTTCTTGATTAGATATGATTATATATTGTTCTGTGTCGCTGCCTGCCTGTTAACTTGCAAATACTTGTATTAATAAATTGCATCACCATGTTGTCTGAGAGTTCCGACTTAGTGGAAGAACCTGGTAGTGTTATACAAGACTATATAACCAACATTAATACGGCTTTTCGCACCAGGTATACAAGGAATTCCATTGTTGAAATGTTTGCGCGGCAACACGTTTCGTTAAATTAATGTCAATTTTATGTAATTACACAAAACCGCAACACTCGAAACGAATCGTACAGAGTAACTGATGTATATATAATCACATCACCACCCCCCCCCAAATGTGAATGGTAATGTTTTTGTTTTATCCATAGCAGCCATACGTTGAATTTGGTTTTTGCCCTGTCGGTGTAATCATTCAGTGACTTGTCAAGCTGAAATTTGAAATCCATTGTATTTATAGCATCTGAAGCAAATACTCTACAAGCAAATGCGCCTAGTTCCGAGAACACCAGTTATCAATATGAAACTGTGAATAGTAACTCACACACGAAGATAGGAAAGATAAAATGTTTCAGTAGATTTTCACTAATTTATCCAATTTGATAGTCTCTTTAAGGTAGCAATACATGATTTCCAGCACTTTTGCCAACCTGGGAGGGGCTACTGTACTTCAAATCAATGCTGAGCCATTATCTTTGGCATAGGTCCCATCAAGCATGTTTTAATTTCGACAGAAATTTTAGGTTTAATCATTTGTCTGTACTTTAGCTTCTTCAAACAATTTGTCATTAAGTTATGCACACACAAAACGCTCAATTTTACCCATTTTTTGGTGCTAAAATTGGCCATTTTCAACCCAAAAACATACCATGATAGAGCGAATGTCAGTAAATAAGCTTCTTCCACCCGATAGAGCTGTTAGAGCTGAGAAATATTTGAAATAGAAAAAAGTTATCGTGTCAATTTGAAAAAAATGTCTTACGAGCCCAGATGACAGAATTCAGGGGAGAGAAATCGGGCTATTTTCCTGTAAACAATAACACAGATTTGGCCTTCACTGAATACGAAAACCCTATTGCGTATCCAAATGTTTCACTTTTTGGAGAACTTTCTCAGTTTTTTAATCTAAATAAACCTTCAAACCAGTAATGACAACGTTAACACAGGCTACAGTGGCTGTTATGCCCCCAGATACTTATTTGTCTATGTTTCAGACACCCTACAACCCGTGAAATCGTGTACTGCTACCTTAACGACATCAGGAAATATCGTGAAAGAATTGAACGAAGACGTAGCAGGGACGTAGCTATGGGGGTGGTAATGGTGACCATCTGGTAATTTTCAATCGCACCCCCTTGAACCAGACCGAAATGTTATAGTCACAGAAGTTCCATGTACACCCCATCCAATAATTTATTGGTTAGAAGTTTCCGACTGGTACCTGAAACATTACAAATGTTTCGAGGGGGGGGGGGGGTTGGTCAGGAAAAACATTCCGGACATTTGGCTCAAAACAAATTTCCGCACTATGGGTACCCATCACCCCCTAATTTATATTTTTACCTATTCTGAGACAGGGACCCAACCCATCCAAACTGCTTCACATGACTATTTTACTCAGTTTTTCTGATATCTTATCCGATCAATTCCTACTTGTGTTTGTTACCAACAAGACTCTAAAGTTTCAAACAATTCTCAAATAAATGTGGGTTGTATGGTGTGCTGATGGATTGACATTTGAAATCCAAGATGGCTGCTGTTGGCAGTTTGTTTTAAACAGATTTGGTGAAAGAATGGAGGCTCCCATCTAGAGGTCACCTCGAAGATCCATATAAAGTTTGGTGACGATTGGACGAGAAATGTGACATGTAAGGTGTGCTAAAGTATTTGTTCATACAAAGAGTAAAACCCAAGATGGCCGCTGTCAGCCATGTTTTTTTTACAAAATTCAGATAAAATGGTAGGCACGCATCGAGATCCATATGAAGTTTGGAGATGATCGGATGAGGGATTTAGTGATCCAAAGAGTAAAATCAAAAATGGATTCAGCGGCCATATTTTTCATCAAAAATCATTCAAATTTGACAGCTCCAATTTATAGGTGATCCTAGACCCATACACCGAATATCGGCCAAAGTTTGTTTTAGCACCTTTGTTTTATTTTATTACAGATGTATTTTGATTATATTGCTATTTGAATAGTTCAGTGAAGAGTTTACATTTATTTGAAGAATCTATTATTGTGTTATGGTTTCATTTATCTCAGGTTAATTAAATCAACTATTTAAATCTGAGCCTTTCCATGTCGATGTGCATTGATAGATCCTTGATGAAAACATTTATCAAGCTGACCTTTTTATAACCCAAAGGTGTCATCCCTCATTATTAACTGATGGTGAACTCATACCCACATACCAAGAGTTAACTGCATACCTATTACATAATAAAAGCATTCTTAAAACCTTTTGTCCCATTATTTTGAAGAAAAATCGCTCTAGGAAAAAATTCCAGGGCCAGGAAAATGTGTAAGCCGGGATGGTGAACCACCAACCCACCCCCGCCAAGTGTTCGGAAAAAAATTGCAGACCCCCCTGAATGTTTGGGAATTTAATCTAACACTAATCTAAACATAAATATGGTTCAACAAATTTAACCGAAAGTAAGAAAATATTCGATATTCGGTGCAAACACTAATACAATATTCCATTAATTTCAGATGTTTTGTTTTGTTGGAAGGAAATGGCATTTAAGTACTTGGAAAATTTCCAGCCAAATGTATGCTAGGTTGAATGTCGATAAAATTTGAGTTCGTGTATGTGATGGTAGGGTGGTATTATGGGGGATCGAACACTCCAACCCAACTTTAACAAAACTTGTCAATATAGTTGTAAATTCTATACCTGACGTTATGTTATTTACAAATTTTAGACTAACAGATTTGTTTTTGTTTTCAACTGTAATCCACATTCTGTTAAATATTTAATTTCCAATATTCAGGAAGTTTGAAATGCCGGTTTGTGAAATTCCAACCCACGATGATGGATATTCAACATTAACCATGTTTGAGATGTAGAAAGTGAAAATAGTTTCTGCTAAGGACTGAACTGTCAAAAATCGCGTGCTCTCACCGGTGTTGGTAATTCACATGTGTATATATATTTACATTTGTATCACTAACAGATTTGTGTCTCCGGACCAGCTGCTGGATATGGGGTATTTCATTTTCCTCAAAATGTCAATCAGTGTTGTCAAGTTGGACGTTGAGTTGAAAGACGTTTCGTACCAATACTGGTTTGGTGCATGCTGTATACCAGGATAATATATACCAATAAAACTCAATCGTGTTTGTTTGTTTCTTTGTGTGTTGTCTGTCTGGCTATAGGCGACCAAACGCGGAGTGTCATGGAGAAAGTTGACGTCATTATGTCTTAAATTGGCACTAATAATTAATTTTAGCTAAATTATTATATACCCAAATGATTCGAAAATAGTAGTTAAAAATTTATTCACATGGGTAAATTTAACCAGAGGAGTGTCACGGGATATGTACCGTTGTCCTCAGACTACTTAAAGTGTCACTACTAAACAACTTTAATTAAATTATTAATCATATACCCGGTTGGCCCTGGTCATTGAAAATTGCGTGCAGTGGTACCATTGGACAGGTGCCGTTGGCACAGCATGGGAACTTAAGGATTATCATAAATTAGCAATAAAGAGCGTTCATTATTATCTCCGACGACATGTGGGAACATTGGTACACAGGGGTCACTTGATTAGGGGAATATAATTTGATATATGACCTACATGGTGACTAATACATTAGTTTAACATATATGATCAATGGAGAGCGTGTATAATCAGCTCAGAAGATAAGTGGGAAAATTTGCAAATAGACGTAATTTGACACGGGAAATTTCGAGGGATAGATGCTGTTCAGATACGATGACTTAAAGATGCTCTAATACTTAGCAATAAACATCGTTTATTGTCAACTTACAAGAAAGCGGTAACTTTATCCAGAGAGTTGTCATTCAATAGGGGTGATCTATCTCAGGTGACTACTAATTAGTTTAAATGACTGGAAGGGGCACTAATAATTTACTCATTCTTTGCCCGCGCAACGCCGGGACCCAAGCTAGTTTAGTATAAGATAGGCAATTCCAAACATTGGAAAACATTATGTCTATATATGGATATGCACCATTGCGGTAAAGTGTTTACCCAATCCAGCCACACCAATGCATTATGTACATATATATCATTCATCACCGCCACACCAATGCTATATGTACATATAGAGCGTTAACCACCGCCACACCAATTGTAATATGTACATATAGAGTGTTAATCACCGCTACAGCAATGCAATATGTACATATATTATATCTCACTTGACTTTCTCGCATTCTGATTGGCTGCACACTGCTATACTATTTTACGATAGTACCCCAGTAGGATTCCTACATGCCTACTATTCTTTTTCTATTTATAGTAACAAACTCATTTCGCGAAATCGGGCTGCCGCCTGAAGATACGGCCAATCCTAAACTATACCATGTGTGATATTTGTTGCAATATCGGTATATCATTAGATTTATTGATGAATTGCAATGATCTTACAAATGTCCGATGACATCAAGCCAATGTATTTCATAGTTTGTCCGTTTAGTTGGCAAGCGGCTAGTCCTAATTTTGCAATGCCAGTGGACGTTATTTATAATTTCCTTTTCCGGTTAATCGAAGTTAAACAAGTTGACTTCTAAAATTTCGCCAAAATGTCTTTGCTAATGACGTATTTATAGAAATGAATCATGAAGCAATGATGTTAGATGTAACTAATAACATAGTTGTGCTCCCCTGCCATCGTCAAAATATTGCCGTAAATTGTAAAATCTGAGACAGATTTCCAAAATTCAAGACCAATGCAATATGTACATATACATGTAGAGCATTAATCACCGCCACACCAATGCAATATGTACATATAGAGCATTAATCACTGCCATTTATGTCGTTTCAGCCACACCAAAGCAATACGTACATATAGAGCGTTTATGTCGTGCCTGCACGTGCGCTGGACTCATTGCGCTCTAAACTAGAATGCACTCAGAGAGATGCCAACGTGCGCAAAAATGTAATAAAAAATAATTAAAAAAATAATTTCACTGTATTTTACTTAATTAATTTAATGCAATTTAATTTAATGTTAGCAAAAAAAAAGACAATTACAATCTTCAATAATTTTATTTAGGGGATAACAGTGTGGTGTTTTGTGATTTAGGAAAGGTACATGGCGAATATACTGTGGCAAATTTAGTTAATGGGCGACGGCAGAGCCGGAGCCCATTAACGGGTATTTGCCACAGTATATTCGCCATCACTGTGTAGGAACTGTTACATCGGAAGTCGTTCTATCGCCGGTTTGTGATGGCTCTTGCTGATCGCAATTATACATTTTCACGATTTTTTGTTTTGACAGTTAAAACGCAATTTTGAGGCATCTAGGTGATAATTCGATTAGTTATTTTCGATCCCATCACAATCTGTGACACCAATGAGCGTGTTAATAACAAAACTGTCATTGTGCGAGTCATAACAACGACAAAAACCGCGAATTTTGATAATTGTTTGGGTTCTCTCCTGATCGAGTCGGTTTCTCCCCATTTAATCGCTCTATACGGGTAAAACTATGGCTAATAATTGCCATGGTACATGGTTCAAACTGCCAATTTTGTGAAAGTATACAAAGATAAACACAACAAACTATGCATTAAGTTGAAATTTGCACCACTTGTCATTAATTTCGATGAATTACACTGCCTTTCTATGCTTATCCAATAAGTTGTGTTACGCCTATCAAAATTCACAAAGTTGCCAGCTAGTTTGAAAAATAACGCGTTTTGCTGCAGGCCCGACATTTCCATGAGTCAACAGCCGGTTAACAATAGTGAAATTTCATTGCGCTGGACTTCGTAAAGTGTGAGCGAAGACGGGATATATAGAGTTATCTGTCTTGTATTTTATCTATTATATATTTTGGAACTTCTGTCTGTATGTATGTATTTGTGTTATAGACTCGAAAAACTGCTCGACCGATCCGACTCAAATTTGGTGTGTAGGCCTACTTTGATCCGGGGAACAATATGGGCGGGTCCAATTTCACGTGCGTCCGTGTCCGTGTCCTTGATCTTGCCCTCGCCCAAATACGCTGATATAGGCATGTTTCTGGACCTCGACCGATCCCACTCAAATTTGGTAGCTGGTTCTACTTTGATCACAGGAATAATATGGGCGGGTCCAATTTCACTTGCGACCGTGTCCTTGACCCTGACCTCGCTCATATACGCTCATATAGGCATGTTTCTGGACTTCGACCGATCCGACTAAAATTTGGTATAACGTAGGCCTACTTTGATCCCGGGAACAATATGGGTGGTCAAATTTCACGTGCGACCATGTCCTTGACCTTGACCATATTCGCTCATATAGGCATGTTTCCGGGCCGATCGAACAATAGTTTGCCCAGGCGGAGACGATAACAAAAAATCCCTAAATAGCCCGGACGAAGAGGAGCACATCGGCTAATGTTGTCTATTTTCGTAGACGTAGTTTAGTCAACAAAAAGGCAAAAATAAGACGTTAAATGTTCGTTGACACCCATACAATGTTATGATTACGCAGTTTATGAAGTTTATGTCGGGCATCCGCGTGCTGGATGCTGCTTATCTAGGTTAAATTCTAGAATTCTAGAATATGCAGCTATTAAAGCATATACAAGCACGATAATCGTCCATTCAATCATATTTTAGATTGACTAGGGATCTCTGATTTTTTAATAGAAGATATAAAAAAGCAAAGAATCCTACAGTTACGAATATTATTATATGGATGTTAAACCTTTGGTTACTAAATGCGCTGTAATGAGAATTGACTTGAATCCTATTGATTAAATTGCAGGAATGCTTAGCTATTAAGTTCAACAAGCATTAACATATAAAAAAGAGAAAAGAATCATGCAGTTGCAAATATTATTATATGGATGTTAATCCTTTGGTGACTAAATGTACTATAAAGAGCAGCGACTTGAATCCTATTGATTCATTTGTAGGAATGCTCAGCTATTAAATTCAACACGCAGTAACAGATTGTTTCAATTATTAGCTAAACATTCATACAAATGAATCATTAAAAATTAGTGTTATGGGTGTCTGAACCTAGCTATTATAAGGCACATTATTGTTCCTCGCTACTAACGTGTCAAGTGAGCAGGGACGTGGGCTGTAGGGTATCCAATGTTGGGGCGTCCACCGTGGAATTTCCAACCGCACCTTGAAACAGACCAAACTCATGCACAAGGCCTGGGCTTTGGTTTTCCCCAACTGCATGACACATCATAGCTCTAAATTGTATACCATTCTGAAGTGAATTGATCAGTAGCCTTTGATTTGCCACCATGCAAACCGGGGGTGGAAACTCAGGATACATGGGCCCAGTGAGAAAATGTGGATATCTGAACCTGAAAATTGCAAAAAACATCTAGACTGGCTTCAAGATTCCCAAGTGTTGGAAGTTTCCAACCTGGCGCCCCCACCCCCATAAGATTGGAAATGTTCCCAACGGATGGAGAGAGAGAGATGATTTATTTTGCAAAAGAGCATACATTATTTAATACAAAGCATATTAATTAAATGGAATTAGATTATTTGTCCATTAAACCAGTTTCTTGCCAACTGGGGGGGGGGGGGGTAAATGTGATATAGAAAACTAGATCACACCTGCTCCCTACTTCATGTCCACCCATCATGAGTTTTGGATCAACTCTAAAGAAGATGTGTCCATTTGTATATGTCAAATATGGTTGATTACATGTTTAAAGTGTAGGAAAGTATGCAAATGTTAGTCTAAAAACGACAAAATCCCACTATTAAATTGTTGTCAAATCAAATTAAGAGAACAATTTCAAACCAATCTATTGTAAGATAAGAAATTTGTAATTTGTTGAACATTTTGACCAAATTAAGTACCCCCTCCCCAAGTCCCCCCACCACACCAATCACGTCATAACCTATCAATGATTCAGTTGAACATGATTTCATAAGTTATATTCATGTCTCGGCGACAAACATGTGTAAATGTCCCTCAGGCGGACTTCAGAGGAGGAAATATGATGGCGCTGGCATTGAAATATTTTCACACCTGGATCTTTCAATAATGCCCAGATTACGTAACTGAATATAACATCTCATATTCTCCTGAGAGTAGATTGATATTACCATTGGTCATTTATATAGGCGGGCATGATTATGATACTATACTCATCGGGACTTTCAATATTTTATTTCTGCCTATTAATGTCACTTAATCTCCCGTATTAGGTATTTATTGTGTTAGTTCTTAATATACCTGTTCTATTATGCAAATTACATAAGCTGCAGTCATTATCTGGTTTAAAATGTCAGATACACAAGACGATTTTCGGACCCAAGTGCAGAAATCGTTCGAATAAATCTCATGGACAGAACCGTCACAGCCATGATCGGTTTGAAATAGAACCGTAACACGCACCCGTGTGGATTACGAGGTCGCAGCTCCCAATTATCAACCCCTATCGGGATACTTTCTCAGATATTTTACAAAAGAATAAAACGGGTACACTTTATAGTCAGTGTTTGTCTTCAGAATGCGTTTCATATTTTATACGCCACGAAAAACAAAGAAATTGCGTCCATTTGGCTTGATTTTCAGTGATAACATGTTGATATTTACGCGTTAACTCGCTAATACCGAGTTAATTGTGGTCTAGAGTTCAGGTTTCGATAACACGGCACTTCTGCAGCCTCTGTTCATTCAGGAAAGTTTAATATATTCAAGATATCTATAATTATGCGTGATTTTGTCACAAAAATGATTATTTTCAATCATCAGGAACCGTAACAAATCAGGCAAGAACCATCACAATACCGGCGATAGAACGACTTCCGATGTAACAGTTCCTACACAGTGTTCGCCATGTACCTTTCCGAAATCATAAAACACCACACTGTTATCCCCATTCTAATGCTCTTCGAACTTAAAAATGTTATTTAGACAAACAAATGGCTCGTAATTATCAACGAAATGTGCGGCCATAGAAAACACTCAGCCAATTCACGACTTTTTATTTTAAATTTAATGCGCTAGATAAAATATAGTCCCCCAATTATCATCGCTCTTCTCGTTAAAAATACTGATAAACATGAAAAATTGCCACCTCAAATAGAAATAAATATTTATTAGTTTCTGCATGTACCTGATGTCTTTTTCAGATGTTTACCACTTACAAATTGCGATCTTGAAGTTGAATTGAAACAATGGGAAATTGTTTACTCAATGCGATGTATTTCACGCCGTGTCTGTCGCGGTTTCATGTCAAGAAATTTGATCAAATGATATCGAGACACTGATATTGGTGGGGTATAACGTTGTGGTGTTTTGTATTTTATGAAAGTACATACATGTATACGGGGCGAATGTACTGACTGTCAATTTTCGACAAAAGCCACATCGCTGGTTTGTTTATATAGCAACGAGCTAGTAACGGAAGTCAGTGCCAAGGGCGTTAACGCTATAATCTACTCCGTAACGTCGCCGGCATGTACTGCGTAAGGGTGACGTCATGGAGTGAAATTGGTAGGGTGACACCAACGTACGTACCTACGAATCTGACTGATCGCCATACTGTTGCGCGAGCGCACGTAATAAAGAACTTTGAGCACGGACATGTACATTTCCATACAGCCGACTTGAGTTGCTACACAATGTCATGTTTTCTTCGTCTGCTTCTAGCAATCAACCAGCCAGTGCTGGGACTACGCTTCGTGAGTGGACAATGGCATTGGATCGACGGATCATCGACGGTAGCCGTAACAGATGGTAGGCCGGTGTGGAGCGGCGGAGAACCGACGTCAGACAAATGCGTGAACTCGATAAGTCTTGATTCTCAACCGAACTGGGTCGGCCATACTTGCACACAACCCATTTACTACGTCATATGTGAGAAAGAAGGTACGTATATTCACTCTTAAACGTTTAGGTTTAAAAAAAAACAAAATTGGTTTTGAACTTTTGTCCCATATATGTAACCAAATTAGGTTTTGATCAAAACCAAATACCAAGCGCCAACTGGTTTTGATCAAAACCCAAACTGGTTTTATATATGAAACCAATTTTGGTTTTGACCAAAAAGTTCAAAACCAATTATGGTTTTGATCAAAAGGTTCGAAAAGTTGCTTTTTTGCACAATTTATTGAAAAAAGTGCCATTCAACATACTTATCCAAGCTTTAAGATATTAAAGTTGCATAAGATATTTAAGATATTAAAGTGTTAATTATATAAGGCTTTATACTTAGGATGCTATACAGTCTGAAACAGATGCCACCAGATTCCATTTCCAGAACAAATATTCAGCTGCTCTGTAAAAAAAACACTGTAAAAATTAAGAAAGAAACAGTCGCCAGCAATTAGATCGTCTCCTTCTGTCGTAATAATTACAGTGACCAGAATACGGTGAACAGAAAATTGGTGAACAGAAAATTACGGTAAAATTTTATGTTGTACGAAAACCCATTATTTGTCATGGTTTCTACCATAATAATTTTGGTTGCCAAGTAAACAGAAAATAAACGGTGACCATGTAAATGCTTTTACTGTTATCACTTATTTACTGTTTACACAGTCCCGAAATTATTATGATAGAAACAGTTGGTCCGCAAACAGTCAATGTTTCTCACATAATTTTGCGATGACTTTTTCAAGAGTGCATGCTGGCATAGAACTGAATTCCACAAGATGTGGCAAAAAATTACATGTAAAATTTCCTGAAATCACAAACTCCTGAGGACTATTCTACCATTTAATTGCTGTTAGTAATCTTAAATTGAGGCATGTAATTTGCCTGCATATGTGAGGGCCACCACATTCATGAATCATATCATAAGCAACCGAAATTAAGAGTCGAAGATGAAGGAAATTGTCCAAATGATATAATTGGTTGCATCTATGTTGAATGACGTTTTAACCCTTTGAACCATGACGCCCTACCACGACCGACACCCTGACCCTGGGCTCCTCGTGGGATTTTCCTTAAAATTTTATAGTGTCTTGTTGGATGATGTTGGTTATGTTTAATTTGTGACACAGGTATGAAACTTTACAGGTCCCCCCACATTGAGCACTGATCATTTTAAAATCGGGAGACTTTGCCACGCGGCAGCGTCTTGGTAACGGTTGCTAGGCAACTACCCCGAATTGACTGGAAAAGGCAATTATAGCATGGTATGTCATAACTCAATGCCAGTGATTGCGTTTTTGATGACGATAATACCCTAGTGTGAATTTGAGATATATCCGACAAGAATTTAAGAGAGATCGAATGAAATTAATTATTTAAGGGTAGCAACGGTTGGTAATCAAGTACCACAAATGAACGGATGACACCACTGCACTAACCATTAAGTGGTAGTGTTCCCTTAATTTATACAATATCTAGTCGCATAATGCTGTATATGTTCAATGGGGGCACCTGTTTGAAACTGTGCATACATATGTATGTTATGCATGGACCATTCTATGATCATTAAAATATAAGGACACTTTGCCACCCAATCTCTCCTTAATAACGGTTACCAGACAACTACCCGGCATTAGCAAGAAACTGCAATTATGATGCAGCTATATGTCCTATATATAACACCACATTTCGCTTAAAACGCATGTTTTTGTCATTTACAACCTATGTTCTGCGCATGCGCATATATTCCCACCCGATACTATAGCGGGTAGACATTCCATATACACACCCTGACCACCGCCGATGTCTATGGGACCATTTAAACATATATTAGTGGGTATGTCGTGCATAAGTACGCTATAAACCATTTATTTCGCATTTCGCTGCTCTGCGCATGCGCGAAGAAATCAACTTGATATGAGATCGAGGCCCGGCCTTCACCATATAAATATAATTTGAACAGGCTTTTTATATTTGATATATATAACTAGAGTTTAGACGTCGATTTGTTATTGAATCGCATAGCTATAAACTATAAACACGTGGCGGTCGTTATAATGGCCGGTTCAGCGGCCGGTATACCGGCCTCTAGGGTATTTGGAGGTTCAAGCAGCGGCCGGTTTTCTGGCCGCTGGGGTTCAAAGGGTTAAGATAAACATCAATGATTATGTCTTTATCATATATGAAGACACAGTGAGATTTTGGAAATTAAACTTTAATTCAAACTTATCGAGCACGAATAACTGTCATCCTAGCCATTCTTCCACAGAAGTGTCTATTCCTGTCTTCTGTGCACACCTCACCATTGCAACAATTGCAATGAATTAACACTTAATATATAGTTCATCACACATCTGCTTATATTGAACATTCCCAAGAATGACAGCTCATCTAATTCTACACCTGCCACGCAGTAGTAATTCAAAGATCCGCAAGCTCCTCTACATTGCCATCTGATGAATATACCAGTACTTGACAGCATAGCATGATTATACTACTAACGTCCCACAGACTGCATGACACTTGTATATTGTATATGCATACTCTGAAAAGAAATGCATAAAATACTATTTTTAGGAAAAGTCAGATTTAAAGACATATATTGCAGACTTATTTCATTGAATATTAAAAGCATTGTTAGGGCATGGCAAAATACGCCCATGGTAATTCCAACAAAAGGCCTTTAACTCTGGTGAAAGTGACGTGCTGAACCAAAACTCAAACTTGACCTGTATTTTGTACAAGTAAACACACATATTCCAAATTACATTCAACTCAGTTGAGACTATCTAAAGTTATCATCTGGAATCCAAAAGTGAACTAATAGACAGACGCACGGCATAATACATAATAACATAATACATCCCATTTTTTAAACAGACATAAATGGGTGTATATAAACAATCAGTTAGTATCCAAACACTATCCCCACTGGAATTATGTAGCAAAGACATGAGATTAAGAACTAGAATTCCAACCATATCCACTGTACCATTTCAGAGAACACAACGGTTAAACTACGCACAAATGTGAATATATAACTTTATTCAGGGCACCTTATTGAGTATAAACATTATTGAAATGATTGTCCCAATACTTAAGTCACTGAGTTTAATTTGTTTATAACAATGATGCAGTTTTCTGACTATTTGGATAACTTATTTTGGCATGATTATTTATTATTCCATCCGCAGGTCCGGGAACACCTCAGTGGATTGTTTCACATCACTTTAATTTGTCTTTAAAAGCACATCAGGTTATTGGATATTTATAAGGCCATCCTGGCTATGGTTAATTAAGTTTATATAGCATCATCAGTATTCTGTGAACTAAAGTGCAAAATGCGGTGATTATTCAACCCCTCCCGGCCCTTTTTTTTTTTATCTCCAGTTACCCTTCACAGGTATTATTTTATTTAGTTTTATTCCATACCTTGACACTTAGAAACACCCACTCTGCTAGAGATTATACGTTGGAATTGATATTATTTATTTTGGACTTTTTTCCATAGGTAGGGAATGTACACATAAATTCAACAAACATACAACATAAGGCGGTTTGTGAAAGATGCAGAATCCGATTTGATTGTCACCAGATCATCCAGTTACAACATGAACAACAACGGAAATTTACATCAAAAGCCATTTTAGTCATCCAAATTTACCAACTCTTTACCAACAAATACTCACAGCAACAGCGGACAGTCAGCAAATTTTGGGACACATTTTTGCCATTGGCCAATTTTTGAAATTCACGCACCCCTCGATTCACCGCTGACAAATAATCGAGGTGGATAAAATTAACAGGTTTGATAACTCAGAGCTTTGAGGGATAGGTTCCTCGACTCAAATATTATTTAACCCCGAAGCCGAAGAAATAGTAATTTAGGTCAATTTTAGGAGGTGTCAAATCAGATTATGCATCTTCAAAGTGATCAGTATAAAAACTTACGGTTGTAAATTGAATACATCCGAGTTCCAACTTTGGTCTAGTGTACGTCTTTTTACTTCCACAGCAAGACTTCTAGCTGACCATCCTCTATAAAATATAACATACAGGTCTTATAAAATGACATGCACTAGTATATGAAATGATATGTACATAGATTTACTTAAAATTTCACATATTGTTCTGGATATAAATCTGTTCAATGTACCGGCTGCCACATACAAAGAAAACATTATTGCAGGCATGTTCATACTATGGTTTGATGACAGGTGAAATATCCAGTGTGTGTGGGGGGTGAGTAATCACATTCTTCATGATTTCGAGTCAATTTGAGTTTAGTGCATATTAATATTAATTTTCAGTTGTACTTCATCGTAAATGATTTGTGCAAATGATTTGTACCAGTACGGTACTTCAGCCTAATTTCTATAGCTGGATGCGTGCTTAAAGGGACGGGCGGCCTTCATTTAGGTTATAGTTTAGAAATAACAAGAAGATACTATTTTATCACATAATTTGGCCATAAAAGCAGTTTCATATAAGAAATAAACGGCGGTTTCAATGTGGTCATGGGATTTTGACCGCCAGAAAAAATCAGCAAACTGCATGAACCCCGAAGGGGTTCATGCGGAGTTTGCTTATTTTTTAACGCGGTCAAAACCCATGACCACGTTGAATCCGCCGTTTATTATTTATATTTATATACTTAAATTCATTATGAACTAGGATTGTCTGTCTTTCTCATTATTTATTCATCTATTTAAATGAACACATGGAGTTCAATTCAGAAAGTGCGAATCCTCGTTTTTTGGAAAACCAAACATTTTGAGAATCCGTTCTTGAAGAACGGAAAAAAACGCAATTTCACAGTTCAGTATACAAATATGACAAACTGTCCTGTTTAGCTAGTAACTAATGTAGACGTGTTGATTTCAAGAATGATAGCGTAACTGAAACTAACAATTAAGTTTCGGCTGTGGATAAGAAATCGACAACACGCCGTTCTACCATAATGATATATTCGTGAGGTTCGGGTTAATATTTGTAGTGGTAAGTAAAATGATAAAACGTTATTAAGTAGCAGGATTTTTGAAAAACAACATTCAGTAACACCGGGCAACAACACTGATTATAGACTAAAATAAATTTCTTGCCAAATCCGGACGTACTATATAGATACTCAAGCAGTCGGCAATGTCCGACAATCCCCGGTCATTTCCGGGACCAATGTGTTCATAAACCTATGAACGACATTGGAAGTGACGTCACGTTGCGTTCATAGGTTTATGAACGCATTGAATACGGGGGCGTGTCTACCGTAACGCTATGGGGGAATCGGGGGAGATATTAGGTGTATGTAAATATAATTATCGGTAATAGACACGTTTAATATCAGCGCGTGCAATGACGTCACGGCGTTCTTCAAATAACTTGCGATCGCTGTAGTTTATGATTGTTGTTTTCGATGAATATTTCGCGTTGCTTCGGGTTTATTTGATCATGTGATAAAAGGTATCTCAAACTCGTCCTATTTTATACGTAATTTATCAACCTCGTCCTCTAAATTCTATTTGAGCCTCGGTAAACCTCGGCTCAAATCGAATTTAGTGAACTCGGTTGATAAATTCCGTATAAAATAGAAACTCATATGAGATCCTCTATATATATACTTAATTTGCATTGTTATCTGGTTTTATTTTGGTAATAAATCGTTCATAAATGAACAATATTGAAAAATATCAAAAAGTCCAAAAAGTTCAAAAAGTTCAAAAATTTCAAAAAGTTCAAAAAGTTCAAAAATTTCAAAAAATTCAACAAAATTCAAAAATTTCAAAAATTTCAAAAATTTCAAAAACTTCAAAAATTTCAAAAACTTCAAAAATTTCAAAAACTTCAAAAACTTCAAAAATTTCAAAAACTTCAAAAACTTCAAAAATTTCAAAAACTTCAAAAATTTCAAAAAGTTCAAAAATTTCACAAATTAAAAAAAAATTAGTACTTTTTATAGGCGCCAAATTACCATCCAAGACGTATACCCTTATAAACTGCGGGTCAGTCCTAGTAACGCGCACGTCAACGCGTTTGAAGTTTTTGAAGTTTTCAATGCAAATGTCACTTTAACATTATCCCACAGTGAGTGCCTAGTGTTACTTTAACATTCATCCATAGTGAGTGCCTTGTGTCACTTAAACAATCATCCCCCGTGAGAGCCTATTGTCCCTTTAATATTCAAATACTGAGTGCATTTTGTCCCTTTAATATTCAGGGCGGAAGCTGCCCATCGTTCAGCGAGGTCATCACGTGATATACATGTAGATAATACATCGTTCACATGGAGAGACTTCGTTCGGCGAGCGCAGTGTATCACTTTAACATTCAAGACTGAAGCTATCCCCATCAAGGTCCTCACGTAATATACATGTAGATAATACACCATGCATAGGAGTGGCCTAAATCTGATAGTTGGTTAACAGGTAAAAAACAGTACCAATATGTCTCACCTGTAATTAGATCGGATATAGTTATGGTTCCTAATATGCAGCCAATTGGGGTCCATATCATCATAACAGGGATATTATGTCCGTACACACAACTATTTCAGCGATGGATGAACAGAGATTTGATATCTAGATTTTTGTTATCGATCTCTCAAACGAGGGGCCAGCACCCGTGGTTCAAACTGTTGTTGGCAAGACACCACACAACATGCCAAAATGTGTGATGGGCGCAAGTATAGGCAGCTCCAGTGAGTGCATTCTAGTTTAAATTGTTTCTGGGCCAGAAACTCGTGTTCGTGTTCACGGATAAAGATGCAGATAAAGATGGATAACTCTAAAATCAAGTGGTAATAATAACCACTTAATAACCCCGAAGCCAAAGAAATAGTAACTTAGGAGCGTCTGATTGGATTGAGTACCTTTAAGCCAAAATCTTTGCAAAAACAGTAAAAAAACATGCAGGAAAACAAATTTTCAGTTGCGGAAAAAATTGTTTGTTGATCCCATCGACCACACACCCACCCCGGCATACGTGCCCGGAAAAAAATCCCCCCCGACTGGATTGAAAAATATTCAACTTTTTGCAAGAACAATTATATTATTATTTTCTGATGATTTGCCAATCATGAAGTAATGTGGATTAGCTGGATTATGAACTGACAGCGGGTAGAATGTAGAATGGGTCGATTACAATAACATTTGGTGCGATTTGAATGCGATTGTTGATTGTGCCAATAATTTTACCTTCGCCTTCCACAGCGCAACGGAACATTTTCATTGAACGATTTGGTAGTGTCCATTCGGAAGTAATGTAGTTTTCCATTGAAGTTGATGTTTGTAAATTAATTTACTGTTTAAGTGTTTTATATTCATAAGACATTTGTTTGTGAAAAATCATTATAAATGTGTTAAATATTGACGAATGCGTAGTTCCCAAATTGCGAACTAGAATCGAGTATGTGGTCATTTTTCCAAGAATTCTTTGAGCGCCCTATACGTATTAAGTGACATGACCGACTACATGTTCGTACTCTAACATAAATTTTCACGCGAGGAACGAATGCATGACCAAATTCTTAATTTATTTTATAAGCCAACAAGACAGGTACAAAAATCGCCATTATATGACAATATATCTGGCCATCATATCGGTGGACAGGCATGTTGTCGACCAAACAGGCATGTCAGGCCGTCACAAATATGTCCTGGCGTTTCGCTGGTGAAACGTTCAGATGACCACGATCGTGAGTGGAGGAATCGGGCCTGACGAAAATCGTGGATAGTTTGTATACACGATTGCGATATCGTCGTAGATGATGATATCGTGGATTGTTCGTTATATAAGCATGACATTGACTACCTTACGATCATTCCATCTAAGAATGTATTACATCACAAGTGGAGGTAGTCAAGGATACGCCACGATTTTGCAAATTTAAGGCAGATTTCCACCAAATTGATACCCATTCTACTCCATGATTCGAGAAATCTAATCGTGTGACGTAAAGATGGAAAAGTGGCGCATTTGAGTCAGTGTTGCATGGAAGGGGGAGAGGAGCACCAAAATTTATCAAACTTTTTAGCGCCGAATTCCACCAAATTGATACACATTCTTCTCCATGATACAATAACTAACATAAGTGGCGTGTGATTTAAATATGTCAAAAGTGGCATTTAAAGTGTGATTTAACGATGGAAAAAGTGGTGCCATTTGAGTCAGGGTGCAATGAAGGGGGAGGGATGCCAAAATTGATTAAACTGTTTTCAGCGCCGATTTGCACCAGATGGATACAAATTATTCTCAAACAAACGTATACATAATCATCTCCATGATATCAGGAGTCTAATCGTGTGGCTGAAAACGCCAAATTGGCGCCATTAGTTTAAGAGATGGGGGGCACTATATTTAATACGAATTAGTTTGTCGCCGATTTCCACAAATTTTATATATATTCATCTTCGTTGCTCAGGTTAAATTGATGTGAAAGCCTCTGGTGTGCACGTGTAGTGTGGACATGTATGTGGTGGGAATAGAGAATAGTCTTGACCAATGTGTTTTAAAGAAATGCCCTGTTGCTCATCTGTCCATGGTGTTGTAGTGGCCAATTATTCTCAGTCTAAAATAAAAGTTGCTATATATATCAGCTTTAACCGACACAGCGAGCTTTAAGTTGTGTGTTAGTCCATGAGTCTGTTCTAAAACTGAAAGAAATTATGTGTATTGGGTGATATAATCTTGTCAGCTTCCAGTATTGGAGGATCCTACTGTGCTACTGACTATTTCCTTTATCTCAGAATAAACTATTTGACTGCACACTGTCACCACTATTGCGAACATAACGTTTTTGATTTTCAATGCATTTCCATTTCTCTTGACAAATTGTATCTATCTTGCGGAAAATAACTTGAATGGGACAGACTCAATTGTGTTATAATACATTACCCAGTCTAACATGCCATCCTCTAACGATTCAAGGTCCCTCATTTTGCAAGAATATATGCATCTCTTAAATACAATAATAGTATAATTCTTTTTGAACTCACTTTATGAATGTCCTAATTCCCGTCCCCATACAAATGACAGTTGAGAAGATGTAATTGTTCAAGTGACTTAATTAGGTCACTACATATCGAGGCTGTGAAATGTGAACGCCAAAAACTCCTAAAAGAACGAAATATTTGGAGATGGCTATACAAATTTTGTTGATATTCGCGGCTAAATATTCTCATCAATGTTACATGTATAGCGTCCCTACTTGGTGGAAATAGGTGCCAATCATAATTGTATCAGCTTTGGTGTTCATCTCTTCCACATTAATGACTCCAACGGTGCCCCTTTTCCCATATCTAAACCACATCCATTAGATTCATGATATCACGGAGATGATTACGTGCATGTGTGGTAATCGGCAACTAAACAAATTCTTATCAAATTCAGTGCCTCCCCATTTCTCATCCAAGCGACCACCAATTAAATCACACGATAAAATTCCGCGTATTATGAGGAAAAATATGTATCAATTTGGAGGAAATGGGCGTTTACTTATATGTTGGTCCCGAACAACACCATATCATGGAGATTATGTTGTATCAGTTTGGGGAAATCCCCATTTTTTGCACTTGGCACAAACAGCATCTTTTTAGAAAATTTTAACAAACCATTATCTTGCTCATAATAAGTTACACGTGTTAGTCACTTTGGTGCCATATAGTTGGTCAACATGAAGGTGTATGTGACAGACAGACCCGATATTCGCGAATGCAAGCACCAACCTTTATGCCTTCAACGGGTCCACACAATATGATTCCTCGTATCATTGGATAATAATGTCTATGAATTTGTTGGAAATTTGCGCTAAACATATTTCTATAGATGTTGTCCCTCCTCGCCCTATCCTTGACTCAAGTGGCGCCATTATGACATCTCTACTCATTATGAAGATGAATATATATAAAATTGGTGGAAATCGGCGACAAACTAATTCGTATTAAATATAGTGCCCCTATCTCATAAACAAACGGCGCCAATTTGACGTATTTTAACCACACGATTAGACTCCTGATATTATGGAGATGATTTTGTATAAGTTTGGCGGAGAAGAATTTGTATTCATCTGGTGCAAATCGGCGCTGAAAACAGTTTAAGCAATTTTGGCATCCCCCCTTCATTGCACCCTTGACTCAAATGGCACCACTTTTGCAATCTTTAAATCACACTTTAAATGCCACCTTTGACATATTTAAATCACACGCCACTTATGACAGCTTTAAGACACGCCGTTGCTCCTGATGTCATAAATGTAATAATGTAAAGTTTGGTGATAATCGGCGACCAAATACATTCTCATCAAATGAAGTGCCCCTCCATCTGTCATCCAAACCGCAACAACTTGGCGTCTTCATATCACAAGATTATAGTTCTTGTATCACGGAGAAGAATGTGTATCAATTTGGTGGAAATCGGCGCTAAAAATTAATAAATTTTGGTGCCCCTCTCCCCTTCCATGCAACACTGACTCAAAGGCGCCACTTTTCCATCTTTACATCACACGATTAGATTTCTCGAATCATGGAGTAGAATGAGTATCAGTTTGGTGGAAATCAGCCTTAAACAGTTTTATCAATTTTGTTGCCCCTCTCCCCTTCCGTGCATCCCTGATTCAAATGGCGCCAATTTTGCCATATTTAAATCACACGATTATATTTCTCGTATCATGGAAACGAATGGATATCAATTTGGTGGAAATCGGCGTTAAAAAGTTTTGTCAATTTTTGTGCCCCTCCCCCGTCCGTGTACACCTGACTCAAATGCCGCCAAGTTGGACATTATGAAATCACTCAATTAGATTCCTCGTTCCATGGAGAAGAATGTTTATCAATTTTGTGTAAATCGGCGCTAAACCGGTTTATCAATTATTGTGCCCTCTACCCTTATGTGCACCCCTGACTCAAATGGATAATGTATCAGTTTGATGGAAATCGGCGACAATCCCCCCTTTGCGCCCCTGAAAACAACAGCATTACTTTAGCAAATTCTAACCCGCACCATTATCTTTCTCACAAAAAAGTACCCCAAATAGAGTCCTCTGTTGTTATCTAGATGGTCCCCTTTGGATTTATATAGAACACAGACAGACAGACATACATAATTTCGCAAATATATATATATATATAGATGACATAATTAGAACATATTTAAAGGCACACGTTGTGCTCGGATAGTTTTGACAAAGGGTGTTCAAGTTGAAAGCAAATTTAAGCGGCGAAAATGAGTTTTCTTTAGCTACAACAATGCTGATAAAACAACAAATTAATCTGTTTCTTCAGATTTCACTTACAGCTAAAGTATTGGTTGAAATATTTAAGGTTTGCAGAATCAAAGTTCCAAACACTACGTGTAGTTTATTTATTTTGCGTTCTAAATTTACTATAAACCATATAATTGGTCAATTTAACCATATTTTTCCAACTGTATTGCAAATATTGTAATGATAATTATTGGCTCAACAGCACTCGGGGAAACTACACAAAGCTCGCTTTATTGACGTTTCGGACTGTGACTGAAAACAAATGTATTTATCGGACGATTGCAATGGCGTAATTATCGCTTGGACTCGGGGACGGGGCTAGAGGGTCTTCGTTGGGGGAGTGACGTCCACATTGGAGTTTCCAACTGCACCCCACCCCCTTGAACCGGACCAAAACCCACCAGTTAGCGTAACCCATTTGCACCCCGACGTTGTGTATTGATTTGTCACAACCGTTCCCTTAAAGTTCTGGATTATGGGCGACTCTGAATGAATCGGTAGTTTTGTGGTCACTAGCCAGAGGGAAGAACACAATCTAATGGGCTGCAAATCATTCTGTATAAGAACATTTTGAAATCTTAACCAGACAATTACAAAAATAATAGGAAATAGTGGTTTAACTTCAGGCAAAATCACACGGACACGGGCGAGGGTCACACCGGGGTGCCCATGGTTCGGCCCGTGGTGAGAACATTTTTATTTCTGAAAATGAAAATAGCAAATTCCTGGCATTTAGACCGGCATCAACCTTTGCAATTGTTGGAAATTTCCACCTGGCACCTGTGACACTCCCATGTTTCCTTTTCACTAAGTAAGAATTCTTAGACATGATGAGATTTATTAACATTACAAGTAAACATGTAAATGAGCAGTCACGGTGCTAAAATACATTACAACTTTACTTTAAGCTTGCGTGGTAGAGAATTTTCTCTCTGTTGAGAACTTGGAACCCGATAAACTGGATTCTTTTGTCTCCACGTTAAGTCACACTTAATGGTCAAACCAGGAGACAATAGACCAGCACTTATGGATTCGATGAGTCAGTGTAACCCACGTTGAGACAGTTATCTAATCAGTCTTAATGGTTCCAATTTCCCTTAGATGAATACTATTAACATACACGTGCAATACAGATAAAATGGACGTATAGCTGGTCCACCAATATACTCAGATTTTCGTCTCCTTTTAGACACTTTAATTAGGAGAGATAACTCTTCCTGGAAATTACAGATTAAATTATATTAACATACTCACGACCGTCCAGCTGTCATTGTATAGGGTTACACACCTCTCCCCGACGGTTGGAAAATTTCCAACCGATGGCAATTTCAGTCCACAATTTTAACCAAAAGTAGGAAATTATTATTTTCTTAAATTAATTAGAAGTTTTTAACTGGCCATGGGGAGCCTGAGAAACCTGGATCCAATCTTTCCAACACTGACACCAATTTTGACAACTAACACCCCCTAAGGTTTGATAATTTCCAACTGATGGTAATTTCTTTAAAAAAAATTGACCACAAGTAGGAAATGTGCAAAAGTTGGTATAAAAACAACAAATTCCACACCAATAAATTGGTGGAAAATAAAATTACAAGAACAAGTTCAACCAATCGTTGGTGTGAAATTTCCAACCACTGTTTCGTCAGACGTGAAATTTCCAACTGTTGAAAACTTTTAACATAGTTGGGGTGACGCACCCCAACCCCATATCGCCACGGTCCTGGTTGGCCTGTCAAATATCCTTCCGATATTGCAGGAGCGTCAAACTTTCCGCCAGTAACACACATGCGCGGTTCCGTGTTTATCACACGATCGATAACCATATCATAACTGACACCACCGTCTCTACTGGTGTACAAGCATATGGAAACACACCATAATAGCCAAATGTCCCGACTCTGGGACGTATTGTATTGTGAACTATCCCTGGTTAGTCTGGTCGATAAAAGGTTTGGTCTAGAATAAATTTGGACTAAGTTGGTATTTATTTCATTTTGAAGAGGAATATATCCTCTACAACATATTCAAAAGCCGCTGAAATCAGCTTTGATCAAACATTTTTACAGAGATTTAAAAAAGTGCCCATTTTCGACCTTGTGAAGTAAGTTTTTCTACAACATCCCTCATCGGCGACACCAGAACGGATTAATCCTCCATCCGATATATACCAGTTTGTGTGAAATTAGAGTATAAAGGGCGAATAGAATGACAGGGGAAGAAAATAATGTAATCGCGGCGATGAAATGGCTGTCAAAATGGCCGCAACTCCAATCCATGCTACGACGAAAGCAACATATTGGATACCGACCTATAAGCGAAAATACACATTGATAATTTGCAAGTATATTATTATATATCTTTAAAGGTACACATAATTAAAACAGATCTAAGTGAATGATTTATCGATCACTGCAACGCACGTTAACCCAATGATTTATGTTCAGGTTTTCTGCTTAGAATGCATCCAACAGTCGGGCCAAAAACAGTTATTTCGGGCATTCAACACACGAAGTAATATTTCGTCACACAGTGAGTGGTAGTTTCATTTTGGAATGGTGATTAATTATTAGCGCGCACCGCGTGTATACTGTTCTCCAATGTTTTGATATATGTGGTCCTATGGAAATTTTATTTATAGATAATTGGTTTTTCCGGTTTAAAAGTCGAACTGCGCGACCAGGAGGCCGGTTTCGGTAAAAGGTGTAGTTGGGAATTCAATTTCGTTTATTGTCCTTTACATTATTATGTCAATAAAGTAGAATTTTTGGTTTGTGACAAACTATGTCAATTACCAATAAAAGAAATTTAAAAGATAATTTGTAAGTCTTATATTTCAACTTTTATAGATATTTTTCGTTCTGCAGCCCACTGATGGTTGTGGTCGGAGACGGCCGAGTCGGCCGCCGGTTCGTTAATTAGGTGCTGGTTGTTATTGTTATTTTAACGGAATTCTCAGATGGTCATTAGCGAAACCAATATATTTTATATTCTATAATTACATGGGTATATAATATATGATCTTGAGCGTGTTACCATTTCTGACTATGGGTTTCTTGTTGAATATAACGCAGAAACTGAGTGCACACCCTTGCTGTGTAAATTCCAGTTATATTTCCGGAATTTTCAACACTCTCTGTGATAATAAACCGTACACGTATGTCGTGATGTTGATTATACTGTAAAGACACATTCAACTCTTCAACAGAATAGTACCGTATCTCACTAGATCGAACATACTGTACATCGTACATTTTATTTAATACCGATGTTCATACTGCTTTCAAACCGGTTTCTTAGTAGACAATTTTGTTCAAATTACTTCAATCAGCACTTTACTAAGGGAATATGTACCACGCAATGCACACTATTAGTTTTCAGTATCTTGTTGTTTGAAATTATATTACCATTGCCACCCACATACTTGCGCTAAATATCAGGTCATCAGCGTTTAAAGTTATTAGTTCTGCGTTTACCATTCACTCAATGTTGCTATTTATGATTGTGTATGCAGCATATATGACTATTGCGTAACATTAGGGAGATGCGGTTGCAGAAAAGGAAGTCCGTTTTGCGTATATGTGGCCTTAGTGCATATAATTTCGAGGTATAAAGACAGTCTCTGCCACAGAGTATGTAGGCAAATTTGGTTATGTTGAGCATTTATTGAAGCTAGTCTATTGTACTCGTTTGTATTTTGATAAATTGCGTTCATGGTATACCACCATGTTTTTGTGTGATAAAATCGAAATATTCGTGTTTAATCACTTGACCGGAGGCAAATATGACTACTATTTTGAGACACGGACAATAGGATCTACACATTTACCTAGTACCACATGAATAGCTCTCATACTGTTCTATAGTAGTGAATTTTGACAGATTTTGTGTTGTAGATTTAAAAATAAATGATTATCGGTCACATTCATGAGACTGTATTCATTACATACATTTCTGCTTCTAGAACAGGTCACATGGTCAATATATCCCTATTATATCACATTTAACTGTTTAATTAGACATATATTACGCGATTCAAGATAAACAGTACAGTTAAAACTGCGCTATTTTTATGTTTCTTGGCGCCCAAAAAGTCCATATTTAATCGTTGTGTGAAACCTGGCTTTCGTTTGCTCTCTCTCTCGATACATTAGAGAGAATTCTTACATCTATTATTAAAAGCTCCCCTTAAACTCTGAAATTGTAAATTTCATTCGATTTTGTCCATTCAGGCGGCCATATTGGGACAGACATTCTACCGATATTGTTTACGACTAAGCATTGTTTGTGCCTATTTTATTTTATTACTAATTTGGTATTAGTTGGAGCACCTACCACCGAAATTAAGAAATTTTCGATACCAACTGCCATCATGGACGCCATCTTGGAATACAGAAAAAGCTCAAAGCGGATTTTTGCTGATTTTGGATATGTTATAGAGGATTTATTCCTCTTCAAAATGGAATAGATACCAACTTAGTCCAAATTTATTCTAGGTTGACCCTAAAATTTTAGTTTATCGACCAGACTAGATATGGCCTTTGCAAGCATATGGGTAAACTAGTCGCCATTCAAATATCGCATGCTTTGTATAAAATATAACATCTAACTGGAACGAGGGATTGACTGCAACCCCCCAGTGTTGTATTTGCTTTCTTTGAGCACACAATTGAACATAATAATTGGTTTTTGTTGTCATGCTTCAGGAATGTAGATAGTAGTACATGTACATGTATGTAGGAGCAAATGATATTAAACAGTTGTATAACGTTATTCACACTAAAGAGACTCACACATTCACAATTGATATATACATGTAATATATATTAATTTCATTTAATCCTTTTTACTCACTTTACTTACTAACTAAACTGAGTCACTCACCTTTGCCGTATAAGGGAGGAACTAAAAGGGACGTTCTTTATTGGCCCACACGACAGTGGTTGGGATTTATTTAAAGGTCAGTAAGTAGGCTTAATGCTATTTAATTTCTTTACTTGTTTTCATTGTTACGTTCTTATGACTTTTCAAACCTTATATTGTATCTGCAAGTTTGTATAACCTTTAATAAACACAATTTTAACTGAAATCAGTCCATTATAATATGTGTGGAAAATAAGGTTTAGTGGGAGTAAAATTGGTTTGGTAGCGAGGCCCAACAACAATCAATTTGGTCTACCGGAATTATGGCGCGCATTGCAGCTTGGAACATGACAAACACAACAAGAAATTAATAGGTTGACGGTTATTTTTTATAAAGATACTACCGGGCAGGTTATTCTGATAACAGCATAACCCACTGTGATATTATGGGTTGTTCGTGAATTTGGATTTAGTTAAACTATTATGTTCATGTTGTTGGCACCAATTATTTATTAATCAGAAGGCATCACGATGGAGTCTTCATGTCTTCCGTGATTACCGGTCCAATTTATAATAGACATACACATTCAAGTGTACATTATGGCACTTTCCAAACATAAAACAAGATTTTCATTTAGAACAAGTAAAGTGGATAAATACCCGATGCCATGATAAGACTGTTGGCACATGAGACAGAAATCCACATTAGCTTCGTGGGGTGAATTCCTTTGTGACCACATATTCAAGAATCACTATACAGTATACATATGGATGCTTCGCCCAGACATCCATTGCACTCTTGACAAACTCAAATAGTTTGGAATTCCTGCCATCGTGAATTTACCAACTTTTCATCTTTGTATTATAAGATGCAATTCTTGAGAAGCGTTGGTCCTTTTTGTAGATATTGCCTGTCCATCATGAGAGCTCACAGTGTCACAGAAAACATATTGTCTTTACAATTCCGTTTAATCACTGTGAATGTGAATTGTACATCTGTTAAGGAAGTTGTCTTGACACCATTTGCTAATTTATTCAGAAAGCATCTCAGATCACAGAGCTGAACTTCTGATAGATAGTTCATGTTATGAACAGAATGTAGATCCGAATTGTCCCTGAGAAATAGAAAATAGAACAATTTAGTAAGTATACATACATACCTGATTTTAACAATTCTCAACCTCGCGAAAAATCATAACGAGTTGAAACAACACACATCTACATAACATGGTATTATCTTATGTCGACCAAATAAGATACTTTTTGGACAAATCTATGTATTTTTTAAACGAAATCACCTGCAATTTTAATCATGAACAACAATTCCCTCTGTGCACGAACACGATATTACTGTACATATGATGAGATCGCTTATTTATGGAACACCGAGCGCGATTAGCCAGCAATGAGCAAAATATAAGTCCTGACATATAATAATCCATGTTCAGAAATCAGAATAGTATCTGTATTTGTAGAGTCATACCACGAGGAAATATAAACACCACACAATAACGGGAGTTGTTTCATTTCACACACGACTTAAACATTCGTTTTGTTAACGGAATCTGTTGATCGGAGGATATGGAATAAACACAGAACACAACTCGTGTTTGAATTGACCGCGTTTTACACAAATCGTTGTTAATGGCGGAGGAAATTATTGCACTCGATCTACGACTCGCGAAATATATTTCTATGCCATGCTCAAATCGTTGTGTAAAACGCGGTCTAATCAAACACCCGTTGTGTTCTGCCTATGTAAAACATCATCACCAATAAGACCGAACATGGAAAACATATATTTACTGCATGATCCTACCCTTATTCCATTCAATAAACCCATTATATAGACTGTGATATTAAACGTTCGTTTAATAACAGGAAATAGTGTCAGGTGACCTTTAACTTCCGGTTTGTCGTCTGTTGACATTCCGTACGCTACGTCGAAAAATACTATGGCTTCCAATATTTTTCTAACAAATTATAATGAATGAAGAGTTTCAAAAGTGATATCATTAAATATACGCCATTAAATACATCAGAGAGTCTATATTTATCTTTACGCGGGAAAAACAACGCATAGTTACGTAAAACGTCATCGCATGCATTATAGAAGCCGACGTTAGTTTCGCGTCCCATTTATTGATATAATTATGTTTTGTCTAGGTTTTGGATCATGTAAAAATTGAATATACAAGTCATCCCTTATTTATAGCGGAATTTACATAACTTGTCCAGTAAATTTGGTCTGGACCTCGCCAAATGCTCGGTCCAGACCTAATTTACTGGATTCGTTTTGTAAATTCCGCTATAAACAGGGGACTCATTTTCCATATTTTGGCGGCCGTTTTGGCAGCCATTATGAACCAAGGTAACAATTTTGGTTCCAATGAGTTGGAATATTCATATGTAATGAGATGCCTCACCTACATAACAAAGTTCTGTTCATTTCTTGTTGAAATATGACTAGAATCCCAATTGTGATTGTTTGTGAAATCTTATGTCGCTTCTGTAAAATAGATTTTTTTAGGGATTGGACGGGGATAGGACCCCAATAATGGCACATGTCATTGCTCCAATGATCCGTTAATATAAGACATACAAAATAAAGTCACATTTCTCAACCAGTTCCAAACAGCATAAACTGATCTAGAAGATATTTGTGAAAAAACGTCATATTTTGGCGGCAATCTTGGATGTGGAGTTTCAATTTCGCCCTATACAAGTGGCATAATATCTTAACTTCACGAAAATATATACATTGCATACAGTTTACAAGATTTTCCCGATATAATTTGCAATAAACTGACTTAGGGTCTTGTCTGAAAAACGGCGGCCATGATGGACGCCATCTTGTCTGGAGTCTACACGGCCACCTTTTTTCTTGTTAAGATTGCTTAAAACTTGAAGGACATAATAAGGACAAAAATGAGTGGGGTAAAGTTAAGTCCCAGGGGGGTGCAAGGGTACCACTATTATATCCCGGACTAATTGGACGATGATTTTGCAACATGGGTCTCAACTTATAGCCGCACATGTTTCGTTGAAAACATATGAATATGATGCATCGTGAGTGACTGATCCGTGTTCACACATCAGTTCGCGATCATTAATTCAGAAGAAGAGAATATCGAAACACCCAGCTGTGACCAACCAATTCGGACTAAACGTTCTACGTTGTTGTTTATATTGTCATGTACTAGCCAGTCACTAATGGTTGACGTCAAAGCTTTTGTGAATTATTCTGGTGCGATATACTCTTGTGTAACTTAAAACCAGTCAACAATCAACAACTAGAAATTATCGATGTGTACATACATCGGCCGGTCAGATTAATATACCACTAATATTAGTTATTCGTAATTCTTATCAGTAGTAGTTCATTATAAGACTACTATTAGGTAAGTTTAATTCTTATCAACAGTTCATTGTAGGACTACTATTAGCTACTGGTAATTCTTATCAGTGATAGTTCATTATGTGTCTATTAAATATTCGTACTTCGTATCTGTAATAGTGCAACATACGACTACTATTAGCCATTCGTTAATTCTTATCAGTAGTAGTTCGTTATTCGACTACTATTCGCTATTCGTAATTATTATCAGTAGTAGTTCGTTATGCGACTACTATTACTATTCGTAATTCTTATCAGTAGTAGTTCGTTATGCGACTACTATTAGTAATTCTTATCAGTGGTAGTTCATTATGCGTCTATTATTAAATATTCGTAATTCTTACAGTAGTAGTTAATTGTGTGACTACTGTTAGCTATTCGTAAGTTTTATCAGTTTGTAGTTAATTATGTGACCACTATTAGCTATTCGTAATTCATATCAGTAGTAGTTCATTATGTGACTACTATTAGCTAGTCGTAATTCATATCAGTAGTAGTTCATTATGCGACTACTATTAGCTATTCGTAATTCTTATCAGTAGTAGTTCATTGTGCGACTACTATTAACTATTCGTAATTCTTATCAGTAATGGTTCATTATGCGACTACTATTAGCTATTCGTAATTCATATCAGTGGTAGTTCGTTATGCGACTACTATTAGCTATTCGTAATTCATATCAGTAGTAGTTCGTTATGCGATCACTAATATTTATTCGTAATTCTTATCAGTAGTAGTTCATTATTCCACTATTATTAGCTATTCGTAATTCTTATCAGTAGTAGTTCATTATGCGACTACTATTAGCTATTCGTAATTCATATCAGTGGTAGTTCATTATGCAACTACTATTAGCAATTCGTAATTCTTATCATTAGTAGTTCGTTATGCGATCACTAATATTTATTCGTAATTCTTATCAGTAGGAGTTCATTATTCCACTATTATTAGCTATTCGTAATTCTTATCAGTAGTAGTTCATTATGCGACTACTATTAGCTATTCGTAATTCTTATCAGTAGTATATCATTATGCGACTATTATTAGTAATCGTAATTCTTATCAGTAGTAGTTCATTATGCGACTATTATGAGCTATTCGTAATTCTTATCAGTAGTAGTTCATTATGCGACTGATATTAGCTATTCGTAATTCTTATCAGTAGTAGTTCATTATGCAACTAATATTAGCTATTCGTAATTCTTATCAGTAGTATTTTATTATGCAACTAATATTAGCTATTCGCAATTCTTATCAGTAGTAATTCATTATGCAAATAATATTAGTCATTATGCCGCTACTATTAGCTATTCGTAATTCATATCAGTAGTAGTTCATTATGCGACTACTATTAGCAATTCGTAATTCTTATCAGTAGTAGTTCGTTATGCGATCACTACTATTTATTCGTAATTCTTATCAGTAGTAATTCATTATTCCACTATTATTAGCTATTCGTAATTCTTACCAGTAGTAGTTCATTATGCGACTACTATTATATATTCGTAATTCATATCAGTGGTAGTTCATTATGCGACTACTATTAGCTATTCGTAATTCTTATCAGTAGTATATCATCATGCGACTATTATTAGTAATCGTAATTCTTATCAGTAGTAGTTCATTATGCGACTATTATTAGCTATTCGTAATTCTTATCAGTAGTAGTTCATTATGCGTCTAATATTAGCTATTCGTAATTCTTATCAGTAGTAGTTCATTATGCAACTAATATTAGCTATTCGTAATTCTTATCAGTAGTATTTCATTATGCAACTAATATTAGCTATTCGTAATTCTTATCAGTAGTAGTTCATTATGCAAATAATATTAGTCATTATGCCGCTACTATTAGCTATTCATAATTCTTATCAGTAGTAGTTCATTATGGGACTACTATTAGCTATTCGTAATTCTTATCAGTAGTAGTTCGTTATGTGATCACTACTATTTATTCGTAATTCTTAATAGTATTAGTTCTTTATGCCACTATTATTGGCTATTCGTAATTCTTATCAGTAGTAGTTCATTATGCGACTACTATTAGCTATTCGTAATTCATATCAGTGGTAGTTCATTATGCGACTACTATTAGCTATTCGTAATTCTTATCAGTAGTAGTTCATTATGTGACTACTATTAGCTATTCGTAATTCATATCAGTGGTAGTTCATTATGCGACTACTATTAGCTATTCGTAATTCATATCAGTGGTAGTTCATTATGCGACTACTATTAGCTATTCGTAAATCTTATCAGTAGTAGTTCATTATGCGACTACTATTAGCTATTCGTAGTTCGTTGTGGGACTATTATTAGCTATTCGTAATTCTTATCAGTAGTAGTTCATTATGCAACTAATATTAACTATTCGTAATTCTTATCAGTAGTATTTCATTATGCAACTAACATTAGCTATTCGTAATTCTTATCAGTAGTTGTTCATTATTCAAATAATATTAGCTATTCGTAATTCTTTTCAGTAGTAGTTCATTATGCCGCTACTATTAACTATTCTTAATTCTTATCAGTAGTAGTTCATTATGCGACTACTATTAGCTATTCGTAATTCATATCAGTGGTAGTTCATTATGCGACTACTATTAGCCATTCGTAATTCATATCAGTGGTAGTTCATTATGCGACTACTATTAGCTATTCGTAATTCTTTTCAGTAGTAGTTCGTTATGCGACTACTATTAGCTATTCGTAGTTCATTGTGGGACTACTATTATTTATTCGTAATTCTTATCAGTAGTAGTTCATTGTGCGACTACGATTAGGTATTCGTAATTCTTATCAGTGGTAGTTCATTATGCGACTACTATTAGGTATTCGTAATTCTTATCAGTTGTAGTGCATTATGTGACTATTATTAGCTATTCTTAATTCTTATCAGTACGAAAGGTACGTTTTAATTACGTTCTTGGACGTGTGTCCTAATTGAACGGTTTGCATTTGGATTCGTGCATCTGGCCTGTTGTTTCAGTCGGGTATCTATTATTTATTCGTGCAGTATATCATAGTTTCATAGCTAATGCAACTGTAAGTTAATAATAATGATACACTTACACAATATCCACACGTTTTGGTTTGAGCATGCATGTGTGCATGCATATAGTGCAACGTGTTTCGGTGTCATATTCGACATAAGTTTGCAAGAAGTGAATATTGGAAACGTTTTGTAATAAAGGTGCATATGCAGACAAAACCCAGTTAACATACATGAATTACATTAACTCTTACATGACTATAGCTTCCTGAAATTTGTGAAATCCCTGTGCTAATACATTATCTTATATGTGTGAGTCTCACAATGGAGCCTCGTATGTAGAATAATACAACAGCGCAGGGCGTGTAATCATTGTAATGCTGCATCATCGACGCTCCCGTCATTAAGTGGTTAACTCTCGGTTTGGCATGTCCGATCACTACGAGCACCGACCACATGAGTGCCACAACAACCACAACCAAAATGACAGAAGGTGCCAGCATCACTTCAACCACCGTAACTTCAACAACCGCCACACCAACGACTGCCGCAACAAAAAAAAAACAAAACAAAAAACAACAACTTCATCTGCCACCGCCGCGTGAACAGCGGCCGCTCCTCCCGCCGCCGCGTCAACAACCACCGCAGGTAACGAGCCGAAACGTAACGTGATATACGCTTAGTATGGCACAGTCAGAAATATGCAATAATGATGATACACTCTACTATCGAACAATTTTGTCTTCTTTTTAACTAATTGGAGGACAATTACCAAAAATGTCTAAATTCTACTTTTGGCTTAAAATCAAATGTACTTTTTCACCCACTGACCGACGGGCGAAGCGCGTCCAGTGGGTGTCTATAATCGTAGGACTCATGCGTTTCTGCTGAATTGAAGTAGTACCTATGCGTTTCTGCTGAGCTGCACTGACGTTTGATCGCAAAATAAACTTATAATCATTATCAAAGCACACGTTTGGATAACACCGCCATAAACAGTGACATATTATGATGTTGAGCTCGTATCGTCAATAAAATTAGAGTTATAACTTATAAAACTAAGAATAACTGCTAAAGTATTTCTACCAATTGGGTAACTAGATTCGGGTTGAGCTGGAACTTGAGAAATTTCAATTTCAACCAATTGAAATGCCGTTGAAGACCGAAGAGTTAAATTAAGCGATTATCGCAATAGGATATTGGAACACCGTGTGCGTAACGTAACTATCATAAGTATACCATACTCTGATAACAACTTATCGCCATATTCATGCTTAAAACAGTTTAAACATGTCATCTTCTGCTTCTTTTATTTTATTTTTATGAAAATGAATAATAAATGGGGTGATAAATATGTATAATATGTATATAACGACAAATAGAGTCAAATTAGCCATTTTCCCGTGAAAGCCAGGTACAAAAATTGGTGAAATATGAGTACGAAAGTCAAAGTGTTCCCCTATCGTATTGCGATAATTGCCAACCGTCACCGCGAAGCGAAGCCTCCAATGACGATTATTAATTCATTCATTTCGGCTGTTCAGTCTTCTAAGCTATTAAAACTTTCTTGGATATCTTGGAAGGTGATTTGGAAGGATTGTTCTGATATATCTAAAACATAATTACGTGTTGTACCCTATCATTTTATGAATATATAAGTATTCCACGCAGACACACCAAGTCTCAGCTTAAAATTTTGAAAAATAACAGTTTTATCGACATAAATCGATTTGAATGGCAGATCCCATATTAAATAAATTTTAGGGCCCTGCGAATGTTTTCTGAGCTGTTTCATATTGGGCACCAGAGTCCATATTTGACCAGTTTTACCTGATAATTGTGCGACAGTACAGTCGCGTTACTTTATACGTCAACATTGGTCATTATCACTCGACAAATTTATTTCGGTATATCGTATCAACCCCTCTTTCCCCCACGTAGCCTGACTAAGTGTCAACATTGGTCTTTATCGCTCTGCTAATTTTTATCGTTTCATCGGTATGAATTCCATATCCAATTATCCACATATAAACCAACCTCTAATCCCGGTCCAATTTTTTTTTTCATCGCTATAGTCACGTTACGTAATATTTGATCACTTACTTATATACTCTCAGGTGCCTAATAATCGTGATGGCCTAATAATAGTGATGTGTGGGGATTTATGTTATCAGTAGTAGTTCGCTATGCGATCACTACTATTTATTCGTAATTCTTATCAGTAGTAGTTCATTATTCCACTATTATTAGCTATTCGTAATTATTATCAGTTGTAGTTCATTATGCGACTACTATTAGCTATTCGTAATTCATATCAGTGGTAGTTCATTATGCGACTACTATTAGCTATTCGTAATTATTATCAGTAGTGGTTCATTATGCGACTACTATTAGCTATTCGTAATTCATATCAGTGGTAGCTCATTATGCGACTACTATTAGCTATTCGTAATTCTTTTCAGTAGTAGTTCGTTATGCGACTACTATTAGCTATTCGTAGTTCATTGTGGGACTACTATTATTTATTCGTAATTCTTATCAGTAGTAGTTAATTGTGCGACTACGATTAGGTATTCGTAATTCTTATCAGTGGTAGTTCATTATGCGACTACTATTAGGTATTCGTAATTCTTATCAGTGGTAGTGCATTATGTGACTATTATTAGCTATTCTTAATTCTTATCAGTACGAAAGGTACGTTTTAATTACGTTCTTGGATGTGTGTCCTAATTGAACGGTTTGCATTTGGATTCGTGCATCTGGCCTGTTGTTTCAGTCGGGTATCTATTATTTATTCGTGCAGTATATCATAGTTTCATAGCTAATGCAACTGTAAGTTAATAATAATGATACACTTACACAATATCCACACGGTTTGGTTTGAGCATGCATGGGGTCATATTCGACATAAGTTGCAAGAAGTGAATATTGGAAACGTTTTGTAATAAAGGTGCCTATGCAGACAAAACCCAGTTAACATACATGAATTACATTAGCGCTTACATGACTATAGCTTCCTGAAATTTGTGAAATCCCTGTGCTAATACATTATCTTATATGTGTGAGTCTCACAATGGAGCCTCGTATGTAGAATAATACAACAGCGCAGGGCGTGTAATCATTGTAATGCTGCATCATCGACGCTCCCGTCATTAAGTGGTTAACTCTCGGTTTGGCATGTCCGATCACTACGAGCACCGACCACATGAGTGCCACAACAACCACAATGACAGAAGGTGCCAGCATCACTTCAACTACCGTAACTTCGACAACCGCCACACCAACGACTGCCGCAACAAAAAACAACAACAAAAAACAACAACAACTTCATCTGCCACCGCCGCGTGAACAGCGGCCGCTCCTCCCGCCACCGCGTCAACAACCACCGCAGGTAACGAGCCGAAACGTAACGTGATATACGCTTAGTATGGCACAGTCAGAAATATGCAATAATGATGATACACTGTACTATCGAACAATTTTGTCTTCTTTTTAACTAATTGGAAGACAATTACCAAAAATGTCTAAATTCTACTTTTGGCTTAAAATCAAATGTACTTTTTCACCCACTGACCGACGGGCGAAGCGCGTCCAGTGGGTGTCTATAATCGTAGGACTCATGCGTTTCTGCTGAATTGAAGTAGTACCTATGCGTTTCTGCTGAGCTGCACTGACGTTTGATCGCAAAATAAACTTATAAGCATTATCTCTGGCTACATAAAAAAATTGTGTATAAGGTGTACTCGCATTTGTTGCGTTAAAAACCAAAGGTTCCAAGTCAAGGTCCAAAATCCCCCACACACTGATGTGAGGCCTAACTCCATCTACATACAGTAATGTCCAAAGTAATTGACCACTTACCAAAAGCAGAATAATGGGTAACTTGTCAGGATTTTAAATGCTGAAAAATTACCCATAATTCTGCTGTGGTTAAGTGGTCAATTACTTTGGGCATTACTTTAACCAATATAAGGATTTGAGGTTTAATGATAACTCAATCCACATACAGTAATGTCCAAAGTAATTGACCACTTAACCACAGCAGAATTATGGATAATTTTGCTGTGGTTAAGACGTCAATTACTTTGGACATTACTGTGTGTGGATTGGGTTATCATTAACCCTCACATCCTTATAGTCGGGGAGCCAATAAGGTCCACCTGCACCCCCCCCCCGATGATTACAAATAACCTTATATTTATTGTTCCCTATTGTATCCAGATAAAGAATCCGGATTTCACCGAAAAATAAAGGTGGCCCTACTAGGTGCTAGAGCCATTTGAATCCAAGATGACCGCCATTTCCTCTAATTCCGACCAGCTGTATTTAATCGTTGTAATAGATCGGTTGTTAGCAAAAGACACAGACAAAATGTATGCCATTTTGTTGGTATGATGTCCTTCTTCAAAATGACGGCAAATATTTAAAAAAAAATTCAAAATTGCCGCCGAAAAATGACGTCATATGCACGAAAATAGGAAATTTAATTAATATTTCACCATATCTTGTATTTTTCTTCACATTAATCATTAGTAAATGCTTTTGTTTTAGATAGTCATCAAGCGTGATATTATAGCGTCATTTTAAGACATTTGCCATTTACGAGGCTTCCGTAATAGATACAGAAAGAGGATTTGAAAAATAGGGTGAAATTTTCGATTTTTTTTGCAAGACGATTTTGATAGTCATTTTATCGACAAACCACACAGGCTGTTAATAGCATATCAACAACTATGTGCTATTTTATTGGACGGATGTTTTACTTCAATGGGAATGAAATTGGTGAAAATGGCCGAGAAAATATGAAAAATGGTAAATATTGCCCCAGTGTGTCCTGCAATGGCTTACAAGTTGTGGTTGATATAAAATTGGCTAATCTGTATTATATACATTGAATACTAACATGTCTGATGCACCAAGGATCATAGTTACTATTGTCACCACTGACATCACCAGAAATATTGGATTTTTCTCTCACAAACTTGACATAAATATCGGCAAAAATTCACTTTTCAGGGTTGGACAATTGTTTTAAGTAAAATGCAACTATCATTGGTATCAAAGGTATTAATTGTTTTGGTCTATCTTAAATGTGTCACACTACGGTGTTTATAGACCAAATTGCTCAAGATGGCTTCCAAAATGGCAACCAAATTTGTAAAAAGTTAATTTTTTACATATATCCCGAATATTATTATCTACGTTATCCGACAAGATAGCAAACTGTGACTCACTTGGTTATTATACGTGTTAGTTTATTAACTGACAACTACGTTCTATTCTGTTTGTCCCAGTTCCGTATGGGGCATGACAAATTCATTTTAAAGTTGCAGTATGGAATTTTGCGGAGAACCTCTTTTGTGATTCTGGCCATATTATAGAAAGGAAATGGGCAGAAATTTGAGACGGAACTGAGATTAACCATAATATGTGGCTATTCTGGACCATTATGATAAAAAGTGATCAACTGGATAAAAGATGGATGCCAAGATGGCAGCCAGGGAGTTACTGTATGATCATAGGTGATGTGAATATGTATACAAGGAGTTACTGTATGGTCATGAATGATGTGAATAGGTATACAAGGAGTGACTATATGGTTATGAGTGGGGTGTCCATGGTGAGTGCATAGGCATATAAGGAGTGGCTGTATGGGCATGTGTGAGGTGAATCGGTATACATGTAGTGACTGTACGGTGTATTGTTCTGTGTGGCCGATGTGACCGCATGGGCATTGATGTGGTGTATAGATATAACGAGAGTAGCTGCATGGTCATCCGTGTGTTATTTATGTATATATGGAGTGACTGTAAGGTCGTGGTGGGATGTATATGTGTACCGTGTGTGGCTGTATTGTGACATGTGGGTGTATATGTATATTTGTGCCGTCTGTATGATCATGGATGGAGTGCGTAGATAAATAGGGAGTCATTTTATGGTTATGGGTAATGTATATAGGTGCACATGGTATGCCTTTACGGTCAAGATTGAAGTTATATGCATACCTGGTATAAGCTGGATGGTCATTGGATAGCGTGTGGCTATATAGGGAGTGCCCTTTTGGTAACGGGTGGGTCGTATATTTATATATGTTGTCGATGTATTATCATCGGTGGTCTATATGCTGTAGATGAATGATCATGGATGGCGTGTATGAGTATACAGTGAGTTGCTGAATTGTCATGTGTGAGGTGTATATGCAAGTATGAAACTTATGAGTGGTCGTGTGTGCGGGTATTTGTATATTTGGAAGGGCTCACCATTGGTGAGGTGTATATGTATATCTGGATTGACTCTATGGTCATGGTATGGCGAATAGATATACATGTAGTGGCTGTATGGTCCATAGTGAGGTGAATAGGTATACAATGAGTGACCGTATGATCGTGAATGTGGTGAATATGTATACATAGAGTGACTATATGGTCAGGTGTAGGAGTATACCTGGTGTTCATGCATGGTGACTCATGGCTGTATCGTCATTTGTGGCATGTACCGGTATAACCACATATGGCTGTATGGTCAGGTGTACGTGTATAGAGTGGGTGACTATATTGTCATTTGTGTGGTGTTTATGTACATATGAGGTCATGGGTGGGTTGTACATGTGTCATTTGGGTGGCTATCGCTTTCCACAATAACTCAAGAATATGTTAATCAATAGAGCGTTCATGTAAAAGAGTTCTCCACCTTGATATTGTTTGTGTACATGGGGGAACTTTAAACGTGAAAAGCGATAGCCACCCATTACCACACAGTCATTCCATATATACATAACACCACAGACATAACAATATAGTGACCAACTGTATAAAGGTACACCTGACCCATGACCATGGATGGCCATACAGCCATGAGTCACAATGCAGGCACACCGGGTATAATCCTAATCATGACCCATAACCATAGAGTCATTCCTCGTATACCCATTCACATCACCTCACCATTGGCCATACGGTCATCCCATGTATCCCTATTCTCCACACACACATGGTAAAATAGACATTCAATATATACATCAACACCACAATAATGACCATAGAGTCACCCCGGGTATACATATCCACCTCACCAATGGTCATATAGCCACTCGCTTCATACACTTACCCTCACCCATGGCACCTGGTATACTCCTTCATCTGACCTATGGCCATATAGTCACCCCTGTATACCTATTCAAAACATTCATACATGATCATGGTCAATCATTGTATATATATTCACCTCACCCTTGGCCATGTCACTCCCTGTATCCCCATTTGTCACATCATAGCAGAATAGCCACACAATATATACTAATACTCCCCAGCCATGTCAGTATATTCACTCCATGTATGCATATGCACATCATCCATGGCCATATAGCCGCTCGTTATATACACATACCCCTCGCCCATGACCATATAGCAACACATGTGTATACCCGTATAACCTACACATGACCATACCGCCACGAGTCACCAAGCAGGAACACCGGGTATACTCATACACCTGACACATGACCATTTAGTCACTCCCTGTATAGCTATTCATTACATTTATGATCATACAGTCACTCATTGTATACATACATGTACTCATCTCACCATTGACCATACAATAACTCCATGTATACCTATTCACCTCACCTTTGATCATATAGTAACTCCCTGGCTGCCATCTTGGCATCCACCCTGTATCCAGTTGATATGTTTTATCATAATGGACCAGAATAGCCACATATTATGGTTAATCTCAGTTCCGTTTCAAAGTTCTGTATACATGTAGTGACTGTACGGTGTATTTCCTTTCAATAATATGGCAAGAATCACAAAAGAGGTTCTCCGCAAAATTCCATACTGCAACTTTAAAATGAATTTGTCATGCCCCATACGGAACTGGGACAAACATAATAGAACGTAGTTGTCAGTTAATTAACTAACACGTATAATAACTAAGTGAGTCACAATTTACTACCTTGTCGGATAACACAGAGAATACTGTTCGGGGTATATGTAAAAAATTAACTTTTTACAAATTTGGTTGCTATTTTGGAAGCCATCTTGAGCAATTTGGTCTATAAACACCGTAGTTTGACACATTTAAGATAGACCAAAACAATAAATACCTTTGATACCAATGATAGTTGCATTTTACTTAAAACAATTGTCCAACCCTGAAAAGTTAATTTTTGCCGATATTTATGTCAAGTTTGCGAGAGAAAAATCCAATATTTCTGGTGATATCAGTTCTGACAATAGAAACAATGATCCATGGTGCATAAGACATGTTAGTATTCAATGTATATAATACAGATTAGCCAATTTTATATCAACCACAACTTGTAAGCCATTGCAAGACACCCTGGAGAAATATTTACCATTTTTCATATTTTCGGCGGCCATTTTGGAAATTTTCTACACCAATTTCATTCCCATTGAAGTAAAACATCCGTCCAATAAAACAAAGGACATAGTTGTTGACATTCTATTAACAGCCTGTGTGGTTTGTCGTTAAAATGACTATCAAAAATCGTCTTCCAAAAAAATCGAAAATTTCACCCCTCTTTTTCAAATCCTTTTTGCTGTATCTATTACGGAACCCTCGTCAATGTCAAATGTCTTAAAATGACGCTATAATATCACGCTTGATGACTGTCTCGAAAACATTGCCATTTACTAATGATTAATGTGAAGAAAAATGGAAGATATTGTGAAATATTAATTAAATTTCCTATTTTCGTGCATATGACGTCATTTTACGGCGGCCATATTGAATTTTTTTTGAAATTATTTGCCGTTCTTTTGAAGAAGGACATCATACCAACAAAATGGCATGTCTGTGTCTTTTTGCTAACAACCGATCTATTACAACGATTAAATACAGCTGGTCGGAATTAAGGAAATGGCGGCCATCTTGGATTCAAATGGCTCTAGCACCTAGTAGGGCCAACTTTATTTTTCGGTGAAATCCGGATTCTTTATCTGTATACCATAGGGAACAATAAACATAAGGTTATTTGTAATCATCGGGGGGGGGTGCAGGTGGACCTTATTGGCTCCCCGACTATTATATTGGTTACTGTAATGCCCAAAGTAATTGACCACTTAACCACTGCATAATAATGTGTAATTTGTCAGGATTTTAAATGCTGAAAAATTACCCATAATTCTGCTGTCCAAAGTCATTGACGTCTTAACCACAGGAAAATTATCCATAATTCTGCTGTGGTTAAGTGGTCAATTACTTTGGGCATTACTGTAACCAATATAAGGATATGAGATTTAATGATAACTCAATCCACATAACCAATATAAAGATGTGAGGTTTAATGAGAACTCCATCCACATAACTAATAAATATGTGTGAAAATTAAACAAAAAAATTAAATTCCATGATGGCGTCCAATATGGTCTACCTAATTCTGCTCCAAAAACATGTATATTGAATATATGGATGTTTATTGGGGGAAACCGATTATTTCAATGATATTTTCATTAACTGGGATCCAAAACCCGACCTACGGGAGCGCGCATCGCGCGCGACTGTATCTTAAGCATATGTGCATATTTAATAAGCAAACAATTGGAATCCCAAACAGAGAAGATTGACTTGGGTCCCCCTTGCGCATAGACATCGTTGATGATCTCTATGGGAAACCAAATTGACATTTAATAGAGAATTTCGATTAACTGCAATAACTTAAGGAATCGCACGGTAATGAAAAAAAACATATCGAATAACTTATTATTTAACTAACCGAATAACTAATTGCGCTCAAGCCCAATAAGAATATTCCTTAAGTTATTGTGCTTAAGCGAAGTTAGAGATACCTTATTGCGCTTAAGCACAATATGATGTTCCTGTGAAATAAGGAATATTCTTGTTGCGCTTAAGTGTAATAAGACATTCCTTATAACACATAAGCGAAATTACATCCATATTGCACTTAAGCGCAATTAATATCTCTCTCGTTAGATCGCCCTTGTGCAAATAGTAGAATAATCCTATATTTGTTCCACTCATTGTACCATAGAGATGGACTACACCACCTGAATTATAGGGAGTTTATGTACTATATATAATATATTCCTTATTAAGAGATACCTTATTGAGTTTTATTATCTAAGCGCAATATGAAAATTCCAACATTCCACTTAAACACAGTTAAATACTTCCATATTGCGCTTAAGCACAATATAGATTCCCATATTGCGCTTAAGCGAAATTAGCTCTTCTTGCGCTTAATTAAACAAAAGTGTTATAATTATATTGTAACTATTGTTTTGTCCTTTAATATTTCCCATACATCATGTAACATATATTATGCTAGAACAGTAGTACTATTGTTACTAATAGTACTTGTAGTAGTTAATACAACCTTACTGTCAATATTCTATCATGGTTAGTTTCAAAATCATAACGTTAATTGTTATTACTATTTGTGTGTATTGTACATGTACATCAGTCATCAATTAACAAACTTAAGCAGAGCCTGGTTGAATATCTACGATATATGGTGGGTTATTCCCATCTTCAAGCTGTTGATGTCATTGAGACATTCAATGTTATTTTGCTATTTTGCATGCGAACTAGTAGACCCTCCAATAGCTTATCATTACCACTCGGGACAGTGGGTGTTTTTCCTCAATTAATTGAATTTCTTGTTGGGGGTACATTCTGAAACTCGTTTCCAAAACAAATAAATTTATAATCTTTATAATGTGTTTTCACTATGGCCCGCGTCAGTCAAAGAACTGACTGGTATAAGCCTATTTCAGTAATAAGTCCAATATGAACCTATGTGAACATAAATGTTCAATATGAACATATTTGCACGAGGATATGTTACATTATGATTTAAATGACACAGGTTGTCGTATCACGTTTCAAATGTGGTATACTTGAATGAACAACACATCTGTGTTTCCCTATATCGGCAACCACCCTCGGCGGCAAATAAACTCACATTCAAACGATTTATGACTGATTTCGTTCAATTCGTTAAGGGACCTTTGTCAAAGAAATACCAGTTCACACTTCATCGTGATTTTAATATCCACCTTGATGATTTCATAAACAAAGACGTTATTAATGTCCTAGGAAAACTCAGTAGTTTGGGCCTCAAGCAACATGTGTCGTCCCCAACGCATCACACTCTTGATCTGATCACCACACGTTCATCAGATATGCTAGTCGAAACAAATGTTTCATTAGACTGTGGGTTTACCTGACCACTTTCCAGTCTTCAATGGAGTGTTAGCTGAAATATCAGAAACAATCAAGCATGTATTTTCATATCGTAGACTCAGCTGTATAGATGAATTCCAGTTAAAAGATCATCGACTCTCCTGGACAAACATGCACCTGTTAAATCACGTTGTTTGTTATATTTTGCGGAATTATTTTGGATTAATTGTTTTTTCGTTACGTGACATAAAATTGGCGGCGAGTTCTTATCTACACTATAATATGATCACTCGTGACACGCACTGGAACAAACACACTATTATTCAAAGCTCATTAGACATTGGCTTGTGTTACATGTAATAACTATGGCGAAAACCCACTATTATTCAAACCTCATGATATATTGACTGTTTGTACCTATAATAACTGTAGATCAAGCACAACATTATTCAAAGCTCATTAGATATTGGCTGGTGGTACCGGTAATAACTGGAACAAACACACTATTATGCATACCTCATTAGATATTGGCTGGTTGTACCTGTAATAAATGTGGACCAATCAGAACATTATTCAGACCTCATTAGCTATTGGCTGGTGATACCAGTTATAACAGTAGAGCAAGCACCAATATTCAAAGCTCATGATATATTGGTTGGAGGTACCTGTAATAAATGTGGACTAAGCACACCATTTTTAAAAACTCATAATATATTGGCTGGTTGTACATATAATAACACTGGAGCAAACATACTATTATTCATACCTCATTAGATATTGGCTGGTGATATATGCAGTGACTGTGGAGCAAACACACTATTATTCAAAACTCATTAGATATTGGCCGGTGATACCCGTAATAATAGTGGAGCAAAAACACTAATATTCAGAGCTCATTAGATATTTGTTGGAGGTACCTGTAATAACAGTGGAGCAAATACACCATTATTCAAAGCTCATTAGATATTGGCTGGTGGTATCTGTAGTAACTATGATATATGTGATGTTATTATATTTTAATTAACAATGTTTTATGTCTGTTTCATCAAATACACTATGACAAAATATAATGACTATCTGAAAGTGATGAGATGTAATTATAACGTACCTGCTTACTTTTATCGAAGTATTGTATTGGTAATCAAATACATCAACTGAAGAAAGTAGCTAAATCCACACGACGGTTTGCGCTTCAAAATTTTAGTCGCGTTTGAATTTTTGTGCACGTAATTTGGAAGGAGATATGTTAGGTTGACAAATACAAGAAATTTGATACATCGGCTTCATATGCTCTGACAAATATTGTCCATGGCCACTGCCTTTTAGCTCGTTGAAAGGCAGTTCAAGTATTTATCGACCTATTTCGATACCGGAAACAATTCAAAAGCGAATATTATTGAGAGTACTTTGGAGGGCAGAACGCAATCTGGCTTTAAAGAAACTTATAATAATTGAACAAAATCGTTACTTGAAATTATCCTGCAGTTCGTCCATAAATGTATCACAAAGAATACATGTTGCAAATTCATGTTGCATGTCTATGTTAATGGTATACTTGAATGTTATTTAAAAATAATACTCTACGGTACGAATCATCCAAATGATCCACGTACGAACGGTCATGTGGTATATATAAGACACGTCTTTGCACGAAACATATATGGTACGGAACGTCCAGCAATCAATGTGACACATTAGCTTCCAACCATTGCGTGTAAGATAAATAACAGCATATTGTTCTTGCATGTACATGTAACTGTTGTCCGTTTTCACAGTGACAGATGCAACCACCGCAACCATCGCACCAATATATCAAAACACAGCGACAACAAATAACAATAGAAGAGCTGCAAATCCAAGAATAACAACTCTGCACATCAGAAGCGAGAACGGACCAGAAACCTCAGTCATTGGGATGATGCCGGACATATCAGCTCTCAAATGCGGCCGACTCTGCAAGAACACGGAGGGATGCACCAAGATTGCGGTCAAAGACAACGTTTGCACAATGTACGGCTCCACAATCGTCGGTCAAACTGATCAATGTGCTGCTAGTGATAAGGAATGTTACGATGTTGTCAGCCAGCCTTAGACATGAGCTCGAATGATCATTCCTACTCACAGTAATTTAGTACAACTCGATGTTGGTTGATCCGCTATCATGGTCTTTCTGTATAGTCAATATGAACAATACTGTATCGTTTTCAATATACCACAGCAGAGTAAGCAATACCAGTACAATTCGACCATAACACTTTCTTTTATAATTTATCAGTGATGAGTAGTTCCCTTAGGAAATATTCAGAAACCTGGTTCAACAATCTGTCATATGCCGTTTGTTGGACATATTATATGAGTATTTCACAACAATGAGCAGGAGTCTGTCGTCCGTTTGTGTGTCCCACCCAGACGAATAATAGATCAATCCAGTATATACTTTTAATAACTGATATGAGAATCAATTTAGTAAAGAAAGGGCGAATAATTTTATGTTGACTGTCAAATGCGGATCCCACTGTTTGTCTGATGATTGATTGGAATAAACAGACACGGCCGGTAATCAGTGGATTGGCGAACACACTGGGCTATCAATAGCTCTACAGTAAACTGGCACAGCTAAATTCGCCGCGACTAGACGCACACGTATCTGTATATATGGATACACTCATACTTGGGCAGATTTGTCGCGCTATTAAACACAGATGTGAGTAAATTTTTGTAGTTTGTTATCAGAAAAAATATATGGATGAAATTTATCTAATATGCGCAACAAAATCTGATTGATGCATTTATTTGTCGTTAGTTTATAGGGGGCCATTTTCACATTTAGTACATAATCGGAAGTAAGCGCAATTAGTAATTTAATTGCGTATACATGTAGTCTCAATTATTGAATGTCAGAAACAGCCACCACTTAATTGTTATATAAAAGTCTGAATATCATGAGAACTTTTTATAATAGTTTGGTTATTTTTTTTAAATAACTGGAATTGTAACAACACATAAATCAACGAGAACACCCGATTAGGGACCTCATTTTATCATCGAGGTGAAAGCCTGTTAAGGCTATTGCGCTTAAGCACAATTATATTACACTTAAGCTGAATTTATAATAAATGTGAAAATGGCCTGCTATATTAATTTAAATATCTGATTTAATCGGCTGGAAAATTGAGAGAGGGGGAATGATCATTCTAGTATGAGAGAGAGAGTGAGTGTGTGTGTATGTAATGAATCATTGAAACTAGCACCACGCCATGCCCGAAAGAAGGGGTATCGAAACAATGACAAAACATCACACCGTGGCTAATTCATCACAGAGACCATGTGCTCTGATGTCATCTAGTTGGATGATAAAAACAATCCATATATAAAATAAAACAAAACATAAGAAAAGCAAAAAGTGAAAAGAAAAGAAAAACAATACACAAAACACTCGCACACACAAAAACCCTCAAAGGAATACAAATATAAATTTAAAAATGATTTATATTCTGACCATGATATATATTATGGAGCTGGATGGTCAAAACATGAATACATACTTATACATTAAACTAAACATAACATATGAAAAGTTTGAATACGTTAAAACACACACAACGGCCAGCATTACAACAATAAGGTCCCGTTGTCAATTTTTTCTAATGAGTGAGTTAGGGTCAGTATAATATCGGTACCACACAGTGCAAGTAGGGCATATCATACATTGAACAGGACTCAAATGATTTACACGGTTCCACACATATTTATGGAGTTGCTATTCATACCTCCATGAAAAAGAAACATGAAATACATAGACCGGGGTTCGAGCCTTTCCACACATATTTATAGAGTATTATACATATACCAGAATACAAATGTATTCATGAATTTCCACACATTGCATAGAGTATAATACATATACCACAATACAAATGTCTTCATGACTTTCCACACATATTTTATATATTACAATACATGTACCAGAACACGAATGTCTTCATGACTTTCCAAACATATTTTACAGATTATAATACATGTACCAGAACACAAAGAGTTTCGAGCCTATCCACACATAGTTGATAGAGTATTATACATAGACCAGAACATAAATGGCCTCATGATTTTCCACACATTGTACAGCGCATAATACATCTACCAGAACACAAATGTATTCATGACTTTCCACACATATTTTATAGAGTATAATACATAGACCAGAACACAAATGGCTTCACGATTTTCCAAACATTGTACAGAGCATAATACATACACCAGAACACAAATGTATTCACGACAATCCACACATTGTGCAACGCATAATAAATCCACCAGAGCCAAATGTATTCATGACTTTCCACACATATGCTACAGAGTAAATAAATATACTAGAACACAAAGTTCTTCATCCCTTTACACATATTTTGTAGCGTATAATACATATACCAGAACACAAATGCAATCATGACTTTCGACACATATTTTATAGAATATAATACATATACCAGAACACAAATGTATACGTGAATTTCCACACATAGTTTATAGAGTATATTACATATACCAGAATACAAGTCTTCATGACTTTCCACACATATTGTAGAGTACAATACATATACCAGAACACAAAGGTCTTCGTGACCGTCCAAACATATTTGGTAGAGTATAACACATACACCATAACACAAAAGGCTTCATGCCTATCCATAAAATTTTCATATAATTATTCTCGTGTCTTTATTGTCATTTCAATTTTGTGAGTTTTCTCTAAATTATAAAGTATACAATATAACATCATTGTCCATTATTCGTGAAATTAGATAGTATGATATGCGGTGTCGTGACATTTCTAAAGGCACTTAGAGGCATGGAAAAACGATGTTGATTGCTTATATAAAACTGTCGAGACATCATGTTGAGGAATGGGATGTCATTTGGTTTGTGGTATTTGGTGGTGGTTAATTTCCCCGAATTGGATGGTCTGAAATAGATCCATATTTAAATGAAAAGGAAAACAAACAAGAACACAAACAAAATGAACACAAACAATAAAGAATAACCACCACACGCATGTCAACAACAAAAAAACGATTAGGGCCTCACATTGTAAAATGTACGATTTAAGGTTCAATGCCAGGCGGGTCGGATGGATGAAGGTTTAATCAGTATAACCTTGGTACCCTTCAGGTGCACGAGCACAGTTGTGCAGACCTGAACACATCGGGGTTTATGCCTTTCCACACATATTGTATAGAGTTGGGGTTGATATTTCCATTGTTTCTCTAGATTATAAATTATGTAATATTTTATGAGAATCATAGTGCCATATGTTCGATCCCATTTGATCAACACATTGCGATTTGAAGTAAAGTTTCGATGGTTTAATTATAAGCAAACAACGTCGTTTCTGATGAATTATCTGACCGATGATCCAGTAAATACATAAAACTAGAAAAAAACATAAGAACAGTACAAACAATGAATCGAAAATAAAGATAAAACACGCACGGGGGGGGGGGGGAGACTGCATTGCTAAATGTACAATTAAATGTCCAGTAGCCAAATGGGTCAGATAAATGAAATTTGAATAAGTTTAACAATGGTACCATTCAGTGCGAGTAGCACAACAAATACATAGACCAGGGCACAACTGTTTCGAACCTTTCCAGTTTCCACATATATTTTATAGAGTTATTGTTGATATTTTCATTATTATTTCTATTTTGTGAGTGTTCTCTTGATTATGAATTATATAATATAATGTTTTGAATATCATTATATTGTACTGTCACAGCTTTGACCATTTTTAATGCAGGTGTTTTTCAATAAATATAACGATATTCACAATAGTGAGCTGAAAATAAATTAATGTCGTTTTAGAATTCAATGCATCTCTGACCAACCCTGAGTTTAGTGTGCCTCTCATTTGCAGAATGAGGTCCCCAGATTGTGAATTTACTGGCGCTATCCCGCAGATTCACCATCTGGGAATCTCATTCTGCTTAGGCCTCATCTGCTATTGGAGACATATACTCAGAATGAAGTTCCCAAATGGTGAATAGTGTGATGTAAACCCATTGGGAACCTCGATTATGCAATTTGTCGTCTGCCAATTTGGGGATAAAGAGAAACTAAACTAAAAAAGAATTAATCTGTGCGAATAAGTTTCTATAGAAATGTGATAATAAATAAACTTTCCAGAGAAGATGAGGCCTAAGAAGAATGATGCCACCAAAGGGTGAATTTAAAGATACCAGTCACTAAATTCACCCTCTGGGGACCTCATTCTGCAAATGACAGGCACACTAAACTCAGTCTTGCTCTGAGCTTATAAAAATGTCAGATTCCAAAACAGAATACTTGGTATAATTATACAGTATGCTTGTCGGCATCGTGACACTTCTATACGCACAGAGATGCATAAAACGGCAGTTATTGCATATATGAAACGAATTGACCATCGAGCCATGGAATTTTGGATAGTGTTATTGATCAAGGAAACAATATAAAACAAAATAACCCCACAAAAAAACCTATATGCACAAATACCAACAGGTGATCCACATTTCTGAACGTACCATGTAAGGTCCAGTTTTCAATTGTGCTCAATCAATGAGTTTGAATGAGAATAAAATTGTTACCGTTCAGTGAGAAGAGAACACTGTAACATCAATTCAATGGTTTCATTGGCGCCTAACAATGGCTATCCGAAAGTATGAGCGGTTATATCACAAAAACACGAAACATATTTTAGATTTGAGTCAAACAATCCTAAAAATGTTTGGTTGTCTGAATTGGCTGGCGAATTGATAAAGTATAAATCATTATAACAATGGCGCCGTGAATTTCTAAGTGTATAATAAACCACCAGCATACACGCCCTTTGGGCATCTTCACAATATTTTATAGAGGTGTTGTTGTTGTTCACATTTGCATTGTCATTTATATTTGTGAGTTTCTGTAGGTTATAAATTATATATGACATTATGAGTATCATCAACATATCTGTAATGAAAATCATACAGACAACTGTGACAGGTTGGATCGTCTTCGGTAAAAGTGTAGGAAGTACTAAACCGCCGTTGAGATGGATATTAAATCGCTCCTGTGCATTATGACCTATATTACACAATAATATATTAAGCTTGTCAACACATGTAATCGACGCTGTGCATTCATTACTTTTGCAGAACAATACTACTCAAGATTTCGAAATGTTAAGCACAATCAGATTACATACATTAAAAAAGTTATGACAAAAAATAGGCAAGGAAATAAAAACAAAATAGAAAGACAAATCAATATGAGGAGCCACCCGTTCTGAGTTCTGGGCAATTGTTGCACGAACCAATGTTTCCAAGTCTATAAATTGACCTTCTGGTGGTGGTAGTCTATGCTGGAGTTGTGTATCGAGGCGGCTTCATGCCCTCTTTCGCATTCAGGTTGGGAAGAAAAGCAATCACGAAAACTTGAGTTGGGAATATGGACAGTTTGCTGGTTACTCATGTTACAGTCATATTATTAACCAATCCCGTATATGCAAGCCGTGTCTAAACAACGTGAAATGAAGACTAGATATCAGTTATATGTGACAAAATGATATGCCACCATATCTTCCATGCCAAGTATATTCCAAAAATAATACAATTCGATGTACCATCAAAGGCAATTGCTTAATGGTTATTCCCATTTCTAAAGAAACAGAATTTGATGCAATATAACTCCTCAGAGTAAAATCCATACACACTCTTAATTTATTTAGTGTATTAGACATACTGCACAGAGGATGTAAAGTGTACAACCAAGTGATAGTCACAAGTATCTCATCATATATTTCACTGTGTCAGTGCTGTCGTAATGTGATAACTGGATGTGTTGCATGATGTATTACATGTGTATTTGTTTACTTTTGTTTATAATTGACGACAAGAAGACCAATGTAATAAGACCACAATCAAATTGATGTGTGGCCAATATAAAATGCGGCCAATATAAAATGCGGCGTCCCAATTTGGTCAATTTGATCACTGAACATTTTTCGTCCACCTTCAATACAGTCGGCATATAGTTCGGCAACGTTTCTATTTGCATTCCATTGACATGGATCAATTCTTACTTTTTCTATTTTAATCTTTACCATTGATATTAGGTTTTCCTTGTGGTATTAATTTGGTACGGTATTTTGCAAAATATGACATAGGGGAATAAGAACCGAACCGTCTTGATAGTTGTCTCAATATGTCACATGTCTCGAGCTCACAGAGTTTCATTATGTAACCAATTGAGTAAGTTATCTTGGCAAAAATATGCATTTAACAGCAGGAGGAAACCCAGACCCACCAGTTCTATTCTATTCAGAAACAGATAAATTGTGGCCGAACGGTTTGAAATTAGAGCAATTCACAAATACATCATGTATTTTAAGTAACTAATGCATTGTCTTTATATGTACTGTCTTTCGTTAGGACCGAGTACATGACCGACTGCGAGGAATTGGATACTCGTAATGTGCATTGTATACAGAAAAGTAAACACCGACAAGTATTAGCATGATTGTAAAGAAAGATACAGTGTTGCTCAGTGCTGAAAAATGAAATATCTACACAGAGTATGACCCAGTATTAAACTTATTTTTATCATGGGAATAATCCGGTTTCATATATACCAAATTACGACCTGGTTGGGGTCTATATTAATAGGTAGTTCATTGGCTACATGGGCTGAGAGATCAAGGCAGATAGCTCAAATAAACTGTGAGCGGTTTTCTGAATTCCAGCAGCATCTGTCAGTTTGACGGTTGCACGTTGAGTGTTTCAATATATTTTGAGAAAACGAAAATCTGAAAAATCTGAAAAATATTAGGCTTGATTTGTGTTTTGGTCATATCTTTTTATGTCTGTTCTATCAAACAGACTCTCGAATTAACTGTCTCAAATTAACCAGATTTGACCAAAAACTGTTGGATTACTTTTAGCAAACTATTTTATTTGTAATCAAATTTATCAACTCAAAAATTATTTATTTTCTAATTGTAATCTTCTAATTTAAAACAAATAATTGCAGTTTGATCAAATGCGTTGGGCCGGTAATAGTTAACAAGTAAAAGGTATCCACCCGGCCATGTGACTAAATATAGCGGACAATTAACTGAACGTGTGTAGACTTGTTCTCGCCCTAATGTATTTGTTGTAACAATATTATTTAAGATGTTCTTGTGTTTTTGTTGTGAGAAAATATATACGATTATACAATATGATGTAGGATCAAACGTTATGGAGAAATCTTGAATAACTAGGGAATATTACCAAAGCACGTGATATTTCCAGTTAGGTGGAATGTTTTTGAATATGACTCATCCTATTGTACAACATAAAATTACTATTTGGACGTTTTATGTACAAGAACATCGAGGTAAAAAACACATGAGCCAATGCATATGGAGTTTTGGATAGTCATTTATGAATACTCTAATATTCATTTTACCATAATTTAATCTCTTTATATTATTGTTCCTAAAACATCCAAATGGTAATTTCATGTTGTACAATATGATGTGGCAAATTGGCTTGTTAATATCTTTCTTATTAAAATTAATAAGATGACTCTAAGGTGATAATTTTCATCTCCCACGTAAATTTCAGCATCTAACAGTTGAGATTTCAAAATATTAATTATTATTGTTATCTCAAAACGCCGAATGCCACCTAAGCACAAGTGACTGCATGGTAAACTAGACACATCTTCCAGGTATAGGTACTATTTAAAAGGAAGGTAATCCATGAGTCAGAATTATGTGACATTTTTATGAGAAAAACTATTTCTAAAAACTAAATTAAACTAAACTTAAGTTAATTCCTTTAACAACAATAAAGCATATGATAACTCATATTGTTATACAGTATGTTCGCTTGTTCGTTAGTTCAAGTATATTCAATTATGTTGACTGAATTTTGTTTGAATCTCCCGATAAGCCCAATGTGCACGTTTTGGAAGACTTGCACGAACTGCAAGATAAGTTAACCAGCAGACAAATGCGGGTACGTGTGCGCACAAGTAAAATCGTATGTAAAATCATCGTCACAAATAACATGGAGCAACTGATAAACTGCTGTAATATTATGTATTAATAACAACTCTCAAACAACGGAAGATCGAGTTTTGAAACCACTGTTATGTAAACATCATTGTTACAGTGCAACGTATGTTATCAACAAACATCACCAGCGGCCTCTAAATTGATATTCAATGTTTGAAAAACTAACATGAGGGGCGTTTTCATGTTATGACATTTCCTAATGTACGCCTTCGGTATTTTATCAAAATTATTCCAAGTGGTAGTGAACACAATTACATAACTATTATATTTCAGCATGTGAGTTCTCAGTGTTCACGACCTATTGGTAGTAAACATACGATGGAAGTCAATTTATTACGTAGTTAGACCCTAAAGCCGGACTGATGTATTTTAAGTAAGACACACGTGTGTTATCGACACGCACAGTGACATAAGAGCTTAGCGAAATGATACGGATTCATGTAATTATGTTATTTAAAATATAACTGTGATATTCATTTTTTGTTGAGTTATTTAGTGTTGACTGAGATAAACATCCGTGATAAGAGTGGTAGAACAATTTTTTTTATCACAAAAATACATTTAAAATGGAAATGTATTTTCTCTGGAAGTTGTCTTTACTTGATCTTTGGTCGTGATAAGGAAATCAAAATAAATATGTTTAAACTTCAGCCGTTTCGAGATTATTATTCCTTGCTAATATGTGATTATGTGATAAACATGATCCAAATTCGTCGCAATTATATACGAAATTTCTTAAGCTTGTCAATTAATTTCGATTCGAGCCTTGGTTAATATAGTTCGTATAGAATTGCGACGAATTAGAGATCCCCTATCTTTTGTTCCATGCATTTCTTGACGATGGTTGTATTACAATGTTTATGATTGTTCACATGTATCCACTGCTTTTATGTGTGAGTTGTTAACAGAGCTCGGGAACTCTGCATACATTAATATTTGGTAGAAACCATTGCTTTTGTCGACCGTAGTTTGAAATTTAGTTTTAACATACATAATATATACCATCACACACAAAGAACAAAATGAAATAAATCACATACCCGAGTTACAGCAAAAACAAGACAAAATAATTGCAGTATAATCTCACCAACCACTAGGTTATAGGCAAAAGTGGTGGTGAGCGATGGTGGGTAGTGTGGATTAATATCATACTAAGTATGTTGAGCGATGGTGGGTAGTGTGGATTAATATCATACTAAGTATGTTGAGCGATGGTGGGTACTGTGGATTAGTATCATACTAAGTATGTTGAGATATGGTGGGTAGTGTGGATTAATATCATACTAAGTATGTTGAGCGATGGTGGGTAGTGTGGATTAGTATCATACTAAGTATGTTGTGACATGGTGGGTAGTGTGGATTAATATCATACTAAGTATGTTGAGCGCTGGTGGGTAGTGTGGATTAATATCATACTAAGTTTGTTGAGCGCTGGTGGGTAGTGTGGATTAATATCATACTAAGTTTGTTGAGCGATGGTGGGTAGTGTGGATTAATATCATACTAAGTATGTTGAGCGATGGTGGGTAGTGTGGATTAATATCATACTAAGTATGTTGAGCGATGGTGGGTAGTGTGGATTAGTATCATACTAAGTATGTTGAGATATGGTGGGTAGTGTGGATTAATATCATACTAAGTATGTTGAGCGATGGTGGGTAGTGTGGATTAGTATCATACTAAGTATGTTGAGATATGGTGGGTAGTGTGGATTAATATCATACTAAGTATGTTGAGCGCTGGTGGGTGGTGTGGATTAATATCATACTAAGTTTGTTGAGCGCTGGTGGGTAGTGTGGATTAATATCATACTAAGTTTGTTGAGCGATGGTGGGTAGTGTGGATTAATATCATACTAAGTATGTTGAGCGATGGTGGGTAGTGTGGATTAATATCATACTAAGTATGTTGAGCGATGGTGGGTAGTGTGGATTAGTATCATACTAAGTATGTTGAGATATGGTGGGTAGTGTGGATTAATATCATACTAAGTATGTTGAGCGATGGTGGGTAGTGTGGATTAGTATCATACTAAGTATGTTGAGATATGGTGGGTAGTGTGGATTAATATCATACTAAGTATGTTGAGCGCTGGTGGGTAGTGTGGATTAATATCATACTAAGTTTGTTGAGCGCTGGTGGGTAGTGTGGATTAATATCATACTAAGTTTGTTGAGCGATGGTGGGTAGTGTGGATTAATATCATACTAAGTATGTTGAGCGATGGTGGGTAGTGTGGATTAATATCATACTAAGTATGTTGAGCGATGGTGGGTAGTGTGGATTAGTATCATACTAAGTATGTTGAGATATGGTGGGTAGTGTGGATTAATATCATACTAAGTATGTTGAGCGATGGTGGGTAGTGTGGATTAGTATCATACTAAGTATGTTGTGATATGGTGGGTAGTGTGGATTAATATCATACTAAGTATGTTGAGCGCTGGTGGGTAGTGTGGATTAATATCATACTAAGTTTGTTGAGCGCTGGTGGGTAGTGTGGATTAATATCATACTAAGTTTGTTGAGCGATGGTGGGTAGTGTGGATTAATATCATACTAAGTATGTTGAGCGATGGTGGGTAGTGTGGATTAATATCATACTAAGTATGTTGAGCGATGGTGGGTAGTGTGGATTAGTATCATACTAAGTATGTTGAGATATGGTGGGTAGTGTGGATTAATATCATACTAAGTATGTTGAGCGATGGTGGGTAGTGTGGATTAGTATCATACTAAGTATGTTGAGATATGGTGGGTAGTGTGGATTAATATCATACTAAGTATGTTGAGCGCTGGTGGGTGGTGTGGATTAATATCATACTAAGTTTGTTGAGCGCTGGTGGGTAGTGTGGATTAATATCATACTAAGTTTGTTGAGCGATGGTGGGTAGTGTGGATTAATATCATACTAAGTATGTTGAGCGATGGTGGGTAGTGTGGATTAATATCATACTAAGTATGTTGAGCGATGGTGGGTAGTGTGGATTAGTATCATACTAAGTATGTTGAGATATGGTGGGTAGTGTGGATTAATATCATACTAAGTATGTTGAGCGATGGTGGGTAGTGTGGATTAGTATCATACTAAGTATGTTGAGATATGGTGGGTAGTGTGGATTAATATCATACTAAGTATGTTGAGCGCTGGTGGGTAGTGTGGATTAATATCATACTAAGTTTGTTGAGCGCTGGTGGGTAGTGTGGATTAATATCATACTAAGTTTGTTGAGCGATGGTGGGTAGTGTGGATTAATATCATACTAAGTATGTTGAGCGATGGTGGGTAGTGTGGATTAATATCATACTAAGTATGTTGAGCGATGGTGGGTAGTGTGGATTAGTATCATACTAAGTATGTTGAGATATGGTGGGTAGTGTGGATTAATATCATACTAAGTATGTTGAGCGCTGGTGGGTAGTGTGGATTAATATCATACTAAGTTTGTTGAGCGCTGGTGGGTAGTGTGGATTAATATCATACTAAGTTTGTTGAGCGCTGGTGGGTAGTGTGGATTAATATCAAACTAACTATGTTAGCGATAACACGTTCTGTTTTTTATTTAACCGATGTAGAAATTTATTAAATACATAATTTAATTTACCAGCTGTGATGCTGGCGACGAACATCATGCATTTGATTGGACGATGACAGAACCAAGTTCCCTTTCGATCGTCATCAGATATGGTGTCGTCGAGGTATTGACGCTATTGAGAAAATATCTATGCTTTGACACTTGGAGACATTAACATTTGACGACTCACCCGGATGCATTCATGTTTCCAGACTTCAAGTTGTAAAAATGTAATATCTTATCTAATATAGATATTACCTATTTTACCGAAATAGAGAAACAAATGTGACAACTATGTATAAACTACACCAATATATACAGACAATTTATTTTGTATTGACAAATTAACACATCAGTTATTTATGTCACTCTAAACATAGACACTATATCAAGTAAATATACAGAACGTTCAATGTCAAATAGGATAGTGTCCTTCAGTCGGCACTTCTCGTTCCAACCAATTAAGTCATAGTTATCATAGTTTCATAAGTAAAACGAGTTTCGTAAAAACTGGTCTGGCGGCATGAGTACCTACAACCCTTTCTTAACTAAATACTCACTGACGACTTCGTTTAGGAAATATTCGGATAATGAGTTCAAATAACGACCATATGTCGTTTGTTGACCTTATTATCTGAACATTCAGACTGTTCTCTCGATTATAATCTCATATTGAACTTATTTAGAAAAAAACCAAACTAAGCCCATGTCACCATTTTGTGATTTAGTTTATTCTCTATATTGACATAAATCATCTTACCGGAGTACACTCTTTATAATGTATTTTCAGTGTGGCCCGCGCCATAGAACGGAATAATGGATATAGGTACACTATGGACTTATTTCATAATCAAATCCAATGCACACTTATAATTAAATGGGAGAATCCATTCAGTATAAAAATGGTTAATCGATAAGACACCTGACTCTCCGTCTTTGTCAATATATATCCCATTCTGGTTGACGCCGAAAGGAACTTGCTTCTGAGAACGAGTAAGAGGAAAGAATGATGAATTGTATTTCAGTGTTATTGTTATCGCATGTTATTGACATTGTGCTAAATATTTGAAGTGTTGTGTAACTCTGTTTTTTTTAAATAAACATTTCTCAGAAATTTAGAATGTGTTCCCACTGTCGTCATAATTACTCACTCGAACAGTCATGGTCCGATAGACCATATCGTAATGAGTCATGTTCTGATTTGGCAACAACATAAGCAGTAAATGTTCAGCGTTTCAGGCAAAGGAAAAGGAAAGATGCTTGTAATCACAATCGTTCGAATCAAACATATACCGCTTTTGTGCGATGAAGCATGACCAATCATTACAAGAGATGCTAAATGGACTTTTTGTAGACTGATAACTATTCAAAACATATTAAAACAACCTCCTTTGAAAGTCAGATATGGCCACAAAAACCTCCCATTAATGAGCTCATGTGTCAGATCCAATTATTATTTGGTATAGAAACTGTACATAGTTGGTCACATGGCGCCGAATCAAACCGTACATAGGGTGGTTACATTTCGCCGAATAAAACCGTACATAGCGTGGTTACATGCCATCGAATCAAAACGTGCATTGTGTGGTTACATGGCGCCGAATCAAGCCGTGCATACTGTGGGTACATGGCGCCGAATCAAACCGTACATAATGTGGTTACATGGTGCCGAATCAAATAGCACATAGTGTGGTTAAAAATAAAGAAATACAACTTCAACTATACAGTACAGTACATAACAAGTTCATAAGCTAGTATTATTAGGTGTATGTTGAAGTGCAAACCGGCACGTGGTTTAAATGAGGAGTATACATACTATTAGTGTCCCATGTGACATAAACAGTAAAACAGAAATCCGCATTTATGAACCTCGAAAAAATAAATCCAATATTTATTATTCTGAAGCATATATACATTAATAAATTCGGGCCTAAAATGTATGCGATTTATTTCTCATAAATTACTGTTATGCAAGAACTTTTATACTGTTAAACTTTATTGTAAAATTACATATCAGATCGATCAGTAATGCAGATCAGTCCGCATTTATATATTACTATAGCAGGGGTACCGGCGCTGCTTAGGGTGAAGAATGCGTAACTTATTAGTGCCCCTTCAAGTCATGTTAAACAATTAGTAGTCATCTGGAGTAAACAGTACATATTGCATGACTGCAGATAAAGTTTCATCTATCTTTTCAGTTGATAATAGACGCTCTGTATTGCTAATTATTAGTGTCACGTGAGGTCAATAAAACCTATCCGTGACATTCCCCGAGTCAATTTATTTTTGTCTTTGTGCACCAATATCCCCCACACATCATCAGGCTGAGTTGACAATAAACGATACACTCTTTGTTGATCATATCATTCTTTAGACCCCATTATGTTATATGAGGTCAAAGGCGTCTATACCATGACAATTCCCTGTCAATGTCACCCATCTGTACCAATTTTCCCACGTATATCTAAGCTAGTAAGAAACGCCAATTTGTGCCCGTGTTTAAATTTTCACCAACCAGATTGCAACCATTTTGGGTATATAATAAATTATTTAGTTACTTTAATTATTAGTGCCATTGGGTCAACAGTACATATCTAATAATAGTATCCGGGTCACATTGCCCATTTTCAGCTCCGTTGATCCAACCGTTTTGGTGTCCTCTAGCCAATATATATATATATATATATATATATATATATATATATATATATATATATATAAAGTAATTATTAGTGCACGTATGAGACACCTCAGGTTAACGGGACCAATATACTAACGCCCCCGGGTCATATTACCCCAATGTACCAATCTTCAGCTCCCATGGACGAGCTGTTTGGTCGTCTACAAGCGGACAAACATATATACGAACAAAAACAATTGAGTTTTTATGGCATATATGGATTCTAGATCCGAATGTAATGTGAATATATCAGTAATAATATTATTATATCCGTATTCCTGTCCACACAAAACAAAATATGGTAGATTTGCCTGGATGGTTCCGTATCAATGATAACGTTAGTGAAATAATGGAAATAACTTATTGCGAATCTTCCGGGGATATATGTACGTTGTATTACATATGGTGAAATTTCTTGTATAGTATTAAACGTTATCCAAATTAGTTAACATTTTATTATCCAATTTCCAGTTACACTCTTTGTAGCCGCTGTGGAATTAGGGACAATACCAGAAAATTATCGAAAACATTACCGTTCTTACAATAGTTATGGGTGATCAGAGGGTGTCTATATATGCACGCTTCGCAACAAATTAATCATTGTGGGCGAGCAGAGGGTGGCGAAAAAGTTGACGACAACTGACTAGTCGGAACATTTATCTGTCTGATTCTTTGCTTCTGGACGGGGTTATATATAAGCATGAACATACCAAAATAATCTGATGACAACACAGGAACTTATACAAAGTATATCGCGAACAGCAAGGAGAAAATGTACACAATCCCAGTAAATTTGCCACTAGTAATCAAAATCTACATTGAAAAACAAATTAATTCTACACATAGATGAAGTTTTTTAGCCTGATTATTTAAAATCATTGTAGTAGTCATAATTTATCTTTAACACTTTCACCAAGACCTTGTATCTGGTGGCCCCTCGGGGTATCTGGTGGCCCCTCGGGGTTCGCGCTGCCACTTGCCAAATTTGGCAATGGCAAAAATAAGTTATATTTGGCAAAAAATATTTTCATTTGGCAAAAGTTTTGGCAAGTAACTTTTTAAATTCTCAAGAAAAAGAACTATTGATCACTCATGACATTAATTTCAGGAAACCATTGCAATTAGCTGCGGTCTATAAGGTTAGAACATGTTAACACCTTTGTCAAGAGGCAGGTAATCTGATGGCATTAGTATCGATGAGATTACTATATCATTCATTGTTGTGGTGTTTACATATAGATAATCCTCTTTTTTATTTGCCCTTCTGGTGAAGCAAGTCTTCAACAATCGTATTATTCGGTAATTGGTTTGTTGTTCTATGATAAACCACAGTAGAGAGGCGAGAATTATTAATAATTAACTGCTTTCCTGTCGATAACAAAAGTTTTTCAAAAAGCGCTTGTAGAAATATAAAACTCGATTTTGCAGAAAGTGATAGCATTTGGCAAAAATAAATTTGATTTGGCAAAAAATATTTGACAAAAGTAATTTTCAGTCCAGCGCGAACCCTGTGTCCCCTGCTTTATATGACTCTCTTTCTGCCTCCATTTTTACCCTGGAGTCAAGTAGGGCAGAGCAATTGTCAAGTTAGAGGTCTTCAAATAAGCCAATGTGTTATAGCCTTATAATTTGTTCTTCTAAATTTGTATCTATTGTAATTACCTATTTGAATGCCCATAGAGGGTAAACAAATACTGTTTAAACTAAACACCAATGACTACATATCAGTCAATGAATTAATCCTACATAGCATTATCTCCACCCAACACACGGGTGGATTTCTTGAGATCGCGTGATCATCGACAACCTGGCGAGGAATCGACACAGCAGTGAAAGGAACCACTAGTAGACAGATACGCCATGCACCCTACGCTCAAAGTCAATGTAGTTGACCAAAAAGTGTCGTCCCCACGGCCCAGGAAAACTGGTTTCACTTTGGTGATGCCGAATCGGACCAATGGAAGCTCTTTGCAAATTGGCTGATCGTTCAGTGATGCTCTTTCCGAATAATGCACACTAGTTTTTAGCGATAAGCAATTCGCACATTCTAAAAGACGAATGCATTGCTTGTTACTATAAGCAGAGATGAGATTGACAATTTAAATGTTCTGGAACAGCAGTTACTTTAAGGAAAATCAATTGATAATGTATAAACACAAACTGCGAACAGTTACCAGCACACAACATAGTTAATGTGCATCTCATTTCATTTTGATGGTCGACGATGTATACTGGTATCAGTTTGTTGTTGATACACATATCATACACTTGCCATTGATCAGCGCACGGCGCTGCGTATTGCTTCCTATTTACCACATTCAGTTCATAATACAAATTATATCGAATAACAATCGCCGCTGGCACATCTTTGTATCCTATTGAAATCAAACCTGAGGTAACTGTCCCTACTCTTCAGTGATAGTACAGCCCGCGCTCACGAAAACCAGCATATTATCTGTTTATAACATAACTTGTTTTAGGTAGATAATCTGTGTTTAGAATCGCCTCATTTAGAGTCGATAATGTTCTGAAAAATGAGAAATATTTTAGTCTCATTATCGACTCATAATGGAATTCCAAGCAGAATATGTGCGGAAAATGAGACAACTAAGCCAACTCACGACTATTTAGGTGTGCGCTGTTTAACAGGTGTTTGCACTGTAGTCCGCGCCATAAACGAAATAACGGATAAGAGTCCATTATCTGCTTATTTCAGAATAAGATAATCACATTATGTACCTATTTCACTTTATAGGTCGATTATGTGCGTATATGTGCATGTCTATCTTATTGACGTGACGCACTTACAGCTACATTATCACAAAGCCGGCAACTATTGTACACTATAACGGCCGAATTCTGGTCCCTGGTCTAGACCAGGGTTTCATGTAAACTATAGTCTAGACCAGGCCGAAACCACGGTGATCGCGATATGTTACCCAGCTTCGAGGCGAGTAAGCTGGGATTATTGGTCAGCACTGGTCAGTATTCTCGTCTTTTTGAAACTCAGGTTTACGTAAACCATGGTTTGCCTTCTTATTGTCATTCAAGTCTGTGTCGGTCTGTTAATAATTCGAACCATGTGATAACGTACAAGTTCTGGTAACAGAAACATATGTATTTTTTGGAAGCATTTATCTTTATATTAACCAAATAGGAATTGTGTTTTATTGATATGCCGTGTAGAAGACAGATTATTATTATATATGAACTGGACAAAATGTAATATAATCGATAAGTATGTGTGTTATATGTAATAGTCTACAACTGAGACCTAGTACCCCCCCCCCTGGTCTGAGATGTTTGTATAAACCGAGACTTGAACCTGAGACGAGAATACCTTTTTCTGTTTTCGCAGTAACGATACAGATTGGTAATTTGATTGTAAATCATGAGTGCGTTTATCTGGCTTTACAGTGGAGTTTTATTTATAACAACCTTGCCGTGTTTGAAAGCATATTACCGTTAGATGGATTAAGTCAGATTTTCGTGCTATTATTAGTCGAATTTTTCAAAAACTCGACTTATGGTTTGACGAGGGACGGTTGGTGGGCGGGCGGGCGGCGGGCAGACATAAAGAATGCCTTATAACTTTGACATTTGTGAACGGATTCAAAAAAAAATTGGTATGTGATTTGCTCCCAATGACTATTTACTGCCTGTAGAAAATGGGTCACGTCCGAACTTTTTGACAAGAGTATCCATCTTTGATGACTGTTTTTTTTAGTTTTTCACCGTTAGCGCGATAACTCACGCAAATATTATCCAATTTCAACAATATTCGTTATATGAGACTCTTGCAACAATATCTCGGACATGTTCGAAAACCAGGTTTGTCCGAATTTTTTTTCCGGAGTTATGGGTCTTAGTTTGTCTATTTTTTAGCAATTTTATCACCGTTAGCGCGATAACTCGATGAAATATTAACCGATTTCAACAATATTTTGTATATGTTATAATATGTTATCAATGGGTTTGGTTGTCACGGATAAATAGGGAATGATAGTAGTTTTGCAATCGGAACGTAATCCGCATTGGATGCGGGTGTCTTTCGTTTCGTGTTTCTGAAATGAATTGAGGTCGGAGCTAATTTTGATAGTACTAATTCATCATTTGAGAATAAATTATTGTTGTACTGGATATACAATATAACAGCTAAAACTCTCAAAATGATATTAAGACAGAACGAAAAATTGTGGTTCAAAATAAGGAAATGTCCGATTAAATTGAATTAAATTAAATTAAATGCATGGGACCCCTGCTCTTGATTAATGATTTATTTGGTCCAGTTTCTTAAGCCTTGACATTTCAAATTGGTTTATTAGTCATAATTTATCTTTAAACATGGATTTGGAAAAAAATTACATGGCAATGGAAATATCTGTTATCGGGAGTGTGATACAACGCACCCATTTTTTCCGATACCCCCCCCCCCCACCCCCCCCCCCCCCCCCCCCCACCGTTGTGACAATTACATTTTCTCGAAAATTATTTTTTTCAATAACTTCAATCACGGCGATAGTTATTTAGAATCTTTCAAAATTTTCAACTTATTGCAAATTCCCAAGTCCGCGAAATTACATTGCATGCCACCCCTCACCCCAATGAATTATTGAAAATTTCCAACAAGTACCTCACTATTTCCAGTTGTTGGAAATTCCCCCCTGATATCCCTTATAATAATGGTTCGAAATGTTTTCAAGAGATGAATGTAATTTATCTGTAATATTTTGACGCAAAGTTGAACAATATATAGTTGGTTCTTGATCTGAACAAACAATGTTTTACACTATACATTGATTGTAAAGGACGCCGGTGGTCCCGTCGGTAGAATGCTCGGGTCATTATGCCGCCATTTGCCATCTAGCGCTGACGAAGCTGGTTCGAATGCCGACAAGCGCGGATTCGCGATCCACTCTAAGTGAGGATAATCTTATTCGTGTATCTGGGCAAGTTTGTCGGTCCCTTTCCGGGGTCGGTATTTCTACACACAGCGGAGTGTTTCTCGGTGAATTTACTCTCTGCGTAGACTTTCCTCCACCCGTAAAACTGACAACGTCGTGACATCCGCATAGGGGGTAGAAATCCGCACCACCCATGCCCCGTGATCCCTGTCGAACGGCGACGGCATACAGTTATCGCTATACAACACGGATATAAGTCGCTTTCACGTGCTAAGGTTTGGAGACACCAACACACCAATCTCGATGCAACGCTCAGCACGCTTTTGTCCATAGATTGCCATTGATTTTCGTTGATTGTACAACAATGCGCCGATCCCAGCTTGCGACCAGGTGGTTTCGCGAGACCAAGTCCTGACATGGAACACCGTGATTATTAGGGTGGTCTAGACCTGAGACCAGAATTCAGCCGTAAGGGTTACACATGTGGTATGATGGAGTCTATCAAACACTAAACAACATCCATGCGTGAGTATCAAACTGAAAATCAGGGTTAAAAGATATTACCACTATGTAAATTAATTATATTTAAAAAAAATGTATTACGTCAACAACCTTAATAATTATATCGATACATTATCAATTATATATGATGACATTTGATGAAATAACAGTTCGAGTATTAGCCAATCCATGACTGGAGCTTCCTGAAATTTTGCGAAAACCCTATGCCAATGCATTCTCTTATATATAAGAGTCTCGCATAGCCAGCCGAGTCTCACATAGGGAGCCGAGTCTGCCATATGGAACCGCGCATATTTAAGAGAATGCATCGACCAAACTATACTTACCTTGAACTTGTAAGCCAGTGCATACTATTATAGATTTGAGGCTCTCTATGGGATAATGGGAGACTCGCACATATAAGAGAATGCATTGGCAAAGGATATTTACACCAATGCATTCTCTTATACATAGAAGTCTTACATATGCAGCCGAGTCTCACATAGGGAGCCGAGTCTGCCATATGGAACCGATCATATTTAAGAGAATGCATTGACCAAACAATACTTACCTTGAACTTGTAAGCCAGTGCATACTATTATAGATTTGAGGCTCTCTATGGGATAATGGGAGACTCGCACATATAAGAGAATGCATTGGCACAGGATATTTACACCAATGCATTCTCTTATACATAGAAGTCTTACATATGCAGCCGAGTCTCACATAGGGAGCCGAGTCTGCCATATGGAACCGATCATATTTAAGAGAATGCATTGACCAAACAATACTTACCTTGAACTTGTAAGCCAGTGCATACTATTATAGATTTGAGGCTCTCTATGGGATAATGGGAGACTCGCACATTTAAGAGAATGCATTGGCACAGGATATTTAATGCTGCACCAGGGAAGACATGGCTTGGATCTGTCTGTGCTAAACTAGTGTTCGGATATGAATACATGAATACTATCTTTGATTGTGAACGAAATGGTCTGCCGAAAACTGGTGTGCATTGTGACAAAATATATGCATCTGATTTTGTTACGTTTTTTTTGGAAATCGGTCTCATATTTTACAATATATGGCACTCTTTCTTTCGGCGGTGATAGGGGAGTCTAACCATGTAATTAGTTACAACTAACATCATCTCTTCGTGCTGCATGCATTTATTTCAATAAACCCATTGAATACATTTCGACGAAAGTTGGTAAACTAAATCGGCCGAATTCTGGTCCTTGGTATAGACCAGGGTTTCATGTAAACTATAGACTAGACCAGACCGAAACCACGGTGATCGCGATGTGTTACCCAGCTTCGATTCGAGTAAGCTGGGATTATTGGTCAGCACTGGTCCGTATTCTCGTCTTTTTGAAACTCAGGTTTACGTAAACCAAGGTTTGCCTTCTTATTGTCATTCAAGCCTTTGTCGGTTTGTTCATAATTCGAACCATGTGGTAACGTACAAGTTCTGGTAACAGAAACATAAGTATTTTTTGGAAGCATTTAACTTTATGTTAACCAAATTGTAATTGTGTTATATTTGTATGTCGTGTAGAGTAAAGATTATAATTATATATGAACTGGACAAGATTTAATATAATCCATAATTATGTGTGTTATAGATAATAGTCTGCAACTGAGACCTAGTCCCCCCTTGGTCTGAGATTTTTGAATAAACCGAGACTTGATCCTGAGACGAGAATAGCGAAGTGTGGTTTCGAGAATATATTTATGGTGCAGAACTCGAATACGGATTATTAGTTTGATTGTAAGCCAGTCATTCGCACGATGGTGAATAGTTTGAGCAATCACAAGCTGGCTTTTAACTGGACATTAGAAATGATCTAGTGTAACTGTGTTTTATATAATGTCACCTATCATAACTGTAACAATCATGCGTGCGTGTACCCCGGCGATTTGCCGTGGATGAGCATGGGCGACCCGACATAACAGTAAATGGCACATCGGATTTTCATTTTCGTCTTACATCACATGGGCGGGATGCGGGGCTTTCCCGGCGTATTCATAACATTGACGTTGGAATGCTTCTTAATGGGGATTACTCGTACGGCCCATTCACGTAGATTATTCCAGTGTTTTGAACAAGAATAATACTGATGTTTTAAGTAATTTTATTATAAACGTAAAGCAAACAACAAAAAAAGTAAAGACGAAAAAAAAAATAATTGTAAACATTAAAATAAAATGAAAAACAAAAAAAAAATAGAAGAAAAAAAAATCAAAATATATAAATTTATGATTCTTTTATTTAAACGCATTCGCTGAAAAAGAAATACAAGAATGGAGTTTACTGTCTTGTGTCCCTAGCAATCTCGGGGCCCCCGGTGGTTCAGTCGGTAGAGTGCCAGGTGCATTACACCGTCACAGTCCGTCCAGCGCTGACGAAGCTGGTTCGAACCCCGTCATAGGGAGGGTGACCGGAATCGTGTATCTGGGCAAGTTTGTCAGTTGCTTTCCGGGGATCAGTGGTTTCTGCACGCAATGGGACGATTTCTAGGTGAAATTAGGCCCCTGCGTGGTCTTTCCTCCACCCGTAAAATTGACAACGTCGTGTGTGGCCTAGCGGCTAGATCGACGATAAACCCTAACAAATCAAACCAAACCCTAGAAATCTCTGAGAAATTCTTATTTTAACGTACATTTTGTTAATCGTCCTTGTTCCAATAATGTCTTACCATTTGGATTCTTGGAAATTGGAATGATGGCAACTGAAATGATGGGCGCAATTGTTTTTAGCCCATTATATTTTTGGGTCGAGATCTAACAGGGCGGTCTCTGAGACTGATTATTCGGTGCATGGGGAGGTGATATATAAACAATGTATAGCCACGTATTGGCCATGGGTGGTTTTTTTACTCAACTAAAACATTTACTCAAACCGCTGACATCAAAATAGGTTATCATAATAAATAAACATAATGGTGGGGTCGTGGACACCCCCCGCCCAACTTTGGATGGAGCGGATTGGAAATATATAGACAACACCCCCACCATCCACACGGAGACACTATAATCACATGCTAATAAAGACGACACACCGCACGTGTTCGGTGATAACCCATTACATTAATGCTCAACTATTCGCGACGTGAACGCAATCATATTGTTCGAGCACCAAGCGTGCCTTTGTCCGTCGATACACCGATCGTCGTTGATTGAACAATAATCCGCCTAATCTAAATCGAGACCAGGTGGTTTCGCGAGACCAGGTCCAGACATGGAACACCGTGGTTATTAGGGTGGTCTAGACCAGGGACCAGAATTCGGCCGAATGTGTACAACAAATAACACAATTTTTTTCTGAAACAGTGTGAAGGGGTATCACAGACCGATTGTTTGAGGGTGCCACACAAGGAAATGCTTACCCTTCACCGTCGGGTGCTAAACTGGGCGTAACTTTTCATAATCTGTTAGCCAGACATATGCATACGTGCAGCAAAAAACTATATTGATTAACACTCTTTGCTAAATACGTTTTAATGAGTAGTTACCCCTTAGGAAATGTTCAGATAATAAGTTCAACAAACGACGATAAGTCGTTGGCGAACTTAATATAACAATGTATCCTGGCTAGGGAAGGACATATTTATGTCCAATATACACATCTAATGCTGTGTTTTGTGATGGGTAGCTTAGTCACTGCTGGTTGTCTTCCAACTATTACCTTTACACATTAAGTAGGTATATTAAAGCGGGCATACATGGGTAGATCCGTGTGCGGGGTAGGCATAATATATCCATGTAATTATGTAGCTGTGGTGGACGTCAGAGTAATATACTATTGTTCTGGACCAGCTATTTTTTTAGAACAAATAGTGCGAATTAGACTGAATCAAATACATGTTGCCGATCACTCCGAGGATCACTCTCACTTTCCAATGAAGGACATTATCAAGTGTTCGCAGCTGTCCAAAAATATATTATAAACTCATTGCGATTTCGCGATATGAACAGATGCATTATATTTAGTGAACATCACACGCCGTATGTTAACTTAAATCGAGAACATGCACTATATATAAACATGATATAAAGCTATCTTCCCTTACCCCATACCAATCTTGAACATTCCATATTGTATTTGTGTGTTTATTCAGAACTTTTGTTTTGTCTTCAACATTTATGCATTTAATTTTTTCTTCTCCTGTGGAGAGGAGGTCCACCTAAGTTGCTATAACTTGTGCTCCAATCCCCATTCGTTCATCCTACATTAGTTTGTTATAAATTTGTTTGAAATGTGTTATGGGATGCTCAATAAAATATGAAACCAAATTGCTTCTTCACCGAGTTGGACAACCAGTTATGGACCCTCACGCGCGTCTGAACCGCGGAAGTTTCGTCATAGGTGGGGTTCTTTGTCACCAGATATATAATTATAGTCCTCTGGATATATAGCCAGGTAAACTCTATTTGATTCTGTTTTTTTTTTCGCAAGTTTTCCATTTCTGTCAAGTGGGCCGTTTTATAGGCGCTTTCAAATCTTCCACTCTACTAAATATGCGCTGGTTCTCAGTATAATAGTTGCATACAAGGCTGTTGGGCGGTGTTTTTCCCTGTAGATGACCCTTTAACATGCTCTCAAAAATGAACACATCGTTGCATAGGCGGTACTGCAATGATTTCTTGGAAGTCATTGAATCGGTGGAATGTACAATACTTAGGGTGGTGCCTATTAGCATATGGTAATAGTTGCTTAGTATTCCCTCTTAGATTGTGGCTATACTGATGGTGTTGCTCAATGGACAATTCTAGAATGTCCCTTCAACAGTATTCAATGTGCCGTATAGTAGAGTTATCCCGCATGAGTCGCCGGCGCAAAGTAACAAACTTTAAACTTTTCGGACAAAATAGAGTTATCTCGCATGAATCACTGTGCGTATTTGTCGACGTTTCATATTATTCGAACTCGGCTGTTGACCATGTGTGGACACGGGCAGGGATAAAATAAGTTTGAAAGACTTTTGTGACTTAATATTGCATATGTGCGGTTCTGTTCTGGGGTGGAAAAGACGATTCAATGATTGAATGACAACGTGATTCCACAGGAAATGTCGGAGGCGAAGATGAGAAATATTTATAAAAGAAAAAGAAGAAAATGGGGGGGGGGGGGTGGGGGTTTGAGTTAAAATGAAGAAAGATAGACCTATAGGAGGGATAAGACAGATAGTGTGTTACGGACTTATATATTATTAAGTAAAGAGTGTGGTAGTGGATACATGTACATGTAATATCTTATATGGAAATGTCTGTCGTCCGCCGTTTTGCAGTAGGATATTGGAAAGACGGGGGTTTTGAGGGAACAATGGAGCAGGACCTTGGATTGACCAGAGCGTTTAATGGAACAATGGGGCAGGACAGCAAAGAGGAAGGACAAGAACGGTTTATTTTATTGTAGTTGTCACGACGTGATAAAGTAGATCGACATTAAATGTTTATGCTGAATTAGAATTTATTTCTCGTTCGATGTTTTTGCGTCGATTTAACCCATCGTGGCAGATGCGAACGTTTGTATAGTCGGTCGACGAAGATTGTTTTCGGGGCACTTTTAGCCGATTAGTTTACAAAGCACGTGACATCGTCGCGATATCTGACAATGAGATAAGTCCCTATCCATTTTGAAGTAAGCTTCGCACTTACACCAACGTTTCTCGGCGGATCACATACCAAAGCTGGTTCGTACCCCGATAAAACATTGAGCAGAATTAAGAGTGAGTTATATTCGTTGGGAATGAAATCACACGTTCATAATTATTGTAATGATTGTGATAACTGCATTGCAAAGAAAGCACATCATGCATTTGATTGGACGATGACAGAACCAAGTTCCCCTTCGATCGTCATCAGATATGGTGTCGTCGTTGTATTGACGCTATTGAGAAACGATCTGTACTTTGACACTTGGAGACATTAACATTTGATGACTCACCCGGATGCATTCATGTTTCCAGACTTCAGGTTGTAAAAATGTAATATCTTATCTAATATAGATATTACCTATTTTACCGAAATAGAGAAATAAAATGTGACAACTATGTATAAACTACACCAATCTATACAGACAATTTATTTGTTATTGACAAATTAACACATCAGTTATTTCTGTCACTCTAAGCATAGACACTATATCAAGTAAATATACAGAACATTCAATGTCAAATAGGATAGTGTCCTTCAGTCGGCACTTCTCGTTCCAACCAATTAAGTCATAGTTATCATAGTTTCATAAGTAAAACGGGTTTCGTAAAAAATATTCGGACAATGAGTTCAAATAACGACCATATGTCGTTTGTTGACCTTATTATATGAACATTCAGACTGTTCTCTCGATTATAATCTCATATTGAACTTATTTAGAAAAAAACCCCAAAATAAGCCCATATCACCATTTTGTGATTTAGTTTATTCTCTATATTGACATAAATCATCTTACCAGAGTACACTTTTATAATGTGTTTTCAGTGTGGCCCGCACCATAGAACGGAATAATGGATATATGTACAATATGGACTTATTTCATAATCAAATCCAATGTACACTTATAATTAAATGGGAGAATCCATTCAGTATAGAAATGGTTAATCGATAAGACACGTGACTCTCCGTCTTTGTCAATAGATATCCCATTCTGGTTGACGCCGAAAGGAACTTGCTTCTGAGAACGAGTAAGAGGACAGAATGATGAATTTTATTTCAGTGTTATTGTTATCGCATGTTATTGACATTGTGCTACATATTTGAAGTGTTGTGTAACACTTTTTTTAAATTAAACATTTCTCAGAAATATAGAATGTGTTCCCGCTGTCGTCATAATTACTCACTCGAACAGTCATGGTCCGATAGACCATATCGTAATGAGTCATGTTCTGATTTGGCAACAACATAAGCAGTAATTTTTCAGCGTTTCAGGCAAAGGAAAAGGAAAGATGCTTGTAATCACAATCGTTCGAATCAAACATATACCGCTTTTGTGCGATGAATCATGACCAATCATTACAAGAGATGCTAAATGGACTTTTTTGTAGACTGATAACTATTCAAAACATATTAAAACAACCTCTTTTGAAAGTCAAATATGGCCGCAAAAACCTCCCATTAATGAGCTCATGTGTCAGATCCAATTATTATCTGGTATAGAAACTGTACATAGTGTGGTCACATGGCGCCGAATCAAACCGTACATAGGGTGGTTACATGGCGCCGAATCAAACCGTACATAGTGTGGTTACATGACATCGAATCAAAACGTTTACGTAAACCAATGTTTGCCTTCTTATTGTCATTCAAGCCTGTGTCGGTCTGTTCATAATTTGAACCATGTGGTAACGTACAAATTATGGTAACAGAAACATAAGTATTTTTTGGAAGCATTTATCTTTATGTTAACCAAATAGGAAGAGTGTTATATTGGTATGCCGTATAGACGATAGATTATAATTATACATTGTATATGCAAAGGACACAATTTAACATAATCGATAATTACGTGTGTTATATGTAATAGTCTACAACTGAGACTTAGTACCCCACTGGGGGAATATACTATAGAATACAATTTTTGTAATATCAGCGTTAAATTGTGATTTACTAATTTTTTAATACATATTTTGTGTTCTATTCAACTTCTATATCATTCGACTGTATTTATATCAGTATATTTCTTTAATTGTAGATTGCACTCAACATATGCCCAAAACTCTTTAGATGCAAAATACGTTGACATGTAATGACTTATATGATCTTTTTGGCGAACCCTCTATATACCAGGATTCACTTGACCGGAAAATCTTTGCATTTGGTGGAGAAAACGGGGTCCTGGACGTTTCATCTTTTCGTGTTTTCATAGTACTCGAACGCTACAGCTTTGTAATTTGTAAAAATTCGCAATACGGAATGATAAAGTACTAGCTAAGCGCGTTCTATAGTAGAGAATAATACCATTTTTGTAAAAATTCAGTATTAGATTACAACTGCATATAGTCCAGGAGATATTGGTCGACCTCTGCACCCCCCCCAGGACTCAACTTCACCCCACTAATTTTCTTCCTTAAGGTTTCCTCTAATTTTTTTCACTTGTTAACAAGAAAAAAAAGTGGCCGCAGAGACTCCAGACAAGATGGCGTCCATCATGGCGGCCATTTTTTTTAATGCACCAGGTCTTTTTGATCGCCATTATAGTAAAGATGATAGCACATGCGGTCTTGTTTTCCGCTCGATTCGTTATGCTAATATACAACCCTTACAAATTAGCCAAAAATCCGACACCAGAATCCAATATGGCGGCCAAGATGGCCGCCGAAATGTGAAAATATGCTATTTTTATGACATGTTACCACCTTTCGTTTGTCTCTGTGGGCAAATGTTAGAATTTTTGCGTCATGTTATACATTTATCATATAGAGGAGTCATTGGCGAACACACAGGGACCATAATATGTATTCATTGCGGGATATTTTTGCCCGATATCACGTTTTCCCAAATGCCGGTAACATAGGTCAAAGCCGAATCTCCGTTAATAACGCGATGTTATGTTTCGAATCAATGAATGTTATTGCTATTATAGCAACACACATGCATATATATTTGCAGGAGATACTCGAGCTAGGATTCCTCTTATACCTGAGTTAAGGAATATTTACCCAAATCCAAGATGGCGGCCAAAATTGCCACCAGAAATAAAAAATGGCCGAAAATCGCTGATTTTAACATCAATGAGCATTATTGTCATGACAATTCCACACCTGCTTACTATTGTAAGTTGGGAACACTTAGGCGAAGAACTTTCCTTGTACCATATCCAAACAAAAGTCCCCCAAATTCAAAATGGCGCCCACAATGGCGGACAGATTTTGAAAAATCACCGAAATTCCCTCATATTCACATCATTGGGCATTATTGTCGAGACAACTCCATCCGTGCGTACAGTTGAGTTGGAAATACTGAGGTGAAGTAATTACCTTACATCTCATGCAAGAAATGGTTTTCCAAATTGAAGATGGCGGCCAAAATGGCGACCGAAATTTGAAAACAAGTCTACATTCCTTTACTTTCTTACGATGGGCGTTATTGTTTCGCGATTTCTATCCAGCATTACATGTTGATATGGAATAGTGATATGAAGTATTCATTAGGGTTTGGCAATTGATACTCACAGCCAAGATCGCTGCTAAATTGGCGGCTAGAAATTGAAAAGAAATCGATATTTTCACATATCAATTTCAACTTTTTGTCATAATATCGGTATGTATGGACGAAACTGTACATAAACCATCTGCTAGTTCAACTCGTATCCTTCTGGAAAGATGAAAAACCACCATTAATATCGCGATGTGGCATTTCGAAATCCAGTCTCCACTTAGCACCGATAATGGCCGTAAGCGAGGTGCGCCGAATAGTTATATCAGAACAATTACCTGATAACAGATTCTGATTTGCCACGTCACGTCCATAATTATCTGGACCAGCTTCCGTTTCTTTGTCTGATAAATATAGGTCGCTCACACCGACAAATTATTCACCACTTCCTGGGAGTAGGGTCCCTCTAATCATAACGTTTCAAACAATTCATTTTCCGGTGTCTAGCTTATGATTTTAAATATTTGCTAAATATGATATTTGTGCGTCATCTTGAACTAGGAAGGTACATGGCCGATGAGTATACAAGCTTACAGAAGGTCATCTCTATGTATGTGTCTCATACCCCATGGGATAACGACATGTACACCTGGCGAACCAGTTAGCTAGTCACTTCTCAATAGATGGTTTATCAACTCACAAACTCAGCGAACGCATTGGCATATGTGGACAACTTCGACAGTGTTTCGAAGGTTGCTAGCTGTCTCATTCCCTTGGACAGATGTCTATCTGCTAAGGAGAAGACCCTAGTGTACAGACTATCCACACTTCTTGACCATTATCCGAAGAAAACTGTGTGACGCCCCGCAGTTGTCTCGTCGAATATCTCCAAGCAGAGAAGAACAATGCTCGCGGTGCTAGTTTGTGGACATGCGCCATGATACTGGGAATGAAATGGGCCACTGTATACACCACCCCTACACCTGGTGCATGTTTAAGATATCGAATGGCATGCGTGTCGGTTTTATTTGGTGTGGTAAGATTGTATTTCCACATCCGTTTCGAAGCCTTTCTGATTCAACTACGTACACATTTGCCTGGATAATACTATGCTAGCCTCCCTCAAAACAGTCGGATGGACTAAAGGATAATGTCTTAAAAGCATGAATGTATGCGTGTTTTTTTTATCCTCTCTCGGGGTTAGGGTCAGTATGTGGGCGATATTATTCAAGAAAATGTCAGGAACTGTGGTGCATTTATTTCACTATGTATTTAAAGAACAATATACAGTCTCGATGGCAATGGCTGTGGACGTTGGGGAACGCGACCTTTATGATCATATAGCTTTATATATATAACTTTAGAATATAGTAGTTAATGTCTCATGCAGGAAAATGGTCGCATTGGTGATGTTACCAAGAAATCACTTGGTGTACCAACGTTTGTTGAACTGAATGCAAGAGCTCATCAATGTAACATTCCTCTGGATGTTCTTCGCGTTGAACATTTAACCCTTTTGTTGGTGGCATTTGTACATTCTTGAACCATACCACCCAGCGTGAGCATGACATATCAACCAACTATCAAAGGTATCGCCTTTAAGACTACACCCCAGTCTTGGTGGGGCTTATACAGCAGTAGCCAATGGCATACTCCTGGTCCAGTTGTTTAAGAACGGCTTCCAAACGGATGGGAATATACACTCTTAGCATACAAGGAAGGCAAAGCCACACATGAGATCCTGTCGGAATCTAAATCATAACAAAATGAGGGGCGGTGCAGTCATGGTCCAATTTCATTTCCACTGTCATGACACATACCCACAAACTAGCAACGTGTGTATTGTTATCATCTGCTTGGATCTGTTCGGTGAAACGATTGCTGGACGCCAACAAGCTTGTTCTTATGATCATGTTCAAGGAGTTTGGGTATATTATGCATTATGGTTTTCTACGGCTACGCCTAAGCAGAAATACATCCGTCAAATGTCGAGCTTTCAACATTCGAAGCCATATACAGAAGTTGTCCGGGTACGTCAGTGCATTAGATGAGTATGTGAATTGATAAACCATATATTGAGAAGTGGCTGTTTGGGAAGATCACCAGGTGTACACGTTGTTATCCCCATTAGGTCACCAAAGCTGACAATACGCAGATAGATAGGTCCTTCTGAAAGCTAGTATACGCATCGACCGAATACCTTTATAGTGTATCGCACAAGATGACGCATATACCCCATATGTAGCATCTGAATTATACCATAAGCTATACCACGAATGAAGCTCGCTAAGAATTCCAAGTTTTCGAAACAAACACGTGAGCTGGACACCGGCATATGTATTGTTTGAAACATTCCGATTAGTGGCACACTCCTACAAAGAAGAGTAGTGAACTGTTATTGTGAGTGAGATAGATTAATCTGACGAAGATATGGAAACGAGTCTAGATAATACTGAATGTGGCAATTCAGAATAAGCTCAGGTACTGTTGTTTTGATTCTTGGAAGTCATAATATGACTATTCGGCGCACCTATATACGGTTACGGCCAGTATGAGCCCTTAGTGGATAATGGATTTTGAAATGCCACATTGCGATTGTGGGTTTTCATCCTTCCAAAAGGCTACGACTTACATTGGAACTAATAGATGGCTCATATTATGTACCGTTTCGTTTATACAAATCAATATTATGACAAAAAGTTGAAATTAGTATGTGATAATATCGGCTTCTTTTCAATTTCTGCCTGTCAGTTTGGCCGCCATATTGACTGTGAGTATCACTTGCCAGACCCTAATGAATAATTCATACATATCAACATGTAATTGTGGGTAGAAATCGCGAAACAATAACGCCCATCCTAAGAAAGTAAAGGAATGTAGGCGTGTTTTCAAATTTCGGTCGCCATTTTGGCCGCCATCTTCGATTTGGAAAACCATTTCTTGCATGAGATGTAAGGTAATTACTTCACCTCAGTATTTCCAACTCAACTGTACGCATGGATGGAGTTGTCTCCACAATAATGTCCAATGATGTGAATATGAGGAAATTTCGGTGATTTTTCAAAATCTGTCCGCCATTGTGTGCGCCATTTTGAATTTGGGGGACTTTTATTTGAATATGTTACAAGGAAAGTTCTTCGCCTAAGTGTTCCCAACTTACAATAGTAAGCAGGTGTGGAGTTGTCATGACAATAATGCTCACTGATGTTAAAATCAGCGATTTTCGGCGATTTTTTATTTCTGGTGGCCATTTTGGCCGCCATCTTGGATTTGGGTAAATATTCCTCAACTCAGGTATAAGAGGAATCCTAGCTCGAGTATCTCCTGCAAATATATATACATGAGTGTTGTTATAATAGCAATAACATTCATTGATTCGAAACATAACATCGCGTTATTAACGGAGATTCGGCTTTGACCTATGATACCGGCATTTGGGAAAACGTGATATCGGACAAAAATATCCCGCAATGAATGCATATTATGGTCCCCGTGTGTTCGCCAATGACTCCTCTATATGATAAATGTATAACATGACGCAAAAATTCTAACATTTTCCCACAGAGACAAACGAAATGTGGTAACATGTCATAAAAATAGCATATTTTCACATTTCGGCGGCCATCTTGGCCGCCATATTGGATTCTGGTGTCGGATTTTTGGCTAATTTGTAAGGGTTGTATATTAGCATAACGAATCGAGCGGAAAAAAAGACCACATGTGCTATCATCTTTACTATAATGGCGATCAAAGAGACCTGGTGCATTAAAAAAAAATGGCCGCCATGATGGACGCCATCTTGTCTGGAGTCTCTGCGGCCACTTTTTTTTCTTGTTAACAAGTGAAAAAAATTAGAGGAGACCTTAAGGAAGAAAATTAGTGGGGTGAAGTTGAGTCCTGGGGGGGGGGGGGGTGCAGAGGTCGACCAATATCTCCTGGACTAATAAGCTACATTATTGGTTTTTCACGCTGTGATCACGACGATTCAGCGTTCGGATAATGGTGAGTGCGATTAACTGGGCATGCGCCTTCTGTGACATAATGCCCATAGAAAGGTAGTTCAAGTATTTCGAATTATTTCGAATTGTCTGGTATAATGCAGGCAATCAATTTGAGACGTTATACGCGGTTCGCGGAAATGTTTGAATCGTAGCAACGGCAGAAGTCTATCCCGAGATCATCTGGAAGTTTCATGACGGTCTATTCTAAAATAGTAAGCTATCGATATAAAAATAAATATTAATTCACAGAAATGTTTCAGGACATGTGTTTTCGACTCCTATTAATTCTTTTATACCATATATTATACTATATAAAACGCATTTCGGAAGATAAAATCCACTCTGAAAACGTACTATATTATCTTGCGACACGCACCGCAATGGGTAGTTCAGTACATGCACTAAACACTAAACGGAAAAGTCTATGGTGTCAACATAATACTAATGATCCAGACCTGGTCGACAATGAACAGATTAGTGCGACACAACCCATATCAAAATGTACCTGGGTAAATCCACCCAGGTTTTTTGGGCCGAAACCCAGGTAAAAATCTATCTACCAAGACATCAACCAACCATTAAGACCCCGCGAAACCTGGGTTTTACCATGATTTACCCACCTGAAACTGGATAAAAACCCTGGTATGGGTAAACCTGGGTGTAATTACCCAGGTGACCACACCCAGGTGTACCCTACCTGGGTGTTTCCCACCCAGGTCTACCCTGGTGTTTCCTACCTGGGTGTTTCCCCACCCAGGTGTACCATGGTGTTATTTACCCAGGTGTACCCTGGTGTTTCCTACCTGGGTGTTTCCCATCCAGGTTACCTTGGTGTTATTCACCCAGGTGTACCCTGGTGTTTCCTACCTGGGTGTTTCCCACCCAGGTGTACCTTGGTGTTATTCACCCAGGTGTACCCTGGTGTTTCCTACCTGGGTGTTTCCCACCAGGTGTACCTTGGTGTTATTCACCCAGGTATACCTTGGTGTTTTTTTTACGCCGGTGTACCTTGGTGTTTTCTTACCCAGGTGGATTTCCCATTGAGATGCACCTGGGTTAGAAAACCCCAAGGTACACCCAGGTAAGGAAACACCAAGGTACACCTGGGCAGGAAAACACCAAGGTACACCTGGGTAAGAAAACACCAAGGTACACCTGGGTAAGAAAACACCAAGGTACACCTGGGTAAGAAAACACCAAGGTACACATGGGTAGGAAACACCAAGGAACACCTGGGTGAATAACACCAAGGTACACCTGGGTGGGGATACCAAAGTGAAATGATGAGGATGGAAATGAAGTAGATTTTGATGGGATGCAGGGGTATTGTTATCAATGGAGTTGTTTTAGTATAATAGAACATTAAGGAAACTGATTGTGCAGCAATACAAGTTTATTCAAGGACAACAAACTAACTAAAGAAAAAATACATGTATAGAAACACATGTAATATATAAATATATAAACTCATTAAACTGCATGGGTTAAAACTTACTGACAACAAGAGTTGGGTTAAAATTTTGATTAAAAAACACTTGCAAAGTCCCTCTTCATACATGTATATGGTATGTTAGGCAAGTTACATGTACATGTAGTTGCAATGTATACTAGTACCGGTACATGACATACCGGTGGACACAAAAATCATTATTTTAGTTCCAATGTCATTTACCAGAATACCTTGCAACTACATCTACAGTGAGGTAGTTTTGTCTCATTTAAACTTTCTAAATGGGTTTCTCCCTTTGAATGACATAAACTAATGTGAGTATACACATGAGCTGTTGTGTGAAATACACACCAAAAAATTATTTCTTAGTCTGAGGACATGTTTCCTGTCATTATCTTACTGCTTACAAATATAGATTTGTAATAATGTGCTGTAATGCTCCAGAAATAGTCATATTTTGTCCTGGTTCATAAGAACATATTATTTCTTAGTGTTAGAAGGACATGTTGTCTGATATTATTTGACTCATAAACCCCCAAATGTACATGTAAACAGAACATTCGGGAAAGAGACACACCATCTTTATCCTGTTTTATATCAGTACTAAGTAGCAATATTGATCAGGTAGCAAAATATGCTATAAATAGATTTCAGATGGTAGAGATTAAACAATCACATTAATTGCACCAACTCGAAACAGTTAACATACCCTGTAGAATACAGACTATGATCAAGGAGGGTGTCACACACACCCCCACCCCGCTTTGATATTCAAGCCATTTTCAGGTGGTATGCTATATACATGTACATACCCAATGTTATCTGGTACTAGGATTTCACACGGCAATATAACCGGCATTCACGATTCAGCAAAAAGGCTAGTATGCAGATATAATAGCAGAAAATTATACAAATTTTGAGTATTTTCCAGCTTAAACAGACCCAAGTGATATATTTTTTATCTAATTCAGTCTAATGGCTCTTGATATGTTGATGTTTTGGATACTATTTCAGCAAATGTGAGAAAAAGTGGCTTCTTTGGGGCATCAGCTTGTCTGAAAAATATATCAAGGTCCCCTAAATCCGATACTACATTTCAGAACAATCCAACCAGTGTCCCATGAAATGGTGGATAATAAACTATCATACCAAATTTGATTCAGATTTGATCACACAAACTAAAATTATGATGCGGAAACCAGAAATTAACACGATTCTAAGTCGAAAAAGGGCCATAACTCTCGCAAAAATGAGCGGAGCACACCTATATTCGAACTTGACCTGTATTTTGGTCTGATAAACTTACATACCACATTTGGTTCAGATATGATCACACAAACTGAAGTTATCATCCGGAAACCTACAATTTTCAAAGTTTAAATGTCTATTAGGCGACACCAATTTTTAAGTCTGGTTTACGAACATGTGGGCTGATGTGGGGAGAAAATAAGTAGATGCAGGAGGGGAAAAAAATAAAAATAAAAAAAATTGTCCCCCCCCCCCCCCCCCCAATTTATATCAAGTAAATCTTGAAATTTTACATAAATTTTACAAAAATTGTGAAAAAAAACTTTTCGAATGAAATTCTGAACCAAACAAGACATTTCTTGTCATGAAATACCTGAAAATATGGATCTGCAAATGATCATAAGCAGAACCGGATGCGACAGCACATGAAAATCAGTACGCGTGTACAAAAATTTGGGACAAAAAAGTAAAAAAAAAATTCATGAAATGGAAAAAAAGTTGTAGGAGGTGTTCGTAAACCGGACTTAAAAATTGGTGTCGCCTTATGTGTATATAACTCATATAGCTAACTATTAAAGGTGCTCAATCAGATTCGATGGCCCCCATATAATTAGATTCCAACAACAACATTTTTTTTAGAAATGCTGCTTCAGTAATATCAGAATCGATTAATTGCCCAAAAATAATGCTAACCACTGTCAACTACATGTATAGTATAAAATCGCCTGATACGTTATATTTATCAACATGCTGTTCGACGAAATTTGACCTTATTATCAACACATAGCCTCTTCATTTTAGAGTTATCCATCTTCATCCGCAATTTGGTCTGAGACCGTCGGCTCGTCAAATTTTTCTGGGCCACTATTAAGTATCGATGGTGATAAATATTAAAATTTCAAAAATTGATATCTAATAACTCTGAGCTTTGATACATGTAGGTGGGTCCCTCGACTTGATTAAAATATTTTTACCCCCCCCCGATTCCATATACATGTATATGTAAATAGCAAATGAGGGGCACTTAATCGGATTATGCTTCTTTAAACTGTATTTGAATTTAAAGATGCATAATCTGATTAAGGGCCCCCTGAATTAATGCTCGCACATTACTCTTTATTTGGACTTGGGGGGTAAAAGATATTTGGTACGAGTCGAGGAACCCACCACCTATCAAAGCTCAGAGTTATTAGATATCAATGTTTGAAATATACTATTTTTCACGATCAAGAATTAATAGTGGCCCACGGTCTCGGACCAAATTTCAGAAGAAGATGGATAACTCTAAAATCAAGAGGCTTTCTGTTGATAATAAGGCCAAATTTTGTAGAACAACATGTTGATAAATAACATATGTCAGGCAATTGTATACTTTAGTTGACAGTGGTTAGCATTATTTTAGGGCAATTAATCAATTCTGATAACGTAACTGAAGCAGCCTTTCTAAATACAAATGTATGATGTTGGAATCTGATTATATGGGTATCATCGAACCGGATTGAGTACCTTTAAAATGAACTGTATTCAGTATAAACATGTTAAACCTGATAATTAATTAGAGCATGCAGTCCCTGTTGACATGCGGTATCCGCTGGTAATCTTACCACAGTAATATGTGTTAACTGTGATAACCAAGTTAATTGTTTTTACCACAAAAATTCTGAATTCTATCTAGACATTTTGAAACAATAAAAAAAAATTCTGGTGTGATTACAATGTCAACTTTAAAACAAAATTCATATAAACATCGCATGAAAAATACAGTCTAACTGCAAATGTGAGGTGGACCACATTCTGCGGCGGTATAACTGACTGCGGTTGATCGCATGAACACGCCTGAATACTGCAGTAATACCCGAGTAATATAAGGCGAGTTGATTAATTAAAGCATAGCTGTAATTTTACATGTATGTTCTATAGACTTTGTTGGGAAAGAGAATATAGCTGTGCGACAATGTTAATCCTGATGAGCTAAGTTAGAAATTTTTCAATCGAAACCTCATAAAAAAAAATATAAATTCAGTTCTCAATTTTCGAACACTTCTAGGAAATTGTTCAAAAATATTGTTAAAAGATGCCCATTCGATTTGACACTGTAAATATACCCTGTTCAAGTGTTCCTGCTAATGTGCTATGATGCGGTTGGGTCCTGCTTAATTGCTATGAATTGCACTACCCGCATCATAGCAATTCAGCAGGACCACCAGCATCATAGCATATTAGCAGGACCACTTGGCCAGTGGTAAAATAGTTTGTTTTCCATACGGATATATGATTTCAAATAATCATGTAATGATATCTAACATACATGTATATGATCCCATTTATAGGTTTTATTCATCACGGCCAGATAAACTTTGTATACAGACAGTTTTACCAAACTTAGAATTTTTATTAGGTGCTTTCATTGTAGCTGTAATTACTAGTATTAAAAGAGTGCTCAATAAAGTTTGTTTTATCATTTATGCTCATTTGGAATTTGGATGCTATTTAATTCTGTTTATCTATATAATTGGCTGCACTGCTAAATTTTGACTCATTTCAGTCATTTGATGTCAGTACATGTAGTTGTCCATCGAAATGGCGAACACAACCAAAGACAAATTACAAGAGGAAAGACAACAAATACATTTGATGTGCACTAAAACAGATACAGTAGTGCCCCAAGAAATCGACCTCTTAACCACAGCAGAATTATGTGTAACTTTCAGGATTTAGTCGGATATATGGCTTGTTGCCATTCATCGGAAAGCTCTCCCCGAGTTTAATACCCGTAATTCTGCTGTGGTTAAGGAGTCGATTAATTAGAGCATTACTGTAGTTACAAATGTATGTCTAGCCTCCTGTTGTGTCACTAATAAGATCTTTAATTCACATACGGTACACATGTACATGTACATGTACTATATACCCGTTCAAGCGTTTACAAGTGTCAGTCATCGAGAAACTGACCAAAAGTTTTGGTAGTATATAATATAGGCTAGCACTGCACTTGGGCTACATGTACATGTACTGTAAGTGATTATAATGTACTATTTTTATATTCTGCTGTGAAAGTGTTGCTGAATGAAATTTAAGTTTACCCCGATATTCTAAGTCCGCTCGACTAAGATGGGTTTTTTCTCGAAAACTGATATCTGAATATACATGACTTTTTGTACGTCTTCCACTGGTTGGTATTCCCTCTAAAATGACTAATTTTAACTGATTAGATTAGCCCTGGTATGGAAAACTCTAACTGTTATAGCCCGATGAGCGGTTTACTGCCAACAGCGGTGATGATATGATGACCAGCGTTGTGCATGGCATATGTTGATCCAGGTAAGAATGCTACCATACATTCCAAACATTCATTAAATATCTTATTAATAGTAACCCAAACTACACAAGAGACTAGTATAACTAAGATTGGGCTCGATTAATGATGTGACACTTTCAGTACTTCATTTACTAGTAGCCTGGTACTGGTGGGCCTGGCTACAGATACTTGTTTGGCGTGTTTGAGGCCTGTGACACAAGGGCAGCAGAATCAATTAAAATTTCTCTTATTGTAGTGTAGTACATGTACATGAATAGTACCGGTAGTACAGCACACAAAGAGGTATATAGTACCGGCACATGTACATGTATTCTCTCTGTTTTCACACATGTTTTTTTTCAATTTAACAACATGAGTCTTTTATGACACATACATGTACTAAAGTGAAAGTAGGCCTACATGTATATAATGTGCACCCAGTATACCGGTACATGTACTGATATATTACATTGCAATACAGTCCGAGTACAATGATATAGCAAAATTATGCATAGTAGAATAACAACCTTTTGTACAAACAGTCCTGACAATGATATACCGGGATATCATGGTGATAGTTCATACATTTGGAATTACCGAATACCTGAGTTTGTGGATAGACCGCTTCATGCGATGTTTATGTGAATTTTTATTTTTAAGTCGGCATTGCATACGGTAGTCCTATAAACCACACCAGAGAATAGCAATTGTCGGTCAGTGACCAACTTCTTATGTTTATGCAATCGATACAATCCGGTTCTGCTTTTGATGTCCAGTTCGATATTTGTGGTGTGTTCTTGTGCAAAAATATAATTCTAACTAATGCGCCAAAAATCAGGTTTATAAATTTATCCATTCTTGAGCAAGAGCAACTCGTAAAACTTGTATGGTATAACATTCCAAACTGAGTATTTCTGCTATCAAACCATATGATAATAATGTTGAACCGGACATCGAAATCTGAACCGCATTTATGGATTGCAGCACGTGATGTTGAATAAACAGTTATAGAGGATATACAGTAATGCTCTAATTAATCGACTCCTTAACTACAGCAGAATTATGGGTAACTTTTCAGGATTTAGTCGGAAATATGGGTTGATGCCATTCATCGGAAAGCTCTCGGTGAGAGCTTTCCGATGAATGGCAACAAGCCATATTTCGGACTAAATCCTGAAAAGTTACCCATAATTCTGCTGTAGTTAAGGAGTCGATTAATTAGCTCTAGAATTACTGTAACATGGTTTATAATATACAAATGTATACTGTATGGGAAACATCAGAGGTTTACAAAGTAATAAAAACAGTTGATTTGTTCTTTATTATTGTGGTTATATACACGTACATACATGTATTCTAAACATAAATGTCCTTTACAACGTGGATCAATGAAATGCGGTTGTTGCATTTAAAATGCATTGAGGGTGCATTGTGTCACGCCACTTTGTAAATGCCTTAATGACAGTATTTAAATTAAATGCACTGCATTGGGAATAATCGCAGTCGCATTGAAATTACCGATCATTGCGCCGAAAAAGTATACTAGTATGAACACCCAAATAACGATACGATAGTGTATTTTGCAATTTTAGTTATAATTTTGTTTAATTTAAATTCACATCTGAATAATTCTGTGTTATTTTCCCACTCCTGGTGTACATGCATATGTTCGGAATCGGACATTCATGATGTAGTTTTCCATTCAAAATGGAATAAACATAAATAAACACTGTTGACATTAATTGTATTATAATCAGAATCTGAGAATCATGATTCTCATTTTGATTCTAGTAAAAAGTCTTGATTCCCTGTAGAAAGTGAAACACTAACATTTTGATTATTGCCAAAAATCTGATGGATTTTAAGGCCTGCATCAAGACATTTGTTTGTGAATAAATCAAGGTAAATGTGTTAAAATATGAACGCATTTACAAATGCGTTGCTCCAAAATCGCAAAGTAGATTCGAACATGTGGTCGCTTTTCTAAGAAATTTGTGAGTGGTCTGTTCATGTACATACATGTAACTTACTTGACCAATTACACAAGGAGTCGAGGGACACAATCAATGAGGACGTTTGTACTAAAAAATATTTTTTTACGCAAGGAACGAACACAAGGCCACTTTCTTAATTTATATTATGAGCCAACAAGACAGATCGTAAATCGCTGTTATATGACAATATATGTGGCCATCATAATGGTCGACAGGCATGACGCCATCAAAAACCAATCTGTCAGGCCAATATAAAGAAGTCGCGACTTATTGCTGGTGGAACCTATTAAAGGCATCGTTCCATTTCGTTAATAACAACTTACATGTAACATTCACCTCCACCTCTTTACTCTTGGGCTCCAAATAAATATGCATGCACCAGCTGCATCCACGTTTATTATTTTTCTTGGGAAATCCCCCCCTGCACAGTGCTTATTTGGGTCTGCACGTTTATTAATATTTTGAAGCTATGAAAATTTAAATCAGCACAAATTCAAGATTTCTATATGATTCAGATGTAAAAATGATCAACACGTCTACATTATTTACTAGCTAAACAAGACATTTTGTCATATGTTTATACTTTACTGTGAAATTGCGTTTCTTCCGTTCTCCATGAACGGATTCTCAAAATGTTTGGTTTTCCAAAAAACAAGGATTCGAACTGTCTGAACTGAACTCCATGCGTTTGTTTAAATAGATGAATAAATAATGGGAAAGACATACAATCCTAGTTCATAATGAATTTAAGTATATAAATATAAATAATAAACGGCGGATTCAACGTGGTCATGGGTTTTGACCGAGTTAAAAAAATCAGCAAACTCTGCATGAACCCCGAAGTTTGCTGATTTTTTCTCGCGGTCAAAACCCCATGACCGCATTGAAACCGCCGTTCATTTCTTATATGAATAACACAATTTAAGATTGGTGAATTATTTCTTTTGGTTAATTTAATAAACGTACAGGACCAAATAACGATCGTACAGGTGGGAATTTTACCTCGATTTTAATAATCGTACATTAGGCACTCAAGAGTACATATTCAAGTATGTGGCAAACCAAAAAAACACCACATGATACATACATGTACCTGTACTACATGTTGACTCGTATACCCGAACCTGCTATAACAATTATTTGGTTAACCACAGTTGATGTTTTGCTCAGAGTTCCCCCTGCACTATTATTTGGGTCTGTACTTTTATTAACTTTCAATGGAATTTCCCCCCCCCGCACTATTATTTGGGCCTGCACTTTTATTTGGAGCCTGAGAGTAAGTTGCATTAACATTTATTTTCACGAATTACCATGCTAAAGGCCAAAGAAAAAAGATTGTATGTTTCCGGTAAAAAAAATTAGGGTAGGTAGGTAGGGAAATTTTTTTTTTTTATTTTATTTTGATATTTTTTATCCAGCTGCAGAAATATTGAACTACCTCGACCAAAGTGACATAAAATGCCAACCCGTGCCATGGGGAAAGTATTACTTGATCAACACAGTGGAAATATACATTAAGATTGATAAAAAATCAAACTTACTTCATGCTTACGTATGTTTTTTATTATATCTAATACCACATTTTCATAAATTTGGCTATAAACTTGGTACAAAATTGATGTCACTAACTTTTTATAAGAATTTTACCAATAATACCGCCATTATACCGTACATGTATTGTGACGATTACATCCCATTGTCTGGGGGTAGCCAGTATACCCACCGAGCATGCCTGGTTTTTGGAAACAGTAGCTACTAGTACATGTATACCCCTAATATAAGCAGTGATAACCTCTTTACATGTATATATACAGATACACACCCACCATGTCTGTTGATAGTGTTCCATAAGTCCCAAACAAGACATAAAGCAGGCAGGAGATCCACTCTCAGGAAATTAAAATTGCAAAAAATTTGACCTTTTCTCAAAATATCAATAAAAAGTTTAGGGTCGGCGGGTTATTTTTAGGGTCGGTCGATGTACGGAAACATAGTATCTTTTTTCTTTGGCCTAAGGAACATTGCAACTGGTTTGAAGTAACATGACCGCGTTGCGTCAACACTGGAACTGCATTGATGGTAATTTTCAACATGGTCTCACTGAGGTTCTATCAAATATAAATACTAGTATGGTTGAGGCCAACTTGAGGGAGACAATTATTTTGAGAATATGTGATCCTGTGTTAACATGAGCCTAAGGCGACACCAATTTTTAAGTCTGGTTTACGAACACCTCCTACAACTTTGTTTCCATTTCATGAAAAAAAAACAAACTTTTTTTGTCCCAAAATATTTTACACGCGTACTGATTTTCATGTGCTGTCGCATCCGGTTCTGCTTATGATCATTTACAGATCCATATTTTCATGTATTTCATGACAAGATATGTCTTGTTTGGTTTGAACAGAATTTCATTCAAAAACATTTTTTCACAATTTTTGTAAAATTTATGTAAAATTCCACGATTTACTTGATATAAATTGGGGGGACAATCTTTTTTATTTTTATTTTTTTCCCTCCTGCATCTACTTTTTTTCTCCCCACATCGTAAACCAGACTTAAAAATTGGTGTCGCTTAAATATCATCTGATGGAGTCAAAATCATTGAACCGTCACTTATGCATGCACATGTTGTCTTGATGTTGAGTCTGGCTTTCATCATTTTCATTAGTTTTACTGTTAATATCCACCAAAGGTTGAGGTGTTATGGAACAACTGTATGGCATCGTATACTGTTATCTTCCGAGTAAATATGGAGTCTCTAATTCTTTTATCAGTCACGCATCTACTCATCAAATAGTATAATCCTTAAATATTTGTAGTCCAGGTGATCTCGACTGCACAGTACATGTATAAACATTCATCTGTGCACAGTGTGTTCTAAATTTCTTTGCCGTGTAACAACTGTTGTCCCAAGTTTCAATGCCTTGTCCTCCTGGTATGTAGGGATTACCAATTTACCATTGCCGTGTTTTAATTTGCAATTTTGATGATGACGCTCACTAAGCTTGTTGATAATTTTCTTTGTCGTGTAACAACTGTTGTACCAAGTTTCTACGCCGTGTCCTCCTGGTATTTAGGGATTACCGGTGCCTTTAATAGCGTCAGATGCATCATTGCCAGTTAATGTACATTAGAGTGGAACTGAATTAACAATGTCACATTGACACAGTACTCAGTTAAGACCAGTAAAACAGCAAAAGTAGTATTATTGTACAGCAGGCTTATCACTATCAGTACTTACTACATGTACTGACCCCTTACTATCGTGGATCAATCTGAATCTGAATGGTTACGCTGCAGATCCCAATTATGGTAATTTCGCAGCGGGCGAGAGAGTCTCAGATCTTTTCCTTCAGCGCACTCTTGAAGGAATCCACAGGCTGTTGTTGTAGGATTAAGGATTCCTCCAGCTGATTCCAGTCGCATATAGTTCGAACAAATGTGGAATTAGCGAACTGAGCTGACACGTATGGTATAGCCTCGTAGCACTGACTGTTGTTCCTTTAAATTAGGTGCCGAGGAATTTGGCTGGTGACGTAGCCTGTCAGAACTTTGCTCTGCGATCTAAGACGCCTTGTTTCGGGTGTAAAGTATTGATTAGGTGGTATAGCCGGGACCAATCCACCCACCACCTTACTCGTGAATCCCAGCCGATTTATTTTCCGCCGTTTCTGCAATGTTGGTAAATCTAGCTCGTAGAGGATCTTGGTCATATATCCATCTTCTTTGCTCTTATAGTCTCTTTTAATGAAACGGGCTGCTCTACGCTGGATTCTTTCCAGCTTGTCGATGTGATTTTGTTGGTAGGGGTCCCAGATGGTGTCTGCGTAGTCCATGATCTTCAAACTTCTCAATTCTTCTTCTTCTGGACAGGTGCATTATGAGCAGGCCACTGGCACTACATCATGATTGTACCGGTACCCAGTGTTCGCGCTGTCGGTAGCCAAATTAGCCAATGGCTAATCTTTTTCGAATTTGGCTAATAAAAATTTCATTTGGCTAAACTTTTGGCTAAACTTTTTTTTAACCCAAATGGAGACTGAAAGCATGGAGCCAGAAAGCTAATTAATAAAAGCGCTCAATAGATCGACATTCAAGACGAAGTTAGGTGACGAAAGTATTTCATTATTTTCGTACTTATGAAATATCGTACAAAGGGAAACCCGATCGACAACTCTATCAGCCTAGCGATCACAAAGTGATATGCAATCATCTTTAGTTTTCACAAGACGGACATTCAAAGACGCATGTACATTAAACCGACCGTGGTTGAATTATAACAATGTGAAGAAAGCAATGTTTGTAAAGTGCATTGACGCCGGTATATAGGCAATTTGTTCGTAACAGCCTGTTTTAATCTGGAGAAATATTACGTCACTCTGCACGAAGCAGCAAAAGGTCATTATTAATTTTTACATTTAATCCCCTAATCCCCCATTCAGCCCATTGTCTGTCTGGTCACTCACGGCGCGCCTGCACAATGCATGTTTATGATGACATTGTATTTATGACGGTCGAGGTTTATGAGCACCAAGTGTAAGACAATAGCTTAATCAGCCAAATGTGAATAACGACAGATATTTTGTGGCTATTTGTCGTCAATACCGATACAGTCAAAATAATATGCATGCTTTTATGACAGATTGTAATTTGATAATCGCGTAACAATATTAAGTTATTAGTTTCCAGATGTCACTTAGATATTTTCGCAAGGATAAATATTTAATGATTTAAAAAAGATATTGATATTAAACAAAAAAAATAATGACATTAAGAAGGACAATCCCTGGTTACCCCCCCCCCCAATTCACTCTTTCACATAAAGATTAATAAATTTTTAATAAATGATATATATAAAAATACTTCTAGTTCATCAAAATTATTTAAATTATTGTGTATTTTACCTGTGTCTGTTAGATTTTACGTTTTAGTCATTAATTGTGAACCGACCAGAAAACGATGATTTAATTTGGCCAAAGTGTTTTTTAATTTGGCCAAAAAACATTTGGCTAAAGTTTTTTTCATTTGGCTAATAAAATTTTCATTTGGCTAAACTTTTGGCTAAACTTTTTTTCGGTCCAGCGCGAACACTGCCGGTACCACAAATTCAATTTTGAGAAAATTTCTGGTTATGGCCAGGTAGCTGAGGTACTGTTCAATACTATAGTTGATCCGTTTCGTTATCGTAGCTTAATTCTTACTGTTCCGGGAATTGAAATATTTTTTGTCATTGAAATTCAGTCTTTTTCGATATTTGCGCACATCCATGGGGAGAAATCGGCGAATCTTATATATAAGTCCACAGTTTATCCGTTTGTAGTCAATACACCATTTCCTTCTGTCAATCCGCGTTGATTCGCGACAAAATTAACTCAAAATACCACAAGGAATTATCCGCGCTTCATTTTGAAGAACGATAACTAAAAGTTAAGATTGTAATTTGGCTGCAGAAACGAAACGAAACGAATTTTGAAACACAATAATTGTATTCACTAATATTTTCCTGTTGGTATATGGTCTACTATAGTATATGCAATCATTTATTTGAAATAATAAGTATCACTTAGAGAATAATTCTTACTGATAATTAGAAATCTCTTTATTTTGTATCCCTTTAATATTAAATAATGGCCCTGAAAATTGTCTGTTTGTCAGTTTAATGTTCACTAATTATAGCTAGGCTGTTAGATAAAGTATGATATTGCTTCATTTGTCCGGGGTAGTGTATTGTCATACTGTCATAATAAACTTCAAGTAATAAGGTAACTACTCGTCAATGATGCTTGAATACATAAATGATTAATAAGGTAACAACTACCCGTCAATGATCGACGTCTTAATATAGAAAGGTTTTATAAGGTAACTAACTACACGGCAATGATACTTATTATAGAAGGTTAATAATTTAACTTCTTGTCAATGATGCTTTAATATAGAAAGGGTTAATAAGGTAACTACCCGTCAATAATGCTTTAGTGTAGAAATGGTTACTAAGGTAACTACATGTCAATGATGCTTTAATAAAGAAAGGGTTAATAAGATAAAGTTCTACACGTCAATGATGCTTAAATATAGAAAGGGCTAATAGGGTAACTACACGTCAATGCTGTTTTAATATAGAAAGGGTTAATATGGTAATTACACGCCAATGGTGCTTTAATATAGAAAGGGTTAATATGGTAACTACCGTCCATGATGCTTTAATATATAACTGGCTACTATGATAACTACATGTCAATGATGCTTTATTGTAGAAAGGGTTAATAATGTAACTAATCACCAATGATACTCATTATAAAAAGGGTTAATAAGGTAACTGCCTGTCAATTATTGCTTCAACGTAGAAAGGGTTAATAAGGTAATTACACGCCAATGGTGCTTTAATATAGAAAGGGTTAATATGGTAACTATCAGTCAATGATGCTTTAATATAGAAAGTGTTATAATATGGTAACTGCACGTCAATGATGCTTTGATACAAAAATGGTTAATACGGTAATTACCCGTCAATGGCGCTTTAATATAGAAATGGTTTATAATGTAACTACTCACCAATGATACTTAGAATAGAAAGGGTTGTTTAATGTAACTACCTGTCAATTAATGCTTTAATATAGAAAAGGTTAATAAGGTAACTACACGCCAATGATACTTAGTATAGAAAGGGTTGGTAAGGTAACTACACGACAATGATACTTTAGTATATAGAGGGTTAATTAGGCAACTACCCGTCAACGATGCTTTAATATAGAAAGGGTTAACATGGTAACTACACGTCAATGATATTTTAATAAAGAAAGGGCTAACTTCACGTCAATGATGCTTTAATATAGAAAGGGTTAATACTGTAACTACTCACCAATGATACTTAGTATAGAACGGGTTAATAAGATAACTACCCAGCAATAATGATGCTTTAATATAGAGAGGGTTATAATAAGGTAACTACACGTCAATGATGCTTTAATACATAAATGGTTAATAAGGTAACTACCCGCCAATGGCGCTTTAATATAGAAAGGGTTAATAATGCAACTACTCACCAATGATACTTAGTATAGAAAGGGTTAATAAGGTAACTACCTGTCAATTAATGCTTTAATATAGAAAGGGTTAATAAGGTAACTACACGCCAACGGTACTTAGTATAGAAAGGGTTAATAAGGTAACTATATACGACAATGATACTTTGGTATATAAATAGTTAAGGAGCCAACTACCCGTCAATGATGCTATACTATAGAAAGGGTTAACATTGTAACTACACATCAATGATATTTTAATATAGAAAGGGTTAATAAGGTAACTACGCGTCAATGATGCTTTAATAAAGAAAGGGTTAATAGGGTAACTTCACGTCAATGGTGCTTTAATATAGAAAGGGTTAATAATGTAACTACTCACCAATGTTACTTAGTATAGAAAGGGTTAATAAGGTAACTACCTGTCAATTAATGATTTAATATAGAATGGTTAATAAGGTAACTACACGCCAATGGTGCTGTAATATAGAAAGGGTTAATAAGGTGACTTCAATGCAGATTATACAGTTTAACAAAATACCACAGGTGTATATATCCGGGTGAACACTGTAGTAAATACCTGGGCGAAACCCTGGTGTAAATACCTGGGTGTAAATACCTGGTGTAAATACCTGGGTGTAAATCCGTAAAAACCCGGGTAAACTGGGGTTTATACCTAACATATATAGAAAACACCTGGGTAAATCTATGTAAATCCCTGATTTACCTGGGTGTAACCTGGGTGTGACCTGGGTGGAACCAGGGTAAAACCTATATGTACCGGGGTATACCTAGGTAAACACCAAGATTTACCCGGGTACATTTTTATATGGGAACCGAGCGCAGCAGACATATCATTAAACAATATATCTGAGAGTTAAACAAACACCAAGACAACCATTCACTGAATTGAATACCCGGGATAGACAAAGGAAACGTTGGGTAGGGCAAAATGACACTTCCAATTTGTGGAAATATATTGACCTGACCAGAACTTTCAACGTTTAAAACTCTCTCCAAATGCGAGCACGACACACGAAGTACTAGTCGAGAAGACTTTGAAAGCTGTAGACAATTAATACCCAGCTGCGCGTCTGCCTTTTGTTTTCGATAGATACTTATCCCGTCGTCTTCTCTTTCCGAAGTGACAATTATTTTACAGTTAGTAGAATTGAAGAGTGCTTTATGTCTTCAGTTTCCGTGCGTCATTAAATTCAATGATCGCATTGTTCTGGTGTCACGACGATGGCTATTATAAAGTTGACAATGGTTAAAGAAATGGTTATCGACTAAGATATACGTCCTCGGCATGATAAATTTTGCAAGCAATTTTTAAGAGAAAATCATATGGTGCCAGAATATGCATCCATATACTTGTATAGGTTGTCTGACAAGGTGACAAGGTAACGAAAATTACACATAAGGCCTTACGTTTGTCAACATAAGTATAGTACAATGACCTGAAATTATCGATTTTGGTTAAATACTACAGAACGGTCGTGTTATTGTGCCCAGATATGGAGACATTGTATTGTCGGTCAAATTCTGGTCTCTGGTCTGGACCAAGATTCGCGTAAACTATAGTCTAGTCCAGGTCCAAACCACGGTGATCGCGATGTGTTACCTAGCTTCGGAGCGAGTAAGCTGGGATTATTTGGCCGCATTGGTCCGTATTCTCGTCTTTTTGAAACCCAGGTTTACGTAAACCAATGTTTGCCTTCTTATTGTCATTCAAGCCTGTGTCGGTCTGTTCATAATGTTAACCATATGGTAACGTACACATTCTGGTAACAGAAACATAAGTATTATTTGGAAGCATTTATCTTTATGTTAACCAAATAGGAATTGTGTTATATTGGTATGCCGTATAGACGATAGATTATAATTATATATGCAAAGGACACAATTTAATATAATCGATAATTACGTGTGTTATATGTAATAGTCTACAACTGAGACCTAGTACCCCACTGGGGCCTATACTATAGAATACAATGGGACGTGACCAGTGGCTGTGCGATTAGCGGGGTGTTACCGGTGTCCATGCGTGCACTATATATACTAAATGTAAACCGCCAAGACCGGACTATACATATCTAATTGCTGTAACAAAAATATTATATTTTCGTAGACTTGGAGATTATTTGCGATTCAAATCACACAATCGTGCAGTAGACAGTAATCATGTTGTGACAATTGGTCCGAACATTTTCACAACATCTAGGATAATAGTGAATGACTGATAATCAGCTGTTTGATAAATTCTGGTGTCGGCTATTATTATTATAATATGCTTTCACTTCTATATTATTAGGTTATAATTTGATTGTAAGATGTATGTTTTAAACCACTCTCCTAGCTGGGAGGGGGTGTAAAGACATATATGTGTTAAATTTGTCGATGCTATACCATATTTTGGTAATAGTAACGTATAGGTATACCCAGTATATATATCGGCAGGATATTAACACATAACAAGCCTGGTATTTTATCATGATCCACCGACGAGAATCTCTGATCCAATGTATAACATGTATTACATCTGCATCACATTTATTGCATATTGTGCCTGGGGCTAATCTGATTATCGCCCTTTCATTACAATATCATAATTGGGCGTAGACAAGACATATTATCTATCACCAGGCAATGTACATGTACCTAGGCAGATAGAGCACACATATCCAATAGTTTCTGCGCATAGCTGTAATAAACTGTCGAGAGCCAGTCTAAAAGCGCGGGAACTTAACTTTCTACTTAAGGTGGACTTAAGATTGTTTTATGAAGTGCGTTCGTGAAACGGAAAAGTAACATTATAGGATCAACCTTAGATCATAGATTAAGTCCATCTTAAGATCATGTTAAGACCTTGCTTCATGAAACTGGGTCCGGATGACCAAGGTCCAAACTATTGGGAGACAAATTGCTCCTCATTTTAATGACATGAATTGTGAGGTGGAATCTGTATCCTGGGCGGTTTAATGAAATATAGAAAATATTTTAGAACGTACCCCACAAATATAAGATTTTTATTTTATGCCAAAATTAGAATTTAGATATTTTTGGAAATTACTCCAAATGAGTTGAAAATGTTTTAATTTTGATCTTAAACGAAATTGTGTAGAAATGACACATGGCACATATGTGTCGGTGGAATTTTCTCAACATTGATTATGAGTGAATATGTGAGTATATTGTAGTTAGTAGATGATATATGTTTTATCTGAGACACACACCTCGTAGTGGCGACAATATTATAAATCTGGCAGCAGCTTTAAAACTTTGTGCTTCACAATTATGTGCTGTTCAGTTTTGACACAGACACATTTTATAAAAAAAGTTACAACATCGGGAATCTATAACTTTAAGAATGAGTTCGGCCACCCATTCTCATAGTTGTTGATAGTCTGCGTGGTAAAGTCGTGATAGTAATCTTAAAGCACATTGCTGCAATTGATTTCTCACAGTAAGAATGTGAACGGGAATTCTTGAAAGTGTAGTCCTTTCAGAATAACAATGCATGGACGGCGGTAACACTTTCAACAACTCTATGTTCGACGGGATTCTACCGATAGACTGATATCGAATTAAACATGGCCGTGAAAACAAATAGCATCAGGATGTGTCTCTCTCTTCTCGTCGGCATGTGCATGCAGATTCTAACTGGATTGGTCGAAGGTGAGTGTCAGTTGCTGGTACATGTATAAGACATGTGCTTGTATCTCACCGTGGATTCCCAGGTATAGCTACATGAATACTTAAAGTGGGTCGCAATTTTTTACCTTAAATTAAACTGCATAATAATTGTTTGCTATCTTCACTTAAAAAATACACTCTTTTAGGGCGGATAAGTGTACAATCGTTCACTTGGTGACACAAACATGAAATTTGGCATGGGTGATCAGTGTGGGCCACTTAACGATCTTTTTTGACAAACCACGCATAAATCCAAGATGGCCACCAATTTTAAGATGGCCGCCATTTTCAGCAGAGCCTAATCTAATTTGGGCACACAAACCAATTTTATGAATGTAAAACTCAAATAAGAGCTCTTATATTATGTTCGAAGAGAACATGATTATTAGCACATAAATTGAGCTTGGTAAAACAATATTTTGTTGAACAATAGCTGCTTTATTTTGAATGGTGGCCATTTTTTAGGTCATTTAACGGAAACAACACGACACAATATGATTAAAACACGTCCTGACTACGCACAGTGCCTTTTTTATAACTTGCAACATTTAGCCTCACATATTGGATGTAAGTGACGAGTGTTCTCCATCCATTTTTATAGTATGCGGACTATAATAAAATATAATTACAACTACTTTCTCTTTGACTAAAATGCGTGCATTTGATTGGTCAAGGCCCTTAGATACACTTGGTAGCGACAATATATATCAGTGGAGGGAAGTGTCGTTTCCCGCATCACTGGGGGTAGTGATACCTTAAAAAGTTCGCAAACCAAGTCGAATATCCATGGGGCGAATTTACCCGGATTTTTATTTTGTCGACCAATCAAATCGCACGAAATCACTTCCGTTTCTAGTGGTAACGCAAGACGCCAAATATCAGCGAAAAATTATCGCCGATTTAACAGCAAAATAGTACATTAATTTATTTGGGGATAAAAGAATGTATTACATAACTATTCCACCATTAGTATTAGCATTTATCCAGCTTCGTGCCAATAATAATATGACATGGCAGTGGTCATGAGAGCATAGAATGCACCTTTGTAGCGACTGTTTACTTTTCGAGTCGCCGGAGACCACAAATTCCGTGGCGAAGTTTGGGAACACCGCTTCGGAATCGCTATCGAATCGGACTGCCTTTATGACAATACATGTTCTAGAATCGTTTTAAATAAGTGAAATTTACAGCAGCAAGTACAGTTTAATAGTTTACGGATGTGGTCTCTTGCTTTTGTGTAGTTGGAATGTCGGAAACAGCGATCGAATTGTGTGTGTTCATCTCTAACTTCCGGTCGGTCGCCCAATTTATTCTCGACCCAATTTCCCATTTCGGTTAAAAGAGCAGCTGAGTCCAGACACTAATATCACTTGGGTATTTTTACTATTTTAGTGTTTTTAATATAGTTTCTTTAAAAAGAACTTGTTTAATCACCAACTAATATGCGGATTGTCGTAATTATACGAAGCGAAGCGAAATTATACAAAGTATGTAGTTCGGCATCCGACACTTCTATACGCCGACAGATGCATCGAAAACGACGTTGATTGCATATGTCAATGCTTGCCACCCCTATATATTGTCCACCCAGTATGCAAATCGCCAACATAACACAACAGTGCAGAATGTGTTTGCGAATGTTTTATGTTCCCCATTAGTATACCAACAACACATTCAATGACGTGGTTATTAGACTAACGTGACTGAGAGAAACTGGTCATTCAAAGTTTACAACCGATAGATTCACAGTGCGCTATGATTCATTTGCATGCATCCATATGGCTGAACATTTCCCAAAGAAATGTGTATCTAATTATTTTTTTATTCAAAACCATAAGTTCAAACCTTGAAGAATTTCAACACAACTGAAGGCACATAACCAATCAATCGTCAGCGTGAACGTTCGTAATACCACTGACCATGTCAAGTGATACCTCCAATGTGTTTATAGATAGCACACAACGGTTAATGTTATTAAATAAATGAATATTATATCAATTTTAGCTAAATTCAGTGAATCTACTATATATTTTGAGACTACGTATATTTGTGTGTATATATGTCCTTTATAGCCTTTTGAGCCCAATCTTGCTGTGTAAGGGTAAAAATCCACGTGAAGTATCATCGGACCATTCGCGAGCCCGTGCGAACACTCCTTCACCATTCAACTGCCACCGCAATGGGGATTGATGGGTTAATCGCGTGACATTTAAAGAGCGTTCGCATCTGAGGTGTCGTTGATAAAGAACGTTTATATACACGACGAGTATAAATACGGCTCAATCGACCGTCTCGGAAACTGGGGATATGGAGACGAAATTTCGTACTTAGTAGTTCCAAGGAACGGGGGGATTTGCGTCGGGTCAGTTTGTCCGCCCGGGGTGACCTTCGACCCTTGAAACGGGTACCCGCAAATTATATATATATATATATATGTGTGTGTCCTTTATAGACTCGAAAACGGCCCCACCGATGGAGCTCTAACTTGCTACCTAGGGATAACTTTGTCCGGGAAGTGTCATGGACGGGTCAAATCGCGACCTGACCTGACATTGACCTTCAAACTGATAATTTCAAGTCAAATCGGTTAAAACTGGCGGATTTCGACGGACTTTTAAACATAGGGATACTTTTGTCCGGGGAGTGTTTTGGACGGGTCAAATCGTGACCACGACCTGAGCTTGACCTTCAAAATGGACAATTCAAGGTGAAATTGGGTAAAATTGGTGAATTTCGACGACTCATGTGCTTGCAGAACAGTATTTCGTATATTCCAAAATATATAAACATGGTATGGAGGGTACTGCTGTTTAAATAGTCACATCCGTTAAAACTGCCATAAACAGAAATATTTTTGTAATATATACATATTTTGTTCTTATACAAATCATAAAGGTCGCATAAATAACATGTTATTGTCAAGGTCGTACTCAGTGTTCGTAATCAGAAGCCATGTTATGTTACAGTACAGTACGTAAAGATTGTGTAATACTCAAAGCAGTGAACATCGAGGAGACCCACTTTGGAAATTTGGTTAAAACTGCCACCATGTTGTTTACAACATACCTGTATAGCGATTTTGGTGTTGAATGGGTCGCCGTGAATAATTCTCCCAAATGGATTTTGCTTATCGCACATTATTTATTGATGTATTTAAACAAACTCTGGGCTCACAAGTGTTTATGTAGATACTATTGTATTCATACTATCATTGTACTATATATTAGTATATACTTGAGAACATTTTCACAATATGGTAACTATTATGAGTAAATTATAACCTACAACCAAGGCTATCCGTACTTTTAACATTGCTAATAGCAGGATCTTTTCCGCAGTACACAAGATCTTTTCCGCAGTACACACATGTTCTGATGTGTTCATCGGCGGAACATAGGGTAATGTGGGGCATAATGCGACACATAAGCACATTAGACCCCATCGTGCCACTAAAAACGATGGAAGGGCACACATTATTAAACTAAAAGTTAGATAAATATTTCCACTATACATATTAATACTCACACTTGCCTGGGAAGCACCAATTTCTGAACACCATTACTCCCCGTCGACGTACCCAATCCGTCGCATTATGCCCCATATACGGGGTACAATGCGACACATTTGCTATTACAACATCAGCATATACCGAACTTAATAAATGCAAGACGGACTGCAGTTTCTTTTCTTTTGTGGATTGAAACAGTGTATAAGCGTTATTTAAAGTCATAGCAGCAGACCAATTCGAGACATTTTATTTATTCATATGGCGGGTGAAATAGCACCATAAAGTTTTGATTTCAGGAAAATGTCCGGGGTCGGGTTAACAATAATTATTTATCTATATCATGTTTTAATGTTTGTGAATGATCGAATATGTTTTTTTAATTCTTTACTTTTGAACTGAGGTTACGATAAGATTTATTTTTCCAGGTTTGATTTCCGATATGTCTAATCATATTTTTTCTCGTACTGGTTGTACCCGAGTGTCGCATTATGACCCACAACGAGACAACCTGCCTCTCCCCCAATATGAGTGAATGTGAATAACTGATGTACATAGAACTGGTCAACTTAGTAATATAACTCGTCTTACTTTACCAAAATACGCATGTAGCTTTGGTGGTAGTGGTAAGATGTTCTCGTTTTAACATGTATAAGACCTACCGAAAGTTATAAACCATTCAAAAAGGGGGTCACCAAATGTGGGTACCCCAACTCCGGCGTTCGCACGTGATATTAAACAGTCATAATGATGTCGGTCCAATTGGGATGTCCACTTCTATGATTGGTCTTACTAAAATAATAAATGTGCGATTCAACTTCAGTCATGGAAAATCATATGGCCTGATAACGACCGTCTGTCGCATTATGCCCCGCGTCGCATTATGCCCCACATTACCCTACACACAGATATGCACGTTGCTAATAATATGCCCTGTTTCCGCAGTCCAGACATGCTCTGATACATTTGCCGTTGCCGCCATAGACTCGTACAATTTGGGTACAACATGCTACTATGGTTTCGCAGACATGCAGCGGGGTTATGATACCGGGAAGACTCTCTGTGAGAGCGGAGGGGCACACCTTATTTGGCTCGAGGATGACCAGGAACGACTGGATATAAAAGATCATTTCAGTGAGTGCTATTTTCTTCTTATTAGGAGTCTAAACATAATTGTCTTCTACAGTACGAAGAATATATCATTGCGTAGACGCTTTGGCTCAATAATGGTCACGATTGACTGGATATGAACTTTTGCAATCAAAATGTACACATATACGTATAGTCTAGGTACTACAGCAGGAGGCGGGGTGCCCTTCACCCCTCGGATATTGCAGACCCGTAACATGACGCAAACTAAAATTATTATGACTTTTCCTATGGCACACACCCGACAATTTGGCATTTTTGAATGACACCACATCATTTTCTATTATATAGATAATGAATGGCTTGGAGTTGATTATGTCAAAATAGTGGTCCCCGAGGAGGAATAGTCCACTAACCGTAGGCGAGTGGTCTATTCCTCCTCGAGGACCACTATTTTGGCATAGTCAACGACAAGACATTCATTATTTATGATATGATATCGAACATTGTGTCAATTCTCTCACAATTTCTGTGTCTGATTTTGTCACATTTTTATATACCGTGAATTTTGGAAATTTGTCTCAGATTTTACAATTTACGACATTCTTTTGACGATGGCTCGGGTGCATACATATTGTTATTACGTGCGCTCGCGCAACAGTATGGCGATCAGTCAGATTCGTAGGTTGGTGTCACCCTACCGATTTCACTCCATGACGTCACCCTTACGCAGTACATGCCGGCGACGTTACGGAGTAGATTATAGAGTTGACGCCATTGGCACTGACTTCCGTTACTAGCTCGTTGCTATATAAACAAACCAGCGATGTGGCTTTTGTCGAAAATTGACAGTCAGTACATTCGCCCTGTATACATGTACTTTCAGAAAATACAAAACACCACAACGTTATACCCCACCAATGTCAGTGTCTCGATATCAAATGACCAAATATCTTGACATGAAATCGCGACAGACACGGCGTGAAATACATCGCATTGAGTAAACAATTCCCATTGTTTCAATTCAACTTCAAGATCGCGGTAAAATCAAAACCGCAATTTGTAAGTGGTAAACATCTGAAAAAGACATCAGGTACATGCAGAAACTAATTGTTGTGCATATTTATTTATATTTGAGGTGGCAATTTTTCATGTTTATCAGTATGTTTAACGATAAGAGCGATGGTAATTGGGGGACTATATTTTATCTAGCGCATTAAATTTAAAATAAAAAGTCGTGAATTGGCTGAGTGTTTTCTATGGCCGCACATTTCGTTGATAATTACGAGCCATTTGTTTGTCTAAATAACATTTTTAAGTTCGAAGAGCATTAGAATGGGGATAACAGTGTGGTGTTTTGTGATTTCGGAAAGGTACATGAACTAAATTTGCCACAGTATATTCGCCAGGTACCTTTCCGAAATCACAAAACACCACACTGTTATCCCCTAAATAAAATTATTGAAGATTGTAATTGTCTTTTTTTGCTAACATTAAATTAAATTAAATTAAATAAATACAGTGAAATTATTTTTTTTAATTATTTTTTATTACAATTTTGCGCACGTTAGCATCTCTCTGAGTGCATTCTAGTTAGTACATGATTCATGCATTTATTTCTATAAATACGTTTTTAGCAAAGACATTTTGGCAAACTTTTAGAAAACGGAAAGGAAGTTATAAATAACGTCTACTGACATTACAAAATTAGGACTGGTCGGTTGTCAACTAAACGGACAAACTAATAAGTACATTGGATAGCTATGATTGACCAATTATAAGATCTTTACAATTCAAAATAAGTCTAATGATATACCGATATTGCAAGTATCGTACGTTACAAGGTATAGTTTCAGATTAGCCGTATCTTCAGGCGGCAACCCGATTTCGCGAAATGAGTTTGTTACTATAAATAGAAAAAGAATAGTGGGCCTGTAGGAATCCTACTGGGGTACTATTATATAGATAATGAATGGTTTGGAGTTGACTATGCCAAAATAGTGGTCCGAGAGGAGGAATAGTCCACGAGCCGCAGGCGAGTGAACTATTCCTCACCCATGACCACTATTTTGGCATATAGTCAACGACAAGAGATTCATTATTTATCATATTAAATCGAACATTGGTGCCAGTTCTCAGACAATTACTGTATCTGATTTTGTCACATTTTTATTTACCGTGAATTTTGGAAATCGGTCTCAGATTTACAATTTACGGCAATCTTTTGACGATGGAAGGGGAGAATAACTAGTTTATTAGTTACATCTAACAGCATCTCTTCATGGATCATGCATTTATTTCGCTAAATACGTTATTAGCAAACACATTTTGGCGAAATATTAGAAGTTAACTTGCTAAACTTCGAATAAAACGGAAAAGGAAATTTTAAATGACGTCCACTGGCATTACAAAATTAGGACTTGCCGCTGCCAACTAAACGGACAAACTGTTAAATACATTGGCTAGCTATGATCGGACAGTTGTAAGATCATTACAATTCACCAATAAATCTAATGATATACTGATATTGCAACAAGTATCGTACAATGTATTAGTTTAAGATTGGCCGTATCTTCAGACGGCAACCCGATTTCACGAAATCAGTTTGTTGCTATAAATAGAAAAAGAATAGTAGGCATGTAGGAATGTTACTGGGGTACTATCGTAAAATAGTATAGAAGTGTGCAGCCAATCAGAATGCGAGAAAGTCACGTGAGATATAATATCGTAAAATAGTATAGCAGTGTGCAGCCAATCAGAATGCGAGAAAGTCACTTGATATACATGTATAATATTCAACAATAGGTTCACACAAAATTCTAACCTGATTTTTTTCTGTTTGGTCGATGGTCACTCTATCACAATAACATTCATTTGCCGCCAGATTTGATAAATTCAAATGGCAAGCATCGAGACGCGTTATGATATTATTAATCGATTCAGTCAAATGGTCTCCTTTCACACTCACATAATTATTTTTGAATTGAATTGTTTTCATGCATAGTAAACATTTAAGTTGCAACAATGCCTTAAAAATTATACAAGTATATACATAACACACACAAAACAAACATAATATTTACATAACAGATAAAGTTTATTTAAGGAATAATCTCGGTTTCCTAATGTAATTACACAATCTAATGGCATAAGCCGAATCACAAACCTATCAATCGCGAATTAGAGTTTGTGATTCGGCATATGCATTTATACTGTTAAATTATATTAGGAAAACGGCATTGAGGAAATGTCGGCATTGACTCGATTGAGCTAAATATGTTTCGATTTCGATTTTTAGCACACAGTCATTTGTCATTTTGTGGCATTGAGATTTTACCGAGAAACAAGTTTTTATAAGAAGAAACTATCAAGGTATATAGTATTTATGTGGACTTTGTAAGTTTGTAAGGACCTCTGTAGGGGCGGTCTATGTGGACTCTCAGAAATCACATAGCGGTTTGTAACATTTCGCTACACTAAGACGAAGGGATGATATTATGCGATTTTCTCACGGGGACTGGGTACGATGTTTGGAGAACTTCATCCATAACTGCCTTTATTAGTCTACATAAACAAAATTTGGCCCGACCGTATTGCCAAACAATTGCTAATTTTCCCAATTAAGGCAGTTATTGATCAAGTTCCATGCTCATGTGGTATTACAAAATGCCTAGTACTAGTAATGGTGGGAAATATGTAAATAAATGGAACAAAAACAAAACAGTTGGGTAAGTTTGGCCATGAATTTCGTTATAAAACGTTGCAAATACAACATTTAGTATTTATAAACAGCTTCGAAATGTTTAATTCATTGGGGCCTTGGATTTAGTTGGATGTTGATTTACTATTCGTTCGTTTGTCGACTTTCACGCCGTTCGTGAAAACAAAATTGTACTGCGAAGAAAGTTGGTTACTATGCAACGGACTACAACAAGTATCATTGCGTGCTAGTACTTTTGGGTTGTTTTCGCTGCACCTAATGTAATTATCCGGTGTAATTATTAACATATATAACAGATATATACGGAACAAATTACATTTAATAAATTTAAAGTAAACTGCATTGTAACTTATAACGTCGCTATAACCCTTTACCCAACAAACCGGCCAAATAAAGCTGCAACAGCCTAAATTATCTTGGGTCTGTCTCAATAAAACCATACAAATATGGATATCATTGGAACCGGCTCATTGACCACATTGTGATGGTTACAGTTATGCCCTGTGCCAATGCATTCTCTTATATATGCGAGTCGACCATAGCTCGCCTCGCATATATAAGAGAATGCATTGGCCTAAATTTTTTAATAATTTTTAATGTGTTAAGCCAATGCATTCTCTTCTATATGCGAGGCGACCTATGGTCGACTCGCATATATAAGAGAATGCATTAGCACAGGGCCCTTCTGTTGGGTAAAGGGTTAATACATCTAAAGTAAACTGCATTGTAACTTATAACGTCGCTATAATATAGGTGATGAAATATACGCCATATATATCAGGTCATTGTATTCATAGCTGATTGTAGATGAATCTCGGCCATGTGTTCGCATGATACATCAACAGAACGACAATATCGGTGTCATCCGCAATGGCTCAAACCTCACGTCCATTGGACATTTCACTTGCACATTTAACTATCACTCTATATGTGCCATCTTATTCTGTAAACGGTATAACCCTTATCGCCCAGTACGAAACCCAACATATCAATGATCTGAATCTGGTTTTTTCACTCCGATGAAAAATATCTGCTTGTTGTGGGCCTCCAAATTGTACCTGATTTTGATTTCTGCACATGTTTTCCGAACATATTTCCTGTGTTCATGGAACACTGTGGGCCATATCAATCCTAAATGATAAAATCGCACCATATTTGGTTTGTATATAGGATGCCTAGTGCTCCACTATATCAAAGTAAGTGGACGTCTTCGCCCATTTCACGCGATGTAGAAGGGGCCACCATCCAGTAATCATGTTAATGATTTAGAGTTAAACAGGCTTGACGTTCTCAGCGGATTCTAAGTGGGACTGTGCAAAAAAAGAAAACAATTCGCTTTCCTGAGATATTTAGTTTTGAAAAGTTATGTTTATTTGAAACAGCTGACCATGTCTTCCTCTCTGTGCTATCGTTGTGAGACGGGACAATAGAATGGCTGCATCAATATGGATTTTCTGGTTGTTAATCGTAACCGCAGGATACAAAGTCTGTAGCGTTTTCACATGTGCACTCCTCTTAATGGAAGGGACAGAAACAGTCTTACTGTTGCGATCTATGTGGATCTCTGAACCGATCATTTCAGTCTCTTGGCAGTTATCTCGAACTCCATTGTTAGCAGTCAACCCACACGACATGGAACGTAGCCGACTTCCGTTTGGATCAAATGACTCGCGTTCGTCGAACCACTTTTGTATTTTAGCCAAATGTGCGTTATCACGTTTGCACCTAGACACGCACATATACATGCTGTTCGCTAGAACGAAGTCGGCTATTTGATCACGACATCGCGTGTCTCTGCATATGTGACCCGCCATATCAAATCCAGTCGTAAGTCGGGATTTGTTTACCCTGTGCCAATGCATTCTCTTATATATGCGAGTCGACCATAGGTCGCCTCGCATATATAAGAGAATGCATTGACCTAACAATTTTTTATCCTTTTTTTTTAAATAAATGTTTCTTACAATTTTTAGGACATAAAATAAAAAACATCCATTACCCTGCAGGGAGCCCCCCACATATATAGAAGCTTATAGAAGAGTGTCGTCTGCTCATGTTTGTATGGGTGAAATTATAAAATTGTTAAAGAATACAAGAAAAAATAATTAAAATTGTAAAAACAATTTAGGCCAATGCATTCTCTTATATATGCGAGGCGACCTATGGTCGACTCGCATATATAAGAGAATGCTTTGGCACAGGGTCAAAAAATCCCAACTTACGACTGGATTTCATATGAAGGTGAACATTGTCCGTGAAACCAATACCTCTTGTGAGACAATTATTTTTTAGCATAGTCCCTCTCACTCTCCGTGTTCAATGAGAGCGTAAAGCTCCCTGAATCATGAATAACCAAAAGTAGTATGTGGTGGTGGAGCCCTTCTAGATCGTTAGAAGTAGGCGAATACGTCCACTTACTTTGGTAAAGTTGGGAAAACACCTATATCCGGGAAGATATGCAGGCCCACAACAACCAGCAAATTTGTTTGTATCAAATTGGAGAAACAAGATTCAGTTAGTTAATTTGCTGTGTCGCATACTTGGGGTCAACCGTTTACAGAAGAACAGATGACGCAGACACAGTAATATTAAAATGTGCAATTGAACATGCGTCCAAGGGAGGTGAGGTTAGAGTTACAGCAGTCATACAGATATTGTCGTTGTGTTAATGTATCATTGGAAAGAAAACATGGCAAAGGTTTAACTACAAGAAGAAGCTATTCGCTTCTCGTGGAATATCAGAGAGCTATTGTCGCAAGGAGACTTTCCATACATGCCTGAATCGGTTGCAACACCATATCAGTGACATTTGAACACGGAAAGACAAAACTTTTGAAACCTGTAGACAACTGTAGTTCAATACCGGTCTTGGTATCACCAATAGATAACGCTACAACAGGGGACGAGGTATCAACAATAGAGAACGCTACAACAGGTGACGAGGTATCAACAATAGAGAACGCTACAACAAGAGACGAGGTATCAACAATAGAGAACGCTACAACAGGGGACGAGGTATCAACAATAGAGAACGATACAACAGGGGACGAGGTATCAACAATAGAGAACGCTACAACAGAGGACGAGTTATCAACAATAGAGAACGCTACAACAGGGGACGAGGTATCAACAATAGAGAACGCTACAACAGGGGACGAGGTTTGCTTTTCTGATGCCCAACCTTTTCAAAATGATATATGGTTGGAAGAAATCAGATACATTGACATCCTTGAGTCAATATAACTTCATGGGCATGGTTTCATTGAGTCTGAAAATTCCCTACCAAGTTAAGGTAATGCTCATGTTCACAGCTGAGGTGTGCATATGCAAGCTGTGCTGTGGAACACACTGGAACTCGATGAGCTAGATCACAAGAAGCAGCAGGGTATGTGACCATACCAAATTTAAACAAGTTTGCATTCCCGAATTCACCCCACAAACGCCCCTTTCCCAACAGGCAGAGTACATTGACACCACAATGCACCCAAAAGAACTCACAGCAGCAGATTCTACATTGGGTATACCCACAGAATTTGCAACGCGACCAAAACATTTAATTCTGCAACAACATTAAACGAAAATCCCCTAACTACAGTGCCCCCGGAGGGCACGGGGACGACTCACTACCCTCGCCGCCGGCCAGGGCTATCCTTTTAGATACAATCGTGGCAATGGATATATCTAATCAATGAGGTTGGGCAAAATCACATGTCAATGGCTTACGTTGAGTTCTGTATACCTATATGCACGGCGCTGTATGGGGGAGTACTGCGGGGTTCATCTGGCCCGAATGCGAAAAGGAGCATGCACAAAACCTTGCCGTGTTTGCGGTAACGGGGTAACGAACGAAATCTCAATCTGCTTGATGTGCGGTTACAGAAAAGAGAAGACAAAATTATGGCAACGAGAGCAAAGGGCTGCGGAAAAGTAATTTGCTCGGATGGCGGCCATTGGCGTTTTCTATTAGAGAGATATGGTTACAATGGGTATATCGATTCAAGACATGTCTACTGTACCCGAGCTTCGAGCACAAGCCAAAGATTTCGACTTGCCGGTGTATTCCTCACTTCGAAAGATTGATCTGATCATGGCGATGTTATCTCACCGTGGTGCAGAGCTAAAATCACGTCTGCGGTGGGCTCAGAAGACAGGCCGGTTCCCGGCCATTCTTGGCCAGTATGGCAACCCACACAAGCGCGGTAAGAGAGGCCGCGAGATTAAACAGATCGACACCGAGGTCACAGCATATCTGCGAGCGAAAGCGCTCGAGCAGAAACCAACCAGTTTTCTGTTGAGGCGCGGTTGCGAAAGGAAGCGCCGATTGCGGACATCGTGCGATAAGGCCCTGTGGTTCTCAGAAAAGTGAGAGAGAATGACAACTTTGACCTGGATATCCGGGTCCCGCACCCGGTCAGGCTTCCGGTCGACGAACCGTGGGTTGACACGATGAACGATGCCAAAGATGAGTTTGAAGTCGACATCGCAGCCGCAGTCTACTCGACATGGAGAGTAGAGAGAGTCGACGCCAACGACCTCGCTGCTGCCCATTGGGGTCAGAAAGACCTAAATGTCCGCATGACGAATGATAGGGCAGCACAGCTCCTCACGACACTATCAGAGGGCAAATTCGTCCTAAAAATCAAGCACTTGCGTGAGCGTAACGACGGTAAGTGGGTCGTGGAGGATAAGTTCGACCCGGTCAGAACAGAGGGGAAGAAAGGCCAAGGTATTGTTGAAATCACTCAAGACACGAAGCCTTGTGCGTTGAGCGGAATCGACCAGGTGTTTTACCAGAACGCCTACCCAGTCACCGCGGTTGTCTACGGTATCTACCCCAGATATTCAGACCCTACAAACCTAGCCCCAATGATGGACGGCGACCTCAACTGTGTTGCCCAGGTGAGTGGTGGAACATTTTGAAGGTGCTCTGAGAGGGCAGGGACTCACGCCCACGAGGAGAAAGAAAATTGAGGAGTGAGAGAAGAAAGTTCATCAAACAGGGGCCGCCCTCGAGAAGATACTGAAGCGAGCGATCATTATCAAGGATACAACCGGCGATGACATTTACAACATTGTAAAATACCAGGCCAGTATTTGGAAACCAATCGAGCTCATCTGCCACAACGGCCATGCATGGTCCAAAGACCTGCACTTCCCACAATCCAGGGAGGTCCACTTTTACGAAGGAGACCTCTGGCACGAAAGGGGTAACCCAGGACGAGCCGATTGCAGTCTGGCTGCTGGGGGCCAAGCCAGACAGCTCAATGTCGACCAGTTTGTGCTCCAAGACGGCCGCACCTACAGGACACAAGAGACTCACCAAAACCTCCAAAAAGCATGCAGGGAACTGGGCGATGAGTCGCTCGGAGACCGAGCCTTCGGGGTGAACCACGCAGCCAGTATCATGGCCAAAAACCACAACGGCTGGAAACCGACCCCGGCTAACGTAGGAGATGACATCCAGAAAGCATGTGTAGAGCATGGCCATGGATGCCTCTGGAATGCGATGGGCTACGATACAAGAGACGTCGTCGACATCGACATGAAAGCCTGCTACCCGGCCAGCTTCCAAGGACTCGGTGAGGCCAAGCCATATTTTAACAGATTCGGACACCCCAGCCACCGCATGACCCGGGTCGCAATCAACGGCCCCCCTCCCCCAATATATCGGCACCGGTTTGCCGAGGTCCAGGGATGGGAGTTTGCCATCCCGTCATCCCCGCCTGATTCGGAGAGCATTTCGCAGACCAGGGCTGGGCCCCCACACCCCTGATCGCCTTCCTGGTTGAGTCAGGTCTCCTGAAGAACCTGAAGGTCCGTGAAACCATCATCACCTTTGATAAACAAACCGAGGTCTGGCTCCCTGAAGATCGTAATCAAGGCTGCAGCAGCATAGGCATGTTCACCCGGAGCAGGAAGTCCGACGGCAAAAGACTGACACGGAGGCTTGTGGTCGACCAGGGAGAGCTTGACTTCTCTGGTTGGCGCACCCCAACGGTGTGCCCTGGGCCACAATCTCACATACTACGATGGCTCGCAGCCCCAGTACACACACTTGAAGGCCCCAATGCTGGCCTATGCCCACATCAACCTCCTCGCTATGCTGGAAAGATTTGAACCCGATGAGGCTGTCCGGGTGGCCACTGATAGCATTTACGTCAAGAAGACCGCGTTGCAGAAGCTTGACGGTGTCAATGCGTACGTGCCACAGGAGGAGCATATCTCGGGAAACTGCTGCAACTGTCTCAGGTATCACTACGAGCTAACCATCAGGCCATCGGCCCGAGACAGGGTTCATGTCGCTCAATGGCGCGACAGGGGGGAACAGTTGTACACGCCGCAGGAACACGCCGCGAACTTCTTCAAGCCAGAATACTGTAGCCAAGCCAAACCGATGGCGGAATCAACGGAGTCCAGCCACAACGACGAACTGACCCGGTTGAGCGATCGATCGAGCTCCTCCGGATAAGAGACCCCCTCGTGTTTACCCCGACCCATCGCTTCGCCAAAGAAATGCGGGGCCGTCGGGCCAAAGCCCAGACATACCACAGCTTCTTCCGATGGAGTGGTCAGAATGACTGGACGCCCGATCGCATTGGGCAGAAGTTCATCCGACGTTTCATCATCTGGGACGAGGTCTGCACTGTGCCCCGGCCTATCCTGGAGATGTTCTTGGACTGACTTGACCAACACGGTGTCCATGTCATTTGCTGCGGGGATCAAGTACAGCCGCCACCGATTGCAGGCGAAATGCCTCACCACCGGCTGCAAAAATATCCTTTACCACCCCGTGGGCAGCCAAAAGCAGAACATTGACGTCGCAGTCCCCGGCAGCGACCCGCCGTGTAGAGAAGAGCTCGTTCTTAACGACGTCGTCGGGGTCTCCATCGAGGCCGCGAGTGTGCTATTAAAATTGATGATTGGCGCCTGGCCTATGCTCTTACCGTCCAATCGAGCCAGGGTCCTACGATCCACGACCCACAGAAGGTCTGGATCATCGACGACTACCTCCAGTAGTCCAATATCTGCTACTTAGCCTTATCCCGCGTGGAGTATATGCAACAGCTCGAACGGATAACGTGTCCACCGGAAGAGGCCCGTAGTAACTGAACAGCAACTCCGCAAGGAAATACAAAGGACGCTTGTGGCATACAAGCGCCAGGACCAGGCCAATGGACGCTAGGAATTCAATCTCAAGGTCGACTATATCCTCGAGCTCCGTGAGGCCCAGCAGAACCGCTGCATGGCTTGCGAGATTGAGCTGCAGTGGGCCTTCCAACCCAAAGACACACAGCAGTTTAGTGTCGACCGTCTGGACAACAACAAAGGGCACTGCAGAGAAATATGAGGTTGACCTGTCTGGAGTGCAACCGAAAAAGAGGGGCTGCAGCGTCTAGTCGTTCTAACAGTTCCTGTTACTTCGTAACACTATCATATGGTGGCAGCAGGGTGTCGGGAGGCATTACAAGTAACTCTTCCCGGACAAATCCGAGTGCTGGCCCATCCACTAAATAGTAAAGCACAGGCTCGTCGGGCTTGGTGGGACCACACAGTATCAGTTGCCAGTATGGCAGAGGCAACGAACGCTCACTCTCGATGGGAACTTTTGCTCTTTGAGCCTCATCGGGCGACCTGGAACCGCAAAAGAGGGTTTTTGTGTCAACACCGACTTTATCTTGATGGCATCAGAGGGCTTTTTCCCGGTCAGGCGAGTCACTTCATTGTTAAGAGCCGAAACAACAGCGGGCAGCCGAGCCACCCATTCAGTCGACATTTGGCCGACGGGAAGTTTCATCTCCTGGGCGTATTGGTGCCCAAACAACCGCTCTACCAGGGTCCGGTTGAAGCGCTCCACGATTCCCTGGTCTCGGTGGACATCCACACGACCCCGTCTCACATGAACGCTGCGCTCTGTTAGCAGGAGGCTCTCAGCACCCACGAACTTCCGCCCTGGAGAAACTTCGGCCATCTAAGAGGGCCTCGTCTGTAGATCCATTCAAGGGCACCGCGATCTGTGTGGCTTCTTTTGTGGCGAGGGGCTCGGCTTCTTTGTAGCGAGAGGCCACGTCGACATTGTGAGCGCGTACTTGTATGTCTTGCGACCCACCCGGTCATAAGGCAGAAAGAGCAGGTCGGTCTGGTGGACTTCATTTGGCACTGGCACGTCAAACTTGGGTATTGGCACATGCCGCGGATTGGGCAGGTATATCAGCCACATGGCCTGATTCTTGAGCCACGTCCGTGCCACATCTTCAGAAAGCTTGATTGCTGCCGCGGGGATCTCGATGGCTGCAAGCCCCTTCCAGTGGTCAATGAGGCTGTAGTAGATTGTTCCGAGGCGACTAGACACATTGCTATTCATATTAGTGCTTTGCAAAACATATTATTACCTTTAAATTCATTTACAGGGTCAAATTATAATCACGGATCGTAATAAGGAGGCGAGCCATCTTCGTATGTACGGGAAAGAGTGCACACTACCGCAAAACTGATAACTTTTCTATAACCGCTTTGGCTTCTTCTCTGCCTTTCTGAATAAGTGCTTTTTTGTCTCGTCGTCCATCTCCGCGGCATGCGTTTTTCGTGCCCTAGTCCGGATTTCAGTTTTCATCTCGTTGTATTTGCTGCAGGCCAGGACTCGAATATCGTCGTGCTTCTTGGCCTTCAAGCCCAGGCTGCGACGGATATAATTGCCCGACGCGCCGAGAACTCCGCAGGCCAGAGCTGCGATTTCCAACTCCAGAACAACTGAGGCCGCTATGACAGTGGACAAAAGGCTCACGCCCCAACGCCCATCCCCGTGCTAGCTGTGAGCAATGCGGTGTCAACGCCACCCAAGGCGTTCTCCCCGTGGTAGTACTTTTTGTATAACGCTACCCTTTTATCTCGCTCGTCCTCGAGTTGCTTTTTCAGTTGTGAGATTTCGCGGAGCCGGTAAACAATGTGTGTCCACTTTCGAGGACAGGATATATAGCTTCAGAGCTCGGTGCCGTGGGTTGCTTCATCCTCATATATAATTACAAAGTAATACAAATCTATTCACAAGCCAATTCGATAAGGAGATTCACTACTGCACAGGTCCCCGGGTCGCCCGAGTGGCGGTCTTTCCAGTAAAATGTTATTACATCACCCCGTTGCAGCTTCAGTGGATCTGCAATCACCCTCGTCCTATTCTGTTTCCCACTAGATATTTTTGCTCAGTGGTTTGTCTTTTTGCCGTTTATAACCACAATCGCGGCAAAATCGCAGTTTGTGTGAGAGGCGGACAACCCCATTCTTACTAGTTTACCATTCGCTAGCATGGGGTATCCACAAAACAAATTTCCAGTAGCCGAGTTCCCCATGTTGACCGGCCAATCGCCGCCCCTTCCGAGTAAACCACCCCACGTGACGCTGCCATTGTATTCTGCAAATATAGTAACCAGGGCACTACCCGGCGGAGTTCCAATGGTTACTTCGTAACCGGAACTCTCACTGAGTGCGGAGCACTCTATAGGGCCGTAGATGCTCATCGTATCTCTAGTGTCACGGTGATCGGTAGGCCGCTATTCAGACGTGCACCCTATCATCACGGACAACTAACTTCAATTCACAAAGACGTTTGATCTCAGGATGCTCGATCTCGGAGGGTGCCGATGCCACCAAATGAATGACAGCCAATCCCAATCGTTGCCAGGGGGTTGGACGAAGCCCATCTACAACGGAAATAGAGCTGTTTATCCGCTTCAAGTGCAGATGAAGCATTTTTGTGGATGAAAAGTTGACGGGGCGGTCCCCAGTATATGTGCCCACAGAGAGCCACATGTCATTTAAACCGTCGTTCAATCCGAGCAAGGACAGCAGTCCATCTGTAAATAGGATATCCTGCCCATCATCCACGGTTAGAGTTACCAAACCATTCCATTTGCTCACCGTCAGTATGGTGTCGCTGTTTTCCTCCACAACTGTGTGAAGTTATATTATTTCTTTAATAATTCCGCGACCGTCCCTGACATGATTGTCGTAGCTATCGCGGTATGTGGACTCAAATGCCGCCTTCAACGAGAACAACTCCCCATTGTTTATGTTGTACCATCCAACTGTATAAATGAAGGAGCGGAGACCAATTCGTAGATCCCCACCGCGGTTGTCAATGTATTGGAGGAAGTCCACCGCCTCGCCTTTTTTGGACATTTGTGAGTGTTATGAACATACCTATAGCGTATTACTTATTACTTTGTAATATAATAAGCTATTATTACTTTATAATATACACGTATACAATATGTATAATTGTATACATACACGTATACAATATAACACTAATGACGAATAAGGCGTTCGGTTTTAATAGCGAAGCTAAGTACAGGACTGGTGGAGTATTCAACCCCAAAGATGACCTAGAGCTAACACGTTCCAATATCCAGATACAGACATACCTATCCGCGGGCGCCTTTCAAGCTGAGTTTCATGATGTGTTTCAAAAGTACCTGCTGCCCAAAGTCGAAACTGACAAGCTAGTACAGCATGGAACAGCAGCCCGATGCAGTTCTGGCAGAACCAGCTAAATTTCGCCGTCTGGTGTGCAATAACGGGTTGTGGTGTGTCTGCACAAGGTAATTTGTGTGTCCTTGGCGGAAAAACCGATGTTCTGGTGGTTCAGCCATACGAACAATCTTTCCTGCGATCTCTATATCTCTTTCACGTCTACTACGAGGTTCGCATGATCCTCGACGAGTTGAAGGCTCCACTACCCCAAGATAAAGCCTGGGATGCCTTTAACAACCCGTATTACCGACGGGCGTACGAACGAATTTGCAGTGAGTTCGGGGTCTCTACACGCACCGATTGGCACGTGAAAGGCTCAATCCACGGATTGGGAAGGACCTACACTTGGTGGGCGAACAAGGGAACTCACATTGTCTCGTCGGATGGGACATACTATCCCAGTGGAATGTCATTCACAAAAGAGGACTCGGATGGTGCAGATAACGCCTGGAGCACATTCATCATGTACATGTCGCAAGGGTTCACGCAGCCTGGGGTTCAAAGGCTGAACGATAGTATCAGGAACTACGTGTGGTCAACTTTGTCTTTTGGACTGGGCTGTACATGGCCCCGGGCGACATGCTACTCCACATAGGCAAAGTGGCAGGGTACAACAACGAGAGAGTTATTGCTACACAAGACCAATCTCTGGGTGAAAATACAGACCTTAACAGAGCACCCACCCCACCGCCAACTGATGGTTCAAACGGAAACGAAACATAATTGGTCAAGCCGCTAACACACCCTGGAAAATCGACGCTGCCAGTCGCTCTCGCCATGCCAGCTGTGTCTGTTCATACGGAAGAAAATCGCCAACATGAGGACGAAAAAGTTTCTATCGTTATAGGATGGGTTGCCAAAGGGTTAATCACTCTTTGGCTTAACATGTTACTTCGTAACATGTGTCTATGCGATAGCCATTCCCGCGCAGCGAAATGGAACAGACCTCCGACGGCGAGGTCCAGAGCCAACATGTTTTCGGCGAACCACCCAGCTGTTTTGAGAGCAGCCCGAACAGCCTTGAGATAACGGAGCCTATAATTCCAGGTAGCGCAGCTTCCGCGTTCCCAGCCAGCTTGGCTAGGACACGCCCGAGGGCCTGCAAGTGTTTTTTCACTCACTCTTTGAGGCCACCCTTATCTGTCGGAGGCGGGGTATGGGTGACGGTGGACCCCCGCCCCCACAAGACAGCGCAAGCACCAGGGTCGAGATGGCCAACCCAATCGCTGTGAGTATAGAAGCACCGACTGCACCATATATGTGATTGTGAGCTTTTCGTACATGCAGATGATACACAAACGCTCTTTAATTTATCATTTCTATCACACCTACAGGAACATCAAGAACTTAATATTCCCTGTTTATTGTTCAGAAATTGAATCCCAGAAAATGTCGCAAGAACTGCTAGCGGATACATGGGCCACGACTGACACTATACGCTGGCTATTATTGCTCGTTAAAGTTTTAATGTAAAGATATGCATGTCATAGTTTACAGCGTAAAACTATACAATTTGATTTTGTAAGTTCTACAAATAACTTTAGGCTGTTTGTTGAACTTATAACAGAACATTCCAACAAATGAATACTTACAGAGTTCCTCTCTCTGTTGTCTGCTTCTAATATTTTAGCATCGTTATTACTGAAGAATATATCATTCCAATATGTATTTGTACATTTATTACTTAATATAAATAGATCGCAACCATGAACCGATTAAAGATCCATTGTCCGATTTGACATCAAATATGCATGCATGACAAATTAACTAAGTTAATATTGAAATAGACACATACTTATATAACTTTCAACACTGGTCCCATATAAAAATGTACCTGGGTAAATCTTGGTGTTTACCTAGGTATACCCCGGTACATATAGGTTTTACCCTGGTTCCACCCAGGTCACACCCAGGTTACACCCAGGTAAATCAGGGATTTATATAGATTTACCCAGGTGTTTTCTATATATGTTAGGTATAAACCCCAGTTTACCCGGGTTTTTACGGATTTACACCCAGGTATTTACACCAGGTATTTACACCCAGGTATTTACACCAGGGTTTCGCCCAGGTATTTACTACAGTGTTCACCCGGATATATACAACTGTGGTATTTTGTTAAACTGTATAATCTGCATTGAAGTCACCTTATTAACCCTTTCTATATTACAGCACCATTGGCGTGTAGTTACCTTATTAACCATTCTATATTAAATCATTAATTGACAGGTAGTTACCTTATTAACCCTTTCTATACTAAGTAACATTGGTGAGTAGTTACATTATTAACCCTTTCTTTATTAAAGCACCATTGATGTGAAGTTACCTTATTAACCCTTTCTTTATTAAAGCATCATTGACGCGTAGTTACCTTATTAACCCTTTCTATATTAAAATATCATTGATGTGTAGTTACAATGTTAACCCTTTCTATAGTATAGCATCATTGGCGGGTAGTTGGCTCCTTAACTCTGTATATACCAAAGTATCATTGTCGTATATAGTTACCCTATTTACCCTTTCTATACTAAGTACCGTTGGCGTGTAGTTGTCTTATTAACCCTTTCTATATTAAAGCATTAATTGACAGGTAGTTACCTTATTAACCCTTTCTATACTAAGTATCATTGGTGAGTAGTTGCATTATTAACCCTTTCTATATTAAAGCGCCATTGGCGGGTAGTTACCTTATTAACCATTTATGTATTAAAGCATCATTGACGTGTAGTTACCTTATTATAACCCTCTCTATATTAAAGCATCATTATTGCTGGGTAGTTATCTTATTAACCCGTTCTATACTAAGTATCATTGGTGAGTAGTTACAGTATTAACCCTTTCTATATTAAAGCATCATTGACGTGAAGTTACCTTATTAACCATTTCTGTATTAAAGCAGCATTGACATGTAGTTGTTAACCCTTTCTATATTAAAGCATCGTTGACGGGTAGTTGCCTAATTAACCCTCTATATACTAAAGTATCATTGTCGTGTAGTTACCTTACCAACCCTTTCTATACTAAGTATCATTGGCGTGTAGTTACCTTATTAACCTTTTCTATATTAAAGCATTAATTGACAGGTAGTTACATTAAACAACCCTTTCTATACTAAGTATCATTGGTGAGTAGTTACATTATAAACCATTTCTATATTAAAGCGCCATTGACGGGTAATTACCTTATTAACCATTTTTGTATCAAAGCATCATTGACGTGCAGTTACCATATTATAACACTTTCTATATTAAAGCATCATTGACTGATAGTTACCATATTAACCCTTTCTATATTAAAGCACCATTGGCGTGTAATTACCTTATTAACCATTTCTACGTTGAAGCAATAATTGACAGGCAGTTACCTTATTAACCCTTTTTATAATGAGTATCATTGGTGATTAGTTACATTATTAACCCTTTCTACAATAAAGCATCATTGACATGTAGTTATCATAGTAGCCAGTTATATATTAAAGCATCATGGACGGTAGTTACCATATTAACCCTTTCTATATTAAAGCACCATTGGCGTGTAATTACCATATTAACCCTTTCTATATTAAAACATCATTGACGTGTAGTTACCCTATTAGCCCTTTCTATATTTAAGCATCATTGACGTGTAGAACTTTATCTTATTAACCCTTTCTTTATTAAAGTATCATTGACATGTAGTTACCTTAGTAACCATTTCTACACTAAAGCATTATTGACGGGTAGTTACCTTATTAACCCTTTCTATATTAAAGCATCATTGACAAGAAGTTAAATTATTAACCTTCTATAATAAGTATCATTGCCGTGTAGTTAGTTACCTTATAAAACCTTTCTATATTAAGACGTCGATCATTGACGGGTAGTTGTTACCTTATTAATCATTTATGTATTCAAGCATCATTGACGAGTAGTTACCTTATTACTTGAAGTTTATTATGACAGTATGACAATACACTACCCCGGACAAATGAAGCAATATCATACTTTATCTAACAGCCTAGCTATAATTAGTGAACATTAAACTGACAAACAGAGACAATTTTCAGGGCCATTATTTAATATTAAAGGGATACAAAATAAAGAGATTTCTAATTATCAGTAAGAATTATTCTCTAAGTGATACGTATTATTTCAAATAAATGATTGCATATACTATAGTAGACCATAATCACATATACCAACAGGAAAATATTAGTGAATACAATTATTGTGTTTCAAAATTCGTTTCGTTTCGTTTCTGCAGCCAAATTACAATCTTAACTTTTAGTTATCGTTCTTCAGAATGAAGCGCGGATAATTCTTTGTGGTATTTTGAGTTAATTTTGTCGCGAATCAACGCGGATTGACAGAAGGAAATGGTGTATTGGCTAAAAACGGATAAACTGTGGACTTATATATAAGATTCGCCGATTTCTCCCCATGGATGTGCGCAAATATCGAAAAAGACTGAATTTCATGTGACAAAAAATATTTCAATTCCCGGAACAGTAAGAATTAAGCTGCGATAACGAAACGGATCAACTATAGTATTGAACAGTACCTCAGCTACCTGGCCATAACCAGAATATTTTCTCAAAATTGAATTTGTGGTACCGGTACAATCATGATGTAGTGCCAGTGGCCTGCTCATAATGCACCTGTCCAGAAGAAGAAGAATTGAGAAGTTTGAAGATCATGGACTACGCAGACACCATCTGGGACCCCTACCAACAAAATCACATCGACAAGCTGGAAAGAATCCAGCGTAGAGCAGCCCGTTTCATTAAAAGAGACTATAAGAGCAAAGAAGATGGATATATGACCAAGATCCTCTACGAGCTAGATTTACCAACATTGCAGAAACGGCGGAAAATAAATCGGCTGGGATTCATGAGTAAGGTGGTGGGTGGATTGGTCCCGGCTATACCACCTAATCAATAATTTACACCCGAAACAAGGCGTCTTAGATCGCAGAGCAAAGTTCTGACAGGCTACGTCACCAGCCAAATTCCTCGGCACCTAATTTAAAGGAACAACAGTCAGTGCTACGAGGCTATACCATACGTGTCAGCTCAGTTCGCTAATTCCACATTTGTTCGAACTATATGCGACTGGAATCAGCTGGAGGAATCCTTAATCCTACAACAACAGCCTGTGGATTCCTTCAAGAGTGCGCTGAAGGAAAAGATCTGAGACTCTCTCGCCCGCTGCGAAATTACCATAATTGGGATCTGCAGCGTAACCATTCAGATTCAGATTGATCCACGATAGTAAGGGGTCAGTACATGTAGTAAGTACTGATAGTGATAAGCCTGCTGTACAATAATACTACTTTTGCTGTTTTACTGGTCTTAACTGAGTACTGTGTCAATGTGACATTGTTAATTCAGTTCCATTCTAATGTACATTAACTGGCAATGATGCATCTGACGCTATTAAAGGCACCGGTAATCCCTAAATACCAGGAGGACGCGGCGTAGAAACTTGGTACAACAGTTGTTACACGACAAAGAAAATTATCAACAAGCTTAGTGAGCGTCATCATCAAAATTGCAAATTAAAACACGGCAATGGTAAATTGGTAATCCCTACATACCAGGAGGACAAGGCATTGAAACTTGGGACAACAGTTGTTACACGGCAAAGAAATTTAAAACACACTGTGCACAGATGAATGTTTATACATGTACTGTGCAGTCGAGATCACCTGGACTACAAATATTTGAGGATTATACTATTTGATGAGTAGATGCGTGACTGATAAAAGAATTAGAGACTCCATATTTACTCGGAAGATAACAGTATACGATGCCATACAGTTGTTCCATAACACCTCAACCTTTGGTGGATATTAACAGTAAAACTAATGAAAATGATGAAAGCCAGACTCAACATCAAGACAACATGTGCATGCATAAGTGACGGTTCAATGATTTTGACTCCATCAGATGATATTTAAGCGACACCAATTTTTAAGTCTGGTTTACGATGTGGGGAGAAAAAAAGTAGATGCAGGAGGGAAAAAAATAAAAATAAAAAAAGATTGTCCCCCCAATTTATATCAAGTAAATCGTGGAATTTTACATAAATTTTACAAAAATTGTGAAAAAATGGTTTGAATGAAATTCTGTTCAAACCAAACAAGACATATCTTGTCATGAAATACATGAAAATATGGATCTGTAAATGATCATAAGCAGAACCGGATGCGACAGCACATGAAAATCAGTACGCGTGTAAAATATTTTGGGACAAAAAAAGTAAAAAAAAAAATTCATGAAATGGAAACAAAGTTGTAGGAGGTGTTCGTAAACCAGACTTAAAAATTGGTGTCGCCTTAGGCTCATGTTAACACAGGATCACATATTCTCAAAATAATTGTCTCCCTCAAGTTGGCCTCAACCATACTAGTATTTATATTTGATAGAACCTCAGTGAGACCATGTTGAAAATTACCATCAATGCAGTTCCAGTGTTGACGCAACGCGGTCATGTTACTTCAAACCAGTTGCAATGTTCCTTAGGCCAAAGAAAAAAGATACTATGTTTCCGTACATCGACCGACCCTAAAAATAACCCGCCGACCCTAAACTTTTTATTGATATTTTTCCAACTTACCACGGTTGTCATTTCCGGTTTTTCCCGACAACCGAAACCGAACTGATTCCACGGTTAACCGCCCATCTCTAGTTTCCACTTATCTAATTGAATTCAATTCAATTTTATTGAATTTAAAACAAATATTGTTTAAAAAGCAAACTTTTTTTTCAAACTTCAAAGTTATTATTTTTGTTTTTTTTAGAAATTAGAAGCTCGGTGACTCAAACCAATACACGTCCTCCCAAAGCCTCAGTAATTCATCTTAGAAGATTCCTCCTAGCTACTTAATTCAGCTTGGGCTATTTTTTTTGGACAAATGTTTACAAACAGTCAGTTTCATATTTTTACCACGAAATTCCACCCCATACTATTTTTTTAATTTTCCTAAAAATTCCACCACATACTATTATTCCGCACGTATGTTTATTGGGCACTCACGAGGATTGTTGTATGCGCCGCATGCACCGGAATACGTCTGCAAGCGCCCCCCCCCCACAGTAATAATATACGGTATATATATAAGCCCACCCACCAGCCCAGTGTCTTATGCGCCTGCGGCTATGGGAATATGCGCCGCAACCGCCCACAATAATAATATATAATGTATCTTATGCGCCATAGAGTGTCTGCAATGGCCCACAATAATAATATATATAAGCGTCCGCGCTCACCATCTCATCCCACCACGCATAGTGTCTTATGCGGAATGCTAGTGACTTCGTCCCAAAATGGCGACCTCATTCCGATTTTATGGGATTTTACGAGATCACCGACAAGTGGGACGAGGTCACCTTTTCGGGACAAAAATTGGTGGCACGAGAATGCAGTGGGACGAAGTCACTGGTCACCCTTATGCATCTGCGGCCCCGGGAATATGCACTGCAACTGCCCACAATAATGTGGGGAGTTTGATGCAGAAGTGAAACCTGCGTTACGGACATGTTATAAAACAGATAAAATGAACGTTATTGTCCCATTTTAGCTTTGTTATATCTCCCTGAGATTGTGTTTTTGTTTTATCTTTATGGGCTAAACAAATTAGCAATAATATGGCCTGTAATGTCGAAAATTTCCTTAAATATGACACAGTGAATTGCATCCTGAAAAAATAAAAAGATTAAAAAAAAAGAAAAGTTTTGCCTACCTACCTACCCAATTTTTTTTCAGTCCGTAAGCGGAAACAAACGTATAATTTTGTTAGGCCTAAGCATGAAGTAAGTTTGATTTTTTATCAATCTTAATGTATATTTCCACTGTGTTGATCAAGTAATACTTTCCCCATGGCACGGGTTGGCATTTTATGTCACTTTGGTCGAGGTAGTTCAATATTTCTGCAGCTGGATAAAAAATATCAAAATAAAATAAAATAAAAAAAATTCCCTACCTACCTACCCTAAATTTATTTAACGGAAACATACAATCTTTTTTCTTTGGCCTTTAGCATGGTAATTCGTGAAAATAAATGTCAATGCAACTTACTCTCAGGCTCCAAATAAAAGTGCAGGCCCAAATAATAGTGCGGGGTGGGGGGGGGGGAAATTCCATTGAAAGTTAATAAAAGTACAGACCTAAATAATAGTGCAGGGGGAACTCTGAGCAAAACATCAACTGTGGTTAACCAAATAATTTTTATAGCAGGTTCAGGTATACGAGTCAACATGTAGTACAGGTACATGTATGTATCATGTGGTGTTTTTTTGGTTTGCCACATACTTGAATATGTACTACTCTTGAGTGCCTAATGTACGATTATTAAAATCGAGGTAAAATTCCCACCTGTACGATCGTTATTTGGTCCTGTACGTTTATTAAATTAACCAAAAGAAATAATTCACCAATCTTAAATTGTGTTATTCATATAAGAAATGAACGGCGGTTTCAATGCGGTCATGGGGTTTTGACCGCGAGAAAAAATCAGCAAACTTCGGGGTTCATGCAGAGTTTGCTGATTTTTTTAGCGCGGTCAAAACCCATGACCACGTTGAATCCGCCGTTTATTATTTATATTTATATACTTAAATTCATTATGAACTAGGATTGTATGTCTTTCCCATTATTTATTCATCTATTTAAACAAACGCATGGAGTTCAGTTCAGACAGTTCGAATCCTTGTTTTTTGGAAAACCAAACATTTTGAGAATCCGTTCATGGAGAACGGAAGAAACGCAATTTCACAGTAAAGTATAAACATATGACAAAATGTCTTGTTTAGCTAGTAACTAATGTAGACGTGTTGATCATTTTTACATCTGAATCATATAGAAATCTTGAATTTGTGCTGATTTAAATTTTCATAGCTTCAAAATATTAATAAACGTGCAGACCCAAATAAGCACTGTGCAGGGGGGGGGGGGATTTCCCAAGAAAAATAATAAACGTGGATGCAGCTGGTGCATGCATATTTATTTGGAGCCCAAGAGTAAAGAGGTGGAGGTGAATGTTACATGTAAGTTGTTATTAACGAAATGGAACGATGCCTTTAATAGGTTCCACCAGCAATAAGTCGCGACTTCTTTATATTGGCCTGACAGATTGGTTTTTGTTGGCGTCATGCCTGTCGACCATTATGATGGCCACATATATTGTCATATAACAGCGATTTACGATCTGTCTTGTTGGCTCATAATATAAATTAAGAAAGTGGCCTTGTGTTCGTTCCTTGCGTAAAAAAATATTTTTTAGTACAAACCTCCTCATTGATTGTGTCCCTCGACTCCTTGTGTAATTGGTCAAGTAACTTACATGTATGTACATGTGCAGACCACTCACAAATTTCTTAGAAAAGCGACCACATGTTCGAATCTACTTTGCGATTTTGGAGCAACGCATTTGTAAATGCGTTCATATTTTAACACATTTACCTTGATTTATTCACAAACAAATGTCTTGATGCAGGCCTTAAAATCCATCAGATTTTTGGCAATAATCAAAATGTTAGTGTTTCACTTTCTACAGGGAATCAAGACTTTTTACTAGAATCAAAATGAGAATCATGATTCTCAGATTCTGATTATAAAACAATTAATGTCAACAGTGTTTATTTATGTTTATTCCATTTTGAATGGAAAACTACATCATGAATGTCCGATTCCGAACATATACATGTACACCAGGAGTGGGAAAATAACACAGAATTATTCAGATGTGAATTTAAATTAAACAAAATTATAACTAAAATTGCAAAATACACTATCGTATCGTTATTTGGGTGTTCATACTAGTATACTTTTTCGGCGCAATGATCGGTAATTTCAATGCGACTGCGATTATTCCCAATGCAGTGCATTTAATTTAAATGCTGTCATTAAGGCATTTACAAAGTGGCGTGACACAATGCACCCTCAATGCATTTTAAATGCAACAACCGCATTTCATTGATCCACGTTGTAAAGGACATTTATTTTTAGAATACATGTATGTACGTGTATATAACCACAAGAATAAAGAACAAATCAACTGTTTTTATTACTTTGTAAACCTCTGATGTTTCCCATACAGTATACATTTGTATATTATAAACCATGTTACAGTAATTCTATTTAGTCCGAAATATGGCTTGTTGCCATTCATCGGAAAGCTCTCACCGAGAGCTTTCCGATGAATGGCATCAACCCATATTTCCGACTAAATCCTGTAAAGTTACCCATAATTCTGCTGTAGTTAAGGAGTCGATTAATTAGAGCATTACTGTATATCCTCTATAACTGTTTATTCAACATCACGTGCTGCAATCCATAAATGCGGTTCAGATTTCGATGTCCGGTTCAACATTATTATCATATGGTTTGATAGCAGAAATACTCAGTTTGGAATGTTATACCATACAAGTTTTACGAGTTGCTCTTGCTCAAGAATGGATAAATTTATAAACCTGATTTTTGGCGCATTAGTTAGAATTATATTTTTGCACAAGAACACACCACAAATATCGAACTGGACATCAAAAGCAGAACCGGATTGTATCGATTGCATAAACATAAGAAGTTGGTCACTGACCGACAATTGCTATTCTCTGGTGTGGGTTATAGGACTACCGTACGCAATGCCGACTTAAAAATAAAAATTCACATAAACATCGCATGAAGCGGTCTATCCACAAACTCAGGTATTCGGTAATTCCAAATGTATGAACTATCACCATGATATCCCGGTATATCATTGTCAGGACTGTTTGTACAAAAGGTTGTTATTCTACTATGCATAATTTTGCTATATCATTGTACTCGGACTGTATTGCAATGTAATATATCAGTACATGTACCGGTATACTGGGTGCACATTATATACATGTAGGCCTACTTTCACTTTAGTACATGTATGTGTCATAAAAGACTCATGTTGTTAAATTGAAAAAAAACATGTGTGAAAACAGAGAGAATACATGTACATGTGCCGGTACTATATACCTCTTTGTGTGCTGTACTACCGGTACTATTCATGTACATGTACTACACTACAATAAGAGAAATTTTAATTGATTCTGCTGCCCTTGTGCCACAGGCCTCAAACACGCCAAACAAGTATCTGTAGCCAGGCCCACCAGTACCAGGCTACTAGTAAATGAAGTACTGAAAGTGTCACATCATTAATCGAGCCCAATCTTAGTTATACTAGTCTCTTGTGTAGTTTGGGTTACTATTAATAAGATATTTAATGAATGTTTGGAATGTATGGTAGCATTCTTACCTGGATCAACATATGCCATGCACAACGCTGGTCATCATATCATCACCGCTGTTGGCAGTAAACCGCTCATCGGGCTATAACAGTTAGAGTTTTCCATACCAGGGCTAATCTAATCAGTTAAAATTAGTCATTTTAGAGGGAATACCAACCAGTGGAAGACGTACAAAAAGTCATGTATATTCAGATATCAGTTTTCGAGAAAAAACCCATCTTAGTCGAGCGGACTTAGAATATCGGGGTAAACTTAAATTTCATTCAGCAACACTTTCACAGCAGAATATAAAAATAGTAAATTATAATCACTTACTGTACATGTACATGTAGCCCAAGTGCAGTGCTAGCCTATATTATATACTACCAAAACTTTTGGTCAGTTTCTCGATGACTGACACTTGTAAATGCTTGAACGGGTACTATATAGTACATGTACATGTACATGTGTACCGTATGTGAATTAAAGATCTTATTAGTGACACAACAGGAGGCTAGACATACATTTGTAACTACAGTAATGCTCTAATTAATCGACTCCTTAACCACAGCAGAATTACGGGTATTAAACTCGGGGAGAGCTTTCCGATGAATGGCAACAAGCCATATATCCGACTAAATCCTGAAAGTTACACATAATTCTGCTGTGGTTAAGGGGTCGATTTCTTAGGGCACTACTGTATCTGTTTTAGTGCACATCAAATGTATTTGTTGTCTTTCCTCTTGTAATTTGTCTTTGGTTGTGTTCACCATTTCGATGGACAACTACATGTACTGACATCAAATGACTGAAATGAGTCAAAATTTAGCAGTGCAGCCAATTATATAGATAAACAGAATTAAATAGCATCCAAATTCCAAATGAGCATAAATGATAAAACAAACTTTATTGAGCACTCTTTTAATACTAGTAATTACAGCTACAATGAAAGCACCTAATAAAAATTCTAAGTTTGGTAAAACTGTCTGTATACAAAGTTTATCTGGCCGTGATGAATAAAACCTATAAATGGGATCATATACATGTATGTTAGATATCATTACATGATTATTTGAAAACACATATCCGTATGGAAAACAAACTATTTTACCACTGGCCAAGTGGTCCTGCTAATATGCTATGATGCTGGTGGTCCTGCTGAATTGCTATGATGCGGGTAGTGCAATTCATAGCAATTAAGCAGGACCCAACCGCATCATAGCACATTAGCAGGAACACTTGAACAGGGTATATTTACAGTGTCAAATCGAATGGGCATCTTTTAACAATATTTTTGAACAATTTCCTAGAAGTGTTCGAAAATTGAGAACTGAATTAAAAATTTTTTTTATGAGGTTTCGATTGAAAAATTTCTAACTTAGCTCATCAGGATTAACATTGTCGCACAGCTATATTCTCTTTCCCAACAAAGTGTATAGAACATACATGTAAAATTACAGCTATGCTTTAATTAATCAACTCGCCTTATATTACTCGGGTATTACTGCAGTATTCAGGCGTGTTCATGCGATCAACCGCAGTCAGTTATACCGCCGCATAATGTGGTCCACCTCACATTTGCAGTTAGGCTGTATTTTTCATGCGATGTTTATATGAATTTTGTTTTAAAGTTGACATTGTAATCACACCAGAATTTTTTTTTATTGTTTCAAAATGTCTAGATAGAATTCAGAATTTTTGTGGTAAAAACAATTAACTTGGTTATCACAGTTAACACATATTACTGTGGTAAGATTACCAGCGGATACCGCATGTCAACAGGGACTGCATGCTCTAATTAATTATCAGGTTTAACATGTTTATACTGGATACAGTTCATTTTAAAGGTACTCAATCCGGTTCGATGATACCCATATAATCAGATTCCAACATCATACATTTGTATTTAGAAAGGCTGCTTCAGTTACGTTATCAGAATTGATTAATTGCCCTAAAATAATGCTAACCACTGTCAACTAAAGTATACAATTGCCTGACATATGTTATTTATCAACATGTTGTTCTACAAAATTTGGCCTTATTATCAACAGAAAGCCTCTTGATTTTAGAGTTATCCATCTTCATCTGAAATTTGGTCCGAGACCGTGGGCCACTATTAATTCTTGATCGTGAAAAATAGTATATTTCAAAAATTGATATCTAATAACTCTGAGCTTTGATAGGTGGTGGGTTCCTCGACTCGTACCAAATATCTTTTACCCCCCAAGTCCAAATAAAGAGTAATGTGCGAGCATTAATTCAGGGGGCCCTTAATCAGATTATGCATCTTTAAATTCAAATACAGTTTAAAGATGCATAATCCGATTAAGTGCCCCTCATTTGCTATTTACATATACATGTATATGGAATCGGGGGGGGGGGGTAAAAATATTTTAATCAAGTCGAGGGACCCACCTACATGTATCAAAGCTCAGAGTTATTAGATATCAATTTTTGAAATTTTAATATTTATCACCATCGATACTTAATAGTGGCCCAGAAAAATTTGCCGAGCCGACGGTCTCAGACCAAATTGCGGATGAAGATGGATAACTCTAAAATGAAGAGGCTTTGTGTTGATAATAAGGTCAAACTTCGTCGAACAGCATGTTGATAAATATAACGTATCAGGCGATTTTATACTATACATGTAGTTGACAGTGGTTAGCATTATTTTTGGGCAATTAATCGATTCTGATATTACTGAAGCAGCATTTCTAAAAATAATGTTGTTGTTGGAATCTAATTATATGGGGACCATCGAATCTGATTGAGCACCTTTAATAGTTAGCTATATGAGTTATATACACATAAGGCGACACCAATTTTTAAGTCCGGTTTACGAACACCTCCTACAACTTTTTTTCCATTTCATGAAATTTTTTTTTAATTTTTTGTCCCAATTTGTTTTACACGCGTACTGATTTTCATGTGCTGTCGCATCCGGTTCTGCTTATGATCATTTGCAGATCCATATTTTCATGTATTTCATGACAAGAAATGTCTTGTTTGGTTCAGAATTTCATTCGAAAAGTTTTTTTTCACAATTTTTGTAAAATTTATGTAAAATTTCAAGATTTACTTGATATAAATTGGGGGGGACAATTTTTTTTATTTTTATTTTTTTCCCCTCCTGCATCTACTTTTTTTCTCCCCACATCAGCCCACATGTTCGTAAACCAGACTTAAAAATTGGTGTCGCCTAATAGACATTTAAACTTTGAAAATTGTAGGTATCCGGATGATAACTTCAGTTTGTGTGATCATATCTGAACCAACTGTGGTATGTAAGTTTATTAGACCAAAATACAGGTCAAGTTCGAATATAGGTGTGCTCCGCTCATTTTTGCGAGAGTTATGGCCCTTTTTCGACTTAGAATCGTGTTAATTTCTGGTTTCCGCATCATAATTTTAGTTTGTGTGATCAAATCTGAATCAAATTTGGTATGATAGTTTATTATCCACCATTTCATGGGACACTGGTTGGATTGTTCTGAAATGTAGTATCGGATTTAGGGGACCTTGATATATTTTTCAGACAAGCTGATGCCCCAAAGAAGCCACTTTTTCTCACATTTGCTGAAATAGTATCCAAAACATCAACATATCAAGAGCCATTAGACTGAATTAGATAAAAATATATCACTTGGGTCTGTTTAAGCTGGAAAATACTCAAACTTTTTATAATTTTCTGCTATTATATCTGCATACTAGCCTTTTTGCTGAATCGTGAATGCCGGTTATATTGCCGTGTGAAATCCTAGTACCAGATAACATTGGGTATGTACATGTATATAGCATACCACCTGAAAATGGCTTGAATATCACATACCAAAGCGGGGTGGGGGTGTGTGTGACACCCTCCTTGATCATAGTCTGTATTCTACAGGGTATGTTAACTGTTTCGAGTTGGTGCAATTAATGTGATTGTTTAATCTCTACCATCTGAAATCTATTTATAGCATATTTTGCTATCTGATCAATATTGCTACTTAGTACTGATATAAAACAGGATAAAGATGGTGTGTCTCTTTCCCGAATGTTCTGTTTACATGTACATTTGGGGGTTTATGAGTCAAATAATATCAGACAACATGTCCTTCTAACACTAAGAAATAATATGTTCTTATGAACCAGGACAAAATATGACTATTTCTGGAGCATTACAGCACATTATTACAAATCTATATTTGTAAGCAGTAAGATAATGACAGGAAACATGTCCTCAGACTAAGAAAAAAAAATTTGGTGTGTATTTCACACCACAGCTCATGTGTATACTCACATTAGTTTATGTCATTCAAAGGGAGAAACCCATTTAGAAAGTTTAAATGAGACAAAACTACCTCACTGTAGATGTAGTTGCAAGGTACAACATGTACATGTATTCTGGTAAATGACATTGGAACTAAAATAATGATTTTTGTGTCCACCGGTATGTCATGTACCGGTACTAGTATACATTGCAACTACATGTACATGTAACTTGCCTAACATACCATATACATGTATGAAGAGGGACTTTGCAAGTGTTTTTTAATCAAAATTTTAACCCAACTCTTGTTGTCAGTAAGTTTTAACCCATGCAGTTTAATGAGTTTATATATTTATATATTACATGTGTTTCTATACATGTATTTTATCTTTAGTTAGTTTGTTGTCCTTGAATAAACTTGTATTGCTGCACAATCAGTTTCCTTAATGTTCTATTATACTAAAACAACTCCATTGCTAACAATACCCCTGCATCCCATCAAAATCTACTTCATTGCCATCCTCATCATTTCACTTTGGTATCCCCACCCAGGTGTACCTTGGTGTTATTCACCCAGGTGTTCCTTGGTGTTTCCTACCCATGTGTACCTTGGTGTTTTCTTACCCAGGTGTACCTTGGTGTTTTCTTACCCAGGTGTACCTTGGTGTTTTCTTACCCAGGTGTACCTCGGTGTTTTCCTGCCCAGGTGTACCTTGGTGTTTCCTTACCTGGGTGTACCTTGGGGTTTTCTAACCCAGGTGCATCTCAATGGGAAATCCACCTGGGTAAGAAAACACCAAGGTACACCGGCGTAAAAAAAACACCAAGGTATACCTGGGTTGGAAACATCAAGGTACACCTGGGTGGGGAACACCCAGGTAGGAAACACCAGGGTACACCTGGGTGAATAACACCAAGGTACACCTGGGTGGGAAACACCCAGGTAGGAAACACCAGGGTACACATGGGTGAATAACACCAAGGTACACCTGGGTGGGAAACACCCAGGTAGGAAACACCAGGGTACACCTGGGTGAATAACACCAAGGTAACCTGGATGGGAAACACCCAGGTAGGAAACACCAGGGTACACCTGGGTAAATAACACCATGGTACACCTGGGTGGGGAAACACCCAGGTAGGAAACACCAGGGTAGACCTGGGTGGGAAACACCCAGGTAGGGTACACCTGGGTGTGGTCACCTGGGTAATTACACCCAGGTTTACCCATACCAGGGTTTTTATCCAGTTTCAGGTGGGTAAATCATGGTAAAACCCAGGTTTCGCGGGGTCTTGATGGTTGGTGGATGTCTTGGTAGATAGATTTTTACCTGGGTTTCGGCCCAAAAAACCTGGGTGGATTTACCCAGGTACATTTTTATATGGGGTATGGCAGATTTTCTTTTAAAAATTAATACTTATCATCAAATTATCAATAAAATGCATAGAACACAAAGCTCAGATATAGCCTATGTTAGTGTCCATACAGAAAATAAACACAGGAACATATAACTATAACACTCATTATTACTTTCCACTTTTGGGCGACGAAGCATATGCAAGGACGCTCTTTATTTTTGACTATCATTTGAACTTTTAGTGTAAACGTATTTAATTCCAACTCAAATAACATATATATAAGCATTTAAACATTTGACAACAAGAAATATAAAAGTATAAATAGATGCATTTAGTAGAAAGCATACAGCTTGTGGTTTTATTCTGACAGGATATCTGAAGACGTTTTGGCGTCCAGAAATTTACCTTCACAATTAAAGAGGAATTTATAACACATTTTGATGTTTTTAAAACTCAAATGGTGATAACTCATAATTTAATAGCGTTAACCCTTTGAACCCTGACATCCTCAACTATGCTAACTGAACAAGTGTGTGGTGAAATATGTCACAATGTATTTCAACGAGACAGTCTATTCCACGTTCAGTATACGTGTACATGTATATAGATATATTGCAGCTTCCTTCGGTCGAGCTATATATTTATAACAACAATCTTACACGTTGCCTACAATAGAAGGCGTTTCTCAAAATGCACCTATGTGCTTGCGCGAAGAAACAGATCCCCTGTTTCCAATTTGGCTGCTAAAATCAGAGTTATGAACATGTGACTCATTCGCACAAACTATAGATGCGCTATTCTCAAAGGCAGTATAGTTAGGTAACAAAAACGTTCCAAATTGTGAGTTGCTCGTTTTCGACTTTTTTTTGCATGGTATATAAAAATTGCCTTCAGGAAACTCTTACTTATATATAAATGACTATATAAAGCACATTGCTTAGTTATTGTTGTCAGATCCTCCACATCTCACAATTGAAAAACTGAAACACACACACGCACACAGACACCCTCACCCCAGTACCACCCCACACACCCCCTCTCACACACAAACGAAAGAAAAAAAGTAATTATAAATAATTCTCATAATGTAATTATTATATTTTCAAGTATATGTTAGAGCTAGAATAAAATATTGTTTATACCAAATAATTTCCAATACAGGCCAGTAATTGATTGACACTGACCGCTAAAGTTTGTAATTTAAAGTTCCACATTCACTAGAATTCACAAAAAGATGATGAATGTTTAGTTATTTTCTTTTGAAATTTGAAGTCAGAAACTTTATTGACGAATAAATACCACCAGTAAATGGCCATTAAAATGCCACGTGTATCAATCATTGTTCCCGGGGGCCTACTGACAGCCGCTAACTGCCCATACGTGGCATACTGTCGGCACGCCATCATATATTTGCCGATAAAGGCCAATAATCGCCCAACACCGGCCGTTAAATCTCGTAATTTAAAGATCCCAACACACAGTGTGTTGGAAATTCATCAAAAGGTGATGGAATAAAATGTTTGTGATTTCTATTAAATTTGGAAGTCAGAAACGTAAGTCGAGAAAAAATGATGTTGCCAATAAAAAAAACATTAATGGCCCGTTAGTGAAAATCATGTATCCAGGCGTTCTAATGGGAATACTTAAAGGCCCACCAATGGTTCACTGTTGGCTTGGCATTGCCAAAACTGTCGGTAATTTCCTATATTCGGTCATTAAAAGCCTTTAAAGGCAATGTTTACTGGGTATAGAGCCACACCAATGCAATATGCACATATAGAGCCACACTAATGCAATATGTACATATAGAGCCACACCAATGCAATATGTACATCTAGAGCCACACCAATGCAATATGTACATATAGAGCCACACCAATGGAATATGTACATATAGAGCCACACCAATGCAATATGTACAAATAGCTAGAGCGTTTATGTCGTGTTTGCACATGCGCAGGGCTCATTGCGCTCGAAATAAAGAACTTTGAGCACGCACATGTATCATATAGCCGACTCGAGTTCCAACACAATGTCATATTTTCTTCGTCTAATTCTAGCACTCAACGCACCAGTGCTGGGACTACGCTATGTGGGCGGAGGTTGGCACTGGGTCGACGGATCATTGGAGGTTGCCGTATCAGCGGGTAGGGCGACGTGGATAGCCGTAGAACCGACGTCAGACAGATGCGTGCTCCCGTTAAATCTTGTTTCTTCACCGTTATGGATCGACTACGATTGCTCAGAAGCCTCTTATTACATCATATGCGAGAAAGAAGGTACGTACATGAAATAATCTCTTCTTGAACACGCTCAATTCTATAGAGGGACAGAATCTTACCCCTTAAGGTATGGGTGACACGACTATGGTGGTGTTGGCCATTGTGCCATCCGATGGGGTAGATTGGGACACTGATAGATAGGAAGGGAGGTAGTTATATGCCCCCAAGTGTGACAACGCTACGCAGAGGTAGATCGCCGGAGGTGCATACTAGTGCATTTTAAATATATAACTGTTTGACAGGCGTACATTTCCACTATTCTATATAGGACTATGGGTAATTTATATGTATCAGATAAAGTGTCATAAATCTGAATCTGCAATTCATTCTGCCTTTTTTGGGCGGTAGTTATTTTGCTTTTGAATTAGACATTGACCAATGGGAACCCTTTAAATGTGACCACACACAACACAAGATCTATTTAGATATATTTACTGAAATCATGACAAAATATTTAGTTTAACATCTAACTAAGTCTTTGGGTTATAAATATGTAGTTGCCAATAACTAAATTTATAGTTGGTTTCAAACAAATTTAGTTGATTATTCGCACAATAATTAGTTGATTCTTAACTCATCGCTGAGTTAAAATAGTCAACTAAGTGTTAATTATGTGACTATTACCATATTATTCGTAATTATTATCAGTAGTAGTTAGTTATGCGACTGCTATTGGCTATTCTTAAGTATTATCAGTAATAGTTGTGCGATTAGAAGTAGTTCAGTATGCGTCTATTATTAAATATTCGTAAGTCGTATCAGTGATTCATTATATGACTACTATTAACTATTCGAAAGTCTTACCAGTAGTAGTTCAATGTGTGACACTATTAGCTATTCGTATTTATACCAGTAGTAGGTCATTGTGCGACTAGTATAATCTGTTCGTAATTCTTATCAGTAGTAGTTAATTATGTGACCACTACTATCTAGTCGTAAATGTATCAGTAGTAGATAACCATGCGACTATTATTAGTATTCGTAATTCATGTCAGCAGTACAGTTCATTTTGTGAACTATTATCTATTCGTAATTCTATTTGATATATATTCGTAAATCAGTAGTGGTTCATTATGCAACTATTATTAGCTATTCTTAATTATTATCAGTAGTGCATCATTATGCGACTGCTATTAGCTATTCGTAATTATTATCAGTAGTGGTTCGTTATGCGACTATTATTAGTATTCGTAATTAATGTCAGCAGAGGTTCATTGTGCGACTGCTATTAGCTATTCCTAATTATTATCAGTAGTAGTTCATTATGCGATTAGTATTATATATTCGTAATTCTTATCAATAGTAGTTCGTTATGCGACTCATATTAGCTGTTTCTAATTATGTTCAGTAGTAGATAATTATGCGACTATTATTAATATTCGTAATACGTGTCAGCAGTAGTTCATTGTGTGAACTATTCGTAATTCTTATCAGTAGTTGTTCATTATGTGATGATTATTATTTATTCGTAATTCTTGTCAGTAGTGGTTCATTATGCGACTATTATTAGTATTCGTAATTAATGTCAGCAGAGGTTCATTGTGCGACTGCTATTAGCTATTCCTAATTATTATCAGTAGTAGTTCATTATGCGATTAGTATTATATATTCGTAATTCTTATCAATAGTAGTTCGTTATGCGACTCATATTAGCTGTTTCTAATTATGTTCAGTAGTAGATAATTATGCGACTATTATTAATATTCGTAATACGTGTCAGCAGTAGTTCATTGTGTGAACTATTCGTAATTCTTATCAGTAGTTGTTCATTATGTGATGATTATTATTTATTCGTAATTCTTGTCAGTAGTGGTTCATTATGCGACTATTATTAGTATTCGTAATTAATGTCAGCAGAGGTTCATTGTGCGACTTCTATTAGCTATTCCTAATTATTATCAGTAGTAGTTCATTATGCGATTAGTATTATATATTCGTAATTCTTATCAATAGTAGTTCGTTATGCGACTCATATTAGCTGTTTCTAATTATGTTCAGTAGTAGATAATTATGCGACTATTATTAATATTCGTAATACGTGTCAGCAGTAGTTCATTGTGTGAACTATTCGTAATTCTTATCAGTAGTTGTTCATTATGTGATGATTATTATTTATTCGTAATTCTTGTCAGTAGTGGTTCATTATGCGACTATTATTAGTATTCGTAATTAATGTCAGCAGAGGTTCATTGTGCGACTTCTATTAGCTATTCCTAATTATTATCAGTAGTAGTTCATTATGCGATTAGTATTATATATTCGTAATTCTTATCAATAGTAGTTCGTTATGCGACTCATATTAGCTGTTTCTAATTATGTTCAGTAGTAGATAATTATGCGACTATTATTAATATTCGTAATACGTGTCAGCAGTAGTTCATTGTGTGAACTATTCGTAATTCTTGTCAGTAGTGGTTCATTATGCGACTACTATTAGTTATTCGTAATTATTATCATCAGTAGTCCGTTATGCGGCTATTGTTAGTATTCGTAATTCATGTCAGCAGTAGTTCGTTATGTGATTAGTATTATCTATTCGTAATTCTTATCAGTAGTAGTTCGTTATGTAACTGATATCAGCTGTTCGTAATTCTTATCAGTAGTAGTTCATTATGCGACTACTATTAGCTATTCGTAATTCTTATCAGTAGTAATTCCTTATGCGAAATGTACGTTTTAATTACGATCTTGAATGTTAGACGGTTTGCATTTGCATTTGTGCAACTGGCTTGTTGTTTCGATCGCGTATTTATTATTTATTCGTGCAGTATATCATAGAGCTTGCTGAAATTTGTGAAATCCCTGTGCTAGTACATTCTCTTATATATGTGAGTCTCTTCGCACATATATGAATACAACTGCGCAGGGTATGTAATGCTGCACTATCGCAGCTCCCGCCATTAAATGGTTAACTCTCGGTTTGGCAGGTAAGATCACTGCGACGACCGGCAACAACATTGCCACAACAACAACAACAACCATATCAATCACTTCAACCACAGCACCCACAATACCCACAATTCCCTTTCGATCGTCATCAGATATGGTGTCGCAGCTGTATGGACGCTATTGAGAAAATAGCTGAAGTATTTTGACACTTGGAGACAGTACAATTGATGACTCACCCGGATGCATTCATTTTTCCATAATTTCCAAATTAGCAAAAAAAATTTCGGTCCCTCTAAACATAGACAGCGTATGAAGTAAATACACAGAACATTCAATGTCAAATAAGATAGTGTTTTTCAGACGGAGCTACTCGTCCCAATTAAGTAAGCTACAGTTATTATAGTTTGATAAGCAAAATGGGTTTCATAAAAATAGTATGGCGGCCTGAGTACATATTTAACCCTTTCGTTACTAAATACTTACCGATCAATGGTTCCTTTAGGCAATGTTCATATACTAAGTTCAATAAACGACCATTTTGTTGACCTTAATATCTGAACAGTCAGCGTGTTCTCTTGAATATGATCTCATAATGAACTTATTGAGAAAAAACCCAAATAAGCCCATATCGGCATTATGTGAAATCAACTTACCAGATTACGCTCGATATAATGTTTTTTCAGTGTGGCCCGCGCCAAAAAAAAACAGAATAACGGATTTAGGTCCGCTATGGGCTTATTTCATAATCATATCCAATGTACACTTATAACTAAATGGGAAAATTCATTCAGCGTCGAAAGGGTTAATCAATACGACACGTGACTATTCGTCTTTGTCAACAATTTTCCCGTTCTGGTTGACGACGAAGGGAACTTTTTTCTGAGAACCAGTAAGAGGAAAGAATGATGTATTGTATTTCAATTGTATTACTATCACATGTTATTGACATTTTCCTAAATATTTGAAGTGTTGTGAAAATCTGTTTTTATAAAATAAACATTTCGCTGAAATTGATAATGTGTTCCCAATGTCGTCATAATTACTCACTCGAACAGTTATGGGTGAAATCCATGAAAACTGATGTACATACACTAATACAGAATTTCAAATCTGAAAATGATGACCTTCGGGTTACAGCTGCACAAAATCAAATGTGAACCTTGACCTAAGTTGACCAGTCAGATATTACTTGGCTAAATGACCTGGTGGAAAGAAAATCCAATGAGGCCATAAAGCATATTGACACATTATTCGAAAAAGGTGAACAGTGCAGTAGATCAAATTGCCTTAGATTTCACAATGTGCCTGACACATAACAAATCCCAAGGATATACATGCCAAACAAATCATCACGGAACTGTCTGGAGAAACACTTGGGAGTGATGCTGCACACCTGGACATCAGTAATGCGCACCCCTTGACCTTAGTGCTAACTTTAGTTTTGACATACACTATATATACCATCACACACAAAGAACAAAATGAAATGAATCACATACCCGAGTTACAGCAAAAACAAGATCAAAATAATTGCAGTATAATCTCACCAACCTCTAGGTTATAGGCAAAAGTAGTTGAGCTATGGTGGGAGTGTGGATTGATATCAAATTAAGTCCGTTGGCGTAACAAATCCTATTTTTCATTTCACCAATGTAGAATTTATTACGGACATAATTTGATTTACCGACTGTGAGGTTGGATAATAACATCATGCATTTTATTGAACGATGACAAAATCCAGTTCCCTTTCGATCGTCATCAGATATGGTGTCGTAGCTGTATGGGCGCTATTGAGAAAATAACTGAAATTATTTCTGTCACTTTATGATATACGCAGACGATGTGTGCAATAAAATATGGACCAGCAAAAGAAAATGATTCTGCACCCACCACTGCAAGAACATGTCAGCATGTTGCTCGATTTAGCTATTGGTATGTTCGAAGAGATATGTGGAGCAATAAGATTTTTTTTTAAATGGTAAAGGCAAAATCATAATAACAAAGTATCTCATTGAATCGAGGTGTGCCATTGAACAATGAGTGTAAGGTTCCATCTTACAAAGAAGAATCGCTAACTGTTCGCTTTGTTTTTGGAGAGGTAAACTGTAAACCGAAGAGTTGATGATACATGCGTACAATCTGCCTGACTTGAATTAAGGTGACTGTAAATGACGTAGTCGCCATCAATGTAATTGATTTTATATCCAAACTGGTAAATGCTATGCTGTGGTATTTTTACAGAGCGGTTGAATAAGCTAGATCGAATGCAATTAGTGATTAACAATTTATATTCCCGGACACAGGACCTGGTTCACTCAGCTACACTGGCTATTAAAATTGTGAGTGTGGAATCCGATTTAAATAAATACAAATTTAAAATACAATGATGTAATGCTGAAGCAGTCTGTATTGACCAATCATTTAACTTATTTCGACTTAAAAGAAAAAACACTCAAAGCGATCATTCCAATCTAGCATCGAAGACAAGTGCGTGTCAGATCATTCGGTTGGTCATTTGTAATTGACTTTTATGTTTAGGTCACAGTACTTGTATGTTTCTGTACTCATATAAATGTAGCTAATTAGTCACTTTGGATTGATGCTACCGTGGCATCCGATGATATACGCAGACGATGTGTGCAACTTAAATTATCCAATTTCGCGACAAAATATGTACTCTTTGTGACTACCGATATATCGTATTGCCTTCCGTTTTGGTCACTGGACACTGGACCTTCAAATGGAACGTCTATGTCAAGAAGTCAAAAGATTCAAATACAGTGCAACCAAAGACCATCACAGAAGCCAAGAGCTCCTAATGAACTGTTTGCCTCCGTAAAATGTTAATCATCTTGTTTTCCACTACTTTCACTAAATACAACCTGGGTTCACGTCTAATCAACCGATATATATATTATTTTTGTTTGAGTGAATATACATAACGAGCACCCCTTTCTACACCATGGGTGGTGTTTCACATGACGAACGACAGGGCAGGATACAAGGTTGAAAATTGAGTCCTTTTATTTTTGGGATTTTAAAATTGTTTTTAATTTTAAATTTTTCTAATTTTGTTGTTGATTTTCGATTTAAACTTCTTGTTCAAATATTTAAAATTTTTAAAAACAAATTATTATTTGTTTAAAATTTTAAATTAAAAAAATAAGGCCTTTATAACATCTTCCGGGGTACCCCGAGACTCCATACCAACTTTGGTTGAACTCGGTCAAGGCTGTTGGTGAAAAATCGCGAACAGACCAGAACAGACACACATATCTCTTAACGTTTTAATATATCTAAACCAGAGAACACACATCCGTTTTGCCATTAAATGTGAAAAGTGTCATGCTAATTGAAAAAAAAACATTGTTATAATCATGGATAAATTAAAAATATCATGACGCAAATATAAAGCTCAGAATATTATGATTTGTCAACAAAAACGTTGTTTGAATACAGCCAATTTAACACTGAATGTACGCATGGATATCAAATTTAGGGTGAATAAAGATGGCAGTAATATTTCCATGCTATAATTAGTCCGAAATATCCGCTAATAATTATTTGGTTGACAGCTGTGGAAAGGTCCACTGGGGAACCACCGTCAATATTTGATGACAAGTGGTGAAAATAGCAGCATAAGGCAGACAGACGGTGTGAAATATTTTAAATAAACATCCAGACGAATTGCAATCAGGTAAGTTTAATGAAAGCACCAGATATCACAGAAAATCACAAAACACTCATTAACTAAATTTGTCAAATAATTTCAAGCATCCATATCCATAGGTTTCTCGCAGTATATATGCACCAAAGATGTGTATACAAAACAGCGTATTGTCTCACGCTGTGACTAGCCCCAACAAGATGACTAAATTGTCACACAGTCTCTGTATTAATTATGTAATTGTCCATGTGAAATCTACTCAATTAACCAATAACAAGTAGTTAAAGAACAAAAGTCACGTATGCTTTGCAGATGACAGAAACAAAGGGCCGTTTAACGCACTCGTTGCTCCACCACCCAATAACTGCACTAGTACTACTCTTATAAAGGCGTATACGGGTAGTACTGTACGGCGTATTTAACCCCCACCACACTATAAACATTATGCACCGTACCTACTAGATTAAATGTTCCTACTTTACTTAGCAGAAACAGTAATCCCGAAATAAAATGATATCAACTCAAAGATGAATCTTTGCTTTGTAATAATTGCCATGTTATTAATTACTCAGCTTTTCATTATATCTGTAGGTCCCATTAAACCAAGGTTCATCTGCCCAATGATGAACGTCCTATACTACTACAGGACATAGGTTCATCTTTCAATATTCATACAATTTAAAGCACCAGAAGTGTTAAATGGGCTCGCGTTGGTATCGCAGCGATAATTGAATGTCAAAAACAACAATAGGAACTGATGGACAATCTATTTGTTTTCAGTGCAAATTTTAGAACTTGACCCATTCCAAGAAACTAGGTGCCCCTCCTCTCGATGTATGCTCTATTTTGGTCCGGTTTATAAGACATGACTGTTATGTACTAGTTCGGATGCGTAAAACTGATAAGTTAGTATTCTGGCACTATGCCAACTGGAGGAATGTAACAGTATACTAACATCGCCGAAAATCTCAAGCTAAACGACCACACCACTCCATAGAAAACATCGTATGAACTACGCTTAATTGTAAATATTTACTACTTGATTCGGGATGAATCAATCTGTGATAAACTAACGAAAACGATTTCCCCATCGAGAGTTACTGCAATTAATTAATATATAAAACTGACGGTGTGTTGTCAATTTGGATATAAATTTGTAAAAATTACTACTTTGAACAAGATTATTCTCTATTTCTATTCGATCAACCTGCTGGAGTGTTTCACATCACTTTAAACATGGACTTGAAAAAAAAACATTACTTGGCATTGGAGAAATCTGCTAACGGCACCCAGAACCCATCCACCCGCCCGGACATTGTATCCTGTTGTTTGGTCTTGCATCCGTCTTTCTGTGGCTCTTTTATCATTTACCCTGAAGTCAAGTAGAAACTCTTCAAATAAGCCAATATGGTGTTGCCTAATCAAAGTTTTCTTCGATTATTGATATATATTGTAATTATATATTTGAATGTCCATATAATGTAAGTAAATACTGTTTAAACTAAACACCAACTGCTACATATCAGTCAATGAGTCCATATATCCAAGTGTGGGCAATAATTTGGCATTCAATCTGACTAACACGTGCCACACAATGTTGGAATTATATTTAAAGATGGATTATCTCTTTAAATAACAAATTTGAAATAGTTGCATGGGTATAAAATAATAAATATGAACTGAAGACCCCTGTCCGGAAAGGCTTCTATCAATTAATATTGATTTTATTTCGAATATTTTATTATGATTAATTGGGACATTTTATGTGTCTATTTTTAGTACAGACCATTCGGGCGATACCAGATAGCGATATAGAGCAGTAGGATGTTCCTATAGCTACGTACCGAACGTCAAATGTCCCAGATTGATTAATTGCATTGTTTTATTCCATAGCAATAAGCGACAATGAGTCTAATTAACGTTTATTTATGACAAAATTACACAATAAAATGTCTTGTCTCTGTTAACAATAACCACTATTGTTCGTTAGCTGAACAACGACACCTTTTTAGGCCTGAAAATATTCAAATAAAATCAATATTAATCGATAGAAGCATTTCCGGACAGGAGTCTTCGATTCATACCTAATAATTTATACCCCGGTAACTATATAATACATGTTTACAAAGAGATAATCCACCTTTAATGAGTATCCTGATTAATTCGGAAGGGAGATAACCGGAGCCAACTGTAAGTCTGTAACCACTACTAAATATACGTGAACCTTGTCTACTGAACACATTTATACATATTAACCCTTTCTTTACTAATGAATTATCCCACCAGTTGTAGTAGTATACAATGGAATGGTTTATATTGTCAGCTGGAGGGATGTTCAGGATACTATGTGAGCAGACGACATCCGAAAAGATAATACAAGTGCAGAAGAATTCCTGTGTATTGTTTGTTGAACTTGTTATCTGAAGGACACATACCTCAATCATGTCTTGGTCTGTTTTTCTATCTCGTATTGATCTGTTTCGCTATTATTTCCATAATATTTCACCCCTTTCGATGGAAATTTTCAACTTGTACCTCAGGCTTCCCAACTTGCTAATGTCCACCTGACACCACATAACGTTGGACATATTTTATACTAAAATACGGCATGGTTGGAAAATTTAACTGTCGGAACAATTTGAAATTATCTTTCGGCTGAAGTTATTTCGGGCATGAAATTTCCAACTGTTGACCAAAGCTGAGCGATAAGACACCCCCCCTTTCCGCCACACCGACATGTTTCTATATCTATGAATAGAGTTCCTCGTGTAAACGGACTTAAAGCGCTCGCAATGGGTAAATTTGAAAAACAATAAAGATTGTAAAACCATCATCAATATGGAAGAACAAGGAACAATAGATAGACTTGGGTTAAAGGCCCACTTAATTTTCACATAAAATACTAGCTGATGTGCCCGACGTCGTTCGGACTATTTAGGGAACAACGTTGACAAGATTAGTATTCGGAGGAAACATACCTATATGAGCGTAAATGTGTATATGAGCTAGTCCAATGTCAAGGATACGGTTGCACGTGAAATTGGACCAGCCCATGTTGTTCCTGGGATCAAAGTAGGCATACATACCAAATTTGAGTCGGATCGTTCGAGCAGTTTTCGAGTCTATAACACATACATACATACATACATACATACATACATTCACACATACAGACAGAAGTTCCAAAATATATAATAGATATGCCGTACCATTTGAAAGAGTAAGCTCCAAAACAGTGTAGTGACACCTTATCCGGTGTAGTAAACTGTGAACATGTTGCTTTTGCTAAGTTATAGACATGTTTTCTGTGCTCAGGTTTCATCTGTATTGTACTGCAAAGTCTATTATTTTCAATGGAAGTGGAATAACTTTATATCTTAGTTTGAATTATGTTGCTTTCTGGGAGCGAGACGGGGAAAATGTTTCTATGATTTCAGATATTTTCTAGTACTCTATGGACACCTTCTGATGTAGCACTCCCCAGGTTCTAACCATTAAGTTGGAATTCTCGGAAACACGTTGATGAATTTTATTGTACAAATATTTACAATAGTCACATCAGGTGGCCACGGAGAAAAGTGTAATAACATGACTTCTCGCTAATGCGTTCGAGTCGAGAGTCTGAGCAAGAGTCTCTGCAAGAGTGTCCGAGAGCTTGGCTCTCCTAGTATATATCCGCTGAAAATGACAACGCCCCTAGCCCATCAAATGTCGTGATTTGCTGGGAACACGTGTCGCTTACATCAAACCAGATGGACAATTAATAATCCGCTTTGACAAAGCATTTAACTCCAAAAGTCAACGACCCATAATTATAGGTCATCCACTCAGAGCTATAATTCCCAGCAATTTAGGACACCGGACTATCAGCTAAAGACACTGAACTTTCAGCTAAAATTAACCCTACTTACCTAACTCGTAGTCGTCGAAAGTATTACACTGAATCATATTTTATGTCATAGATTGTTATTAAAACCGTATATCAAGGCACTATCGGTGACTCGAACATTATATGGGCCTTTAATATCTTTGTTATGGAAACAAACAGTTGAACAATTTCTGACTAAATGGTGAAGGTTTACATTACATAAGGCCAGAGCAATGCAAATATCCCAGAACAACAGATTTGATTCGAAATTACATGTCTTAGGGCGATGGGTTTTTTTATGAAATAACTTTCACTGTATGTATAAGAGTTGTTTACATAACAATTGAAGAGAACCCTGAATCCGATGTCATGTTATTATATTATATTCATTATCCATACAATAGGATAGCTTTTTTCTGCAAAACAACAACTTGGTTGTGGGTACCGGCATTGCCCCATAGCTCAATTCCATAGAGAATATGGGAGTGTACTAATGTAAGATACAGCATACGGAGACAGTCAAGCGGAAGGAAATTTTTTACTCGATTTATAGCATATAAGGTGTTACTAATTTTTGCACACACAGCTTTCACGTGGTGTTCGAATGATAGGTGTTCATCAATGTGTATTCCAAGAAACTTAAATGATTTTTCCTGACAGTCTACTCCAATTCTTATAATTTGCTCTCCATTTATAGTTAGTGTGTGTTTTTTTAGTGTTTAGTGATAGCCTATTAGTTCGACACCATTTACTTAGTTTTGCAAGTTCATTGTTAAAGTTGTCATACAAATAATCAAGGTTATGGTTTGAGGAGTACACAGTGGTGTCATCTGCAAAAGATAACAATGACAAGGCAGTAGATTTGTGCATATCGTTTACATAAATCAGAAAGAGAATCGGCCCAGCCACAAATCCCTGGAGGACTCCACATGTAATGGGAAGTTTAGATGTAACCCTACCTTCTAGATCCACAAATTGAAATCTATTATTCAAATAATTTCTAAACCAATGATTGGCTTTGCCTCTTATTCCATAGGTTTCAAGTTTTTTTAATATAATTTTGTGGTTTATTATATCAAAAGCTTTGGAGAAGTCGATAACAGCAGAGAGTGTACAATCTTTTGTTTTCTTATCATTATTTAAACCCACGTCGTTAATTAACTTCAGTATCGGGTGAATTGTGGAGTGTTCTTTACGAAATCCATATTGATTGTGATAGAGGGCATCATGCGTGTTAATAAATTCGACAAGTCTTAAACAGACAATTTTTTCTAAGATTTTTGAAAATGTAGGAAGAATACTAATAGGGCGATAATTTTCTAACAGTTTTGGATCTCCATATTTAAATAAAGGGATGACCCGTGCTATCTTCATGTTGTCAGCAATAATTCCAGTTTCCATAGATAGATTAATAATATAGCTTAGAGGTTTGGAAATTTCATTGATGACACTCTTCATTAGTGAAGAAGTAAGACCATCACAGTCTGTGCTATGTTTTACTTTACAAGAAGAGACGATTCTTTGTAATTCTTCTGGTGTAGTAGGGCGGAAGAAAAGTGTTTCATTACATGGTGTAGGTAGGTATGAAGAAACATGTTCCCCTGTACTTTTTTCTTCTTCAGATTCAATGGCTCCAATGTTAGAAAAATAGTTATTAAATGCTTCTGCAGCATCTTTACGATCTGATCTATCAATGCCATCTATATTAAATGACAAAGGATATTCCATTTTTTTAGATCTCTTTTGGATTATCTCTGAAATTAGTTTCCATGTGTTTTTCATGTCATATTTGTATGATGCGAAATATTTAGATAATAAGTTTCACCTATTGTCATTTTGTTGAACTTATTATCTGAACATTTCCTAAGGGAAGTACTAATCAATGATAAAATTATCTATTATAGAAATGGTTAGCTGACAAAGCTATATCTTCAAACTTGTAGCTTCATTGAAAGAGCATTTATCTGATGTAACCAATGGTTTATTTTGGTATTTATCTGTCGGGTCCGCTTTGTAAATTATAAAATTTTGCAATAAATATATATTTTAAAAATGTTGTCTGGAATTACATCACTTAACTACGAAAGCCCATTGCGGTCACGTGGGTGACAATAACAAAAAATTATTGCGTTTAAGTGCAATAATTTTTTGTATTGTGACCCATGTGACCGCAATGGGCTTCCGTACTTAACATACATTTGAAAAATCAATATAAAATTCAAAAATATATACATCAACATTATCATTGAACATGTCCCAAGCGGACCCGCCAGATAAATACTTGTTGTTTCCAATAACACATCAAGTCACAATCAGAAGTATGTGCAACTCTGTAATTTTTGCTCCGCATATTTGCATGTAAATCCCCATTCAAAATTGATCACTTGACTTCCCCCTTAAAAAAATATCTCCTATATCTGTCTAATGAATTATCTCTCTTTGAATTTAAACAGGACATGCGGTTCATAAAATAAGTCTAGTTTACTATGAATCCAGATAAATTGCATCAAGTCTGAACATTCCGATGTGATGAACAAAGACTTCTATGTCGGGGAAATATTGAATACATATCTTTACCAGAAGACAACTCTAAATACATCCAATACGCGAAGAGTTACCGCGCCTGTATTAACCAAGCTTCATACAGCTGTTCTGCAGCATAAATCAATCTCTCACTTAGCTGCCTTTCTGATCACGAAAATACACCTCTAGATTTACGAGGGGGACCACCCACCCCCTCTGGCACCCGGCATCCGGCCTAATATGGGGGGGGGGGGGGGGTGGCATCTGGAATACTCCATAACAGAGGGTGGCATCCGGAATACTATGTATACCAATTTAACCCATTGTTGCCAAACGTTTATAGCTAAAACAACGCATTGGTAGTATAAAATGTGCAATTCATTCTATATATGACCATATATACTCAACGAACGAATGAGACGTGGGAGTACTATGCAACTATCCCTTTACGTTGCTCCATTCCGTCTCCATGTCACAGCATAAAAAAACCTTCCATGGGTGATTCTGGGTCGGGTTTTAGCCTTTTCAATGATATTTTTTTTTGAAATTCGCAACACCCAACGATGCGGCCCACTGAGTAACACCGTACTCATTGATGAGTAGGGTTTTTAGCTCCGATAATGAAATATGGGTTCCATTTGACAGAGACAAACAACAACTCCGCTGTTCCGGACGGCGTGATGAACTGAATTCCATCTGGATGGATTAGTCCAGGAGATATTGGTCGACCTCTGCACTTCACCCCAGGACTCAACTTCATCCCACTAATTTTCTTTCTTAATGTCTCCTCTAATCTTTTTCTGTTGTTAACAAAAAAATAAAGTGGTCGCGGAGACTCCAGACAAGATGGCGTCCATCATGGCGGCCATTTATTTTTATATGCACCAGGTATCTTTGAGCACCATTATAGTAAAGATGATATCACATGGGGTCTTGTTTCCGCTCGATTCGTTATGCTAATATACAACCATTACAAATTAGCCAAAAATCCGACACCAGAATCCGATATGGCGGTCAAGATGGCCACCGAAATGTGAAAAAAATGCAATTTTTCTGACATTTCATCGCCTTTGGTTTGTCTCTGTGGGAAAATATTGGCATCTCGGCGTAAATTTATACATTTATTGTCGAGACAACTCACCGATTCTTACAGTTGAGTTGGAAATACTGAGGTGAAGTAATTACCTTACATCTCATACAAGAAATTGTTTTCCAAATCGAAGATGACGGCCAAAATGGCGACCGAAATTTGAAAACACGCCTAAATTCATTTACTTTCTTACGATGGGCGTTATTGTTTCGCAATTTCTACCCACCATGCCATGTTGATATGAAATATTGATATGAAGTATGTATTCATTTGAGTTTGGCAATTGATACTCACAGCCAAGTAGGCGGTCAAGAAGTGTGGGTATATTATGCATTATGGTCTTCTACGCCTTAGCAGAAAGGCATCCGTCAAATGTCAGGCTTTCAACATTCGAAGCCATATGCATAAGTTTTCCGGGTACGTCAGTGCATTAGATGAGTATGTGAATTGATGAACCATATATTGAGAAGTGGCAGTTTGGGAAGATTACCAGGTGCACATGTTGTTATCCCCATCAGGTTACCAAAGCTGAATATAGCAGATAGAGACCGGCACCGGCATATGCATTGTTTGACACATTCCGATTAGTGAGACCTTTCTACAAAGAAGTTTAGAAAACTGTGTTGGTGTGAGCGAGATAGATTAATCTGACGAAGAGACGGAAACTGGTCCAGATAATGCTGAATGTGGCAAATTGATTCTTGGAAGTTAAAATATGACTGTTCGGCGCACCTATATACGGTTACGGCCATTATGGGCGCTTAGTGGAGAATGGATTTCGAAATGCCACATCGCGATTATTAATTGTGGGTTTTCATCGTTCCAGAAGGCTACGACTTATGTTGGAACTCATAGATGGCTTATATTATGTACCATTTTGTCCATCGAAATAATGACAAAAAGTTTAAATTAGTATGCGATAAAATCGACTTCTTTTCAATTTCTGGCCGCCAGTTTGATCGCCATCTTGACTGTGAGAATTTGCCAAACTCAATTGAGTACTTCATATACATTTTCCATATGAACATGTAATTGTGGCATGAATCGCGTAGCAATAAGGCCCATCGTAAGAAAGTAAAGGAATGTGAGCTGGTTTTCATATTTCGGTCGCCATTTTGGCCACCATCTTCAATTTGGAAAACACATTCTTGCATGAGATGCAAGGTAATTATTTCACCTCAGTATTTCCAACTCAACTGTCAGCATGTGTCCAGTTGTCTCGAAAATAATGCCCAATGATGTGGAAATGAGGGAATTTCGTTGATTTTTCAAAATATATCGGCCATTTAGATTTTGGGGGATTTGTATTTGAATATGGTACAAGGACAGTTCTTCGCCTACGTGTTCCCAACTCACAATAGTAAACAGGTGTGGATTTGAGGTGACAATCACGCTCACTGATGTTAAAATCGGCGATTCTGGTGGCCATTTTGGCCGCCATCTTGGATTTGAGTGAATATTCCTCAACTCAGGTAAAAGAATAATCCTAGCTCGAGTATCTACTGCACATATATATGCATGGGTGTTGTTATAATAGCAATAACATTCATTGATTCGAAACATTACATCGCGTTATTAGCGTCGATTCGGCTTTGACCTATTTTACCGGCATTTGGGAAAACGTGATATCGGACAAAAATATCCCACAATGAATGTATATTATGGTCGCCTTGTGCTTTTTAATGACTCTTCTATACGATAAATGTATAAATGGTGAAATGTCAGAAAAATAGTTTATTTTCACATTTCGGCGGCCATCTTTGTCGCGATATTGGATTCTGGGGTCGGATTTTGTACTAATATGTAAGTGTTGTATATTAGCATAACGAATCGAGCGGAAAACAAGACCGCATGTAATATCATCTTTACTATAACGGCGACCAAAGAGACCTGGTGCATATAAATAAAATGGCCGCCATGATGGACGCCATCTTGTCTGGAGTCTCTGCGGCCACTTTGTTTTCTGGTTAACGACCGAAAAAAATTAGAGGAGTCATTAAGAAAGAACATTAGTGGGGTGAAGTTGAGTCATGTGGTGCAGAGGTCGACCAATATCTCCTGGACTAGATGCCTCAAATTTGAGCGCCATGTTTACTAAGTTAGATTTTCAAGGTCGCAAGTCGAAGTCCCGAAAGCGATCGAGTTATCTCTCGTACTATACATTTTGCGTTCACCGTCTACACTATTGTTGTCATTGTTTCTATTGACGGGTCGGAAAATTAAATATGTTAATTATTAGTTAATTATGAATGCAAAAACAACACTAAATAATATCTGTCATTGTAATTTCGCCATCCGGAATACGAAATATACAGGTTTCGGCATCCGGCGTACTGACACTCGGCATCCAGAATACTCTATATTAACCCCGAAATCCGGCGTACGAAAAGGGGATGGTCCCCCTCATTTATCACTTGTTTGTTTGTATTTTTGAATAAATAGATACCATTCGCATAATGAACTACGACAGATAATTATTACGATTAGCTATTTACAGCTATTTTTTTCGGACTGACCAAAAAGCCTTTCACAGAACTGACGATTATATTCCGTTTGTGAGAAAAAATCGTGCTTGCCACTCGCGGTAAGGGGATTTTGGTTCTGCGTGTCCTGATTATTTTGTACTTAATTATGCTGTTATCAGGTCATAGCTTAGCGCTTTGTGTTTCGCAAGATTCCTGTGTTTCACGACGACGAATGATACGATACGAATGATAGATAATAATTAAGGCCACATGGCGATAACTATTTAAGAACATAATCTCAGTCATCTCCCACATTGAGGAGCTGGGAAAGATCGCGAACTTATTACTTTCTGATCACTGTGTACACTCGATAACCGGAAGTGGAATCGGAACAGTGGAATATACGCATCGGAATCAACACCAGGGAACCCAAATTCTAGTGACGTATAGTGCCCTATTCGTAATACTATCGTAATAATATCGAATTATGCGAATTACGCATACCGTTATGCGAAAGGGGTCTATTGGCCACCTCATTGTCATCTTTACCAGAAGCTCTTGTCCGACAACTCTAATTATATCCAATGCGCGAAGAGCTACGGCGCCTGTATTCCTCAAGTTTCACCCAGCTGCAATGCAGCATAAATCAATCTCTCCGAGCTGCCTTTCTGACCACGAATATACACCTCTCGATATATCACGTGATTTTATTTCGCTGATTCTTGGTATACAGTGGGCGCATGGGCGTTTTATTTATAGAAATGGGAATTTTTGGGACGGATTTAAAAGTCGAACTGCGACCCGGAGGCCGAGTCCGGTAAAAAGGTGTAGTTGGGAAATTCAATTTCGTTTATTGTCCTTTACATTATGTCAATAATGTTGATTTTTGGTTTGTGATAAGCTACGCCAATTACAAAGTTCGCGCTCCGATTGTATAATGTTTCGCTGATTCTTGGTATACAGTGGGCGCATGGGCGTTTTATTTATAGAAATGGGAATTTTTGGGACGGATTTAAAAGTCGAACTGCGATCCGGAGGCCGATTCCGGTAAAAGGTGTAGTTGGGAATTTCAATTTCGATTATTGTCCTTTACAATATTATGTCAATAATGTTGATTTTTGGTTTGTGATAAGCTATGTCAATTACAAATACAAGAAATGAAAAGGATAACTTGTAAGTCTTATATTTCAACTTTTATAGACATTTTTCGTTCTGCAGCACACTGGGGGTTGTGGTCGGAGACGGCCGAGTCGGCCGAGTCGGCCGCCGGTTCGTTAATTAGGTCCTGGTTGTTATTGTAATTTTAACGGAATTATGAGTTGGTCATTCGTGAAACCAATATATTTTATATTCTATGATTACAATCATGGGTATATCATATATGATGTTGAGCGCGTTACCATTTCTGACATTGGTTTTCGATGTTTTTGTATAATTGACACTTTTCGCACGCTGAACTACGACAGATAAGAATTACAAATAGCTAATAGAAGTCGTAACTTTTGCGGAAAGTCGTTTCGCAGAATTGACGACAACGAATCCGCATGTGAGAAAATAGTGCCGCTCAAACTTCTGGACATTCGCAGCAAGGTGATATGATTAGGATTTATATTATTAATTTGTACTTATTTGTGTTGAGAATGCATTGGCACAGGGTTTTCGCAAAAAATCAGAAAGTTAATTGATATGTATTCAACGCATAGTTATATCAGTTCCTCGATTGATTCGGGTGAATGCTCCAACACGAACTAACCTACAAAGTGAACTTGTAAATGACCATGATAAATAAAACGCATGTTTAGGGTACGTTCACACATTCGCAAACTTTCCTGCATTTGTTTTCGGACATTTATAATGTGACAGAAAACGAACGCAAATTTGTTTATACAATGCATCTGTAACACATCTGACTATATATACAGGGGAAGTAAGAAATTCATAGTGCAATCCGCAGCGATTTTGCCGAAAGTTGCTTGTATACGTATAGCATGCAATTAGTTTGCAAGAATCAACCGTGTATGCAGGTATTCTGAAGGAAAATATTAGTAGCACCGTTACTCGTAGAAATACACAAATTCCCTTCTCATACCGTTAGCTTTGGTAAATTTTATATTTATATGCACATTGTCGTTCATATAGTTTTATCTGAGGAAATATCAAACGTCCACGTGAAGTAACGGGTTCAGTCATCGGGCGACCGAAGAGGTGGGTGACAAACCATACCACAGCAACCATGACGGACAAGACTCAGTGTCACCAAAGCCGAACCATTATTATATGGTAAGGTAGCACATGTCTTGTTGTGGCACGAACCATTTACCAATGAGATAACGATCTGACATAATTAAAGATACGGATTGCCTTTGAATCGCGATGGGTATTATTGTTGTTAAAATATCACATCCGTTAAAACCGCCATAAACAGAACGGATATTAAAATATATAGATGACTTTTGTTCTTGTACCAATCATAACTATTGCATCAATAGCATGCTATTATCAAGGTTGTACGCCGTGTTCGTAAACAATTTTTTTAAAAGCCATGTTATGTTACAGTAATGGATTTGTTTTATTGCCGTTTTAGCCACTAAACGATATCGCGGCATTGTCGTTTTTATTGGCGCATGGAGGACCAAACTCCAGGCAGAGTTATCTCTCATCGCTCCGCTGAGATACCACTGCCATAGTGACATTAATTGGTAAGGAATTCTTACGTGCTTTTAGTTCTTTTGTTTTAGGATTTAAATTGTCTATGTATGGCTCAGTCTATATTGTTCTCACCAATACTGAAAGAATTACCATTATTGCAAACTTTAAAACAAATTTGGTGGTCAAAACAAGATAATAGGTGACTAAATACAGTTCCGCGACGATATGTAAAAATAGATTTATCGTCTGCAAAGTATACCATCATTATGGCAGTGTTATATCGCAGTGATAACGTAGAGGGCGCTGTATGGAGTGTGATGGAGGACCTCGTATATATAGATTGTTAATTTTACACGGGACTCCCGGTATAATTACCATGATGTATACGGAATCACGAATTAAACGAACATGGCTCATTCGAGCATTTCCCAAATAATGCCTACGGAATTGGGAAGGAGGTATAGGATATATTGACAGATAGCGGCTTCATATATGCTCTGAACAATACTTTCGATGTAATGGTCACATCCATTTGCCAGCTGTCCAGTTCAAATGGATGTTATTTTGTTTGTGACCCATCAAGCATCGTGTTCAAAGTTGTATTTTTTATGACTTCGATGCGTCTTTATGCTCATAGAAAGGTAGTTCCAGTATGTATCGACCTATTTCGATACCGGGAACAATTCAAAAGCGAATAATATTAGATGTATTTTGGAGCGCAGACCGACAAGTGGAATTAACCTAACCTCCCTTTGAGTTGGCAAAAAACCCCGTTTGCACTTATCGGGAATAACCTCGCCATCGCGACCTGTAACCGAGGCGTTTACTCTTTCTAACTGAGTCACCGGGACCCCAATTTCAACGGAGAAGAACGTTGCATCAAATACAATGTGAGGGAATTGTCAACACAGAATCAATTAAACATTTATATAGAATACATGTAGTTGGAATTCGAAATATCACACTCGGCTGACAGAGACTGTTCATTGTACATAGTCGAATTAATGTCAGATCTTCTTGCTGTATGTCCTGTTAACTCATATAATTTCCATATATAAGAAAGAGCTGGTAACAACAAGCCTTGAAATAGTGCGTCTGTCGTTTGGAGAATCAGGTCCCCAGAGGGTGAATTTATAGTGACGCCATCCCGCATAGCGGGCTAGCGTCACTAAGTTCACCCTCTGCGAATCTAATTTTGCCGATGTCTCAATTTAATGCTATATGGAAAACCTAGCATCATATTGAAGTTTCCTATACAGTTGAAGTTGGTAATGTTCACCCGTTAGTCACCTCGATTATGTATTTTATATTCTGTAAATTAACGGAAATTCACCCTCTGAGGACCTCATTCTACAAATGAAAGACACACGTTTTCAAGGCATGGGTAACATAATGGGTATCGTTAGTTATAGAGAAAGTTAGTGCAATTTTGCTAGTATTCTTTTTAGTGTAGAGCGTGCGTCAGCGTTGAGGAGATTACGTTTTGCTGACTTCTTTTCAAACCTCTTGTCTACGCACGTCAGTTCTGATTGCTTCCACTTTGTTCCAGCTGAAAATTAAATGCAAATGCCATTTAAAATAATATATTCATGATTTCGTGATAAATTCATTATGATCTCGATATGGGTGAAATATATATATATATTGGAGTTTAATTAGCTTATAGAACATTTCTCCTTGGTTGAAGTAATTTTGTTTTTATCAGGTCAGTGGTATGCCCGATGATTGAATGCAAAGTTCACCATGCTAGCTTGGCTTCTAGAAACCATAATTGTAACTACGGATATGACAAAACTACAACTGATAGAAATAACACACATTCTAGGACGTAGAACCCTATAATTATTCATAATTGTTATCAGTAGTAGTTCATTATAATTAAGGTGTCCATAATCGAGACAACGGAAATTTGAAGAGAGGAAATACCCTTTTATCCCACGAGGCAGAATCTGACACGAAAACCGAAATAAACGTTGGATACGGAAGTTCACAGAAAGCATTTCTAAAGTAAGGGGAACATATAATAAAAAAGTTCGAACTTCGCCCGTCAAGAAATACATGGCTATACTATTCGCCACGGTGTGATGGGGATCGTAGCCGATCGTAGAGCAACAATATAGCCTGTTGATAAATTCCGCATACGCGCGTTATTACACCGAGCATGAATGTTACGCACGAGCAGCGAGTTATTTAATGCTGATTTTTGTATGGCACGTTTTGTTTCTCAATGAAAACTAACGATATCGCTGGGTTGTGTTGCACGGACTTCGTTTGGAAATAGAACATACATGTAGTTGTCTGACTACTGGGTAATACTGTCCTGTCTTGGACACACTAAGAACAATAGAGTCAGTTTTGCCTAATGACGAAGTTAGATGTTTTTTTTTCAATCTAAACTTCCCAATGCAGTTATAAAAAATATACAATGGAACGGTCAATTATTCATTTGGAGGGGTGTTCAGATAACAAAAGCAGACAACGGACAGAGAAAAAGATAATACATGTACACGCAGAGGGATTTATATTCATTGGTGGGAATTTTTCAGATAATAAGTGGAACTTATTATCTGAACATTTCCTATGTGGACTACTCGTCAATGAGTATTTCGTATAGAGAGTGTTAATACTTACGAGCACATCCCATGACCGTAGCTTGTCCCCAGTTGTCGCATTGAATAAACTCATCATCCCTGGATGGATGGGAGTGGTAAAGCCCATTGCTCTCGTCACAGAGATAATCGAAATTATCTGAAAAGTAAAAATATAGAGACCATTCTCACGTCTTAAAAGATAATTATATAAACAACTTATATGCTAGATGATGTTGCACAGTATGTAACATGTGGTTGAAGTCTGGGTTGGGGAGTGTTGGGCAAAATGATTGCAGCCAAAATGTGGATTTTTTGTTTCTTTTCCAAATTATAGAATTATAGGATTCACTACGCTATACACACACAAACTATTCGGTTTTTGGTGGTTTTGATCAAATCCAAATATGAAACCTGGGGTAATGAAGTATTGCTTCAAAACCCATATTGGATTTCATGAATTATGCAAGATTTACCGTTACTGTTGCTCGTTGCATGCGGACGTCGGCCGCCATTTTCGAAGCTTCTAAAACTACAACATTATAGTCCAGAAATCATGGCAAACAACTTCGACTCGGTTCAATGGGTGATCACAGACATATTCCACGGTGGCCAGACTATCTGGACGTTGTGAATTTTGTTGAGATTTTCACAGGTATTTATTTATAAACTAATTACAGAATGCTTTCAACTTTGCACGAAATCTTCACACAGGCGTCTTCAATCTGCCTTCACTGGAAGTTCAGTCTCACTCATATGCATACATGAATTTTTTTCATATCATTTGACGTCACTCCATGAAAAATGGGCTTGCAGCAAAATATATGCCGTACAGTTGCCGTTTCTGGAAATCAAAATCACATTAAAAAAATGTTGAATTGTTTAATCGAATCCACGATGTGTAAGTATATATATTTTTAATTGCCACATATAGCACTTGCTAGTCGCTCCAATAAATAAATAATATAAAGTAAATGGTTTGTTGAACATTCTATATCTGACAATATATTCTATGCCATACTATTTCAGATGCACTGATACAAAAATGAAACGTCACAAGCGTTTAACATCTGTTAATATGTTTATATCCCGTTCAAAATCTAAAAGCAACGTTTTCATCTTTGATGAAATGCATGCATGGTAGTTTTCAGTACAAATTGGAACTTTTGGGTACATTATTGAGTTGAACGAGAACTAATTTGCGAGAAGAGTGTACCTGGTATAGTTGTGACCTCCTCGCTCTGAGTTGTTGTTTCCGGAATCCCACCTGTTGGTTGAGTAAAGGACTCCATCTCTGAAATTTATAGTAAAGTTCGCAAGATATACAGTTTTCGTTTGAAGATTTTAGAACTTGAGTGTGGCATATATACCTCGTGTTTCACGATAATGTGCATACTCACATGCTATATAGTACAGTATTTTTCACCAATTAACCGAGTTTCCCAAACTCCATGTAGGGTTTACCCCCCTTGATGACTCGGTAAGACCGCTGCCGGTATATTTGGTGGACGTCCGCGATATTAAGATATATACTAAGCAAATAGAGCAACATATTGCCCTTATTAGGCACACAAAAGATCGAACAAAATGTGTGTAATTTCGTATCTTAAGTTTAAGTCCCACTAGAACCAAACAACTATATTGCGAAACGGTGTGATTTGGTGCTCCCATTGTATCATCATAACAGTCTAAACGCACATGGACGACATTGTCACGGCAACACGCATGGCAAGTCACACACAAAACATTGTAATTCTAATTTGCTGCAATTTGACGAGGATAGCTTGCGAAAATCGTCAGCAAAACTACCGCTCTAATTCACCATTCTGTCATTAAGTTTTTAATGCGGGGATTGTTCTCATATCACATAGGACATTTAACTTTGGGCCGATCGGTTTCGCCATTTTGGCTGGAAAACCCCGCGCTAAATATATAAAACCACGGACTAGTACCAGCCGGTGCCATAGTCAGAAAGGAATACGACTGGTGCGCTCTGCACTACTGCGCGCACACCCATTAAATGCCCATTAAAGGCCCATTAATGATATACCATTACAAATCCATTAAAAAACCCATGATTTTCCCGTTAAAAACCCATTAAAATACCCCCTTAATATGTAACCTTTCACAGCCATTAAATTGCATTATTATAAGAAAGTTAACGGCCATTAAAGCTAAATTATTTTAATGGGTATGTGTATGGCCATTAAATTAACTGGGGTAATGGGCATTAAATGAATGCGGGAACTAAAGGCCATTAAAAAATTAATGGCAACATTCTGTGTTTAATTGCCATTAAAACCCCTTTAAAATCCAATGAAAGGTTACATATTAAGGCCCATTAAATATAATGGGCATTAAAATGGGTCATTATAATGGGCATTAATTTTGGGAGGTCAATTTTGATGCCCATTAAATTTCTGGGGGCAGGGTGCCCACAAAATTGATGGCCATTAAATACAGCCTATATTTAATGGTTGGTTCATGGGGCATAATAAGGCCCATTAAATATGATGGGCATGAAAAACTGGTCATAAGCAGAATGAGGTCTCCAGAAGGTGAGTTTGGCGACGCTGGTCCGCTTTGTGGGACAGCTTCACTAAATTTGCCCTCTGGGGACCTCATGAAATGACTAGACACTTTATCTCCAAACTTGGGTATGATACCCGGAATTAGGTGTTTATAGCCAGAATATGGCCCGGGACCTTGAATGTCCCTTTAAAGTGGTACTGTGTGTATATTTATGGACTCCCCGATTCCTCATTTCTCTGTACAATATAGCTCAAGATGATCTATTTTTAAATGGGGCATCAACTGTGTTGAAATTAATTACAATTGGATAGAAATAATAATAAAACACATATAAGGCCATTACAAATTCAAGTCTGGGTTCACAAGCAATTATGTCTAAATATTTTGATAAGGGAGGGAGGGAGTCTTTTTATATTTATTATTTATTTAAAAAAAATTCAAAACATACTCAAAATCGAATATTAAATCTTTTTTCATGATTCCAGGTACATGTAATACAACTTGTATCTGTGTAATCACATGTATAGCTCAATACACGGGAATATTCTGACACCTCTGTTGCCCAATTCCAAAAGCATGGCTCTAAATGGATATTGAGGAAAGGCATAGCATGAGTTTTGTCTGGTTCTATTCATGATAGTGTGAGGGATATGGTTTATAAAGTCAGAAGCACTCAATGTCTCCCACCAAATATCATAACTGTACAATGTAACCACACATACATGTATAGAGAAACACACACCACTCAAATTACAAAAAACTTCTGACAATTATATTAGGAATTCTGAGAAATCTGATTCAAATGTAGCAGTGCCATAAATTGCTCTACATGTATTTTTTTTACTGCAATGCCCATGGATATCCACTATCAGGAACAATTCTCAGTGACACTGATGTAATTTTTCTAGTGTTCCACAAGAATCCTATATACCGGTTTATATCATTATACTTTTATACTGATGGCTGCTGATGTGGGTACATACCTTCTAAAAAATAAGTGTCCCTCTCAAACGTTGGAACCGCGTTGAGAATTGACCATCAACGCGATTCTCGTGTTAACGGAACGCGGTCGTAACGTTACTCCAATGCAGTTGTGATTTTCCTCAATGCGGTCGAGGTAACCGTCAATGCAACATAGCGCGGTGGGCATGACTGTTAACGCAACAAACGCGGTTGAGATAACCGTCAACGAAACGGAACATTGCCAACATAATACAATGTTATTTTGGCATGGTGGGAGGTATGGATAAAATGATTGATTGGTGTTAAATGTTTTACATTTTCATTAGAATTTTTCTGGAAAAAGCTAATAAATAAATGTAGATCGCATTGATCGTGCTGCACGAATTAATAGAGATGCAATTGAGATTTCTAACAACCAAAACACTTTTGAGTTCACGTCGCAATATACATGTGCATGCATTTTTGAATATTTAATATTCAGCGTCACATCCGATTAAAGGTTGATTATCTGTACGCCAAGGATCCGATGTCATTTGAAATCTTTGTGAGGATATGATAACTCGATGACAGATCTACAGTGATGTATAATTTAAAAATATTAAAGGTACTCAATCCGATCAGGCCCTCATAAATTACTATTTCTTTGGCTTCAGGGATAACAAATAATTGATTCGAGTCAAGGAACCTACTTATCAACGCTCAGAGTTATCAGATAATAATTTTTGAAGTTTTGTTATTTCTATTGTTTCTGGCCCAGAAACACGCCATCAAAAAGATGTTCTCAGTCAAAATTGCGTTATTAATACACTTGATTTTAGAGTTATCCATCCTCGTCTGTTTGAATAAGTGTTCCTGTTGAAATTATTAGTACACGTCTCGAGAAAATTACAAATTTAGGGGCAATTATTAGTACACATCTCGAAACAATTACAAACTTCAAAAATCAATATTTAACAACTCTGAACTTTGATGGATGTGTTCCTCGACTCGAATCAAATATTTGTTACAACTGAAGCCAAAGAAATAGTAATTTAGGAGTGCTTAATCGGATTGAGTACCTTTAATTATCCATGTGTTCTTCAACACCTGCAAAACACGCAGCGGTCTGACGTGGTAACCAATGATATGTCATTTTTACTGACAGGCCGCGGATCAAAAGCCTACCGGAATGATTCACAGCGGTGTCAATGAACTCAAATAGGGACATGTCTTCGGTGAATCCCGAAGCTTCCAAACGCAATGAATGTACGTAGATATTAAACAAGCTAAAATATTGGGAAAGCGATTTTTCAACAGAATTTTGCAGAATAAACGCGACAACAGATAAGCCAATGAGATAGAGAATCAATTCAAAATATGACACAAACTACATACAACTCCAACGCAATAATAAAATCCGGTATAAAGAACTAAACACACCACCTCCCATTTTTTTTAATTCTATTATCTGTCCCACATGTTCAAAAAAATATTTATCAGAAAATATTTATTAGTATTTGAGAACTCGGCATATATAAGAACAGAGGCGGACTGGGCCAAAAAACCAGCCCGGGAAATGAATATAATACTAGACGAAGTTATTCTGGTTTCGTCAGCCACGAAACACGAAACCAGAATTTTAGTCAATTGTGGTTTATTTACTGCTACTAAGCCTATTAAATGTATTCATCGTTCTGTTTGCAATGATCGACAAGTACATATATCCCAACAGTTCTGTAGCGGACATTTATAGCAATATATTCGTGCGTGATGTTTTACTCCATACATTGGGAAACACAACCGCACGACCGCTTTGTGCGATACACGTGTTCATTGTACCTACCGGGTATATATATTATATTTATAAAAAAGCCTAACACCTGTCAAAAGCTGCAAATAAATTGCCCGATTTGGAAAGATCGAATGCGTAGATATGTGATTTTCTGTTTTCAGAGAGTGGGGAAAATGACACTAAATTAGTCATATGTGATCATAAATTATATTTTTTTTTAAATGTAATGGTTAAAAAACTACTTACATGACTCATCGTCTGTATATTTTTCGGCGCGGTGATTGTAATCTTCGCGTTGATCCTTGACGCAACCCATTTAACATAAACGCGGTCTGTGTTAAACTTCAACGCGGTCGTAACTTACCAACACTGCGTTATCAACACAACGACCGCGTTGTGTTGAAGGTACCCCTCTGGACAAAACAAGTGTCCACTTAACCGCGGTGCGGTTTGCGTTGCCACTGTGGCCGAACTGCAACTACACCACGGCTCCACCAGCTGACTGCAGTTCGGCCGCGGTGTACTTGCCGTTCGGCCGCGGTGTACTCAACCGCGGTTACACAAAATGACACCGCGGCCGAACGGCAAGTACACCGCGGTGGCAGTGGACACTTGTTTTGTCCAGCGGGGTACAACCGCGTTGTTAACTCATGAGAACCGCGTTAAAAGGGACACTTATTTTGAGAAGGTCTGTGCATGAGCTGTCAAAGTGACAGTTCTGATAGATTGGTTGAATTCAATTTCAACACTGTTCAATGATTGGGAGGAACGTACTTCAAAGATTGACAAGAAGAAGAAAGCATTTGTGAATAACTTCATTTTTATTTTTCTATTAGATCACCTATTTTGGCACCAGGAAACACTTTTTGCCCATTGAGACTACTCGAGTTTCGAATATAGCATTCGGTTTAATGTTTTTCAAATCGTTTGGAATTTTCCGGATTTCGCCAAAATCATCAGATTTATTGCATTGCATTGTCGCAAATAGTTCACCAACCAACAGATGTTCCTTCGGTTAATCCTCCATATACACTCAATGGTATAACTGTGATCCCTGACGTAATGCACATAGAAAACAAACTCATGTTTTCCAATTTATTTGTCCAAAATTGAAAAAATGAACAGACGATAAAATATCAGACCACGTGCTTTTTACCGGAAGTAAATATAACCGGTGTTCTTAAAAATGTGACCGGTGAACCAAAAATAAGTCCCTATCACTAGCGTATTGAGGGAGGATTTTTTTTTTTGAGATTGCGATAAATAGTTTTGCTGCAGCCATGAAGCGGACTTTTAGTGATGCGGGCGTTAATTATAGCCCCTTTAAAAAGTGGGTTTAACTGTTTTGCACCTATCCGTCCGTACATGCGTCTGTGTGTGCGACCGTACGTACGACCGTCCGATGTTTGTTCATGTCATAACTTGAACAGTAGTTCTCCGATCTCAATGAAATTAGGTATGGATGTTCACTACAATGGGACATTAAATAGAGGGTTCCATCGTTTTGTTCCGATTTTCCATTCTAGAGTTATTCATCTTTGTTTATCTGGAAATGTTGGCTTTTGCATGGTATGCCTGGTGACAGTTCATGTTGTAACTTCAACAGTTTTGATGGGATCTCAATGAAATTTGGTGTGGACGTTCACTACAATGAGGACATTAAATAGAGGGTTCCATAGTTTTGTTCCGATTTTCCATTCTAGAGTTATTCATCTTTGTTTATCTGGAAATGTTGGCTTTTGCATGGTATACCTGGTGTCAGTTCATGTTGTAACTTCAACAGTTTTGGTGGGATCTCAATGAAATTTGGTATGGATGTTCACAGCTATGAGGACATTAAATAGAGGGTTTCATCGTTTTGTTCGGATTTTCAATTCTAGAGTTATACATCTTCGATTATCTGGAAATGTTGGATTTTTGGTCCGTCTGGTGTCTTTTCGTGTCATAAATTGAACAGTAATGCTCGGATCTCAATGAAATTTGGTATGGATGTTCACCATTATGAGGACATTTAATGGCACATTCAACTATTTGTCTTGTTTTGTTTTTTTGTTCTATAGTTATTCATCTTTGTTTATATGAAAATGCTGATTTTTGGGTCCATCTGTCTGAGTATAGCAGTCATATTTTATAGATATACCCACACTAGGCGGTATGTAACAAGGGAGTATGTACCGGACGACAGTCCATCTCTTGTTTTTAATGGCCTAACTTTAAAAGATTATGCTATATATTAATTAAAAATAATATAATATAATACTACTTGTATTGTTAATAAACAAATAAAAAATAGAAGGTCTCTTCTCACTAGGGCCCAGTGAAACTTCGAGTACATGTATTCTATATCGTAGTGAAGCTTCCGATTCTTATGGATTCAAATTTTGAATGGTGGGGTCAAACTGACAAACAAACAAATGACCAATGGGCTCACTTCAGTAAAATACACAATCAGAAGAAGATACGTGAGGCCAAAATAAAAATAAAACATCCATGTTTCCGGTTTGTCTTGCTTCTCAATTGCATACATGGCTTTTGCATTGATTTACTTCCTTGATTTACCGTCTTGTTTATATTTTCCCCACCATGCAAGAGCCCTGCATGGTAGTACTTGTATAGTTGGTTAGGCATGGACTAGCATAATGAGAAAGAATAGGGCTTCAGTAACCACTGCTTGAGATAAAAGTCTCTCTTAAAGTGGAGCTGAGAAATACATAAATGATCATCATTGTCTGAGTTTGTGCCTCTGTTGCGTCATGATGTGAGCTTCTGCTTAAAGTGACGTGAAACACCAATTAAGAAAACAAACCACCATTCGAGAAATTCAAATGGCTGATTCAGTGGAGCATAGACATAAATGATTGCCATTGCCTGATTGTGTAGGTCGTGTTATGAGCTTCCACTTAAAGTGACGTTAACTAAATGTAGCTGACTATATAAGTACTTACCTTGGTTGAAACCTTGGATATGGTCAATTCATGGCCATCACCTATGCAGCCATTGAAATAATTTCCGAGTGATGGGCAATAATAATTTAATGGGCATTAAGTGTGGTCATTTGATGGCCACTACCTGGGCAGCCATTGAAATCATGGCCATTAATATTACAACAGTTGTGAGTGATGGGCATTAATTTGCAATAATAATGTAATGGGCATTAAATTGGTTAGTTGATGGCCATTACATATGAGGCCATCAAGATTATGGGCATTAATTTCATGACAATTGTACTTGGCATTAAAAGTATACCAAATCATTGCCATTAAATTCAGTCAATACAAATTTTAATGGGATTTAATGGGCATTAGAAAAATAGAATGTGTGTTTAATGGCCAATTTAATGTTTATAATGGTGAACTGGCCATTACATCTTTAAAATTAATGGTGTTTTAATGGGTTCAGTGGAGCCCCATTAAAATTGTTGTTACAAGAATTAATGGTGTAAACTAATGGTTTTCGCCAATTTAATGGTATTTTAATGGGATTTTCATGGCATTTTAATGGAATGCATGTACAGTAGTGCTGGTAGCGAATGCGAGTTTCATAACTTCTCACCAACGACAGATTGGACTATCGAATTTGTAACATGTAAATGCAGCAGATAATGGCGTATTGTGTACATGCGCCCATCTCCGACATAATTTATACTCAGACACGTACCACGAAGTTATCTTATTTATACATGTATAGTTTTGTTACATGTACAACCATGCTCCATGCTGTAACATATATATGCATGTTCACCTTCGATGTCAATGGACTTCCGTATATATGAAATAAGACTTGTTTGCCTTCGATTGTTTTGAGTTATCAGCATCAAAGTGTATGTGTACATGCATGCAAACAGTGCATCGGGTGCTCACATATCATCAATCTATATTATCTGTCACCTTGGAAAATGGTTTATCACATAATTAGCCACTAAATTTTTAACCCGGCCTCACAGTTTTAGTAAGACACATGTGTAATATCGGCACGCGCAGCGACGTAAGAGCTTAGTGCAATGATGTCGATGTCCATGCCGGAACATTATTATTATGTTAATTAGAATATAATTATGATACTCGATTTGTGTTGGGTTATTTAGTGTTGAACAATTTTGTCAACATGAAAAGACACAATTAAAATGGAACTATATCTTTTTGTTGAAGGTGTCTATACTTCCTCTTTGGTTGTGATAAGGAAATCAGTATTATTTTTGTTTAACCCCAGCCGTTTCGAAATCGTGCACTATATTAAATTCGAGATTCGCTAAATCTCGGCTCGAATCGAACTTAGTGCAATCGATTAATAGCAACCACCAAGGGTGCTTATACCTAAGGCAGGTGAATGACGTCATATAATTTTGTCTGTATCCATCAGTGATTTTTCAAGATCGCGGGTATAGATTTTTGAGAAATTATCACGTGACTTCCGGTTAGCAACGGTGTGGAGATTTCAAAAAACGCGGAATTGGTTAATTTCAGTTATACCAATTTCGTTGGTCAGCTTAATGAAAACGAAAAATGCAGAAGTCATGACGATAACCCAGACACGATTTTACCATCCACGACACGTCTTGTCAATTTGGCATGTCGTCTCCGTCGTGACCACTTCATGATGCTAGATAAATTATTCTTAGCGTTATGTCGCCAAAAAAGGTAAATATGAGGCACATCATGTGTGGTTGCTCCACTACGTGTCACGTACGATTCATATTAAATTTCGTATATAATTGCGACTCATAAGATATCCTCTATATCAGGAACTCATAATATGTTATATTATAGGGTACTTACCATATTCACATATATAGGTGTAGTCGTATGGTAACCATGCCCTCAATGGATGCTCACAACGCTTATTCTCCCATTTCCCCTGCTTGTCAAACCGAATATTAGCACACTTTCCGCTCCAACGTCGGGGGTATCGACGGGCCCAGTTAGCGTATTCCAATGGTTCACCTAAAAGTCAATGGAACCATTTAAGACAAGAAAACCAATGTCAGAAATGGTAACGCGCTCAAGATCATATATTATATACCCATGATTGTAATTATAGAATATAAAATATATTGGTTTGGCGAATGACAAACTCAGAATTCCGTTAAAATAACAACAACAACCAGCATCTAATTAACGAACCGGCGGCCGACTCGGTCGTCTCCGACCACAACCCCCAGTGGGCTGTGGAACGAAAAATGTCTATAAAAGTTGAAATATAAGACTTACAAATTATCTTTTTCATTTCTTTTATTTGTAATTGACATAGCTTGTCACAAACCAAAAATCAACATTATTGACATAATAATGTAAAGGACAATAAACGAAATTGAAATACCCAACTATACCTTTTACCGACGCGGCCTCCTAGTCGTGCAGTTCGACTTTTAATCCTTTCAAAAATTCCAATTATCTATAAATAAAACGCCCAGCCAACAATAGCTATCTAGAATATCTAGGACAGTATACACGCGGCGCGCGTAATAATCGTTTAGACCAATATCAGAAAGCGTAGATTTACACCCTCTCCCGACTCTATTTTTAGTCCCCGCCTCAATTATTGGATACCTTTTATGTAAACCTTTTTCTCATGCTATGCCCATCAAATTACACTCCAATGACCCACTAAGCAGTCAATTGTTATCAAATTGGACAATCTAAATCACCTTGTATTATATAAGATAGGATACTGCTTCAATATCTGGAACTGTCTATGACCATTTACACATGTATGTTAGGAAGAATAAAATATAAAACAATAAAATTCGCCCTATCCCATTTTTCTGAAAAAGTTGGATGAAAATATAGCAGTTTATTTATATTGGCCTTAACCCTATCTGTATACCAATTGGACTCTCCCATCATTTATAAAAGTAGACATTGGAATGGTCTATTATCCGTTTGGAGGGGTGTTCATGAAAAAATGAGCAGACGATAGACTGACTTAAAAATGCTAGTGCAGAAGGAGTTCTATTTCTATTTCTATGGAGGGGAATGTTCAGATAATAAGTTCAACAAACGACCTATCCTGTTGAACTTATTTTATGAATATTTCCCATGGGAACTGCTCGTCAATGAGCATTTAGTATTTTGAAGGGGTTGAAGGATCCCTTGAAAGTTTCTGGTGCATCTTCATTTCTCGGTATACGTAGGCTGTATATATATGTAAAACAACGTATAACTGTGTTCAGAAGTGATGATTATTATGGAGGAATACTAGGTATGTATGAGATGTTGCATCCGATTATCCGAGATAACGTGGGCATCTACAGGTTCGTTATATATATATATCATATTTTCAGGAATATAACACGTACGGATGAAAAAATAAGAAATATTCCTCAATTTCCACGATTGGATCTTCATTTCATAACAATTTGGCAAGTCATTTTGGAATTTGGCAACAAAGAAAAAAAAAATTAATTTAGCAAATATTTTGGCAACAGAATATTTTAGTCCAGCGCCAACCCTGCAAGAAAGCAAAGTTTACCTTGTGACCACATCCACTCGCCATCTTCTTCCCGTGCTCCGATCCACATCCCGTTGAACTTCCAGCCGAGTGCGTTAACTGCCGTTTCCACAATCCAATCGTTATGCTTTTGATCTAAGACCTTGACCAATTGGCCACCCTGGCTCACGCAGTCAGTAGCTGCCTCGTTCCAACTCCGCTCAACTTCCACGAACTTGTAGCACGTATCATTATATATATGCAGTGCCCCTCCGTGTTTTGAAGCTAGAGGGCATCGTAACTGGATAACTGAAATAACATTATGCAACATGAAAACTAACAGTAAAATAAGTAACATGCAACCGCGATAACGATGATGGCAACGGGACGACGATAGCGACGAGACGATGACAACTATGACGATGATGAGGATGATTATGATGTTGTTGACGTCGTTGATGATGACGATGATAATGATAACGATGACGACGATGACGATGGCGACGATGAGGACGATGATGATGATGATGATTATTTTGATGATGACAAAGATAATGACTATATACATGCTGATGTTGAAACACTCACGACGATGACGACGCTAATGATGATGATGGCGATGACGACGACGACGATGACGACGATGATTATGGCAATGAGGTTGATGATGATGATTACGACGAAGAAAACGACGATGATGATGATGATGGTGACGAAGAACACGACGAATGACACTTACGGACCTCGACCGCCAAACGCAACGGCCATACTAACAGTGTGTACATATAGCTCTGCATATACGTTTTTCACTCTGTATTGCATACAAATTATGATTGAGTGAAATAAAGCAATTCAATTCACAATTTCACAAATATATATATATTCCACTAGGATACACTCGCGAAATATGTATACGATGACAGCATGGTCAAAGAATTCTAAATATATCAATAGTTGGACAGTCGATGCCTCAAACAACATGCAGGAGGTGGAACTTCAGACCGGAATTACTCTATTGAGTTGGATAGATGAATTCAATTCATCAACAAATTAAAAAGAAAACGGAACTAAAAACACTTTTTATCGACATACGGCATGCCTTGAAGTGAGAATGTTTTTTTCCGGTTATCAAATCTATGGGTACGTTCCATGTAGATATTCGTAACAGCACCAGAACAGCTTTGTAACGGTGTCTATAGAAAACAACGTTCCGTTTGACTCGATTACGCGACTCGTGGTAGCGTGGTGACGTTTTACGCGCGTTGTCAATGACACCGTGCTCCATTCAAAATTTGTCCTCCGATCTGCGGCCTATGTTATAGTCAAATTTCATTTGAAAAATCTCCAACCGTATAAGGTGTTAATTTGAATGTTCGAATTATTCAAGCTTGTGTCTACTCAGTCCGCTTTGCACGCGAACACAACAGAGCGCGGTGACGTCACAGTCAGGGTTTAACTCAACGCCACAATTAAGTGGAGAATACAGACTACTGATTAACATATATACATATATTTACAAAAGTACGATTAGACAACTAACCAGCTGTTGTTGTTGGCGGCGATGTAATGATGTCAGTTTCGTTAAAAACGACTTCTTCGCTCTCATCTATGTCTCCTCCGTTATCTATCTCAATTTCCGTTTCCTCACTTTCCGGTTCAGGCTCGAGTTCTTCGATGATCTATTTAAAGTAATAGATGGATATATATCACAATGATGTAATCAAGGAAAGTTGGGCGATGAACTGCATTACCTCATAGAATGTATTAAAGACATATTATGGACTTGTTCGAGTTCGTGAAACTGATAAGTTAGTATTCATGCGTCATGCCAACCTGGAGAATGTAGCATTCTACTAACACCGTCGAAAATTTCAAATAAATCGACCATACCACTCAATAGAAAACATCGTCAAAACTACGCTCAATTGTAGATATTCACATCTGGATTCGGGACGCAACAATCGGCGACAAACTAACACAAATGATTTCGCCATCCAGAGTCAGTGCATTTAATTAATATATCAGAATGACGGTGTGTGTTGGCAATTTGGATTAATATTCGTAAAAAGAACAACTTTGAGCAAGATTATTCTCCATTTCTATTGGATCACCCTACCGGAGTGTTTCATATCACTTTAATTTCGATACAGAACGCGAAGCTCTATTTCCAATTTTAATACATCACGTTATTCGTTATTGACACTGAGAATTTTTTTTACAAAATTCGCGACCGACAGGACCTCTCCTGGTTATCCAACGGACGGACCAGGCTGGAAACTTGTCAATATGCCATATAATATGTGACCCGCCATATCAAATCCAGTCGTAAGTCGGGATTTGTTTACCCTGTGCCAATGCATTCTCTTATATATGCGAGTCGACCATAGGTCGCCTCGCATATATAAGAGAATACATTGGCCTAACAATTAATTACAATTTTAATAATTTGTTCTTGTATTCTTTAACAATTTTATAATTTCACCCATACAGAGCCCCAGACAAACATGAGCAGACGACACTCTTGTGTATGCTTCTATATATGTGTGGGGCTCCCTGCAGGGTAATGGATGTTTTTTATTTTATGTCCTAAAAATTGTAAGAAACATTTATTTAAAAAAAATGGCCAATGCAATGCACATATGTTAAGCCCGTACACTATTTTGTCAAAAAGTGGATCTCTATAAGCGGAAATAGACTCTAATTAAATTGTCGAAGTTAGCCAGTGCCAATAATCCACATAATGCGCATAAGATTGTCCACTTATACAAATTCTTCCCTTGGGTGGGTGGGCTTGGGGGAGGTTTGGGGTACGCTCTTTAAAAACACTTCTTCGAATATTTCCGTTATTTCGTCAATAACTCTTCTTCAAATATCTCCGTTATTTCGTCAAAAACACTTCTTCTCATACAAATTAATATTATTTATAGAGTTATTGCCCTTCATATTAAATATGAAGCTAACATGCAGGATTAGCAAAACATGTCTTCATTTAGTGGACAATCCCAAGCTCGCGTGCCACGCGTGGTTGGATTGTCCATTTATTAATTACCATATAGGTACCGATTGTCCATTTATAAGTGGACAATCCTTGAAGAATTGCCTGCAGTAATCGGAGCCATACCAATAGCTTTCAATTGATCAGTTATATGCCAAATATGTGGTGGACCAAACCCAGCCTAGTCTTGATTTTCACGCACGCTTTTTTGACAAAACAAAACCCAGCCTCGTCTTGAGTTTCACGGACGCATTTTTGACAATATATATATGCCGTATGACGATGACGATGATGTTGATGGTGATGATTTAGATGTTGAAGACAAAAATGAGGATGATAATGTATGGAGGTGATGATGATAATGACCATGACGACGACGACGACGACGACGACGACGACAAAGGACCCCGAATTCGATGGCGTAATGTCACTTTATGTACATACACTGTAAATATGTTACATAACTCTATATTTTGGGCATAATAGTACCATTGAGTTATCCATAAAGAATATATATATATAAGTTTGTACTGGTTATTACACCCGCTTCTAGAGTTTTATAATGCATTCTATATATAAAATGTAGCTTATTATGGCGTAAAACCCAGCGACAGTAATCAGATGACAGGGAACCTTATACAGTTGAAAAAATAACGCGGGGAATATATGTCTCTTAGTTATTATCTGTTCCTTAATAATGTACTTCACTGTAGGTGAAGGACTCAACTCGAAATTTCACGATTTAAGTGACTGTGAGCGAGTTTGCTTTGCGTTTCTTACAATTATGGAATTTCTCCTGGGTAATTAATAGAATGTTTATTGACATATCGGGTCTCAGAAGTCACAGAAAAGCATGCAATTTCGAGTTGGGACCTTCACCTACAGTGGAGTACATTATTAAGGAACAGATAATAATTAAGAAATATATTCCCCGCGTTACTTTTTCAACTTTATAAGGTTCCCTGTCAAAACTTCAAAAAGTTCCAAGGTTTTGTACTGGTGGAATATGATCTCTACGGGCGTTAGTCAGAGTAGAGACTCATGACATGATAGGTAAATTCCAACCTCTTCGATCTCATCCTCTATTTCTTGTTTGGTTTTGTTATCTATGTTTCCTCCCGTCTGTTCGTCGATCTCCTCGGAGAGTTGCTCTTCAACATCGACCTCGTTCTCGTTTTCAAATTCAGCCTCGGTTTCAGTCGAGTTCTCTTCTGACGTCATCACATCCACTAAGATTTCCTTGATTTCATCTTCGATTTCTTGTTTTGTCTGCTCGTCGATTGGTCCATCTGCAAAGGTCAACACAAATACCTGATTAGTGTGTACCAGTCAGAACAAACGATTCTTACATGTAGTAGTGACTTTATTACAATATTGAATCGGTCATTGCTAATATAAATGGCGCGATAAAAGCGCAACGTTCGAAGCCCTGTCTTGGACGCCGGCAGTGGAAACTTCACTAATGGTGTCCAGAACGGACTACCACGTGGTAGTTACACATGTCAATATAAAGGTAACCAAAAACAATAGAATATAACAGCCTAGAACATTGGATTAAATAACCGCCCTTGATTTAAAATAGTTTTATTCTGTATAGGGTACCCACATCAGTTGTGAATATTAGTTGTAGACCAGTAGATATAAACATTAAAATAAGGGTAACCCAACATATTCGACGTTTTGTAAATGATTTTAAAACTTGATTTCATTTTATGATCATAACAGACATGTACTTGTATTCGTGTACCAGGGTCTTGGAGTTATGATAATATCCACCACAATTACGGCACAAATAATCTCACTGAAGCAACTATACGCACGTAAATAAAACAAACCTGCTTCTTCTTCTATCTCTTGTTCGATCTCGCTCTCAATTTCCTGTTCCATTTCATCTTCTGTTCCTGTTAAAAGTATCTCCTCTTCTATCTCAGATGATTCGCCGACTGTTTCCTGCTCAAGATCTTCCTCTAACTCTTCTGAAGTTTTGTTCTTAATTTCATCCTCAATCTGATGCTCAATCTCTTGCTCAATCTCCACTTTCGTTTCGTCGTCAATTTCCGATCCGGTTTCTGATTCTATCTCATCCTCTATTTCTTGTTCGATTTCTTCTTCTATTTGGTCTTTTATTTCATCATCGGTCATACCTTCCGTTTCCGATTCAACAGATGTCACGTCTTCCGTTTCCGGTTCCGGATTTTCTTCCTCTATTTCATTGATTTCCTCCTCCATGCTGTCAATAGCATTCTGAGCAGCTATTGTCTCGTCTGTTGGTCCTCCATTTTCTTCTTCGATGTCCTGAATAATTTCTTCTATTTCTTTTATAACTTCTTCCATCTGATCTATGCCAACGAGTTCCAGATCCTCTTCCGCATTTTCATTATCTTCCGAATTTCCAGTAATAACAGTTGTGTTCCGGATACAGCCCAGAATTTGCTGTGACCAAATAAGGCCTTCTGTGCAGCAATTCACAAAACTCTCGCCGAATTGACTGCACTGGATGTAACAATTAGCCTTTGAGTGGGGGTAGAAATATTGCCCGGTAGCGTTTGCGCCCAGACAAGGGGCATCTGAAAATAAAAAGTACAGATGTGTATACATGTTATAAGAGAACACGAAAGAATAATGAATCCTAATCTCCCATGGATAACAACAAGACAGACGCTATAAAAAATATACGAAGCACCAACCAAAACAAAAAGAGAAAGAAAAAGAAAAGAACCAAAAAAAAAAAAACAAAAAAAAAAAAAAATTATGAGATTAATCCAATTCGAAAAAAAAATATCTTCAGTGCGCATTTGTTTAACAAACTACCCATTGGAATGGTCGAAGGATGTTGGCAAATTTGGTCCAGCGCCAACCCAGCGCTGGTGTATTTGTATGTTAATCGTCGCTATGACGGCTGACGACACCTGTGAAGACTGTTGCAAGGAACTTATTCCGAAAAATGAGTATAACTTATTTTACTACTGTGTGATATCTTCCAGCCACAACTATTGACTTAGATCCTGCCATGAACCTCTACTCTGTCTAACGCTCGTAGAGATCATATTCCACAGTTCAAAACCTGGAAACTTTTTGAAGTTTTAACAGGGAACGAAAAAAATTAATACCTTTGCTTAATAGTTTATTCACCAGTAGGCGAAGGTCCCAGCTCGAGATAACATTATTTAAGCGACTTTGTGCACGATTTTGTTTTGCACCACTTACAATCATGGAATTTCTCCAGGTTAATTAATACATTGTTTTTATGCGATATCGGCTCACTAACGTCACAAAACAAATAATACAATTTCGAGCTGGGACCAGCCCATACTTTGAAGTTAATTATAGAGGAACTAATATAAATATAAAGATATATATTCCTTTCCTTGTTTGTTCAATATTATATATTTACATACTGAGTGTGATTATCACTAAATCCAGCATTCCGATTGGTTGGCGCCCACGTGACTAGTTGCAATTATTTCTCGGTGAACGCGCAAGAGGGTCATAATTGCAACCATAATTACATCGACGCGTCATTGATTTTGGAGAAGAAGAACGCGTAATGTTTTGGGCGCATTTGCACTCGCGCAGGATTGACTTAATACATCACCAGGTTTCAATATAAAGAGCCTCGTTTTGAAATTGTTCTCAGCTGGTTTCTGGTCGGGTACTATGGGATATTTTGGGCTGGTTTTGTCACGATACACTTTTCGATTTAAATACATTTACAAAAGTGGCTTTTTCGCTAAATGTATATAAATATAAGGATTAACTGTCATGTGGACTGTTTTTATGGAGATGTAACCGTGAGGTAAGTGGTCATAACTTGTATGTAAAACCCTTCGTGTTTTACACAAGTTATGACCACTTACCTTACGGTTACATCTCCATAAAAACAGTCCACATGACAGTTAATACTTAATAAGGTTCCCTGTCATAACGGGTGAGAACACCACAAAGTTCCCAGGCTTTGTACTGGTGGAATATGATATTTACGGACGTTAGACAGAGTAGATATTCATGGTTTTATCTACTATTGGCTATGTTTTATTACACATACGTCGATGCTCGTATTTCGAAGTGCGATGTGTACAACTAGTGGTTACACTGGTGTACACGTTTTACATAGGCATCAGTGCTAACGTTTTAGCGTATACTGTTGACAATATACATTTTGGGTCCAATTTTTTCTTTAAATCTGAAAAATTGACATTTGGGGAAACTTTTTACGCAAAAGAATATGTACGTCTAGCAGGGAATTCGACTTTAAATCTTGTGTTTTCGTAACTAGTGTCAGAACCTCATAAACAAATACTGTCATATTTTAGACCACACCAAAAAATCAAACTTCACAACAAAGGGTTAATTCCTGTGCCCAATGGCTATTTAACTTATGGGAAATCACAGGGAAGAGGTGTGGTAATTTTGTTTATGCAAAAAGCACCCAAGGCGTTTGACCAATCAGGGCCCAGTGTCTATTTTATTCTCTCCGAACCCTATTTACACCAGTGTAACCTAGTCTCATCCTAACCTGGCTATTTCAGTACAGCCAGTAATCGATATATCACACATTACACATCCATATCACACATTACACAGTGGATTATTAATGTTCCGTATATAATATAGTGTCACTGACAGTTTAATATTCCCTAATGGCCATCAGAACGGGACGGAATCTCGAGATTTCTCGACAGTTGACGTGATTTGCCGATAGCAGGTAGCGCATTTTGTATCATATATACATAATTCTGATCGATTTACGTTTATTATGGGATAATGGTGATAACATTAGGTGTGTGGTATTTCACAGTATTTATAGCAAATTATATGTGAAAAGTAATGAACCGGATTAGAATTAATGTCCGTCATCACTGGACGTCGCGTGCGTGCTTAAATGTGGTTAGAACCGAGGGGAAATATCAACGGCTCGAACATTTCCGCTCACGCATGGAAATAACCTCACCCATAAATAGACACCATCGTCCATGCCTATTCACTTATGGCTACATTACTCGGCCCTGGTAATAAGCGATGACACAGACTCGTTTATAGTATATAGTGCACTAGGAGAACGCGCAGGGGTTTACAACAGTTAACCCTTACATGACGGGAGCTTTCTGAAATTTTGCGAAAACCCTGTGCCAATGCATTCTCTTATATATTCGAGTATCCCATAGGGAGCCTCGCATATATAAGAGAATGCATTGGATAATAAAACTCCACTCATAGCACACTCTGTACAAATATTCACATATGTTTCCCTGCTTAAATATTCACAAATTTCATCCTGTCATCTTGTTTAAATGTTATGTTATACCCTTTGTGTGGGAGAGGGACGTCACTAAGTTGACAAAACTTTTGTCCCAATCCCCATGTATATAATTGATATACAATAAAATATGTTTAAATAAAAAAAAATTCATTGGACTAACAATATTTACCTTGACCTTGTAAGCCAGTGCATTATCTTATGTATGCGACACGAAAGGGTTCATAAGTAACTCACTCGATTGATTGATTGAGATTTGAGAGGTTTAATGTCGCTTTCAGCAACTAATGCCATATATCACGACATTGACAGTTTTAATAGTGGAGGAAATCCGCACACTTACGGCTAATCTAACAATGATTTCAATGGCTGATATACTCGTCGACCATGTGCGGCAAACCACTGACCATCGGCGAATACTTGGCAACTCCACCAGAAAACAATTTCGCGTTACAAAGTCCACGATGGAAATTTGAACTCTCAACCGCAGCGCTGGGTAGGAGGGCGAAACGGTTGAGCCACCGTGGTCCCCAACTAATTTGATATATATATAGCGATAAATAGTAATAAGTAGCAATAATTAGTTCAAGTTTAAACATACGAGATTCCCCGGTATAGTATGCACATGATCAATCACGTGATTGAAATAGTCCGGCAGATATGGTGTCTATTTATGGAAGAGGTTATTTCCATATGAAAACGGAAACGGCCGAGCAGCTGAGACTGAACGCATGTGGTTATCCAAATTGTAACGCGTATTCGCCGCGGAATTGAGGATCCGGCAACGAATAAAATATCACCGACATAAAAAACTGTATATATTACACATTACCGGTTATAAATAAAGGCCCCTATATAATCAGTTCTTATATTCACAGAGAGATAACTTGGAAAAAACACACAAAGCACAAACACAAAACGCGACTGTCACATACTTTTTAATCCTTTCTATACTAAAGCATCATTGACGAGTAGTTATATCCCATAGGAAATGTTCAGAAAATAAGTTCAACATAGGTCGTTTGTGGAACTTATTATCTAAATATTTCCCTCAATAAATATGGCTCATTCTGCACTTTTATTTGTCAGTCGTCTGCGTTTATCACCTTAACATCCAACCAAAATAAATACTAGACGGTTAGACCATTCCGATGAAAACTTTTTAACTGATTATGAGAATCCATTTATAAAGGGTTAACCCTTCCTGAATGTTTACGAAAACCCTGTGCTAATGCATTCTTTTAATATGCGAGTCTCCCATATGGACCCTCGCATAGATAAGAGAATACATTGGCCTAACAATATTTACCTTGACATTGTAAACCGATTTATTCTCTTATATATGCCGTATATATGCGAGGCTCCCTATGGGAGACTCGAGTATATAAGAGAATGCACTGGCACAGGACCTTTAAATAATGATGAACCAGTGAAGCTCCCGCAATGCAATGGTTAATTTCCGACAACTCTCAACTTAATCATGTGTATGCTTCTGTCATTTGGTTTCGATTCATGAAACCAATGTATTTGGGAACGGTGACAACTGTAATTTTCACTTGTTACCCAATCCAGTTTTATATCAATTTACAAGTTACAATTTAAATAAATTATGTTTTAATAATAACATTTGATATACGCGCTATAGATAAGTTGCCAAAATCATCTTATTAAGACAGGTTCTGATTGGGCGAACAGATACGATACGGATAAACGTCACGGCTTAAAGGCACAGGCGGCGTTCGTTGCAGAAATATTCATATTTGTTCAAATCGCCACTAACAGAAGGATTATTAAAATATATATAGTTTTGTTCATATGCCAAACATAAGCTAGCGTGTAAATAGTATAGTGTCGTCAAGACATACGATGGTGTATGTAAACAAGAGCCTGCTCGTGTTACAGAAGTTGTGCTTCTGTTTACATAACACAGCGCATTTCTATTGGTTAATCACACGCAAATGATATAAACTCTCTTTATGATTTCCATATAAGGAAAACAGTAACAAATAACGCTCTTTATGTTTACCATATCCGGATCTAAACAAAAGCCAGGTAACGTAACGTTTTTTGCTTTTGTTTACATAACAAAGGGGAAAAAATTGTCAATAACATACTGTTTATGCCATATTTCTGATTGGTATAAGAACAAGGTATGTCTATAGTTTACTATTCTTTCTGTTTATGGGGGTTTTTGACGGAGGTGAATATTTTAACCCTTTACCCAACAAACCGGCCAAAACCGGCCAAATAAAGCTTCAAAAGCCTAAAATATCTTCGGTCGGTCTCAATAGAACCATACAAACATGGATATCATTGGAACCGGCTCATTGGCCACATTGTGATGGTTACAGTTATGCCCTGTGCCAATGCATTCTCTTATTTATGCGAGTCGACCATAGGTCGCCTCGCATATATAAGAGAATGCATTGGCCTAAAAAAAACTTTTTACCATTTTTTCTTACATTCTTTAACAATTTTATAATTTTTAATGTGTTAAGCCAATGCATTCTCTTATATATGCGAGGCGACCTATGGTCGACTCGCATATATAAGAGAATGCATTGGCACAGGGCCGTTCTGTTGGGTAAAGGGTTAACAGCACACCCACCACCAACGCCGTATTTTTAATCCTAATCCTTTTGTTGTGACACACGTTCTCGTTCGTTTTCACTTGAGTAGACATTTACTCGATTAAGCTATTGTTATATCAGCGACTTTCGGTGAATCGATATTGTTTATACCAAATCATTTAAAGTGATGTGAAACACTCCGGTAGGGTGATCAAATAGAAATGTAGAATAATCTTGCTCAAAGTAGTTATTTTTACGAATATAAATCCAAATTTATTACACACAACGTCATTCTTATATACCAATTAAATTCAATGACTCTCGATGGCGAAATCATTTGCGTTGGTTTATCGCCGTTTGTTGCGTCCCGAATCGAGATTTAAATATTTACAATTGCGCGATGTTTTCTTTGGAGTGGCGTGGTCGATTTTGTTGAGATATTCGGCGATGTTAGTATAATCCTACACCCCCCCAGTTGGCACAGCACCTGAGTACAACTTGTCAGTTTCATGCACCCGAACAAGTCCATAATACGTCTTTAATCCGATCTATAAATATCGCATTGCTACACTGCCGGGTATAGTTTCAAATATTACCCGGGTATATCAGGGTATATAGTGAGACTCTCTATTTTTAAGTGTATCTAAATTGATTTTTATGAAATTGGGGTTGTCATCATATATTCTGGATGGATCTCCGAAGACTTATTTAAACTCCAGAAATTAACATTTGACGGAGATCGACGGAAACTGGCGAAGAGTTCCGAATGGATGAACGGAATATACACGTACATTTATTGCAGTTAAGTCCGCTCCATTCGCCATCACAGACGCACGCTGATTGGACAAATATTCCGTGTTGGCATGTCGACTTGTTACACACCGTGGTTTCTTCTGTTTCCTCCGATTCCTCAGATGAAGCCTCCGCGACTGTTGTCATCTGCGTTGTGGGTGGTTCAGTGTTGCCTGTTGGTTGAGAAAAGCCTGAACCTGAAAAGAACATATTCATTTTGAGAAAACAGCAGGGCCGCGGCTATAGGGGGTTTCCGTTGAGGTGTTTACTTGGAATTTCCAGCTGCAACCCCCCTTGAACCAGAGCAAAATCCATTGTTCGCGAAATTCCAGTTACATCCACAACTCTGGGTTAGAACTTTCCAACTGGTATATATTATTTATTTTACTTTTTTCGAGAATTGATTGAACGGTCCATATTAATCTGGAAATTGGCCGGCCCAAATCAAAATGAATTTTAACACACAATAGTCTTGAATAAAACATATCAGACTTCCTTACACTCTGTATACGCGGGGGAAGTGGTCAGACCAGAGTAGTGAAGGCACTTAACTTTGTCTTGCAGTTTATTGATAAATCTGCATTGGTAAGTTTCAGAGGATTTCTAATGAGCCGCAATTCTATACGAAATTTATTACTGAATGCACTATATTCGATTCGAGTCGAGAGCTTTAGTGAAGTTCAAATCGAATTTAGTTGACCGGGTTAACAAATTGTGTATAGAATTGCGACGAATTTGAGATCCTTTTTTATCACATAATCACATTTTAGCAAGGAAAACGAACCGGAAAAGGCTGGGTTTAAAAGAAATAATAGTATTTTCTTCCTTATCACAAACAAGGAGGAACTAAAGACACCTTCAAGACAAAATATAGTTCCATTTTAAATGTGTCTTTTCATGTTGATAACATTGTTCAACCACCCTTATCACCCTTGTTTATCACACAGTTATCACTAATTAACACAGAACAAATTGAATTTTATAATTATATTCTAATTTACATAATCATAAAATTTATCGATATCATTGCTCCAAGCTCTTACGTCACTGCGCGTACCGATAATACACATGTGTCTTACTAAACAATACGAGGCCGGGATTAGGGGCTAATTATGTGATAACAGAAATCAAATCAAATACGATTATTGAGTTATCTATGATTAATATGAAGTTCTGATGGTGAGTTATCGAATTTCCATTTTTGAATTTTTGTCAGTCTAGCAAAATTCCAGCGATCGTCTCCGATAAAGAGCGCCATGCTTTCGCTGTCCAAAATCAGTAGGTAATACAGAGCGTTCTCTCATTTATAATCTTTTATACTCGTTTTCAACGAAAAACTTATTTACGCTTTTGTGAATTCTCGCGACGAACATACGTGTCGTGCAAATGATGGTACTTGCAAGAATTTTATTTTTTGTCTTTTGTCTAGTATACCTGTTTCCTCCTCCGATGAAGTCTCCATGAATTTTTTTGTCATCTGCGTTGCGGGAGGTTCCGTGATGCCTGTTGGATGAGAAAGTCACATGTCTATTTTGAGAAAACAGCAGGGACGCGGCTAGAGGGTATGCAATTTCAGGGTGTTCATCTGGAAATTTCCAACTGAACCCCATCCCATTTGGACCAGAACAAACGCCCATGTCCCGAAATGTCACATGCAACCCCACCTTAATTTTCGAGTTACCGATTATTTTTTTTATATAGTGCCTTGACATAGAGTTTTAATAACATAAATCAATGCCATAACATATGATTAAAATACTATAATTCATCACCATTTGGAGCGTCTGTGTCTCAGAAGGTGCCCATAGAGAAATAGAAAATAGCTGAAATCATAAAATTATTTTCCCCGTTATGGCTCCCAGAATGCAACACAATTAAAACTTTTGTTTAATTTAAATATATAGAGTTATTCCCCTTCCATTGAAAATAATATACTTCGTGCAGAAACTTGAGTACAGAACACACGTCGGTTTCTCAACAGAAACAACATGTTCACAGTTTATTATATGTATTTAAATACAATGTTTTGTAGCTTCCTCTGTCAAATGGTACATACTATGGCATATATTTGATAAAATGTGATCTGAGGGTTCGAAAATTAAGTGGGCCTTTAAACGAATTGAATTGGTACAATGAGAACAATTTCAACTGATATGTTTCCAATCCACCACCCCTTTGAACCAGACCAAACTCCCATGTTCTCGAAATACCGTTTGCATCCCCACCTTTGTGTTGGAACTTTCCAACTGGTGTCGATAAGATGAAACGAATTGAATTGGTACATCAAACTTTCCAATTGTTACACATTTCAAAAACATAACACCACCCTAATGTTGCAAAATCATGGCCATTTTTGACACAACATTTTACGAAAGTAGTTGTTAGGTCTAAAACAACACATCACCCACGCATTGCTGGATGGAAATTCAAAAAATAAGAACGAATTTAAACCTATTTGTGTTGTAACATTTCCAAATGAAGAAATGTTGTGCCAGGCGTGAAATTTCCAACTATGGGAATGGACCAAAGTTGTGTCAAACTCCCACTGCAACCACGTCCCTAGAACTATAATTGTATCGTACCAATCAGCATGTTAATATGATGTCTTAAATGTACTCAATCCGATCAGACGGTCCCCATACCACCAAGATATAACAACAACAACAACAACAACAATAATAATAATAACATTTCTTCGAAATACGCTTTAGTTATCATAATCGATTAATTGCAACAAAATGATACTAACCACTGTCAACTATGGTTTAACATTTCCCAAAACTTATTATTTATCAACAAAGGTATCACGAAATTCGACCGTATTACCACTTGATTTTAGAGTTATCCATCTTCACCCACAATGTTGTCCGTTTGATCACGTGTTTCTGGGCACAAATAATTACATATCTCGAGAAATAACAAACTTAAAAAAATCGATATCTGATCACTCTGAGCTTTGATTGGTGGGTTCCTCGACTCGAATCAAATATGTTTACCCTCCCCCAACCCGAAGCCAAAGAAATAGTAAGTTATGAGCGTCTGGTCGTATTGCGTACCTTTAATGACCGGATATCGACTTTCAAAAGGGGAATTGTTACCATGTTTTGATTGACTGAAATCAGCAGACAATAAAGAGCGTTCTCACTTATATTTTTTTATACTAGTTTTCAACGAAAAACTAACGGCGATAATTTTTCATTTTTTTTTATTTATAAACGATATAAATTTAATTTTTAAAAAGTGTATTGGTTAAATTGAGCAAGGAGTTGAATCTAACAAAAAACAAGCCTGTTTCAGTTAGTACTTTTATAACTGAACGGAATATTCAATTCAGTAAAGAAAGCGTTAAAATGTCCTGTCCGATTTCACAACCTATGGTCGACTCGCATATATAAGAGAATGCATTGGCACAGGGTAAAATAAATCCCGACTTCCTACTGGATTTGATATGGCGGGTCACGAGTACACGAGTACAAAAGGACACAAGTGAGAACGCTCTTTATTAACTACCGCTTTTGTGCGACGGAAGCATGGACGCTCTTTATGGGAAACGATGTTTGGAATTTTTGCTCGGCTGATACAAATTCGACACGTGTTAAAACTTAATCTTTTGAAAGTCAATGCATGGCAGTCAAAACCTCATATTAGTTGACTCATGGGTCCAATCTAATGTGCTGGTATATATATATTTTACGTACATGTGGTGGTTTATGGCGCCAAATAGGACAGGACATCCTGAGAATATTAGAGGCCCCCACCCCACCCCCATGGAATACGGAATACCACTTAATACAGAGGGTGTAATACGGAATACCAGTTAACAGCCATATGGAATACATAAAAATATATGAAAACTTCATTTTTTGGAAGGTCGGCGTACGAATACCGGTATATATTTAGAATACCGAATACCTCCCAACAGAGGGGCCGGAATACGGCGTACCTCATAACAGGGCATGGAATACGGCGTACGAATGGGGGGGGGGGGTGGGGGCCTCATATTATACGTACGTATATCGCAGTTGGACCCTATCCAGTCCTCGTAACACACGCAGCTGACGTCATCATCCTCAGTCGCTCGGCATTGGCCTCTGAAACACGCTCTTTCGCATGCTTTCCTCTTTCTCTCTATATAAGTGCAAAAAAAACCATATAGCTTGATATACTGTAGTCGATTTTATAATAATAAGATTTTTTTACCCTGTGCCAATGCATTCTCTTATATATGCGAGTCGACCATATGTCGCCTCACATATATAAGAGAATGCATTGGCCTAACACTTTTTTATCATTTTTTTTAAATAAATGTTTCTTACAATTTTTAGGACATAAAATCAAAAACATCCATTACCCTGCAGGGAGCCCCACACATATATAGAAGCATATAGAAGAGTGTCGTCTGCTCATGTTTGTCTGGGGCTCTGTATGGGTGAAATTATAAAATTGTTAAAGAATACAAGAAAAAATTATTAAAATTGTAAAAAAATGTTAGGCCAATGCATTCTCTTATATATGCGAGGCGACCTATGGTCGACTCGCATATATAAGAGAATGCATTGGCACAGGGTAAAAAAAAACCCATATAGCTTGATATACTGTCGTCGATTTTATAATATTATCGGCATACATGCATATATTTCAAGATAGGAAGATCAGGTCTTGTTAACGCTGCCAGGGCCAAACTTTTGAAACATATGTCTCGTGGTAGGGTATAACATTCTGTTAACAATGTTAGCGGTTCCAATAAACGGAGAACGGATCTCAAGCTGGGAAGACCGGATCTTGTTAGTGTTGCCAGGGCATAACTTTTAAACAGATTTCCGTGGTACATGTAGCGTATAACATTCTGTTAACAATGTTAGCGGTTCCAATAAACGGAGAGCGGATATCAAGCTGGGAAGATCGGATCTTGTTAGTGTTGCCGGTGCATAACTTTTTAAACACATTTCCCGTGGGACATGTAGCGTATAACATTCTGTTAACAATGTTAGCGGTTCCTATAAACGGAGAACGGATCTCAAGCTGGGAAGACCGGATCTTGTTATTGTTGCCAGGGCATAACTTTTAAACATATTTCCGTGGTATAGCGTATAACATTCTGTTAACAATGTTAGCGGTTCCAACAAAGGGAGAACGGGTCCCATGCGAGAAAGTTCAGATCTACATGTGTATAATTAACGCTGCCATAGTGAAGTATCTTAGCGCACAATAACATAAGAATCGTTCACTTCCGGATTAAAGCATCAAATTTCGCACATATATTGTCCGCTATATCCCTGCTCATAATCCAGCTTTCGGTTAATTGGAACCAGTTAAATCAAGATGGCGCCCAACATGGCCGCCGTTTTTCAGACGGGTCACTAAGTCAGTTTGATGCAAATTATAGTGAGACAATCTTATCATCTTCTATCTTCTGTTCTATATACTATATATTTTGAGAACTCCGTGTATTCGAGAGATAGCCCACACCCCACCGGACCTCAATGATATGATCGTGAATGAGTATTGATATACCCCACTAAACTTTGACAAACACCAGTAATGGTGTGTAGATCATTTACATATATCTCCTATATATTTTGATACAATCTATCTAATTTACATATCTCTCTTATATATTTATGTTTGTGTGTGTGTTGTACTTCATACAAATCTACGATTCTCGAACGATCGGGACGAAAATCTCGGAAACGGGTGGAGCTATCGACTTGAAATTTGCTATGTGAATGTACCTTGCGCCGGGTACAAATTTTATCGGATCGCCGAGCCCGTGCGACTCCCGTGCAGCGCATGCGCAGACGAGATCTCGGAAACGGGTGGAGCTATCGACTTGAAATTTGCTATGTGAATGTATCTTGCGCCGGGTACACATTTTATCGGGTCGCCGAGTCCGTGCGACGCCAGCTTCGCGCATGCGCATACCAGATCTCGGAAACGGGTGGAGCTACCGGGTACAAATTTTTCTTATTGAAACGCGTGGAGCTAAAAATAAAAAAAAAATAATAAAAAAATGTCATGTTTCGGACAAGCCGCCGGTGGCGGGCTAACCTGCTAGTCTATACTATATATTTTGAGACTTCGTATATATATATGTATGTATGTACTTCATAGAATCCAAAACGCGTGTACAGATTGAGCTCAAACTTCCTATGTAAGTGTAAAATCCCACAGACACGACCGTGGTCGCGGTTTAGAGAAGCTCAGAGCACCCGTTCTCCAATCTCAAATCACCGCAAAGGCGCGGCGTGGGTTAATCAAGTGATTATTTAATGAGCGTTTGTTTTTGACGCATCTCTATAAAGAGCGTCTGTTTGCCATTCAACGTTATTTGCATCTGCAGAGAGATATACGCAACATACATTAAATTTAAAAAACATTTGTTTCTGACCAACCCTGCGAGCACGGATGGCGCGCTTTGTTTTTACAGTATATAGTTATATACCGAAATCATCCCAGATAATCACGAATATAGCATCAGATTTCTCCCCAGATATACCGTTATAAAGCTACTGGAATCTGCCAATTTTCGGGAAATTCCAGGGAATGCCGATTGAGCTCAAACTTGCTACCCACGGGAAGTGTCATATATATGAGTGTTTCCTTTATAGACTCGAACCGATTGAGCTCAAACTTGCTAAATAAGAAAATAACCCCCCAAGCCGTAAATATCAACAACAACGATATTACTAAATACACGTTTTCGGCAATGTGAGAGTTTTCGGGGAGCCGTGATGCCAACAACAACGACCCGAAGCCCTGCATGCCAACAACAGATTCAATTCAATGTTATCTATTATGCAGAGAGATTTCACGACATTACGACGGGTACGGCAGACTCAAAATATTATGCAGACAGATTTCCCGACGGGAAGCGTTTGTTTTAAATTCAATGCAATGTTATCGTAGAGAGATTTCACGAAACAAAGAATGCGTTGTCTGTCGTTCCTAGGAAGGGGGGATTTCTACGGGTAAATTTTTCCGCCAGAAACAAAAAAATTAATTAAAACAATTTACAATTTAATTAAAACAATTTAAAATTAAACAAAATTAACAATAAAAAAACAATTCAGAAACAAAATATATTAAATTTAAAAAACATTAAATTCATATTCAAAAATGTCATGTTTCTGAAACAAAGCCATGGGACGAATGCCGCCAGTGGCGGGCTAACCTGCTAGTCTATTATATATTTTGGAAGATCTGTCTGTGTGTCTGTCTGTAATCGATGGACTCGAAAACGGCCGAGCCGATTTCGATGAAACTTGGTATGTTGGGGTATTTTCGGCCGGCGAGTGACATAGGCCTATTAATTTGCCAGTGTGACGTGACCTTGACCTTGAAATCGGGTCAGTTCAAGGTCAAACGCCCGAATATCACGGGATTTCGACGAAACTTGGTATGTGGGGATACTTTCGTATGGGGAGTCTCATAAGCATATTAATTTGCCCGTGCGACGTGACCTTGACCTTGATATCGGGTCATTTCAAGGTCAAGTTGCGAATTTTGATGGGATTTCGACGAAATTTGATACATAGGGTTACTTTTGTCCGCTGAGTGTTTTGGATGGGTCAAATCGTGACCCCGACCTGACCTTGGCCTTCAAAGTGATCAATTCAATATCAAATCGGGTAAAACCGGATGGATTCGACGGGCACGTTTGTCGGGGTACTTTTGTCCGGGCAGTGTTTTGGACTGGTCAAATCGTGACCCCACTTGACCTTGACATTCAAAATGGACAGTTCAATGTCAAAGCCCGGACGAAGTCGGGTCACCTTCTAGTATGTATATAAATGTATACATTTTTGTGAAGAAAAGATATAATGCCACCATTATAGGGTAAAATTGGAACTCACAGTCCAAGCTGGAAGTGGAAAATTGTATTTTTTCTCTAATATCTTTAAGATCAGTTTATGCTGTTTTGGTACTGGTTGAGAATTGTGACTTTACGTATTATTGTTCATGTTAACTGACCATTGGAGCAATGAAATATGCCATTCATGGAGTCAGAAACCCTTTTGATCCCTCAAAAATTCGATTTTACAGAAAGCGGTATAAAATTTTATCAAAAATCACCATTTGGGACTTCTAGTCATATTTTATCAAGAAATGGGTAGAACTGTGCAATTTTAGTGAAGCATTCCATTTCTTATTCATATTCCAATTCATTAGTTCCAACAATTGTCACTTTGGCTCAAAATGGCTGAAAAATGACGGCCAAAATTGCAGCCGGAAGTGTAAAATTTGATTTTTTCTCTAATATCTTTAAGATCAGTTTATGCTGTTTGGTACTGGTTGAGAATTGTAACTTTATGTTGTATTGTTCATGTTAACTGACAATTATAGCAATGAAATATGCCATTCATGGAGTCAGAAACCCTTCTGATCCCTCAAAACGTGTGGAACATATCTTGAATGAGGCAAACTCAATTGTGTTATCATACATGAGCTATTCTGATATGCCACCCTCAGACGGTTCAATATCCTTCGTTTTGCAAAAATATATGTATCTCTTAAATAGAGTGATAGATATACTATTAATGCTTTCTTCTATGTATTTCTTTTGCGAGTTCACTTTATGAATGCCCTTATTTCCATCCCCATATAAATATGACAGTTGAGAAGATATAATTGTTCAATTGACTTCAATCGGTCACTTTTTGTCGAGTTTGTGAAATTTGAACGCTAAAAACACATTTAGAACGAAATATGGAGATGAGTATATATGGTTTTTGTGGATATCGTCGACTAAAACAGTCTTATCAATGTTAGTAGCCTCTCTGTCCATCCCTGACCCAAAACGGTAACAAATGTGGCGTCTTTAACCCACATGATTTAATTCCTCGTATCAATGGAGAAGTATGAATTTGGTGGAAATTAGTGCTAAACATATATGTATCAGCTTTTGTGACCTACCCTCCACATTCATGACTCAAATGGCGCCATTTTTGACATATTTAAACTACGGTCACCAGACTCCTGTTAGCATGGTGATTATTTGGTGCCCCTCAACGGTTCCGTGCACCCTGACTCGAACGGCGCTACTTTAGACATCTTTAAACACTGCCGTTATATTTCTCATATCCTGGAGATGATTATGTACAAGAAAACTAAGATGCATGCATCAGGTCACCCATGAACTATTTAGCATAGAATGATTCAGTTCGGTTGCAGTTTCACAACGTTACAACTGACATACGATTACACAAGACGAGCCTTGGATGTGGAACTATGTAAGAGTGAATATTAATGTTCTAAATCACATGTTTCACATTTAGTGGTAATGGGGTCGTACTTTATTAACACGCAAGTAGTGTAATTAAGTACGGGTAATTAAAAGTAACAAATCGTTTAGTTTCTATCGTATCAGCTGAAAGGGGTGAGCAGATTGCTGGTGATGAATGTTCTCGTTAGCTGCCAATATATTGTGAATATTTGTCCCGTTACGTTTATACACTGTAGCATTGGCGGGCCAGAGTGTGTTGACATGTTAATTGTTTGGTTCATTAATAACAGATCAGCAGGGATTTGTCGTGATAACGTATACGTGGAAATATGCTACCTAAACGGTTAAATTAACGGTTGATCTATTACACCACCGTGTATAGTCGGCTTAAATAGGTATATTATATAGGGACGTGTGCTCAATTTTGGTGTGGACCGATGATCAAAAAAAAATAATCAGAGGTTAATGTCGGCGGGCGGGAGGGCCATTTTTTCAATAATTTTTAAAGAAATTGAGCAGTTGCAGCAGCAAAAAAAAGGGTGTACAATTGGCAAATGATGAGGGGCGGTGTGACGTGTAACTAGGATTGAAATTAGATATGCAATTTGGAGATTATTGGATGAGGGATGTTATATTAATTATATTAAAGGAACGAGAGGGCTTAGTTGTCGAAAATATTCATATTTGTTCCAAACACCGTAAACAGAAAAATATTAAAACGCATACATTTTGGTTCAAATATACGATCACTATCGCTTAAACATCATGCTTACATAAAGACCTACTACATTTTACCTAAACAAGAGTCTGATTGTGTTATAGAAGGCAGCACAATGCTACTGGCTAATCACACACAAATGGTATAAACGCTCTTTATTATTTCCAAATAAGGAATTGAGCAACAAAGAACGCTCTTTATGTTTACCATCATAATATAAAGAAACACCAGGAAAGTAACTTTTTATGCTTTGTTTACATAACAATCGTCAAATTTACGACAATAACATACTGTTTATGAGATATTTCTCATTTGTATATTAACAAAGTCTGTCTATATTTGAATATTTTTTTCGTTTGTAGCGGTTTTTGACAGGTGGAAATATGTTCACAGGATACCCACCAAGGCCTTCCGTACCTTTACGGTATACTGCAACTTTTTTTCTTTTCAATAGCAGAATACAGAATGCTATTAAGAAGTGACAGAAAACACAGAACATTTTTTTTAATTATAAGTATTGAGCAGTAAGAAATATTTGAGTCGAGGAAACCAGTAACGAAAGGCGATATTAACATGATTTCTGTCAGAGAATAATTGTTTACGTTCCAATGAATATTAAAATGTACTGAAAACAAACTGCTAATGGGTGCCAGACTTTCATAAACACAAATTATGTATTAATGGTGTAACGACATATTTCGTTCTTTAATGTCTCAAAAAAGAGGGGGTGGTGATGTTTGGATCTCTAGTTTAACGACATTTTTCGGTCTTTATAGTTTAACGACATTTTCGGTCTTCAATATCTCAAGATACAGGGGCCCTTAGGGGGGTATTTGGATCTCTAGTTTAACGACATTTTTCGGTTTTTGATAGCAAAATGGAAGAAGTACATCTTTGGAAAGATGTGGTGGCCCTAAAAAGGAAAGTTGTTTGGTGGTCTTAAAATACAGTTTTTCTGAACAGTCTTCCTTGATTAAAGTGATGTGAAACACTCCGACAGACACCGGGCAGAGTGATCAAATAGAAATTAAGAATAATCTTTCTCAAAGTAGTTATTTGTTACGAATATTAATTCAAATGGATGATACACAACGTCATTCTTATATATTAGTTAAATGCAATGACTCTCGATGGCGAAATCATTTTTGTTTAATTATAGCCGATAGTTGCGCCCCGAATCGAGATGTAAATATTTACAATTTGGGGTAGTTCAGACGATGTTCTCTATGAAGTGGTGTGGTAGATTTCTTTGGAAATTTTCAGTGATGTTAGTAGAATGATAACATTCTCCAGGTTGGCAAAGTGCCTGAGCACTAACTTATCAATTTCTCGCACCCGAAAAAGTCCATAACAAGTCCATAATATGTCTTTAAAGGTACTCAACCCGTAAAGAGGGTCCCCATCTCAACAGATTCCAACAACAACAATCCGATCGGAGGGTCCTATATTACTATTTCTTTGGCTTTGGGGGTAAAAAATATTTGATTCGAGTCGAGGAACCCATCAAACAAAGCTCAGAGTTATTAGATATTGATTTTTAAAATTTGTTATAAACTCGAGATCAGTACTACTAACTGCCGTAATCTGCTCTGGATGTGTTCTCCAAATCTATTCAAACAGACAAGGATGGATAACTCTAAAATCAAGTGGTAATTTTAACTCAATTTTGACTGAGTTCTGGGCCAGATAGTATTCCCGATAATGAAAAATAATAGATTTCTAAAATCGATATCTAACAAATCTGAGCTTTGATGGGTGATTTCCTCGACTCGAATCAAATATTTTTGACCCCCGAAGCCATTGAAATAGTAATTGAGAGGAGTTTTATCGGGTTGAGTACCTTTAAGCATATATATAAATCTCCGAAAACAAAAATTCTAAAGCATTAAACGATTTGCTATATTTCCAGGGCATATATTTCATCTGATTTTGCTTTTTGCTGATATATACTTTTTCAAGAGAATCCAGGGTAATTTGCGAGAATATTTACGAGAATCTAGATTTGGATTCTCGCCGAAATATAAGCCCAGTGTGCCTGAAGTGTGCCTAAATGGCATAAATTGTACCGTGGTTCCCATGTTCGCCAAAGTGGCATAAATTTATTTCAGGATAATCATACTAATAGGCATTCATTTATATCACTGATATCAGGACAAAAAATAGCCATTTCCATTGCATGGAACAGAAAAGAGCGTTATTGTTTATCGGTGTTGTTTTTGGAAGTGGTGGTAGTTCAATTTTATACGTTTCGACCCCCAATAAGTATTTCCGAACAAATGAATTATTAACAAGCGTGACATGACATCATTGACGAAGATAATTAACACCGATCTACGAGAAGTAGCCAAATACCTTAAGGTAATTGACAGTCTTTCGGCTGCTATTATCTGATTATTGATAATCTCATGTTGGTATCCTGCTTCTCTATAGGAATCAGATTGCGTTTCTAGAGTCGGGGAGCGAGTACACCGTGGAATGCTAAAGGTGAAGGTAACTGAAGAATGACCTTCACCTGATACATGCGACACGTTATTAAAGGATGACATCCCGTTTATTTGATTTGTACATAATATCTAAATGACTAAATTTAGCAATCGCAGAAAATGGCAACACGCCAACTACTAGAGTAACACAACAAAGGATTATTGAAATCTCCGATTATACAAATAAACTTCGCAGGTGCGGTGGATATTTGCAGACCTGATCTTAACCATCGTGTTATCAACAAAAAATAGACTATTATTTATCAAATGACATCGCCATCATAAATTAAATAAATGAAACAAGTCAATACAAATTTCTCTGTCTGGACTGATAATAGGGATTTTAGGTGAAAATGTCATATTCAAGTACAATGTTTATAGTTAGTCTCATATGAATGATTATGAATCGCAGATCACAAAACTTTTTACAGAACAAAAAAATTCCATCTAGTTTCCTAGTTATGGTTAATCGAAGGTCGAAAAACCACTGATATTTTTTGTCACGTGGGCCTCAGTGCATTATGACTAAATAGGCTGAAGAGGAACGGCCCCAAAATGGGTGTTTTTGGGTACTTTTTCGGAATAAATTTTGCTTTAATTTGCATAACTTAACAAATATTTGACGGATTATGCTGAAATTTGGTACCATACCTTCGGGATAGATTTTCACATATGTCAAGGTTTTCGCGAACATCACACCATGTGAACTTGCCTAATTTGCATCTAATTTGCATATTATATATCTAGTTGCCGAGACTAATGAGCTGGAAATTTAATGTGAAAGCAAACAAATACCACAATAATGAATGTAATATGGGTCTATTTCGATGATAAGGGGGCATTTTTGATCTTTAAACAATAATTTGTCCATTATAATACCAAATTTATGTATGAATGAAAGTGTCAATGACACTGTAGCTCAACTTGGAAAGGGAATAATTTAATGTATTACAGTCAATGGAGCGATTATAAATGTGGAAAGTTGAATGTCTAATACTAGTTTATAGACATGAAGAGAAAAGTAAAATCCAAGATGGCTGCTGACGGCCATGTCTTCGGCCGAATGACCCCAAAATGATTGTATCCCATCCGCATGTCATCGTTAACATCCATGACAAATTTTATGACGATCAGACTAAAGGTACGACCTGTAGCCCATGCTAAAGAATTTAGTCATACAAAGAGTAAAATCCAAGATGGCTGCTGGCGGCCATGCTTTTTGGACAAATGACCCCAAAATGACTCGTTCCCATCTACATGTCATTGCTAACATCCATGACAAATTTTATGATGATCAGACTAAAGGTACGACCTGTAGCCCGTGCTAAAGAATTTAGTCATACAAAGAGTAAAATCCAAGATGGCTGCAGCGGTCATGTTTTTTGGCCGAATGACCCCAAAATTAATCGTTCCCATCTACATGTCAATATTAACATCCATGATAAATTTTATGATGATCAGACGAACAGTACGACCTGTAGCCTGTGCTAATGGATTGAATTTTGAAATCAAAGATGGCCACTGGCGGCCATGTTTTTCATCCAAATGACCCCAAAATGACTCGTTCCCATCTAGATTCCAATTTCAACAACCACGAAAAATTTCATGATGATCAGACTCAAGGTACAACCTGTAGTCCGTGCTAAAGGATTTAGTCATACAAAGAGTAAAATCCAAGATGGCTTCTGGTGGCCACGTTTTTTGGCCGAATAACCCCAAAATGACTCGTTCCCATCTACATGTCATTATTAACATTCATGACAAATTTTATGATGATCAGACTAAAGGTACGACCTGTAGCCTGTGCTAAAGGATTTAGTCATGCAAAGAGTAAAATCTAAGATGGCTGCCGGCGGCCATGTTTTTTGGCCAAATGACCCCAAAATTATTCGTTCTCATCTACATGTCAATATTAACATCCATGACAAATTTCATGACAATAAGACGAACGGTACAGACTGTAGCCCGTGATAATGGATTGAATTTTGAAATCCAAGATGGCCACTGGCGGCCATGTTTTTTATCCGAATGACCCCAAAATGACTCGTTCCCATCTACATGTCAATGTCAACATCCAGGACAAAATTCATAATAATCGGACCAAAGGTACGAACTGTAGCCCGTGCTAAAGGAAATTGTTGACGCATCACGCACACACGGACGACGGATACCAAGCCATGGCAATAGCTCAAACTTTACAAAGTAAAGTTGAGCTAATAAGTAATAATAGATATGCAAATTAAGCCACGCCCACTTTTTCGCAATAAATTTTGCTTTAATTTTGCATAACTTAAAAAATATTTGACGGATTAAGCTGAAATTTGGTACATATCTTCGGGATAGATTTTCACATATGCCAAGGTCATCGCGAACATCACACCTTATCTAATTTGCATATTATATATCTAGTTACCGAGACTAATGAGCTCGAAATTTAATGTGAAAGCAAACAAATACCACAATAATGAAGGTAATATGGGTCTATTTCGATGATAAGGGGTGATCTTTATTCTTTAAACAATAATTTGACCATTATAATACCAAATTTATGTATGAATAAGTAAAAATGGATATGCAAATTAGGCCACGCCCAGTTTTTCACAATAAAGTTTACTTTAAGTTTGCATAACTTAAAAAATATTTGACGGATTAAGCTGAAATTAGGTACATATCTTCGGGATAGATTTTCACATATGCCAAGGTCATCGCGAACATCACACCATGTGACCTTATCTAATTTGCATCTAATTTGCATATTATATATCTAGTTACCGAGACTGAGATGGAAAATTAATGTGAAAGCAAACAAATACCATAATAATGAAGGTAATATGGGTCTATTTCGATGCAAAAAGGTCATTTATGATCTTTAACCAATAATTTGTCCATTATGATTATCATACCAAATTTATCTATGAATAATTAATAATAGATATGCAAATTAGGCCAAGAAACAACAACATGTACATGTATAGTTAGGTTTACTATATGCTAATAGTATCAGGAGACTTTTGAACCATTTTCAGAGACATTGATAAAAACCAATGACATTTATGAGTTATACCTACATGTACTTGTAGTCTATGCTTATGAACTATGGAACAATATGGTTTACATATAATAGTGCTGTGTTTAATTAATCAACTATATTGAATAATCATGACAGCCCTACCATTTGAAGTTTATTTGGAAAAAAAATCTGTCTGGCTGACAGATATAAGTAAACCATGAAGAGACGCTCGCCATCTCTGGTTCAACCATTTTCCTGCCCATTGGCAGTTATTGTACTTGCATATGTTCTGCCCCGTAAATTCTTCAAACATCCCATTGGGCCCAAAAACATCTCCCACCAGACCTCAGCGACTGGGTCCACTGCCGTGAGGCCAACCAACCCAGCCCAAAGGCAGTGTATACTCCGCACGAGGCCTGGTGCCCGGCTGGTGGGACCGGCATAGTATGTAATATAATTGGTGTGTCGTGACATGGCCTGTCGACTGATAAAACATTGGATCTTGCTTCCATCAACCTCTCGATATATAAAAGTCATATCTTCAAAATTTGAAAACAATAGCCAATAATATTTAGTGTGATTTTAAATGATAATTTCTTCATATTTGACAGGATTGTGTAAAAGATGTAGCTGAAGGCACTGGAAATTAATTATTCATTTAACGCAGTGAATTATTTGGCCTGGAATATAAAGCTGGGATTATACTGAATTCTAATGCACTTTGGCCAATATACCACCGGAAACACCACATATTTGCGGGGGGTTATTCATTCAATAACCGGTCGCAATGTATAGTCCGGTTCATCGCTTCAATGTTAGATATTCCTACGCGCCAATATTGCCGTTAGCTGAATTCCTAACATCGGCCATGCCAAATCCAGCCCCGCTCACTGTTCCGTTTCACTCCATGACGTCACCCTTACGCAGTACATGTCGGCGACGTTACGGAGTAGATTATAGAGTTGGCGCCCTTGCTACTGACTTCCGTTACTAGCTCGTTGCTATATAAACAAACCAGCGATGTCGTTTTTGTCGAAAATTGAGTCAGTAGATTCAGTACGGTACATTCGCCCTGTATATATGTACCTTCATAAAATACAAAACACCACACCGTTATATCCCACAAATGTCAGTGTCTGGATAACATTTGACCAAATTTCTTGACATGAAACCGCGAGACACGGCGTGAAATACATCGAATCTCCCATTCGGGCCATTGTTTCAATTCAATTTCAACTTCAAGTTTGCGGTAAAATCAAAACCGCAATTTGTAAGTGGTAACCATCTGAAAAAGACATCAGGTACATGCAGAAACTAATTGTTGTGCATATTTATTTCTATTTGAGGTGGCAATTTTTCATGTTTATCAGCATTTTTAACAATAAGAGCAATGGTAATTGAGGGACTATATTTTATCTAGCGCATTAAATTTAAAATAAAAAGTCGTGAATTGGCTGAGTGTTTTCTATGGCCGCACATTTCGTTGATAATTACGAGGCATTTGTTTGTCTAAATAACGTTCGAAGAGCATTAGAATGGGGATAACAGTGTGGTGTTTTGTGATTTCGGAAAGGTACATGGCGAATATACTGTGGCAAATACCCGTTAATGGGCTCCGGCTCCGCCGTCGCCCATTAACAAAATTTGCCACAGTACATTCGCCATGTACCTTTCCGAAATCACAAAACACCACACTGTTATCCCATAAATAATTACATTCACTTCATTCTCTATAGACGTACAAGTATTTTGTCATTGATTTATAAAATGCTATCAAATGTATTTAAGTAGGATAATTACAGAAGGTCAGAAGTGAACTTACAAAGTTCCAAATATTTAAAATTTAATGATATTTCCAGCTTAAATGCACTGTGATGTAATTATAAATAATGATCTTTGTTTCCTAATGTAATAACACAGTTTAAAGGCATCATGTGGAATACAAAATGTTTGTGATTCGGTATGATGCCTTTAAACTGTGTTATTACATTAGGAAACAAAGACTATTTCCAAGTTAAGTGTAAAAGTACATGTAACTGTTAGAGCATATGTTAGGATACAATAATTTATATGCATGTGGCAGGATAATGAGCGTATACATCTGGAGATGTCGGCCCGCGCGAAGACGGCCCCATATGAAGACGGCCCCATTAATGTAGATGGGCAGACAGTATTGTCATGCGTCTGACAAATATATATCATATAGAGAGGATCTCACATGAGTTCCTATTTTATACGGAATTTATCAACCGAGTTCACTAAATTCGATTTGAGCCGAGGTTTACCGAGGCTCAAATAGAATTTAGAGGACGAGGTTGATAAATTACGTATAAAATAGGACGAGTGTGAGATACCTTTTATCACACGATCAAATAAACCCGAAGCAACGCGAAATATTCATCGAAAACAACAATCATAAACTACAGCGATCGCAAGTTATTTGAAGAACGCCGGGACGTCATCGCACGCGCTGATATTAAACGTGTCTATTACCGATAATTATGAAACTGCTTTTATGGCCAAATTATGTGATAAATATATTTATAAAAAACAATGATATACCGGTATATAATTGCCTACAGACAATGAAAGAAAGCTGGTAAGTATTGTTGATTGCTGCTTAGCGAATGAAGCCATTAGTTCAAATATTTAACGTATGGAAGCTGTATAGAGACAGAGATTTGACAACAAGCCAGCTACTCCATAGGGTCGCCGAGATTTCGGCACCCATATATAACTGACAACACAGTGACAGTGACAACGACGACGTTTGAATTTATTGTTAATTGTATTAATATAATCTTGTCATTATTATTATTAGTTTCATATTTCATATCATCATATAAATTAAAAAACGATTTAAAACAATGTTTCTGTTATATATGGGGCCGACTTCGTGCGGGGCCGTCATCGTATGGGGCCAACTTCGCACGGGGCCGACTTCTCCTGTATTCATAAAGAGCCCTGCAGTTAGAGAAGGTTGACTCTAACACATCAGCGACTGATAGTGATACATGTTTTATATCAGTCACTGATTTTGCCTGTAGTACCAACCCAAATTAACAACTCACTACAGGACATGTTTAAATAAAAAAAAACACCTCAACTCAAGAATAAGGTAAAGCCACTAAAGGTATTATTCCAGATTCTTATATAAATCATAATCCCCATGTAAAAATGTCATTCTAATTAAAAATCAGTTAGGCCTAGCCCTAGAAGTAGTACACACTTATCAAGCCACACTCAATGGCACTTGTCAGATGTTGATTTTGTTTCTTCTTAAAAATTTCAATTTACTTTCATTTTCAACTTGCAATTGAATTGTGCAAAGATTGGGTTAACTTAAATACATTTCTGACTGAAGTTTTACTGCCATTAGCCGATGATTAGAACGAATAAATACTCGAGAAAAACAATTAATCAATATCCACCAGCGTCATAGTACACAAACACGCACAGTTGTTAACGTTTCTTCTTATAAATTTGCATTTGTTTACAAACAATGCCGAGTCAAAACGGGGAATTCCCTGCCATTCCAATGTTCGACTCCAACTAAGTTGACCTACTCATTTTCACGCGATAACAGCCGCTGAGCGAAGTTATTTTAGCTGACAAAACTATTAAACATCGGAATAATAATGGATGCAACCTCATCAACTTATCATTACGCATGCATACAGTGCCTTATTTGCCTAAAATACGACAGCAAATCATTGCACCGACACAAGAGAATGGAATAACAGTGATAATAAAAATGGCGACGTCTTCATGAAATTCTATCATTTCTGCGTATGCGCAAGAAAATTCCAAATAAGGAGTTGCCATATAAGGAAACTGCAATCTCAATAATTACCAAGCAATTAAAGTCTCTACAAATTTTGTTTCATGATCGAACTGCGGACCTGATAATTATCGAAATATGTAGTCAAAATAATTTTTAATTAGTTAATCACATGATTTAGATATCAACACACTCTTAAAGACGCAATACACCGCTATCTAATGTCGTTATTTAACTGGGTCGGTGTTTGTTGTTCATTGCTTCGTTTTTAGGAAAACCATTGTATCTGTTTTGCGCATGCGCAAGTCACTTTCCATATTTGGAATTTCCATATATGGGATTTGTGTTAACCTCAATACCGATCGATACCGATCAAGCTACAATATATAACCACGCAATTATCTTAGCATAAAAATAAGATATATTGTAATTTATGCAACTACGACCCTGGTAACCCTGATAACTAATAAAATATACCGGCCAATTCATTTTAAGATCGTTATTTCACTTTGCTTTAACCATAAATACACTCTTAAACGCACATAAACGACCCATTGGCGTTAAAATTAAATATACTCGGTATTTATTATATTAGTTTTTTATTGCTCAGTATAGAGTTAGACCCTTGACACCTGTCAATATATTTGGGCTGAATTCGTATGATGCGGTATTATTCCTCGAAATAAACAACAAAGCAGTCGTTACTTCGAAATGTCGTTTGGGCTAACATTTACACCAATCCTTCGCGTGTTCTCCTCAATTGGCACATAGGTTCTCAGTCGACACACAGGTTATCCCAGAAAGTGGTGTGAAATAAACACCCAAGGTTTGGGTGAAATAAGTTTGGTGGAAATCGGCGACAAAACGTTTTGCTACCCCTCTCCGTTTCTACCCCTGAAAACAACGTCGTCACTTTAGAAAATTCTAACCCACACCATTACCTTCCTCATAAGAAGTTACCCCTGTTAGACCCCTCTGAATAATTGGCTCTGATGCCATATAGATGGTCCCCCGTGAATTTCTATATAGAACACAAATATAATATATGAAATATAGCGATTCACTTGTCCTTTAATTGTTGAGTATATCTGACCTTCGTGTCCCGTTTGTATAACATATAATCCATTATGGAACCCAATCACCGGAAAATCAGTGTGTTTTCCGCCAACAGACGTGACTGCTTAATGAATATATAGAGATGAACGATCAACATGACATTGTTATGCGGCAACAAACCATTGGATGAGTCAATGTATATCGACTTTTTGATCTGGTAAGTTTTATGACTGGACCCGACAGGAAATTACTTTTCGTGTTGTATTTGCCCTATATAAGGAAACAGTTCTCCGAATGGAATGTCAGTGACCTTTCTACAGAGTGGATTGGCGATGTAACAATAACGCTCACATAACAATTTGTTTCAACTAGTGGATATCTAATTAGCAAATAGTTATTGGTAATGAACGTAAGAACAAATTCTTGATATTTTTTAAATGTTTTTCTTTATAACCACTACGAATGTCGTATGCCTTTAAAACTACACAATCCGATTTGATGGTCCCCGTATCATCAGATTCCAGCAACAACAACAATTCTTCAAAAGACGCGTCAGTTAACAGAATAGATTAATTACCAAAATATAATGCTAACCACAGTCAACTATAGTTTAACATTTCCCGAAATGTGTTCCCGTGTTATAGATATTGTTATATAACATTATGTTCAACGCAATTTTGTATATCGAGAGTATGTCGGTCGGATCATCGAATATTTGATAGGCCGCCAAATATTCCAGGTGGTGAAAAATAAGATTTAAAAAATCGATATATTATAACTCTGAGATTTGATGGGTGGGTTCCTCGACTCAAATCAAATATTTTTACTCCCACAAAGCCAAAGAAATAGTAATTTAGGAGCGTCAATAGGATTATGTATCTTTAAAGTTGCAGTTAGTTCCCTATTAACGGCAACATTATGAACTCCTGAATGTACTGCTGTTTCAAACAATACACTAACAATTCAACGGCATAGCACCGATAGCCTATGGAGTTTCCATATCTAGTTTCCATATTAGGTTCCATATTTAGTTTCTAAACAACTCATTTTAAAATAGTTCGTTTCATAAGTTAGTTTCATAATTTCCACAACGGTGGTACCGACTTTTCTTTGCCATACACACTCTTGATCTCTATCGCTCTACCATTCTCTGTCTCTTATTCCTCGTGGATATACCCCTCTCCTTATTACCTCCCTAAGCTTACTTATCCCTTCAACACATATTGTAAACTCGTCTGTACATCATAATATTAATATACCATCATTTCTTAAGCCTATTGTTTCTCGAACTCGGCCACTTGCCATTCGCGCTTTCTTTATTTCTGGATTTTTTCTACTTGTCTGAGGAGATAGCTCAACAAAAGCAGATACCTGCTTGCTGCTAGATCCTCTTCCCTTTTTCTATTCTACTCATGTTTCCATCATCAAAATGTTGTTCATCATAAATGTAATATTAATTAGGGCAAATAAAATATTGTTTAAATCAATGTACAGTTGAACTCACTGAGTAATTTCTGTTGCCATTTCCTGAACTTTTTGGGCTTGTTCTTCCGTCGCCTTCTTTTACTTGTTTCTAAATCTTCTTGGAACTCTGAAAATAGAACAGCAGAAAAAATGTTTATTGATTTGATTGACTGATTTATTGTACCACCAATAACACATGCTATATGACATAGTACATAATATGACTATAACATACATTTAGTCAATAATATATATACATATATACAAAGATGGATTTCACTGAACTGGCTAAGTGACACTGGGTATACAATTTGATGAATAGTTTTCATTTTCAACGATGAAACAGGATTTACACAACATAACGGAAATGCCAATAGCTCTTTCCATATGTTCTGTACCTCCAGCTTCACTGCTTCCTTCGCGTAAGATTACTATTTATACCACGATCGCCTATCTTACTATATAAATAAAGCCATCTGTTTAAATTTTACATTTAATCAACACCTGTTGATTAAACGTGCCAGCTGTTGATTAAACTTCGCAGAGTGGATTAAACTTTCTCCACACAATTTGAACGGAAAAGTGTTTACACCACTCGCTGAAGCTCGTGGTGTAAATCGCCAATCCCACTCGTGGATTAAATTTGTTATTCAGAAACACTATGCGTACATTCTATATGTTATCCGTTTCAATGCAAGTTTTAGAAATATACAAAGTCGTTTTAAGTATTTCCACGTTACATATAGTGAGTAAATTGTGGAATTTCTCTCCAACTGGACATCTTCAATAATATTTTGGGGTGTATTTCTCTCTGAGGTCTTTAATTACGTCACTTTCTAAAACAAAATGGAATTCATCCCATAAAACACCACATGCAATTGTTTTCACTATTGTTAGATTTCCATCTGCACATTTCGTTTGGTAACATATGATAAGATGTACGGATTTTCGTCAAATTCGAGTCTATATATATATTCAGAAATACGACTATTTCACTTTATAGTGAAAGCCTGCAAATTATGAAAGTGGCACTTGGCTGGCCTTTTTACTTTTCTGAGCCATGTTTAAACTTACCAGGCAAATGATAAATCATAAATACTTGCAATCACCATCGTTCGCATGGAACAGACATTCAAGCCTGAGTTTAGTGCCTGTCGTTTACAGAATGAGGTCCCCAGAGGGTGAATTTAGTGACGCAATTCCGCATAGCTGGCTAGCATCACCTCTGGGTACCCCATTCTGCTTAGGCCTCATCTACTCGGGAAAGTTTCTTTATTATCAAATTTCTATAGAAACTTCTTGACATAAATTATATTCTAGATTTACTTTTTTAGTTTTTCTATATCCCCAAATTGGCAGACGACACATTGCATTGTCGAGGTTCCCAATGGGTGTACATCACAATATTCACCATTTGGGAACTTCAAGTCTGTCTCCCATAGCCGATGAGGCCATGCATAATTAGGTCCCCAGATGGTGAATTTGGTGATGCTAGCCCGCTATGCGGGATAGCGTCACTATATTCACCTTCTGGGAACCCCATTCGGAAGATGACACACTGTAATCAGGCTTGCAGACATTGCGATAATCCACGAAAAGGATCCATCAGAAATCCATTGAGAACGAGTACCAGATACACTAAATATCACAATTACGAACGCTCTTTATGGTATACCACTATTGGGAAACGAAATCGTGAACGCTCATTATCAGAGACCATCCTTGAAAGTTAAAAATATACATGGCGGTTTTCGCTAAAAAAAATACACTTAATAATATTCGCTTTGAAATTTTGAAATAGGTCGATAAATACTTGCGCTACCTTCGTATGCGCATTATATGCCCCAGAAAGATGCATTAATACAACTTTGAACACAGTGTCTGGGTCCCAAACAAAACAACAGCCATGTGCACGGCACATGGACGTTGCTAGGGGTTTCCAACTGGGGGAGGAACGGGGGGGGGGGGTGAGGCCATACAATTTCCCACAATATAGGATTTGGTCTAATAAACTTTCAAACTATATAGGAGTTTTGAGTAATGCAAAATTCCAGTATTGGCTTAATGGCTTAATAATTTGGGTTTCTATATGTTCTTTTTATGAGCATGGGGTGTGTAAATAACAACTATAATAACAAGAATGACATAGCATTGATCCATGTTTGTGTATTGAGTACATTGTGCATGCAGTACATGTACATTGTAGATGATATTAATCAGAATATGGTTGAGGAACGAATACGAGTTACAAGTATTCAAATTCTTATAACTCATACAAATGTAACAATTATGCATGCTGAATGATTGTTATATCGTTAAAGCTGTCATCAGAAAGATATGGAGGTTTGAAATTACTAATAGACTAGTGACATTGAAGCTATGGTTGGCAAAACATACCAGTCTGAACTTGAAGGACATGCTTTGCCTTCAATTTCATATATGTGTTCAGGTAATGAGCATTACTGGAATTTATTTACTCAAATGACTGTGTATTAACTTGTAACATTGACATTACATTGCTCCCTTGCAGGACAAATTTAAATTAACTGATTAACAAACTGCTATGAGAGGAACTAAATTTATAAGTGCAATGTCTCCTTGAACATTTAAAATATTAGAAAGATGTTTATCATATATACATATCAACAAGTTAACAATATATTGAGTGAAAAGCACCACACGATTTGAAAAGCTCAAATGTAAAACATAATAGAATCCTGGTTCTGAATTCGGAGTCTGAAGAAAAATTGTACAATTCCGGAATTGGAAAATTGGTGACGAGTATTTAGCATTGGAATTCCGAGTCGGAAAATAAACAATGGGCTCAAATTCGGAGTCAGAAAACCGTTAACTCTGATTGAAACACTTAGATCATTCGATTTACTTGTTACTTTTAATTTCCAACTGATGGAACTTGAGTCATGCAATTTCCAATCAAGTGGTTATTATTAGCACTTGATTTTAGAGTTATCCATCATCCACAATGCCGTCCGTTTGGCCACGTGATCCTGGGCCACGTATTACTGCAGATCTCGAGAAATAACAAACTTAAAAAATCGATATCTGATCATTCTGTGCTTTGAAGGGTGGGTTCCTCGACTGGAATCAAATATTTTATTTACCTCCGAAGCAAAAGAAATAGTAATTTAGAAGCGTCTGATCGGATTGAGTACCTTTAAGAAATCAATGTAGTGTGTGTGTGCTTTTTGGGGTACTGCGATGTGTTCGTTGGGGCACATTGTGTAAACCGCTAGCGGTTTACACTGCATGTGCCACAAAGACCACAGTGCCGTATCCCACAGTAACACACACCAACTACATTAATTATTTTATAATTATATAGCGTTTTGATGATTTATTCCCATAAAAAGCTTAGTGTATTCTTATTTGTTTTCACGAAATCCGCCGATAAATTGAAACCAGCACACGCAGCATATTAAGTCAGCCCAATATAATATTTCCAAACTCTTAGCGACGATAACGTGATGATATAAACATTTGGCTTCAGATGCAATTCGACTGAAATTTTAAAAGTACGCCCAGTTATTCTGCTGACCGCGTTTGCAGCTACCTGTTCGTGTTATACTCTAAAGATCTCTGTATTATTAGGATGTAAACCGGTTGACCCAATTGGCAGTTGACCAATCACCAAACAGGATCGACAGGCTATGTAAATATTATGAGCTTATACCAGTTATTCTGTTGAATGAAAAAAGTAGATTAAAGGTACTCAATCCGATTCGATGGTCCCCATATCATCAGATTCCAACAACAGCAACATGTTTTGAAATGGCGTTTCAGTTATCAGAATGGATTAATTGCCCAAAAGTAATGCTAACCACAGTCAACTTTAGTATAAAATTGCCCAAAACCTGTTATTTATCAACATTTTGTTCAACGACATTTTGCCAGTTTGTCAAATATCTGACACAAAAAAAGCCACTTTATTAGAGTTATCCATCTTCAGTCGCAATTTGGTCAGAGACCGTCTTCTCGTCGACTGTTTACTGGGCCACCTGTAATTATCGTTGGTGAAAAATTCGCATTATGCATCATTGAGTTCCATTATGGGCTTATTTTGTATAGAAACTAAAAATAAACATCGTTCTATGTCCACATATAGCGTATATTGAGGTTACATAATGCTAATATGAGCTTATTTCGCTCACTAACAAAACATAAGCCCGTTATGTGCCTATTTTCACGAGAAGAGGCTGCAAAGGTACATATCTATTGGCCTAAATTTAATTACATTATTAAAGGGGGACTATACACTAATCTGGCCATTTTTGGGACCATCTTCTTTTATACTCAACATCATATATGCAACAAATGAATGAATTTGAGCCACGGATTAGTGCAAAATACACTCATGTGCTCTATGAACGATACAAAAAAACATTGTAATTATAATGAAAATGAATAAATGGCTGGAGTCATAAATTCATTTTCATTATAATTACCATGTTGTTTGCATCGTTCATAGAGAACATGAGTGTATTTTGCACTAATCCATGGCTCAAATTGATTCATTTGTTGCATATATTCTTTTGGGTATAAGAGGAGATGCTCCCATAAATGGCCGTATTTAGTTCTCGGTATATAATGTTCTTGAACATTTGTATTCCTGTATAGTCTGTAGACTAACCGAGTCACGTGTCACACGTACGCATAATTTAGCATGTCTGAGTCCAGGTAATGGTTAGTTGTTCTTCTGGGATATTGATTGTTACCCATGATCACCCCTGATTGAATAGCAGAACATTGTGACATACTGTATTCAATAGAGTATATTAACATACACGATTATCACATGCAACTATCGCTGATTAATGCATATTGTCAGTGAATAGTTAAAGATGCATAATCCGAATTAACGCTCCCAAATGACTAGTTCTTTGGCTTCGGGGGTGAAAAATATTTGATTCGAGTAGAGGAACCCACCCATCAAAGCTCAGAGTGATCAGATAACGATTTTCGAAATTTATTATTTCTCGAAATGTGCAATTAGTTGTGGCCCAGAAACGAGTCGTCAAACCGATTGTCTCGGATAAAATTGCGGATGAAGATGGATAGCTCTGAAATAAAGTGGTAATACGGCAAAATGTCGTGACAGGCAAGTGATAATACGGCCATATTTCGTTGAACAACAAGTTGATAAATATCTCGTTTTGGGAACTTTTATACAATAGCTGACAGCGGTTAGCATTATTTTGTTGTAATTAATCGATTCTGATAACTAAAGTGTATTTTAAAGAAATGTTGTTGTAACTTGGTGATATGGGGACCGTCTGATCGGATTGAGTACCTTTAATAAATAGAGCATCAGTATCTTCGTAATATACATATAGTGGGGAGTGGATAGCTCAGATCGTTTGTGGCCCGACCTCTGAGCTATGTTTGGTGTGGTCGAGGGTTAAAATCTGACATGGTATTGGTGCCACGATCAGTGATATGAGAACGATTCCAGAAGCAACAGAATCTCAGACAATATATGATAAAATACGTATGCTAGGCGAATTTCGCACCTCTGCTCCTCTCGTAATGTCAAGGTCAGGGATGTCACTACACTGGGCACACCGTCGGATCTGCAACCGAAACTAATTGGTGTCCCGTATGCACCAATGTATATAGATTATATACTGTAGCGAAGAAGTCACGGATTCGGCAAAAATACAGGGCAAATTGGCTGGTGGTGGTGGACACACTCGATCCCTTAACAAGAGTCCTCAGCATAATGAAGTTGGCGAAGTATCTTATATATATAGATAATATTTCATACACACACTCTAAGAACACAGCTCAAATTTGGTTCCCTGGAGAACCAAAAACAAACATAGAACCAAACAGTTTGGTTTCACACTGCTTTGGTTCCATCTGGAATGACTGACAAGTAACAATAAACAAGATACAAAACGTAGGTGCATTTAGATGATAATCTGTTCACGCACATATGTGTGGAGAAATAAACGCGTGTTACGGGGTCAGTGTCTCTTGCTTTCTGATATACATATAAAACGTCAGGCGATTTTCGGCGCTTCGGCAACACTTACCATCATTATCATTAGTATCCAACGACAGCGTCCTCTTGTGGGCGATATTTCTCAGAAGGGCGCGTAACTCCAGTTCCCTGATGTCCTCATCGTGCGTACACTGGACATTCAGAACATACAAAACAGCGACAAGCGCTACCAAAGAGACGAGTGTACACCAAGACATGTCGCACTTAGAATATCCCCGTCAACAGAATGACAAATTTATCACCCCGAAAGATATGACAACGTAAGCATGGCCACTTCTAACACTCACGAGTTAAATAGGCGCTAAGAACGGCTGAGAAGGTGTTTCCGGCCAAACAGAATGCACGTTTCCGTCGATGTATGGCGCATTACTAAGACGACCGCCTGCGTGGGTACATATAAGAACACCATGGCGATGATATTTGGATAGCCATCTGTGTATTACATGTACATCTAACACTTACGCCTCATTATTCTGTCCGGGTTTGAGACCCATTTGATTTACACAAGGTCATAGTTAGTCATATTTGCTGACACAAGACTCAGGTTCATGTGTACGGTTTGTGGTAATGCGCGACCGTTATAGTCCAATTATCGTGACTTTATCAGTAAACGCCTCATCCTTTTTATATATGGATATACATGATATAAAACAATAAGATTATATATACACGAATTTATGCGATGACGCACGTTGATACATACACTGTAACATGAACCCGTGCATTTAGATATTGTAACTCCTGGTCGGGACACATGTCCACACCAAATTTGGAGCCAATCGGCCGATAAACATCCACCCAAAGGAAAATTTAAGTTATCCAAACCGTGTTGACACAGGGGGGGGGGGTGGGGGGGGGTCATCCACTTTTTTCCATACACTAGGCCGGGGTGGGTGGGTGGTTGGTTCAGCTGCGAACAAAAAGTAACTTTTTTCCTGAGTGGTCGCAATTTTTTCCTCTTACAACATTTCTTCAATATAAATGCCTCAAAGTATTCAGCATCATTGTTAAGGTGTGTATGACACTTAGGGCAGTGCTTGGTGGGGTAGTGAGTGTGGATATGGGCATGATGCTTCTCAGAAATCCAGATTACGAACCAACTCTCAGGAATTCGCCTTTTACATCCGATCACATTGCCATGTACCAATGCTACTGGTTCCAGATGAAAATGGACAGTTATGTAGCACATGAATAAACTTTAATATAAATAAAATGAAAAAAGCTATTCATTTATCTCATTAATATTTACTCATTATACCTGATCAGACCAGGTGACTCAGTCAAATTTGTATCGGAACTTGGCATGGGACTGTAGACTGCAACAACGCATATCACTGAGATAATAATCTTGAGATGGTGGGACCCAGATAAAAGATTGGGCGAGCATACATAGACCTTGAATGTGTAGATATGGAGAAGGCTGCTAAGTGGAATAAACAAAATCAGAACAGATGAGTGAAAAGAAGGGAAAGAAAATATAATATAACTTAATATAATATGCAAGTCTAAAAATAATGTGCTGGTCATCAGCAAAATGATCGAAGTCTGCAGAGGGCGAATTTGGCGATACTACCCGGCATAGCATCAACAAATTCAACCTCTAACGACCTCATTCTATTTTGGTCTCGACCAACCATGGAGAACTAGCTACATATGAGGGTCACATATGGTGAATTTGGTAATGCTATAGCCCACTCTGCTGGGTAGCATCACAAAACTCACCCTCCTTGGAGCTTATTCTGCAGACTGCATATGACCGTCTTATTTTCAAGTTTCTATTTACACGCAGTACATGTATTTGCATGAATGCTTGACCTGGGTCTGGCCTTAGCACAGTACCTAGCCCAAGAACTCAGCTCATGGAAATGAAAATTAGTTTTGTGATACATAGTGGATTTCAGCTGAATACCTGTATTGTTGTAGAGTTAATTGCCAGGTGGTGTTGCCCTAATAATTTTTTTCAAAAATCATAATTGACATAAATTCATGTGATACTATGGGACACATCTAAAGTTACACTTTCTGTGATGAAAAGAAGGTACACTAATGCTTTTATATTTGTTTACATGTATAATGAGCATTATGAGCTACCTTAGACAATATTTGGGGAAGAATCAATCAATAATTTAATGATCAGCACATGTATTCTGTGTGTTATTTTGGGTTTTTCCAGGTATTTTTTTAGAACCTGTTTCGTGTTGTTACAAAAGTTGGAATGACTTAGAAGAACCAGAAATGGAAATAGGGTAACTGTAATACTGACCATCAAGCTTAAATGGTGTGATATTACAGATTTGGAGGTAAAAGGGGGTGGGTACCCCGCATGAAATTGGAAAAAATATTTTTTCCATCAAATAGGGGGGTGGTGGGTACCCAAGAGCCGGAAAAAAGTTTTTTCAGCCTAATGTCATGTCACTTTTTTCCGACCCCCCCTGGTTGACACGGTATATTTTGCAGGCATTTCGTCACAGGTTACACTACACCAAATGATATACATAGGCCTCAGTGTTAACAAATCCTGCTGGCCTGTATTCGCAGGAAAGATTTGACCCCGCACGAGTATTTAAAATTGAAGAACGTCCTTTTAGACACACGGAAATGTGCCCAAAAGTACTTGTAAACGTGGTGGATCACACTGCAGCTTGACAAACGTCACACTACCCTTAAAATTGAGAAAAAAATGACATCGAAAAAAACACAAACACCTCCCTTAAATTATTCGCCATTTGCACAGCCATAACCGTTTACCATGTGGCTATATTTGATGTTTCTCGATGGGAAACACTTTTGTGCATTTTTTCGTGCACTTTTCATCCATGTATCATTGACCATTCAGCTGCCAGAATTCTTTTTATGCTGATCCTAGCCAGGTTGCCAGGGGAAATCACTCTACTAATTTGTGTTTGGTGTATTGTAACCCACAGACAATCATATTGTGTCCTTATATGCACGACAACATGCATATGCAATACATCTTTACAAAACTTAACGGCATGAGATATAAAATTGATCTAGTTCAACATGTAGCGGTGCCACATGTACTAACATTAATTCAAGAAATTCCATAATTTTTAGCGACGCAAAGCAAAATCGCTCACAAATTAGCTTAAATCGTGCAATTTCGAGTTGGGCCTTCACCCACAGTGAAGTTATTAAGGAACAGGTGAACAAAAATATTACTGGACTGTTTTTGTCAATGTTACACACTTACCTGTCACAACATCAAAAAGTTCCTCACTGAACCCACTTCGGAGGCATTGAGTCCCTATAAAATATGTTGATTCTTGACGGGCGTACCAGTGGCTTATAGTTCAAAGAAGATCCAACGCAGGGAATTCAAGTCACATCAACCACAATCATGTTACAAATTGTGAAAAAGAAATAGTACAACAATAAATCAGCGGCGTCCATGTAAGAAAGGAGTTATAGGTTGTTAACAGTTGTATATCGATAAATAAGTATAAATAAATAAATAGGTAAACAACTAAATAGCGTAGTTTATAGCAAAGGCTCGGTCCAGACCTAATTTACTGGACTCGTTTTGTAAATTCCGATATTAACTGGGGAAGAGTTGTAGATTCCATTTATTACATGATCCAAAAACCTCGATAAAACATCATTAAATTAACAAATGTGACGTCAAACTAACATCGGCTTCTATAGAGCCTGCGATGACGTTTCACGTAACTATGGGTTGTTTGTCCGCGCAAAGAAATAGTCTCTTATATATGTAAATAAAGACTCTTTGGCGTATATAATGAAATGACTTTCCAGTCTCTTCATTCATTACAGATTGTTGGAAAATTATTGAAAGCCATCGTATTTTGAGACGTAGCGTACAGATTGTAAACATACGACAAACCGGAAGTCAAAGGTCGCCTGGCTCCATTACCTGTTATGCAACGACTATTACATATAACAATTTATAGCAAGGGTTTATTGAATGGAATAAGGGTAGGATCATGTACTAAATGTAAATATGCCGGTAAATGTAAATATAATGGACCTTTCCACAGCTGTCAAACAAATAATTATTAGCAGATATTTTTGACCAATCAGAGACTGAGCCGGTCGATGGCTGCATACAAATTATGATGCCATCTTTCTTCACCCTAATTTGGATATCCATGCATACATTCAGTGTTAAAATGGCTATATTCAAACAACATTTTTGTTGTCAAATCATAATGTGCTGAAATTTCTATTTCCGCCATGATGTTGGAAATTTATCCATGGTTATAACATCGACGTGATCGGTCGCAACGAATTTTGCTCTGTCCGGATATCGGGAAATAATAATAATAATTATTATAAACGGAAATCCACTGATGGCGTTTTAATTTTCTTCTAATTGGTTGTCGATAAGAACAAGAAACGAAGATGGAGATAATGGGAGACACATTGTACTCAATAGACGTACAGGAAATTGAAAAAATGGATGAAGATAATGATGAATTAGCACTACCTGATATGCGAGAGGAAGAGATAAGAGACTATTCGTGGGTGATCGGAAAAGTGAATACGATGAAAAACAAAGGACTCATGGATGATATTCATAACATTGAAGTTAAAAACAAAGGTACTAGGTGTGTGACAATAACAATGGACACATCCAAGTTTGAAAAATATGTTTGTGGGATTACTGAGAAATATTGGGACAATGAATTGCTCGTTGAAAAGGAACATATTGTTTGGAAATGCATATATGATAAATCCACACAAAACATCTTGTCGAAGATCAGCTATGTATACCGAGAACAAAATCAACGAATGTGAAAATGCATATATTTCGGACGACGAATAAGCTCATGATTCAGGTTTCGAAAATCAGTATTCAATGGTGGATAGAAAATCATCTACCTGTTATATACGAGAACGCGTTCGGAGAAAAGGTCAATGGTGATGATATACATGTACTCAGTGAAAGACTTTCGCAGATTGCAACAGCTGTTTCTGCACAAAGCACCACACCTCATATCAAGACACAAACTCTAAAATATGCAGATTCTAAACGGATTCATTTCACAACACCAAAGAGAACAACAAATGGAAACGTTCGGTATATTGGCAAAACATTAATGTTTCCTCCGTCGACGACTAATTTTCTTGCAGCATCGACATTGAAGAAATCAATGGATGAGTTAAGTCTATACTTAGAGGAGATTCATATGACACAGAAGGACCATGAAACTAATTTGGAACAAATAATAAATGATATGAAAGTTCAAATCCAGAACTCCATTAAGGTACGTGTGCAAGATATTGATAGTAGATTGCAAGATTTGGATAAAGAAAATGATACATTGAAAAAGGAGACATTCAAAATCCGGAGGGAACAATCTTCGAAAGTCGATGAAGTAAAGAAAGAAAATGTATTGTTGAAGACAGAAAATAAAAAAAATACGCAGTGAAGTGAATAGCATGATGACAAAAAATAATGAAATGAATGACATTCTCCAGCGTGAAAAGGATTCACCAAAAGCTTATATCGCGAGCAGAGACATCACAATTCAAACCGATAAACCTGTTCAGTCAGAAAACACGAGCACAGTTACGGACAATGGACAGACTGACGACTTGAATGTGATCTCCTCACAATCACTACTTCCGATCGATGTTGCTGCATACGAAATTACCTCGACTGCCATAGCGGAAATGATAAAGATAACGGAATCAGCTACGAATAACAACTTGAATCACCAAAGGCGGAAACTAAACACATACCAGCGCGACTATCGAAAAGAATCCAGACAACTACCATTACATCTCATAGTGGGTGACTCAGTAGTTGGTGGAATCGATCCAGCTCGGATGTCAAGGCAAGGAGAGAGAGAGTATCAACGGTGGTTACACCTGGACAGAGAATTGTGGATCTGAATGAATGGTTGAATAATGATATGCCATTTGTAAATGTTGCGAAAGTTACCATACATGTTGGAGTCAATTCCTGTAGGAATGGAGTGACGACCAGTGTAAAAGAATTGGACGAATTAATGTGCAGCTCGAAGATAAAGTTCCGTGGGTCAGATGTGAGAATCTCGTCAATTCTTCCAACGCTTCACTCTGAGCATATTAATACACTGATATATGACACAAACTGTATGTATGAGGAAGCATGCAGAAAATACGGATTTCAATATATTGACAATGATCATGGGTTTGTGTTCGAGCACAGTGGTAGGGTAAACTGTGAGTTATATAGGGACAATTGGCATCCAAATCGTAAAGGAGCAAGCGTACTGGCTAGAAGAATAAAGCATGCCCAACACGATTGTATCCAGGTGCCGAGTTCTCAGATGGAGCAAGCTGTATGCCGCGAGTATGGACACCAGCGACGACGATACGATGTACAACAGAGAGACCCGAAACTCAGCTGGGTTACACTCGGAGAATCGCAAGTGGGAATTAAATAAAAGAAACAGTTATGGACATTCAAACTCCAGTCTCATTAAACACGGTTCTAATCAGGAAGAAATTCGACCTGATGCTGGTTCAAATGAATTGGCATTTTGTAGACATCAACTTTCAGAGATTTTAAGGTTTATAAATACCAGACACATGCGAGATTGTTGAAACTACTTGAGTATTTAAATGTATTGTCATGTTTATATATCATATTCCACAGTACATAGTTATTGATTTACAACTTTACTGATAATTAACAAATTTAACTACATAATATTTAAAAATTAACAAATTTAACTATATTTTGAAAATTAACTGATTCAACTACATTCCAAGGTAATTCTGTAAATCTTTACATACCGATTACGCGATATGCTAAATCTCGACATTGAACTTTACTTATTTTACTGATAATTAACAAATTTAACTATATTTTGAAAATTAACAAATTTAACTGTATTTGAATATATAGACTTTAAGTTAAGTCTCGAAATAAATTGATAGACGTCAATAGTAAATCTCGACATTGCACAGACAAATGTCAGTATTTGATATTAATTATTCCATTGATGGCTATTTCCATATCGTTTCTTGTTCTGGACGGCATACGAAATTCTCCATAAATATGAATAAACCGAATATTTCATGCAATAGTAGAGGAACAGCGGACTGTTGTAATGGTATCGCGCGACAAAACTTTGCATATACTGCGTGGAATGGACAGGGATTTATTAATAAATCGGAAGACCCGCAGTGTTTGGAAATTATAGACAGATATGATTTTATTACAATCACTGAAACTTGGCATAGGACAGAATCAGAAATCCAAATTCCACATTACCACTGCACTGAACTGAGTCGTAAATGTAAAAATGGACGTTCGATTAAAGGCGGGGTTGCTTTTTACTGCCGTGAACAATACCAGAAATTTATACACCAGATACACATTGTTGGTGATTATGCACTTTGTGTTGAATTTGATGGTTATATTTTCAACATGAAATCTAAACTTATTTTCATTTCCATTTACATTCCACCCGAAAATTCAACATATTGGAAGACAAATGATCATATGGACTCTCAATTTGCTGAACTTGAATCACTTTTGACTAAATTCAACCACAATGATATGGTAATTATGGGTGGAGACTTTAATGCACGAACTGGAAAAATGTCCGACTTTGTTGCAGATGATAATGATGAGCATGTCGTACTACCAAATAATTATACCATTGATGAAATTTCTTCTCATGAAAGTTTAGACGAACAAGTGAATTCGTTTGGCCAACAACTAAGTTCGTTGTGCAGATCCGTTTCATTACGTATTGTAAATGGCAGAATAGTTGGTGACCTTTTAGGAAAGTTTACAAGTCACCAATATAATGGCAGCAGTGTGGTCGATTACGTGTTAATCTCAGATCGATATATACCAGATGTTAAGTATTTTTGTGTCAAGTCCCCCAACGAATTATCAGATCATTGCCCTCTGGCCATGCATTTACAATATAATAAAATCGACGAATCCCATGTGAATAACATATATAGCTACAATAAGCCGGACTTCAATTTCAAGTGGATACTGAGTAGTGCACGTAAAGCTGTTGAGGTCTTAGAAACTTCTGAAATTCAAAATAAATTGTCAAAATTTCGAACCCAATATCATAATACCGAACAATCACATGCTGAACCAGCAGTGGATGAAATTACAACAATTATGCAATTAGTAAATGAGCAAGCGTCCACCAAGGTAAGAAATTTGGGATTAAAAGCAAAAAAGAAACGCCCGTCGTTTGATGAAAGGTGTCGCCATCTAAAATTTAATATGCTGCATATTTCAAAAAATATTAAACATATCCATTTGACAAATCGCTCATAAATAAATTTCATACAGCAAAGAAAATTTACAAGCGGGAATTAAAATATAAACTGAGGTTATTTAACAAAAGTATGGAAGATACGCTCAATGCGATAGAGACTTCTGATCCTAGCGAATACTGGAATATGTTACAAAAGGTTAGGAAAAGCAAGAAACAAAATACGGATGAATTAGATCCTGACTCCGCAGTATCATTTTTCAATGACTTGTATTGCAAAGACGTGGATGGGACATCACATGTCATACATGTACCAAATAGTAAATGCCTTGATATCAAGCATGAAATTAACAATGATGAAATAACAAAGCACGAGGTTCACGAAGATGAAAAGTAAGAAGTCTCCAGGACCAGATAAGATTCGAAACGAACTTCTTAAAGCGGTAGTGCCGATAATCATTGACGATATAACGCGGCTTTTTAACATAGTATATGAATCCTCTCATTACCCAACTGGTTGGAGCGAATCTTTGTTGAAACCAATACACAAAAAGAGGGATAGAAAAGATCCTAACAACTACAGAGCTATTGCATTGAGCAATTCATTAGGAAAGCTGTTCAATAAGGTGATAAACACAAGGCTTTCAAATTATCTTGAAAACAATAATATTATAAGTGAAAATCAGTTCGGATTCATGAAGCACAAAAGTACAATTGATAGTGCATTTATACTCAAAACCATAATAAACCGATATAAAAGAGATGGAAAGCCTTTGTATACTGCATTCATAAATTTTCGAAAAATAATTCTGTTAATAGACCAATATTATTTGAAAACCTGAAGCAGATAGGTATAAGTGGGAATAACTTAAAAATGTTGAAATTATGTATTTGAAAAGTTCATATATGGTAGACACAAAAGCAGGATACGGCCCTGCGAACGTTTCGACGATTGGAGTCCGCCAAGGATATTAATATCACCCACACTATTCAAAATATTCATTGATGATATAAGGTATGCATTTGATCCCTCATGTTCTCCTATCCGATTAGGAGATCAACTGATAAGTCATCTTCTTTTTGCGGACGATTTGGTTTTGTTCTCTGACACAAAAGATGGTCTCCAAAAATGTCTAAATAAACTAGGCGCATATACGCGCGTTAATTGTCTGAGTGTCAATACTGAGAAAACAGAATGTATTGTATTCCGAAAAGGATACACCCGAAATGTGCCAAATTTTCACATAAATGGGGCTATAGTAGATGTCGTAAAAGAGTATAACTACCTAGGTATACCATTTTGTGCCAATGGATCATTTAAGAGGCACAAGCTGAAATGCAACTTAAAGGTATGAAGGCAGTATTCTCGTTGAGAAAGTCTCTTCGAAAACATTCTCTGTTCTCTGTTGATTTGTGGGTTAAACTCTTTGACAAACTCATTAAGCCGATTATTCGTTACGGATGTGAGATATGGGCTTCAGATATAAATTTGAACAGATTAAACACAATACCGTGTGAAATTACTCACATAAAGTTTTGTAAGTCTGTACTCGGAGTTAGCAAACAGGCGTCAAACCATGCAGTTAGGGCCGAGCTCGGGAGATACCCGATAGTGATCGATGCTCTATCCAGAGCTATCAAACACACAAAGCGAATTTCTGAATCAGATCCACATTCACTCATCTATACTGCAGCTATGTCCAGTTATGAATTTGTCATCCCTGAACATGAATCAGTGAGACTCGGCATTCCAAAATTATACGAAATTGTTCCCAAATGCCTCAATTCACAAACAGATAAATGACATTAAAATCAAATTGAAAGAAAGCCACATAGAGAATTATAAAACTGATATTTTCAACGATGACAAATGTTCGGGCGCGAATAAGTTAAGGACGTACCGTGTAGTCAAACAACATTATACACAAGAACCTTATCTTAATATTGTCCAGAATATCGACACAAAAATTATGTTTTGTAAACTAAGAATTAGTAATCATAACTTGGAAATTGGAAACAGCCAAAAGTGTCACTTGATGAAAGAATTTGTAGGAAATGTAACATGGAGGTTGAGAATGAAGAACACTTCCTAATGCGCTGCAACACATATGATAAGATGCGTAAACACTTCTTTTGTGAGATTGGGATGATGAGTGATAAATTTATTGGATTGAATGATGGCCAAAAATTCCAATACGTAATGCAAAATAACGAGCCTCATACATGCAACATAATCTGCAACATGGTCGGACATTTTTCAAAGAAAGGTCAGATTCTGCTGATATAATAATGAAATAGTTACTACAGTATATGTATTATGTTGAATCATTGTTGACATTGTTATATATATTTATTATTTTGACATCGGTCTCGTGTGGACGTTTTATGTCATTAAACTATCTATCTATCTATCTACCTTGCTTTTGCATGACACTTGTCATAAACAATTAAGGACGAACAGAAAATATGGTCTCTGGTGTAGCTATGTATATAAACGAGCAGGATCTGTCTGTTGGCAATTTTTCTCCCAGACCCCCGGAACGATTTAAACCAAATTTGGTGTGGCGAATCGGGCGTTCCCTGGTGCTGTTAAAACGGCGTTTGTTTTTTTAAATTTGAATTGTTTTGTTTAAATAAAAGTTTATTTTAATTTGTTTGTTAATTGTTAAATTGAGTCAGCAGTTCAATCTAAAAACTTACAATAATTAAATTAGTTATTTAAAAGAAACTGTAATTGAAAATTAAAATTGAAAATTAAAAATTAAAAATTTAAATTGAGTGAGCAGTTCAGTCTAAAAAATACAATAATTAAATTAATTTTATTAAAAATAATTTCATTTATAAAACTTTAACATTTTTAATTAAAATTAAAACTTTCAATGTTAAATTGAGCAAGTAGTTAAATCTAAAAACATTCAGAAATATATTTTTTGTGGAACTAAATAAACTTTGATTACAAAAAAAAATTAAACTTTAAAATTTAAATTAAAAATTAAAAATTAAAATGTTAAATTGAGCAACGAGTTCATATAAAATATTCAAAAAATATATGTAAACAATGCGCACCGATGAGACTATTCCAGCTAGTTTTAACACAGGGCAAGCGTGGCTTATTGTTAGTGGGCGGTACTACCACTGTGGGTGTGGCCTCTGTGGAAAGCTTCATTGTAAAATAATGCCGTGCCCCACAGGGGGGGGGGGGGGGTCGTGAACAAATTTACACATACAGGGCCCAAAACAAAAAATACAGCCCTTTGCTACCCACCCACCCTTTTTGTGCAAAAAAAAATATTTTTTTCCGCCTGATTGTTTGGACCCACCCCCTAAAATAAGAAAAAAATCATTTTAAATCTAATCAAACAAAATCAAAGGTAAGTTTTAAATTGGTCCGTTTCTGGCAGATGTTATCATTTCATTTGATTAGGATGAATATTATTTATGCTGGCAAAAGTATCAAACAATTGAAAAACTATCAACGGTTATGATGTTGTTTTCGACATTGAAAAATACATTTTGAAATAAAAAGTGTTTTATTCTACAGTATGCACAGATATTGTGAGGTAATATTTATAGTGCCAATAAGCCAACATTGTTTTTAATTTTTACATAAATAATCCAGTTAATAATTAATGACTTCTTCACTGTTGTTCCCAAAAAGGTGCCACCAACCATCATATCAGAACACCTTATTGCCATACCTGCAATGACAGTTATATAGTATATAAGTATCACTCTTTGGAGCCAAATAAACAGGCTGGCATGTTTATTTTTTAATTTGAGGTATTTTGTTAGCCAGCACTCTGCAGCACTAGTATTATTTGGTCATTAGACTTGCCAGAGTGAAAATGCCAGCACTATCAGGCACTATTCAATATTAATTTGAGGTGAAATGCAAACCAGCACTCCTATTCAGTCATCACTTTTATTTGGCACCAGAGAGTGCTTTATCTTATACCTACACATGTTCTTAAGTGTTGGTTAAGGTCATAATATATGTTAGAACACATTTATTAGTGAAAACAACTTAAAACAATGTCCATAATGTGGATTGAATTTTTTTTTCCAGGCCTCTGAGATGCACCCACCCCGCCCGGTATAGGTATGTTTTTGGAAGATCTCCCCTGTATTACTTATATCTTATACCTACCCTGTTCCTAAGTGTCTGTAAAGGCCATAACCTGCCTTAGAACACAATTATTAATGAATATATTTGAAAACAACTTAAAACATGGGCAAAAATGTGAATAGAAAAAAATTAGCACACACTCATTTTTTCGGGCCTCTTCGTACCCACCAATCCCGGCCCTGTATGATAAAACTTTTGTGCGACCCCCCCCCCCCTGTGCCCCATCCATCTCATGCCGACATCTCTGGCACATAATTGCATCAGATTATAACCGACGGTGTACTACATTGCATGGATAGACTCCAGTGTTAGCTATAACAGAAGTACTAACAGATAATTGGTGTGATCATCACGACATGGGTTCCCATGCGAAATATATTAATCTCGGAGTCCTAATCTACCACATAATGCACATAAATGCGTTATATATGTAGTTGCACCGGGAGCCCAAAACAAAGAGCACACGCTCCGAGTTTCGAATGTACGCTTCATTGTTATAAACAAGACTATTATTAGTATAAGTACACGCACGAGGTCAGTCGTCAATCAAGATGTTTATTGCGCGGGTCCATTGTGCGAGTGGCAAAATTAATGATGGCAGGTTCATGACCGATTGAAGCCTAGTTAACAGCCATGTCTTTTATCGGAAATGTGGTTCCGTTGCCAATTAACTATATGTCGCGTCCGTAAGTACATTCACTTTCGTATCACCAGGGACTATATTTACAACATGTACTAAATGTAAACGTTATAGGGCACGACGTGCATCACTGGGAACGACAAGGGAATATTGTCGCTTCGTACAGTTTGTATGTACCTAAGACGTTCAAGATTGTATATCGTTCCCTGAACCTTCTTCTGGGGTATACAATAGTACTTGAGAGAGAGACAGACATAGATGGATAGACAGAGAGAGAGAGAGAGAGAGAGAAAGAGAGCGAGAGAGATGGAACGAGAGAGAGAGAGAGAGAGAGAGAGAGAGAGAGAGAGAGAGAGAGAGAGAGAGAGAGAGAGAGAGAGAGAGAGATGCATACAATAATACTTGAGAGAGAGACAGACATTCAAAGTGAGAGCGAGAGGTATACCATAATACTTAAGAGATAGAGAGAGAGAGGCATATATAGATAGATATACATTCAGAGAGAGAGAGAGCGAGAGAGACAGAGAGAGAGAGAGAGAGAGAGAGAGAGAGAGAAAGAGAAGAGAGACAGAGATATATATAGAGAAAGAGAGTGAGAGAGAGGTATATAATAATAAGTGAAAGAGAGGACGACATAGAGAGACACCCAGAGAGAGAGAGAGAGAGAGACAGATGGAGAGAGATAGAGAGAGAGAGAGAGAGAGAGAGTGCGCCCGGGCGAGAGCGAGATAGAGAGGCTGAGGGAGAGGGAGGTATATAATAATACTTGAGAGAGACAGGCATAGAGATATAGACATTCAGAGAGAGAGAGAGAGAGAGAGAGAGAGAGATGGTGAGAGAGAGGGCTATACGATAATACTTGAGAGAGATAGAGAGAGAGACAGACAAACATTCCAAGTGAGAGAGAGGTATACCATAATACTTGAGAGAGACAGGCATACATAGAGAGCTAGACATTCCGAGAGAGAGAGAGAGAGAGATAGAGAGAGAGAGAGAGATAGAGAGACAGAGAAGAGAGACATATATATAGATAGCGATAGAGAGTGAGAGAGAGGTATATAATAAGTGAGAGAGATGACGACATAAAGAGGCACTCAGAGAGAGAGAGAGAGAGAGAGCGAGAAAGAGAGAGAGAGAGAGAGAGGGGGGACGAGAGAGAGAGAGAGGGGTATACAGTAATACTTGAGAGAGAGAGAGAGAGATAGATATATATACAATCAAAGTGTGTGAGAGAGACGTATACCATAATTCGAGAGAGAGAGAGAGAGAGGCAGACATACTTAGAGAGAGATAGACATTCAGAGAGAGAGAGAGAGAGAGATAGAGAGAGAGAGAGAGAGAAGAGAGACAGAGATATAGATAGAGAAAGAGAGAGAGGTATCCAATAGTAAGTGAGAGATGACATAGAAAGACTCTCAGAGCGAGAGAGAGATAGAGAATAGAGAGATAGATTGATAGACATTCAGAGGGAGGGAGGGAGAGATATGTAGACATTCAGTGAGTGAGAGAGAGAGAGAGAGAGAGAGAGAGAGAGAGAGAGAGAGAGAGAACAAAGAGAGCGAGTGAGATAAATAGAGAGAAGGACTCAGTGTTAGTGTTCAATGCTTCAGATGTGCTTGTTTCAGTGAGTGTGAACACTTTCTCATTTCTCATCTAAATGGCCATTTGTCGATCGGTATGGCACATTGGAATTGAAATCCGCACCAACCCAGACTGCGATAATCTTATTCACGACCTAACCATATCGGCTACGGGGACATCCTTAAAAGGAATGGAACACAGTGTCATGACAACGTGCGTGATACGTCTAGTCCATGAGCAGCCATGCAGCAGTCTTTACTGTAGTCTCGTTCCTGGCCCATCCAGCTCCGCTCACCGTTCCGTTCCTCTCCACGACCTTTCGCAGGATGCCGATGACGTCACGAAGTAGAGACATAGAGCTTGCGTCCGGTCCATCTTTAATATAGATACCGTTGACAGAAAGTTGTTCGGTGCTGTTCCGAGTAAACTCATGGAACGTACCCAGATATTTGATCACCAAAAAAGGATATCTCATGCACGTCATGGCATGCAATGCCGATAAAAACGCATTTCTTTCATATTTTTTTTTGGTGGATTGAATTACAATGGAGATAAACGTACCCTGTTTCGTTGGGTATTCTGGGATATTAGTAGGAAAACAGTTTTTGAGCTCCACGCGGCTTGGGTGGTGGACCGACCGGAACCCTTGGTGGTCCGGGGCTAGCCAAAAGAAACGTGCAGGCAATGCCAAAGAAGAAGAAAAGTACCCCTTCACGCCACCACAGGGACGCCGACAGGAGGGCCAAGTGGAAACACGAGAGAGCTGAGAGACGCCCAACAACGTCATCCCACTTGGCCTATACCGTCAGTGACAGTGCAGACTCCTTCGTGGATTTCATGGAATTTTTTTCGATGGCTAGACAGTCTGTATATATAATTACCGGGCTTAATTTCAGGCATCAATAATTTTTGTTGTTTTAATCGTCATTACTCAGTCGGTACGGTGCATATAACATTAGGCCGGCATAGTCGCTTAGCGATAAAGGATTGCTGGTTCGATTCCCGATGAGATTTGTGATCCAAGCAAAGGAATTGGGTAACATGACTCGTGTATGTTGGCAAGTTTGTCATTTGTTTAGCATGTGTTTGTGGTTTCTATGTGCAATGACTTTATTATACATACTCAATGAAGGAATGTGAATAGCATTTTATCAAATTAGCTATGAACTTTTCTTTCTCTTTTTCTTTGGTTATCGCTTTTCCGAAAAAGGGGGTCATGCTGCTGAACGTTGTGGTGATTCCCAGCTCGGCTCTTCTGATGATGTCTTCGTGTCTTTATTTTTCTGTTTCTTATAGTTCTGATTTCCGTCGGTAATCTCAATGGAGTAATGTCATTGCGTGGTCCTTTATCTGCTATAATAAGCCTATAAATACGTGAGGTGGCAGATCAGCTATACTCAAACAAACCAAACCGTACATCCTTGAACCTATCTGCATATAATTTATATGTCCTTCAATGTTTCATACGCACATGCCTCAAGTGTGGGTTGTGCATAATTGTTTATCGAAACTGACATCTGCTCACGCATGCGCACATGATTAATAAAGCTAGTACAATGTTAAAGCCGGTAAACGTTTCTTTCGAACATTTAAACTGTCAAAAACACATAGCACGTCATTACAGTATATATATGGCGTACCACATGTTGTGGGCTGAATGTGTGTTACTTGTCATGCATGTTGTCAATGGCAACGGGTACTCCGTAATTATATACATTATTTACATGCCCTTATACGATTCGACCAGTCAAGTTGACGCGGCTTAACTCCATACACATGTACACTGAACGCGGACTACTTGTGGGGGTTGAGAGGGTTTGACCCTTGTCCACCCGAATATCAAATACCGATTATATTTATGGCATTTATATCAGAAAGGGACGAATGTGTTAAAGGGGTACTGTACACTAAATCCGGCAAGTTATGGGACCATCTCCTTTTATAGTCAACAGAATATTTACAACAATGAATGAATTTGAGCCATGGATTAGTGCAAAAATATACTCATTGCTCAATGAACAATTGCAAACAAAATGGTAATTATATTGAAAATGAATTTATTACTCCAGTCATAAATTAATTTTCATTCTAATTACCATGTTGTTTTACATCGCTCATAAAGTAAATGCGTGCATTTTGCACTCATCCATGGCTCAATTTGATTCATTTGTTGCATATTTTCTGTTGAGTATAATAGGAGATGGTCCCATAAATGGCAGGATTTAGTGTACAGTACCCCTTTAAGAAAATAAAAAAATACAAGACATCATAGTAATTTCACACCAATTGTAGTTTTCACATACATATATATACATATAGCCCGTCTGTGTTACATTAAATAGTGGTCGGTGATTGGTCAACTGTAAATTGTGCCACCGGTTTTATATCCAACTAGCAGATTAGCAGGTCCCATGGCTTTGGTCGATCCATTAATTTTTGTTTTTCAAGGTAACCCCGTACGCCAAATAACCCGACAAAAATATTCCCCGTCCCGAGTTGACCATACATAACAAATTTCACGTCGATGTCACCGCTGACGGCCGATATATCGCCCAATGTCATTTGTGGGTACCCGTTTCAAGGTCAAAGTCGCCTCTCCCCCGTCCCTTGGCAGCCCTAGGTAGGAAAGTTCGTCTCGATATCCCCAGTTTCCGAGACGGTCGATTGAGCCGTATTTATACTCGTGTATATAAACGCTCTTTAACAACGACACCGCATATACGAACGCTCTTTAATCATTAACCCATCAATTCCAACGACGGTGGCAGGGCGAAGGGCGAAGGAGTGCTCGGACGTTCGCAAAAGCGGTGCGATGACACTTCTCGTGGCTTTTTACCCTTAGATAGGAAGTTTGGGCTCAATCGGTCGAGCCGTTTTCGAGTCTATAAAGGATATATATATATACACGGAAGTCTCAAAATACATAGTAGACTAGCAGGTTAGCCCGCCAATGGCGTGGTTCGTGTCATGGCTTTGTTCGAAAAAACAATTGCAACAGCTTCCGAGACACGTATGCTGCACCTAGTTTCGTCGAAATCCACCAGTTTTACCCGATTTGACCTTGAAGTGATCATTTTCAAGGTCAAGGTCAGGTCGGGGTGACAATTTAACCCGTCCATGACACTTCCCGTGGGTAGCAAGTATGAGCTCAATCGGTTCGAGTCGATAAAGGCCACACACATATATATCATTTGTGGGTACCCGTTTCAAGGTGAAGATCACCTCGGGCGGAAAAACTGACCGTATGAAAATCTCCCCCGTTCCTAGGAAGCCCGTAAGTACGTAAGAATAACACAACACGCTCATGTCTGGATACAGTCACGCTCACGTGTGGACCCAGATGTAAGAATCACATTACACGCATACGCTCTTTATCAACGACACTGCGGATACGAACGCTCTTTAACTATCAACGCGATTAACTCCACAGTGCCGTTTTTTGTGACTGGGTGTGGAGAATGTGTGCTCGGATCTTCTCGAAAACGCCGCGACGACCATTCCAGTGGGTTTTTACCCTTAGCTTGGAAGTTTGATCTCGATCGGTGCAGCCGTTTTCGATTCTATAAGTATATATATAGACACATATATATTTATATACGGAAGTATCAAAATATATAATAGACTAGCAGGTTAGCCCGCCACTGGCGGCAATCGTCAGAAACATGACAATTTTTAATTTTAATAATTAATTTTTGTAATGAATTTTTTTATTTAAATTTTTGTTTTCAATGAGTTAATTGTGCCTTTTTAATTTTTAATTTAATTTTTTTGTTTTTCAATTTTACCCGATTTGACCTTGAATTGATCATTTTCAAGGTCAAGGTCAGGTCGGGGTCACAATTTAACCCGTCCATGACACTTCCCGTAGGTAGCAAGTTTGAGCTCAATCGGTTCGAGTCTATAAAGGACACACACATATATATCATTTGTGGGTACCCGTTTTCTCCCCCGTTCCTAGGAAGCCCTAAGTACGTAAGAATCACACAACACGCTCATGTCTGGATACAGTCACACTCACGCCCGGACCCAGACGTAAGAATCACACTACACGCATACGCTCTTTATCAACAACACTGCGAATACGAACGCTCTTTAACGATCAACGCGATTAACCCCAATCGAGGTCAATCGGTCCAGCCGTTTTCGATTCTATAAAGTATATATATACACACATATATATATATATATATACACACATATATACGGAAGTCTCAAAATATATAGTAGAAGATAACACACACACTCCCAATAACACACAGACCGTAACACGAACATGACGTCACAAATTGTTGACATAACCTGACTTAGTCAATAAAAGCGGTCAGCATAATAATTGGGCGTGCTTTTCAAAGTTCAGACGAATTGCATCTGAAGCCAATTATTTATATCGACCACGTTATCGTTGCTAATTTCTTGGAAATCTTATATTGGGCTGACTTAATCTGCTGCGTGGGTTAGTTTCAAATTCTCGGCATATTTTGTGAAACAAATTAAAATACACTCAGCTTTTTATGGGAATAAATCATCAAAAAGCTATGTATACAAAAATTTATGTAGTGGGTATGTGTTATTGTGGGATACGGTGCTGTGGTTGTTGTAATGTGCCAAAAGACCAAGCGCCGTATCCCACAATAACACACACACCAACTACATTAATTTCTTTATTATTCCGGTAAATGTAATTATAATGCCCATAAATGCATTATATAAGGATTAACTGTCATGTCGAAGGGTTTTACATACAAGTTATGACCACTTACCTCACGGTTACATCTCCATAAAAATAGTCCACATGACAGTTAATCCTTATATTTATATACATTTAGCGAAAAAGCCACTTATGTAAATGTATTTAAATCGAAAAGTGTATCGTGACAAAAACAGCCCAAAATACCCAATAGCAATACCAATACCAAAAGTTAATAGGAACAATTTCTCTTCATATTGAAACCCGATGATGTATTAAGTCAATCTTGCGCGAGTCCAAATGCGCCCAAAACATTACGCGTTCGTCTTTCCAAACCCAATGACGTATCGATGTTGTTATGAGTTTGGTGTTATGAGGCGTTGCGCATTCACCGAGAAATAACTGCAACTAGCCACGTGGGCGCCGACCAATCAGAATGCTGGATTTAGTGATGACAACACTTAGTATGTAAATATATGTAGTTGAATCGGAATCCCAAAACCACAAGCACGTGCACGGCACGAGTTCCGAACGTACGGTTCGTTGTTATAAAACAAAATACTATAATTAAATGAAGTAAAAGGACACGTACAAGATCAGCCAAACATCAAGATGTTTATTGCGTCGGGTCCATTAACGTCAGTTGCAAATGATGGCAGGTTAGTGACGATTTAAGCTTGGTTAACAGACATCTCTGTTATCGGAAATTTGGCTCCGTTTCCAATTACGTATATGTCGCGTCCGTACGTATCACCACTTTAGTGTCCTCATGACATGGCGGTACATCATTGGAAATGCTGGGGGGGGGTGTCCACCTTGAGAATTTCCAACTGCACCCCCCCCCCCTTGAGTCGGAATCGCACCAACACAACTTTTTGCATAATTCCATTTGCACCCCCCTTGAGTCGGAATCGCACCAACACAACTTTTTGCATAATTCCATTTGCACCCCCCTTCTACCTCATGCTCAGGCCTAATTTCCTATATATTCATAAGCCATGCTTCTATTTTCCCAGTATGAAAACATTAAGATATTTTAACCTGAAAATTGACCCCAAAAAAAAACAACTAGTGATCTAATTCCAGACAAATGCACACAACTACCGACAACAGACCAGGAAACACCGGGCCGACCATGGTTGTTCGGCCCGGTGTGAGAAAATCTTGAAAACTATACAAGAAAATCGCAAATCCTAGCATCTAGACTAGCCTCAACTGAAGCTTTCCTAGTGTTGGCAATTTCAAACCTCATGCCTCCCCTCAGGTTGGAAAATTCTTCAACTGATGACCATTTATGTCTACAAGTTTGACCAAATGTAGTAAAATATTGCTAAACTAATTAGCAGTTTTTGTATTGGCCATGTGGATGGGGCAATGACACACCGGGCCGACCATGGTTCGGCCCGGTGTGCGAAAATTTTGAAATCTGAACAAGAAAATCGCAAAATCCTAACATCTAGACTAGCCCCAAGCCTTCCTACTGTTGGAAATTTCAAACCCTACACCCCCACTTAGGTTGGAAAATTTCCAACTGATGATAATTTCAATGACAATGTTGACCAATTGTATGACAATATTGTTTCCTTAAATTAACTAGAAGTTTTTGACTGGCCACGGGGGAGGAACCAGGACACAAGCTTTCCAAGTGTTGGAAATTTCCAACCTGTCACCTCCTTAAGGTTGGAAAATTTCCAACTGATGACCATTTCTGTCAAAAATTTTGACCAAAAATAGGAACATATGCAAATATTGGTCGAAAAACAATAAATTCCCCCCAATAAATTGTTTTTACCTGAAATTAGGAATTTCCAACTATTGAAAATATAGCTCTCTGCTCACACCCCCATCTAGCCACATCCCTGTATGCACCCAAGGCAGCAGTACATGATTTCTGGCTATTTTCACCATTTTGGGGGGGGGGGGGTACTGTACTGCAACATTCTGCTGCACCACGGTCATTGATAAAAAAATCACATGAGTGCTTGGTTAGAATATACAGAAATGGTCAGAACATTATCTTCCTGCATGTGACAGGAATTGTCACATCACAAGTTGAATTATATATATTAGACTGATTTGGAAAAATCTTAATTTTAACCATTTTTTGATGCCGAGATTGGTCGTCTTCGCCCCATAGCTAACCACGACAGTGAATGTCAGTCTACAATCACCATAGCTAACCACGACAGTGAATGTCAGTCTACAATCACCATAGCTAACCACGACAGTGAATGTCAGTCTACAATCACCATAGCTAACTACGACAGTGAATGTCAGTCTACAATCACCATAGCTAACCACGACAGTGAATGTCAGTCTACAATCACCATAGCTAACCACGACAGTGAATGTCAGTCTACAATCACCATAGCTAACCACGACAGTGAATGTCAGTCTACAATCACCATAGCTAACCACGACAGTGAATGTCAGTCTACAATCACCATAGCTAACCACGACAGTGAATGTCAGTCTACAATCACCATAGCTAACCACGACAGTGAATGTCAGTCTACAATCACCGTAGCTAACCACGACAGTGAATGTCAGTCTACAATCACCATAGCTAACCACGACAGTGAATGTCAGTCTACAATCACCATAGCTAACCACGACAGTGAATGTCAGTCTACAATCACCATAGCTAACCACGACAGTGAATGTCAGTCTACAATCACCATAGCTAACCACGACAGTGAATGTCAGTCTACAATCACCATAGCTAACAACGACAGTGAATGTCAGTCTACAATCACCATAGCTAACCACGACAGTGAATGTCAGTCTACAATCACCATAGCTAACCACGACAGTGAATGTCAGTCTACAATCACCATAGCTAACCACGACAGTAAATGTCAGTCTACAATCACCGTAGCTAACCACGACAGTGAATGTCAGTCTACAATGACCATAGCTAACCACGACAGTGAATGTCAGTCTACAATCACCATATCTAACCACGACAGTGAATGTCAGTCTACAATCACCAAGCTGATATAATGTTACCCCCACACCATAGCTTACCACGACAGTGAATGTCAGTCTACAATCACCAAGCTGATATAATGTTACCCTCACACCATAGCTAACCACGACAGTGAATGTCAGTCTACAATCACCAAGCTGATATAATGTTACCCTCACACCATAGCTAACCACGACAGTGCATGTCAGTCTACAATCACCAAGCTGATATAACCTAGATATATGTAAGCGATATTACAAAATGAAGAAAAGTTACCGTATCAATTTTGAAAGCTGGCCTAAAGAGAGAGAGAGAGAGAGCTAGAGAGAGAGATATATATATAGAGAGAGAGATATAGAGAGCGAGAGAGAGAGCGAGAGAGAGAGAGAGAGAGAGAGAGAGAGAGAGAGAGAGAGAGAGAGAGAGAGAGAGAGAGAGAGTTAAGCAAATATGAAGAGAGAGAGAGAGAGAGAGAGAGAGAGAGAGAGAGAGAGAGAGAGAGTTAAGCAAATATGAAGCAATGAACACTCATACTGTGTCCGTGCCTCCATAACTCTGACATATATATATCAAGCAAGCAAGCACATTTGAAATAATGAACGGGAGCGCAGGTCCACCTACGTTATTTATATCAGAGAGGGACGAATGTTGTTAAGAACATATGGAATACAATACATGATAGTAATTTCACACTAATTGTAGTTTTCACATAGTACATGATTCTGCTGAAGTGATGTCCAAAATTCAACATATCAAGCTGAATAGCTGGTTCAATGGAATGGAATTGTTTATTGCTCGACACGAATTAACATGTTACATGCAAAATATATATAGATTATTACATATCTATATACAAATGGAGCAAAACTATCAATTCAATGCATGGGAATAAATCAATTTCACACATGTATATATACAATTTTGCATTGTGCCTGCCCCGCTATACTCTATCTATATAGTAATTTAATTATTGTGGCTGGGGCACCACACACAGTGCGCACCAACAACGAGAACGCAGAGAGGCGAGGATAAACCTCCCTGTATTAGACAAATAGGATGTGGTTGGGTATAAGAGACTGAACCTCATCAAAATGCGTCAGTTGGACTCAGAATAATCCATATTTGAACAATTTAGTAATTTATAAAACAGATAACACAATAACATAATTATTAATATTCATTGGTGGGAAATGTTCGTATAATAAGTTCAACAAATCAATTCGAAGAAAACAACTCGTCAATGAGTATTTAGTATAGAAAAGGTTCATGTAAACAACGGAAGATTACCACCATGCGCATTACCTCGGTTAATATTTGAGAGGAGGTCAAGGCCGTCTCGCGACGAACTATAAGCTCTTGGGGAGCGACACAATAGAAAAATTCTTACCGGCCGCTGCCCGATTCATGGAGAAGATAATGCTCCATTGATTATAACGAACACAAATATTAGGTTAACTGTGCTTATTAAGGAATAATCTTCATGATTGGGATATATTAACACATTGTGGCGAATCAATCACAAACATATAAATCGCGAAATGATTTATATCAGATTGTGATCAACACCAATGTTTTTAATATTGTGTATGTATATCAGAAAATGAAATTGTTCTTTTAATAGTACAACGGAGGTTATATGAATACAAACATGAGATTGGAGATGAACTACACTATTTGATAGATTGCCAGTGTCTTGACCAGTCAAGAGAAAATTATTCCCAGTATTTTCTAGGTTAAAAGAGGAACAGGTAGCAACCACCTGTCAGGAGCAGCTTGATAAATCTGCCACAACCGATACACTACTTAAGCTTTTTTAATAACACATACATGGAAACTTTATGGAATACATGCAACGAATGGTCTATAATTAACGTACATATTAACCCTTTACCCAACAGAACGGCCCTGTGCCAATGCATTCTCTTATATATGCGAGTCGACCATAGGTCGCCTCGCATATATAAGAGAATGCATTGGCTTAACACATTAAAAATTATAAAATTGTTAAAGAATGTAAGAAAAAATGGTAAAAAGTAAAAAGGCCAATGCATTCTCTTATATATGCGAGGCGACCTATGGTCGAATCGCATATATAACATAATGCATTGGCACAGGGCATAACTGTAACCATCACAATGTGTTCAATGAGCCGGTTCCAATGATATCCATATTTGTATGTTGTTATTGAGACAGACCGAAGATATTTTAGGCTGTTGAAGCTTTATTTGGGCGTTTTTGGCCGGTTTGTTGGGTAAAGGGTTAAGTAAATATGCTTCACCATTTAACATAAATTGTTATGCGCACGTGCCAGGGGATAGGTATTGTTATTGTAACCTGCTCTGTCTCTGAACCATATATGTTGGATGAGAGAATAATCCTATCTATATAGATTGTAGATTGATATTTCTTGCATTTGTCGACCAGTCGTTTAACTCCTTCAAAAAAAATAAAAATAGGGACAATCTTTATTTCCCGATACACTCCCATTGAGGGTTTACAACCCTTTACCCAACATAAGGGCCCTGTGCCAATGCATTCTCTTATATATGCGAGTCGACCATAGGTCGCCTCGCATATATAAGAGAATGCATTGGCTTAACACATTAAAAATTATAAAATTGTTAAAGAATGTAAGAAAAAATGGTAAAAAAGATTTTTTTTAGGCCAATGCATTCTCTTATATATGCGAGGCGACCTATGGTCGACTCGCATATATAAGAGAATGCATTGGCACAGGGCATAACTGTAACCATCACAATGTGGTCAATGAGCCGGTTCCAATGATATCCATATTTGTATGGTTTTATTGAGACAGATCCAAGATAATTTAGGCTGTTGCAGCTTTATTTGGCCGTTTTTGGCCGCTTTGTTGGGTAAAGGGTTATCACCTTACATACATGCGACATGGGCGGAGGGGCGGGGGCTAACTGAAAATGATATCGGGTGTGTTGTTGCAACGCAGGCAATTAGGCCGCTACAAGTGAAGTGTTGTTTCCAGGCCACTTAAACCTGTATATATACTAAGGCCACGGTTACTGCTGTTATTTGTTGTTTTGTGTGGTTTGTTGTGTAAAAACCTGTGATGCTACTATTAATACAAGAATATCATTGTTTCGTCACCGGGAACTCCTCATAACCATATAACGGATGTTTCTGTGGACACGTTTGTTGCAAACCTGAGATCAAAAGTGCGGCGTGATTGTAAAACAGTTTCATCAATCTACCAAGAAGAACTACGCTTTACCGACGAAATCGATTCGATATTGATCAGCAAAGTGCCAACATTTTATAGTTTGAAACCCTCGTTATACCGTTCTCGTGTCAAAACCACACCAGCTATTCCGAAAGCCCGTTCCGAGATCAACGAACTATATGACAACCTTCTGGGTAGAGGGCGACCACAGAATAACTACGTGGAACCATTTTGACACCGTTATATGGACCAAGGACCGCGAAACCACGTAGAATGGTGGAACCGGAAACTACAAGCGACTTACAAATATAGCCGATTTACACGAGGTTGCCATGGCATTAAAGTGTTTCTACGGTGAAATTATATAATAAAATAAAGATTTACTTAAATCTCATGGAAAATATCAAAAGTGAAAATGCACTTTGAGTTGTAAATATAAAGGAGGAGGTCAAGTGACCAGTTTTGAATGGGGATTTCCATGCAAATCTCCCCAGCAAAAGTTATATATGAAGCAGTTGTCTGGGAAGTTGGAACTAAAGCAACCATATAATCAAACAGACATAACAGTTAACTGGCGGCTGGGCTTAGTAAATAGACAATTTTTGCTATAAATTTATTTTTGAGAATTTTTTCTGGAATTACTTGACCTAGTTTTGAAAAATCAATAAAAAATAAAATAAAAAATAAATACATCAACATTCTAATGGAACAATTTCCAAGCCGACCCGCCAGATAAATGTGTACTGTTTTCAATATACCGCACAAAATCACACCCATAAATATTTGCAACTCTGTAACTTTTGCTGCGGAAATTTTGCATGGAAATGCCCATTCAAAATTGATCACTTGACTTCCTCCTTAAACATTAGGGACCGTATAGAAATTTTCCAAGACGTCGTGTGTGTTGCAACGACAAACTACATGCACCTACATTCAACATTCATTTCCCACCAATGTGGCGTGTCAATAATCATGTTGACGGCCTGCTTGTGGTCTGCCTGGTGACTGTGTAGTGTGGTCTGCCTGGTGACTGGGTAGTGTGGTCTGCCTGATGACTGGGTAGTGTGGTCTTCCTGGTGACTGGGTAGTGTGGTATTCCTGGTGACTGGGTAGTGTTGTTTGCCTGTGACTGGGTAGTTTGATTGCATGCTCGCCTCTCAGAATCAGCTAGCCACCGAACGACCATGCACAAACGCCACATTAGACCCGGTTTGACTGGGCCATCAATGTAGGTTTAAACCAGATATAAATTCGGAGGTTATAACTGGTGATGACGATTCGGGCCCTTAACCCAGTGCAGCAATAAATAGCCTGTGCCAGAGCATTCTCTTATATATGCATAGAGAATGCACTGGCTCACACGGTCAAGGTAAAAGTGTTAGGCCAATGTATTGTCTTATATATGCGAGGCTCCCAAATGGGATACTCGCATATATTATAAGAGAATGCATTGGCTTAGGGGTTTTCTCAAAATTTCAGGAAGCCCAAGTCATGGAAGGGTTAAGGATTTAGTTTTCTTCCAGCTCTGATTAAGGGTCAATCCACACCGGGCGCGAGCGCGCGATTTTTACGGCCATTTTCTGTCGTCCGTAAAATGTCGTTCCAACACCTCTCCATACTTGTACATAACGGCCCACCACACTGACCAGGGGAGCCCACTTTAATCCAACTGTAATTATATGTCACGTATATCGATCTCTCCTATACTTGGAGGTAATAAAGATATATCTTGTGTAGATAATCGGTTGAGTGCATCATTTACAGGCAGGTCACAATGTATATGGACATTTTAATCAGAATTTGCTAACTCATTTCAAACTCATTAAATTGTCAAATATAGTATGTGAAGTGGAGTGGTGCACGGGCTTCCTAAATTCTCATAGAAATTGCGTTTAATTGAATTTCATTCTATAATTCCAGTTTGTTACCTTTGTTATCGCGTCGACGAATGAATGTGTCGCCTTCAAATTGGAAGAATACGCGTGTTTAAATATCCTATTTGGCAGCGACCCAATAATCCCGCTGGTTTGCCACAAAGCGAGAAATCGAAGAAGCATAAAATCACTGCTGTGATCGCATCGTGGTCAGCGAGTCAGTCGCTTGTGGTGTGAACATAAAAATCGCGCGCTTTGAACTGCAACGGACGACAGAAAGCGGCCGTTATTACCACGCGCTCGCGTCCGGTGTGGATTAACCTAAAGAAGAACAACAATAACTCGGTCGCCAAACGCGTGGGATCGCTTCACGATGACTTCATTATCTCCTCATAATTTTAATTCACAGCATCTCCTCAATTAATTCTCTATTACCGTGGGCTATAATTTGTGACATGCGTGTTTATATCGTACTTAGGGCACATATTGTAATTACCCATAAATATAAATCTGACATCAGTTTGCAGATATATATATTTCGTGAATCAGAACAATGCTTACCTAATTTAAACTAACCACCCACAAAGCGATTAGAATCTGCTGACTAAGCAGACTAATAAGGCGTAAGAAATTATCCCTATATGGTATTACAGGCGGTACGCATATGCCATATACGGCGGTGGCTTCCATTATGAAAATATATTACGAAACAACAAAATAATTGCTTGTTTAAATGTTAAATAGCGTCATTATTCGTTATTTACACCTGATCCATTGTTCTGACGGGGGCCTCGGTGGCTCAGTCGGTTGGGGTACAACTACAAGCCGTCTCGCCCTTCAGCGCTGGCGATGAGGGTTCAAATCCTGATGTTTCCATCATGGACTATGTAACTCGAAATCGTTATCTGGTGGAGTTGCCAGTTACTCGCCGATGGCCGGTGGTTTGCCGCACATGCTCGGCGAGTTTATCAGCCATTGAAATCACTGTTAGATTCGCCGTAATTGTGCGGATTTCCCCCACCACTAAAATATCGTGATATGTGACCCGCCATATCAAATCCAGTCGGAAGTCGGGATTTTTTTTACCATAGGCGACCTATGGTCGACTCGCATATATAAGAGAATGCATTGGCCTAACAATTTTTTATCATTTTTTTTAAATAAATGTTTCTTACAATTTTTAGGAAATAAAATAAAAAACATCCATTACCCTGCAGGGAGCCCCACACATATATAGAAGCATATATAAGAGTGTCGTCTGTTCATGTTTGTCTGGGGCTCTGTATGGGTGAAATTATAATATTGTTGAAGAATACAAGAAAAAATTATTAAAATTGTAAAATGTTAGGCCAATGCATTCTCTTATATATGCGAGGCGACCTATGGTCGACTCGCATATATAAGAGAATGCATTGACACAGGGTAAAAAAATCCCGACTTACGACTGGATTTGATATGGCGGGTCACATATGGCCTTAGTTGCTGAAAGCGACATTAAATCCCAGCCAATCAATCAATAATTGTCATGACAATAAATTAGACCGCCATATCGGATTAAATGTCTTATAAACTTTAAAGCGGTACCTAGTCTTTAGGACTCACATTTGATAAAGGGATCTCTCATTTTGTCACGTTCATGCGACCAAGGTTAATAAATACATGCTCGATGTACAATTTCGAAAAATGTGGCATGCACGCGCATCTTATATAATGAGCGACTATGAACTGAAACTCCCATCAGATGCAAGACTTTTACGAAAATATTTCATCTGTTTTGAATTCGCGCAGCACGGTGCGCAAAATTGAAGTGCGCGAATTCAAAACTGAGCGAATTATAGTATACTTAGTATAATTTAAATACGAGTAAGGTATTTTGATTGTGCTTAAATTCTATAGCATAAAACAAACCTCCACTCATCATATTCTTCCCAGGGACTTGGCGACAGGGTTTTTTATGTGGAGGGGATGGGTCCCACACACCCCTTAATGAATTCCAACTGTTGTCAAATGTTCGACACTTGGAAATTTAATAACCTGACACAACATTAGTTGGAAATTTCACACCAACACTATTTTGAAATTGTTCTTGTAGTTTTCTCAACAATTTATTGTAGTTTTTAGACCAACATTTGCATAACATATTCTCTTACTTTTGGTCAAAATGATTGAATGAGAAGGCCATCGGTTGGAAATGTTCTTATCTGTGTTTCAGGTTGGAAATTTCCAAAGTTTGGCAAACCTCTGTCCTGCATGGTTCCTCCCCTGTGGCAAGTCAACAACTTCTAATTATTCGAAATGTTTCAACCGTAGTAGGGTGTGTCAGGTTGGAAATTTACAACGCTTGGAAATTAAGCTCGAGGCCAGTCTATAGCTGCTAGGATTTTGCGATTTTCCATGTTCCGATTTCAAAATGTTCTCACACCGAGCCGAACAGTATAGTCGGTCCGGTGTATCTTGAACGTCCCTCTCCGTTGTCGTGTGATTTATTTGGAGCTAGACTACAAGATGTCACGATTTATTGCAATTTTCAGGTCAGATCTAAACAAAAATCTCAAATTGGACAGAGCCGTTGTTCGCCCAGTAGATTATGTTGATCCCTCCGGCTAGTGACAACAAGATGAAAATGGAAATACGAAAACATGTGCTTGGTCTTGTTGTAGGGGTGGGGCAGTTGGAATTATCAAGGTGCATGGGCACCCCACAAAGGATACCCATAGCCACGTCACTGATTCTTCTTGTAATATCCCTTATAATTTTACTGGGATGTTGTCTTGGTGTTCTTCTTTCTCGCGTTGTGCCATTTAGAAAATCTCAATTATGTCATCAAAACCCATTCTGCAGAAATATACACACCAGTCTGATTCTCTATAAAATTATACACATAATGTATACCGCTATGTATACGGATTGTGGCCGGTTAGTGCTCGCGATTTAGTCATAGTCCATTGACAAATACAAATCTGATAGATTGGGCCAATCACATCATCGACAGCGTGTGCCCTTAACGTTATAGCTAAGAAACCTTGTGCGTTCAGCCGCTACCAAATAAACTACCTGGTTTATAAAATAAACCCACTCGGTGAATACGACCCCTGGAGTTTTGTTGTGATCCGTGGGGGGTATATGTGACACGCCATATACAAACCAGTCGTAAGTCGGGATTTCTTATACTGAGTAAATACATAAAATATAATAAAAATGCGAAAAATTATGAATTTTTGTTTTTGATTGATATAGTTCTACTCTGTCGACATAAAGTAGCATAAACTGAAGTTGTGTCTATTTTTTTGTGCTTTTGTAATTTGGACATATATTGGTTTATATTTATTCCGAATTTAGCTAATATGATTGTCTGTAAATGCGATTATCTCTGGAATCGGTTCATGGCGACATTGACAATCAAAATCCTATAACTTTGGATCGCAACAAGGTATACCCTTAAGTGTGTGACCTATGTAAAGCTCTTACTACACTCTATAGCATGCAACACATGTCAACTCAAATAAAATATTTTTCGGCTTACGACTGGTTTTGATATGACGGGTCACATATACGTATTAGTGGTGTGCAATTGCTGAGTTACTGCAATGTGTTTGTATTATATATATGCTTGCAATCTAACAGCAGGTCTGGTCAGCGTGTGATGTGTGAAGACATGATATTAAAGGTACGGATTGCCTTCGCGATGGGTTAAAATAATCACATCCATTAAAACCGCCATAGCCAAAAAGAATAGAAAAATATAGACTGATTGTGCATAAATAACAGGTTATTTTCAAGATCGAAAACCTTGTTAGTGAACAAAAACCGTGTTATGATACAGTACAGTACATCAAGAGTGTGCGATACGCAAACAGTCAAACCGCGGGGAGATCAGACTAAGTGAAATTTCCTTAAAATTGCCACCATTGTTTACGAATTACCGATATAGCGCTCGCAAATCCTCGCCACTCAAGATTTCGGTATTGAATGGGTCTTGTGTATTGTTGATAATATCGCATTCATATTATAAATTACGGTGGCTGGTTTAGGACATGGGAAATGTTTTTTTTTATTTCGTGGCCACGAAATACTAATTCGTGGCCACGAAATAACTAATTCGTGGCCATGAAATAACTAATTCGTGGCCACGAAATAACTAATATTCTTGTATGTTGCAATCGATTGTGATATGGAACATGTTTTCATTTAAACTAGCCATTTAACTATCGATATATCTTAATTGCGAGTTGTGTACGCTTATTTTTCGTGCCAAATTGATGTTTTAGAAACAATGCGTACGATCGTAGAGAAACTACTATTAACCCCTTATGGCGTGGGACCCGGGCTCTATGGGGATATGAACGTCCGATATAAACTAGCAGTCCAGAGAGAACGGGGAAACACGGGTTAGGTGGCTCCAAGACAAACTGAATATTCATTAGTTTTTTACCGCAAGGGGTCGAATGGGAATGACATTTCTCTCGGCCTAATGACCGATTTAAGTCAAATAAGGGGTTTTGTAGGGTGGCCCCAAAACAAAGTTATAAATATTCACCCCTTTCAACCATACCCGATCCAAAATGGTCACCGATCAGAAGGGGTCAAATAGAGTACACATTATTTCCCGGCCACTTGACCGATATAGATCAAATAAAGGGTGTTGTGCCGTGGCTCACAAAGCAAGTTAATTTTTCACACATTCAGTCCACCTCGAGCGAGAATGATAACTGATCAGAGGGGTCCATATATGGTACCCATGCAATTCCCCCTCCCCCATTTTAGGTCGAATAAAGTGTGTTGTAGGGTGACCCCTGAGACAAACTAAATATTCACCCGCTTTCACCCTCCGCGATCCAAAATGGTCACCCCAGATGGGTTCAAATATGGCACCTATACAATTTCTCGGCCCCTTAACCGTTTGTTGTGGGGTATAATGGGTGTTGTTGGGTGGCCCCCACAATATACTGAATGTCGTCGGTGCCCTATGTGACCCCACCCCCCTGGACGGCGGCAACTTTCGATCGGTTTGGTGAAAGGGGTGATTACTTAATTTGTTTTACGGGCCAATCTACAACACCCTTTATCTCATATCGCCGTGGCTCATGCCAAGATGGTCGACAACTACAACCAGATCATCTCTATCCGCTTCCATTACAGCAATGGAACTGACGATCGTATATCACAATTAGTTATTTCGTGGCCACGAATTATTTATTTCGTGGCCACGAATTAGTATTTCGTGGCAACGAAATCAAAAACAAAATTCCCATGTCCTAAACCAGCCACCGTAATAATTATACTTTACTATTAGTATATTATTGAGGAAATTCATAAATTCATAAATGGTAACTTTTATTCCTAATTTAAAACCTTCTACCAAAGCCTCCGTGACTTGTAGGTATCAGGGAAGCATGATTTTTATAGTTCTCAGTGTTACAATGATATGAATAGAATTCCCCAGGTTTTCTCCAGCATACGTATACGTTTAACATTTTTATGTAGTCTGCTCGCAAATAAGTATGAATCTCTGGTCTCCTTCTCAAAGTTGGCCAGCCAACTGAATTCAGGGCCGTATATGGGAAACCGAGCACATGAGGCCACTAACTGTTCGGGTGCATGGCGTCACAATGTGACCATAGACGACACGTCGTACTGAATAAGAACGAGATATCCCCATCACTAAAGCTCCATTGACACGGGCAGATCAGCCTTATTGCAATTTCGTAAAACAACTCGCATCGCGTGAAACGCGAAATGTGTTCCAACATGCAAGTACTAATAATAGATAATATATTGGCACTAAGGTCTTGTCAATCATACCAAACATTCATAATATGGTGACTTTCTTTATATACAAATTTTCTCTCAGCCTCAAGTCTGATCATCTCTGGAAGGCACAACCTATTATATCTCTCATAACTTATCACCATGTAAATATGTTTGTACCGTCATCTTAATTACATGTGTGTTATTATATTGTGTTAGGAGAGGGGCCTCATAAGTTGCGAAATATTGTGCCCCAATCCCTTTTGTATATTATGCAAATAAAATATGTTTCAAGCCAAGTCAAGGCACGGCCAGATCAACGTAGCAGTAAACACCCTTAGTATATATAGGGCGTAATAATATAGCTCCGAATGCATTTGCAGCATATGCCGCAATCTGAAAGATATAACGGCATAGCATGACATTGGCCACCTCGTAATCCAATGTTTATGTAAAAATGAGAGATAACACTAAGATACTTGAAAGGGTGGGTGGGTTTGGTGTTCAATTTTGCAAAACCAGCCCAAAGTTTAACCCACGAGGGTTGGTGTCGACCTTTTATTCCGAAAGTCCTATTTCACGGATGTGTCGGATCACCTTGGTACCTTTTTTTATAGAACAGACTAACTTTATCCAAAAAAAACGAAAATTAACTAGAAGAATTTACTCTCCTCACAATATGGACAATTTCAAGAGATACTTACTTACAACAGACTTCAGTTCGGTTTATGAAACAATATGTCCAAATGAAGCTTATAATGAATGTATTTCTTTATTCAAATGTGCACATGACAAAGCATTTCCAATACAACAAATCAAATCTAAAAATAAAATGATAAAAATTCAAGAATGGATGACCGACGGGCTACTTAAGTCCTCTGATACAATGTTAAAATTATATAAGCACTATATGAAGCATCCAAATCCGGAATCCAAAACAAAATACAAAGAATTCTGCAAAGCTTTTAATAAAGCCAAAAGAGAAATAAAATCAAATTATTATAAGCACGCCCTCAATGAAAACCGCTATAATATGAAAAAGTCTTGGGAAATACTCAACAGAATTATCAATAGAGGAAAAGAAAAGAACACACTACCTTAAAGTTTTAAAAAAGGTGAACAGGAAATTACTAACAAAACGGCTATATCAAATGAATTCAACAACTTTTTTATATCGGTTGGCGAAGAATCAATTAAAACTATACAAACCAATGCAAGCCATGACTACAAAGCATTCCTTACAGAACATTATAGTGATACATAGAGGATCTACAACGAGTCCCCAGTTTATAGCGGAATTTACAAAACGAGTCCAGTAAATTAGGTCTGGGCCGAGCCTTTGGCGAGGTCCAGACCTAATTTACTGGACGAGTTTTGTAATTTCCGCTATAAACTGGGAACGAGTTGTAGATTCAATTTATTACATGATCCAAAACATCGACAAAACATACTTAAATCAACAAATGGAACGAGAAACTAACATCGGCTTCTATAAGACAAGCGATGACGTTTCACGTAACTATTCGTTGTTTGCCCGCGTAAAGAAATAGTCCCAGATAAATAAAGACTATTTGCCGCTTTTAATGGCGTATATTTAATAACATAACTTTTCAAATTCTTCAGTCATGATAGTTTGTTGGAAAAATATTGGAAGTCATAGTATTTTTGAGACGTAGCGTACGGAATGTTAAAAGACGGTAAACCGGATGTCAAAGGTCACCTGGCACTATTTCCTGTTATTAAACGAACGTTTGAATTGCATGCTTTGTAGTATTGATATAACTTCACTTTAAACCGTAGGGTGTAAACACATTTTATTACACGATCCTACCATTATTCCATTCAATAAACCCATTCTATAAATTGTGATATTAAACGAACGTTTAATATCACAATTTATAGAATGGGTTTATTGAATGGAATAATGGTAGGATCGTGTAATAAAATGTGTTTACACCCTACGGTTCAAAGTGAAGTTATATCAATACTACAAAGCATGCAATTCAAATCCAGTAAAGACTGTGACGGATTATCAACGGAACTCTTAAAACAAGTTTCGAGTGAGGTAGCAGAACCATTTTCTTACATAATCAATCAATCATTCAAAAATGGGATTGTCCCGGATAAAATGAAAACAGATCGGGTCATACCAATACCAAAAAAGGGCAATCCACATGATTTTAACAATTACAGACCCATTAGTATTCTCCCAGTATTTTCCAAGATAATTGAAAAAGCTATGTATAAACGATTATCAAAATACTTGAATAAATACGATGTCCTGTATAAGCACCAATATGGACTCAGGGAAAACCACAGCACCATGCATCCTGTCCTCCATCTTTTAGATACAATCACTCAGACTTTTAATAAATCATCAAAACATTCGACATTAGCCGTTTTCCTCGACTTATCTAAGGCTTTCGACACTGTAGATCATAATATCATGCTTGAAAAACTGAATCATTATGGAATAAGGGGTATTGCAAATAAATGGTTCCATAGTTACATACAAAACAGAACCCAGTATGTAGACTGTTTAGGCGTGAACTCTGAACCTGGAAATATACGATCTGGTGTGCCCCAGGGGTCCGTGTTGGGTCCTTTGATTTTTCTTCTATATGTTAATGACATATCTAACTCAACAAATCTTGATCTTCTGTCCTTTGCAGATATTACTACGGTTCACATTTCCAGTTCTGACCTGACACAACTCGAGAATGAAATGAATAAGGAACTAATTAAAATCAGTAACTGGTGCGCTGCAAACAATTAGTAATAAATGCAGAAAAGACGAGAACTATTCTATTTAATAACTCAAAAGAATCACGAAATGTATCACTAAAATTAGGGTTGAAAGATATCCAACAGGTGACCAACTTCAATTTTTTAGGGATAACCATGGATGATAAACTCACATTTAAAAACCACATCTCTCAGATGTGCTCTCGTGTAGCCCATGCCAACTTTGCGATAAATAAGTCAAAACACATACTCCCCAAAGATTCTAAGAAATGTCTCTATAATTCCTTGATACAGAGTCACTTATTATATGGTATACATATATGGGGCCATAGCAGCCAGTTAAATCGGTTATTTCTTATGCAGAAAAAATCAATTCGCATTATAAATAACGCAAAATACAACTCCCATAATACAACTTTTCCGCGAATCCAAGATTCTCAAGATAGCTCATCTCTACATATTACAGATAACATCGTTCGTGCGTGACTGGAAATTTGCCTGTACCCCAATATCATTTAATACATTTTTCACAAAGCAGGAAGATAAAACAAAACGAGTAACCCGCCAGAAGGGAACACTGGTTTATGAAACGCGCGCAAAAAGACAATCGAGACCCTACCACATTTCAATTATCCGCGCATCTGGAATGACTGGATAGTAATCTTAGGGAACAAGGAAATAAGGGTACCTTCAAGAAAATTATTAGTGAGAACTTCACGGAATCCTATCCCAATCAGGTGGCATGTGATAATCCCTACTGTCCAGATTGTACCTAACCAACTGACACGCCCTATGCGTATGTGTATATGTCTCGAAGCCTAATAAACGTGTCTGGTGTCAAGCGGGATCCGACATGTCGCTTTAAGTTTAAGGGGTCGTGCCGGATTTCGACTGTCAAAATTGTGAGCCTCAAATATCCATCATGTACAACATTCAAACAATAATTCATGTCGACAACCACGTCCATAGAAAACTTTATATTATAACCACTTCATTTATAACCACTTCATTCTATAACCATTGTTCTTATAAAATTCAATTCGGTTAAGCGGGTGCCTGCATCTCTCGATATATATTATTAGGTATATATATACTATAATTGTCGGCGGTTCCAAACAACTTAGCATGACACGTCTGATCTAAAAAGATAATTATCAGGAGTCGGCAGTTAAATATATCAATTTTCGCACACCATAAGACATACATTAATAATCTATGCACAATACCAGCGACATGCTTATCGGCAAGCCACACATACATACTATTCGTTGAAGGGTTGACAGGAAGACGGCCTTAAACAAAGGCCATGTCAAACCTGGCAGGATGCCAATATCTATATATATATATATATATCTATGTTTGTAACATTATTTAATCTGTATAGCATTCTGACCAATAAACTATCTATATATCTATCTATCTTTCACGAAGGTCCAAAGTCCGAAGGTTCTATATTACGAATGTCCAATACTACGAAGGTTCTATACATGTATTACGAATTTCCAACACTCCGAAGATTCTATATTCCGAAGACCCAATACTACGAAGGTTCGATAGTCCGAATGTCGGATACTCCGAAGGTCAGATTATTGTAAGGGAGGTCAATTGATATGCGTATGCATATTTACTTATGTTAAAGGGGTACTGTACGCCATTTTCATAAAATTTCCAGTGACAACAACGATCTAATATCGATAATATATAGAAACATAAGTAATTTGAGTCGACGATGTATTCTGTAAACGCTCAGGTTAATAGGCTATCTTAAAATTTAATAATTTAAAAGTTAATAATTTGATATAAATTGAATTTATGACTGGAGCCATAAAATGGCGTCAATTAAATTACGATTTTCCGTAATCATATAAAGTAATTGAGGGATACTGGATTGTTAAACCGATCGCACACACGATCGCTTAAAATATTATGATGATACGGGGAGAACACCCAAGCCACTCACTGACTAGCGACGATACAATAACTTAAATGATTATATGGGACTAGTATGCATATAATATAACTTTTATTTGATTCATTTGGTTGAAAACTGTACAAAAATTACTCGACAACGACAATTTGTATTTTTGCATTCCGGTAAATTTGCCATCCGTAACACTACTTCGTACTCAACAGACATTCAAATAATGGAAAAATTGTTACCATATTCTCCGACTCGGAGACTATAGAAACCAACAACAACATTTGGCGTACAGTACCCCTTTAAAGCCTCTACCATTATATTCACGATGCAAGCATTCAATGACGTCGCGACATGATGGGAGTTGAATGAGTCACATATCACATGCACATGGCCATGAGGTTAAATACTAGACTACTAATAAACGTATATACCATACGAGAGACAAGACTCACACGTCTCAGATTGTAAATGTACGACTGGAAGATCATTGTGTCCGTGGTAGTGTTAGTTCGATGTTAACATTTGCATTCTTGGAGCTGCCTCCGTGACATCAGATATATTTTAATATTAGTGACCAACATCATATATGCCGTACTGCAGTCTTTCCTGTAACATTAACAGAAGATTCCCCCGGGTTGAAATAAGGCAACGGGGGGGGGGGGGGCGGTCATCAATTTGAAAATATCATATCCGATCAGATCCGATGAGGTGATTAGTTAGAATTGTTCAGTCATTGGGAAGTATGAAATAAAGTTTGGAAAATCTACCTCAATGGTGGTACGAATTAAATCTACCAGAATTGAACATTCGTTCTATAGCTGAAGGTGAATTCGAAGTTATAGAAACACCGAACGATGACCCTTTCTAGTCATATCCCTCGCACCAAACATTCTTTTATAAGCGCTTGTTACATGGAACTTCTCTTTTTACGCCATGATTGCCTTGATCTGCCGAACCTTATATAGGAGTAATTCAGTAATTTCCCTATTCAAATTCTCATTTTGGAAAGTCCATTACGTCAATTATGTCGAAATTAAGTTTTTTCCCCGATTTGCCACACCCCGATAAGAAACGGGGAATAGTTCTTATACACAATAGATAAAACAAGTATCAGGCGAATTGGATCATGCCACGAATCTCTACTCTAACTAACGTCTGTATAGAGATCATATTCCACCAGTACAATACCTGGGAACTTTTTGACAGGAAACCTTATAAAGTGAAAAGATAACGCGGGGAATATATTTCTTAGTTATTTTCTGTTCCTTAACCCTTTACCCAACAGAACGACCCTGTGCCAATGCATTCTCTTATATATGCGAGTCGACCATAGGTCGCCTCGCATATATAAGAGAATGCATTGGCTTAACACATTAAAAATGATAAAATTGTCAAAGAATGTAGAAAAATATTATAAAAATTGTTAAAAAATGTAAGAAAAAATTGTCAAAAGTGTTATTTTTTTTTTTTAGGCCAATGCATTCTCTTATATATGCGAGGCGACCTATGGTCGACTCGCATATATAAGAGAATGCATTGGCACAGGGCATAACTGTAACCACCACAATGTGGTCAATGAACCGGTTCCAATGATATCCATATTTGTATGGTGTTATTGAGACAGACCGAAGATATTTTAGGCTGTTGAAGCTTTATTTGGGCGTTTTTGGCCGGTTTTGTTGGGTAAAGGGTTAATAATGTATTTCGCTGTTGGTGAAGATCCCAAATCGAAATATCATGCTTTTCCGTGACTTTATGAGCCGATATCGCAATACACATGGAATTAATTACCCAGGATAAATTCCATAACTGTAAGCGACGCGAAGCAAAATCACTCACACAGTCACTTAATTCATGAAATTTCGAGTTGGGGGCTTCACCTACAGTGAATTATATTATTAAAGAACAGATAATAACTACGAAATATATTCCCCTCGTTATTTTTTTCGACTTAATAAGGTTCCCTATCAAAATTTCAAAAAGTTCTTAGATTTTGTTCGGGTGGAATATGATCTCTACTGACGTTGGCCAGAGTAGAGATTCAAGGCATGATCTAGAGACGAATAAGGTCACGAAGGAAAAACTATTGGCGATGTTGCAGAAAGGATTGGAACACGATGTTGGGCACAGACCTATTTGACGTAACGGAAACTTATTCTGACCGACAAACAATACTATTAACGTCAACCAAAGGTCGGCACGCAGAGAAACCCGTCGATACGTCAGAACACATTCGGAGTATCGGATCTTCGGACATTCGGAGCTATCGGTCTTTGTAGTATAACAATTTCAGAGTATTAGGCCTTCGGAGTATTGGGCATTCGGAGTATTAGACCTTCGGACATTCGGACTGTTAATACTTCGGAATATCGGACCTACGTAGTAGCGGGCCTTCGGAATATCGGAGTATTTGGTCTTCGGAATAAAGGTACGTAACCAGAGGGTTAATCCCACACATGTACGAAATAACATGATCATTCGTGCAAGCATGTTATGATCCTATCCATTATAGATCCATTATTTGGGTAAAGTCACGACAACGATTCTGGATTGATGTTATTTCAATTGATTTGATATTGTTGATAATGAAGACAAAACAAATCGCGCCGGAGCGCTCCGCTATTTAAACCCATTCTTGGACAGTTACTCCAGTGTATGCCTCGGGCGTCTGCGGGTGTCACGGATCGATGGAAGGAACGCGTCAGTTCCGACGCGCGAAAAGGCAATTAGTGACTTCTGGGGACACCAGGGATATTTTATCAGTCTGTGGGTCCAATCAAGAACTGACTGCAGTCGGATTGTAGGCACCAGACACTTGTAATCGTTGTCTCGTGTGTTCAGTCTAATTGATACTCTGTAGAGAGACATACTGGTGATTTGCCGGGGTTGAACATTCAGCACTAGTCTGACCTTCGACGCAGCAAAATTCTATTCTTCGTTAAACGGAAGCTGATAACATAAAAAATGGACGTTTCTCAGTAAATTTTCTTTGGATTTGTGTCGTGATTCACATTTCGATATTGTGTTTTTATCATCTAGTTCCACTGGACTCAAATTATTGTCAGCATTGTTGTTTCAAAGACGTTTAAGACATCATCTTCGGACTCTTTAAATGTCTCATTGGACAGCAAACGCCTGTACAATAGCTATCGGTGACCGCGTTGTTGGATATGATAATGTGCTATCCAGAACTTATCTATCAAAAACTCCCAGTTCTTTTAAACGCTACAGCACTATTATCATATAGAGTTATATTCTGAAAACATGAAAATAATTCTGAAATTCTTCTTCTGAAATAGTTCTCCTATGTGAATGATTAATACGATAACATATATCGACGTATATACGTGTGAATCGAATCAAAGTGACAATAATTTGATTTTCAGTAGATGTACAATGTGTCGATTGGTTAAATTTGTTTTACCGCTCCAAACCTTACTCACTTGCTTGGTACCGGAGTTCGTGAAGGCATTGGATATCCGAATAGCGGTTATCGCGCCAGGGAGTTGCAGCGTCAGCATGGGGATGCAAACCTCGGCAGGGGCGATAACTATTGCCATGGAAGAGCTCAAACAATCAGTGCTTTCTGGGGAGCACAACATCAGGTGAGTAAAATGAACTATATTCAAGAAAAATCATTTTGTTAAAAATTTGGGATGTGACCCAGGAGCATTTGATAGGTCTGATTTACAACCTACGTTGTTGTTACTACTATACTAGTATACTGCTGTTGTTATGCCGATGAAGAGCGTTTGTAAAAAGAAATATGTATATTTGTATATGGTCGAGTATGGGGTGCGTACTACCGCCACCCAACCCGGAAAGGCCCATCTGCCTGTGACATATACCTTATTCTTTACATATGTGTGTACTGTGTATATCGTTTGAATAATGTGTGACCTATGTTGAGTGACCTAGTTAGTGCATGTATAGACCCCTGTTTCCGTATAGTAGGTTAAATTTAAATTTCGGGCTTACTCTAAGGGCTATATAGCACATTATCATATCTATATTCTATATCGCATCATGTAATCACCGTTAATGGAAAGCGACGAAGAGCGGGAACCCGACCCTCTGATGGTAATAGTTCCTGGGCATTACCGTTGGCGTTTGTGCCCTCTGTGGTTCTTCCAAATTAGGACAGATTTGTTCTGTATCACGTGATTTATTTATCATTGTGAATATGTTATGAATATATACAGTCTAGACGTGCCCATACCCATGTTAAAAGACTGAATAAAAAGTTAAAAGTTGAAGTTGAAAGTTGAACGCCCATGAGATAGTGCAATGCCGTCCGGTTGACTTAAGTCTGGAATGATCGTCTCTGGATGGTGCTAGCCACCTGCCAAGTGTGTGACAGAGTGCGTTGACCCAGGTACAAGTGTGATTTAATACTTGTAGCGCATCCGGAGCACCAATTTATTGTTTTGGTTTTCTTATTTGTGTATATGTACATGCACTGTTGTGTTATTTTTGTGAGGGTATATATACTATTTGAAAGTGTCATACTTGGATGGATACAACGTAATACAATCTAAATTCTTGTTGAAAGATGTATGTACATGTATTTATTATAGGACCCCAGACTAATGTTATATTACGTATCATTTAGATTCTATAAAATAACAACATTGTGTCAAGAAGTGCAAGCTAAAAGGTATCATCCTGCGATATACATACGTGTACTATTCTAGCCAATTATACTATATAATTAATGATCGAGAGAAGCGTCAACAAATGGTACCCTTGATGTTAATTACAAGTGTATACATACTACACGTTTAAAGGGGTACTGTACACTAAATCCGGTCATTTATGAGAGCATCTCATTTTATACTCAACAGAATATATGCAACAAATTGAATAAATTTGGGCCAAGGATGAGTGCAAAATACCCCCATTTACTTATGAACGATGTAAACAAATATGGTAATTATAATGAAAATGGAATGAATATATGGCTGGAGTAATAAATTCATTTTCATTATAATTACCATGTTGTTTGCATCGTTCCAACAGCATGAGCATATTTTGCACTAATCCTTGGCTCAAATTCATTCATTTGTTGCATATATTCTTATGGTCCCATAAATGGCCGGATTTATTGTATAGTACGCCATTAAATATGCGACATTTGATAGATTGATAAATAGGAATAAAGCCATTACGGATTTGAAACCTAATTTTATTAAAAATAATATGTTCTTGTAACAGGGATGCTTTGGAACACCGAGTAGATCTTTAAATTAAAGATTAAAATTGTGGCTGACAATTCAGATACACGTTATACATGTAATGAGATGTGCCAAACATATATATTTTTGAAAAAGCTTTTTCACCGTAACATTGCACCGAACAAATTTCGTGAAAATGGATGAAAACCAAAATTTCGGCTGAAAACCCGAGCATTTATACTAAATCTGTAACATGGTTCCTCAGTTTTTCACAAACAAGTGAATCTATATATACAAAAACTATCCCATGTTTTTTTTGTCAAACATACGCTCTATATATGAACATAAACGCGTTTTGTTTTAAAAACAGTCAAATATAGGTGTATTTCCATACGAAATATTCCCATACTGGCCAGTACTGGCATTAATTAATCTACCTTTTTTCTTCGACACGGTTTACCAGATGCGCACTCGTTAAAATGTGTTCTCACGGCGACCGGCGCCATACAATGGAATAACGGGTATACGCTTATTATGGGCTTATTTCAGAAGCAAATCAGTCCAATATGAACCTATGTAAATATTTACGTCCAATGTGAACCTATTTGTATGAGGATATGTCGGCCAACAAGAAAAGGACACAGAGTCAGTTAAACGTTTCATGCTGCAGAAAGACCTCCATCTGAGCCGTGATAAAAACATTTTGGAGTTATATAAACCTTACTTTAATCTGGCAATATACATCCATAATTTCTGTTTTCTCTACAACACCGAATGAGTATAGTACATATACATATATTTCCAAACATCTGAGTCGTCTCCAATTACAATACCGGAAACGCTTAAAATGGGTATGATAGAATCACTCCCAATCCATACGGTATATTATCATATCGGAAGGTGGTCTGATAGAATCACTCCCAAACCATACAGTATAGTATCATATCGGAAGGTGGTCTGATAAATTATTTCAACACTCTCGTATCGATGGGAGCTTCATAAGGACCACACTGGTAATAAGTCCCTTTTGGGACTTGTTGTGTCATCCTTGATAGCCCTCTGCATTTATCTTCCTATTTTCGATTAGTCTGCCCACCTACTTTCCTCTCTAACATCACTATCCTTACAACCTCATATACGAACGAACGAACGAACGAATATTTTATTATAGTGACATGTGTGTATAGTGTATACAAAACATCACATACAGGTGATAACAATGTCGAGTAACAAAATAACAACACACCCGGCCAATAAGACCTATAAGTCACTTTAAACAAAAATAATAAAGAAAATTGTTGTGCACATTCATGGAATAGAAAAGGTTTTGCTAAGAAGATCTTGTCTTTTTTGATAAGCACTATAAAGAAATTTAGCTACTTGAAGAGGATACCGATTCATTAGCTGAGTAAGCAAGCCGACGTCACTAAATTGTGTCTGTCCATGTTCGATCGCGATATATGACATCAGTTTTGATCGCAAGTGTTTATATGCTCGACAGTTAAGGAGAAAATGTGTCTCGTCTTCAACTTGGCTACAGTCGCACAGAGAACAATATCTCTTGTCGGAATCTTCCTTATTATACCTCCCAGTCTCAATATTCAAGGGGAGAACACCGCATCGAAATTGTGCCATAATCGATCTTTCAGCTTTACTGATGTTAAGAGTTACATATCTTTCTAATTCGTATGTGTGTTTAAATAATATATAGGTTCTCAATTTAGGTAATTTTGTTGTATCTGTAGACCAAGTTTTCTGAAAATGTCTCTTAAGGGCTTCATGACACTCATCGAGATTACACATTCGTCTATCGTCAAATATATTATTCATGTTCAGTATCTGTGTGATTAATTTATATAAGCCAACACAATACCTTCTCATTCAAATTTTCAGCTCTGTCAATTTTATTTATTACTTTTATCAATGTATGTATTCTGTAATTATATATTGTAAAATGCTGATTGAAATTATCAAAATAAAAATCGATCAATCAATGAAAAAAATATATATACGAACATGTTTCCACCGTCCGATTTGACACCAAATTAGTTCAACTTACTGTAGGCAATAGAAAACATAAAAAACTAATCGCAATCACCATCACTCGTATGCCACAGTCATCGCAAACTACACAACTAAATCCATCATTGTACGTTGGTAGTTGATAATTATTTTATGGTATACAAACCATACATATGGTGGTTTTATGATGTCAAATCAGTCATGTCATCTTTAATCTGTGGTAATATCAGTCTATGAAGTGACGCTTGGCATGTCAACTGTGTTGTGCACATAGGTCATAGGTCCCTCGACATGTGATCATTTATAGATATTGTTTCTGGATGGTTTGTTAACCCTTAACCCAACAGAACGGCCCTGTGCCAATGCATTCTCTTATATATGCGAGTCGACCATAGGTCGCCTCGCATATATAAGAGAATGCATTGGCTTAACACATTAAAAATTATAAAATTGTTAAAGATTGTAAGAAAAAATGGTAAAAATGCCAATGCATTCTCTTATATATGCGAGGCGACCTATGGTCGACTCGCATATATAAGAGAATGCATTGGCACAGGGTATAACTGTAACTATCACAATGTGGTCAAGGAGCCGGTTCCAATGATAACCATATTTGTATGGTTCTATTGAGACAGACCGAAGATAGTTTTGGCTGTTGAAGCTTTATTTGGCCGGTTTGTTGGGTAAAGGGTTAATAGATCATGCAACGAATCTCTACTCTGGATATAACGTCCGTAGAGAGATCATATTCCACCAGCACAAAACCTTGGAACTTTTTGAAGTTTTGACAGGGAACCTTATGAAGTTGATAAAATAACGCGGGGAAGATATTTCTTAGTTATGATCTGTTCCTTAATAATGTAATTCACTGCATGTGAAGATCCTAGCTCGAAATTTCAGTGACGATTAAAGTGACTTTGTGAGCGATTGTACGTTGCGTCGCTTACAATTATGGAATTTCTCATGGGTAATTAATTCAACGTTTATTGCGATATCGGTTCAGAAAAGTCACTGAAAAACATGCAAGTTCGAGTTGGGTCCTTCACCTACATTGAAGTATATTGGTTATCACTGTGGCAGATTATAGGGCTTCACGTTGCTGGTAACCACCGAAGGACGAAGTCCGGCGAATAGTATATAGATTTTTAATCGTCACAACTTCATGTAATAATGATCTGCTACATATGGGTCCTAATGGCATCTGGTGGTGATCTTCGGATTGTTCCTCTTGTAATTCTATAGAGCGGTATCATATAGGAGCTTAGACGAGAAAAGGACTCGATTAGGCTAGAAAATGTCCAGGCTTAATATTTATTACCGTGCTGGTCCCAGTTTCATGAAAGCAACTTATGATATAACATGTGACTTAACATGGTCTTAACTTCAAACGTCAGTCATATGTGCGTTTCGCGAAAAAGATATTAACTTTGGTCTTAACCCTTTACCCAACAAAACGGCCAAAACCGGCCAAATAAAGCTTCAACAGCCTAAAATATCTTCGGTCTGTCTCAATAGAACCATACAAATATGGATATCATTGGAACCGGCTCCTTGACCACATTGTGATAGTTACAGTTATGCCCTGTGCCAATGCATTCTCTTATATATGCGAGTCGACCATAGGTCGCCTCGCATATATAAGAGAATGCATTGGCCTAAAAAAAATCTTTTTTTAACACTTTTTACCATTTTTTCTTACATTCTTTAACAATTTTATAATTTTTAATGTGTTAAGCCAATGCATTCTGTTATATATGCGAGGCGACCTATGGTCGACTCGCATATATAAGAGAATGCATTGGCACAGGGCCCTTCTGTTGGGTAAATGGTTAACGTTAAGTCTCGGGTTAGGTTTCTTAAGATAATCTTAAAGGTAAGACCTAAGTTATGACACACCTTTGGTCGGAAATATGGATGGGATCTCGTTCATGACTGTATATATTATTATAAATAAATTAAACTGAATAACAGCATCTTGCGAACACGGAGGGATGTTTCAGAAATGGTTGTAATTAATAACCAACTGGCACGCTAGCATGGACATGGCCAGTAGTTGCGCGATTGGAGGGTTTTCCACTAACTGTGAATCGCCAAGACCGGACTATACATTTCTAAGTGCTGCACAAAAAAAGAAGAATATATTTCCATAGACTTGGACATCATTTGCTTTGCCTAGACGGTAGATTCAAATAATACAATCGTATACTATAGGCAGTAATCATGTTGTGACCATTGGCTCGAACATTTTCACATCAAGGATAATAGTGAACGATTTATACATCAGCTGTTTGATACATGCTGATGTCGGTTAATATATTAAGGAACGGAGTATTATGGTCGTCACTATATAATGGGCTTGTTACGTGAGCTGGGACAACTCGGTTAGCCGGGACAACCCGGTCTGCAGGGACAACTCGATCACGTGGTTATGTGAGCAGAGACAACTCGGTTAACCGGGAAAACTCGGTTTGACGTTCACGCAACTAGCTGTCCATCCAGCTGTCAATCACCCGTCACGACGTCAGTCCCTAATGTAGACACGCCCATTTTTGAGTGACTTGGGTTGTCACTAAACGTCACTCACGTTATAATGGTAGTAATGGAGGTGCCAGACTGTAATGATAGATGTGATAATATCATAATGGAGTAATGGAAGTGCCAGACTGTAATGATAGATGTGATAATATCATAATGGTAGTAATAGAAGTGCCAGACTGTATTGATAGATGTGATAATGTTATAATGGTAGTAATGGAAGTGCCAGACTGTAATGATATATGTGATAATATCATAATGGAGTAATGGAAGTGCCAGACTGTAATGATGCGATATTGGTAATGGGGTATTGGTAATAAGCAATAGCCCGTTTGTTGAACCGTTTCTGGCATCAGAAATAATGGTTAGACAGACTGGGTGGATTTATGAAACCACGTGATTCCCCACCGTGGATATACAGGGTTGCAGCAGTTGGCGACACTGATTTACATTATATCCTGTTTTATTTCAGCATCACACTATTAGTTTTACCTGCATGTTATTTATATTGTGCATGTCAACCACACGCAAACATTTTCGACAGGCGCCTATTTATTGTAATTTATAAGACTACTATGTCCTGAATATTGTTCGAATTCATGTAAGATGTGATGTATATTTTACGGATGTCGTGAGAATTTCAGTATATCACACGAAATTCGTCTCCCAATTCTAATTGTCACAAGGTATATTTTCTCTCGGAGAAGTCTACATCGCTCCATGATCTAGTTGCACTGTTTTACAACATTACCATGGTACACAGGAATAAGGAATACACGAAATTCGTCTCCCAATTCTAATTGTCACAAGGTATATTTTATCTCGGAGAAGTCTACATCGCTCCATGATCTAGTTGCACTGTTTTACAACATTACCATGGTACCATGGTTAATGAGATCCCACCCACCACCCCATCCCGCCACCCATAGTATCTTATGCGCCACAGGCGCCCGTATAGAATCTACTGCCCACATATATAAGTAGTATAATGAGATCCCACCCACCACCCCATCCCGCCACCCATAGTATCTTATGCGCCACAGGCGCCCGTATAGAGGCTACTGCCCACATAATTAAGTAGTATAATGTCGTGAGAATTTCAGTATATCACACGGATGTCGTGAGAATTTCAGTATATCACACATAATTAAGGCTTAACTAACTAACCTCAGTGTTGTTGTTAATGGTTCAGTTGTTGACGGCGACTACAACGATGGTGATGATGATGGTCAATTTAAAGATGAGGGAACCTCATTTGACATGAACAGACTCACGTGTTTACCATGAGAATAGGCAACTGGAAATTTTCCCATGACGCGATCATTCTATTGGCTAACGACATTTCAAGTCACAACGAATCGTGTTACGTTCCAGACTAGCTGGGATGACTTGCTGTTTCGTGAGCAGAGTAGTCCCGGCTAACCGAGTTGTCCCGGCTCACGTAACAGCTAGCACACCATATATGTTCAATGAGAATGCACATTAGTAGACATCAGCAGCCCCTAAGTATCAATTTAGTAATATCGTGACCAACTGCAATTATATGTTGAACTCTGGTTATTAGAGATGTACCGGGGAACACTCTGATATTAATATATTCCCCGTGATGGGAACCGATATCGCGATGAGCACACCATCCTGTTAAGTATACGACTGTGATACAGCTATATATACTGGCATATATATCCATGCAATATTGAGTGCATTGCAGTGTTAGTTGTAATCTGATTCAATAATGTGTCAGGGCTGTTGGCATGTATAGGGCGCACAACATTCTGTCAACAGTCACCACCTTGCATGTATGCTCCCGGGATTAATATTTAAGGCTCGCTGCGATCTCCGCATCATTTCTGGCTCGTCCTCCAGAATTTTCTAGAAAAATTGTGACCGAACAATGTCAATTGAACATTTATATCTTCTCAACTCTCATTATACGCCCTATACTATGGGTGTTTACTGCTACAATGATCTGGCCGTGCCAATGGGGATATCTCGAAGGACAACACATTTCGGATTTCACACGATGCGAGTTATTTTAGGAAATTGTAGTAAGGCTGATCTGGCCGTGTCAATGGAGCTATAGCGATGGGGATATCTAGCAGGACAGCACATTTCGGGTTTTCGCGGATTAACCTTCGCGGATGTCTCATTGTTGCAGTATGTAACTTCTATGACCGCGTTTATTGCTATCGAGGTTGAGGTACATATATGAACAATCGCTGGGACACGCTTGAACATTTTATTGCGTGAACACAATGTATAATATAACAGCTAACTTTGCTGATGGCGTATGTCTCAGTTGGAATGTATAATAAATGTCGTATTGCGAAGTATCTGGCGTGTATTTAATCCGATTAGTAGATTTTTGGTCCGCATTTAGAGGCTTTATTGTGGTGAATGAGAAACTTGCAGTAATAAGCCGTAGTTTTTGTAATAATTTGAAGGATTAGTTGTTTTAACGGAAATCTGAGGTGGTGCAGTCATGAAACTAATATATTTTATATTATAATTTATATATGCCTAATAATATGATCTTGATGGCGTTACCATTTTTGACTATGGTTTTCTTGTATTTATATGCGGACGGGAATCATGATATCCATATATATAGAGGGTTAGCAAAACTGATAAATGGCTTGTTTGGTTTCTTATTTGGTTGAATTATTTATAAAGAAAACGGCGAGTACTCAATTCGATGTGAAAAATGTTTGCTGCCATTTTTGAAAAAATTGATGACGTAAGTTCTCGGCACTGAGTGACATTGGAGATGCGGAGCTATAGGGACACCAGAATTGACAAAACCGTGTTGGTTACGACATTTTCTCAAATTGATATAAGGCATTTACATTATACAAGTAATCTACTGGTGTGGTATGAAGATGCTAAGTGGCACTCTCTGGGTTAGGGTGGGGTCGCGGCACAAATATTGATAAAAATCAAAATTGCCAATAGAACATTTAACCATATAGAACGTCTGGTTACTTGATCAGCGAATACTCAGGCATTATCAAATCTGGAAGAACGTGACAATCATGTACACGTACTACATGTATTGCTGAGAATTCCAACCACGTCGAGTGTACAATTTTAAATATAAATATAACGCCCGAAGTACGCGCAGTTGTAAATAAATAATTCTTAACTCGCGGGACAGATTAATCGTGATAAACAAATGTCAATCACTCCTAGACCCCGAATCCACGACAAATAGTTTTCACGGCTGGCTCAACCAATTTCGTGGCTGGTTATCTGGCTAAGCCGGCTCAGTCGCGACGTTCGTGGCTGACGAAAAATGGCGGCTCAGCCGGCTGAGACGTTATCATTCAGCGTATTTAGCTTACGAAATTTTCCTAATCCCCGGTTATATAGACCCCGTTTGTTTTAGCGTTTGCGGTGAACCCGTAGTATTCCAGACCACACATATTCTTTTGGTGATGGGCTTTTCCATTATGGCGAAAATACACGAAGGACTTGCATGGATGTACTATGTCCATGTAGTTTCCCATCTATATAATCGGTATAAGTTACATTGGGACTTCTGTCGACTTCAGACTGCTAAAATTACTGGAATATTGCGATATATTATGCATTCATCTATTAAATGCTGAATCCGATAGTAATGATATATAATATTTCAAACTATTTTCTATTCTCTTCTATACAGATTATGTGCATATATTGACAAATGCCAGCGATGTCTGAGTCGTGTCGAAATAAACATTTATACTTTAACCATTTCAATACTGAATAGATGCTCCCATTCAGTTATTATATATGAATTTATGAAAGCATGCATTGGAATAGTCTATTCCACATTGAGGGGCCTGGTGTTCTGATAATAGAGACCTTTCGCATCCTCACGTTTACGATTACGAATACGGATAGCTATTCGTAGTCGTAAGTCTATCCCTATGGCCAAAAAGTCCTTTCGCAAAACGACTACGCGTAAGAGTTTTGACGAACACGTACCATCATTATTTCGTACCACTTTTATAGTTGCAAAGCGTGTGTTTGGTATACAGTCCCTTAATACTTCACTTATCGTCTCATTTGCAACAATGCGATAATCATGACCTGTTTATATTGTCAATAATTCGACCAGTCACAAAGTACGACCCGGGATTCTCGTGATATATTATGGCAATACAGGTATAAATGCCAAGTCATATGTGGTGGAAATTCAGTTCGTTGCTATCATGGATGACCTGATAGGCGCTATGCTGATGGGGGAAGAGCGGTTCCTAAATTTGGACCTCACATCAACCATGACGCCACCGCTTCAAGACCCTTTCAGTCCGCAATTTTATTTCAATGCGATTACGACAGAATTATCCATAATTGTCATCATTATTATGTATGTGCAAGGACGTGGCTAGAGGGTGTCCGTTGGGGTGTGCACACGACTACGGGCAATAGACCAGGACCCACCGGGCCGACCATGGTTGTTCGGCCCGGTGTGAGAAAATTGTGAAAACTAAACAAGAAAATCGCAAATCCTAGCATCTAGACTGACCTCAAGCTTTCCTAGTGTTGGAAATTTCAAACCTCATACTCTCCCTTAGTTTGGAAATTTTCAGTCAACGATTTTAACCAAATGTAGTAAAATATTGTTTTCTTAAACTCATTAGCATTTTTTTTATTGGCCACGGGGAGGGACCAGGATACACCGGGCGAAAGTTTTTTTTAAACGTGAACAAGAAAATCGCAAAATCCTAGCCTCAAGCATTCATAGAGTTGGAAATTTCCAACTGATGACAATTCCAGTGACAATTTTGACCAAATGTAGGACAATATTATTTTCTTAAATTAACTAGAAGTTTTTGACTGACCAAGGGGAGGGACCAGGACACAAGCTTTCCAAGTGTTGGAAATTTCCAACCTGACACCCCTAAGGTTGGAAAATTTGTAACTGATGGCCATTTCAGTCCAACATTTTTATCAAAAGAAGGAAAATATGCAAATATTGGTCCAAAAACAATAAATTCCCCACAATAAGTTGTTTGAAAATCAAACTACAAGAACATTTTCAACCTATTGTTGGTGTAAAATTTCCAAATAATGTTGTGTCAGGTATGAAATTTCCAACTGTTGAAAATTTTGACCAAAGTTGGAGGGTGAGACACCCCCCCCCCCCTGTCGCCACGTCTCTGTGTATGTGTATTGGAAATCAGATATCCTATCCTATCCAGGCCTATCACCTCTTTGGGTTTAGGAAATCAGACATAAGGTTGCTGATGTGCATCACTTCTGATTTGGTGCTATCAAATCGAAACAAAGTCGACACGGTGATGTCGGTGGGTGTGCCACATATGCTTTTAGTACCACCAAATCCATGTCAGTCGTGTATTTTTGGCGACTGGTTTCATAGTGCACTTCTATATATTACTGCAAAGTGTTGTGTCGCAGCCAGCGATTACTATCCGTTGTGAATAGCGATCTTATTTCGCGGGAAGCTCGAGATTCACGACGACGAGTACAGTGATTGCCAATCGTAACAGCACATCGAGGTCGTAGCTCAATACAACTGGATGGTTTACATGATATACATATAGTCTCGAACGGAGTAAAGTGATATATTGCAGAAAATAAATTTCAGGTGTTATTTGAGCTTATTAGAAACCATGACATCGTAACCGTTATTGCGGATAGTAAAATACGACAACGATTAGAAAGTACACACATGTTGATGACGTGGTACCCTATCCGTATCCGTAATCGTAAACGTGAGTTTTGCGAAAGGTCTCTGATATAACAACCATGCCCCGTCCATGCGAGTATCCTTAACATATTAGCCCATGCACACGGCTCAGCCATTTTACAATTCCGGCGGCGGAGATTTTTTCATGCGGCTGGCGTTAGAGATAATAGAGACCTTTCGCAAAACTCACGTTTACGATTACGGATACGGATAGGGTACTACGTCACCAACCTTTGTGTAGTTTCTAATCGTTCTCGTATTTTACTATCCGTAATGACGGTTACGATTTCATGGTTTCTAATAAGCTCAAATAACACCTGAAATTTATGTTCTGCAATATATCACTTTACTCCGTTCGAGACTGTATATGTATATCATGTACACCATCCAGTTTTATTGAGCTACGACCTCGATATGCTGTTTAGATTGTCAATCACTGTACTCGTCGTCGTGAACCACGAGCTTCCCGCGAAATAAGATCGCTATTCACAACGGATAGCCATAGCTGGCTGCGACAGAAAACTTTACAGTAAGAGTGCACAATGAAACCAGTCGCCAAAAATACAGTATATAGTGTGCGATGCATGAGGAGTTTTGAGTGATTATTATGTGCAAGATAGTACACAATATATAGTGAAATTCAACAATTATTTAAATCAACAACCCATGGTGGTGTCCTAGCGTATGCAGTTATAGAATGCATCAGGAGAGCCTAAATAATGGCATAACCCTATTAATGAATAGTGAAAGATTTTGTGTTCTCTTCCCCTTTCCCGAATTGAATAGTTCATTCAATTTAATAATATTCGGTTTTCGGTAGAAGTTGGGTTTTATATATCTCTCTCGTAGAGTCTGTAATGCAGGGCATTTTAAAATTACATGGAATTCATAACCGATTTTAAAATTACATGGAATTCATAACCGAGTTCTAAGTTACATAAAGTACTCTGTCTGAGTAATCTGAACATACCCTGGATCCCGATTCAACTGGTAAGTAGTGATTTCTGCTCCTGAACAGTAACTAAAAGAATATTTGGCACACCCACCGACATCACCAGAGCTCAGCAGTCTCTGTCAGGTTTGTTCTTTGCATTTATTTTTTATTTAAAGAATACGCACAAATGCGGCATTTAAAGGTACTCAATCCGATTAGATGTCCCCATATCATCAGATTCCAACAACAATTTTTTTTGAAATGCCGCTTCTGTTATCAGAATCGAGTAATTGCTCAAAATTAATGCTAACCACAGTGAACTATATTATAAAATTGCCCAAAACCTGTTATTTATCAACATTTTGTGCAACGAAATTTTGCCGGTTTGTCAAATATCTGACAAAAAAGCAACTTGATGCACATCGCTTCTACCGTGTCGACTTTGTTTCGATTTGGTAGTAACACATCAGAAGTGATGCACATCAACGAGCTCACCAACCGTATGTCGGATTTCCTAAACCCAAAGAGGTGAAGCCGAAATCGCATTGAAATCAACTCGCGGACTTGAAGGGGCTTGAACGATGGCGTCGTGGTTGATGTGAGGTCCAAATTCAGGAACCCCTCTTCCCCATCAGCATAACGTCTATCCGGTCATCCATGCTAACAACGAACTGAATTTCCACCACATATGACCTGGCATTTATACCTGTATTGCCACAATATATCACGAGAATCCCGGGTCGTACGTTGTGACTGGTCGAATTATTGACAATATTAGCAGGTCATGATAATCGCATTGTTGCAAATGAGACGATAAGTGAAGTATTAAGGGACTGTATACCAAACACACGCTTTGAGTTGTAAAAGTGGTACGAAATAATGATCGTACGTGTTCGTCAAAACTCTTACGCGTACTCGTTTTGCGAAAGGACTTTTTGGCCATACGGATAGACTTACGACTACGAATAGCTATCCGTATTCGTAATCGTAAACGTGAGGATGCGAAAGGTCTCTAATATGGCTGGCGGCGGCTTGTTGCCAATATGGCTACTGCTGATAAGAATCACGAATAGATTATAGTAGTCGTAATTTCTCGTACGGTCAAAAAACCTTTTCGCAGAATTGTCGACTACGTGTCCGTTTTTGAGAAAATAGTGGCGTTCAAACTTCTTGCCACTCGCAGTAAGGTTATATGATTATGTTTGCTGTGACTTGTTTGTACTTTACTGTGTTACTATCAGGTCATAATCAGTTGTAGGATCCACAATTGCATGCAAAGCTCGCGTTCCCAAGCATGGATTCATGAAACTATACGGATATGGCAAAACGACGACAACTGATAGAAAGAACACACATTCTAGTGACGTAGTACTCTATTAATAATTCTGATCAGTATCAGGTGCGCATTACTGTTTACAGCAAAACGTCTCTGTTCACATTTCACTGACTGATTGTCCGCTGATTGGTTGGAATGACTAGATTGGTTTGAAATGAATGACTGGATTGGTTTGAAATGAATAGCCGGATTTGTTGAATTTATTGGTTCGAATGGCTGGATTAGTTTGAAATGAATAGCCGGTTTGGTTGAATTTATTGGTTCGAATGGCTGGATTGGGTTTGAAATGAATAGCCCGATTGGTTGAATTTATTGGCTCGAATGGCTGGATTGGTTTGAAATGAATAGCCGGATTGGTTGAATTTATTGGTTCGCATGGCTGGATTGGTTTGAAACGAATAGCCGGATATTGGTTGAATTTATTGGTTCGAATGGCTGGATTGGTTTGAAATGAATAGCCGGATATTGGTTGAATTTATTGGTTCGAATGGCTGGATTGGTTTGAAATGAATACCCGGATATTGGTTGAATTTATTGGTTCGAATGGCTGGATTGGTTTGAAATGAATAGCCGGATATTGGTTGAATTTATTGGTTCGAATGGCTGGATTGGTTTGAAATGAATAGCCCGATTGGTTGAATTTATTGGTTCGAATGGCTGGATTGGTTTGAAATGAATAGCCGGATTGGTTGAATTTATTGGTTCGAATGGCTGGATAGGTTTGAAATGAATAGCTGGATTGGTTGAATTTATTGGTTCGAATGGCTGGATTGGTTTGAACTGAATAGCCGATTGGTTGAATTTATTGGCTCGAATGGCTGGATTGGTTTGAAATGAATAGCTGGATTGGTTGAATTTATTGGTTCGAATGGCTGGATTGGTTTGAAATGAATAGCCGGATTGGCTGAATTTATTGGTTCGAATGGCTGGATTGGTTTGAACTGAATAGCCCGATTGGTTGAATTTATTGGCTCGAATGGCTGGATTGGTTTGAAATGAATAGCTGGATTGGTTGAATTTATTGGTTCGAATGGCTGGATTGGTTTGAAATGAATAGCCCGATTGGTTGAATTTATTGGTTCGAATGGCTGGATTGGTTTGAAATGAATAGCCGGATTGGTTGAATTTATTGGTTCGAATGGCTGGATTGGTTTGAAATGAATAGCCGGATTGGCTGAATTTATTGGTTCGAATGGCTGGATTGGTTTGAAATGAATAGCTGGATTGGTTGAATTTATTGGTTCGAATGGCTGGATTGGTTTGAACTGAATAGCCCGATTGGTTGAATTTATTGGCTCGAATGGCTGCATTGGTTTGAAATGAATAGCTGGATTGGTTGAATTTATTGGTTCGAATGGCTGGATTGGTTTGAAATGAATAGCCGGATTGGTTGAATTTATTGGTTCGAATGGCTGGATTGGTTTGAACTGAATAGCCCGATTGGTTGAATTTATTGGCTCGAATGGCTGGATTGGTTTGAAATGAATAGCTGGATTGGTTGAATTTATTGGTTCGAATGGCTGGATTGGTTTGAAATGAATAGCCCGATTGGTTGAATTTATTGGTTCGAATGGCTGGATTGGTTTGAAATGAATAGCCGGATTGGTTGAATTTATTGGTTCGAATGGCTGGATTGGTTTGCACTGAATAGCCCGATTGGTTGAATTTATTGGCTCGAATGGCTGGATTGGTTTGAAATGAATAGCCGGATTGGTTGAATTTATTGGTTCGAATGGCTGGATTGGTTTGAAACGAATAGCCGGATATTGGTTGAATTTATTGGTTCGAATGGCTGGATTGGTTTGAAATGAATAGCCGGATTGGTTGAATTTATTGGTTCGAATGGCTGGATTGGATTGAAATGAATAGCCGGATATTGGTTGAATGTATTGGTTCGAATGGCTGGATTGGTTTGAAATGAATAGCCGGATATTGGTTGAATTTATTGGTTCGAATGGCTGGATTGGTTTGAAATGAATAGCCGGATTGGTTGAATTTATTGGTTCGAATGGCTGGATTGGTTTGAAATGAATAGCTGGATTGGTTGAATTTATTGGTTCGAATGGCTGGATTGGTTTGAAATGAATAGCCGGATATTGGTTGAATTTATTGGTTCGAATGGCTGGATTGGTTTGAAATTAATAGCCGGATTGGTTGAATTTATTGGTTCGAATGGCTGGATTGGGTTGAAATGAATACCCGGATATTGGTTGAATTTATTGGTTCGAATGGCTGGATTGGTTTGAAATGAATAGCCGGATTGGTTGAATTTATTGGTTCGAATGGCTGGATTGGTTTGAAATGAATAGCCGGATTGGTTGGATTGAAGGGTTGGTCGGGATGGCTGGATTGATTAGATTGATTGATTAGATTGATTGGTTGGAATGACTGGATTGGTTGGATGGATTTGTGGGAATGATTGGGTTGGTTGGATTCAGTGTTCGCGCTGGACCGAAAAAAAATTTAGCCAAAAGTTTAGCCAAATGAAAATTTTATTAGCCAAATGAAAAAAACTTTAGCCAAATGTTTTTTGGCCAAATTAAAAAAAACTTTGGCCAAATTAAATCATCGTTTTCTGGTCGGTTCACAATTAATGACTAAAACGTAAAATCTAACAGACAAAGGTAAAATACACAATAATTTAAATAATTTTGATGAACTAGAAGTATTTTTATATATATCATTTATTAAAAATTTATTAATCTTTATGTGAAAGAGTGATATGGGGGGGGGGGGGGACCCGGGATTGTCCTTCTTAATGTCATTATTTATTTTTTTTATATCAATATCTATTTTTAAATCATTAAATATTTATCCTTGCAAAAATATCTAAGTGACATCTGGAAACTAATAACTTAATATTGTTACGCCATTATCAAATTACAATCTGTCATAAAAGCATGCATATTATTTTGACTGTATCGGTATTGACGACAAATAGCCACAAAATATATGTCGTGATTCACATTTGGCTGATTAAGCTATTGTCTTACACTTGGTGCTCATAAACCTCGACCGTCATAAATACAATGTCATCATAAACATGCATTGTGCAGGCGCGCCGTGAGTGACCAGACAGACAATGGGCTGAATGGGGGATTAGGGGATTAAATGTAAAAATTAATAATGACCTTTTGCTGCTTCGTGCAGAGTAACGTAATCTTTCTCCAGATTAAAACAGCCTGCACATGTTACGAACAAATTGCTTATATACCAGCGTCAATGCACTTTACAAAACATTGCTTTCTTCACATTGTCATAATTCAACCACGGTCGGTTTAATGTCCATGCGTCTTTGAATGTCCGTCTTGTGAAAACTAAAGATGATTGCATATCACTTTGTGATCGCTTGGTTGATAGAGTTGTCGATCGGTTTTCCCTTTGTACGATATTTCATAAGTACGAAAATAATGAAATACTTTCGTCACCTAACTTCGTCTTGAATGTCGATCTATTGAGCGCTTTTATTAATTAGCTTTCTGGCTCCATGCTTTCAGTCTCCATTTGGGTTCAAAAAAAGTTTAGCCAAAAGTTTAGCCAAATGAAATTTTTATTAGCCAAATTCGAAAAAGATTAGCCATTGGCTAATTTGGCTACCGACAGCGCGAACACTGGTTGGATTGATTGATTGGCGGGAATGGCTGGATCGGTTTGAATTGATTGGTTGCATTGATTGTATTGATTGGTTGAATTTGGATGGTTGGACTGGTTTGAATTGAATGATTGGATTTGTTGGATTGATTGGTTGGAATGGCTGGATTGGTTGAAAAGCCCGTGGATATCGCGATGACGGCTTCCGTTGCGACTATACAAAGGACGACAAAGAGCCCCACAGTTAGCTACCACACACACACACACCCTCGCACACCCTCACACACACCCTCACACCCACTCACACACACACACACACACACCCACCCCCCCCCCCCCCCCCCACACACACACACACACACACACACACACACACCTTAAGACGTATTGTGCGACTGAAAATGCGAATAGACCCTACTTTCCCTCTGAGAGAACGTAACTCCCCTTCGCCGACATAATGTATGGCCACATTTATATATCACTAGCTGGTGTGCCCGACTTCGTCCGGGATATTTATGGATTTCTTTGTGATCGCCTCCGTCTGGAAAGAATATTAGGAGAAAGAAAAAAACTGTTGTTCGATCGGTCCAGAAACATGCCTATATGAGCGCATATGAGCGAGGTCAAGGTCAAGGACACGGTCGCACGAGAAATTGGTCCCGGGATCAATGTAGGCCTATATGTACATACCAAATTTTAGTCGGATCGGTCGAGCAGTTTTCGAGTCTATCACACACATACACATACACACAGAGACAGCAGTTCCAAAATATATAGATTATCCTTTGACGGAATCTATTAGATAAAATAATAGAATATGTCTGTCGGACTCTGTCCGATCGTCTGTCTGTCTGTTCGCGATTTAAACCTAGAGGTTTACGTAGACCAGACTTAAACCTGAGATGACGAATCCGGCCCACATGTTTATCCTCACCATATGAGAGATATGTTCTAATTATGTGAAAAACGGGTATTAAAAAAGATGATTTTTTTGAGGCCGTTATTTGAGAGTTTGACAGGAACTACAGGTATTTGCAAAAAAAGCTTAGCATTATCTATTCTCCCTGACCCCTGGACCAATTTCAACCAAAATTCGATGTGGTGACTTGGGATAACCACGGTGGATGATATAATGGCGTTAGTTTTCAAATTTTTGATTAAAAAAAACATATATTGTTAAATTATATTAAAAAAAAATTCAAGATGTGCACGAATCATATGGACCGTGGGTTTCCACTCCGCTGAATAGAGGTTCCCGAAGGGAGCTAGTCTCAGCTGTGAATATACAGTACAAATGTATAAATGCGTCGACGCAGAGCCAATAACTGCAGTGCTCTTTATTGCCCATTGTATAAATGTATGTATCCACGTTCTCCACTAATTTTCACCTTTAATTTATAAAGTATAGCAATATGTGCATCAGTTCATAACTACCACGACCAGTCGCTATTGATGGTCGTGCCTTTATTTATACGGATGTGCAGAAAGATAGCTATTTATCACTATTATTACTCACTAATTAGGATATCCTAATGGGCGTCAGGGACAATGACCCGTATTTTACAATTGATCAGGTGTTAATATTCGCTGTGATTTGAACTGCGCGCGTGCTGAATGTCAGGTAACCAATTGCACAACACTGGAGAGGTTTCACGAAATCACAGTTAGCAATTAAAGATGCCCTGTCCGATTTCACCCCAAATTAATCAATTTTAAGTTAATTGATAGCTTACTCGGCAAAAGAAAAAATAAATATACGTGCTACCACAGTCATTCATATGACATAAGCAACGCGAAAATAATCCATCAGTTTACGTTAATAACGAGTACAAAATATCATAATCGAGAACGCTCTTTGTTAACTATCTTTTTGGGCGACGGAATCATGGACGCTCTTTATGAGAGACAGTAATTGGACTTTTTGATTGGCTGACAAACATTCAAAACGTGTTAAAACTACAAAACAATCAAAACCATAGCGCTGGGAGTTCTATTTATAGAATGTTAATTATTGGGACACATTAAAAGTTGTAGTGCGACCCCGAGACCGAGCTGTAGCGCGACCCCGGTAAAAGGTGTAGTTGAGAATTTCAATTTCGTTTATTGGCGTTTACATTATGTTAATAATGTTGATTTTTGGTTCGTGGTAAGCTATGCCAATTACAAATAACAGAAATGAAAAAGATTATATAATTACAATCATGGGTATATAATATATGATCTTGAGCACGTTACCATTTCTCACTATGGTTTTCTTGTTATTGTCTGGTACATAAAACGCACCGATGTTGGATTTATGGTGTAAAATTCGACAGAGCATCTTTAATAAATCTCAATTTTCAAAAAATCTCAAATTGAAGGAAAAACATCACTATCATTTATTATAACCAGTGTATGCTATAGTACTAAAACAACACATGTTTACCCTCACCATATGAGAGATATGTTCTAATTATGTGAAAAACTGGATTAAAAAAAGATTTGTTGAGGCCGTCAGTTGAGAGTTTGAAGGAAATATTTGCAAAAACCGCTTTGCATTATCTAGCTTAGGAATCCATCTAGGGGCGGCACTCTGTCTATACCACCTGAAATCATGACTGTATGTGTGTCATAATTGTCATTGCATATTTTAGTTTGTTTACGGTAGCGATTTGCAGAGCTACACAGTATGTTGACGAGCCACCAACGGAGAGATATAAGACGACTAATAATATTAATGGTTTCGAAAGTTTTCGAAACGGTGTGTACATTTGTGTCTATAGGTACTTCCTGTAGACTGGTTCCTCGGTTGTCTTAAAAAATTGAAACCAAAGAAAACTGATTGTTCACAAATATAGCTTTTAAAGTTTTCGTAAAGATGGATGTGTAATAACTATGTAGCATCAACGTTTTGTGACGAGTAAGTGCTTATCGCGTTGGAGCCTTGCGCGGAAGGGAAGTCGCTAGCCGAGAGGTTGCCTACTGGTCTCTCGTGCTTGTGGAGCGGGGATCACAACCTGGTCAGGGTATTCTGACAAGGGTCAGAACTCGGTCAGATACCAAGTTTGTCAGACTGAAAAGTCTTATTCGAAATCTCTGAATAAAGATCCGAATGCAAAATGCCGACCCCCCATTACAACATTTGTCTAGGTATGTGTCGTGGATGCAGTACGCTGACCGATCGGGCGCGGACATTAATGGCTGATCCATGTACGCGCCTCGGTGTGTGCACGTTAAAGAACGCTACTGGAGTCACTACAGGGTTATGCAGTGCGTCTATAACCAGAATTGGTTCCTGCTCTGAAACGCATTTAATTTGATATCTTATATGGAAGTGTAGTGACATGGATGCTTTCCTCATTGGCGAACAAGTGTTTGATGTTCTGTGATTTTGCATTGGAGAATTATATTCTGTTCATTCTTTCAAATGCATTGCCAATTGGGTGATCAAAACTGTCGATAGAATAAATGCGTCATGGCGGACGATGGATGTAGTTGGTGGGACTATTTCGGTTTTGAGCATACTATATTCAACATTATTAGATAATAAATTCAAACGCCATTAAACCATGCTCATATATATAGCTTTGGTAGTTGCAATCGGTCCAATTAATAAATTAACCCTTTATATACTAAAATGATTATCCAATTGAGTCATAAAAGTATACATTTGAATGGTGACTCATATACGCTCATATAGGCATGTTTCTGGGCGATCGAACAATAGTTTGTCCAGGACACGGTCGCACGTGAAATTGGACAAACAAACAGAAGGGATGTTCAGGTGAAATAAGCAGATGACAGATAATAAAAGTGCAGAAGGAGTCATATTTATTCAGGGAAATGTTCAGATAATAAGTTCAACAAAGGACCTATGTAGAACTTATTATCTGAAAATTTCCTGAGGGATAAGTAACTATCCATCACTGAGTGCTTAGTTTTCAAAGGGTTAACATAACTGAACTCTATTATATATTTTGGAACTTCTGTCTGTCTGTCTTTCTGTCGGTCTGCCTGTGTGTGTATGTGTGAGTTATAGACTCGAAAACTGCTCAACCGATCCGACCCGAATTTGGTATGTAGGCATACTTTGATCCCGGGAACAATATGGGCGGGTCCAATTTCACGTGCGATCGTGTTATTGACCTTGTCCTCGCTCATATACGCTCATATCCGGCAGAAATTTCTGGACCTCGACCGAACCGACTAAAATTTTGTATGTATATCTAATTTGATTCCAAGAACAATATGAGCGGGTCCAATTTCACGTGCGACTGTGTCCCTGACCTTGACATCGCTCATATACGCTATTATAGGCCTAGGCATGTGTCTGGACCTCGACCGATCCGACTCAAATTTGGTATGTAGGCCTACTTTGATCCCGGGAACACTATGGCCGGGTCCAATTTCACGTGCGACCGTGTCATTGACCTCGCTCATATACGCTCATATAGGCATGTTTCTGGACCGATCGAACAATAGTTTGTCCAGACGCTGTATATTCTACTCAGGCGGAGGCGATCACAAAGAAATCCCTAAATAGCCCGGACGAAGTCGGACACATCAGCTATACTTATCTATATTAATAGGACATCAACCCTGCCCAAAGGTCACTGACATTCCATTCATAGAAATATACTCTCATTTTGATCAAAAACAACATGAAAAGCAATTTCCTGTCAGGTAGTAATAAAATTTACACTTGAATAAAACTAATCTCTTGCTTACGATGCTCGGTTTTGTCCTTTACTTCCACAACATCTCATTGGTTTCGATATCTCGGTTTAATATCGCTGGCATTCCATTGTCTCTCGTACCGTATATAGTCTCTTATGTCACGAACAACTTAAGTCATTTTGTGACTGACGGCACGTAATCACGACTACTTGGCTCCCATGCACCGCAACTACTTGGCTCCCATGCGCTGTTATTACAGTATGGTTATAGTACAGTACCGATCAAAATAAGTGGCATATTGAGGCGCGGCTTTATGGCAATACTGAAATCGTTTCTATTAGTATAGAGCAACACAGAAAGCTTGTCGCGCTCAATATTACGACCTGTATAGTGAAAAATATCGCGATATTAAACATGACCCCGTGGATATTTAATTAACATTTCACTGCATGAAGTTATGCGATTTGAAGAACATATACATGTACTTCATTGGAGATTATATAGACTGAGATTAATTATAATTTAATAATAATTTCCACAACCAAGTAATGAATAATGACATACATGTATACGTACAATAATGTATTGTCCGCTCGTGTTGTACATTTACACTGCCATCTGCATCTGCTGCCATTGGATATAAAATGCTCACGCTACCTGGCAGTTACCAACATGCGCGGATTGAAGACTGCTGACTAAAGGAACATTTCGGATTATAGTGTGTATCCCAACGCATATACATGTCCATGCACGTAAGTGTAAAGTTGGTACCACGTCAGTGAGAGCTTTCCGATGAATGGTAACAAGCCATATTTCGGACTAAATCCTGAAAAATTACCCATAATTCTGCAGTGATTAAGGAGTCGATTATTTAGGGCATAATTGTACTTAGTGTAGATATTGATGTGTAACGCTTATGGTAATATCTGCATGGTTTGCTGTTGTGTGCACAGTATGCAGTCTTCTAAGCATCAATACACTTTTCCTTTTTCTGTATTCCAGCATCCAATGGAAAGACACGGAATGTTCCCCAACACTCGCAGCGGGTTACGCAACAGAAGTGTTTCAGGGCGGGTGTGACGTCATATTCGGCGACCCAATATCCGATGGTGAGTAATAAGAATTCGACTGCATGGACACTCGTAGACCAAGTTTTCTCGGTCCAAAACAGCTTGGGGTACCAGTTGGGACAAGAAAACTAAGATGCATGCATCAGGTCGGCCGTGAACTATCTACCATAGAATTGTTGTAGCTATCGATTATACATTTTGAAACACCTGTCTGTATGTATGTATGTATGTGTGTGTGTATGCGTGAATGCATGTGTGTATGTGTTATAGACTCTAACACTGCTCGAATTTGGTATTTAACGTGTCAACTTGACCTCGCTCATAGGCATGTTTCTGGACCTTGACCGATCCGACTAAAAATTTGTGTGTAGGACTACTTCGATCCCGGGAGCAATATGGACGGGTCCAATTTCACGTGGGACCATGTTCTCGAACGTGCTGATATAGGCATGTTTCTGGACCAATTGAACAATAGTTTGGCCCGACGCTGTATATACTGGGTACTGTCCAGATGGAGGCGATCACAAAAAAAATCCCTAACTAGCCCGAACGAAGTCGAGTACATCAGCTAGTTTAATATATATTTTGGACATTTGTCTGTCTGTTTGTCTGTTAGCTATGGCCGGGAAAACTGCCGGACAGATTTGACGAAATTTGATACCTAGGGGTAATTATTTCCAGGGAGTATTTTGGACGGGTCAAATCTTGATCCCGACCTGACTTTGACATTCAAAAAGATCAATTCAAGGTCAAATCTGGTAAAACGGAAGTATTTCAACGAAATTTGATACCTACTGTTACTTTTGTCCCAGGAGTGTTTCGGGTGGGTCAAATCATGACCATGACCTGATCTTGACATTCAAAATTGTCAATTCAAGGTCAAATCGGGTATAAAGCCGGGCGGATTTCGACGGGTACTTTTGTCGTGACTTTTGTCCGCGGAGTGTTTTGGACGGGTCAAATCGTGACCCCGACATGACCTTCACCTTTAAAATAGTCAATTCAAGGTTAAATCGCGCATTTCTCCGAAAATCAGAGGGGAACATCCCGGACGAAGTGGGGTCCACGAGCTACTATTATATATTTCTAGATTTAGTTACAAACTAAATACCTGTATATTGTACAAAGAAATGTTTGACAAATATATCTGTATCAATATTACCATACGGGTCATTAAAATAGATACGACGAAACAAATTTTGAAGGGTGCATGTATCAGGTAAATATTTATATTTCAAATGATGACAGGAATGCAGAAAGTTGGAGTACCTACGTAATACTGGCTATCCGCATGAAGAGATATACATGTATATAAAAACCAGATGAGGGATATGTCTGTACAGTTGCTAAACAATTCAGTCATGCAAAAGAGGATCAAAGAGTAAGATACCAAATTGCTGCCTGTGGTAATGTTTTTTAACGAAATTCGGGAAAATTAGATTACTCTCACCCTGGTTATCCAGAAGATAATTGTGGAATCTGATGACGATCGGACAAGGGGTGTCGTCTGTAGGATCAACCAAATTATTTAGCCATAAAAATAGTAAAATTGAAGATCACCGCTGGCAGTGATGTCTTCACAAGGACAGTTTGAGAACAAAATATGGCTCACATCTAGCGGTGACCCAAAATATCCACATAAGAAAAAGTTCTCCAATAAAAGCTGGCTGCAGGGTGCGCCAATTGATTCAAATTCGAAATTTAGCAGGGTGTACTGCTTGTGGCCATGTTTTCCCCGCAAATTTGATAGACTGATGGACAAAACCACTGAATCCGTTGAATCAATATACATGTATACATGGATTAATTTATATGCATTGTTATACACAGTACTGATATATAAAGGTACTGAAAATAACTATATTACTAGTATACACAAAATAAACCATATATCATGGCTATGGGTTCTAATATCCGAACATGACAGCTGAGAACTTGGTGTGAATTAAAGAGTGGTGGTTTCTCAAGCATATCTAACCCTCCACGTTAGAAACATGCCATTAAATGTCATAAGTATAATCTAGCTTGAGGACAGAAGTGATCCATAAAACCCCCCTTAATTCAACCAGGTCCTCGCGCGATGTATGATCGATCACATGATGATCTAGGGGGATTAGAATTGATGTATAAAAACAGCACTGCATGTAAATATAAAATAAAATAGTGCTACATCTTATTACAGATTATTGCCATATATAATCAGTGATTATACAGACAGTCTGACAAAATAAAGTTTCAGTGACACTCTATCCGAAGAGGGGAATAATTTCATCTGTTACAGTCAATGGAGCAATTATGAATCTGGAAAGGTGAAATTTCTAAGTAATACTAGATATCGACATGACGCGATAAAATATAACGTAAATGCAATATGGCCGCTGGCGACCATTTTTTCCTATGAAATTAAAAAAATATTTGATAGCTCTCATCTGATAGATCAATATCAAGATAAATATGAAGTTTGGTGATGATCGGATGAGTGAAGTGGACTGTGGTCTGTGCTAAACGGTTTAGTAATGCTTAAAAAGATTCTTACCTTAATATTTTTATGTTCACTTTATAAACTTCTTCTTTGTCATGTATTGAGTTTGATATCTTTTGTTAACAGTTTATAAATCATGTATGTCTCATGTTTGTTATTTTAATTTATGTGTTTATTATCATTAAATAAAGTTGCATTCCTTAAAAAGATGCTTACCTCAATGTTTTTATGTTCACTTTATAAACTCCACTGAGTCATCTTTGTCATGTATTGAATTTGATATCTTTTGTTAACAGTTTATAAATTATGTATGTCTCGTGTTCGTTATTATATTATATACACTTTATAGTGTGTTTTCAGAACGAAAACAAATTGAATAAAATCAACAAATTTGTAAATTTAAAAACAATTCAAACGTTGTTGTATTCCATGTCCCAGCCCGGACATATACACCAAATTTCAATAATATTCATTGAGAAACAACGGACCAAACGCTATATAACACCCGTATACATCTTTTATTCCGTATCGGACTCGGGTACATGTTATAGTAGGTACCGAATTGACACACGTCGACTGGGCGAGTTGGCCCTGGGGCGATTAGGCCGATTCCGGCACATTCTAGAATTTACCGTATGTATCCGTTTACGCGTAGTTTACTTTAGAAAGTTCCGCAATTAATACCGTAAATAGAGCGACCATATTTGACAGAGAATGCCTCTGTTATTGATTATCAAGTTGCTGTACATTAAAAACGACAAATTCACATGCTCGTTCAAGCGCAGTAGTCTATTTTCCCCATGTTAAAGGACATCCACAAATACTAAATAACGCTAACCTACTGCCGAATGTTTGACACGACAACTGTTAACATATTTGGGCTGAATTCATCTGACGCGGTATTATTCCTCAAAATAAACAACAAAACCATCGTTACTTGGAAATGTAGTTTGGGCTAACATTTACATAAATCCTCCAGATCAATTATCCGACACACACGTCAGATGAAAAAGTCACATGAAGTAACCGGCCAAATTGGCCGAAATGATGCTGTTTTTGGGCCGAGTCCCGTTCCGTTCCAGTTACTCTTCTATAGCGGACTTTACGCCCAGAATCTAGAGCGGGAGTTATCTTGCTTGTATGTCTTCGTATTAGGTCAAATGGATGCTTTGCGTATATGAACATAGAGGGCAGACTTTCCCGATCATGATGGTATCAAACATGCATATATCAGAGGTCCGTTAACTATCAAAGCAACGAGATTTATAAGTAAACAAAGCCTTGTTTTCGAGAGAATTTCGATGTGTCGCGCTATCAGAAAATGCACGTAAACAATACATTGGACGATCTTATCATAACTTTAGCTTTTACTATCGAGGTAAATGTTATATAATTTTGAAGTAAGATTAATCCCGGACATGCCAGATGATTACCACGTACTCCACGTGCAAATAAGTCTGTTGAATGAAACTCACGAAAGTCCGTTATAGAAGAGTATTCTGCACTTTGGTGGTGCCCATCCCCTCGCCACCACTGACTTGAATAGGGCCACTTTGGTTTCTTTAAACCACATTATTAGATTCATCGTATCACGATATATAAATTTGTTGGAAATCGCCAACAAAAACATTCTTATCAATATTGGCGCCCCTCCCCTCACATCCGTGGTCAAAACGACACCACTGTATTGTCTTTAAACCACATTATTAGATTCCGTGTATCACCGAAATGCATAATTATGTATCGATTTGGTGCAAATCGGCGCTGAAAATATTTGTTATAAATTTTGGTGCCCCTCTCCACCCCGTCCCTGACTCGAGCGGCTACACTTTTTGCAGCACGTTTAACGTGATGTGAAACACTCCGGTTGGGTGATCAAATAGAAATGGAGAATAATCTTGCTCAAAGTAGTTATTTTTACGAATATTAATCCTAATTTACAGTACACACACCGTCATTATTATATATTAATTAAATGGAATGACTCTCTATGGCGAAATAATTTGCGTTAGTTTATTGCCGATTGTCGCGTCCCGAATTGAGATGTAAATATTTACAATTTAAGCGTAGTTTAGACGATGATATCTATGGAGTGGTATGGTCGATTTCTTTGATATTTTCGGCAATGTTAGTAGATTTCTACATTCCTACAGTTGGCATAGCGCCTGAGTACTAACTTATCAGTTTCTCACACCCGATTTAGTCCGTAATATGTCTTTAAACCAATGCAATTAGACTCCTCATATCATAAAGATGACTATGTATATACATTTGGTAGTTATCGGTGACTAAAGACATTCTAATCAAATTTAGTGCACCTCATCAATGACCAAAACGACACAAAGTTTGGCGTCTTTAAACAGCACGATTAGATTCCTCGTATCACGGAGAGGAATATGTATCAATTTGGTGCCAAATATAGTTTTACCAATTTTGGTGCCCCCTCCCGATTCTGATTCTGCTTATAGGCATCAACTGCTATGAGAAACATAGGACCAGATTAAATTGAAGGTGATGTTCAGCCATTATTTACCTCGATTATGCATTTTATGTTCTGAAAATTAGGAAATATAGCAACTGAACAGAAGGGGACAAGTAACTAAACAATGTAAATTTCAGACTGTATATACATCCCAGAATACGAGGCCTGAGCAAACTGAGGACCCAAGATGGTGAATTTGGTGATGCTAGCCCGCTATGTGGGGTAGCATCACTAAATTCACCCTCTGGAAACCTCTTTCTGCAAATGTCAGACACACTATATCCAGACTTGGCTTTATTTTTCAGAGAACACACCAATTGGCTTGTTGACGTCATATTGGAATGTACCACATATAACCTGGGTGGCGGGCGATCACCATATGGACAATAAAGTAATATATCAGACATTGGTTCGAACCTATGGTTCCATCGCCATCGTGGGGGAAGCTGTGGCCACATTCATAAAGCATTACGGATGGAAATCAATAGGGCTGTACCATAGGGCCAACGGTAAGTTACCCTCGTTATATGTTTATCTCTAATAACTTCCAGCTATATCACATTATGGGCTATGCATCGCGCCGATTGAGCTATTTCCCCGTCTGCATATTGAAACTTTACAGATATTACGACACCCTTTGTAAGTCAATTCAGTTGAGATAGTAAAAGGTGCAGCATGACAATCCAGCTATGTACACTATAAGAAAACAGATCCCACGCTGGTTCCCCGGGGAACCAAATACCAATTAAGAACCAAACAGTTTGGTTTCACACCACTTTGGTTCCATCTGGAACAATATCCTAAGTTTGGTTCTTCAAAGAGCCCACCAAATTCAAGGTTTGTGTGGGAACATGCCAAACTTAATTGACATATAGTCTAAAATTTAACAAATGTCCACGCGCTTGAGGTTAAGGTGATATGTGGAAGACCAAATCAAGCGGCATTCCTTTGAAATATCAATGTACACATGTCCATAGCCTGTTTCGAGTAATATGCATAGACTCTGATCATTTAATTGCTGGCGGGGGTAACTCTATTGCTCATATCACAAACAGTGGAAAAAGTATGGAACAATTACTTTAATAATATAATTCGATATTTTCTTCAGACATCATACCATTTCGGGGTTTATTCGGTGAACCAACATCGTGCGATATAAAATTTAAACGGTATAACGTATTACGAAGTAATAGAACATTCAGAAACATCTGTTTGGTTCTTTATTTTGGTTCTTTGTGAAGAACCAAAACATGTGTGTTTGGTACTTCATTTGTTTCTTTATTTTGGTTCTTCATTTTGGTTCTTCGCGAAGAAAAAAACATGTATGTTTGGTTCTTAGTTTGGTTCCCCTATCGGGACAAACTATGGAACCAGTTTTGGTTCTTCGGGGAACCAAAATTTCTATGTGTGTATTCCATCTATGCTACTCGATTGAACTTTTATCCAGTTTTTGTTTATATAACGATCCATCGCGCATTGGTGATTAGTGATGACCTATCTATTCACGTGTTTATGTATACGTATACCATTTGCAGGGAGCTGTGGTTTATATAGGTTTTCCAGAACATGTCATCCAATCCCTTATTCGTAATGTATTCTCAATACACTATTATAATTACAATATGTTTAAATACAAAAATGCAGGTCAGTTTACTTACTTGAACCACGGAATTGAGGTGGCCTTCGAGAGAAACGACTTGAACATAATCGAGCGATACATATACGAGACACGGGAGCAAGATGAGACGATGCTTGACAACGCTTTACAGATGATCACTGAACATGCTATGAGTAAGTATCGTGCACGCTATGAGTAAGTATCGTGCACGCTATGAGTAAGTATCATGGACGCTGTAATGAGTAAGTATCGTGCACGCCATGAGTAAGTATCATGGACGCTATGCGTAAGTATCGCGGACGCTATGAGTAAGTATCGTGGACGCTATGGGTAAGTATGGACGCTATGGGTAAGTATCGTGGACGCTATGAGTAAGTATCGCGGACGCTATGAGTAAGTATCGTGGACGCTATGGGTAAGTATGGACGCTATGGGTAAGTATCGTGGACGCTATGAGTAAGTATCATGGACGCTATGAGTAAGTATCGTGGACGCTATGAGTAAGTATCGTGGCCACACTACTCGTTCAACATATATACGTTGGAGTTATGAAAATCGACAACAGGAAAAGTGCTATTTTCCGGTCCTTATTTATAGTCTTTCAAACCACATTACGACAACTAGTAAAACCGTAGTTAACGATTCTGAACTCTACATTTTATGATAAACAAGCGAGTCACATAAACATTTAATTTTTATTGTGAACTAGCTGAAACAGGATCCCTTCGGGAGCCTTATTCTGCGGCGTAGTGACCCCTTTGTGTCCATTTGAGCACTCCGCGCGCATTTTGATCCTTTAAACATTTCTATTTTTTTTTTTAATTCAATTTTGTAATTTATATATTAGATTGAACTCTTTGTTCAATTGAACAAAACGTAAAAATATTTCCGTAAACGTAAACATCGCGTAGCCCGCAACGCAAACCCACGTGTATATTACTTACGAGATCGCTAAAATTTATAGATCGCCTGTCCACCAACCCTGGCGACAATCAGTGGAGGGCTCATGCTATACAAAGAACACAAACGAACGAAACCTAGTAAAAATAGTCCGAAATATACGTCCAAATTGAAATTTTGGTGTGTGCGTGGTACATGTATATAGCATATTTTAGTTATATATGTATTTTTATTAATTTATTATGTGTATTTCGATGTTTAATTAAGAGTTATTTATTATTTACCGCAGTCCAGCTAGTGTTTGTTTGTGTTTAGAAGCTTGGAAATAACATCTCCCATAAACTGACACCATATATCCTGGACTATTTAAATGACGTGATTGTAAACCTCTGCATTCTCCCAAATTGAGGTATAATATATGTGACCCGCCATATCAAATCCAGTCGTAAGTCGGGATTTTTTTACCCTGTGCCAATGCATTCTCTTATATATGCGAGTCGACCATAGGTCGCCTCGCATATATAAGAGAATGCATTGGCCTAACAATATTTTACAATTTTAATAATATTTTCTTGTATTCTTTAACAATTTTATAATTTCACCCATACAGAACCCCAGACAAACATGAGCAGACGACACTCTTGTATATGCTTCTATATATGTGTGGGGCTCCCTGCAGGGTAATGGATATTGTTTTATTTTATGTCCTAAAAATTGTAAGAAACATTTATTTAAAAAAAATGATAAAAATTGTTAGGCCAATGCATTCTCTTATATATGCGAGGCGACCTATGGTCGACTCGCATATATAAGAGAATGCATTGGCAGAGGGTAAATTAAAAAAATCCCGACTTACGACTGGATTTGATATGGCGGGTCACATATGTCAGGATTAATGGACGAGCTATTGGACATTTATAAACGAGATGGCTGATCCCGAACTCTCTGCTTTCTGTTAGCAAGCAAATTTCCAGATACTCGGATATTCAGTTGATTCACACTTCATAAAACCTGATTCATTGGTAGATACAAGATTTATAAATATAAAATATAACTGTGGACGATCAGGGCCAAGTACAGATCGGGGTGGGTTCTTCCCAGATTAATGAACTGACGAAATGTTGTAGAGAAGTATGTATCAAATGCTTTGGCTTTGTCAGAAAAACTTTTGATGAGATAAGGAATTCGTTAAAGATGCATAATCCGAATTAACGCTCCAAAATTACTATTTCTTTGGCTTTGGGGGTACAACATATTTGAGTTGAGTGGAGGAACCCACTCATCAAAGCTCAGAGTGATCAGATATCGATTTTTGAAATTTGTTATTTCTCGAGATGTGTATAGTTATTGGTGGCCCGATAAAAAGTCGCCAAACCGACGGTCTCGGACCACATTGTGGATGAAGATGGATAACTCTAAAATCCAGTGGCTTTGGCGTTAGATATATTGACAATCCGGCCATATTTCGTTGAACAAAATGTTTATAAATAACACGTTTTGGGCAATTTTATACTATAGTTGACTGCGATTAGAACTATATTTGGGCAATTGTTGGAATCTGATGATATGGACCATCCAACCGGATTGAGTCCCTTTAAGTATTAGCCTTAAATAAAAAAACAACAACAAACATTTTTTTTTCAGGAGGAGGGGTTTGGGGGTGGGCGGGGGTGGGTTCGAATTCACAATAACATGTGTTGACTCGGCGGTTTAAAATATCGTTGTTGGTTTAGCGGAAACAAGGTCTTTTTAGGCCTTATATTTCGAACTATACATGTATTTACTTGTGTTAGCTTGTGTTGATTTGTGTTCGTTCTTTAGTATGACCACAATGGATGATTAGATTCCAGAGGTTTGCAGGAATTGAGTGCGGAGAATACTGTAACTGTTTTATTACCGTCGTACATCGAAGGTTAATCAGTGGTTCTGGTGTACTTCCATGTTGCGAGAGTGACTAATAGCCACTATGGGCGCAAAGGGATGTGACTAAAAGACATCGTAGGAGTCAAACAAATTTGAAATGTCGTTTAAGCGCTATTTTTGACTGAAATATGATGGAATACTCTCACTCAATTACTTATATGGTCTATTTTCGTACATTAATCGCCAATTGTGGCATTTATTATTCCGATTTAGCTGGTTTATTGGGTGTAGTTGGGTGATTTCGCTTATGGGGAACAATTGATGGAGCGGCCATCTGTCATAACATGTGTGCATGTTACCATAACATAATACTTATCCGAATTTCAGGTACAATGTGCCACACCAAAAAAATAAATAAATAAATAAAATAAAATAAAAAAAGAATATCACTGCCCGATAGTCAATCTCCCAACGACCAGAGCAGCTTCAGTATGCAGAATCGATACCTACGTTACTGAAACCAAGACTACATACAGGTGTTTCAACACGATTTACATTGACTAGATAAGCAACTGAACTATTGGTATCGCCTCAGATTATAGCGCGCGAGGCAATCTTTCAGAAATCGTTTGAGTTGCAACTGTCGGAAATCTTACATCAGAATTCAGTTAAGTTTATGCCATGAAGCCAGAATGTGATACATAGATAGAACCGCATGAGTGTCTGGATTTTGACGAATTATCGCACGAGATTTGTTGGCGGAGCGATACCTCGAGTGCGGGGCGCAGTCCCGCACGAGAGGTATCGCGTTCCGCCAACACATCGAGTGCGCGGATAATTCGTCAAAATCCAGACACTCATGCGGTTCTATTTTTTAACACATATCTCCGTATCATAGTAAGTTGACTAACAATCGTACATCTACGGTACAGAAAATGTGAATTTAATTGAGTTTTAACGGCATTTTAGGGTCAACGCAACAATCAGACAGGGAGCCCGTCTATCCGCGAGTGACCTTGACCCATCTTTAATGATGCGTTTGAAATTAATTCTGTGCCTCGACAAACATATTCTTGAATTGAAACTACTTGAATGAATCATCTCATCGATTGATCGCTTATTGTTTCTTTATTGTCGTGATTGAAAAAGTAAAAATAGTAACGGCGAGAACCAGTCTAACAACAATGAATGAAATAGTTCCGTCGACAGATTGCACTAGTGCGATTCTGAGAATTATCACACGCCTGGAAACTCGTGCAATCATGCGAATTACGTTGATAGATATGTAATAAATACGTTACCACCAAGGTCAACCAACGATAGCTACGTTACCATGTTATTATGACACTACGACCTACCTATTTTACTTTGTTGTGTTATACATATCATATGGTATCCACCAAGGATCATAATGGTGGTGTCTTGCTTTTGACATCCAATTGTAGTATTTACTGTACCAAGATGAAGTGTGAAATCGATACAAACATTACCGATACCTACGTTACCAACATTTTATGTTTTTTTAAGACGCACAAAACGTTCCAGTTTTCCAGTAGAATCAGATTAATTAAATGCTACACGTAAACATGTGTGAAATTTAGCACAACGTATCAACAAACGTATATGTGACCCGCCATATCAAATCCAGTCATAAGTCGGGATTTTTTTTAATCTGTGCCATTGCATTCTCTTATATATGCGAGTCGACCATAGGTCGCCTCGCATATATAAGAGAATGCATTGGCCTAACATTTTTTTACAATTTAATAATTTTTTCTTGTATTCTTTAACAATTTTATAACTTCACCCATACAGAGCCCCAGACAAACATTGAGCAGACGACACTCTTCTATATGCTTCTATATATGTGTGGGGCTCCCTGCAGGGTAATGGATGTTTTTTATTTTATGTCCTAAAAATTGTAAGAAACATTTATTTAAAAAAAATTATAAAAAATTGTTAGGCCAATGCATTCTCTTATATATGCGAGGCGACCTATGATCGACTCGCATATATAAGAGAATGCATTGGCACAGGGTAAACAAATCCCGACTTACGACTGTATTTGATATGGCGGGTCACATCGGATATGGATATCGCTATTGTTTTGGCAATGTATGTGTCGATTTACTAGTCATTCGCTGTTATAGGTCTGTGGGTATCAAACTTAATTTTATGACAAATGAGAAAATAACATCAGGTCATGTCTTCTTGGTTTAGTTGTAATGATATTGTCACTTTAGCACGATTACAATGTGTTTATATAAAAAGTTCTACATTATGCAGTTCGAGGATATACCATGATTCGAACACATATAATACAGTGAATACCCTCATTACTAACCCGTTACTTTTCAAGAAAGAAACTCAGTACACATGGCGCTCTAAATATAATACCGTAATAACACCATAAACGAAATACTATTTTTCACATATATATATAACTTACATCGATGTTTCAATGCACCCATATATATAATTATAGTATATATATAATATACTAGAAAGCATGGTATCACGTTGGGTGATTGCGTATGATTCAATATGCATTTTCGACCGATCATTGGATAGCGATCTCTTAACCGTTTTTCTCCTTGTGTTTTAATTGTTGAGTTAAACGTTTGTTCTAATTAGAATCTGCGAGTCTAATTAGAACAAACATATAACTCATAATGGAGGTGACTAATGGATCACCAACAGCAACTGGGGAACTTCAATCTGATCATAGTTCTCCCATAGGAAGTTGATACCTAAGCAGAATGATGTTTCCAGAGGGCGAATTTGGTGACGCTAGATGTGTGGGAAATATGGAATGCAGATTTCCTTTACCAAGTCCAAAGGATGCTATGTCTGACTCGAAGCCATGACCATCGAATAAATGATATGTCAACCCACTGAGCTATCAACTGTGGCTGAATGGGGGCAAAACCCTTTGTGTACTAAATGAAGTCTTTTCGTGCGGGATAGCGTCACTAAATCCACCCTCCGGGGACATTCTGAAAATGACAGACTTGAATGTCGACACCGAATCAGACCGGTGATATCGACATCAAATCTAATCTAGAATATTCGCAGGGCCCTATTTTCATCCAATTTTCATGCCATATTGTAGTAATCTTGATGGTAGTGCCATGCGCGGACGAAAGGAAGTTATTGATACGTGCTCACGACACTGGCTACCTCAATAAAGATTACGTATTCCTCAGTTTATGCAGAGTCATCGATTCTGAGGATACAAGTTGGAAAATTGTCGATGACAGAATATCTGCAGCAAAACTCGCTTACAAACGGGTGTTCGACGTAAGTCATTTACAGTACTCTTAATATGACACATCTGATGCCCTAAAGGACTGAAAATCATGCACATACACACACACACCTTTATCGTGCGTTTCTTCTTTCTAGTATACTAGATAATACTATAGTATTCTATAATATACTGTACTGTGACATATGGACGATCTCTAATGAGTCGCAATTATATAGAGAATAATCAATTGGTTTCGACGATTACGTGACATAATTCACGAGGGGAGCCGGGCCTGGTAAAACCCGAGTGAGCGGAGCGAACGAGGGTTTTACCAATAGGACCGGCTGCACGGGTGAATTATGTCACGTAAGCATCGAAACCAATTGATTATTCTGTTTATTACACACTTTCAACCACTAAAAGTTGCTAATTCTAAAGAGAAGATGTGACAAAATAAGCCCAGATCAGCTGATTCTCCCATTTTGAACCGCAACGCACAGTTGCGCGTGCAGTTACGCGGATGGACACATAATTTAAATAATTGTGACGTAACGATACCGATTGACCTCATAATTTGATGCGATTAATTTTTTTAAGTTTCGGAAATTTTCTGTAAAAATTGTGTTTATTCTGACCGAACAAGCATGGCACTTGGAACGGGATATTGTGAAGGTTCTGATGGTGTGTGTAAATAATGTTGGTTCATACAGGAAATGTTTGGAAATCGTGCTAAAAGTAGAAAGATAAGTTTCGAAGTGACGATATTTTATTCATCGACGTAAACAAACTCTCGAAGAGCAACACGTGGAAATTCAGCTCGGAACTGGATAAATGTATTGTTCACATGGAATTGTTCATAGTTCATTTGACTGGAATATATATGACATCGTCCGAATCATCGGAGTCGATAATAGGTAAGATTCTTCTTCATTTTACCAGTTTATTAACTGCTTCTGCATCATCGTTAGCAGTTCGTTTCTGTTCAACTTCAACCATGTTTGAGCCGCAGAAAGTGAAAATAGTTCCGGCTTAGAGCGGAACTGTCCAAAATCGCGTGCTCTCACCGGTGACGTAATTCACAGGTGTGACATTATCACTTTTAACTCACCAAGAAATCCTTATAAATCACGTCTAAGTGTGTAATAATTTGTTTTAACCGAGTACAGACTCGAATCGAATTTAGTTGACGAGATTAATACATTTCGTATAGCATTGCAATGAACTTGAGATCCATTTTATCACATACTCATATTTTAGCAAGGAAAATAAACTGGAAACGGCTGGGGTTGAAACAAATAATATTGATTTCTTTATCACAACCAAAGACGAAGTAAAGACACCATCAAGAAAAATAATAGTTCCATTATAAATGTGTCTTTTCATGTTGACAAAATTGTTCAACCACCCTTATCACCCACGTTTATCTCACAGCCAACACTAAATAACCCAACACAAATGGAATATCTTAATTATATTCTAATTAACATAATAATAAAGTTTCGGCATTGGTATCGACACAATTGCGCTAAGCTCTTACGCAACTGTGCGTGCCGATAATACACGTGTGTCTTACCAAAAATGAAGTCGAGTTTAGGTGATAATGCTGTGATAAAATGTATTTTTAATGTATTTGCTGCAATATACAGTACAATGTAATACAATACAGTACACTACAATTTACTATTATATAGATAATGAATGGCTTGGAGTTGACTATGCCAAAATAGTGGTCATCGAGGAGGAAAGTCCACATATTATATCGAACATTGGTGTCAATTCTCACACAATTTCTGTGTCTGATTTTGGCGTGAATTACGGAAATCGGTCTCAGATTTTACAATTTATGGCAATCTTTTGACGATGACATGGTAGCATAACTATGTTATTAGTTACATCTAACAGCATCTCTTCATGATTCATGGATTTATTTATCTAAATATGTCATTAGCAAAGTCATTTGGCGACTTATAGAAGTTAACTTGTTTAACTTCAATTAAAACGGAAAAGGAAGTTATAAATAACGTCCACTGGCATTACTAAATTAGGACTGACCACTTGCCAACTAAACGGACTAATAAATACATTAGATAGCTATGATCGGAGACATGTAAGATGATTACAATTCACCAATAAATATAATGATATACCAGTATTGTACAAGGGTGTTTCAGATTGGTCGTATCTTCAGGCGGCAACCCGATTGCGCGAAACTAGTTTGTTACTATAAAGAAAAAGAATAGTAGGCATGTACTGGGGTAATATCGTAAAATAGTATAGCAGTGTGCAGCCAATCAGAATGCGAGAAAGTCACGTGAGATCTAATATATATTTTTTGACTTCTGTCTGTTTTTTTGTCTGTTTGTCTGTTTATTAGCAATGGCCGGGAAAACTGCCGGACGGATTTCGACGAAATTTGATACCTAGGGATACTTTTGTCCGGGGAGTGTTTTGGACGGATCAAATCGTGACCCCGACTTGACCTTCAAACTGGTCAATTCAAGGTCAAATCGGGTAAATCGGACGGATTTCGACGAAATTTTATACCTAGGGATACTTTGGTCCGGGGAGTGTTTTGGACAGGTCAAATCGTGACCCCGACCTAACCTTGACCTTCAAAATGGTCAATTCAATGTCAAATCGGGTAAAACGGACGGATTTCGACGAAATTTGATACCTAGGGGTACTGTTGTCCGGTGAGTGCTTTGGACGGGTCAAATCGTAACCCCGACCTGACCTTCAAACTGGTCAATTCAAGGTTAAATCGGGTAAATCGGACGGATTTCGACGAAATTTGATACCTAGGGATACTTTTGTCCGGGGAGTGTTTTGGACGGATCAAATCGTGACCACGACTTGACCTTCAAACTGGTCAATTCAAGGTCAAATCGGGTAAATCGGACGGATTTCGACGAAATTTTATACCTAGGGATACTTTGGTCAGGGGAGTGTTTTGGACAGGTCAAATCGTGACCCCCGACCTAACCTTGACCTTCAAAATGGTCAATTCAATGTCAAATCGGGTAAAACGGACGGATTTCGACGAAATTTGATACCTAGGGATACTTTTGTCCGGGGAGTGTTTTGGACGGATCAAATTGTGACCCCGACTTGACCTTCAAACTGGTCAATTCAAGGTCAAATCGGGTAAATCGGACGGATTTCGACGAAATTTTATACCTAGGGATACTTTGGTCCGGGGAGTGTTTTGGACAGGTCAAATCGTAACCCCGACCTGACCTTGACCTTCAAAATGGTCAATTCAAGGTCAAATCGCGCCTTTCGACGGGTAGATCCACGGAGGTTTTCAAAACCAGCTATTTGAATATTGGTATCTGAAGTCCGGATGAAAGCAGATGGGAAACAGCCCGGACGAAGTCGGGCCCACCCAGGGATGTGGCTAGAGGGGGGTGTGGGGGGTGGCTCACCCCCCCAGCAGAGAGCTATATTTTCAATAGTTGGAAATTTCATACCTGCCACAACGAAATTTCACACCAACAATAGGTTGAAAATGTTCTTGTAGTTTGATTATAAAACAATTTATTGGGGGGAATTTATTGTTTTTCGACCAATATTTGCATATGTTCCTATTTTTGGTCAAAATTTTTGACAGAAATGGACATCAGTTGGAAATTTTCCAACCTTAGGGGGGTGACAGGTTGGAAATTTCCAACACTTGGAAAGCTTGTGTCCTGGTCCCTCCCCCGTGGCCAGTCAAAAACTTCTAGTTAATTTAAGAAAACAATATTGTCATACAATTGGTCAACATTGTCATTGAAATTGTCATCAGTTGGAAATTTTCCAACCTAAGTGGGGTGTAGGGTTTGAAATTTCCAACAGTAAGAAGGCTTGAGGCTAGTCTAGATGTTAGGATTTTGCGATTTTCTTGTTCAGATTTCAAAATTTTCGCACACCGGGCCGAACCATGGTCGGCCCGGTGTGTCATTGCCCCATCCACATGGCCAATACAAAACTGCTAATTAGTTTAGCAAAACAATATTTTACTACATTTAGTCAAACTTGTAGACATAAATGGTCATCAGTTGAAGAATTTTCCAACCTGAGGGGGAGCATGAGGTTTGAAATTTCCAACACTAGGAAAGCTTCAGTTGAGGCCAGTCTAGATGCTAGGATTTGCGATTTTCTTGTATATAGTTTTCAAAATTTTCTCACACCGGGCCAAACAACCATGGTCGGCCCGGTGTTTCCTGGTCTGTTGTCGGCAGCTGTGTGCATTTGTCTGGAATTAGATCACTAGTTGTTTTTTGGGGGGCAATTTTCAGTTTAAAATATCTTAATGTTCTCATACTGGGAAAATAGAAGCATGGCTTATGAATATATAGGAAATTAGGCCTGAGCATGAGGTACAAGGGGGGGGGGGTGCAAATGGAATTATGCAAAAAGTTGTATTGGTGCGATTCCGACTCAAAGGGGGGGTGCAAATGGAATTATGCAAAAAAAAAGAAGTTGTGTTGGTGTGATTCTGACTCAAGGGGGGGGGGGTGCAGTTGGAAATTCCCAAGGTGGACACCCCCCCAGCGGAGACCCTCTAGCCACATCCCTGGGCCCACCAGCTAGTATAATATATATAGATAGAACGTGTGTGAACCTCATTAACAACGCACGAGCTTCTTGCGACTCGGTGGTACAACGATCGCAGGAATGTTAACAATATCTTTACTAGATGGATTCTCCCATCAGTCATAAAAGTATACATTGGAATGGTCTTATATTCTCCAGTTTGCCCTGTGCCAATGCATTCTCTTATATATGCGAGTCGACCATAGGTCGCCTCGCATATATAAGAGAATGCATTGGCCTAACAATTTTTTACAATTTTAATATTTTTTTCTTGTATTCTTTAACAATTTTAGAATTTCACCCATACAGAGCCCCAGACAAACATGAGCAGACGACACTCTTCTATATGCTTCTATATATGTGTGGGGCTCACTGCAGGGTAATGGATGTTTTTTATTTTATGTCCTAAAAATTAAAAAAAAAATGATAAAAAATTGTTAGGCCAATGCATTCTCTTATATATGCGAGGCGACCTATGGCATATATAAGAGAATGCATTGGCACAGGGTAAAAAAATCCCGACTTACGACTGAATTTGATATGGCGGGTCACATATGGATGTCTTATTAATTGGATATAGCAGGCTAATCAGACATTGACTGGTTAAAACCTTACATTACTAGATGGATTCTCCCATTCAGTTATAAAAAGTATACATTGGAATGGTCTTATCTTCTCCAGTTTGTTATGTACGAAGACGAAAACATCAGCGACTTCCTCGAAGATGTGATACAGAAGGTCGGTGGTGCCCCGTTTTACCTGGAGGTGCCACCAAACTCTCGTGTGAGTATATTTAAGAAACAACTCTTGCTTCGATTAAGTTTATTTAATGAATTACTGGAAGAGTGTAACGCAAAGTTGTATGCCAAGATTACAAACACGGTGGCTTGAAAACGGTTAATGTCAATAATTTTATGCTGTCAATGAAAATAACTTGGGTGAGACGCCTCATAACAAAGAGCGCCAAATGGATGCCCCTTACAGATATTCCATTATGCGAAGACCCCATGTTCCTTACATATGAGCATAGCTATTTAGAGAAACAGGCAAAGAAATTAACTAATCCATTCTGGCATGACTTTTTGTTATCATTTGTCAAATTCTTGCATCAAAATGTGAACAATTGCATTATATCCACATGTACGCTGTGGAATAATCCAAATATAAAACAATATGGAAAGGTAATAAACTTCACTTCTTGGCGCGAAAAAGGGATTATGTATATAAACGATATGCTAGACAGTAAAGGTTCTTTTCTTTCACAAGAAGCCATACATAGGAAATTTAATATACGCACAGACTTCATCACTCTAAACACTATACAGCATCAGATAAAATTAAGTGCAAAAAAGCTTGGCCAACAGATAACTCGAGTTTCTGGTCCCATTCTACCCACTAACTTCAGCACTTTGCTTAAAAATTCACGGGGAGGACAAGATTTTTACAAAGCTTTGAACGATACTCAAATTACGACTAAAGCCCGCACAAAATGGCAATCACAGTTTCCCAACTTTCCTGATAAGGGAAGTGCATTATTTACATATGATATACTACCCTTTCTCACGACGCCTGACACCAAGCTACAATGGTTACAATTCCGAATAAATTCTAGAATATTATCAACTAATAACTCTCTACACATTTATAATATAAGACAAGATGACAAATGTGATAGGTGTAAAAGTGAAAAGGAATATATCAACCACATTTTTGGGGATTGTTGTCAAGTGCAGACATTTATTAGAGATATCTGTAATTGGGGAAAAAATAATGATATAAATCTCTATCCCACAAAAATGACGATGATTCTTGGCACACCACCCATTAGTAAAAACTATACTACAAACTTACTCTGGCTCATAATTAAACAATATTTATATCGGTCTAAATTTAAACCCATCGTTTTGTCAGTTAATGTTTTCCTCAAAGAGTTGGCATATAGATACAATTGCGAAAAATATACAGCACGATGTCAATCGAAACTTTCAGAATTATTGAAAAACTGGTTCTTTATAGAAAAAGCTTTAAACAAACAGGCGACTTAATCAAAAATCGACAAAGTTACCTTAATTTTTGAGACTGCTATCGATTATCAGTCAGTCAGTTAAAACAAACAGTATCTACCACCATCTCCACAATACTATCTATGTTGAGAGTTGAGTTTATTCGAAACATCCGACGTATTTATAATACATTACTATATACTATACATATGCATATATTTATTTATTATATAATTTTGCACCACTGGTGAGCGAAAGTTGTGAGCCAAGAGAGTGCGTGCAGTAAGAAAGATATATGTGTGAACGCGAGGAATACCATATCTGTATACAAATATAAATGCTATTGACTATTTTGTATATGACATTCCTCACTGTGATTGATTCTTCAATAAAGATTTAAAAAAAAAAATACTGGAAGAGCCATTTGGGCAATTGAGTTTTGACGGGCAGAGTAATTAAACAAAGTGTGTATGGATTCACACGAACTATATGTTTAATTACTCTGCCGGTCAAAACCAAATGATCATAATTGATCCTCCAGTCATTCCGTATAATCATGTACCAGTACATTCGCTTGCATCACTGCAATTTAACTCATATCGCAACGCAAATGAGCCAAAAATTGAATTAGGAATTAAATGGCCTTCGTTTTCAAATATCAACATCCTGTATTGTTTTTTACCGGCGTTAAGGGTACGTTCATACGCTGGCAAGTTTGCACGGTATGTTTTTGCGGGCATTTCGTCATAGAAAACCACATGGTGCCAGAATATGAACGGAAAGATGCACATAACATGTATCTTTACCAAAGCGAAAGACATGAGAAGTAAAAGTTATGTAGTTGCACTTGTAACGGTGCTACTGGAATTTGCCTTCAAATAGCTGCATGATTTATTCTTGCTAGATAATTGCATGATATTTACAGGCAAATTGCGGTAGCATCGCTACAGGTGGAACTACAGAGATTTTAATTCGAACGTAGTCAGCTGTGGTACCGATGCACTTTATGTGCTTGTTTCCGTTCATATTCTGGCACCAGATTGTTTTCTACGACAAAATGCCTGCAAACCATACCGTGCAAACTTGCCAGTGTATGAACGTACCCTAAAATAGCCGATTGAACAACCCGACCAATGGAGTTGAAAGTGCGCCCAATTTAACAACACGCGATGAGCGCGTGTTTGGCTTGTACGTGGTTCGTTGCTTTTTATGAAGTGTATACACTTATACAGTTATTGTTTGACATCTGAATCGTTCGTGTAAACCGTATGGCGATCTATACTGATTCTTACGGGCGCTAAGCACATGTGTTAATGTAGAGGGTGTGTGACCATTCAGTTATAACCAAATCATTTGAAGACAAATACTATGGCACACTACGGTAAATTTTTCTTGAAACTTTTCGGTTATAGCTCATACCTTTAAAGGCACGTGCGGCCTTAATTGTCGAAAATATTCATATTTGTTCCAAACCGTAAACAGAAAAACAGTAAAACGCATACAGTTCCGTTCATATATACCATGACCATCGCGTAAACGGCATGTTATCATAAAGACCTACTATATTTTACCTAAGCAAGAGCACAATGAAGACAACACAATGCTACTGGCTAATCGCACACAAATGGCATAAACGCTCTTTATTAGTTCCATATCAGGTATTCACCAACAAGGAACGCTCTTTATGTTTACCATCATAATATAAACAAACACCAGAAAAGTAACTTTTTACGCTTTTGTTTACATAACAATGGTCAAACATATGACCATAACATACTGTTTATGCAATATTTCTTATTTGTATACGGACAAAGTATATCTACATTTTGATGTTATTTCTGTTTGTGGCGGTTTTTGACGGGTGGAGATATTTTCACAGGATACCCACCGCCAAGGCCAACCGTGTCTTTAATGGGGAAACACTATTTTATTTCCGATAATTTAATCACATACATTTTTGTCCAGAATCCCCCAATGTATGTCAATAAAATTATATGCGCTTTTTGTGATCAACCATTAATTTTTGGACACAAACGCCAGTCCTGCCAATCACGCCCCATGTGCAAAGAAAGTTTTTCATTGACCAGTCATTACAAAGAACGAGACTGGCATCATTCCAAACATGTGTGGGGCTGATGCACGACAACTAGTTCGCGCACCTGTGTTTCCATCGATTGATCGTGATTAAAGACTTATTTGCATAAACATAAGATTTGATTATCGTAATCAGAAATACATAATCGATTACTGTACACCATTCTGGATGCCTAAACATTAATATATGTTTAAAAATGGTGGCGAGTTCTGATCACCTGGAAAATTAGCTGCTCGATTTCGCTAAAATAAATAGACATAACGACACAAGAGTGTTAATGGTTTTGTGTACATGTCACGAGTGCTAGCGTGGAAGGATAGAACGTGTGGCGCAGCAAGTGCCGTATTCACAAACTCATAAGTGTCGTTCTGCATTTATTACGCACCACTCGTCCTAGAATTAAAAATTAAAAACAAAACAGACTTGCAGGTTTTATTCGGGCACATACATTGCAGGGATTGTTTGTTTTGTCATGTGTAATGATACTTTTATAGTTCCGGTTTCATGGAACTATTAACAGTTGAAGCGAACGTCATTTCCGTCGTGTGACGGCACCCGGATGGGTACACATGTATATGGAACAAGTGGGGCATACGGCACCGCAGGAACAATCCAATTCTAGAAATAAATCGTATGACAAAACAATTTATTGTTCAAAGTTGTTTGTAATTCACAATCTTTGGTATATACATGTATGTCATCATTCTCGTACTCTTCTAATGGTATATACGGTATCGTTATATCTGCTAGATCGACTTGTTTCATGCATGGGCTATGTATTTGGTTTGTTGCCATGGATAGAAGACCCATAGTGACGTAAATGTAAGCTTGATTAACAGCAGAGTACCCCCGAAGATACTTTGGCGTGCGCGAAAACGATTATCTTGTTCGTGTGTGGTTAATCAAATCGGATATTTATGCACAAACACGCCTTAAGTAAATCACTGTTTTACCTTGATGACAAATTAAGCAACAGCAAATTGTTCTACAGTATTCCGTGACTTGACATTTTATGGTGATTGAATTATACATGTACATGCACAGCGTGATTGTTAGCACATTATATCCCTTCGTTTGAACAAGCTTTAGTTAATAAATGAATGTAGTGGGTGGGTATTATTTTGATACCGGGAAAATTCAAGAGCGAATATTATTAGGTATATTTTGAATGCAAACCATGTGCCAAGACAACCCCAGGGACATAACTTTCAACCCGGGAAGAAGACAGGCAATCTCTAAGTCAGAGGGGCGCTCGATTACCACACATATCAGCGCCGCTGTTGATCACATCTAGATCGCAAAGTACTGGGCACCAAAACGAATTAGCGCACGTCCATGCAATAATCATCCCCGACACATACATAGGGAAATGATTTGGGGAGTAAACAGAACGATCTTGAGGATTAGCGAGACCAGATGTCTCGCCTAGAAAAGCTACCGAAACCTAACGCAGCGTGATGGATAAGGAGAAAAGTCTATAGGACCCATAGGGAGATGACGATCGCCCGATTACCCTAGGTACGCCTGGAACCGATGCGCCGTGAAGATGCACCGGGCCGTCATTAACGCCCTCTGTGTATTTAGTAAGAAGAAAGCCGACACCGATAACCAGTTCTATCTGACCACACAGCGAGTATCAAGAATTCTCGGACGCTAGGAAAAACAGCCGAAAGTATGGACGTAAACACAAGGTAACATTATGACTCTTGTGGTTCTAACAACGTCCCACTGATGCGCCGACGGAAGAAGAAGAGCAGACGACAGGAAGACAAACTCAACCGGAACTCAACCGAGTAGAAGACGAGCAGACACACCCAACCTATGAAGACGGAAGAAGACCCTAAACCAAGCAGACGACAGGAAGAGAAACCCAGATGCTGATGATTGAACATTATTGACTTTGTGTAAATAAATAATCAAACCGTTCTGATAGCCTTAAGAGTTATATGTACCCGTATTGGCACAACCACCATGTGGCTTTAAGAACGGCTTCACGGTATGACAAAATAAATTATCGATACGATATATCCAAATTATTATCGCGATAGGGGTATGTATATCGATATTCTAAATTAATGGACAAGTTTGAATTCATGAATAGCCGCGAACGAGCGTGAGTTGTTCGTGTGTTTTCGTTGTAGTCAAAACTTCACTTCCGGTTTTTACTGAAAGTAAGAACTAAACGATTATTCGACGTAATATACGTTTATTCAATTAGCACAGCATTGGAACGAAATAACTTTCAACAATAATTACAAAAGGCTAACACAACATGAACATAATTTGCATAACGAACGAAACAACTTTCATTTCGCGCTGAATGCGTGGCGCTTAGGTTGCGCCGTCGAATCATATGGAGAAAGCTGAAACTATCCCGCGGCAAAACACCAAGCAATATGTGTATGCTCTTATCATCAAGTGTTGACAACCAGATTCAAATTGTGCACGAAGCCGGAAAGGTGCTGCCACCTCCGTTTATTGGGAATTTGGTGGTGGACCCGGGGGGGGGGTGGGATTTGGAAATACAGTACATGTATGCCCTCCAATACAACCCACTTTGGAATTTTGGATGGGACATGAAATGGTGGTACATTAACATGAAGTGATGAATGTGGAAATGGCCTTGGCATATTATTATTTGTTCTTCTTTGCCTTTTTTCCTTTCTGTCGGTTGGTAATGTTGTTGTTGTTGGTGTTGGTTGAGATGTCGGATGGGAACTGACGGCAGCTAGGACTTCATTTATAATTTGTTTGTTGTTCCTCATGCTTTACTGCAAGTTCTCTAGCTCTACCCATGGCTGTTGTATCGGCCAGTTTCCGCTGCGACCTCTCTATTGCTGCACCGGGCTGTGTTGGTACTCCGGTGTTCTTGGTGGTAGCGTGTCCGTCTTCACCACGGTAGCGGCGTCAGGGACGTCCGGGTGGCATAGGCGTCCCTGTCTCAGTTGGCCTCCATGACTGCGGCAGGGACATCCTGGGTGACACCAGTGTCACTGTCGTTTTCGTTGTCGGTAATTGGCGAGCTGGTTGTCCTGCTCGGGGGCCAAGTTGGGGGAGCTGGTCGTCTCTCCACTTGGTCCTCCTGCCCGCGTCCCTGCGTCTTCTTGAGAGCGTCTCTTTCTTCTTCTTCGTCATCTTCTATGTGGTGATTGTAGACACGCGGGCCCCAGACTGGTGGACTCCAGTCTGTCTCCCAAGCCACGACCGGTATAGGGTTATACCGGAGTGACTTGGTACTGCAGAACTACCTCCAGCCGACCGTCATTAGCATGGAGATACCAGGTAACACAACGGGCCGACTGGAAGTCACCCACGTCTAGTACCTGGCTGAGAACAATAGTCATAATCCAGCCAGGTCTTACCATCAAACTCAAGGTTAATCACGGATCAGCGCCTGGGCGCTAGGTGCATGCGTTCTATCCGTAGAGCGACCGGATCAATAATGATGATATTCCACCTGAGAATGTCAACAGCTTTTATAACAGTTGGCCCATTGTCCGTTGTTATACACTAGTCGATCAGGAGTAAGACCCCAGTGTTATCGGGGAATTATAATATGATGTTTTCAGAACACGACTTTATTGATATTCTGGAAGCGGAATGTATCGGCAACGAATTAATATCGAAACTATTTCAACTGGTATTGCGATCAAATAAACCTTTTCTTTTCAGGGAAGCCCATATTCCAGCTTCCTTCACGATAGTGTGATTCTATACGGAATGTGGCTCAACCATTCTCTGTCAACCGGCAGAGACTATCGAGACGGTAGAGCCATGTTCAACTTCACAAGAGACATATTTTTTGAAGGCAAGTCTAAAATTACACTTTACCTGTCCCAATTGTTAACCATTTCTATACTGAATGGATTCTCCCAGTTAGTTAAAAAGTGTTCATCGGAATGGTCTATTATTGATTTGGAGGGATGTTAAAGGCCCACTTATTTTTAGAATAACCAGTTCACATTATATACAACATATTCCATACTATATACAATTTGAACGGGGAAGCTCTACACCATTGTATTATCAACTATCCGGTCGAATAAACTTTTAACATGTTGTTTGTGTCAAGGTACCGATGTGTGTTGTGTGCTTAATTTCGATCTGGTCTGTACTGCCAGTATATTATATCTCAATGGAAGGGGAATAACATTATCTCTTAGTTGTGAATTATGATGCATTCTGTGATAAATAACGGGGTAAGTTTTGGGGTTAATCTGATAATCTCTATCACTTGGTGGACACTCCTAGGCCACAGCTGGTCCGTATTCTGATAGAATATATATATGTTTGGTACCTCTTCCAAATGGTATATAATATGGAATATGTTGTGTATAATGTGATCTGGGCATTCGAAAATTAAAAGCAGACGACAGATAAACATATGGTCTGAACATTTCCTATGTGATACTTACTCATCAATGATGGTTTAGTATAGCAAGGGTTAACATGATTGTGTATTCCTCGCTGTGGACATTGTCGAATTGATTGGCTTTATGAAGAAAAGTATCATGTTCAATGTTTACTATTTTCGGACACACTTAAAATGTTTTTTTAACCCTTTCAGTGCCAGGGGCCGATGGCCGATTTCATCGGCCCTAATTTACGGTCTGTACAATCGGCCCTAAAAAAAAATTGTGTTTTATTTGTTATATAGATTGTTTTGGGTTGAATTTTTTTTTTGGGGTATGCTTAAGCACGCTATAGCGAATTTAAAAACAAACAGGATAAACCTTAGGGGCAAGTTATTACTCAAACCTATCACCAAATATTCATAGTAATAATTTTGATGCCCATGAAAAACGTAAGATTCCCTGGCACTAAACCTACAAAATAAGTCTGTTAAAGAATATAAGAACAAATTATTAAAATTGTAAAAAATTGTAAAAAATAATAACAAATGATGAAAAATTGTTAGGCCAATGCATTCTCTTATATATGCGAGGCGACCTATGGTCGACTCGCATATATAAGCGAATGCATTGGCACAGGGTATATGGGTTGATACAAAAATCGGACCTGGCATTGAAAGGGTTAAGGAGGAGGTCAAGTGACCAATTTTGAATGGGAATTTCCATGCAAATATACGAAGCAAAAGTTACATAGTTGCACATACTTCTGAGTGTGACTTGGAAGTTTTTCCATTATAATGTTGGTGTATTTAGTTTTGAATTTTATATTGATTTTTCAAATGTAGGTCAAGTGATGTAATTCCAGAAAAAAAATTATGTTATAGGAAGAGATTGACCATCTTTATCTTTATTTCCGACATAACATCAAATCATGCTACATTTGCGATAGATAATCGTCATATCACTTGCCTCAAGCAACTTACAACTTAGAGTTATCACCTGAACATCCGCCCGTCCAGACAGCCCTGTGACATACACGGCGGCGTCCGTGAATTTTTAAATTGAAATGTTATAAGGCAAATTATGTACGGCATTATGCTGTCATAAAAATCTAACTTATTGCCTGGTTTCCGCCGTCCATTCTGTTTAATTAAAAAACTACATTATATAGGGCCGTCTCGACCTCACAATGTTATTCCGATTTAGTTTTTCTAACTTGTCCACCAAACGCAATAGTATATAAGATATCTACTCTTAAGTTCACAAATTATACCATTTTCAATTAAACTTATCAATATAGTATAATTATTTAACATTAACACCAACCAGCAAACCTGAAACTACATACGCCATCATATTTTCTTATTGTATTATTGATTGAGGGGCAGCAGGAAGACGGCCAGTGGGTCATGCTGCTCCTGTACAATACCATTAATTCATATATCAATGCTTTGTTATCTATTTAATAAATAGAGCATGGCTTTGAGTGAAATACGCCGATATAGTGCATAGTGAGGTTGTGTAGTTCACGACGCGAAGCGGAGTGAACTACACAACCGCACTATGCACTATATCGGCGTATTTCACGACAAGTCATGCTCTAATTATTATATTGTATCGAACAAATGCAGAAATTACAAACCTCATTATAATTTACTGAATGTAAGTCTCTCTAAACCTCATTATAATTTACTGAATGTAAGTCTCTCTAAACCTCATTATAATTTACTGAATGTAAGTCTCTCTAAACCTCATTATAATTTACCTTTGTAATTTTGATTTAGCAGTAGGAAACTACTATTTTCAACTTTTACTAAGTTCAGACAATTGATGTTCGCCTTACTGAAGCTTTAATTAGTGTTCGTTACTATTTTTAGTAGTCAAAACTACATATGCATAGTGCACGATGGGAGAGACTTGAAGGCGTAGTATACAACTACGACTAATAGAGTCGAGTAGCCAACCAATCGGAAAGCTTGATTTCAATAACAAAGTCACGTGAGATACAATATTCTTATATATTGTACAAATAAACATCTACATCTACATCCGACACACAGGTAAATCTGGACATGTGAACTTTGACAAGAACGCAGACCGGGAGTTGAGCTGGTTAGTGCGAGATTTCACGGCACCGAATGGAGAGGTTGAGGTGCTCGGGGTGTTACACGTCGGTTCGTCAGCAGACGTGCACGAGGTTTGTAAAAATTAAATGGTGCTCTGCTCTGTCGGGGATTGTTTTCCAGTTCGAAATCGAGAGTAAGATAATAAAGAGAGAGAACTATTATTAGAAGAGAAAAGGGAGAAGGGGCGAAAGAGGAAGAATAAATTGAGAGCGAGAGAGAGAGAGAGATAGAGAGAGAGAGCGAGAGAGAGAGAGAGAGAGAGAGAGAGAGGGAGAGGAATACTTGATACAATAATACTTGAGAGAGACATACATAGAGAGATAGACATTCAGAGATAGAGAGTGAGAGGGAAGGAGAGAGAGAGAGATTGAGCTAGAGAGGTATACGATAATACTTGAGAGAGAGAGAGAGACAAACATTCAAAGTGAGAGAGAGGGGGTATACCATAATACTTGAGGGAGGCAGGCATACGCAGAGAGAGATACACATTCAGAGGGAGAGAGAGGGGGAGAGAGACAGCGAGAGAGAAGAGAGGAGAGAGATTGAGAGAGAGGGGAGAGAGAGACACAGCGAGAGAGAGAGAGGGAGAGAGAGAGTGAGAGGGAGAGAGAGGGGAGATATAGAGAGATAGGGGGTAGAGAGAGATAGAGAGAGTGAGTAGAGAGAGAGAGAGGGATGGAGGAGAGAGAGAGAGAGAGAGAGAGAGAGAGAGAGGGAGAGAGAGAGAGAGAGAGAGAGAGTATGTGCATGCCGCCAATGTAATTAAGCACTAATAATTCCGACTATTTCTACTTTCTGCTGAACTGAGACAAAGACATAAATACACGCTCCTATCGCTGTCTCTTCAAATCTGAATGATCTTGAGAGATACAACGAACGATATTAATTAATTATAATAATTAATTGTATCTGGCATACTATGTATATTCTTTTTCACTTTCCATATGCTAATTTAGTCCACCGTTCCAAAGCAAAACTGAGAAAAAACAATTCAGCGTGAATTTAAACACGACAGGTCCGATTTTTGTATCAACCCATATACCCTGTGCCAATGCATTCTCTTATATATGCGAGTCGACCATAGGTGGCCTCGCATATATAAGAGAATGCATTGGCCTAAACAAATTTCATTTTTTAACACTTTTTACCATTTTTTCTTACACTCTTTAACAATTTTATAAAAAAAAATTCTTACATTTTTTAACATTTTTTATAATATTTTTCTACATTCTTTGACAATTTTATCATTTTTAATATGTGTTAAGCCAATGCATTGGCCTAACAATTTTTCATCATTTGTTATTATTTTTTACAATATTTAACTTCTTTTTTTAGGGCCGATTTTACTAACGACATTTTATTGATGAGTTATGACGTATACACTTTTCATTTCGTTCTAGGTTCTCACCATGAATAGGGAACCGCGCTGGCAAACATCGAATGGTCTTACCCCTCCCGACATTCCACCATGCGGATTTTACGGCGAATTTTGCCTCACCGAAAACCAATCAGGTTCGGATATATTTCAATCTTGTTATACATTGTCCTAATGGTACGTTCACACACTGACATGTTCGTATAGCATTTGTTCAAGGCATTTCCTCAAAGAACATGTGGTGTCAGAATATGAACGGCAACATATAAAATGGATAATGAATTTGTTGAATAGTTTATTTGCAAAGTCAACATCGAAGTTGCAACATGCTACAACGTATATACATATATACCAACAATACATAACATGTATGTACATCAATAAATTCTTCCATCATAATATATGGCAATAGCAATAATAAAGGCAAATAATGCTAATTCATTCAGGAATATGTTTTCTTAAATGGCATATTATTTATATTATAATATTATACTTGCGTCATGGTAACTTTTTTAAAGGCTTAGTAGAGACCTTTCGCATCCTCACGTTTACGATTACGAATACGGATAGCTATTCGTAGTCGTAAGTCTATCCGTATGGCCAAAAAGTCCTTTCGCAAAACGACAACGCGTAAGAGTTTTGACGAACACGTATCATCATTATTTCGTACCACTTTTAGAACTTAAAGCGCGTGTTTGGTATACAGTCCCTTAATACTTCACTTATCGTCTCATTTGCAACAATGCGATAATCATGACCTGTTTATTGTCAATTATTCGACCAGTCACAACCTACGACCTGGGATTCTCGTGATGTATTGCGGCAATACAGGTATAAATGTCAGGCCATATGTGGTGGAAATTCAGTTCGTTGTTACCATGGATGACCTGATAGACGTTACGCTGATGGAGGAAGAGGGGTTCCTGAATTTAGACCTCACATCAACCACGACTCCACCACTTCAAGACTCTTCCAGTCCGCAATTTGATTTCAATGCGATTTCGGCTGCACAGGCCTATCACCTCTTTGGGTTTAGAAAATCCGACATAAAGTTGATGTGCTCGGTGATGTGCATCACTTCTGATTTGGTACTACCAAATCGAAACAAAGTCGACACGGTAGAAGCGATGTGCATCAAGTGGCTTTTTTGTGTCAGATGTTTGACAAACCGGCAAAATTTCGTTGAACAAAATATTGATAAATAACAGGTTTTGGGCAATTTTATACTATAGTTGACTGTGGTCAGCATTAATGTTGGGCAATTACTGGATTCTGATAACATGCAGAAGTGGTATTTCAAAAACAAAATTGTTGTTGTTGGAATCTGATGATATGGGGACATCTAATCGGATTGAGTACCTTTAAATGCCGCATTTGTGCGAGTTGTGTTTTTTAAATTTAAAATAACTGCAAAGAACAAACCTAACAGAGACTGCTGAGCTCTGGTGATGTCGGTGGGTGTGCCAACTATTCTTTTAGTAACACCAAATCCATGTCAGCTGTGTTTTTATTGGCGACTGGTTTCATAGTGCACTTATATTACTGCAAAGTTTTGTAGCGATGACTATCCGTTGTGAATAGCGATCTTATTTCGCGGGAAGATCGCGATTCACGACGACGAGTAGAGTGATTGCCAATCTTAACAGCACACCGAGGTCGTAGCTCAATACAACTGGATGGTTTACATGATATACATATACAGTCTCGAACGGAGTAAAGTGATATATTTCAGAAAATAAATTTCAGGTGTTATTTGAGCTTATTAGAAACCACGAAATCGTAACCGTTATTACGGATAGTAAAATACGACAACGATTAGAAAGTACACAAATGTTGGTGACGTAGTACTCTATCCGTATCCGTAATCGTAAACGTGAGTTTTGCGAAAGGTCTCTAATGCTCTCTCTTTCCAATATACTTACAGTTAGCAGTGACAACAATCTGAGAATTGTTTTCTGTTAGGATTTTCCCAGTAATACTTCGGGATATAGATTTCTCGCAGGTCTTTACGTTCTGTACACAAAATGGTATTCATCATAATTCCATAATTCCATCTGCATAGCTCCACCGGTTGTCTGTGATTGGTTGTTCTACATTTCAGTATATAAGTAGCCAGATCAGGGGGCATATATACTAAGCATCGGCTAAATCAGACAGAATGCGTTATGTCTGATGAAATATGGCACGGCTTGATGTAAAGATATTTAGATTGCCGAAGAGGCAAACTTGCGTGTTGTTCTATTAATTTCGCTTTCATGCGTTTCATGTCTGTCGTGCTTAGTGGTGACTGATGCTGCCACGCACTTTCCATATTTACTTCGCGGAGCATTTCTTTGATAAGAAAACCCCCATTTAGTCTTGTTTTGTAATATGGCATCACTATAATAGAGATACCTGAGTAGAAGGAATACATTCTTAGCTAATTCTGATCCTTCGTGTGATTTACTATAGTTTTGATCAATATGATATTGCTCCGCACTTAACCCTTTACCCAACAGAAGGGCTCTGTGCCAATGCATTCTCTAGTATATGCGAGTCGACCATAGGTCGCTTCGCATATATAAGAGAATGCATTGGCTTAACACATTAAAAATTATAAAATTGTTAAAGAATGTAACCAATGCATTCTCTTATATATGCGAGGCGACATATGGTCGACTCGCATATATAATAGAATGCATTGGCACAGGGCATAACTGTAACTATCACAATGTGGTCAAGGAGCCGGTTCCAATGATATCCATATTTGTATGGTTCTATTGAGACAGACCGAAGATATTTTAGGCTGTTGAAGCTTTATTTGGCCGGTTTTGGCCGGTTTGTTGGGTAAAGGGTTAATTTCGATCATTACGGGATATCTCCCCAATTCTGAATGTATAATTTAGTCTGGTGTACTAGAGTTCATTATTGTGATAAATGCAAACATACATATGCACACCGTATTACCGATCCGGATTACCACCGGCCACGATGCGGATCACTACCGGCTGTTTTGACAAAAGCGTGCCACGTGGCATCATTGTAGTTGGATCATTTTCGCCCTACATTCTGTGGAAGGTGTGAATTTTTTCTCCCTTCGTGTATAGTAGTAACTGGGCTAGCGGAGGACGCCGATAAATCTGATAAGTATACAATATATGTTCACTTATTCTTATATTTGTAACGTATGTTTACCATTGTGTTTCATTATTTCGAGCAGTAGCTGATATGGATGGTTCATGTTTTATTTCTTTATGCGGTATTCTCGTGGTACGAAAAGATAGACCATTTACTAAGTCATTCGCCTAATGTACACGTTTGTATGTTCGATTTGTGGCCATCTGGGACGTTTTGAACATAGATACCCATGAAATGAACGGGTACGGATCTGTACCGGCAGGTGATGCGGATGTGTACCGGTGAACGGTGAACGGTGCCGATCCGCATCCTGTTTTTTTGGAACCCATGAGTATGGAAATCGATACTACGCGTTTAATTTACATTCAACTTGACAAACCATATTGCCATTTTGTACAGTTATGGACATTCTTGTATACGCAACAGAAATAAGAGAAAATTCCATGCATTTGCATCATGTATTGTGGCAATGAAGATAAATAATGGGCCACGTGCAACTAGATCCTAGTAACATATGCTACCTCTAAGGTTATCGTAGGCGATTATTTTATATTTTCTTGGCGTGGCCATTTTCTAATGTATGTAAGAAAGACGGCGGCAACAAACTTTGTGTGGGTTACATTCAGATATATAATATAATTAACGTTTTAGTCGACCTACCGTTACACAAATTGCCACTTTCAGCCGGTAGTGATCCGCATCGTGACCGGTGGTAATCCGGATCGGTAATACGGTGTGCATATGGTCCTGCTAATTTGTTATGATGTTTTTGATGAGTCCTGCTGAATTGCTATGATGCTGGTGGGGAAAATTGTGCTGTTAAGAAATGAAATAATGAACGCAACGCCATAAGTACATACATGTATGTACATAAAACATTCAAAAAAAAAAAAATTAAAATCTTGTAATAATGCCACTGTTGGTTGTCGCAAACTGACCATACCCAAATGGCTATTCATTTCGTTTTGCAAGCTCAGTGGCAGCCATGATTAAACTAATACAAAATATATGTTTATGAATGTTTCCTACATGTTTATGAATGTTTCCTTTTGCTCAAATTACTTGGATGGGCCAAACATTGCGAAAATGAAAACTTAAGAAAATGAACAGTACTTTTTTTTAACACAATCACGTTGCCCCACCATATAGCGACAGGACGCACACGCATCAAATCAAATTATCATGGCATCTTAACCCTCTCTATGCTAAATACTCATTGACGAGTAGTTCCCATTGGGGAAAATGTTCAGATAATAAGTTAAAAAAAAGATCATTGTTGAACTTATTATCTGAAAATTTCCCACCAATTAATATTAATACTTCAGCACAAATGTGACCCGCCATATCAAATCCAGTCGGAAGTCGGGATTTTGTTTACCCTGTGCCAATGCATTCTCTTATATATGCGAGTCGACCATAGGTCGCCTCGCATATATAAGAGAATGCATTGGCCTAACAATTTTTTACAATTTTAATAATATTTTCTTGTATTCCTTAACATTTTTATAATTTCACCCATACAGAGCCCCAGACAAACATAGAAGAGTCGATACTCTTCTATATGCTTCTATATATGTGTGGGGCTCCATGCAATGTAATGGATGTTTTTTATTTTATGTCCTAAAAAATTTCAGAAACATTTATTTAAAAAAAATGATAAAAAAATGTTAGGCCAATGCATTCTCTTATATATGCGAGGCGACCTGTGATCGACTCGCATATATAAGAGAATGCATTGGCACAGGGTAAAACAAATCCCGACTTCCGACTGGATTTGATATGGCGGGTCACAAATATGATCTTTATGACTGTCGTCGGCTAATGTATCATTAACACCCCTCCAAATAAATTTAATAGATCAGTCCAATGTCTGCTTTTATAACTTAATGGGAAAATCTATTCAGTATCGAAAGGGTTAACCTTGTGTGATAATAGGAGGTAATATCACTTTATTAATTAGATATTACTATTATGACATTTGTGTCAAGAAAAGCCTGTTATCGAACTAGGTGAATATCGCTTCAATTTTCCCTTAAACCGAGTAATATTATTTTATCATATCACCAATCCGATTAATATGGTGTTATGACATGCCTTTAATAAAAATCTACTTCACTGCTAAATAATGTGTATATATCGCTTTTTGTGAGGGTCACTCAGTTGAAAGAGTTGTCAGTTACTAAGAGGCGATCTAATTAATAGATAGGATATTACGTATTTGGTTTGAGAATAGGTCTGATATCAGCACTCGGTAACTTCATATCAGTCTTCAACCTTCGGGCTCAGGCTGATGTGGGGTTACTTTGGGCTGATATCAAACCAACCAGGTAATGTCTTCTAAATACTTGCGCCACAAACCTCGATGACGACTCGTGTTTTGCTCTGTTTTCAGCAACGACGACCGTCGCTGCATCTTTGGCGACTGTTCTGGTGGCAGTCATAATGACGATATCTATAGCCTATTTTATTATCAGGTAAGGTATCAAGGCACAGTCATAATGACCATATCTATAGCCTATTTTATTATCAGGTAAGGTATCAAGGCGCAGTCATAATGACGATATCTATAGCCTATTTTATTATCAGGTAAGGTATCAAGGCACAGTCATAATGACGATATCTATAGCCTATTTTATTATCAGGTAAGGTATCAAGGCGCAGTCATAATGACGATATCTATAGCCTATTTTATTATCAGGTAAGGTATCAAGGCGCAGTCATAATGACGATATCTATAGCCTATTTTATTATCAGGTAAGGTATCAAGGCGCAGTCATAATGACGATATCTATAGCCTATTTTATTATCAGGTGAGGTATCAAGTCGCAGTCACAATGACCATATCTATAGCCTATTTTATTATCAGGTGAGGTATCAAGGCGCAGTCACAATGACCATATCTATAGCCTATTTTATTATCAGGTGAGGTATCAAGGCGCAGTCACAATGACCATATCTATAGCCTATTTTATTATAAGGTAAAGTATTAGATCATGTCATAAATCTCTACACTAAAGCTACGCCCGTAGATATCATATTCCACCAGTACAAAACCTGGGAACTTTTTGTTGTTCTGGCACGTTTTATAACATTGAACAATTAAGGCAGAGCATATATTTCTTTGTTAATATGTGTTCCTCAATAATCTACTCTACAGTAGGGGTGGTCCCAGCTCGAGATTGTATGGTTTTTGTTACTTTCTTGAGCCGATATCACAATAAACATTGAATTAATAACCAGGGAGAAATTGCATGATTGTAAGCGATGCAAAGCAAAATCTCCCACAAAGTCACTTAAATCGTGCAACTTCCAGTTTGGACATTCACACGGTGAACTACATTATTAACGAACGCGTATTACATAAGAAATATATTAGATGCTCTGTTTTTTACAATGTTATAAACTTCCCTGCATCAAATAGTTCCCAGGTTTTGAACAGGTGGAATATGATCTCTACGGGCGTAGCTATAGAGGACAGATTCATGCCATGGTCTAGTAAAGGAATCATGGAGCCAAATTTGTTCAATGCATTCTCTTATATATGCGAGTCGACCATAGGTCGCCTCGCATATATAAGAGAATGCATTGGCCTAACAATTTTTTACAATTTTAATATTTTTTTCTTGTATTCTTTAACATTTTTATAATTTCACCCATACAGAGCCCCAGACAAACATGAGCAGACGACACTCTTCTATATGCTTCAATATATGTGTGGGGCTCCCTGCAGGGTAATGGATGTTTTTTATTTTATGTCCTAAAACTTTTCAGAAACATTTATTTTAAAAAAATGATAAAAAATTGTTAGGCCAATGCATTCTCTTATATATCCGAGGCGACCTATGGTCGACTCTCATATATAAGAGAATGCATTGGCACAGGGTAAAAACATCCAGAGTCGGGGAGCGAGTGAACCGTGGAATGCTAGAGGTGAAGGTAACTGAATAATGGCCTTCACCTGTTACATGTGACACATTATTAAAGGATGAAATCTTGTTTATTTGATTTGTGCATCATATCTAAATAATTTAAACTGGCAAATTAATGGAGGAATGGATCTTTGTGAGTGGGAAATTTATTTAACTAGCTGCTATAGTTCTGTGTTTTTCCAGATAAAATTTGGCTGAGAAACCGAACTGTCCATACTGATTTGAAAATTTGCTAGATCAAGCCAGAATGAATTGTAACTGACAAAACACTTAAATAAAAAATCTGAGATTTTATTACGAACATATACATGATGGTAGCGGCCAGACCAGCGTAGCGATGGGGCGAACATAGGAGGCCAAATAAACTTATGTTACAGTTGTTCTACAATAAAAGTCATTGAATTGCAACATAATTCATTTGAATGCACTTGACTGCAATGCAATTACATTATTAGTCTCTAAGCACAAGACAAACATATGGTGTTTCTACATTGCACTTAAAAGTGTTTTAAAATATTAGTTTTCAAAAATGTTTCACTGTTGTAAAAATAGTAACATTTCCTGTCCCAGTTCGGGAAAATATAGGAACTTTTAACTTCCGCATTATTCAAAATTTCAAATGATATATTGTACAGGCAAATTGTTCTCCAGTTATTTTACATATGTATTACATCTATCCAGCGTCTATTTCCAAACGTTGTGGTTGTGTGATTTATACAATAACTTTATCTTTTAGAAGGAGAAGACAGGTGGAAATGATCAAACGGATGGTGTGGAAGATTAACCCAGATGAGCTTATGACCGTTAATGCATCTCGGGTTTCGAGGGTAAGATGGTAGAATAACACAGGCGAGCTTATCACCGTTAATGCATCTCGGGTTTCCAGGGTAAGATGGTCTTATCACCGTTAATGCATCTCGTGTTTCCAGGGTAAGATGGTAGAATAACCCAGACGAGCTTATCACCGTTAATGCATCTCGAGTTTCGAGGGTAAGATGGTAGAATAACCCAGGCGAGCTTAGCACCGTTAATGCATATTGGGTTTCGAGGGTAAGATGGTATTTACCTTGTAACCCAAGGATCTCCAACCAATGCTGTTTATGGAACATAGCTGGCCATCCTCAAAATGAATCAATGGGAATATTAATATCCACTGAAAAAGTGTGGATATCCTCTATTTATTATATACTTGCCCATGAATTATAAGGTTTTAGCAGTGAAATATAAGTGATATCCCATTAGTGAGTGATATCAGCTTGAAATTTCTGATGTATTGACATTCATTGGGGGCCATAGGCAAGTAACTAAAGTATATAATAAACAGGATATCCACACTTTTCAGTGGATATGGGTTAAATCTCATTCGTGATGAGATATAACCCATATCCACTGAAAAAGTGTGGATATCCTCTATATCTTTCATTTTGGGTGACATTTGTTAATTTGTGTACATTTGTTGACGAAAAGAGGGTAACTTTCTGTTTGCGTAAGAGTAAGATCATGCACCCGAAAACTTGCCACACATTCTTTTGCGGGTATTTCGGTATAGATGGCTACAAAGTACCTATACAATGCACCTGTACCACAACTAATTACATGAGAAGGACAAACCATGTAGTTCCACTAGTAGCGATGCTATCAAGATTTGTCAGTAAATAAGTATCTCACAACAATCAATAATACAGGTTTATTTAGGCAATGTGCTAGTAGCACCGTTTCATGTAGAACTACCGAAATTTTACTTCTCAGGTCGTTAGCTTTGGTAAACATGCATGTGTTATGCATGTTGCCGTTTATATTCTGGCACCAATATAGTTTTCTATCAGAAAATGCCTGTACAAAACTACAAATGCCGTGCCCTACGAGCTATTGTATGAACCAGCATACGCACAGGCTGTAAAACCAAGTAATAGTAATGAATTTGAGACGACGACGATCTCCCAGCCACAGTTATGATCCGCCCCCAATACTGGTTGCGAAATCATCCATTGAACTGAGACATTATTATTTGGCGGTTGGATCTTAAAATTCGAATGTTAAATTTTAGACTATATCATTCAAGCTATCTCGTGTTCCCACACATACCTTGGAACTTCACAATCACGTCTGCAGATGAGAACATATCATTGACCATCTGTATTAACCCATTTCACCACTTATTGTGGTATTTGAGTATACATGAAGCCACAGACCCGCCCGACTCCCCATATCCACTACATATCAATTCTACAGTAATCATTTACAACGTGTAGGACGGGTCGGCGTATATTTATATGTAGGATACAAGCGCAGTTCACAAAGTGAGGCGAATTGAGCTCCTTTCCACTTCAATATTTACATGTATATATGATTTATTGGAACAAATCAAATAATGTTTTTGGTTTCATTAACGATGAATATGCAGTAATGCCCTAAGTAATCGACTCCTTAACCACAGCATAATTATGGGTAACTTTTCAGGATTTAGTCGGAAATATGGTTTGTTGCCATTCACCGGAAAGCTCTCCCCGAGAGGCAATGGCAACAAACCACATTTCCGACCAAATCCTGAAAGGTTACCCATAATTCTGCTGTGGTTAAGGAGTTGATTACTTAGGGCATTACTGTAAGAATGTAGGAAGGCAACAATTGTGACCCGCCATATCAAATCCAGTCGGAAGTCGGGATTTTGTTTACCCTGTGCCAATGCATTCTCTTATATATGCGAGTCGACCATAGGTCGTCTCGCATATATAAGGGAATGCATTGGCCTAACAATTTTTTATCATTTTTTTTAAATAAATGTTTCTGAAATTTGTTAGGACATAAAATAAAACACACCCATTACCCTGCAGGGAGCCCCACATATATAGAAGCTTATAGAAGAGTGTCGTCTGCTCATGTTTGTCTGGGGCTCTGTATGGGTGAAATTATAAAAATGATAAAGAATACAAGAAAAAATTATTAAAATTGTAAAAAATTGTTAGGTCAACGCATTCTCTTATATATGCGAGGCGACCTATGGTCGACTCGCATATATAAGAGAATGCATTGGCACAGGGTAAAAAAAAAACCCGACTTCCGACTGGATTTGATATGGCGGGTCACATATGTACTCTTTAGCCGAACTACAGGATCGCCCTGAAAGCATGGTTTGTCAGTTATTCTGATTCTAGTCCCGAAGGTCAGGTTCGTAATGCCTATCATGAAGGGCGAGGATCTCCTTGAAATGCAGGAGGGTTGGTGAAGCTACGACTTCATTTGGTAGGGAATTCCAATCGTCACACACTCGATGCGAGAAAGCGAACTTTCAGACAACTTTTGAATTTGATTGTATGCGGATCTTCGACGAAAGCCCGTGACCATGCTAACCCCAAGTAGCCCACATGCACGGCGAAGGTACACTTGGTCCCATTGGGATTGCCTCTTAATCTTAAAGATATATTATGGACTTGTTCGGTGCGTGGAACTGACAAGTCAGTTTTCATGCGCTATGCCAACTAGAGGAATGTAGCATTCTACTAATATCGCCGAAAATCTCAAGCAAATCGACTGCACCACTCCATAGAACTAAGCTCAATTGTAAATATTAATTCCCGACTCAAGACGCAACTATCGGCGATAAACTAACGAAAACGATTTCGCGATCGAGAGTCACTGCTTTTAATTAATGTATAAGAATGACGGTATCTGTTGTCAATTCGGATATCTTATTTGTAAAAATAACTACTTTGATCAAGACTATTCTCCATTTCTATTTTATCATCCTACCGGAGTGTTTAACATCACTTTAATATTTGATCTCTTTGCAGTTTGCGGCAAAGAGTTTAGCATCAATGGGGTCGATGCTGATAAACGCGTCGCTGGCAACAGATACACCGGGAAATCATGGGATATACCACAATGTGATTGTTTACATTAAGAACATTCACTTCGACAAGATGATCTTCAGCAGGGATGTACTATACGATCTCACAACGGTTAGAACACTTATGATATGATTTGATGTTATTAGTATAAAACACTCTTGTGAGCCGTATTCATTTGTCATAGTATTAAGACATCATTTACACATCTATATATACATATTTCATATAATAAACTTTCAACATATTGATATAACATTTATAAAGTGTGACGTATATTAGTAGAAGCTCAATAATATATGTGTGCAAATAAACTGTATACAAACAAACGGTATACGGGCCTACTATGCCCTGCGGAACAGACTCATAAATCGATTCCTCATTTTATAGGGCTGCTTCTCTCGTTTCAAAGAAGTCTTTGATGCTCGACTGATAACATTACTTGTATTTGGTTGGTCATTTCGCATTATGTATATACATTTTGATATATCACTGGCCCCACAAATGCATTGCTTTTATTATTTAGTCATTCGAAGAGAATTTATTCTCAATTTGTCGTATTTGGCACATTTGAAAACAAAGTGCTTATCATCTTCCATTGCGTTAGCATTATACCTTTTGAAAATCGATCATTCATTGATGAAGGTGCTACCATAAACATTATTTATTAAAGGATTAATCTCGGTATCGGCTGGTGTCGGCGGGCGTGTGTGTCTGCCTTTTTCAATTTATAATGATTCGAAGTCTTCAGAAATGTTCCCGATCTTTCACTGAGTTTGTGCGTAATATATAGGGTTCAAGGCTTTTGTGAGGTTTGTGTTTTTTTACTGCACATACAGCTATAGTATAGTTATCTGGAACTCGATGTGATAATCACCTGTGTTAGAATAACCAATTCAAGATTAGTGTTGGAGTACATGTAAATTAATTCCCAACAAATTATACACACAGTCACACACCTGCATTTAATATTGAGCTACATGTACTATGTAAATAAAATGAACTTTTTGACACACAACTGATACCATGTCGATACAGCTGTTGGATCCTATATGCATGTAATTAACTTTAGATAAGTTCCCAACGCATGTTGTAGATACATGTATGTAATTACACATACTTAAATGCATGCATCTGATTGGTCAAGGCGCTTAGCTATCTTTGGAAACAGAGATCGAAGTGTGTGTATTTTATGAACTTCCGATCGATCAATAAGTTTCTGACCGTCATTCGGATTCAGCGATCTCAAAACGGAAAATCTTGTTTTTACAAAGATTGTTTTGATACAAATCCAAACTAGATAGCCGAAATTAAAAACAAATTTCGTTGGAGTACACATATAAGCAATCAACGCCGTTCTCAATGCATTTCTGGTCGTATAGACGTGTCGGATGCCGAACAACATATAGTTGGTATAATTCCGCTTCGCCCAGATCTAGATGCATCGAAAACGACGTTGAATGCATATACATCCTTACAATGCAATTGTGACCCATTCTATATTTTCAAAAAATGCATATATATTTATAATTTATTATATGAAACTCATGTCTACTTGTTTCAGATGCGAGAGATTAACCACGACAACGTGAATTCCTTCATTGGGATCGGGGTGAAACACATGCAGTTGACGGTGTTGTTCAAATACTGCAAGAAAGGAAGCCTTCAGGCGAGTCATCTTTCTTGTGTAGACATTAGAGGTGTATTCGAATCCGCTTTCTTGTGTGTTCGCGAATGTACACGCGAACATGACGTCACAGTATTCAGGAGCCGGTTTTCAGTGTTCGAATTTTCAGGAACGTGTTCTCGGTGTTCTGTCTTGGTGATCGGCATTCACGAATAGCAGAGAAGGCGGATTCGAATACACCATATAATGTTGTTGTTTCACTCTGTGGTTATTTTGAATTACACGCGCTGTTCCGTACTAATGTTCTCCATGCCCTTTCAATGCATTCACACAATAAACCATGCCCACTCAATGAGTTCATCCAATAAACCCACATACACTTCCCAGATACGTAACAAACAACGTATAAATAACGAACAATTTATTTGTTTACTACAATTGTTCAACTTTGGAAAAACAGGTCGAGCAACCATCACGAGATTTCTGGCGATCACTTTACGTCGTTATATACACACAAACCAGTATAATATTTCTGTACACTTATAAATCATTTCTCTCTGTTTCCTGCGAGAACACTATTATATGCCGACAAGGCAACTATCCATCAAATGTATGCTGGAACCATAAAGGCGCTTCCGGGCATTAATAATTTTCACATGCCACTGACTGGCACCGAGGCTGTATCAACCTCTAACGAGGGGTGACGTCGACTTTATGGACACTATTTTAGAATTATCACCCTTGATATACAAACTTCCAGAGTTACTAACCTTATTGTGCGAATGCATTAACCCATCGGGGAAAGTTCATCCCTCCTGTACGGAAGCTGGATCGAGATAAAAGTATGTGGTTACCCAAAAAACAGATTATATGAACCAGTATATACAATATGATCTGATCGCCGAGCTCTTTCCAGTCAGTAAATTCAATGGGGTACTAATTTTATACAGGTCAATACAGCATCTATATCATATATATTTTACAGGACGTCCTAGACGATAATAACATACAATTGGATTGGCTATTTAAAATGTCCTTCATAAAAGATATTGTTCACGTGAGTACAATTGTTATACAAAGTATATGTGAATAGACATTTCTAAACTAAGTATGAATTAATTGCATATATGATAAATGTTGGATTGTGTGTCAGCTGAAGCCAAGTTTTGTTTTGTTATAGCTGAAGGGTGAACGATCATCAACTCGAGATAAAACATATTAGTCCGAGGGTCCTATAGAAGGGACAGCGGGGTTTTGTATCACACAATTCGGTCTAAATTTTCAACAGCCGGAAGGCAATATATCCGGGATGTAGAATACAAAATTCAAATACAGAATGCAAGTATTCTGGTATGAAAGGTCAAATACAAATTGCAGTAATCATTGCACCTTTGTGCATGTGTATATTTGACCCGCCATATCAAATCCAGTCGTAAGTCGGGATTTTTTTACCCTGTGTCAATGCATTCTCTTATATATGCGAGTCGACCATAGGTCGCCTCGCATATATAAAAGAATGCATTGGCCTAACAAATATTTACAATTTTAATAATTTTTTCTTGTATTCTTTAACAATTTTATAATTTCACCCATACAGAGCCCCAGACAAACATGAGCAGACGACACTTTTCTATATGCTTCTATAATTTTATATGTGTGGGGCTCCCCGCAGGGTAATGGATGTTTTTTTTATTTTATGTCCTAAAAATTGTAAGAAACATTTATTTTAAAAAAATGATAAAAAATTGTTAGGCCAATGCATTCTCTTATATATGCATTGGCAGAGGGTAACAAAAATCCCGACTTACGACTGGATTTGATATGGCGGGTCACATATAGTCTATATACGAACATAAACACTTATGGCGTGTCAAGCTTTCAAAAAATAATTATGTCGCTTTCTAAAATGTAATTGACTCGCGACTGATCATTCGAAAACTAAAAGGTCTCGTTCTTCGGGCTCGACCATCTAGAATGTCCAGTAGCTCGTCCATTAAATGTGAGAGAATGCAGAGGCATTTCACTCATTACTATAGTGGACGTCATTTTGCCTCCCTTGTCACTCATAATTGAAATTTGTGACGACATTTTAACAGGCAACCACAAATAATTGCAAGTTGGGGCCTATATGCCCAATAGGTATATGGCAGACTATCGCATCCTCGGACTATTGAACTATCGAACTATTGAATCGTCGGACTATATATCGAACACTCAGCATATTGAACCCTCGGACTATCGAACCCTCGAAACATTGGACCCTCGGACTATCGAACCCTCGAAACATTGGACCCTCGGACTATCGAACCCTCGGACTTTTGACCCCTCGACTAACGTACTGTACCCAACACATATATGATACAAACAGCCTCTGTTAACAGTAAACAAAATTTCACAGTTCAATATTTGTGCGAGTATCATTTGAGTTGCTTAATTCAGTAAATTGTCACGATTTGTAGGGGACGATATATTAGCCAGCTAATCGCTCTCTATCCTAAGATTATATAGGCTGTATAGCCTGCAATGATATCAAAGAAACGCCGAATACAATATGCGACACTAGACTATAAGAACTATAACTTTGAGAGATATACGTGTGCATTTATTTGACAACTCTGATGGTAATCATCACTATTGCATCACTATATAACTACATGCAATATACATTCATATTACACGATACATGCAAGTAAAACTATATATACTAACGTACAGTGAACATGTACTTCCCGTATATTGTTAATGGTAATGTGCGTACAGTACACGTACGCCATATACACCGGCCACCAAACAATGTTATGACGCTATAACTTATAGGCAGTGCATATTTGATATGTATTTATATTATTCTTTCATTTGTAAATGAGGACAATATACATGTATAGTACTCATGAATGTCCAATTAGACGATGAGTTTATAATAATAAATTGATTGAAAAAACAAATTGTGGATCAGTGTATAACCCTTTACCCAACAGAAGGGCCCTGTGCCAATGCATTCTCTTATATATGCGAGTCGACCACAGGTCGCCTCGCATATATAAGAGAATGCATTGGCTTAACACATTACAAATTATAAAATTGTTAAAGAATGTAAGAAAAAATGGTAAAAAGTGTTAAAAACAGATTTTTTTTAGGCCAATGCATTCTCTTATATATGCGAGGCGACCTATGGTCGACTCGCATATATAAGAGAATGCATTGGCACAGGGCATAACTGTAACTATCACAATGTGGTCAAGGAGCCGGTTCCAATGATATCCATATTTGTATGGTTCTATTGAGACAGACCGAATATATTTTAGACTGTTGAAGCTTTATTTGGCCGGTTTTGGCCGGTTTGTTGGGTAAAGGGATAACCGGGGAAATATCTCGATGATACAGTGCAATTATGTGATATCTTTATTGTCCCAGGGAATGAATTTTCTGCACTCCACTCGGTTAAAGTCACATGGGCGTTTGAACAGTTCGAACTGTGTGATCGACTCTAGATGGGTGCTAAAGATAACAGATTACAGACCAGAGAAATTCTTCGAGCCAACACAACTGCCAACAGGAAATGTCAACAAACGTAAATATTATAATTATTGCGTGCGGTTGACACGGACGTATATATATTTAACTTTGGGCAACTGATCCTACTAAAATTTAATGCTCGGATGGGTGCTGCCGATTTAGCTACATGTACATGTATTGTGTTCATTGTTGTAATAATAATAACGTTAACAACCTAAACAACCTCTGCCTTTCTTATGTTTAAACACATCTTATTCCAACACAAAGACAATACATACAGATACATACAAATAAAAAATTGAAACAGAGTATAATTGACATAAAAGTGTTGGTGTATGTTATCGGAGATTTGCAGGCATGAAATTATATCGGTTGGAAACGGATACGACAGTAAGCTACAAGAAAACCATAATCAGAAATGGTAACGCGCTCAATATCATATATTATATTCCCATGTTTGCAATTATAGAATATAAAATATATTGGTTTCGCGAATGACCAACTCAGAATTCCGTTAAATTAACAATAACAACCAGCACCTAGTTAACGAACCGGCGGCCGAATCGATCGTCTCCAACCACAACCCTCAGTGGGTTGCAAAACGAAAAATGCCTATACAAGTTGAATATAAGACGTACAACGGGTCAATTTCATTTATTTTATTTGTAATTGACATAGCTCGTCACAAACCAAAAATCAACATTTACATAATAATGTAAAGGACAATAAACGAAATTGAAATTACCAACTACACCTTTTACCGGACTCGGCCTTCTGGTCGCGCAGTTCGACTTTTAAATCCGTCCCAAAAATTCCCTAGCATAAACTCCAGCGCCTAGGCGAAATAAAGGATTTGTACATTAGTATACACGCGGCGCGCGTAATAAGCTTTTTTTTGTCGTTCCGCCCAGTTAGAAAGATGATACCCAGTATTCCTAAAAAGGTAATATTTATACAAGATCTTGGTACCATGCCGTCTCTTCCTTTCTATATTGAACGCGTTCTCCCATCAATTATAATAGTATTTATACATTGGAATGGCCTGTTAATCTGGGGGGGGGGGAGGAGGAAATATTAGCAGACGACTGACAAACCCACACATAATCCAGCCTAGATATAGTGTGTCTGACATTTGCCTAATGAGGTCAACAGAGGGGGATTTAGTAATGCTACCCCGCACAGCGGGCTAGCAGTACAAAATCCATCCTCTGGGGACCTCATTCTGCTTTGACCTAATTATCTGGGAAGTAACTATAGCTCCAAATTAGCATTGTTTTAGTTGCTGTTCCTTCTGTTCAGTTTCTGTATATCCCCTAATTTGCAGAAGATACAATGCATAATCGAGGTGACTAATAGGTGAACATCACCATCTTCAACTGGGGAATTTCAATATGAGCCATGGTCTCCATAGCAGTTGAGTCATGAGCAGAATGAGGTTCACAGAGGACGAATTTGGTGATGCTAGCCCGCTGTGCGGGATAGCGTCACTAAATTAACCCTCTGGGAACCTCACTCTGTAAATGTCAGACACACTATATCCAGTCTTGATAATAATACAGGTGCTGAAGGATTCCTATATACAGATGGGAAATATTCTGATAATTAAGTTTATCAATTGACCTTTGTTGAATTTATTATTTGAACACTGAGTATTTAGTAAAGGAAGGGTCAAACCATTGATGGAGTACCGACGTCGAACCGACGTATATATCAGCCCCTTTCTAAATAAAAAAATACATCATCAAATTGCGCCAATGTCCACCGATAAAGGTACACAATTCAACGTTAAATTTTTATTCATGTCATTCGAAACTAAAAAGTGTACATCAGAATGGTCTATTATTTATTTGCAGGGGTGCATAGGTAATATCATATGTGATTATGTGATAAAATGGATATCCAATTCGTCGTAATTCCATACGAAATTAATTAACCTCGTCCACTAAATTATTAACCTCGTCCACTAAATTATTAACATCGTCCACTAAATTATTAACATCGTCCACTAAATTATTAACCTCGTCCACTAAATTATTAACCTCGTCTGCTAAAGCTCGGCTCGAATCTAATTTAGTGCACTCTGCTTATACATTTCGTTTAGAATCGCGACTTATTAGAGATTCTCTAAATCTGAATATTTCCTGTGGGATAACTACTCGTCAATGGTGCAGTATAGAAAGAGTTAACATACATGTAGTATACCTTCAAACACACAGGTACGACTTTGTGTCGCATTAAGAGATACATTTCACATTTGTTAGCTAATTTGGCCGATTAATGACTTTTGACCTCTTGGTTCAAACGTTAGGCTGGCCATGTATGACTGTGGCCCTGTTGGGTGAAACTTTGTGCTGAATTATTGTTTATGGTACCGCCGTATATATACTCACACGTGCCCACTCGCCCTTAGTGAGCGATTTGAAATACATTTTTTGTTTTGCGATTTTTGCGACATTCTTGCTACGAATTATACAAAAATATATATAGGATGAAACATTAACCAAATAATTGACCATTTGTTAAAGCCAAACGCGAAGTTGATGACGCAATGTGAAGTCAGAATAGAGTTACGACAAATTAGGATTGTTAAAGTAGCGCTTAATGCCATAAGTCGTACATTGGGGTTTGAAAGTATACGTTGTTAACGTGGCGGAAAAAAAGTAGTAAAATAAATGTTCGAATCGCACGAATGACAATGATTCGGATCGCACGAATGACAATGATTCGGATCGCACGAATGACTATGATTCGGATCGCACATGATAATACCCTTCTTATTTGTGAGTTTCATTCGGTCATCTGGTTGCAGATTTGTTGTGGACTGCGCCAGAGCTGCTCAGATTGATGTCGCCACCATTTCGGGGCACACACGCTGGTGACGTATACAGCTTCGGAATAATACTCTACGAGATCTTCCTACAACAGGGACCATACCCAAATTTATTCGACGATGAAAGTGAGTCCCATGTGCATCTAATACAGTTAGATGGCATTATACATTTATTGCATGGTTTCGAGGTTGACATGAGGATTTATCAACCCGAGGAAGTTAATATTCACCTCGGCCTGTGGCCTCGGTGAACATTAACTTCTAAGGGTTGATACATCCTCATATCAACCTCGAAACCATGCAATAAGTGTTTTATTATATGATCCACTAATGGTATCAAGCCCATTAGGCCTGAACTACCTTACTGACCCATATATATAAATCCATAAAATGCACAACAATGTTTTTCAACAAGTCAAAAGTTAATAAACAATACATGTATGATGAAAAATATTACCAAACGTCACTACATTGTCATGAACATTCTTCATATTAATAACTCATGACGTCGCGTGATCTTGTTATTAACTCATCTGGCCTATTTATAGAACAACCAGGTAGATATCGTGATTTATCAACTTCTTTTGCCCAATATTTAGTATGTGACTTTTAGAAGAAAGTTTATGATCATATAATAAATGTTGTTAACTTGCACCCCACATTTACCCCCACCCCACCACCACTGTCACTCACCAGTAATACTTAATAGTATAGTTATTGGTATTCAATTATTATTGTATACATGCACCCGTCATTTGGTTGCTGTGACAGGGAAGTGTATACCATTAGATAACACTGTGCAGGTAATATTTTTCTTAGTTATTACCTGGATCTAATAATCTACTTCATTGTATATGAAATCGACCACGCCCTGTTCGTATGCTCTTCTCCAGCCGCTCTCATAACAATCAAAAACTCTTTTTGGGAAGGGATTATCTCTCGTTTCGGCATACCCGAATATTTTTACCTTACGTCGTTAGCCAAAGATGACTTGGTAGCAACCCTACTCGGAAGTTCTCTGGAAACCCTAACAGAACAGATATCCCACTGCCTCAAGGAACTAGTACTATATTCTGCAAAGTACCTGTACGTCCTCAGCACAATGATCAGGAATGGCGTTCAGCGATCCGTCTCACGTCCATTGTAATTATCTTCTCAACACCCACGCATGTTGTAACGACTAACTTTCATATCTATTGGACAAATAAGATTTTCCTGCAACAAAAGCTGTAGTGAACATTCAAGTGCATATATGCTTCACTCTCGTGGTTTCCAACACCTCTCCATACTTGTACATAACGGCCCACCACACTGACCAGGGGAGCCCACTTTAATCCAACTGTAATTATATGTCATGTATATCGATCTCTCCTATACTTGGAGGTAATAAAGATATAGCTTTGCATAGATTACGATTATGGGATTTCTCCCGGGTATAATTAATCCAATGTTTACAGCGATATCGGCTCACAAAAATCGCAAAAAACATGTAATCTCGAGCTGGAACCACATCCTAATGTGAATTAGATTATTGAGGAAGAAATATTGACAAAGAAATATATTCCCTGCCTTGTTTGTTCTGACAATGTTATATAAAGTTCTCTATCAGAACGGGTAAGAACATCACAAAGTTCACAGGTTTTGTACTGGTGGAATATGATCTCTATGATGTATGTCGTAGCTAAAGTAGAGATTGATCTCATGATCTGCGAATATTCAACCAAAGTGCCTAAGTATTGACCATGCCAGAATGATTTAGTGTGAGATTATGGTATAATATTGAGGAATGTATGACATTTATCCGGATTAGATGAGATCAGATGAATATGCATGGGTATCCTAGCTAACAAATACAACGTTATTTTGATATATGTGACCCGCCATATCAAATCCAGTGGTAAGTCGGGATTTTTTTTACCCTGTGCCAATGCATTCTCTGTTCTATGCGAGTCGACCATAGGTCGCCTCGCATATATAAGCGAATGCATTGGCCTAACAATTTTTTACAATTTTAATTATTTTTTCTTGTATTCTTTAACAATTTAATAATTTCACCCATACAGAGCCCCAGACAAACATGAGCAGACGACACTCTTCTATATGCTTCTATATATGTGTAGGGCTCCCTGCAGGGTAAAAATTTGAAGAAACATTTATTTAAAAAAAATGATAAAAAATTGTTAGGCCAATGCATTCTCTTATATATGCGAGGCGACCTATGGTCGACTCGCATATATAAGAGAATGCATTGGCACAGGGTAAAAAAAATCCCGACTTACGACTGGATTTGATATGGCGGGTCATATATGTGCACCATTATCAATGAACTCTAATCAACGGTAGTTCAAGTTTCCTTCGACGTAAACCGAGTATATAATGAAATGTATGATTACAATTAACCTTAAATATGTATAATACTGGCAGAAATGTGAACACACTTTCCCCTGAAAATGTGCCCGAATTTGACCGAAAATATGTCAAATTGGCCCGAAAATTGTCAGAATTTTGAGCTTTCAAAACTTTGTGGGGGAGGGGGCTGCAGCCATACCAGCACCCCCTGACCCTTATACGATTATGCCGATATACAACGTCTCATATTCCAGAGGTGGTTCGCCGGGTAAGAGGTAACGAGACTCCTCCCTTCCGACCTGACATCAGCGATATCTGTCAACACGGCATACAACCGGAAATGATGGAGCTGATGAGGAAGTCTTGGTCAGAGAAACCAGAGGACCGACCGACATTCAACGAAATCAGAGTATATATTAAAAAGTCCAGCAAAAACAGGTGACTATTTTTTTCTTTGCTATACATCTACGTGGGGGATATCGAAATTTATTTAACCGCTCCGGATAACTGATCTCACTAATTAAAAATTATTACTTATCGCTTCGAACCAATATAGGAAGGGCGGTGGGGGGGGGGGGGGGGGGGGGGCATCCTGCAGACACTGGGAGGGGTGGATCGGAACAAAGGTGTGATGCAAATATTAATTAGGAAACATTAAGATATAGGAATAGTTTTGTACTGTGCTTACCAGTTGCATCATTTCTGAGTATGATGTGCCCTTGTTCGTGACTGGAGAACACTCTATGCATCACCAGGTTGGACTCCGGTGAACATGTGTCGATTTAGTATGCATGTAAGAAACCTGGCATTTTATGGCTGTTTTCATTGCATTTCAATCTAATGCTCTATGCCTAGTTACTGTACATATATATAGAGAGCATACATTCGACTGCATTGCTTCTTCAAATAACCAGCAATGCACATTGTGTTTTCTTGACAAACATTGCAGTTCCAAATTCACGGACAATTTTGACTTATAGCGAAGCAGCTGTTGTGACATACACACACAGGGACGTGGCTAGAGGGTCTCCGTTGGGGGGTGTCCACAATGGAAAATTCCAACTGCACCCCCTCCCCTTGGATTAGAATCAGACCAAACACAACTTTTGCAGAATTCCATTTGCACCCCCTTCCCCTTGCACCTCAGTGGCAGGCCTAATATCCTATATATTCATAAACCATGGTTCTATATTCGCATTATGAGAACATTCCGTTATTTTAACCTGAAAATTGCATGATTCCTAACATCTAGTGGTCTAACTCCATACAAAATGCACACGGCTACGGGCAAGAGACCACGACACACCGGGCCGATTATGGCCCGGTGTGAGAAAATTTTGAAAACTATACAAGAAAATCGCAAATCCTAGCATCTAGACTGGCCTCATCTGAAGCTTTCCTAGTGTTTGAAATTTCAAACCTCATACTCCCCCTCAGGTTGGAAAATTCTCCTCCAACTGATGACAATTTCAGTCCACAAATTTGACCAAATGTAATCAAATATTGTTTTGTTAAACTAATAAGCAGTTTTGTATTGGCCACGGGGGAGGGACAATGACACACCGGGCCGACCATGGTTCTGACCGGTGTGCGAAAATTATGAAATCTGAACAAGAAAATCGCAAAATCCTAGCATCAAGACTAGCCTCAAGCCTTCCTAGAGTTGGAAATTAAAAACCTGGAAAATTTCCAACTGATGACAATTCCAACTAGAATGCACTCAGAGAGATGCCAACGTGCGCAAAAATGTAATAAACAATAATTTAAAAAATAATTTCACTGTATTTTACTTAATTTATTTAATTTAATTTAATGTTAGCAAAAAAAGACAATTACCATTTCTCATTTCATCACAGATAGAAGGCAAATTACTATATTAATCATTTAAGTAATTAAATCCAATTCCATGTTGCCGAAAGGATGAGACTTAAATATCGATTTCATTTTTTTCAGCGGCATATTTTCATTTTCCGATAGTCAAAGTTGACCAAAGGAGCAATTATAAGAAATAATTAATACTATTTGTGTAAATATTGATAGCAGCCAATATGCAACAATAAATATCAATAATTAATCAATAATTAATCAATAACGATCATTTTATGTAATAATAAACTCTTCAAACGGTGTTTGTGTCAACAAATGCGTTTTGTTTTGTGTTACGTCATTCGTCGTATTTGACCCGGAACTCGGCTGAAGGTTAGGCTATTCAGCCTAGTGCGTCGAATTACGAAATCGCGTTTTGAATGTCTCTCTTTTCCCGCACGATAATAAGAGGTCTTCGCACGAACCAAAAATGATAAAACTTCCCAATTATAAGTAAAAATACTCAAATGAAGGAGTCTATGTAGGTCCCGAAGGAGTCTATAGACTCTTTGATGTAGAGTTCTGATGGAGAAAATGTAGGTCGATCTATTTTTGTCATAACTCTGACGTATTTTGACCTGGGAGAAAAAATCGAAATCGAGGCTCACTACGAGCATGCCAGTTTTAAATATAGAGACAGGGACCAGGAAACAAGCTTTCCAAATGTTGGAAATTTCCAACCCTATCACCCCCCTAAGGTTTGAAAATTTCCAACTGATGACCATTTCAGTCCAAAATTTTGAAAAAAAATAGGAAAATATGCAAATATTGGTCCAAAAACAATAAATTCTCCCCAATAAATTGTTTGAAAATCAAACTACAAGAAAATTTTCAACCTGTTTTTGGTGTGAAATTTCCAACTAATGTTTTGGCAGGTATGAAATTTCTAACTGTTACAAATTTTGATCAAAGTTGGGGGGGGGGGGTGAGACACCCCCAAACCCCCCTGTCGCCACGTCTCTGCACACATGCGGAGATAATAAACCCGCTATCAGTTTTGAAATTTGTTACCCAGATGGTCACTTTGCATTTCCATGGGATTTTTGTCAGCATATTTACCCTTCAACCACCATACCCCTTGAATTACATACTGCCTTGGCATAAGGCCATTCGGAGTAACAGTTTGTTTCTGCTGTGATAGTTAGGAGCACGTTGCTCCTCGTTACTAGAAGCGTTACAATTAATGGTGTGGCATTCGTCAGACAAATAGAAAGTTAACCAGTATTTCAGAGAACTCAGTCTTTATCAATGACATTTTCCAATAGATCTGCCCGGTCAACACAATAGACACAATATGAATTTAAGTACAGTTATTCAGAGCAAGTTATCTGATAACTTATTCTTTCTCAGTATTTCTGCCAGTCGTTATTCAAGTCAATAAGCATGTTCGGGTAATAAATTAAACATAAATCAATTTCTGATTAAATTTTAAATCCACATTTCAACAGTAACAAATTATAACAAACTATTTGCAAATATCAACCTACAATCTAAGCCTTTTACAGCAGTCACTGGCTATCAAAACCATTTTATTTTGTATTTTATGGTAGACCACACATAAGCAATCAAATAGTCACTGACATACTGCCCAGTCCATTAGGATACCACATGAAGTGCATCGGCCAACAAACTTGAACACTCTATGTGCACATGGACCATTATAATTGTGAGGTGACTGTCACAGCTCTTTAGAAGATGAACATATGCATGATGCATTTCTGTATATATTCACTCAGATGTATTTCAATGTTGGCAAAACTATAGGAAGCAGATACCTATGGGACTGTTTTATGATCTTGCTTCCGATCATGCTACATGTACTACCATTCCGCTGTTTTGGGGTTTTATTAATGTTGGAATATATTAATCGCCGGACAGAAGCAGGCTTATATAATGTTCTTTCATATTACTCTGATTTATTTTTGCTAATGTTCGGGGGGGGGGGGGGGGGTATGGGTAAAAAAAATGTTGGCCTGGAAACAATAAAACATTTGCAAGGGGGTGGGGTGGATGGTGAGGTATCGGAAAGACCCCCTGATCAATACAGAATTCTCAGGGAAGAGATTATGTACGCCACCCTTAATATTACCCTATATATATCATACAGAAATACAAATATCCTCGATGTCTTGGTGGAGAAGCTGGAGAAATATGCTTGCAATTTAGAAGAGATTGTCGATCAACGAACGCAGGAGTTACACGAAGAGAAAAAGAAGATGGACCAGTTACTCAAAAGAATGCTACCACCGTAAGATAACTCATGTCAGTAGATAGAGCTGCTACCTGTCTGGTCGTATTTCATTTGTTGCATTCGACGCACGGAATGCCAGTTTCCCCTTAAATCACGACTAATATTGACCAGGGGCCTATACTATAGAATTACAATTGCCGTGTTTCTCCACGTGGACAAACTGTCGAATACTATGGATACGATAATTTACAAGTGTGTGCGACTCCCCGTCATTTACAAGAACAGACAAAATCCAGTACTATGGATCTTCGTTTACTACGCGTGGATGCGAACGCTTGTTAATGGGTAAAGGGAACTTACACTAATATTATACATAAATGGATATAGTAATGCCTATATATTTTTGAGACATTTGGCGAGTGGTTTAGTGGATGTATAAAGTCAATGTTATGATAGGCAATGGGGAAGACGAAAACTACTTGCGTGCACCATAATCCCAATGGCACAAGCATCGCGAAAACACACAAACGATTACAACATTTTACGCAGAACACGAGTATACAAAATATCGTAAGCGAAAACGCTCTTTATAAGAGATAGATGTTTTATTGACCAACATCATAGAAGACAATATATAGCTTTTCATGACTTTCCTTGTATTTACATGGTTCATGGTCAAATATATTTAACGATGTATGTACGAACACAAAGGGATAGAGACGGATAGAGTGATCACAAATAAACCACATCGACAGAAAAACCTACACTTGGTGATTATAGTGTCAGATTGAGCAGGGAAATTTTAACTGGTTGTCGTATACGTACGATTTCGATACAAGTACAATGCAATTGAAAACAAACTGAATTGCCGGAGATAATAGACTGATAACAATATTTCCAAGTTAAAAGGGTGAAAATATATATTTCAAGTATATTTTCCAAAGGGTCGGTGTAACTTTTTGTTTAAGTAGAAACTTAGATTTAACAACCAAAATTACACTGAATGTAGGAAAACATCATACTAGTAGGAGAAATTATAATTTGCAGTTACATTAGCTGGAAAATTTAGTCATTGTAATGATTATAACCTATTCTCCAGTCTTAATTTTTAAATTCAGTGCCATTTTCTACCATGGAATCGCGGTAACATTCACGTATAAGGTCTCCGCTGCCCGAGTACACATCCTCCCTGAACCAGAAAACTATATTTGCACCCCATTCGGTTGAAATTCTGCAATGGTTACTCAAGATTTCCAACTGTTAGAAATCCCCAAACCAACAATTCCAACCGATCGAAACTTCTGAACTAATTGCCGTTTACCCCATAAATCAATCATCACTAACTTTGGGACGAAGATTATTGTGATGCGCCAACACCCATTGAACGTCCCTGCGTGACATTCCCAATTGTTGAGTATTTTGATGAGAATCGCCCCCGTCACAACACAATTTATGTGCAAACCCTTATTTATCAAAGCCAATTTGTCTATGTTTATGAACCCCATCTCAAAATATATCTATCTACGCCCTTGCGTAATTTGAACCCATCATCTCAATATGACTACGATTTTATTGACCCAGTGAAACTTCGCACGTCGAGAAAGGGTTAATGCATGAGTGCGCAATACACAAAGCGATAATCCGACATATCGACATTCGCACGCGTTTCATTGCGGTGACAACCACTAATTCAGGCTCGTATACTTGTAATGTTAACACCGTGTTCTACCCGATTTGTGTTATGTCTGTACTATGGAACTCCCTAAGTTGGTAATTTATCAGCCCGTCAAGCGAGTTCTTGTTTTTCCCCAAGTTAGACAATTCGAGTACTATATAATAACAAAAAGATGCAGCGTTGGGACACTCCAAACACCACAAAAACCGAGCAGCTTGCTGCTGAAATGAATCCCAGTTACAGAATGGCTCTCCCAGAACATTATATAAGTCAGTTCACAACGATGTATGGTGTGAAAAAGGGTACTCGCCTATTGTTAAATTCCAATATCCAATGCAAGGAATTTACAAGAACACAATTGCTCGAGTACTATAGAACACAAGTCTAGCTTTGCAAGACTGGGAAATTACCGACTAACGCTGTCCAAGTGGAGAAACACGGCAATTGTAATTCTATAGTATAGGCCCCTGGGCCCAGTTTCATGAAGCAAGGACTTAAGAAGAATCTAAGATGTACTTAATCTAAGACCTAAAGTGGATGGTGCTTTTGTTGTTATGCGTACTACTATTTAAGTTTTGTTATATTATTGGAGATGGTGATTTTGGTGTTATATAGAGAATATCCGCATAGTGTAACTGAATAAAGAATTTATTTTTGCGAGTATGTGGGCATCTATTTGGCGAGCCTCCAGGCGAGCCAAATAGATGCCCACATACGAGCAAAACTAAATTCTCTATTCAGCTACACTATGCGGATGTTCTGTTTATCCACCGAACAAATTTACATATTATTTTATCGCAGTTTTTGTCAAAAAACATCGCAAAATTCACAGGTTCCTTATAGAGGAGCGATGACCTACTTAGCGACTTTATCTGTATAGTAGTGGGTAATTAATTATGAAACAGTTTTGTATTCATGCGACTGCACCGCGAAATAGTCCGCTTTATAATTTCTAAATTATGCCGGAAAAATATCATAGCATGGTGTAATTTCTTATAAAATCTAAATGATTCGCGTAACGTTCAAATCTAAAACTGAATTGTGCAAGTATAGCAGTCATGTGAATTTGAATGTTTGTGCTTGAACTTATTAATGAATTGAAACTCTGAACTTTAGCAGTAGCACCAAGATCGGCAGTGCAAATGCACCAGTTCACGGAAGAATATCGTATACTTTATAGCAACAAACTGCCAATTGCTTAATCAAGTTATAGACTTGACCAACTGAACATTGAACAATTATATTTAAGTGCGTTTTGGGGCGCATCGTGTGATCTTTAGAAAGGTGTCGCCACCGATTGCACGAAAATACGTTGTGGATGTTGACGTTTCTAAGGACGCTGTCACTAACAACGGAAACCAGCATGGTCCGTTCTAATGATGCTCCATACAGGGATGTGGCTAGATGGTCTCCGCTGGGGGGGGGGGGGGTGTCCACCTTGGGAATTTCCAACTGCACCCCCTTGAGTCGGAATCACACCAACACAACTTTTTGCATAATTCCATTTGCACCCCACCCCTTGAGTCGGAATCACACCAACACAACTTTTTGCATAATTCAATTTGCACACCCCCCCCCCCCTTGTACCTCATGCTCAGGCCTAATTTCCTATATATTCATAAGCCATGCTTCTATTATTTTCCCAGTATGAGAACATTAAGATATTTTAACCTGAAAATTGCCCCCCCCCAAAAAAACAACTAGTGATCTAATTCCAGACAAATGCACACAGCTACCGACAACAGACCAGGTAACACCGGGCCGACCATGGTTGTTCGGCCCGGTGTGAGAAATTTTTGAAAACTATACAAGAAAATCGCAAATCCTAGCATCTAGACTGGCATCAACTGAAGCTTTCCTAGTGTTGGAAATTTCAAACCTCATGCTCCCCCTCAGGTTGGAAAATTCTTCAACTGATGACCATTTATGTCTACAAGTTTGACCAAATGTAGTAAAATATTGTTTTGCTAAACTAATTAGCAGTTTTGTATTGGCCATGTGGATGGGGCAATGACACACCGGGCCGACCATGGTTCGGCCCGGTGTGCAAAAATTTTGAAATCTGAAAAAGAAAATCAAAAAATCCTAACATCTAGACTAGCCTCAAGCCTTCCTATTGTTGGAAATTTCAAGCCCTACACCCCCACTTAGGTTGGAAAATTTCCAACTGATGACAATTCCAATGACAATGTTGACCAATTGTATGACAATATTGTTTTCTTAAATTAACTAGAAGTTTTTGATTGGCCACGGGGGAGGGACCAGGACACAAGCTTTCCAAGTGTTGGAAATTTCCAACCTGTCACCTCCTTAAGGTTGGAAAATTTCCAACTGATGACCATTTCTGTCAAAATTTTTGAACAAAAATAGGAACATATGCAAATATTGGTCGAAAAACAATAAATTCCCCCCAATAAATAGTTTTTACCTGAAATTAGGAATTTCCAACTATTGAAAATATAGCTCTCTGCTGGGCGGGGGGGGGGGGGGGGGTGAGACACCCCACACCCCCCCATCTAGCCACATCCCTGGCTCCATAACTTTGTTGCGATCCAGTGACGTCATTCGCGAATTGCTGGAGGTTAACTGTCCCAAGTTCTTGTAACCTTTCTTCCTTGCATATTTTAAGTTTATCTGTCTATATAGGATGCTTTATCTGTCTAGTAGACGGATAGAGGCGTGGTTTATCTGATGGGCTTTATATATATATATATAGTAGAGAGGGGTAGGAGGTGGATAAATGTATTATTATTGTAGTTTTGTTATGTTATTATATACTGTGATTTTTGTGTTATATGTATTATTATTGTAGTTGTGTTACGCTAATGGATACGGTGACAATGTTGTTATACAAATTATTATTATAGTTTTGTTATGTTATTAGAGATGGTGATTTTGATGTTATATGTATTATTATTGTAGTTTTGTCATGTTATTATAAATGGTGATGTTGGTGTTATATGTATTATTATTGCAGTTTTGTTATGTTATTATATACTGTAATTTTGTTGTTATATGTATTATTATTGTAGTTTTGTTATGTTAATAGATACGGTGATATTGTTGTTATACGAATTTTTATTATTATATACTGTGATTTTGGTGTTATATGTATTATTATTGTAGTTGCGTTACGTTAATAGATATGGTGATATTGTTGTTATACGAATTATTATTATTATAATTTTGTTATATGTATTATTATTGTATTTTGTTTTGTTATTACATATGGTGATTTTGTTGTTATATATGTATTATTATTGTAGTTTTGTCATGTTATTAGAAATGGTGATTTTGGTGTTATATGTATTATTGTAGTTTTATTACGTTATTACACATAGTGATGTTGTTGTTATTGGTATTGTTATTGTAGTTTTGTCATGCTATTAGAGATTGTGATTTTTGTGTTATATGTATTATTATAGTAGTTGTGTTACGTTATTAGATATGGTAATTTTGTTGTTACGTGTATTACTATTGTAATTTTGTTATGTTCTTAGATATGGTGATATTGTTGTTATATGAAATATTATTATAGTTTTGTTATGTTATTAGAAATGTTGCTTTTGTACGGTGAGATGTCACATGTTATTAGAAATTGTGACTTGTATGTCACAGAAAATCACACACATATGGATACACTCACAATCACACCTGGAAGACTAGATGTCTAAGGAGTTGTGCAAGCCGCAGGACTGCATACAAGTGTGCCTCCATTGCGGTCTGCACTGCCCCAAAGCATTCAGTGTTACGGGGGACTCACTAAACTCGCTAAAAATGTATTGGCCAAAAAAAAATTGATATTATTTTTATAATTGTTAAAAATTGTAAGAAAAAATGAAAACAATGATAAAAATTGTGAAAGAATTTAAGAAATAATGATAAAAAATGATAAAAATTGAAAGGAATGTATGAACAAAATACTGATAAAATTGTTAAAGTATGTAAGAAGCAAATGATAAAATGATAAAATTGTTAAAGAATATTAGAAAATATGATAACAATTGTTATAAAATGTAAGAAAAAATTAAATATTTTTATAAAAATTGTTAAAGAATGTAAGCAAAAAATGTAACAATTGTTAAAGATTTTTAAAGAATGTAAGAAAAATTTATAATAAATGATAAACATTTATTAGGCCAATGCACTCTCTTATACGTGTATATGCGAGACGACCTATATTTAATGTTGCGCCAGCGCAGCTTCCGTCATCAAAGGGTCAATTATATTTCGCTATCTAATTGTGTGCGTATTGGCTGATATTTTCAGGAGCATAGCAGACAAACTGACGACTGGGGAGAATATAATGCCGGAGTATTTTCAGCATGTTACGATATTCTTCTCTGATATTTGTGACTTCACTAAACTCGCTGCTGAAAGTTCCCCGATACAAGTCGTGAATATGCTTAATTGCCTGTACACACAGTTTGATGACATCATCGACCAATATGACGCGTACAAAGTGAGTGAGTCTATTGGTTGACGTAAGTCCTAAATAATTTTCGACTATTGGTCTAAACCTGTCGAAACCACAGGACCCTTGGGAAAAATAGCAGCGAAACCAATATATACTATACCAGTGATAAGGTTCACAAACCATCTTTCATATTTCTCATAGATTCTCAAAATCGTTCAACTCAGTCACAATATATTTCAGTGTGTCTTATTGGCCATGAAATTTCCTTTCTTTTTTCATTAGAATCAGACGAAGGGAAGTCGAGATATTGTACCGAAAACTTCCACTATCAACTGGAAATTTGGGAGAAAAACGGGTGGTCAGTCTCCCTGTCCGCCTAATATCCTCAATAATACTAAAACATTGTCAACTCAAACAAAATATGCCCCAGTGTTTGTCATAGGGTATAACATTTTCTTCCGTTTGATATATAAGCTATGTCGACATATCGTACGGGAAAATCTCAAGTTCGCCAATTGCGATCGTAAAAATTTAATTGGTATCCATGTATATAATCACTACTTGCCGGACAGGGAAACTGACGACCGCTTTTCGTCGGTATGTTTAGCTAGTTTTCGATACGATATATCAACTCCCTTCGTTTGATACTATCGAATTACATATCAAAAGAAAGGAAATTCCATGGCCAATAAGACACAATGAAATGTATTGTGACTGAGAAGAAAGATTGTGAGAATCTATGAGGAATATGATAGATGGTGTGTTTTTCCAAGAATAGGACTTGTGAACCTTGTCACTGTTATAGTTTATATTGGTTTATCTGGTAATTTCCCACAGGGGCCTGTGGTCGAAACGAGATACAAAAAGGATCCCCACATGGTAAGGGTTTGCCCATTCATGTTTGCCCTGTTACGACCCTTGGTGTGAAAAATGCATCCGTAACAACTTTGGTATCTATGCTATAATATCATATGATTGAATTAACTTTGGTATACTCATGAGGTAAGCATCGGGGCAATATCCACAAGCAGCGAGTCTCGCCCATTCATTTCTTGTGAAGGTACAGTAATGCTCTAATTCATCGACCTCTTAACCACAGCAGAATAATGGGTAACTTTTCAGGATTTAGTCGGAAATATGGCTTGTTGCCATTCATAGGAAAGCTCTCACCGAGAGCTTTCCGATGAATGGCAACAATCCATATTTCCGACTAAATCCTGAAAAGTTACCCATAATTCTGCTGTGGTTAAGAGGTCGATTAATTAGAGCATTACTGTACGACCTTTAGAAAATTACTAGACCTTAGCGAAAGCCAGATTTGCAGTTGATGCGCTGTGCACTGTTCTTGTTTCCAATCGCATAATTAAAATCGCTACCCAGAATCCATTGTCGGGAACCTACGATGTCCCACACCTAAGTGAGTATTCATTGTTTTCACATATAATTAACTCGGCCAAAAGATAGAGAATGAATTAAGTAACACATTTGCAAGTTCACTATAAACCCGTCCCCATATACATATGACTGTTGAAAATATCTGAGTGTTCAAAGTGACTTTGGTGAACGCCGCAAAGTCATTAAAACATAGCGGATATTTCGTGTTCTTTAATGGATATCGAAAATTATCTCATTCGTGACAGAGACAAATGTTTCTTTTCGCTCGCGGCAGGAGGGATGTGGCTTGCAGGGTATGGCGAAGAATTTAGTCATTCATGGAAAGCCGCTCGCGAAAATAAATATTTGTCTCGGTCACGAACGAGATCATTTTTGATATACAGTAAAAACGCTATATTTTCTTTTTATTATACGCGTTTCCAAAGTAATTAACATTTTACAACAATTCGTTTTCCCACTTTCCCACTAACATGTTCATACTATCTCGTGTGTATGCGCGTGCAACCGATTCACTTACATGCAATTATATCGATGGCAACGCCGAACTGTAGTATCATGCTATACAATATTATTATGATATTCCATTTGGTTGGGTTATTGAGTGTTAAATGTGAGATAGACATGGGTGATAAGGGTGGTTGAACAATTTTGTCAATACGAAAAGAGCCATTTAAAATGGAACTATATTTTTTCTTGAAGGTGTCTTTACTTCCTCTTTGGTTGTGATAATAAATCAATATAAATTCTTTTAACACCAGCCGTTTCGAGATACTTTATCATTGATAAAATGGATCTCAAATTCGTCGCAATTCTATACAAAATGTATTAAACTCGTCCACTAAATTCGATTCAAGCCTCGCTAAAGCTCGACTCGAATTAAATTTAGTGCACTCGGTGAATACATTTCGTATAGAATTACGACTCATTAGAGACCCTCTATTTACCTAACCTCAACTTTTTCTATTATTAATTGGTGACCGTATATGTAATATATAGAGGATATCTACATTTTTTGTTTGGATATGGGAATTATCTCATGAGTGATGACGAAAAAAATAATTTCCTCGAGTGGCTCTGCCACGAGTGTCAATTTATTTATTTGTCATCACGAATGAGATAATATCATCTCCAACCAAAAAGTGTAGATGTTCTGTTTATTATATGCTCCGCTCAGTTGGCCCATGGCTCAACTCGAAAGAAGAGTAAAAAGTACCCAAGCACAGCCATGCTAATACGATTGTGCATATCAAAATAGTTCCATTTTCAGACAGATTGGTTGAGGGATAAAGGGGCTAACATCATAGAATGTTTAATAAAAAAAAAAAAATTGATAACATAATTGATTACAATTTTTCGAGAGAGAAAGACGCACCGAAAGTTGGCAGCACCCGAAATCCCAAGCCGGTCACCCATCCAAGTACTAGTACCAACCGGGCTCGACGTTGCTTAACTTCGGTGATCACACAAAGCGTCCAACGACCGTGACCAAGAGATCTAGACCTCTCGATCAGAGAAGTCATCGGCCTTCTATATTTACAACGCGACCGCTACACTACTCCCCCGTTCTTTTTTGAGATTCATCGAATCTCACCCGAGTCCTTCCCCAGAGCGGTCGCATCATGACACAGACTCCGGGGGCGGACGAGCCCGCAGTGTAACATAACGAGAGAGAGAGAAAAGTGCGGGAGTCGCACCGAAAGTTGGCAGCACCCGAAATCCCAAGTCGGTCACCCATCCAAGGACTAACCGGGCTCGACGTTGCTTAACTTCGGTGATCACACAAAGCGTCTAATGACTGTGACCAAGAGCTCAAGACCTCTCGACCAGAGAAGCCATCGCCTTCTATATTTACAACGCGACCGCTACAATATATTTTGAAAATATAGAAACTAGAATGTTGAGATTGCTAGGCGTAATATCTTGCCGCCATTTTCGGACAAATTATTACTTATATGTCCCGGTCCTATAGTATCGTTCAATCTCTATTTAAACCACGTAAATATATTTCTTTAGGTTGAAACAATCGGGGATGCCTATATGGTAGCGAGTGGAATTCCTATTCGAAACGGACCAATCCACGTACGTGAGATAGCCTCGATGTCGATTCACATCCGGGACTCGCTGAAAGAGTACAAAATAAAACACCTTCCAGATAAAGTAATCAAAGTGAGGATCGGCTTCCATACGGGATCGTGTTGTGGAGGTAAGATATCCAGTAACCATGGATCGGCTTCCATACGGGATCGTGTTGTGGAGGTACGATATCCAGTAACCATGGATCGGCTTCCATACGGGATCGTGCTGTGGAGGTAAGATATCCAGTAACCATGGATCGGCTTCCATACGGGATCGTGTTGTGGAGGTAAGATATCCAGTAACCATGGATCGGCTTCCATACGGGATCGTGTTGTGGAGGTAAGATATCCAGTAACCATGGATCGGCTTCCATACGGGATCGTGTTGTGGAGGTAAGATATCCAGTAACCATGGATCGGCTTCCATACGGGATCGTGTTTTGCAGGTAAAATATCCAGTAACCCTTTATTTGTTAACACTTTCATGGCGGGAGCTTCACTGGTGCATCATTAAAGATCCTATGCCAATGCATTATGTTATATAAGCGAGTCTCCAATAGGGAGTCTCGCATATATACGAGAATGCACTGGCTTACAACGACAGGGTAAATATTGTTAGGCCAATGTATTCTCTTATATAATTATGTGAGGCTCCCTATGGGAGACTCGCATATATAAGAGAATGCATTGGCACAGCGTTTTCGCAAATGATCAGCAAGCTCCAGTCATGAAAGGGTTATTAAATGGATTCTGCCATCAGTTATAGCAGTGTATATTGAAAATGTATATTCGTTATATGGATGGATGCTCGGGGAATTATAAGCAGGCGACCGATACACATATACTTATTAAAGGGGTTCTGTAAACTCAATACGGCCATTTATGGGACCATCTCCTTTTATACTCAACAGAATATATGCAACAAATGAATGAATTTGATCCACGGATTAGTGCAAAATACTAACTCGTGTGCGTTATGAACGATGCAAGCAACATGGCAATTATAATGAAAATGAATAAATGGCTGGAGTCATAAATTCATTTTCATTATAAATACCATGTTGTTTTATTCGTTAATAGAGCACACGAGTGTATTTTGCACTAATCCATGGCTCAAATTCATTCATTTGTTGCATATATTCTGTTGAGTGTAAAATGATTTAATGTACAGACCCCCTTTAAGAATTACAGAATGATTCCTATTCAGTGGTGAAATTCTTAGGTCGTTTGTTGGACTTATTATTTGAAAACGTTGAACTTATATAGTCATAAATGTATGACATGGTCACGTCTTGGTTATAAACTAAATTGTGCAGAACTGCACATCCATCTTATAGATTTTTGTGATGCCCCGAATCACGATTCATTATAGTGTCTTTTTTTTCTTTTAGGAGTTGTGGGTTCCAGGACCCCGCGGTACTGCTTATTTGGAGACACTGTTAACACGGCTTCTCGAATGGAAAGCCACGGTGAAGGTAAGTTCGTGCATTAAGTAAAATATATTACATGTTGGTGGGGGATCAGTTTTGACATGTCTTGGTGTGTATACCAGACACCTTTCGCATAATGAACTACTACTGATAAGTGGTACGAATAGGGTACTACGTCACTAGAATTTGTGTTCTTTCTATCAGTTGTAGTTTTGCCATATCCGTAGTAACGAGTATGGTTTTAACCATTTACCCAACAGAACGGCCCTGTGCCAATGCATTCTCTTATATATGCGAGTCGACCATATGTCGCCTCGCATATATAAGAGAATGCATTGGCTTAACATATTAAAAATGATAAAATTGTCAAAGAATGTAGAAAAATATTATAAAAATTGTTAAAAAATGTAAGAAAAAATTACAAAATTGTTAAAGAATGTAAGACAAAATGGTAAAAAGTGTTTTTTTTAGGCCAATGCATTCTCTTATATATGCGAGGCGACCTATGGTCGACTCGCACATATAAGAGAATGCATTGGCACAGGGCATAACTGTAACCATCACGATGTGGTCAATGAACCGGTTCCAATGATATCCATATTTGTATGGTGTTATTGAGACAGACCGAAGATATTTTAGGCTGTTGAAGCTTTATTTGGGCGTTTTTTGCCGTTTTGTTGGGTAAAGAGTTAAGAAGCCTAGCATGGAAACATGAGCTTTACATACAATCATCGAGCCTACTATTGACTGTGACATGATAACATCACAATTAAGTATAAACTACAATCACAGCAAACATAATCGTATGACCTTATATACCGCGAGTGGCAAGATGTTCGAGAGGCACTATTTTCTCACAAAATGTCTCGTCATTAATTCTGCAAAAAAAGTTTTCTGGACAGTACGAAACATTTACGATTACTATAAGCTGTATGTATTCTTATCAGTGGTAGTTCATTGTGCGAACAGTGCCAATGGATGGCATTATAAAATTACCTCGACATGAAAGAGTGTATATTTCATGCGAATCAGATAGATTGCGGGTCCTATAATTTTGAGATAAATTATGTATTATTATATATCACATGAAACCCCTATAATATCATTGAAAAATCCATTAGATATATTATTATCTCTGAGTAATCGCAGCGTGCTTCCCGGGATACTTGGCATCGCGCCAAGTAAATTATCGCGCGGATTAATAGTATTTAGAAAAAGCCGCGCTTGACACCAATACCAGACAAAAATGATTGCTCTGTTCATTAAAGATCCATTATTGCGATAACGAACATAGCCACAAAACAAAGGCAGATTGGGGGACAATATGTTTATTCGCATGACAGAGCGCACAATACTGTCGTATACGGTTGTGAAGCGGCTCAGCCAACGCCCTGCATGTATGCATTTTACATGCATTTTTCAGCTTCTTTAAAGATTTTTCATTTGTTAAAAAGACACAATCTAGTTTTTTCATGTGATATAAAAGATCTTCAACTCATTATGTTGGAATATAAGATTTTATGAAGCTCGTTTGATACATTTGATTCATAACTCGACTACGATTCGTTGTGATCAAATTTATCAAACTCATTTCAGAAAATCTTATATCCCAACATAACTCGTTGGAGATACTCTATATATAAAAATCTAATTAGGCTAACCTGCTAGCGCAATGCTACCAATGTTTCGTGTACCCGCTCCTTAAAGCCACTTGGCGCTCCAAAATACACATAATAATATTCGCTTTTGAATTTGTTCAGTTATCTAAATAGGTCGATAAATACTTAAACTGCCTTTAAGCTGCCTTTCTGCAAGCATTGTATGTCCCAGAAATACGCATTGAAGTCATAAAAATCTACAGCTTTGAACACGAAGTTTGGGTCCCAAAAAAAAAAAACAACCAAAAAAAACAGCCATTTGCACGGCATGGAAAGAAAAGAGAGTTCCGTGATAGTCTATTCCTGATATGGTAGAAATAAAGAACATTTGTCTCATTTCTGTGCGAAAAATTGAGAACAGTTGGAAAATGGCTGTTGCCATGGCACAAGTATTTTTCAGAGCACTTGAGGCCAGAATATTATTGTTTCGTGTATTTGTCAACTTATCCTGTAACTGCTTCTAACTTACTCAGGCACAATTTGGAAGCTCGAATGAGCCATGTGCGATTGATATTTACTTTGCAGCTAGATAATTGTGGGAGATATACGTGTAAACCAGTCTCAATACATGTGAAATCACCATGTAATCTGATGAAATACGTGTAAACCAGTCTCAATACATGTAAAATCACCATGTAATCTGATGAAATACGTGTAAACCAGTCTCAATACGTGTAAAATCACCATGTAATCTGATGTAATTGCTCTTTTTTTCAGGAATGAAAATACACATCAGCGAGGTGTCACACCACGCTCTCGTCGAGCTGGGATGTTACGTCATGGAGCTAAGAGGAGCTATGGATATAAAGGTTAACTAAGAGATTCACACTATGTCTATTTTGCACATGAAATTATATCATATAGCGGGAATCTAGCTACACTGTGAAAAAAATACTTAAAATTTTACGGTATAAAGTGCCGGCAGCTATGATACCGTTGGAAGCAGCCGTAAACTTTACGGTAAATTCTGTTTATATAATTGTACGGTAAATTCAGTAAATTCCTACAGTAAATAATCTCGTGAAACTTCATGACATAAAGTACCGGCATTATGATACCGTTGAAATCAGCCGTAACGTTTACGGTAAATTCCGTATATATAATTGTACGGTAAATTCCGAAATTGTATTATTTCACAGTAAATCTATATCGGCACAATCTCCCGCATACAACAGTGGTATTTCTGTTAAAATGTAAATACCACCATCCCCCATAATCGTGATTTAGGTTAATTATCTCATAAACATAATTAAAATGAACATTTCCTAAGGGAACTGCTCCGTCGTCAAAGAGTATTTAACAGCCTTGATCGACCTCTTCCTCACAATATTTAATTCTGTTGTGATTTCAGGGTAAAGGGAAGATGACTACATACTGGTTACACGACAAGTTAGATATCACTCAAACTACCCCATGTGGAAGATCGACATGACTACATACTGGTTACACAAGAAGTTAGATATAACTCAAACCAGCCCATGTTGAAGATCGGCAAAGATAACTCTCCAATCAGCCCATGTCGAAGATCGACATGACTACATACTGGTTACAAGTTATATATCACTCCAACCAGCCCATGTGGAAGATCGACATGACTACATACTGGTTACACAAGAAGTTAGATATAACTCAAACCAGCCCATGTTGAAGATCGACAAAGATAACTCTCCAATCAGCCCATGTCGAAGATCGACATGACTACATACTGGTTGCATGACAAGCTATATATAACTCCAACCAGCCCATGTGGAAGATCGACATGACTACATACTGGTTACACAACAACTTATATATAACTCAAACCAGCCCATGCCGAAGATCGACAAAGATAACTCTCCAATCAGGCCATGTCGAAGATCGACATGACTACATACTGGTTACACGACAAGTTAGATATAACTCAAACCAGCCAACGTGGAATATCGACATGGCTACATACTGGTTACACGACAAGTTAGATATCACTCAAACCAGCCCATGTGGAAGATCGACATGACTACATACTGGTTACACGACAAGTTAGATATCACTCAAACCACCCCATGTGGAAGATCGACATAACTACATACTGGTTACACGACAAGTTAGATATGACCCCAACTAGCCAACGTGGAATATCGACATGACTACGCTGGTTACATGACAAGTTAGATATCACTCCAACCAGCCAACGTGGAATATCGACATGACTACATATTGGTTACACGACAAGTTAGATATAACTCCAACCAACCCATGTGGAATATCTACATGACTACATACTGGTTACACGACGAGTTAGATATCACTGCAAGCAGCCAACGTGGAATATCGACTTGACTTCATACTGGTTACACGAGAAGATAGATAAAACTCCAACCAACCCATGTGGAAGATCGACAAAGATAACTCTCCAACCAGCCCATGTGAAGATCGACATAATAACGTACTGGTTACACGACAAGTTAGATATTACTCCAACCAGCCCATGTGAAGATCGACATAATAACTTACTGGTTACACGACAAGTTAGATATTACTCCAACCAGCCCATGTGAAGATCGACATAATAACTTACTGGTTACACGACAAGTTAGATATTACTCCAACCAGCCCATGTGAAGATCGACATAATAACTTACTGGTTACACGACAAGTTAGATATTACTCCAACCAGCCCATGTGAAGATCGACATAATAACGTATTGGTTACACGACAAGTTAGATATTACTCCAACCAGCCCATGTGAAGATCGACATAATAACTTACTGGTTACACGACAAGTTAGATATTACTCCAACCAGCCCATGTGAAGATCGACATAATAACTTACTGGTTACACGACAAGTTAGATATTACTCCAACCAGCCCATGTGAAGATCGACAAAGATAACTCTCCAACCAGCCCATGTGGAAGAACGACATGACTATATAATGGTTGCACGGCAAGTTAGATATCCCTCCAACCATCCAACGTGGAATATCGAAATAATTACGACAAGTTATATCCCACCCCAACCAGCCCACGTTGCATAATTATCTTGGCAGAGAAAACACAATTGTGAACAAGTTTGGTTAGTGCTTGATCTATAAATAATTACGGCAAAATTCCGAGAACACACCAACAAGCACGTTTATTAAAAGATTCATTTCGTTGAACGAAGAATCCGGGAAGAGAGGAGTAACGAGACGACAGCAGGTCAGGCACGTCCTGGATTTTACTATTATAGTTATACTCAACTATAATAGTTAAATTTTACAGTGCGAAATTATCTTATTCCCTCCTTTTGGTGGAATATACGGTGTGCTGCTGGATCACACAACAATGTACACAGTCACATTGCACTTTGAGCAATATTGAAACCAATAAACAGTATCCAGATCAAATTTGTTTTGCAATAACAACAGTTAACAGTCACACACATATAACATTCTAAATGATATTAAAGGCACTGATGGCCTTCTCGGTGGTGGGTATTGCTGTTAAAATAGTCACTTCCCTTAAAACCACCATAAACAGAAAGAATATTAAAATATAGACATAATTTGTTCTTATATCGATCATAAATATCGTGTAAATAGTATGTTATTGTCAAGTTCATACGCTTTGTTATGTAAACAAAAGCCAAAAATGTTACATAACCTGGTTTTTGTTTGCATAACAAAGCATACAAATTTGACAATAACATACTAGTTACACGATATTTATACTTAACAGCATACCCACCGTGAAGGCCAACAGTGCCTTTATCATGGAAAATGCAATCGCCGCTTCATAACACTATTGAGTATAATTGACTGTTAATTGACTTCCGTATCATGTTCCATCATGACTAATCATTCCCATTGATCAAGCCATGACTGTCATGTCATGTCGTCACAGAAACAAACTTTGTACCGATTTAGTACGACACTGTTTTTGAAACATATTTCATACACTTGTAAATATGTTATACCTATTGTGTTGACAACCCAAATTATTATGTATCAGTGTTATAACGGCAATTGGGAGAGGGGGTTATGTATAAGTGGATCGCACTTGTCCTCCAATCCCAATGCCAATCTGTATTGTTATATACTTATTGGTAATAAATATGTTTAAACCAACATATTTGGGAAATATAATACATCTAGTGGATTATGTCTCTTTTATCGATTTCACAAAACAGCGCTATCGATTTTCAAATTTATAGTTGAAGATAGTAGTCCAGGAGATATTGGTCGACCTCTGCACCCCCCCCCCCAGGACTTAACTTCACCCCACTAATTTTCTTCCTTAAGGTCTCCTCTTCTTTTTTTTCACTTGTTAACAAGAACAAAAAGTGGCCGCAGAGACTCCAGACAAGATGGCGTCCATCATGGCGGCCATTTTGTTTAAATGCAACAGGTCTCTTTGATCGCCATTATAGTAAAGATTATAGCACAAGCGGTCTTGTTTTCCGCTCGATTCGTTATGCTAATATACAACCCTTACAAATTAGCCAAAAATCCGATACCAGAATCCAATATGGCGGCCAAGATGGCCGCCGAAATGTGAAAATATGCTATTTTTCTGACATGTTACCACCTTTAGTTTGTCTCTGTGGGAAAAATGTTAGATTTTTTTTCGCGTCATATTATCCATTTATCATATAGAGGAGTCATTGGCGAACACATGGGGACATGCATTCATTGCGGGATATTTTTGTCCGATATCACGTTTTCCCAAATGCCGGTATCATAGGTCAAAGCCGAATCTCCGTTAATAACGCGATGTTATGTTTCGAATCAATGATTGCTATTGCTATTATAACAACACCCATGCATATATATTTGCAGGATATACTCGAGCTAGAATTCCTCTTATACCTGAGTTGAGGAATATTTACCCAAATCCAAGATGGCGGCCAAAATGGCTACCAGAAATAAAAAATCGCCGAAAATCGCTGATTTTAACATCAGTGAGCATTATTGTCATGATAACTCCACATCTGCTTACTATTGTAAGTTGGGAACACTTAGGCGAAGAACTTTCCTTGTACCATATCCAAATAAAAGTCCCCCAAATCCAAAATGGCGCCCACAATGGCGGACAGATTTTGAAAAATCACCGAAATTCCCTCATATTCACATCATTGGGCATTATTGTCGAGACAACTCTATCCATGCGTACAGTTTGAGTTGGAAATACTGAGGTGAAGTAATTACCTTACATCTCATGCAAGAAATGGTTTTCCAAATCAAGGATGGCGGCCAACATGGCGACCGAAATTTGAAAACACGCCTACATTCCTTTACTTTCTTAGGATGGGCGTTATTGTTTCGCGATTTCTACCCACCATTACATGTTGATATGTATGAATTGTCCATTAGGGTTTGGCATGTGATACCCACAGTCAATATGGCGGCCAAACTGGCGGGCAGAAATTGAAAAGAAGCCGATATTATCACATACTAATTTCAACTTTTTGTCATAATATTGATTTGTAAAAACGAAACGGTACATAATATAAGCCATATATTAATTCCAATGTAAGTCGTAGCCTTTTGGAAGGATGAAAACCCACAATCGCCATGTGGCATTTCAAAATCCATTCTCCACTAAGGGCTCATACTGACCGTAACCGTATATAGGTGCGCTGAATAGTCATATTATGACTTCCAAGAATAAAAACAACAGTACCTGAGCTTATTCTGAATTGCCACATTCAGCATTATCTAGACTCGTTTCCGTCTCTTCGTCAGATTAATCTATCTCACTCACAACAACAGTTCACTACTCTTGTTTGTAGGAGTGTGCCACTAATCGGAATGTTTCAAACAATACATATGCCGGTGTCCAGCTCACGTGTTGGTTTCGAAAGCTTGGAATTCTTAGCGAGCTTCATTCGTGGTATAGCTTATGGTATAATTCAGATGCTACATATGGGGTATATGCGTCATCTTGTGCGATACACTATAAAGGTATTCGGTCGATGCGTATATACTAGGTTTCAGAAGGACCTATCTATCTGCGTATTGTCAGCTTTGGTGACCTAATGGGGATAACAACGTGTACACCTGGTGATCTTCCCAAACAGCCACTTCTCAATATATGGTTCATCAATTCACATACTCATCTAATGCACTGACGTACCCGGACAACTTCTGTATATGGCTTCGAATGTTGAAAGCCCGACATTTGACGGATACAAACTCCTTGAACATGATCATAAGAACAAGCTTGTTGGCGTCCAGCAATCATCTCACCGAACAGATCCAAGCAGATGATAACAATACACACGGTGCTCGTTTGTGGGTATGTGTCATGATAGTGGAAATGAAATTGGACCATGACTGCACCGCCCCTTATTTTGTTATGTTTTAGATTCAGACAGGATCTCATGTGTGGCTTTGCTTTCCTTGTATGCTAAGATTGTATGTTCCCATCCGTTTGGGAGCCGTTCTTAAACAACTGGACCAGGAGTATGCCATTGGCTAGTGCTGTATACGCCCCACCAAGACTGGGGTGTAGTCTTAAAGGCGATACCTTTGCTAGTTGGTTGATATGTCATACTCACGTTGGGTGGTATGGTTCAAGAAAGTACAACTGCCATCAACAAAAGGGTGAAATGTTCAACGCGAAGAACATCCAGAGGAATGTTACGTTGATGAGCTCTTGCATTCAGTTCAACAAACGTTGGTACACCAAGTGATTTCTTGGTAACACCACAATGCGACCATTGTCCTGCATGAGACATTAACTACTATATTCTAAAGTTATATATATATATTCGTCAACGGCCACAACCATTGCCATCGAGACTGTAAATTGTTCTTTAAATACATAGTGAAATAAATGCACCACAGTTGCTGACATTTTCTTGAATAATACCGCCCACATACTGACACTAACCCCGAGAGAGGATAACAAAACACGCATACATTCATGGTATAAAGACATTATCCTTTAGTCCATCCGACTGTTTTGAGGGAGGCTAGCATATTATTATCCAGACAAAAGTGTATGTAGTTGAATCAGAAAGGCTTCGAAACGGATGTGGAATACAACCTTACCACACCAAATAAAACCGACACGCATGACATTCGATATCTTAAACATGCACCAGGTGTAGGGGTGGTGTATACCGTGGCCCATTTCATTCCCACTATCATGGCGCATGTCCACAAACTAGCACCGCGAGCATTGTTCTTCTCTGCTGGGAGATATTCGACGAGACAACTGCGGGGCGTCACACAGTTTGCTTCGGATAATGGTCAAGAAGTGTGGGTAGTCTGTACACTAGGGTCTTCTCCTTAGCAGATAGACATATGTCCAATGGAATGAGACAGCTAGCAACCTTCGAAACACTGTCGAAGTTGTCCACATATGCCAATGCGTTCGCTGAGTTTGTGAGTTGACGAACCATCTATTGAGAAGTGACTAGCTAACTGGTTCGCCAGGTGTACATGTCGTTATCCCATGGGGTATGAGACACATACATAGAGATGACCTTCTGTAAGCTAGACACCGGAAAATGAATTGTTTGAAACGTTATGATTAGAGGGACCCTACTCCCAGGAAGTGGTGAATACTTTGTCGGTGCGAGCGACCTAGATTTATCAGACAAAGAAATGGAAGCTGGTCCAGATAATTATGGACGTGACGTGGCAAATCAGAATCTGTTATCAGGTAACTGTTCTGATATAACTATTCGGCGCACCTACGCTACCGGCCATTATCGGCGCTAAGTGGAGACTGGATTTCGAAATGCCACATCGCGATATTAATTGTGGTGTTTCATCTTTCCAGAAGGATACGAGCTATGTTATGCGTTTTGATACCTTTAGGTTGAACTAGTAGATGGTTTATGTACAGTTTCGTCCATACATACCGATATTATGACAAAAAGTTGAAATTAATATGTGAAAATATCGATTTCTTTTCAATTTCTAGCCGCCAATTTAGCAGCGATCTTGGCTGTGAGTATCAATTGCCAAACCCTAATGAATAGTTCATGTCACTATTCCATATCAACATGTAATGGTGGATAGAAATCGCGAAACAATAACGCCCATCGTAAGAAAGTAAAGGAATGTAGACTTGTTTTCAAATTTCGGTCGCCATTTTGGCCGCCATCTTTGATTTGGAAAACCATTTCTTGCATGAGATGTAAGGTAATTACTTCACCTCAGTATTTCCAACTCAAACTGTACGCATGGATGGAGTTGTCTCGACAATAATGCCCAATGATGTGAATATGAGGGAATTTCGGTGATTTTTCAAAATCTGTCGCCATTGTGGGCGCCATTTTGGATTTGGGGGACTTTTATTTGGATATGATACAAGGAAAATTCTTCGCCTAAGTGTTCCCAACTTACAATAGTAAGCATGTGTGGAGTTGTCATGACAATAATGCTCACTGATGTTAAAATCAGCGATTTTCGGCGATTTTTTTATTTCTGGTGGCCATTTTGGCCGCCATCTTGGATTTGGGTAAATATTCCTCAACTCAGGTATAAGAGGAATCCTAGCTCGAGTATATCCTACAAATATATATGCATGGGTGTTTGTTATAATAGCAATAACATTCATTGATTCGAAACATAACATCGCGTTATTAACGGAGATTCGGCTTTGACCTATGATACCGGCATTTGGGAAAACGTGATATCGGACAAAAATACCCCGCAATGAATGCATATTATGGTCCCCTTGTATTCGTCAATGACTCCTCTATATGATAAATGTATAACATGACGCAAAAAATCTAACATTTTCCCACGGAGACAAACTAAAGGTGATAACATGTCAGAAAAATAGCATATTTTCACATTTCGGCCGCCATCTTGGCCGCCATATTGGATTCTGGTATCGGATGTTTGGATAATTTGTAAGGGTTGTATATTAGCATAACGAATCGAGCGGAAAACAAGAACGCATGTGCTATCATCTTTACTATAATGGCGATCAAAGAGACCTGGTGCATTTAAAAAAAATGGCCGCCATGATGGACGCCATCTTGTCTGGAGTCTCTGCGGCCACTTGTTTTGCTTGTTAACAGGTGAACAAAATTAGAGGAGACCTTAAGGAAGAAAATTAGTGGGTTGAAGTTAAGTCCTGGAGGGGGGGGGGGGGTGCAGAGGTCGACCAATATCTCCTGGACTATAGCTATACTAGGTTACTCCATGATATGACTGACCTGACCAAATTGTTTGCATGCATGCTACATCACATGCTAGTGATACGGCGAATATCACAAACGTGCTACACCTATACCCACGGTGAATCCAAATGCGCCACCGTTCTTCTGGATCACCACGTGTACATGTACATGAAGTTAACTGTATCCGGGTTACGTGGATAATGGATAATCGAATGTCATGAGGTGCTTGCACTTGTAGTTGACTTCACTTAAAGTACTGCCCTCCAAAACAGTTCCACCAGCAACATCAACAACAACAATAAATTGTTTATGAAACAAGTTTTGATGATACGTTTAGTTTAAGTTTGTTAAAAATAAAACTATAAACATGATTAACTGAAAAATAGTGTAGTGTTATGAAAAATGTAGCATCCGTTGTCCCACCGTCTCAGTCAAGCCTCAGTTTAGTGTGCCTGTCATTTACAGAATGAGGTCCCCAGAGGGTGAATTTAGTGACGCTATCCTGCATAACGGGCTAACATAACTAAATTCACCCTCTGTGGACCTCATTCTGCTTAGTCCTTATTTTCTCTGGAAAGTTTGGTTGTTATCAAATTTCTATAGAAACTTCTTCACATAAATTCTATTTTTTTTTTCACTTTAGTTTCTCTATATCCCCAAATTGGCAGACAACTCATTGCATAATCGAGGTTCCCAATCATTATGGGTGGACATCACAATATTTACCATTTGGGAACTTCAATCTGAGTCGATATCTCCCATAGCAGATGAGGCCATGCAGGGTGAATTTTGTGATGCTAGCCCGCTATGCAGGATAGCGTCACTAAATTCACCCTCTGTGGACCTCATTCTGCAAATGGTCTTAGTTAGTGTTAGAATTATTATAGCATGCTGTAAATAAAAAGGCCACATGCTGTCCCGTCTCCAAAGCTCTAATGGGTATACGAAATTGGGACATTTTTAAATTACAAAAAACACAAAGTAACTATTTTTGGGGAAAACGGGCACGCTCCGAGGTACTGGTGATGGATCATTGGTATATTTGCTATTTGTGACCCGCCATATCAAATCCAGTCGTAAGTCGGGATTTTTTTTACCATGTGCCAATGCATTCTCTTATATATGCGAGTCGACCATAGGTCGCCTCGCATATATAAGAGAATGCATTGGCCTAACAATGTTTTATCATTTTGTTTAAATAAATGTTTCTTACAATTTTTAGGACATAAACTAAAAAAACAGCCATTTCCCTGCAGGGAGCCCCACACATATATAGGAGCATATAAAGAGTGTCGTCTGCTCATGTTTGTCTGGGGCTCTGTATGGGTGAAATTATAAAATTGTTAAAGAATACAAGAAAATATTATTATAATTGTAAAAAATTGTTAGGCCAATTCATTCTCATATATGCGAGTGTAGAGTAATGCACCCACATCCCTTATCCCTTATCTTATTCAAGGGACGTGATGGTACATACTAAACATATATATCTTAACCTATGGGGGAGACTCGGAGATGCCGCGACCTATGAGTTATGCAATACTAGCCACAAAGGAAAGAAGGTCTTATGTAACAACTGCAGTTCACCCATCGGTCGGGACAGACAAAGGAAGATCCTAATGACTGCTATAAGTCATTAGCGTATATATAAACCAAACATTAATCTACTCTTTAATTAGTTCTGGCTCTTCAGACATATATGACAGATGCCAAACCCTGGATCGCTAATTAATAAGCGACGCCTTCATTTCATGGCATCCGAGATGATTCACCATATTATGTATTGTTACCTACACTTGCTGATTACCACATGATGTTAGAGATGAATAAAATTTATACAGAGAACAGACAAGAATTTTCACAACACACGGTCGGACCTCCAGAGAGCTTGGATCGCCATCTCTCAGGATGAACTCACCACCGCTAATTCCAATTAGTGTCACTACTATGCTGGACGCCATGCATGTCACGCCTTGTCTGAGTTGGTCACTTCATGCTCACAGAGGCGGATACCAGCTGATTCTGGATTTCCAGACCAGCCAGGCAAAGCCCTTTTCAGGGCTCCCTACCGGGAGCGGACCGGACAATACCAAATCAGCACGGAAACCTCGACAGAAGACGAAGAAAAAAAAGAAGAAAACACCATCTAGAAAAAAGAGAGATGCCGAGAGACTAGCCGCGTGGAAAGAGAAGAAGGCGAGGGATGTTACACCAGCCAGCTCCTCCCATGCAGTCGAGATCCCGGCCCAGTCTGTCCAGGAGATGGAATCACCACCACCATCGCCTCCACGGCCAGACGCGGACACCTCCGACTTCATCCCGAAGACTCCGGAATACATCGAGCCGGCGCCTGCCAATCATATATCACCGGTAACCGAACAAGAAACAGATGCCACCCGCCTATGGAGAGAAAACTACATAAAAGAATCAACTAAATATCTCGCCAGAGTAGACGAATCAATTAAGAAATCAGAAGAGCATAGAAGAAAAATAGCGTCAATCGTAGAAACAGAACCACCAAAAAATTTCTTTTTTGTATATAAGATGGTGTATGTACATCCAACCGAAAGCCATTGACTGGAGGTAGTGTATGTACCAATTTCTTATCCCAACATCAGAGGTATCAATTTCACACCACATATGTGGCATATATCGTCACGTGACCCAACCAACTTATGTTAGCTGGACAAGACTGGGCACTAAAGCCATTGGACACGCCTTAAAGCGTGATTGACGCTGAACTACCACGTGCTGGCTATATACTATCCACAACTCAAAATATCGGAAATTTTTTCTTATAGTGACCAGGCACTCTTCAGAGCGGCATTGTATGCATACAGTTTAAAACCATCCAACCTACCACAAACGGGGCAAAGACGAACTTGGAATCCTATGAATTCCTGATATACAGAATGATTGCACGATACGTGCAAATCCAACATACCACAAACGTGGCAAAGACTAATATGGAATCCTATGCATTCCGAAGATATACAGACTGATTGCATGAAATTTGCAAATCCAACAATTCCACACGACGTGGCACAAACTATATACACATGGAATACATGTTAACAGACATATAAAATGTCGACTTATCTAATTAAATCGCCTGTCCCTGATGAGTAGTCGGCGAATAAAAATAGACACGAAACACTAGCTTATAGTGACTATCCAAATTCATAGCATATAGTGTCGGGCACCATGGTACATACGCTACCTCCAGTCAATGGCTTTCGGTTGGATGTGCATACACCATCTTATATACAAAATTGACATTCCTCGGTGATAGTAATCCTGTTGAATAACTGGTTTAATTAACAGGTATCCTGTCTGCTTAGACTGTGTGGCTGTGTTTTGTGGTGATCCGAATATGCTTGGATAAGTAACTAAACAATTCATGATATAATGCTATATTATAGCTATACTATACTTATACAAATATCCCTAAATGGGCACACTACAATTGTGTATATACCACCACGAGTATACGCTCTGGTCATAAACTAATAATGCTGTATTATTCTTATAGCTAACGATACACATTAGATATACACATGACATTTCAAGGACCCGCTTATCAACGGATTTGCGCCAGCCTTGGTGTTAGGATTGACTAATTGAATAAACTATACCGAAACGGTAGTTTCCAGTAACAATGCTATATCATTGATATAGCTATACATATAAAATACCCCACTGAACGGGCGCACTACAATTGTGCATATGACACTACGAGTAAAATGCTCGGGTCACAAACTAACAATGGTATATTATAGCTAATGATACACGCTAAATATACAGCTATATTATCACTAGAGCTATACGCATTAATATCCCAAATTAATGGGTGCACCTAGATGTGCAGATGATCGATGATGTCTGGACAATACTCATGAATTAATTCTCATCCATTAGCAATGCATGTGCTATTTAGAACCCACTTTTACCTATAAAGAATGATAAGTTCGTAATTGGTATCATGTTCTGGCATGCCAGCAAGAACATATGGCCCACTAGTTCATTTGGACAATCCAATTTGATTCTATGCTCTATCTTGACTGGATTTGCACACATGCTGGGCCTACTGGCATTTACCATTATTTCAACCCATATCTTTGGGATGAGTGGTGGATGTTACGCTCTTTCGCTAACATGGAATTAACATACAGATTGCATATAATATGCAAATTTAAACTGAATCCGATGTATTCCACCAAGAATATGACATATATATTGCATGTAATATGCAGACTGCATAAAATATGCAACCCGAAGAAGTCACATAAAACCTAAATAAATGTTTTGGCATTATTTAAACTTCGCCAAACTTCGAAATCCAAAACCTTGGACATAGGCTAGACTGAAAACATATGTGCCAATTAAATGGTATCAATTCATTCTTGACGCTACAGTCAGAAATATGTCAGACGAAGATTAACGGCGAGTCAAATACGACAACAAAGAAGTGATTAATTTCTTATCCCAACATCAGAGGTATCAATTTCACACCACATATGTGGCATATATCGTCACGTGACCCAACCAACTTATGTTAGCTGGACAAGACTGGGCACTAAAGCCATTGGACACGCCTTAAAGCGTGATTGACGGCTGAACTGCCACGTGCTGGCTATATACTATCCACAACTCAAAATATCGGAAATTTTATCTTATAGTGACCAGGCACTCTTCAGAGCGGCATTGTATGCGGACAGTTTAAAACCATCCAACCTACCACAAACGGGACAAAGACGAATATGGTATCCTATGAATTCCTGATATACAGAATGATTGCACAATACATGCAAATCCAACATACCACAAATGTGGCAAAGACTAATATGGAATCCTATGCATTCCGAAGATATACAGACTGATTGCATGAAATTTGCAAATCCAACAAATCCACACGACGTGGCACAAACTATATACACATGGAATACATGTTAACAGACATATAAAATGTCGACTTATCTAATTAAATCGCCTGTCCCTGATGAGTAGTCGGCGAATAAAAATAGACACGAAACACTAGCTTATAGTGACTATCCAAATTCATAGCATATAGTGTCGGGCACCATGGTACATACGCTACCTCCAGTCAATGGCTTTCGGTTGGATGTACATACACCATCTTATATACAAAATAAAAACAAGAAAAGAAAAAAGCTAAAAGCAACCAGCAAAAGCTAAACGACTACACCTCACTTTGCCTCCAGTCAGCGTCCGCATCAACAGCCACAAGTCTCATCACCAGCCAGTGTTTTGACAACTGCCATTCTCAACAAAACAATACAAGAAAGGGTGAAGGGAATTGCATAATGCGTTCCGACCATCCTACCCGGCCTGCGGCCGGAAACTACCCAACAACAGAGAACAGTCATATTCCTTCACATAGATGAAATGGTACCGTGATGCAGTTCTGCTGAGCACGACACAACGAAGACCTAACGAAAGAGCCAAAACAAAGAGCAACATTTATAAAACTGCCTACCGGAGATCACAAGAATGCAGCCAAAAGAAGAGAAACTTATAAATTGCTACAGAAGATCGCAGCCAAAACAAAGAGAAACTTTATAAATTGCTATAGAAGCTCGCAGCCAAAACAAAGATAAACTTTATAAATTACTACAGAAGATCGCAGCCAAAACAAAGAGAAACTTTATAAATTGCTTATTGAAGACCAGAAGAGACAGAAGAGAAAGAAGAAGAAAAAGAAGAAAGAGGCCAGACGACATAAACATTTCCAGCATAATCCAAAGACAAGAACAAATAGACAATTTGCACTTGACAGTTGTGACAGTCAGTTTATTCATTGGATTTGGTGAGTCAAACTTTTTAATTTTTGCCAGATGTGCGTTTTCACACCTTGTTAGAGGCTTGATAAGTATAAACACCCAATTCCACCCTAAATTTTTCGCATGGTATGGCCTTGTCACCAAACAATTTTCAAACCAAACAAATTTAATTAACTTTCATAGAACCACCGCCACCCGAATCCGTGGAATATTCTAATCAAGATAGATTATTTAATCGAACTTTCAATATGGAACGAGAATGCCACCTACACGCGGCCAGTAATTCAAACATGCAAGACATAGATATACCAAATCCATCATTTCAAATTCCGAGCGCGCAGGACACCCAGAATACCCTCATCTCTCAATTAACGCGAGAAATAGGTCAATTTAACATGACAATGCGTGAGACTTCAGCCGCCACCCATTCACAGGCAACAGTATCTGCTATTATAGGTATGAATGCAATGGTTAGATCATTTGATGTTAAACCATCAGAATTTTCCAATTGGATGCACGAAATAGAAAAATATTCTTCGACACTTGGTGCAGAGGATGAAACAATAATTAAAATAGCGGCCCAGACAAGTCGTTCATCAGTTTCCGAATTCGTGCAGCGATATATCAATGACAATACAGTTAACGGCACACTAACGGTTACATGGCCTGATTTAAAAGCGCAGTTGCGATCTCGTTTCAGCGCAATCAGTGACGCACCACAGGCCTTGGCCATGTTGAGAACATTAAAACAAACACACCAGGAAACAATACCTATGTTCGCAGAGAGAATTCGATCACTAGCAAACACAGCCTTTATTGACGAAATAAATACACTCGCGGTACAAACACAACTGGTAACATTTTTCGCGGATGGCATACGTGATGACCACATAAAATATACCTTAATTAAAGATGACCCAACGTCGCTAGACCGGCCGGGTAAAATGCGGATCACTATATGGAACCTGTACAGAAGTGCAATCAAAGTCTGATCAACTTTGATTCCATATAGATCAAATGAACTAGTATAGAGGCCAGGAAACGCATCTGAACATATACGCGTAACTTCTCTTCATATGAAATATATTATGATTCATTATACTCCCAAAGATAGCTTACTGGTTCAAGTTATCCAAATAATCACAATTATATACCGCTTGTAAAATATCTTAATCTCATGTGTCAAAATCGCCCCACGCTACACCGACAAATACAATTGTCACATGGCGGGGTATAACAATAAAATAGGCCGAATGATAGCCTACATTAAGGGACAAGTGGATATATCTCAGTATATAACTTTAATTGTGATGTAGCAATGCCAAGCATCAATGATGACCGAACCAATCGATATTTTAACCCGACACACGCGATGTATACCTTCAAACACAAGTACTCAGTTGATATCGTACTCCAGTACAAATCATACGACACATTATGTGAAAAATATATTTATTTCTCAACCACAAATCAATATCATATGAATGCAAATGGCAGCCCATGTTTGAAGCAATCGCACGAATCCCAATATTTTTATACACAAAGCACGACTACCAACAGAGCCTACACCCTCCCTCAATTTGTAAACCAATTGAGTCCCACCCGAATCATTTCAATGATGAAACAGTTCTCCCGATTTTTTTATTATCATGATAATTTTAATCATTATTATCCAACTCCATTTCCAAGTCATTACAACCGAATGCCTCCAAAAATACAAGCTTTGCAAACGCATATCTTATCGCAATAATGAAACAGATTGTCCACAATCCAGACAGCTACAAAATGCTCGACGTCACGACGTCACAAGAGAACGCTCACATCAAGGAAAAGACCTTACCAAGACGATGTATCTCCATTCCGATGAAACGACGAAAGTCACATCACCCAAACCTCGAGACACAGGAGCCGGAAGTGGACATTAGCGCAAAATAAATCGAGCACATCCATTAACTTTTGAACGAAGTATCGTTCACCCACTTATTGTTCAACATAATTATGATTGCATTACATGTATTCCAATTTCAATTATATTGATACCCTTTATATTATCACACTCATGTTACTGCATCATGCCAACTCTCTTCATAATGCAAATGGCTTCAACATGTACATAGATATATATATATATATATATTCAATTTTTGCTGATGACCACACGTCGCAACTTATATGCACAAGCAACCCTTCAATCAACTCAACTCATTGTCCTAGCATACCGAAGTATCCAACCCTTAGATTTTAATACCAGTAGTCAAAATCTGAAAATAAGGGGGAACCTACGTAGAGTAATGCACACCTATCCCTTATCCCTTATCTTATTCAAAGGACGTGATGGTACATACTAAACATATATATCTTAATCTGTGGGGGGAGACAGAATATAATCGAACTATAGTGACCCCAACCAAATTGCCAAGGTCATACTCGGAGAGGCCGCGACCTATGGGTTATGCAATACTAGCCACAAAGGAAAGAAGGTCTTATGTAACAACTGCAGTTCACCCATCGGTCGGGACAGACAAAGGAAGATCCTAATGACTGCTATAAGTCATTAGCGTACATATAAACCAAACATTAATCTACTCTTTAATTAGTTCTGGCTCTTCAGACATATATGACATTTTTGGATAACACTCCAAACTCAGTTGAACAATGCATCTATATATTTAATTTTACTCTGATGTTGGTAGTTTATAAACAATAGTGATTTGTACAAAACGAACAGTTTCTTATGTTTTATTGAGGTTTAAAATCATGAGTTGGTGAACTCGTTTGTTTACATTATGAATCTTGGATTTCTCAGCTACCGGTATTTAACAAGGGCTAATTTATACACGGAATTGCAATTAGGGTCCATTCTTTCGACGAACCCTTTCTTATTGAGTATAATCTGCTTATATATTTTAAAACTGCTGTTTGTATGTGTGTATGTATATATATATATATATATATATATATATATATATATATGTATGTATGTATGTGTGTATGTATGTATGTGTTATAGACTCGAAAACTGCTAGACCGATCCGACTCAAATTTGGTATGTAGGCCTACTTTGGTCCAGGAACAATATGTGGGAGGGGGGTCCAATTTCACATGGGACCATGTCCTTGACCTTGACCTCCTCGCTCATATACGCATGTTTCTGGACCGATCGGACAATAGTTGTTTTCTTTCTCCTGATAATTTCTGCCCAGACGGAGGCGATCACAAAGAAATACCTAAATAGCCGGACGAAGTCGGGCACATCAGCTAGTTAATATTATGTTTTCATAGCCCGTATGTGTTACGCTAACTCCTGTTCGGTCAACTGCCAAGTGGGTCACCCGTTTCATACCCAAATAACACACAGGTCGTAACACGAACACGGCGTCACAAATTGTTAGCCTTCTGACATAGTCGCTAAAAGGGGTTAGCAGAATAATTGGGCGTATTTTCCAAAGTTCAGCCGAATTACAGATGGAGCCAGTTATTTAAATTGATCACATTATCGTTGCTAAGTGCTTGGAAAATTTAAATTGGGATGACGTGATGTGCTGCTTGATATTCGCATTTATATAATACAAGCAGGGTTACCCGGCGTTGCCCAGGTTAAAGTGATATGAAACCCTCTGCATATTGCGGATATATGATGGGAATAGAGGATACTCTTCTTCAAAGCATTACACATATTCTCATAAATTATATATCCAAATAGCATCACAAACATGATTCTTACACACGGACTATAAGTAGTAGCTCGCCTTGTCGGATCGTAGCGATTGTCATTTTGTTTATTGCAATTAATTCGTCCCACCAAAAAAGAACTATTTATTTATTTGCAACGGCGTATACTTCAGAAGTTATAACATGAACATCATAACACATTAGTTCGCAAAAAATAAAAGACGACAATTGGCTTTTCCATAGAGATGTATCAATCAATCGAGTGGGTTTGACTTAGATTTTGAGGACATCTGGTTATCAGATCTCCATAAGATACAGATGTCTTAACCCTTTAGCCCGCAATCCGGCCGTATCCGGCCGCCTAGTAATCTGATAAACCGGCCGTATCCGGCCGCCCAGTAATCTGATAATCCGGCCGCAGCCGCCCGGATAAAAAAAATCATGACCAGTCAGATTTCAACCCAAATATGTTATAATTGTTCTTGGAAACAACTGTCATTTTTATTTATATCAATTAACTAGCAGGGTTACCCGGCGTTGCCCAGGTTAATGTATGCTGTGGATATCTGCTGGGAATAGAGAATACTCTTGCTTAAAGTGTTATACGTTTTCTCATAAATTGTATATTCAAATAGCATCACAAAACATGATTATTACAGTCATGGGATATAAGTAGTGGCTCACCTTGACAATTGTCATTCTGTTTATCGCGATTAATCCGTTCCACCAATAATGAAGTATGTATTTATACATGAGACGTTATAATATGATACATGAACATCATAAACACATTAGTTCGATAAAAGATGATAATTGGGTTTTACATATTGAGATGTATCAATCAATCTAGTGGGTTGGACTAAGATATCGAGGACACATGGCTATCATATCTCCATGAAGATACAGATGTTTCAAAGATATTTCCAGGTGCTCCTCTGTTCATGGTGCTATATATTGGCTAAATATTCTTAGTTTAAACGAAATGTTGCTGCGCACATATATCAGCTACATGTGCCAGGCACAGAGCGAGATTTTGAATTGTTTATGTCAGTCGATGAGTCTGTTCTAAAACCCTTGTCAGATGTCAGAATTGGTAGGATCCTGAAAAGTCTTGTGCTACTAACTGCATTTTCTTGTTTATCAGAAGAAACTATGTTAGACTGCACAATGTGACCATTATTTTTGAACAGGCCTTCCATATCTCTTGACAAATTGTAACTTTTTGTGGAAACTGTATTGAATGGAACAGACTAAATTTTTTTATTATATATACGCAATCCTCTGACGGTTCGAGGTCTCTCAGTTTGCACGAATATATGTATCTCTTCAATAGAATGATACATATACGTTTAATGCTTCTTCTATTTATCTCTTTTTGCTAGCTCATTGTGTGAATGCCTTAATTGCCATTCCCATATAAATATGACTGTTAAGAAGATATAATTGGTCAAGTGACTTATGTGGGTCACCATAATGTCGGGATTGTGAAATGTGAACGCCCAACTACTTAAAATGATATGGAGATGACCTGGTGACATAACTTATAAGTGGATATCGGCGAATAGCAATCTTATCAATGATAGTGCATATCCGCTCGCCATCCGGGACGCAAACGACACCAAATGTGATTTAATTCATGGTATATCATTAGAGAAAAACGTGTATGAATTTGGTGGAATTTGGTTTATTAAATCAATTGTTGATGCAACGCTGACTCGAACAACGCCATATTGCGAAGGTGATTATGTATTCGTTTGGTGGAAATCAGCGACAAAACTATTTCACAATATGTTTTAAATTTCCCCTCCCACCAACAGCGTCATTTTGACAAGGGTTTTAGAACAGACTCATCGACTGACATAAACAACTCAAAAAGTCGCTCTGTGCCTGGCACATGTAGCTGATATATGTGCGCAGCAACATTTCGTTTAAACTAAGAATATTTAGCCAATATATAGCACCATGAACAGAGGTGCACCTGGAAATTTCTTTGAAACATCTGTATCTTCATGGAGATATGATAGCCATGTGTCCTCGAGTCTTAGTCCAACCCACTAGATTGATTGATACATCTCAATATGTAAAACCCAATTATCATCTTTTATCGAACTAATGTGTTTATGATGTTCATGTGTCATATCATAACGTCTAATGTATACGCAGTTGTAAATAAATAAATACTTCAGTATTGGTGGAACGGATTAATCGCGATAAACAGAATGACAATTGACAAGGTGAGCCACTACTTATATTCCATGACTGTAATAATCATGTTTTGTGCTGCTATTTGAATATACAATTTATGAGAAAACGTATAACACTTTAAGCAAGAGCATTCTCTATTCCCAACAAATATCCACAGCATACATTAACCTGGGCAACGCCGGGTAACCCTGCTAGTATACTATATACACAAACATTTGTCTACCTGAAATGTGATGTTTGATGGTCCTTTTGTTGTTGTTTATGTAACTCAAACTCCCGTGGTCGGGGAAAAAAATAAATACATGGACGGTGCAATATATGAAAAGCTATCGCCATTTCTGGTGCAAATGCCTCATATATTTGAACAATATTGTAATGTTACAGATAATTATGTGTTATAGGACTAATATTGATGTCCATATGGTCCTCTTTTTTTATAATTTGTTTGTTTTGTTCGCGTTTTCAACCAGTGCACTCGCCAATGCGAAATCATCGCAAACCGAACCGTCGGTTACCAGGGACGCTACGATGCTTCCGTTCATATTAAAATTTAGAAGTCACAAAAATGCAAATCAAGTTTTTTTAAATATATAATATGGGTCATTTAATTATATATAACTCAGTCCTTTGCATTTATGTGAACCTAATTTTAATAGAAGCGATTTGATATCATCTTATATGAACTACGCCGAAGTTAAATAATCTATCTCCATTCGCAAACGTAATTCTCAGAATCTCTCCTTAAAATGACGTAAGTGAGCCCAATATATCGGTGTGCGTCGTGTGCGTCGCCAGCAAAAGGCCAAAATGAGATGGCCGCATTTGGGAAATTTCACTTTGCTTCCGGGTTTATGAAACAGGAGTTTTCAATAAATACGATAGATACGATGCCGTGATGTGGCATGATTGGTTTGGGCGGGTCAGTAAACAATTCCGCTTCTATTGATGTATAATATATATCCTACTTACCGTTGAGCGTGTTTTTTTTTAAGCGAAAGTCAGTGTAAAAACCGGACTTTTTGACCCAGTTTAGCGCACACCATCTGTGCTCATAAGTTACATAACCGGAGTTTTTCTTGACCAATTGTTTACAAGGGATACATCAAATTGAAGAGTAATAACATATCCGTCTAACTATATATGAGGCATTTATGTTACAAAAATTATTTTTGTGTATTTTAACCTGATTATGGACTTTGTAAAAATAATAAAAAATTATGCCAGGCCAAGTTGGATACCTTTCTATAGGATTATAAGTACTACTGGGGTGGGGTCAATTTTGTTCTGGGGACTTGTGATATGTACATGTCTATGTAACGGGGGTTTTAAGTGGTTAAAGTTATTTTGAAGATGGCGACTTCGGAGGAAACACCGCAATTTCGTCCTCGTCTAATGATATATGTGATGAGTTTGGCTGTATTGATTTGCCATTTGATTGTCCATACGGGGCCTACAATGATGAAAATTTTGAATGTTCATATGTGTCCAGTGTTTCCACCGTTTCGTCGGTGTCTGATCAAGATTGAATTGGATTGAACTCATTGTTCCATTTTACCACAATTGTTTTTGTATTAAAATGAAAAAAAACTGTTGCCGTTATAAAATTAAATTACTCCTAATGTTGGCTTTACATGCTGAATTGTAATTCAATTGAGTATTTGTTACTAAAAACAAGCATTCTGATTGGCCGAGAGCGGCTAACTTTCGTTTTCGATTCACCGACATCGGCCGCTTCAGCGTGCATCAAATCTGAATGTAGCACGGTCAAATTTCATCGGCGCAGAACGAGTAGCGAAACGAGCACACCCGCGCGTTGTTGTCTATAGATACCGTTCATCGGCCGCTTCAGTGTGCATCAAATCTAATGTGGCACGGTACAATTTCATCGGCGCAGAACGAAGTAGCGAAACGAGCCAACCCGCCCCACAGGAAATGGTTACGGAGCAGTGTTCCGAGTAACGCAATGAACAATCCCAATGATTTGTGCACGGTGACAACGGCGAAATGAAAGTCTCGATTCGTGTCATGAAAATGACTAAATGATACTTTTTATACAGTTTTTTTGTGCAAATTCCTTGCTAGCTTGAATTACAATGGAGATAAACGCACCCTGTTTCGTTGTACATTCTGGGATTCGAGCATGAAAACAGTTTGTGAACTCGCCGGCAAGCCGGCTCGTTCACAAACTGTTTTCATGTTCGAATCCCAGAATGTACAACTCAACAGGGTATGTTTATCTCCTAATTCGATGACAGACGGGTAATATACAGTCAGATCACATACTGTGTTATAACATTCAAGTTTGTGAGTAATAAACACAGAACCAGAAATGCGAATGAAGAGGGGGGGTATTTTCGGGACACCGGGATCGACCCTTTTTATTTTTCGGGAATTGGGATCGTCAGATTAAATTTTCCGGGAATCGGGAACAAAATTCTACCGGGAACCGGGAAAGGTTGAAATTAATTTCCTGGACCCAGGAAATTATCCCCAATTAATCGGGATTTCCATTTTTAATCACCTAATTATGAACTGATTTCCCCAAAAATGCACACACCCGACCGGGCATATAGGTTCGCATTTTATGTCATGTAAAATGATGTAATTGACTAGACAGTAGCGCTAATGGGGTCGTTGTCGTAATGTTTTATACACAGATGCACACCGTGTGCATTTATTTATACATAAATGCACACCAGTCTCGCGTAGTGTCATGTGACAGGGGTCATTGTCGTAGTGTTTTCTACGTAAATGCACACGTTATGATACTTTTTGTAAGTTTTTTCTTCCGTTCATCGACCAAACAAGCTTGCAGTTCTTTCCTTCCCTGTTTAATACTAAGGAAAATATGCGATCGATGACCAATTTATTGCAGTTTCGTCATTATGATAAAAGAATGCCTTTATCAGAACATCGGGGAAAAAAAGTTATGAATTGAAGCAGACGGCAATCATTTACGGTAACGTTTCAATCTCGCGCCGACTGAGACTGGTGAGCATTTATGTATACATAAATGCACACCGTGTGCATTTATGTATAAAACGTTACGACAACGACCCCATTAGCGACAGTAGCCAGTAAATCATAAGATAGCATAAAAATACAATATATGTACATTGATCTACATTACTTGTGAATATTGTCGATACTCTATATAATATTTTAATTCCTGCGAACTAGCTTTTTTTTTACTGGGAACTGGGATTTGCTTTTCATTCCTAGGAACTGGGAAATGGCATATTTTTTCCTGGGAACTGGGATTTGCTGATTTATTTCCTGGGAATATGGTATTGGATCCCCCGTCCCCCCAATGAATGCTATTGTATATATTCGTTCTAAGCTTTCATAATTTGCAAGCCAGTAGAACAAATGCTAAGGGTATTCCCTTCATTGACTTCAATCATACTTTTGTGGTTCTGTAATTATTACACACCAACCAGTATAAATAAATGGAAATGGCCATAAGGCTAAAGAAAAGTAAATGTGTGGTTCGGGTTACAGGGCAGAACAAATATGGCACATAACTAACCCACACAATTATTATGGCCAGACGTTTAAAATAGGGTTGGCATGGACTGAATCACAGGTTTATAGTCACAATCTTCTCTAAATACAAAAACAATAGTTTAAATTGATAAATTTATTCATAATTTATATAGTATAATTGTGTAGCATGAAATTGAATTCATTGTAACATGAAATTTAATTCATGGAAACATTTTATATAAGTTCAATGTATGTACAGCATTTTCAACATTATTTATACCCTGTAAATATTAAACAGAAATCGGTTCTTATTGGTATTTAATGCCCAATTAACTTCCTGCAACTGTGTTCAATTCAATGTTTTTTTAATGTCAGTGGCTTTTGATGGTGAATTGAAAACTAAAGATATCAACTCGAGACCGATCAGAATACATGTTCGTGTCTTAGAGACAAATATTCAACTTGAATTACGATTACAGATGTGTAATAAAAGCCTAACTGAAATAGATGCATAATAAATACAAAACATAACATATCTGACTCCAGTATACATTATAGAACTTGTACTTGTAGCGAATGGTGTGGTCACATTACATTCAAGACTAAATAATTCTCTTGAAATAAATGTTTAGTCTTAGCCATTCGGATGAACATGTTCAATAAAATAATATTGTCAGATCTATGTACTAGTATGTTTTATAGTTTTATGTCATTTTACGTCATGTAAATTGAAAGGTTGCATCAACACGAAATATTCCACCTTGTTTTTCACTAGTAATATGTACTACTAGTTGCAAATTATTTATACATAAATTTGTCAAAAATTAATTCCAACAATCTTTTTTAATTTGATTTCTAATTTTGAGAAGCCATATTTCTGCAAGAACGTCTGACACCTTGATGCACACACAAATTTAAATTATAAGATGTGCTACGTTGTACCTCCTGTCGGTCACCTTTCTTGACAATAGAAGTAATCTTCAAGTCCGTGTTGAATTTGAAACATCGTGACATCCATTTTCTTCATAAATAAACTGGTTCAGTCCCGAAACTTCTTCTCGTAGAATTTCGTCATGTTGGAAATCAGAAGGTGTTGGATGTTTCTTGTAAGTGTTCCAATGTACAATTGCTTAAACAGGCACTTCCAGGAATGTTATCTTGCACGTGGGGAATTTCTTCATGAATGCTGAATACTTTTGTATAGTAGTTCAAAGTTCGGATGTACGAGAATCACTGGACGCAAGGTAGATGTAGTTATTTTATGGATCTCTGGGCTTCACAGTTAAGTCACATGTACCACACCAAACAAATCCAAACTGGACCACCCTTACAAAATTCGTTCATGTTGCTTCGTAACAAATGAAGTCCCTGACCAAGCTCATTTCCACCCTCACACTTCCAAATAATAGAGTCGCCGACGGGGTGAACACGCAAGAGTTTCTTCAGATGTTTGCCTTTACTGTCGCCGATAATTATGGTCTAAATTATATTTGAGGTCTGCCCTCTGGAGTCTGGTGACGGTAGCTGGAATTTTATCCTATATTTAGAAAGCTTCGATAGAGACATGACTTGTTCTGGTCGAAAAATAAGTTTTATGCACAACAATTTCACAGATAGTTCGACGAAGAAAAATGGTGGCCGCGTGGTTCCGGATTTGTTGGGTCGCTTGCAACGTGGAAAAGCATTGAGCAATTATTTTATTTTACCACAAAATACCACTTGAATTTCAGATCCAACTGATACTTTGTCATCTTCTTAGTGTGTTTGAATATACGTTTGTTTACGTGCACCTGCAGAATTTGATGCTCCGACATCGGCTAGGTTAGCCAAATCCGAAACCCGGGCAGTGACAACTCCTGGCCAGTCTCCGAACTTGCCGCTCGTTTCTCAGATTCAAATAAAATGAATGGGGAAAACTCCGCCTAAAACATGAACCAATGGAATCAGTTGGCACCCAAATAATGTATTAAACCATCGATTTTATTGGTTGTCAATGAAAATATCAACATAGAAACGACAAAAGAGACAATTGAACATGTGGTTTTGGCATGAAAAATGCAAAAACACCGCGACGTCATTATCAATAATTTGCGTTTTTACCGAAAGTCTTCATGAGACTTTTATCAATCATGGGTTATATGATACATTCAAATAAAATATAACGACATTTGGTGTAATTATTTGTAGTAATTATATATTATAATTTATATAATTTTTTTGCAATTAAAAATCAGGAATAATTTTTTCAATCACAAGACCGATGGTAAACAAACCAAAATTTGACACCAACAGATTTCGTGAATTTGTATTTTATGTGTTACAATAAAGATAGTTAGTTCGTCGGCAGATTTATCTTTACGTTATTAATTTATTATTATAGAAACACCATTATATTTATGACACTTAAATGACAACATGGTTATTGTTGCATATCTGAAGATACACCTGTGACCTGGTCAGTGCTATATACATTTGGAAAACACAAATTTCTATCATAACGTTAAATACCTGTTGGCTAACGTAATTAACCTCACACCTGGCGACCTTGTCTACACGACGTTGTCTAACAACATGTTATATTGGGTAAAGGGTTAAAGAAATGTCCAGGTGCCCCTCTGTTCGTTGTGCTATATACTGGCTAATTGTTCTCAGTTTAAAAGAAATGTTGCTATGCATCTATATCAGCTACATGTGCCCGACACAGAGCGAGATTTTGAGTTGTTTATGTTAGGCGATGAGTATGTTCTAAAACATGAAAGATATCCTCTGTATATTGGGCAGATATAATCTTGTCAGATATCAGTATTGGAGGATCCTGAAAAGTCATGTGCCACTTTCTTTTATCTCAGAACAAATTATATTTGAAGGCGCACTGTGACCACTATTGTTGAACAGGCTTTCTATACATTTCCATATCTCTTTTTTTGTGGAAACTATTGAATGGGGCAGATTCAATTGTGTTATAATATTAACATAAGCTATTCTAATATTTAAAGATGCACCAGTATCTTCCTCGTAAAAGGTTACCACTGTTAGAACGCCTTGGTGCCATCTCGATTGTACCCCGTGAAGAACGCATACAGACAGATATATATTTGCAAATACATCTAGGCACCAAACGTAACATGTTTAACTCACACGATTTGATTCCTCGTATCATTTGAGAAGAATGTGTATGACTTTGATGCTAATTGGCACTAAACATATTTCTATCAGTTGTGGTGACCCACCCGTCCCTATTTCGGACTCAAGCGGCGCCATATGTGACATCATTAAACCACAAACTTAGACTCATTAAGGAGATATATATATATAAAATTGTTTAAAATTGGCGAGTATACAAATTCGTATAAAATTTAGGCCCCCCCCCATATCTCTCACACAAACGGCACCAATTTGGCTTATTTAAACCACACGGTTAGATTCCTCGTATCACGGAAAAGAATATGTATCAGTCTCGTGGAAATCGACGCTAAACATATTGTGTATCCATTTTGTGTCTCTCTCACCCTCTGTGGACCCCTGTCCCGAATGGCACCACTTTTGACATCTTTAAACCACACAAGTAGACTCCTGATATCATGGAGATAAATATTTATAAGTTTGGTGCTAATCGGCGACTAAACAATTTTTTGTATCAAATTTAGTACCCACCTCACCTCACACTATCTCTCACACAAACAGCACCATTATAGCTTCTTTAAAACAGACGATTTGATTCCTCGTATCATGGATAATAATGTGTATCAATTTGGTGGAAATTGGCGCTAAAATTATTGTGTATCAATTATGGTGCCCCGCTCCTTTTCAGTTCACTTCTGACTCGAATGCCGCCACTTTAAACAGTTTTTAGTCTCCTCATACCATGTGGATGATTTTGTATAAGTTTGGTAGCAATTTGGCGTCTTTAAATCACACAGTTAGATTCCTTGTATCATGGAGAAGAAAGTGTATTAATTTGGTGAAAATCGGCGCTAAAATTATTTTTATCAATGTCGGTGCGCCTCTTCCTTTCAGTGCACCCCTGACCGGAATGACGCCATTTTTGACAGCTTTAGGCCACCCCATTAGACTCCTCATACCGTGTGGATGATTTTGTATAAGTTTTTGTATAAAATTGGCGAGTATACAAATTCGTATAAAATCTAGGGCCCCCCCCCCCATATCTCTCACCCAAACGGCACCAATTTGGCGTATCTAAACCGCACGATTAGATTTCTCGTATCACTGAGAATATGTATCAATCTGGTGGAAATCAGCGCTAAACATATTGTTCATCTTTTTTGTGTTCCTCTAACCATATATGCATCCTGACTCGAATGCCCCCACTTGTGACAGCTTGTGACATCCTTAACCCTCACAATTTAGACTCCTGATATCATGGAGATGATTATTGATAAGTTTGGTAAACCAATTTTTATCAAAGTTAGTGCCCACTAACACCCATCTCTCACCCAAACAGCACCAAATTGCGTCTTTAAATCACACGATAAGACTCCTCGTATTATGGATAAGAATGCGTATCACTTTGGTGGAAATTGGGGCAAAAATTATTACGTATCAATTTTGGTACCCCTCTGCCTTTCAGTTCAACCCTGACTTGAATGACGTCACTTTTGACAGAATTAAGCCACACCATTCGACTCATCATAACATGGGGATGATATTGTATAAGTATGGTGGCAACCGGCGACTAAACCCATTCTTATTAAATTGAGTGCCCATCCCACAATCTTTCATCCAAACGACAGCAATTTGGAGTCTTTAAATCGCAGAATTAGATTCCTTGTATCATGGAGAAGAATATATATCAATTTGGTGGAAATCGGCGCTAAAATAATTGTTTTCAATTTTGGTGCCCCTCACCCCTTCCGTGCATCCCTGACAAGAATGGCGCGACGTTTTTACATATGTAAGCACACCATTATATTCCTCATATCATGGGAATGATTATATCAAAGTTTCGTGGCAATCGGCGGCAACCATGTTTTCTACCCCTCCCCCTTTTCTGCCCCTGACAACGGCGTCACTTTAGAAAATACTAACCCGCACCATCATCTTTCTCGTAAAAAGTTATCCCTAGTAGACCGTTTGGTGCCATCTAGATGGTCCCTCGGCGCTAAACTTAGTTTATCAATTTTGGTGCCCCTCTCCCCTTCCGTGCATCCCTGACTCGAACGGCGCCACTCTTAACATATTTAAACCACACCATCAGATTCCTTTTATCATGGGGATTATTATATATAAGTTTCGTGGCAATCGGCGATAAAATATTGTTTCTGCCCCCCCCCCCCCCCCCCCCCCACTGTTCTGCCCCTGACAACAACAGCGTCACTTTAGAAAAGTTACCCCTAGTAGACCCATTTGGTGCCATCTAGATGGTGCCCTGTGAATTTCTATAGAACACAGACAGACAGACAGACGCTGTGGCAGTCATCACCCAACCTATGTTAACCGGAAGGCCGAAATACACGACCATACCAAATTTCAGCGCGATCGACCAAGTGGTTCCAGAGAAACCGTTTTGTCAATGCGGATATGACGTCACAACGTCAAAAAGTTATGTCGGGTGGAGTCCGGGGCAAGCTCATGTTACCACGAGAGCCGAAATACATGCTCGTACCAAATTTCAGTGCGATCGGGCCAGTAGTTCCCGAGAAACCGTTTTACGTCATAACGTCAAAAGGCGACGTCAGAAGCAATCGGGGCCCAGCATATGCCACTCCACTGTAGAAATTACACCTAGATACGACATTTTGTGTCGACCCGTCCATAAACATCAGAGTTTACCGCCGTCAAACGGATGCCCAAGCTGCAAAACAGAGTTAAGTCCCATCGCTACGCACTAGATTCGACAATAAAATTCACAATGGAAGTTAATGAAAAAGAGTTATCTTTCCTGGATGTGCTTGTAAAACAAATCAGTACGGATATATGTTACAAGAGTACGGACACACATCAATATTTGGACTATTCCATTATCTTCCATTGTGAATTTTATTGTCGAATCTAACTAGTGTGTTTAAGAGTGTATATATACAGACATTCGCATTTATATAATACTTGGAGATTGCCCGTCAAAAATGACGGGTAAATAAAATGTCCTTTGTTACTTTCTGGTGTTCGGGTGCAAGTCAAATTCTTATTTTTATTGGAAATGGAATGGCTGATAGTATGCTTCTCTTGTCACGGCATGGCGGCATGGGGACACTTTATTTCACCAAGAAATGTATTTACCCACCCCCCGCCTCAGCATGTGTGCACGCATGGGCGTAGCCGGTTTACTCTAAGGCGGTTTCGTCAGTTGATAGCAACGACATAATTGATGCGGGGAGCCCAGTAGCGCCGATGGGGTTATTGTCACAAGGCTCCGGTCACATTCGTAGCCAGCTTTTTAAATCGGTCACAAATGTAGCCAGCTTTTCGCCGGCGATCACATTCGTAGCCAGCTTTTCTAATTCCATGCTTTATATGGCGCGAAATATGACGTCATCGCGTTCGTGACTAAAATATCGACGTCATGCTCCAAAACGGACTTCGTTTATCAACTTATATTGGAATATAATTCGAGCAAATTAAAAAATTATATTGTTTTTCATTCATCAACTCAGAAAAATGAGACTGTAGCTGGGGCTGAAATGGCCACTGTCACCCCCCTTCGTTCAGTTGGGTACCCAGCTTTTTAAAATTTACAGTTGGGTACCCAGCTTTTATAAAATTTACAGTTGGGTACCCAGCTTTATGAAATCTCACACAGAACGTGATTTATTAATTATTTGATTGCTGTTTGTTTTGTTCTCTAAATGAACCTGTTAAGTTTACTAGTACGATGCTTGAAATATATTAACAGCGGAAAAGAATTGTAGATCCTGCAGATCGACTGCTATACTGAAGTGTTCCCCTATCGTTTTGCGATAATTGCCAACCAATCCCTGGAGCACGGAAAGCTACAAACGTTGTCGGCCATGTTGAATTAAAGGTCACGTGTAACATTGGCGATATTTCATAAAGCTGGGTACCCAACTGTAAATTTTATAAAAGCTGGGTACCCAACTGTAAATTAAAAAAATCTGGGTACCCAACTGAACGAAATGGGGTGACAGTGACCATTTCAGCGTAGCTGGGTGGATATCCAATATCATGGACGCATCACACACCAACACCTTCAGAATTCTTGATGACAAACATTATGAATAATTAACTTTCATTCCCCTTATATAAGCTATAATCGAACCACTACACGGGTAGTTCGTGTGCGACATATGGATATATTATACAAGTATTGTCTAAGTGGTTTAATGCCAATAGTTTAGTACGAAAGTTTATGGTCCTCTGCATGGACGCCTACAAATTCTTCAGTTCGAGGGTATTCGGGGCACAACAATAATTAAGATAGCACCCATTTCCAACGATTATTGAACGTTCGACTCTACAAGCCATGCACTACCACGACACAATCAACACCTTTACTTATACGCACATTCAATCTGAACTGTCAAATTAATTTATTTCGCCTATTTTCAACAACGCCTTGGTTGAGCGCATGGAAATTTCGTCAATGAAATAGCAAAGCAAGTGTAGGTTTGCGTGCGACGTCGCATGACGTCATTTCGACAAACGTCATAAGAAATGGTGTCTACTTGAATGCAACTACTGCATTTGGGGACCATGTTAGATCTCAGGTTTGCTTTGACCAATCGGCGTGAAATTTGGTGAGTCATCTTTTACGACACAATATAGGCCGTGGTCCAAATCTAGGCCGCATTGGACCCATGGTTGAAAAGGTATAACGCGCCAAAAGCGTGACCGAGTTATACACACACACATACACAGACGGCGGGTTTTATATATAGAGATACTAGCTGAACTGCCCATGGCAATATTTTTTTCTTAAATTGACTAGCAGTTTTGACTGACCACGGGGGAGGGACCAGGACGCAAGCTTTCCAAGTGTTGGAAATTTCCAACCGGACACCTCCCTTAGGTTGGAAAATTTCCAACTGATGGCCATTTCAGTCCAAAATTTTGACCAAAAGTAGGAAAATATTCAAATATTGGTCCAAAAACATATAATTCCCCCCAATACATTGTTTGAAACTTAAACTACAGGAACAGTTTCAACCTATTATTAATGTGAAATTTCCAACTAATTTTGTGTCAGGTATGAAATTTCCAACTGTTGAAATTTTTGACCAAAGTTGGGGGGGGGGGGGTGAGACACATCAACCACCCCCTGTCCATGGATGTACCCGATTTCGTCAGGTGCTATTTAGGGATTTCTTTGTGATTGTCACCGTCTGGGCAGATTATACAGAAAGAAACTTGTGTTCGATCGGTCCAGAAATATTTCTATATGAGCGAGGTCAAGGTCAAGGACACGGTCGCACGTGAAATTGGACCCGCCCATATAGTTACCGGATCAAAGTAGGCATACATACCAAATTTGAATCGGATCGGTCGAGGTCCAGAAACATGCCTATATGAGCGTATATGAGCGAGGTCAAGGTAATTTTAAATGTGAATCTTATTTGGTGGGAATCTATACACTGATATTTATAAGAATTAAAAAAAAAAGCCACAGGTACCCTCACGCGAGTGGTATAGCGTTGGCTCGTTAGGTATGTTAGTGTATGGTAAAATTAGTTTAGAGGGGTACTGTACGCTAATTTCAATAAATTCCCGGTGATAACAACGATCATATATCGATAATATATAGGAAACTAAGTAATTTGAGTCGAAGATTTTTTCTGTAAACGTTCAGGTTATCTTAAAATCAAAGTTAATAATTTGATATAAATTTAATTTATGGAGCCATAAATTAAATTACGAATTTCCGTGTACAAGACGTATTCAAAATAATTCACGGATAGTGGATTGGGCAACGCGTGGCACACTTGATCGGGTAAAATAATTATGTTGATACGGGGTGTAAACTCAAGACACTCACTGACTAGTACTATATGGGACTAGTATGCATATAATAATATAACATTCATTTGATATATTTGCTTGAAAACTGTCCAAACATTACTCGACAACGACAATTGGTATTTTCGCATTCCGGCTAATCTGTCATCCGTAATATAACTGCGTACTCAACAGACTTTCAAATAATGGAAAGCTGGTTACCTTATTCTACGACTCAGAGACTATAGAAACCAACAACAACATTTGAGTACAGTACAGTTTTATGTTTGGGACCCAAACATCGTGACTTAAATTCTATTTTGTATGACTTCAATGCGACTTTCTTGGATTATAATCCCCATAGAAAGGTACATGTAGTTCAAGTATTTATTGACCTATTTAGATACCGAGATCAATTCAAAAGCGAATATTATTAAGTGTATTTTGGAAAGGAAACTGCCATGTGGCTTTATGGCAATTGAACAATTATATCTTCACAACTGTCATATTAATATGGGGACAGGAATCGTATCATTCATAGTGAGCTAGCAAAACTGATACATGGCTCATTTGATATTTTTTTTGTTCAGTTATTCCGCGCTCCGCGTGTATAATGTTTCGCTGTTTCTTAATTACAGTGGGCGCATGGGCGTTTTATTTATAGAATGGGAACTTTTGGACGGATTAAAAGTCGAACTGCGACCCAGAGGCCGAGTCCGGTAAAAGGCGTAGTTGGGAATTTCAATTTCAATTTCAATTGTTATTCGGATGCCAAGAAGTGCAAGGCGATTAATTCTATGAGTTGGTCATTCGTGAAACCAATATATTTTATATTCTATAATTACAATCATGGGTATATAATATATGATCTTGAGCGCGTTACCATGGTGACCAGTGTTCACGCTGGCGGTAGCCATTTTAGCCATTTGCGAAAACAAATTGTAAATGGCGAAAAAAAATGACAAAATGGCGAACAAAATGGCTAAACTAATTTCCTCCCAAATGGTCCATCTGGACAATGTGGCTATTATAAACACACAAGCAATCATCGGTCTAAATACATCACGTGCAGCTGACACCAAAACAACAATTTAAGCGTCCGCACCCATGGCATGTTACACGACCCGATGTGCTTGGAGCAATTAGTAAATTGGTGTTGATTTCACGCAGTGTCAATGGCAACCGCTTTGTGTTGTAATAAACGCAACTTTTGAGTGGAAAGGTGCTTAATCACATCAAGTGGCAGAGGTTTTTATTGCGAGTCAAATTTCCAAAATGAATTTCTTTCATTTGCAGTTTGATGCGTATTAACTTTTTTTCAAAAACTGACCGATCTTCCAACTGGCCGCGATTTATCTCAAAATATGTTCCCAAACAAGTGGTTAAAGTAAATTTAAAGTGGCTAAACAAATTGGCTAAAATAATGGCTAAAGGAATTTCTGGGTCAGCGGGACACTGATGGTGACTATGGTGTTCTATTTTATATAGGCGAAGATGTGAATAATCTTACTGCTATTCTCGAAAACAATTTATGACGTAAGTTCCCAGTCCGGATCTGGGAACTAGGACCACCAGAATTGATAAAACTGTGTTGGAAGAATATATTTTTTTATTTTATGAACAAAATCACAATTATCATAATATTTAATACATAAAGTGTAAAGGGAAAAACATGAGATAAGTCATGTGGAGGCGACATGGCCTATCAGGTCGTCTTCCTGTCGCCATTCTAGCATTATAGATATTGGTATTGATTCTTTTAATAATGAGTCCGGTCACGTGAGAGCTGGTTACATCTTCTTTTTATCAATTTTTCAAGTTTAAATCTAGTCGTTATGAATATAATTATTTATGAGATATTTCATCTTGATTAGAATTATTTAGTTTAACATAACATTGAAATATGTGTAATGGCGCAAGTGGACAGCTTGATAATTCATTTAGATCGTTGAATCTTTTTCCATTAGTGAGTATTTTTAATTTTCAGAATAATATAAAAAAATTATTCTACAAGTTCAATGTCCACATGCACATATATGATTATAGATTCATATGCAAAAACATATATTAAATATAATTTTCAATGTATTACAAATGTAGCAGAACCTATACGTTGGAGATACAGATCCTGGCCGGACTTAAAATTAATCCGTTCTGGCAAATTTGCAGCTGGAATTTTTGCAGTTTGCGGTGCAATATTGCCAGCGTATGAACGTACCCTTATAACTATAACTTCCCGCAAAAGTGGCTTTGTTTATACCGTTGCTACATCCAACATGGCTCCGCGCAATGCAAACTGGGATATGTGACGTCATATGGAAACGCTCTATATACGACGGTAATGCGACAAATATAGCGGGTTTCGTCAGACTCAGTACATGCAGCGTCTGAGTATTCTTTTAACCCTTTACCCAACAGAACGGCCCTGTGCCAATGCATTCTCTTATATATGCGAGTCGACCATAGGTCGCCTCGCATATATAAGAGAATGCATTGGCTTAACACATTAAAAATTATAAAATTGTTAAAGAATGTAAGAAAAAATGGTAAAAAGTGTTAAAAAAATATTTTTTTTAGGCCAATGCATTCTCTTATATATTCGAGACGACCTATGGTCGACTCGCATATATAAGAGAATGCATTGGCACAGGGCATAACTGTAACTATCACAATGTGGTCAAGGAGCCGGTTCCAATGATATCCATATTTGTATGGTTTTATTGAGACAGACCGAAGATATTTTAGGCTGTTGAAGCTTTATTTGGCCGGTTTTGGCCGGTTTGTTGGGTAAAGGGTTAATCAGAACTGGCATTATCCAATCTGGAAGAAGTGAAAATCATCTACTGTATAATATATTTCAACCACCTCGATTGTACAATTTAAAAAAGATATAACGTCTGAAATATACCGGCAGTAACTGATGTAAACAATACTTCTTTATACTCGCGGGACGAATTAATCGCGATAAACACATAGCAATCATTCTGACAAGGTGAGCCACGACTTATAATCCATGTTTGGTAATCTAAATTATGACAATACTCAATAGATGAATTTGTGGGTGGAGGACAGGCCTTTCGGTTGGTATAATGGTTCTAGCGAAATCTGACTGTAATAATTGTGAAAACTTATATTTTCTGGGATTATTTTGTGGACGAAATTGTCTCGCGGCGATGATTAAAACGCATTTTTTTTCCGTGATAGAATACTGACAACTGCTTCCAACTCATCGCCGGGGGCCGAATATTAGTGACGAGATATTCACTTACTTTAAACTGTTTAGAAGTGGCAGCAAAAACGCTGTCAGAAAGTGTCTGCAAACTTTGACAAAAAAAATTCCTCGCCTCGGACACCGTTACTTCCGGTTTTAGTTTGTGTCCGTTGATTCACTGTGAATATGTTTCTTAGTTATTACATGTTTCTTATTAATATACTTCACTGTAGATGAATGTCCGAAACTCGAAATTGCAAGATTTAAGCAACTTTGCTTTGCGTCGATTACTATTATGGAATTTCTCCCGAATAATGAATTCAATGTTTATTGCAATATCGGCTCACAATAGTAACAAAACAAAAAAATGCAATCTCGAGCTGGGACCACACCAACTGTGAAGTAGAGGACCAAGTATTAACATAGAAATATATTATTTGCCTTATTTGTTCAATGTTAAAAAGTTCCCTGTCATAACGGATCAGAACATAAAAAAGTTCCAAGGTTTTGTGCTGGTGGAATATAATCTCTACAGGCACAGCTGTAGATTACAGATTCATGACATGACCTACACAAAACCAGGTTTTAATAAAGTGGAGTACGCTTTGACCGAGTTGATAAGAAGTTCAAGGTGTCTACAACTAGTTTGGAGAAAAGGAGTGTGAAATTCTTATCAGCTCAGGGATCGGTGTATCCACTGGATGTATGGCAGACAGTATAAATACACCAAATGAGTTACTCTGCCTTAGTTGTCTCAAAACTCCAAGAAAATCACCATGAAGCTTTTATTATTGGCGTGCCTTGTCGGTGAGTATTAACTCTGTCACTTCTTGTATTAACTAACCGGTCAAGTGGTCCTGCTTGTCTGCTATGGTGTTGGTGGGTCCAACCGAATTGCTATGGTGCTGGCAGGGCAAACTGATGTCGTTACGAACAAGTACCGTTATTTTTTCTAAAGTTGTCATTTTCACTGTGTTTTGCTAATCCGAGCGATCGAGAATACATAACGGTACAAAACATTCAAGAACACACACACACATACATATCTATAAATAATAATGGCTGCGCTGGTGTTTAAAACCGACGTGAATAGCCTTGTTGATTATAGTCGATTTGCAACAACATATTCAACCAGTATTACAACCGTGCAGTATTAAGATATTTCGCAACGAATATAATATGGTTTTGAATGTTTGATTCACATAATAGGCTGACTAACAACTGCATAATTATGTGATATTCATACTACATGTGCTTCTTTTACTGTGTTAGACACTTCTGATATATACCAGTAACTGATTGGTGCTTCAATAGAAGATCACAACATACCTGTTTCTACAGGGCAAATAACAACTTTAGAACAATTAACGATACATTTTCTTAACAGCATCAGTTTGCACTAGCATCATCATAGCAATTCAGAAGAACCTACCAGCATCATATAGCATAATTATTAGCAGGACCACTTGACCAGGGGTGCCGGTGTGGTTGAGATGTGGCATGGGGGTTACTTGTAAGCAATCGTATATATATCTGAGAGATAGTTTGTTCCATATGGAACCGTCATTTGTTGTCCTGATCCACCTAGTACAAACGCTATCGCATGCCAAATGGGGTGGGATGCTGAAAAATCGCAAGCCAATTTGCGCGCGATTTAGTTTGCCGTGTCCCGCGTGACTCAGCATCGCATGCGAATATGTTTCGATTGTAAAATTCAAAGAAATGTAACTCTAACATACCCGTTATTTAGTAAAAAATCATACCAAAAGAATGACACCACAAAGAGACACGTTTCAACGACACTATAGGAAAAATCACTTTTAGGGTGGGTGGGCTTGGGGGAGGCGGACGGCACTGTCTAAGACCGTTAAGCAACGTCACCCCTTTTTCAAATTGATATCGAGGCAGTCAGGTCGCGCCAGCGACCGCTGCCGCGGGGGCCTGATGGCTCATAAAAACAACTCTATATATAAGCGCCCGCGGCTACCACTTTATAGCATCAAGGGTAGACTGAGCAAATCGAGACGGGATGCTGGTCCCGCCAAACTCTCCAGACGGCATCGACATATCAAAACGCATGCGATTCTCGCCTATCGTATCCGTATTTGGACGAGATTGTAAGACCATAGCCTGCCTGATCACACAGCTTATATTTTCATAATCATATGCTTGAATGATTCGAATAAGCTCGCGATTTGTTCGGTTCTATGTTCAAATTCCAACAATCATATAAAAACAGGCACACACACACACACACCCAAAAAACTGTTTTGCAAACATTCTTTATCAGTGAATATTCTGAAAAAGTAACATGCACAAATCGAGAATGCCCAGACTGTATACCTATTTTTCATAAATCCCGTGTGTGGTTCATATCTTTACATCACCGGCCTCATTAAGGTAACCCTACTCAACAATTTATGCCATCATATGTAATTCATGGTTCAAATTACAGCTGGAGATTAGGAATTCGGGGTGTGATAATTTGTGATAGTTGTTTTTTGGGCAGTTCTGTGGCTATGATGCCCCCGTATTTATTACACATCTATCAACGTAATTCGCATGATCGCACGAGTTTCCAGGCCTGTGATAATTCTCAGAATCGCACTAGTGCAATCTGTCGACGGAACTATTTCATTCAGTGTTAAAACTCAATTAAATTCACATTTTCTGTACCGGAGATGTACGACTGTGAGTCATCTTACTATGATACGGAGATATGTAATAAAAATAGAACCGCATCAGTGTCTGGATTTGACGAATTATCGAACCACTCGATTTGTTGGCGGAACGCACTCGAGGTATCGCCCCGCCATCAAATCTCGTGAGATAATTTCGTCAAAATCCAGACACTCATGAATGCGGTTCTATCTATATATTGCATGATTTGGCGTATACATTGTTTGTATAAAGCTTATAGGGTTAAGTTCCCATGGTGTTATCCCTGAGCATCATTATTAATCCAACCGTCATTAACCCCACAGTGGGATCTAGCCCGGTGCATGAATCTACCCATTTATGGTCGAGTAACCCAAATCTGCTCAATTTGTGAATTGGGAGCCTCGCATATATAAGATAATACATTGGCCTAACAATATTGCATTTGTCCTTGTATGACAATGTATTCTTTTATATGTGTGAGGCACCATATATGTGAGACTCGCATATATGAGGGAATGCACCGACACAGGGTCTCATATGGGAGAATGCACTGGCACAGGATCTTTGACACTGCATTAGCGCAGCTCCCGTCGCGAACCTCATGAATGGGTTAATATAATATCCTAATCTATCTGTTTGATATCAATATTTGGGCATTGAACACGTTGAAATAGAAATGGGCTGTGAAATTGTATTGGGCTGCTTTAAATTGCCACTACCAGTTATGAGTTTTCATGAGTTTGTGTCAACAATAGTGTATTTGACCAAAAACAGAACATCACATTGACAGTTTATATGTAGACAAACAAACAGTTTAAATGAGGATGGTATATGGCAAGCAACAACAATCATTTTCTCTAGAAATGTTACCACAAGTGTCAATGCTGATATAGGGTAACATGAGTTCTGAGTCTTCTGAGTCTTTTGGAGGAGCATGCACAATTGCGGAACGATATATACTAGCAGCAGTTTCCAACTGCCCACAATGAAAACTGTATAGGTTAAAAGTTTTAGTAACATAGATAGGATAGGATAATTTATATACAATACACACCTGAATTATACAATGGCAGTAACACATAATAAGGTAATGCGCTATATTGTTGTGGGGGGAGCCTAGCCATATCGTGCTGTCTTCCAGCTACCCCATAACGCAACGCTAGTGTAATTATAGATCCAAGCAACGTTGACTACATTTGTTGAGAAACTATAGTTCAACTTAACTAGTTGAGTAAACTTTCTACTCATATTTGTAAGCGAAATCGATTATTGTGGAATTGTTCGGGTGCGTAAAACTGTACTGATAGTTTTCAGGCGCTATGTCAACTGGAGGCATGTAAACGTCTACTAACATAGCCGAACAATTCAAGCAAATCGACCATACCACTCCATAGAAAACATCATTCGAACTCCGCTCAATTGTAAATATTTACTTCTCGATTCGAGACGCAACAATCAGCAATAAACTAATGAAAACGAGTTGGCCACCGAGAGTCATTGCATTTAATTAACCCTTTACCCAACAGTACGGCCCTGTGCCAATGCATTCTCTTATATATGCGAGTCGACCATAGGTCGCCTCGCATATATAAGAGAATGCATTGGCTTAATACATTAAACATTATAAAATTGTTAAAGAATGTAAGAAAAAATGGTAAAAAGTGTTAAAAAAAGATTTTTTTTAGGCCAATGCATTCTCTTATATATGCGAGACGACCTATGGTCGACTCGCATATATAAGAGAATGCATTGGCACAGGGCATAGCTGTAACTATCACAATGTGGTCAAGGAGCCGGTTCTAATGATATCCATATTTGTATGGTTCTATTGAGACAGACCGAATATATTTTAGGCTGTTGAAGCTTTATTTGGCCGGTTTTGGCCGTTTTGTTGGGTAAAGGGTTAATATATAAGAATGACGGCGTGTGTCGTAAATTTGAATTTAAAATTTATAAAAATAACTACTTTGAGCAAGTTTATTCTTCATTTCTATTATGATTACCCTACCGGAGTGTTTCACATCACTTTAACAACAGATTGACTGTACACAGCAGTTGTGAAAATCTTGATTAACTTAGACAAATTTGAAAAAAAATGTAGCTGACGCTGAGTTATCATCGGTTTTCTAAGACAGGAAAAGGTGCATGGCAGCATGAGGAGAGTTGGCCAGGAATATGTTTTGCGAGTACAAATGTATTTATTCGCAAAACTGAACCGGATAATATATATTCAGAATAAGCGACCTAATTGGAAATATCGGGAAATTAATGAAATTCCCGATGGAGTATCCGATAATGGTCTGGTGAAAGATTTGATATTAGGCTGTTGTATCAATTGATTCATCTCTGGAATCAGTCTGGCTTATATGTGTCCACGATATTAGAACATCTGCTTCGAAATTTGTACTCTTTAAAGCGGTCATTTGTATACACGGGGCATGACATGCATGGTCGTTCATTTGATTCGAACTCTCTTGAGGCCTATACACATGTATATATACTAGAATACAGAAACGCGGTCCGATATATGCACTCAACGCAAAACAATTTAAAATTATTGGTAGGGTGATCAAATATAGAATGGAGAATAATCTTGCTCAAAATAGTTATATTTTACAAATGTTGTATACAAATTGACAACAAAATGTCCTTTGTTACGTTCTGGTGTTCGGGTGCATGTCAAATTCGTATTTATATTAGAAATGGAATGGCTAATAGTATGCTTCTCTTGTCACGGCATGGCGGCGTGGGAACTCTTTATTTCAATAAGAAATGTATTTACCCCCCCCCCCCCCGCCTCAGCATATGTGCACGCATAGGCGTAGCCAGTTTGTTCTAAGGCGGATTCGTCAGTTGATATAGCAGCGACATCATTGATGCGGGGAGCCCAGTCGATGGGTTGATATCATGGACGCCTCACACACCAACAACTTCAGAATTCGTGATGACGAACATTATGAATAATTAACTTTCAATTCCCTTATATATGGTATAATCGAACCACTGCTCTGGTAGTTCGTGTGCGACATAATGGATATACTATGCAAGTATTCTCCTAGTGGATTAATGCCAATAGTTTAGTACGAAAGTTTCTGGTCCTCTGGACGCCTACCAATTCACAACAATAATTAAAATAGCACCCATTTCCAACGATGATTGAACGTTCGACTCTACAACCCATGCACTTCCACGACACAATCAACATCTTTACTTATATGCACACTCAACTTGATGACAAATTGATGCCAATAGTTTAGTACGAAAGTTTTTGGTCCTCTGGACGCCTACCAATTCTTCAGTTCGAGGGTATTCGGGGCACAACAGTAATTAAAATAGCATCAATTTCCAACGATGGTTGAACGTTCGACCCTACAACCCATGTACTTCCACGACACAATCAACACCTTTACTTATATGCACACTCAACCTAATGACAAACTAATTTTGCGTCCTTTTCCAATGTTATGGTATATAACGCATGGAAGTTTCATCTATACAGTAGCAAAGCAAGTGTGGGTTTGTGTGCGACGTCATATGACGTCATTTCGACAAACGTCATAAGAAATAGTGTATACTTGAGTGGAAATACGGCGTTGAAAGTTGGTGAGTCATCTTCTACGGCACAATGTAGGCAGTGGTCCATATTTGGGCTACGTTGGACGCATGGTTGAAAAGTTATAAACACACCAAAAAGCGTGACCGAGTTATACACACACAGACATACACACAGACAGACGGGTTTTTATATATATACTAGGGGGTTGCCCGTCACAAAATGACGGGTATACAAATGTTCTTTGTTACTTTCTAGTGTCCGCAGAACACTTTATTTCACTAAAACTGTATTTCTACACACACCCACCCCACATATACGCATGCACACATTGAACGAAACAAAATCAGCATATTACTTTAAATATTACTATATACTAACTGAAAGTAAAGGGGGCTTGCGGCACATTTTGATCTTAAACGGACCCCCTTGGGAGCCTGCATTCAGCTTGCAGCCTAAGGATCACAGGCCCATTTGTGGGAACAATTTATTTTAAATAAAACTGTATTTTCTACCCCCCCCCCACTCTCTCCAACCCACATATACATGTATATGAAAGATTAAAAGAGCATCAATTAGCGTCGGCAGTATTGTTTACACTGCATTGGTCCCGGCCCGGAAATGTTGTTTTTCTAACCGAGTTCCGGCGAATCTGATGAACGGTATACCCACGGAACCACTGACGGGAGGTCAGTCTGTGTCCATTCGCCATCTTCCGCACAACTTTCATAACAAAGACAGCATTCTTTACTTATGTTCACACCGAACTGGCAAATTAAAATACCATATTAGCACCCATTCCCAACGATGGTAGAGCGTTCGAGTTACTTCTATTCACACTCAACCTGAACTGACAATATATACATATATACAAATTTATGTTGCAGCTTATGTATGTTCGTGCAGTGTGGACAACGAGTGTGTCAAAGAGATACTCTGCCCGAGTCATGCTGAGATTGCAGAATGCAACCATATGGAAAATAAATGCATGTGCAGAGGTATGTTGTCAAAATCGTTAAAGAATGTAAGAAACAATGATAAAAAATGATTAAAAAATGTTAAAGAATGTATGAAAAAAATGATTTAAAAAATATGATGAAATTGCTATAATAGCGTGACCTCTTTTCATTGTTCATGCACGAAGCGATAATTAATCGCTCACTCATTATCCCGAACAGCGAATACAATATTTTTCGGCTAATGTGCTTTGCACTAAACTCTGAAAAATTATTATTATGAAGATGAATATATATATAATTGGAAGTCAGCTAATAGACAAATTCGTATAAAATATAGTGCTCACGTCTCATCCGATTTGGCGTATTTAAACCACACGATTAGATTCCTCGTATCATGGAGCAGAATATGAATCCATTTGGTGGAAATCGGCACTAACATTTTTTGTTTATCATGTTTGGTGTCCCTGTCCCACTCGTTGTAGACATGACTCAAAGGCCCAACGTTTGACATCTTTAAACCACACAATCAGACTCCTGACATCATGGAGGTTATTATGTATAAGTTTTGTGGTAATCGGTGACTAATCAAACTCTTATCAAATTGAGTGCCCCCATCTCCCATCCAAGCGGCCCCAATTTGGCGTTTTTAAATCCCACGATTAGAATCCTTGTATCATGGAGAAGAATGTGTATCAATTTGGAGGAAATCGGCGTTAAAATTTATTTCAATTTTGGTGACCATCTCCCTTTCCATGCACCCCTGACTCGAACGGCACAACTGTATGTTCAATTTGGTGGAAATCGGCGCTAAAAATATTTATATAAATTTTGGTTACCCTCTCCCCTTCCATGCACCCCTGACTCGAACGGCACAACTTTTGACATCTTTAAACCACACTAGTAGATTCCACATATCATGGTGGTAATTATATATAAGTTTGGTGGAAATCGGCGACAAAAACAATGCTCCCTTTTCTGCCCCTCACGGCGTCACTTTAGCAAATTCAAACGCACACCGTTATCTTCTTCGTAAAAAGTTACCCATGTTAGACCCTTTTGTTTCCATCTAGATGGTCCCCCGTGAAATTCTATAGAGCACAGAGACAAACAGATATTCGCAAATATAGATATAGATATACGATGCAGCATGTTGCCACTTCGATGTGACTATGCTAATCAACAATTCAATTTAGTTCCTCTTTTTTCCATTTCAGATGAGCACGGCAATCACCGTGAGTATACCGTATGATCAAAAATAGAGGATCTCTAATGTGTCGCAATATTATATGCGAAATGTATTAACCGATTGCACTAAATTCGATTCGAGTCGAGCTTTGACGAGGCACGAATCGAGTTTAGTGCACAAGGTTAATACATTTCGTATAGAATTGCGACGAATGTTAGATCCATTATATCACATAATCAATCACATTTTAGCAAGGGAAAACGATATCGAAACGACTAGGGTTTCACAAAATTAATATTTATTTCCTTATCACGACCAAAGAGGAAGTAAAGACACCTTCAAGAAAAAATATATTTCCATTTTAAATTTGTCTTTTTATATTGACAAAAGTGTTCAACCACGCTTATCAACCATGTTCAACCCAATGCCACAACTAAATAACCCAACACAAATTGAATATCATAATTATATTCTAATTAATAATACTAAAGTTCCAGCAGTGCTGTCGATATCATTGCGCTAAGCTCTTACTTCACAGCGCGTGCCGATAATACACGTGTTTCTTACTAAACATATGAGGCCGGGTTTAGGGGCTAACTATGTGATAAAGAAGGCTTAATAGTTGCCAAATGATGTAAATGGCAACGAGAAAAATATCAGGGTTTATTGTGTAACGATTGACTTACTAAAATATATCTAGATACATTATCGTCGGTGGATGTCAAAAGACAAAAAGAGTTATTATAATTTGAGTATTTCCAATGAACACGGCACCACCGAATATCTTCACAATTATACACCTACGAAATGAGTCATCTTGATGTAGTTCTTAGTCTACTAAGAAAATGTCTCACTTTTGGAACATCTAATCACGAAGATCGACTCATTTGTACAATTATACTCGTTAGAAAGTAATTATTATAAAGCTTAAAATTGGTTGTGTCAAATTTGTCGTTAATAATTTTACCTACTTGTGATTAATTTTACCAGTCTTAATTTAATTCTGAAATTTTATGACATAAGTTTTAATTTGGAGAGATCTTTAGTGAACTGTATAGTCCGCTTCGTGGCCGACATAATCTTGGTACCGCAATTGAATCAAGCCTTCTTGTGATTTTTGCGCTATCCCCGTGCATGTACCCTATGCTTATTCAAAATTTCACTTATTTGCAAATAAAGATGGATAACTCTAAAATCAAGTGGTAATAATAACCACTTGATTTTAGAGTTATCCATCTTTATCTGCAAAACCGTCCGTTTGACCTCGTGCTTCTGGGCCAAATACAATTGAAATAATAAACTTCAAAAATCGATATCTGATCACTCTGAGCTTTGATGGATAGGTTCCTCGACTCGAATCAAATATTTTTTACTCCCGAAGCCAAATAAATAGTAATTTAGGAGCGTCTGATCGGATTCAGTACCTTTAAGAACCCTCACGATATTTAATATTTCATTATCATTCTATTCCATTGTTCTCAAAGACAACCCAACCGGACATCATCCAGGAGGAGGCAACGGCGGGCAAAGTAAGTACATGTTAACCCACTTAATACACTGTATGTGATTCTTTCGCATTCCGGTTTAGATGATAAGTTATATGCACATTGAGGTATCACAAGTAGGTATTTAGGTATATATGTTCAAACAATAAATAAATAAAAACAACAACAACAACAACAACAACAAATAATCAAACAAACAAACAAAACGCTGATGTTCGATTTATATGTGGTAAAAGTTTCAACCAACACTCAAATTTCTTTGAAAGTGTTTCTCGAAGCTTAGAGATAAGTCAATTTCATACATGTATGTAATGAATATTCATTACATTAAAAAACTTCCGAACAAGCCAGCAGAATAAGCCAGCATACAAATTGCATGTTGTAAATGTAGTAGAACGTGTTTTACTCTGAAATCTGTTTGCTGGTTGGTCTATTGACAAATGGGTTATATACCCGATGTGTTATACCCAATTGATAGCAGTGACGACACAGGTCATCGACCTAATAAGTGTGATTATAACATAATTAGGCAATCTTTTTAAACGATATTTCCGAGGCATGTTATTGGGCTAACTTGCTGTGCTGCGTGATACAATCTTCAGACTGTTGACACATTTCACTGTTTTCCGATAAAAATCAGAGTTATTTGCGCTCATTGTGTGAAAATAAATGTGGAAAATCTATATATATTAGAAACGATGTAATTTGGCTTCCTTTGATGCCCCAAAATTACCGGTTTTTCATCACAATTATTGTGATAGTTATAATATCAATAGAGACATCATGATCTGAAATCTTTTATAGAACTAATTGGCTGTGGAAACACGTACCTCAGTAGCATAGTAGGTGTGTCATCTTATTATGGTGGAGTTTACTGACAATTGGGCATCATAATTACTATATGCCATATAGCTAGCCATGTTGCCCGTTGAGTATCCGCACAATGAGTCGACAGGACCAATTAACCCATTGTGTTTCACCAAGGTTGATCTCTACTCATTACGTATAGATAGATGAACTCAATACATATTTATCTACTTATACATTAAGTTTGACTCACTTATATTTGCTGAGAAATTACACGATGGGAGATTTGTTCTTAGTAAGAGCAATCATGATTGTTGGCAGAAAGAGGTTATTCATAAAGTTACCAAGTGGACTTGCATTTTAGCATGAAAAATATAACACTGCCTGTTGAGTAAAGATCAACAGCGACATGACCGGCATGTTGACAAATCATTAAGAGATCAACCGCGACGCTGGTAGAGCTTGGTAGACTAATTGTGCGAATTCGAAGCGGCAACATGGCTAGCTATGGCATAGTAATTATGATGACAAATTGTCACCAAACTCCACCATAATAAGATGGCATACCTATATGCCATCACTCTGTGTGTCCGCAGCCATTGAGGTGGGAGCATATTTACAGTTTACCAGAGCTCCGTTCTTGTGACATTGCTATGTATCCTTGCACGCGCCGTCATATTTCATGTATATTTCTATGCAATTACTTGAGGTCTGCGAATAAAACATTGATACCGTGTGCGACTCATCGAATTTGGGCATTCCCAGTTCATGTGTAAACACTATACATTAGTATGCACGCAATAACACTATTGAAACATAACACAGCAGCGGCATGTTGTGTTTTTTTTTAACCGGTTCTATACTAAATACTCACTGATGAGTAATTATCCCGAATGAAATGTTCACATACTAAGTTCAACAAACGCGACCATATTAAACATTATATGAACATTTCCTTGCAATAAATACAATTACTTCTGTACATGTATTATCTGTCTTCTGCCTATTTTTCATAAACTTGGCATCCCTTCAGGTGAATAATAGACTATTCCAATGTATACGTTTATAACAGAGCGAGAAAATCCATTTAGTATAGAAAGGGTTAATGCCAGCAAAACCAGCCATCAGAACAACTCTTAGGGTGCCATTACACGTTAAGTTTGCTTGATTAGGGTACGTTCATACACTGGCAAGTTTGCACGGATTTTTTTAATATACAACACATTGGTGCCAGAATATAAACGGCAACATGCATATACGATGCATATTTACCAACGGTAACGACATGAGAAGCAAATTTTCGGTAGTTCCACATGTAACGGTGCTACGAACACATTACATTGAAGGGGCATTGTACACTAAATCCGGCCATTTATGGGACCATCTCCTTTTATACTCAACAGAATATATGCAACAAATGAATGAATTTGAGCCATGGATGAGTGCAAAATACAATTGTATGCTCTATGAATAATGCAAATTACATGGTAATTATAATGAAAATGAATTTATGACTCCAGCCATAAATTCATTTTCACTATAATTACCATGTTGTTTGCATCGTTCATATAGCACATGAGCGTATTATTCACTCATCCATGGCTCAAATTCATTCATTTGTTGCATATATTATGTTGAGTATAAAAGGAGATGGTCCCATAAATGGCTGATTTTAGTGCACAGTACCCTTTAAATTACCTGTGAAATTGATTCTTGCGAGATAATTGCATGCTATTTACTGACAAATATCGATAGCATCGATACTATAGTGCAATTACATAGTTTTTACTTCTCATGTACAGTAATGCCCTAAGTAATCGACCTCTTAACCACAGCAGAATTATGGGTAACCTTTCAGGATTTAGTCGGAAATATGGCTTGTTGCCATTCATCGGAAAGCTCTCGGTGAGAGCTTTCCGATGAATGGCAACAAGCCATATTTCCGACTAAATCCTGAACAGTTACCCATAATTCTGCTTTGGTTAAGAGGTCGATTACTTAGGGCATTACTGTAGTTAGCTGTGGTACATATGCATTTTATTAAAAAAATAGCATTCGGTCTCTGGCTCATTGTAGCTTTCTATACCTGGCAAATTTGCAACTGTATGAACGTGCCTTAAGGGTACGTGCATACGCTGGCACGTTTGCGCGGTATGTTCTGCAAGGCATTTCATCATAGAAAACAACATGGTGCCATAATTTGAAAGTAAACGTGCATATAATATGCATCTTTACCAAAGTGAACCACATGAGAAGTAACATTTCTGTAATTCCACTTGTAACGGTGCTACTGACATTTGCCTTCAAATACCTGTATGATTGATTCTTGCGAGATAATTGAAGGTTATTTACAGGCAAGTTCCGGTAGCATGTCTACTGGTGGAACTACGGGAATTTTTACTTCGGTAGGTGCGATACAGATGCACTTTATATGCTTGTTTCCATTCATTTTTCTGGCACCATATCGTTTTCTACGACGAAATGCCTGCAAACCATACCGTGCAAACCTGCCAGTGTGTGAACGTACCCTAAGCAAGCTGACGAGGCGTGCTGCATCGTGTAATACCATGCCATTTCATACAGCTCAGCATTATTAATCACACAAAGAACGAGCTGTTGGGAAAGGGACCGAGCCGGTTTTGCATACATCAAGGAACCCTCATTAATGTCAGGTAGCAATTAAATAACATAATTCCTCTTGCTACCTGCTAAAAACAACACGTGCAGTTCACAATATTGGAGTCGAGTTAGTAAATATAATGTTATTTATTTAAAGGCACGGGAGGCCTTAGACGTCGAAAAATATTCATATTTGTTCCAATCACTGTAAACAGAAAAACATTAAAACGCATACAGTTTCGTTCATATATACCATGACCATCGCGTAAACAGCATGCTATTATAAAGACCTACAATATTGTACCTAAGCAAGAGCCTGATTGTGTTACAGAAGACAGCACAGTGTTACTAGCTAATCACACACAAATTATATAAACGCTCTTTATTAGTTCCATATCAGGAATTCAGCAACAAAGAACGCTCTTTATGTTTACCATCATAATATAAACAAACACCAGGGAAGTAACTTTTTATGCTTTTGTTTACATAACAATGATCAAACATATGACAATAACATACTGTTTATGCGATATTTCTTATTTATATATGGACAAAGTCTGTCTACATTTTAATATTCTTACTGTTTGTGGCGGTTTTTGACCGGTGGAAATATTTTCACAGCATACCCACCGCCAAGGCCTCCCGTACCTTTAATTACAATTGACAATTTGTGAAATATTTCATGATAAAACCGTGCTTTAACAAGTTTGTTGGGTGGTGTAATGTAAACATCCAGCATCACCCCCTGAGGTTACCATTTGGAGCTTAACCCTTTACCCAACAAACCGGCCAAAACCGGCCAAATAAAGCTTCAACAGCCTAAAATATCTTCGGTCTGTCTCAATAGAACCATACAAATATGGATATCATTGGAACCAGCTCCTTGACCACATTTTGATAGTTACAGTTATGCCCTGTGCCAATGCATTCTCTTATATATGCGAGTCGACCATAGGTCGCCTCGCATATATAAGAGAATGCATTGGCCTAAAAAAATCTTTTTTTTAACACTTTTTACCATTTTTTCTTACATTCTTTATAACAATTTTATAATTTTTAATGTGTTAAGCCAATGCATTCTCTTATATATGCGAGGCGACCTATGGTCGACTCGCATATATAAGAGAATGCATTGGCACAGGACCGTTCTGTTGGGTAAAGGGTTAATACAGCAAGCTTAATCGTGTAATGGCACCTTAACATAAATTTCAAACTCTTCCAGAGAGAGCAGATAGTTTCTCGTGCTCAGATGATTCATCGTGTTCCGATGATTTATGCCCAAGCTCAGAGAGAGAAGTTGTCTGCGACGTACCAAATACCACGTGCATGTGCAAGGGTAAGTGCAGTCGATAGCTTATCAATCACCATCTGTATATTATTGATTATAGAGTCGCGATTATTTACGTAGACTATTTACACACATTCCTTGAGTGACAAGCTGACAATTGTCTTGTATATAATATGCATCTTGTAACATCAGTTTTAAGAAATCCCTACTTTAACTAGGAGCGCCCCCACATTGAGCGGGTTGAAATAAATAGACAACCTGTACGCTACTCAGACCAGTTGACTGTTGTGTTTATCAATATTTTCTTTACCAGTTTGTTACGATCCAGACCACAATGAAACCAACGGTTAGACGTTCTTAAAGCTACAGTATTACCAGCCATTTCTGTTAAAATAACTCACAAGGATGCCGAATTACGCAAACATTGACGTCATGACACAGTGCTGAGAGTAGGATAACATCTTGAGAGTAGGATAACATCTTGAGAGTAGGATAACATCTTGAGAGTAGGATAACATCTTGAGAGTAGGATAACATCTTGAGAGTAGGATAACATCTTGAGAGTAGGATAACATCTTGAGAGTAGGATAACATCTTGAGAGTAGGATAACATATTGAGAGTAGGATAACATATTGAGAGTAGCATAACATCTTGAGAGTAGGATAACATCTTGAGAGTAGGATAACATCTTGAGAGTAGGATAACATCTTGAGAGTAGGATAACATATTGAGAGTAGGATAACATCTTGAGAGTAGGATAACATCTTGAGAGTAGGATAACATCTTGAGAGTAGGATAACATCTTGAGAATAGGATAACATCTTGAGAGTAGGATAACACGTTCGGTCATCTGGGATTTTTGACGTAAAATGTCGATGAAAATATGAAAATATAAATATATAACCTAGAATATTGAGTTTCCATGTATAAACTATCGTTATGTCCACGCTTCAACTACATGGATTTGTGTTTGTGTACATGTAGGTCCAGTCTTTGTAAACATACACTCAGATTTATACTAATTTTCCTGTTAATGTACTATGATGCATGTGGGTCCTGATGAATTGCTATAATATGTTAATAAATAGTACCGTTATATTTTTTAATTGATCTTTTCGCGGTTTTCCCATCATTTCTCTTTATATTGAAACCCGATGATTTATTAAGTCAATCCTGCGCGAGTCCAAATGCGCCCAAAACATTACGCGTTAGTCTTTCCAAACCCAATGACGTATCGATGTTGTTATGAGCCTGCAGTTATTAGCTGCTGCGCATTCACCGAGAAATAATTGCAACTAGCCACGTGGGCGCCGACCAATCGGAATGCTGGATTTAGTGATGATCATACTTAGTATGTAAATATATGTTCTTGAATGTTTCATACACACATTGTTTTTTCTTAAATCGCTCGGATTAGCCAACCACCGCGAAAATGACAACTTTAGAAAAAATAACGGTACTTTTTCGTAACGGCATCAGTTTGCCCTGCCCGCACCATAGCAATTCAGCAAGACCACCAGCATCATGTCATATTAGCAGGACCACTTGACCAGGGGTAAGTAAGATATTGACATATCACCCACATGCTATTTTATCGTAATACATTCCCTTTTGTTTGGTATATAACTTGTCCACACTTTTTAGACATATATCTTGCTGGATTGTTTTTAATGTCTCCCACCCCTAACCAAATGCGACCGAAAACACCTTTGGACTTTGTGAGAAATGATGGCAATTTCCATATTTAGCACACAGATCCCGAAGCGAGCTTTTGGTGTGTCATGCGGAAGAACCACCTGCACACAATACCAACTTATATACGAATACAAACATTCTATACATATATTGTCCAGTTGAGCCATATTTATCGTATGTTTTACTTGACTATAATGCCCGAATCCAACCCTGTTCGAAGCAAGGACTGTCCAGGCACCAGTAATTATTGTTAGGGTACGTTCATACACTGGCAAATTTGCACGCTATGTTTTGCAGACATTTCGTCATAGAAAACCACATGGTGCCAGAATATGAACGGAAACATGCAAATAACATGTTATTACCATAGCTAATAACACGAGCAGTAACATATATGTAGGTCCACTGACTCCACTTGTAACGGTGATACTGGCATTTGCCTTCAAATACCTGTATGATTGAATCTTGTTAGATGATTACATACTATTTACAGGCAAATTTCCGTAGCATCGCTACAGGTGAACCTACAGATATGTTACTTCTCACGTAGTTAGCTGTGGTCCAGATGCATTTTATATGCATGTTTCCGTTCATATGCTAGCGTCATATAGTTTTCTACGACGAAATGCCTGCAAACTACACCGTGCAAACTTGCCAGTGTATGAACGTACCCTTAGTGGTCTCGTTATAGAGGTTACAAGGCGCATGGGGTTTTTGCACTTTGCAGTGCAAACTTGCTGGGGTATGAACGTCCACTAAGGGTACGTTCATACGCTGGCAGGTTTATACGGTATGTTTTTACGGGCATTTCGTCATAGAAAACCACATGGTGCCAGAATATGAAGAAAACATGCACATAACATGTACCAACGCGAAAGACATGAAAAGTAACATTTATCTTGTTCCACTTGTAACAGTGCTACTGGAATTTGCCTTTGAATACGTGCGAGATAATTGCACCTGTATTCATGCGAGATAATTGCATGATATTTACAGGCAAATTCCGTCGCATCGTTAATAGTGGAACTGCAGAGATTTTACTTCGCACGTAGATAGCTGAGGCACAGATGCACTTTATGTGCTTGTTTCCGTTCATATTATGGCACCATATCGTTTTCTACAACAAAATGCCTGCAAACCAGACCGTGCAAACTTGCCAGTGTATGAACGTACCCCAAACACTGCATAAGGTATATTGAATCAATGTTTTGGTCTCCTTGCGGCTTGTGTCATTTATTATCTTCGTCCATTTTCTTAAATTTCAGATGTGCACGGAAACCGTAAGTTATGCATCATATTAATATTATCATTTAGAAAATACGTGTTCCATATGCTATTATGCCAATATGGTGTTATCGTGTGATCAATGGTAATCTCGTGACACCATAGTTGCGCAACCACTATCCTTGATTTAAATAATGAATATAGTGGGTGTGTGCGTGTTATTGGAGGATATGGCGCTGTGGTCTTTGTGGCACAATGCGTGAACAATAAATGTGCACAAAGGACCACACCGCCGTATCCCACTATAACACACCCCACTACATTCATTACTTATAATATAGGTTCTTGATGATTTATTCCAATAAAACAGGCGAGTATATTCTTATTTATTTTCACAAAATAAGCCGGCAATTTGAGACTAGCACACGCAGCACATTAAGTCAGCACAATATAATATGTCCAAGCACTTAGCAACGATAACGATATAAATAACTGACTCGAGATGCAATTCGGCTGAACTTTGAAAAGCAAGACCAATTATTCTGCTGACCGCTTTAAGACAATATGTCAGAACAATTTGTGACGCTGTGTTAGTATTACGGGTATAAAATCGCAAGCCAAGATAATTCGAAACTCATAAAAAATATCCACGAAAAATCGACCATCGAATTGAGTTGAGAATAATTTCATTGACTCGGATTCCAATACCCCAATGAAATGTCGTAGCATTTCTTAACAATTTGCAAGCCCATGCACCAGCAACCTAAATTATGTGCCTTATTCCTTATCCCTCAGTCCATACTCGACACATTCGGATAATGCCAGGGAATGACTCCAGAATTCTGCATAGATACACCAACCAAACATTATAGGTTTCAAGTTTCAAAAAGGGGATCGAGAAGCGATTGGAACGCTGTTCGGTCGGGAAGATATCGGAATGTTGGTTGATGAATGACATCAAATTCGTCCATTAACTTTGAGACCGAAATAATTTTGCCAGCTATAATGGTCAATTTTCAAAAAGGAAAATATCGGGATTTATGTGAAATGATTTGATTTAACATATTTTTATTAGTATAATGCACACATAATAATACATAACATAGAAGGGGTTGGAGGACATGTTCTTTGAAACTTAGGTGGACCTCCGCTCCCTGCAGATCATACATGAAACGTAAATATAACAATTTATTTTGGATTTATATCAGGTTTTGGTAGGACGGGTAGAATATATATATATTGTGAGTGCGTGAGTATAAGATATTACATGGGGTGTTAATAATTATAAATCAGTTGTGTGATGGGGGTAATAAGTATAATTATACATACGTATGATTAGTATGCAAACTGGCAGCATATATATGTATAAGGTGGGGAAAAGCGATAGTTGGTGTGTTTGGGGAATGGTAAATAGAAAGGGGTCGTTTAAGTAAGTAACATAACAGGGTATTGAGGCAGCGAGTACATTTATGGTACAGAGTTCAGATTTTGTGGGTTTACAGGAGCTCATTCGTTGCACGTCGCCCGGAAATGTTTTATGAATTTTAAAGCTGTATCTGTTAGAATGCAATTCTCGTTGGCGGTTAAAGTCATATCTCCTTTTAGAAGCGCATTGTACATGTAGGAAGCGACTCGAAAGGATCTCATAACATGTGACAGTTCTATGCGGTGTTGTGAATAAAGGGTGCAATACATGAAAATGTGGTCTGCATCTTCTTCCACAGGGCTTCCACAAGTACACATGGGGTTGTCACCAATGTGATTTTCAATTTTGTCATGATTCAGAAATGATTCCGGGAACATTCTCAGTGATGTAAACTGACACTTTTATTTGTATTTCTTTCCAGACCATCATTCACCACATAACCCAAACCAACATCATTCAAGTTAGTTCCCATGCAAGACAGCAGACGCATTGATTGTACCCACACTGGTGACAACATAAAGACACTGTTCTGTCATGGTTTCATGATGGCGAGAAAATAATAAATTGAAGCAAAATCTACGATGATGTTGTTGTTCGATTGATCTTGATACTCCCAATTGTGTCCCGCGCGAAACCAAATTGCCTGACATGGTTACAAGGTCATTCTGTGAATCGTATTTTGGGATCGTAGTGTACTATCCGCGCTCACAAACAAGTTCTAACTTGACTGTTACGATATGTTTGGAATAGAAATTCAAAATAGAAAACAAAAAATAAAATAAGTAATAACGTTACATATATAGACAGCTTGTCGATTCAGACGTACTTTGCCAATTTTACAATATCTCATATATATTTTGAAGACCTCTGTATGTCTGTCTGTATGTGCTTTATAGAATCGAAAACGGGTTGACCGATCGAGACCAAACTTCCTATCCAAAGGTAAAATCGCACGGGAATCGTCGACGTCGCATTTTGGAGAAGCCCAGAGCACTACTTATTGCGGCCGATAACCTATAGCTAATTAATAAAAGAGAATATATCGGCCTAAGAATATTTACCTTGACCTTGTAAGCCAGTGTATTATATTACATATCCGAAACTCCCTATGTGAGACTCGCATATATGAGATAATTTAACGATATTTAATGCTGCACCAGCGCGTCTGTCTCTCGTTATGATTAAGGATAAACAAATGAACTAATCTACATGTAGTTTCGTACCACAATGTAACCATGGTGCACCAGATTACGTTACGGACATGCCCCTCCTGCTTCAAGAATACACGCTGGCCGCATGAGTTCCAAAATTGGGCAATCTCTGAGATTAGATATGACAGGTGTTGTTTTTGGGCTGACTTTTTTATACAGTGCCATCACCTGAGTGGTATTTCTTATACGTTTTACGACGTTGTATGAACTGGGGGTGTTAATTGCTCGTTATTTCGTTAAATCAACGTTTTAACATTTCATTTCATTTGGTAAACACTTGTATGATGATATTGTAATCGCACTCGGATGGTACTTTAATGACATAACGGACAACTACAATATAGTTACTTCTATGGACACAGCCAAGAAGAAAATTGGAGCTTTCCACAGAGGCCACACCCACAGCGTAGTCCCGCCCACTGGCAATTTATTAGAATATATTCGACCAATCAGATGCCTAGCCGGCCGCTGGCTGCGGAGATTTTTCGACGCCATCTTTCTTCACCCTAATTTTGATATCCATGCATACATTCAGTGTTAAGTTGTTCAAACAACTGTTTTGTTGTCAAATCATAATATACTGAGATTTATATTTGCGGCATGATTTTATAAATTTATCCGTGATTATAACAATTTTTTTCGTTTGGCATGACACTTGTCATAATTTTCACATTTAATGGCAAAACGAATGTATGTTCTCTGGTTTCGATATATTATAGTTCAGTGATCTGTCTGTCTGTTCTGGTCTGTGTGCAATTTTTTTTCCAGAGCCCTTGATCGATTTTAATCAAATTTGGTGTGGTGCCTCGGGGTACCACGGCAGATGTTATAACGAACTTAAATTTTAAATAAAAAAATTGAAACAAATAAAACAAATTTAATTTTTTTTTCAAATTTTTGATTTTTTTAGCAAGAAGTTTCAATTTAAAAATCTAAAAAGAAAATTTTAAAATTAAATAAACAAAATATTTAATTAAGTAAACTAAAATTTAAATTAAAAAATTAAAACTAATTTTAAAGATTCAATCTAAAAATCTAAAAAGTAAATTTTCAAAAATTTAATTTAAATTTTTTTATTAATTTAAAAAACAAATTATTAATTTGTTTTTGTTCAACAGCAGATCAAAGTTCAATCTAAAAATAAAATAAAAAATTTAATCTAAATAATTTTTTTTAATTCAAACTGGTTAAAAGATCAAATTTGAACGAATCATATACATGAGTCTGTTTCAGCTACATGTAGTTAACATAAGGGCATAGTCTGACTTCGGAAGTCGATCTCGGGTAACAGACAATATATATGTGGATAAAGTATTTTTACCAGTGGGCGGACTCGTCCAAATTAACAAGTGGCTCGCAGCTAATTTTGGTTCTAACTGTAATGACATCAACGAATGTCTACACGAATTTTCACATAGTTAGATAATCTAAATTTTAGGACACTTGCCTTATTTAGTGTCGAAGTGGGTGAACATTCATAGGGAGCCATACAAATATAGGATACGGAGAATGCCGAAGCTTGTCGAGCGTGGCCGGATGTACCTGACCTCGAATGTGGAGCTGTTTGTTGGTCAGGATTCCAGACTAGAGTTATCCCAGCAACTCACCTCGGATACGCTGCTGCAACAACTGGATATGGAACCAAGACTTTGGCGTTAATTTTTCATAACCTTAAAAAATGCTGACGACATCACACCAAAGGGAAGTCGGTAGCCGATAGGTAGCGTACTGGTCTCTCGTGTTAGCGGACCGGGGACCGCAACCTGGTCAGGGCTTTCTTACAGAAAGAGTCAGATACCAAGTTTGTCAGGCTGAAACGTTTCATGAAACGAGATCACTGCATACAGATCCGAATGTAAAATGCCGACCCCCATTACAAATTGTGTCCAGGTATGTTGTCGTGGGTTCAGTACGCTGTCCGATCGGGCGCGGACATTAATGGCTGACCCGTGTAGACGCCTCGATGTTTGCACGTTAAAGAACGCTACTCGAGTCACCAAGTGGTTATAAAGTTACTCGGCCGTGGTAGCACGAGGACGAGATTGGCCATGCGCTAGCAAATATCGATACGTCAAAATGTCTGTGCGGGCCTGAATGCCGAAGACTGCACTTAGCATATTCTCTCCGGACAGCTGATTTCGCCTCACTAGACTTGACCTATAAACACACACGTACACGATTCAATTACTGTAACAATGGGTATTCATATACATGTATACGATCTCCCGCGTCCGTATGCACCATAATTTATAGTCATGTTTCTATTTACATAATTATGTGCCGGTATCGTTTTGTGATACCCAAAATGTATGAGCAGGTGGATGCACGCACCCGGTCCCACATATAGAGGCACCCCTGTCTTGAACTTCGATAGTGGAAACTTCACTAGTGATGTCCAGAGCAGTCTACCTTGCGGCAGTTTACAAAATGTCAAGATAAGAGTAACACAGGTATAGAATATACGTCTAGACTTCCTTGGATTAACCGATCTTTCCATATTCCCGTGTAAAAACTAATAAATTAACGCTTTTTATATGGGCGTCATATATTGACTCAGAAGTAATATCGCGTTGTGACATGTAAAACCCTCGGGTAGGACTCCAAGCTCGAATCCAACCTGCACCCCGGGCCAGTAATCCCAGTAAAATCAGTTGGGACTTATCAATGCCGTAAATAGAAGGAAATCCCAACACAAATGGGGGGGGGGGTGGGGGTGGCCGGCGGTCACCGAACATGCGGCCCCGGCCTGCACTCTGTGTTAGAAAACCCAAACACTAGATTATAGTTTTTCCAGTTGATACTTACGCCACCACACATAAACCAAGACCGAATGATGGATGGACAGACGGCCGGACAGATCAAAACCATAATGCGCACGCTCCGCTAGAAATTTGGGGTAAATTCTATGATTACATATTGATTTTGATATATAAATATATGTATGTCGCACGGGAGTTGGGGCGCCCGATAATATGTATATACTAGTATCCACTGGTAGTCAGACAATACACATCCATGTATTAGCATGTGTGTATATGGCCGCTTGGGTCCCAGATAATAATATTAACAATATGCTTAACGCATCGCATGTAAACCGCCAAACAACCGCCATTTGAATGAATGTGTTTGGTAATGAGAGAGAGTTTCGGAGAGTAAACAACACATAGCATTGTTGAAATCCACACACTATCCTGGCAAGGTTTTATTGTTTTAATGAGCCATCGGAGGTCCCGTTGTTTCCATCTTTTTGAAATATGCATATATGGCACTAAAAGAATTGAGAACCGTTTATATACAATATTATATGGGGAAAACCGAAGACAATAATATCAGTTCCAGGTGGGATATAAACAGTGGTGAAAAACCTACATATAATGCATAAAGTATTGTAAGGAAATATACATATATAACACATAGTGTAACGCTCTTTATAAATGGGTTCTTTTTATATTGTATATTTTTATTGTATTATATACAGAACCACACAGTAGGCCTATATTTCAAGGTACAGATTGTGTACAACCTCGTGATTTAGCCTAATGTTTGATTGTCAGCGTGGCTTGATAACATGGAGGAAACATAACATTTAATCATTTGGAAAAGGTTTACTACGATCATGCCGAAAATGGTATCTTAAAATGTTGGGAATCGATAAATAAATATAGCCGGGTCATCAAGGAGAGCATCTCTAGTTAAACGAACTTAAATCAGAACGTTTATTTGTGGTTTCGGTTCATTATGCTCCCGACCTTATGTGATCACTAGAGAAAGAACCGTGCAGCTCAAAATTACCAAGCTACACCCCAGCTAAAAACGGGCCAAATGTAACCTCGAAATCAAGCACACGTAGATTTTCAAACGATTGATCACACGCGATGGTGCACCAAAACACGTCGGTATTATCCTATTTGTTACGTGTATATACATATTATATATGTGAGTAGGTAATTGTTATTTAGTATTCCCTTGTTATATATGAATTGGATTTATCGTTAATCCGATATAATACCAAAATAGGTCGAGCATAGATATAAATATTACCGATAATAATGAATCGAGCTATAAAGTAAAATAATTTGAGTTACCTTAATCTGTTGATCTGAAAGGTCGAATTGTTTCCAAAGTCCAATGTATACATAATACGTAAATTGGTAATTAGGCCGCCACCATGCCCACCAAAATGGAAAATGATCTGAGTGTTTTCAGACAAAATGGAACCCAATACATCTAATGCAGAAGTTTGTTTGTGGGAATGACGTTGGCGAGTCATCAGTATGACGTAATTGGCACGCGACGCCTTAGTTAGGTGCTCGTTAACCCCTCTCGTCCCATCATGTCATACAAATAATCAAAGTTAGTTACCCCCCCCCTTGCCCATCATTTACGTGTTAAATTAAATATATTACTGCTGTATCCAGAACAAGGGTAGTGTTACTAGGACATGGATTGTTAAGTACATCAATATATTGTAGCACAAAGGTATGTCTAGGCAAAATAAGGAAAACCAAATAATAAAAAGCAGTCAAACTCAAAATTTAATATAACTAAATATAATTTAAGGGTTGTCCCTAAAAACTATAAGTTATTGTTAACTGTCAAACGTCGAATGGCCGAAAGACTCCTCTACAGCGGGTTGCCAGGAAGAACGAGTTCCATATCACAATAGTTTTGTGATACCCATAATATATGAGCAGGTGGATGCACGCACCCCGGTCCCACATATAGAGGCACCCCTGTCTTGAACTTCGATAGTGGAAACTTCACTAGTGATGTCCAGAGCAGTCTACCTTGCGGCAGTTTACAAAATGTCAAGATAAGAGTAACAGATATAGAATATACGTCTAGACTTCCTTGGATTAACCGATCTTTCCATATTCCCGTGTAAAAACTAATAAATTAACGCTTTTTATATGGGCGTCATATATTGACTCAGGAGTAATATCGCGATGTGACATGTAAAACCCTCGGGTAGGACTCCAAGCTCGAACCCAACCTGCACCCCGGGCCAGTAATCCCAGTAAAATCAGTTGGGACTTATCAATGCCGTACATAGAAGGAAATCCCAACACAAATGGGGGGGGGGTGTGGGGGTGGCCGGCCGTCACCGAACATGCGGCCACGGCCTGCACTCTGTGTTAGAAAACACTAGATTATAGTTTTTCAAGTTGATACTTAACTTACGCCACCACACATAAACCAAGACCGAATGATGGATGGACAGACGGACGGACAGATCAAAACCATAATGCTCACGCTCCGCTAGAAATTTGGGGTATATTCTATGATTACATATTGATTTTGATATCTAAATATATGTATGTCGCACGGGAGTTGGGGCGCCCGATAATATGTATATACTAGTATCCACTGGTAGTCAGACAATACACATCCATGTATTAGCATGCGTGTATATGGCCGCTTGGGTCCCAGATAATAATATTAGCAATATGCTTAACACATCGCATGTAAACCGCCAAACAACCGCCATTTGAATGAATGTGTTTGGTACTGTGGCTAAGTTTCGGAGAGTAAACAACACATAGCATTGTTGAAATCCACACACTATCCTGGCAAGGTTTTATTGTTTTAATGAGCCATCGGAGGTTCCGTTGTTTCCATCTTTTTGAAATATGCATATATGGCACTTAAAGAATTGAGAACCGTTTATATACAATATTATATGGGGAAAACTGAAGACAGTAATATCAGTTCCAGGTGGGATATAAACAGTGGGGAAAAACCTACATATAAGACATATAGTATTGGAAGGAAATATACATATATAACACATAGTGTAACGCTCTTTATACATGGGTTCTTTTTATATTGTATATTTTTATTGTATTATATACAGAACCACGCAGTAGGCCTATATTTCAAGATACAGATTGTGTACAACCTCGTGATTTAGCATAATGTTTGATTGTCAGCGTGGCTTGATAACATGGAGGAAACATAACATTTAATAATTTGGAAAAGGTTTACTACGATCATGCCGAAAATGGTATCTTAAAATGTTGGGAATCGATAAATAAATATAGCCGGGTCATCAAGGAGAGCATCTCTAGTTAAACGAACTTAAATCAGAACGTTTATTTGTGGTTTCGGTTCATTATGCTCCCGACCTTATGTGATCACTAGAGAAAGAACCGTGCAGCTCAAAATTACCAAGCTACACCCCAGCTAAAAACGGGCCAAATGTAACCTCGAAATCAAGCACACGTAGATTTTCAAACGATTGATCGCACGCGATGGTGCACCAAAACACGTCGGTATTATCCTATTTGTTACGTGTATATACATATTATATATGTGAGTAGGTAATTGTTATTTTGTATTCCCTTGTTATATATGAATTGGATTTATCGTTAATCCGATATAATACCAAAATATGTCGAGCATAGATATAAATATTACCGATAATAATGAATCGAGCTATAAAGTAAAATAAATTGAGTTACCTTAATCTGTTGATCTGAAAGGTCGAATTGTTTCCAACGTCCAATGTATACATAACACGTAAATTGGTAATTAGGCCGCCACCATGCCCACAAAAATGGAAAATGATCTGAGTGTTTTCAGACAAAATGGAACCCAATACATCTAATGCAGAAGTTTGTTTGTGGGAATGACGTTGGTGAGTCATCAGTATGACGTAATTGGCGCGCGACGCCTTAGTTAGGTGCTCGTTAACCCCTCTCGTCCCATCATGTCATACAAATAATCAAAGTAAGTTACCCCCCTTGCCCATCATTTACGGGTTAAATTAAATATATTACTGCTGTATCCAGAACAAGGGTAGTGTTACTAGGACATGGATTGTTAAGTACATCAATATATTGTAGCCCAAAGGTATGTCTAGGCAAAATAAGGAAAACCAAATAATAAAAAGCAGTCAAACTCAAAATTTAATATAACTAAATATAATTTAAGGGTTGTCCCTAAAAACTATAAGTTATTGTTAACTGTCAAACGTCGAATGGCCGAAAGACTCCTCTACAGCGGGTTGCCAGGAAGAACGAGTTCCATATCATAATAGTTTTGTGATACCCATAATATATGAGCAGGTGGATGCACGCACCACAGTCCCACATATAGAGGCACCCCTGTCTTGAACTTCGATAGTGGAAACTTCACTAGTGATGTCCAGAGCAGTCTACCTTGCGGCAGTTTACAAAATGTCAAGATAAGAGTAACACAGGTATAGAATATACATCTAGACTTCCTTGGATTAACCGATCTTTCCATATTTCCGTGTAAAAACTAATAAATTAACGCTTTTTATATGGGCGTCATATATTGACTCAGAAGTAATATCGCGATGTGACATGTAAAACCCTCGGGTAGGACTCCAAGCTCGAACCCAACCTGCACCCCGGGCCAGTAATCCCAGTAAAATCAGTTGGGACTTATCAATGCCGTACATAGAAGGAAATCCCAACACAAATGGGGGGGGTGGCCGGCCGTCACCGAACATGCGGCCCCGGTCTGCACTCTGTGTTAGAAAACACTAGATTATAGTTTTTCCAGTTGATACTTAACTTACGCCACCACACATAAACCAAGACCGAATGATGGATGGACCGACGGACGGACAGATCAAAACCATAATGCTCACGCTCCGCTAGAAATTTGGGGTATATTCTATGATTACATATTGATTTTGATATCTAAATATATGTATGTCGCACGGGAGTTGGGGCGCCCGATAATATGTATATACTAGTATCCACTGGTAGTCAGACAATACACATCCATGTATTAGCATGCGTGTATATGGCCGCTTGGGTCCCAGATAATAAAATTAACAATATGCTTAACACATCGCATGTAAACCGCCAAACAACCGCCATTTGAATGAATGTGTTTGGTACTGTGGCTAAGTTTCGGAGAGTAAACAACACATAGCATTGTTGAAATCCACACACTATCCTGGCAAGGTTTTATTGTTTTAATGAGCCATCGGAGGTTCCGTTGTTTCCATCTTTTTGAAATATGCATATATGGCACTTAAAGAATTGAGAACCGTTTATATACAATATTATATGGGGAAAACTGAAGACAGTAATATCAGTTCCAGGTGGGATATAAACAGTGGGGAAAAACCTACATATAAGACATATAGTATTGGAAGGAAATATACATATATAACACATAGTGTAACGCTCTTTATACATGGGTTCTTTTTATATTGTATATTTTTATTGTATTATATACAGAACCACGCAGTAGGCCTATATTTCAAGATACAGATTGTGTACAACTTCGTGATTTAGCCTAATGTTTGATTGTCAGCGTGGCTTGATAACATGGAGGAAACATAACATTTAATAATTTGGAAAAGGTTTACTACGATCATGCCGAAAATGGTATCTTAAAATGTTGGGAATCGATAAATAAATATAGCCGGGTCATCAAGGAGAGCATCTCTAGTTAAACGAACTTAAATCAGAACGTTTATTTGTGGTTTCGGTTCATTATGCTCCCGACCTTATGTGATCACTAGAGAAAGAACCGTGCAGCTCAAAATTACCAAGCTACACCCCAGCTAAAAACGGGCCAAATGTAACCTCGAAATCAAGCACACGTAGATTTTCAAACGATTGATCGCACGCGATGGTGCACCAAAACACGTCGGTATTATCCTATTTGTTACGTGTACATACATATTATATATGTGAGTAGGTAATTGTTATTTTGTATTCCCTTGTTATATATGAATTGGATTTATCGTTAATCCGATATAATACCAAAATAGGTCGAGCATAGATATAAATATTACCGATAATAATGAATCGAGCTATAAAGTAAAATAAATTGAGTTACCTTAATCTGTTGATCTGAAAGGTCGAATTGTTTCCAACGTCCAATGTATACATAACACGTAAATTGGTAATTAGGCCGCCACCATGCCCACAAAAATGGAAAATGATCTGAGTGTTTTCAGACAAAATGGAACCCAATACATCTAATGCAGAAGTTTGTTTGTGGGAATGACGTTGGTGAGTCATCAGTATGACGTAATTGGCGCGCGACGCCTTAGTTAGGTGCTCATTAACCCCTCCCGTCCCATCATGTCATACAAATAATCAAAGTTAGTTACCCCCCTTGCCCATCATTTACGGGTTAAATTAAATATATTACTGCTGTATCCAGAACAAGGGTAGTGTTACTAGGACATGGATTGTTAAGTACATCAATATATTGTAGCCCAAAGGTATGTCTAGGCAAAATAAGGAAAACCAAATAATAAAAAGCAGTCAAACTCAAAATTTAATATAACTAAATATAATTTAAGGGTTGTCCCTAAAAACTATAAGTTATTGTTAACTGTCAAACGTCGAATGGCCGAAAGACTCCTCTACAGCGGGTTGCCAGGAAGAACGAGTTCCATATCATAATAGTTTTGTGATACCCATAATATATGAGCAGGTGGATGCACGCACCCCGGTCCCACATATAGAGGCACCCCTGTCTTGAACTTCGATAGTGGAAACTTCACTAGTGATGTCCAGAGCAGTCTACCTTGCGGCAGTTTACAAAATGTCAAGATAAGAGTAACACAGGTATAGAATATACGTCTAGACTTCCTTGGATTAACCAATCTTTCCATATTCCCGTGTAAAAACTAATAAATTAACGCTTTTTATATGGGCGTCATATATTGACTCAGAAGTAATATCGCGATGTGACATGTAAAACCCTCGGGTAGGACTCCAAGCTCGAACCCAACCTGCACCCCGGGCCAGTAATCCCAGTAGAATCAGTTGGGACTTATCAATGCCGTACATAGAAGGAAATCCCAACACAAATGGAGGGGGGGTGGCGGTGGCCGGCGGTCACCGAACATGCGGCCCCGGCCTGCACTCTGTGTTAGAAAACCCAAACACTAGATTATAGTTTTTTCCAGTTGATACTTAACTTACGCCACCACAGTAGTAATGGGGGGCACTATGGCCCAGTACCCATCAGTGGGGGGCACTATAGCCCAGTACCCATCAGTGGGGGGCACTATAGCCCAGTACCCATCAGTGGGGGGCACTATAGCCCAGTACCCATCAGTGGGGGGCACTATAGCCCACTACTGGGCTATAGTGCCCCCCACTGATGGGTACTGGGCTATAGTGCCCCCCACTGATGGGTACTGGGCTATAGTGCCCCCCACTGATGGGTACTGGGCTATAGTGCCCCCCACTGATGGGTACTGGGCCATAGTTCCCCCCTGAGGATAGATATTCCTGTCATTGATGTGATATTTCTGATCGGAAAAAATGAAAATGGACTTAGACATTTTTTCATTACTAATTTTAAAGTTTGTATAATTCTGACCAGAGATGACACATCGACACGAACAGAATCAATTGGTGGGGATCCTACAGTGAAAACGATTTTGTTGAAATTTATCATTTATTTTTCAAAAACAAGAACAAGAACAATGAACAATAATATATTATTATACATCAATAATATTAACAAAGAACAATAATTTATGTACAAAACAAGGTCTCAGATTTGAAGAAACTTAATTGAACATCCTACAACATCCTACAACATCCAACGCTGAATCAATAACAAAAGAGTCTATTTTGTGGAGTTGTTGACACATTCGTTGTTATCTGGTCGTCGTCTTCTTTGCGTTGTATGTATATCAGCCGTCGATGTCCTGGTGAAGTTTAATTCAACAGCAAATTTGCTTTTCTGTATAATCGACCATAGTGCTTTCCAAACCATCGAACTATTGTTCTGTCATTCTTGAAGAAATCCCGAGAATTGAATAATATTTTCATCCTCTTTCCTTTCATCATGTGGTGGAGTGCGAATATACAATATAATCCACACACATTTGTCGCACGATGTTGATATCGTGTTGTATTCATAGTCCATGCTGATGAGTTCCTTTTTATGAATGGTAACATATATCGTCTCGGTGGTGGTAGTCCAAATGAGTCGAAGTATACAGCTGATCTTCCCTTGAATAACATCAATGTCCAGTGTTCTCCTGGCTGATCCGATGAGTGCGTGTTCACAATATATGCTTGAATATGCTGTGGTTTCTTCTCTGGTAACAGATCTCTAGCACAAACATGTGTGTTAAGTTTACACAACCAGGAATTGTCCAGAATATATTGAAGTTCAGCTGTCTGCATCGTTGTAATTCTCTTTGACTCGCTGTGACCACATCAGAGTCCACTCTGCGTCGAATTTTTTGCGGTTGAGCTCCAAATTGTTTCTCAGATGATCATACATGATGAATGCTTCGAACTTCTCCTTGATGTGTGGGTTTAACCACATCAGCTTCGGGAACCATCTTTCCATAACATTGTATATGTCAATTTTAATCAGCGCTAAGTCGATAAACTGGTTTGTCCAATCATTAGTTGTAGAGAACAAACACAGAACATGTTCACGTTGACTAGGATGTTCTATTTTACATCCTTCACAGTTTGCTGACACTTCCTTGCGAATAAGTTCTTGTAGTTCTTCAATCATAGAGTTGTTGAGTGTGTCCAAGATCAGGCTCCATCTCGGAGCAAAGTTTTGTGAACGTTGGTATTCTTCATAGTAGTTCCATAGCTGTGTTGTGAGCTCCATCCTAATAGTCAGTAAGCACTTCTCTCAAAGCTGTGATCTCTATTTCACTGTCGAATTCAGCATACACCAAAACGTTGACGGCTGTAGTGAGAGCTGTCAAGAACTGAAGCTCCAAACGCAGGTTCCCTGTCTTTATAGGATGTAGATGTCCCTCGTCACTTCCTTGGTCCGGTGTCAAGTCGAAACCCCACAAACAATATCCATTCATATATTCATAAATTAATGCCAATTGATTTGTTAACACCAAACATTCCTAAAGATTGATACAAAGATAAATATGATCTGAGACATTGTTTTGTTGCGAAGTTTGGTTCAAATGGACGGTTATGTATTGTATGACCGTCTTGACTAACTTCCAATTTATTCAAACTGAAATGTTTGAAGTGGAATGGATTGGTACCCAAATCTCCATTCATATCTTTATTTTCGACCAACGCAATAAAAAGTCTCTTTGGTAATTGTCCTTGAAATAAGTGGTCTTCAATTTTTGATCTAAGTCCAGTACTAATTGTGAAAGTTTTTATTTCTACTCGTCTGATAGGTAGTTTCATTTTTGACTGGGCAATTTCTTGATTTAATTTATTTGAGACCGCTGGAAAGAGACTAACTGTTCTGACATGGAACACTGCTGATTCGAAAACAATTTGTCCATCCTCGGAGCCAATGAGGCAAAATTTTGATGGTGATCTGTTTAATCTGATACGAATTTCAATTCCATTTGGTAAATATTTTTCTTAAAGAAACAGATCGGTGTGTAAGCGTCCGCATAGTTCAACAAATTTACTACCAGTGATCAAACTTTCTCTAGAAGTTAATCCAGCATTAGCACCACCTTTGGTGCTCTCTTCAAATTGTTCTGCTGTATCGCCATACCACATTTCTAAATTTGCTAATTGATTATCTTTATATTCTTGAGAGTATCCCAACAGATTTTCGAAATATGCTCGGTATGGGTAAGTGTCAGAATTCGAAGTTATCAATTTGTTGTTCAAGTAAACATCGATACTGCTGAACATGCTATGAAAGAAATTGTTAACAGGTGCTAATTCCGTAGCAGCTACCAAATTAGTTCCATCTTTTTTTGTAATTTTGAATTTCACATAAAGATAAGATTGATTAATATCTGTCCACTTTTCGGTTTGAGATGGTATGACAAACTCTATCGGAGCAGAATTATTCAGCGGTGCAATAGGATGATTTTCGATCCACTGCGATTCTGACATTGTAGCCACCGTTGGTGGAACATGTGTTATATCAAGTTCCGATTTATTGCATTCGCATGATCCATTTACCATTTGTGCCATGATTAATCAAAAATATCAAGAGCTCGACTGCTAGGATGATTTTTCGACTGACTTTTTCGGCGTTTGACAGCTGAATGATTCATTTTTGAAGTCGCTACTCTTTTTCTAGGTTTTTTTCTCGAGTTCAAAATTTGATTTTTAGCTTGTGTGCCAAAAGATTTTAAAGCTTTTTTACCTTCAGACATCAACGCTTCTTTCGGACTTTTACCTTGATTAATAATTTCATCTGCAACACCAAAAGTGTGTTTTTTCGCAAGTTGTAAAGCTGTCCGACCAAGCGGTTTTAGAAATGGTATAGCAGATCTCATAACTGATTTGAAAATTGAACCAATACCATTACCATATTGCCGTGGTACGCCTCTATACACGGGGAACATTGTTTTTAGAACTCCTCTCGTTTTCTGAAATGTAGCTTCACCAAAGACTTACCACCGATAAACTGAATTGATTTTCCTGTGTCGCCACTTATATTTACACTAATTTTGTCAAAGTATGACTTTGAAACTGGAACATAATGTAAATTTAAAAATTCATGTTTTACATGTAATCCGTCGATATCTCTTTTACTTCTGAAAGAAACAACTCGTAAAATTTGTACTTCAACATTTCCAACAAATGTGTAATCGGCAATATCAGAATAAACAAACATTAGATTATGACCAACATTCAAATCTACACCAAACGGAAATCTATTATTTGAATAAAAATCTTCAGAAGCGTTTTCAGTTTTGTAACCCAACTTGTGCAAAAGACATTGTGGTAATTCAATTCCTAGTTTTGTGTTACTTAAACTCTTGCGAATAATTTTCACACGTTTTGTACCTTTTGAGTACCCGATGTGAAATCCGTATTCGTTTTGCATTGCTTCTCCAAGTGTTTTATCAATTACATCTTGCATTGTATCAACTAAATCTGTCGCAGAGGTATACGAACCATTTTGTATCTGTATTTCAAGTGCATGAACGCCATCAGGTCTCCTAAATATCTTTTCTTCAAAACGATTTTGAAGAACAGACAGTAATATTGCATCAGTTGTAATCAAATTGAATTTACACGAATCCCCTGTAACATTGTATGTTTCTGAAGGTGTTATCAGTTCGGCTAATGCAACTTCCCATTTTACTTTATCAATTTGAACTGGTTTTGGTAATTGTACAGTAAAACAACATTGAGTATTGTTTGGATACATTACCATCGAACTGTCGCTCGGAATTGTAATGTAGAAAGGATTCATACTTTCAAAATTTCTGCCGACTGATTTTTCAAATATTTCAAACGCGGTGTTGGTAAAATGTACCCCAAAGAACTACTGAGTAAAATTAACCACAGTTCGTTATTTTCACTTTGTAAACTTAAATGAACAATTGCTGTAGCGATTATACCAACAATTATAATAATTTGTGTAAAATATGTTACTTGATTTTTTGCAATTTTTTCTCCACAGATTTGAAATTGTGATGGAGCATCGAGACCAACTGAACCATTTTGAGACATGTTAAAAGTTTTATACCAAATTTGTGGCAGGTATCCAACTGTCAAATTTTTTAGGATAACCAGCCCAATGAACTTTAATTTCTCTAACTGATTTACCAGCAACTTTTCTTGAACGTTTACCAACAACTGATTCAATTTCGTAAACTTTATTATCTTTTATATGTTGAATTTCTTTACCATAAAATGATCCTGCGATGTTTTCACCATCTAAATCTACTAATTTGTAAGTTAATGGTGTACTTTTACAAACTCTACTAATTTTGAAAATTTCTTTTGTCCAATTTGGAAGATATCCTTTATCAAAAGTTCTCTTTGTTTTATTTATTCTAACAAAATCTCCAACTTTCAACATCTTATCTTTTTTCGTTTTTAACTTTCCATAAAGATTTCTGGAAACTTCAATTTCATTTTCTCGAGTTACTAAAACAGGTGCCATCTTAATACTTCTATGAAAACTTTTGCTGTAAGAATTCACAAAATCGTGCAAAACATCAACGTATTTCAAAGTTTGATTATGTGTAAAATATTTCCACATCTTTGTTTTCAATGTCCGTTGAAAACGTTCAACTATACTTGCTTTTGTCTCTGGATTCTCTGTTGTGAAAAAATGAATTTTCTTAGATTTCAAAAATTGTAAAAATAATTTATTTTTGAATTCTGAACCTTTGTCAGATTGAAATGAAGCTGGTTTTCGTTTTGATGATTTTAGAATTTTCTGAAATGTTTTAACTAAAGTTTTACCAGTTTTATCTTTAATTTTTTCAACCCATGCAAATTTTGAGAACACATCAATAACACAAAGTAAATATCTGTAATTGTCATTGTGCTTTTGCAAAGTTTGCAAATCTGCCAGATCAGCTTGCCACTGAATATCAATTCCTGCAACAATAGTTTTACGTCTGCGAAATTTCCGAACAATTGGTTTGTGCAAAGTATATGTTTTTTGCCATTGTAACCATTTTTTAACATCTGAAAGTTTAATTTTGTTATTTGTTTCTTTTGCATTTTTAAAAAGTTGATTTGCTCCACTGAAACCACCAACTTCTTTTGGATTGTAGTAAATTTCAGTTAGAAGTTTGTCAAATTTTATGTAAGTGAGGACCATCCTTTCAAAATAGTTTTTCCGGTTTCTGGTGTTAAAATATCAACTGAACGTTTTCTTGACTTGCCACTGATAGGAGTTGAATGAGGTGTATGAAACTCATCACCAGTGTGACCTTTTAAATGTCTTTGCATCCACAGCCATCGATCCCTGTTACCTACATAATCTTGTGGTATATTAAGTTCCCCCAATCCACGTAGGAATGTTTCATAACCAACTGGGTTAAAACCTTTTCGGTGACGAACAACATCGTTTATCAAATCAATTATATTTGATCCAGTAACTGTTTCTGTTCCATAAATTAATTGTCCACGATCATCCCATCTAAGTTTAGGATTAGTTGACAACAATGATAAAATTTGTTGTGCTTTACCACGAAATTTAGATGGCACACTTTCCAATATATGGTCACTCATTTTCCCAAAGTTTTCAGATAACTTTTGTTCAGGTAATCTGAATTTTGAATTTAAAGATTTTTGTGAAGTTTTCAATTTGTACAAATTTTCTCCAAATAACTGTGACTTTTCTGATTCAGAAATATTTTTATCATAAACTGATTTCAATTCTTTGTAAGAATCTGAAACATTTGAAATTGCAGGATCAGGAGGTAATTGAGGTTTATTCATTTCTGACATTTCCCATTGTTTGAAATCTTCCAACATTCTGAATGGTACAATAACCATTTTCTTCATATTTATTTGAGATTTAGTTTTTACAAAATATTTTTAACAACTGCACCTAATGTTTTGCTAATCAATGGAGCAAGAAATAATAATGGTAAAAAGCCACCTTTTTGATTCAAAATTTTCTTCTTTTGTTGCAAAGGTTTGTTCTTGTCTGCAAGATATCTGATATGTTTACGCTTCGAATGTAACTTGCGGTTCTGAGCTTCATTCAGTTTTACATTACCTTTTAAAAGATTTTGACAACATTCTGAAATGCAATCCATCACTTGTTTCGGAGCATCGTTGATCATTTTCTTTTTATATGCAGATGGAACTTTACTCATTGCAACAATCAACTCACCATATTTTTTTATCAGCGGTGCTTTCCGGCTCTTAGTTTTTGAAGGCATCTTCACAGTCTAAGTAGTTGTCTCAAAATGAGCAGAAAAATTATATGTTTCATCTTTTATCTTTTCGGATTGAACCATTCTAAAGCTTCGAATGCAGATTTCGATGCATCAGACAACGGCATAAATTTTGAAAATTCAAGATCAATAACTGGTTTTTTTTGTAACGGTTGATGTTGAGGGTTCTGCTGAGAAGGTATAGGTGTAAATTTAGAATGTTGATTTTGTTGAGTTTGCATCGGTGTAAACTTTGAATGATTTAGAGAAAGCTTTGTTTTACGTTTAGATTCTTTTTGATTACCTCTTTGTTGTGTTTGCTTCCGAGTAATCTTTGAACGTTTTGGAGAAACCTTTGATTTACTTTTAGATTGTCTACCAGTTTGTTCAAATGAATTTTTCAAAAGACTTCTAATTAAAACTCCTCCAAGAAACCCACTACCACCTCGTTGTAAAATTAATTTGCGTTTTGTTTCCATATCAGTTGATCGATCAGAGATTTTTTTAAGAACATTTTTATTTCTCTGAAAAAACTTTTTTGTCTGTGATGGTAATTTCCAATCATTTTCAAGAAATAATTCAGCTGCAAAAGTGAAGAAATTTATAATTTGTGACAGTTCATCACGACTAAACATCTCGGTGGACGACATGGTTCTAAAATGAAAAAAATAACAACAACTGAATTTATACTTTTGAATATATGACAGGACCTCGGTCATTAGCTGTCAACCATTTATGGAAAATATCAGTTCTAATTCGCAAATAATTTTCTGTTCTAGGATGAAAATCTACTAAAATATATCCATGATTTATTGAAGTTGCATCTTCGTATGCTTGTTTCAAATGATTGGTTTGCATTTGATGAGCCAAAACTTTAATTTGATTTTTATCTCGAACGCTTTGAAATAAAACCATGTAGTGTGCATTCAAACTTATAGTTCTGCTACTTTTTGATTTTTGGAACATGTTTTGAGTAATGTAAATTATTGAAGCATTTCGATGATGACCTTTTCTAGTAAACCAAAGCATTATTTTGTCTTCATCTTGTTCCCCCATCATGTCATCGAAAACAACAAGATGAGGAAATGATTTATCTGATACAATTTCCTCATCATCGTCTGGAATACCATCGATAAACTTAACGTTATCAATTTCTTTTATACGATTGTATGTGTCTTGCCATTCTTTGTAACACCAAACTATTTTCTTTGGTGGTGTTTGGAATAAATCGTGTTTAAATTCAATAACTTTTTTAACAAATTCTGTTTTACCTGATCCACTAGGTCCGCTGATAAAGAAATTACACGGATGTTGGAAAAGTAAAGATTCTTCCATGTTGTCACTTTGATGTCTAATCAGAGAGTGAACTTAACGACGTGTGAATTTAGTTCTTAAAGAGAAATCTCCAAAGCTGTAAACATTTCCATACATTTCAATAATCCAATTATCATAGTCTTCTATTCTTCTGTACTTTGTTCTGTAAATAAAAAAATCATCCCCCAAAATGTTTTGAATTTTTGCATATGTTGACATTGTTTTTGTTAACAAATACCCATAGATCCTAGGATCTGATTCAAAAGTTCCCCCAGCAAGAGGAAAATGATCTTCATACTTTGTATAATGAATATAGTCATGTTCATCAAAAGTTCCTAAATCTATATCTAAATGGTGTTGATCACCACCAAATGTCCAAAAATCAGATATTTTTTCAATGAGAAAAAATGTTTTGAATTTAATAAATGATTCAATATATTTTTGAGAGAAATGAGAAGATATACTTGACTCAAGATAGGCCAATCTCTGTAAACATTCGCCGACATCACAGCATCGTAGTATTGCTTTCTTTTCTCTTTCAAACCAGACTTCTTGTAATTCCTTCTTTATCTCTGGAATAAGCGTTGACTGTGCCACCAAATATCCATAAATCTTCTCAGCAATTTCTGGAGGTACTACTCCTGCCAACATCTTGACATGAAATGACTCAACATCTCCATCCGTATGGGTATGTATGAATACCATTGACGAGTTTTCGTTTTGTGTACACCGATCTGAAAGTTTTGGTTTGACACTCACTAATCAATTGATGGTTCTTTTGTCTTTTAATTCTGGAAGGATACTCAACAACAGTTTTGAAATTTTCACGATCATTAACACATTGTACCATTGTTTCAAAATTAACTTTTTGACTTGTGCTGTAATCAAGAGTGATACCTTTTACCTTACATTTGGTGTATCTTCTCCCATCTTTGATGTATTCATATCCGTAGTTCTTTGGCCCAAGTCCAACAAATTTGACAATCTTTGCATCTGGATGTTCGTCGCTCCATTTCCCCAATCTTCCTTCGATAGTTTTGATGTTCTTCTTTGATGGATCACTGACATACATACAGCTGTCTGTATCAAAATACAGCACTCTATCTCCAAGTTTTTCTAAAACTTTATACAATTGTAATCTTGCATACGCTGTAACAAAAGAAGCAACAACAACATTTGCTGAATGATGAGGTTCAATATTATCTAAGATGTCAGCATAATTTACCAGAATGAATTTGTCACCATCAAGAAGTGTAACATTTTGAACAATTATATTGTTACTAGTAAGCAATTCAAAATAACGTGATGGTTTATCCACATACTCTGTTTTTGACATAAGATTTCTTTGTGCATTCTTACCCCATATACAATTAATCATAATTTTAGATATTTGACGTTTTCCTGGATTCTTCTCGATGTTCTCCAATTTTATACCCTCAGCTGCATAATAATCCTGTACAAACTTTTGTTTCTGTTCTTCTGTCTCAACACCAAATGGATAACCACTACATTCCTGTTTGATCTTTAGATGTTTATCGATATAGGATTTGTATATTTCATCTGTCCAATCTGTCCAATGCCAAATTTGGTACACATCAAGTATTTTGTAGCCAACATCCATTGCTTTGAATAATTCTGGCGTGGTCCACACTCCGGTTATAGCTCGATCTTCTTCTGAATGGTTACATGCCTCGTTCTCATTGATGGCACAAGTGTTGCACAGAGTAAAAACCATTTTCTTGTTACAATGAATCGGTAGAACTGGAATATACAATTTCGATGGTGGTAAAATTGTACATTTAACAAGCCCCGCATAGTCTCTAATGTGTTCTTGATCGATCTGCTCTTGGCTCAAAATTTCTGGATGTCCAACAGGGTTGAATTTATATTTGTTGCAAAATGGATACAACGAACACACATCGATGAACTTGATTTCTTTTGTGGAATCTTGATCAATTTCCTCGTACAATTTGATGGCATTTGTACGTCCACCAAACAATGCTTCTCTTGGCAAAATGGGGTCTCGATGTTTGTAGAAAGATTCCATTTGTTGTTTGAATTTCACATCCGATTTCATTCTTTCGTCGATCTGATGCTCCCAAATTGATTCAACTCTGTAACCAAGACTTTCCAGTTCATCTTTCTTCTGTTGGGTTCTTGTATATAATTCTTCCATGGTGAGCATCGTATAGGGATTCTTGTATTGTCTGTTGTTGTAACATTTTGGACATCCATGAAACAGACATCCATTCATCTCAAAAACTGTTCTTGTGGCTTCCTCATATCCATCGACGTAGTGTCCACCAATCTTGATTTCTCCTCCATTCAAAGCATGCTTGATTGTTATCATACGTGACAATGATATATGTTGAAGCCAACGTATCGCTTTCATGGAATAGTTTTTAGCACATGGGTATCCACCATCTGGAATGATTCCAATTGTTTTCTCTGGCATTGAATTCTTCCTCCATGCCAAATTGCAAACTTGTGCCAATGTTATTGACTCAATGAACGGGTCAATCTGTTCTGTTTCCAATATGTATTTCCTGAATTTTCCACATCCACGGCGAAGAATATCCACGTCTGATTTGCAGTACTTCTCTATCTCTTCTTGGAAGTTGAATATCGCATAATTTTCTATTTTCTCATTGTACCATTCAAAGAATTTCTCTCGATTTTCCACGCTCATCATATCTGGTTTGTAGTAATCACAAGCCAAGTAAGGTCCAATGTAATTTTGAAACTTTGGTGAATTCGCCCAATGTGGAAAGTGTCCTTTTGCCATCTCATTCAGCTGAAAAGTTTGTGGAAATTTTGAAAGCGGCATCATCAGAAAACTCAGAGAATCAATAACTTTCACGCTGTTGCATTTTAAACTGAGAATTTTGTTTCCATTCATGATCAGTTCTGGTTTATGAATTCCACTTTGTATGAGTGCTTGAAGTAGAAACTGTGCATCGTATCCCTGAGCATTATGTGCTATTGCAACACATCCTTTGTGATCTTGATGGAATAACCAGTTTGTGAAGTCTGTTAAAACGTTGTCACCCTTGAATACAAATTCTCTGGAATCCGGTCCGCATGTTTCACATTTTTCTTCGATTGGTTTGCACATGCAATCTCCACAAGCGGTATGTGCAACACAGAAGTTTGGAATATGAACACCTGTGTCTTGTCTGCATTCAAAGTCAAAGAATACATATGGAATCTTTGCAGGTTTCTTTTCCGGTGATTCATATTTTGGAATGTAGCACCTGTGATCTGCTTCAACGATTTCTTTGCAATGTTTGCATTTCTTCAACCCCGCACATATATGTCTGTTTGATTTATTGATGAGAAATTCTTCATCACAAATGTTGCATAGTTGAACCAAATCACATATTTTTCTTTTCTGTTTTCCTTCCGTCTTCAAATGGTTGTCGAAACAAGATTTACTTCTGAATGATCGTCGACACGTTCTACACTTCACCAAATTTGTGAAATTACACTGTGTCAATGACCAGCATGCACAAACAAATCTGCATCGATGATCGCCACGACTTTTGAATCCAATGTCACAGAATTCGCAGTAGTAGCTGGTGCCTAGAAATCCTTTGATTGATGTTATGGTGTCGAAGTGATTGTTGTTGTAGTAGATGTGTACACATTTGCTCTCCGAACACATTTCTGCAGGTTCAAATAGAAATCCAGCGCCAGCAAATTCATTGTGAATTTTCACAACATATTCTGGATACAATATTTCTTGAATCTTGTGGAACTCATTGATACTGCAAACTGTATCGTGTGGAATACCAGCACGGTTGAGTAGATTTTTTGCTGCATCTGTTTGTGCTGTGTATATTGATTGTCTTATTCTTTTCCATTTCTTTGACCAGCACGCAGATCCATCACTATCTGCCTTACACATTCCGACGACAATAGATCTTGCCATACACATAACATCATCAGCATTTTCAATCCGGACAATACTTCTTTTCACTTTTGTAAGCTTGTTCTTGCCTGCAAATGGTCCATAATGTAGTGAGTGTCGTGTACCACCTTCCGGAATATCTGTAACGAAGATTTCGAAATTGAGTGCACCGTCATGAATTGTAAAGTCTGCATTTGATTGAACCACATTTTGAATATTATCCATGAGTGTCTCACCATTCAATTCACTGGCTTTTGTGAATGGAATGAAAATGTTCATATCAAGTCCTGGATGATTTATCGTAACTCTGATTCTTGTCTTCTCATTTGCTGAACATTTCTGTTTCAATTCTTCTGTCAACTTCTCAAATATCTCTGGAATGTTTTCGATTGGATCTGTAAATTTCTCGAATTTCACACCAAATTGTCGTGATGCTGATTTAAATTTTCTGGAAAATTTCTCCGAGTTCAGCTCCAATTTGAAATATTTTGTTGGATTGAACACAACACGCTCTCTAGCCAGACTTCTCTTTCTCTTCCCACCAATTTCTCTATTCTGTCTTCGACCGCGTCCAATCTGACCATCACCAGAACTTTCTTCACTTTCGCCTCCATCAGTTTCCATATCGCTCTCTTCACTTTCTGCCTCATCAGTTTCCATATCGCTCTCTTCACTTTCTGCCTCATCAGTTTCCATATCGCTCTCTTCACTTTCTGCCTCATCAGTTTCCATTTCGCTCTCTTCAATAACTGCAGGCCTTGGTCTTTTTCTAACAATATCTTCTTCGCTGGCGGAGTCGTCTGAAATAGGTCTTTTGATTCTCTTAAACATTTTTGTCTTGAGTTTTTGTCAGCAAAAAATATTGCGACTGGCTTCTTCGGAGTTGAAGTGTAAAGTGTATAATTACACAATTTTACACTTGCTTTTATAGCATTTTTCATCGTGACTGCTATAAAAGCAGGTGTTAAAATTGTGTAATTATACACTTTACACTTCAACTCCGAAGAAGCCAGTCGCAATATTTTTTGCTGACAAAAACTCAAGACAAAAATGTTTAAGAGAATCAAAAGACCTGTTTCAGACGACTCCGCCAGCGAAGAAGATATTGTTAGAAAAAGACCAAGGCCTGCAGTTATTGAAGAGAGCTATATTGAGCTGCATAAAGAAGAATCTACACTACTACAGACTAGAAAAATTCAAGATAATCTTGTCGAATTGAGACAGATCTCTACTGATTTGTTTAAATTTTGTAACAAAATGCAATGGCAAGAGAAAAAAGAGAAAAACAAAGCTGATAAAAATTGGAAACCACCATATGGTTACTGTTACAAATGCGGACAAGACTCCCATTGGTCCTTCCAATGTAAAACAGATTTCGACGACAAAAAAAATGTGAAAACTATACAAAAAAGTCTACAAGCAGTAACAATACAAGAACAAAATGCAGTTATCAAAACTGAAGAGATGTCTACAACATCAGATGTTTTCAAACAACCCCGACCTGTTGATCCTACGAATGATTCACAGAACAAATCTGAAGATAAGCATCCAGATTTTGAAAATTCCAAGAAAACTTCCAAGAAAAAGAAGCTGAGACAATTCTACATTCCAAAAACAGATAAATGAATCGATACAAACATTTGAAAATTATATTGTGAATAAATTATGAATTGAACAATCGTGTTTTGTTTTGTTTTTTTCAGCTATGAAAGAGTAACCTTTTTGGGGAATGTGGGTGGCCCTGAAAAGGGCCGTTTTTCTTTTCCAGAATTCATAAAAATTCTGCCAAATCAGGATATATCCCGTTGGGATTAATTGTCACAGACCAAGTAGGGTTTGATCTGTGCGCCGCAGCAGCCTGAGCGAAGCTGTCAATTGCTGCATTGCACAGATCTTTCTTCGTGATCTGTGACAAGATCTCCACGAGATCAAGATTGCTTGGTTCTTGATCACATACTTCAGCCGATGGTCGTCGCCGAGCCAGAAAATCTGTTAACATCTGTTTCTGCACCACCTTTTGTTCAGGAGAATCCTGCCATTTCCTATAGGTTCTGATTTTCGTCTCCTCTGAGGAATCTCTCTTCCTCCATAGCTTCTTGAAAAATTTCTTTAGAGACGGCATAATGAATGAAGTTCACTGAAAAAGTGAAAATATTTTTATACATTTGACACGGGCGGTAGAGAAATCACATGTCGCATTGACGTTAAAATTGACAAATGTTTCCTGGCGTTGTGTTTTTTCAGAGACGGATCAGCATTCATATTTTTCTTGATCATTATTGCATAGCGATCAAACAAATGTTTTTTATTTCGTTAGATCATTATCTATTATTTGGTACACATGATTGATATATTTGTTACCTCGTTAGGAAAATATGGAATGTTTTTCTAGTTTTGTTTTTGGAGATGTACATATTTTATACATAAAACTGAACACAAGAAAACATACTGAACATTTTTCTTCATCATTACAATCGATAACTTTACTTGGTCATCGTTTATGAACGAAGATGAATTCATATGTTAAAACATCTTAATTAATTGCATATACTATCATGAATTTAATCTATAACATATCGAAATAGTGAAAACTACAGATAATGCACTGTAAAGAAACACAACGTCAGGAAGCATTTGTCATTTTTAACGTCAATGCGACATGTGCTTTCTCTACCGCCCGCGCAATCGTAATATATGTTCAAACACGGCCGTGAACAATTTTTATTCTGCATTCAAAGATGTCCGAAACCCCCGAACCGTTGATGTCTATACTAAGAGGAACGATAGGGCTAACACCCCAGATAATGCGGGGCGAACACGCAAAAGAAGTAACCGCCAGTGCAAAACTGGTTATGCAAATATGCAAAAAACAACAGCGTTGGAACAAAAGCAAAAGTCTCAAAAGAAAATCGTGGCGTGAACTTTGATGCCATACAAAACGGCCCTTTTCAGGGCCAAAAACAAAAACGGTCCTTTTCAGGACCAACCAATTTTTTCAAAAAGAAAAACTTTTAGCATTGCTTAATAACTAATAATGTTCTTTGTACCCTATGTTTTGTTTTGAAAAAATCACGCCACGAATAATTTAAAACAAAATATACTTGCAAATATTTGTTGTTGAATAAAATATAAATTGAACAATCGTGTTTTTGATTTTTTCAGCAATGAAAGAGTAACCTTTTGGGAAATGTGTGTGGCCCTGAAAAGGGCCGTTTTAAAATTATCATCTGACTTTAACATCGTTTTGTGTTTTTCTTATATCTTGACATATCTTTCCCATGAGAACCAATAGCTTTTGCGAATTCATCACTTTTCTCTGTATCTTTAGATTCTTTACAAGGAAGACGAAATCTGACTTTTGTCTCAGTAGAAGGCTTCATGATACTTTTAGGTTCTTTTTCTGTCGCCGATAATATTTTTTCTTTTTTGATCTGTTTCTGTTCTTTCGATCTCTGAACATCATGAACCCTGATTGGTATATCTATCTCTTCTGCAACGAAACGAAGATTCACTTTTACTTCTTGATGCGTTACTTGTGTTTTCACGTCAATATCCCTGCGAAAACATCTCAGTTCATCTAAAATCGCTTTTAAAATGAGTGTATCTCCACCTATAGTCATTGTCGTATTAGCTTGGCCTGTTGACTGTGGTACCGCATATGTATTCTGTACAACAGGATTACTGTATATCTCACTCTGAAGAAATTCTGTTAACGGATCCATCTTTGATAGCAATGCAATGTAACGTTGATCAAATTCGAAAATATTTTTATACATTTGACACGGGCGTCAATGAAATCACATGTCGCATTGACGTTAAAATTGACAAATGTTTCCTGGCGTTGTGTTTTTTCAGAGACGGATCAGCATTCATATTTTTCTTGATCATTATTGCATAGCGATCAAACAAATGTTTTTTATTTCGTTAGATCATTATCTATTATTTGGTACACATGATTGATATATTTGTTGCCTCGTTAGGCAAATATGGAATGTTTTTCTAGTTTTTGGTTTTGGAAATGTACATATTTTATACATAAAACTGAACACAAGAAAACATACTGAACATTTTTCTTCATCATTACAATTGATAACTTTACTTGGTCATCGTTTATGAACGAAGATGAATTCATATGTTAAAATATCTTAATTAATTGCATATACTATCATGAATTTAATCTATATCATATCGAAATGGTGAAACTAACAGATAATGCACTGAAAAGAAACACAACGTCAGGGAGCATTTGTCATTTTAACGTCAAAGTATTATGTGCTTTCTCTACCGCCCGCGCAATCGTGATATATGTTCAAGACGGATCTTCAGACTTATTCTACATTCAAAGATGACTGCTGTAAACATAACAGATCTTGACGAGATAATGGCCGGTGGGGTATACTGTAAAGCAGTGTACGGTGAAGAAATATCGCTGTTTTGGAGGGCACTCAGCCTCGGGGTTTACGGGACGACCGATGGATGGATGATTCTGAGAGATGCGGCAGTTGACCTGTACTACGCAGAGAGTGACGAACTTGGTGCGTCGGCACAAGATTTACGGCGCACACCACTTTTGGCTGAATCAAGATTGATGGTTGAATTAGCGGCGACTGTTATACAGCGACCTATCGTCATGTTTGATGCTACCAAAGGCGGCTACAAATCAACACCAAGATTCAAGTCATCAATAACTCTAGTGTGGATCCCACACGTTTGCCACGAGCATTATTGTGAATGCGAAATATGGATGAGGCGAGGAGACAAATCAATTGAAGTTTTGGCGAACAAAGAAGTTCAATGTGGCGGATTCTAAACTATAACAAAAATAAAACGGCCCTTTTCAGGGCCACCAAATATTCGAAAAGAAAAACTCTTGATTGCTAATTGATATTTTCCAAAGTGAGATTTTCCTTTTGAAAAAAAATAATTCTAAGTCCATTTTCATTTTTTCCGATCAGAAATATCACATCAATGACAGGAATATCTATCCTCAGGGGGGAACTATGGCCCAGTACCCATCAGTGGGGGGCACTATAGCCCAGTACCCATCAGTGGGGGGCACTATAGCCCAGTACCCATCAGTGGGGTGCACTATAGCCCAGTGAACTTAAATCAGAACGTTTATTTGTGGTTTCGGTTCATTATGCTCCCGACCTTATGTGATCACTAGAGAAAGAACCGTGCGGCTCAAAATTACCAAGCTACACCCCAGCTAAAAACGGGCCAAATGTAACCTCGAAATCAAGCACACGTAGATTTTCAAACGATTGATCGCACGCGATGGTGCACCAAAACACGTCGGTATTATCCTATTTGTTACGTGTATATACATATTATATATGTGAGTAGGTAATTGTTATTTAGTATTCCCTTGTTATATATGAATTGGATTTATCGTTAATCCGCTATAATACCAAAATAGGTCGAGCATAGATATAAATATTACCGATAATAATGAATCGAGCTATAAAGTAAAATAATTTGAGTTACCTTAATCTGTTGATCTGAAAGGTCGAATTGTTTCCAAAGTCCAATGTATACATAACACGTAAATTGGTAATTAGGCCGCCACCATGCCCACAAAAATGGAAAATGATCTGAGTGTTTTCAGACAAAATGGAAACCAATACATCTAATGCAGAAGTTTGTTTGTGGGAATGACGTTGGTGAGTCATCAGTATGACGTAATTGGCGCGCGACGCCTTAGTTAGGTGCTCGTTAACCCCTCTCGTCCCATCATGTCATACAAATAATCAAAGTTAGTTACCCCCCTTGCCCATCATTTACGGGTTAAATTAAATATATTACTGCTGTATCCAGAACAAGGGTAGTGTTACTAGGACATGGATTGTTAAGTACATCAATATATTGTAGCCCAAAGGTATGTCTAGGCAAAATAAGGAAAACAAAATAATAAAAAGCAGTCAAACTCAAAATTTAATATAACTAAATATAATTTAAGGGTTGTCCCTAAAAACTATAAGTTATTGTTAACTGTCGAATGGCCGAAATACTCCTCTACAGCGGGTTGCCAGGAAGAACGAGTTCCATATCATAATAGTTTTGTGATACCCATAATATATGAGCAGGTGGATGCACGCACCACAGTCCCACATATAGAGGCACCCCTGTCTTGAACTTCGATAGTGGAAACTTCACTAGTGATGTCCAGAGCAGTCTACCTTGCGGCAGTTTACAAAATGTCAAGATAAGAGTAACACAGGTATAGAATATACGTCTAGACTTCCTTGGATTAACCAATCTTTCCATATTCCCGTGTAAAAACTAATAAATTAACGCTTTTTATATGGGCGTCATATATTGACTCAGAAGTAATATCGCGATGTGACATGTAAAACCCTCGGGTAGGACTCCAAGCTCGAACCCAACCTGCACCCCGGGCCAGTAATCCCAGTAAAATCAGTTGGGACTTATCAATGCCGTACATAGAAGGAAATCCCAACACAAATGGGGGGGGGGGGGGTGGGGGGGGTGGCCGGCCGTCACCGAACATGCGGCCCCGGCCTGCACTCTGTGTTAGAAAACACTAGATTATAGTTTTTCAAGTTGATACTTAACTTACGCCACCACACATAAACCAAGACCGAATGATGGATGGACAGACGGACGGACAGATCAAAACCATAATGCTCACGCTCCGCTAGAAATTTGGGGTATATTCTATGATTACATATTGATTTTGATATGTAAATATATGTATGTCGCACGGGAGTTGGGGCGCCCGATAATATGTATATACTAGTATCTAGGGCTGGGCGATATTGGCCCCAAAAAATATCGCGATATTATGGTGACAACATCGCGATACACGATATTATCGCGATATTATTTTGGTATATTACAATTGGTAAGTACAATGTACAATATATGCAATATTTCATGAATAAAGTTTGCACAATACATCCCAACGTTTTATTTACAATTTGTGGGTCATGAGAGGTCGAGTAAATGTGTATTGAACAATTATCAGTAACATCACAGTATACATGTATATAATGACCACTCGTCTGCAACAATTGACAGTTTGTCGACGGAGAAATAATAACTTTGAAACAAAGGGATATAATCATATAACACGGCCCACGTGCGTTTTCGCATACATTTTTTAGAGTTATATCCCTTTGACCATAGCGCTCAACACCATGCACACATTAAGCACCGCATTCGGTTTCAAATTTCCATTTTATTAATTCGTGAGGAATTGGTTGTTTGTGAGACTATTTATCAGTGGTAATTGGTAGTTGGTAGCACCGTGGGAGTTCAATGTCCATGCATATACGGCAGCCCTGGAAATTAGCGTCGACAATGCCACAATGGGCAGTGCCGAGGCAAAAGCCGACGTGAAATGAATTTGCGTCGGCATTTTTTTAGCTGAGGAAAATAAATATTGACAATCATGTTCAAATAGTTTGTGAATTTGACATTTGTTGAAGCGATAGCAAAGCCATGATCCGTACGGCACATGTCCACAAAATCATTTTACTCGCAATTTGCACACATTGAGACGATCAAATCTGACATCGTAATCCGTCTCCAAGCAACCTGTTACGGTTGATAGAGCAAGCTGCACCAACCTGAAAGGAGGTCATTGTGCCAGTCGCATGCGCGCGACATACCAATCTCACAGTGTAGCCAACTGATGCTACTATATAGTATCTCTTTGATGTTTCTGACGAAGCATATCCAACTTGACAGGCACGTGCTCCGATGTTTTAAAACGTTTTCGCCTGGGTATTTCCGGGAAGTTTGGGACTACATGTATTATACTTACTCTAACTTCGCTGTTTGTTGGGACCATATGATGGGTTTCAACCTACATGGAGAATATTACAACTTGGGACGGTATTACGATATTTTTATTTCAGACGATATTATTGACGATATCAAAATTAAAAACGGGTATACCCGATATATCGTCATACCGCCCAGCACTACTAGTATCCACTGGTAGTCAGACAATACACATCCATGTATTAGCATGCGTGTATATGGCCGCTTGGGTCCCAGATAATAATATTAACAATATGCTTAACACATCGCATGTAAACCGCCAAACAACCGCCATTTGAATGAATGTGTTTGGTACTGTGGCTAAGTTTCGGAGAGTAAACAACACATAGCATTGTTGAAATCCACACACTATCCTGGCAAGGTTTTATTGTTTTAATGAGCTATCGGAGGTCCCGTTGTTTCCATCTTTTTGAATTATGCATATATGGCACTTAAAGAATTGAGAACCGTTTATATACAATATTATATGGGGAAAACTGAAGACAATAATATCAGTTCCAGGTGGGATATAAACAGTGGGGAAAAACCTACATATAAGACATATAGTATTGGAAGGAAATATACATATATAACACATAGTGTAACGCTCTTTATACATGGGTTCTTTTTATATTGTATATTTTTATTGTATTATATACAGAACCACACAGTAGGCCTATATTTCAAGTTACAGATTGTGTACAACCTCGTGATTTAGCCTAATGTTTGATTGTCAGCGTGGCTTGATAACATGGAGGAAACATAACATTTAATAATTTGGAAAAGGTTTACTACGATCATGCCGAAAATGGTAATCTTAAAATGTTGGGAATCGATAAATAAATATAGCCGGGTCATCAAGGAGAGCATCTCTAGTTAAACAAACTTAAATCAGAACGTTTATTTGTGGTTTCGGTTCATTATGCTCCCGACCTTATGTGATCACTAGAGAAAGAGCCGTGCAGCTCAAAATTACCAAGCTACACCCCAGCTAAAACGGGCCAAATGTAACCTCGAAATCAAGCACACGTAGATTTTCAGTACTCTCCTCGATCTCATTATTACCTCCAATATTACATGTAAGTACTCTCATCGATCCCATTATTACCTTCAATATTACATGTAAGTACTCTCCTCAATCCCATTATTACCTCCAATATTACATGTAAGTACTCTCCTCGATCCCATTATTACCTCCAATATTACATGTAAGTACTCTCCTCGATCCCATTATTACCTTCAATATTACATGTAAGTACTCTCATCGATCCCATTATTACCTTCAATATTACATGTAAGTACTCTCCTCGATCCCATTATTACCTCCAATATTACATGTAAGTACTCTCCTCGATCCCATTATTACCTCCAATATTACATGTAAGTACTCTCCTCGATCCCATTATTACCTTCAATATTACATGTAAGTACTCTCCTCGATCCCATTATTACCTCCAATATTACATGTAAGTACTCTCCTCGATCCCATTATTACCTTCAATATTACATGTAACTACTCTCCTCGATCTCATTATTACCTTCAATATTACATGTACGTACTCTCCTCGATCCCATTATTACCTCCAATATTACATGTAAGTACTCTCCTCGATCCCATTATTACCTCCAATATTACATGTACGTACTCTCCTCGATCCCATTATTACCACCAATATTACATGTACGTACTCTCCTCGATCCCATTATTACCTCCAAGATTACATGTACGTACTCTCCTCGATCCCATTATTACCTCCAATATTACATGTAAGTATATGTATACTCTCCTCGATCCCATTATTACCACCAATATTACTTGTAAGTACTCTCCTCGATCCCATTATTACCACCAATATTACTTGTAAGTACTCTGCTCGATCCCATTATTACCACCAATATTACATGTAAGTACTCTCCTCGATCCCATTATTACTTCCAATATTGCATGTAAGTACTCTCCTCGATCCCATTATTACCTCCAATATTACATGTAAGTACTCTCCTCGATCCCATTATTACCACCAATATTACATGTAAGTACTGTCCTCGATCCCATTATTACCTCCAATATTACATGTAAGTACTCTCCTCGATCCCATTATTACCTCCAATATTACATGTAAGTACTCTCCTCGATCCCATTATTACCTTCAATATTACATGTAAGTACTCTCCTCGATCCCATTATTACCTCCAATATTACATGTAAGTACTCTCCTCGATCCCATTATTACCTCCAATATTACATGTAAGTACTCTCCTCGATCCCATTATTACCTCCAATATTACATGTATGTACTGTCCTCGATCCCATTATTACCTCCAATATTACATGTAAGTACTCTCCTCGATCCCATTATTACCTCCAATATTACATGTAAGTACTGTCCTCGATCCCATTATTACCTCCAATATTACATGTAAGTACTCTCCTCGATCCCATTATTACCTCCAATATTACATGTAAGTACTCTCCTCGATCCCATTATTACCTCCAATATTACATGTACGTACTCTCCTCGATCCCATTATTACCTCCAATATTACATGTAAGTACTGTCCTCGATCCCATTATTACCTCCAATATTACATGTACGTACTCTCCTCGATCCCATTATTACCTCCAATATTACATGTACGTACTCTCCTCGATCCCATTATTACCTCCAATATTATATGTAAGTACTCTCCTCGATCCCATTATTACCTCCAATATTACATGTACGTACTCTCCTCGATCCCATTATTACCTCCAATATTACATGTAAGTACTCTCCTCGATCCCATTATTATGGGTATCACAAAAAAAAACAAACAAAAACATGGGTATAGTTAATCCTATACCAGGTTTTGGTAAAGTGGAGTACGCTTTGACCGAGTTGATAAGAAGTTCAAGGTGTCTACAACTAGTTTGGAGAAAAGGAGTGTGAAATTCTTATCAGCTCAGGGATCGGTGTATTCACTGGATGTATGGCAGACAGTATAAATACACCAATTGAGTTACTCTGCCTTAGTTGTCTCAAAACTCCAAGAAAATCACCATGAAGCTTTTATTATTGGCGTGCCTTGTCGGTGAGTATTCACTTTGTCACTTCTTGTATTAACTCACCAGTCAAGTGGTCCTGCTTGTCTGCTATGGTGTTGGTGGGTCCAATCGAATTACTATGGTGCTGGCAGGGCAAACTGATGTCGTTACGAACAAGTACCGTTATTTTTTCTAAATTGTCATTTTCACGGTGTTTTGCTAATCCGAGCGATTGAGAATACATAACGGTACAAAACATTCAAGAACACACACACATACATATATATAAATAATAATGGCTGCGCTGGTGTTTAAAACCGACGTGAATAGCCTTTTTGATTATAGTCGATTTGCAACAACATATTCAACCAGTATTACAAACCGTGCAGTATTAAGATATTTCGCAACGTATATAATATGGTTTTGAATGTTTGATTCACATAATGGCTTTTCCTTGATATGTCCTGTTTATCTAAACACCGCGAAAATAACAACTTTAGAACAATTAACGATACATTTTCTTAACCCTTTGAGTGCCAGGGGCCGATCTCATGGGCCCTAAACCTACAAAATAAGTCTGTTGAAGAATATAAGAATACATTATTAAAATTGTAAAAATTATAAAAACAAAAAAATTATAAAAATATGTTAGGCCAATGCATTCTCTTATATATGCTAGGAGACATATGGTCGACTCGCATATATAAGAGAATGCATTGGCACAGGGTATATGTGTTGATACAAAAAACGACCTGGCACTCAAAGGGTTAACAACATCAGTTTGCACTAGCATTGTCATAGCAATTCAGAAGGACCTACCAGCATCATATAGCATAATTATTAGCAGGACCACTTGACCAGGGGTGCCGGTGTGGTTGAAATGTGGCATGGGGGTTACTTGTAAGCAATCGTAATATATATCTGAGAGATTATTTGTACCATATGGAACCGGCATTTGTTGTCCTGATCACACAGCTTATATTTTCATAATCATATGCTTGAATTATTCGAATAAGCTCGAGATTTGTTCGGTTCTATGTTCAAATTCCAACATTCATATCAAAACAGGCACACACACACACACACTCAAAAAACTGTTTTGCAAACATTCTTTATCAGTGAATATTCTGAAAAAGTAACAAGCACAAATCGAGAATGCCCAGAATGTATACCTATTTTTCATAAATCCCGTGTGTGGTTCATATCTTTACATCACCGGTCTCATTCCGGTAACCCTACTCAACAATTTATGCCATCATATGTAATTCATGGTTCAAATTACAGCTGGAGATTAGGAATTCGGGGGTGTGACTCTAGATAATTTGAGAGTTGTTTTTGGGCAGTTCTGTGGCTATGATGCCCCCGTATTTATTACACATCTATCAACGTAATTCGCATGATCGCACGAGTTTCCAGGCCTGTGATAATTCTCAGAATCGCACTAGTGCAATCTGTCGACGGAACTATTTCATTCAGTGTTACAAGTCAATTAAATTCACATGTTCTGTACCGGAGATGTACGACAGTGAGTCATCTTACTATGATACGGAGATATGTAATACAAATAGAACCGCATCAGTGTCTGGATTTGACGAATTATCGCACCACTCGATTTGTTGGCGCAACGCGATACCTCTCACGCGGCACTGCGTCCCGCACTAGAGGTATCGCTCTGCCAACAAATCTCGTGCGATAATTTCGTCAAAATCCAGACACTCATGTGGTTCTATCTATATATTGCATGGATACAATACACACCTAAATTATACAATGGCAGTAACACATAATAAGGTAATGCGCTATATTGTTGGGGGAGCTAGCCCTATCGTGCTGTCTTCCAGCTACCCCATAACGCAACGCTAGTGTAATTATAGATCCAAGCAACGTTGACTAAATTTGTTGAGAAACTTTAGTTCAACTTAACTAGTTAAGTAAACTTTCTACTCATATTTGTAAGCGAAATCGATTTTCAGGCGCTATGCCAACTGGAGGAATGTAAACGTTTACTAACATAGCCGAAAAATTCAAGCAAATCGACCATACCACTCCATAGAAAACATCATTCGAACTACGCTCAATTGTAAATATTTACTTCTCGATTCGGGACGCAACTCTCGAAGAAAAACTAACGAAAACGAGTTGGCCACCGAGAGTCATTGCATTTAATTAATATATAAGAATGACGGCGTGTGTCTTCAATTTGAATATACAATTTACAAAAATAACTACTTTGAGCAAGTTTATTCTTCATTTCTATTATGATTACCCTACCGGAGTGTTTCACATCACTTTAACAACAGATTGACTGTACACAGCAGTTGTGAAAATCTTGATTAACTTAGACAAATTTGAAAAAAAATGTAGCTAACGCTGAGTTATCATCGGTTTTCTAAGACAGGAAAAGGTGCATGGCAGCATGAGGAGAGTTGGCCAGGAATATGTTTTGCGAGTACAAATGTATTTATTCGCAAAACTGAACTGGATAATATATATTCAGAATAAGCGACCTAATTGGAAATATCGGGAAATTAATGAAATTCCCGATGGAGTATCCGATAATGGTCTGGTGAAAGATTTGATATTATGCTGTTGTATCAATTGATTCATCTCTGGAATCAGTCTGGCTTATATGTGCATGTCCACGATATTAGAACATCTGCTTCGAAATTTGTACTCTTTAAAGCGGTCATTTGTATACACGGGGCATGACATGCATGGTCGTTCATTTGATTCGAACTCTCTTGATGCCTATACACATGTATATATACTAGAATACAGAAACGCGGTCCGATATATGCACTCAACGCAAAACAATTTAAAATTATTGGTAGGGTGATCAAATATAGAATGGAGAATAATCTTGCTCAAAATAGTTATATTTTACAAATGTTGTATACAAATTGACAACACACACCGCCATTCGTATATATTAACTAGGAGATTGCCCGTCAAAAATTACGGGTAAATAAAATGTCCTTTGTTACGTTCTGGTGTTCGGGTGCATGTCAAATTCTTATTTATATTAGAAATGGAATGGCTAATAGTATGCTTCTCTTGTCACGGCATGGCGGCGTGGGAACTCTTTATTTCAATAAGAAATGTATCCCCCCCCCCGCCTCAGCATATGTGCACGCATAGGCGTAGCCAGTTTGTTCTAAGGCGGATTCGTCAGTTGATAGCAGCGACATCATTGATGCGGGGAGCCCAGTCGATGGGTTGATATCATGGACGCCTCACACACCAACAACTTCAGAATTCCTGATGACGAACATTATGAATAATTAACTTTCAATTCCCTTATATATGGTATAATCGAACCACTGTTCTGGTAGTTCGTGTGCGACATAATGGATATACTATGCAAGTATCCTAGTGGATTAATGCCAATAGTTTAGTACCAAAGTTTCTGGTCCTCTGGACGCCTACCAATTCACAACAATAATTAAAATAGCACCCATTTCCAACGATGATTGAACGTTCGACTCTACAACCCATGCACTTCCACGACACAATCAACATCTTTAATTATATGCACACTCAACTTGATGACAAATTGATGCCAATAGTTTAGTACGAAAGTTTTTGGTCCTCTGGACGCCTACCAATTCTTCAGTTCGAGGGTATTCGGGGCACAACAGTAATTAAAATAGCATCAATTTCCAACGATGGTTGAACGTTCGACCCTACAACACATGTACTTCCACGACACAATCAACACCTTTACTTATATGCACACTCAACCTAATGACAAACTAATTTTGCGTCCTTTTCCAATGTTATGGTATATAACGCATGGAAGTTTCATCTATACAGTAGCAAAGCAAGTGTGGGTTTGTGTGCGACGTCATATGACGTCATTTCGACAAACGTCATAAGAAATAGTGTATACTTGAGTGGAAATACGGCGTTGAAAGTTGGTGAGTCATCTTCTACGGCACAATGTAGGCAGTGGTCCATATTTGGGCTACGTTGGACGCATGGTTGAAAAGTTATAAACACACCAAAAAGCGTGACCGAGTTATACACACACAGACATACACACAGACAGACGGGTTTTTATATATATACTAGGGGGTTGCCCGTCACAAAATGACGGGTATACAAATGTTCTTTGTTACTTTCTAGTGTCCGCAGAACACTTTATTTCACTAAAACTGTATTTCTACACACACCCACCCCACATATACGCATGCACACATTGAACGAAACAAAATCAGCATATTACTTTAAATATTACTATATACTAACTGAAACTAAAGGGGGCTTGCGGCACATTTTGATCTTAAACGGACCCCCTTGGGAGCCTGCATTCAGCTTGCAGCCTAAGGATCACAGGCCCATTTGTGGGAACAATTTATTTGAAATAAAACTGTATTTTCTACCCCCCCCCACTCTCTCCAACCCACATATACATGTATATGAAAGATTAAAAGAGCATCAATTAGCGTCGGCAGTATTGTTTACACTGCATTGGTCCCGGCCCGGAAATGTTGTTTTTCTAACCGAGTTCCGGCGAATCTGATGAACGGTATACCCACGGAACCACTGACGGGAGGTCAGTCTGTGTCCATTCGCCATCTTCCGCACAACTTTCATAACAAAGACAGCATTCTTTACTTATGTTCACACCGAACTGGCAAATTAAAATACCATATAAGCACCCATTCCCAACGATGGTAGAGCGTTCGAGTTACTTCTATTCACACTCAACCTGAACTGACAATATATACATATATACAAATTTATGTTGCAGCTTATGTATGTTCGTGCAGTGTGGACAACGAGTGTGTCAAAGAGATACTCTGCCCGAGTCATGCTGAGATTGCAGAATGCAACCATATGCAAAATAAATGCATGTGCAGAGGTATGTTGTCAAAATCGTTAAAGAATGTAAGAAACAATGATAAAAAATGATTAAAAAATGTTAAAGAATGAAAGAAAAAATTTAAAAAAATGACAAAAATTGTTAAAGAATGTATGAAAAAAATGATAAAAAAAATATGTTTTCATTGTTCATGCACGAAGCGATAATTAATCGCTCACTCATTATCCCGAACAGCGAATACAATATTTTTCGGCTAATGTGCTTTGCACTAAACTCTGAAAAATTATTATTATGAAGATGAATATATATATAATTGGAAGTCAGCTAATAGACAAATTCGTATAAAATATAGTGCTCACGTCTCATCCGATTTGGCGTATTTAAACCACACGATTAGATTCCTCGTATCATGGAGCAGAATATGAATCCATTTGGTGGAAATCGGCACTAAAATTTTGTGTTTATCATGTTTGGTGTCCCTGTCCCACTCGTTGTAGACATGACTCAAAGGCCCAACGTTTGACATCTTTAAACCACACAATCAGACTCCTGACATCATGGAGGTTATTATGTATAAGTTTTGTGGTAATCGGTGACTAATCAAACTCTTATCAAATTGAGTGCCCCCATCTCCCATCCAAGCGGCCCCAATTTGGCGTTTTTAAATCCCACGATTAGAATCCTTGTATCATGGAGAAGAATGTGTATCAATTTGGAGGAAATCGGCGTTAAAATTTATTTCAACTTTGGTGACCATCTCCCTTTCCATGCACCCCTGACTCGAACGGCACAACTGTATGTTCAATTTGGTGGAAATCGGCGCTAAAAATATTTATATAAATTTTGGTTACCCTCTCCCCTTCCATGCACCCCTGACTCGAACGGCACAACTTTTGACATCTTTAAACCACACTAGTAGATTCCACATATCATGGTGGTAATTATATATAAGTTTGGTGGAAATCGGCGATAAAAACAATGCTCCCTCTTCTGCCCCTCACGGCGTCACTTTAGCAAATTCTAACGAACACCGTTATCTTCTTCGTAAAAAGTTACCCATGTTAGACCCTTTTGTTTCCATCTAGATGGTCCCCCGTGAAATTCTATAGAGCACAGAGACACATATATTCGCAAATATAGATATAGATATACGATGCAGCATGTTGCCACTTCGATGTGACTATGCTAATCAACAATTCAATTTAGTTCCTCTTTTTTTCCATTTCAGATGAGCACGGCAATCACCGTGAGTATACCGTATGATCAAAAATAGAGGATCTCTAATGTGTCGCAATATTCTATGCGAAATGTATTAACCGATTGCACTAAATTCGATTAGAGTCGAGCTAATTTGACGAGGCACGAATCGAGTTTAGTGCACAAGGTTAATACATTTCGTATAGAATTGCGACGAATGTTAGATCCATTATATCACATAATCAATCACATTTTAGCAAGGGAAAACGATATCGAAACGACTAGGGTTTCACAAAATTAATATTTATTTTCTTATCACGACCAAAGAGGAAGTAAATATGGAGCCCGGGAGGTGACATGGTAAATATATTTTATAATCCGTGCGCACGGATTAATAAACCGTGCGCACGAATTAATAATTCGTGCGCACGAATTATTAATTCGTGCGCACGAAATAATAATTCGTTCGCACGAATTAGTATTTCGTGCGCACGAAATAATAATTCGTGCGCACGAATTAATATTCCGTGCGCACGAATTATTAATTCGTTCGCACGAAATAATCATTCGTGCAAACGAATTAATAATTCGTGCGCACGGATTAACAACCCCCCCCCCCCCCTTGCATTTCCCAAGGAATGTCAATGGGGATAAAGTGTCTTCGTTATATGTTGAATTGAACATAATACCATTGCTGACTATAATAACCCATCGTCGCCCTATGATGAGTTTTACTTGCGAGTTCCTATAACATGGCATGTTTGTGGTACGGGTGTGGTTAACAGGTGGGGTGGACCAAAAGCTTTTGTTCCAATGCCATACATGCCATATTGCACGGTGGAACCACCACTGCACAACGATCCATATGGGTATCTATATTATAGAGTTAAGGAACATGGGGTACTCATACTCTCCGTGACCACAAGGCACCGCGGGTCACATATATATGCTCGTACATGTAAACACTGTTAAGTCGGAACTGGCTTACACATGGGTCTATTATATTCAACTCAGCCCGCGAAAGACACTTTAGCCCCACTCCCTAATTGACCCTCATTCCATCTTCCACAAAAATAAATACTGATGCATGTTTTCAGTATTTAGTCTTGCTGAAGAGGGTATCCTACATCTTACACTCCATTTCCGCCATTCCTGATATCATATCGGTACGGTGCAGTCGTCACTGCGCAACGATCCAGTATGCATGTATACTTGAGAGTGAAATATACTGCCATATACTATCCGTAAGCATCACATAGCATCCCGGATTATATATGTATACATGCATGTGCACTCCGGAACTGGCTTACACGCGAGTGGGGGCACACTAACTAGTCACCATGGTCGATATGGACAAATACTCCAATCGTGAGCCCACGTGGACACCACAGCCTAATATAATTTGTAACTAAGTAGCCCTATTGGCAGACGGTCGCATATATACCCCCCCCCACCGGAAGCATCCACGTATCAAACATACTCTCATGCATAATTTGTTGTCGCAACTGCGTTGTAAAGGAGTCCGCAGGCGTGAGGCCATTTTGACTGAATTACCGATAGCACAGTATTTATATATGTTAAACCGTGCGCACGGATTATTAATTCGTGCGCACGGATTATTAATTCGTGCGCACGGATTACTATTTCGTGCGCACGAATTAGTAATTCGTGCGCACGAATTAGTAATTCGTGCGCACGGATTAATAATTCGTGCGCACGGTTTATTAATTCGTGCGCACGAATTATTAATTCGTGCGCACGGATTATTAATCCGTGCGCACGGATTATAAAATATATTTACCATGTCACCTCCCGGGCTCCATAAGTAAAGACACCTTCAAGAAAAAATATATTTCCATTTTAAATATGTCTTTTTATATTGACAAAAGTGTTCAACCACGCTTATCAACCATGTTCAACCCAATGCCACAACTAAATAACCCAACACAAATTGAATATCATAATTATATTATAATTAATAATACTAAAGTTCCAGCAGTGCTGTCGATATCATTGTGCTAAGCTCTTGCGTCACAGCGCGTGCCGATAATACACGTGTTTCTTACTAAACATATGAGGCCGGGTTTAGGGGCTAACTATGTGATAAAGAAGGCTTAATCGTTCCCAAATTATGTAAATGGCAACGAGAAAAATATCAGGGTTTATTGTGTAACGATTGATTTACTAAAACATATCTAGATACATTATCGTCGGTGGATGTCAAAAGACAAAAAAGAGTTATTATTATTTGAGTATTTCCAATGAACACGGCACCACCGAATATCTTCACAATTATACACAAACGAAATGAGTCATCTTGATGTAGTTCTTAGTCTACTAAGAAAATGTCTCACGTTTGGAACATCTAATCACGAACATCGACTCATTTGTACAATTATACTCGTTAGAAAGTAATTATTATAAAGCTTAAAATTGGTTGTGTCAAATTTGTCGTTAATAATTTTACCTACTTGTGATTAATTTGACCAGTCTTAATTTAATTCTGAAATTTTATGACATCAGTTTTAATTTGTAGATATCTTTAGTGAACTGTATAGTCCGCTTCGTGGCCGGCAGAATCTTGGTACCGCAATTGAATCAAGCCTTCTTGTGATTTTTGCGCTATCCCCGTGCATGTACCCTATGCTTATTCAAAATTTCACTTATTTTCAAATAAAGATGGATAACTCTAAAACCAAGTGGTAATAATAACCACTTGATTTTAGAGTTATCCATCTTTATCTACAAGACCGTCCGTTTGACCTCGTGTTTCTGGGCCAAAAACAATTGAAATAATAAACTTCAAAAATCGATATCTGATCACTCTGAGCTTTGATGGATAGGTTCCTCGACTCGAATCAAATATTTTTTACCCCCGAAGCCAAATAAATAGTAATTTAGGGGCGTCTGATCGGATTCACCTTTGAGAACCCTCACGATATTTAATATTTCATTGTCATTCTATTCCATTGTTCTCAAAGACAACCCAACCGGACATCATCCAGGAGGCAACGGCGGGCAAAGTAAGTACATGTTAACCCACTTAATACACTGTGTGTGATTCTTTCGCATTCGGGTTTAGATGATAAGTTGTATGCACATTGAGGTATCACAAGTAGGTATTTAGGAATATATGTTCAATAAATAAATAAAAACAACAACAACAACAACAACAACAAATAATCAAACAAACAAACAAAACGCTGATGTTCGATTTATATGTGGTAAAAGTTTCAACCAACACTCAAATTTCTTTGAAAGTGTTTCTCGAAGCTTAGAGATAAGTCAATTTCATACATGTATGTAATGAATATTCATTACATTAAAAAACTTCCGAACAAGCCAGCAGAATAAGCCATCATACAAATTGCATCTTGTAAATGTAGTAGAACGTGTTTTACTCTGAAATTTGTTTGCTGGTTGGTCTATTGACAAATGAGTTATATACCCGATGTGTTATACCCAATTGATAGCAGTGACGACACAGGTCATCGACCTAAGTGTGATTATAACATAATTGGGCAATCTTTTTAAACGATATTTCCGAGGCATGTTATTGGGCTAACTTGCTGTGCTGCGTGATACAATCTTCATACTGTTGACACTTTTCACTGTTTTCCGATAAAAATCAGAGTTATTTGCGCTCATTGTGTGAAAATAAATGTGGAAAATCTATATATATTAGAAACGATGTAATTTGGCTTCCTTTGATGCCCCAAAATTACCGTTTTTTCATCACAATTATTGTGATAGTCATGATATCAATAGAGACATCATGATCTGAAATTTTTTATCGAACTAATTGGCTGCGGAAACACGTACCTCAGTAGCATAGTAGGTGTGTCATCTTATTATGGTGGAGTTTACTGACAATTGGGCATCATAATTACTATATGCCATATAGCTAGCCATGTTGCCCGTTGAGTTTCCGCACAATGAGTCGACTGGACCAATTAACCCATTGTGTTTCACCAAGGTTGATCTCTACTCATTACGTATAGATAGATGAACTCAATACATATTTATCTACTTATACATTAAGTTTGACTGACTTATATTTGCTGAGAAATTACAAGACGGGAGATTTGTTCTTAGTAAGAGCAATCATGATTGTTGGCAGAAAGGGGTTATTCACAAAGTTACCAAGTGGACTTGCATTTTAGCATGAAAAATATAACACTGTAAAGATCAACAGCGACAGGACCTGCATGTTGATAAATCATTAAGAGATCGACCGCGACGCTGGTAGAGCTTGGTAGACTAATTGTGCGAATTCGAAGCGGCAACATGGCTAGCTATGGCATAGTAATTATGATGACAAATTGTCACCAAACTCCACCATAATAAGATGGCATACCTATATGCCATCACTCTGTGTGTCCGCAGCCATTGAGGTGGGAGCATATTTACAGTTTACCAGAGCTCCGTTCTTGTGACATTGCTATGTATCCTTGCATGCGCCGTCATAGTTCATGTATATTTCTATGCAATTACTTGATACCGTGTGCGACTCATCGAATTTGGGCATTCCCAGTTCATGTGTAAACACTATACATTAGTATGCACGCAATAACACTATTGAAACATAACACAGCAGCGGCATGTTGTGTTTTTTTAAACCGGTTCTATATTAAATACTCACTGATGAGTAATTATCCCGAATGAAATGTTCACATACTAAGTTCAACAAACGCGACCATATTAAACATTATCTGAACATTTCCTTGCAATAAATACAACTACTTCTGTACATGTATTATCTGTCTTCTGCCTATTTTTCATAAACTTGGCATCCCTTCAGGTGAATACTAGACTATTCCAATGTATACGTTTATAACAGAGTGGGGAAATCCATTTAGTATAGAAAGGGTTAATGCCAGCAAAACCAGCCATCAGAACAACTCTTAGGGTGCCATTACACGTTAAGTTTGCTTGATTAGGGTACGTTCATACACTGGCAAGTTTGCACGGCATTTTTTAATATACAACACATTGGTGCCAGAATATAAACGGCAACATGCATATACGATGCATATTTACCAACGGTAACGACATGAGAAGCAAATGTTCGGTAGTTCCACATGTAACGGTGCTACGAACACATTACCTTGAAGGGGCATTATACACTAAATCCGGCCATTTATGGGACCATCTCCTTTTATACTCAACAGAATATATGCAACAAATGAATGAATTTGAGCCATGGATGAGTGCAAAATACAATTGTATGCTCTATGCATAATGCAAATTACATTGTAATTATAATGAAAATGAATTTATGACTCCAGCCATAAATTCATTTTCACTATCATTACCATGTTGTTTGCATCGTTCATAGAGCACATGAGCGTATGTTTCACTCATCCATGGCCCAAATTCATTCATTTGTTGTATATATTATGTTGAGTATAAAAGGAGATGGTCCCATAAATGGCTGATTTTAGTGCACAGTACCCTTAAAATTACCTGTGAAATTGATTCTTGCGAGATAATTGCATGCTATTTACTGACAAATATCGATAGCATCGATACTATAGTGCAATTACATAGTTTTTACTTCTCATGTACAGTAATGCCCTAAGTAATCGACCTCTTAACCACAGCAGAATTATGGGTAACCTTTCAGGATTTAGTCGGAAATATGGCTTGTTGCCATTCATCGGAAAGCTCTCGGTGAGAGCTTTCCGATGAATGGCAACAAACCATATTTCCGACTAAATCCTGAACAGTTACCCATAATTCTGCTGTGGTTAAGAGGTCAATTACTTAGGGCATTACTGTAGTTAGCTGTGGTACATATGCATTTTATTAAAAAAATAGCATTCGGTCTCTGGTTCATTGTAGCTTTCTATACCTAATTGCCTGCACAAGAATACCTGGCAAATTTGCGACTGTATGAACGTGCCTTAAGGGTACGTTCATACGCTGGCACGTTTGCGCGGTATGTTCTGCAAGGCATTTCATCATAGAAAACAACATGGTGCCATAATTTGAAAGTAAACGTGCATATAATATGCATCTTTACCAAAGCGAACGACATGAGAAGAAAATTTTATGTAGTTCCACTTGTAACGGTGCTACTGACATTTGCCTTCAAATACCTGTATGATTGATTCTTGCGAGATAATTGAAGGTTATTTACAGGCAAGTTCCGGTAGCATGTCTACTGGTGGAACTACGGAAATTTTTACTTCGGTAGGTGCGATACAGATGCACTTTATATGCTTGTTTCCATTCATTTTTCTGGCACCATATCGTTTTCTACGACGAAATGCCTGCAAACCATACCGTGCAAACCTGCCAGTGTGTGAACGTACCCTAAGCAAGCTGACGAGGCGTGCTGCATCGTGTAATACCATGCCATTTCATACAGCTCAGCATTATTAATCACACAAATAACGAGCTGTTGGGAAAGGGACCGAGCCGGTTTTGCATACATCAAGGAACCCTCATTAATGTCAGGTAGCAATTAAATAACATAATTCCTCTTGCTACCTGCTAAAAACAACACGTGCAGTTCACAATATTGGAGTCGAGTTAGTAAATATAATGTTATTTATTTAAAGGCACGGGAGGCCTTAGACGTCGAAAAATATTCATATTTGTTCCAATCACTGTAAACAGAAAAACATTAAAACGCATACAGTTTCGTTCATATATACCATGACCATCGCGTAAACAGCATGCTATTATAAAGACCTACAATATTGTACCTAAGCAAGAGCCTGATTGTGTTACAGAAGACAGCACAGTGTTACTAGCTAATCACACACAAATGATATAAACGCTCTTTATTAGTTCCATATCAGGAATTCAGCAACAAAGAACGCTCTTTATGTTTACCATCATAATATAAACAAACACCAGGGAAGTAACTTTTTATGCTTTTGTTTACATAACAATGATCAAACATATGACAATAACATACTGTTTATGCGATATTTCTTATTTATATATGGACAAAGTCTGTCTACATTTTAATATTCTTACTGTTTGTGGCGGTTTTTGACCGGTGGAAATATTTTCACAGCATACCCACCGCCAAGGCCTCCCGTACCTTTAATTACAATTGACAATTTGTGAAATATTTCATGATAAAACCGTGCTTTAACAAGTTTGTTGGGTGGTGTAATGTAAACATCCAGCATCACCCCCTGAGGTTACCATTTGGAGCTTAACCCTTTACCCAACAAACCGGCCAAAACCGGCCAAATAAAGCTTCAACAGCCTAAAATATCTTCGGTCTGTCTCAATAGAACCATACAAATATGGATATCATTGGAACCGGCTCCTTGACCACATTGTGATAGTTACAGTTATGCCCTGTGCCAATGCATTCTCTTATATATGCGAGTCGACCATAGGTCGCCTCGCATATATAAGAGAATGCATTGGCCTAAAAAAATCTTTTTTTTAACACTTTTTACCATTTTTTCTTACATTCTTTTTAACAATTTTATAATTTTTAATGTGCTAAGCCAATGCATTCTCTTATATATGCGAGGCGACCTATGGTCGACTCGCATATATAAGAGAATGCATTGGCACAGGACCGTTCTGTTGGGTAAAGGGTTAATACAGCAAGCTTAATCGTGTAATGGCACCTTAACATAAATTTCAAACTCTTCCAGAGAGAGCAGATAGTTTCACGTGCTCAGATGATTCATCGTGTTCCGATGATTTATGCCCAAGCTCAGAGAGAGAAGTTGTCTGCGACGTACCAAATACCACGTGCATGTGCAAGGGTAAGTGCAGTCGATAACTTATCAATCACCATTTGTATATTATTGATTATAGAGTCGCGATTATTTACGTAGAATAGTTACACACATTCCTTGAGTGACAAGCTGACACTTGTCTTGTATATAATATGCATCTTGTAACATCAGTTTTAAGAAATCCCTACTTTAACTAGGAGCGCCCCCACATTGAGCGGGTTGAAATAAATAGACAACCTGTACGCTACTCAGACCAGTTGACTGTTGTGTTTATCAATATTTTCTTTACCAGTTTGTTACGATCCAGACCACAATGAAACCAACGGTTAGCCCCAATACGATCTTAAAGCTACAATATTACCAGCCATTTCTGTTAAAATAACTCACAAGGATGCCGAATTACGCAAACATTGACGTCATGACACAGTGCTGAGAGTAGGATAACATCTTGCGAGTAGGATAACATCTTGAGAGTAGGATAACATCTTGAGAGTATGATAACATCTTGAGAGTAGGATAACATCTTGAGAGTAGGATAACATATTGAGAGTAGGATAACATATTGAGAGTAGGATAACATCTTGAGAGTAGGATAACATCTTGAGAGTAGGATAACATCTTGAGAGTAGGATAACATTTTGAGAGTAGGATAACATATTGAGAGTAGGATAACATCTTGAGAGTAGGATAACATCTTGAGAGTAGGATAACACCTTGAGAGTAGGATATCATCTTGAGAGTAGGATAAAATATTGAGAGTAGGATAACATCTTGAGAGTAGGATAGCATCTTGAGAGTAGGATAACATATTGAGAGTAGGATAACATATTGAGAGTATGATAACATATTGAGAGTATGATAACATCTTGAGAGTAGGATAACATCTTGAGAGTAGGATAACATATTGAGAGTAGGATAACATATTGAGAGTAGGATAACATATTGAGAGTAGGATAACATCTTGAGAGTAGGATAACATCTTGAGAGTAGGATAACATCTTGAGAGTAGGATAACATCTTGAGAGTAGGATACCATATTGAGAGTAGGATAACATATTGAGAGTAGGATAACATCTTGAGAGTAGGATAACATCTTGAGAGTAGGATAACATCTTGAGAGTAGGATAACATATTGAGAGTAGGATAACATCTTGAGAGTATGATAACATCTTGAGAGTAGGATAACATCTTGTGAGCAGGATAACATCTTGAGAGTAGGATAACATATTGAGAGTAGGATAACATCTTGAGAGTAGGATAACACGTTCGGTCATCTGGGATTTTTGACGTAAAATGTTGATGAAAATATGAAAATATAAATATATAACCTAGAATATTGAGTTTCCATGTATAAACTATCGTTATGTCCACGCTTCAACTACATGGATGTGTGTTTGTGTACATGTAGGTCCAGTCTTTGTAAACATACACTCAGATTTATACTAATTTTCCTGCTAATGTACTATGATGCATGTGGGTCCTGCTGAATTGCTATAGTATGTTAATAAATAGTACCGTTATATTTTTTAATTGATCTTTTCGCGGTTTTCCCATAATCTGAACACATATCAAGGAACAGAAATTATGCGTATCAAACATTCAAAAACGTATTTATTGCGAAATATGTTAATACTGGTTGTATTATTTGTTGAAAATGGGCTATAATCAAGTCGTTTTAGAAACACCAGCGCAGGCATTATCATATTTTTCAAAAAATATATATATAAGGATTAACTGTCATGTAGACTGTTTTTATGGAGATGTAACCGTGAGGTAAGTGGTCATAACTTGTGTAAAACCCAAAGGGTTTTACATACAAGTTATGACAACTTACCTCACGGTTACATCTCCATAAAAATAGTCCACATGACAGTTAATCCTTATATTTATATACATTTAGCGAAAAAGCCACTTTTATAAATGTATTTAAATCGAAAAGTGTATCGTGACAAAACCATCCCAAAATATCCCATAGCACCCTTGGCAAAAGTTAACAGGAACAATTTCTCTTTATATTGAAACCCGATGATTTATTAAGTCAATCCTGCGCGAGTCCAAATGCGCCCAAAACATTACGCGTTCGTCTTTCCAAACCCAATGACGTATCGATGTTGTCATGAGCCTGCAGTTATTAGCTGTTGCGCATTCACCGAGAAATAATTGCAACTAGCCACGTGGGCGCCGACCAATCGGAATGCTGGATTTAGTGATGATCATACTTAGTATGTAAATATATGTTCTTGAATGTTTCATACACACATTGGTTTTTCTTAAATCGCTCGGATTAGCCAACCACCGCGAAAATGACAACTTTAGAAAAAATAACGGTACTTTTTCGTAACGGCATCAGTTTGCCCTGCCCGCACCATAGCAATTCATCAAGACCACCAGCATCATGTCATATTAGCAGGACCACTTGACCAGGGGTAAGTAAGATATTGACATATCACCCATATGCTATTGTATCGTAATACATTCCCTTTTGTTTGGTATATAACTTGTCCACACTTTTTAGACATATATCTTGCTGGATTGTTTTTAATGTCTCCTACCCCTGACCAAATGCGCCCGAAAAAACCTTTGGACTTTGTGAGAAATGATGGCAATTTCCATATTTAGCACACACATCCCGAAGCGAGCTTTTGATGTGTCACGCGGAAGAACCACCTGCACACAATACGAACTTACGAATACAAACATTCTGTACATATATTGTCTTTAGTTGAGCCATATGTATCGTATTTTTACTTGACTATAATGCCCGAATCCAACCCTGTTCAAAGCAAAGACTGTCCAGGCACAAGTAATTATTGTTAGGGTACGTTCATACACTGGCAAATTTGCACGGTATGTTTTGCAGGCATTTCGTCATAGAAAACCACATGGTGACAGAATATGAACGGAAACATGCAAATAACATGCTTCTTAACCAAAGCTAATAACACGAGCAATAACATTTATGTAGGTCCACTTGTAACGGTGCTACTGGCATTTGTCTTCAAATACCTGTATGATTGATTCTTGTTAGATGATTACATAATGTTTACAGGCAAATTTCAGTAGCATCGCTACAGATGAACTTACAGAGACGTTACTTCGCACGTAGTTAGCTGTGGTCCAGATGCATTTTTATATGCATGTTTCCGTTCATATGAAAGCATCATATTGTTTTCTACGACGAAATGTCTGCAAACTACACCGTGCAAACTTGCCAGTGTATGAACGTACCCTTAGTGGTCTCGTTATAGATGTTACAAGGCGCATGGGGTTTTTTCACTTTTCAGTGCAAACTTGCTGGTGTGAACGTCCACTAAGGGTACGTTCATACGCTGGCAAGTTTATACGGTATGTTTTTGCGGGCATTTCGTCATAGAAAACCACATGGTCCCAGAATATGAAGGAAACATGAGAAGTAACATTTATCTTGTTCCGCTTGTAACAGTGCTACTGGAATTTGCCTTTGAATACCTGTATTCATGCGAGATAATTGCATGATATTTACAGGCAAATTCCGTAGCATCGTTACTAGTGGAACTGCAGAGATTTTACTTCGCACGTACATAGCTGAGGCACAGATGCACTTTATGTGCTTGTTTCCGTTCATATTATGGCACCATATCGTTTTCTACAACAACATGCCTGCAAACCAGACCGTGCAAACTTGCCAGTGTATGAACGTACCCCAAACACTGCATAAGGTATATTGAATCAATATTTTGGTCTCCTTGCGGCTTGTGTCATTTATTATCTTCGTCCATTTTCTTAAATTTCAGATGTGCACGGAAACCGTAAGTTATGCATCATATTAATATTATCATTTAGAATATACGTGTTCCATATGCTATTATGCCAATACGGTGTTATCGTGTAATCAATGGTGATCTCGTGACGCCATAGTTGCGCAACAACTATCCTTGATTTAAGAAATGAATATAGTGGGTGTGTGCGTGTTATTAGAGGATATGGCGCTGTGGTCTTTGCGGTACAATGCGTGAACAATAAATGTGCACAAATGACCACACCGCCGTATCCCACTATAACACACCCCACTACATTCATTACTTATAATATAGCTTCTTGATGATTTATTCCAATAAAACAGGCGAGTATATTCTTATTTATTTTCACAAAATAAGCCGGCAATTTGAGACTAGCACACGCAGCACATTAAGTCAGCACAATAAAATATGTCCAAGCACTTAGCAACGATAACGATATAAATAACTGACTCGAGATGCAATTCGGCTGAACTTTGAAAAGCACGACCAATTATTCTGCTGACCGCTTTAAGACAATATGTCAGAACAATTTGTGACGCTGTGTTAGTATTACGGGTATAAAATCGCAAGCCAAGATAATTCGAAACTCATAAAAAATATCCACGAAAAATCGACCATCGAATTGAGTTGAGAATAATTTCATTGACTCGGATTCCAATACCCCAATGAAATGTCGTAGCCTTTCTTAACAATTTGCAAGCCCATGCACCAGCAACCTAAATTATGTGCCTTATTCCTTATCCCTCAGTCCATACTCGACACATTCGGATAATGCCAGGGAATGACTCCAGAATTCTGCATAGATACACCAACAAAACATTTTAGGTTTCAAGTTTCAAAAAGGGGATCGAGAAGCGACTGGAACGCTGTTCGGTCGGGAGGATATCGGAATGTTGGTTGATGAATGACATCAAATTCGTCCATTAACTTTGAGACCGAAATAATTTTGCCAGCTATAATGGTCGATTTTCAAAAAGGAAAATATCGGGATTTATGTGAAATGATTTGATTTAAACATATTTTGATTAGTATAATGCACACATACTAATACATAACATAGAAGGGGTTGGAGGACAGGTTCTTTGAAACTTAGGTGGACCTCCGCTCCCTGCAGATCATACATGAAACGTAAATATAACAATTTATTTTGGATTTATATCAGGTTTTGGTAGGGCGGGTAGAATATATATATATATTGTGAGTGCTTGAGTATAAGATATTACATGGGGTGTTAATAATTATAAATCAGTTGTGTGATGGGGGTAATAAGTATAATTATACATACGTATGATTAGTATGCAAACTGGCAGCATATATATGTATAAGGTGGGGAAAAGCGTTAGTTGGTGTGTTTGGGGAATGGTAAATAGAAAGGGGTCGTTTAAGTAAGTAACATAACAGGGTATTGAGGCAGCAAGTACATTTATGGTACAGAGTTCAGATTTTGTGGGTTTACAGGAGCTCATTCGTTGCACGTCGCCCGGAATTTTTTTATGAATTTTAAAGCTGTATCTGTTAGAATGCAATTCTCGTTGGCAGTTAAAGTCATATCTCCTTTTAGAAGCGCATTGTACATGTAGGAAGCGACTCGAAAGGGTCTCATAATATGTGACAGTTCTATGCGGTGTTGTGAATAAAGGGTGCAATACATGAAAATGTGGTCTGCATCTTCCACAGGGCTTCCACAAGTACATATGGGGTTGTCACCAATGTGATTTTCAACTTTGTCATGATTCAGAAATGATTCCGGGAACATTCTCAGTGATGTAAACTGACACTTTTATTTGTATTTCTTTCCAGACCATCATTCACCACATAACCCAAACCAACATCATTCAAGTTAGTTCCCATGCAAGACAGCAGACGCATTGATTGTACCCACACTGGTGACAACATAAAGACACTGTTCTGTCATGGTTTCATGATGGCGAGAAAATAATAAATTGAAGCAAAATCTACGATGATGTTGTTGTTCGATTGATCTTGATACTCCCAATTGTGTCCCGCGCCAAACAAATTGCCTGACATGGTTACAAGGTCATTCTGTGAATCGTATTTTGGGATCGTAGTGTACTATCCGCGCTCACAAACAAGTTCTAACTTGACTGTTGCGATATGTTTGGAATAGAAATTCAAAATAGAAAACAAAAAATAAAATAAATAATAACTTTACATAATTCAAAATAGAAAACAAATTAAAATAAGTAATAACGTTACATATATAGACAGCTTGTCGATTCAGACGTACTTTGCCAATTTTACAATATCTCATATATATTTTGAAGACCTCTGTATGTCTGTCTGTATGTCCTTTATAGAATCGAAAACGGGTTGACCGATCGAGACCAAACTTCCTATCCAAAGGTAAAATCGCACGGGAATCGTCGACGTCGCATTTTGGAGAAGCATAGAGCACTACTTATTGCGGCCGATAACCTATAGCTAATTAATAAAAGAGAATATATCGGCCTAAGAATATTTACCTTGACCTTGTAAGCCAGTGTATTATATTACATATCCGAAGCTCCCTATGTGAGACTCGCATATATCAGATAATTTAACGATATTTAATGCTGCACCAGCGCGTCTGTCTCTCGTTATGATTAAGGATAAACAAATGAACTAATCTACATGTAGTTTCGTACCACAATGTAACCATGGTGCACCAGATTACGTTACGGACATGCCCCTCCTGCTTCAAGAATACAAGCTGACGCATGAGTTCCAAAATTGGGCAATCTCTGAGATTAGATATGACAGGTGTTGTTTTTGGGCTGACTTTTTTATACAGTGCCATCACCTGAGCGGTATTTCTTATACGTTTTACGACGTTGTATGAACTGGGGGTGTTAATTGCTCGTTATTTCGTTAAATCAACGTTTTAACATTTCATTTCATTTGGTAAACACTTGTATGATGATATTGTAATCGCACTCGGATGGTACTTTAATGACATAACGGACAACTACAATATAGTTACTTCTATGGACACAGACAAGAAGACAATTGGAGCTTTCCACAGAGGCCACACCCACAGCGTAGTCCCGCCCACTGGCAATTTATTAGAATATATTCGACCAATCAGATGCCTAGCCGGCCGCTGGCTGCGGAGATTTTTCGACGCCATCTTTCTTCACCCTAATTTTGATATCCATGCATACATTCAGTGTTAAATTGGCTATATTCAAACAACTTTTTTGTTGTCAAATCATAATATACTGAGATTTATATTTGCGGCAAGATTTTTATAAATTTATCCGTGATTATAACAATTTTTTTCGTTTGGCATGACACTTGTCATAATTTTCACATTTAATGGCAAAACGAATGTATGTTCTCTGGTTTCGATATATTATAGTTCAGTGATCTGTCTGTCTGTTCTGGTCTGTATGCAATTTTTTTTCCAGAGCCCTTGATCGATTTTAATCAAATTTGGTGTGGTGCCTCGGGGTACCACGGCAGATGTTATAACGAACTTATATTTTAAATAAAAAAATTGAAACAAATAAAACAAATTTAATTTTTTTCTTCAAATTTTTGATTTTTTTAGCAAGAAGTTTCAATTTAAAAATCTAAAAAGAAAATTTTAAAATTAAATAAACAAAATATTGAATTAAGTAAACTAAAATTTAAATTAAAAAATTAAGACTAATTTTAAAGATTCAATCTAAAAATCTAAAAAGAAAACAAATTTCAAAAATTTAATTTAAATTTTGTTATGAATTTAAAAAACAAATTATTATTTTGTTTTTGTTCAACAGCAGATCAAAGTTCAATCTAAAAATAAAATAAAAAATTTAATCTAAATAATTTTTTTTAATTCAAACTGGTTAAAAGATCAAATTTGAACGAATCATATACATGAGTCTGTTTCAGCTAGTTAACATAAGGGCATAGTCTGACTTCGGAAGTCGATCTCGGGTAACAGACACTATTTATGTGGATAAAGTATTTTTACCAGTGGGCGGACTCGTCCAAATTAACAAGTGACTCGCAGCTAATTTTGGTTCTAACTGTAATGACATCAACGAATGTCTACACGAATTTTCACATAGTTAGATAATCTAAATTTTAGGACACTTGCCTTATTTAGTGTCGAAGTGGGTGAACATTCATTCATCGGGAGCCATACAAATATAGGATACGGAGAATCCGAAGCTTGTCGAGCGTGGGCGGATGTACCTGACCTCAAATGTGGAGCTGTTTGTTGGTCAGGATTCCAGACTAGAGTTATCCCAGCAACTCACCTCGGATACGCTGCTGCAACAACTGGATATGGAACCGAGACTTTGGCGTTAAATGTTCATAACCTCAAAAAATGCTGACGACATCACACCGAAGGGAAGTCGGTAGCCGATAGGTAGCGTACTGGTCTCTCGTGTTAGCGGACCGGGGACCGCAACCTGGTCAGGGCTTTCTTACAGAAAGAGTCAGATACCAAGTTTGTCAGGCTGAAACGTTTCATGAAACGAGATCACTGCATACAGATCCGAATGTAAAATGCCGACCCCCATTACAAATTGTGTCCTGGGGTCAATACTATGAACAATTTTATACCTGTAAATACAAATTGTATTTATTAATTTGTAATTACAAATTTGTGTTAACGATCACAGTGGTTTCATAGTACAGGGAAAATTTAGCCGTATTATTGTAATACCTTAGACTGGGCGAGAGGTGAAACCCCTAAAAGGCAGCTGTAAAACTTAGAAAAAACTAACTCCCCACTCTGCTCCCATGCACATGTTATCAGTGTTATCTGAATACCAGTTCAAATTAGACGGACATGTATATAGAGCTAAAATAACTGACAACAATTTATATGGGGAAGTTACAATGCGTGCTATCATATTGTGATTAGTGAGAACGCCGGTACTATGAAACGATGAGCTAACAAAATCTCGCAAATTTCACAAAGATCTACTGTTGATTATTGTAGATTGCTTACGGACAAACCTTTGCCTGTGAGTGATTAACACTATATTGAATCACGGCGGGCCAAAGTTACAAAAGAAATAACCAATCATAAGTTGAGAGGTGAACGCTTATCACAAACCTTCATGTAAACTCGATCATAACATGGAGTTATAAGCGTGTTCGTAATTGTTCATATCACATGTATATGTGTATTGTTTTACCAGTAAGTACATTTGTCTGTATGTATGTCTGCCGTTTGTTTGTTTGTCTCGTATATGCCTGCATGTCTGACTGTAGTATGCAAGTCTGTAAGTACGATACGGCTGTATATATACATGTACATGAGTGATGCTTGGGAAATTGTCGGCTCCGAGTCGGCAAGACTGCACAAAGGCATTGGCGTTTGTGGGTCTTCCAGAGAGAGAGATCCCTGATTTGGGTCCAACTCCGGTTTGGTCGTCTCGGAGTATGCTATTTCTCTGTCTGTAAGTACGATATGGCTGCAGAGTGGAATGTCTACTTTATGTGATGCATGATTGTGTGTATATGTGCATGTGTAGATGATTCATCATACATATTAAGACATGTATTGTAGATATGTTTGTAATCTTAAATTTCTGATACACTGTTATGTACCAAATTGTGTTTGTTCTCATAATATAAAATTTATATATGAATCTCCATATATGGAGGATAATAAAGATATATATATTAAACGGTTCGTTTTTAGTGTGTGTATGTAAGTACAAGTCAGTGTAATACCGAGTACTACAAACATTTTGGTATCATTGTTTTTACAAATTACAAATTTACAACCATTCAGTTTGTGAAAATAAAATATTATTTTGATGGTATAGCATTATATATATTGTGACCATCCTATTATTTCAAACTGATCCGCTACTCTTATCATAACACATCGAGGCAGTAACGTGGCTCCATTTTATCGGGAGGGGTGTATCGAAGCAGGGACGTGTTAATGGTTTCGGTTATACGAGTGGTGCGGTAGAGTGCCAGTCGGTAGAATGACAGGTGCACTACACCGTTACATGCCGTCCAATGCTGACGAAGCTGGTTCTAACCCCGTCATATGGAGGGTGACCGCAATCGTGTATCTGGGCAAGTTTGTCAGTTGCTTTCCGGGGGTCGGTGGTTTCTACACGCAGTGGGACGATTTCTCGGTGAAATCGAGCCTCTGCGTGGTCTTTCCTCCATCCGTAATATTGACAACGTCGTGTGTGGCATAGCGGCTAGAACGTCGATAAACCCTAATAAACCAAACCAAACCAATAGGAGTGTCATTTTATAATTTCAAACTGCTCCGATATCTTATAATATATCTAGATAGGGACGTGGCTATATGGGCTCAGTTTGGCGACGGGGTGTCCATCCTATAATTTCCATATGCACACTTTGAACAAAAAAATGCCTATAAATTCCACATAACGATGGAATCGTATATCAAGAGGAAAGTATTTTAATTTTTCTACGTTGATAACAAAACAAAACCTCAGGATGACTGACTTAGTTCAGCCAACATGACTGAGGCATAACATTAATCAAAATTACTAGGGTGATGTTAGTCATAACGACTAAGAAATGGGGACTTTTCTTAGTCAATTGGAAGGCGTAAATTAAAGTTGCTGAATTATGTGCAAATAATTCCAATAATTGACCAAAGTTACTCAAAACGTTTGTGACTAACACTAAGTTAGTCATATTTAGTCAATATGTCCAATCCAAGGGGCGGGGTGCACAACTTACTGTTACAGCTTGAAAATCAGAAGCCAACCGGGGTAAACAATTTTATAATTGTTTATAATTGAGGGGTGGGGATACACAGTTGGATATCGACGTTTCGAAAAAAAAAGAGAGCATCTTGCCACGTCCCTGCATTTATGCTCTAGTCATTTATGAAAACTGTGCTTGCATCTTCGTATTCGTGTCCTTTACCGTGACCAAATGCATTCGCGTCGACGATTGAAACTCAAAGGATAATCCTCCGCAATGCATTCTTGAGCGAAAAATCATACTCACATTGGGAACACGCGTCATTTTTATCCATTCTTGGATATATCATTGATTATGGTAAGTACATGTTACATGCTAATGTTGGCTATAATCCGCAAGTATCACTCACTATTTGTATTAATCACTAACTTTTGTCAGAGATGTTGTGACTCATACGATTTGGCGGCTACTCGCCCCATCCTATTCTGAACAGCTGTAATGTGCCAGGCATCGTGTTCCCAAGACCACTATCGCCATGTGTCCCTGTTTATGAGATTTCCATTGATAACACATTTTCATAAGGGGGCTACATCCCTGCGAATCAGATGGTTATATGCTCTGGTTTAAGGATGTGAAAATCGACAATTTATGTTTGACACCCTATATAGACATTCTAGACAAGTTCTTAACGTTGTAACTTTCAATAAATTGGGTAATTTCAGTAGTTACAAGGAACACATACCGCTACATCACACCCAAGCTGACACACCATAAGGTTTGACAATTTCTAAATATAGGCCATTTCAATCCAAACTTTTGACCAAAGGAGGTAAATATGCAAATGTTGGTCTAAAACAAAACATACCCCCTAATAAATTGTTGGAAAAAACAAAATAACAGAACAAGTTCAACCTATTGTTGTTGTAACATTTCCAATTCATGTTGTTTCAGGTATGAAATTTCCAGCTGTTGAACGTGTTGATAAAATGTTTGGAGCGAGAAACATAACCCAACCCCCTTGTCGCGACGTCCCTGTGGGTTGTACTTGAAATTTCCAGCTGACAAAATATTTTCCCGAAGGGGTGAATCGACCCCTTGTCGCCACGTCCCTGCGTATCATAGATATATATATTATCCGTGTTAAGGGTGCGAAAACTGAACAATTATGTTTCATAGTACTCGAACATTCTTTGTGATTGGAGATATTTGTAAATACAAAGAACACGTACTATTTGTGATTTATGTTTGTAATCGTAGGTTCATAGTATTGGCGGAATGATAAATTGTTATTTCTTACAAACAATTGTAGATTCTTACAAAGAAAAAAGTTTCATAGTATTGACCCCAGGTATGTTGTCGTGGGTTCAGTACGCTGTCCGATCGGGCGCGGACATTAATGGCTGACCCGTGTAGACGCCTCGATGTTTGCACGTTAAAGAACGCTACTGGAGTCACCAAGTGGTTATAAAGTTACTCGGCCGTGGTAGCACCTGGACTAGTGCACATATAACCGAAAGGTTCATGCACTGAAATATCTACGGATACAGATACACTGCTATTTAATCTTTCCACCAGACATATTTATATTGGGACGAGATTGGCCATGCGCTAGCAAATATCGATACGTCAAACTCTCTGTGCGGGCCTGAATGCCGAAGACTGCACTTAGCATATTCTCTCCGGACAACTGATTTCGCCTCACTAGACTTGACCTATAAACACACACGTACACGATTCAATTACTGTAACAATGGGTATTCATATACATGTATACGATCTCCCGCGTCCGTATGCACCATAATTTATAGTCATGTTTCTATTTACATTATGTGCCGGTATCGCGATCGGGCGGAACTTAGGTCTGAAGGTTGCATCCTTAATTACCGGCTTAAATGGGTACTGTACACTAAATCCGGCCATGCATGGGACCATCTCCTTTTATACTCAACAAAATATATGCAACAAATAAATGAATTTGAGCCATGGATTAGTGCAAAATAAACTTGTGCGCTCTATGAACGATGCAAACAACATGATAATTATAATGAAAATGAATAAATGGCTGGAGTCATAAATTCATTTTCTTTATAATTACCATGTTGATTACATCGTTCATAGAACACACAAGTGTATTTTGCACTAATCTATGGCTTAATTTCATTCATTTGTTGCATATATTCTGTTGAGTATAAAAGCAGATGGTCCGGATTTAGTGTACAGTACCCCTTTAATTGCAGCGACAAGCATTGTATAACAATCACTATATACATCATTAGAAGCTATGTTTTTATTGCCAAGGCCGATGTTTAAAGCATATATATGCTACATTTATAGGCATAATTATCAAAGTATATACAAGCATCCAGATTGATCTACCAAATGTAGATCTACAGAATCCTCGTAGAAAGGTAATTCAGATATTTAACGACCTATTTCGATACCTGGACAAAATGAAAAGCGAATAATATTATGTGTATTTTGGAGTGCAAACCGCCATGTGGCTTTAAATTGTTTCATTTGATTTTAGAGACATATTCCGAAGAGTGTGTTGTTTATGAAACAACTGAGTGGTTCAATTTGGCACAAATATATGAGGAAATGACATCCATGTCGGTGTCGACTGAATTTGCGTTCCAAAGCCGAGGCACCCAAGCTTGAATAATCAGCGACAAACAATGTGATTTTCCAAATGGTACTACCATAAAACAACGCTACCGGTATTCCGAAATAGTGTTAATAAGAACAGGGAGCCGAGATGGGATCATGCTAACGTGAACAAGGAGGAATTATACTACATCTGCTTTGTTAAGCTGTTAGTTGGCTATATTGTCATATAATTTATAAGTTTTATATGGTTATGACTAAGAACGCCGCTTCTGCAAAAACAACTTTATTCAACAAGAGTGCACCGAAAAGGCACACACAATACAAGAGGTGATTCTGCCAGAATGAGTTCCATCAAAACAGTTCAGTGGTAATACATGTAGATATGATCATTTGGTCATGTACACTTCCCGAGGCGTTCATATTTGTTTTACACGAATGATGATGGTGTGGGAGGAACACTGCTGAACTGAATATTCACTATTACAAATAGTAGAGATAATACACCATGCTTAGCGATAACTCTAATTAATAGAACAAGTTATCTATAAACTAGTGTGTTATCTTCAATTTGATTGGTCGGTAGCTACATAAGATAAACAAGTATTGTGTGATCAACATCGAACCCCATGATATTTCTGGGAACCACGCAGAAATGTTCCGTATCGTGTAGCTGCCTCAATTCTGGAATAAAGGCAGTCGGTGTGGTTCCCAAAAATGTCATGGGTTTCGATGCTGACCACACAATGTTTCAGTTTCAATATGAGTCAAGAGTGCCATATCAGTATTTGTTAATACTTATGAAAATTCAATTTGTTTTCAGCTATTTATGGTGAAATCTGTTGTTATTGTAAAAATATCAAACAGTACATGAATTTGAGTTTATTTTTATGTAGTTCAAAAAAGAACAAATACTGAAATATTAGGTTAACATTTCGCTATTCATTTCTATGGGGAAAAAGAATTGATATGTTGATTTTAATCTACTGATAAGGTCAATAGATAAAATCGTCACCCCGTGTCTGTTCACGTAGCCTCATGGGACACGACTGGCTTCAGGTAGATACAAACCCGTACTACGTGAACAGACACGGGGTAACTAATATTCCCATTGTGGTTAAAATCATCGACAACTTTAAAAATATATATATTATTACGAAATTTGAAGGAATAAAAGCCCAGATCAAATTAGTCATGCTAAAACACTTCCAATTCGAAAATTGGCGACACGTCTTGCTAAATCAATCGATTACAAACGTCCTCTATTTATATCTATGTTTGCGAAATTATGTCCGTCTGTGTTCTGTAGAAAATCGCGGGGGACCATCTAGAGGAACCAAAGGGGTTTAACAGTGGTAACTTTGTTACGAAGAAGATAATGGTGTGTGTTAGAATTTTCGTGACGCTGTTGTTGTCGTGTGCAGAAAAGGGGAAGGGCAGCAAATTTGTTTGTTCCCGATTTCCACTAAATTTATACGTAATCATCTCCATGATATGAGGAATATAATGGTGTGGTTGAAATATGTCAAAAGTGTAGATACACACTATTCCCCACGATACAAGGAATCTAATCGTGTGACTTAAAGACGCCACATTGGTGCCGTTTGGATGAGAGATGGGGGGGGGCATAAATTTGATAAGAAATTGTTTAGGTGCCGACCACCCCAAACGTATACATAATCATCTTCATGATATCAGAAGTCTAATGATCGTAGTTTAAATGTCAAAAGTGGCTCCGTTCGAGTCACAAATAGGGAGGGGAGGGGGACCAAAGCTAATACAAATATGTTTAGCTCTAATTTGCACCAAATTCATACATGTTATTCTTCAATGATACGAGGAATCAGATCATGTGGGTCAAAAACGCCACATTTGGTGCCGTTTGTGTCTGGTATGGAGAGAGGAGGGACACCATCAATGATAAGAATGTTTTAGTCGCCGATATCCACCAAAGTTATATATAGTCATCTCCATAATTTGTTCCAATGAGTTTCTGACGTTCAATTTTCACAACTGTGACAAATGGTGACCGAATTAAGTCAATTGAACAATTATATATTCGCAATTGTCATACTTATATGGGACGGGAATCAGGGCATTCATATAGTGAGGTAGCAACAGCACATGCATACAAAAAAGCACTGCAAGTATATTTATCATTCTATTTAACAAATATATATATTGTTGTAAAATGAGGGACCTTGAACCGCCAGAGAATGGCAATTAAATTGACTCACGGGTTATAACAAAATTGAAGTCTGAAGTACGCTCAGTTGTAAATAAATAAATATTTCTTTTTGGTGAGACGAATAAACTAATGACAGTCACTCCGATAATGTGAGCCGCTACATTATAATCCATGTATACAAAATATTTTTTGTGCGATATCATTTGGATATACAATTATCGAGAGAAGGTGTAACACTTTGAACAAGAGTATTATCTATTCCCACCAAATGTCCGCGATTAATCTGTATTCAAAAAGATATGTCATTTTACCGTGATATAAACTGGTAAAGTGACTATTTATGTATATTGTTTACATACATTTACTCATAGCGCGACAAATCGAAATTCTCTGGAAAACAAGGCTTTGTTTACTTTTAAATCTCGTTTCTGTGACATTTAACGGACCTCTGATGTATGCATGTTTGATATCATCATGACTGGGAAATTTGTGTTTCATTCTAACATTTAGAGAAACAGTTTCCCCCCATGAATTGTTCTTCTGTACTACATTATAGTAAATAATAGTAAATTTAACGTCGAAGTTACTCACATCTTTTCAGAATAAAACAATGGGGATTATTTCGTTTGGTGGATGTGCTCGATATCTGTCATTTAGTTAAAACAGTTTAAAACCCCTGTCACACCCAGGCCGGCGCTTGCACTGCGCTGCAAAAGTACCAAAATATGAATAACACGCAGGAGGAGCGCCGAAAACTGTCCAAAATTGTCAAACTTTTAAAACAAAGTATGCTCCTATTGCGTTCCTACTTTGTCAAGTCTCACGCTCTTATTGCGTTCAAGTCGCTGTCATTGTGATGCTAGTACGTTCTCAATACGTTTGCAAAAATATATATAAAGTATAAATAGCGTCTCCCAGCGTTCTCCAGTCATATTTAGTTTGTGGGGAATATACCCAACAATCCGCAATAGATTAGATATCCGATTAAAATCACTGTCACACTCCGCTGCGATCAGGCCGGGGCTTGCATTGCGCTGTAAAATTATCAAAGCGCCGAGCAAAGCGCACTAAGGTATCCAAGAACCGATTGGTGACGCAGTAACGTCGCAGTTGACACTGGATAGGACGGGAGAGGTCCCCGTGATCGACACTGAGCGCTAGAGCGCCGCGTTTGTCTTGTGCATGCACAAAACAAGCGCAGATGTTCTGCGTTCTGACCAGGCGCAGCACCGTCGCCACGACAGCACAACGCGAACGACATGAGTGCCCCGTTGACGTAACAAGGACCAATACAAGCTACTCGTGGTCACAGCAATAATTCATCTGCAACTGCAGTAAGCTTACTACGCCTTGGTCAGAACGCAGAGCCTCTGCGCTTGCTTTGTGCATGCACAAAACAAGCGCGGCGCTCTGGTGCCTATGGGCGACCATGGAGACCCTCGCCCGTCGTAGCCAGTGTCCACTGCGTCACCACTGCGTTCTTGGAGACCTTAGTGCGTTTAGGTGTGCGTTTTGATACCCTTGCAGCGCAATGCAAGCGCCGACCTGAGTATGACAGGGGCTTAAAATAGCAAATAATCCGATGGTAACTAAACATTGCCACTTCCGACAACACTATATGTTAATATACGCAACGCTTCCATTTGACCTAATCCGAAGACATACGAGCCAAAAAAACTAATGCCACGATTCTGGGCGTAAAGTCAGTTACAGAAGACTAACGGGACGGGAATCGGCAAAAAAAAACAGCATCAAACCAACCGATATACCAAGCCGTTGTGGAACGAGAAAACTTTGTCAACGAAACTCATTGTTGGTTAAGTGGGATGTAAAGTGGCAACATTGGAACAGGGAATTCAGTGTTAATTCTTGAGAAAAGATTGATCAAACATTATAAAGCGCAGGTGATCATATCATACCTTTTTATCTAGAGACAACGCGAAGCGGAATTTTGATTTTCATCCTATATTGCATATTATTAGACATTATTAAAAAGTAGGTCACAATTGTTTATTATTGTTTATAATATTTCCATTAAATGTCACAAAACAGAACATAAATTAAAAAATCGGCTTGACGTTGTTACTTGTTATATGCTCAAACATTCGAAGAAGACATGAAGTATTATTCTACGGTTTGTAAATATTGAGTAATCTTGTCTTGAAAGTTAACAATGAAATCCCCATTTAAGTGTTGCCCCTTTGCCTCCCTCTTATGTTTGTTTTTATTGCTATCGAGTTATAAAAAATATTCATTGCTGTAACTATGCATCTGATACTTGTAATAACCTGTTCCCCTTTCTAGTCTTCTGTAAATAAATGTGTCATCATTATATGTTTTTGGAAGAAATATATATTGTTTAAACAAATCCACTGATTTGAAGTAGCTCTTTTGTGAAAGATTCAGTTTTCGAAAAAGCCATCTCCACATGCACCGCATGGAGCAAGGGGAAGGGGTCTTTGTTGGTATATTTAAGTCGCCACTGAAATTTGTATACATTCATATGCAGGGTGGTTGCTACCAGTCGAATAACACACTCACATGTATGTTCCTGTAAATGTTTTAAACGTTCCTCCGTTTACGCCGCCGTAAATATAGTCACGGGTGTTTCAAGTCCCAATTTTTCGACATAGGTGTAAATTTAAGATGCACGGCTATACCTACGGCGCGTATACGGAAACACGGCCTTTTTAAAAAGAACATTGTCAGTTGAGCGCAAGAGCATACATGTTACCTCCAGATTCATCAACTCCGAACGCATATGCCGCAAATGGCAAACAAACAGGACTACTGATGCTGTAGAAATCGAATTTGACCACTCTTGTGAAAGTTACAAACGCTGTTGTTCCGACGACGGCATTCCATTGTATATCCGGGTCCGGGTAACCGGGCTGACTGGCCCATCGCAGGTGTATATGACATGTACTGCTGGTGTCTATGCGGCGTACGATGACGAAAGTGTGGATGAATGTGGTGTTGAACAGTGTAGGAAAGCCAGGATAAAGGACGTGAGTCGCAAATTGTTCTACTGGTGTTAGATGAAGCATTGAAGGTTCCCCGATTGAATAATCATAATCGGTAAACATTATGACTTGAATATTTTTGTTGGATTGTATATAGTAGTTCCGTCCGCTGGGTAGTGTTATTGTTATCGATTGCCCACTGTCTAGATCAAAAGGTCCGACTGGATTATTTGCCACTGTTACTGTCGTGTCTTGCTCCGATGCTACCACTTTGAACATATTTTGGTGTGGGCTACCTGGTGTGTGGACTGTTATGTATTCTTTTCCCCACATACTTGTCGGTCGCAGCTGGTCCATAAAATGATACCTGTTGACAGGCAGGACGCCCGTTCTTCCGCTAAATACAGCGACGTTTTTATCAGTTTCCACACGTACCCCTGTTATGTCTAAATCTCCGTATAATTGAGCGGTTTCAAATCTGTCTAGATTAACTTGAATTGTGTCGCCAGCTGAATAATTTAAAAGACCGAACGTGACGTTCGCAGAGAGATTTAACGGCAGGTCTATGACGACACTAGTCTCATTCTCCGTCGCAACAACGGTCACCTGCGAATTTTCGTCCATTGTGACCGCGTAATATTCTTGGCCAAGGCTTTCAATTGGTAGCACCTTAAATCCAACCAGTGAGGGCCACTTCATGTTAAATACGTAAAGCATGATGTTAGTGGATGCCTGTACATGTATGCCTTTCTTCCCTTCTGACGAACCAAACCGCTGCATAGTATTTTTTAAAGTATTCCACTCAGCAACGTGTGGAGCAATGTCATCACACAGTGAGAAATCTGGCCCTTCCATATGTACGGTCAACTCCATCGTTGTATTGTCCAACTCAGACTGTGACACGCTCACAATAATGATGTCCTCGCCAGCTTGTATCGGCATCGCCTCTGGTACTGCAAATATGAACTCTCTGATCCCTGGAATAAGGTGCGTACATTCTTAGGTACTAAGAATACATACCGCGTTTCCCATAAATATAGGGCTCTGTTATGAATGTTATTGTATATGAATAAATTTGTCTGACGAATAGAAGACTTAAAACATATTATGGACTTGTTCGGGTACGTGAAACTGGTAAGTTTGTATTCAGGCACCATGCCAACTGGGGGAATGTAGCATTCAATTATCATAGCCGAAAACCTGGAGCAAATCGACCATACCACTCCAAATGTAATATTTAATTCAAGATTCGGGACGCAAGCATCGGCGATAAATTTACGAAAATGATTTCGCCATCGAAAGTCACTGCATTTGATTAATAAATAAGAATGACGGTGTGTGCTGTCTATATGGAATAATATTTGTAAAATATAACTACTTTCAGGCAGATTATTCACCATTTCTATTTGATCACAGTACTGGAGTGTTTCACATCACTTTAACAATGCCACAATGAATGGTTACAATCGGTATCTTTCTATGCTAATTCAGCGTTTGGTTTGGTTTGTTCTTTGCTATATTTACATTGTCTTAGTCGCTAGGCCACAACGTCGTCGATTCTATCGCGCAGAGGAAAAACGCGCAGGAAGATAATATCACGATATGGGCTAGTCACTATCCCTAGCATATACGCGCTGTAACTCAAATAGATGCTCACAAAATGAGACAATAACCCACGTACGCTTAACTTGCAACGGTCGTTGTCATTGACAACGACAATCACATGACTCACGTGACCAATCCGCATACACGTACACAGTCAAACCGTTTTGAAGTTTTGTGTCAAACGTGTAGCACTACGAAACTTGTAGCAAAGAGTCATAATTTCAGCCAAACCTTGGCTGTTTATTTCACACCAGTTTCTGGGATAACCTGTGTGTCGACTGAGAACCTATGTGTCAATTGAGGAGAACACACGGAGGATTTGTGTAAATGTTAGCCCAAACGACATTTCGAAGTAACGACGGGTTTGTTGTTTATTTCGAGGAATAATACCGCATCATATGAATTCAGCCCAAATATATTGACAGGTGTCAAGGGTCTAACTCTATACTGAGCAATAAAAAACTAATATTAATAAATACCGAGTATATTTAATTTAACGCCAATGGGTCGTTTATGTGCGTTTAAGAGTGTATTTATGCCTAAAGCAAAGTGAAATAACGATTTAAAATGAATTGGCCGGTATATTTTATTAGTTATCAGGGTTACCAGGGTCGTAGTTGCATAAATTACAATATATTTTATGTTTATGCTAAGATAACTTGATCGGTATTGAGGTTAACACAAATCCCATATATGGAAATTCCAAATATGGAAAGTGACGTGCGCAAAACAGATAAAACGACGAAATGTTGTCAAATTCCACGTCTGAATACGCGTCTTATTCTCACTTATACCGTGTTTATATCAGTGTTATTCTATGTGTTGTTGTGTATTGTATTACTTTGATCAAGGTTGCGCTTTTGTTATTCTCACAAAAGGTAAATTTGATGCGTGTTTGATGCGTGTTTACATTTCAAAATTGCGTCTGCCATCTACAGTAACACTAACAGTGCGACGGAATTCCACATGTCCGAGCGCCATTGACTGATTGATTCCTTAATTACGAGACTAATTTATCGAATGAGGTCAAATTTTCGCATATAACAAGACTCGTATGTTATTCTGCACCATTCTGAGAGTGCCGACTTTCATTTCGCATTATTTTCGTTTTTATCGAAAAATAATCGTTCTCTAAAATGTAAATTTTTTCAACCAAAAAAAAATTCATTGTTTTGCCAATTTCAAGCTAGTTTATAGCATGGTCATGGCATAATTTGGCCTAGCGAGTGTCGGTAGACGTTTCTTGAGTGTGCACAACAAATTTTGGTCCCAACGAAGCAGGCTAAAATCCTGAAAGTTGTCAATTTTACTTTGCGTGTGAAGAAAATATTCATTTAAACTTCCAAAATTGGTTGAAATATGCTCAACAACATTCAGTTGAATGGTGACATTATTTATAGTCACCGACTAACTTCCACGATGAATCAAATTTGTTTTTATTGGTGACAATTATGTCGCGAGAGATAAAAATGTAAATTTTTTAAAGAAAATGTTAAATTTTAGCTCATTTTAAGACTTTAATTGCTTGTAGATCGGTGTTAATTATCTTCGTCAATGATGTCATGTCACGCTTGTTAATAATTCATTTGTTCCAAAAACAACACCGATAAACAATAACGCTCTTTGTTCCATGCAATGGAAATGGCTAATTATTGTCCTGATATCAGTGATATAAATGAATGCCTAAAATTAGTATTATCCTGAAATAAATTTATGCCACTTTGGCGAACATGGGAACCACGGTACAATTTATGCCATTTAGGCACACTTCAGAGTGAAATCAGGGCTTATATTTCGGCGAGAATCCAAATCTAGATTCTCGTAAATATTCTTGCAAATTACCCTGGATTCTCGTGAAAAAGTATATATGGATTCTCGCAAAATCAGATGAAATATATGCCCTGGAAATATAGCAAATCGTTTAATGCTTTAGAATTTTTGTTTTCGGAGATTTATATATATGCTTAAAGACATATTATGGACTTGTTATGGACTTTTTCGGGTGCGAGAAATTGATAAGTTAGTGCTCAGGCACTTTGCCAACCTGGGGAATGTTATCATTCTACTAACATCACTGAAAATTTCCAAAAAAATCTACCACACCACTTCATAGAGAACATTGTCTGAACTACTCCAAATTGTAAATATTTACATCTCGATTCGGGGCGCAACTATCGGCTATAATTAAACAAAAATGATTTCGCCATCGAGAGTCATTGCATTTAACTAATATATAAGAATGACGTTGTGTATCATCCATTTGAATTAATATTCGTAACGAATAACTACTTTGAGAAAGATTATTCTTAATTTCTATTTGATCACTCTGCCCGGTGTCTGCCGGAGTGTTTCACATCACTTTAATCAAGGAAGACTCTTCAGAAAAACTGCATTTCAAGAAATCGTTTAATGCTTTAGAATTTTGGTTTTCGGAGATTTATATATATGCTTAAAGACATATTATGGACTTGTTATGGACTTTTTTGGGTGCGAGAAATTGATAAGTTAGTGCTCAGGCACTTTGCCAACCTGGGGAATGTTATCATTCTACTAACATCACTGAAAATTTCCAAAAAAATCTACCACACCACTTCATAGAGAACATCGTCTGAACTACTCCAAATTGTAAATATTTACATCTCGATTCGGGGCGCAACTATCGGCTATAATTAAACAAAAATTATTTCGCCATCGAGAATCATTGCATTTAACTAATATATAAGAATGACGTTGTGTATCATCCATTTAGATTAATATTCGTAACAAATAACTACTTTGAGAAAGATTATTCTTAATTTCTATTTGATCACTCTGCCCGTTGTCTGCCGGAGTGTTTCACATCACTTTAATCAAGGAAGACTGTTCAGAAAAACTGCATTTCAAGATCACCAAACAACTTTCCTTTTTAGGGCCACCACATCTTTCCAAAGATGTACTTCTTCCATTTTGCTATCAACGACCGAAAAATGTCGTTAAACTAGAGATCCAAATACCCACTAAGGGCCCCTATATCTTGAAATATTAAAGACCGAGAATGTCGTTAAACTATAAAGACCGAAAAATGTCGTTAAACTAGAGATCCAAATACCCCCTATATCTTGAGATATTATAAAGACCGAAAATTGTCATTAAACTATTAAAGACCGAAAAATGTCGTTAAACTACAAAGACCGAAAAATGTCGTTAAACTAGAGATCCAAACATCCTCATCCCCTATTTTTTTAGACAATTAAGAACGAAATATGTCGTTACACCATTTATACATAATTTGTGTTTATGAAAGTCTGGCACCCATTAGCAGTTTGTTTTCAGTACATTTTAATATTCATTGGAACGTAAACAATTATTCGCTGACAGAAATCATGTTAATATTGCCTTTCGTTACTGGTTTCCTCGACTCAAATATTTCTCACTGCTCAATACTTATAATTAAAAAAAATGTTCTGTGTTTTGTGTCACTTCTTAATAGCATTATGTATTCTGCTATTGACAAGAAAAAAAGTTGCAGTATACGTTAAAGGTACGGAAGGCCTTGGTGGGTATCCTGTGAACACATTTCCACCTGCCAAAAACCGCTACAAACGAAAATAATATTCAAATATAGACATACTTTGTTAATATACAAATGAGAAATATCTCATGAACAGTATGTTATTGTCGTAAATTTGACGATTGATATGTAAACAAAGCATAAAAAGTTACTTTCTTGGTGTTTCTTTATATTATGATGGTAAACATAAAGAGCGTTCTTTGTTGCTCAATTCCTTATTTGGAAATAATAAAGAGCGTTTATACAATTTGTGTGTGATTAGCCAGTAGCATTGTGCTGCCTTCTATAACACAATCAGACTCTTGTTTAGGTAAAATTTAGTAGGTCTTTATGTGAGCATGATGTTTACGCGATAGTGATCGTATATTTGAACCAAAATGTATGCGTCTTAATATTTTTCTGTTTACGGTGTTTGGAACAAATATGAATATTTTCGACAACTAAGCCCCCTCGTCCCTTTAATATAATTAATATAACATCCCTCATCCAATAATCTCCAAATTGCATATCTAATTTCAATCCTAGTTACACGTCACGCCGCCCCTCATCATTTGCCAATTGTACACCCTTTTTTTGCTGCTGCTGCAACTGTTCAATTTCTTTAAAAATTATTGAAAAAATGGCCCTCCCGCCCGCCGACATTTACCTCTGATTGTTATCATCGGTCCGCACCAAAATTGAGCACACGTCCCTATATAATATACCTATTTAAACCGAGTATACACGGTGGTGTACTATATCAACCGTTCATTTAACCGTTTAGGTAGCATATTTCCACGTATACGTTATCACGACAAATCCCTGCTGATCTGTTATTAATGAACCAAACACTTAACATGTCAACACACTCTGGCCCGCCAATTGATGCTACAGTGTATAAACGTAACGGGGCAAATATGCACATTATATTGGCAGCTAACGAGAGCATTCATCATCAGCAATCTGCTCACCCCTTTTAGCCGATACGATAGAAACTAAACGATTTGTTACTTCTAATTACCCGTACTTAATTACACTACTTGCGTGTTAATAAAGTACGACCCCATTACCACTAAAGGTGAAACATGGGATTTAGAACATTAATATTCACTCTTACATAGTTCCACATTCAAGGTTCGTCTTGTGTAATCGTATGTCAGTTGTAACGTTGTGAAACCGCAACCGAACTGAATTATTCTATTGCTAAATAGTTCATGGCTGACCTGATGCATGCATCTTAGTTTTCTTGTTAATTCTATTGCCGAATGAGCGATCAACGCTATGCAGGGAAGCAATGTGTCTGCGCGGAAAGATACTGTTTTGACTGAAGTCAATTAAGCATATTGGCGGCGGTCACAATGCGGACAACATGTCTCTATACCACCGAATTATTGATTAAAGATTCAGCCACACGTACAAGCCGGGCCAATGTCTCAAAACGTGTAGTTTTGGCACCGTAACATTTACAAGTGTATGTCCATAGAAATACAATAGTAACACACGTTACAGGTTACATTTACGAGTGGTTCAATCTGGCTATTTACTACAGTCACTTTGATTTGTTGAGCAAATTTATATCAAATGCCAAATAATTTTCAACGCTCATTAATTTTGAAAGATAATTCAATTATATATTGATTGTTTTCGAACATTATGGCATTCAACATAGCTTGAATGATATATGCTAAACTAAAGCACGGATATTCCGTATAGTATACGTATATTAAGAAAGTCACACAGGGACAATGTCATGGCGACTGGCGACTGAGTGGGGTGTCTCACGGCCCCAACTATAATAACGTTTTTCAACAGTTGGAAATATAATGTCTGAAAATGCATTACATTTAGTTCGATACTTCAGGCCACAAATGCGATTTTCATGATCAAATGATATTTGACTCATTTGGTGCCCATAAACACAAGAACGGTCATTGCGACTAATAGAGACCTTTCGCATCCTCTCGTTTACGATTACGAATACGGATATCTATTCGTAGTCGTAAGTCTATCCGTATGGCCAAAAAGTCCTTTCGCAAAACGACTACGCGCACGAGTTTTGACGAAAATGTACCATCATTATTTCGTACAACTTTTTGAACGCAAAGCGTGTGTTTGGTATACAGTCCCTTAATACTTCACTTATCGTCTCATTTGCAACAATACGATACTCATGACCTGTTTATTGTCAATAATTCGACCAGTCACAACGTACGACCCGGGATTCTCGACATACATTGATTCTCGTCATAGATTGATTGTGGCAATACAGGTATAAATGCCAGGTCAAATGTGGTAGAAATTCAGTTCGTTGTTATTATTATTATATAGACGTTATGCTGATGGAGGATGAGGGGTTCCTGAATTTGGACCTCACATCAACCACGACGCCACCACTTCAAGACCCTTCCAGTCCGCAATTTGATTTCAATGCGATTTCGGCTTCACAGGCCCTATCACCTCTTTGGGTTTAGGAAATCTGACATACGGTCGATGTGCTCGCTTATGTGCGTCACTTCTGATTTGGTACTACAAAATCGAAACAGTCGACACGGTTGAAGCGATGTGCATCAGGTGGCTTTTTTGTGTCAGATATTTGACAAACCGGCAAAATTTCGTTGAACAAAATGTTGGGCAATTTTATACTATAGTTGACTGTGGTCAGCATTAATTTTGGGCAATTACTCGATTCTGATTACAGAAGCGGCATTTAAAAATTTAAATTGTTGTTGGAATCTGATGATATGGGGACATCTAATCCGATTGAGTACCTTTAAATGCCGCATTTGTGCGAGTTGTGTTTTTTAAATTTAAAATAAATGCAAAGAACAAACCTAACTGAGACTGATGAGCTCTGGTGATGTCGGTGGGTGTGCCAAATATTCCTTTAGTAACACCAAATCCATGTCAGCCGTGTATTTTTTTGCGACTGGTTTCATAGTGCACTTCTATTACTGGTTTTGTGTCGCAGCCAGTGATGACTATCCGTTGTGAATAGCGATCTTATTTCGCGGGAAGCTCTAGATTCACGACGACGAGTAGAGTGATTGCCAATCTTAACAGCACATCGAGGTCGTAGCTCAATATAACTGGATGGTTTACATGATATACATATTCAGTCTCGAACGGAGTAAAGTGATATATTGCAGAAAACAAACTTCATGTGTTATTTGAGCTTATTAGAAACCATGAAATCGTAACCGTTATTACGGATAGTTAAATACGACAACGATTAGAAAGTACACAAATGTTGGTGACGTAGTACCCTATCCGTATCCGTAATCGTAAACGTGAGTTTTGCGAAAAGTCTCTACTGTTGTTTCGGTGACGTGCTTTTCCGAGGAAATTCCCGATGGCTACGAAAAAGTAGACTGTCAGCATGATAGAAATATGAATATGGATAATGCTTATAGAGCAGTAAACTATTGACCAAGTACTTGCTGTAAAATTGTGTCCAACTACATATCCAACAATTAAAATTGGTATCCCAGAGGGGGAAGGGGTCGAATTAAATTTTCCCATAATTACCATGTTTTGTGTTTAATGATGACCTGCCAATATGTATATGACACAACGAAGCCGCAATCTGTACGTTTCCTACGCCAGCACAATAATTACGAATCCATTGGTATGTTTGGTGACCAGATGTCGACTTTGAAAATAGGAAGTGTTAACACGTTTTGAATTGTTGCCAGTCAAGATAAAATCCAATGATCGCCTATTATAAAGAGCGTTATGTAATAAAGAGCGTTATCAATTATTAACTTTTGTGATCGTTTTCAAATTTCGACGTATTACTTATGGATTATTGTGTGGATTTTCGTGATGCTTGTGTCATACTCATGATGTCACACCCAATGTCCCTGGTATACTTAATTTAATCCGCTAATTGGTGTCATATAACTATGTTCTGTCTGCTGTATTATGTAACCTATTGCTCGAAGCATGTTACTGTTAGTTAGTAGGTATGGCACATACGCTTACAATAGCTGGTGATTATCCTAGCAATAACTGGGGAATAGTGTTAATATTCCCCGGTTATGTTTAAGATAACACCTAGTTAGTGCGACCAGCGGGGAATAATCTAGATAACACACAAGGGTAAACAAACTATGGCCACTGTGGTTTAAGAACAGTTATTCACAGAAAACTAAAAAATGAATTTTAATACATTTGAGAGGATCAAAATATAATTTTCATTTTTTTCCTTTCAAATACCCAATAATAACAACAAATAATCGAAAGTATACGGCAGCGTAGAACTGCCACATCCTCTTTTGTTACTAACTTGTTTAAACCAGTTAGTAACTTGAATACACAAGTTAGTAACTTGTTTAAACAAGTTAACTAACTTGTTTAAACAAGTTACTAAATTCCTTAAACAAGTTAGTAACAGAAGAGGAGGTGGTGACTCTACGCTGTCGTAAAACATGGATATCCGTACGGCAGCGTAGAACCGCCACCTCCTCTTTTGTTACTAACTTGTTTAAACAAGTTGCTAAATTGTTTAATCAAGTTAGCTAACTTGATTAAACAAGTTAACTATCTTGATTAAACAAGTTAGTAACTTGTTTAAACAAGTTAGTAACAAAAGAGGAGGTGGCGGTTCTACGCTGCCGTAAAAGTATCACACAACAATTCAATCACCAGTTATTGTTGTCTCTTCATTGGTGTCACAATGTTGAGTTAATGTTTTAATTGCATGACATATCATCATGACCCCATATTTTGTAAAGAAGAATGAAACAACCACAAATAGTTCAGCCCAATGAAAAATATAGAAAATATATTATGGTAATTGTCTTTCTGAACCCTTTCAGTGCCAGGTCCGATTTTTGTATCAACCCATATACCCTGTGCCAATGCATTCTCTTATATATGCGAGTCGACCATAGGTTGCCTCGCATATATATATAAGAGAATGCATTGGCCTGACAATTTTTCATCATTTGTTATTATTTTTTTTACAATTTTTTACAATTTTGAATTTTTTTTCTTGTATTCTTGAACAGACTTATTTTGTAGGTTTAGTGCCAGTGAATCTTACGTTTTTCATGGGCATCAAAATGATTACTATGAATACTTGGTAATAGTTTTGAGTTATAACACGCCCCTAAGGTTTTATCCAGCTTGTTTTTAAATTCGCTATAGCATTCTTAAGCATACCCCAAAAAGGGCCGATTTTACAGACCCTAAATTAAGGCCGATGAGATCGGACCCTGGCACTGAAAGGGTTAATTAATGAAAAATAATGATTTATCTTTTAATCTTCTGATATTATATCATGGATATATACACTGCACTGGTGAGACAGTTCTTTGTTTAAAGTGATGCGAAACACTCCGGTAGGGTGATCAAATAGAAATGTTGATTAATCTTGTTCAAAGTAGGTATTTTTACAAATATTATATCCAAATCAACAATAAACACCGTCATTCTTATATATTAATTAAATGCAGTGACTCTCGATGGCGAAATCATTTTCGTTAGTTTATCGCCGATTGATGAGTCCCGAATCGAGTAGTAAATATTTACAATTGAGTGTTGTTCAGACGATGTTTTCTATGGAGTGGTAAAGTCGATTTGCTTCAGATTTACGGTGATGTTAGTAGAATGCTAAATTCCTACAGTTGGCATAGCTCCTGGATATTATCATATCAGTTTCACGTACCCGAACAAGTACATAATATGTCTTTAAAGAAGGTTTTGGTACCTCAAAACAGCGAAATTATAAATAAGTACATTTTAGTGTATAATTTCCAACGAATTGGTGGCTCTTAAATATTGTGTCACAATAATCGATTGTACCGAATCAAAAAGAAATTCCAGACAGATTTTGAGAACGTCCATTTTTTAAATATCAGTCAATTTTGGTAAAACGCGCGTCTGGCACTTAATCAGTAGTGTTATTCATCCGTACCTACGATGTCACATTCACACTGGCGAGTCACATAGCCGCAGCTCAAGTAGTAAGGATTGCACATGCTGTAACACTCCGCTCCCAGTTTTTCACCAACCACTGAAATGTAATCACATTAACCAAATTCAGACAGGCACACATTACCAATAGGGCAATAGGTGACTTCGGCATCTCGGCATTGCTAAGAAAACCCCCGCAAAGTATGGAATATCAGCACAAAGAGTACAAGGATTACTTTTGAGGGTTCCAAAGTTTGTCCAACCATTTCGTGTCCGTTTACACACTCGCAAATTTGCCTGACATATCCTATAATATACATCGGTGCCAAAGCATATAATATGAGAAGTAAAAACTCAGCGATGTTACCGAAATTTGCCCGTAGATACCAAGCAATTATCTCGCAAGAATCAATCGTACAGGTTTGTGAAGGCAAATCATTGCATTTGAAACTACAACAATTTTACTTCTCACGTCGTACGCTTTGATAAGGATGCATCATTTAAATTGCTTGTGATACACTGCCAACGTGTACATTTTTCTGACGCTGAGTGTTGAGTGCTGAGATCAACACACTTCATTGCGGACACAACCGCAGACAATGTGCGAAGACCAGCGGACGGCCGATGACATGACAATGCAACGACACCATAGTTTATTAAGCAGCCATACCATAGTTTATCAGGCAACGAAACATTAGTTTATCAGGAAACGACACCGTATACCTAGTTTATCAGCCAAAGACCACAGTTTATCAACTAGTTGTTTACCTGGGCGACAGGCGGACGGTCGTGGACATGGCAATGCAACGATACCATAGTGTATCTGCTACATGTAGTTACTTACCTGGAACACAGATGTTGGCAATATCATTCAGATGGTATTGTTGACATACACATGTATGGTTGCTAGTGTCGCATGTTGTTCCATCGGCTGAACAGTTTGAATGACACATGTCCCCGAAGAAATTTCCGATGGCTACGAAAAATGAAGATGATCGATATAATTAACCCTTTACCCAACAAAACGGCCAAAACCGCCCAAATAAAGCTTCAACAGCCTAAAATATCTTTGGTCTGTCTCAATAACACCATACAAATTGGATATCATTGGAACCGGTTCATTGACCACATTGTGATGTTTACAGTTATACACTGTGCCAATGCATTCTCTTATATATGCGAGTGGACCATAGGTCGCCTCGCATATATAAGAGAATGCATTGGTCTAAAAAAAATATTTTTTCAACACTTCTTATCATTTTTTCTTACATTCTTTAACAATTTTTTAATTTTTTCTTACATTTTTTAACAATTTTTATAATATTTTTCTACATTCTTTGACAATTTTATCATTTTTAATATGTGTTAAGCCAATGCATTCTCTTATATATGCGAGGCGACCTATGGTCGACTCGCATATATAAGAGAATGCATTGGCACAGGGCCGTTCTGTTGGGTAAAGGGTTAAGCAGCCTGTCCTAGTGAAAATGGTAACATTATGGACCTATAACATGGTTTGTTTTAGGTTCATAATGGGCTTAGCATCGCCTATTGTTCAGTACATAACGAAAACAAAAGAGGGACATTTTAGTTCCATTACGGACTCGTATTAACTTATAAATATGTTCACTATGGGCTGAAAATAACACGAATACACCAACTCAGAACATACCAGATGTCCGCTCTTTATAATGTGTTTTCACTGTCGTCCGCGCCAGGCAACGAAATAACAAGCATAAGTTCACTAAGTGCTTATTTAAATAAATCAAATAAGTTCAATATGAATATCTAGATCCGATATGGACCCACATTTGCACAATAATATACGTTCACTTATGAATTTATCACATGACTATTCAGTCGACGCGAAGTAGTCTGGCAGATATGATTCCTGACAGACTGAGAGTCTATTTTGTTTGCGGACAACGGGCGAGCAGCTGGACCCACTGCAATGGTTGACGATGAGTAGTAGTCTATCAACAGGTTACTTTAAATGTATGCACACATGCATGGCTGTTTTGTTAATTAATATTGTCCGAGAGGTGGCGCACTTACGTCATCTATGTTAAGGTAATATTCAGTACATGTAGTTCACTAGCTGTATAATTACATGTACCTACCAGGAACACAGCTGTTGTCAGTAATTCCCAGATGATATTGTTGACATACACAAGTGTGGTTGTTAGTGTCGCAGGTTATTCCATTGGCTGAACAGTTTGAATGGCACATGTCCCCGAGCAAATTCCCGATAGCTACGAAAAAAGGAGAATGTTAGCATGATAAACACAGAATATGGATGCGTATAGAGAAGTATATTATTGACCAAATACTTGCTGTAATAATTGTGTCCAACTACATGTAATTTTCGCATGACTAATGAACCCTGGGAGCGTGTTGATGGTGTATAGACATATTTGTTTACTACCACCTGGGGATCTTCTTCAATACTTAACAGAGAATACATAAACACAACAAGAAACTACTTACCTGGAACACAGCTGACGTAACTATCATTCAGATGGTATTGTTGACATACACATGTATGGTTGCTAGTGTCGCAGGTTGTTCCATTGGCTGAACAATGTGAATGACATATGTCACCGAGGAAGTTCCCGATGGCTACGAAAAAAGTCGACTGTTAATATGATTCAAAACAGAATCTGGATGCTTATAGAGCAGTAAGTTATTGAACCCAATACTTGCTGTAATAATTGCGTCCAAACAACATGTAATTTTCGCACGACTAATGAACCCTGGGAGCGTGTTGATGGTGTATAGACATATTTGTTTACTACCACCCGGGGAGCTTCTTAACAGAGAATACAGAAACACAACAAAACAGCTACTTACCTGGAACACAACTGACGACACTATGAGATTGTTCCATTGGCTGAACAGTTTGAATGACAAATGTCCCCGAGGAAATTTCCGATGGCTACGAAAAAAGTCTACTGTTAGCAATTCAAAACATAATCTGGATGCGTATAGAGCAGTAAATTGTTGACAAAATACTTGCTGTAAAAATTGTGTCACAACTACACTTTTCGCATGGCCAATGACCCATGGGGCTTATTGATAGAGTGGCGTCAAATCCGTTTACTAGCCCCGGTGAATTAAGCGTAGTTCAGACGATGATTTATATGGAGTCGGCGATGTTAGCAGTATGCTACATTCCTCCAGTTGGCATAACGCTGGAATTTTAACTTACCAATATCACGCACAGAACAAATCCATAATATGTCTTTAACAGAGAGTACAGAATAAAGAAAAACAACAGCTACTTACATGGAACACAGCTGACATCATTATCATTCAGATGGTATTGTTGACATATACATGTGTGGTTGCTAGTGTCGCATGCGGTTCCATTGGCCGAACAGTTGGAATGGCACATGTCCCCGAGGAAATTCCCGATGGCTACAAAAAGTAGACTGCAGCATGATATAACTATGTATATGGATGATGCTTATAGAACAGTAAACTATTGACCAAGTACAACAATATGACCAATAACTCACGAGGGTGTGTTGATAGTGTAAAGACACATACGTGTACTAGCGCCTGTTGAGCCATCTTCTTACCTGGGTGACCAGCGGACGGCCGATGACACGAAAATGCAACGACACCATAGTTTATCAGACAACGGTATGATAGTGTATCAGGCAACGAAACATTAGTTTATGTGGAAATGGCACTATAGTTTATCAGTCAAAGACACCATAGTTTATCAGCTAGTTATTTACCTGGGTGACAGGCGGACGGACGAGGACATGGCAATGCAACGACACCGTAGTTTATCTGCTACATGTAGTTATTTACCTGGAACACAGCTGACGTCATTATCGCTCAGATGGTATTGTTGACATACACATGTGTGGTTGCTAGTGTAGCAGGTTGTTCCATTGGCTGAACAGTCTGAATGGCACATGTCCCCGAGGAAATGTCCGGTGGCTACGAAAAAATAGACAGTTAGCATGATAAAAAAAACAGAATATGTATGGTTATAAAGCAGTACATTATTGACCAAATACTTCCTGTAGAAATTGTGTCCAACTACATGTACAACAATTTTCGCATGGACAATGACCCCAGGGGCGTGCTGATAGGGTGACGTCACATTGGTGAGGTTCTATACTTAAAGTGACGTGAAACCCTCCGGTAAGGTGATCAAATAGAAATGGAGAATAATCTTGCTCGAAATAGTTATTTTTGCAAATATATCCAAATTGACAACATACACCGACATTATTATTTAGCAATTAAATACAATGTCTCTTGGTGGTGAATTGTTTTCGTTAGTGTATCGCTGATAGTTGCGTGTCGAATCGAGAAGTAAATATTTATAATTCAGCGTAGTTCAGACGATATGTTCTGCGGAGTGGTAGACGGTCGATTTCTTTGAGATTTTAGTCGATGTTAACAGAATGCTATATTCCTCCAGTTTGCATAACTGATATTATCTTATCAATTCCATGCACCGAACAAGTCCATGGTATGTCTTTAACAGAGAGTACAAAAACAGAACAAAAACAGCTACTTACCTGGAACACAGGTGACGTCACTATCATTCATATGGTATTGTTGACATACACATGTGTGGTTGCTAGTGTCGCAGGTTGTTCCATTGGCTGAACAGTTTGAATGGCACATATCCCCGAAGAAAGTCCCAATGGCTACGAAAAAGTAGTCAGTTAGCATGATAAAAAATAGAACCTGGATACTTACATGTATAGACCAGTAAATTATTAACAAAATACGTGCTGTCAAAAAACTCTGTAGAAACCACACGTAAAACAATGTTCGCATGGCCAATGACCAATTGACAGTGTAACGACACATTTGTTTAGTGGTACCTGGTAAGCCTCTTCTATACTTACCATAGAGTACAGAAATACACAAACAACGCAGTGAATGACCCATGGAGGCGTGTTGATAGTGTAACGACACATTCGTTTACTTTACATACCATATCACAAACTGAGCGATGAACGGTGAACGAAAAACGAATTATACTATTATTTATTAAAAAAACAGACATTTATATACCAATGTTTAAAGTTAAAGTTAAGACAAAACCTAGATAAATTAAAATTATGATTACATGTATATTTATATTACTTTTCAACGGGGACGGCAGGTAGACAACCTTCTTAGTTATGCTGTCCCCGATAGCTGATTGAATGTTATACTATTACACTGTGTATATAATTGTATATATCATATGAATGAGTTATGAATAAATAATCATAGCCATAAAAAAAACCCTTGTGAGTATATTCTATACATGTCATAGAGTACAGAAACAAAAACAATACATACCTGGAACACATGTGACGTCATTATCATTCAGATGGTATTGTTGGCATACACATGTGTGGTTGCTAGTGTCGCATGCAGTGCCATTGGCTGAACAGTCTGAATGGCACATGTCCCCGAGGAATTGTCCGGTGGCTGCGAAAAAAGTAAACTGTCAGCATGATAGAAATATGGATGATGCTTATAGAGCAATAAATTATCAACCAAATACTTGCTGTAAAATTGAGTCCAACAACATGTACAACAAATTTCGCATGGCCAATGACCCCTGGGTGCGTGTTGATAGTGTAACGACACATTGGCGAGCTTCTTCTATACTTGAAGTGATGTGAAACACTCCGGTAGGGTGATCAAGTAGAAGTGGAGAATAATCTTGCTCAAAGTAGTTATTTTTACAAATATTATATCCAAATTGACAACATACACCGACATTATTATTTAGCAATTAAGTGTCAGATTCACGTTTTGCCAAAAATGTTCTGGTATTTTAAAATGGATTTTCTCAAAATCTGCCTGGAATTTATTTGTGAAATTTGGTACGAGCGATTATTTTGCCACAATATTTAAGAACCATCGACCCATTGGATATAATCTTATTTACTTTACTTTTATGGCATGAACAATAATTAAAATTGCACTGTTTTTAGGTACCAAGAACTTATTTAGAATATTTTTTTTTTTCAAAAGTGCAATTCATATATCCATGACATCATATATCAAGATCATGAGAGGAGACATAATTATTCTTGATTCACGAAATTTAATGATTATTTTCATTTAGAAAGGCAACTGCCCATATATATTTTTCTATATTTGAGAATTTTCATCTCATGCATGTTGATCAATGAAAAATTGTGCTGAGATTAGATGTGGGTCATGGGTTCATAACCAAGTTAAATCTAACCACCATATCTCTAACACGGTGGCCTAATTCAGTTGATTGATCCCTGCTTGAATGGACCACACTTTATATCAACATTTTTTTTCATTGGGCTGTACTATTTGCGACTGATTTATTCTTCATTATAATATATGGGGGATATGATGCTATATTATACAATTTAAAATATATCTCAAAAGTATAATACAACGAAGCCTCCTCTCATAGAGCCAAGACAATAATCTATTTGGTGATTGGAGTTTTGTGTGAAATTATTAATTATTCTAGCAGTTCTTTGTACCAATAGGGACAAACACAAATAATATCTTCAACCTCTCAAATGTATTAAAATCCATTTTTTTGTCACTCAATAAACATATTCTATATACAATGAAGATGATGATACGAGAAACTCAATATTTATTGCCAGATAGATCCAGGGGAATTATTTGTAAAAAAATCTCTTGCCATTTTTGGCTGGATTTATGCAAAACGTGCGTCTCCCACTTAAATACAATGTCCCCCTCGGTGGTGAATTGTTTTCGTTAGTGTATCGCTGATAGTTGCGTGCCGAATCAAGAAATAAATATTTACATTTCAGCGTCGTTCAGACGATGTGTTCTATGGAGTGGTATACGGTAGATTTCTTTGAGATTTTAGTCGATATTAACAGAATGCTACATTTCTCCAGTTGGCATAACGTCGGGATATTAACTTATCAATTTCACGCCCATAACAAGTCCACAATATGTCTTTAACAGAGAGTACAGAAACAAGCACAAAACCAGCTACTTACCTGGAACACAGCTGACGGCACTATTATCCAGATGGTATTGTTGACATACACATGTGTGGTTGCCAGTGTCGCATGTTGTTCCATCGGCCGAACAATTTGAATGGCACATATCCCCGAAGAAAGTCCCAATGGCTGCGAAATAGTAGATGTTAGCTTTATCAAAAACAGCATCTGGATGCTAAAAGAGCAGTAAATTATTGACCAAATACTTGCTGTAAAAAATTGTGTCAAACCACATGTACAACAATGATCGCATGGACAATGACCCTGGGCGTGTTGGCAGTGTAACGACACATTTGTTTAGTAGTACACGGTAAGCCTCTTCAATAGTTGCCATAGAGTACAGAAGAAAAACACACACAGCGAATGACCCATGGAGGCGTGTTGACAGTGTAACGACACATTCGTTTACAAACACCCGGTGATCCTCTTCTATACTTACCATAGAGTATAGAAACAAAAACAATACATACCTGGAACACAGCTGATGTCACTATCATTCAGATGGTACTGTTGACACACACAAGTGTGGTTGCTAGTGTCGCATGCGGTTCCATCGGCTGAACAGTTTGAATGACACATGTCCCCGAGGAAATTTCCGGTGGCTACGAATAAAGTAGAAAATTTATATATTTATGAAATTTACAAAGCAACCGCATGACATGGAGTCATACAGTATAATGATGTATAATTTAGATAAGAAATTACTGGAAGATCGATTGGGGTAATTGGGGTCTTATCGGCACAATACTACTCGATAAATAAACATCGATGTACGAAAACATAATATAATATTTGTTCTGAGCAGAACATAGCGCAGTATATATGCGTAATATATCACCTATTGCGCACGAGTGTAGACTATAAACGATATCTGATCCTACGGAGGATAACATTATACAGTTGTCGCCCGCTGTCGAGGGAGACATGGAGATTTGCGCTCCGATGGAGACATTCCGTTCTCGAGTGGGTGACAAATCTCCATGTCTCCCGAGAAGAAGGGCAACAACTGTTTCGTTATCCGATTATACCACATAACAAATCCTTGCCATCTACACGCACGATGTTGCACTGAGTCACGAATGCTTTCTTTCCCGATTATGTATATTTTCAGTAACTACTTATCGTCCTATAGGATTTATGTTCCATAAACGATAGTCAAACCATTAAGCGTTTGATAATCAGCGTTTGTTTGCGATCATTTTGGTGGTTAAATCGTCAATATCGGTCGATGCAATGTAAACCAATATGCCATATAGGTATGTTACGCCTTCTTCAATGTGGTATATTCAAAGTCGTATTGAACGCGGAATTTACTCGCGATGTTCATTTCGTAACGGTCTTCCCCGAAAGCTATTGGGAAGTTGTCGATTTCATTAATGTACATTCATATGTGTCAGTGCTCCCAAGTACATGGCGATCCTCACACAAAATACTACCATGATCACATTGCAGACATCTCGGAGCGGTCTGATAGCATGGATAAGCGTACAGTACCATTCATTCGCGACAAACGTATGCATTACGTTGTCCACCGGCAAACATTTGTAACCAACCAACCTCAAGGGATCCACTCTTTCAATCTTGCACCATAATGTCGACATGAACATATAGAATCACCGAGATGTTTCGATGTAAAAGTACATAATAACGCTTGTCCGATAAATGTATCAACTTAAACGTTCCAATATTAGTGTTCACTAAATATATGCAAATTGGTGTATTTTGCGAATCCGTGGGGTATATAATATTTATGATTTTATTACGTCTCAGTGATGAGAAATAGATGAACTACTGTGTGTTTGGAGATATTCTTGAAATATAACATCAGGCGGGCGACAAAAACAAATGTCTCCCGGCTCAGCGGGCGACAGTGTGATTTGTCGCCCGGCACGTGACAGGACATGCGCCAATCAGAAGGGTGGAAAATAGGGAGGAGGGTAACAAAGGTTTTGATATGCGATCTTTATCTTTTTTTAGTGATTTTATATGAAGGGTAATAACTCTATAAAGAATGTCCCTTTACTAAATAACGGCGATTTGTATGAGAAATTACAACACCACAATAGATCAACTATGGTGAAATATAAGTCAAATTCTTCTATCGGGTGAGTGGGTTTGGGGGAGGTTTAAAATACTTCTTCAAATATTTCCGCTCTTTAAAATACTTCTTCAAATATTTCCTTTTTTTCGTCAAAAACACTTCTTCAAATATCTCCGTTATTTACATGTAGTTAATAAAAATATTTTCTTATTTTAGGATCACAGATAAAAATGAGAGGATATGGTGATCCCCTTTTCATGGGATCACCATATCCTCTCATTTTGATATATGATCCTGCCTTCATTGAGCCACGAGTGACTCCTGAGACGAGGATCACATAGTATATGATACCCTGTCCTACGGAGGATCACATATTGTTTGATATCTACACCCGTGCGCATGGCCTGAATATATACCGCCGACGCAATTGAATCGGTATTTTGATTAGGTATGCATATTATATATTATTACTTGATTCATGTTTTGCAGCCTTTATCGATTTCCAGAAAGCGTTCGACTCAGTGGATAGGTCGTTGATGTTTGAAAAGTTACATCGCATTGGTATCGGAGGTAGGGTCAATAAGATAATACGATCGATGTATCAATCAAGTTATTTTCAAGCTAAAACAGGTGCAGAAGTTGGACCACAGCATATTTCAACGATCGGTGTCTCCAAGTGGAACGATACATGTAAATAAACGATACATGTAAAGGAACGATACATGTTGTGACCTGAAAACCAATATCTACTCTACAGTGAGCGATTTATGTTACTGGTTCAAAGTCTCGCAGCTCAGGCAACATATTATCATGCAAATAGGTTCACATTGAACATTGATTTACCTCTGAGAATAATTGAGGTTCATTGTGAACCTATTTGCACGATGTATTTGCTAGTGATGTATAATTTAAATAATACATGTATTATTTAGTTTAACATATTTATTTGTCTAATTTATATAACACATGGTAGATATAACACATACAATTTTGATACAGACAATGCGATTGGAGGACAAGTGCTGACTCACTTATGGGTACCCCCTCTCCCATATGTTATTACACTGAAAAATAAATAATAATTAATGGCAAAGCAACATGACTACCAAAACAAGTTGAACATATATACATACATATCACCGGTCACCCCCACCCCCGAGTTAGTCATAAGTTTGTATATATATATATATATGTTTAAAGTCGAGTTTGTTTTATTCTATTGCTGGCTTGTATGTATCATTATTTGGAAGAGTTAGTCAAAAGAATCCTGATTTGTCTCGCGTATGAATGACTGTACAGCTAAGAAAATGTTCATGTTTTCACAATCAGGTAGTGCAGGATCTCCAAAAAGCTAAATTTTGAATGAATAAATATTGTAAGGACGTAATTTATTTAATAGACGAATTCTTGGGATTGAATGTAGGTGGCAATCAAAGAAATAATGAAAGGCATTTTCTTCACCGTTTCCACAGGTTCAGTCTTTTGAATTTGCAATGTGATTTAGGACCTTATCGGATAGCAAGTTGCTACATTCACATCGTAATCTACAGTGAAATATATTTTCAGTCCGCTTTCCGACAGAGTAATACTTTGGTGGTTTGGGTGTTATATGTTTAATTTTGTTTACATAACATTGGAGGGGGAGATATCGAATCTCAATTTTGGTTGTATTCCAGTTTTTACACACGTGGGCATGAATGTAGACTCCATTCGTTTGGAATTTGGTTTGAAATGTATACAGTTTGACTCAAATCTCGTATCGTGGTCGCTTATGTCTGAAAATTTGGGGGGAAGTAAGTCGACTAAATATTTGGGCATGTTGTGATTGACAATGTTATGGAAAAGTGAAAAACGTTTTAATTGCCCTGTATTATTTATAGTATACATCACTAGCAAATACATCGTGCAAATAGGTTCACAATGCACCTCAATTATTCTCAGAGGTAAATACGTGTTCAATGTGAACCTATTTGCACGATGTATTTGCTAGTGATGTATACTTTAAATAATACATCGTGGTATATTTGATTATGAAATAAGTACCATATGCATGATATATGAGTCAATGAGGAATTGCCACCAGGCCACGGTCAAACACAATTCTGGACAGTCGATCGTGCAATGATATATATCGTAGCGAATACAATTTAGCAAAACGTAATGAGTAGAGATCAACCTTGGTGAAACGAAATGGGTTAATTGGTCCAGTCCACTCATTGTGCGGAAACACAGTGGGCACCATGGCTTGCTATGGCACATTAATTATGATGACCGATTGTCACCAAACTCCACCATAATAAATTGTCACACCACTATGCCATCACTACTGTGACACGTGTGTCCGCTGCCAATAGGCTTTCATAGAATATATTGCGTAAATAGTGCCATATGGACTTAATTTGTTTTGAAATACTTTCATTTTCAGCCTATTTTGACCTCCAGTAAAACAGGCCGGGTCATGGACGCTCAAATTTCCGTTCTCTAAGAAACACTAACCTGGCTGACATCCCAGTTTCTCTGAGAAAGACTAACCTGGCTGACATCCCAGTTTATCTGAGAAACATTAACCTGGCTGACATCCCAGTTTGTTTGAGAAAGACTAACCTGGCTGACATCCCAGTTTGTCTGGCGATTTCTCGTGATAGTTCTTACATATACAGCTGTGTCCTGGTTGTCCACACATCGTTCCTTCGGCTGAGCATTCAGATTTGCATATCGCACCATGCACATGTCCAGCAACTGTGAAGGATCAAAGTAGTGATAATACCACGCGCCTTGAAATAGTTTGTCTGACATTTGCAGAATGAGGTCCCCAGAGGGTCAATGTAGTGATGATACCACCCACAGTGGGCTATTATCACCAAATTCACCCTCTGGGAACCTCATTATGCTTAGGCCTCATCTTCTGGGAAGTATCTATATATAGTCTCAAATTAACATTAGTTTTAGTTACTCCCTCCGTGTGGGATTGCGTCACTATATTCACCCTCTGGGAACATCATTATGCTTAGGCCTCATCTTCTGAGAAGTATCTATAGTCTCAAACTAACATTATTTTTTGTTACTCCCGCCGTGCGGGATAACGTCACTAAATTAACCCACTGGGGACACCAATCTGCATCTGTCAGCACACTATTTCAATGCTTGTCATTATATCTGAATAATTGTATGTGTCAGATACCCCAATAAATAAGACTTGAGAAGAAAATATGACATATTTCAACTGGGAGAAAATATTAACAACCCCAAGATGCTGCTGAACCCAAAAACCTTCTCTGCAATAAAGCAAATATGTAATTTCATCAAAGACGCCCTAGATATACGTAACTCAAAATAATATACCCTCGAATTAATCTATACTAAATTAACGAATAGAGCTATAGCTCATATTACGAGTAAATATTAACAAGAGGTTGGTATAGGGTGAGTTAACCAACACATTAAAATTATATATATATTACTATAGTATAGGCAGCGACTAAATGTCGGAATATTTAAAGTCAACCAATGTCTTAAATTATTAATGATTATATGTAAAATGTTTTTTTTATTTATGTATTTTTATTTTTATTCTTGGATTACGCTAGAATATGGTTATATCCAATACAGAATTTGAAAATTTGAATAATTACACAGCCCGTGTTTTTCAAACTAATTCCATTTACCCATTTATCAATTGCATGTACATAGACAGAACACAACGCGCATCTTAATCGAGAATCTTTTATCGAATGAGTAGCGGATGGTGCAAGGATATATTTCGCGAGAGCGTAGCTCGAGCGAAATATAACTTTGCGCCGTTCGCAACGAGTTCGATAAAAGGTTCGAGATTGCGATGCAAGTTGTGTTCTGTATTTATTCTACACCGTTCAGTCAGATAAGTTCAATCCATGAATGTCACCTCTATTGTTACTATAGCTAACTTTATTGTGATTTAAGTCTGACATATAACCAGTAATTATGGGGGGATTACCGGAAGCGGATGATCGACGTAATGTACTTCATATTTCTTGGCGTCAACGTCAACAAGAATAGTTCCGACTTGTATTCCACTAGAGGTATACACTAATATGTATTCAATGGCTGGGATTCCGTTGAATACATGTGCCTGACGTCAATGGGGGTGGAGCAAATTCGTTTGTCAAGTTTTGGCAGTATACGTGTGCTTAGAGCACAATCCCATTGTTACAATCGGTCCCTGATTTTTGGTAAAGCACACCAATTACCAAGGCTGGCGCAGGAATAGTTCAGTGATTGTCCCGTTGTTAGGCATACGCAACTCATAACAGACAAATCGCACTGGCGCTTCAAAGTGGAACCAATCCGTGTTGTTTCGGACATACCTAGTCACATTCAACGGCGATCAGTTCATGTTAATCACGTTGTTGGGCGTGGCTAACTGGCTATTGTGTCCAATCGCGGCCAGCGCACGGATTGTGCGTCGTGGTCAAAACACGCTCAACGGCACATTTTCAGTTGATTGCATTATGTGGGATCAATTGTGCTCTAAGTCGGTCAGAGCACACGAATATAGTTCTTTACCAAAATAAATCTCGCCTTCGACTCGATTGATTCTGGTACAGAACAATTATTGTGCTCTAACCATTACTTAACTGTGCTCCAGCTTCATTGTTTTGTCCGCATGTGTCACATACATGTACCCCAATACAACACATTCATATCAAAAATACATAATATAAAACGAACCGGTATCACCCAAAGTTAAGTGGTCCTGCTAAGTTGCTATGATGTTGGTGGGTCATACTTGATTGCTATGATGCTTTTGGGGAAATGATGTTGTTGAGAAAAAAGTATTAAGGTATTAAACATAAAGCCATGTTTGGCTAATTTTAACACATCGGGGAAAGGCAATTATGAGTATATAACATTCAAAAACATGTGTACTGTAAACTAATTGAATAATGGCTGTGTTTGTTAAGGGTATCGGACCATAATTGAGATGGCTCTTTCTGACGTTTTCCAAATACCAGGGAACCATGTAAGAAAATATTCTGAAAACCATTTGTTGAATGTTACATGTGAACACTGGCTTTTCTCGAATTGATCGGATTATTCCGAAAATGACAATTTTAGAAAAATAGAATTTCCTCACCAGTATTACACCCGGGTCAAGTAGTCCTGCTAAATGGCTATATTTGGTGCCGGTGGGTCCTGCTGTATTGATATGATGCTGGTAGACCAAAGCGACGTTCTTAAGAAAAAGTACCGTTATTTAAAAAAAAACAATTCTAGGTGTTTAGCAGGGTTGGGGCGATTACAATTTCCCAAGATAATCGATTACGATTACAACTACTTTAGTAAATGTAATCGATTACGTTTTGATTACATCTGATTACAATTGTTAGTGTCCAACCATTTTGATCGCATAGGAGTAAATAATGAAACAAATCAAATTAAAATATCAAATTTGATTGAATAAAACATCACTACATAACTTGCATTGAAACTAAAGCATAATATTTGTGAAACTATCATTAGAAACAATTATAAATGAGTTGCATGTTAAACACTGTTTAGCTAATCCGAGCAATTTGAGCACAAACCAATGTCCGTGTGAAAAAAATTCAGGTATATATTTAAATAATGGTGACGACTTTGGTGTCTTCAAAATGACATGGGTAGCAATCTAAATTATGGCCGGTTTGCAACAACCAAAACAGCTATTATTAAAATATTTCAAAATATACATGTTTTTTAATGTTTTCTACGCATAGTGGCATTTCCTGGGATTATTGAGATCAGCCGAACACTGCGAAAATGACAACTAAAAATAAAATAACGGAGCTTGTTATTAGCAGACTCTATTTACCCTACGGTCCATAACAGCATCAAAACAATTCAGCAGAACCCAACAGTATCATATCAAATTATCAGGACAATTTAACCAGGATTGTATTATATAATTTAAACAGGACCCACACACGTCAATGATTCAACATAACTCATCAACACTATAGCTATTAAGCAGGACAAACCAACATTGCATCACACGAGCGGGTCCACTAACCATGGGGTAGGTATCATGTGGCTAAGTGTCGGCGCACAAGATCCCGATTGCCCCCGATTAACCGACTGCAGGATAATTCGGGGACAATCGGGACCATGTGCGTCTAACAATTGAGCCGATTTTATCGGATTCGATTTAATCGGATGGATCAAACTGAGTTTGATTTCATCAGGAGCATTCGGCTCATGACGGTGGCAACGCGCGTGTGTTGCTTGTCACGTGACCGATCGTCGACGTCACATGACCAAAACCTCATTCAAAATGTCGGAATAGTTAGCAACGACCTCTATTCGAAATTAAACTCAAGAATTATGGTCGATCGACAAGGAACAATGGCTGGTAGACATGATTGTGAGCATAATATGAGTGCCAGTATAATAAACTCACCAAGAGGGCGGCAGCTGGGGGAAATGTCTATTACGCAAATTTACAGCTATTGCTCGTGACCTCAATATATTATCTAATTTATTATTAATAAATATTAATCTTTAGAAATACATATTAATATAAACCACCATGACTAGCTGTAGTAACTGGTTAGAAATGCTGACCACAACAGTTGGCTGTATAGATTAAAGTGACCATAACATGATTATATGACAGTTAAAATCCGACTCGTGTGCGCTGAACCCCCGATTTTATCTGGCACGATTTATCCAGCAGCAATCGGGACCGTGTGCGCCGACACTAAGGGTGCATTTACATTGCTGTAGATCTGTATACAGTTCTACACGCATACTAGTGTAAACGGGTTGATATAGAAATGCACACAGAAAGAAAACGGTATTCGTTCCGTTAAATTCACGGCCAACACCGATGCATTGCGACAGGCAAATCTGATTTGATTAATTGTTACCCGGGCTTGGCGAATGTGCGTAATGTTTCTTTGTCATTTCAACCCATGTATTTCATATGGAATACAACGAGCATCGAGACAATCGTCAGAAAATATCTTTATTTGGCAGTAGCCCACGGTCGGGCCCACCATCTCATGCCTATCTTAGACTCAACTGACGCGGCACATATCAAATCGCTTTGGTCTGCTTATAGGTGATTCATTATTTTTGTCTAGCCTAAACTGACACGACTCATTGTGAATTGTCAATTACCAGAGTACTGATGAACGCTCGTTCACTATCAGTACTCATGTTGTGATCACAGTAATCTGCGACACGTGACTTAACACAGATCTGTATACAGATCTACACCAAATGTAAACAACCCTAAGCCACATAACCAGAATGATAAAACACGTCTAAATATCACGCTAATATGTGGCTAACGTGTTGTGCTGTGTGTGTTTATATCGAAGCTCGTGGCAGGTTTCAAAACAATATTCCAGCTAATTGTGTAATAACATTAATCAATATGCTATATACATTTAGAATGTAACTGTGCTCTATTTCATTGTCATGTATATTCTGGATTTAACTAGTATAATTATATTAAAATTTAATAGTCAAATGTGACAGTGTGAAATCTCCTAATTCTGTTTGTGTGAAAACTATGAGATTGCACATAAATATGCATATCCATATGTCTATAAACAATACTGAAGCTAATGAACATAATCCAGACCGAATCCGATTTGAAACCTTATGCGCCAACCAATTGTATTTGATAATCACAAGATATACCTTTCTATGCCTTTCAATAAGGAGGAGACGCCAGTTTCGTATCAATCAAGCCAAAATGGCAAGAGATTTTCAACACAGAAGATGTAGAATGTAGAATCTGCACAACTATTAAGAGACGACAAAACAGTGGATTGTAATACATTTGAGAGGTTGGCAGTATTATTTTCGTGTTCGTCCTTTTCGTTACAAAGAACTGCTAGAATAATTAGTAATTTGAGATAACACTCCAATCACCAAATAGCTTATTGTCTTGGCTCTATGAAAGGATGCTTCGTTTGAATCAACATGTTGAGATATATTTTAATCATACCCCCATATATTATAATGAAGATTAAAGCAGTCACAAATATTCCAGCCAAATGGCAACAAATTAATATTGACATTTAGTGTGGGTCAATAAACTGGAATTAGGTCACAGTGTTAAGACACATGGTGATCAGCGTTAACTTGGCTATGAACCCATAACCACAAACTCAGCTCAGCAAAATGTGCCATCGATCAACAGGCATGACATGAACATTCTAAAATATAGAACACTAGCAGGTTAGCCCGCCACTGGCGGCATTCGTCCCATGGCTTTGTTTCAGAAACATGACATTTTTGTAATTATTCTGTTTTTATTTATTTTTGTTTTTTATTTTTGAATATGAATTTAATGTTTTTTAAATTTAATATATTTTGTTTCTGAATGGTTTTTTTTATTGTTAATTTTTTTTAATTTTAAATTGTTTTAATTAAATTGTAAATTGTTTTAATTAATTTTTTTGTTAAAAATTTACCGGTAGAAATCCCCCCTTCGTAGGAACGACAGACAACGCATTCTTTGTTTCGTGAAATCTCTCTACGATAACATTGAATTTAAAACAAACGCTTCCCGTCGGGAAATCTGTCTTCGGGTCGTTGTTGTTGGCATCACGGCTCCCCGAAAACTCTCACATTGCCGAAAACGTGTATTTAGTAATATCGTTGTTGTTGATATTTACGGCTTGGGGGCTATTTTCTTATTTAGCAAGTTTGAGCTCAATCGGTTAGAGTCTATAAAGGACACACTCATATATATGACACTTCCCGTAGGTAGCAAGTTTGAGCTCAATCGGCATTCCCTGGAATTTCCCGTAGATTCGCAGATTCCAGTAGCTTTATAACGGTATATCTGGGGAGAAATCTGATGCTATATTCGTGATTATGTGGGATGATTTCGGTATATACCAAAGGTATATACTGTAAAAACAAAGCGCGCCATCCGTGCTCGCAGGGAATAAATTTCGAGCGATAACGTTTGCGTTCCCGTATAACTCTGCAGATGCGAATAACGTTGAATGGGAAACAGACGCTCTTTATAGAGATGCGTCAAAAACAAACGCTCATTAAATAATCACTTGATTAACCCTCGCCGTGCCTTTGCGGTGATTTGAGATTGGAGAACGGGTGCTCTGAGCTTCTCTAAACCGCGACCACGGTCGTGTCGGTGTGATTTGACACTTACATAGGAAGTTTGAGCTCAATCTTTACACGCGTTTTGGATTCTATGAAGTACACACACACACATATACGAAGTCTCAAAATATATAGTACTAGCAGGTTAGCCCGCCACTGGCGGCATTCGTCCCATGGCTTTGTTTCAGAAACATGACATTTTTGTAATTATTCTGTTTTTATTTATTTTTGTTTTTTATTTTTGAATATGAATTTAATGTTTTTTAAATTTAATATATTTTGTTTCTCAATGGTTTTTTTATTGTTAATTTTTTTTAATTTTAAATTGTTTTAATTAAATTGTAAATTGTTTTAATTAATTTTTTTGTTTCTGGCGGAAAAATTTACCGGTAGAAATCCCCCCTTCCTAGGAACGACAGACAACGCATTCTTTGTTTCGTGAAATCTCTCTACGATAACATTGAATTTAAAACAAACGCTTCCCGTCGGGAAATCTGTCTTCGGGTCGTTGTTGTTGGCATCACGGCTCCCCGAAAACTCTCACATTGCCGAAAACGTGTATTTAGTAATATCGTTGTTGTTGATATTTACGGCTTGGGGGCTATTTTCTTATTTAGCAAGTTTGAGCTCAATCGGTTAGAGTCTATAAAGGACACACTCATATATATGACACTTCCCGTAGGTAGCAAGTTTGAGCTCAATCGGCATTCCCTGGAATTTCCCGTAGATTCGCAGATTCCAGTAGCTTTATAACGGTATATCTGGGGAGAAATCTGATGCTATATTCGTGATTATGTGGGATGATTTCGGTATATACCGAAGGTATATACTGTAAAAACAAAGCGCGCCATCCGTGCTCGCAGGGAATAAATTTCGAGCGATAACGTTTGCGTTCCCGTATAACTCTGCAGATGCGAATAACGTTGAATGGGAAACAGACGCTCTTTATAGAGATGCGTCAAAAACAAACGCTCATTAAATAATCACTTGATTAACCCCCGCCGTGCCTTTGCGGTGATTTGAGATTGGAGAACGGGTGCTCTGAGCTTCGCTAAACCGCGACCACGGTCGTGTCGGTGTGATTTGACACTTACATAGGAAGTTTGAGCTCAATCTTTACACGCGTTTTGGATTCTATGAAGTACACACATACACATATACGAAGTCTCAAAATATATAGTATAGACTAGCAGGTTAGCCCGCCACCGGCGGCTTGTCCGAAACATGACATTTTTTTAATATTTTTTTTAAATTTTTTAGCTCCACGCGTTTCAATAAGAAAAATTTGTACCCGGTAGCTCCACCCGTTTCCGAGATCTGGTCTGCGCATGCGCGATGCTGGCGTCGCACGGGCTCGGCGACCCGATAAAATTTGTACCCGGCGCAAGATACATTCACATAGCAAATTTAAAGTCGATAGCTCCACCCGTTTCCGATATCTCGTCTGCGCATGCGCTGCACGGGCGTCGCACGAGCTCGGCGACCCGATAAAATTTGTACCCGGCGCAAGATACATTCACATAGCAAATTTCAAGTCGATAGCTCCACCCGTTTCCGAGATCTCGCCAGCGCATGCGCTGCACGGGCGTCGCACGGGCTCGCCAATACGACAACGACCACCGCCTGGTCAAACTACACACACGTACCAAGTTTCGTCCCGATCGGTCGAGAATCGTAGATTTGTATGAAGTACAACACACACACAAACATAAATATATAAGAGAGATATGTAAATTAGATAGATTGTATCAAAATATATAGGAGATATATGTAAATGATCTACACACCATTACTGGTGTTTGTCAAAGTTTAGTGGGGTATATCAATACTCATTCACGATCATATCATTGAGGTCCGGAGGGTGTGGGCTATCTCTCGAATACACGGAGTTCTCAAAATATATAGAAGAGATTATTTATGGGTAGTTGCCATGAAAATAATCATTAAATTTCACGAACCAAGAATAATTAAGTCTCCTCTCATGATCTTCAGATATGATATGTATATTTGAACTGCACTCTTGAAAAACAATATATTTTACATTAGACGATATAGAACTTAAGTGCATTTGTTCTATATATGGCCCTTAACGACAAAGCCACTACGCTTGTGTTGTCTTACGAAGAAATCGACCAACATTCGAGCATTCAACAACAGACAATTAGGTGCGAGTTGTGCAGACGCTCGAATAATGGCGCGTCCATATGTACCTGCCAGAAAATATCTGCAAGAAAATATCAGGTACAATTGTACCCTGATATTTTCTCTCTGTAAAGATTGAACACGCGAGAACGCGGCGGTTTAGATGGCGTTGATTGAGCTCAATCAGAACAGTTTTAGTCGTGCTGGCTCAAGTGAATTGCGTCCGGTAAACAACCTATATTCCATTTTGGCAATTCATAACATAATGACCCTCCTAACTTCATGACAATTGTATTACCATTGCGTCGGTGGAATGAGGCACCCACCCACCGACAACGGTATTTGGAAACAGCCACACGCCTATATTATAATTCCATAGTGCGTTCCTTAACATTATAACTTTCAATTAACTGTGATAGTACTCGAAAATTCTTTGTGATTGAAAGATGTTAGTAGTTACAAAAAAACATACTATTTGTGATGTGTTTGTAATCGTATGCTCATAGTATTAGCAGAATGAGAAATTGTTATTTCTATCAAACAATTGTATAATCTTACAACGAAAACGCTTCATAGTATTGACCCCTGGTCCTGTCCGTGATTATTAGGGTGGTCTAGACCAGAGACCATAATTCAGCCGATAAAGTCCAATATGAACCAATGTCAATATTTACGTCCAATAAGAACATATTGATCCGAGGATATATGGAAGTAGCATAAGTATATGATCAATATATATAAAACAGTAGTATTTGTTTGTCGAGTGCGCGGAGAGCACACATGGACCGCGGGGAGCTGATACGCCGAATAAAGGCCCCCCGAAGGGATCCTGTTTCAGCTAGTTATTCAATAAAACACCGCACAATCACATTCATATGTTAAGACTGAGGCGCATATTTTGAATCAACTCTTGAATTTATCCCATAATTCGTCTTTAGCTATATTTTCGAATGTGTGTCTTTCCGCTATAGAAATTAAGCGATATCATCTAGATGGCTCTCCAAATGGGTCTAGCAGGAATAACGCGAGGAATATTATGGTGCAGGTTAAACATTTCTGAAGTGATTGCCACCAAACTTTCATAATAATAATCATCTTCGTGATAATTATGTGGAGTCTATTACTGTAGTTTACAGACGCAAAACTTATGCCGTTCGATCCAAGGATGGGAGATAGAGAGGCACCACCGTTGATAAATATATATTTAATGGTGAGGTTTTGAAGATGGTTTCATATGGGCTAGGGATAATGGATGGAAGCGCCATTGATAAACACGTTGTCTCCTATTTCTCCGAAACTTAACTTAATAGATATAAATGCTACACGAATCGATGAATCTAACGGTGTGGTTTTTATGTTTCGAGAGTGGTGGTCTCAGGGTTAGGTGTTAGAGACCAGAATGGATAAAACAGTTTTCGATGATTATCACCGAAATTAGATGTAGGCCTCTCACGAGTCAAATTGTACATGTGCTTGAACGACTACAGAGCAGTACCGATTGGGGTGTGTATGTAAAAGCGCAATAATTGATATAACCGTGTTGTTTCCAGATTGTTCTCTAAATTAGGCACTAACTGTGTGGTTAAAAAGATACGAAAGACATATTATGTACTTGTGTTCTGGTGCGTGAAACTGATCAGTTATTATCCATGCGCTATGCCAACTGGAGAAATATAGCATTCTACTAACAATCCCGATAATCTGAAGCAAATCGACCGTACCACTCCATAGAAAACATCGTGAACTACGCTCAATTGTAAATATTTACCACTCGATTCGGGACGCATCTATCGGCGACAAACTAATGAAAACGATTTCGCCATCGAGAGTCAATGCATTTAATTAACATATACACATGACCGTGTGTGTTGTCAATTTGGATATTATATTTGTAAAAATTACTACTTTGAACAAGATTATTCTCAATTTATATTTGATCACCATACCGGAGTGTTTCACTTCACTTTGACGACATGCTTGTGACATTCATGAGTATCTGTGTCAGTAAATATCGATGTTTATGAAATTCACTCCCACATGTGGTGATTGTTTTGTTTGTTTTTATTTTGTTTTTCTCTTCTATTATTTTTTGCCTTTTCTTTCTTCGTATATACTAATATCACATATTGGTATAATTTGTACAACCACATGGTTGTGACATTCGTGTTGTCTGTGCATGTAAATAATGTTGTATATCAAATACTGTCCACAGATGGAGGCAACATACTCATATTTTGCATATGCTTGTTTTGAGATGACAAAATTCCACGAAGGAATGCGGTTCTGATTTTTTGTGAACAGATTGGAATTTGTGGGGGGTAGAAACATGTATGGCATAAAGAAGTTCCTGTTTCTTTTCACATCAGGCTTAAGCTTGATCAGAATGAAATATAACGAGTACATAGGTCCCTTTTTTAATTCTCACTGGATATTGTCAATCAATCATTTGAATACCATAGCCATATTAGATGTTAGCACTATGGGTGGTGTTGAATTTCAAGCAATGTTATGTCGCCATTGTCATAAATCCATTGTTATATAAGGATTAACTGTCATGTGGACTGTTTTTATGGAGATGTAACCGTGAGGTAAAGTGGTCATAACTTCTGTTATACCCGAAGGGTTTTACATACAAGTTATGGCCACTTACCTCACGGTTACATCTCCATAAAAACAGTCCACATGACAGTTAATCCTTATATTTATATACAGTTAGCGAAAAAGCCACTTTTGTAAATGTATTTAAATCGAAAAGTGTATCGTGACAAAACCATCCCAAAATATCCCATAGCACCCTTGGCAAAAGTTAACAGGAACAATTTCTCTTTATATTGAAACCCGATTATTTATTAAGTCAATCCAGCGCGAGTCCAAATGCGTCCAAAACATTACGCGTTCGTCTTTCCAAAACCAATGACGCGTCGATGTAATTATGAGGCTGCAATTATGACCTCTTGCGCGTTCACCGATAAATAATTGCAACTAGCCACGTGGGCGCCGACCAATCGGAATGCTGGCTTTAGTGATAATCACACGTGGTATGTAAATATACAGCAATAATGTGAATCTATGTAATCAAGCAGCGGCTATTCAAGAATAAACACACCACATTGATGTGTACAATCAACAAAACCAAGACTTCAAATAGTGTGTGTCTCTTATTTGCAGAATGAGGCCCCCCCCCCCCCGATTGTGAATTTAGTGATGCTGTCCAGCACAGATTAGGCCTCATCTTCTGGAAACTATCCATAGTCTCAAATTAACATGGTTATTAGTTACATTTCCCCTCCAGTGAAATTTCTTTATCCCCAAATGTGAAGAAGATAACACGAATAATCGAGGTGACTAATGGGTGAACATCACCAACAGCAACCGGGGAACTTCAATCTGATCATAGGTCTCCCATATAAGTTGAGGCCTAAGCAGAATGAGGTTACAAGATGGTGAATTGGGTGATACTAGCCCGCCATGCGGGATAGCGTCACTAAACTCACCCTCTGTGGACCTCATTCTGCAAATGACAGACTATTTGCAGACTTGAAAGAAACTCATCCGATTTTGTGTGCTACAATTATTCTAGATATTTCATGATGTTGATAATTTAAACATATTTTATTTGCTCAATACATAATATAAATATATACAAGGGCAAAAGAGAGAGGATGACAAGTGCTGCTACTTACAATAACATCCTCCCCATTATCAACACACTGATTATAAACATATCATGACAAGAGCAAGAAATGTGTTATAACACTATGTACAAGTGATGAAAACTAACAGTAGAATTGATGGATTGTATCATATGTTATGTTTGAGAGAAGGTAGGATGGTACAAACAAAAAAACGCGATAACGAGACTGAAATTAAGCAAACGGTGGAGATGGATAGAGATAGGTGAGAGAGCTGGATATATGTGGAGAGATGATAAATGAGAGGTTAGCTGTACACAGTGCGTCACAGAGCGAGAGCGAGAGAGAGAGAGAGAGAGAGAGAGAGAGAGAGAGAGAGAGAGAGAGAGAGAGAAAGAGAGAGAGAGGGGGGGTAGAGGGGGAGAGAGAGCGAGAGAGATGGGAAGTAAAGAATGGAGATATATATAAAGATATTGCATGTGCATGGTGTCGACAGCTTTACTGGTATCACTATATATATATATATATATATATATATATATATAACATCAAAATCAATTTATCTACCATTTCCTACGAAATTCCCTAATACAATTGGCGATAACGAATTGGCGATAAAAACATCTGTATCGTTACTGCAGTTGCGATACAAGGCGCTCGTGACATCGCTGACTGGTTCAAAATCATGAATGAAGTGACGTCACATCAATCGCGTGAAAAATCAAACGACATTCCAACGTATATTCTTGCGTACTATAAACAAATAGTTCCAAGGTTTTAACATTATTTGATTGCCTACCATCATGGGTATTATGGTATAACAAATCACAAAGTAACTAATATGTATTTGTTCAGTATTTATTATAAGTGTAAGAGATTGTGTCCATTGAATACAATTTCCGTTAACTTGCAGGTTGTGAGAATTTAGCAAAGAGAGCTAATCGCGTGACACAAATACCTTTGCAGGTTGGGATAATTTACTCAAGAAAGCTAATTGTCGGACACAAATTCAACAGTTTTGGCATTTAAGAAACCCCTAAAATGTAATTTGTGCGGTGGATTCTGTCACGCCAATGGTAGATAAATGTGTTATATACAAACGAAAACTAGCGTCGTCGCGATACATGAATCGATACAAATACAGTGTGTATATAACAAATATATATCAACAATTAGATAACTCGCTTTCGCTTTCTTCGGTTAGCACTACACATCTCAGACGTCGAGATAGAAACATTTTGTTTTAATGAATCGATGCACGTAGTTAAAGATAACAGTATCCATTTCGTCACCTATGTATGGATTACCGAACCAAAGTGTCATGACAAATATTTCAAATTATCATTTTCACGCATTCTGTTCTCTCTTTATTAGCATGTTTTGTATCATAATATATGACATGATGGGTGATCTTGGTGCTTCAGTTTGTGCGCATCTCTCTGCCCTTTGTGCGGGTTCGGTTACACGCACATGCACGTGTCACATGCTCGTGTCAGCCACATTGCGCTCACCGCCGGTTGAATATCACCTTATCAGTTACAGGTTAAATGTTATACCGGATTGACGGCTTGTGTAGTTGTATTTCATATCTCAGTACCACGTACCGCCATCCCCATATCGGACTGTAGCAGACAAATTCCCTTCATATACACGGTGGCCTAATATTTGCTGCAGCCAATAGATGTATGCCAAAATGACCCACCCTTAAATACAATATCTTTAAGCGCCACTTACCATCGGGTACGATACAAGCGAACTGGCCGCTAATAGTTGGTATCTCGATTTCATTCCCACTGCAGTTGACATCGGCTTCCTGAAGAAAAGTAGTTAACCCTTTTTATACTAAATGGATTCTCCCACTCAGTTATAGAAGTGTAGTTTGGAATGACATAGTATTCATTTGGAGGGATGGTAAGGGTATATATATATGAGAATACTACATTCAGGTGGAATGATAACACAAGTACATCAGGATGTTTGCTTATTATCGTTACATGTATATTGAATCACGACAGGCCGGACAAAAGTGCCATTTTTGGATATCTCATAAACATATATCTTCTATACAATAATATTTCCCATGAAGCAAATTTTGGATTCGGTTTTCAGATGTTTTATTGGTCAAAACGCACGAAAATCGAAAATTGTCAATATACAATTTCTGATTCTATTTTCAGAGCAATACTTTTAAATTTGTCCTCTATTCGTGCCAGATAAGTATTTTGAGTTCACACTCAGCACAAATAAGAACTGGTTGAAGAAAAACTGATTGTTATCTTCGGTGATTACTTGTCGGATGATTCGAATAGTTGAATACCGAATATATCACGACGAATGCAAACAGCACACAAGGTTGTGAAATTCGACCCGAAAGCACCCCATAACAGACCCGACACCTAATGTATTGCAACCTAGATATTAATTGTATAACACTAGTTTTATTATTGTCCATTCAGCGAATTAAATTCAAAATGGTGTACACTTCCATCATATACATGTAGAGATGCTGAGAACGGACATAACCAGAATGTCAAACGTAGTAGATATGCAGTAGTTATTATGTGCTATACAGGGCTATGTCTCACACTGTATTATTTGGAACTGGTGGATTTGAAGTTCTCTGGAAACAGGAAGTTATTATGAGTCTGAAAAGTGGGACATCAGATACACTACAGTCACCGAGTTTCTTTATACGCAGTCGGGTGTTGCTGAATTCAACTCTGACGAATCTGTCACTTTAGTGTGTTTATATCGTGTGAATTCACAACAAATTGAAGCGCGTGGCTTGAAACACGGCGTGTTATATAATTTGTATAATATATACAAGCGTACGACAATGGTGATAATAAATAAACAAAAATGATATTATACAGGAGCGACATGGCCCAGATGGCCGTCTTCCTGTCTCCCCTACGTATACAAACATGAAGCGGCAGCTGATGAAGTGAAATGATAATGGAAAGAATAGAATGTAGTTCATAATAGACAAATAAGGTATCCAAACCACTTATGGAATGTACCTATAATTGTTGATACATATGTATTGATTATATTCATGGGCTTATTATAGATCTGTCACTAATGATGTGGGTATCGTCGGGGCTGTTTCGAATATTTACTGGTTAAGAAAATAATGGCTTCCGATTATCAAATTCATTGAAAGATCGTTGTTGCTAAAGTTGATATTTTGTTTCATGCTATCGAGTTATTCATATATCGTCATGTAGGAAGCAATTTCTCGTTTCGTCCCGCCAAAATGTTTTTAAGGTGAACATACCAGGCTGTATTACAATGATTACAATGATGGGAAGATTAGGGGTTTATGCTTATTTAGCCACTTTACAGTCTTGACAAAATGAGTTGTTGCATTTAACTTCTGTTGCGTATTGCGATATAAATTTATTTTTCAATTCTTTTTTAAATCTATTTCTAAATCTGATATTTATAGTGTTCCCAACGTTTTACTATCATGTTATTGCTGTTTGTCCGAAGTAGTTCCGCGTTCCTAAGAACCGCGTTCGATGTCTGAATGACATTCAGACACTTCATTGACGTTTATATCTTCTGGCAGGCAATTCTTCAAGGATTGTCCACTTTATAGAGTTATTACCCTTCAGATTTAATATGAAGCTAACATGCACGATTATCTATATATGTCGTGATTTAGTGGACAATCCCAAGCTCGCGTGCCACGCGTGGTAGGATTGTCCATTTATTAACGACCATTTTAGGTACCGATTGTCCATTTATAAGTGGACAATCTGATGCGCATTAGGTGCCTCTGGCATGGTGTCTAATCACTGAATATCATTATATTATGGTGAATGTTTTATTGGATATACGTCAGCAAAGTGTGTACGAATACCCGACCAAAAAGTAAATAACCTATTAGTACATGTGAGATGAGTGGTATGTAGATGGTTGGTACTACGATCGCGGCTGTTAGATACCGGTACGCTGCTTTGGAAGTATAATCGCTGTACGCGGTCGCCTGGGTTGAACCGGTTGGATAAGTACACAGTTTCTACTTCTGGTAATGAACTATTGTCTATAGACAAACGTTTGGAACTGCGCAAACATGAACCATATCACAATATATCGATCAGGTCCACGCTGTATACGCACGATGATTGATCCTGCCAGAGAAACCGACATATAGTTTTGGATATATTATCTCGTCCCCATGGTGTCATGTACAGTAATATTATGTTTATTTGTTCATTAACCCTTTGAGTGCCAGGGGCCGATCTCATCGGCCCTAAACCACAAACTATAGTTTGTTAAAGAATATAAGAATAAATTATTAAAATTGTAAAAAATTGTAAAAAAAAAAAAAAACAAACAAACAAAAATGGTTAGGCACACGAGGCTAACCCCATGTAATGCCACCTCATCCTTCCAGACTTCAAACCATAGTTTCTTGCAGACTGACTGGCTCTGGACCTCCGATCAGTCACCACACTACATGCTACATAATACACACGTACAATATCATTTCACACACAAGGAATGGACCTGAAATTAATCTGGCTTTAACAATGGATTGTACTACAATAACACCAGATAACACGCTCAAAATTAATTTGGGGTTAGATTTGGTGTTTATGCATAGTTTGTTTCACAGAATAAAGTACCTATAATACGATTGAAGTAGATTGGGATGTAATTATTTCCCGCCATTTGTTTTGACCAATAATCAATAATAATGGTGAAGAATAAATGGTATGATAGGATATATGGGATAAGGGTAGGGGTGGATCCAAAATTTTGCCGAGGAAAAACACGTTTTTTATGCAAGTTGGGTGGGGGTAGTGGCTACATTGAGTTAGGAATATTGTTGGGGCCTCGCGATCGTGTCTGCAATTATTTTCCAGTCCCTCTGCATAGTTTAGGATTTATTAACTCTTCCCCATGGTGTCATGTACAGTATAAATGTCGTGGCGTCGAGATTGTGCAAATCCACTTGAATAATTGACTGACATCAAGCTTATATTGCTAAACGAAACAAACAGTGGAATACAGGAAGTCGTTCGACCTCCTTTGAAAATGCACCACACCTGGATATTCATGGTTGCTTACGCGGATTCAGAAATACAAACTGGTTTGGATTTATCATCTATTTTAAAATCTCACTTTCGGTAACCATAACTTCATGGAAAGTCATACAAGAATGTGATCGGGAATGCCGACTCTCACTCAATCAATATCTCTCTCACTTTCTCTCTCTGGCACGGCGTATATCGCCCTATTTCCATTGCGTGGATCTTGAAAATGCCTTGCAATGGATTGCAAATTGTTACGCCGAATGGAATGTGGATTTATTATTGTGCACTATTGTGATGTGACAACGCACGCAAATAACTTTACACATATTGCTAGGAAGTAGATGTAGTGATTGGTGATCCCATATTTATCAAATTAACCCTTTACCCAAACAGAACGGCCCGGTTCCAATGCATTCTCTTATATATGCGAGTCGACCATAGGTCGCCTCGCATATATAAGAGAATGCATTGGCTTAACACATATTAAAAATTCTAAAATTGTCAAAGAATGTAGAAAAATATTATAAATATTGTTAAAAAATGTAAGAACAAATTCTAAAATTGTTGTTTAAGCCAATGCATTCTCTTATATATGCGAGGCGACCTATGGTCGACTCGCATATATAAGAGAATACATTGTCACAGGGCATAACTATAACCATCACAATGTGGTCAATGAACCGGTTCCAATGATATCCATATTTGTATGGTTTTATTGAGACAGACCGAAGATATTTTAGGCTGTTGAAGCTTTATTTGGGCGTTTTTGGCCGTTTTGTTGGGTAAAGGGTTAAAAGAGATGCTGCAATGTATTTCCCCCGAGGAAAGTGATGTGTCGCCCATGTATCACACACAGTGACAACAAAAGGGAGACGTTTAAGTGGGTTTTATATATAGGCCCCAATAGGCCACCAAGCAAAGTGAAGTGATGCCAATATCTCGCATATTGTCTTCCTTCCTTCGATCAAATGCAACCAGGGAGCCCATAAAGTAATATTGACCCAAAACTAATGTTCGTGTATGTGACAAGTGCTTTATCTCTTTATGCTTATGCTTTAACTAGAGTGTATGTGGGTAAACTTAGCAATGCATAACGAAATACAGTTGAAAGAAGACTACGCCAAACTATTAATGGAGAAGTCTGATCAATGTAATCCGAGATTCAAAATTGAAGTACCGTTTTCCCTGTTGCAGTGACGTCTTAGCTTGATACTTGTAAATATATGAGCCACTATCGACTTTACACCCATTGATTTCTTGCACAAACTATCGCTGCGAGAACGTACATAATTCCGAACCAAAAGCACCATTTTGCTTCTTAATAAGGTCAACAAATAGCTCTTGCTAAAATATAAACCTTATACATTGTCACTTTTATTTCCCTCATGCTATATCACATGTTTGAATAGTTTATTCTAATTGTTTGAAATGAACATCTGAGTCCATGTTGTAATCCGTATACATGTACATGTAGTTGACATCTACAGAATGGATTAAATATCTAAAAATGTCCATGAGCATGTTTAAACCTGGCTCAAAGTCACATGACTGTTTAACCTTTAAAATATTTCCCGGTGTCGAAATATGTCGATAAATACATGAACTAACTTTCTCAATCCTGCATCAGGGCTCCGTCTCCACACATGTATGAACAGTGTATCTATATTTTGCAGTGCACTACAACTTAGCTATCTTGCATAAACAATTTAGCTATCCTTTATATACAACTAAGCTACCTTGTATATATTAGTTATCTTGCATATGTCAATTTGCTATCTTCTATTATGCAACTGTCTTAGAAAAATAAAACGAAACTGATCACCAAGAATGAGTACACTGCCGGACGTACATGTAATATTATTGAGTGGAGAAAGGGCTCAACAAGAGATGGACTATCGTCCAGCGAATACCCCCATGTGGCATACCACATATTATGGGCATACCTATATATACCAGCATGTTGGAACCACCTTGGTGTCATTTCTAACAATTTCTAAAAAATATATTTAGTGGGGTATCCCCGGTTTTGAGTGTTTTACTTATCGCATACTATTCACGTACTGTTTGTTCATATATCATGTCGTTTCTTTACATAACACAGAGTACTAACATGAAAATAGCATGTAATTTACGCGATATTTATGATTGGTATAAGATCAAAGTTTGTCTATAATATAATGTTTATGGCGGTTTTAACTGATGTGACGATTTTATTAACAATACCCACCACCAACGCTTACCGTATCTTTAACACTAATTATATATAGAGGATCTAAAATGAGTCCCCAGTTTATAGCGGAATTTACAAAACGAGTCCTGTAAATTAGGTCTGGACCTTCGCCTTACCCAATGTACTGGACGAGTTTTGTAAATTCCGCTATAAACTGCGGACGAGTGGTAGATTCTATTTATTACATGATCAAAACCTCGATAAAACATAAAAGTCAACAAATGGCACGTGGAACTAACATCAGGTTCTAAGAGGCTTGCGGTGACGTTTCGCGTAACTATGCTTTGTATGCCAGCGTACAGAAATAGACCCAAATAAATAACTCATTGACGTATTTAATGGCGTATATTTAATTAAATAATTTTGCAAACTCATCATTTATTAGAGTTTTTGGAAAAATATTGGAAGCCATAGTATTTTGAGATGTAGCGTAAGGAATGTCAACAGACGACAATCCGGAAATCAAAGATCACCTGGCACTATTACCTGTTACGATACAAACGTTTAACATCACAGTTTATATAATTGGTTTATTGAATGGAATAAGGGTAGGATCATGTAATAAATTGTAAATATTTAATGGACCAATTGTAATAAAAAAGCGCGCACTATCAGCAAGTTATGCTGAATATATTAAGATCGCGTAGCATAATTTGAAATTCCAGCAAACTATGGGCGCGTCCATCTATAGATTGTAGGGACGTCGTATATCCACTTCCCTTAAAGGCACGTGCGGCCTTAATTGTCGAAAATATTCATATTTGTTCCAAACCGTAAACAGAAAAACAGTGAAACGCATACAGTTCCGTTCATATATACCATGACCATCGCGTAAACGGCATGTTATCATAAAGACCTACTATATTTTACCTAAGCAAGAGCACAATGAAGACAGCACAATGCTACTGGCTAATCGCACACAAATGGCATAAACGCTCTTTATTGGTTCCATATCAGGTATTCACCAACAAGGAACGCTCTTTATGTTTACCATCATAATATAAACAAACACCAGAAAAGTAACTTTTTACGCTTTTGTTTACATAACAATGGTCAAACATATGACCATAACATACTGTTTATGCGATATTTCTTATTTGTATACGGACAAAGTCTATCTACATTTTGATGTTATTTCTGTTTGTGGCGGTTTTTGACGGGTGGAGATATTTTCACAGGATACCCACCGCCAAGGCCAACCGTGTCTTTAATATAGATATGTAAGACCTCGTATCCAACAAGAAACAATATTTAAAATTTCTATTAATATTTGTTTAAATTAAAATGTTCAAATGATCAAAATGTGCGCAAATGTGACGCAGGCTCATGTCGCACGAAGGGCCCGCAGGCCCATCTGACGTCGAATAAAGGCTCCATTATCGAGTCAATCCTGGACCAAGAGGTCAGTCAAGTAAAATCAATATGCTTATGAGTGCACAACAGAAGCGGCATCTGAACTATTTGAAGTGGGCAACCATACAGAGGCACTGCTTTTAATAAAGATATATATTACATGCGTTGCTTTTTTTCAATGTAATAAATGTTCCGTCATGCAGAAAATAAAAAAAGTTACCAGGTTTTGAACTGGTGGAATATTATGGGAATTTATGGGGGAGCCAGAGTATAGCTTTGTGGCATGATCTACATCAAAATAAGTTATACTTTGACTCATATAGCAATATAAGTTTAGAATTGCAAACTATGTGTATAGCATATCTGGTCATGCAGTAGCATCGTTTTGGTGTCAAAATTAAAACGTTTAACCATTCAAATGAATTCAAAGACACAAGATAGTGGAATGCGAATGAATCAACTGTGCCATGATAACACCAGTCGGCAGCCGCCACTTAGGTGACGTTTACACATAGCCGGTGAAGCCGTTACCCGGCGAACCCGTTAGCCGGCGAAGGTTGGGCAGAGTGTTTACACATCGCCGGCGAAGATACGCATATATTCATGTGTCTCCTTTACTTGTTAATAGTTTCCGTTATAGTTCTCACTGAACTGCAATATGATATTGCTGTACACCTGTAAACATCTAGCCGCTTCCTGTTAGAGATATGGTTGGGCAGTATAGTGAAATGAAACTTTTTAGAAATGGAAATGCCGAAATTATTAATATCCAACTCAAACTTTCAGGTATTGCTATTGGTAATTTTATAGATATTTAAAAAACATTGTTAATGGTTTGTTTGGGTTCACATACAGCCTGTGAAGTGAGTGTCGCACCAAAGGCATGGCCATTGTCAGTTTTGAGATCTTTTCGTCGCATACATCTACAAATTGGTGTCTAATCATTCGGATTGGATTTTATATTATATATATAAATTTCAACATCGCGAATCAAATGTGACACATTTTCCGTTTCACATTATACAATAAAATATGTTTTTCATTTTACTCGGGCGTTCACCATGTCATACCTGACACGGCAATAGTTGGACATTTGACATCAGCAATATGTTGAAATTGTTCTCGTAGTTTTATTTTCAACAATTTGTTATTGGTGATTTCTTTAGGCAACATTTGATTACTTTTTTACCAAATTGTTGGACTGAAATGACCATCAGTTGGAAATGATCCAACCTTATTAGAGGTGCGTCAAGTTTGGAAAATGTCCAACAATTGGAAATCTTAAGGCTGGATGCTAGGATTTTGCTATTTTCAGGGTTCAGATTAAAAACAATTCTCACACCTGGCCATAACCACGGTCGGTCGATAAATTCCAAAGATGAACAGTCCCACACCTCCAAATCAGACCCTCTAGACTCGTCCCTGCGTAAATATGTCCACGGCGCACTCAGATTTAGATTATTGAACTAATTGTCCATTAAGTTTGAATCCACAGAAACGTGCCATCCCATTTCTTCCATATATATATATGGACATACATGTACATGAATTAATCCCCTCGAATGCGCAACAAATGTACCATGCACATGCAGAGAACGTGTACCATCATCGGTTAGTATTTATAATAATAGCTTATAACCAAGGTGCGTGACCACCGACCTGACAGCTGATTAGAGACAATCAAACTGGCACACTGACCAATATATACACAGGTGAAAAGCGGGCTGGTCTATCAGCGATTGCACAATAATATTGTTCGAGTTAATTGTTGAAAGGAAATCACCCATGACGGCATGACCCCAGATAAACATCTAACTTAACCGCAGAGCGAATTAGAATCCATACGACACTCAGGTGCTTGTACTAAATCATTTTATCCAAAAGTTGAAAACCGTATAGCTGAGTATCCGGATAGCCGTAATTCTTATCCGGCGAAGTATAAACACTCTATTGTTATCGCTGCCGGCTAAAGCGAATGCGACCTTCGCCGGGTAATGTATAAACACCCCCTTAGACACGACCTCACTCGAGATAATTTACAGCTCTACCCTTTGATTGATTGTTTGACAATTCTAAACCGCGATGAAAAAAAGACGGATTCGTCGTCTCAAATTTAGCCTGGGTAAAGCTGGTTTAGCTAGACCGCCGAATTAGATGGTTTAGTTGCCGTTTAAGCTTATAAATATAAAACGCAAACAAAATATCGAAATTGACAAAAACTTATCCCCACACGCTTCATTGATGCGAGTGCTTCTCGCCTATAAATTTCCAATAAAAATATGGTCGTTGTCGTAATTATTGATTTTCGCAATCAATAAAACGAGGCGGTCCGCATTATGAAAGTACGATTAATTATCTCGACGATACGGAGACACTACGCTAAACCACTGGTCTGGCTGGAATGCATCACTTAGACCTGCGGTCGCGGGTTTAAGCCACGGATTTTGCTGACTCGTAGACCAGGTCTAAACCTGAGATGACGAATCGGGCCAGAGCCCGATACACCCCTTCAATGCGAACACACAATAATTCGCAGACATTTTCTTCTTAAAGCCAAACTGGTTGGTTATCAGTAATTTGTAATTGATCCTTACATTGAGAATCAGTTCCAGAACCTTGTATAATACACAGGTAAAGCGATTGGTTTGTCAGCTAAAGTTACACGAAGCATGTTCATAGGTCGATGTCCATGGATAATAATCGAATTAAACAGATATTGCAACGATGTAGTTATATAATAGTCGGCAAATTTTAAGTCGACTGCATCTATCAAGTCAGTTTGTGAGACGCGTAGAGACTCGGTGGCCGGATTCGTCATCTCCGGTTTAAACCTCCGAGTTTAAACCTGGTTTATACCTACATTGGCGGTCCAGCCAAATCGGGTCTAAGGGGGCGTTTTTGTCATTCAGTTACCAACTAATTGACAACTCGATTTAGTGATATGAGCATACAGTCAAACTACCCTCTTACCTATCGGACCAAAAGACAAGCCGATGTAATGGTTATTGACATGTCATAAATCATCGCGAACGCGTGCACGATTTATTCATTGAGAAATGAGTATCGCTCATGGACCATTAATCCGATCTCTTTGTGGGTTTAAATCAATTTGACAAAGGGCATGTTTCTCAACACGAGTTTCACGCGCTGTTTATCACTTTGTTTGTGATTGATTTTCTACAAGATGCTTTACCCGCAAAGACAAAATATGGTGTATCTACATGTATATATTAAAGGATATAGAAGCTGTATATATGTTTGTCCGTTAGTTTGTTTGCAACTGTTCTAAAAATGATTTAAAAATAAGAATAATTTAATTTGAAATAAAATGAAAAAAGTATGTTGTTAAATTGAGCAAGGAGTTGTATCTAACAAGACACAATATTTAAAATTTATATTAATATTTGTTTTTTTCAATATAATTAAAAAAAATGATCAAATGATCAAAATGTGCGCAAATGTGACGCAGGTTCCTGTCGCACGAAGGGGCCACAGGACCCTCTGACGCTGCATGAATAAAGGCTCCATAATCGTGTCAATCCTGGACCAAGAGGTCAGTTAAGTAAAAGCAATTTGCTTATGAGTACACACCATGCAGAAGCGGCATCTGAACTGTTTAAAGTGGGCAACCATATAGAGGCACAGCATTTAATAAAGAAATATATTACATGCGTTGCTTTTTTTCAATGTAAAATATTTTCCATCATGCAGAAAATCCAAAAGTTCCCAGGTTTTGAACTGGTGGAATATTATGGAAATTTATGAGCGGAGCCAGAGTAGAGCTTTGTGGCATGATATACATAAAAATAAGTTATCAAATTTGACTCATATAGCAATATAAGTTTACGATTGCAAACTATGTGTATAGCATATATGGTCATGCAGTAGCATGGTTTTGGTGCAAAATTAAAACGTTGAACCATTCAAATGAATTCGTAGAAACACCAGTATTTGTGATTGCCACAAGCCAAAAAAAAAACACAAGATAGTTGTAAAATCATACTGAAGGAACGTGTCAATATCTGAGCAAAGCTCGCATGGGAATGAATCAACTGTGACATGATAACACCAGTCAGCGACCGCCACTTGGACACGCCCTCACTCGAGATAATTTACAGCTCCACCCTTTGATTGATTGTCTGACAATTCTAAACCGCGATGAAGAAAAGACGGATTCGTCATCTCAAGTTTAGCCTCGAGAAAGCAGGTTTAGCTGGACCACCTAATTAGATGGTTTAGTTGTCGGTTTAAGCTTATAAAACGCAAATAAAACATCGAAATTGACAAAAACTTATCCACACACGCTTTATAGGTGTGAGTGCTTCTCGTTTATAAATTTCCAATCAAAATAAGGTCGCTGTCGAAATTATTGATTTGTGCAATCAATAAAACGAGGCGGTCCGCATTAGGAAAGTACGATTAATTTTCTCGACGATACAGAGACACTACTGCTAAACCACTAGTCTGGCTGGACCAGGTTTAAACCAGAGATGACGAATGCGTCACTTAGACCTGCGGTCGCGGGTTTAAACCACGGATTTTGCTGACTCACGGCGGTTTAAACCTAGAGGTTTACGTAGACCAGGTTTAAACCTGAGATGACGAATCGGGCCGGTGCGTTTAACTTCTCTGACATCTGAAATTATGTTGACCGTAGTTTTGTTCGTGTGCCAATCAAGTAAGGATTTGAAACGGTGACACCACATTACCGCAGTTTTTCCCTGAAACGACCTTCCGCCAAAAGTCAGTGAAATTATTATAATTTAAGTCAGAAGTTAGCTTGTCGGATTTCAGCATCTCGGCGTTACTTTTACACTTGCGTAGATCATTTTAAACTGGAAACACGCGGATCAAGCCCAACTTAATAACTACCAGGGTGTGATTCTTTTTTTTAAAACATATTTTATTTGTAGTATAATACAAAATGGATTGGGGCACAAGTTACAAAACTTAATGAGCCCCTCTCCGGTATACATTGGTACAAACAATTTGTTTAATAAAGTGGCACAATAAGTAACTTATTTACAGCTGCATGTGGTGAATGGGAAAGAAGATGATGGAAGATTGTAACAGTTATTGAGGAAGGGTGAGAATGATAATGATTGGTGGGGGGGGGGGGGGGGTGCCAACGCCGAGTGTGCATGCTATGCTACATGAGGCGAAAACAAAAAACATATGTGTTAATTGATAAACTAATTTATTATCGTAAATTTTTACTGGAAACGATTATTCTCCGCGATAAAATGTTGGACTATTTTGAACAGTTTCACATTGTGTTTGTTAGGAGTATTCGGGATGCCAACAAGTATATTCTTCAAATGTGTTAATTTAATTCCTTCTCTGTGTAGAAGGTGAAACATCTCCGTTCGTTCTGACTGGTAGTGGGGACACATACAGATGTAACTGGTTGCCGCACGTACAACGTGGACTTCCTGAGATATAGTGTGTGAGTGGAGCATTGTCTCCGGAACATTGAACTTGTCGAATCGATTCGTAATCAGTGCAATACCGGATGTTCCAATGTGAACCATTGCATAATGATTGATGAACTTTATAGTGACACCAAATGTTCTCTTATAAGCTCCGCGAGAGAGTGCATACAATATCCTGCCAATCGTTCAGCAAAACATAACGCTATTACAGGATGGAATTCATACGTCAAGCAACTTCATGGGCCTCAGTAGCTACATGTATGGACACGGTTATCATTTTGATTTTATGAGTCGTACGCGCAAACGTTTAAAAAAATATATATATAAATAATATATAGAAACTTACATTTTAAACAAAGTATGCCGGTCAGTCTCAGTATTCTCAAAGGGAAGAATCCGTTCCGCATAAATAAATAAATAAATAAATCGCGCGTAACATCACAATCTGGCACCTTTCACTCACTACTCTCTCTCTCTCTCTCTCTCTCCCTTTTTATCTCTCTATCTCTCCCCTCTCTCCTCTCTCTGCAAATCATACCTTGTTACTCACAGTACACGAATCAAACCGATTTATAATGTCTATCTACTGCCGAGCCCTGAATCTAAAAGACAAAACGCATATACAAATTTGAAATATTTTACAGGGCCCAAAAGACACAGCGGGAGGACGACATTCATAAAAAGCCACGTGCTTACTGTTGTTCTCCCCTCTCATCAGATACAATTATATTCATAAATCATCCATCACTGTCATTCTGTTACTTTTGTCAACTCATGTATAAACTGTTCATGTAATTATAAATCTGATGGGAAATAAACAATGTTTAAACCAAACGTTTAAAAAAAATGGCTTATATATAAATAATTAACTCAGTTTCAATGCTCGAACTTCACTGGTGGTTTGCCTCCTATACTCACCGGTTCATGTTGGGCAGACTTGGAAGGAATTGATGCACCAATACACATGACCACCACATATTAGCCAGCACATTTGATACAGGGAAAATATGTTGCATTTGAGGGGAAAAACAACTGCCATGAACATGTATATCTGAATAAGTGACCTCATTATATTAATGAGAACTGCCACGACCTGGGGATTGGACCGATGTTGGTCTCTTAGTTATGGGAGCTAACACAATATAGCTCTCTATAATGATGCTGACAATTTGTGATCGTGCTTCTGATATCGATGCATGGGTAGCGCGACCTTCTATGTTCGTCGTAGAAAACCATTGTTGTCAGAAGCATTGTAACCACTCATTTAAACGGGAACAGCAACTAATGATGATATTTACTGTGTGTGGTGCCTATTAGCCATGTACCTGCATTCGGACGCTGAATAACGTCGGGAGGATATTAACAGTAGGTGGTGCCTATAATATCAATGTACCTATATTGGGAGGTTCAATAACGTCTGGATAGATATCTGGATTCTGGACAGGCGCGATTGTGCTCTCAATTGATTTTTTGTTACAATGGGAACGAGAGATTGAGATATATATATATATATACACAGAGACAGAGAGCGAGAGAGCTTTCGTAATTTTATTTTGAAGAACAGTTTTCACATGTCAGTAATGACGTAAAACTACAGTACATGGTGCTAAATGAATGCGTCAGGCAATGATGCATTTTTTTCAGACGACATATTGATCAAGCGTCATTAGGATAGGCATGCGATGTCGCACGTGGTGAGTTTCATAGGTTGTAATCATTTTCTGTTATGAAAGCTCTTACTGCCCAGATAACAGTCCCATTTCTAAATAAAATAGTAATAACCGACGGAAAAATTGTTCAGTAATGTACAATGTAATTAATTAAATAGTATTTATTTAATTATTTCTGCATAACTGAAGCAGCCAATCACGAGGTTAACACACCGTTGCGTTTCCATTTTCGTGATAGGTATTGCTAACCGTTAAGAAAACTAATAATCTTACAGTTTACTTACAGCCATTCAGTGACTTAGTAGGGGGTCTCTACTTGGGAGGGTGAAAGTCGGAATTTCAGACAAAACGTCTAAACCATTCATAGTTTTAACTTGGAAATAACTAAACTTTCATTAAATTAAAAAAATTCTGGTTTAGACCCTTGAATTTCCAACATTTGAATATTTGGATCGCCACTGACATCCCCCATATCGCTACGTCCCTGCAAAACGATGGGAATAGGGGCTAGCATATTACGAATTATTATATCCCACCATACAGAATAATAGAGAAAATACATCGGGGATCTTTATATTTATATGCAACAAGGGATACCATAATTTGATATAAAGATTAATAAAGTCCACAAATTAAAATAACAATTAAAATGTACTGAATCAAAGGGCAGACATTCCCTATGTGTAATTCACAAGAAATCGTTGTCAGTCGCATGCGGCAAACATCGACGAAGAACGACACAACTTAATTGTGATCGACGATTACTGCATGATATACACATGTATCAATATGCATCACTTCGGTGGATGCGAATATACCACCAAATAACGTTCTGAATATGCTTTCTTATATACTATCATCCGCCCTGACAAGCTCAGTCGTTTAAACTAACTACATGGCAAAAGTCAATACCGTAGAAAAAAGACAAACGAATACCCTGACCATAAATGGCGGTCACGCACAGTGACTGTTCCTTTGAAATGCCGACAATTAGGGCAGTCAAACGCATGGAAAGGCACACGACGTCGCACTTCTCTTGGTTCTTGTAATTAGTTACGTCAAAAGTAAACAACCAAACAAGTCAATGTCTTTCAATATTCCATGTCATGAAATGTCACAACAAAATTTGAATAGGAAAATGTGGAGAAATGTGTAGCTTTAAGTAGTGTTGAAAAACAACTGCCATGAACATGTATATCTGAATAAGTGACCTCATTATATTAATGAGAACTGCCACGACCTGGGGATTGGACCGATGTTGGTCTATTAGTTATGGGAGCTAACACAATATAGCTCTCTATAATGATGCTGACAATTTGTGATCGTGCTTCTGATATCGATGCATGGGTAGCGCGACCTTCTATGTTCGTCGTAGAAAACCATTGTTGTCAGAAGCATTGTAACCACTCATTTAAACGGGAACAGCAACTAATGATGATATTTACTGTGTGTGGTGCCTATTAGCCATGTACCTGCATTCGGACGCTGAATAACGTCGGGAGGATATTAACAGTAGGTGGTGCCTATAATATCAATGTACCTATATTGGGAGGTTCAATAACGTCTGGATAGATATCTGGATTCTGGACAGGCGCGATTGTGCTCTCAATTGATTTTTTGTTACAATGGGAACGAGAGATTGAGATATATATATATATATACACAGAGACAGAGAGCGAGAGAGCTTTCGTAATTTTATTTTGAAGAACAGTTTTCACATGTCAGTAATGACGTAAAACTACAGTACATGGTGCTAAATGAATGCGTCAGGCAATGATGCATTTTTTTCAGACGACATATTGATCAAGCGTCATTAGGATAGGCATGCGATGTCGCACGTGGTGAGTTTCATAGGTTGTAATCATTTTCTGTTATGAAAGCTCTTACTGCCCAGATAACAGTCCCATTTCTAAATAAAATAGTAATAACCGACGGAAAAATTGTTCAGTAATGTACAATGTAATTAATTAAATAGTATTTATTTAATTATTTCTGCATAACTGAAGCAGCCAATCACGAGGTTAACACACCGTTGCGTTTCCATTTTCGTGATAGGTATTGCTAACCGTTAAGAAAACTAATAATCTTACAGTTTACTTACAGCCATTCAGTGACTTAGTAGGGGGTCTCTACTTGGGAGGGTGAAAGTCGGAATTTCAGACAAAACGTCTAAACCATTCATAGTTTTAACTTGGAAATAACTAAACTTTCATTAAATTAAAAAAATTCTGGTTTAGACCCTTGAATTTCCAACATTTGAATATTTGGATCGCCACTGACATCCCCCATATCGCTACGTCCCTGCAAAACGATGGGAATAGGGGCTAGCATATTACGAATTATTATATCCCACCATACAGAATAATAGAGAAAATACATCGGGGATCTTTATATTTATATGCAACAAGGGATACCATAATTTGATATAAAGATTAATAAAGTCCACAAATTAAAATAACAATTAAAATGTACTGAATCAAAGGGCAGACATTCCCTATGTGTAATTCACAAGAAATCGTTGTCAGTCGCATGCGGCAAACATCGACGAAGAACGACACAACTTAATTGTGATCGACGATTACTGCATGATATACACATGTATCAATATGCATCACTTCGGTGGATGCGAATATACCACCAAATAACGTTCTGAATATGCTTTCTTATATACTATCATCCGCCCTGACAAGCTCAGTCGTTTAAACTAACTACATGGCAAAAGTCAATACCGTAGAAAAAAGACAAACGAATACCCTGACCATAAATGGCGGTCACGCACAGTGACTGTTCCTTTGAAATGCCGACAATTAGGGCAGTCAAACGCATGGAAAGGCACACGACGTCGCACTTCTCTTGGTTCTTGTAATTAGTTACGTCAAAAGTAAACAACCAAACAAGTCAATGTCTTTCAATATTCCATGTCATGAAATGTCACAACAAAATTTGAATAGGAAAATGTGGAGAAATGTGTAGCTTTAAGTAGTGTTGAAAAACAACTGCCATGAACATGTATATCTGAATAAGTGACCTCATTATATTAAAGGTACGGTTGGCCTTGGCGGTGGGTATCCTGTGAAAATATTTCCACCCGTCAAAAACCACCACAAACAGAAAGAACATCAAAATGTAGACAGACTTTGTCCGTATACAAATAAGAAATATCGCATAAACAGTATGTTATTGTCATATATTTGACCATTGTTATGTAAACAAAAGCACAAAAAGTTACTTTTCTGGTGTTTGTTTATATTATGATGGTAAACATAAAGAGCGTTCTTTGTTGGTGAATTCCTGATATGGAACTAATAAAGAGCGTTTATGCCATTTGTGTGTGATTAGCCAGTAGCATTGTGCTGTCTTCTGTAACACAACCAGGCTCTTGCTTAGGTAAAATATAGTAGGTCTTTATGATAACATGCTGTTTACGCGATGGTCATGGTATATATGAACGAAACTGTTTGCGTTTTAATGTTTTTCTGTTTACGGCGATTGGAACAAATATGAATATTTTCGACTACTAAGGCCACACGTGCCTTTAATGAGAACTGCCACGACCTGGGGATTGGACCGATGTTGGTCTATTAGTTATGGGAGCTAACACAATATAGCTCTCTATAATGATGCTGACAATTTGTGATCGTGCTTCTGATATCGATGCATGGGTAGCGCGACCTTCTATGTTCGTCGTAGAAAACCATTGTTGTCAGAAGCATTGTAACCACTCATTTAAACGGGAACAGCAACTAATGATGATATTTACTGTGTGTGGTGCCTATTAGCCATGTACCTGCATTCGGACGCTGAATAACGTCGGGAGGATATTAACAGTAGGTGGTGCCTATAATATCAATGTACCTATATTGGGAGGTTCAATAACGTCTGGATAGATATCTGGATTCTGGACAGGCGCGATTGTGCTCTCAATTGATTTTTTGTTACAATGGGAACGAGAGATTGAGATATATATATATATATACACAGAGACAGAGAGCGAGAGAGCTTTCGTAATTTTATTTTGAAGAACAGTTTTCACATGTCAGTAATGACGTAAAACTACAGTACATGGTGCTAAATGAATGCGTCAGGCAATGATGCATTTTTTTCAGACGACATATTGATCAAGCGTCATTAGGATAGGCATGCGATGTCGCACGTGGTGAGTTTCATAGGTTGTAATCATTTTCTGTTATGAAAGCTCTTACTGCCCAGATAACAGTCCCATTTCTAAATAAAATAGTAATAACCGACGGAAAAATTGTTCAGTAATGTACAATGTAATTAATTAAATAGTATTTATTTAATTATTTCTGCATAACTGAAGCAGCCAATCACGAGGTTAACACACCGTTGCGTTTCCATTTTCGTGATAGGTATTGCTAACCGTTAAGAAAACTAATAATCTTACAGTTTACTTACAGCCATTCAGTGACTTAGTAGGGGGTCTCTACTTGGGAGGGTGAAAGTCGGAATTTCAGACAAAACGTCTAAACCATTCATAGTTTTAACTTGGAAATAACTAAACTTTCATTAAATTAAAAAAATTCTGGTTTAGACCCTTGAATTTCCAACATTTGAATATTTGGATCGCCACTGACATCCCCCATATCGCTACGTCCCTGCAAAACGATGGGAATAGGGGCTAGCATATTACGAATTATTATATCCCACCATACAGAATAATAGAGAAAATACATCGGGGATCTTTATATTTATATGCAACAAGGGATACCATAATTTGATATAAAGATTAATAAAGTCCACAAATTAAAATAACAATTAAAATGTACTGAATCAAAGGGCAGACATTCCCTATGTGTAATTCACAAGAAATCGTTGTCAGTCGCATGCGGCAAACATCGACGAAGAACGACACAACTTAATTGTGATCGACGATTACTGCATGATATACACATGTATCAATATGCATCACTTCGGTGGATGCGAATATACCACCAAATAACGTTCTGAATATGCTTTCTTATATACTATCATCCGCCCTGACAAGCTCAGTCGTTTAAACTAACTACATGGCAAAAGTCAATACCGTAGAAAAAAGACAAACGAATACCCTGACCATAAATGGCGGTCACGCACAGTGACTGTTCCTTTGAAATGCCGACAATTAGGGCAGTCAAACGCATGGAAAGGCACACGACGTCGCACTTCTCTTGGTTCTTGTAATTAGTTACGTCAAAAGTAAACAACCAAACAAGTCAATGTCTTTCAATATTCCATGTCATGAAATGTCACAACAAAATTTGAATAGGAAAATGTGGAGAAATGTGTAGCTTTAAGTAGTGTTGAAACGGTTAGTCGACTAATCGATGTCGAGTCAATTATTAAATGAATCGACCCTGAAATCCGCTAGTCGCTTATTCTAACCAAATCTTCAGTATTGCCTGCTGATCGCCACACTAAGCATAATTTCAACGAACCATTAAAATAATGACCAATTACCCGAAATTCTCAATGATTAAATTATGAATTGTGGTTAGAGCACAAGAATAGTTCTTTACAAGAATCAATCGAGTCGAAGACGAGATTTATTCTGGTAAAAAACTATTCAAGTGCGCTGACCGACTTAGAGCACAATTGACCCCACATAATGCAATTAACTGGAAATGCGCCATATCGAGCTTGTGATGACCACGTGCGCTGGCCGAGATTCAACACAATAGCCCGTTAGCCACGCCTAACAATCCGATTAACCATGCAATTGTAGCGTAGCTACAATTTATTTATCTTTACGTAAAGTTCACACAGTTTTACTCCGAGAGTCGTTTATCGATTCCGTTTTACAGTTTAGTCTTTTGGCATTGTTTTAGTGTGAACTTACTTTCTCGGAAACATTCATAAACTTACTATTTATTTATGCCTAGCATTGTCTCTTTCTAATGTTATGCTATCTCTGCCAGCTTCTTCAGAGAAATGTGACATTATTACAACTTTCATTTTCATACCGGCAGTAAACCGGAAGTTGTTTTAACGGGAGCATGTACTCAAGGTCATTAAGACCGCGTATTTCAAACGGTCCCCACGCGCTCATCGCCAGTGGGAACCTTTATCGGGGGCCTTCTGGTGGGAGCTTTTAGTGGGAACCTTTACCGGGAGCCTATCGGTGAGGGATTTTAGCGGGGGCCCTTACTATTAAAGGCGGGGTTTCCGGTTTGTTTGGGGAGTTTGATTGTGTTGATTAGTTGGTTTGTTTTGAAGGTGATATTTGGAGGAGATATTTGAGTTGGTATTGGGTTGATTAGTTGATTTGTTTTGAAGGTCATATTTGGAGGAGATGTATGAGTTAGTATCTATAGAATAGAAGAGATAAAAGAATTAAGAGATACGATAAGAGAGCTTGGTTTACAATAATTACAGAATTAGAAGGACAGAAAGGTACATACAGAATCATTGAAAGGCAGTCACAAACAATAGAATAATATAGTAATGTAATCGCCGGGTGAATTCACTATTTGAACCGTCTGAAAGGCTCCCACTAATTAGATCATAATTGATATATACGATAAATATACTTATATTTTCTGTTGATGGTTTTAAGATTCGTTACCTAATTTATGTATACCGGATTACAAATAAATAATTCCATTTTAACTGATTAGTTTGTCTTGTAAATCTTAAATTCCCAAGTATGCTCTCTGTACAGTTGATATACCCTATCTCAACGGATAACCAAAGCAGATCAAGAATAACAGATTAATTATAGACAACACTAACAGAGAACCTAAGGGGTCAAGAAATCACGCTACCATTATATTCAAATAAACTCGACCCCCTCTACTTGTTACAAGTGGTGGCAAGCGGCTGTGATCAATATAACCAGTCAATCATATATATACACACATATAATTGTATTGCTATAATAAATCTGCAACAAAGATAATGGGTAGAAGGAAACAGTTGAGACGAGAGAGGCAAGAGAGTTTAGAGACAGAGATGTCGATAACACAAGATACGACAATGACAGAGTGAGTGAAAGGGGGAGGCCGAGAACAGTGACGAGAGAGAGCAGATTAGAGTTGAGCGCATAGAGAGAGAAAAGGACGAAAGCAAGAGCAGAAAAGAAAGAAAGATATGTGTCGAGAGTCTATAGTGGGCCCCAACTAGATAAGAGTGAATGTGGGGAGAAAGAAAGTGAGTTGAAAGTGTTGACAGGTGAGGTAAAATCACTGACTTAGGGTACGATAAGATACTCTCAGTCCTTCAAGGAATGAAAGAGGCCGAACACAGGAACGCCAACAACTGCATAGAAGTGGTAACTACTGGTATAGAACAAGATATTATCAGAGATCGTAGAGAAAGATCGGACAGCTCAGATATAGAACACGTAAGTTCACCCACTGTTTCTGGTAAACTAGTTCAGAAACCCCTCAACCCTAACGCAATAGAATATGAATCACAGCTAGAAGTCCGAACATAGGTGTACACATGATATACATAAGGTGGGAAAGTGGGAGGCCCCCTGCTCACCAAACTACAGAGAAAACCAGGTAGCATCGGAATATATGTTACATACAGAGACATAATTCACAGACAGACTGCCATCATTAGTTCAGAGACCCCGGATGCGGGACGTGAACATAAATGATGCAGGGAGAGAGCAAGCATGGCCCACATTGGGTCGCCACACATTTACAGAACCAATGGGGGTTTACAACAGTGATTCAGATCGGCAAAACAAGAGACAACAGAGCGTCTTGGATGCTAGAGTGTCGCATCAATTATCATGGCCAGACAAAGATTGCTCGCCATATCAGAACAGAGGTGTGAACTTCACAGAACCAATGGAGGTTTACACCAGTGATGCAGATGAGCAAATTAGGAAAGCACAGAACAATTTAGGGGCAACAATATCCCATTCATCATTATGGACAGGTACAGATAGAGTGTTCGTCACAGATGTATAAGGAATGCTCCAGATATGACCCGCATAATGCGGTACCACAGCAAGGCACAGCTGCTCTTGTACCAGGGCTAAGTGAAGAACCGCGAGGAAGGGGTAGGTCTAGAGTTAATTGTTATACCGGGATCGATGGTGGGGACCACTATCAGAGGTCACTCATTAATTTGGTACAGGGCAACATCTATTTGAGCTATATCGCGATGTTCATGGTCAAACAGGTCATGGTATGCACAATCTAACAGAACAATATCCGGGTCAAGGGCACTCAGGGATGGCAAATCCACTGAGTCAACAGCATGAAGCCAGACCATATCAATGGAGATCACCAATCTCGGGAGGAAAAGACCGAGGTGAAGTAAATCATGAGAGTAAGGCCATATGTGTATGATGGCCGGTCTAGTTGGAATGACTCTCTCTCTCACTTAACATTAGTTGCAAGAATAAACAGGTGGTCTGAGGAGATACTTCTTCAACTGGGGGCCCACTTAAGGGGGCCAGCTAGAAGTGTTTTGGCAGATTTACGAACAGAGCAAATGAATCTGAGATAACTCTTGGGAGCTTTAGCTGCAAGATTTGAGCCACGGAATCAGTGTGAGCTCTATAGAGTTCAGCTAGAGGCAAGAAAGGGTGGGGGTAAGAACACGTTATGTGAACTGGCTCAGGGTGTGAACAGGTTAGCAAGAATGGCATACCCATCAGCTCCAACAGAAGTTCGAGATAGCCTGGCATACCATGCATTTAGGGAAGCGCTTCAGGACCCAGAAATTGAATGGGCAATTTGCCAGGGATGTCCTGACAACATTGATATGGCATTAAGTTGCGCTCTGAAATATGAAGCTTTTCAGAAAAGTGTATTTAAGCGAAACTTGCCTAACAGACACAGGGTGAGAGCAGCCAGAGAATACATGGAAGAGCAATATACAGAACCCAATGAGTTCAAGAGGGGAGATTGGGAGACAGATGATATTGTGCGTCAAATTGTCCGAGAAGAGGTGACAAACACAATGAAGAGAGACAAACCCCAGATTGCAAGAGAAGACATGACAAATATGATGAAGAGGGACAGACCCATGAGGAGAATATGTGGATATTGTCGAAAGGACAACCATATAGAAGCTAATTGTTACAAAAAACAGAATGACGAGAAGTACCGTAAAGCAAGAGCAGACGTCATGGAGAAAAGCCAAGATAAACCAGAGAAATTCAACAGTCCTTCGGAAAACTGTTAGAAGCTGTTTCTGAGTGTCGGGAAACAGCAATTGAAAACGATGAAGATTTTTAAATTGAAAGACCCGAGAACATATTGGAAATTAGGGGATCAGAAAGTGATGGATTATTTTTGAAAGTTGGTCTACTTGGACAAGTATTTAAAAGCCCATCGATACAGGGACTACCATTTCAGTTTTGCATACCAAAATATTTGAGGCTATCGACGAGGATAAGAGACCTCGACTAGAGAATTCTAGAGGGAGGCTGAGGATGGCTGATGGGGAAGAGGTTATCCCCAAGGGAATCATAAATGCTTCTATACAGATTGGGGCTGTGTCATGTCCATCTAAGATGATGGTGGCTGATTTGGACACCCCCGCAATTCTAGGCGTCGACTTTTTGAGCTCAAATGGATGTGAACTAAATTGTAGTACAAAGACTTTGACACTCCATGGATGTCAAATCAAGAGCATTCCGGAGAACCAGCTGGAGGCAGCGTTCATATTAACATTGAACGAGACCATCACGATAGCCCCTTCCTCTGAAATGATCCTACCGGCCAGTGCTGAGAAAATAGATTTTGAAGGCAAGGTAGCAATGCTGAAGACTGCAAGTGACAGCATGACACAGAAAGGTCTGCTTATTGCCAATAGCATATTTAATCCAGGGAAGAGAACATACCAGTGCGGGTCATGAACACAGATGTGTTGCCATTCAAGTTATATTGACATACCACAATTACTGATTGTGAATATATTCGTACAGCATCTATATCCACTATGAAAATTAACAGAAACGGAAGAATTGCCTCCAGAGAATACAAAAACAAAGGTTGTATTGCCGAATCACATGCAAGTACTCGTGAAGCAGTGTAAGGATAATTTGACAGACAATCAGATGGAAGCTGTGGCTCACATGTTGAGCAAACATATAATCGTGTTTTCAAGGAACAAGCAGGACCTGGGTCAGGCGCATTTGGTGGAACATTCCATTGACACAGGGAGGCACGCCCCATAAAGCAAGCACCAAGGAGACCACCGCATGCATTGAGGGAACAAATAGGAAAGGAAGTCGAGAGGATGCTCACAGCAGGGGTGATAGAAGAGTTGAAGTCGAGCTGGGCTAGTCCGTTTGTTTTGGTCAGGAAAAAGAAATCTGGCGGGGATGACTCCCAAGCTGCCGTTCGATTCTGTGACGACTACCGGAAGCTAAATGACGTCACAGTGAATGACTCTTACCCTATTCCAATGGTTGACAAAAGCACAGAGGCACTTAGGGGCTCTAAATTCTATTCGGGGCTGCATTTGGTAGCTGTATATTGGCAGATCCCTATAGCCGAGAAAGACAGATCAAAGACCTCTTTTGTGACATCCAACATATCTGCTAATGCGCAATATCAATAATTTAGATATATGTCATTTCGCCTGTGCAATGCAGGCGCGACCTTTCAGTGGTTAATAGAGGTAGTGCTAATAGGACTGCAGTGGAATACCCGTGTCCTGTATATGATGATATTTTGGTTTACTCTGGCTTGTTCCGAGAACATTTTGATAGATTAGATCAAGTTTTGAAAAGAATAAAAGATGCCGTATTGAAGATCTCCCCACAGAAATGTCAACTGTTCAAGAAAAGATGCTCTTTTCTGGGACACATTGTGTCAGAACAAGGTGTCGAGCCAGATCCAAGTAAGATAGAAGCTGTACAGAAATGGGGACAACCCAGAAGTCAAGGATGTGGGGAGCTTCATAGGAACATGCTCTTATTACCACAAGCTCATCAATTTGTTTGCAAAACTGGCAAAGCCATTAAACAGGCTGACCGAGAAATATGCAACTTTCAGTTGGAGCCAAGAGTGCCAAGAGTCATTTCAGAGTTTGAAACATGCACTAATGAGAGAACCCATCTTGAGTTACCCAGACTTTACAAAGAGGTTCATCCTGGACACAGATGCTAGCCACCATAGCATTGGCGGAGTCCTCGGCCAAGAAGCCGCTGATGGTGAGCATGTAATTGCTTATTTTAGTAGAACTCTGTCGAAGCCAGAGCATAATTATTGTGTGACCCGGAAAGAGCAGTGGTTGAGGCAATCAGACATTTCCATCCTTATCTATTTAATAACAAGTTCCTTGTCAGGAGTGACCATGGCGCCCTCAATTGGTTGAGGAGATTCAAGACCCAGCAGGGCAGTTGGCCCAGTGGATTCAATTCTTGGAAACATACGATTTTACCATACAGCATAGGGCTGGACGTCTAAACACCAATGCAGGTGGTCTTTCAAGAAAACCATGTGAGAATTGCGCCCATTGTGACAGGCAGCAGCTGAAGCTCGAAACAGAGATTGACTGCCAGTGTGTATCAAAACAGGTAGAATAGGTAAATGCCATGACTCGGTCAAAAGGAGCAGATAAGAGCGAATCAGAGAAGACAAGAAGCCATGAGATAGCACCAGAAACCAATTGGATGTTGCCAAAATCACACGAGGAAGTCGCCAATATTCAGAGAGCCATCCCTGATATAGGAATAGTAGTTGAGTGGAAAGAGTCATTGCCTGAAAACCCGAGGTGGGAAAGTATATCTGAACAGTCCAGCAAGACAAAGACATATTGGGCACAATGGAATCGTCTTTATCTCAAAGAGGGAATTCTCTACAGAAAGTGGATCGATGACAGGATGAAGAGATAGTGCAGCTGGTCTTACCAAAGTGTTGGTAGACGGAGGCCCTGAGTATGCTACATACCAGTCCTGAGGGTGGTCACATGGGTATCACTCAGGGTTCGCGCTGCCACTTGCCAATTTTGCCAATGGCAAAAATAATTAACATTTGGCAAAAAATATTTTCATGTGGCAAAAGTTTTGGCAAGTCACTTTTTAATTCCTCAAGACATCTGACAAATATTGGTCAATCAATACCATTCATTTCAGGAAACTCTTACAATATAATTATATCAGTGGTGTTTTATATGGTTTACGAACAGTTAACAACTATATTAAGGTGCAGTTAATCTGATAGCTATTATATATAGTATCGATGGGTGGAGGGATTACCAATATTTAGTGTGGTGGTGTTTACGTAGCTAATCCTGATGAAGCAACCCTACTATCACTTTATTGTTCTTTGATTGGTTTATTGTTGTATGAAAAATAATAATTAACTGATTTCCTACCGATATCAAAAGTCGTTCAAAACCGGGAGTGTCGAAACATAAGACTTAATGTTGCAGAAAATGGTAGCATTTGGCAAATTCTAAAAGAATTTTGCGAAAAATATTTTCATTTGGCAAAAGTATATTTCGGTCCAGCGCGGACCCTGGTATCACTAGGCTAGTCAACAGACTCCGTACAAGATTCTACTGGACAGGGTATTGTAATGCCGCACACCTTTATGTTCAAATGTGCCCTGATTGTCAGAAGCAACGAGTAGAGAACAAGACAGCACCAATGAAACAGTATTTGGTTGGTGCCCCCCTTGAGAGAGTGGGGATTGATATCACAGGGCCATTACACAAATCTAAACATGGTAACAAGTACATCTTGGTAGTAGTCGGTTACTTTACTCGATGGACAGATGCATATCCAATGGCCGATCAAGAAACCACAACTATAGTGGATATCCTAGTGAGAGAGTTCATCTCTCGTTGGGGAGTGCCATTGCAGATCCACAGTGATCAAGGCAGACAATTTGAAAGTAACATCTTCCAGTCACTGTGTAAGATATTCCACATCAAAAAGACACGAACAACACCATACCACACACAGAGCGACGGCATGGTTGAACAGAACAATAAAACCCATGTTGGCTAAGTATATCAACAAGACACAGAAAGACTGGGACGACCACCTAGCATTAGTAATGTTAGACTACATAACATCGGTGCATGATAGTACAGGTTTTTCACCGAGAATGATGTTAGGTAGAGAGATGAACCTCCCGATTTAATTATTGTACTCACAAGTTGTCCACAGTCCGGAAAAGGGGAGAGGGTGCTCAGTTATACCAGATCACATACATAAAATGTTAGGGCAATTTGAAATAATACATAAAGTGGCACGGGAAAAAGGAAGGAAAGCAAGTGACAGACAGAAACGAAACTATGATTTGAGCGGCGGAAAAGAGTTCACATTCAAAGAGGGGGACTTGGTCCTGTTAACACACGGTAGGTAAAGGGTTATCCCGAAAGTTAACAAACACATATATAGGACCCTTTACAATAATAGAGCAGTTGTCTGATGTCTTGTTGCGGATAAAAAATGCTAGGAAAGATTCGAAAATGGTGCACGTGACAAGAGTAAAAGAATATCGAGGGAAAGCCAACAGGTGGTATGTGAGTGGAGGAAGGGTGACAACAAGGAATACAGACAAAGAGCAAAGCGCGTGATCAATTACTTTTATTATTATTAGATGCCGAGACGAGATTTCCGTGATGGAAGATTCGAGTGCCACGACTGCGGCGGGCAGTTCTTCAATTCTCCACGCAACCGCCCAAGACAACAGAGAGAGAGCAGAATTGGCCCAAGGTACAGTGTGACCTCTGCGACTATGATGTGCCACACGAGCGCAAGTAGCGGAGAGTTGAGAGAGAGACAAGGAGAGAGGAGAGTAAAGATAGTCGAAGAGTTGATAGCAAGACAAGGAAAGAGGAGAATGAAGACAGACGTAGGGTTGAAGTTAGTATGGACAGAGAGGAGCAGGAAGATAGTCGTAAGGTAGAGATAGGAGATGAGGACAGCCAGTCGGACAGTTTGGAGCATTTGGAACTGGCGACAGACAGGACGCTGGCGGAGTTCCTGGAAGATGCACTCGATCCTAACGCAGATTGGGTGTCGTACGGCTTTGACAAATTTTTTATTAAAATAGAACTCGAGGCTATAGGACGAGACAGGTTGGAAGAGTTGGGGCTGGTCCATAGTGCAGACATAGGAACCGAGAACACGGCGACTGTAACAGAAGTAAGTGACATGTTGACGCAGACTGACATAAATCCGGGTTCAGATTTCTCTCAATGAACAAAGGCAGCTGATTCATTTGTGACATGTGACAGAGGGGTGCAGGTGGAGCGGAGCAGCAACCAGGGGCCGGAGGCCGATACAGACGAAGAGGGGTTGCTGCATCTGCCATTCACCAATTTAAGACAAATGTCGGCTGACCCTCGGTTTTATCTAATAGGAGCCCCATCCGAATTTATGGAGGGCCATCGTGCCCAAAAGATAAGAGCAGTCGGTTTTATCTAATAGGAGCACCATCCGAATTTATGGAGGGCCACCGCGCCCAAAGGATAAGAGCAGCGAGATGGACCGCAAAACAGCATCTGGAGACGTATAAAACAAAGTTTATTCCCGATGGATATTTGGGAGTCCGGAAGTGCGAGAGTGTAATACTTCCAGACGGGTCAAAATATGAACTGGTTGATTACTGGAACCGTGATCCAGTCTGTTCTGAAACGAAGGATACGGTGTGTGTACTGACTCACTTCCGGTAAAGCCCACCATCAACTCAGCTGTGCAAACTGAGGAAATGGTTGTCATGGTACAGCTGGATAAGTCATTCTGTGTCACGACACCAGTTCGCGGGAATCATTTACTCCTTAGTTTGGGGAAGGCGGAATAGAGGTCTGGATCGCGAGTACCTGTGTCGGTGTTTCTGGAACATTCTTTTGTGGCACTGGAAATAACCTGTGTCGGGTGGTTGTGGAACGTTCTTTCGTGGCGTGTTGAAAGTTACCTGTGACTTTGATGGAAATGAACATTCCTGTCATTAAAATGAACATTAGAACTCGTCGGAATTTTGATTTGTTTAATTGGAATTTTTCTTCTTTCTCTTTTGCGCCGTCTCTTTCTCTGAAGACGGGGGTGGTGTAGCGTAGCTACTATTTATTTATTTCACGTAAAGTTCACACAGTTTTACTCCGAAAGTAAATGCGGGGTTTCCTGGTTTTTAAGGGACTTTGATTGGGTTGATTAGTTGGTTTGTTTGTATAATATATTTATGGATTATCACATGCATGTATGTACTATATAGTCTTATGATAACAATTGACTCCTTATTAAATATATGTTATTTCGTTTCGCACAGAGCCTACCGTATCAAGAGTTGTACATTAAATGCCCTCCTTCGCACAGTGGAACGGTCAATTCGTGATGACATTCTTATTATATTTCACGTCAGGAATTTCGATAACTTTTCACTCACCCCGATGTGTGTAGTGTGTAGCTGAAAATAGACACGAAGAGAAAACAGCTTCCTTAATGCACACGCCTGTTTGTTATGCGATAGTTTCATTCCCCTTTAAATATTTATTGCAAGATTGCATGGGGATATATCATTGCTAAGTTGTCATTTTAAGCCATGTTTTATGTTCAAATTATCGAGGCGGCTTCTAGCACTTAGATAAATACGGAAGGCCAATCTTTTCATTAACAACGTTGTTCACTGTATTAATGCCAGGCTGTGGTTAATAGAGTGATTATATGGTGTTCGCAGTCGCGACCCATTGCAGGGATGTGGCTATAGATGGTCTCCGCGTTATGAGGGGCTGTCCACCTTCGAATTTCTAACTACACCAATTGAACCATATCACACTCACAGATTTGCCCGTAATTCCATTTGCACATCCCATCCCCGCGTTGGGCTTTACTTTGTCCCATCTGGTCCCTCACAACCGCCTGAATGGTAGCATATTCCAAATGAATTAGTAGGCTTTTTGTCACTAGTCGGGGGGGGGGGGCATTAATCACTGTTCCGACCATGCAGTACAAGGAAATGTGTAGATCTGAGCCTGAACATTTAAAAATCCTAATATCTAGTGGTCTAATGCCATGTAAATTCACCCCGGTTTGTTTTTTTCTTAAATTAGTTATCAGTTTCTGACTGGCCACTGGGGGAACCGGGGCAATCGGATCGACCATGGATCGGCCCGGTGTGAGAAATTTTTGAAGCATTCCAATTGTTTGATATTTTGACACCTCAGGTTGGACAATTTCCAACAGTTTCCAAATTTTGTTTACCAAAAGTAGGAAAATATGCTAATGTTCTCCATTAATAAATTGTTGGAAAATCAAACTACGAGAACAATTTCAACATATTGTTGGTGTGAAATTTCCAACAAAATGCTGTGTCAGGGATATCAAATTTCCAACTGTTGAACTTTTGACCCATGTTGGTGGTGAGACACCCCTGTCTTCACGTCCCTGTCTCAATCCTTTGGGAATCAATATATCGTGGGATTGATCCATGTATTGCACATTTGAATATAACCGTTTAGTTACATTATCCATGTAGGTGGGTACTGATTTCTCGTTTTAATAAATATTTACTATCTGAACGGTCATGGCGCATTGAACCGCAAGGCTGGTGTATATTGTGTTGATGAAAATATAGGTCGCTAAAGAAACAAAATACCTATACATACTCTGCAAAATCTAAGCACAAACAGAGCGAGTTTCAGCTGTTTTCTGCGTTTCACACAGAAGTGAAGCAGACACTTTGTTCAATCCGTATAATAAACAGACTACGTTTTAACACCTTTTATCGTTACCAAGTTTAACTTTTCAACCTACCTCCGGGTTTAGATCGCTATTCTTGGGATATATTACCTTGCCCCGACCCTTCGATCTGTCGAAAGATTTCAAACCAATGTTTACTAAATATGAATAAATATTCCCCAACTAAAAGTAGGAACAAATTCGGTGTAAAATACATGTAAGACATTACTGGGCCATGGGTCTAAAATAATACATACATTTGACACCGAATATTTGTAGGAAAATTTATATAACGTAACCGAAAATGTGAGCTATTTAAGTTTGAAATTTCCAACCGATTTATAGTCAACACTCGATCGGTCTATGACTTGTATAATCCAATTGTTGAAAGTGCTACCAAGATAAGTGAAACAAAAGCATCAACCCCTTCCAACTGCCGCCTCGTTCTTGGTGAAAGCAACTTATTATCCTGGGGCCAATCTAACCTAAATAAAAATGTCCAACAATCCATAGCCGTAAGTATAACGTCGGCCAATAAAGCGAATAACAATATATCTATATCATACTCTCTTTTTTGTTGCAGTTGGTTCACCATACATTACCAGTCGATGTGATGAATTCTACCCGTAAAACAGTTTACGATAACAAAACGTGTACCGGTTCGGGTAGCTACCCGTACCGGTTTGAAATCACAAACTCACTATTACCTCATCGAGTGGTAGAACATATGTTGTGTACAAGCAGTAAACACTGGACCCGTATTCATTATCGAGCGCTTGAAGTTTTTAGTTAGCTCAACTTGACGAAGTCAGGAATAAGCTATTATTGTTTGATATGGGTTAGTGTCCGTCGTCCGTCTGTCAACAATTTGTTTGACGGTTGTATAAATGAAGCAAGTCCCAAGAAATGCAGCAGATCCCTATAGAAATGCAACAAGTCAATGTTTAATCAGTGGATATGCTGATTACAAAGGGCTTTAAAGAAAGGAATTAAATTTGATCATTTGAAAGAAAAGTTGATTAGTAGTGGAGCGGCCAAATCCAGAAAGGGCCTTAGTTTTCGAGATACCCATAACCTCGGTAGAACAAGTTCAAACCAACTTTTTCGGGAAGGTAAATCTATAGTATTTACGAAATTGATTCTTGGCCATGCCGGAATTGGTGGCAGTGATGTTCTCTACCGAAAAATTAGCTTACAATTAGTAATACATGTACCCAATTGGTTAAAAGATAATCAAAACACAATAACGATAATTCTAGAACGGAAAATCTGACTCCAACGAATTGAACATTCCATTGAATGTCCTCATAGTATTGAACATCCATACCCAATTCCATTGCGATCCGGCAACCGGTGGTGAAGATAACTGCTCGGACAAAGAAAAAGAAACATTTCCAGATAAACAAAGATGAATAACTCTTGAACGGAAAACCCGAGCAAAACGGTTGAACACTCCATTGAATGTCCTCACATAGTAGTGAACGTCCGGATATTTTGTATTGAGATCCGAGTACCACTGTTCATATTACATTGTGACATGAACATACATCGGGCGGACGGGTGTCCTGACGCCCCCGACGAACGGACGGACAAAAAAAAAACAGTATACCCTACCTTTTAAAAATAATTATCAATTTAATACCTAGGCGTTTTAAATGAAATGATATAAACGGTTGCTTGATGTAGCTTACCAAATAAATGGCTACACAGCTGGGCTACATTTACCGGTATAATATGTGACCCGCCATATAAAATCCAGTCGTAAGTCGGGATTTTGTTTACCCTGTGCCAATGCCTATGGTCGACTCGCATATATAAGAGAATGCATTGGCCTAACAATTTTTTACAATTTTAATAATTTGTTCTTGTATTCTTTAACAATTTTATAATTTCACCCATGCAGAGCCCCAGACAAACATGAGCAGACGACACTCTTCTATATGCTTCTATATATGGGTCGGGCTCCCTGCAGGGTAATGGATGTTTTTTATTTTATGTCCTAAAAATTGTAAGAAACATTTATTTTAAAAAAATAATAAAAAATTGTTAGGCCAATGCATTCTCTTATATATGCGAGGCGACCTATGGTCGACTCGCATATATAAGAGAATGCATTGGCACAGGGTAAACAAAATCCCGACTTACGACTGGATTTGATATGGCGGGTCAAATATAATTCTGAGTGCCCAACCTGGTGATACATACATTTTTCTCTGGTCAATAATATGGGCATATCATACTCAGAAATGATGCAACAGGTAAGCACAGTTCAAAACTAAGTGATATATTATTGAAATATCTTAATGTTTCCTAATTAATCCTTGACCAATATTTGATTGGAAAAAAATTGCATCACACATTTTTTCCGACATCGAAACATCCACGCACCTCTTCCTGGAATTTATCTGCAGACCCCATGCACACATTTTGTCTTCATATTACGCGCCTTTTGAATATGCACGTCACATGCACATATGAATACACTATCTGTAAGATTATGTCTTTGTATACATTTGTATGATTTGTAACCTTCGTTGCTAAGCATTTCTCTCTGTCGGACCACCATAATTTCAATTCAGTAGAACCCACCAACACCATAGCCAGTTCGATAAGACCCATCAACACAAAAGCCAATTCGAAAGAACCCAGCAACATAATAGCCATTTAGCGGACAAGATGACAAGGATTGATAATGGCAATGATTACCTCTGAGACGCGATTAAGCTGCCACTTCCGTCCAATTGCAGATATGTTGCCAGTTCGATTCCCCAGGAGAACACATTCTCTTACGGCAACATGATAAGCCGTCGAACGACACGCTGACTGGCGAATGCATAGTTTGTCGCATCGACGAATGTTTGCAACATTTTGCTGCATGATAATTCCCATTTCTCTGAGTCCGTATTCCGTTTCTCCGAGAGCGTCACTGTAGATTCCTACATTTTGGAAGAAAACGTATCCAAGAACTGCCCCACATAGCAAGCGGGTAAAAATAATTTTGACGTTGTTGATGAACACCGAATACTGTAACTGTCTAAAAACGCGGCGTTTAAAAGAAGCAGTCGACATATTTGATTATTTCACAAAAGGTAGAAAGCGGACATGTTTCCAATAAATCTTCACATAATTTACATCCAGTCAGTTCAGACACCGCCTTCGACTGGGCTGCATACGCGTAGATGGGATTGTCGATTTAGATTTTCAAATTCCGGCCAATAGACTTGGCCGTACTCGCCTACGTAAATACTGTAACAATAGAATATGTAATTACAAAAGTCGATTCCACAGCGGATAGAGAATAGATGGAGTGGTTGACACATCATGATATGACACGGGCTGAGTGGTATGTCAACTTAAATATTATCTAGATGCTACCGAGGCAGAACTCACTGAACTAAAAGACAATGAACCCAACCCAATACTCAGCACCTCACAGGGAAGGAAATGACAGCAATGGTGCTGGCAAAGTCATTAACCTGGCTCAAATGTAGGCAATCTACTTTCCTGGACGCAGCAACAAAGAGACTACTTTCATCTTCACTGATGCTATGCCATTTTGACTACGCATGATGTTCATGGTTCTCATGGTTGAGCTGTAAAACAAAGATGAAGATGTAATTTATCAGAACAAACTGATAAGATTCATCTGGAATCTTCCAAGATTTTGGATATTTGGTTATTGGACATGATGAATTTAGAAAGTAAATAATGGATGGACACCTTCCAAGCTATTAAATGAACATGTCCTTCTCACTAGCTCACATCCCCATATAACAGAATATCTGTATGTTTTAAATTAACACCACCTTATGTTCAGACTAACGGAGGATACAGCTTTTTATATACATGTGCGAGCCTGCGGAATGTTTATGCCAAACTAATCCATCCCTCGTGCCATATTAAACACTGGAATTATTCAGTAAAATGCGAGTTATTTGGGAGGAATTGGACTAGACATATGTGACCCGCCATATCAAATCCAGTCGTAAGGCGGGATTTTGTTTACCCTGTGCCAATGCATTCTCTTATATATGCGAGTCGACCATAGGTCGCATCGCATATATAAGAGAATGCATTGGCCTAACAATATTTTACAATTTTAATAATGTTTTCTTGTATTCTTTAACAATTTTATAATTTCACCCATACAGAGCCCCAGACAAACATGAGCAGACGACACTCTTCTATATGCTTCTATATATGTGTGGGGCTCCATGCAGGGTAATGGATGTTTTTTATTTTATGTCCTAAAAATTGTAAGAAACATTTATTTAATGAAAATGATAAAACATCGTTAGGCCAATGCATTCTCTTATATATGCGAGGCGACCTATGGTCGACTCGCATATATAAGAGAATGCATTGGCACAGGGTAAAAAAACTTACAACAGGATTTGATATGGCGGGTCACATATTACAAGCATATTGCGATATCACACTTAGTATGTTGTATAAATATACAATCCTTATGTCACTTGTACTCATTCTTTGTAAAGTTTGAAGTAAATATAATTTTTGAAAAGATGACCCAATAGAGAGGCCACAAAGCCCATGAGCGTGGATAAGAGCCGAGTCGACGGCGATGAGGTTGGTCTCTTGGCTGTATCGTGCCCACAACTGATTTCTGTACTGCTCTCATACTTTTGCCCATCAGAGCTTTAAACAAGATTATGATACATATTATACATCACAATATAATATGCATGAGTCTTTTATTCGTTTAAATTCCTTTGGTCGATCGTTTGTGCAGCGTACTATAAAGGCGACGGTGTGCGAGCGATCAATGGGTACAGACGCACTATGTTAAGAACTTGAAAATTACTGGCGCATAGCTTCCGTTAAAAATTCTATGGAATGCAATTAAGATGCTAGATAATTATGTATAAGAGATTTCGCTTCTTGAAAATCGACAATGCATCGGTCATCCATTTGAACTTAATTTCATCCTTTATTATCGCCGTTGCTTCCGTTGACTATAAAATATGGACAACAACCATGTACGACACACGGAAGTGGTGTACGAACACACAGGACGCAATTAAGCCAGCCATAACGAAAATCGATTAGTGAACATTCACAAACTGACAAGTGTGCGTTATATTTTTTGGCAGGCAACTCGTCATTTTTAAAACAAATGATACGTATAGTGGCAAGATACGAACGGCAACATCATGCCAACACGCGCACAGCATGCAGAATGGAGCAGAGGTTTTTATTCCATACCCGTTTAATTGTAAACATTGTATTAAACTGAATCCGTACCGTTGAATACATTGTTCTGTGTACCCCTCGTGGTATACGGAATCGGAACTATTTTGATGGTGTGTAGCACGCGCTAGACTGTTCCGATATCCGCAAACAAAAAATAAATGCCCGTACCGGTTTTTTGTTTACGTCGATAGCAACAAACTAAAGTCCGGTTTTAGATGTGCACGACTGTTCGTAGAAAATGCACAAAAAAGTGCACTTGTAATCAGAAAACGAATGAATATATGAATAACATTTTAATAAACTTAATTGGGATATCAAATAATATGAAAGGTGCATACCCACGATGATTTATAAAATAAAACGAAGGAGAAAATAACCCCTCCCCCAAACAAAAATCTGTGTGGTCTGCCGGAATGCAACAGCAACACTAGTTATACCGGCCTCCGAAATTTTCTCTCCTATTCTACTCTACAATGGATAGGTTTGGATAATTTATGGTGTCAAGTGTTGATTTTGAAGATGTTGAAAACTCATCTAAAGAGGATGTTGACAGTGCTAATTCTGAGTTATGTCCAGTTACTCAATATGAAGCACCTATCCCCATCAGAACTGTAACAATGACAGTAAATGGAACTATTCGATCGCTGAGGGAATATTTGTCCATAAGAGGCTTAAGTGAGACCAACACAAATTATACACAATGTGATTTTACGACCGCTGCTACTTGTGCACATGCAAGTCACTTCAATATGGCTAATGGGCCACGAAGCTTGCGCGATTATGTTCAAAGTAAAATAAATCCAAGGAAATTCGCCGACTATCTCCACAGTCAGAATGAAGATAGAAGCACACGTTTTATACCACCTGAATAATTAGACATATTTGTTGGTTGATTTTTAATGACAGCAAAGAGAAAAAAGACGGAACAGACTACGAACCTGACAGTCTAACAGGAATTCATCGGGGGATTGATAGGCAACTGAGGGAGACAGGGTTCACTTAAAGCATACATGTCGGCGATCACTTCAAAATGAGAAGAGATGTCATGAAAGCCCGCCGGAGATAACTCAAAAGTAAAGGCTTGGGAAACCGTCCTAAAAAAAGTGAAACACTAACTTACACATTCTATGGGAAAAAATTGTGTTTTCACAACGCGGCAGCATTTACCATAGGTCGCCTCGCATATATAAGAGAATGCATTGGCCTAACAATTTTTTATCATTTTATTTAAATAAATGTTTCTTACAATGTTTAGGACATAAAATAAAAAAAACATCCATTACCCTGCAGGGAGCCCCACACACATATAGAAGCATAAAGAAGAGTGTCGTCTGCTCATGTTTGCTTGGGGCTCTGTATGGGTGAAATTAAAAAATTGTTAATTTTTTTTTTAGTATGCTTAAGCATGCTATAGCGAATTTAAAAACAAAATGGATAAGTCCTTGCGGGCATGTTATAACTCAAAACTACTGAATCTGATATGGTTGAATAAATCAATGCTAGTGGGATCTAAAAGAAACAAGCTACTTCTGCAAAATGTAAACTTGCCGTAAAACTTTCTTTAAATCGTGTTGATAAACTCGATCACTCGTCCGATCTCATGGTCTATATTGTCATGTAACTTGTTGACACGAAGATGGCATAGTCGAAGCTGATACCTGTTTGATGTTGCCGATCGAGTAAAGAGAATAGACGACCACGGCGCAATGTTCTCCTGTGTTTTGAATTGACGGCAAAAAGGTATATCTTCAAAACGGAGCAGGTGCGCATATTTCATGAGTTTATTTTTATAATTTTATAAATGAAATGTCCTTTGAGAGCTCAATTTCAGTAAGATATTAGGGTTCTATTACATGTAATAGTATGTATGCATTGGTTGGGATGTAACATTTTCAGTACAAATGTACGGGATGGCAGGTGTGACACAATCCAGACGGGTGCACCTTTCAATGACACTGTATACTTTTGGGTTTCCATTATAATTGGAATTAAGGGTGTTTAAAACATAAACAATACAACTATTTAAGATAATTGTCAGTGTATATATATGAATTCAATAAGTATGTTGAACAAATGTGTCTAAAATAAAAAACAATGTGAGTTAAAATGACAAATGGTATTTCTTCTTGACCAATCAAAGGCATGGACTTCTGGAGATACCTATCTCAAGCCAATAAAATATATGCTTGGCATACAAATCTTTTCCATGTGCTTCAACTGTCAGAATCAGTGAATGTTTACAAAATCAAAATTTCCATTGATTTATGTTGGAAGAATAGAATAATTTAAATTTACCTGATGTAATTCGTCGTGGATACCAAATATTGCCAGTGATTGATAATTAGTTATATTTGTTGTTGTATGTATGCATCCCGCTGATTATATTCTAACATACATCTGCCGCATTTTCAACGAATCTGTTTCAAAGCTGACTTATGCGGCTCATAGATTCAAATTTAGTATTAAATATAAAGTGTTTGTTGTGCCAGACAGTAATGGTCGATATCTGGAAAATGAGGTGCAAGAACTTGACATTGTTAAAATAAAGTTTGTGTTTGAAACTGGATCCAAGGTTGAGAATAATTTTTGAAGGACTGGAACCAGGAATTGAAGTGTCCACCATATTGCATTCCTACTTTAGTATTTGGTTAGGCACTTGTAACCATTCAATTATTACAAGTCCAGTCAATCATTTATTCCTGCCACAAAATAGTGATAAGAAAATAGAGAAGAGTATAATCAAACAAATTAAACTCAGAGAGAGAGAGAAAGTTAAAGAATGTAACCATCTTCGTAAAGTTGTGTTTTTGGAATGTCCATATATTTCGGCTGATGCTTGGAATGCAACTATGACACAGCATCTTAATTCTGACATTGATAGTGATTTGGTTATCATCTTTTACAAATTAAACTCAGATTTACATACATTGAACTTAACTCATTTGCCGCAATTCAATGCCGATTTAATGTACACAGCAATTGTCACTGGAAATCGGGCTACAAAAGTCAAGTACAGTCTTTTGACGGACGGTGTTCATACTTGCACTGGGCTTTCAACGCTGGGTATTGAACATTTATCCATTATGCCAGAGACAAACACAATACATTAACTAAACAGACACCAATTTAAGGGATTGTCGCCAGATGGGAGTATCTGTCTAAGACTGCTGATTGATTTATCTCATTAAGATTATTTGCATATATGTATTTGCATATTCGATGTTGTTGTTTGTTTCATTAATCCTTAAATATATATCATGGGTAGCAAGAACAAGTGAGTAAAAATTTAAATAAGCCTCGTCGCCTTAAATGGTTGAAGAAGTAAAATGTTCATATGTTTTTTAATCAGAATATCAAGGTTTTCATCCAACAAAAAATATGAAATGATATCCAATGACTCGGATCAAAGCTGAAAGTTAAAAATAAAATTGAAAACCCCCATTGGAAACCTTCTGGATATATCATTATTTATTTCGATTGTCTTGAGCATGTCACCCTTTTGTTGAATCATCATAAGGAGTGTTTTGCACAAAACAATAATAATTTTGTCAACATTATTGAAGAATGTCAGAAACATGGTCTCGCGAGTGTGGTGGTTGTGGAGATGTGTTTCTCTTCACGACTTCCAAAAAAGTTGAAATTCCTGGCCCTGATTCTTTGGCAAAAAACATTTTATGATGTGAATATCATAGGTGTGTGGGGAACCGTGTCTACTGGTGGTCGTGCGATTGAGCTGGATTGTCCAGTAAGGCTTTTGGTCGTATTGAAAATGTTCTTCAACAATGGCATGAGGTTCTCCTTGAAGACATCCTCCAAAATGGCACTGACGAGAGAAATTTAGCAAAAGAGCGGGGAGATTTCCATAAAGGATTACCAGCTAGTAGTCAGGTGTGATGGTGGCTGGTCCAAACGGTCTCACAAGCATTCGTACAATGAATCGGTGGGGCAGCAATACTACAATTGTGTATGTTGTTACGAGAAATAAACATTGCTCTGTGTGCAGCTGCAAAAAAACAGCTGATCATACTTGTTTTAAAGACACGGTTGGCCTTGGCGGTGGGTATCCTGTGAAAATATCTCCACCCGTCAAAAACCGCCACAAACAGAAATAACATCAAAATGTAGATATACTTTGTCCGCATACAAATAAGAAATATCGCATAAACAGTATGTTATGGTCATATGTTTGACCATTGTTATGTAAACAAAAGCGTAAAAAGTTACTTTTCTGGTGTTTGTTTATATTATGATGGTAAACATAAAGAGCGTTCCTTGTTGGTGAATACCTGATATGGAACTAATAAAGAGCGTTTATGCCATTTGTGTGCGATTAGCCAGTAGCATTGTGTTGTCTTCATTGTGCTCTTGCTTAGGTAAAATATAGTAGGTCTTTATGATAACATGCCGTTTACGCGATGGTCATGGTATATATGAACGGAACTGTATCCGTTTTACTGTTTTTCTGTTTACGGTTTGGAACAAATATGAATATTTTCGACAATTAAGGCCGCACGTGCCTTTAAGACAAAGTCCAGCCAAACAATGGATCTGATGTAATTGTTGAGGGATTGTTGTGTGCCGAGAAAATGCATGGTGTGAGGTATTTCAGAATTATTGGTGATGGTGATAACAGTGCTTTTGCAAGAATAAGAGAGTAAGTTTAATGGGATGTGTTGGAATGTGCCAATAATGCCTGCAAATATTTACGTGTCAAACTAGAAATGTTTGCTAGTGCGAGAAAAACAGTTATGATAATGGTCGGAAAGGTATGAGAGCAACATTAGTGTCCAGTCATTAGGGAAAGATATAAGGAATACTGTTAATCATGTGTCTGTGGATCTTTCCAACTATTCTGATGTGAGTTGCACTAAAAAATCGAAATCTGATAGACCTACTACTACCAATGATACTAGTACAGGAATATAAAGGATGTTTCATCAGACGATCCATGTCAGACTCTTGCTGATGCTCAAGTTGATTTCTGGAATAAGATAGATGTTGTGTCAGCTGATGGGGTAGCATCTGAAGGTCATGGCGCCCATCAAAATTAAAACCAAATGAACGACCTCCATAAACCTCTTGACAATTTAGCCTCAAAATATGCAGCCCGCATCCAGAATAGCACCACCAACCTTGCTGAAAATGGATGATGATTAGAACTAAGTTTCATGGGGAAAGATGTTCAATCGGGGTTCTTGACATATCAGATTCCATAGCGCTGGCTTGAGGGAGAACGTAGGCGTTAAATGGCGCCCAATCACGTTGGGGAAAAAAATCTTTTGGGACAGATGCTGGTTACTATTTAGACAGAGAATCTGAAAGCGAAAGAAGCATCAAGCATGCAGTTTAAAGAGCCAGATCCATCGCAATGTGAAAGACAACCAGAGAAAAAGAAAATTGCAGCTGCCAAAGACAGTAATACAAAGAAAGCGCGGTTGGAGTATATGCCTGAGGCAATAGAGGTCTTGGACGAATTAATGAGGTTGCTGTATCAGTGTTGTGAAGATTGAGATAAAACAAAAACAATGTATATGTCATCAATTGAGAGTAATACTAAGGCTCAGTCAGCTAGTGGTCTTTGGGCAGAAGAACGTCGGATAAGGTTGACTTTATCTAATTTTGGAGAAATTGTCAAGAGAAAAACATCAATGAAAGTTGAACTTTTTGTAAAGAGGTTGCTATATACAACATTTCATGACAATCGGATTTCTCGAAAGGGTATACTTTTGGAGAAGTCAGCAACGCAAGAATATATATATAAACCAACAAAAATTAGTTGAGGACATTTGCTCAGTTGAATCGTTTGATCTTTGTATTTCTTCTGATGATTTTCCTCACTTGACAGCAAGTACAGATGGGCTTGATGTTAGTTTCTCTAGAGGCAAGGGACTCTTAGAGATCAAACATGTTTTGTTGACCAACCAGAACAGTTTTCATTCAGGAAGCATGTTCTTCAGTCAGCAATTTCCCCCCTTGAGTTTATTGATGGTAAATTAATTCTAAGAAGAAACAACAATGTTTATTATCAAATTCAAGAGCAGTTGAACATTTTTAATCTTCCATGGCTTGATCTTGTTATTAGGAGGATAAATCCTTATGAAATATTATAGAACATATTCAGAGGGATGGGGAAGTTTGGCATAACAAAATGGTTCCAAAACTTATTTCATTCTATATAAAGTTGTATTGCCTGAACTTTCAAATCCAAGGTATGGCAAAGTACCAGGAATCAGGGAACAAGGAATTTGGGTACAAAACATTAGTAATACTATTAAAAGGTAAATGCTTCATGACTAAGACTGTAGATGAAATTAGTAATTTGGACGTTCATTCTGGAAGTTCATAAATGTTTTAAAATAATATTAATGGGTCAATGCAGACTACAATTGTAGTTTTATTATTTGAATTATATTTACATGTATGGGCAGCAGGAAGACAGCCCATTTGGCCATGCCGCTTCTATACAATATATTTAAGCTTATTTTTGAATATTTGATTGTTGGCATGTTTATAAACGTTGTAAATTAATGGGAATATACGACATGCATCTTTAACAACATGACACATGCTATGTGATTATACCTGTATTGTATGGCTTGATTTAGCATCAATTCTTGTATTCCCGTGATTCAATGAAACGGTAAAGCAATCTGACATAAAGCCTCTTCCTTTTTCCAATATCATGTCTGAACGAATGCTATTTTTGGGATTATCTTCCAGAACTGAATACATTTCATTGACTTATTAAGCTAAGTACTCATTATGGTTTTGTAATGTATTTCGATATTCACCAAGGAATGTCCACTTCTGATTCAAATGTTTTCTTTCAAGTTTGTTTATATTATACCAAATATCAGATCAATTTTAACTACATGTATCAACTGCTATTTAGTCAGTATCCGACATTGTTATCCTTCATCCCAATTTCCTCTCTTCTGATTGGCTGAGGGTGCGTCCCGTGGCGGGCCGCAAATCAATTGTTACCCTCGATGGTAACATTTCGACAAATGTTGACCGCTCAGCGATTAGCGTAAACATATAACTACGAAGAACACAACGTGTAGAGATTCCCTCACAGTTCTCTTAATAATTTCGTAAAACACTAATTTTATAGCCCCACTGTTTCGTAACAACCGCGAACTGTGGTGCTTGCTAATTTGCATAATTGTTTTTAATTTGCAATTAAACATAAATCCGTTATAATGTGTAATGTTCCTATTGGACCTTTTTATATCAATAATGAATACCGTGAAACAAATAGATAAACTTTATTATGCAGTTGTACTGCAGACAATTGCACACACGATGTACACACGTTACAAATACGTTTTATGTACTAAGCTCTAAAGATCAATAAAAGGTCAGCCGACCACAGTGTCCCCCGAAAACGTGGCACGTCGACGCCGCTTTGTTCAAGAATTAAAAAAAAAAATGTTGAAATGTTCTAAGTCGAAAGGGTTAATAATTCCGTAAAGAAATAATTTTTCCGTCATCTATATACATGTTGCACATCTCCAATATGTGGGTAACAATACTCTGAAGTTTCAAATATCTACGATCAAAACTGTACCATGAAGGTACCCTCATACAGAAAATTATAAAAAAAAATTCAAAGTCGAAAGGCCCATAACTCTGGGAAAAATCATTGGATCAAACTCAAATTCGAACTTGACATGTATTTTGATATCAATGACTGACAATTTTCTATTGAACTTTCCAAACTTGAGTTATCATCCGGAAACCAAAGAAAAAAAAAGCAAAATTGAATTCTAAGTCGAAAAAAGTCCATAACTCTAGGAAAAATCATCGGATCAAACTCAAATTCGAACTGATCCACATAAAAACGGTATTTGCAATTAAAGGATCCAAACTTGAGATATCATCCGGAAACCGAAAAAGTGAGAAATTTTCTAAGTAAAAAAAGGGGAAAAAGGGGAAATAACGCGGCTGATTACAATAGTCCCCCCAACAAAAACAAAATTCGGGGGACAAATAGCCACTCTTTACCGTTTATCAATTGACAATTTCCTTTCGGGTATACATTCCTCCGACCTTACAAGAATACCCTTATGTTGCGTAAATGTCTGTAACTGTTGTCAATTTCTTGTTTCACCACTACGTGTTAGTTTCACATTTTAGCGTTCTCGAAATTAACACGGTACCTGTACTGCATCTTTATGCTCATTTAAGACGAAACCCGACATTTCGGCGCATGGCTACTCTACTTCGAAATTGCTTTACTCCTCTTTCCGTGAACCGATTCCCGCCATGCGACCAGCACACTGATCGGACAATAGCTGCGCAAATGATGGGTGTGTTAATTGATCCAAAAGATGAAAGTTATATTTTCTAAAATGCGACTTTATGCGAGGATTCCAACATAAAATTAACTATTCGAACTGGATTAAAGAATATACGCGCGCACTTAGGGCTGCCATTAAGGAGGTTCGTGTGTACTCCTTTGTCAGATAACAAAACAGTTGTCACCCTTGTTTTCGTGAGACACGGGGATTTGTCGCCGCTCTCGACCTGGAATGTCACCTTCGGGACTGTTGGTCCTCGTGACCTTCCAGGTCTCGAGCGGGCGACATATCCCCGTCCGTCACTCAATCGCGGGCGAAAAATGTATATTGTTACATCTCAAAGCCACAATACACATACAATGTACTATTATTATAATACAACTGTGAAGACGGTGTTTTTGTCCCAAACACAAAACGGCCATTTGCGCGACATGGACAAGAAAAGAGCGTTCCGTGGTAGTCAATTCCCGATATGGTAGCAATAAAGAGCGTCTGTCTGACATCTGGCGAAACGGTTGAAAACGGCTGAAAATGGCTGTGACTAAGGCAAGTGTTTTTCAGACATGCGAAGCCGGAAAATCAATCATTAGTTTATTTATCGGCATATCGTATCCGTCGCTCCAACATACGTAGAACAATAATTGGTGGTTCGAATGATCCATGTCCGTTCAAATTATAATATATCATTACTGTCTAAATAAATGGATATGGTTATGAATTTGCAAAGATAGCTATAGTCTTGTGATATACATTGTTATTGCTAATTTTGCAGCTGACAACGAACATGTGTTATAATATACTTGCTATTCATATATTTTTCAGTTTAAAGAGAAAGTCCCCATTCCAAGACGAAGATCAACAAGAAAGCCTGATAGATCACCCGAACCAGAAGCACCTTCTGCATCCACTGTGTCATCTCTATGTTCTAATCAAGCAAGCACTACATCTGGCACAACCCGAATACAGCACTTTCTCAACCGCAAAATATCACACGAGTGGGTTGACGTCACTGGTACATTGACGTGGTACCAGGGCAGAGTATTGTCAATATTTCTCGCATATTTCCTGACATAATTACATTCAGTCAACAAAGTGGAAAATAAGGTTAGTCACTAGTCCTATATGTCCAATTATTGTATAGACTTGCTGCTGTTATAAATATACCCCGCTGGTCCTATATATCATGAACTCATTGTTTCATGTCACCAAGTGTCACCACATCCAATAGACCATTGTAAAACTGGGATATTAGTGCACCAAGTTTAAATGCCGACAATGTAAACCATTGGCTTGATTTTTGGATTTATTGATTGTGGTAATGTAAATTAAATTATATTAAAACTAAAATAACCCTGTAAAATATCCGGGTTGAAATACCCGGGTGTACCCATATATTCCCTGGTGTATTGACTTTTCATTTGTAAATACCATGCTAAATTACCAGTCAGCATTCGAATTAATCGGTTTCGTCTATTGTAAGAACATTCCACCTGACTTTTACCCTAATTAAACCGGATATACCTGGATGTTTACCCGGCTACAGCTGAGTTTACCGTGGAATATCATAGTTAAATTTGTATATGGGCGAACATAATTAGAATTGATAAATTAGACAGATTAGTGAATGCTAATACTGAATACTCGGTGTGCTAATGACCATAATACACATAACATATTTATATATCACCTTCAAATTATTTTCTCTGCAACTTTCTGAAGGCGATAGTGACACTTCTAAGCGACTATTGTTGTCTTTGATCGCTTAGAATGTGTGTATATGTCACTCGCTGCATTGAGTTTCATGAATGCACTAAATATTATAAACTTCATTTATACATACAAATACAGATTACCTTGCACAACGAAAACCCACCTTATATATAAGCCCAATTGGTACAATCCCTCATACGACCGGACACCTGCAGTGGTCCAACCAACACGATCGAACATCAGATTGAACCGACAATCTGCGGTTAGTACACTAGATACACCCTATCGCCACGTCCCTTGTCTGGCAGGGATTTCCCTGGTCGTCATGTAATGCTACGACGACAATGTTTTGAATAATTAATTGACTAATTAAGATATTTTATCATTCATTTATTGAAACAAGTCTATCAAATGTTTGTTTAATTTTGAGACGTTTGTAAATACATATTGGTAAATAATCAGTTGCCGTACCCATGTTATACATTTATTTGTATACGGCCTATGTTGGGAATGTAAGGGTGTGCATTGTGTCGTGTATATATAATCCATACCTGCAACTGTATGCAGATACAAACAATATTAAAACAACAATAACAAAACCATTATTACTGGTAGTAGAACGTATATTATATACCTAGGACTTAAAGTGGTGTGAAACACTCCGGTGATCACATAGAAATGGAGAATAAACTTGTTCAAAGTAGTTATTTTTATGAAAATTAGTCCAAATTTACAATTATATATATATTTTTTAAATGCAATGAGTATCGATGGCGAAATCATTTGCGTTAGTTTATCGGCGATTGTTGAGTCCTGAATCGATTGAGCGTATACGTAGTTCAGACGGTGTTTTCAATGGAGTTGTATGGTCGATTTCTTTGAGATTTTTGGCGATGTTAGTAGAATGGTATATACATTCTCCCAGCTGGCATAGCGCCTGAATACTAATTTATCAGTTTCACGCACCCGAACAAGTGCATAATATGTCTTTAAACACGAGCACTATTGTTGTATGCTGGACTCACTTTAACTGCCCCTTTTCACAATATCGTTATTCTCACAGCTTCAGTTTATAATATTTCACACAATAATTGACAAAAAGAGGTCTCCTTTCGAACAGATAACGGAATCTCGCCGCGGGGAATTTGATGTTGGAGCGCGGGTGGAGCCCCACTTGCACAAGCCAGGAAACGCAACGAACAATCATTACACGGACTCGGCGGGAGGACGGCTCTCGTGGCTACGTCATCCTGTATAGAAGTATCTATCCGCGATATAATCTTTGAGAAACATTGAAATATACATACCTATATGTTGATATACAACCCAATATACAATGTACATGTCCACTTTACTTATTACGCACCATGTTTATGATCTACACCATGTAATGATACTGATTCAAACTTATACAACATTTTACTTAAAGTCAATAAACCATTCTGAGACTGATTCTGACATTTGTCTGATGGTGTGGTTCGATAAGAGATTTAATTCACGCAGCATGGTGCCTTAACATAGGGCCTGTCGAATCCCAGATTTTGGTACAAATCGCAATAAGTCCGGTAGGTTGTTCCATGACACAATTATATTCTCTGTGTGAAACATAATTTATCTTTATTTCCTTAAACCTTGTGTACATCTGGCAGTTGGAGATTCATGATGTGTCCTCTTTCTATAGATCATATATGGTCCTCTGGAAGACTACATCGGGGTTGAAATTGTACAGGTCGTTGATCCTGTACTCGATGATTTACCTTTCTTTCGAGTTTCCAATATTTTCGCCTATCTATACTGCTATACGATGTGTTCACGCACTAAATTATCGCTGCTAGCAACTCTTCTGTTTCCAATATCTAAATGGCTAAAGGTATATATCCAACATAACTGGGCATTTGGAATTGTGTTGCAAAGATATTCCTCATTTAGTTGTCAAATTGTGAACTCGAGAAGCCCCTTTAAATTCGCGTTACAAAATGTAAGTAGATTCCAGTATGGGAACATTAGTCTTGTGTGAAGTCGGTTGGAACATGTAGAAATATAGTTTTCTCCTGATAATACATTTTTTTAGGGTGAACTCGACTATACCACATTAGCCAATCGCATAAAAAACATCTGTAACCTTTGCGTAGATTAACTGTAATCGTAGTCGATATCGAAAAATCTATTTGATCAATATTATGAATCAAATCCAGCATCTGGAAAACTTCACCGACAAAGTTATAAAATAGAGTTATCAGATGACTTTCACAGAATAACTGCAATGTACTTCAATGCATATTTGTTTTCAATTGCATTTACCGGACATATCTCTTTTCTATTCGAAATGTCATTTTAATGATTCACAAACACTTCTGTGAAAGGCCGGTTAATTTTCTATTGTTTGACACGTACCACAACACTGTAGGTAACGCTTCCATTAACGAGGATAAATGTGCTCCTATTTATTGCAGCATAAACAAACCTTTACTCCGGTTGCAAAGTTACATATCATTCTAAGGGTAAGGTGGTCAAGGGCCAAGTATTTCCACAACAGCTTGATAAAAATCTCTTGGAAATGCAGTCTGTCAGTCTGTCAGTCTGTCAGTCTGGGATTCAACATCAAGTTGACATCGGGTTAATTAGCTCGGATGTGTATCAGAGTGTGTCAGAATAATGGCATCGTTAACCCTTTACCCAACAAACCGGCCAAAACCGGCCAAATAAAGCTTCAACAGCCTAAAATATCTTCGGTCTGTCTCAATAGAACCATACAAATATGGATATCATTGGAACCGGCTCCTTGACCATATTGTGATAGTTAAATTTATGCCCTGTGCCAATGCATTCTCTTATATATGCGAGTCGACCATAGGTCGCCTCGCATATATAAGAGAATGCATTGGCCTAAAACAAATCTTGTTTTAAACACTTTTTACCATTTGTTCTTACATTCTTTAACAATTTTATAATTTTTAATGTGTTAAGCCAATGCATTCTCTTATATATGCGAGGCGACCTATGGTCGACTCGCATATATAAGAGAATGCATTGGCACAGGGCCGTTCTGTTGGGTAAAGGGTTAAGTCAAAATTGTCCGCGAATTTGGACGAACTGCCCAGTTTATCAAAAACACACAAGTGTACTGTTGGATATTTGAATAACCAATGCCGTCCGATATGTGCTAGATATAACTAAAATAACAAGCATAGATTATTCTATTGAAATGGAATGATAACAACCATACAATGTCAGTTTTCTTACATGCGTGCTAAATGTTATCGACTGCGTGTCTGCAAAGTTTCCAGGTAGCCACACATTTCCCCCCCCCCCCAAGTGGAATCTATAGGATAATTGTAAATTAATACATTCGTAACAAACCGATGATATGCCTTTTAAATTCTTAAATTTCACTGGCGGATGATTCCATGAATGGAGAAAGACTGGCGCTTATATTGACAACTTAACGAATTGTTAAACGATATATTGGCCCAAGTGTTTATACATATTATTCTGGTGTTATCATAATACCGCTTCTAAAATAAGGTATGTGTGTGAAGGTGTGTGAAAGGGTGTACGTGAGGGTGTGTGTGTGTGTATACACGCATTAAGTTATATTTACAACGAAAATATCCAAGCACACCAAATAACAGCGATGGATTGAACTCCTTTTGGGAAACCCTACCATTTTTATTGTTAATCATAACTCGAAAGAATAACAAAGTCAACACATATGGTCACATTTGTGCTCGCGTGACGGAATAATTGTCGTTTATCGACAACCAATGATGCATATCGTGTATATTGCCTGCATATCACCAAATTTATCAATTTCCCCATTGACCGCAGTGATAAACATATAATGTCAGAAAAGACAAAAACGAGTTAAAACTTCTTATTAGAAGAATAATATCAATATAGTGAACTCATATGTATATAGTATATATTAGAACACAAACATGGAACTGCAGACCGTTGGGGCTTCCCATAATCCAATTTGAAAATCAGCATGTACATAACTTGTTTTAGGTAGGTAATATGCTTAGAATCGCCTCATTTTGAGTCGATAATGTGCTGAGAATGACCTCATTTTAGTCACATTATAGACTCATAGTGAGGCGATTCTAACCAGATTATGTGTTCATTGTGGCGCGCACCATAAAATTAAATAACGGCTATGACTCCAGTATATGCTTATTTCATAATCAAATAATTACATTATGTACCTATTTCATAGTATAGGTCGATTATGTGCGTATTTGCGCGAGGATGTTGTGAAAATAGATAGTAGACTAAAGGCGTACATCGTCTTTTGGCTTATCTGCCGACAGAAGTACACTCAGTGACTGATATCGTACATACAGGATATATCTACTTGTAGATCAATTAGGTTGCAATTTTTGCTAAGTTCCTGAGGTCAACACCAACCAAGCTTTGTATATAATAGAGATGTATAGTGTTGTAATTGGAAGTCATGTGTTCCTGAATACAGTTAGCGTACTGTGAGTATGAGTACATTTTATCGCCTACATGGAACGAAGATTTCACACAAAATCTGAAAAATAGGGCGTTTATTAGTATACATGTACATATGCATCTGAAATGGTTGCTTTGGTCAGAAATTTATATCATTGGTTTGTCGCACATCGATATAATTATTGTCTGGTATTTAACACGTGTAGGGTCAATACTATGAATAATGTTATACCTGTAAATGCAAGTAATATTTATTAATTTGTAAGAACAAATTTGTGTTAAAGGGGGTACAGTATGTCATTTTTCAATAAATTCCCGGTGATAACAACGATCTAATATCGATAATATATAGAAAACTAAGTAATTTGAGTCGAAGATGTATTCTGTAAACGTTCAGGTTAATAGGTTATCTTAAAATCAAAGTTAATAATTTTATATAAATTTAATTTATGGCTATTACGAACTTCCGTGTACAAGACGTAATCAAAATAATTCACGGATAGTGGATTGGGCAAAGCGTGGCACACATGATCGTGTAAAAAATTATGTTGATAAGGGGCGTAAACTAAAGCCACTCACTGACTAGTGACCATACAATGACGTAATGAGTATATGGGACTAGTATGCATATAATATAACATTTATTTGATCAATTTGCTTGAAAACTGTCCAAACATTACTCGACAACGACAATTGGTATTTTCGCATTCCGGCTAATCTGCCATCCGTAACATTATTTCGTACTCAACAGACTTTCAAATAATGGAAATATGGTACCTTATTCTACAGCTCAGAGACTAAAGAAACCAACAACAACATTTTGGTACAGTATCCCTTTAACTATCACAGTGGTTTAATATTAATAGTACAGCGACAATTGAGCATTATGAATTTACAAACATTTGTGACCCGCCATATCAAATCCAGTCGTAAGTCGGGATTTTTTTTACCCTGTGCCAATGCATTCTCTTATATATGCGAGTCGACCATAGGTCGCCTCGCATATATAAGAGAATGCATTGGCCTAACAATTGTTTACAATTTTAATAATTTGTTCTTGTATTCTTTAACAATTTTATAATTTCACCCATACAGAGCCCCAGACAAACATTAGCAGACGACACTCTTCTATATATGTGTGGGGCTCCCTTCAGGATAATGGATGTTTTTTATTTTATGATCTAAAAATTGTAAGAAACATTTATTTAAACAAAATTCTAAAAATGTGTAAGGCCAATGCATTCTCTTATATATGCGAGGCGACCTATGGTCGACTCGCATATATAAGAGAATGCATTGGCACAGGGTAAACAAAATCCCGACTTACGACTGGATTTGATATGGCGGGTCACATATGCAGGTTAAAATTGTTCTCATTGTTTAATTTCACAACCAATAATTAGTGAGATTTTGTTTGGAGACCACTTAGTTTGAATCACTAGCATATTTTCGATATTTGGTAAAAAATGTTGTACAAATTACCATCAAATGCATGGAAATTCTCCAATTTCTAACAAATAGAAGTGAGTGTTAGGGATAGTTGTACATCAGAATGGGCGAGGGGTGAAACCTCTAAAATGTGACGTGGGGAGAAGAACCCACCATTCTGCTCTCATTCACCCGTTATATACCAGTGTTGTCTGAATACCTATTTCAAACTAGACGGACATGCCGAAGTTAAAAACAATATATATTGCGCCACCCTTTATGATTTCCAACAGATCCGCCCCCTTATCATAAACATATGGAGGCAGGGTCGTTCTTTTTGGTCTCAGTTTTGTTGTGAGAGGTTGTTTACCATAATATGGAAGCAGGGATGTTGTGAGGTTCTCAGTTATAGGCGAGAGTGATCATCCTATAATTTCACACTGGTCCGCCCTCTTATTATACCGATTGGTGTAGCCATTGGTACGACCACAACGACTTAGAACAGTACACACGAAAATATAGTATAAGACTAAAAGGAATTCCCGAATCAGCAAACGAAACGCATTATTATCAGCTAAATGAGTCGTGAGTGATCTAAATGCGCTACTAACTAAAAACCTTACAACAGAAGATATTTCAATTGCCCACCGTCTCGGTAAACCAGAGAATACGGAACCAGAACAGAAGCAGAGTCACCAAGATGGTTAACGACGCGACTAGGGAAACGTGGAACAACAGCCAAGTGGAAATCCTAACCCAGGAAAAAATAAATAAGGAGAAACTTAAAGGGGTACTGTACCCAAGATGTTGTTGTTGGTTTCTATAATCCCCGAGTCGGAGAATAAGGTAACAACTTTTCCATTCTTTGAAAGTCTGTTGAGTACGAAGTAGTGTTACGGATGGCAAATTTACCGGAATGCAAAAATACAAATTGTCGTTGTCGAGTAATTTTTGTACAGTTTTCAACCAAATGAATCAAATAAAAATTATATTATATGCATAGTAGTCCCATATACTCATTTAAGTTATTGTATCGTCACTAGTCAACGAGTGGCTTGAGTTTTCTCCCCGTATAAGCACAATGTTTCAAACGATCGTGTGTGCAATGGGTTTACTAATCCAGTATCCCTCAATTATAATTTGATTACGTTTTGTACAACGAAATTCGTATTTTAATATACGCCATTTTATGGCTCCAGCCATAAATTCAATTTATATTAAATTATTAACTTTTAAATTATTAAATTTTAAGATAGCCTATTAACCTGAGCGTTTACAGAATACATCTTCGACTCAAATTACTTATGTTTCTATATAGTACCGATAATAGATCGTTGTTATCACCGGAAATTTATTGAAAATGGCGTACAGTACCCCTTTAAAGCCACATGGCGGGTTGCGCTCCACAATACACAACGTATTCGCTTTTGAATTTTATTGTTCTCAGTATCGAAATAGGTCGATACATATCTGAACTACCTTTCTACGAGCATTATATAACCCAAAAGACGCATTGAAGTAATGACAAATACCATTGCGAATACGGTGTTTTGGGTCCCAAACACAAAACAAACGTTTTCGCGACATGGAAAAGAGTAGAGCGTTCCGTGGTATTCTATTCCTGATATGGTAGCAATAAAGAGCGTTTGTCTGACTTCTGGCAAATAGTTGAAAACGCTTAAAAATGGCTGTGACTTTGGCAAGTGCTTTTTCAGAGCATATGAAGCCTGTATATCAATAGTTCGTTTATTTATCGACCTCTCGTATCCATCGCTCCAAATTACGTAGACAAACATTGGGAGGTTCGAATGAGCCATGTCCGTTTAAATCATCAGATGATAAAACTATTATCACCGAAGACATAACGCACTTCAATAAATACCTGCTAAATAAGGTCTACAAATCACAATGAATCACCTCGTCGTGGATCTCAAATGCCAAACATTTCGTAAAAACATTCACTGGTGAAATAATCAAATTCCGAACATAAGAACAGCTGAATTACATTGTTGCGTATTACTGTATGCTGTATGCTTTAATTGTTAACGCTGCAAATTAATGCAGAACATGGATATGTACATATATACAATGGGGTCACTTACATCGTCATCATCATCACCATCGTCAACATCCGCATCAACTGCATCATCATCATCATCACCATCATCATCGTCATCATCATCAACACCATCATCATCAACACCATCGTCATCACCATCATCATCAACATCATAATCGTCATCATCAACACCATCGTCATCATCCGTATTTTTGTCGCCGTCTTTATACATCTTCGTTATCATCTATCGTCACCATTATCCCGTCATCAACATCGTCAACGTTGTTATCGTCGTCGTCGTCAATCGCCATCAGTGTCGTCGCAAAATCGCCGTAATGTTTTCTTTCTTCTCATTATCTAGACAAGGTACACATGCTGACATTACACATGTGTAATGCCAGCATGTGTACATGTTGTTAATCGAATCATGTTGTGTCATCTCTTGTTTTTTCGTGAATCTTCATGCACGCCTTAACAAATATCGCTAAACTTTTCTGAGTAGCTGGGTTTTGGCTACCGAGTAAAATATAAAATCGTGCTCTAGATGGCTCTTGCCAAAAGTTAGCCGGGATATATCTCATTCTTAGATCCAAGTATTTTGGACAAATCATCACAACGTGGTACTCGTCTTCTATGTGGGTCCTGCATTTTTGACAGGCTCGGGATTTTTCTTTATTTTTACTCCACCTCCCAGACTCACAACGCAGTTTGTGATTACATGTTCTTAGTCGTAATAGTTCTTGGGCTAGATCACGCGGTAGATTTTGCAAATATGATTCATATTTCATTGTCCGTTTAAAGTTCATGTATAATTTACCACGAGATGAGTTGTACATGTCCCACCACCAAGTCTGAATAAAATGATCTTTGAGTGTGCTTTCGATGGCCATTATTTCTTCGGGTGAAATTTTCTGACATGTCCATATATAACTCATGCCGACGGAATCCAATATGCCTTTAACTGATTGAATCCACGTTTTCACCTTGTTCGTCCTACCCAGCTCCCCCAATCTGACGAAAAGTAGATAAAGTTCCCGAGCTAAAGGCGAACTCTTGCCCTTTAGTATGCGGTTCCAATATTGAATAATTCTCATCTTACATCTGATACTGACTGGATATCTGCCAATTTCTCCGTACACCATGAACGTGGGAGTGCTGGTTTTCATATTAAGAATATGCTTATAAAATCTCAGGATTACTTTGTCTATTTCTGATGTGTTTTCTATACCCCATATTTCACTTCCATATAGTAGAATTGGTTCTATAGTTTTGTCGAAAAGCGTTAATAGTAGGTCGTTGGTCAAATTTAGGTTGTTGATATTCCCTAAAAACCCATGCATCGCTTTATTCCCAATCACCGATATGGCTTTGACTGCTTTGCAAAATCTGCCTGTGTAAAAGAACTCGATTCCGAGATAATTCATAGTGTCAACATATTCTATTGTATTGCCACCTAGGTACAGATCGTCAAAATCTTCTGGTTTTCGGTTGCAGAAGAGAATTGCTTTTGTTTTTGAAGTGTTTACGTTTAGTTTCCACGACGATGCATAATCCCCAAACGCGTCGAGGGCTCTTTGCATACTTGCCTGGTTGTCTGCAAACAACACGGTATCATCCGCATACAACAAACACATGATTCTAATGTATACTCCTAGTTTTTGTGTGAATTGATCGCCTAGGAATTTCAACCCGTCGATAGCACAATCTTTGAGGAATGGTTCGAGGTCATTTATAAAAAGCGAGAACAATAATGGAGATAGTATTACCCCTTGTCTAACGCCCGCACTGCAAGTAAAAAATTCTGACCGCTCGCTATTCTGAACTACACAAGATTTTATGTTTCCGTACATGCTACGAATAACTCTTAAAATTTTTCCGTTTATTCTGGATGTCATAAGTTTAATCCAAAGTCCCTCCCTCCATACTGTGTCGAATGCCTTCTTGAAATCGATAAAACAGCAGTATATTTGTTTTCCTCTTGCAAGATAAAAGTCAATAAGACTTTTCATGATGAATATATTGTCGGTAGTTGAGTGACTTTTACGGAATCCTGCCTGAAACTGGGTTAGTATGTCCTCACCCTCACAAAATTTTGTGAGTCGATTATTCAGGACGGATGTAAATAGTTTGCCAAGTACACTGAGAAGGGTTATCCCTCTGTATGAATCGGGGTTACTCGTGTCGCCCTTTCGTTTATAAATTGGCTGAATCATACCTTCGGTCCATCTAGATGGGAAGCAACCTGTATCTAAAATTGCGTTAAATAGCTTACAGTAAATTTTAGACATTACATGTATAGTGTGTTTTAGGTATTCTGGGCATATATTATCTAGACCCGACGATTTACCAAGTTTAAGTTTATCAACAGCCAATAATATTTCGTCGCTAGTGATAGGACAATTTAAAGGACCTTGTGCATCAATATCAAACATGTTTTCAAGTAGCATACTTACATTGTCGTCGTCATCTGACTCGGCGAGGCCTTTGAAATGTTCATAGAATAGGTCAATTGATATCGCAGGTACTTTTTTGGGCCCGGTATGTTTCCCTTTCATATCTTTTAACGTTTTCCAGAACTGACTCGGATTTCTACATGCATTGCGTAGTTGATTACATCTCTTTTGGTTATATTCCGCGATTTTCCTTTTAATTACGCATCTGTAGTTCCGCGCTGACGCGTTCATGAGATTGCGATTGTGTGATGTTTTCTGTCGCCGATATTTTTTCCTCGATTTATGAAAAACATTTCGCATTCGATCGCATTCGCCGTCATACCATTCTTTCTGTTCCTCCCGTTTACTAATCCGCGAAACTCTCCCACCCTTGTATACACCGAATGCCTCGGCAGCTGATGACGTAAACATGTGTTCAATTGCTTCACATAATTCGTTAATTTCGTTCTCATTGCCGATTCTATTTGAAATGGGATCAATTACGTCTTGGACAATACTGGCAACTTTGTCGACCAATATGTGTGCCTTTTCGTGATTCCACTTCCGTGGTTTATTACCCAAGCTATGACCCCCTGAGTTGCTTTTGAGCGGTTTTGTTACAATGTTTCTATTCAAAGATATTTCAATGGGGCAATGCGCGTCTGAATAAAATTTACTCAATTCTCCAACACAAAAATCATTTACATGGTCAAAGAACCCGTGACTGCAAATACCATAATCGATAACGCTCCGGTCTCGGCAGGTTAATTTCCCATGTTCTCGATCGCTTCCTACTCGCCCATTAAGAATAACCATTTCTTCAGTGCTGCACATGTCAATCAGTCTATAACCATATGAACTTGCCTTCCCCTGATCCTCAGTCGAGCGCCGTCCAAATTTAGAATCGTACTTTCCATCTAAGATATATTGTCGAACATCATTGTCGTCTGTTACATAGCGAACACCCACTAGGGCCCTATCGTCCACGAATTCCTCAAGGCGGGATGTTCTGGAATTAAAGTCGCCCACTAAGAGAACATCGTTATTGTTTCTTACTTTCCTAAGCTCCCCTTCGAGATCAATCTGCCAATTATCGTTGGTAAACTTCGTATTAGTCGGAGGTACATACACCGCCCCAATTACAAGATCGCGCCCTGTACCCATATAGCCATAATCTATTCTAACCCATGATACCAAATTTGACTTTGAAGATATAGGGTGTACATAGTTTTCCAACCCCTCCTTGATGGCAATGATAATGCCACCCGAAACACATCCCGCCATCCCCCTACCGTTAGTAGGAAAAACTGTAAAGCCTGGTATAATCACGATGCTGTCATGTAGTGTTTTCGTTTCCGAGAAACAAACGACATCAAAGGGTTTTATAAGTTGGGCGAACTCCCGATATATCAAGCGGGATTCTAACCCGCATACGTTCAAACCAAGAATATTAATGTTTTTCGTGTCGGCATAGCCGGCATCATCATATTTGCTATCAATACCTTCATCACCATCGTCGTCGTCGTCACATGCATCCTCCTCGGCATCATCGTCCTCATCGCCATCCTCCTCGACATACTCATCAGCATTATCATTGCCATCATCACCATCATCATCATCAACAGCATCATCATCTTCATCAGCAGCATCATCATAACTATCATTGTCTTCACCATCTTCATTCTCATTGTCTTCATTACAGTTATAATCATAATAGTAATAAGAATAATCACCTATATCAATAATAACAACATCCTCATCACCATCAATGTCATCGTCATCTGTTCCGCCATTTTCGTAATCATTATCATCACCATCGTTGTCACCGACAGAGTCTCCATCTTCGTCATCGTCAATGTCGCCACCGTCGTCTTTATTATCGTCGTCATCGTCGTCATCATCATTAACATCATCATCACCGCCGTCGTCACCGTTATCATCATCATCATCATCATCATCATCATCATCGTCATCATCCTCATCATCATTGTCACTTTCTTTTCCATCATTTCCATCATTATCATTATCGTAATCATCATTATCATCATCCTCGTCGTCGTCATCATCTTTACACTCATCGTCGCCATCATCATCATCATCATCATCATCATCAACGTCATCTTCATCATCATCATCATCATCATCATCGTCACCCTCTCCGCCGTCGTCATTATGATCATCATCGGCTTCCAAGACGTCCTCATCATCGTAGTCAACGTCATAGTTGTCGTCGTCGTCATCGTCGTCGTCAATGTCTTCGTCGTCATCACGTCCATCAACACCTTTGTCAGATTCACCGCTGACCCCTGAATCACACATATTCATAAGTCCAAAAGTGTATAGTGGGTAAGTACTCCGACATGTTAAGAGCCAATGAACATAAACTACCACCACATATTCACCAACGATAAGTCCTACACAAAACAATGGAATCAGTGTGATCAGACCTGTTGATTGGAAAATGTTGATTTTGCTTTATAGAATAAGAAATGAAAGCCAATGAACACTGTTATAAGTGTACCTTCAGACGACCACGATACAATCGTAAGTGGAAATATTTCCGTCGTAGGAAGTAGCCGGTAGCTGGACTGCGCATGCGCACGTCAAAATCGTAGGTCATAAAATAATATCAGACACTGTTTGATTTTAGATGCGAAATCGTGTCGTATCCTTGGATACCTCCACTTGCGACGTAATCGCAGCCGTGTGTACGTAAAAATCGTAGCTGGGAATGATCGTAGGGTAGTCAATCACATGCTTTAGAACAACCTACGATATCATAATGCACGTGACATCGCAATCGTCTGAACAAACTATCTACGATCTCGTCGGGCCCGATTCCTCCACTTACGATTGTATCGTGGTCGTCTGAAGTTACACTTATCCATACAATGGTATAATGCCATTGTTGACCTCCTGTGACTTATATGTCGTTATATGTACTTTGTCGACTGAGCCACCCCTCGATTATATTTGCCAAAGACGTCGAAAATAAGAAAATATATAACATTTACTGTGTGTCTAAGCAGCATCAGTTTGGTCGAACAGGTCATGGTTAAGCGTAAATCAACAGAACCCGCCATATCCATAGCATACATCAACAGTACCCACCATATCCATAGCATAAATCAACATTACCCACCATATCCATAGCATAAATCAACAGTACCCACCATATTCATAGCATAAATCAACAGTACCCGCCATATCCATAGCATAAATCAACGGTATCCACCATATCCATAGCATACATCAACAGTACCCACCATATCCATATCATAAATCAACGGTACCCACCATATCCATAGCATAAATCAACAGTACCCACCATATACATAACATAAATCAACAGTACCCACCATATCCATAGCATAAATCAACGGTACCCACCATATCCATAGCATAAATCAACAATACCCACCATATCCATAGCATAAATCAACAGTACCCACCATATCCATAGCATATTAGCAGGCAAGTTTTTTTTATCTACTTAATGAAATAGTTTGAAAAAAAAAATCATTTTGATACTCCGAAATATTAGATTGAATCGTGGTCGTCTGAAGTTACACTTATCCATACAATGGTATAATGCCATTGTTGACCTCCTGTGACTTATATGTCGTTATATATTCTTTGTCGACTGAGCCACCCCTCGATTATATTTGCCAAAGACGTCGAAAATAAGAAAATATATAACATTTACTGTGTGTCTAAGCAGCATCAGTTTAGTAGAACAGGTCATGGTTAAGCGTAAATCAACAGAACCCGCCATATCCATAGCATAAATAAACACAATCCACCATATACATAGCATAAATCAACAGTGCCACCATACCCCAAGCATAAATAAATAGTATCCACCATTTCCATAGCATAAATCAACAGTACCCACCGTATACATAGCATAACTCAACAGTACCCACCATATACATAGCATAAATCAACAGTACCCACCATATCCATAGCATAAATCAACAGTACCCGCCATATCCATAGCATAAATCAACGGTACCCACCATATACATAGCATACATAAACAGTACCCACCATATCCATAGCATAAATCAACGGCACCCACCATATCCATAGCATAAATCAACAGTACCCACCATATCCATAAGATAAATCAACAGTACCCACCATATCCATAGCATAAATCAACGGTACCCACCATATTCATAGCATAGATCAACAGTACCCACCATATCCATAACATAAATCAACAGTAATCACCATATCCATAGCATAAATCAACAATACCCACCATATTCATAGCATAAATCAACAGTACCCACCATATCCATAGCATTTTAGCAGGCAAGGTTTTTTTATCTACTTAATGAAATAGTTTGAAGAAAAAAAATCATTTTGATACTCCGAAATATTAGTGTAAACATATTCTATTGCATAATAACGCAACGGGATTGAGACACAAGTTTTTCAACTTACAAAGGATCTCTCTCCCCACATAATTGTTTGACACAAAACGAACATAAAATACAAATTACACACAAACATGATAATTCGTATGTATAACATCGTTTCACTTATATAACGATATATGAGATAACTTGAGTGTGACCATAACGGTGGTTATTTCACTTTATGGGGGGGGGTCGTCTCGTGGGTTGGTGGTTCAGTTGATTTTTTGCGTTCTATGTAGTGATAATACAACATGTAGTTACTTTCGTTTTGCGGCAGAGGTATGCACATTAATGTGTTTAATTAAAGTTTAAACCGCGATGTCGAGGTTATGTATAATTGGACAGCCTTGCTTCTTCTGTCAGGTGACCACAACGACAGATTGGATTTTCCGATATGAAGTTAGATTATTTCTCAGCGTTTAAATCTCTACAGTAATTTCGAAATTTACAATGAATGATGTATATCAAGCATGATTGCACACTTTTGTCGCGGCGTCCCGGGTGGGTGATGCTCACAATTATGGTCAATTAAATACATAAATGATCCACAGTGCAAAAGTTCAAAAATACCTTTGAAAGCATTGGATCGAAGATCCGCGTTCAGACTACCATGCGTACGTTTCCCATACCATAAACTAACGAAACTGAGCCAACCGGTCCATTAATAGGACGTTCTGATGTTCGGATATCGACATTAAAATACCTAGGAGGTTGAAAAAATCATTCATCTGTGCCACGAGAACATATATAATGTGCGAACATTAATGCATATATATATGCGCCCTGGGATTTTATGCACAACAGGTAAGCCATACTTTAGTATTGTTTGTGTACGTTTTATCATGCTAAATTTCTGTTCAAACCACTGAGTTTACTATATATACTATGTATAGGAATATAACCAACAATTATATGGTATTATATACTTCATTGTTCTAATATGAGCATCGTTTTTATCAATCATTTATAAAATATTCAGAGAATATCCACATATATATAGTGTTTCGCGGAATTTAGATGTAATTTATCGCAGTTTTTTGTCAAAATTTCATTGCAAAATTCACTCACTCCTAATAGAAAAGCGATTACCTACTTAGCGACTTCATAACTATAGTAGAGACTAATTGATTATGAAACAGTTTTGTATTCATGCAACTGCTTCGTGAAATAGTCGATTTTATGCCGGAAAATATCGCACTGGTTTTGGGAGAGGGAATAACGAATGCCTGGCATCAGCTTTTGGGAATTGATTTATAAATATCTGCTAACGTATCGGACAGAAAATGCCGTAATACGTATATAGATCGGTAATTAGTTTTCGTCTGCGATTGGTTTGCGACTGATCTCTTCAAGTTCATGTCAGAGATATCCTGTCAGTGACATAATTAGTCGGTAAGGCCAGTTCCAAACGACGGATTTTTGTCGACTCGAATCTAATACCAGACCCACAATTGTATTAAATGCGTCAAAAACAATTAGATCCGTGTCAGACGCATCACAGACGAATCTCCGTCCAATTCAGACGAATCTTCGTCGGTGATGCGTCTGAAATCCGTCTTGGTTTCAAACGACAGATTTATGACAACTCGAATCTAATTCATGTCACGAGAAGAGCCGAAAGTTGCCGAAGTAACGAATGCAAATAGTATGATAATGGTATAATAATGAGGGGGTTCCCCTTATCTGCGGAAATACCCACATGACGTCATTTGTCGCTCACTCTCTTTGTTATAAAGAAAGGTATATCTATAAGCATTGCTTAGGTAACATTGTGCAAATTGTAATTATTTTGGTAGTTTGATTTCTCAACGAACATGGCATGTCACTGACTCACATCTTATAATGGATATACAATGATTTATAATAATTCAAATATACCGGTATAAGGGGTAGGGTTTGTAGCAACTGATCCGTCGTTTGGAACGGGCCTAATGACGAACCCGTCATCATGAGGTATGTAATCGAACGTTTTCGTGTGTATGCGACCATTCATGTTCCCAATAACCATGATATGACAAGTATATGTAGTTGGGTAATGGGTACTCATATAAATTCTGCTGTAGTGTATGGAATGGATCGACGATTACGACGATCGTAAGTCGAGTTCTCAGGGGGGGGGGGGGGGATATCAACAAATCCTCGTGAAAATAGGTTCATATATGACCTAAATATTCGTATATGGAACTCAGTTCAGTCTGATGCAAGGACTTATATCCGTTATTCCGTTGAATAGAGCGAGCCGCAGTGAAAACACATTTAAAGAGCGTTTACGAGGTACGTCATTTCGATGAAAAAGGTAGATTAAATAATGCCTATATGAGCTTATTTCGAATTGAAATAACCTCATATACAACTGTTTTGATCGTGTCCCCATTTAGGTTCATATAGACCTTAATTCAGATTAAAATAATCCCAATATGGACCTAGTTTTATGTGAGCTTATTTACGGGAGAACAGGCTGGACAATATACAAACAAAATATGAAGATCATTCGCGAGGTTAACGAAATCAGCTCTAATGGTAAGTGAAATGAAATCGGTATTAACCCTTTACCCAACAGAAGGGCCATGTGCCAATGCATTCTCTTATATATGCGAGTAGACCATAGGTCGCCTCGCATATATAAGAGAATGCATTGGCTTAACACATTAAAAATTATAAAATTGTTAAAGAATGTAAGAAAAAATGGTAAAAAGTGTTAAAAAAAGATTTGTTTTAGGGCCAATGCATTCTCTTATATATGCGAGGCGACCTATGGTCGACTCGCATATATAAGAGAATGCATTGGCACAGGGCATAACTGTAACTATCACAATGTGGTCAAGGAGCGGGTTCCAATGATATCCATATTTGTATGGTTCTATTGAGACAGACCGAAGATATTTTAGGCTGTTGAAGCTTTATTTGGCCGGTTTTGGCCGTTTTGTTGGGTACAGGGTTAACAAACTGATGGCATCGGACGCCCTTTTTATGGAAAAATATCACATAGTTGCACCTGCATGAATTCCGAGAAACGCGTGTATTGATATGAAGTCTTTACAAATAGACAAACTATGTTTGCCATGGGGAAATATCCCTTTAGCCGATATACAATTATATAGACAACATGTTTAAATGACAACAAATTGTTAGTTTGACAGTTCGATGATTTATTGCAACGATTACAGTTTTTCAAAAGTGGAACTATTTCATTCGCAATTTGTGAAGCGGCTATTGTTTATGGTTACGACGGTGTATACATTCTGCCCGTTTCGCTCTACTCAGGAAAATTGCCGGCCGTTTGATCCCAACTTCTCACATATAGTCGTTTATAGTGCATTCTACCCAACTCAAGTTTGCAAGTGGGCTTAATATGTTGAAGGGTCTCTGTGTTTAACCAGTTGGAGGCACATCTCCATTTTCATTAGCGTCCACGAATTCGTCCGTATACTTGTTGATATGAAACGTGAAGCGAAGCTGTTGGTCGCAATGGTTTTAGTTGACACAATAACAATACATGATGACTGCTTGTTAAAATACAGTCGACATAAATTTCGACTCAGTATATCATATAAATTCATCTGATATTATAATTATTACGGAGATGTTTACGTCGACTGGTTAAAATAGTTCCGGCTCTCAATTAAATGGGTAAAGTAGTGACGTGGGTATCGGATGAGACAGTGGTGTGCGACGGGGATATCTCACACGTGCTGCCTTTGTTAAAATCATTAATGCGTAGGGATGGGAGAACAGTGTCTTTCAGCAAGACACATGTGACCCTCCATATCAAATCCAGTCGTAAGTCGGGATTTTGTTTACCCTGTGCCAATGCATTATCTTATATATGCGAGTCGACCATAACAATTTTTTATCATTTTTTTTAAATAAATGTTTCTTACAATTTTTAGGACATAAAATAAAAAAACATCCATTACCCTGCAGGGAGCCCCACACATATATAGAAGCATATAGAAGAGTGTCGTCTGCTCATGTTCGTCTGGTTTATGTATGGGTGAAATTAAAAAATTGTTAAAGAATACAAGAAAAAAATTATTAAAATTTAAAAAAATTGTAAGACCAATGCATTCTCATTACATGTACGTCTCCTTTGAGCAGCAGAGCTGCTCTAAGAACGACGGGTAGTCACATACATGCCGTTGGTAATATGTAAAGAAATAGTAATATCGTACATTGACAAAAGCAATAGTCATGTTATATGTGATTGTAATACGACCCTGCCTAACTATGCTTAAAAGCCATGTCCTGATTGGCCAGTGGTCCGAGTTACCATGGCTATCTCGTTCCAGTTTTGTGGTACAATTCTACTTTTTCCAATTGTACCACGAAAAAAATCGGTTTATTCAGATCGCCGCACGCGACTTTTCCCGTCTTTTCTAACTCCGCGCAAACGGGGCATCAACGGAGTACACCCGCACCCGTAACCCTTTGAATTTTGCTACATCTTGACAATCTTGCGAATTTTCTAGCGATTTGTCGCTTGAAACCAGTTTGGTTGCCAATGAATATGGTCCAAATGATGTTATGGTATATTGATATATGTTACGACCAAAGAAAGTTACTTAATAAGTATATTAAATGACAAAATAAATCCATGGGGCCGGGCTGTGCATTCGTCGATTCGAATCTCGATCATATTCGATATTTCGGAATCAAGTTGAAAATGAAAGCGTTTGTTCACCAGTACAGAAGGGGAATAAGATTAGTTTAGTAAACTAGATCATTTAGATCGCTTTGTGTAAGGAAATTGGTCCATAGTCGATGATCATATTCATGTTGTCCCAACAACGTTCAAAACAGAAATGACCGCATCGTATTTCCTGTACAATTTAAATGAAACGCACGGGCGCCGCTGAAAACACATCGTTTTTTAGCCAATCACAACGATTATTTCTAGAAGAGGTGCCTCGAAAAGTCAACGGGGGAATTTCATAACAAGACAAGACATTACGAGAGTACTCCATGCAAAGAAATCGAGTACGCCCAATACGAATTACACCACGAAATGTTTTCTCACCTGAGACCGAAAAAGCGCAGTATTTCGTTGACTATTCAGTCGAATTGTGACCATAAACTTTCAGTCGTATTACAAAAGAAATAAATACACGGTGTATCGGTGTGTATGGTCAAGTTGTACCACAAAAAACTGACTGTAGGACTCCGCTACGCGTCGTCCTACAATCAGTTTTTTGTGGTACAACTTGACCATACACACCTCTACACCGTGTATTTATTTCTTAAATACTGGGAAATTGAGAACACATTGATGTACTAAGTTGTTTTTAAATGAGGATGCGCAATTAACGATCAGCCATCACACGGACATGGTTCATTCTAGCTTCCAAATTGGGTCTACTTAAGATAGGTTGAACAATACACGAAATATTGATATACCGGCTCCATATGCTTTGAAAAATACTTGCTATGGTCATAGCCATTTTGCAGCTGTTTTCAATTTTTCGCACAGAAGCAGGGGGGGGGGTCGGAAAAAATTGCCATGACAGTGGGCTGAAATTTTTTTTTCCGCCTCTTGGGTACCCACCACCCCCCTATTTGAAGGAAAAACATATTTTTTCCAATTTCATGCGGGGTACCCACCCCCTGTTTACCTCAAAATCATGCCAAATCACCCATTATTTGAAGGATTTGTTTTCCAAATTCATGCAGGGTACCCACCCACGTTTTACCTAAAAATCTATAGTCTCACACCATTTAGGCTTGGTATTTGTTTCAGTTATAAAGTCTGAGAACAGAAATGATTCGTATAAACCTGCAGCACCCATTGTTATTCTGTTTGTTTTTGTTTATCAATTGACTTGTAAACAAGTTATACGAACATTTTACCATATTTCCAATGCTTGTCTGTAATCACTTCAAATACAACTGTATCGAAAATATAAAATAAAATTTAGGCAAAACATTTATGCTAAATAGTAATGATTGGGAACCCTCGACTCTCGCACGGTATCTGACAATGTTGATAATTGGAAACCCCTGACTCTTGTACGGTATCTGACAATGTTGATAATTGGTAACACCAGACTATGGTACGTTATCTGATAATGCTAATAATTGGGAACCCCCGACTATCGTACGGTATCTGACAATGTTGGCAATTGGAAATACCTGACTCTCGTACGGTATCTGACAATGTTGATAATTTGAAACCCCCGACTTTCGTACGTTATCTGACACGATCGTATACCATCTGACAACATGGCGTTTAACAGATTGATCAGCATTCATATGGCTTTGGTGTGAAATTGTGTCAACAAAAAAAAAACAATAAATTAAACTAAACATTCAAACAAAAATCTGGATGTGGCTTTAAATAGCATTCAATACGTTCTAGCATGATGGGATTTCCATGTTTTGCCTCTTATGCTGTCTTGTCAGGTCTAATGAGTAAACATTAATTATATAAATGAATAGCTTTATTCATTTTATTTACTTTAATCATGGGTGTCATAACTGTCCATTTTCATCTTGAACCAGTGGCGTTGGCACTTGACAATGTGATCTGATGCAAAAGACGAAATTGTGACTGTTGGTTTGTAACCAGTTGTAACCGGGATTTCTGTGAAGTATTATGCCTATATCCACACATATATAAGAGAATGCATTGGCTTAACACAGTAAAAATTAAAACATTGTTAAAGAATGTAAGAAAAAATGATAAAAAGTGTTAAAAAAAGATTTTGTTTAGGGCCAATGCATTCTCTTATATATGCGAGGCGACCTATGGTCGACTCGCATATATAAGAGAATGCATTGGCACAGGGCATAACTGTAACTATCACAATGTGGTCAAGGAGCCGGTTCCAATGATATCCATGTTTGTATGGTTCTATTGAGACAGACCGAAGATATTTTAGGCTGTTGAAGCTTTATTTGGCCGGTTTTGTTGGGTAAAGGGTTAACGACACGTTTTGCCCTAACAATCAGGCAGATGACGCCGGAAATTTGATGCCAGAGGCTAAAGTCTATTAATCTAATATTGTTCAAGGGCTGCGTACGTGTCTGAGTGTGCAATAATATAAAACAGGTGGCAGTTTTCAGAAACGTGAGGTAGGTGCAACAGTGGTAATATTCTGGAAATTTGAAAATTAGACAAGTTCACACATTTGATATAACTGCATGTAAGACGACATATATTTTTTACAAGGTGAGTCTATATGTAAGCTTTTAGAATTTTACTTTTAAACCATTTAGAGATGTATATGTTTCGAGTACCAGCAAGTTGTTAATATTAAACTGAGTTGGGTGGCACAAATTTCAAAAGAAATTTCTTCTTTGTAAATGGATGCACCTGTGAACATATGTATGGCTTGAAAATACACTTAATGTGTCGTACGAGTAATGTGGGGGGGGGGGGGGGGGTACCATCTTAAAAATACGGACGGCGTTCGTTGCAGAAATATTAATATTTGTTCAAATCGCCATCAGCAGAAGGAATATTAAAATATATATAGTTTTGTTCATATGCCAAACCTAATCAGCGCTTAAATAGTATATTGTCGTCAAGACGTACGATGGCGTACGTAAACAAGAGCCTGCAAGAGTTGTGCTTCTGTTTACATAACACAGCGCAGCAATTCTATTGGTTAATCACACACAAATGATATAAACGCTCTTTATTATTTCCTTATCAGGAAAACAGTAACAAATAACGCTCTTTATGTTTACCATATCCGGATCTAAACAAAAGCCAGGAAACGTAACGTGTTTTGCTTTTGTTTACATAACAAAGGAAAACTAATTGACAATAACATACTGTTTATGCCATATTTCTGATTGGTATAGGAACAAAGTATGTCTATATTTTACTATTCTTTCTGTTTATGGCGGTTTTTGACGGAGGTTAATATTTTAACAGCATACCCACCGCCAACGCCGCCCGTATGTTTAATGTGTCGTACGAGTAATGTGGGGGGGGGGGGGTACCATATTAAATGATCGTTGATATTCTATCCCAACGAAAACGCCAACTCCATCAGCCTTAGACGTTTTTATATTCTAATAGTACATCAGAGGTGCATGGTGCCATGATTTTCTCCGAAACAGCTGTGATAATTCAACAACAACATGACCGCTTTCGCAAATTGAAGGGTACATCGTACGCACTACGGTCATGACGGAACTAGGGATGTGACCCCTAACATGGGACTATGTTTAATACCAGATATTGGACCGCTAGTACGTGTAATTCCTTACATTTATTATATATTAGATAACTACATGTAGATTCCTAGGAATGTCATCCAAATTTTAGAGTTGCCAGAAAGGCATACAACTGTTACTGCATGTCATCAATGCATTAAAATGAGAAGAGAAGCATTATAAATTTACTTTTACTGGTTTGTTCTCAATTTTACTTTGTTTTTGGTTTATAATTATATTGTCGGCTGACTATACATGTAGTCGTGATGTACCGTATACGTTTCCAACCCGTCTTTCGCACATGATTAAATTTAATCAGTCGATATGTGTTGAAGTTGAGCATGAATTTAAGTCTAAACTAATTATAATTCAGAATCAGAACATTGTTAGCAGGTGGATGGCAGGAGTTCAATGGGTTTACTCTGTTCTGAAACATTGAAAAATATTCGAGTGAATTTTCCGTCTTCATATGACAATAATAATTGTTTGGCTTCTTAGAGTGAAATCCAATTGTATGAACTGAAAGAACTAATAGTTCAGCGCTCGATAAGTTGTCCCATGTGTAGTTGCTACTTTGGTGTCAATCAATATTATGATATAACAGACATAGTCATATTTGTCAAACTCTGGAAGAAAACGAAAACACAAACTTGTTACTGTTTTCAATTCCTTATTGACGATTCAACAGGGAATTAGAAAACACAAACTCAGATTATGCAACGATGCCCTGTCCGCTCTGACCGTATCTGACGCTATATAATTAATTCATAATTTACTAAGCAAAGAACAAGGAAAACTCATAGAAAGAAACAATCGAAAATGGTTGCAATCACCATAATTCCTGTCACATGCACTTATGCAGCAACAATATCATCCGCATATTAATACGTCGAATATTAATAATAAAAAAGCTCATAATTGAGAACGCTCTTTATCACTACCGCTTTTGGGCAACGGAATAATTGGTGATCTTTATAAGATACGGTAATTGGAATTCTACCTTATTGAGAGCGTATATAGTGTGTTGTCACCCACAAGCGGTATAGTAAAGAGCGTTCTCAAATGAGAGCGTTTGCGGTAGTTATAATATTTCAAAATGTGTCAATGGTCAGGTTTTATATAATTATATAGGTAACAACTGGGGTAATGTTGCAGGCTGATTTTCAAACCAACATGCACATGTTACTGAGATACACCGTGGTATAAGGAACATCGGGGAAGGATCCTTAGGGCAGCCACCCAGATGGGCACAGAGCTGAACAATAAGTGCCCGTGCATGCCTGCACAACGTTCAAGATATTAAGCAGGATTTTATACTCTATTGATGACAACATCTAGGATAATCAATACATATATTTTTGGTAAATGTTTTGATATTCAGATTAATCTATAGGTACCCTGACCTATCCTAATTATGAGTCAAAATATACTTATACGCGCATTAGCCTATATACATTGTACGGGCCGCTTGTCCCGAAGTTGTCCATGACAGGTACACGAATTTACAATGAAGAAATTACTTTTGCAACTCAGTTTAATATTAAGATTTTACGGGTACTCGAAACATATATATCTCTATATAGTGTTAAAAGTAAAATACTAAAATCATAAATATAGACTTATCTTGTAATAAATGTATGTCATCTTGAATGCCGAACAATAGAACGCTATACCATAGTTGGACATGGGTGCTAAATGGTGTTTTAATTTGCCACTTGAATGTGAATATAAGTAATGAAATTTGTCTTTGTTAAGAAAGTTGTGCATTGAGTGTGGAATCAAATGAGCTTATATACCAGGAATGCGGCGAATGGACGCAATATGACATTACCACCAGTGGGTACCGGTACCGTTCGGCAGATTCGCCGAGACTCCATTAGAAAAAACACCTTTCCCTAGCCGATAGCATGCGCTTGGTGAGAAAGCTTGTGAAAACATTTTTAAAATTGGACTTGCCAAACTAAACTTGTGATATATCATGATATTATATTGTAAACACCGAGTCTATTTTTAGTATTTTTCATCGGCGTCGATGTATAAAGTGCATGTTCGCCGAGTCAGTAGTCGTTTTACCACAGCCATACCGTATACAAGAAAACCATAATCAGAAATGGTAACGCCACCAAGATCATATTATTACACATAAATATAAATTATAACTACACCTTTTACCGCATTCGGGGTAGCACTACAGCTTTTAATGCGACCCCAAAAAAACAATTATATATTAATAAAACGCCCATGGATAGGACCATGGATTTCTATAATTTGTAGAACAGTAAACACCGATGGCGTTAATAAAAAATTAATGCGTTGTATTTACCCCCCCCCATGTATAATACCTGTCATCGACAACGAAGAACCAAAAATGAACTGAATAATAACGAAAAGACCCCCACCCACATGACCCCACCCTACACTATTGACTATTGTATACTTACAACGCATGCGTACAAGTAATGTATTACTATTTGTAAACATATAATATGTCAATGCTCCAATGTCATATTTTTGACCACATGAGTGAAATATGAATCCCACTGCGTCGTTTGATACCTACTTGTTGTTTGTAGCGTATTCGTCGATAAATCTAAATATTGATATCGAACGCAGTGTTCGATGTTTCGTGGCACCTTGGCATACATGGGTTAATCGATCTCTAGATGTACAATTGTACAAAAACAATCCCTTCGGTCGAATGAATACATTTATGTTGTGCAATAGATGCTAAACTTCATTTTAATAAAACGCTTGCTGTTGGGCATAGCTTTATCGCTGGAATACACAATCCTATACAGCTGTTCCGCAGCCTTGATTTTGATAATTTGATGGTAGGCCGTCGATCGAATAATGAAACTCCTGGGGCGTATTCATCAGCTTGGATTGTATATAGTCCAGACAGTTTGTTCGAGGCGATGCTCAATGCGAAGCTGTCAGTGGACGTCGATGGCGCATTGCAGACAAGATTGGTTCATTTCAATCATGAGCAACTAGGTAAAGGAAGGGATTGCAATGTACACAAACAACCGATGAACGCAACACTTGTTGAAAGGAATAGGTCATGTCAAAAGTATTTGAGTTGTGCTTTAATTATGTAGCGCACAACAAACATATTATTCTCAGGAAGTGGCGACATGGTTTTAGGGGTGTCTCACAATCCCTCCAAATTTTGTCAAATGTTCAACAGTTGGAAATTTCATAACCTGACATAACATTAGTTGGAAATGTCACACCAACAAACCAACAATAAGTTGGAATTGTTCTTGTAGTTTGTTTTTCCAACAATTTATTAGTAGTGAAGTTTTTAGACCAACCTTTGCATATTCTCCTACTTGTGGTCAAAATGATTGACTGAAAAGGCCATCCATCGGAAATGTTACGACCTTTTGTGGGTGTCAGGTTGGAAATTTCCATCACTTCTGTCCTGGTTACTACCCCGTTGCCAGTCAAAAACAAAACAGCTTATTATTGGAAATCAGTGGATTCAGGTTGGAAATTTCCAATGCTTGGACAATAAGCTCGAGGCCAGTCTAAATGCTAGGATTTTGCTATTTTCATGTTCCGATTTCAAAATGTTCTCACACCGAACCGAACCTAACTGTAGTCGGTCCGGTGTATCGTGATCGTCCCTCCCCATGGCCGTGTGAATTTATGTGGAGCTAGACTAGATTTATTGCAATGTTGAGGTCAGAATGTCAGAACCGTCAGATCGATCTATCTATCATATGGTACAGAGCCATGGTTCGCACAGTGGATTATGTTGATCCCTCCGGATAGTGACCACATGGAGAAATGGAATTACGCAAACGTGTGTTTAGCCTGGTTGAAGGAGTGGTGTAGTTGGAATTATCAAGGTGTGACCCCTCCCAGAAAAGGAGACCGTCTAGAACGTCACTGATTCTTCTAGTGGGTTGGACCTATCCCTTATAATTTTACTGAGATGTTGTCTTGGTTGTTCCTCTTCCTCGCGTTGTGCCATTTCGAAAATCTCAATTATGTCGTCAGAACTCATTCTGCATAAACACACACACCAGTATGAATCTCTATACAATTATACGCATAATGTATACCAATATTTACACACCATGCGTCACGTATAATATATGTGTTCACAAAAGGCACATACATTCCAATTGGTTGAAAGTTCATCGGTATAAACATGCAACGCCCATTGCATTAATACACCAATAACCATACACGATCTTCGTTGCATTGTTCAAGTACGAAAATACCGAGTACGTTTTAATCACATTTATTCCATCACTCCATACCGACAGGGCCAGACATGCTTACCAATGTACACCATAAGATGGCGTAATAAATATGTATACCCCCTTTTATAATAAAATCCAATATGTATACCACCTTTTATAATAAAATCCAATACGTATACCACCTTTTGTAATAAAATCCAATTTATATACCACCTTTTATAATACAATCCAATATGTATACCACCTTTTATAATAAAATCCAATATGTATACCACCTTTTATAATAAAATCCAATATGTATACCCACTTTTATAATAAAATAAAACTGTTATTTAAAGACGCAATAATCTGTGCAAGTTTCGCAATGACCACGGCATTATATGTGACTATTGGGAATTATTACCAACGAGTAGCATGCCTTATTTAATGTTGACTCTAGTATGGCACATTCCATGTCTAATTGACAAGTTTACGAAACCGCTGTGGAATGATGCACGGAATTGTTTCAAAATATAACATTTCGGATACAGAGAAATATTGTCTGATCTTCGTGACGGGTGTCCAAAGTCTGCACCCATCTAACCACAGCAGTCATATTGATAGGCAGGACTATACAAATGCAGTTCTGCAAATAGTCACCACAACTTGCACAACACTAAAATATGCAATGAAAAATTTTGATTTATTTTCTCGCAGACAGCACTGCTTTCAGACGGTAAGGGTACGTTCATACACTGGCAAGTTTGCACGGTATGGTTTTCAGGCATTGTGTCTTAGAAAACGATATGGTGCCAGAATATGAACGGAAACAAGCATATAAGATGCATCTGTACCACAGCTAACTACGTGCGAAGTAAAATCTATGTAGTTCCACCTGTAGCGATGCTACCGGAATTTGCCTGTAAATAGCATGCAATTATCTCACAAGAATAAATCATACAAGTATTTGAAGGCAAATTCCAGTAGCACCGTTACAAGTGGAACTACATAAATTTAACTTTTCATGTCTTTCGCTTTGCTAAAGATGCATGTTTCCGTTCATATTCTGGAACCATGTGGTTTTCTATGACGAAATGCCAACAAAAATATACCATGCAAACTTGCCAGCGTATGAACGTATCCTAAACTGATCGCATACATGTGCACTGGTTGGGTTCATAAGCGTGATAATGCAGTGTGTTTATTTTCAAATATTTCCTGTCAAACTTTCTATCGACATGCCTATACAAAATATTTTTTTCATATTGTGAAGATGAACAGGTGTTGTTAGAGTACTATAGCATACATTGGTTATTGATGATAATGTTTTTCCGTTTCAAATTGATAGTTTGAAATTGCGAAATCACGAATGGAGCGCCACCTTAAATGCATTGGACTACAGACCTGAGGTCCGATTTATACGTTTCTTATACAGAAAATAATTATACTGTGCAACAGTTACCGTTAAAGATACGGGCGTTGTTGGCGGTGCGTATGCTGTTAAAATATTCAGCTCCGTCAAAAACCGCAATAAACAGAAAGAATAGTAAAATTTAGACAGACTTTGTTCTCATACCAATCAGAAATATGGCATAAACAGTATGTTATTGTAAATTGTTTTCCTTTGTTATGTAAACAAAAGCAAAAAACGTTACAGAACCTGGTTTTTGTTTAGATCCGGATATGGTAAACATAAAGAGCATTATTTGTTACTGTTTTCCTGATATGGAAATAATAACGAGCGTTTATATCATTTGTGTGTGATTAATCAATAGAATTTCGCTGTGTTATGTAAACAGAAGCAAAACTTCTGTAACAGGCTCTTGTTTGCGTACACCATCGTACGTCTTGACGACAATATAATATTTACGCGCTGATTATGTTTGGGCATATGAACAAAACTATATATATATTAATATTCCTTCTGTTCATGGCGATTTGAACAAATATGAATATTTCTGCAACGAACGCCACCGATGCCTTTAATATGAGGTTGTGATGTTCAGATGTCGATTTTCAAAAGAGGAAGTTTTAACACGTTTTGTTAAAATTGCAAGTGTTTTTCCTTATTCTTTTGTCTGGATTAAGCTGAACATTACCTCTGGACGTTTGAATTATTTGGTATCAAATCCGACCGTTGTAATTATTTAAAGGGTTAATATCTGCTATGTTGTGTACGTGCATTTCCTTCCTTTCAATGAAGTGCAACTCATTATAAACATTCTTTTTTTAGATTCAATTACTGACCCAAAGGAGCAATGGATGGACTGAATGCTTTGTGCCTGCTGGCTATATTGGCATGTACGTATTAGCATTTGTTTCTCTTACTGTGTGCGTATTTAAGTAGGTTTAAACAATATTTTATTTACTTATTTGAACTAAACATATCAAAAGCGCAAACGATGCACAGACATGACACATAGTATAACGGTTGAAAAGAGTTTCGGGCAACAAGCTTTGATGCTTTTTAAATCCGTATTTAAATTCGAACAGTAATTACAGGCTTGTGTGCACAAAGGCGCGTCTTGTGTGTTCATTATACCTTGATTGTGTCAACCCACATATTTAATTACACGCAGAGTAGTGTTGACTTTTTGTCAACTAATGATAAGCACCCCTCATTAAAATAAAATGATGATTCAGCTATGTTTATCTCGATGTAAATTTTCGGCATGATGGCATTTTAATATCGTTAACCGTTGGCGGTGTGTATTGCTGTTAAAATAGTTTCCTCAGTTAAAACGGCCATAAATAGACAGAATATTATATTACAAGGGGGTAGGCTAGGATAGGATAACTTTATTCACAATATACACACACGTATAGCAAACATATTATCAACACTAAATACAGGTATGTTGTTTTTTGCTCGGGGATAGTATAGCCCTGCCAGGCTGTCTTCCTGTCATCCCCGGTGGCACAGGTATCGTTATGAGTATTTAATGATGGCGTATGTGAGCGTTCATCTTCATGTGAGCGCACATACTATATCGTCGCATGTGGAAATAGTACCAATAGCGTGATACAGACATGTTGAATTGTATGGGTACCAACCCGGACCATTGTTCATAACAATAACTAAAATATTTTTGCGTGGTTCACCTGGAGGCAGTTTGTGAGTGAGGTCCTGGGGAAATAGCACGTACAGTGTATCTGGGATTCATTAATTGCATGATTGCGGGTGGTTTGTTAATATACGTATACAATTTACAATAGGTGCACAATCGATATGATTGCAACATCTTATACAGTGCAGTCCGGACATCCAACATTTTTACATTTCACATTTTAAGAATATTATTTTTCCAAGTTTGCTTTTAAGCACTTCCTTGTTTGGCCCGAAGTGTATTCCCCTTCTAGATTGTTCCATATGGTTGCAAAGGCATGATGGGGTAGATTTCCAAACCAAACAGTTCTTGGTGTTTCTAGGACTATGGGGTTTGGTTGTCTTGTATTTGTATTTGGGGTGCCCGTCACAAACTGGTAAATAAATGTTCTTTGTTAACTTCTGGTGTTCGTGTTAATGAACAAATTCTCATATCTACATATTATTAATGGGCTGGCTAATAATATGCTTCTATTGACACTGCATTGATTCGCGGGAACACTTTATTTCACTATATACAAAATGTTTTTACCCACATCCCTCTCGCCAACATATATGCATACATGGGCGTAGCCAGTTTTCCTCCATAAGGCGGATTCGTCAACTGATATCAACGGCATAATTGATGCGGGGAGTGCAGCGGATTGGGCGATAAAGAGTGTTTTTGGTTTCATTGCCCATTTACGATGAGTATTAAAAATCGTTTAGAAAACATACTTGATGGATGTTTTGACCATTATTACACGCCCGTTTGAATAAATGGTCGTATTATGTAAATGGGTTGTCCGTCCGTCCGTCGTCCGTCCGCTTTTGGTTTCCGGATGATAACTTTAGATTGAATAGAGTGAACTGAACCAAATTTGGTACATTAGTTTACCACACCAAAATACTGATCAAGTTCGAATATGGGTTTCGTCCGCATGATTTTGACTGAGTTATGTCCCTTTTTCGACTTAGATTTTACCTGATATGCGGTTTCCAGATTATTGTGTTTTATTGTTTTTATTATTTTCGTCTTAAAGTGATGGTAAACACTCCGGTAGGGTGGTCAAATACAAATGGAGAATATTCCTGCTAAAAGTTGTTACATTTTACAAATATTATATCCAAATCGACATGACACACCATCATTCTTATATATTAATTAAATATAGCGACTTTCGATGGTGAAATCGTATTCGTTAGTTTATCGCCGGTATAGTTGCGTCCCGAATCGAGATGTAAATATTTACAATTGAGCGTTGATCAGATGACATTTTCTATGGAGTGGTACGGTCGATTTGTTTGAGATTTCGGTGATGTTAGTAGAATGCTGCATTCCTCCAGTTGGCATAGCGCCTGAATACTAAATTATCAGGTTTACACACCCGAATAAGTCCATAATATGTCTTTAAGTCAAATGTTTCAAACAAATGAATTAAACCTTGCCCCACTCTACTCCATAAACATGCGTAATATGCCACGCCCCGACGGCGTGCTCTTGTTATCATTATATATACATTTAAGATGCACTCCACAATAAATTTAGTTCAATGCGCGTACGTCGAGAGGTTAAACAATCTAAATATTTAAAAGACTCATATGAGAAACAAAGATTAAAAATGAGATGCCTGATAACAGGCAAATTCTCATAAGATAAAAATATGACTTGAGATCTAATTAACCCTTTACCCAACAGAACGGCCCTGTGCCAATGCATTCTCTTATATATGCGAGTCCGACCATAGGTCGCCTCGCATATATAAGAGAATGCATTGGCTTAACACATTACAAATTATAAAATTGTTAAAGAATGTAAGAAAAAATGGTAAAAAGTGTTAAAAATAGATTTTTTTTTTAGGCCAATGCATTCTCTAATATATATGCGAGCCGACCTATGGTCGACTCGCATATATAAGAGAATGCGTTGGCACAGGGCATAACTGTAACCATCACAATGTGGTCAATGAGCCGGTTCCAATGATATCCATATTTGTATGGTTCTATTGAGACAGACCGAAGATATTTTAGGCCGTTGAAGCTTTATTTGGCCGGTTTTGGCCGGTTTGTTGTGTAAAGGGTTAACATAACAAATAAAATATCGTTCTACAAAAACTCGGATAAAAATGAGTATTGGTGTAGTTATAGACTGAAACATATTTAAACAAAGGTGAGTGTCCAATGCCTTCTGAAATTCACCAATGTCATTCAACTTGCACACATCTGTTAGAGAGTTCCAAATGTAATACTTGTCTTTTGAAAGCATTTGTGTCCATAACTCATATTGGTGAGATTTATTTGCTTCACATCAAGTTCTCGAACAGAAGAACGGGTAGGCATGCCCGTGGTTCTGACATAGCTTTTGAACATATTGCTAATACAACACGATACAACCACCATTTAAAGATTTGAATACAAACATCGCACATTTGATTATCTTGTGTCAAATTAGATTGGACAATTGGATTGTATAGTCTAAGAAAGGGTGTGACCTATTTCAGGAATGTGGCCAGAGATCCTTCGTTGGTTGATGGGAGGGGGATTTCGACCACCCCTTGATTGCCTTGAACAAATCCATTTTCTCAACTTGACTAAATTAATATCGATACATGTCGATATTTTGTACAACATGTATGCTATTTTTTTGTCGATTAATTCTCTGTTTGGAATCGACTGTGTGTTTTTCTCCAATAGTAATGTCTGTCGCACTCTAGCTTGTGCTCTGCATGAATAATTTTTATATCGTCTGCGTCGTTAATTTTCATGCAGTTTATCATACAGTCATGCTCTAATTAATCGACGTTTTAACCACAGCATAATTATGGGTAACTTTCAGGATTTAGTCGGAAATATGGCTTGTTGCCATTCATCGGAAAGCTCTCACCAAAGTTACCCATAATTCTGCTGTGGTTAAGAGGTCGATTAATTAGAGCATTACAGTAGCATCGTGTATCAAAAAAATATAGCTTTTACTCTAGCGATTAGCGTTGGGATTTAGCAAATAATATACATTGATCTCACTGGGCACGTATGACGGGAGCTGCACTGTTGCAGCATTGAAGATCGTGTGCCAGTGCATTCTCTTATACACACCAGTCTCCCATAGGGTGCGTCTCATATATACGAGAATGCACTGGCTTACAAGTTACAACTTACAAGGTCAAGGTAAATGTTGATAGGCCAATGTAGTCGCTTAAATATTTGAGGCTCTCATATATAAGAGTATGCATTGGCACAGGGTTTTCGCAAATTTTCGGAAGCTCCAGTCATGAAATGTTTAAACCGTTAGTCATCTGAGCTTCATAAGTAGTTAGTCTTTTATATCCCACACACGGATTTAGCCAGACAATAACAGGTTACTAGTGATTAATGCAGATTTGGTTTCAACTACATGTATGCTATTGATTTGGGGAGATTGACATTAGCTATGTGGATTAATGTCGAGAGTTTGTACAAAATGTGGGTGTTTTATCGACCAATTATGTGTTATCCTTTTGATGACTGCAGCTTCCTGGGTTGTTTTTTTGCGAAAACCCTGTGCCAATGCATACTCTTATATATGAGAGCCTCACATATTTAAGAGCCTCGCACATATAACAGAATGCATTGGCCTACCAATATTTACCTTGATCTTGTATGCCAGTACATTCTCTTATATATGCGATGCTCCCTGTGGGAGAGTCGCATATATAACAGAATGCACTGGCACGTGGTCTTTAATGCTGCACCAGCGCAGCTCCCATCATGAAAGGGTTAAAAATCGACTATATGTTTTCTCCAGTAGTATATTATGTCTCTCTAGTCGGTGATCTGCAAGAATACTTTGTTTATCGTCTCTGTTGTGAGTTTTTCACCTGATACAGACCAATGTTACTCTGTCGTAATGCAAGGGTATGTGGCATACCACGCCAGTCGTTGAGGCATGCCAATATCCCATAATATATACAATATAGAGAATTATCGAAATATGAAATACCACGAAAAAGCGAAATAGGAAAATACAGCACTATCCTCCCCCAAGCCCACCCACCCTATAGAAGAATTTGACTTATATTTCACCAGAGTTGATCTATTGTGGTGTTGTAATTTCTCATACAAATCGCCGTTATTTCGTAAATTTACATTCTTTAGAGTTATTACCCTTTGGCAATGTTAGGATTTTAGCTTTTCAAAGAGCCTGTGGCATGCCACATACCCTATAACACTGAGAACTTTTTTTAACTAATAGTTTTGTATTACTACAGAGTAACATTGGTCTGTATCAGGTGGAGTTTTTCAAGCTGTTTATCCTCAGGCTGGAACCGTGTATCATATCGATGTGTAAAATATATCTTTTTCAAGTAAATGTATCAGATAAATGTTATATTATATGCATATTTGTCCCATATACACATTTAAGTTATTGTATACTCACTGGTCAGTGAGTGGCTTGAGTTAACGTTCCCGTATCAACGTTATATGTTTTACACGAACACGTGTGCCACGCGTTGTGCGATCCACTTTCGGTCAATTAATTTCATCACATCTTGTACATGTACAAGGATTGAAATCACATTTTTAACTTAGATTTTAAGATAACTTGTTAAACCTGACCGATAATTTATTGAAATTGGCATACAGTACCCCTTTAGGTCATGTTTAATTTTCAGGTACAGTACAAGTTTGTACGGGTAGTCCCGATGAGTTTTGCACTAACAATTATCCGAACCTACAAGCGCCATTTTGCTACAAAGACTGTCCAGGCGGTTATACAGGAGTGGGACCAGTCTGCTGGGCACACTGTCCCGACAACACTATAGATATGGGCGCATGGTGCACCAAAGAGACAGACGTAAGGTTAGTATTCATTGTCAGAATCAATCTGTAAAAACATATATTCTTAGCTCAGTCAGCCGCGATGGACATTGGGTCCTCAGCCATATATCAAACTACACGTACGGTGAGTTGAGCCGCACAGACGATGGATATCGATTACTATAACCCTTTTTATACTGAATGGATTCTCCCATTCAGATATAAGAGTATACATTGGATTGATCTACATGTATATTATTCATTTGGGTGTATTGTATGTTGATAAAAAGCAGACGACAGATACATAACAGTGTAGAAGAAGTCCTATTTATTATGGGAAATGTTTAGATAATAAGTTCGTCTTTTATTGATTTATTATCTGAACATTTCATGTGTGATAATAAAACTCATCAATGGTGCTATATTATAGAAAGGGGCGTCGATAATTTAATAATGTAGGCAACTTCTTGTAAATCTCAAAACTAGGCAAATCGAGAACTATCAACATCAGTAGATGGAAAATTCCGGCCGTCCATTCTCCTCCAAATGCAAATAGTTTTCAAGTGAAACCCAGTAAATAGATGGCTGATATAAATAAGTTATCGTCGATACATGTTGTAACTTAAGAGTTATCGGCATGTGCTGAATACCAATCAATATAATGAGAGAATACTGTGCTGGCGCAGCATTAAATGCCCTGTGCCAGTGCATTCTCTTATAAATGCGAGTCCCCCATAGGTCGCCTCGCATATATGAGAGAATGCACTGTCTTACAAGATCATGGTAACTATTGTATGGCCATTGCATTATCTTATATATAAGAGAATGCATTGGCACAGGGTTTTTGACTACTTGTAAATCATCAGACCAGTCTGGGCAAATCGAGAACTATCAATCTCAGTAGATATAATATTCCGGCCCTCCATTCTCCTCCAAATGCAAAGAGTGTCCAATTCAATTGAATCCCAGTAAATAGATGGCTGATATGTACAGCATAATTATATAGCTATAGTGTTGTCGCTTTAACTGTTTATGTCCGTGAGTGGGATTTGAGCAGCTATTGTGCGAGGCTCTGCCGAGTCCAATAAATGCAAAATCCCTCCGATTTATTAGCATTCATGACGTGAAAAAAACGGATTTATTAGCATTCATGACGTGAAAAAACCGGAGTGCAGCTTAGAAAGAAATAGTTCGTTGTTTTTTTATAGTTATTCCAAGTTGGCCTTGTGCTAATGGTTTATAAATGTTTTAGAGTGAAAACACATATCCGTTTACGGATTTTGTATCAATTGCGATGAATTATGGACGATAAAAACGTCCCAAAATCACAATGACGTCATTGAGGTATGCTGACGTCCCTAATTACTTGTTCAATTTGCATATGCAAAAATCTACGTTGACCTAATAAAGCTACATATATAATATTGACTTAATAAACATCACGTTTATTTGGGAAAATAGAGGTAGTGATCGGTGGACAAAAATAATTTATCGTCGATACTTAAAGGCACGGGCGTCAAATCGGCATCAACAGAAGGAATATTACAATATATATAGTTTTGTTCATATGCCAAACATAATCAGCGCGTAAATAGTATATTGTCGGCAAGACGTATGATGGTTTACGTAAACAAGAGCCTGCTCGTGTTACAGAAGTTGTTCTTCTGTTCACATAACACACGCAGCGCAATTCTATTGGTTAATCACACACAAATGATATAAACGCTCTTTATTATTTCCATATAAGGAAAACAGTAACAAATAGCGCTCTTTATGTTTACCATATCCGGATCTAAACAAAAGCCAGGTAACGTTTTTTGAATTTGTTTACATAACAAAGTAAAAATAATTGACAATAACATACTGTTTATGCCATATTTCTGATTGGTATAAGAACAAGGTCTGTCTATATTTTACTATTCTATCGGTTTATGGCGGTTTTTGACGAAGGTGAATATTTTAACAGCATACCCACCGCCAACGCCGCCCGTATCATTAAGAGTTGTCGACATCTGCTGAATGCCAACGAACAACGAAATATACATACACGGTAGAGATTAAGTCGGTCTTATAAAACAAACATTTTGTATTACCTATACGTATTTTCACTTCTAGTTGGATATCCAATATGTTGCTTTCGTCGTCGCATTGCTTGGAGTTGTGGCCAATTTGTCAGCCATTTCATGGCCGCGATTATATTATGTTATGCTCGGATGTTCAGAGAGCTCGCGATTTAGTAGATGTATCTTAATGGCTGCGGACACACGTACCACAGTATCGGTGGCATAGTAGGTGTGACAAATTATAATGGTGGAATTTGGTGACAATAATTTTTGGTCGTCGTAATTAATATGCCAAATCTAGGCATGTCGCGCGTTGCATAATCGCACAATACGTCTTCCAAAGTTCGTTATAATCAGCCCTTTTTATTGTTTTGGACCTTCTATACATCGCTTCATTTATTCCATATTTAATTTCCTTCAACAGTTCCGATACAGCTTCATCGGACCACATGATACTGTTAGCGGAATTATGCGTAGAACTAAACGTCGCAAAAAAAAAACGGCAATTGGGAAATTGTTTTAATACGCATGAAATTAATATAAGTAGATACACATGCATTGAGATCATATCAATAAAACGTACTACGTGCATGATATTCGAGTGAATGAGGGATTGCCACAGTCAAACACAATTCTGGAGATCGATCGTGCAATTATATACAAATATATCGTAGAGAATACAATGTAGCGACACGCAATGAATAGAGATTAACCTTGGTGAAACGCAATGAGTTAATTGGTCCAGTCGACTCATTGTGCGGAAACTCATGGCTAGGTATGGCAATTTGTCAGCCATTTCAAATTTTTTTTATGGCGGGCAACATGGCTAGGTACATGTATGGCACAAAATTATGACGACCAATTGTCACCAACTCTACTATAATAAATTGTCACACCTACAATGGGATCGCTACTGTTGTACGTGTGTCCGCAGCCATGCATCAACCATGCGAATAATTTATTGTTAATGGATGCTTCCGTTTAGTTTGCATTCGTTGATATGACAAAATCTCCAATCGCTTGGGTGACCCTTATTTAACCCTTTCATGACGGGAGTTTCCTGAATTTTTCGAAAACCCTGTGCCAATTCATTCTCTTATATATTCGAGTCGACCGTAGGTCGCCTCGCATATATAAGATAATGCATTGGCCTAACAAAAATTATATTATTTTCTTATAATTGTTAAAGAATGATAAACAATTGTTAAAGAATGTAAGAAAAAAATGATAAAAAAAATGATAGATTTGTTGAAGAATAAAAGAAAAAAATGATAATTTTTTTTTAAAAGATGTAAGAAAAAATGATAAAAAATAATCAAATTGTTAAAGAACAAAGAACAAATTATGAAAATGATACAAATTGTTAAAGTATGTAAGCAAAAATGATAAAAAATAATGATAACAAATATATGAGAAAAAATGATAAAGGTTGTTATAAAATGTAAAAAACAATTATAAAAAGTGATAAAAATTGTTAAAGAATTTAAGAAGAAAATATAATAAAATTATAAAAAAAAAAAAAAATTGTCCGCAGCCAATCGTGCCGTCGCTTTATGCTTGGTCAATGTTCCTGTCAAAACATATTTTTCAAATTGGTCACTAAATGGGGGTGAGCACGAGGAGATGGGCGTTTCTTTTAACAAAACGTCAGTCAAACGATTCACCCACGAGGGTTAAGGTTATACACGACCGGCCCAACTTATATGGTGGAAACATGTGAGTCAACATAATTCGCAGGACACGAAGGACATCATACGGATCATGTGACTGTCTCCATCATTCAATAATAGAGTTATCTCAACCTGCACATCGGTATTCATGGTTTTCTTTGTTCTTTTTAACAGGGATACAAATCTGCCAAGGTATTGTGGGGACAATCGCGAAATCGTTGCTGGCCTATGTGTCAAGACTTGCGGTAGCGGATATAAGGATACTGGAGTGGCGTGTGTGGAGAAATGTCCCAATGGCTATCAGGATTTAGGGGTGACGTGCGTTCGACCATTCAAGATGAAGAGTCGAAATATGAAGGGATGTAATATTTTTAAAAAAGCAAGATGCGCCAAAGGATGTGGAAAGAAATGCGATAAAGGGTATGTTATGCTAAGTAATATGGTAGTCCTGATTAATGGACTGTAGGTTAGTATATAAATGATAACGAGCTCTTGAAACGTATCCAAAAATTTCGGCCCACGGCCCTCGTCGGTGGAATTTAATTCATAACAGTTACATTCCTGCTGCTGCTTCAACACATTTAAAATGTATGACGTTGATTCAACCAACATTTACATGTTGACGTCAAGCGAAATTCTAGATAACCACTTTTCTCCGCCAAAATCCCGATTGTCCTTACAGTTTGTTTAGCTTGCAATTGAATTTATTATTAACCCGTTACCCAACAAAGCGGCCAAAAACGCCCAAATAAAGCTTCAACAGCCTAAAATATCTTCGGTTTGTCTCAATAACACCATACATACACAGAACAACACGATGTGTAAATGGATTTGTCAATACGGCACGAGTGCTGTCGCGTCAGGATAGAACGAGAGACGCTTGCGCCTCGATTTCTATCCTTCCGCGACAGCACGAGTGCCGTATCGACAAACCCATTTACACATCGTGTCGTTCTGTGTTTATTACACGCTTCGCGTCCTAGAATCCGTGCATTAAAAATACAGGATTAGAAGGTTTATTTAGGCTCATACAGGGCGTGTTTGTCATGTGTGATGATTATTTTATTTAAATAGTTCCAGTTTCGTGGTTGAGGCGAACGTCGTGTACGTCATTTTACGTCAACGAGATGCGTATGGAACGTACGTTGCATACGGATTTGTGAATATGGAACGGCAATAACACTGTGCTTCTAGGAACAAGCGTGTAATACAAATATGGATATCATTGACCACATTGTGATGGTTACAGTTATGCCCTGTGCCAATGCATTCTCTTATATATGCGAGGCGACTATGGATATAAGAGAATGCATTGGCCTAAAAAAATCTTTTTTAACATTTCTTACCATTTTTTCTTACATTCTTTAACAATTTTATAATTGTTTCTTACATTGTTTAACATTTTTTATAATATTTTTGTACATTCTTTGACAATTTTATAATTTTTAATATGTTTTAAGCCAATGCATTCATATATATGCGAGGCGACCTATGGTCGACTCGCATATATAAGAGAATGCATTGGCACAGGGCCGTTCTGTTGGGTAAAGGGTTAAACCAAGCACATGTAAGAGTGCCTAATTTGAAAGGTTTTGGATTTAATGGCAAGGTAAACAAACTGTAACGATAATCGGGATTTTGGCAGGTAAACGTTTGTTGAATCAACGTCAATGTCGCTTGTGTTGAAGCAGCAACAAGAATGTAACTTATATGGTGAATTAAATTCCACTGACGAAGGCCTTGTTGGGCCGAAAGCTTTGGAGATGTTTCAAGGGTATGTTATTATTATTATTATTATTATTATTATATCTTTATTTCAGAGTCTGTTGGTCCATATATGAGTATTTTGTACATGTATATCAGTAATCATTAATCAATCACATAATATACAATAATTCGATCCAACAATGAAATATTTTGGAAAAGTATATTAAATCTGAATTGAAAAACATATAAATGATTGAATTGTTCGTGTCTTTCATTCTCTCGCGAAAACTGAACACACACTTTCTCCTCAACATCCCTAGCGACAGCATTCGATCATTGGCAAACATGCCACTCGCACTAGAGTAATGCCCAAAGTAATTGACCACTTAACCACAGCAGAATTATGGGTAACTTTTTAGGATTTAGTCGGAAATATGGCTTGTTGCCATTCATCGGAAAGCTCTCCGGGCTAAAAGTTAAAAATGACCCATAATTCTGCTGTGGTTAAGGGGTCAATTACTTTGGGCATTACTGTACATCTTCTTTCATAACCCATTAAGATCCATATGACTCGTTGAAACCATGTATTATTTTAATTTAACCTTTTCTATAATAAACGGATTTCCCCCACTCAGTTGTAAAAGCCTACATTGGAATGGTATATGTATCATCTGGATTGGAGGGGGGTGATAATAAATGAGCAGATTACAGTATGATAAAGATATAAGTGAAGAATAACTCATAATCGTTTGAGGGAAAGGTGTTGATGATAAGATCAACAAACGTTTTGAACTTATTATCTGACCAATTCCTACGGGAACTACTCTTCAATAACTTTACATATAAAGGGTTGAGATGGCGCTGAGGTGCGCAATTATTCCAACATCACATATATTTAAAGATGCATAACCCAAATTAATGCTCCAAAATAACCATTTCTTTGGCTTCGTGGGTAAACAATATTTGATTCGAGTCGATGAACCCACCCTTCAAAGCTCAGAGTGATCAGATATCGATTTTTGAAATTTGTTATTTCTCGAATTGTGGCCCTGAAAAAATCGTCAAACGGTCTCGGACAAAACTGCGGAGGAGGATGGATAACTCTAACATCAAGTGGTAATACGGCCAACTTTCGTTTTACTCAAGTCATAATACGTCCATATTTCGTTGAACAGCATGTTGATAAATAACACGTTTTGGGAAATTATATACCATAGTTGACAGTGGTTAGCATTATGTTGTTGTAATTGGTCGATTCTGATAACTACAGCATATTTTGAAGAAATGTGTTGTTGTAACTTGATGACATGGGTACCGTGTGGTAAGGGTTGAGTACCTTTAAGTTCCTCACATCAGTTAATTTTAAAGCCTTGAATCCATCGATGTGTATGTAAAGTAAACTAGATATATTTTCTGAACTATATGTACTGCGAGCTCCATGTAGTGTTCAGTCCCCTACGCAAAAACTTACCGCTGCCAGCACCTACACATAATGTGAAGAAATCGCACATTTATTTATGTGAAAATTGTGTAGGTTACAGTTCATAATGCATTATTCTGAGAAACTGATTCAATATTCATTTGAAAATTGTATAGATAGATCAAGTCAGAATGAAATGTAAGTGACAAAACACTTCAATAGAAAATGTTAGATTTAATCAAGAAAATACACGTGCTGGCAGCGGTCAGACATATCAACGCGAGGGGACTTAACTCTGTTTTGTAGCTTGTAGGTACTGTTGGATTTCAAAGGCAGATAATTCATACCTCAGATATATATAGGTGACATGTTCTGAACACACATGTACCAATAGTTCTAATATACCAAATTAACACTTTGGTGGGTGAGTACGTCATTTATGACGTCATATCCATGGGTGAATATATTTTGCAAATAAACTGAGAAACATTATAACATCGGAGTGGCTAAACAGCGGTATACCGCTATTTAGCACTGAGTGCTAAAGAACGGTATACCACTCTTTAGCGATGGGGGCTAAAGAGCGGTATACCGCTCTTTATAGCCGGACTCTAAAGATCGAGCAGTACGGATGATAATGTAAGACCGTTCTTTATAGCGCCAGGACCATGTATAGCTAAATAGCGGTATATACCGGTGTACACCACTCTCAAGTGTATGACAGGTACACCGTTATTTGGCGTTTGTCACTAAATAGCAGTATACCGTTCTTTAGTGCCAACAATGAAGAGCGGTATACCATTCTTTAGCACCAAACGCTAACGAGCGGGATACCGTTCTTTAGCGTGTCAGGCGTGTTAGTTTGGTACTAAAGAGCGGTATACACTATACCGCTCTTTAGCCACGGCCTTATAGTATTGGCCTATATATATCGTAAGAAATAAATCATACAAACACCTTTATTAAAAGCACACATTAATCTAAATAATAAAAATATTACCCATCCGCATGATATCTATGAACAGATATAATTTAGCCTATTTATGAGACGATTTTTAAAGCTATCCGTCAATGCTTTTATAACAGCCCTCAAATACAGGTATAGATGTGACAAATTTAATGCTCGTTGTAATATGAACATTGCAGAATTTGAGAAAAAATGGTTTCTGATAGAAAGCGCTATAAATAAAAATAAAGCATAGATTTCTTGATATATACTCATCAGACTCGCGCATTTTCCTTTAAGAATTGTGTTTCCGTTCTACCTCTTACTCTCTTCAATTATAGTAATTATAGTCACCCTTCAGTTGAATGTCGTGCTAAACCGAAACAAAAAATGAAAATAACATGTTTTAACGTGACTTAAAACTCCAACTCATTGCCCGATCGCCTGTTTAGAGCAACTGAATGCCCGTTGATGTAAGAAATAGTGCAAGCGTGAGCAAGTGAAGGAGTGTATGCCTGAATGTATGTATCAGATGAATATTATCTATCTATATTTTGTATCTAACATGTACAACCATTCATTTTGTATGTTAAATCATCTGACTGTTTCAATAAAAATTATTAGAAGAAAAAAAAAAAATTTAGCCTATTTATGAGACGATTTTTTAAAGTTATTTACGCAGTAACATGTTATTATCCTAGAACTGACGTAAACGACATTAATGTCGTCCACCCGTCAGCGGGTTAAAGGCCCACTTAATTTTCGAGTCACCCATTATTTTTTTTATAGTGCCTTGATACACGGTTTTAATAACAATTTATGCCATAAAATATGATTAAAATACTATAATTCATCACCATTTAGAATGTCTGTGTCTCAGAAGATGCCCATAGAGTAATAGAAAATAGCTGAAATCATAAAATCGTTTCTCCCGTTATGGCTCCCAGAATACAACATAATTCAAACTTGTGTTTATTTTCAATGACAAATATATAGAGTTATCCCCTTCCATTTAAAATAATATACTTTGTGCAAAAACTTGAGTACAGCACACACGTTGGTTTCTCAAGAAAAACAACATGTTCAGTTGTTCACAGTTTAATAGTTGCAATGTCGATAAATTCACATCGAATAAGTTGAACATACTATGTTTTGGAGCTTCCTCTTTCAAAAGGTATTACTATAGCATATATTTAATATAATGTGATCGGGGGATCGAAAATTGAGTGGGCCTTTAAATCAAACTGCAGTTAAAAATATGTATGAAACTCACAACGACTGAAAGCTAGTATTGTGATATATTTACATACTAAGTGTTGTCATCACTAAATCCAGCATTCTGATTGGTCGGCGCCCACGTAGCTAGTTGCAGTTATTTCTCGGTGAATGCGCAACGCCTTATAACACCAAGCTCATAACACCATCGATACGTCATTGGGTTTGGATAGACGAACGCGTAATGTTTTGGGCGCATTTGGACTCGCGCAGGATTGACTTAATACATCATCGGGTTTCAATATGAAGAGAAATTGTTCCTATTAACTTTTGCCAAGGGTGCTATTGGGTATTTTGGGCTGTTTTTGTCACGATACACTTTTCGATTTAAATACATTTACAAAAGTGGCTTTTTCGCTAAATGTATATAAATATAAGGATTAACTGTCAAGTGGACTATTTTTATGGAGATGTAACCGTGAGGTAAGTGGTCATAACTTGTATGTAAAACCCTTCGGTTTTTACACAAGTTATGTCCACTTACCTCACGGTTACACCTCCATAAAAACAGTCCACATGACAGTTAATCCTTATATATTCAACTCACGGGTTTATTGGTTGCAACATATTGCCTTTCTTGGAGAAAAATTATTTCCTTTTGAAAAGCAGGAGGTATCGTTTTGAAGTAAGTGTCCAAAGGACATAGCGTCAACTCATGAAGAAAAAGTGTATGGAAATAGTGTCTATCACTATCAAACAACTCTCACACAGTCCCACGGCGATGTGAATGCTGAAATTATCTTTTTATCCGAACTGCATATTAATTTTAGAAATCGGGTTACGACCTTTGTTTGACATCATGGAACACTTTAGAGCATTCATTGTTTGTCTATTCCGGTTATAACTAAATTTCGTTGGTTTCAATCTCTCAAGGAGTTTTTTTTATATTGGTATTGATTGAAGTTATCGACCTTGCAATGTAGTTTGGAGGTTAACCCTTTACCCAACAAACCGGCCAAAACCGGCCAAATAAAGCTTCAACAGCCTAAAATATCTTCGGTCTGTCTCAATAAAACCATACAAATATGGATATCATTGGAACCGGCTCATTGACCACATTGTGATGGTTATAGTTATACCCTGTGCCAATGCATTCTCTTATATATGCGAGTCGACCATAGGTCGCCTCGCATATATAAGAGAATGCATTGGCCTAAAAAAAATCTTTTTTTAACACTTTTTACCATTTTTTCTTACATTCTTTAACAATTTTATAATTTTTAATGTGTTAAGCCAATGCATTCTCTTATATATGCGAGGCGACCTATGGTCGACTCGCATATATAAGAGAATGCATTGGCACAGGGCCGTTCTGTTGGGTAAAGGGTTAAAGGAACCATGACCGTTAGCCTGCGATGGTGTAGCATTAAAGATCCTTCACATGCACATGTTGTTATATATGAGAGCCTCACATAGGGTGCCTCGCATATATAAGATAATGCACTGGCTTACAAGGTCAAGGTCAATATTGTTAGGCCACTATATTATATTATAGGCTCCATATGGGAGACTCGCATTTGTAAGATAATGCATTGGCAAAAGGTTTTTACCAGTTTTGAAATTAATTGGGTACGTATATGACATTTTGGAATAATAAAATATAAACTAGGTTAGCTAAATGATCCATTTGGTTTGCCTAACCGGGCTATAGTGTCCTTATGGGTCCCTTGTCGTAATTTAAAATACAATCAGCGGATAGATGTCGTAAAATCACGACTAGATGAACAGTCTGGCCTCAAAATATGGTGCTGGTCACTTGCAGAATGAGGGTGAATTTAGTGACGTTACCCCACACAGGGGGGGGGCGGAGCTAGCGTCATCAAATTAAAGGCACGGGCGGCGATCGTTGCAGAAATATTCATATTTGTTCAAATCGCCATCAACAGAAGGAATATTAAAATATATATAATTTTGTTCATATGCCAAACATAATCAGCGCGTAAATAGTATATTGTCGTCAAGACGTACGATGGTGTACGTAAAAAAGAACCCGCTCGTGTTACAGGAGTTGTGCTTCTGTTTACATAACACAGCACAATTCTATTGGTTAATCACACACAGATGATATACACGCTTTTTATTATTTCCATATCAGGAAAACAGTAACAAATAACGCTCTTTATGTTTACCATATCCGGATCTATACAAAAGCCAGGTAACGTAACGTTTTGTTTGTTTGTTTTTTGTTACATAACAAAGGAAAAATAATTGACAATAACACACTGTCTATGTCATATTTCTGATTGGTATAAGAACAAATCCTGTCTGTATATATCTTACTATTCTATCTGTTTATGGCGGTTTTTGACGGATGTGAATATTTTAACAGCATACCCACCGCCAACGACGCCCGTATCTTTAAAATAAAATCAGCGGATGTATGTCGCAAAGTCACGACTACATGAACAGTCAGGCCTCAAAATATGGTGCTGGTCATTTGTAGAATGAGGGTGAATTTAGTGACGTTACCCCACACCGGGGGGGGGGGGGGGGCTAGCGTCATCAAACTAACCCATGGGTAACTCATTTTGCATGGCGTCATCTGCTATGGGATACATAACCATAAATTTAAGTTCCAGATGGATAGGATAATTTATTTACAATACACACATGAATAATACAATGGCAGTAACACATAATAAGATAATGTTGTATATTGTTGGGGGTTAGTCTAGCCCTATCGGACTGTCTTCCTGTTACCCCCTAAAACAAGTATCACTCTAAATAATATAATAGATGGCTTGTATTTCATATCCACGCACACGTACATACTATAATCATATAGTTGAATACATCAGATTAAGCGGAATCATTTGTGAGTTTTTCTCATTATTAAGCAAACCATTTAAGGCACGAGCGGCGTTCGTTGCAGAAATATTCATATTTGTTCAAAATGCCATCAACAGAAGGCATATTAAAATATATATAGTTTTGTTCATATGCCAAACATAATTAGCGCGTACATAGTATATTTTCGTCAAGACGTACGATGGTGTACGTAAAAAAGAGCCTGCTCGTGTTACAGAAGTTGTGCTTCTGTTTAAATAACACAGCGCAATTCTATTGGTTAATCACACACAAATTATATAAACGCTCTTTATTATTTACATATCAGGAAAACAGTAACACATAACGCTCTTTATGTTTACCATATCCGGATCTAAACAAAAGCCAGGTTCTGTAACGTTTTTTGCTTTTGTTTACATAACAAAGGAAAACTAATTGACAATAACATACTGTTTATGCCATATTTCTGATTGGTATAGGAACAAGGTATGTCTATATTTTACTATTCTTTCTGTTTATGGCGGTTTTTGACGGAGGTTAATATTTTAACAGCATACCCACCGCCAACGCCGCCCGTATGTTTAATGTGTCGTACGAGTAATGTGGGGGGGCGGGGGTACCACATTAAATGATCGTTGATATTCTATCCCAACGAAAACGCCAACTCCATCAGCCTTAGACGTTTTTATATTCTAATAGTACATCAGAGGTGCATGGTGCCATGATTTTCTCCGAAACAGCTGTGATAATTCAACAACAACATGACCGCTTTCGCAAATTGAAGGGTACATCGTAAGCACTACGGTCATGACGGAACTAGGGCTGTGACCCCTAACATGGGACTATGTTTAATACCAGATATTGGACTACTCACTGCCAAAAATATTTTCTCACATACTGTTTATGCCATATTTCTGATTGGTATAAGAACAAAGCCTGTCTATATTTTACTATTCTTTCTGTTTGTGGCGGTTTTTGACGGAGGTGAATATTTTAACAGCATACCCACCGCCAACGCCGCCCGTATGATTAATATAGCTAATAATATATTTCTTCTTTAATAATTGTTAGTGTTCCTTAATAATATATTTTACAGAAGTGAAAGTTCCATATCGAGACAGCATGATTTAGGTGACTTTGTTGAGCCGATTTTGATTTGCATCGCTTACAATCATGAAATTTCCCGCGGGCAATGAGCTTTTGCGATTTTTTTGCGAAATCGGCTCTCAAAAATGATGCATCCCGAGCTGCGGCCATCCCAATTATGCAATATATTTTGCATGAACAAGTATAAAAATTAGAAATATATTGTTTGGTCAATGGTATAACGTTCAGAATATAAAAGAAAATATTCACACGATTTTACGATGGGTACGATCTCTTCGGCCTTAAACCAAAGTAGAGATTCATGATATGGTATGGAACCAATTGGTGTAAACAATATTTATTTTCAAAACATCAAACATTTTACACAAACACAATGCACATATAGATACATAGATTTAGAAAGAGGATTGGACAACAAGCAAGATGCTTTTTTAAAGTCCTCTCCTCGTGGAATAAATGTTACCTCGTGTGACGGAAATAGAGAGAGAGAGAGAGAGAGAGAGAGAGTGAGAGAGAGAAAGAGAGTGAGAGAGAGTGAGAGAGAGACAGTGAGAGTGAGGGAGAGAGAGAGAGCGAGAGAGAGAGAGAGAGAGAGAGAGAGAGAGAGAGAGAGAGAGAGAGAGAAAGAGGTTTGACGCACCATGCATTAGATACAAAACAACACAACAACATCCGTTGGAGCCAATTGTCAGGTCAGGCACATCCTGATTTAAATTATTATAGTTATATCTAACTATTATAGTTGAATTTGTATTACACAATTTCCGTGTTGTTGTTGTGTGGAAACTGTGTGAACAGCTAAATTGCACTAGTGACTACATTCCAGCAAATGAACAGTCTCCAGACAAAATTCGTTTTGCACCATTTTGCGCCGGCTTATTTTATTTAACCCTTTCAGTACCAGGGGCCGATCTAATCGGCCCTAATTTACGGTCTGTAAAATCGGCCCGAAAAAAATAAAAAAAAGTTTTTTTTATTTTTATGTTTTTTGGGTTGAAATTTGTTGTGGGTATGCTTAGGCATGCTATAGCGAATTTAAAAACAAACTAGATAAAACCTTGGGGGCATGTTATAACTCAAAACTATCACCAAGTATTCATAGTAATAATTTTGATGCCCATGAAAAACGTAAGATTCCCTGGCACCAAACCTACAAAATAAGTCTGTTAAAGAATATAAGAAAAAAATATTAAAATTGTAAAAAAATGTAAAAAATAATAACAAATGATGAAAAATTGTAAGGCCAATGCATTCTCTTATATATAGGGTATATGGGTTGATACACAAATCGGACCTGGCACCGAAAGGGTTAATAATGACACCAGTATTTCATTCTAAATGACATTAACACGATCATTCACTCGCTACGTCAAAACAAAATTTAGACCAAATAGCGTTTCTTGTCATTTGCAGAATGAGGTCCCCAGAGGGTAAATTAGTGATGCTATCCCGCACAGCGGGCTAGCATCACCAAATTTACCCTCTGGAGACCTCATTCTGCTTAGGCCTCATCTTCTGGGAAGTATCTATAGTATCAAATTAACATTGTTTTTAGTTAAATTTCCTTCTAGGAAGTTTCTATATCCCCTAATGTGTAGAAGATAAAATTCATAATTGAGGTGCCCAATGGGTGAACATCACCAACTTCAACTGGGGAACTTCAATCTGATCCTATGTCTGCCATAGCAGTCGAGTGTCTTAGCACTATGAGGTCCACAGAGGGTGAATTTAGTGACGCTAGCCCGCTATGCGGGATAGCGTCACTAAATTCACCCTCTGGGGACCTCATTCTGCAAATGACTGTTAGTTGACTTCCTTATCATAAAAAAAAAAAATTTATTATATTTAGTATGACACTGTTTTTTTAAAATATTTTTTGTGTTAAATATGATGTTGGGTTATTCCTCTTGTATCGAATTCACATAACGACGATATCCACGATATTTACTTATTATTGTTGAATATAGCCACAATAGTTGATTTCGGGATGTGCCTGACCTGATTCAACCATCCATGTTTGTAGCTGTTAATTGTAAGTTTGCCAACCTCTCTATTTTCTATGCCTTCAGATATGAAAACTTCGGTTGCGTGTGCAAACGAAAGGAGAAAACAATAACGAAGAATGTTCAAAGCAAAGGAGTACCAACGGCCATGCAATGTGCTGATGACGAAGAACAACAAGTCGGATTCTGCTATCCAAGTTGTATGAGCGGCTACACGGGCGTTTTGAACGTCTGCTGGGCCAAATGTTCTGGCGACACGACGGACACCGGCACCCAATGCCAGAAGATGTCGGAGGTACGGGCGGGGATACTCGCCACCTGCTTTAGCTTTCCAAAATGCGCAAATTTTGACGGGGGATGCGATCCTATCTACGGTGCATTCGAATCAGCCAAAGGTGTTGAGGGTAAACTAGCTTATGCCGTTTGCTATGCTATGTACGTTAATGTCAGACCGCACATCGAGCTGATGAAGACCTCCAGCAAATGCGCAGCACTCAAAGAGTGGAACGTCGTCTCGATATCTTACTCCATTGACGCTGCGGTTGGAATTGGGGGCGTCGCTGAATACGGGATTGCAATTGATACAACATCAAACAAGGGTATATGCTTTGTCGGCGCTTGTTATGGCGTTACGTCAGACGTAACAATCGGCGCATCTATCAACTTAGGGCTTTGGAAGTCCATGGACTCAATACCTGGAGAGAGCGAAGTCCTTGCGGCAGGCTACGACATCCCCTTGGTAGAAATTGGAGCGTCGGTATCAGCGGTCCTCGCTGACAATGGATTCATTGGCCTTGTTGGAGCTGTCGGTGTGGGTACGGGAGCCAACCCTTTATCAGTTTCAGGTTATCGTTGCACCACTCCACAAAATTTCGTAACGGAATTTACACAAGCAGCCTAATTGCAATCACAATGTACGATCACAGTATCGTAAAAAGTATATATGAAGTATCCATGCATGCAGATAAAAACAATCCACGATCCGATGTAACCCCGAGGTAATGTGTATCTTACCAGGCAAAACATGAAAGAAAAGAAAAATACTTGCTGCAACATAATTACAGTTGAAAACTTATACAGATTCTCATAATCGAGAATGCTCTTCATTGTCTACTCATGTGTGGAACGAAAGCGTGGACGCTATTTATCGGAGTTGATCAACACATAGTAACGCTTCCCCTGTTAATGTTCAATATCTGGTCAATAATACACCATATTAACAGGCTGATTGGTAAGATATAATTACTTAATGGTATTGAAAAAACGCCAATGAAAACCGTACAAATGAAAACCGTACCAAGGAAAATCGTACCAATGGTATAGTCTTATGCTGTCATATCGGCCCGTGGATCTTGTAAAATCATTTCGCCACTTTATATTGATCGTGGAATCATCATATTGAGATTAGTATTTATTGCACATTCATTGTATTATTTTTGCGAAATTACCGAAAGCAAAAAATATTGAGCAAAATCGAAAAAGAAAAAGAGCGTCTATTCCGCCATTAACAAATATTCATGACATGTGACCCAACATCAAAATCGACTCGCCAAAATAAACCGTTAATCTCAATGCCAATCTAACAACCGATGTTAGCTAATGATGATCCTATCAAACAATCACGCCATACCATGCAATATGCGACCATTTATGCACGCATATCAGCACAATACACACGCAATACTTCGCGCTTGCATTGTTTGATTTTAATCCGTGGGTAGATGCGTGAGTAGAATAAACAAGCTTGGTAGATCTCGCCGTTGGTGTACTGGAGTTGTTTCGGGCCCCGTATACATTTGATTTTTTAATATTCTATAACTAGTAAGAAGATATACTAGTTCTGCGGATTCATAGGATGCATGGCAAATATATAAGGCAGAATACATTTTCAGTTTCACCTGCATTATATATGCCTATGTGGAGATCAAATAAGGGTTGATCAAAATTGTGGAGGTTGAAACAAAGTATATCAAAATACCGGCAAATTGAGATTGATAAAATTTGTTTTTAGAACAGTATCGACAATATCGTGGGAAAAACTCCAAGGTGTATTTTTATATTTTCTAAGTCCCATCACATAAAGACAGAACAATACTCCTTGATCGAATGAGTGGTGGATGGGGTAAGGATAGAATTATGAGATTCGATTGCAGCGGTGAAATGCTAATATCCGCCATCGGGAGGCATGACGTAACAAGCTGATATTACGTAATATTTTTTATAATAATAGGATGCACTATACTTTTTTATTTTAGACTGAAAATTTCAGTACACACATAGTACTTTCTAGGTTTGATTCTTTGATTAAGCATTCGTTTCATTTTATATGTCTCTCTGAATCACTATTTGATGTTAAGAATAAACATGTAATAAAATAAACCAGATACAGTAAACATGTGCTGATATTTCATTACAAATTACATATATATAAAAAGCAGAGTTAATTCCCCTCGCTGCGTTGGACTGACCACTGACATACGTATACATAATGTCATTAAATCTAACATGTTTTATTAAAGATTTGTGTTGGTTAAAATTTATTCTCATTTGATCTGGCCAATTTCCAAATGAATATATATGGACAGTTTTGTTTCTCAGAATAATTAAGAAATAAATACACTGCGCATCGGCGTGTATATAGTAGAATTTGACCACAAAGAAACTGATTGTATGACGACGCGAAGCGGAGTCCTACAAACCAGTTTATGTGGTCAAATTATACTATACACGCCGATGCGCAGTGTATATATTTCTTTTGTAATTCGACTGTATGTTTTGGTCGAAATTATAGTGACATTATACAGTTATCGCATTGTTTCGAGGTTGACACGATGAATTGTCAACCGGAGGAAGGCAATATTCACCAAGGCCGTAGGCCGAGGTGAATATTGACTTCCAAGGGCTGACAATTCCTCGTGTCAACCAAGAAACAATTTGATAACTGTTTTCTTATATGAAACGCGCTTTGATTGGACAAGACGTTGTGATGTTAAACGTCGCTGGGAAAATCCTATCTATTTTCAGGTCTGACAATAAGTTATGTTAACCCCTGAAGTATCTGACGTCACTCAGAACTGTTATTAACCTCTTGTTTGATTAATGAGGTGAACATCGTTAAATATCTCGATACTTTCGTTACGTTTTAACATAGGAATTGGGAAAGAAACTTATGATCATATAATAAACGTATATATAGCCCAGTTTCTATCTTTTGAATTTTGCTGCATGTGCTAGTCCCAAATTCTCGGCAGTTTTTGTAAAAAATAAAAATAATGCATTCTGCTTTTTATGGGAATAAATCATCAACAAGCTACACTGTAAATAAAATAAAAAAAAAAAAAAAATATCTCCGGAGAATGAATCCGTTATCGGGCAACCAAAGAAGGCTTCTCATTACACAGTCATAACATTTAATGGCGATGTGCCTAGGTAAATTATATTAGTTTGCTAAAAATAGAACCCATCACTTACTTTAAAGATACGGGCGGCATTGGTGGGTGAGTATGCTGTTAAAATATTTACCTCCGTCAAAAACCGCCATAAACAGAAATAATAGTAAAAATATAGACATACGTTGTTCTTATACCAATCAGAAAATATGGCATAAACAGTATGTTATTGTCAAATGTTTTACTTTGTTATGTAAACAAAAGCAAAAAACGTTACAGAACCTGGCTTTTGCTTGGATCCGGATATGGTAAACATAAAGAGCGTTATTTGTTACTGTTTTCCTGATATGGAAATAATAAAGAGCGTTTATATCATTTGTGTGTGATTGACCAATATAATTGCGCTAGTGTTATTTAAACAGAAGCAAAACTTCTGTAACACGAGCAGGCTCTTTTTTACGTACACCCATCGTAGGTCATTACGAAAATATACTATTTACGCGCTAATTATGTTTGGCTATGAACAAAACTATATATATTTTAATATTCCTTCTGTTGATGGGATTTTGAACACATATGGATATTTCTGCAACGAACGCCTGTGCCTTTAAAACAAACAAAATCAATATACTATTGGAACAGGTTCATTTCAACTAGCAAAATATAATATATTACCAACTGTAACCTTTGGCCTTGAAATGTGCATGGAAATACTCGCCATTAAAAATTTTTTACTTTAATTTTACTCTCACATAAATGCTCAGTCTCATTGAACATAAGACGAAAATCCTATATCGGAATTACTGCTCTAGAACTCTCTATTAAAATTAGGTCCTGTGTTGAAGGGATTCCATCCATTTCATTGGAGAGTGACGCAGACTGCGCGCGTTTTCATTGGTTTATGGCATAGGCAGATCACGTCAGAGATCAGATGTCAATGACGTGTTGACAATCTCCCCACGCATTATCAAACTCAGCTATTGTTGGAAAACTGAATACAGTAGATATATCCATAATAAATTTTACTCAATGCAATATAGGAGACATCACCTTCGAGTTTTTGTTATCAGTCAGCGATATTCTATGAATAATTATTCTTTCGCATCTAGTTGTATTTATAACTATTTCTAAATACTACGATTCTCACAAACGTTTACTACGCCAGGGAATGTACTCCATATTTAGAAACGGTTTATTACTCCATGCTGGGAATGCCGCGTCGTCGTAGAAATGAAATATTGATGAACAATTAGTCAGGAGCCACCAACACCCCTAGACAATTCGACAGGAGCCACCAATCCCTAGTCCCCAGACAATTAGTCAGGAGCAACCAGCACACTAGTCCCTAGACAATTAGTCAGGAGCCACCAATCCCTAGTCCATAGACAATTAGTCAGGAGCCACCAATCCCTAGTCCATAGACAATTAGTCAGGAGCCACCAATCCCTAGTCCATAGACAATTAGTCAGGAGCCACCAACCCCTAGTCCATAGACACTTAGTCAGGAGCAACCAGCACCATATTCCTTAGACAATTAGTCAGGAGCCGCCAGCATCATAGTCCTTAGACAATTAGTCAGGAGCCACCAACATCATAGTCCTTAGACAATTAGTCAGGAGCCACCAACACTCTAGTACCTAGGCAATTAGTCAGGAGCCACCAACCCCTAGTCCATAGACAATTAGTCAGGAGCCACCAACCCCTAGTCCATAGACACTTAGTCAGGAGCAACCAATCCCTAGTCCATAGACAATTAGTCAGGAGCCACCAATCCCTAGTCCATAGACAATTAGTCAGGAGCCACCAACCCCTAGTCCATAGACACTTAGTCAGGAGCAACCAGCACCATATTCCTTAGACAATTAGTCAGGAGCCGCCAGCATCATAGTCCTTAGACAATTAGTCAGGAGCCACCAACACCATAGTCCTTAGACAATTAGTCAGGAGCCGCCAGCATCCTAGACAATTAGTCAGGAGGCACCAACACTCTAGTCCCTAGACAATTAATCAGGAGCCACCAACACCCTAGTCCCTAGACAATTGGTCAGGAGCCACCAACAGCCTAGTCCCTAGACAATTAGTCAGGAGCCACCAACACCCTAGCGAATTCGACATGACACAGCAACATCATAGCTATTCAGCAGGACCAGATGACCAGGATTGATAATGACAATGATTACATCTGAGACTTGATTCAGCTGCCACTTCCGTCCAACTGCGGATATGTTGCCAGTTCGATTCCTCAGAAGAAAACATTCGCGGACGGCAACATGATAAGCCGTCGAACGACACGCTGACTGACGAGTGCTTAGTTTGTCGCATCGACGTATATTTGCAACATTTTGCTGTATGATATAAATAGATAGAACAGCATGAGTGTCTGGATTTTGACGAAATTATGGCACGAGATTTGTTGGTGGAGCGATACCTCGAGTGCGGGACGCAGTCCCGCACGAGAGGTATCGCGTTCCGCCAACAAATCGAGTGCGATAATTCGTCAAAAACCAGACACTCATGCGGTTCTATTTGTATTACATATTACCGTATCATAGTAAGTTGACTCACAATCGTACATCTCCGGTACTGAAAATGTGAATTTAATTGAGTTTTAACGGCATTTTAGGGTTAACGCAACAATCAGACAGGGATCCCGTCTATCCGCGAGTGACCTTGACCCATCTTTAATGATGCGTTTGAAATTAAATTCTGTGCCTCGACACACATATTCTTGAAATGAAACTACTTGATTGAATCATCTCATCGATTGATCGCTTATTGTTTCTTTATTGTCGTGATTGAAAAAGTAAAAATAGTAACGGCGAGAATCAGTCTAACAACACTGAATGAAATAGTTCCGTTGACAGATTGCACTAGTGCGATCATGAGAATTATCACACGTCTGGAAACTCGTGCGATGATGCGAATTACATTGATAGATATGTAATAATTCCCATTTCTCTGAGTCCGTATTCCGTTTCTCCGAGAGCGTCGCTGTGTGTTCCAACTTGATGGAAGAAAACGTATCCAAGAACTGTACCAAATTCTGGCCGTATTCGACTGCGTATATACTTTAAAGATACGGTAAGAGTTGGTGGTCGTTATTGCTGTTAAAATATTCACGTCCGTTAAAACCGACATGAAGATACAGAATATAATATTATCGAACAGTTTTGTTCTTATACCAATTATAAATATCGCGTAATTGCATGTTATTGTCATGTTTGTACTCTTATGTAAACAAACGCCATGTTATGTAAACAGATAATACATAAAGGGTATGCGATAAGCAAATCTCTCAACACCGGTAGACCCCACTCGGTGAACTTTGGCTAGAAATGCCCCCAAGTTGTTTACAGCATACCGATATAGCGCTCGCTAATCTCCGCCTTTTAAGATTTCGGTGTTGAATATGTTATAGTGAGTCACTCTTCTAAAATCGTCTCCGAGTTTTCGACAACGTGCTCAATGGATTAGCGGTCATCGATATTGACTGAGAAAAACTGCACCGGTGTAGTCCTTGAAATATTCTCAAGATGCTACCGATGCAGAGCTCATTGGAATAAAAGAAGACAACGATAAAATCCCAACACTCGTTCTTGATCTGCCGTTGATGTTATTCCCAACAACCATTTCCCTCCACGCGGGTATACTCGGGTACGATTTTATGTATATATAGCGATGCGAGCATTAGGCACGGAGAGGTTCAAGTTAAATGTGCTCCAACTGCCACATCGCTATACCCTTCAATAAAACACATAAAATACATTAACTTCGTATAATTATCTAGCATTTTCAGTTAGGATATTACCCCAGGCAGCACCATATGTTAGCCCAATATTCTGCATATCACCGCTCACTTAGAACACACACCCAGTTATTCGATCTACCACTTTTGGTGATATAAGGGTGTGTTTACATTGTTGTAGCGTTCGCTATCAGTAATCATGTTGTGATCACAACAATTTGTGACACGTGACTTCCCACATATATGTATACAGAACTACAGCAATGTAAACAACCCTAAGTCAACGATGTGGTCTCATCGGTTCGTGTTACTGTGTATTTCATTGAGATATTAAACGCATGACCCAATACGGCAGTTGACCAATCACTGAACAGGAATTAGTGTAACACACGTGGGCTATGTAAATATTACGAAATACCACACAGTATCATCAGATTCATCATGGTATTAAATCTGGAACATGTGACACATGCCTGTATTTCACTACATACTGTGAACCGTAGTTATAGTTTACGCCCACATTGAATATTACACGATGAACACAGGGGGGGGGGGGGGTCGGAATTTGTTTTCAGGCACGTATGGCATTTTTTCCCTTTCGATCATTTTTTGTACCCACCCACCCCCACCGCCAAATTTTTTTCCGTTTTTGGCAGTTTTTTCCGACCATTTTTTGACACCCACCCCCCCCTTTTAACACTAAAACAGAGATTTGCGGGGGGAAATTCACTGTAAACAGCTGTATATGAATTTCTGTGCATACTATTTATCATGGATGTTAACATGGACATGTAAATAGGAATGAGTCATTTTGAGGTCATTCGGCCAAAAAAACATGGCTGCCAGCGGCCATCTTGGATTTCAAAATTTGCAACAAAATACAACACGATAACTGCATGCAGTCAGTTTACCAGTTAGAATTACATTATTTCTCTCATTCAAAGTGGTTTTGAAGCCCAACTCATTGCCAAAACACTAAAAAACAAGCAGGAATTATTTTTTTTAGTTGCGGAAAAAAAATCCAACCAACCACCCATCCACCCACCAGGCCGAGGTGAATATTAACTTCCAAGGGTTGATAAATCCTCATGTCAAACTCGAAACAATGCAATAAGTGTTTTATTATATGATCTACCAATGTTATCAAGCCCCAGTAGGTCTGAACCACCGTACTGACCCATGTAAATAGATGGATCCACCAAATGCACAACAAAGTAGATACTTTATCATTGGAAAAACCCAGGGATTTATAATTCCTATTAATAACGCATGACGTCGCGTGACTTTAATTGTTATTAACCCTTCTTGCCTATTTATAGCACAATCCAGTAGATGTCGTGATTTATCAACTTCTTTTCCGTATGATTTAGTACAGGACTTTTCACTGTGTAGGAACTGTTACATCGGAAATCGTTCTATCGCCGGTTTGTGATGGTTCTTGACTGATTTGTGACGGTTCTTGCTGATCGAAATTATACATTTTCAAGACTGTTTGACAGTTAAAACGCAAGTGTGAGGCATCTAGATGATAATTCAATTAGTTATTTTCTATCCCATCACAATCTGTGGCACCAATGAGCGTGTTAAGAACGAAACTTTCATTGTGCGAGTCATAACAACGACAAAATCCACGAATTTTTATAATTGTTTGGGTTCTCTCCTGATCGAGTCGGTTCTCTCCCCATTTAATCGTTCTATACGGGTAAAACTATGGCTAATATTTGCCATGGTACATGGTTCAAACTGCCAATTTTGTGAAAGTATACAAAGATAAACACAACAAACTATGCATTAAGTTTAAATTTGCACAACTTGTCATTAATTTCGATGAATTACACTGCCTGTATATGCTTATTCAATAACCTATGTTACGCCTATCAAAATTCACAAAGTCGACAGCTAGTTTGAAAAATAAAGCGTTTTGCAGCCCAAAAATTTCCAGAGTCAATAGCCGGTTAACAATAGTGAAATGTCATAGCGCTGGACTTCGGAAAGCATGACCGTAGACGGGATATATATAGAGTTATCTGTCTTGTATTTTATCTATTATATATGTTTTGGAACTTCTGTCTGTATGTATGTATCTGTGTTATAGACTCGAAAAACTGCCCGACCGATCCGACTCAAATTTGGTGTGTATGCCTACTTTGATCCGAGGAACAATATGGGCGGGTCTAATTTCACGTGAGATCGTGTCCTTGACCTTGACCTCGCTCAAATACGCTCATATAGGCATGTTTCTGGACCTTGACCGATCCCACTCAAATTTAGTAGCTGTGTATAGTTGATCACGGGAACAATATGGGCGGATCCAATTTCACTTGCGACCATGTCCTTGACATTGACCTCGCTCATATATTCGCTCATATAGGCATGTTTCTGGACCTCGACAGATCCGATTCAAATTTGGTATAATGTAGGCCTACTTTGATCCCGGGAACAATATGGGTGGGTCCAATTTCACGTGCGACCGTGTCCTTGACCGTGACCACATTCGCTCATATAGGCATGTTTCCGGGCGATCGAACAATAGTTTGTCCAGGCGGATAGACGTATTTTACTCAACAGAAAGCCAAAAATAAGACGTTAAAAGTTCGTTGACACACATACAATGTTCTGATTACGCAGTTTATGAAGTTTATGTCGGGCATCCGCTTGCTGGATGCTGATTAATTAGGTTAAGTTCTATAATTCTAGAATATGCAGCTTTTAAACTATATACAAGCACGATAACCTTTCACTCAATCATATTTTAGATTGACTAGGGATCTCTGATTTTTTAATAGAAGATATAAAAAAGCAAAGAATCCTACAGTTACAAATATTATTATATGGATGTTAAACCTTTGGTTACTAAATGCGTTGTAATGAGAATTGACTTGAATCCTATTGATTAATTTGTAGGAATGCTTAGCTATTAAGTTCAACAAGCAGTAACATATAAAAAAGAGAAAATAATAATGCAGTTACAAATATTATTATATGGATGTTTTATTCCTTTGGTGACTAAATGTGCTGTAATGAGTAGCGACTTGAATTCTATTCTATTCTGCTCAGCTATTAAATTCAACATGCAGTAACATATTGTTTGAATTATTAGCTAAATGTTCATACAAATGAATCATTAGAAATCAGTGTTATGGGTGTCTGAACCTGGCTATTATAAGACACATTGATATTCCTCGCTGATAACGTGTCAAGTGAGCAGGGACGTGGGCTGGAGGGTCTCCAATGTTAGGGCGTCCACTTTGGAATTTCCAACCGCACCATCCCCTTGTAACAGACCAAACTCATGCACAAGGCCTGGGATTTGGTTTCCCCCAGGCCCCAACTGCATGACACATTATAGCTCTAGATTGTACGCCATTTTGAAGTGAATTGATCAGTAGCCTTTGATTGGCCACCATGCAAACCAGGGGAGAAACTCAGGATACATGGGCCCAGTGAGAAAATGTGGATGTCTGAAGAGAGAGAGAGAGAGAGAGATATATATATAGAGAGAGAGAGAGAGAGAGAGAGGGGGAGAGAGAGAGAGAGAGAGAAAATGGAATTAGATTCTTTGTCCGTTAAAACCAGTTTCTTGCCAATTGTGGGAGGGAGGGTAAATGTGATATAGAAAACTAGATCACACATGCTCCCTACTTCCTGTCCACCCATCATGAGTTTTGGATCAACTCTGAAGAAAAGGTGTCCATTTGTATATGCCAAATATGGTTGATTACATGTTTAAAGTGTAGGAAAGTATGCAAATGGTGGTCTAAAAACGACACATTCCTCACTATTAAATTGTTGTCAAATCAACATAAGAGAACAATTTCAACATATTGTTGGTGTTAAATTTCAAACCAATCTATTGTAAGATACGAATTTGTAACTCTTGAACATTTTGACCAAAGTTGGGGATAGACACCAATTAAGCACCCTCCCCAAATCCCCCCGCCACCACAATCACGTCATAACCTATCAATGATTCAGTTGAATGTGATTTCATAAGTTATATTCATGTCTGGGCGACAAACATGTGTAAATGTCCCTCAGGCGAACTTCAGAGGTGGAAATGTGATGGCGCTGGCATTGAAATATTGTCACACCTGGATCTTTCAATAATGCCCAGATTAAGTAAATGAATATAACATCTCATATTCTCCTGAGAGTAGATTTATATTACCATTGGTCATTTATATAGGCGGGCAAGATTATGATACTATACTCATCGGGACTTTCAATATTTTATTTCTGCCTATTAATGTAACTTAATCTCCCGTATTAGGTATTTATTGTGTTATTTCTTAATATACCTGTTCTGTTATGCAAAATACATAAGCTACAGTGATTATCTGGTTTAAAATATCAGATACACAAGACGATTTTCGGACCAAAAGTGCATAAATCGTTCTAATAAATCTCATGGACAGAACCGTCACAGTCATGATCGGTTTGGAATAGAACCGTAACACGCACCCGTGTTGATTACGGTCACAGCTCCCAATTATCAACCCCTATCGAGATACTTTCTCGGCTATTTTACAAAAGAATAACACGGGTACACTTTATAGTCAGTGTTTGTCTTCAGAATACGTTTCATATTTTATACACCACGAAAAACAAAGAAATTGCGTCCACGTGGCTTGATTTTCAGTGATAACATGTTGAAATTTACGCGTTAATTCGCTAATACCGAGTTAATTGTGGTCTAGAGTTCATGTTTCGATAACACGGCACTTCTGCAGCCTCTGTTCATTCAGGAAAGTTTAATATATTCAAGATATCTATAATTATGCGCGATTTTGTCACAAAAATGATTATTTTCAATCATCAGGAACCGTAACAAATCAGGCAAGAACCATCACAATACCGGCGATAGAACGACTTCACAGTGGGACTTTTAGAAGAAAGTTAATGATCATATAATAACACTTGTTATTGGAAGAGGTAGAACATCTTTAAAAACAGATTGCAGTTGTTCTAACTTTCAGTATTAATAACTCTCCAACAACGAAATTTGGTATATCGAATCTATTGTTATGCAAACATTACATGTGACAGTGGCATACTGATCAATGTCAAATTTGTCCAATGAGATACATAAGTGTAATAAAAACTTGACAATTAACGTTTGAGAAAGACAAAGCATTGACAAATATTCTGAAACTATTATGTAGTATGTAGATTAAACTATTTGAACTTAGTCTGTTATTACCGATCTTTGTTGATAAATCACTGTAACGGTTTTGTTTACGTAACAATGGTTTCATCATGCAAACATTTCGTTATCGGAGAACCTTCAGATTTGACATAAGAACAACATTTATCTACACCCCATGTACTTCTTGGTGGTTATGTTTATACATGTGTTATAATGTGTGCACAATTACCCACTGCATGGACAGAAGGCCTTGTGCCACTTTAACCTACCTTTCAGGACGGGAGCTGGCCGGAGAAAGTATTTCGGGGGGGGGGGGGGGGTAATCTCGGGATGCTCGAAAGGGCCGATACCCGCTCCTTTACCCCTCATTTTAGCTTTTATTAATACACAAGAAACAAGAAGCATTGTTGGATAGACTTCAATTTGTTTTGTCGTATGGATCCAGACGAGGGAGAAATTAAAGATCCTGTGCCCGTTCATCTTCTTATATGCGCGAGTCTCCCGTAGGGAGCCTCGAATGTATACACGAATGCACTAGCTGACAAGGTCAAGGTAAATATGGTTAGGCCAATTAATGCATTCTCTTATATACGTGCGATGCTCGATATGAGAGATTCACATATATAACAGAACACATTGGCACAGGGTTTTCGCAAAAAATCAGGAAGCACCAGTCGTTAAAGGGTTAAGGTATTTGTGATCATTTGATGTGAAATAGGGATGCTCACTTCATATACGCTTGTCTCAACACTGCCATAACGTATATGGGATGTACGGAAAGCTTACATTTTTATTTAAAATGATGTGGAACATTCCACTGAGGTGTTCAGAAAAGAATATCAAATACCAATGCCAAATCTAGTTATATTAATAAAATTGATACCCAATTAGTCAGAAACAGACTCATTGGCTGCGGACACACGTATCACAATAGCGATGGCACAGTAGGTGTGACATTTATTATGGTGGAGTTTGGTGATACTTGGTGCTCATAATTAATATGCCACAGCCGTCGACTGGACCAATTAACCCATTGCGTTCCACCAAGTTTAATCTCTACTCATTACGTTTTGCTAAATTGTATTCGCTACGATATGTATAATTGCCTGTTGACAGAAATGGGTTATTCATTAAGTTATCAAGTGGACAATGCGCGTTGAGTAAAGATCAACAGCGACAATACATTCAGGTAGATACATTATTGAGAGATCGACCGTCGCTGGTATAGCTTGGTAGACTCATTGTGCGAATTTGCAGAGGGCGACATGGCTTGCTATATCATATTAATTATGACGAACAATTGTCACCAAACTCCACCATGATAAATTGTCACACCTACTATGCCATCGCTACTGTGATACGTGTGTCTGCAGCCATTGTTATGAACACATTACATTCAGTGACTGTTATTAGCGGAGTCATTGCCTTAGGGTACGTTCATACGTTGGCAATATTGCACTGCAAACTGCAAAAATGCCAGCTGCAAAATTGCCAAAACGGATTAATTTCTGCCCGCTGTCAACAAATCAGCGTTAGTAGTGATCAATGAACGACAGCCGTTTTGCGTGATTGATGAGCTGTTTGCAATATATCAGAACACGTTGCGTGTTGGTATTCTTAGGCCAGTCAAAATAATGTCACTTGACATGTTGGAATGTGATATCCCCACGGCCAGCTCTCTCGGTGGGATGCTGCTCATATATGAGTACAATAAACGTCACCTAGACAGGAGATGGTGCGGCCGCACTTGGCTCAACGAAGATAACCGACGAATTCAAATCTTCTCGGATATCATCCCAAACTCCAAACTTGTCATTCCAATAATTTTAGTCACATACTCGTTGGTCTTCATGTTAAGCAAAACAATAAGTTAAGAAAAACGGGGGGAGGGGACGTGGTGCTGATGTTAAACAAAACAAAGAAATCAAATAAATAGTAATACAAGTTAATCAAAAGCACACAATATATTGTTATTCAAATGGCATGAATAATAATATTGGCCCATATATGCTTTATCAATGCCAAAGACTAACATCCCATTATCCCTACTGTTGGACCCCACCCCACCACCACGACGGCACAACCAGTCACCTTTAAACCACTACAATTACATCGATATCGCAGTCTTGGTAGATGGTGTTGGCACGTATTCGAACCCCAGCTTGATCTGAATTGAGTGATATCTCAATGTGCCATTCTGATCGATACATGACCATTTTGATAACAATTGAGAATTTGTACACTGAAGTAAGCACATTTGAAGCAATGCAGGGATACTCATAGTGAGTCCTGCCACCACTTCCCCAATAGCTCCCACATTTATGACTCGGGAAGCATCACTTTTGGTACTATGTGTATCACGCCATATCCTCATATAACGGAGATCCACATGTATAATGATGTGTGCATGAGAATCACAGAGAACACACCCCGATCCCATTCGATCGTATCAAGGGCGGTACAGACACAATCAATTATTGTTAGTGGCCTTGTGTTGTGGCCACCGGCAGAGAGGTATACACCCGTTATCATATAACACCGTTGATTGTTGACGACCAGCCACGACACAGCACGAGCTCGTCGGTAGCTGGCTAAAATGCCAGCTAATAAAACAAAACAAAACAACCTTTGCAGCTGGCATTATTTTTGCAGTTTGCAGTGCAATATTGCCATCGTATGAACGTACCCTTATGTGTATCAACCAACAATTCGTCACGAATAAAGTAGTAAATATTTAGATTTGCGCTTGCTAGTAGTGAATGGTCCATGTATTGAGGGACCGAATATTATAACAATAAATAATAGCTCAATGTCCATAGCTTTCGGGCCATGCCCTTCTACGGTGGAATCATAGTATATGAAAATTACATTTTGCAGCAGCAGACACTATAACGGACTTCATCATTATTCTGTCGATCATTGTCAGTGACTGCTGCTGAAAAATGTAATTATTATATACTATGATTCCACTGAAGAAGGGCGTGGTCCGAAAGCTATGGACATAGAGCTATTATTTATTAATTGTTTTGTGCTTAGTTTGAACGTTGTGTTTTCTGCAAATGGTACAGTCGATGTGGGGTTGGAATATTCGACAATCTTAGATGATTGCTACATACAGTAGAGATAGTGTTTTGGGTATTAACTTATCGGTTTTGCTCACTGACGTAAGTCCACATTATGTCTTTAAAGGCATTGGCGGCGTTCGTTGCAGACATATTCATATTTGTTCAAATTGCCACCAACAGAAGGAATAGTAAAATATATATAGTTTTATTCATATGCCAAACATAATCATCGCGTAAAATAGTATATTGTCGTCAAGACGTACGATAATGTACGTAAACAAGAGCCTGCTCGCGTTACAGAAGTTGTGCTTCTGTTTACATAGCACAGCGCAATTCTATTGGTTAATCACACACAAATTATATAAACGCTCTTTATTATTTCCATATCAGGAAAACAGTAACAAATAACGCTCTTTATGTTTACCATATCTGGATCTAAACAAAAACCAGGAAACGTAACGTTTTTTGCTTTTGTTTGCATAACACAGAAAAAATAATTGACAATAACATACTGTTTGTGCCATATTTCTGATTGGTGTAAGAACAAATCCTGTCTATATTTTACTATTATTTCTGTTTATGGCGGTTTTTGACGGAGGTGAATATTTTAACAGCATACCCATCAGCAACGCCGCCCGTATCTTTAAGACACTAGTTGGTTACAATTCATTTTGCATTATTCTGAGAAACCAAACTGCTCCATATATTCGTTAATAACTTGGCCAGATCAGAATGAATTGTAACCAACACAAGTCTACACTTAATCTTTGAGTGTTAATGACATTATGAATACGTGATGGCAGTGGTCAGTTCAGCGAAGCGAGGGGACTGAACACTGCTTTACAGTTTGTAATGGTACGAACATCAACACAGTTTCCCCGTATCTGGATTATTTTTAAATATATTCCTAACATCAAATAGTGACAGTCAGAGAGGCATTTAAAATGACACACATATGTTTCCCAAAATCAAAGTATCAAACCTGGAATGTTACATGGAGTACTGAAATATCTACCAAAATACCCCCAAAAATGTACAGGGAATCCTATTAACATAAACCATATGACGTAATGTCAGTTGATCATATTATGCTACAGATGGCTGGTAATCGCATTTCACCACGACTGCAGTTGACTCTCGTTAAAGACAATTGCATCATTACGCCATCAACTACCCATTTCATCAATAACTATTGGTTAAAGGCCCATTTAATTTTCGAGTCACCAATTATTTTTTTTAAGTGACTTGATATACGGTTTTAATAACAATCTATGCCACAAAATCTGATTAAAATACTATAATTCATCACTATTTGAAACATCTGTGTCTCAGAAGATGCTCACAGAGAAATAGAAAACTGCTGAAGACTCCCCCCCTCTGGCATCCAGAATGCAACAGAATTCAAACGTTTTCAATGCAAGGGTAAGAACTCTATCTTTAATATATAGAGTTATTCCCCCCTGCATGGAAATAATACTGATTTTTACTTCAATCTTGATGACAACGTCACAAAACGCGTTGGCAACTCAACAAAAACAGTTTATAACACCGGATAAGTTGATAATACAATGTTTTTGGAGCTTCCTCTTTCAAATGGTATATAATATGGCATATATTTTATATAATGTAATCTGGGGGTTCGGTGGTATATAATATGGCATACATTTTATATAATGTAATCTGGGGGTTCGATGGTATATAATATGGCATATATTTTATATAATGTAATCTGGGGGTTCGATGGTATATCATATGGCATATATTTTATATAATGTGATCTGGGGGTTCGATGGTATATAATATGGCATATATTTTATATAATGTAATCTGGGGGTTCGATGGTATATCATATGGCATATATTTTATATAATGTGATCTGGGGGTTCGATGGTATATCATATGGCATATATTTTATATAATGTGATCTGGGGGTTCGATTGTATATCATATGGCATATATTTTATATAATGTGATCTGGGGGTTCGATTGTATATCATATGGCATATATTTTATATAATGTGATCTGGGGGTTCGAAAATTAAGTGGGCCTTTAATATCTTCGTTGTGTTCTATTTATATACATGTATATACGCAGTGTGTTTGTAATGTGACTTAGAAAATATCAAAATAGACCTGGAACGATATTGTTGATTCTTTTCTAAAAATGACTAATTTTAGCAATTTTAATTTACCGTAGTTCTGATATACAGTATAATGCCCTAATTAATCGACTCCATGACCACAGCAGAATTATGGGTAACTTTTCAGGATGTAGTCGGAAATATGGCTTGTTGCCATTCATCGGAAAGCTCTCGGTGAGAGCTTTCCGATGAATGGCATAAATCCTGAAAAGTTACCCATAATTCTGCTGTGGTTATGGAGTCGATTAATTAGGGCATTACTGTAGTTCGTCTCCAGCTGCACCCCCCCCCCATCTGAACACTATTGACAAACCCTCAGTTAGATCTGGACATAGGCATATATAATGCGGGCGAAACTAAAACATGTTCTAATTAAAATCGTATAATATCTTTTAGTTGGAAAATTGAAAATTAAATGTATATGGGGCCCGTAATAATTCAAAAACACCACAGGGGCATGTCTTTAAAACGAATCAACTTTACATTAAACATTATAACAGCTTAGAAAGAGCGCGCCATTTTAAAAAGTGCATCGATAAACAATACATACTTAACTATGTATTGTATATCGAAGCACGTTTTAAAGTGGCGCACTAGTTTTAAACTGTTATATTTTTAAATTTGATTTTACTCGTTTTAACGACACGCCCTTGTGAATAACACTAGACTTTTTACTGCTTCGTGCTTCGTTTGTTCATCGTATATATGTAGTTTGAAGGCGAGTATATCAATATAAAGTGGCGATTTTTTTTTTTTTAAAGTGATACAGGGATTTTTTTTATAAGATCCATGTTCCGATCTTACGCCACAACATTGTACAATTGGTACGGTTATCAGTACCAGTAAATACGTATACATGTATATATCATTAATATGAGGTCCTAATGGTCAGATATTTACTTTCTACAGGGGAACTGTTACCACGTTTTGATTGACTCTTATAAAAAGCGTTTATACTTTCGTTTCCCAAAATCAGTAGATAATAAAAAGCGTTATCTATGGTGATAATTTGTATTGGTTTTCAACGGCAAACCGATGCATGCTTTTTTCAAATTTACGCAATACAAGACACGATTATCGCATTCTGCCATGCAAATATTAATAATTGCAGGTATTTTTTTGTGTTTTCTCTTTACATTAGGACAGTCTGACTAATTTGGAGTAAAATCGGACCATGGATCGTTTGGTATTTGCATGCATGGATATAGTTCATACATACTGGTTTCCATGGTAACAGGGCCGGAAACCTACGTCATAATTGTATCCAACATGGCGGCAATATGTTTCACATCGAAGTGATTTTCTTCACCCACATAAAAGAACTAAAACAAAAACGATAGCGAATGTGTATAATGGTTGGTAGCCGACTGTAAATCCCGTCCCCATAGAAATATGATTGTTGAGATGATATAAATGTTCTGGTGATTCGGTCACCATTTTTCGAGGTTGTTAAATTTGTGAAAATCTCCTTACCAATAAAAACAAAAAATTCCCAGTAAGGGTGGACACACACATGCATGTAATTTCTGTATGTAAAATACATGTATTACATGTATTTTACATGGCCACACTACTAATTGACAATATTAATCACCTGAGCGCGAGCGGTTCACTGTTAACAGGCCAGGCAAGTGAGTAGTGATAACCGAAGTCAAACTGTATGCTATCAGGACATTTAAGGCAAGTACAAAACATGTCTTCTCTTACGGATGCGGAAATTAGTCAAGTCTGTGTGATATCTGGCGTTTTATTAATGAACGAATACCAGAAGCGACACGTCTGGCATATAGACTATGTTCGACCATGATGCTTGTTTGGTGTGGATTTTCGAAAGCTCCAAATCGCTAAGGGACTTACATGTAGTTGAATGTATCGGTTTGGAATAATCTGGGCAAGAAGGTACAATATAATATGTTTTACTTAAATAGCTGAGTTAGCCACCCCCGCCTGGTAGCTATCGGGATCATATATAACCCCAAGTCGGGGTCATATATAGCCGCTGCGTCGGGGAAATCCTGATCCACCACTGCTATAAATATCAAGAGAGGACTGGTAATTATTTAAATAGAACGTCCTCCATATGGGTTATCACACAAACAATTATTTTAAGTGGCCTGGCGACTCGGTCCAAGATAGCAACTTAATTGGAACTATAACTCAATGCGGTCAACACGTCTGCAATAATTGGGTTGTCAGTGGACACATATTACATTGTATGTATGATCCATTTAAAACGCCAAATACACAACCATTACAGAGATTACATGCATGTGTGTATCCACCAAAACAGAGATGAGTTGTTGAGATATCTCATTAGTCAAATAGATTTCTGATATCGTTGGCAAATATAGAAAAACCAACGTTGTGATTGTCAGGCGTGATGACGGTGACATCTTGCCGCCATGTTCTATAAAATTATGACGTATACATATATATTCTTCCGGCCCTGAATATGACCGCGCAATGATATTTCATTTAGTTTGCTTGCGTAAAGTTGGTTACGAGTTCTGCTGGTGTGTTGCAGCGATATGTTGTGGACGATATGGCATTGAGTCCTACACCGATACCGACACCTCCAACAACGCCTATGAATTCGTTGCTAGGATGGGCGAGGACCACTGAACCTGCAACTCCAATTTCTAGGTAGGGGACGTCGGCGCCTACTGCATAGACCTTGCTCTCTCCGGGTATCGAGTCCATGGACTTCCAAAGCCCGAAGTTGACAGAGCCACCCGCTTCCACGTCTGATGTAACGCCGTAACAATACCCGACAAAGCATATACCCTCTTTGGAGGTTGTATCAATTGCAATCCCGTATTCAACGACGCCCGTGCCGACAACTGCGGCATCCACGGATAGAGATACCGATACGACGTTCCATGTTTTGCCTGCTATGCACTTGCTGAAGGTCTTTATAAACTCTAATTGGGTCCGGATCATCTGATACATCGCAGCGCAAACAGTCGTGGCGATTTTTTCCCCAACTCCATTGGCTGATTTAAATGTTTCGTAGAAAGGGTCGCATTTCGTGTCAAAACTTGCGCATGTTGGTAAGCTAAAGCAGGTGGCAGGTATCCCCTTCCGTAGCTCCGTCTTCTTTTGACATTGGCTGCCTGTATCTTTCGTGGCGCCAGAACATTTGGCCGAGCATACGTTCAAAGCGCCTTTGTAGCCTTTCCCACACCTTGGATAGCATAATCCGACTTGTTGTTCTTCGTCATCAGCACATTGCATGGCCTTTGGTACTCCTTTGCTTTTAATGTCCTTCGACTTTGTTTTCATCTTCCGTTTGCACACGCAACCGTAGTTGTCAAATCTGAAGGCACAAAGAATAGAGAAATGTTCGCAAAATTACAATCATCAGTTAACAACTGCAAACATGTTTGGCTCAATTGGCTCCAGATCATGTCATGATTCTCTTCTCTGGTGCAAGCCCGTTCAGATCATAACGGGGAACTGTATAACATTAAACAATTAATGTATCTCTTTATTAATAGTTGCTCCTTAGTAATAGTTGCTCCTTAGTAATCGCATGCACACTATTGGATGGGCCCAGCTTGACCTTGCATGATTTTTGAGCCGATAATGAAATAAACAGTTAATTGAATACTCGCGAGAAATTCCATGATTGTAAGCGGTGCATATCAAATTCGGCTCAAAATGCCATATAGAGTTGGGAATTTCACCCATTGTGAAACACCTTATTAAGGAACATGTGTTGTACCATTGTTATGAGCAGCCCTGTCAGAACATCAAACGGTGCAAAGGTTTTGAACTGATGGAGTATGATCTGTATACGGCGTATCTAGACTGAATATTGATGACATGATCTCAATTGACTTCATCGTTCGTCAAACAACAGAACTTGCACAGTCATAAGGAAAGTGTGTTACTACTGTAAGAAAATCTTGAAGTGTTTAAGTTTTCTTCTCGAATACTCACACCGATGCTCGATTATCATAACCGTAGTTTTGGGTTAATAAATACAGTTTGGGAGGCGATCATAATCAATTCAGATTACATGGAAGCATTGGGAAGACTTTTTTATTACCTTACTCGTATTTAAATTCGCGGAGTACTATTTTTCGCGCACTTAGCGGTGCCCGAATTTAAAACTGAGAGAAAAATAGTACAACTCCGAGTTTAACCAATCCCACGGAAAACAAAATAGTTTATGGTAATCAGTTTTTATATTTTAAAACCTACATTGAGTGGAGGAATGTTTGTATACGCCAAACAGTCAATTTCAACACAAGTGAATATGTAAAAGTGTGATGTTATATGATATGCAATTGTCTTGTCAATAATGATGCATACATGCATGTACTATATATATATATACACACATATGAACATTTATATTCTACTTGCGGCACATGCGTGTTGGTGGTTTTATATTAATTTATAATCTGCTTTTGTGAACGATTAAGAACAGAAACTGCCATACACACGAGACTTTTACTGAAATATTGTTATAAGTTTTGAACTGAACGAAAAAAAGTACTGCGCGAATTTAAATATGAGTAAGGTATTGAATTATTAAAGACCTGTGAATGAATTGGCCCAGTGAGCCCAACATGTTTGTAACTGCTAATGTAGTCGTGATTTGACGACATCGCTCAGCTAATAAATGTTATGCTGATTTACGACAAGATACACAGAGAGACGCTAATAAGTGATCTATATGTTGATGTTCTGTTCCATAGACCGAATTATTATAAAAAAACTGCAGATAATTCATTGCTTTTGGACACACTGCTGACCACAATAAGCCCGATTACACTGGGAATACTGGTATGCCCTCGTTATATGTACATGTAGCATACGAGGACTGCCAACGTCACAAATTAAAAGCTATATTCAACTTTCATCACATAATTGAGACAAGTCATCTTTGTTGCTCCACTCCAGAAAAAGAGTCACAAGGAGCGCTCTTTATTTTTCCAAAATAGCGTTTGTTTCACTTATTTGTAGAAACAGTAATAACAGCTGAAAATTTTATGACGTCAGTATGTCATCAGTATAATTATACTGACGCCAGTAAGATTGCCCGTGTGTATAAAGTCTGTGTATTGGTATTTCGTATACGTAAAGACTTTTATTATATCCCTTCTAAATTAAGTTGACATCATTTGAGATTCAAATGAGTCGTGTCCCCTTTAAACTGTCCATGACTGGAGCTTCATGAAATTTTAGGAAAATCCTGTGTCAATGCAATGTCTTATATATGTGAGTCTGTCTCCCATAGAATACTTTGAAATAACAATATTTACATTGACCGTGTAAGCCAGTGCATTTCTCTTATAACATGTATATGAACATATAAGAAAATGCATTAGGCACAGGATCTGTACTGCTGCAACAGATCAACTCCAGTCATAGAAGTGTTAAAGTGGCATGCCTCATTTGAATCTCCAAATATATTGTAAGGTCCATATATAAATACACTCAATACAAATCTACATATAACTTATACACACTCTGAAAAAACTCCAGGTCGTTTGTTAAACTTATTATCAAAACATTTCCAACACATGAATATGAATTATTCTGCAATTGTATTATATTTTGTCATACTGTCGTCTTCTCATTGTTCACAAAAAACCACCCAGGTGAGTAATATGTCATTCGAATGCATACCTTTATAACTGATTGTGAGAATAGAGAGGGCGAAATTAAAATAATACGTGTTTCAATTAACGGCCCACTTAATTTTCGAGTCACAGATTATTTTTGTTATAGTGACTTGATATACGGTTTTAGTGACAATATATGCCATAAAATATGATTAAAATACTATAATTCATCACCATTTGGAACGTCTGTGTCTCAGAAGGGCCCATAGAGTAATAGAAAATGGCTGATATCATAAAATCATGTCCCGTGTTATGGCTCACAGAATGCAACATAATTCAAACTTTGTTTATTTTTAATGGAAGGGGACTGACTCTATATCTATGTATATAGAGCTATTCCCTTTCCATTGAAAATAATATGCTTTGTGCAGAAACTTGAGCACAGCACACACGTCGGTTTCTCAACAAAAAAACAACATGTTCACAGTTTGAAAATACAAAATGTTTTGGAGCTTCCTCTTTCAAATGGTATATAAAATGGCATATATTTTATATAATATGATCTGGTGATTCGAAAATTAAGTGGGGATTTACTTATACTATATAACATACCCGTCATCGCATTTCTTTCCACATCCTTTGCTGCATTTTGCTTTTTTCCACCATGAACATCCACTCATACTTCGGCTCTTCAACTTGAATGATTGAAAGCACGTCAATCCTAAATCCTTATAGCCATTGGGACATTTCTCCACACACGCCACACCAGTATCCTTATATCCTCTACCGCAAGTCTTGACGCACAGGCCAGCAACAACCTCACGACCATCCCCACATTTCCTTGGAAACTTGGTCTTCCTGTTAAAGAGAGCAAACAACAAAACTATTACTTCCTATGACAAGGAATGGAATAGAATACAATACATTTTAAAGATACGGGCGGATTTGGCGGTGGGTATGCTTTTAAAATATTCACCTCCGTCAAAAACCGCCATATACAGAAAGAATAGTAAAATATAAACATACGTTGTTCTTATACCAATCATAAATATGGCATAAACAGTATGTTGTCATCAAATGTTTCTCTTTTGTTATGTAAACAAAAGCAAAAAACGTTACATTTACTGGCTTTTGTTTAGATCCGGATATGGTTAACATAAAGAGCGTTTTTTTTTACTGTTTTCCTGATATGGAAATAATAAAGAGCGTTTATATCATTTGTGTGTGATTAACTAATATAATTGCGTTGTGATATTTAAACAAAAGCAGCAGTTCTGTAACACGAGCAGGCTCTTGTTTACGTACACCATCGTACGTCTTGACGACAATTTACTATTTACGCGCTGATTATGTTTGGCATATGAACAAAACTATATATATTTTAACATTCCTTCTGTTGATGGCAATTTGAACAAAATATGAATATTTCTGCAACGAACACCGCCCGTGCCTTTAATTATCAATCAAGAATAACAGTACAATAGACAAAAGAACATAACAAAATAATGTGAATGATTGTGTTATGATTTATGTGAAATAAACAATAATAGTTGCGGACACACGTACCACATTAGCGATGGCATAGCAGGTGTGACAATTTATTATGGTGGAGTTTGGTGACAATTGGTTGTCATAATTAATATGCCATAGCTACATGTAGCCATGATTGTCGCCCGTAGCATATACGCACAAATGAGTCCTCCAAAGTTCGTTATAATCATCCTTTTTCTTGTTTTTGGTCCTTGTATAGTTCGCTTTGTTTATTAAAGATACTTTCTCGCAGCTGCATTCCCCCCAACAGTTCCGACACAGCTTCATCGGCCAACATGATAATATTAGCGGAATTATGCGTAGAACTAAACGAAGCAAAATAAAAAAACGCAATTGGGGAACTCTCTTCATATGCATGAAATTAATATAAGTGGAAAAGACAGTTCCCCAATTGCGGTTTTTATTTTGCGAGGTTTAGTTCTCCGCATAATTCCGCTAATATTATCATGTGGGCCCATGAAGCTATGTCGGAAATGTTGGGGGAAATGCAGCTGCAAGAAAGTATCTTTAATAAACAAAACGAAATATACAAGACAAATGCTGATTATAACGAACTTTGGAGGACTCATTGTGCGAATATGCAGCGGGCGACATGGCTAGCTATGACATATTAATTATGACAACCAAATGGTCACCAAACTCCACCTTATATAATTGTCACACATATATGCCATCGCTAATGTGGTACGTGTGTCCGCAGCCAGTGACAAGTTCCCCGTTCCATTGATTGTTTATTTCACTCAATGTCACAATTAAGTGGCGAATACAGAGTGTTAAATAATTAACATATATACATATATTTACAAAAGGGGGCCACTGTTGTCTGGCTTGCCATTTTCCTATGGCAGAGGTGCATATTTGTACTATCATCGTCATCATCATCATCATCATCTTCATCATTATCATCTTCATCTTCATCATCATCATCTCCATCATCATCTTCATCATCATCATCATCGTCGTCGTCATCATCATCATCATCATCAGCACCACCATTATCATCATCGTCGTCACCATCATCATCATAATGAACATCATCATTATCATCATCGTAATCATCATCATAATCGTCATCATAATCATCATAATCATCATCACCATCATCATCATCATCATAATCATCATAATCATCATCATCATTATCACCGTCACCATTATCATCATCATCGTCACCATCATCATCATCCTCATAATCATCATCATCATCATCATCATCACCATTATCATCATCGTCGTCACCATCATCATCATAATCATCATCATCACCACCATTATCATCATCGTCGTCACCATCATCATCATAATGATCATCATCATTATCATCATCATCATCATCATCATCATCACCACCATTATCATCATCGTCGTCATCATCATCATCATAATCATCATCATCACCACCATTATCATCATCGTTGTCACCATCATCATCATACACATCATCATCATCGTCGGCACAAGTGATCATCATCATTATCATCATCGTAATCATCATCATAATCGTCATCATAATCATCATCATCACCATCATCATCATCACCACCACCATTATCATCATCGTCGTCACCATCATCATCATAATCATCATCATCACCACCATTATCATCATCGTCGTCACCATCATCATAATGATCATCATCATTATCATCATCATCATCATCATCATCACCACCATTATCATCATCGTCGTCACCATCATCATCATAATCATCATCATCACCACCATTATCATCATCGTTGTCACCATCATCATCATAATCATCATCATCATCGTCGCCACAAGTAAGCTATTTTGGATTTTGTAGATTATTTTAAAAGGTTTGTAAATGCAGTTTAGCTGTATTGCTGTTAGAACAATTCAATGAGTCTAGTCGTTTAATTAGTTGCCCGCATTATATATAGGGCTATATAGACTCTTGATTATCAATTACTTTATTGAAGTTCAACGAAGTATTATTTAGAGAGCAGGGTGTTAATGTAAAATATTAGATCGACGGGGGCTAAATCGATGGGGCATATCTGGGTGATTGGCGATAGTAGTTCACGCATTGATTGATAATTGACTCGATTCGGCACGAGTTTCTCGAATGTTCTAAAGTGTGCTTGACCGTAAACAAAATTTTAGCGCTCATTCTACGTTTAGCTTCTTATGTGCACGGTTGGGCCCACCCTCCCACCCACATGTAGTAACGTAGATCGTTAAATTATATATTGGCTTTTGAAAAAGTTGATCATCAATACATAACATATTTCATTGCCCGATACATGTTTTTAGTATGCCATAATAGTATAGGTCTTTTATGATTATTTAAGGGCTTTGTGGACCCATGTTTTCCAAAATTTCTTTAATGTTATCATTAAGGGCTTTGTGGACCCTTTTTTTCAAAAATTTCCCAAAAATATTATAGAGTCCAAATAAAGGATTCTGTTCATGTATATTAGTAATAATATAAACCATGCCCATTGATGCAACATTTTGAGAGTATAATTCATGGTGGATTATGTTAGAAATACAAAATGTGAACTTTATTGAGATTTAAAAAAAAATTAATTTACAGGCAATGGTCCAAATCTAAGAATCAAATATGGGAATATGTACTGAACACTGTGATGAATAATGTATTACAAAATAAATATTATATTTCTTGAGTGTTCTTTGGTAAAATTACTTTGAACCGGTTGTTGACAAATGATATACTAACTTCATAATATGGTTGACTGAGAGGCAGCAATTAATGGGTCAACCTTTCATGGCTGATGTCCAGTCTGGTGTGAATGGCTTTTTACCAGTGTCAAACTTCCACATGAGTGATCACCCTGAGTGAGTGGTGACCTACTTACTATAATTAGTATGGTGATCTGGTAGGGGTATGATTGAGGATTAGCATTCTATCGTCAACAGAGTCCAAAGCAGTTACAATGGCCAGCTGTTAACTCGTGCCTATCACCCACATAGCCAACGTTTAAGCAAGTATATATCATTTGTCAACAACCGGTTCAAAGTAATTTATCAAAGAACACTCAAGAAATATAATATTTTTTTTGTAATACATCATTCATCACAGTGTTCAGTACATATTCCCATATTTGATTCTTAGATTTGGACTTTGTTTTTTTTGGACCATTGCCTGTAAATTAATTTTTTTTAAATCTCAATAAAGTTCACATTTTGTATTTCTATCATAATCCACCATGAAGTATACTCTCAAAATGTTGCATCAATGGGCATGGTTTCTATTATTACTAATATACATGAACAGAATCCTTTATTTGGACTCTATAATATTTTTGGGAAATTTTTGAAAAAAAGGGTCCACAAAGCCCTTAATGATAACATTATATAGGGTGTGCACAGTTCATGTGAAGCCAACGTTATCCTGAATTTCTAGATTAAATCTTCGTTATACAATTCGTAGTTGTTATTCTATAAATCATTTATGTTTGTTCGAGTGAAACGAGTTAACCCCCTTTACCCAACAGAACGGCCCTGTGCCAATGCATTCTCGTATATATGCGAGTCGACCATAGGTCGCCTCGCATATATAAGAGAATGCATTGGCTTAACACATATTAAAAATGATAAAATTGTCAAAGAATGTAGAAAAATATTATAAAAAATTAAAAAAAATGTAAGAAAAAATGGTAAAAAGTGTTAAATAAGAATTTTGTTAGGCCAATGCATTCTCTTATATACGCGAGGCGACCTATGGTCGACTCGCATATATAAGAGAATGCATTGGCACAGGGCATAACTGTAACCATCACAATGTGGTCAATGAACCGGTTCCAATGATACCCATATTTGTATGGTGTTATTGAGACATACCGAAGATATTTTAGGCTGTTGAGGCTTTATTTGGGCGTTTTTGGCCGCTTTGTTGGGTAAAGGGTTAAAAAATAATGTGATATATAGTAAATGGTACTGACTGGAACAGGCTCCCTTCGGGCACATCATGCATTCAACTGGTACAGTTATACTTTTATATTTAATTATGGATATTGCCGCTTAATGATTTTAATAAAAGATGGATAATCCAAAGTCAAATTTCACAAAAATGGTTGATAATCAGTGTCCATGTCTGTTTTTGTAGAGAACTTACATTCCTTGATCCATGCGAATGTTTATCATGATGGCACATAATAAGTAGCTCAACTAACATTCAGTTAGTCCAAATATTGATATGGATTGCGACTGAAGGAGTCGTCATGTAAATATCAATTAGAAACACATATGTGTGTTGTCATTATAAAATAAAATAATATGGCGAAAATGGTTGCAAAACACATTTTATCTCGAGAATCTTCATTGTTGCTGTGATACAAGTTCAACAGGGCTGTGCACTGGGTGCGCGATCACAATGTTTCCACACAAACAAACAATCAGGGAAATAGCGTACTCGGTACTGTAAAATTCAACAATAGTTCATTATAACTATAGTAATTGAATTCAGGTTGTTTTTGACGCACAATGTTCAAACGTAACTTGTAGCCGAAAGTATAGTTTGGATCATTACTGACGAAGAGCTTTGATATTGAGCAGCTATTATATATTGCATGCTGATTTAACTACACGGCCCCTCTAATTATCGGGTCAGCCACAACATTCTAACTTGTATATTTATAGTTCGTAACATGAGTGAAAACTCCTAACACAGACGATGCATAAATAATAAATAATAAAGCAGGTTGTGATAGCATGAGTTCAAGCTTCATGGGCCCATTACTATAACAAACAATTCGTGTGATATGAGCGATCCATTGTGATTTACTAAATAGAGAGATTCCGCGTGTATGTTATGGCAGTGATATTACAAACGGGATAAGCCACTTCTGCCCTTGTGTGTAATCAAGCATTTATCACTTGAGATGATGGTCGGTGCTGTAAATTGCTGTTAGCTTCTACAGTGAATGCATTGGAATAACGGCCGGGGGCCAATTGATACAAAATACGTTTGCGACTAACAAATTCCATGAATGGCGCAGACGAACTCCAGTTTCAATGCTGCTCTTCTTTAAACAGAAAGATCATTGACATTTTTCTGACATTAATAATATATGCAGCATTGAAATTCCTAAATCAGGACATTAAATCAACCAAAAGGCAAACGTAAGAACAGAAAACTCCTGAAAGTCAGTCATCTTTAACTTTGTGAGTACATTTTTATTCATATTGCAATAACACCCTTGCATGATAGTCAATACTAAATCGATTATGTGTTAGTAATATCAATGTATATCAGGCAAACGGCCTGAGTTTTATCCTAATTATACAGAGCCAGCAATACCTGGTAGCAGACCGACCCTCTCAGCGGACAGGTGGCGTTGCTAAAAAGTAATTACCATAGAGCTGTATCACGCTGTCCTATCCCGTTTGCTAATATCACTGGTTATGGCTATTAAACCGCCACTGTAGGAAAATGTCCAATCATAAAAATGATTTATTTTGTTTGGAAGATAGCTCAGGGTTAGTTATAATAGAATATTATATCTCACGTGACTGTCTTGCATTCTAATTGGCTGCACACTGTTATACTATTATATTTACACACTAAGTGTTGTCATCACTAAATCCAGCATTCTGATTGGTCGGCGCCCACGTGGCTAGTTGCAGTTATTTCTCGGTGAATGCGTAACGCCTCATAACACCAAGCTAATAACACCATCGATACGTCATTAGGTTTGGAAAGACGAACGCGTAATGCTTTGGGCGCATTTTGACTCGCGCAGGATTGACTTAATACATCATCGGGTTTCAACATGAAGAGAAATTGTTCCTATTAACTTTTGCCAAGGGTGCTATTGGGTATTTTGGGCTGATCTTGTCACGATACACTTTTCGATTTAAATATATTTACAAAAGCGGCTTTTTCGCTAAATGTATATAAATATAAGGATTAACTGTCATGTGCTGTCATGTGGACTATTTTTATGGAGATGTAACGGTGAGGTAAGTGGACATACGTTGTATGTAAAACCCTTCGGGTTTTACACAAGTTATGTCCACTTACCTCACCGTTACATCTCCATTAAAAACAGTCCACATGACAGTTAATCCTTATTTACAACAGTACCCCAGTAGGATTCCTACATGCCTAGTATTCGTGTTCTATTTATAGTAACAAACTGATTTCGCGAAATCGGGTTGCCGCCTGATGTTACGGCCAATCTATACCTTGTACGATCATTGTTGCAATATTGGTATATCATTAGATTTATTGGTGAATTGTAATGATCTTACAAATGTTCGATCATTGCTATCCAGTGTATTTAAAAGTTTGTCGTTTAGTTGGCAAGCGGCCAGTCCTAACGTTTAATGCCAGTGGACGTTATTTCCGTTTTAATCGAAGTTAAGCAAGCTAGCTTCTAAAATTTCGCCAAAATGTCTTTGATAATGATGTATTTATATAAATAAATGCATGAATCACGAAGAGATGCTGTTATATGTAACTAATAACATAGTTATACTCCCCTGCGATCGTCAAAAGATTGCCGTAAATTGTAAAATCTGAGACCGATTCTAAAATTCACGGTAAATAAAATTGTGGCAAATCAGACAGAGAAATTGTGTGAGAATTGGCACCAATGTTCGATATAATATAATAAATAATGAATTTCTTGTCGTTGACTGTGCCAAAATAGTGGTCTTCGAGAAGAAATAGTCTTAAGCCTGCGGCTCGTGGACTATTCCTCCTTTCGAACCATTATGTTGGCATAGTCCAATCCATTCATTATCTATATAATATACTATGGCCATTGTTCCTTCGAATTTATAACCCGATATAACTCAGCTGAGTGCTCTTTTGACTTCAACTGCTACAAAATTATGCAAAGTGTTGATCATCATCATCATCATCATCATCAACAACATTATCATCATCATCATCATCGTCATCATCACAATCACCATCATCATCATCATCATCATCACCATCATCATACACATAAAACATAATAAGTTGGTGCATAACTTCATGGAGAAACCTTTTCAATACATGTAAATGTAAAACGTTTATATGTTTATTGCTGGCATCTTGCTATCGTTTCAGTCATGTCTTGTTGCCATGTTATGCAGTGATGTCTTTATTCAATCAATATTGATATGTTAATTTGAATTATTTCATTATTTATTCCTATGCGATCAAATGGCTGGAAACTAACCATTGTAATCAGATGTAATCGAAAAGTAATCGATTACATTTACTAAAGTAATTGTAATCGTAATCGATTACATTTGAAAATATGTAATCAGTAATCGTAATCGTAATCATGTAAATCAAAAGTAATTCTAATCGTAATCGATTACATTGGCATGTAATCGGCCCAACCCTGGTATACATGCACCCGTCATGCCAAACCTGTTCTGTTTAATATACTGTTTATAATTGTTGTTATACTTCTTCTGTATTGTGGGGAGCGGAGGTCCATCTAAGTTTTAAGAACTTGTCCTCCAATCCCTTAGCATCTGTATATGAATATACTATTAAAATGTGTTTAAACCAGAACCTTTAATTTACAACATGGATCGATGAGAAATAATAAATGATATTTTCGGTCATCCATCTATTTACTGGGATTCATCTTCTGAGATTGATAGTACTCAAAAAACATAGTCTGTGCATTCACAAGAAGTCGCACACATTATACAGAGAGTTTGGAGTTTGGGTTTGGGAAGACCCCCCCCCCCCGGAAGATTTGAAAGGGCTGTAAGCCCTCTCCTACAACCCACGGTTGAGTGATATATTGCCGCTGAAGAGCGTTTGTTGAGTTTGGTTGTGAGTGTTATCTGGTCATTTGATGCTTGCTTGTGGAGTATGGGTTACATGCCACCCTGGCAGGAAGCAAAGCCCCCCCCGTTCCAAAAGCGGACCAGCGAGAAGACTTACCTTGATTGTAATACGAGTTATGTTTGTTTAACTTAGTTGATATATTTTTATTTAGTGGTTTGTTGTAAACTAGTGTCCAAGTTGGTGCATGCTTGAACTCCGTTGCCTTAGTCTGTTATATTCAGGGCTTATACTACGGGCTCAACTCTAGGGAGGGTGTGCAATGCCGGCCGGTTGACTTATGGTCGGTCGGGGCTCCCCAACTATCGGTGGTGCAATGCCCGCCTTACACTCCTGTGTGAGTCTCAGAGCCCGTTGACCTGGTTGTGTTGTTGCACAGATGAGGACGCAGCTGAGGCCGGACTGTTGGTGATATGTCTCTGTCGGTTGGGTACCGAATGTTGTTGCTAGTATTGTGTCTTCGTGTATGTACGGGTGTGGTTGAGAGCATGTGTTTAAATTTGTATATGTGGTTGTAAGTCAGTTGAGGGAGATTACATTGATAGCTTATACTGCGACCACACAGACAGCCAACTAACAACGCGTAAAGGCAGGCTCGGAATATTCTTGTGCCAGCCTGTACACATTGTATTTGGTGTGCGGGGTAATTCAATAAGTTTTATATTAAAGAGTTAGCAGGTCAGTCATTTTGAAAGAGATAATTACTCAATGGCTTATAATACGGCCACCAAAAGGGTATCTATGCCGCCCGAGGACATTCATCAGCGCCCAAGGAGCCATCTATGGCCGGAGCCCGCTACCCTACGTTTTAATATTATGTTAGTCTTGTTAGACTGTCGAATCGATATTGCGGATGTTGCATACAGGGTTAGTACATAACCAATAGGTTGTTTAAGCTGAGTATTACCAGTGGGTTTTATTGAGGGCTTGCTTTACTGCAGAGAGGGCGTGGCCAATTCACTGTGATATCCTGTCGATGAGCATTACGTCTCATCGAGCCCTGTTGAAACGTAATTCATGATTACATGTCCTCCTGGTGGGCACTGTGTAGGAACTGTTACCTTGGAAATCGTTCTATCGCCGGTTTGTGATGGTTCTTGCCTGATTTGTGACGGTTCTTGCTGATCGAAATTATACATTTTCACGACTTTTTGACAGTTAAAACGCAATTTTGAGGCATCTAGGTGATAATTCGATTAGTTATTTTCGATCCCATAACAATCTGTGGCACCAATGAGCGTGTTAATAACGAAAAATTCGTTGTGTGAGTCATAACAACGACAAGAACCGCGAATTTTGATTATTGTTTGGGTTCTTTCCTGATCGAGTCGGTTCTATCCCCATTAATCGTTCTATACGGGTAAAACTATTGCTAATATTTGCCATGGTACATGGTTCAAACTGCCAATTTTGTGAAAGTATACAAAGATAAACACAACAAACTATGCATTAAGTTGAAATTTGCACCACTTGTCATTAATTTCGACGAATTACACTGCCTTTCTATGCTTATCCAATAAGCTGTGTTACGCCTATCAAAATTCACAAAGTCGCCAGCTAGTTTGAAAAATAACGCGTTGTGCAGGCCCGACATTTCCATGAGTCAACAGCCGGTTAACAATAGTGAAATTTCATTGCGCTGGACTTCGTAAAGCGTGAGCGCAGACGGGATATATAGAGTTATCTGTCTTGTATTTTATCTATTATATATTTTGGAACTTCTGTCTGTATGTATGTATTTGTGTTATAGACTCGAAAAACTGCTCGACCGATCCGACTCAAATTTGGTGTGTAGGCCTACTTTGAACAGGGGGACAATATGGGCGGGTCCAATTTCACGTGCGTCCGTGTCCTTGACCTTGACCTCGCTCAAATACGCTCATATAGGCATGTTTCTGGACCTCGACCGATCCCACTCAAATTTGGTAGCTGGTTCTACTTTGATCTCGGGAACAATATGGGCGGGTCCAATTTCAATCGCGACCGTGTCCTTGACCTTGACCTCGCTCATATACGCTCATATAGGCATCTTTCTGGACCTCGACCAATCAGACTCTAATTTGGTATAATGTAGGCCTACTTTGATCCCGGGAACAATATGGGTGGGTCCAATTTCACGTGCGACCATGTCCTTGACCATATTCGCTCATATATGCATGTTTCCTGGCCGATCAAACAATAGTTTGCCCAGGCGGAGACGATCACAACAAAAATCCCTAAATAGCCCGGTCGAAGAGGGCCGGGCACATCGGCTAGTGCTGTCTATTTCGTAGACGTATTTTACTCAACAAAAAGCCAAAAATAAGACGTTAAAAGTTAGTTGACACCACAGGGGCCTGTAACGAGCTCCGCTGTCCGCCCCCCCCCGTTTGCACTGCCCATATACGCCGACCTATATACGCGCCTTCTTCGCGTTAATGGAACGTTATATAGACAAGGGTAACTGTGGAAATTCAACGTTTCACCATCGCTCGGGAGTCGCACAAATTTAGCCCATTCACCCCAATCAGAAACATTCATAATTTCATACACGTTGCATTTGATAAAATTTTAACCACCGAATATTGTCTCCGGAGAGCGTAATTTTTTGGTTTTATCCGGCTCAGACAGCAATGTCGGACATGTGTCTCTAAATTCACCAACTATACAGTTTACTATCATTAAAAATGGGTCAAGCGATCAACTAAATATCTGGTACTTAGTGATTTCTTGTCGGCTAATAATTTATTTACTCATACAAATTAACACATTGTCAGTAAACAATTCTAATAGAGGAGAAATCTGTCGATAATTCCAACTTAAAAAAGATATTTGTCAAGTGACACAGTTCCTAATTTTAATATTCATTGTGACCTGACCTTTCCATGACTGACATAGTAGAAACAGCCAATCACCGCTCAGTGTTAGAATCGAGGTCGGGTCATAATGAATATTAAAATGAGGACCTCGATTCTAACACTGAGCGGTGATTGGCTGTTTCTACAAACTCATGCACAAGGACTGGGCTTTGATTTTCCCCAACTGCATGACACATTATAGCTCTAGATTGTATACCATTCTGAAGTGAAGTGATCAGTAGCCTTTGATTGGCCACCATGCAAACCGGGGGAGAAACTCAGGATACATGGGCCCAGTGAGAAAATGTGGATATCTGAACCTGAAAATTGCAAAAAACATATAGACTGGCTTCAAGATTCCCAAGTGTTGGAAGTTTCCAACCTGGCGCCCCACCCCCACAAGATTGGAAATGTTCCCAACAGACGGAGAGAGAGATGATTTATTTTGCAAAAGAGCATACATTATTTAATACAAAGCATACTAATTAAATTGAATTATATTATTTGTCCATTAAACCAGTTTCTTGCCAATTGGGGGGGGGGGGGTGAATGTGATATAGAAAACTAGATCACACCTGCTCCCTACTAGTACTTCATGTCCACCCATCATGAGTTTTGGATCAACTCTAAAGAAGAGGTGTCCATTTGTATATGTCAAATATGGTTGATTACATGTTTAAAGTGTAGGAAAGTATGCAAATGTTAGTCTAAAAACGACAAAATCCCCACTATTAAATTGTTGTCAAATCAAATTAAGAGAACAATTTCAACATATTGTTGGTGTTAAATTTCAAACCAATCTATTGTAAGATAAGAAATTTGTAACTGTTGAACAAATTTACCAAAGTTGGGGATAGACACCAATTAAGCACCCCTCCCCAAGCCCCCCCCCCCCACCACCACCCCAATCACGTCATAACCTATCAGTGATTCAGTTGAACGTGATTTCATAAGCTATATTCATGTCTGGGCGACAAAAATGTGTAAATGTCCCCCAGGCGGACTTCAGAGGAGGAAATATGATGGCGCTGGCATTGAAATATTGTCACACCTGGATCTTTCAATAATGCCCAGATTAAGTAAATGAATATAACATATCATATTCTCCTGAGGGTAGATTTATATTACCATTGGTCATTTATATAGGCGGGCATGCTTATGATACTATACTCATCGGGACTTTCAGTATTTTATTTCTGCCTATTAATGTCACTTAATCTCCCGTATTAGGTATGTATTGTGTTATTTCTTAATATACCTGCTCTATTATGCAAATTACATAAGCTACAGTCATTATCTGGTTTAAAATGTCAGATACACAAGACGATTTTCGGACCCAAGTGCAGAAATCGTTCGAATAAATATCATGGACAGAACCGTCACAGCCATGATCGGTTTGAAATAGAACCGTAACACGCACCCGTGTTGATTACGAGGTCACAGCTCCCAATTATCAACCCCTATCGGGATACTTTCTCAGCTATTTTACAAAAGAATAACACGGGTACACTTTATAGTCAGTGTTTGTCTTCAGAATGCGTTTCATATTGTATACGCTACGAACAACAAATAAATTGCGTCCACGTGGCTTGATTTTCAGTGGTAACATGTTGATATTTACGCATTAACTCGCTAATACCGAGTTAATTGTGGTCTAGAGTTCAGGTTTCGATAACACGGCACTTCTGCAGCCTCTGTTCATTCAGGAAAGTTTAATATATTCAAGATATCTATAATTATGCGTGATTTTGTCACAAAAATGATTATTTTCAATCATCAGGAACCGTAACAAATCAGGCAAGAACCATCACACTACCGGCGATAGAACGATTTCCGATGTAACAGTTCCTACACAGTGCTGGTGGGGCTGACTCAATAATGTGATGTCTACTTGTATACTTACTTTCCTTTTGATTAAACTGTGTTAGTATCTTGATCGACCTAGCGTTTTATGAGTTTTATTAGATAAGTCTATTTATTTATGTTGATTGGGAAGTGTTCGTTGAATTGGGGGAGTGATGGCATGACCATTGAGTGGTTTATTCCGGTGACCCAGAACCGGCTTCGCATCGCCGGCCAGCTGCTTTTGTTTTGTCTTTGGTGAGTAATGTTTTCCTAAGTTCTAGTTATACAATTATCGATGTCCCTTTCTATACTAAAGCACAATTGATGAGTAGTTATCACATAAGTAATGTTCAGATCACAAGTTCACCAAACGTTTGTTGAACTCATTATCTAAACATTTCCCTCAATAAAGGATTTCTTCTACACTTTTATTTATCTGTCGTCTGCTTTTATCACCTAAACATCCACCCAAATGAATCATAGATCATTCCAATGTGCGGCTCAACTCACCGTTATATGATTATAGCATAGGGCCCTGGATCTCAAATGTCCATCACCGATGACTAGGCTGAGAATAGTTTTTTGCAGATTGATGCGGTCAATGAATGCTAACCTGTTGTGTATCTTTTTGAGGCACACTGCGCCGATATTTACTGTGTTGTCGGGGCATTTTGCCCAGCAGACGGGCCCCACTCCTTTATATCCAGCTGGACAGCTTTTCCAGCAAAATAGCGCAGAGAAGTTGGGATATTTCTCAGTGCAAAACCTGTCTGGTCCACGAGCCCATACTTGTGCTGTACCTGAAAATGAATCATGGATTAAGGATGCGGATGGCCTTCGCGACGGGTATTGCTGTCGAAATCGTCACAGCCGTTAAAGTGATGTGAAACACTCCGGTATAGTGATCCAATAGAAATGGAGAATATTCTTACTCAAAGTTTTTTTTTTTTTACGAATATTAATCCAAATTGCCAACACACACCGTCATTCTGATTCATTAATTAAATGCACTGACTCTGGATGGCGAAATCATTTGTGTTTGTTTGTCTCCGGTTGTTGCGTCCCGAATCCAGTTGTAAATATTTACAATTGGGCTTAGTTTAGACGATGTTTTATATTGAGTGGTATGGTCGATTTCTTTGAAAATTTCGGCGATGTTACATTCTACATTCCGCAGGTTGGCATAACTCCTGAATACTAACTTATAAGTTTCACGAGCTTGAACAAGTCCATAATATGTCTTTAAAACCACAACAAACATAACGCATATTAAAATATAGACATATTTTGTTCTTATGCCAATCACAAATATCACATAAATAGCCTGTTATTGTCAATATGGCACGCAGTGTTATTAAACAGATGCCATGTTATGTTACAGTACAGTACGTAAATAATGTGCGGTAAGCAAAACACTAAAGACCGGTGAGATCCCACTAATGAAATTTGGTTAAACTATACAATGTTTAACCTCGCCACTCAATATTTTGGTGTTGAATGGGTCACAGTGAATAAATATCTCATAACAAATAACCACGGTGATGAGTGATTTGCTTAGTGTTCACTCTTTACGTACTGTATACAAACAAACACTCGGTTAACAAAGAGTGTGTTTTGAGGGTAATATCGAACTCATACTATCATTAAACATGTACTATACTATTACAATATTCTTAAGGAAATTTTCATAATAATTGCCATGGTCACATGTGGTCACAGCCTGTTTTCATTTTTTTCGCACATCAGTGAAATAAACGCTCTTTATTTCTACCAAATCACGAATAGACTAAGCCTAACCCTAACCATAACCATAACCATAACACAAAGGGAGAATGGGGGGTGATGTGTGGTTTCGTGTATTCTTACATGAAGGATATACCGACGAGAAGCTATTTTGAGTACCATGGCTGCAAATAACTGGTTTTGTTTGGGACTAGAACACATAACGCGGAAGATATCAGAACAAATTTATTTGTAAGAGCATATAAAGCGGTTGTATCAATATTTCGTGTATTTGTCAACCTATCTTATACACATCCTTCCAAATTACGTAGACAAAATATGGAAGCTCGAGTGAGACATGTCCTTTTAACCCGAACATTTTTATTCCATCAATACAAAATATATGTGCCATACTGCGAATATAATATAAATACATATATGACTAGCAACAAGTTTGTCATATATGTACATATAAGGACTGTTAGAGGACGGATTGCTTCTTTCAGTTTGAGCTTTTTTGTTTGTTTTTTTGGCACGTGCATAGTAATAATCATTTTACATGGGGACCATGGACTCATTGGCTCATTATATGAGTGACATATGAGGCTCAGCGAGATTAATATCGGGCTCGGCTAGCGCCTCGCCAGATATTAATCTCACTTTGCCTCATATGACACCGTATCCGGCAACAACTCGCCCTGTAACTTATAATATAGGGAGCCTCGAATATATAACAGAATACATCGGCCTAACAGTATTTACCTTGACATTGTAAGTCAGTGCATTCTGCGAGGCTCACTATGCAATACAATCACAATAAGAAAACCCACAACGACGTAGACTGCTGAGTCAACACTGTTATGTGTGTATTGAAATGTATTGACATAATTAACGTATATAATTGACGTATAAATCACATATAAGACGCGCCTTTGTGCACGCAAGCCTGTAATTACTGCTCGAATTTAAAGCCACTTGGCGGTTTGCGCTCCAGAATACACATAATAAGATTCGCTTTTGAATTTTTCCCGGTATCGAAATTGGTCGATAAATGCTTGAACTACATTGTACATTTCAGTCTACGGGCATTATATGTCTCATACAATACAATGAAGTCATATAATACAACTTTGAACACGGTGTTTGTGTCCCAAACAAACAACAACCTTATTCACGGCATGCAACAGAAAAGAGCCTTCGGTGTTAGACTATTCCTGACATGGTAGAGATAAAGAGCGTATTTTTAATTTCTTTACGAAAAATTTAAAACAGCTGGAAATTGGCTGTGACAATGGCAGATATTTTTTCAAAGCATAGAGCCGGTATATCTATATATATTTTGTATATCTTATACCTAATTCCAAATTACGGAAGCTTGGATGCTCGAATGAGCCATGCATGTCCGTTTACAAACGAGTAAGGTAAGATATACATATTGTTATACGTACATGCCAATACAGCAAGCAGACACAAAGCATTCAGCTGATTCATTGCTACTTTTCAGTCGATTGACTCTGAAAAAAAAGGGTAATTATGATTTTTTAAGTGCCCCTCAATCAAAAGGGGGATCTTATACAGCACGCACATGGTGTGCGATAAAGGACATTTTGTTTTTGGCAGATTGATTCACGATTTATGTGTGTATGTACATATGTGACCCGCCATATCAAATCCAGTCGTAAGTCGGGATTTTTTTTACCCTGTGCCAAATTAACTGCCAATGCATTCTCTTATATATGCGAGTCGACCATAGGTCGCCTGGCATATATAAGAGAATGAATTGGCCTAACAATTTTAATAATATTTTCTTGTATTCTTTAACAATTTTATATTTTCACCCATACACAGCCCCAGACAAACATGAGCAGACGACACTCTTCTATATTCTTCTATATATGTGTGTGGCTCCCTGCAGGGTCATGAATGTTTTTTTTATTTTATGTCCTAAAAATTGTAAGAAACATTTATTTAAAAAAAATGATAAAAAATTGTTAGGCCAATCCATTCTCTTATATATGCTAGGCGACCTATGGTCGACTCGCATATATAAGAGAATGCATTGGCACAGGGTAAACAAATCCCGACTTACGACTGGATTTGATATGGCGGGTCACATATGTATGTATATGTATATGTGTGTATGTATGTGTGCATGTATATGTGTATGTATGTGTATGCATATGTATATTACTTTTGAATACACTTAAAAGTGCTTCCGGAATTTCAATTTTGTTATGTGGCAGTTATCTCACAAATGGACCAACCTCACCCACAAACATGCACGTTCTTATTAATTATCAGTATACTGTATTCCAGAGCGCTATACAAAAACCAAAATCGAGTTCATGACTGTCTACTATTACCTTTTTTTAACCTCCGAACATACACCAATAAATTATATTAGCACTCGCTTATCGTGCCAAATATTCACAATGTAGCCACATTGTTTTAAACACAAATCTCCACAACCTCTGGAAGGTAATACAAATTATATATCTCAAAACTGATCAACCTGTAAATACGTTTATACCGTCATCTTGATTACATGTATGTTATTATTGTATCGGGAGAGGGGCTTCATACGTTGTAAAAACGTGTGCCCCACTCACCTTTGTATATTATGTAAATAAAATGTGTTTCAAGTCAAAATACCATGGACGTAGCCAATTTTTCTGTAATTCCTGTTCGTCATTTGATAGCAACGGCATAATTGATGTAGGGAGCGCAGCGGGGTAGGGCTATATAGTTCACAAAGGCGGACTTATATTATAGTACATGGGCGGTGTGAGCCGGAACGAGTTAGACCGTGAGCCGATATAAGATACAATAGAAGTACATGTAATAACTTATATCATAGTGAAGATATACAACCTTGTTCTGCTGAAAGTTATAAAAAATTAAGTTATTTTGCGATAAAACGTTGTCGCAGTATATATGTGTATGGTCAGCCCAGTATACCACTCGGCTGTATTTGGACATTCATGCGTCAGATGCATCACATTGAATGGAACATGTTCATACTTTATACATGCAAAATTGCTTATAAAATGCATGTGTATAACAGCTAACTAAATGGGAAGTGAAACAAACTATGTAGATCATATGTAGTGCTGCTACCGAAAGTTGCCTGTAAATTGCATGCAATGATCTCGCAAGAATAAATCGTACAGGTAATTGAAGGTAAATGTCAGTAGCACCCTTTCATGTGGAACTACAGCAATACTACTTCCCATGTCGTTAGCTAAAGATGTATGTTTTACAGGGGGGGGGTGAGAGAAAAAAAATTCCGGCACATATGCCGGGGTGGGTGGATGGTCAAAGTCATCAACAAGCAATTTTTTCCGCAACTAAAAAACAAATTTCCTGCTTGTTTTTTTAGTATTTTGGCAATGAGTTGGTCTTGAAAACCACTTTGAATGAGAAATAATGTAATTCTAACTGGTAAACTGACTGCAGGCAGTTATCGTGTTGTATTTTGTTGCAAAATTTGAAATCCAAGATGGCCGCTGGCAGCCATGTTTTTTTGGCCGAATGACCTCAAAATGACTCATTCCTATTTACATGTCCATGTTAACATCCATGATAAATAGTATGCACAGAAATTCATATACAGCTGTTTACAGTGAATTTCCCCCCACAAATCTCTGTTTTAGTGTTAAAAGGGGGGTGGGTGTCAAAAAATGTTCGGAAAAAACTGCCGAAAACGGAAAAAAAATTGGCGGTGGGTGGGTACAAAAAATGATCGAAAGGGAAAAAATGCCATACGTGCCTGAAAAAAAAATCCGACCCCCCCCCTTTTGTTTTACGCGTTTTTTCTGTTCATATGCTGGCACCATATGGTTTTCTACATCGAAATGTCTGCAAAACATACCAGGCAACTCACGTATGAATGTACCCTTAGTGGTCGGAAAATAAAGCAGTTCCCTTCCCATTGTAGGTCGAGTTCGTCCGAACCCATAGAACCCTGGTTATTATATGAGTCGCGCCCATGACGGTGACACACTTAACGCCGACATATTGAGTTGTGAGGATTATTGAGCGCTATGGTTTAATCAACTTTGGGGTGATATTTCTATCGAAACCTCACTACATGTATATACATCGCAGCGAATATGTTATAAACACCTCAACAACAAAAAAGTCTCTCCCCTAATATATTCGGTAATATTTTATGAGATATTGTATCGATTTTGATAAAACTTTACGCAAATGTTTAGTGGTATCTGAGACACAATATGTGCGGGGCACCATCCTGTGAATTATGTTATGGCCAACTGATCACGAATTGAATGGAAGAGGGGTGCTTTTCCAAAAATTACACTGTGAGTCCACAATCATAATAACATGCGTGTCAATTGCAGTACACGATGTGCCCGATGCATGCTCAGGTCATTTAGTCTAACCACATTCCTTTGGAATGACACCTTGAAGTTTCATGCCGTGAGCCGTGAGAGTTATTGAAGTCGGTCTCTTTGAAGCCATTTTTCAGTAAACCATGTTTCCCATCATGTAGGCCATTGGGTAAAAACAGATAAGGATTTTCCAAGCCCGTGATAATTGGTGAACCAAGGCACAACCGAATTATCATGATAACTCTATACCTGTGTTTTTGCAACTTTTGAAAAGTGCCCCTCTTCCATTCAATTCGTGCTCACTCAGCCATATCTCACCTCACTGCACAGTGCTTAGCATAATTGATGTCTCTGGTACATGTACCACAAATCATTTGTGGAAAGTTTCATTAAAATCCAATAGAATATCTCTGAAATATCACAGAATATATTAGGGGGACTTTCTTTTTTGAGGTGTTTGTATGCAACGGGAATTGCATTGAATAAGCCAATACACTGTCCACAAATTGTCATTTTCGATGCGGTCATTAACAGTTTGAATAAGTCAAGACAAGACAATAATCCATATATGTGACCCGCCATATCAAATCCAGTCGTAAGTCGGGAATTTTTTACCCTGTGCCAATGCATTCTCTTATATATGCGAGTCGACCATAGATCGCCTCGCATATATAAGAGAATGCATTGGTCTAACACTTTTTTACAATTTTAATAATTTGTTCTTGTACTCTTTAACAATTTTATAATTTCACCCATACAGAGCCCCAGAAAAACATGAGCAGACGACACTCTTCTATATGCTTCTATATATGTGTGGGGCTCCATGCAGGGTAATGGATGTTTTTTTTATTTTATGTCCTAAAAATTGTAATAGAATGCATTGGCACAGGGTAAAAACAATCCCGATTTACGACTGGATGTGATATGGCGGGTCACATATAGTTAATACTGTTATAAAATAAATTGAAGTGGCGGAAAATTTATTATAAGTAGCTATAGGTGTTTTGTGGTGATTCTCTGTGGTTCGCGATGATCCCTGGTAAACCCTGGTCAGTTTGGATGATTTCTGATTCATCGTAATCCTATCCACGCAAGGTGGATCACGGCAATAAAAAATCCCGGTGAATCCTGAAGATTCATGGTGGGATTTGTGTAGTCTCCCCGGTGTTTTGCTTATCGCACACTCCTCACATACTGTACAGATACAGAACAAAACAGAGAATATATTAGCCAGTCAAAGATGAACGGTGTGATTTTAAACCAAAATAATTCAAACGTTCCTGAGATAATTTTCAGCTTAATCCATACAACGGGATAAGGGAAAATACTTGCAATCACCATCATTTTATGACACAGCCATCTCGAAAATCCATTAAACAAACAATGACAACGCTCTTTATTATAAACTCGTGTGAAGCGAAAGCATGGATGGCCTTTATCGGAGACGATCATTTTAAAGAGGGTTGTACACTAAAATGCGGCCATTTCTGAGACCATCTCCTGTTATACTTAACATAATATATGCAACAATGACAACGCCGCGTAATATTGTTAGATCCTGAACAATAAATAATCCCATACATATACATGTAAACATGAAACAAACCAAAAGTATCGAGACAATACAAAAAAACGTTTACATGTGCACCCAGTAACATGGAAATACACTAAAATGCGGCCATTTCTGAGACCATCTCCTGTTATACTTAACATAATATATGCAACAATGACAACGCCGCGTAATATTGTTAGATCCTGAACAATAAATAATCCCATACATATACATGTAAACATGAAACAAACCAAAAGTATCGAGACAATACAAAAAAACGTTTACATGTGCACCCAGTAACATGGAAATATGCCTCTCCGGTTTTACACATTAAAGCAGCATCTGCACGTGCTATTTTATACCAGATAACATTTAGATCGGGCCCATAAATCCATGAATAAGAATCAAAACAGTTTGAAGAAAATGTACGAAATGCGCTTTTTTTTATCGGCATTACATGACATGAAGTGAGAAATCTTGTTTTCGTTGGTCAAATCTCACAGTTCGTTCCATGGGTTTACTCAGAACAACTCACAAACAACTTCCTGTCAATTGAAAATATGTGTGAGCGGTTGACTCGATTACGCGACTTGTGGATGCTGTGCGGTGACGTATTGTACGCTCGTTTTCATGACGCGGTGCTCAATTAAAAATTAGTTAACCGAACAGCAACCGATGCCTGTGAATCTAAAACTAAAGTTAACAACTTATTATAGACCAATCAGAATGTATGTTTCAGTTAACAACTAACTATCGACCAATCAGAATGTATGTTTCAGAGACAAATATTCAATTTAAAGATACGGGCGGTGTTGGCGGTGGGTATGCTGTTAAAATATTCACCTCCGTCAAAAGCCGCCACAAACAGAAAGAACAGTAAAATATAGACAGACCTTGTTCTTATACCAATAAGAAAAATGGCATAAACAATATGTTATTGTCAATTTTTTTCCTTTGTTATGTAAACAAAAGCAAAAAATCGTTACGTTAACTGACTTTTGTTTAAATCAGGATATGGTAAACATAACGAGCGTTATTTGTTACTGTTTTCCTGATATGGAAATAATAAAGAGCCTTTATATCATTTGTGTGTGATTAACCAATATAAATGCGCTGTGTTATGTAAACAGAAGCCCAACTTCTGTAACACGAGCAGGCTCTTGTTTACGTACACCATCGTACGTCTTGACGACAATATACAATTTACGCGCTGATTATGTTTGGCATATGAACAAAACTATATATATTTTAATATTCCTTCTGTTGATGGCGATTTTAACAAATATAAATAGTTCTGCAACGAACGCCACCCGTGCCTTTAATTACATTTGAATATATACCAGCATGCATATGTAAACGTCTCAACTCGGAATAAGAAGTCGCAAAACGTGTTTCGATAATATATTGTGCTTAACCCTTGCCTGGCGGGAGCTGCGCATGGTGCAGCATTACATATCATGTGGCAGTGCATTGTCTTATATTTGCGAGTCTCTCATAGGGAGCCTCGAATGCACTGGCTTACATTGACATGGTAAACATCGTCAGGCCATTGCATTCTCTTATATATGCGATGCTCGCTATGGGAGACTCGCATATATAAGAGAATGCGTTTTGGCACGGGGTTTTCAAAAAAATGTCCAGTCATGGAAGGGTTTAAAAAAATGCCATCATAGCATTGCAGGAGGACCAGATAATTAGGACCAGATAATTCGCCTGCCAGGGATTGGGTTTATCTAATGTACTCACCGCAGATTTCCGTTTAAATCCTTTGTTCAATCTTGTCGGTTGGACCACTGCAGGTGTCCGGTCGTATGCGGGGGGATTGCCCCATGTTGGCTTATATAGGGTGACTTTTCTCGTAATTATTTTTAATTATAAATCAGGTTTATTATATAAAGTGCGTTCATGAAATTCAATGCAGTGAATACACTATGCACACATTCTGAGCGCCACAGTTTCAATGTCGGTTCTTTTGAGCCTGCATTGATGCATTGAATTTTTGCAACCTTCGCACTAACAACATACGCGCGTAACCACCACAAAGTCTCGATGGTATTTAGCTTAGGAAAACTCTCCCCAATTTAGAAACAATTATCACTCACATATCGTGACATAATTTCTGAAGAGAATTCACCGACAACTTAATTTTCATACAGTTGCCTTCAATTCCACGTGAAATTTTCACGATCAACCACAATAACCTGTACTGGCACCGCTATTAAAATCGGTCGTTATATAATGGCACTAATAGGCAATTAGAAGTGTCACTATCGCCTAAAGAAATTAGAAGATAAAATAATTTAAGGTTATATCAATAAGTAATGTGTAGTTATGGTCGTTAGTAATTTATCCAACTATTTATGCTAGACATGGCCCGGTTAGCTGACCCAACTACGTTTACAACATGGCCGTCTGTGTGGTGTTACTGGGGTCACGTAATAATAATCTCAGCACAATCTTGTTGGTTAGTTCGCGCTCACTGAGAAAAGATGCACGTCAATATAACTAACTTAAGTCGACAAAAAATATATTTTGTCATTGTGGCTATTCCGTACCATTCCGCAAGTCACTATGACTAACTCTCGGGTTAGTCATCGTATTTGGGCGTCGCAAATTCAGAAAATCAAACAACGTTATATCGTATCGTGGAGAGAACTAAAGTAATGCCCTAAGTAATCGACCCCTCAACCACAGCATAACTATGTGTAACTTTTTCACTGAGAGCTTTCCGATGAATGGCAACAAGCCATATTTCCGACTAAATCCTGAAAAGTTACCCATAATTCTGCTGTGGTTGAGGGGTCGATTACTTAGGGCATTGCTGTATATAGTGTTGGTGAAATCGGTTGTAGTTTTGATAAATTTTGGTATCCCTCCAACGATCTTCATATCTGCATCGGACAGCGCCAATTTGGCAACTACAAATACCATTAGCTGAAACATAATGTACACCCAGAGAGCTGGACCATTATACCATTAGACCATCTTATACCTGAGGTGTCTATATACATGTACATGTATACGTTTGGTAAACATTTGTTTGAAATTTCCCCACCCCATCCATGAACCGGGCGGCGACACTTCGACCATATCAATGTACACCATGAGACTCCTCAAATCATGGTAATGCCAACACGTTTGAAAAAAATCACTCATAACATGTCTTGATCGATTTTTGTGACCCTCCCCAACTCCCATTCCTGGAACAGACAGTGCCACTTTGACACATTTGAACCACACAAGGGAGCAAACTTTAACATATAAACCCCTGGGTTGTTGATTAACCCTTTCATTACTGGAGCTTCCTGAAATTTTGCGAAAACCCTGTGCCAATGCATTATCTTATGTACAAGTATATGCGAATTTCCCATGAGAGCCTCGAATATATAAGAGAATACATTGGCCTAACAGTATTCACATTGACATCGCATACATGTATATGGGAGACTCGTATATATAAGAAAATGCACTGGAACGTGATATTTAATGCTGCACCAGTACGAAAGGGTTAAACAGTTAATTGATGTATGTCTATTATGATATCGCTTTTTGTACGTATTTATATAATATCTTTCTGTTACGTTATGACTGGAAATATATATGGTTGCACCAACCACAACAATGTATATCTCATGGAGATGGATAATATAGTATAAGTTTAGGAAAAATCGACAGCAATTTTTGTGTTAGAAATTGCGGTACCCTGGATCACCACCAAACACATCCCTGACTCGGTCAGCACCACTTTGGAAAACAAATACTATTATCTGTTATTAGTTCGTATCATATACTTGTATTGACAGTTATTCAATTCCACTCAAGTTGTATACTTGCTGATAACGCTCTTTCCATAATTGCCCTTCTAAAACTATAATTAAAGTTATCTTTTTGACATTTTAGTGTTATATCAGATGCTTGCTGCGGTCTTTAGATAGAGTAGATTCCATCATATGGTGTAAAACCCCTGTCACACTCAGGCCGGCGCTTGCATTGTGCGGAAAAGGTAAAAAATATATGAGTAACACGCAGGAGGAGCGCGGAAAACTGTTCAAAATTGTCAAACTGTTAACACAAAGTATGCTCCTATTGTGTTCCTACTTTGTCAAGTCTCACGCTCTCGTTGTGCTTTCTCTAATCCTTGGTGCGCTCAAGTCGCTGTTATTGTGTCGCTGTACGTTCTCAATAAGTTTGCAAAACGTTCTCTGTGTGGGCGCGGAAAGTATAAATAGCGTCTCCTGCGTTCTCCAGTCATAGTCAGTGTTTAGGTTGTGGGGAAAATACCCAACAATCCGCAATAGATTAGCTGTCCAATTAAACGTCTGTCACACTCCGCTGCGATCAGGCCGGCGCTTGCATTGCGCTGAAAAATTATCAAAGCGCCAAGCAAAGCGCACTAAGGTATCCAAGAACCGATTGGGAGAGGGTCCCCGTGATCTCCCCTGAGCGCCAGAGCACCGCGCTTGTGTTGTGCATGCACAAAACAAGCGCAGATGTTTGGCGTTCTGACCAGGCGCAGTACCGTCGCCACGACAGCGCAAAGCGAACGACATGAGCGCCTCGTTGACGTAGCAAGGACGGATACAAGCTACTCGTGGTCGCAGCAAGAATTCCTCTGCAACTGCAGTAAGCTTACTACGCCTTTGTCAGAACGCAGAGTCTCTGCGCTTGTTTTGTGCATGCACAAAACAAGCGCGGCGCTCTGGCACATGTGGGCGACCATGGGGACCCTCGCCCGTCGTAGCCAGTGTACACTGTGTCACCAATCGGTTCTTGGAGACCTTAGTGCGTTTAGGTGGGCGCTTTGATACTTTTGCAGCGCAATGCAAGCACCGGCCTGATCGCAGCGGAGTGTGACAGGGGCTTAATGGCTTAACAATTAAGTAGTTTCCTGCGTAGGTCCATCTGAACTTTCCACATCCTGGCATATCTCACGCTTCACCATTATATTCCTAATACTATCATGGTTATGAATATATATGAGTTGGGGAGATGTGTGTACAATGTATTTATCACTTATTGTTCCTCTTAGCTGTGTATGTGAACAAAGTATACATGTTATTGAACAGACTCTTTCTTTCCAATGGTAAAGCCCACCGTCGGGAAAAGGACGATATTGCATTCATGCACTATGCATGCGTGTAGAGAGTAACATATATCAGTTATCACGGCCTTCCCTATTGATGGAAATCGACAGCAGAAAAGTTTCTATCGATGTTGTGCTCACCAGAAGCCCCCATGCATTCCTGACCCGTATATATATATAGGACCAGTTTGGAAAATTTCGGCTACACAATAAGACTTCTCGTATATCACGAAGAGACATATACTTTGATGGAAATCTGCGACAACTGTTTGTATCGATGTTTCTGTCCCTACCCAAATCCCCGCCCCTGACCCAGACGGCGCCACATCCGAAACTTTAAACTACACCATAAAACTGATCGTATATCATGGTGATTCACATATATAAGTTGTTTTTGTGGACATCGATTCAGTTGTTTTTAATTTACTCCAATCCACGAAAAGGACGGTAACACTTCTGTATTTTAGACCACAAACTTAGACTACATGTGTCATGGATGTGTATTTATATAAGTTTAAAGATACGGGCGGCGTTGGCAGTGGGTATGCTGTTAAAATATTCACCTCCGTCAAAAACCGCCAAAAACAGAAATAATAGTATAATATAGACAGACTTTGTCCTTACAGGAATCAGAAATATGGCAAAAACAGTATGTTATTGTCAATTTTCTCCCTGTGTTACGCAAACAAACGCAAAAAACGTTACGTTACCTGGCTTTTTTTTATCCGGATATGGTAAACATAAAGAGCGTTATTTGTTACTGTTCTCCTGATATGGAAATAATAAAGAGCGTTTATATCATTTGTGTGTGATTAACTAATAGAATTGCGCTGTGTTATGTAAACAGAAGCAAAACTTCTGTAACACGAGCGGAATCTTGTTTACGAACACCATGGTACGTCTGGACGACAATATACGATTTACGCGCTGATTATGTTTGGCATATGAACAAAACTATATATATTTTTTAATATTCCTTCTGTTGATGGTGATTTGAACAAATATGAATATTTCTGAAACGAACGCCGCCCGTGCCTTTAAATGAAATCGGTTGAATTAACAATTTCATCGCTTTTGGTGCATCCCCACTTAACCAACCCTGACTCCATGCATTTAGAAAAGTTTAACCCATTATCTTCCTCATAAAGTTAACCCATTTAGACCCATTTGGAAGTCTCTAGTTGGTCACATGTCAATGTACATGTCGGATTGACAGATATTTTGGGAGTGTGTTGATGTGACACGTGGCGTTCCGCAATGTTGAGTTTTATTTCTCTTATTTATAAATGACCTGCCAACTGAAATATCCTGAAATGAGTGTGCTCCATACCAATTATTCCAATGGTATTATGCACATGGTTATACTCTGCAGTTCAGACTGATTGTTATTGACGACATAATGTTGGTACCCCTCTAAAACATCGAACAATTCGAATTCATATACAAAGTACACAGAATATAAAATAAAATAACGTCTTTCTTATAGCCTTCCTTTGTTGATATATGTGTTATTACCCGCCTATTCTTAGAATTACAGTGTTCCTGCTGTGTCATATTTACAATCCGTATTCCCGATGTGTTCCATAATTATGCATCCCGTTGACGTCACACGACGTAAAGGACGTTCGCCGGCTAGGTCTTCATGTAAGACGCACGAAATCATATATATTTCTCCATATATATTATCGACACGGATATGTATATATATATATATAGCTATATATATATATATATATATATATATATATATATATATATATATATATATATATATATATATATGTATATATACACATATAGCTATATATATATATATATATATATATATATATATATATATATATATATATATATATATACACACATATAGCTATATATATATAGAGATAGACAACTCTGTGTGGCGCGGCGCGGCGCGGCTACTGCGTGCAAGCGCGGCTAGAGTTACCGTTCTTGGCCCCGTGGTAAGTAATGACAAGTCTAATTCTCGAGGCATCATCAACTGCGAGGGTATATCATTCATTGCTTGTACTTTCTTGGTGTTATTGACTCTGACGTCATATATGTTATTTTACCTGGGAGCGCTATTTTGCAGGTCCCGTTGCCCTCGGATGTCTTAAAATGGCACTAAGAATTATGATATATATATATATATATATTGATTAGAGGCGCCCAAACGGCTGGACCATCGGAGCTGAAAATGTGTAAATGTCGTAATTTTACTCAGGTAACCCTATTATATAGGTCCCGTTGATATAAGATGTCTTAAAAGGGCAACAGTAATTAATTTAACTAAATAATTAATTATATACCTAAAATTGTTGCAATCTGGAAGGTGAAAACTGACACACTGGGATAAATTATCCCGTTGGGTAATATGGGGTTGTTTCCGTTGATCTCATACTCATTAAAGGGGCAACTATGAACAATAAATAGCGCTCATTATAAGCTTAGACGATATGTAGAAACGTTAGTACAGATTAATCACTTGACAAGGGTAATGTTATGGAATAGGCACAGTTGACCTCATATGACTTAAAGGGGTATTAATCAATTGCACGATACGCAGAGAGCGTTTATTATTCAGCCCAGAAAATGTGCAAGCAATGTGGTACACAAAAGAAAAATTACGCGGTGAATTTCACGGCAGGGTGATGTTGACATCAAATGACCCGAAGAGGCACTAACTATTAGCAATAAAGAGCGTTTATTATCAATATATTATCCCAATGTGCATTGTGTGCATTTTCCGGACCACAGTGGGTCCTGAAATTTGGAATGCTCATCGACAGATACGAAATCTACAATAATCACTCCCATATTCAGGGTCACCACGGGTCACGGATACCTAGTTTTACGCAATATGAAAATCTGACCCCACATTATGAACCCTTGCGAACTTTCATCTCAACTATGGTAACTGAAATTTGGCAACGTCATCGGCATGTACCGACTTTACAATAATCACGAGCCACGCAGTTTGAACTCCTATATTCTGGGTCATCACGAGTCACGGAAACCACGTTTTACCCAATATGACACTATGACCCCACATTTAGAGCCCGTGCGCACTTTCCACAGTACTATGGGCACTGAAATTTCGCACACTGATTAAGATGTACCCACTCTACAATAATCACGAGCCACGCAGTTCGAACTCCTATATTCTGGGTTATCACGTGTCACGGAAACTTCGTTTAACCCAATTTTAAAGCATGACCCCACATTAAGAGCCCGTGCACACTTTCCACTGCACACTGGGAACTGAAATTTCGGACACTCATTAAGATGTACCCACTCTACAATAATCACGAGCCACGGAGTTCGAACTCCTATATTATGGGTCATCACGAGTCACGGAAACCTCGTTTTACCCAATATGACACTATGACCCAACATTAAGAGCCCGTGCGCACTTTCCGCTGCACTCTTGGTACTGAAATTTCGCACACTCATTAAGATGTACCCATTCTACAATAATATCGAGCCACGCAGTTCGAATTCCAAAATTCTTGGTCATCACGAGTCACGGAAACCTAGTTTAACCCAATATGACACCATGACCCCACCTCAAGACTCAAGAGCCCGTGCGCACTTTCCACTGCACTATGAGTACTGAAATTTCGCACACTCATTAAAATGTACCCATTCTACAATAATCACGAGCCACGCAAAAATTCGGGATGACCCATATAACCAACGGTCAATGTAGTCCAACTTCAATCCACATATTTGTCAATTAAGGGCGTATCCGCACTGCAGAATTGGCACAAATGACTATTACTATCATATTTCGACCTATCACGATATTCACAAGTTCGGGATGACCCATATAACCACTATTTCGAACTGCGTATGGTACTTTTATTACACCACTGTCAATGTAGTCCATCTTCAACCCATGAATTTGTCAATTAAGGGCGTATCCGCACTGTAGAATTGGCACAAATAACTATTACTATCATATTTCGACATATCACGATATTCACAAGTTCGGGATGACCCATATAACCAATATTCCGAACTGCGTGTGGTCCTTTTGTTACACAACGGTGAATGTGGTCCAACTTCGATCCATATATTTGTTAATTAAGGGCGTATCCGCACTGTGAAATTTGCCCAAATGACTATAACAGTAATATTTTGACCTATCACGATATTCACAAGTTCGGGATGACCCATATAAACACTATTTCGAACTAAGTGTGGTACTTTTATTACACCACTGTCAATGTAGTCCATCTTCAACCCATGGATTTGTCAATTAAGGGCGTATCCGCACTGTAGAATTGGTTCAAATGACTATTACTATCATATTTCGACATATCACGATATTTACAAGTTCGGGATGACCCATATAACCAATATTTCGAACTGCGTGTGGTCCTTTTATTACACAACGGTGAATGTAGTCCAACTTCAATCCATATATTTGTCAATTAAGGGCGTATCCGCACTGTGAAATTTGCCCAAATGTCTATTACAGTAATATTTTGACCTATCATGATATTCACAAGTTCGGGATGACCCATATACCCACTATTTCGAACTGCGTGTGGTCCTTTTATTACACAACGGTGAATGTAGTCCAACTTCGATCCATATATTTGTCAATTAAGGGCGTATCCGCACTGTAAAATTTGTCCAAATGACTATAACAGTAATATGTTGACCTATCACGATATTAACAAGTTCGGATTGACCCATACAACCACTATTTCGAACTGCGTGTGTTACTTTTATTACACCACTGTCAATGTAGTCCATCTTCAACCCAAGAATTTGTCAATTAAGGGCGTATCCGCACTGTAGAATTGGCACAAATGACTATTACAATCATATTTCGACCTATCACGATATTCACAAGTTCGGGATGACCCATATAACCAATATTTCGAACTGCGTGTGGTCCTTTTGTTACACAACGGTGAATGTAGTCCAACTTCGATCTATATATTTGTCAATTAAGGGCGTATCCGCACTGTGAAATTTGCCCAAATGACTATAACAGTAATATTTTGACCTATCACGATATTCACAAGTTCGGGATGACCCATACAACCACTATTTCGAACAGCGTGCGTTACTTTTATTACACCACTGTCAATGTAGTCCATCTTCAACCCATGAATTTGTCAATTAAGGGCGCATCCGCACTGTAGAATTGGTTCAAATGACTATAACTATAATATTTTGACCTATCACGATATTCACAAGTTCGGGATGACCCATATAACCACTATTTCGAACTGCGTGTGGTCCTTTTGTTACACAACGGTGAATGTAGTCCAACTTCGATCCATATATTTGTCAATTAAGGGCGTATCCGCACTGTGAAATTTGCCCAAATGACTATAACAGTAATATGTTCACCTATCGCGATATTCACAAGTTCGGATTGACCCATACAACCACTATTTCGAACTGCGTGTGTTACTTTTATTACACCACTGTCAATGTAGTCCATCTTCAACACATGAATTTGTCAATTAAGGGCGTATCCGCACTGTAAAATTGGCACAAATGACTATTACTATCATATTTCGACCTATCACGATATTCACAAGTTCGAGATGACCCATATAACCAATATTTCGAACTGCGTGTGGTCCTTTTATTACACAACGGTCAATGTAGTCCAACTTCGATGATTCTATTTGTCAATTAAGGCCGTATCCGCACTGTGAAATTTGCCCAAATGACTATAACAGTAATATTTTGACCTATCACGATATTCACAAGCTCGGGATGACCCATATAATCAATATTTCAAACTGCGTGTGGTCCTTTTATTTCACAACGGTCAATGTAGTCCAACTTCAATCCATATATTTGTCAATTAAGGGCGTATCCGCACTGTAGAATTGGCACAAATGACTATTGCTATCATATTTCGACCTATCACGATATTCACAAGTTCGGGATGACCCATATAACCAATATTTAGAACTGCGTGTGGTTCTTTTATTACACAACGGTGAATGTAGTCCAACTTCGATCTATATATTTGTCAATTAAGGGCGTATCCGCACTGTGAAATTTGCCCAAATGACTATAACAGTAATATTTTGACCTATCACGATATTCACAAGTTCGGGATGACCATACAACCACTATTTCGAACTGCGTGTGGTACTTTTATTACACCACTGTCAATGTAGTCCATATTTAACCCATGAATTTGTCAACGGAGAAATTTACCAACAAATCAAGGGGGTTAGTATGGGAAAACGGTGGGCCCCAAACTTTAGCTCCATATTCATGGCACAGTGGGAGGATGAGGCACTAGCAAATTGCCCAAAACAGCCCCTCACATATCTACGATACCTCGATGACATTTTCTTGGTATGGCCTCATTCCGTAGCAGATTTGGACCAATTTTTTAATATTTTGAATAATCACTCTCCACACATCAAGCTCACACGCACGCAATCAGAAACATCCATCGATTTCCTGGACCTCACCATTTTTAAGGGGGAACAATTTAAAGCTAATTCAATTCTCGACACCAAGGTATATTTCAAACCGAGTGATTCACATCAACTCCTGGACAAACATTCATTCCATCCACCTCATACATTCAAGGGGTAATCAAATCACAAGTCATCAGGTTCCATAGAAACAGTAGCAGTCTGACATCTTTCAATCAAGCATGTAATACCTGTTCCTGGCCTTGCGCTCGCGGGGATACTCGAAGAGATTCCTCCGCAGCATAAAGTCCGAAACCATTTTCAAAATTGAAAACCCAACAATTTCTAACGATAATGAACATATACCTCAGAAAATAAGCATTCGGCGTCCCGTATTGGGTTCGGGATCTTCTAAATTTTGCTCAAAAAAGGTCTGTAGTCTGAACAAAATGAACTACCTTAACACGGGCTCGTCTTTCTTCAGTCACCAGACCAAAAATGTTTATCGTATGTGCAACAATTTGGATTGTGACTCTGAAAATCTTATTTACCTAATCACATGCAAGAGATGCAAAATGCAATATGTTGGAGAAACACAAAATTCAATAAAAAAGAGAATTCAAAGGCATCTCAGTGACATTTATAATGAGAAGGACACATTTGTTGCACAGCACTTTAATGTAGACGGTCACAGTGTCAGACTACACTTTAGTTTCCAACCTATTGAACAAACCACTGTGACGGAATCTGTGGAAGAAACAACTATCCACCGCAAAGTAAGGGAGGGGTATTGGATAGGGGAACTTCAGACCCTATGGCCTACAGGTATTAATCAATTAGCGGGTTATGGGACACCCAAAACCTTCGTGTGTTACCCACTGGTATACAACAGACATAACGTAGAAGTGGCTGGAATTCTCAAAGATGAGTTCAAGTCATTCGCTGACGAGCACGCCGAATTGTCGGATTCACGGGCAATAATTGCATACAAGAAAAATCCTAGTCTTCGGGATAAGTTAGTTCATTCATCGCTTCCTCAAATATCGGCTGATTAGCGACCATGTACCACTAAAACAATTTAATCTGCTCAACGCGGGACCATTGCCTGCATACCCAAAACAAAGCCATTCGGCTAATCCATTTCAAGCAAATTAATTTGTATCTCAACAAACAATATTGGATATTAATCCAATACACATCGGAACATTCCGACATCAAAACAAAATCCAAATATGGATGCGAAACTCCAGACACAAACTTAGGTTAAAAGATTTTCCCTGTGCCTATGCGTTCTTTATCATAAAAATCATATTTGGCTCGTGCCAGGTATACCAAGTTTGTTCTGTAAAATACAACTGTCACTTCACACTGTCGGGTGCGGATTCATGCCCTGTGTATGCATGAGGGTTCTAATATTTATTTAACCACCCCTTGTTTTTGCTTACTTTATCGGGGGAAAGTTGTACAGAATATGGAGAAATTCTTTGAACTTCCAGCATTCATTCGAATCACGGAGTTGAAACAGAACATCACATGTACGCCAGGGTCTACAAAATTTCACACATTGTTCAGCAATCAATCATGAAACTGAATTAACTTAAGCAAACTCCTTTTCACGGCATTTTGACAATTCATATGTTTTCACCCAAATAACACTATAATGCGCATGTCGGTACCATTGCAAACAAATATCTGCTGTCCCGTATCTTTGATTCTTTGTTAACACTACATCCTGTTGGTCGCATAAAATTACAACACATAACGACCATGATATCTCTGTGTCAAAGGCACCACGCCGATATATCTGAGAATATCAAATTACAGCGGATGTACTTTCACCCATTTCTAAAAGATCCAAGTCCCCGCCACTTCCTTTGGAACAACGGGGATGCGGATGGAATTAAGTCCCTGGATAGTACATAATCTCGCCAAAAATTACAGAGGTCAGGATTCGCATCCATAGCCCTGACGAAGAATATTGTTATTCGAAACGTTGGCAAGACAGTGTGACTCCCTATATATATTTGTGCTCTTTTCGACTCATCTGGATTATTTGTGTTTATTTCTCAGACTTCAGGTATTTTTTCTCGTTCAAGTTATTATTTTTCTTTAGGTATTTGTTTTATGTTTTTTTCTCTGTTTTCAATTGTGTATACATTTTATGTACATCATCTCTCATACATCATTCCATCATCTATCATATCACCACTCACAGTCCGTATTTTGGTTCAAAATTCAAATCCTTGCTGAACAGTATGGCCCATAAGGCTTCTAAAATAAAAACGCAAAAAAGCACAACCAACTACGTGGCTTTCGCGCAGTTGGTTAAATTGTTATACCGTGTATTGCAATGCATGCACCATTTGGCATTTCTTGAGGATGCTTTGGCAAACAAAATCCTCCCAAATTTTCTCAACAGCAAGGTGCCCGGCCTAGTGTCGGACTTTAAAACACCACTCAAGGACTCAGACTTAGAACAGCAATACAAACGGACATCGGAAAACTGGGCCTGGAATATGATAGAACTTACAATGAGTCACTACATGCGGCAAATTCATTCGATAAAGGTCAAGGTTGCCACTGCCTTAAGCACCGGTGACCTAGACTTTGCTCGTGCCAAATCCATTGCTATCAAATGGGGGCGCAAGAACTACAAACAAAAACTCACGTCAACAACACTCAGCTCATTCGAGCAGTTTTGGCCGAAGTCACTTGCGACCCCACTGATAGTACCCGCCAGTATAGCTAACGAGGTCCTGGAGACACCGTTACGCTCTACTGCAGGGAAGCGGCAACGACAATCACCTACTCCGCCTGTAGTGAACAAACGGCCAGATGTACGAACCAGCCCATCTTCACTGGCTGCAAATAACATCACATCACCAATATCATCTCATACACAACCCTCGGGTGAGAAATCACCTCGGGGGAATCAAGCAAATAATTATGACCCCACATCAGCAAAATTTTGGAAATTTCGGCACCAAGGCCCCAAACAAAAATGGACTCTACCTAATGTAACGAGGAGGATACTTCTATGGGGCGCCTCCAATCTTTCGCGCATAAACATGGACTGTCATTCTGACATCCAGGTTGAATGTTACCCAGGTGCCAAACTTTCTGACTTTCGGCGCATGGCTTCAAATTACAAGGGCTTGTCCCATCCCGAAAAAATCATTTTGAATATTGGAATTAACGACCGCAGTGAACCTCACTCATCCATGTCAAAAGGTGTAAGTAACATGTTGAGCGCAATCAGTAGAGCATTCCCCAAAGCACAAATTTATTTCACGGAGCTCAACTATTCTAAGGAACTTCGGCCAGACCACAAAGCACAATAGACGAAATTAATCGAGCAGTTTCGGTCAGAAAAAAGGACCAAATTATAATACTACCGAAAGCACCCTCCCATCTTTTCAAAACGTGCGTTTCAAAACATCCTAAATCTGAGGAGGTTCACTGGAATGAAGCGACTGCCAATCGCTTGTACAGGAAATGGTTAGACAGCATTGACCTTGTGTGTCCTTTAAACTAAATCAGGGTAAGGGCAAAAGCCGCCCAGCGGACCTAGGCATGGGGACAAATATCGTTAACCTAACTGGTAACATGGTCCTCTCAGCCGATGAAAAATCACTGCTATCGCGCGGCTTAGCGTTTGTACCCACACCAGCAGATTTTGACAGAACAAAGGTGAGATTTGTGGATGACGAAACTGGCCAGGAATTTGGACCACCGTTCTTTAAGGACCACAAGGTGACCAATGAACTGAACGGTTCAAATCCGGGTCACACCTTTTTTCAGAAAACGTGCCTCTTTGACAAATTTAGGTATTCGAATGGAGCTCATAAACCTTTCAAAGACAAGACGGGCTGGGTCCCAGACGACAAACATGCTGACCCGGCAATTGTCAGAGGCCGCTCGAATGTAACAGAAAGGGTTAAGGGCTTACACATTTACCATAATAAACAAAATTTGTGTGCTTCAGAACGGCGGGCTCTGTTTAAATTTAAAAAGAATAGGAAAATTGTTATCAAGCCCGCCGACAAAGGTTCTGCGACGGTAATTATGTCCAGAGAAAATTATATCAAAGAGGCTTTACGTCAGTTAAACAATGTAGAATTTTATAAAAAGATAGATTCAGTTATTTGGCCAAAAAATATTAAAAAATTCAACGATGTTCTCAACAAACTTTATGAAAAAGACATCATTGACAGAAAGGAGTTAGGACATCTTTGTGCCAAACGCAGCTCTAGAACTAGGAGATTCTATATGAGTATTAAAATACATAAGCCCGTGGAATCGTGGACAGACACTCTCACACCTCCAGGCCGACCGATCATTTCGGATTGCAATTCCGAGTCATACAATCTTTCAAGATATATTGACTTTTTCCTAAAACCAGTCGCAAACCGGCACCCCAGTTACATAAAAAACACAGAGGACTTACTCGCTAAACTTTCGCAAATTAAAATCCCAAGTGATGCTCTCCTGGTCTCGTTCGATGTCAAAAATATGTATACGAATATTCCAATCGAAGAAGGCATCACAGCGGTCGAACGTGCGTTCGAATTTTATTCTGACCACCGCCGGCCCACGAAAGAAATTCTTGAGTTCTTAAAAATATCGCTCGAAGGCAATGACTTTGAGTTCAACGGAGAAATTTACCAACAAATCAAGGGGGTTAGTATGGGAAAACGGTGGGCCCCAAACTTTAGCTCCATATTCATGGCACAGTGGGAGGATGAGGCACTAGCAAATTGCCCAAAACAGCCCCTCACATATCTACGATACCTCGATGACATTTTCTTGGTATGGCCTCATTCCGTAGCAGATTTGGACCAATTTTTTAATATTTTGAATAATCACTCTCCACACATCAAGCTCACACGCACGCAATCAGAAACATCCATCGATTTCCTGGACCTCACCATTTTTAAGGGGGAACAATTTAAAGCTAATTCAATTTTCGACACCAAGGTATATTTCAAACCGAGTGATTCACATCAACTCCTGGACAAACATTCATTCCATCCACCTCATACATTCAAGGGGATAATCAAATCACAAGTCATCAGGTTCCATAGAAACAGTAGCAGTCTGACATCTTTCAATCAAGCATGTAATACACTGTTCCTGGCCTTGCGCTCGCGGGGATACTCGAAGAGATTCCTCCGCAGCATAAAGTCCGAAACCATTTTCAAAATTGAAAACCCAACAATTTCTAACGATAATGAACATATACCTCAGAAAATAAGCATTCGGCGTCCCGTATTGGGTTCGGGATCTTCTAAATTTTGCTCAAAAAAGGTCTGTAGTCTGAACAAAATGAACTACCTTAACACGGGCTCGTCTTTCTTCAGTCACCAGACCAAAAATGTTTATCGTATGTGCAACAATTTGGATTGTGACTCTGAAAATCTTATTTACCTAATCACATGCAAGAGATGCAAAATGCAATATGTTGGAGAAACACAAAATTCAATAAAAAAGAGAATTCAAAGGCATCTCAGTGACATTTATAATGAGAAGGACACATTTGTTGCACAGCACTTTAATGTAGACGGTCACAGTGTCAGACTACACTTTAGTTTCCAACCTATTGAACAAACCACTGTGACGGAATCTGTGGAAGAAACAACTATCCACCGCAAAGTAAGGGAGGGGTATTGGATAGGGGAACTTCAGACCCTATGGCCTACAGGTATTAATCAATTAGCGGTTTATGGGACACCCAAAACCTTCGTGTGTTACCCACTGGTATACAACAGACATAACGTAGAAGTGGCTGGAATTCTCAAAGATGAGTTCAAGTCATTCGCTGACGAGCACGCCGAATTGTCGGATTCACGGGCAATAATTGCATACAAGAAAAATCCTAGTCTTCGGGATAAGTTAGTTCATTCATCGCTTCCTCAAATATCGGCTGATTAGCGACCATGTACCACTAAAACAATTTAATCTGCTCAACGCGGGACCATTGCCTGCATACCCAAAACAAAGCCATTCGGCTAATCCATTTCAAGCAAATTAATTTGTATCTCAACAAACAATATTGGACATTAATCCAATACACATCGGAACATTCCGACATCAAAACAAAATCCAAATCTGGATGCGAAACTCCAGACACAAACTTAGGTTAAAAGATTGTCCCTGTGCCTATGCGTTCTTTATCATAAAAATCATATTTCGACCTATCACGATATTCACAAGTTCGGGATGACCCATATAACCACTATTTCGAACTGCGTATGGTACTTTTATTACACCACTGTCAATGTAGTCCATCTTCAACCCATGAATTTGTCAATTAAGGGCGTATCCGCACTGTAGAATTGGCACAAATAACTATTACTATCATATTTCGACATATCACGATATTCACAAGTTCGGGATGACCCATATAACCAATATTCCGAACTGCGTGTGGTCCTTTTGTTACACAACGGTGAATGTGGTCCAACTTCGATCCATATATTTGTTAATTAAGGGCGTATCCGCACTGTGAAATTTGCCCAAATGACTATAACAGTAATATTTTGACCTATCACGATATTCACAAGTTCGGGATGACCCATATAAACACTATTTCGAACTAAGTGTGGTACTTTTATTACACCACTGTCAATGTAGTCCATCTTCAACCCATGGATTTGTCAATTAAGGGCGTATCCGCACTGTAGAATTGGTTCAAATGACTATTACTATCATATTTCGACATATCACGATATTTACAAGTTCGGGATGACCCATATAACCAATATTTCGAACTGCGTGTGGTCCTTTTATTACACAACGGTGAATATAGTCCAACTTCAATCCATATATTTGTCAATTAAGGGCGTATCCGCACTGTGAAATTTGCCCAAATGTCTATTACAGTAATATTTTGACCTATCATGATATTCACAAGTTCGGGATGACCCATATACCCACTATTTCGAACTGCGTGCGGTCCTTTTATTACACAACGGTGAATGTAGTCCAACTTCGATCCATATATATGTCAATTAAGGGCGTATCCGCACTGTAAAATTTGCCCAAATGACTATAACAGTAATATGTTGACCTATCACGATATTAACAAGTTCGGATTGACCCATACAACCACTATTTCGAACTGCGTGTGTTACTTTTATTACACCACTGTCAATGTAGTCCATCTTCAACCCATGAATTTGTCAATTAAGGGCGTATCCGCACTGTAGAATTGGCACAAATGACTATTACAATCATATTTCGACCTATCACGATATTCACAAGTTCGGGATGACCCATATAACCAATATTTCGAACTGCGTGTGGTCCTTTTATTACACAACGGTGAATGTAGTCCAACTTCGATCCATATATTTGTCAATTAAGGGCGTATCCACACTGTGAAATTTGCCCAAATGACTATAACAGTAATATGTTCACCTATCACGATAGTCACAAGTTCGGATTGACCCATACAACCACTATTTCGAACAGAATGTGTTACTTTTATTACACCACTGTCAATGTAGTCCATCTTCAACCCATGAATTTGTCAATTAAGGGCGTATCCGCACTGTAGAATTGGTTCAAATGACTAGTAATATCATATTTCGACATATCACGATATTCACAAGTTCGGGATGACCCATATAACCAATATTTCGAACTGCGTGTGGTCCTTTTATTACACAACGGTGAATGTAGTCCAACTTCAATCCATATATTTGTCAATTAAGGGCGTATCCGCACTGTGAAATTTGCCCAAATGTCTATTACAGTAATATTTTGACCTATCATGATATTCACAAGTTCGGGATGACCCATATACCCACTATTTCGAACTGCGTGTGATCCTTTTATTACACAACGGTGAATGTAGTCCAACTTCGATCCATATATTTGTCAATTAAGGGCGTATCCGCACTGTAACATTTGCCCAAATGACTATAACAGTAATATGTTGACCTATCACGATATTAACAAGTTCGGATTGACCCATACAACCACTATTTCGAACTGCGTGTGTTACTTTTATTACACCACGGTCAATGTAGTCCATCTTCAACCCATGAATTTGTCAATTAAGGGCGTATCCGCACTGTAGAATTGACACAAATGACTATTACAATCATATTTCGACCTATCACGATATTCACAAGTTCGGGATGACCCATACAACCAATATTTCGAACTGCGTGTGGTCCTTTTGTTACACAACGGTGAATGTAGTCCAACTTCGATCTATATATTTGTCAATTAAGTGCGTATCCGCACTGTGAAATTTGCCCAAATGACTATAACAGTAATATTTTAACCTATCACGATATTCACAAGTTCGGGATGACCCATATAACCACTATTTCGAACAGCGTGTGTTACTTTTATTACACCACTGTCAATGTAGTCCATCTTCAACCCATGAATTTGTCAATTAAGGGCGCATCCGCACTGTAGAATTGGTTCAAATGACTATAACTATAATATTTTGACCAATCACGATATTCACAAGTTCGGGATGACCCATATAACCACTATTTCGAACTGCGTATGGTACTTTTATTACACCACTGTCAATGTAGTCCATCTTCAACCCATGAATTTGTCAATTAAGGGCGTATCCGCACTGTAGAATTGGCACAAATAACTATTACTATCATATTTCGACATATCACGATATTCACAAGTTCGGGATGACCCATATAACCAATATTCCGAACTGCGTGTGGTCCTTTTGTTACACAACGGTGAATGTAGTCCAACTTCGATCCATATATTTGTCAATTAAGGGCGTATCCGCACTGTGAAATTTGCCCAAATGTCTATTACAGTAATATTTTGACCTATCATGATATTCACAAGTTCGGGATGACCCATATACCCACTATTTCGAACTGCGTGTGGTCCTTTTATTACACAACGGTGAATGTAGTCCAACTTCAATCCATATATTTGTCAATTAAGGGCGTATCCGCACTGTGAAATTTGCCCAAATGTCTATTACAGTAATATTTTGACCTATCATGATATTCACAAGTTCGGGATGACCCATATACCCACTATTTCGAACTGCATGTGGTCCTTTTATTACACAACGGTGAATGTAGTCCAACTTCGATCCATATATTTGTCAATTAAGGGCGTATCCGCACTGTAAAATTTGCCCAAATGACTATAACAGTAATATGTTGACCTATCACGATATTAACAAGTTCGGATTGACCCATACAACCACTATTTCGAACTGCGTGTGTTACTTTTATTACACCACTGTCAATGTAGTCCATCTTCAACCCATGAATTTGTCAATTAAGGGCGTATCCGCACTGTAGAATTGGCACAAATGACTATTACAATCATATTTCGACCTATCACGATATTCACAAGTTCGGGATGACCCATATAACCAATATTTCGAACTGCGTGTGGTCCTTTTGTTACACAACGGTGAATGTAGTCCAACTTCGATCTATATATTTGTCAATTAAGGGCGTATCCGCACTGTGAAATTTGCCCAAATGACTATAACAGTAATATTTTGACCTATCACGATATTCACAAGTTCGGGATGACCCATATAACCACTATTTCGAACTGCGTGCGTTACTTTTATTACACCACTGTCAATGTAGTCCATCTTCAACCCATGAATTTGTCAATTAAGGGCGCATCCGCACTGTAGAATTGGTTCAAATGACTATAACTATAATATTTTGACCTATCACGATATTCACAAGTTCGGGATGACCCATATAACCAATATTTCGAACTGCTTGTGGTCCTTTTGTTACACAACGGTGAATGTAGTCCAACTTCGATCCATATATTTGTCAATTAAGGGCGTATCCGCACTGTGAAATTTGCCCAAATGACTATAACAGTAATATGTTCACCTATCGCGATATTCACAAGTTCGGATTGACCCATACAACCACTATTTCGAACTGCGTGTGTTACTTTTATTACACCACTGTCAATGTAGTCCATCTTCAACCCATGAATTTGTCAATTAAGGGCGTATCCGCACTGTATAATTGGCACAAATGACTATTACTATCATTTTTCGACCTATCACGATATTCACAATTTCGGGATGACCCATATAACCAATATTTCGAACTGCGTGTGGTCCTTTTATTACACAACGGTGAATGTAGTCCAACTTCGATCCATATATTTGTCAATTAAGGGCGTATCCGCACTGTGAAATTTGCCCAAATGACTATAACAGTAATATGTTCACCTATCACGATAGTCACAAGTTCGGATTGACCCATACAACCACTATTTCGAACAGCATGTGTTACTTTTATTACACCACTGTCAATGTAGTCCATCTTCAACCCATGAATTTGTCAATTAAGGGCGTATCCGCACTGTAGAATTGGTTCAAATGACTATTAATATCATATTTCGACATATCACGATATTCACAAGTTCGGGATGACCCATATAACCAATATTTCGAACTGCGTGTGGTCCTTTTATTACACAACGGTGAATGTAGTCCAACTTCAATCCATATATTTGTCAATTAAGGGCGTATCCGCACTGTGAAATTTGCCCAAATGTCTATTACAGTAATATTTTGACCTATCTTGATATTCACAAGTTCGGGATGACCCATATACCCACTATTTCGAACTGCGTGTGGTCCTTTTATTACACAACGGTGAATGTAGTCCAACTTCGATCCATATATTTGTCAATTAAGGGCGTATCCGCACTGTAAAATTTGCCCAAATGACTATAACAGTAATATGTTGACCTATCACGATATTAACAAGTTCGGATTGACCCATACAACCACTATTTCGAACTGCGTGTGTTACTTGTATTACACCACTGTCAATGTAGTCCATCTTCAACCCATGAATTTGTCAATTAAGGGCGTATCCGCACTGTAGAATTGACACAAATGACTATTACAATCATATTTCGACCTATCACGATATTCACAAGTTCGGGATGACCCATATAACCAATATTTCGAACTGCGTGTGGTCCTTTTGTTACACAACGGTGAATGTAGTCCAACTTCGATCTATATATTTGTCAATTAAGGGCGCATCCGCACTGTAGAATTGGTTCAAATGACTATAACTATAATATTTTGACCTATCACGATATTCACAAGTTCGGGATGACCCATATAACCACTATTTCGAACTGCGTATGGTACTTGTATTACACCACTGTCAATGTAGTCCATCTTCAACCCATGAATTTGTCAATTAAGGGCGTATCCGCACTGTAGAATTGGCACAAATAACTATTACTATCATATTTCGACATATCACGATATTCACAAGTTCGGGATGACCCATATAACCAATATTCCGAACTGCGTGTGGTCCTTTTGTTACACAACGGTGAATGTGGTCCAACTTCGATCCATATATTTGTTAATTAAGGGCGTATCCGCACTGTGAAATTTGCCCAAATGACTATAACAGTAATATTTTGACCTATCACGATATTCACAAGTTCGGGATGACCCATATAAACACTATTTCGAACTAAGTGTGGTACTTTTATTACACCACTGTCAATGTAGTCCATCTTCAACCCATGGATTTGTCAATTAAGGGCGTATCCGCACTGTAGAATTGGTTCAAATGACTATTACTATCATATTTCGACATATCACGATATTCACAAGTTCGGGATGACCAATATAACCAATATTTCGAACTGCGTGTGGTCCTTTTATTACACAACGGTGAATGTAGTCCAACTTCAATCCATATATTTGTCAATTAAGGGCGTATCCGCACTGTGAAATTTGCCCAAATGACTATAACAGTAATATTTTAACCTATCACGATATTCACAAGTTCGGGATGACCCATATAACCACTATTTCGAACAGCGTGCGTTACTTTTATTACACCACTGTCAATGTAGTCCATCTTCAACCCATGAATTTGTCAATTAAGGGCGCATCCGCACTGTAGAATTGGTTCAAATGACTATAACTATAATATTTTGACCTATCACGATATTCACAAGTTCGGGATGACCCATATAACCAATATTTCGAACTGCGTGTGGTCCTTTTGTTACACAACGGTGAATGTAGTCCAACTTCGATCCATATATTTGTCAATTAAGGGCGTATCCGCACTGTGAAATTTGCCCAAATGACTATAACAGTAATATGTTCACCTATCGCGATATTCACAAGTTCGGATTGACCCATACAACCACTATTTCGAACTGCGTGTGTTACTTTTATTACACCACTGTCAATGTAGTCCATCTTCAACCCATGAATTTGTCAATTAAGGGCGTATCCGCACTGTAGAATCGGCACAAATGACTATTACTCTCATTTTTCGACCTATCACGATATTCACAAGTTCGGGATGACCCATATAACCAATATTCCGAACTGCGTGTGGTCCTTTTGTTACACAACGGTGAATGTGGTCCAACTTCGATCCATATATTTGTTAATTAAGGGCGTATCCGCACTGTGAAATTTGCCCAAATGACTATAACAGTAATATTTTGACCTATCACGATATTCACAAGTTCGGGATGACCCATATAAACACTATTTCGAACTAAGTGTGGTACTTTTATTACACCACTGTCAATGTAGTCCATCTTCAACCCATGGATTTGCCAATTAAGGGCGCATCCGCACTGTAGAATTGGTTCAAATGACTATTACTATCATATTTCGACATATCACGATAGTTACAAGTTCGGGATGACCCATATAACCAATATTTCGAACTGCGTGTGGTCCTTTTATTACACAACGGTGAATGTAGTCCAACTTCAATCCATATATTTGTCAATTAAGGGCGTATCCGCACTGTGAAATTTGCCCAAATGTCTATTACAGTAATATTTTGACCTATCATGATATTCACAAGTTCGGGATGACCCATATACCCACTATTTCGAACTGCGTGTGGTCCTTTTATTACACAACGGTGAATGTAGTCCAACTTCGATCCATATATATGTCAATTAAGGGCGTATCCGCACTGTAAAATTTGCCCAAATGACTATAACAGTAATATGTTGACCTATCACGATATTAACAAGTTCGGATTGACCCATACAACCACTATTTCGAACTGCGTGTGTTACTTTTATTACACCACTGTCAATGTAGTCCATCTTCAACCCATGAATTTGTCAATTAAGGGCGTATCCGCACTGTAGAATTGGCACAAATGACTATTACAATCATATTTCGACCTATCACGATATTCACAAGTTCGGGATGACCCATATAACCAATATTTCGAACTGCGTGTGGTCCTTTTATTACACAACGGTGAATGTAGTCCAACTTCGATCCATATATTTGTCAATTAAGGGCGTATCCACACTGTGAAATTTGCCCAAATGACTATAACAGTAATATGTTCACCTATCACGATAGTCACAAGTTCGGATTGACCCATACAACCACTATTTCGAACAGAATGTGTTACTTTTATTACACCACTGTCAATGTAGTCCATCTTCAACCCATGAATTTGTCAATTAAGGGCGTATCCGCACTGTAGAATTGGTTCAAATGACTAGTAATATCATATTTCGACATATCACGATATTCACAAGTTCGGGATGACCCATATAACCAATATTTCGAACTGCGTGTGGTCCTTTTATTACACAACGGTGAATGTAGTCCAACTTCAATCCATATATTTGTCAATTAAGGGCGTATCCGCACTGTGAAATTTGCCCAAATGTCTATTACAGTAATATTTTGACCTATCATGATATTCACAAGTTCGGGATGACCCATATACCCACTATTTCGAACTGCGTGTGATCCTTTTATTACACAACGGTGAATGTAGTCCAACTTCGATCCATATATTTGTCAATTAAGGGCGTATCCGCACTGTAACATTTGCCCAAATGACTATAACAGTAATATGTTGACCTATCACGATATTAACAAGTTCGGATTGACCCATACAACCACTATTTCGAACTGCGTGTGTTACTTTTATTACACCACGGTCAATGTAGTCCATCTTCAACCCATGAATTTGTCAATTAAGGGCGTATCCGCACTGTAGAATTGACACAAATGACTATTACAATCATATTTCGACCTATCACGATATTCACAAGTTCGGGATGACCCATACAACCAATATTTCGAACTGCGTGTGGTCCTTTTGTTACACAACGGTGAATGTAGTCCAACTTCGATCTATATATTTGTCAATTAAGTGCGTATCCGCACTGTGAAATTTGCCCAAATGACTATAACAGTAATATTTTAACCTATCACGATATTCACAAGTTCGGGATGACCCATATAACCACTATTTCGAACAGCGTGTGTTACTTTTATTACACCACTGTCAATGTAGTCCATCTTCAACCCATGAATTTGTCAATTAAGGGCGCATCCGCACTGTAGAATTGGTTCAAATGACTATAACTATAATATTTTGACCAATCACGATATTCACAAGTTCGGGATGACCCATATAACCACTATTTCGAACTGCGTATGGTACTTTTATTACACCACTGTCAATGTAGTCCATCTTCAACCCATGAATTTGTCAATTAAGGGCGTATCCGCACTGTAGAATTGGCACAAATAACTATTACTATCATATTTCGACATATCACGATATTCACAAGTTCGGGATGACCCATATAACCAATATTCCGAACTGCGTGTGGTCCTTTTGTTACACAACGGTGAATGTAGTCCAACTTCGATCCATATATTTGTCAATTAAGGGCGTATCCGCACTGTGAAATTTGCCCAAATGTCTATTACAGTAATATTTTGACCTATCATGATATTCACAAGTTCGGGATGACCCATATACCCACTATTTCGAACTGCGTGTGGTCCTTTTATTACACAACGGTGAATGTAGTCCAACTTCAATCCATATATTTGTCAATTAAGGGCGTATCCGCACTGTGAAATTTGCCCAAATGTCTATTACAGTAATATTTTGACCTATCATGATATTCACAAGTTCGGGATGACCCATATACCCACTATTTCGAACTGCATGTGGTCCTTTTATTACACAACGGTGAATGTAGTCCAACTTCGATCCATATATTTGTCAATTAAGGGCGTATCCGCACTGTAAAATTTGCCCAAATGACTATAACAGTAATATGTTGACCTATCACGATATTAACAAGTTCGGATTGACCCATACAACCACTATTTCGAACTGCGTGTGTTACTTTTATTACACCACTGTCAATGTAGTCCATCTTCAACCCATGAATTTGTCAATTAAGGGCGTATCCGCACTGTAGAATTGGCACAAATGACTATTACAATCATATTTCGACCTATCACGATATTCACAAGTTCGGGATGACCCATATAACCAATATTTCGAACTGCGTGTGGTCCTTTTGTTACACAACGGTGAATGTAGTCCAACTTCAATCCATATATTTGTCAATTAAGGGCGTATCCGCACTGTGAAATTTGCCCAAATGTCTATTACAGTAATATTTTGACCTATCATGATATTCACAAGTTCGGGATGACCCATATACCCACTATTTCGAACTGCGTGCGGTCCTTTTATTACACAACGGTGAATGTAGTCCAACTTCGATCCATATATATGTCAATTAAGGGCGTATCCGCACTGTAAAATTTGCCCAAATGACTATAACAGTAATATGTTGACCTATCACGATATTAACAAGTTCGGATTGACCCATACAACCACTATTTCGAACTGCGTGTGTTACTTTTATTACACCACTGTCAATGTAGTCCATCTTCAACCCATGAATTTGTCAATTAAGGGCGTATCCGCACTGTAGAATTGGCACAAATGACTATTACAATCATATTTCGACCTATCACGATATTCACAAGTTCGGGATGACCCATATAACCAATATTTCGAACTGCGTGTGGTCCTTTTATTACACAACGGTGAATGTAGTCCAACTTCGATCCATATATTTGTCAATTAAGGGCGTATCCACACTGTGAAATTTGCCCAAATGACTATAACAGTAATATGTTCACCTATCACGATAGTCACAAGTTCGGATTGACCCATACAACCACTATTTCGAACAGAATGTGTTACTTTTATTACACCACTGTCAATGTAGTCCATCTTCAACCCATGAATTTGTCAATTAAGGGCGTATCCGCACTGTAGAATTGGTTCAAATGACTAGTAATATCATATTTCGACATATCACGATATTCACAAGTTCGGGATGACCCATATAACCAATATTTCGAACTGCGTGTGGTCCTTTTATTACACAACGGTGAATGTAGTCCAACTTCAATCCATATATTTGTCAATTAAGGGCGTATCCGCACTGTGAAATTTGCCCAAATGTCTATTACAGTAATATTTTGACCTATCATGATATTCACAAGTTCGGGATGACCCATATACCCACTATTTCGAACTGCGTGTGATCCTTTTATTACACAACGGTGAATGTAGTCCAACTTCGATCCATATATTTGTCAATTAAGGGCGTATCCGCACTGTAACATTTGCCCAAATGACTATAACAGTAATATGTTGACCTATCACGATATTAACAAGTTCGGATTGACCCATACAACCACTATTTCGAACTGCGTGTGTTACTTTTATTACACCACGGTCAATGTAGTCCATCTTCAACCCATGAATTTGTCAATTAAGGGCGTATCCGCACTGTAGAATTGACACAAATGACTATTACAATCATATTTCGACCTATCACGATATTCACAAGTTCGGGATGACCCATACAACCAATATTTCGAACTGCGTGTGGTCCTTTTGTTACACAACGGTGAATGTAGTCCAACTTCGATCTATATATTTGTCAATTAAGTGCGTATCCGCACTGTGAAATTTGCCCAAATGACTATAACAGTAATATTTTAACCTATCACGATATTCACAAGTTCGGGATGACCCATATAACCACTATTTCGAACAGCGTGTGTTACTTTTATTACACCACTGTCAATGTAGTCCATCTTCAACCCATGAATTTGTCAATTAAGGGCGCATCCGCACTGTAGAATTGGTTCAAATGACTATAACTATAATATTTTGACCAATCACGATATTCACAAGTTCGGGATGACCCATATAACCACTATTTCGAACTGCGTATGGTACTTTTATTACACCACTGTCAATGTAGTCCATCTTCAACCCATGAATTTGTCAATTAAGGGCGTATCCGCACTGTAGAATTGGCACAAATAACTATTACTATCATATTTCGACATATCACGATATTCACAAGTTCGGGATGACCCATATAACCAATATTCCGAACTGCGTGTGGTCCTTTTGTTACACAACGGTGAATGTAGTCCAACTTCGATCCATATATTTGTCAATTAAGGGCGTATCCGCACTGTGAAATTTGCCCAAATGTCTATTACAGTAATATTTTGACCTATCATGATATTCACAAGTTCGGGATGACCCATATACCCACTATTTCGAACTGCGTGTGGTCCTTTTATTACACAACGGTGAATGTAGTCCAACTTCAATCCATATATTTGTCAATTAAGGGCGTATCCGCACTGTGAAATTTGCCCAAATGTCTATTACAGTAATATTTTGACCTATCATGATATTCACAAGTTCGGGATGACCCATATACCCACTATTTCGAACTGCATGTGGTCCTTTTATTACACAACGGTGAATGTAGTCCAACTTCGATCCATATATTTGTCAATTAAGGGCGTATCCGCACTGTAAAATTTGCCCAAATGACTATAACAGTAATATGTTGACCTATCACGATATTAACAAGTTCGGATTGACCCATACAACCACTATTTCGAACTGCGTGTGTTACTTTTATTACACCACTGTCAATGTAGTCCATCTTCAACCCATGAATTTGTCAATTAAGGGCGTATCCGCACTGTAGAATTGGCACAAATGACTATTACAATCATATTTCGACCTATCACGATATTCACAAGTTCGGGATGACCCATATAACCAATATTTCGAACTGCGTGTGGTCCTTTTGTTACACAACGGTGAATGTAGTCCAACTTCGATCTATATATTTGTCAATTAAGGGCGTATCCGCACTGTGAAATTTGCCCAAATGACTATAACAGTAATATTTTGACCTATCACGATATTCACAAGTTCGGGATGACCCATATAACCACTATTTCGAACTGCGTGCGTTACTTTTATTACACCACTGTCAATGTAGTCCATCTTCAACCCATGAATTTGTCAATTAAGGGCGCATCCGCACTGTAGAATTGGTTCAAATGACTATAACTATAATATTTTGACCTATCACGATATTCACAAGTTCGGGATGACCCATATAACCAATATTTCGAACTGCTTGTGGTCCTTTTGTTACACAACGGTGAATGTAGTCCAACTTCGATCCATATATTTGTCAATTAAGGGCGTATCCGCACTGTGAAATTTGCCCAAATGACTATAACAGTAATATGTTCACCTATCGCGATATTCACAAGTTCGGATTGACCCATACAACCACTATTTCGAACTGCGTGTGTTACTTTTATTACACCACTGTCAATGTAGTCCATCTTCAACCCATGAATTTGTCAATTAAGGGCGTATCCGCACTGTAGAATTGGCACAAATGACTATTACTATCATTTTTCGACCTATCACGATATTCACAATTTCGGGATGACCCATATAACCAATATTTCGAACTGCGTGTGGTCCTTTTATTACACAACGGTGAATGTAGTCCAACTTCGATCCATATATTTGTCAATTAAGGGCGTATCCGCACTGTGAAATTTGCCCAAATGACTATAACAGTAATATGTTCACCTATCACGATAGTCACAAGTTCGGATTGACCCATACAACCACTATTTCGAACAGCATGTGTTACTTTTATTACACCACTGTCAATGTAGTCCATCTTCAACCCATGAATTTGTCAATTAAGGGCGTATCCGCACTGTAGAATTGGTTCAAATGACTATTAATATCATATTTCGACATATCACGATATTCACAAGTTCGGGATGACCCATATAACCAATATTTCGAACTGCGTGTGGTCCTTTTATTACACAACGGTGAATGTAGTCCAACTTCAATCCATATATTTGTCAATTAAGGGCGTATCCGCACTGTGAAATTTGCCCAAATGTCTATTACAGTAATATTTTGACCTATCTTGATATTCACAAGTTCGGGATGACCCATATACCCACTATTTCGAACTGCGTGTGGTCCTTTTATTACACAACGGTGAATGTAGTCCAACTTCGATCCATATATTTGTCAATTAAGGGCGTATCCGCACTGTAAAATTTGCCCAAATGACTATAACAGTAATATGTTGACCTATCACGATATTAACAAGTTCGGATTGACCCATACAACCACTATTTCGAACTGCGTGTGTTACTTGTATTACACCACTGTCAATGTAGTCCATCTTCAACCCATGAATTTGTCAATTAAGGGCGTATCCGCACTGTAGAATTGACACAAATGACTATTACAATCATATTTCGACCTATCACGATATTCACAAGTTCGGGATGACCCATATAACCAATATTTCGAACTGCGTGTGGTCCTTTTGTTACACAACGGTGAATGTAGTCCAACTTCGATTTATATATTTGTCAATTAAGGGCGCATCCGCACTGTAGAATTGGTTCAAATGACTATAACTATAATATTTTGACCTATCACGATATTCACAAGTTCGGGATGACCCATATAACCACTATTTCGAACTGCGTATGGTACTTGTATTACACCACTGTCAATGTAGTCCATCTTCAACCCATGAATTTGTCAATTAAGGGCGTATCCGCACTGTAGAATTGGCACAAATAACTATTACTATCATATTTCGACATATCACGATATTCACAAGTTCGGGATGACCCATATAACCAATATTCCGAACTGCGTGTGGTCCTTTTGTTACACAACGGTGAATGTGGTCCAACTTCGATCCATATATTTGTTAATTAAGGGCGTATCCGCACTGTGAAATTTGCCCAAATGACTATAACAGTAATATTTTGACCTATCACGATATTCACAAGTTCGGGATGACCCATATAAACACTATTTCGAACTAAGTGTGGTACTTTTATTACACCACTGTCAATGTAGTCCATCTTCAACCCATGGATTTGTCAATTAAGGGCGTATCCGCACTGTAGAATTGGTTCAAATGACTATTACTATCATATTTCGACATATCACGATATTCACAAGTTCGGGATGACCAATATAACCAATATTTCGAACTGCGTGTGGTCCTTTTATTACACAACGGTGAATGTAGTCCAACTTCAATCCATATATTTGTCAATTAAGGGCGTATCCGCACTGTGAAATTTGCCCAAATGACTATAACAGTAATATTTTAACCTATCACGATATTCACAAGTTCGGGATGACCCATATAACCACTATTTCGAACAGCGTGCGTTACTTTTATTACACCACTGTCAATGTAGTCCATCTTCAACCCATGAATTTGTCAATTAAGGGCGCATCCGCACTGTAGAATTGGTTCAAATGACTATAACTATAATATTTTGACCTATCACGATATTCACAAGTTCGGGATGACCCATATAACCAATATTTCGAACTGCGTGTGGTCCTTTTGTTACACAACGGTGAATGTAGTCCAACTTCGATCCATATATTTGTCAATTAAGGGCGTATCCGCACTGTGAAATTTGCCCAAATGACTATAACAGTAATATGTTCACCTATCGCGATATTCACAAGTTCGGATTGACCCATACAACCACTATTTCGAACTGCGTGTGTTACTTTTATTACACCACTGTCAATGTAGTCCATCTTCAACCCATGAATTTGTCAATTAAGGGCGTATCCGCACTGTAGAATCGTCACAAATGACTATTACTCTCATTTTTCGACCTATCACGATATTCACAAGTTCGGGATGACCCATATAACCAATATTCCGAACTGCGTGTGGTCCTTTTGTTACACAACGGTGAATGTGGTCCAACTTCGATCCATATATTTGTTAATTAAGGGCGTATCCGCACTGTGAAATTTGCCCAAATGACTATAACAGTAATATTTTGACCTATCACGATATTCACAAGTTCGGGATGACCCATATAAACACTATTTCGAACTAAGTGTGGTACTTTTATTACACCACTGTCAATGTAGTCCATCTTCAACCCATGGATTTGCCAATTAAGGGCGCATCCGCACTGTAGAATTGGTTCAAATGACTATTACTATCATATTTCGACATATCACGATATTTACAAGTTCGGGATGACCCATATAACCAATATTTCGAACTGCGTGTGGTCCTTTTATTACACAACGGTGGATGTAGTCCAACTTCAATCCATATATTTGTCAATTAAGGGCGTATCCGCACTGTGAAATTTGCCCAAATGTCTATTACAGTAATATTTTGACCTATCATGATATTCACAAGTTCGGGATGACCCATATACCCACTATTTCGAACTGCGTGTGGTCCTTTTATTACACAACGGTGAATGTAGTCCAACTTCGATCCATATATATGTCAATTAAGGGCGTATCCGCACTGTAAAATTTGCCCAAATGACTATAACAGTAATATGTTGACCTATCACGATATTAACAAGTTCGGATTGACCCATACAACCACTATTTCGAACTGCGTGTGTTCCTTTTATTACACCACTGTCAATGTAGTCCATCTTCAACCCATGAATTTGTCAATTAAGGGCGTATCCGCACTGTATAATTGGCACAAATGACTATTACAATCATATTTCGACCTATCACGATATTCACAAGTTCGGGATGACCCATATAACCAATATTTCGAACTGCGTGTGGTCCTTTTGTTACACAACGGTGAATGTAGTCCAACTTCGATCTATATATTTGTCAATTAAGGTCGTATCCGCACTGTGAAATTTGCCCAAATGACTATAACAGTAATATTTTGACCTATCACGATATTCACAAGTTCGGGATGACCCATATAACCACTATTTCGAACAGCGTGCGTTAATTTTATTACACCACTGTCAATGTAGTCCATCTTCAACCCATGAATTTGTCAATTAAGGGCGCATCCGCACTGTAGAATTGGTTCAAATGACTATAACTATAATATTTTGACCTATCACGATATTCACAAGTTCGGGATGACCCATATAACCACTATTTCGAACTTCGTGTGGTCCTTTTGTTACACAACGGTGAATGTAGTCCAACTTCGATCCATATATTTGTCAATTAAGGGCGTATCCGCACTGTGAAATTTGCCCAAATGACTATAACAGTAATATGTTCACCTATCGCGATATTCACAAGTTCGGATTGACCCATACAACCACTATTTCGAACTGCGTGTGTTACTTTTATTACACCACTGTCAATGTAGTCCATCTTCAACCCATGAATTTGTCAATTAAGGGCGTATCCGCACTGTAGAATTGGCACAAATGACTATTACTATCATTTTTCGACCTATCACGATATTCACAATTTCGGGATGACCCATATAACCAATATTTCGAACTGCGTGTGGTCCTTTTATTACACAACGGTGAATGTAGTCCAACTTCGATCCATATATTTGTCAATTAAGGGCGTATCCGCACTGTGAAATTTGCCCAAATGACTATAACAGTAATATGTTCACCTATCACGATAGTCACAAGTTCGGATTGACCCATACAACCACTATTTCGAACAGAATGTGTTACTTTTATTACACCACTGTCAATGTAGTCCATCTTCAACCCATGAATTTGTCAATTAAGGGCGTATCCGCACTGTAGAATTGGTTCAAATGACTAGTAATATCATATTTCGACATATCACGATATTCACAAGTTCGGGATGACCCATATAACCAATATTTCGAACTGCGTGTGGTCCTTTTATTACACAACGGTGAATGTAGTCCAACTTCAATCCATATATTTGTCAATTAAGGGCGTATCCGCACTGTGAAATTTGCCCAAATGTCTATTACAGTAATATTTTGACCTATCATGATATTCACAAGTTCGGGATGACCCATATACCCACTATTTCGAACTGCGTGTGGTCCTTTTATTACACAACGGTGAATGTAGTCCAACTTCGATCCATACATTTGTCAATTAAGGGCGTATCCGCACTGTAACATTTGCCCAAATGACTATAACAGTAATATGTTGACCTATCACGATATTAACAAGTTCGGATTGACCCATACAACCACTATTTCGAACTGCGTGTGTTACTTTTATTACACCACTGTCAATGTAGTCCATCTTCAACCCATGAATTTGTCAATTAAGGGCGTATCCGCACTGTAGAATTGACACAAATGACTATTACAATCATATTTCGACCTATCACGATATTCACAAGTTCGGGATGACCCATACAACCAATATTTCGAACTGCGTGTGGTCCTTTTGTTACACAACGGTGAATGTAGTCCAACTTCGATCTATATATTTGTCAATTAAGTGCGTATCCGCACTGTGAAATTTGCCCAAATGACTATAACAGTAATATTTTAACCTATCACGATATTCACAAGTTCGGGATGACCCATATAACCACTATTTCGAACAGCGTGTGTTACTTTTATTACACCACTGTCAATGTAGTCCATCTTCAACCCATGAATTTGTTAATTAAGGGCGCATCCGCACTGTAGAATTGGTTCAAATGACTATAACTATAATATTTTGACCAATCACGATATTCACAAGTTCGGGATGACCCATATAACCACTATTTCGTACTGCGTATGGTACTTTTATTACACCACTGTCAATGTAGTCCATCTTCAACCCATGAATTTGTCAATTAAGGGCGTATCCGCACTGTAGAATTGGCACAAATAACTATTACTATCATATTTCGACATATCACGATATTCACAAGTTCGGGATGACCCATATAACCAATATTCCGAACTGCGTGTGGTCCTTTTGTTACACAACGGTGAATGTAGTCCAACTTCGATCCATATATTTGTCAATTAAGGGCGTATCCGCACTGTGAAATTTGCCCAAATGTCTATTACAGTAATATTTTGACCTATCATGATATTCACAAGTTCGGGATGACCCATATACCCACTATTTCGAACTGCGTGTGGTCCTTTTATTACACAACGGTGAATGTAGTCCAACTTCAATCCATATATTTGTCAATTAAGGGCGTATCCGCACTGTGAAATTTGCCCAAATGTCTATTACAGTAATATTTTGACCTATCATGATATTCACAAGTTCGGGATGACCCATATACCCACTATTTCGAACTGCATGTGGTCCTTTTATTACACAACGGTGAATGTAGTCCAACTTCGATCCATATATTTGTCAATTAAGGGCGTATCCGCACTGTAAAATTTGCCCAAATGACTATAACAGTAATATGTTGACCTATCACGATATTGACAAGTTCGGATTGACCCATACAACCACTATTTCGAACTGCGTGTGTTACTTTTATTACACCACTGTCAATGTAGTCCATCTTCAACCCATGAATTTGTCAATTAAGGGCGTATCCGCACTGTAGAATTGGCACAAATGACTATTACAATCATATTTCGACCTATCACGATATTCACAAGTTCGGGATGACCCATATAACCAATATTTCGAACTGCGTGTGGTCCTTTTGTTACACAACGGTGAATGTAGTCCAACTTCGATCTATATATTTGTCAATTAAGGGCGTATCCGCACTGTGAAATTTGCCCAAATGACTATAACAGTAATATTTTGACCTATCACGATATTCACAAGTTCGGGATGACCCATATAACCACTATTTCGAACTGCGTGCGTTACTTTTATTACACCACTGTCAATGTAGTCCATCTTCAACCCATGAATTTGTCAATTAAGGGCGCATCCGCACTGTAGAATTGGTTCAAATGACTATAACTATAATATTTTGACCTATCACGATATTCACAAGTTCGGGATGACCCATATAACCAATATTTCGAACTGCGTATGGTCCTTTTGTTACACAACGGTGAATGTAGTCCAACTTCGATCCATATATTTGTCAATTAAGGGCGTATCCGCACTGTGAAATTTGCCCAAATGACTATAACAGTAATATGTTCACCTATCGCGATATTCACAAGTTCGGATTGACCCATACAACCACTATTTCGAACTGCGTGTGTTACTTTTATTACACCACTGTCAATGTAGTCCATCTTCAACCCATGAATTTGTCAATTAAGGGCGTATCCGCACTGTAGAATTGGTTCAAATGACTATTAATATCATATTTCGACATATCACGATATTCACAAGTTCGGGATGACCCATATAACCAATATTTCGAACTGCGTGTGGTCCTTTTATTACAAAACGGTGAATGTAGTCCAACTTCAATCCATATATTTGTCAATTAAGGGCGTATCCGCACTGTGAAATTTGCCCAAATGTCTATTACAGTAATATTTTGACCTATCTTGATATTCACAAGTTCGGGATGACCCATATACCCACTATTTCGAACTGCGTGTGGTCCTTTTATTACACAACGGTGAATGTAGTCCAACTTCGATCCATATATTTGTCAATTAAGGGCGTATCCGCACTGTAAAATTTGCCCAAATGACTATAACAGTAATATGTTGACCTATCACGATATTAACAAGTTCGGATTGACCCATACAACCACTATTTCGAACTGCGTGTGTTACTTGTATTACACCACTGTCAATGTAGTCCATCTTCAACCCATGAATTTGTCAATTAAGGGCGTATCCGCACTGTAGAATTGACACAAATGACTATTACAATCATATTTCGACCTATCACGATATTCACAAGTTCGGGATGACCCATATAACCAATATTTCGAACTGCGTGTGGTCCTTTTGTTACACAACGGTGAATGTAGTCAAACTTCGATCTATATATTTGTCAATTAAGTGCGTATCCGCACTGTGAAATTTGCCCAAATGACTATAACAGTAATATTTTAACCTATCACGATATTCACAAGTTCGGGATGACCCATATAACCACTATTTCGAACAGAGTGTGTTACTTTTATTACACCACTGTCAATGTAGTCCATCTTCAACCCATGAATTTGTCAATTAAGGGCGCATCCGCACTGTAGAATTGGTTCAAATGACTATAACTATAATATTTTGACCTATCACGATATTCACAAGTTCGGGATGACCCATATAACCACTATTTCGAACTGCGTATGGTACTTGTATTACACCACTGTCAATGTAGTCCATCTTCAACCCATGAATTTGTCAATTAAGGGCGTATCCGCACTGTAGAATTGGCACAAATAACTATTACTATCATATTTCGACATATCACGATATTCACAAGTTCGGGATGACCCATATAACCAATATTCCGAACTGCGTGTGGTCCTTTTGTTACACAACGTGAATGTGGTCCAACTTCGATCCATATATTTGTTAATTAAGGGCGTATCCGCACTGTGAAATTTGCCCAAATGACTATAACAGTAATATTTTGACATATCACGATATTCACAAGTTCGGGATGACCCATATAAACACTATTTCGAACTAAATGTGGTACTTTTATTACACCACTGTCAATGTAGTCCATCTTCAACCCATGGATTTGTCAATTAAGGGCGTATCCGCACTGTAGAATTGGTTCAAATGACTATTACTATCATATTTCGACATATCACGATATTCACAAGTTCGGGATGACCAATATAACCAATATTTCGAACTGCGTGTGGTCCTTTTATTACACAACGGTGAATGTAGTCCATCTTCAATCCATATATTTGTCAATTAAGGGCGTATCCGCACTGTGAAATTTGCCCAAATGACTATAACAGTAATATTTTAACCTATCACGATATTCACAAGTTCGGGATGACCCATATAACCACTATTTCGAACAGCGTGCGTTACTTTTATTACACCACTGTCAATGTAGTCCATCTTCAACCCATGAATTTGTCAATTAAGGGCGCATCCGCACTGTAGAATTGGTTCAAATGACTATAACTATAATATTTTGACCTATCACGATATTCACAAGTTCGGGATGACCCATATAACCAATATTTCGAACTGCGTGTGGTCCTTTTGTTACACAACGGTGAATGTAGTCCAACTTCGATCCATATATTTGTCAATTAAGGGCGTATCCGCACTGTGAAATTTGCCCAAATGACTATAACAGTAATATGTTCACCTATCGCGATATTCACAAGTTCGGATTGACCCATACAACCACTATTTCGAACTGCGTGTGTTACTTTTATTACACCACTGTCAATGTAGTCCATCTTCAACCCATGAATTTGTCAATTAAGGGCGTATCCGCACTGTAGAATTGGCACAAATGACTATTACTATCATTTTTCGACCTATCACGATATTCACAAGTTCGGGATTACCCATATAACCAATATTTCGAACTGCGTGTGGTCCTTTTATTACACAACGGTGAATGTAGTCCAACTTCGATCCATATATTTGTCAATTAAGGGCGTATCCGCACTGTGAAATTTGCCCAAATGACTATAACAGTAGTATGTTCACCTATCACGATAGTCACAAGTTCGGATTGACCCATACAACCACTATTTTGAACAGCATGTGTTACTTTTATTACACCACTGTCAATGTAGTCCATCTTCAACCCATGAATTTGTCAATTAAGGGCGTATCCGCACTGTAGAATTGGTTCAAATGACTATTAATATCATATTTCGACATATCACGATATTCACAAGTTCGGGATGACCCATATAACCAATATTATTTCGAACTGCGTGTGGTCCTTTTATTACACAACGGTCAATGTAGTCCAACTTCGATCTATATATTTGTCAATTAAGGGCGTATCCGCACTGTGAAATTTGCCCAAATGACTATAACAGTAATATTTTGACCTATCACGATTTTCACAAGTTCGGAATGACCCATATACCCATTATTTCGAACTGCGTGTGGTCCTTTTATTACAAAACGGTGAATGTAGTCCAACTTCGATCTATATATTTGTCAATTAAGGGCGTATCCGCACTGTGAAATTTGCCCAAATGACTATAACAGTAATATTTTGACCTATCACGATTTTCACAAGTTCGGAATGACCCATATACCCACTATTTCGAACTGAGTGTGGTCCTTTTATTACACAACGGTGAATGTAGTCCAACTTCGATCCATATATTTGTCAATTAAGGGCGTATCCGCACTGTGAAATTTGCCCAAATGACTATAACAGTAATATGTTGACCTATCACGATATTCACAAGTTCGGATTGACCCATACAACCACTATTTCGAGCTGCGTGTGTTACTGTTATTACACCACTGTCAATGGAGTCCATCTTCAACACATGAATTTGTCAATTAATGGCGTATCCGCACTGTAGAATTGGCACAAATGACTGTTACAATCATATTTCGACCTATCACGATATTCACAAGTTCGGGATGACCCATATACCCACTATTTCGAACAGCGTGTGGTCCTTTTATTACACAACGGTGAATGTAGTCCAACTTCGATCCATATATTTGTCAATTAAGGGCGTATCCGCACTGTGAAATTTGCCCAAATGACTATAACAACTAGTAATATGTTGACCTATCACGATATTCACAAGTTCGGATTGACCCTAACAACCACTATTTCACCGCCGGCCCACGAAAGAAATTCTTGAGTGTGGTCCTTTTATTACACAACGGTGAATGTAGTCCATCTTCGATCCATATATTTGTCAATTAAGGGCGTATCCGCACTGTAAAATTTGCCCAAATGACTATAACAGTAATATGTTGACCTATCACGATATTAACAAGTTCGGATTGACCCATACAACCACTATTTCGAACTGCGTGTGTTACTTTTATTACACCACTGTCAATGTAGTCCATCTTTAACCCATGAATTTGTCAATTAAGGGCGTACCCGCACTGTAGAATTGGTTCAAATGACTATTAATATCATATTTCGACATATCACGATATTCACAAGTTCGGGATGACCCATATAACCAATATTTCGAACTGCGTGTGGTCCTTTTATTACACAACGGTGAATGTAGTCCAACTTCAATCCATATATTTGTCAATTAAGGGCGTATCCGCACTGTGAAATTTGCCCAAATGTCTATTACAGTAATATTTTGACCTATCATGATATTCACAAGTTCGGGATGACCCATATACCCACTATTTCGAACTGCGTGTGGTCCTTTTATTACACAACGGTGAATGTAGTCCATCTTCGATCCATATATTTGTCAATTAAGGGCGTATCCGCACTGTAAAATTTGCCCAAATGACTATAACAGTAATATGTTGACCTATCACGATATTCACAAGTTCGGATTGACCCATACAACCACTATTTCGAACTGCGTGTGTTACTTTTATTACACCACTGTCAATGTAGTCCATCTTCAACCCATGAATTTGTCAATTAAGGGCGTATCCGCACTGTAGAATTGACACAAATGACTATTACAATCATATTTCGACCTATCACGATATTCACAAGTTCGGGATGACCCATATAACCAATATTTCGAACTGCGTGTGGTCCTTTTGTTACCCAACGGTGAATGTAGTCCAACTTCGATCTATATATTTGTCAATTAAGTGCGTATCCGCACTGTGAAATTTGCCCAAATGACTATAACAGTAATATTTTAACCTATCACGATATTCACAAGTTCGGGATGACCCATATAACCACTATTTCGAACAGCGTGCGTTACTTTTATTACACCACTGTTAATGTAGTCCATCTTCAACCCATGAATTTGTCAATTAAGGGCGCATCCGCACTGTAGAATTGGTTCAAATGACTATAACTATAATATTTTGACCTATCACGATATTCACAAGTTCGGGATGACCCATATAACCAATATTTCGAACTGCGTGTGGTCCTTTTGTTACACAACGGTGAATGTAGTCCAACTTCGATCCATATATTTGTCAATTAAGGGCGTATCCGCACTGTGAAATTTGCCCAAATGACTATAACAGTAATATGTTCACCTATCACGATAGTCACAAGTTCGGATTGACCCATACAACCACTATTTCGAACAGCATGTGTTACTTTTATTACACCACTGTCAATGTAGTCCATCTTCAACCCATGAATTTGTCAATTAAGGGCGTATCCGCACTGCAGAATTGGTTCAAATGACTATTAATATCATATTTCGACATATCACGATATTCACAAGTTCGGGATGACCCATATAACCAATATTTCGAACTGCGTGTGGTCCTTTTATTACACAACGGTCAATGAAGTCCAACTTCGATCTATATATTTGTCAATTAAGGGCGTATCCGCACTGTGAAATTTGCCCAAATGACTATAACAGTAATATTTTGACCTATCACGATTTTCACAAGTTCGGAATGACCCATATACCCATTATTTCGAACTGCGTGTGGTCCTTTTATTACAAAACGGTGAATGTAGTCCAACTTCGATCTATATATTTGTCAATTAAGGGCGTATCCGCACTGTGAAATTTGCCCAAATGACTATAACAGTAATATTTTGACCTATCACGATTTTCACAAGTTCGGATTGACCCATATACCCACTATTTCGAACTGAGTGTGGTCCTTTTATTACACAACGGTGAATGTAGTCCAACTTCGATCCATATATTTGTCAATTAAGGGCGTATCCGCACTGTGAAATTTGCCCAAATGACTATAACAGTAATATGTTGACCTATCACGATATTCACAAGTTCGGATTGACCCATACAACCAATATTTCGAGCTGCGTGTGTTACTGTTATTACACCACTGTCAATGGAGTCCATCGTCAACACATGAATTTGTCAATTAATGGCGTATCCGCACTGTAGAATTGGCACAAATGACTATTACAATCATATTTCGACCTATCACGATATTCACAAGTTCGGGATGACCCATATACCCACTATTTCGAACAGCGTGTGGTCCTTTTATTACACAACGGTGAATGTAGTCCAACTTCGATCCATATATTTGTCAATTAAGGGCGTATCCGCACTGTGAAATTTGCCCAAATGACTATAACAACTAGTAATATGTTGACCTATCACGATATTCACAAGTTCGGATTGACCCTAACAACCACTATTTCACCGCCGGCCCACGAAAGAAATTCTTGAGTTCTTAAAAATATCGCTCGAAGGCAATGACTTTGAGTTCAACAGAGAAATTTACCAACAAATAAAGGGGGTTAGTATGGGAAAACGGTGGGCCCCAAACTTTAGCTCCATATTCATGGCACAGTGGGAGGATGAGGCACTAGCAAATTGCCCAAAACAGCCCCTCACATATCTACGATACCTCGATGACATTTTCTTGGTATGGCCTCATTCCGTAGCAGATTTGGACCAATTTTTTAATATTTTGAATAATCACTCTCCACACATCAAGCTCACACGCACGCAATCAGAAACATCCATCGATTTCCTGGACCTCACCATTTTTAAGGGGGAACAATTTAAAGCTAATTCAATTCTCGACACCAAGGTATATTTCAAACCGAGTGATTCACATCAACTCCTGGACAAACATTCATTCCATCCACCTCATACATTCAAGGGGATAATCAAATCACAAGTCATCAGGTTCCATAGAAACAGTAGCAGTCTGACATCTTTCAATCAAGCATGTAATACACTGTTCATGGCCTTGCGCTCGCGGGGATACTCGAAGAGATTCCTCCGCAGCATAAAGTCCGAAACCATTTTCAAAATTGAAAACCCAACAATTTCTAACGATAATGAACATATACCTCAGAAAATAAGCATTCGGCGTCCCGTATTGGGTTCGGGATATTCTAAATTTTGCTCAAAAAAGGTCTGTAGTCTGAACAAAATGAACTACCTTAACACGGGCTCGTCTTTCTTCAGTCACCAGACCAAAAATGTTTATCGTATGTGCAACAATTTGGATTGTGACTCTGAAAATCTTATTTACCTAATCACATGCAAGAGATGCAAAATGCAATATGTTGGAGAAACACAAAATTCAATAAAAAAGAGAATTCAAAGGCATCTCAGTGACATTTATAATGAGAAGGACACATTTGTTGCACAGCACTTTAATGTAGACGGTCACAGTGTCAGACTACACTTTAGTTTCCAACCTATTGAACAAACCACTGTGACGGAATCTGTGGAAGAAACAACTATCCACCGCAAAGTAAGGGAGGGGTATTGGATAGGGGAACTTCAGACCCTATGGCCTACAGGTATTAATCAATTAGCGGGTTATGGGACACCCAAAACCTTCGTGTGTTACCCACTGGTATACAACAGACATAACGTAGAAGTGGCTGGAATTCTCAAAGATGAGTTCAAGTCATTCGCTGACGAGCACGCCGAATTGTCGGATTCACGGGCAATAATTGCATACAAGAAAAATCCTAGTCTTCGGGATAAGTTAGTTCATTCATCGCTTCCTCAAATATCGGCTGATTAGCGACCATGTACCACTAAAACAATTTAATCTGCTCAACGCGGGACCATTGCCTGCATACCCAAAACAAAGCCATTCGGCTAATCCATTTCAAGCAAATTAATTTGTATCTCAACAAACAATATTGGACATTAATCCAATACACATCGGAACATTCCGACAGCAAAACAAAATCCAAATATGGATGCGAAACTCCAGACACAAACTTAGGTTAAAAGATTTTCCCTGTGCCTATGCGTTCTTTATCATAAAAATCATATTTCGACATATCACGATATTCACAAGTTCGGGATGACCCATATACCCACTATTTCGAACTGCGTGTGGTCCTTTTATTACACAACGGTGAATGTAGTCCATCTTCGATCCATATATTTGTCAATTAAGGGCGTATCCGCACTGTAAAATTTGCCCAAATGACTATAACAGTAATATGTTGACCTATCACGATATTAACAAGTTCGGATTGACCCATACAACCACTATTTCGAACTGCGTGTGTTACTTTTATTACACCACTGTCAATGTAGTCCATCTTTAACCCATGAATTTGTCAATTAAGGGCGTACCCGCACTGTAGAATTGGTTCAAATGACTATTAATATCATATTTCGACATATCACGATATTCACAAGTTCGGGATGACCCATATAACCAATATTTCGAACTGCGTGTGGTCCTTTTATTACACAACGGTGAATGTAGTCCAACTTCAATCCATATATTTGTCAATTAAGGGCGTATCCGCACTGTGAAATTTGCCCAAATGTCTATTACAGTAATATTTTGACCTATCATGATATTCACAAGTTCGGGATGACCCATATACCCACTATTTCGAACTGCGTGTGGTCCTTTTATTACACAACGGTGAATGTAGTCCATCTTCGATCCATATATTTGTCAATTAAGGGCGTATCCGCACTGTAAAATTTGCCCAAATGACTATAACAGTAATATGTTGACCTATCACGATATTCACAAGTTCGGATTGACCCATACAACCACTATTTCGAACTGCGTGTGTTACTTTTATTACACCACTGTCAATGTAGTCCATCTTCAACCCATGAATTTGTCAATTAAGGGCGCATCCGCACTGTAGAATTGACACAAATGACTATTACAATCATATTTCGACCTATCACGATATTCACAAGTTCGGGATGACCCATATAACCAATATTTCGAACTGCGTGTGGTCCTTTTGTTACCCAACGGTGAATGTAGTCCAACTTCGATCTATATATTTGTCAATTAAGTGCGTATCCGCACTGTGAAATTTGCCCAAATGACTATAACAGTAATATTTTAACCTATCACGATATTCACAAGTTCGGGATGACCCATATAACCACTATTTCGAACAGCGTGCGTTACTTTTATTACACCACTGTTAATGTAGTCCATCTTCAACCCATGAATTTGTCAATTAAGGGCGCATCCGCACTGTAGAATTGGTTCAAATGACTATAACTATAATATTTTGACCTATCACGATATTCACAAGTTCGGGATGACCCATATAACCAATATTTCGAACTGCGTGTGGTCCTTTTGTTACACAACGGTGAATGTAGTCCAACTTCGATCCATATATTTGTCAATTAAGGGCGTATCCGCACTGTGAAATTTGCCCAAATGACTATAACAGTAATATGTTCACCTATCGCGATATTCACAAGTTCGGATTGACCCATACAACCACTATTTCGAACTGCATGTGTTACTTTTTTTACACCACTGTCAATGTAGTCCATCTTCAACCCATGAATTTGTCAATTAAGGGCGTATCCGCACTGTAGAATTGGCACAAATGACTATTACTATCATTTTTCGACCTATCACGATATTCACAAGTTCGGGATGACCCATATAACCAATATTTCGAACTGCTTGTGGTCATTTTATTACACAACGGTGAATGTAGTCCAACTTCGATCCATATATTTGTCAATTAAGGGCGTATCCGCACTGTGAAATTTGCCCAAATGACTATAACAGTAATATGTTCACCTATCACGATAGTCACAAGTTCGGATTGACCCATACAACCACTATTTCGAACAGCATGTGTTACTTTTATTACACCACTGTCAATGTAGTCCATCTTCAACCCATGAATTTGTCAATTAAGGGCGTATCCGCACTGCAGAATTGGTTCAAATGACTATTAATATCATATTTCGACATATCACGATATTCACAAGTTCGGGATGACCCATATAACCAATATTTCGAACTGCGTGTGGTCCTTTTATTACACAACGGTCAATGTAGTCCAACTTCGATCTATATATTTGTCAATTAAGGGCGTATCCGCACTGTGAAATTTGCCCAAATGACTATAACAGTAATATTTTGACCTATCACGATTTTCACAAGTTCGGAATGACCCATATACCCATTATTTCGAACTGCGTGTGGTCCTTTTATTACAAAACGGTGAATGTAGTCCAACTTCGATCTATATATTTGTCCATTAAGGGCGTATCCGCACTGTGAAATTTGCCCAAATGACTATAACAGTAATATTTTGACCTATCACGATTTTCACAAGTTCGGAATGACCCATATACCCACTATTTCGAACTGAGTGTGGTCCTTTTATTACACAACGGTGAATGTAGTCCAACTTCGATCCATATATTTGTCAATTAAGGGCTTATCCGCACTGTGAAATTTGCCCAAATGACTATAACAACTAGTAATATGTTGACCTATCACGATATTCACAAGTTCGGATTGACCCTAACAACCACTATTTCGAACTGCGTGTGTTACTTTTATTACACCACTGTCAATGTAGTCCATCTTCAACCCATGAATTTGTCAATTAAGGGCGTATCCGCATTGTAGAATTGGTTCAAATGACTATTGCTATCATATTTCGACCTATAACGATATTCACAAGTTCGGGATGACCCATATAACCAATATTTCGTACTGCGTGTGGTCCTTTTGTTACACAACGGTGAATGTAGTCCAACTTCGATCTATATATTTGTCATTTAAGGGCGTATCCGCACTGTGAAATTTGCCCAAATGACTATAACAGTAATATTTTGACCTATCACGATATTCACAAGTTCGGGATGACCATACAACCACTATTTCGAACTGCGTGTGTTACTTTTATTACACCACTGTCAATGTAGTCCATCTTCAACCCATGAATTTGTCAATTAAGGGCGTATCCGCACTGTAGAATTGGCAGAAATAACTATTACTATCATATTTCGACCTATCACGATATTGACAAATATATGGATTGAAGTTGGACTACATTGACCGTTGTGAAATAAAAGGACCACACGCAGTTTGAAATATTGGTTATATGGGTCATCCCGAACTTGTGAATATCGTGATAGGTCAAAATATGATAGTTATAGTCATTTGAACCAATTATACAGTGCGGATACGCCCTTAATTGACAAATTCATGCGTTGAAGATGGACTACATTGACAGTGGTGTAATAAAAGTACCACACGCAGTTCGAAATAGTGGTTATATGGGTCATCCCGAACTTGTGAATATCGTGATATGTCAAAATATTACTGTTATAGTCATTTGGGCAAATTTCACAGTGCGGATACGGCCTTAATTGACAAAAATATGGATCGAAGTTGGACTACAGTGACCGTTGTGTAATAAAAGGACCACACGCAGTTCGAAATATTGGTTATAGGGTCATCCCGAACTTGTGAATATCGTGATAGGTCGAAATATGATAGTAATAGTCATTTGTGCCAATTCTACAGTGCGGATACGCCCTTAATTGACAAATTCATGGGTTAAATATGGACTACATTGACAGTGGTGTAATAAAAGTACCACACGCAGTTCGAAATAGTGGTTGTATGGTCATCCCGAACTTGTGAATATCGTGATAGGTGAAAATATTACTGTTATAGTCATTTGGGCAAATTTCACAGTGCGGATACGCCCTTAATTGACAAATATATAGATCGAAGTTGGACTACATTCACCGTTGTGTAATAAAAGAACCACACGCAGTTCTAAATATTGGTTATATGGGTCATCCCGAACTTGTGAATATCGTGATAGGTCGAAATATGATAGCAATAGTCATTTGTGCCAATCCTACAGTGCGGATACGCCCTTAATTGACAAATATATGGATTGAAGTTGGACTACATTGACCGTTGTGAAATAAAAGGACCACACGCAGTTTGAAATATTGATTATATGGGTCATCCCGAGCTTGTGAATATCGTGATAGGTCAAAATATTACTGTTATAGTCATTTGGGCAAATTTCACAGTTCGGATACGGCCTTAATTGACAAATATATGCATCGAAGTTGGACTACATTGACCGTTGTGTAATAAAAGGACCACACGCAGTTCGAAATATTGGTTATATGGGTCATCCCGAACTTGTGAATATCGTGATAGGTCGAAATATGATAGTAATAGTCATTTGTGCCAATATTACAGTGCGGATACGCCCTTAATTGACAAATTCATGTGTTGAAGATGGACTACATTGATAGTGGTGTAATAAAAGTATCACACGCAGTTCGAAATAGTGGTTGTATGGTCATCCCGAACTTGTGAATATCGTGATAGGTCAAAATATTACTGTTATAGTCACTTGGGCAAATTTCACAGTGCGGATACGCCCCTAATTGACAAATATATAGATCGAAGTTGGACTACATTCACCGTTGTGTAATAAAAGGACCACACGCAGTTCGAAATATTGGTTATATGGGTCATCCCGAACTTGTGAATATCGTGATAGGTCGAAATTTGATAGCAATAGTCATTTGTGCCAATTCTACAATGCGGATACGCCCTTAATTGACAAACTCATGGTTTGAAGATGGACTACATTGACAGTGGTGTAATAAAAGTAACACACGCAGTTCGTAATAGTCGTTGTTAGGGTCAATCCGAACTTGTGAATATCGTGATAGGTCAACATATTACTGTTATAGTCATTTGGGCAAATTTCACAGTGCGGATACGCCCTTAATTGACAAATATATGGATCGAAGTTGGACTACATTCACCGTTGTGTAATAAAAGGACCACACGCAGTTCGAAATATTGGTTATATGGGTCATTCCGAACTTGTGAATATCGTGATAGTTCGAAATATGATATTAATAGTCATTTGTGCCAATTTTACAACGCCGATACGCCCTTAATTGACAAATTCATGGGTTGAAGATGGACTACATTGACAGTGGTGTAATAAAAGTACCACACGCAGTTCGAAATAGTGGTTATATAGGTCATCCCGAACTTGTGAATATCGTGATAGGTCAAAATATTAATGTTATAGTCATTTGGGCAAATTTCACAGTCCGGATACGCCCTTAATTGACAAATATATGGATCGAAGTTGGACTACATTCACCGTTGTGTAATAAAAGGACCACACGCAGTTCGAAATATTGGTTATATGGGTCATTCCGAACTTGTGAATATCGTGATTGTTCGAAATATGATAGCAATAGTCATTTGTGCCAATTTTACAGTGCGGGTACGCCCTTAATTGACAAATTCATTGGTTGAAGATGGACTACATTGACAGTGGTGTAATAAAAGTACCACACGCAGTTCGAAATAGTGGTTATATGGGTCATCCCGAACTTGTGAATATCGTGATAGGTCAAAATATTACTGTTTTAGTCATTTGGGCAAATTTCACAGTGCAGATACGCCCTTAATTGACCAATTCATGGGTCGAAGATGGACTACATTGACAGTGGTGTAATAAAAGTTCTACACGCAGTTCGAAATAGTGGTTATATGGGTCATCCCGAACTTGTGAATATCGTGATAGGTCAAAATATTAATGTTATAGTCATTTGGGCAAATTTCACAGTGCGGATACGCCCTTAATTGACAAATATATGGATCGAAGTTGGACAACATTCACCGTTGTGTAATAAAAGGACCACACGCAGTTCGATATATTGGTTATATGGGTCATTCCGAAATTGTGAATATCGTGATTGTTCGAAATATGATATTAATCGTCATTTGTGCCAATTTTACAGTGCGGATACGCCCTTAATTGACAAATTCATTGGTTGAAGATGGACTACATTGACAGTGGTGTAATAAAAGTACCACACGCAGTTCGAAATGGTGGTTATATGGGTCATCCCGAACTTGTGAATATCGTGATAGGTCAAAATATGATAGTAATAGTCATTTGTGCCAATTATACAGTGCGGATACGCCCTTAGTTGACAAATATGTGGATTGAAGTTGAACTACATTGACCGTTGTGAAATAAAAGGACCACACGTAGTTCGAAATATTGGTTATATGGGTCATCCCGAACTTTTGCGTGACTCTTGATTATTGTAGAATGGGTACATTTTAATGAGTGTGCGAAATTTCAGTACCCATAGTGCAGTGGAAAGTGCGCACGGGCTCTTGATGTGGGGTCATGGTGTCATATTGAGTTAAACGAGGTTTCCTTGACTCGTGATTACCAATAATTTAGGAATTCGAACTGCGTGGCTTGCAATTATTGTAGAGTGGGTACATCTTAATTAGTGTGCGAAAGTTCAGTGCCCAAAGTATAGCGGAAAGTGCGCACGGGCTCTTGAGGTGGGGTCATGGGTGTAATATTGAGTTTAACGAGGTTTCCGTTACACGTGATGACCCAGAATTTGGAGTTCGAACTGCGTGGCTCGTGATTATTGTATATTGGTTATATGGGTAATCCCGAACTTTTGCTTGGCTCGTGATTATTGTAGAATGGGTACATTTTAATGAGTGTGCGAAATTTCAGTACCCATAGTGCAGTGGAAAGTGCGCACGGGCCCTTAAGGTGTGGTCATGGTGTCATATTGGGTTAAACGATGTGTCCGTGACCCGTGATGACCCAGAATATAGGAATTGGAACTGCGTGGCTCGTGATTATGGTAGAGTGGGTACATCTTAATGAGTGTGCGAAATTTCAGTGCCAAGAGTGCAGTGTAAAGTGCGCACGGGCTCTTAAGGTGGAGTCATTGTGTCATATTTGGCTAAACGAGGTTTCCGTGACTCGTGATGACCCAGAATATAGGAATTCGAGCTGCGTGGCTCGTGATTATTGTAGAGTAGGTACATCTTAATGAGTGTGCGAAATTTCAGTAACAATAGTGCAGTGGAAAGTGCGCACGGGCTCTTAAGGTGTGGTCATGGTGTCATATTGGCTTAAACGAGGTTTCTGTGGCTCATGATTATTGTAGAGTCGGTACATGCCGATGACGTTGCCAAATTTCAGTTACCATAGTTGAGATGAAAGTTCGCAAGGGTTCATAATGTGGGGTCAGATTTTCATATTGCGTAAAACTAGGTATCCGTGACCCGTGGTGACCCTGAATATGGGAGTGTTTATTGTAGATTTGGTATCTGTCGATGAGCATTCCAAATTTCAGGACCCACTGTGGTCCGGAAAATGCACACAATGCACATTTGGATAATATATTGATAATAAACGCTCTTTATTGCTAATAGTGAGTGCCTCTTTAGGTCATTTGATGTCAACATCACCCTGCCGTGAAATTCACTGCGTAATTTTCTTTTGTGTACCACATTGCTTGCATATTTTCTGGGCTGAATAATAAACGCTCTCTGCGTATCGTGCAATTGATTAATACCCATTTAAGTCATATGAGGTCAAATGTGCCTATTCCATAACATTACCCTTGTCAAGTGATTAATCTGTACTAACGTTTCTATATATCGTCTAAGCTTATAATGAACGCTATTTATTGTTCACAGTTGCCCCTTTAAGGAGTATGAGATCAACGGAAACAATCCCATATTACCCAACGGGATAATTTATCCCAGTGTGTCAATTTTCACCTTCCAGATTGCAACAATTTTAGGTATATAATTAATTATTTAGTTAAATTAATTACTGTTGCCCTTTTAAGACATCTTATATCAACGGGACCTATATAATAAGGTTACCTGAGTAAAATTACGACATTTACAAATTTTCATCTCCGATGGTCCAGCCGTTTGTTCGCCTCTAATCAATATATATATATATCATAATTCTTAGTGCCCTTTTAAGACATCCGAGGGCAACGGGACCTACAAAATAGCGCTCCCAGGTAAAATAACATATATGACGTCAGAGTCATTAACACCAAGAAAGTACAAGCAAGGAATGATATACCCTCGCAGTTGATGATGCCTCGAGAATTAGACTTGTCATTACTTACCACGGAGCCAAGAACGGTAACTCTAGCCGCGCTTGCACGCAGCAGCCGCGCCGCGCCGCGCCACACAGAGTTGTCTATCTCATATATATATATATATATATATATATATATATATATATATATATATATATATATATATATACTATATGTATATATATATTTAATATATATATATATACTATATGTATATATTTAATATATATATATGTATAGATATATGGATACGTAGGACACACCGACACCGCCATGCGCAAGTATGGTTACTGTTTGCTGAAGTATCCCAGAACCCAGCTCCATATGTGTGTGCCATATACATATATATTAGTTTATACTCTGCCCAGGGCACACCGACACCGCCACATGCCCGTATATACCGTGTGCTTTATGTACATATAAATATATATTCGTTTATACTCTGCCCAGGACACACCGACACCGACAGTATATATACCCGTTCGTACTCTGCCCAGGGCACACCGACACCGCCACATGCCTGTATAGTGGAGTAGATTAAGTAAAAATTTCAAGGCAATTGTTCAAATTGTGACTAAAGCATGAAACTTTGCACATATGTACATATTCACACACTTATTGATATTAGATATGGAGCCACGCTGAAATTTAACTTTAACCCCTCTTTTAAGGGGTTTTCCAAATTTAAAGAGCGTTTCGTGATTAAATAAGTTATTCAATATCGCAATTAATCCTACCATGAAATATGCGAATTAAAATTAGTCATATAGGTAGGTATGACTCTGAGAGATATGATGCCACATTTGTATGGTAAAACTGGAACTCCCCGTCCAAGACGGCCGTCATCAAGGCGGCTGAAAGAGGAAATTTGACGTTTTTTCACTAATATCTTCTAGATCAGGTTCGCTGTATGGAACTGGTTTGGAGATGGGACTTTATTTTGTATTGTTCGTGTTAACTGATCATTAGAGCAATGAAATATGCCATTCGTGTGATTCCAGTCCCTTCCGATCCCTCAATAATTCGATTATACAGAACTCGGTATGACATTTCACCGAAAATCACCGTTAGGATTCTAGTCATATCTTAACAAGAAATTGACAGAACTGTGCAAATTAAGTGAGGCATACAATTAATTACGAATATTTGAACTCAATCAACAAAAATTGTCACTTTGTCGGAAAATGGCTGCCAAAATGGCGGCCAAAACCTGGAAAATGGTAAATATTGCCCCAGCATGCCATGTAATCGCTTACAAGTTGTGATTGACGAATACAATTGGCTATACTGTCTACATTAAATTTTAGCATTTTTGATGCACATTAGTTAAGTGTTACTAATGTAACCAATGACATTTCCAGAATTATTGGATTTTTATATCACAAGCTTGACATCAAAATTGGCAAAAATTTACTTTTCGAGTCTGGACCATTAATTCAAGTAAATGGGACTATCTTTGGTATCAAAGATGTTTATTGTTTTTGGTATGTCTTAAATGCGTCACACTAATGTGTTTTAAGACAACATTAATCAAGATGGCTTCCAAAATGGCAACCACATTTGGTAATTTTGTTTTACATATATCCCGAGTAGTATTCTCTGTTCCCAAGAGTTAGCAAATTGTAACTCACTTGGTTAGTAACCAGAATACTTAATCCACTGACTACTACGTGTTTCATTCTCGTTGTCCCTGTACTTTCTGGGGCATGATTAATTCATTTAAATGATGTACTGTAGTGTGGACTTTTGCCAAAAATGTCTTTTGGGACTCTGGCCATATATTTTAACGGAAAAAGGCAGAATGTCTAAACGGAACAGAGTGAAACCATATTAGCATAAAAAATCAACTTAATTATATGGTCTATATCAAAATGGTAACCAGGGAGTTATTGTATGGTCATGAATGGTGCGAAGGAGTAGCCTATACGGTGATGGGGTGGTGTGTGCATGTTGAGATGTATATGTATACAAGGGGTGACTGTATGGTCATGTGTGAGGTGATTAGCTATACAAGGATTGTGTGTATGGTTATTGGAGTGGTGTGTTCAGTATAGTACAGTAGGTAGTCATTGTATGTCTCTTTCTTCGGTCTATAGCATGACATTAACCAATGCCCGTGCGATTTGTGGTACAATTCCGAATATCTAGGGTGACACCCCATAGTTTCGAATGATCAGTAGGGGTGATTTTATAGATATAAAGTGCTAGTGGTTTCTGGCACCATTCATGTGGTATGTATATTAAGACAAGGTGGGATATGAATTTGTGTAATTTTAGAAGGTGTTCTAGACTGATGAAAAAAATAAGTGCAAGTGACCTTGACCCCACCCACAGACAGCAGTGGCGTTTTCTGCGAAACAGTGGCTCTAGATACTGGGTCCATTTTTTAGCACCCAAAATTTGTCATCTGCATTACAAAATTATTTTCTGGTATTTTTAACGGCGAAAGTTTGAAATTTTTTCACATTGATGTTGGAAGCCAGAGGCATTTAAACCGACATAAGTGACCATGCTTGAAAAAATCTGCTATTCGTGCCCCTTGGGTATGAAAATGCAATATTTTGGTCATTTTTTTAATCAAAATCACATTTTTAATCAAAAGATCAAGGGCCATAACTATTGATAGCCTATATATTATGGAAATTATGTATCAAATTCTGAATGCCTATTCTGTACTAATTTCAGGCATATATATATTGTCTATATCGTTTGGGATCATAATCCAGATAAATTTCAATGAATCTATGGGCCCCCTATTTTTGGGCCCATTCCTGTTGAAACTGTGGAGTGTCACCTATAATTGTACCACAAAACGACGTTCGTGTCTCCATGGGAATACATGATATTGACCAATCAGGACGAGCATTGTATGTAGGTTTAGGCAAGGTCGTATTACAAGTATATATATATAGTGACTGTATGGTAATGTGTGGGATATTCAAGCCTACATTGGGTGACTATTGTCACGGATGCGTGTATATGTATGCATATGTTGACTGTATGACCACGTATTGGACTGCGGGTGTATGCATATATATATAGAGTGGTTGTATGCTTATGTGCAATGTATATAGGTGTACATGGAATGACTGTATCATGATTGTTGGAGTGTACATGCATACCTGGAGCATAGCTGGATGGTCTTTGGTGGTGTATGGGTATATATGAAGTGCCCATGTGGTCATGGTTGCATGGTCATGGTTGCATATGTGATGTATATGCATCTCTACCATATTACGTTATGGGGTGTAATGTTATGTATATTACGTGATGTCATTGATGAACAATGGGGAGCCTCGCCCTGAATTATATTCCTAATAGGTGTATTACCGCATAGTATGTTAATTAAAGTGCAGGTAGTAATAATTAAGACCACCGATATATGTTTATTAACCACGCTTAATCTGGTCAATGTAGTCTAGAGTGTTCAAAGAAATAACACCGCAGACGAAGCGGTTGCTAATTTTGCTCCCGACGTCAATCAGAGCGTAAGCCCTCCTCTTTGCTAAGAATAGTCGGCCTCTTTCGGAGAACTTCGGAAATGACGTCACAAGTTGAAGACGTATTTCCCCCAGTGCGCGAATGTAAACAACGAATGTTTTAAAGATATGTTTCGATAAAACACTCACGTTTTCGAGTACTTTGCGTTTAATTTGGAGCCAGAATATGATTAAAGTTTTCTACACGCTGTACACGCAGTGCCTTTCTTGTGAGTAGCAGCTATTGCATTCGTCAGATCGCAACCAAATGACGAAATACTGACATCACTGTGGGAAAAATGTGTTAGTTTATTCCACAGGCCTTCTAAATTCTAAACAGTGATAGTTGAGTGATAAATATTTTTTGAATTAATTAGTCCACTTACCGTAATATAGAGAATAGATGAATTAAATTTGTATTTATTAAGATCTCAGTCACTGTTTAGAAGGCCTGTACACGTGGTTTCTTCAGAAATAAAACAAAATCAAACTTCGAACAACTGTACAGGCCTATTCACAGTACTGGAAGTTTGCGTTTGGTGTGATCAGTTGCTCCCAAAAGCATCGTGAGTGAGTTTTCACTTGATGGCAATTTGAATTTAAATCCAGGTGTTGTCACAAAATTATATTAAAAATGAAATGAAATACAATATATAGTGTTCTTAAATCACCCAATAGTACAACTTCAAGCGCATGACTACATGAGTTGGATCTTCAACGGTGATCCGTCCATAGACCTACCCCTATTTCTGAGCATAACCTCTAATATTTCACCCCATCTTCTTAGCCGGGTATGGGTGAAGGGGTACCGGTATATCATAGAGTGGGCCGCAGATTTGACAGGTTGGGGGCGTCTCTGAAGAAGATCCAAGGATTGTGGCCAAGGTTGCCTCGGACTAATTAATCGCAGTATACCCGCTCCATTTAACTGATATCCAGGATCCAGCAAATAGCCTGCATTAATTGTAAGCAGTTTTATACCACAACATTCTTCAAACTTTAGATAGTGTTTGGCTCAAATTACAAATATAATGTTGTCGATGTAATTTACCCTTATTGCTCTTGGTTTAATATTGAAGATAGGTATAATTCTTTGTCAACTATATCAATTGCCATGGCATGTAGTCAATATTTTCTTAACTGGTATGCATGATTTCACCCCTCCCTCTCTCTTAAAATTAAGTTTCTACATGTAGTAACTGGTGTTTGAGATTCCGTGTGGAGGGGCAGTAGTGGTGGGTATATGTTAAAATGATTGTATTCTCAGTTTTTGAATTCATTTCCCTGAAAGTATAAGAAGTTTATGTCCTCAGGTAAACAAATATTTAAAAAAGAAATGGCACAGCACTTAATCTGCCAAACATTGGTATTTACATGTATATCAAATTCACGGGGCAATAATTAAGTTAAACATGTAGTGAGGCATCCACAGCTAAGCACTGTAAGTGCATGTAGCCAATTTCCTGTTTCACCCTCTCTGCATGCTGGTCAATAAAATAAGACTCATTTAAATTCAAAAACCTTTGTATGACTATATTGTGGCAAATATGATTCAGTGGGTGATATATTGTGGCAAATATGATTCAGTGGGTGACTGTTCTTCATTTCAAGATCTCTCGCTCTCTATATATGTATATATATATATATATATATATATATATATCAAGGAACTTCTAGCTCAATCTCATCAGCTATTTATCACGGTCATGCAACTACTATTGTCAGCATTCTGTGTTAGAATATCATGTACCGTGGTTCCGTCTCCAGTTTCCAGACATTAAGACCACCTGCAATTAACAGATTCGAACATCTTACAATGGGGATGGGGCATCAGTGCTAAATTGAGTACTGGTCAGTACATACACCACATACCAATACATTAGGTATATAGCCGTATAATGTGTATAATTGTATATACGCCTAAAATGTTGGAAGCATCATGTATCAAATGTTAATTGATTTGTCCCTATCTCAAGGCCAAAGTCAAAATTATTTGTGGTTAAGGTTTTCCTTACCTACCCTATTACCCCCCCCCCCCCCAACTCTAAAGTTTTGTCATGCTTTTCAAGAAATTTGTTCTCAATTTTCTCAATACATAAACTTCAGTGCCTCAATCTGAATGGGATTTTCTCTGTCAAAGCATTGTGCTTATCACAGTGTATACCAAGAAAATCAAAATTAGGCTGATCTAAATATTTTAGAAGACACGAAAAGCCATATGAAAATGTCAAAGTATAATAACAAAATAATTAAAAAATACACACAGACCGTAAATTTTACATTTTGTTTTTCTTTGTCATGTAACACTGAATATGTTTCAGACTTAATAGTATCTGAAGTGAAACAGTGATGTGAATTAATTGTGTTGCCTTTTGTGGGGCAAAGAAAATCCTGAATTTAAACTAAACAAAACAAAAAGAAATGGAAATCCATTGTCTACCACTTACCTCTACAGGTATTCATTTCTAAAAGTTCTCGTGAAGCTGTCAGTGAGACATAGATAGAACTGCATGAGTGTCTGGATTTTGACGGAATTATCGCACGAGATTTGTTGGCGGAGCGATACCTCGAGTGCTGAACGCGCAACAGGTCATAACTGCAGCCCCATAATTACATCGACGCGTCATCGGTTTCGGAAAGAAGAAAGCGTAATGTTTTGGGCGCATTTGGACTCACGCAGGATTGACTTAATAAATCATCATGTTTCAACATAAAGAGCCTCGTTGTTCCTGTTAACTTTGCCAAGGGCGCTATGGGATATTTTGGGCTGGTTTTGTCACGATACACTTTTCGATTTAAATACATTTACAATAGTGGCTTTTTCGCTAAATGTATATAAATATAAGGATTAACTGTCATGTGGAAAACAGTCCACATGACAGTTAATCCTTATACTAATCTGAATTATTGTAAAACGTGCGTATAATTCCATTTGAAATGTTCAAAAATTAAATAAAATTATAAAATTAAACAAAACAAAATTAATTTTAAAAAACATCAAAATTATTTCCAAAAAAAAAAATAAACTTCAAACATTTCAATTTTTTTTAAATCTTTCAAATTGTTCACGAATTATGATAACATTTTACCAATTTAAAAACTTCAAATTTTCGGGCTCTTAATGTACCTTTTATCAATAAGTATATCTCGTATATCTTCTCTCCCACCCAAATATGAATATATAACAAAGACGGGAATAACATTTTGATGAAGTTTATTGAAATTTAATCATTGTCTGAATCTTCGACCGTTAGATTTATTTCTAGGAGTTTCTTGAATTTTCTCATCGCTTCATCCGAATCCCATTCATTATTATATCCACTCGGCACTGTGGATGAATGTTAAAAGGACACAGAACAAAATTTTAAACTTAAAAAATTTCAAAAAAAGATTTAAAAACTTACAAAACTTTATTTTTTTCTCCAAAACAAAAAAAATGTTAAAACTGAATTTTTTTTTAATTATTTTTTTTTTTTTAATTTTTTAAAAATAAAAAAAGAAAAGAAAATAAACGTACGATTAACGCGGCGGGTGTATACGAAACCATATTCTCTCTTTTCGCTGATATAAGGGCGATCGTTCTTCCAATAATTCGAGATAATTCACTACAATCTACAAAGACATAAGAATAGTATATGGGCACTTCATATATACCCATACACCACCAAAGACCATCCAACTATGCTCCAGGTTTGCTTCTACACTTCAACAATCATGATACAGTCATTCCATGTACACCTATTTTCATTGCACATAAGCATACAACCACTCCCTATATATGCATACACCCGCAGTCCCATACGTGATCATACAGCCAACATATGCATACATATACACCCATCCGTGACAATAGTCACCCAATGTAGGCATGTATATCCCACACATTACCATACAGTCACTATATATATATACTTGTAATACGACCTTGCCTAAACATACATACAAGGCTCGTCCTGATTGATCAATATCATGTATTCCCATGGAGACACGAACGTCGTTTTGTGGTACAATTATAGGTGACACTCCACAGTTTCAGCAGGAATGGGCCCAAAAATAGGGGGCCCATAGATTCATTGAAATTTATCTGGATTATGATCCCAAACGATATAGACAATATATATATGCCTGAAATTAGTACAGAATAGGCATTCAGAATTTGATACATAATTTCCATAATATATAGGCTATTAATAGTTATGGCCCTTGATCTTTTGATTAAAAATGTGCTTTTGATTAAAAAAATGACCAAAATATTGCATTTTAATACCCAAGGGGCACGAATAGCAGATTTGTTCAAGCATGGTCACCTATGTTGGTTTAAAGGCCTCTGGCTTCCAACATCAATGTGAAACAATTTAAAACTTTCGCCGTTCAAAATACCAGAAAATCAATTTGTAATGCAGATGACAAAATTTGGGTGCTAAAAAATGGACCCAGTATCCAGAGCCACTGTTTCGCAGAAAACGCTATTGCTGTCTATGGGTGGGGTCAAGGTCACTTGCACTTATTTTTTTCATCAGTCTAGAACACCTTCTAAAATTACACAAATTCATATCCCACCTTGTCTTAATATACATACCACATGAATGGTGCCAGAAACCACTAGCACTTTATATCTATAAAATCAACCCTACTGATTATTCGAAACTATGGAGTGTCACCCTAGATATTCGGAATTGTAATGTGGTACAATCACTCAATCAGTGAAATGCTGCCAACGCCTCAAACTTTCAGAAGTCAAATCACACGTGCATTGGTTAATGTCATGCTATAGACCGAATAAAGAGACATACAATGACTGCCTACTGTACTATACTGAACACACCACTCCAATAACCATACACATAATCCTTGTATAGCTAATCACCTTACACATGACCATACAGTCACCCCTTGTATACATATACATCTCACCATGGACACACCACCCCATCACCGTATAGGCTACTCCTTCGCACCATTCATGACCATACAATAACTCCCTGGCTACCATTTTGATATACACCATATAATTAAGTTGATTTTTTATGCTAATATGGTTTCGCTCTGTTCCGTTTAGACATTCTGCCTTTTTCCGTTAAAATATATAGCCAGAGTCCCAAAAGACATTTTTGGCAAAAGTCCACACTACAGTACATCATTTAAATGAATTAATCATGCCCCAGAAAGTACAGGGACAACGAGAATGAAACACGTAGTAGTCAGTGGATTAAGTAATATGGTTACTAACCAAGTGAGTTACAATTTGCTAACTCTTGGGAACAGAGAATACTACTCGGGATATATGTAAAACACAATTACCAAATGTGGTTGCCATTTTGGAAGCCGTCTTGAGTAATGTTGTCTTAAAACACATTAGTGTGACGCATTTAAGACAGACCAAAAACAATAAACATCTTTGATACCAAAGATAGTCCCATTTACTTGAATTAATGGTCCAGACTAGAAACGTTAATTGTTGCCAATTTTGATGTCAAGCTTGTGATATAAAAATCCAATAATTCTGGCAATGTCATTGGTTATATTAGTAATACTTAACAAATGTGCATCAAAATGCTAAAATTTAATGTAGACAGCATAGCCAATAAGTATTCGTCAATCACAACTTGTAAGCGATTACATGGCATGCTGGGGCAATATTTACCATTTTCCAGGATTTGGCCGCCATTTTGGCAGCCATTTTCCGACAAAGTGACAATTTTTGTTGATTGAGTTCAAATATTCGTAATTAGATGTATCCCTCGCTTAATTTGCACAGTTCTGTCAATTTCTTGTTAAAATATGACTAGAATCCTAACGGTGATGTTCGGTGAAATGTCATACCGAGTTCTGTATAATCGAATTATTGAGGGATCGGAAGGGACTGGAATCACACGAATGGCATATTTCATTGCTCTAATGATCAGTTAACACAAACAATACAAAATAAAGTCCCATCTCCAAACCAGTTCCATACAGCGAACCTGATCTAGAAGATATCAGTGAAAAAACGTCAAATTTCCTCTTTCAGCTGCCATTTTGACGACCGTCTTGGACGGGGAGTTCCAGTTTTACCCTACCAATGTGGCATCATATCTCTCAGAGTCATACCTACCTGTATGACTAATTTTAATTCGCATATTTCATGATAGGATTAATTGCGATATTGAATAACTTATTTAATCACGAAACGCTCTTTAAATTTGGAAAACCCCTTAAAAGAGGGGTTAAAGTTAAATTTCAGCGTGGCTCCATATCTAATATCAATAAGTGTGTGAATATGTACATATGTGCAAAGTTTCATGCTTTAGTCACAATTTGAACAATTGCCTTGAAATTTTTACTTAATCTACTCCACTATACAGGCATGTGGCGGTGTCGGTGTGCCCTGGGCAGAGTACGAACGGGTATATATACTGTCGGTGTCGGTGTGTCCTGGGCAGAGTATAAACGAATATATATGTATATGTACATAAAGCACACGGTATATACGGGCATGTGGCGGTGTCGGTGTGCCCTGGGCAGAGTATAAACGAATATATATGTATATGGCACACACATATAGAGCTGGGTTATGGGATACTTCAGCACACAGTAACCATACTTGCGCATGGCGGTGTCGGTGTGTCCTACGTATCCATATATATATACATATATATTAAATATATATATATATACTACGTATCGCTATATATATACATATATATATTAAATATATATATATACATATAGTATATATATATTAAATATATATATATATACATATAGTATATATATATATTACGTATCCATATATATATACATATATATATTAAATATATATATATACATATAGTATATATATATATTAAATATATATTTATATACATATAGTATATATATATATATATATATATAGCTATATATATATATATATATATACAAATATATATATATATCTCCGTGTCGATAATATATATGGAGAAATATATATGATTTCGTGCGTCTTACATGAAGACCTAGCCCGTTCGCCTCACCCATGAAATCGGCCCCATATTCAACATGACTTGGGTAAATACTAACTTCACTAAGGGTCATCAAATAGTTTTAATGCAATATAAATTGTTTTTGCAATTCAGACATGTTTCAAACTGCTTATACATTCTTTAATAAAAACATTACATGAGTAAGTAAAACAAAATAAATATATATATCTGGCCTCATCTGGTAGTTTTAAACAGTTTTACTACCTCCCCATGCTAATTATGACGAACAATTGTCAACCAATTGCACTATTGTAAAACAGCATACCTATTATAGTACCCAAACTGTGAAACGTGCGGCAACGGCCATTTGAATGTGCTTCGTACCAATTATTCCACCGGTAATATGCACGTCGTTATACTCTGATTATCACTCTGGTATTGACAAAATTAACGACATAATTGTTGGTGTCCATCTAAAACAGTGAAATATTTGAATCTATATGAAATAATAAGTATATAAATATATAAGTACACAGAAAATTCAATGTAAAATTTAATGACGTCTTTCTTGTGGCTTTTCTTTGTTCAAATATGTTATTTTATTACACATTTATCCCTAGAATTACAGTTTTCATGCTGTGCCACAATTCCAGAACTGTATGCCCAACGTGTTACACACGCGTCCCGTTGACGTCACATGACGTAAATGACGTTCACCGCAACCATGATACCGGAACTATCATATAGAAGCATCACCATACATGACAAAACAAGCCTTTTATCATGCGCCTGAATAAACCTTGTTATTCTGTTTTTTTTTTATAGGACGGGTGCAGGTGTAATAAACACATAATAATACATGTGTCGGTGCGGCACATGTGCAATCGCTGCGTATCTCGTGCTATCCTTCCATCCGTACGCGTGCCGTATCAGCAACCTATTAACACACTCATGTCGTTCTGCGTATTTGTATACAGAATCTAAATGAAAAGTACAATAGGTGAACATCAACCTGAGACCCTGCAAACGTCTTTAAATTTCACAAATGTAGCCAGTCATATAATTATCACAGTCAGTCGCCCACCACTTGTAACTATATCCCGCATACTCAAACGTAGCCATTCGGATGCAAGGTGAAGTCGTCTGGTCGGTGACAGAAGAATGCCAATCGAAGTACCCCAGTACTTGTCCGGTATGGTCGGTCCACTCCGAAAGATCGCCATCGTAACGGCCACCGATATGGATAGAACCTAAAATAAAATATGCGTTTCAGAAACTAAATATTGGTCGTACTTGTCATCTCCAGTTTATACCCCCGAGTTTAAACATGGTTTAAAGTTTAAACATGCATTGACGGTCCAGCCAAACCTGGTCTAAGGGGGCGATTGTGTTCGTTCAGTGGCTGGCTGATTCGATGATATTAACATGTAATAAAACTACCTAGTTACCAAATGCAGACCGATATAATGAGTATTACCGCCTACAATCAACGCGGACAGGCGCACGCTTATAACAACCCTCGTGTGAGAATCAATTAACATAATACCAATCTGCCACTCGCATCTTATAGACATGCCACCAATAGATAGTTTCTGTACCGCTCCACCCATGTAAACAGCGGTCCAGAAAATACGAGTTCGTCATCTCAGGTATAACCGGCAGAAACCTGGACTGTCGACTGACATGGTTTAGTTGCCGAGTTAAGATTATGAAACGTCAATAAAATGATGGTAATTAAATTTGTTTTTAGCCCCGCCCACTCTACAGGTATGCTCGCTTCTCGTTTAACATTTCCAATCAAGATGCTCAAGGGGCTCTAAGGTCTTTGTCGTAATTGTTGGTTTTCTCTGCATAGCGACAGAACGCGGTGGTACGCATTAGGAGAGTACGATTATTTAGTTCGACGATATAAGACTACTGCTAAACCATTGGTAAGGTTGGAACAGGTCTAAAACATAATTGACGAATGCGTCACTTAGACCTGATGTATCGGGTTCGAACAAAGACATTAACTGCAAATGGCGGTTTAAACATAGATGTGTCCGTATTATTATTTATTATTTAAAATTATTTTAAACACCACACTAAATAATGATAAAACTATCAGAACAATTTCAAACTATATCTGGTCCGAAATTTCAAAATAATATTGTGTCTGACATAAATTTCATCTGGAAGATATTGACAAAAAATTGGAGTATGGGATAAAATCCCCTCTCGCGCCACGTGTGTGTATTCAATACGACATGTTTCTTGAAATGTCCAGTATTTCCCCCCAAAAAATGAATATTCGTAGTCCTTATGGACTATGGAAACCAACGATGTTAAAAGTAACCCTTTACCCAACAGAACGGCCCTGTGCCAATGCATTCTCTTATATATGCGAGTCGACCATAGGTCGCCTCGCATATATAAGACAATGCATTGGCTTAACACATATTAAAAATGATAAAATTGTCAAAGAATGTAGAAAAATATTATAAAAATTGTTAAAAACTGTAAGAAAAATTTATAAAATTGTTAAAGAATGTAAGGCCAATGCATTCTCTTATATATGCGAGGCGACCTATGGTCGACTCGCATATATAAGAGAATGCATTGGCACAGGGCATAACTGTAACCATCACAATTATTTTTTTGGGCGTTTTTGGCCGTTTTGTTGGGTAAAGGGTTAATCCAAGCCAGTTGACTGCTCACCAGGCAAATACAGATGAAAGTTATTCCCTCCTAAGTGTAATATACGATTCACATATGCATGAGCATGCTCATATTAGCTAATATTATATCTCACGTGACTTTCTCGCATTCTGATTGGTTGTACACTGCTATACTATTTACGATAGTACCCCAGTATGATTCCTACATGGCTACTATTCTTTTTCTATTTATAGTAACAAATTCATTTCGCGAAATCGGGTTGCCGCCTGGAGATACGGCCAAACTTAAATTACACCTTGTATGATACTTGTTGCAATATCGGTATATCATTAGATGTATTGGTGAATAATAATGATCTTACAAATGTCCGATCATAGCTAGACAACGTAGTTTATAGTTTGTCCGCTTAGTTGACAAGCGGCCAGTCCTAATTTTGTAATGACAGTGTACGGTATTTATAATTTCCTTTTCCGCTTTAATCTATGTTAAGCAAGTTATATTCTAAAATGCCGACAAAATATCTTTGGTACTGACGTATTTATAGAAATAAATGCACGAAGAGATGCTGTTAGATGTAACTAATAACATAGTTATGCTCCCCTACCAACATCAAAAGATTGCCGTAAATTATAAAATCTGAGACCGATTTCCAAAAATCAAGGGAAATAAAAACGTGACAGAGAAATTGTGTGAGAATTTGCACCAATGTTCGATATAATATAATAAATAATGAATGACTCGTGGACTATTCCTCCTCGAGGACGCACTATTTTGGCATAGTCAACTCCAAGCCATTCATTATCTGTATAATATGATGTTACTGCTCAACTGGGGCATTCAGTAAAGATTCACTGTCCGAGTTTACACCGCCGTAAAGCCACCATCTGTACGCTTTCTCTGACATGATATAAGTAGTTCGGACCACCGTAAAGCCACCATCTGTACGTTTTCTCTGACATGCTATAAGTAGTTCGGACCACCGTAAAGCCACCATCAGTACGTTTTCTATGACATGCTATAAGTAGTTCGGACCACCGTAAAGCCACCATCTGTACGTTTTCTCTGACATGCTATAAGTAGTTCGGACCACCGTAAAGCCACCATCTGTACGTTTTCTCTGACATGATATAAGTAGTTCGGACCACCGTAAAGCCACCATCTGTACGTTTTCTCTGACATGATATAAGTAGTTCGGACCAAGAAGAATGTATTCACATCAATAATATTATCTAAAATTTCAACCACATCGACTGTATACCATTTCAGAGAACACAACGTTTGAATTACGCACACATGTAACTATTTACTACATTACTCGGGAGCATTATTGGGCATAAACATTACGGCAATGATAGTTAGTGCACGTAATTCGGTGATAACAATCACTCTGTGTTCTGCTTATTTTGACACCAAATTCATGAACATAAATAGATATCAACTCGCTGCAGCAAATTAGAAATTAATTTTACTTGGAGCTTCAAAGTTTCCATAGGTTTATGTTTTATAAAAAGCTGAATTAATTCTCAGTTATATTCATACAATCTGCCGATAATTTGAGACTAGCCCACGCAGTGCTGTAAATCAGCACGATATAAGATTTTCAACGAATAAGTGATCAATATAAAGAACTGGCTTCAGTTGAACTTTTAAAAGCATGCGCAATTATTCTGCCGACCGTTTTAGTGATTACGTCAATAATTTGTGACGTCGTGTTCGTGTTACGGTCTGTTTTATTGGGATGCGAAATGGGTGACCAACTTGGCAGTTGACCAATCACCAAACAAGATTTAGAGTAGCAGTTCTCATCCGTCCCAGAGTGGTTGAGCCCTTTTCATACCTGGCAAATTGTTCATCTTCGTTTTCAACCAATCGTGCTTTTCTTGTGTATCTATTACCATTAAGTGACCACCATCTGCTTCACACATGCCAACAGCCACGGTATGTAAATACGCCATGGTAAAGTCAATACGATAACAAACGCTGGCTGCTTCGTCAAACTCGTATCCCGGTGCAATGCATGTCGACCCTGGAAGGGAATGGAATTACACACACATGAGAGAAATACAAATATAACAATAGGTAACATTTTGAAAACAGTGTTTCATTTGACAACACCGTTCATGTCAACATAAGTATCCATGCATGTCCAGAGGTTTGGGTAAGACACCAAGACATACGGCTGATAAAGTATTATTCTATTTGTTCACTGTGTATGTACCAGCATTATGTTCCAGAATGATTATAGTTGTAAAAATATGGCAAATCACCAAATAGCATATCGTCTTGACAATGAAATACCGGTTCATTTGTGTCATATTGTTGAGCTAATGTCTTAATTACATGATGCAGTATGTAAAAAGTGCGATAATTAAATCACTCATCATGGGGGGACTAAGCGATATTCATAAAAAAAACTAATTATATTGAAACACTCCTGATGCCCAACTGTGATGTTACTTCGTTGCCATGAACAAATTTTACTACCACCCACCACCAACATAACAAACCCAACATAATATACCCTTTATCTATAGCAATTCGAAAATTGCGTACCCTCTCCCCGCGATATTCTGTAATACAATTAACTACACCCCACCACGCCATTTTCCTTGATACAGGTAACACCACTAAAACTTTTCTTTGAAATGTGTAAGTACCAACCCCCGACATGTTCGTTATGACATGTAACTAGATCCCCGATATTTTCTTTGATACATGTATAATTAATTATCCCACATACAATGCATTGTTAATACACCTTATTTTCAGCTATATGCATAATTATCTGCAGTGCATGTCTATACCTTTATACATCATACATGATATAATTTAAATGCCTGTTATGCCTAATGTATGGCGAATGGTAAATAAATGAATCTGAATCTGTGGTTCACCAGGATTAACAGTGATTGTTGTCGTGGTGATCCATGGTCACGGTGAACTTCTACGAACAGTTTATGACATGTATATTTATTTTGCATCACATGAAACCCCTATTATATGATTTAAAAAGCCATTACATATTTCCTTATATTTCAATATTGACGAATAGGAGCGTGCTACCTGGGAGACGTTGCAAAAAAAGCATTGCTTTGTGCATTATTGTCCAACCGCGTTGCAGTAACGAAAATAGGCATACAAACAAAGACGCAAATTGGGGGACTATATTTTTCGTCGCAAGCCAGATCGCGCAATACAGCCGCATACGGCTGTGAAGAGTCTCAGCCTACACCGTGCATGTATATATTTTGCATGCATTGTCAGCTTCTTTTACTGATTTAGATTTTCTAAAAAGGCATAAAGCTCTAGTTTTTATGTGATGTACAAGATCTTCAACTCGTTACGTTGGGATATATATGCTGTCCATTCGGGCGAGGTCATTAATGGCTGTCCGTGTACACACATCGGTGTGAACACGTTCAAGAACACTACTGGAGTAGCCACAGGGTTATACAGTTACTCGGCCGTAGTAGCACAGGAACCAATGCGTCTTTAACGGAAATGTTCCTGCACTGCAACATCTATATACAGATACACTGGAAAAAAACTTAGTCATAGCCTTAGTCAACCCGTAACTTAGTTAGTTTTGACTAACTTAGCCAAAAGTAACTAAGTTTGACCTTAGTCACATCTTAGTTACTAAGGTTAATATTTTCGTGATTCAGTCATGCCGTAAAAACTCAATAGTATACTTATCGGCGACATATTATATACGGCAATGACTCCATACAGTATAACTGAATCTTAATCTGCTGACATTTAATATGTAATTATGTATATAATATCGCATTCATTCTGTGTTAATCGGGTCGGTACGTATATGGACGAGTACGTACTTTTAACTCAAAATATTGTCTCGCCATTTGTTGGCTGACATTTTAATCACTAAAATCAGAGTGATTTAGACGTGATATTGGCATCGAACGAACTAAAAGAGACGACATATTACATAAAAAACAACCATGGCGTATTTGGAGAGCGGATAAAATCAGGATACAAGAGAAGTTATCAAAATAAGCTGCGGAACCGTTCATCGTGTATTGTTGAACTAATTATTCAGCTGCTTCAAGTTTCATTCAACAAGTGGACAATTTGTCAATAATGGCTTGAATCTTTATTCTACATGTGAAACTGAAAGAACGGCGCCTGAAATATTTGCTGCCAAAATTAGATTTGTGACTGATGACTCCTTCAAGGTTACATGTACATGTACACAGTACAGTACATACAGTGTGGTGAACGTTTTTCGCAGTGGCATTGTGGACGAGCACCCAAAGATGAGAAACATTTCCTCCTAAAATGCATCCTTTATTACAGTATTAGACAGGAACTTTTCGCAAAAATTAAGAAGGAACACCTAACTGAAATGATGAAATCTGATAATGATGCAAAAATTCAAATATTAATGAATAAATAGTCTTGAAGGGACCAATCCCAAATAGCTGTTGTTGATATATACAGTAGTACAGTACCAGTCAAAATAAGTGGTATATTAAGCATGCTATTTTGCAAGTGGAAACGCTTATAAGCATGTCGCTTGTGATATTATTGCAATATTTTGCTGCGCCTTAATATGGTGGCACTTTGCGCTCAAAATTCTGACATTTAAATCAAATATTGCGAGGTTTGTTTCCGCGATTTACTCAAAATGTGACCGCAACAAAGCGTTCATAATTGCATGCATTTCTGAAAACAAACATTCATTTGTTAAATAGAGGTTATCACCAAGTGCTATGCATGTATGGATATGCACGCTAATATCAAGCCAATGCGGTGTTCCTGAAATTATTGTGACGAGCCTGAAGGCAAGTCACGATGTGTGTCGGAAACTCCACCGTGGCTTGACACAAGCGCTCAGTTCCACACATAGTAGTGAAGATATTTATCATATAATTTTTCTTCTAAAAAAACTCTTCATTTCCTCCGATTTAATCTTCTATGTTGGTCGCTCGTTATCATTTTAATGTAAGCATAAATTTTTGTTTCAATTTGAAACAATTATCGACTGGTCAGATATTGAATGTACATGTATATTCAATGCATACTAGTATTTTGTGATGAATAATTTTCTTTCAAGATAAAACATTGTTTATATTGTCTAATTGTTTCAATAGTTAATAAAATTTATTTTGATACCTGTAAGTCATTATTTTCAGTTATTTTAATCTGCAGTTGCGATGTTCAGCTGAGGTTGCAGGGCTATGATACCCCCAATAATTAGGTCCAATTAAATGTACTAATGTATACAGTGATGACTTAGTCAAGCCGTAGTTATTTCTGACTAAGGCCTTAGTTATTTCTGACTAAGGCCTTAGTCAGAAATGACTAAGGCCTAGTCAGAAAAGACTAAGGCCTTAGTCAGAAATGACTAAGGGCAACCTTAGTCATTTCTGACTAAGCTAAGCAAGTTAGTTTTGAGACGGGGGTTCTGACTATGGTAACTTAGTTACTTTTGACTAAGTTTGTTTTTCCAGTGTACATAATTATATTATTCCGGCCGCCGAGGCTCTTATCCTGCATGTTTTCGCTTATACAGTTTTTCTCAACAGATTACCATAGTTTTGCAGAATATATTTAATATACAGATGGCAGGGTTAACCGTTTCGAAATGTTACAGCTAAGAATGTCGCAAATATGTCCGCGTGTCCATACAATCAGTAGAAGTTCATATTATTACGGTGCACACTGTATATCTCAATATTTGTCAAGTGTTGAGAAGAAAGTTGAATTTTTAAATTAATTCAAAATATCCGCATTTCCCTTAGATCCGTTATTGACCGCCAGGGATTTGGTATACACAGTGTTTGCTCAACATATTAAAACAGTTTATGGTGCCCATACATGGAATATTCTTACTGGGTAGCTGATAGCGTTGAGTATTTTGATTTTCCATACAATTCGAAAATTTTCGTAGTCGTCTAGAGATAATGACCAAACGAAAATTACAATTCTTACAAATGGTGTTACAATATCAGGGTTGGGGTAATCGTAATCAAAGTAATCTATTCCAAAATTTGGAGTAATCGTCTGTAATCAGTAATCATGACATTTTTTGATGACAAGTAATCGTAATCGATTACTTTCAAATGTACCTGCACAGATACAAACAACATATCAGAAAGTTAGTACAATTGTTTCATGTGTGTTGCTAGTGCTACACTGTGTACATTCTGGCAGTGGACACAGATAACACACAATTGCTGAAATGTTGAATACAGCTTGTATGGCAATAAACTTATGATGCAGACAATGAAAGGTTCTAATAAGAATAAAATAGGCTAGCCAACTTCCATAAGGATTAAATGTTATTGGGAATGCTGTAGACAATGACTGTAGAGTCACAGTAGTACAATAGGGCTAATTAACTGAACAAAGAAGGTGTGATGTACATCGGTAGACCTAATTAGCTGGTTTGTCATTTACTGCACTCATGGAGTTAAGCCTCATTCATTTAATCCTAATCAGGATATCGATTGAATGGATGATCATCAAATAAATCTTGTAACAATATGTACTAAAAATTTATCATACGGTGCCAATCCACGGAATACTGTACAACAACTGGCTGACACACACCATGCCATTTAGGTTATTTCTCGATAACCTAAATTTCTTGATTACTTTCTCCACTACAAAAATGTCTTGAGAGAGAAAGATGTGTTTTATTCCTCCAAATGTGGAGACCAGTATGGTACAATATATATATATATATATATATATATATATATATATATATACACACACACAAAAGTTAAATGACATATATACACATGCAATACGATTTAACTTGAGAAGGCTCACTTGAGGTAAGCTCATCCATCAAAGTGTGAGTATGCCAATCTAATTCCATAAGTGATCACCAACTCATACCGAAGACCGAAGAATAGTCCATGAAACACTATAAGTAAATTGTAGCAGTAATACACCGCAAAACAAGAAGTTTGAGACGAGTATATATACATATATATACATATACATACATACATACTTTTTAAATATACATACACACATACATACATACGTATACATATATATATGAGATGAGGTGAACTTCTGCACCGATGCAATATGCTAAGGGTTTCTTCCGATATTAAAAATACGATAATGAGTTATCCGATATGATTATTTTATCATAGAACTTAGTCAGAACATAGGATGAAAATAAACCTCACACATCGCCCGAAAAGACGATATTCATCACACAACAATTCAATTTGCATTGGGATACACCCACCAAGGCAATACGCAAGGAATGAATCCCAATTCAGGTTGTCAATAAAGATAAAGGTTTCAATTCCAAATATGTCAATCAGTGAATACCAAAATGTGTTTCGCACCATCTGTGCGAACTCAGATGTACACTCGAGATACCTATGAAACAAGATATTTGAATATGTTTGGTTGCAGCGACTACATTGCGCGTCATTGAAGTACGTGGTTTCGGTCAAAATATTGGCCATCTTGATACAGATTGGAAAATACTCAGGTTCTTCTCGAGAGAGCTGCCAAAGTTTCCACATTGACTGATTGTCGGGTTTTACCTTGAAGAAGAATGATAGAGAATCGTCTCTTTGATCACTCTCACTCACTTCACGTGAGTAGTGAGCAGAGAGACAATCTCTGGACAATTTTCTTCCAAGTGGTCGGAATGGGGAAGGAACCCGTTTCCGTAAAAGATGTGAGATATTGGTACAAGTCGAATCTATGGAGAATATCAGAGATATCTTTCAGAAATCCTGTCATCGGGCGACCATACATTCGATTACCATGATAATTGAATAGGAATACATCGAGAGCTGCTCTGTGATTCCATGGTAAGTTAATCCCAGTGTTAAAAAAAACAATAATTTTCTCAGCTGAATGTCGTACTCAATAGGGAGAAGTCCGAGTAGTGATAGGGATAATATTGTACTGCTGCGTTTCGGAATGCGCTGTATATTCTTAACACACATGCGGTAAGCGCGTTCTAACGTCGTTTACTGCGTATGTGACAAACCCCACCAGGATTCACAACCATAAAGAGCTTTTGGAATAACGATAAGCTTAAGAATCTTTAGGTTGGTTAAAGGAGAGAACTCGGTTGTAACTGATGAGCGACAAGCTGAGAAGAAGACATTACGTAGCATATCATTAGCCTTCTCAAATTTTGGGTTCTGTTGAGCTCTGAATAATACCCAGATGGGATACTTCCTCTACGTTGGCGATATGTCTGGTCCGAGCTCCCACGGTCTATCCTCAATGTAACGCCGATTTTGGGAGGTGCCAAATACAACAACTTTGCTTTTCTCGTATGAAAACTCGAAGCGCCACTTTAAACTATATAGCTGACATATGTTGAGGAGTCTACGGAGACCTCCGTCTGTGAATGAGATAATAGTTATGTCATCAGCCGTCGTAGGGGACGCACACGAAATAGAGCTAATATGAAGGCCATCGCGCGAATCAGACAGTGATGGAATATTCTTACTGGGTAGCTGATAGTGTTGAGTATTTTGATTTTCCATACAATTCGAAACTTTCGTAATCGTCTAGAGATAATGACCAAACGAAAATTACAATTCTTACAAATGGTGTTACAATATCAGGGTTGGGGTAATCGTAATCAGCAATCGTAATCAAAGTAATCTATTACACATTTTGGAGTAATCGTCTGTAATCAGTAATCGTGACATTTTTTGATTACAAGTAATCGTAATCGTAATCGTAATCGATTACTTTCAAATGTACCTGCACAGATACAAACAACATATCAGAAAGTTCGTACAATTGTTTCATGTGTGTTGTTAGTGCTACACTGTGTACACTCTGGCAGTGGTCACAGATAACACACAATTGCTGAAATGTTGAATACAGCTTGTATGGCAATAAACTTATGATACAGACAATGAAATGTTCTAATAAGAATAAAATAGGCTAGCCAACTTCAATAAGGATTATATATTATTGGGAATGCTGTAGAAAATTACTGTATAGTCACAATAGTACAATATGGCTAATTAACTGAATAAAGAAGATGTGATGAACATCGGTAGACCTAATTAGCTGGTTTGTCATTTACTGCACTCATGGAGTTAAGCCTCATTTAATCCTAATCAGGATATCGACTGAATGGATGATCATCAAATAAATCTTGTAACAATATGTACTAAAAAATTATCATACGGTGTAAATCCACGGAATAATGTACAACAACTGGCTGACACACATCATGCCATTTAGGTTATTTCTCGATAACCTAAATTTCTTGATTACTTTCTCCGCTACAAAAATGTCTTGGCAGTAGCGTGTCCGCCTTACACGTTGCTGTTTATTCTGAGGTTCCGCGTGTTTTCTATGATACAACTTCTGTTCGCATATTTGTCATTCTGTGCTTATTATAGTTTCAGTTTTGACTCTTGAATTGACATGATATCGTCGATCGTCGAAGTTGTCATCCACTAGCTGTCATTCGGAATCGAAGTACCGACATTGACCCTCCATTGCCAGGTCAGGCGCATCCTGATTTCCACTATTATAGTGGTATATGCCCATTATCTTTTTGTGAATTTGATAAAAGAGGGATAATCCAAAATCATAATTCACACAAAGTATTCATATTCAGTGTCGCACCAATTCGGTATCATACCTATATTTTGTCCAAGATAATCATGACGGCACGGTACGAAACTCAATTAGCATTCAATTAGTTTAAAAGTTGTTATGAGGGAGTGATTGATTCACCTGGTTATTGTCATTTATAAAGGCATATATTAGTAATAGTATTCAATAACAAAGCTGGCGCAAAAGATTGCACAACGAATTTTGTCGGAAGACTGTTGCGATATTGTTACTATATGCGTCGTCTTCTATTTGCGACGCAAACAAAGGAAACATGAATATGTTATGGTCATATACCACTATAATAGTGGAATTCAGAATGTGCCTGACCTGGTTGCAGACCGATGCCGTATTATAACTGGCCTCACCTGATCAGCCTCAGCTGACAGGGTCTTAATCGAAAGTGGTTAGACCCAGATCAAAGAGAGACGAAAAATGCAAAGCATACGTATTTGGCATAAAACCGTTGACGGCAACCCCCCAAAATACCTAACATCTTTGATACTCAAACATCGGGTGAACTGGCCTATTATTAACTTATATCTTCCTTTGTCCCGCCTATAATCTCTGAATGGAACACTGCCACTTCGAAAGAAAGGGGCGAACTCCACAAAACACTGTGCTTGCCGAAAAGTACACTACTGAGAAACATCCCAAGAAAAAAAGATAAAAGAGAAAATGAACATCTATTTTTTTTTTTTTTTTTATGTTATTCTAAATTAAAGGCATAAAAATGAGGGGTTAAGAAAAGGGTCATTCGACCCTTTCGAGAATCCCGGGGTTAGCCCCCCCCCCCCAAATCACAATCCCCACGTACTTGTCGGGTAACCGTAGCTATTCTGATAGCCCAACCATACTATAAAACAGGACGACGAAACCTGAACGTGTTACATTGTCGATTACGAAATAATTGTAGTGACCCAAATGTCGATGAACTCTGGAACCATATTGCCGACAACTCATTTTTGTCCATTGTGGTCATCACTGTGAAGATGCATATCAGTGTTCAGTAAATAATAAATCCAGACAAGTACTGTTGGAAAAGTTACCAGATCGAATATTGAGGTTACTTCTGTAATATACCTTTATTTGGTATACCGGGTATGAGCAATGAATTGAATATTCGTTTATTTGAAATGGTGAAATCCAATATCTCGACATCAGGTCATATTATCTGAGGCCTACCGCGAGCGCTTTACATTTTTATAATTATATTTATCCATATATTCTTTTACTGGATGCCATTGCAGCGACACACTACCCTTGTTAACTGCAACCCTTTCATGATTGGAGCCGCGCTGGTACTGCATTAAATATCATGTACCAGTGCATCTATATCTATATTTGCGAATGTCTGTCTGTCCGTGTTAAATATAAACTAACGAGATACCAACTAGATGGCACCAAAGGTATCTAACAGGGGTAACTTTTTACGAGGAAGATAATGGTGCGAATTGTAATTTTCTAAAGTGACGCTGTTGTTATCAGGGGCAGACAAAGGGAGGGGTAGCAAAAACCATTGTCGCTGATTTCCACCAAACTTATACATAGTCATCTACATGATGTGATGACTCAAATGGTGTGGTACTAATATGTCAATAGTGGCGCCATTCGATTCAGGGATGCAGGAAAAAAACTGTTTTTAGCGCCGATTTCCACCAAAATGGTACACATTCTTCTCCATGTTACACGGAATCTAATCGTGTGATTCAAAGACGCCAAATTTGTGCCGTTTGGATGAGAGATGGGGGAGGGTACAACATTTGATAAGAATGTGTTTAGTCGTCGATTACCACCAAACTTATAAATAATAACCATCTCCATGATATCAGGAGTCTATACATGTATATAATGGTGCGTAATGCTATCAAAAGAGGCGTCATTCGAGTCAGGGTGAACTGAAGGGCAGAGGGACACCAAAATTGACAACAATATTTTTGGCGCCGATTTTCACCAAATTGATACACATTATGTTCCTTGATACGAAGAATCTAATCGCGTGATCTACAGACGCCAAATTGGTGCCGTTTGGGTCACGGTTGGAGAGAGGGGGGGCACTACCATTGATATAAATGTGATAGTCGCCGATATACACCAGTTATATTTAGTCATCTCCATAATTCGTTCTAGTGCGTTTTTTGGCGTTCAAATTTCACAACCTCGACATATGTTGACCGAATTAAGTAATTTGAACAATTATATCTTCTCAATTGTCATATTTATATGGGGACGAGAATCAGGGCATTCATATAGTAAGATAGCAAAAACAGATACATAGAAGAAAGCATTAAAATTATATTTATCATTCTATATAAGAGATAAATATATGCTTGCACAGTCAGGGACCTTTCTAAATGAACCAACAAGATCGATGACCAACAAAACGTTATCGTGAACTGGAGGTACCGTCATCCTCCAATGTACTCGGAAATGTCGACACGTACTCAGAAAGTGTTTGTGACGATAGTGTATGTGTAAAATCGACACAACTGACAACAGCAAGTGGCTCGGGCACTTTTGAAAACATCCACGGCGTCAGTAATTGCTGAGAGTTTCTGTCAACTCAAGAACGGCTCTGGCTTGCCGTTAAAAGCTATATACATTGTACGTGTTTGGTCGGCCTTTGACACCAGCAATCAAAGTCCGCGCCTTGTTTATACTTTATACCGTTTCTCGAGAACATTTTAGTTCCATTTTCGTGTTTATGCGTACCTGGTATTTCTACATAATTATGCTATAGCAGGCTTACCCGGCATAATCCCGACAAGTTAAAAAGGAACCAAACTTTGTTTTATCAGTTCTCGTTGATTAAGAAGGCGCCTCAGTCGTGAATTGAACAAAAAATCTCAATTTCAAATTATCAATTTTAAGGAAATAAATCATCCATTATAACCAATGTATGCTGTGGTATTATAACAACTCTTTATCCTCACAAAATCTATGTCTATAACTTATTCAAAATCATCTCCATAATATCAGGAGTCTATATCTAATGGCGCGTAAAGCTGCCAAAAGTGGCGTCATTCGAGTAAGGAGTGTTCTGAAGGGGAGAGGGGCACCAAAATTGATAAAAAATATGGTTAGCCCCGAAATCCACCAAATTGATACACATTCTTCTCCATGATACGAGGAATCTAAACGTGTGATTTAAAGACGCCAAATTGGTGCCGTTTGAATGAGAGATGGGGAGGTGGTAATACATTTGACAATAATTTGATTATTCGCCGATTACCACCAAACTTACACATAATCATCTACATGATATCAGGAGTCTAATTATGTGATATAAATATGTCAAAAGTTGGGACGTTCGAGTCAGGGGTGTATGGAGGGGGAGAGGGACACAAACATTGCTAAAAAAAATAGTTTAGCGCCGATTTCCATAAATTGATACATATTCTTCTCATTGATATGAGGAATCTAATCGTATCGTTTAAATACGCCAAATTGTTGTCGTTTGGTTGAGAGATGGGGGCACTAAATTTGATATGAATTTGTTTAGTTGCTGATTTCCGCCAATTGTATATATATTCATCTTCATACTAAATCTAATTGATTGGTTTAAAATGTCAAATGTGGCACGTTTGAGTCAGGGATATGAAGGGGAGGTCACCACAAACTGACACAAATATGTTTCCACTACATTCACATATACACACGTTCTTCTCCTATGATACGAGGAATCAAGTCGTGTGGGTTAAAAACGCAACATTCGGTGACTGTATTTGAGAATGTCTGCCTGTTTGCGTTCTATATAACTTCACGAGTGACCAAATTGGTCTAACCGGGGTAACTTAAAGATAACGGTGCGGGTTAAAATCATCTAAAGTGACTATGTTGGTGGCAGGGGCAGAAAAAGGAAGGGGAGCAAAAATTATGAAATAGTTTTGTCACCGATTTCCACCAATCTTACATAAGCATCACCATTATTTGGCGCCTGCTCGAGTCACAGAGGGGAAAGGGGAACCAACATTGATAACAAAACATATTTCTAGCGCCGTTTCCACCAAATTGATACAAACAGTCTACATAAACTAGAGTCTAATTGACGTGGTTTAAATATGTAAAACAAAGTGACGCCGATAGAGCCATGAATGGGGAGGGGAGGGACACCAAAGCTGATAGAATTATGTTTAGCACTAATTGCCACCATATTTCCACGTTGTTCGCCAATGGTACGATGAATCAAAGCATGTGGGTTAACCCTTTCAGTGCCAGGTCCGATCTTTGTATCAACCCATATACCCTGTGCCAATGCATTCTCGTATATATGCGAGTCGACCATAGGTCGCCTCGCATATATAAGAGAATGCATTGACCTAACAATTTTTCATCATTTGTTACTATTTTTTACAATATTTTACAATTTTAATATTTTTTTCTTATATTCTTTAACAGACTTATTGTGTAGGTTTAGTGCCAGGGAATCTTACGTTTTTCATGGGCATCAAAATTATTACTATGAATACTCGGTGATAGTTTTGAATTATAACATGCCCCTAAGGTTTTATCCAGTTTGGTTTTAAATTCGCTATAGCATGCTTAAGCATACCAAAAAAATAATCCAACCCCAAAAAATCAATTAATTTTTTTATTTTTTAGGGCCGATTTTACAGACCGTAAATTAGGGCCGATGAGATCGGCACCCTGGCACTGAAAGGGTTAAAGACGCCAGAGTTGGTGGCGTTTGGCTCATAGATGGAGAGAGGATGGATACTATACCATTGATAAATTAAGTTGCTTGAACAATTATATCTTCTCAACTGGCATATTTATATGGGACGAGAATCAGGGCATTCATATAGTGAGCTATCATAAACAGATACATAGAAGAGTGCATTAAAAGTATATGTATCATTCTATTTAAGAGATACATATATTCTTGCACAATGGGGGACTTTGAACCGTCAGAGGATGGTCTGTTAGAATGGCTCATGTATGATAACACAATTTAGTATGTCTCATTCAAGATATTTTCCACAAAAAGATACAATTTATCAATGAAAATGGAAATGCGCAGAAGTCCTGCTAAAAGAATAGTGGTCACAGTATGTAGTAAGATATAGTTTCTGCCGAGATAAAATAAATCACAGTCAGTAGCAGATCACTTTTCAGGATCCTCCAATATTGGCAACTAACAAGGGATTATCAGTATTTTAGAACAGACTCATAGCCTAACATAAAATACTTAAAATCTCGCTCTGTGTCCGGCACGTGTAGCTGATATATAGCCATATTTTGTTTAAACTGAGAATAATTAGCCAGTATAGCACCATGAACAGAGGAGCACATGGACATGTATTTATAAATATATATGTAAACGCATTTGTCGTCTTTTATTTTAGCGAACTAATGTGTTTATGATGTTTATGTTTTGACCCCAATAACAATATTAAAAAAAACAAACATCCCTTCCAACCACTTCGACTGTATAATTTAAAAAAATGCTAACGTCTGAAGTACGCAAATTTGTAAATAAATACTTCCTTATTGGTGGGACGAATTAATCGCGATAAACAAAATGACAATCACTCTGACAATGCATGTATAAGCATGGCATTTTATGAATCCATTTGGGTATATCATTTATGAGAATACTTGTAACGTTTGAGCAATAGTATTCTCCATTCCGACCAAATGTCCAAAGCTGAGGAATTCACACAATTTTAACCTGGGCAACGCGGGGCAATCCTGCTAGTTATATTATATATCCGAGTCTCCCATATGGAGCCTCGCATATATAAGAGAATGCACTGGCTTACAAGGTCAAGGTAAATATTGTTAGACCAATGCAATCTCGTATGTATATGCGAAGTTTCCTATGGGATACTCGCCTATATAAGAGAATGCATTGGCACGGGGTTTTCGCAAAATTTCAGGAAGCTCCAGTCATGGAAGGGCTAAAGGTGTACCATGGCTCCTGACCAATTGTGAGGAAATATACTTTATTTAAAATGTGTGTGTATAATATATTTCAGAAGTAGCATTCTGGCTGATGAACATTTCCACAGCGAATAACGCAACATTGAATTAATCTGGATGTTACTTTTTTGGAAACGGGATATCTGAACCGGTGAATACATCTCTAACCATTCAAACCTGATATTATTTTCTGATCAGTACTGCCGTCTCTTTACTATCATTGCATGAGACAGGGTTAGAGGATCATAAATTGTACTCGTCGTAGTCGTTGCAATACTTTGAAGGATTAGTTGCTTTAACGTAATTCTGAGGTGGTGCATTCGTGAAAACAATCTATTTTATATTATACTAGCAGATTAGCCCGCCACTGGCGTGCTTGGTCAGAAACATGACAATGTTTTATGTTTTGTTTGTGTTTTTCAATGAGTTAATATTGGGTTTTTCAATATTTTACCCGATTTGACCTTGAATTGATCATTTTCAAGGTCAAGGTCATGTCGGGGTCACAATATATAATTTGTGGGTACCCGTTTGAAGGTTAAGACTGACCCGATGAAAAATTCCCCCGTTCCTAGGAACGACAGACATAAGAATGTTTCACACAATGCGACGTCGACGATCCCCGTGCGTTTTTACACTTATCTATACACTTTTATGCGAAGTTTGAGCTCACCTAGGGTGGAAAAACTTACCCGATCCGTGTTCTTAGGAACACAACACGCTCCGCGTTCTTAGGAACACAACACGCTCATGTCTATACACGCCCAGACCCAGAAGAGGTATGATTTGTTTTAACCTGCCCGTGGCCATTGAGCAGCCCCTGACAGAGGTTGTCCACCCTTACGAGATGGTCAATAGTCCCCGCAAAGTTAATCCCGTCGTGAACCCCATCCTCGCAAACAGCGGACAGTCAATTAATCCCGTCGTGAACGCCATCACCAACGCGACGTAATTTTGTTTGGCATCATGTGTTGCGTTCTAAAAATAGGAAAGCACTTGTTCCCGTATATCTCTCTGCATAATAAATTTCGAGCGATAACGTTGTGTTTATGAATACGAAATTGTGAGTGTTGGTTTGTAACCGGGATTTCTGAGAAGCATTATGCCTATAACTACCCCCTCCTAAGCCCTGACATAAGTGTCATACATACTATAACAATGATGTTGTAAGAGTACTATGGCATCCAATAAATCTCCCCGCATAGGAAACCACTCAATGTTCCCGTATATCTCTCTGCAGATGCTAATAACGTTGAATGGTAAACAGACGCTCTTTATAGCGATGCGTCAAAAACAAACGCTCATTAAATTATCACTTGATTAACCCCGGCCGTGCCTTTGTGGTGATTTGGGAGTGGATAAAGGGTGCTCAGAGCTTCTCCAAAACGCGACAACGGTGTTCGTGGGTTTTTACCCATAGATGGGAAGTTTGAACTCAATCGAGCCAGCCGTTTTCGATTCTATAAAGTACATATATATATACGGAAGTCTCAAAATATATAGTACTAGCAGGTTAGCCCGCCACCGGCGGCTTGTCCGAAACATGACATTTTGTTTATATTTTTTTTTAATTTTTAGCTCCACGCGTTTCATTAAGAAAAAATTGTACCCGGTAGCTCCACCCATTTCGAGATCTGGTCTGCGCATGCGCGAAGCTGGCGTCGCACGGGCTCGGCGACCCGATAAAATTTGTACCCGGCGCAAGATACATTCACATAGCAAATTTCAAGTCGATAGCTCAACCCGTTTCCGATATCTCGTCTGCGCATGCGCTGCACGGGCGTCGCACGGGCTCGGCGACCCGATAAAATTTGTACCCGGCGCAAGATACATTCACATAGCAAATTTCAAGTCGATAGCTCCACCCGTTTCCGAGATCTCGTCTGCGCATGCGCTGCACGGGCGTCGCACGGGCTCGGCGACCCGATAAAATTTGTACCCGGCGCAAGATACATTCACATAACAAATTTCAAGTCGATAGCTCCACCCGTTTCCGAGATCTCGTCTGCGCATGCGCTGCACGGGCGTCGCACGGGCTCGCCAATACGACAACGACCACCGCCTGGTCAAACTACACACACGTACCAAGTTTCGTCCCGATCGGTCGAGAATCGTAGATTTGTATGAAGTACAACACACACACAAACATAAATATATAAGAGAGATATGTAAATTAGATAGATTGTATCAAAATATATAGGAGATATATGTAAATGATCTACACACCATTACTGGTGTTTGTCAAAGTTTAGTGGGGTATATCAATACTCATTCACGATCATATCATTGAGGTCCGGAGGGTGTGTGCTATCTCTCGAATACACGGAGTTATCAAAATATATAGGATAGATAGATAGCAGGTTAGCCCGCCACTGGCGGCATTCGTCTCATGGCTTTGTTTCAGAAACATGACATTTTTTTAATTTAACCAAATTTCAAGTCCATAGCTCCACCCGTTTCCGAGATCTGGTCTGCGCATGCGCGAAGCTTGCGTCGCACGGGCTCGGCGACCCGAAAAAATTCGTACCCGGGGCAAGATACATTCACATACCAAATTTCAAGTCGATAGCTCCACCGGTTTCCGAGATCTCGTCTGCGCATGCGCGAAGCTGGCGTCGCACGGACTCGGCGACCCGATAAAATTTGTATCCGGGGCAAGATACATTCACATAGCAAATTTCAAGTCGATAGCTCCACCCGTTTGCGAGATAACGCATTCTTTGTTTTTCAATGAGTTAATTCATGGTACCCGTCCTCCCCGTCCTAAACTTCAGAGCGGACAGTCAATTAATCCCGTCGTGAAATCCCTCTGCATAATATTTCGAGCTCTTAGATCAATTCTGCCTTTTTAGTTGCATTTCGTCCGCATCCGTATTTCGGACGCATGGGGTCAGTCGTTTAGCCACGTCCTTGGAATCCGCATCGGACGCATGGGGTATCGTTTAGCCACGTCCATTGCAATAAAGAGCGTTAATTGTTAAAACCTCTGTATAAGGTAAATATAAAGGGCGTTAATGCCTTAACCCACGCCGTGCCTTTGCGGTGATTTGAGATTGGAGAACGGGTGCTCTGAGCTTTTCTAAACCGCGACCACGGTCGTGTCGGTGGGATTTGACACTTACATAGGAAGTTTGAGCTCAATATGTACACGCGTTTTGGATTCTATGAAGTACACACATATATACGAAGTCTCAAAATATATAGTATAGACTAGCAGGTTAGCCCGCCACTGGCGGCATTCGTCCCATGGCTTTGTTTCAGAAACATGACATTTTTGTAATTATTTTGTTTTTATTTATTTTTGTTTTTTATTTTTGAATATGAATTTAATGTTTTTTAAATTTAATATATTTTGTTTCTGAATTGTTTTTTTATTGTTAATTTTTTTTAATTTTAAATTGTTTTAATTAAATTGTAAATTGTTTTATTTAATTTTTTTGTTTTTGGCGGAAAAATTTACCCGTAGAAATCCCCCTCTTCCTAGGAACGACAGACAACGCATTCTTTGTTTCGCGAAATCTCTCTACGATAACATTGCATTGAATTTAAAACAAACGCTTCCCGTCGGGAAATCTGTCTTCGGGTCGTTGTTGTTGGCATCACGGCTCCCCGAAAACTCTCACATTGCCGAAAACGTGTATTTAGTAATATCGTTGTTGTTGATATTTACGGCTTGGGGGCTATTTTCTTATTTAGCAAGTTTGAGAACAATCGGTTAGAGTCTATAAAGGACACACTCATATATATGACACTTCCCGTAGGTAGCAAGTTTGAGCTCAATCGGCATTCCCTGGAATTTCCCGTAGATTGGCAGATTCCAGTAGCTTTATAACGGTATATCTGGGGAGAAATCTGATGCTATATTCGTGATTATCTGGGATGATTTCGGTATATATACCGAAGGTATATACTGTACAAACAGAGCGCGCCATCCGTGCTCGCAGGGAATAAATTTCGAGCGATAACGTTTGCGTTCCCGTATAACTCTGCAGATGCGAATAACGTTGAATGGGAAACAGACGCTCTTTATAGAGATGCGTCAAAAACAAACGCTCATTAAATAATCACTTGATTAACCCCCGCCGTGCCTTTGCGGTGATTTGAGATTGGAGAACGGGTGCTCTGAGCTTCTCTAAACCGCGACTACGGCGGTGTCGGTGGGATTTTACACTTACATACGAAATTTGATCTCAATCTGTACACGCGTTTTGGATTCTATGAAGTACACACACACACACACACACACATATATATACGAAGTCTCAAAATATATAGTACTAGCAGGTTAGCCCGCCACCGGCGGCTTGTCCGAAACATGACATTTTGTTTATATTTTTTTTTAATTTTTAGCTCCACGCGTTTCATTAAGAAAAATTTGTACCCGGTAGCTCCACCCGTTTCGAGATCTGGTCTGCGCATGCGCGAAGCTGGCGTCGCACGGGCTCGGCGACCCGATAAAATTTGTACCCGGCGCAAGATACATTCACATAGCAAATTTCAAGTCGATAGCTCAACCCGTTTCCGATATCTCGTCTGCGCATGCGCTGCACGGGCGTCGCACGGGCTCGGCGACCCGATAAAATTTGTACCCGGCGCAAGATACATTCACATAGCAAATTTCAAGTCGATAGCTCCACCCGTTTCCGAGATCTCGTCTGCGCATGCGCTGCACGGGCGTCGCACGGGCTCGGCGACCCGATAAAATTTGTACCCGGCGCAAGATACATTCACATAACAAATTTCAAGTCGATAGCTCCACCCGTTTCCGAGATCTCGTCTGCGCATGCGCTGCACGGGCGTCGCACGGGCTCGCCAATACGACAACGACCACCGCCTGGTCAAACTACACACACGTACCAAGTTTCGTCCCGATCGGTCGAGAATCGTAGATTTGTATGAAGTACAACACACACACAAACATAAATATATAAGAGAGATATGTAAATTAGATAGATTGTATCAAAATATATAGGAGATATATGTAAATGATCTACACACCATTACTGGTGTTTGTCAAAGTTTAGTGGGGTATATCAATACTCATTCACGATCATATCATTGAGGTCCGGAGGGTGTGTGCTATCTCTCGAATACACGGAGTTATCAAAATATATAGGATAGATAGATAGCAGGTTAGCCCGCCACTGGCGGCATTCGTCTCATGGCTTTGTTTCAGAAACATGACATTTTTTTAATTTAACCAAATGTCAAGTCCATAGCTCCACCCGTTTCCGAGATCTGGTCTGCGCATGCGCGAAGCTTGCGTCGCACGGGCTCGGCGACCCGAAAAAATTCGTACCCGGGGCAAGATACATTCACATACCAAATTTCAAGTCGATAGCTCCACCGGTTTCCGAGATCTCGTCTGCGCATGCGCGAAGCTGGCGTCGCACGGACTCGGCGACCCGATAAAATTTGTATCCGGGGCAAGATACATTCACATAGCAAATTTCAAGTCGATAGCTCCACCCGTTTGCGAGATAACGCATTCTTTGTTTTTCAATGAGTTAATTCATGGTACCCGTCCTCCCCGTCCTAAACTTCAGAGCGGACAGTCAATTAATCCCGTCGTGAAATCCCTCTGCATAATATTTCGAGCTCTTAGATCAATTCTGCCTTTTTAGTTGCATTTCGTCCGCATCCGTATTTCGGACGCATGGGGTCAGTCGTTTAGCCACGTCCTTGGAATCCGCATCGGACGCATGGGGTATCGTTTAGCCACGTCCATTGCAATAAAGAGCGTTAATTGTTAAAACCTCTGTATAAGGTAAATATAAAGGGCGTTAATGCCTTAACCCACGCCGTGCCTTTGCGGTGATTTGAGATTGGAGAACGGGTGCTCTGAGCTTTTCTAAACCGCGACCACGGTCGTGTCGGTGGGATTTGACACTTACATAGGAAGTTTGAGCTCAATATGTACACGCGTTTTGGATTCTATGAAGTACACACATATATACGAAGTCTCAAAATATATAGTATAGATAGACTAGAAGGTGACCCGACTTCGTCCGGGCTTTGACCTTGAATTGTCCATTTTGAAGGTCAAGGTCAAGTGGGGTCACGATTTTACCAGTCCAAAAAAACTGCCCGGACAAAAGTACCCGACAAACGTGCCCGTCGAAATCCATCCGGTTTTACCCGATTTTACCTTGAATTGATAATTTTGAAGGTCAAGCTCTGATCGGGGTCACGATTGGACCCGTTCAAAACAATCAGTGGACAAACGTAACCCCACGTATCAAATTTCGTCGAAATCCCATCAAAATTGGCGATTTGACCTTGAAGTTACCCGATTTCAAGGTCAAGGTCACGTCGCACGGGCAAATGAATATGCTTGTGAGACTCGCCATAAGAAAGTACCCCCACATACCAAGTTTCATCGAAATCCCGTGATATTCGGGCGTTTGACCTTGAAATGACCCGATTTCAAGGTCAAGGTGACGTCGCACGGACAAATTAATATGCTTATGAGACTCGCCATAAGAAAGTACCCCCACATACCAAGTTTCATCGAAATCCCGTGATATTCGGGCGTTAGACCTTGAAATGACCCGATTTCAAGGTCAAGGTGACGTCGCACGGACAAATTAATATGCCTACGTTCGTCCCCGGCCGAAAATACCCCCACATACCAAGTTTCATCGAAATCGGGTGGGCCGTTTTTGAGTTCATCGCGAACACACACACAGACACACAGACACACAGACAGATCTTCCAAAATATATAATAGACTAGAAGGTGACCCGACTTCGTCCGGGCTTTGACCTTGAATTGTCAATTTTGAATGTCAAGGTCAAGTGGGGTCACGATTTGACCAGTCCAAAACACTACCCGGACAAAAGTACCCGACAAACGTGCCCGTCGAAATCCATCCGGTTTTATCCGATTTGACCTTGAATTGATCATTTTGAAGGTCAATGTCAGGTCGGGGTCACGATATGACCCGTCCAAAACAATCAGTGGACAAAAGTAACCCCACGTATAAAATTTCGTCGAAATCCCATCAAAATTGGCGATTTGACCTTGAAGTTACCCGATTTCAAGGCCAAGGTCACATCGCACGGGCAAATGAATATGCTTATGAGACTCCCCATACGAAAGGACCCCCACATACCAAGTTTCATCGAAATCCCATGATATTCGGACGTTTGACCTTGAAATGACCCGATTTCAAGGTCAAGGTCACGTCGCACGGGCAAATTAATAGGCCTATGTCACTCCCCGGCCGAACGTACCCCCACATACCAAGTTTCATCGAAATCCCGTGATATTCGGGCGTTTGACCTTGAAATGACCCGATTTCAAGGTCAAGGTTACATCGCACGGACAAATTAATAGGCCTATGCCACTTCCCGACAGAAAACACCCCCACATACCAAGTTTCATCGAAATCGGTTCGGCCGTTTTCGAGTCCATCGCGAACACACACACAGACACACACACACAGATCTTCCAAAATATATAATAGACTAGAAGGTGACACGACTTCGTCCGGGCTTTGACCTTGAATTGTCCATTTTGAAGGTCAAGGTCAAGTGGGGTAACGATTTGACCAGTCCAAAACACTGCCCGGACAAAAGTACCCGACAAACGTGCCCGTCGAAATCCATCCGGTTTTACCCGATTTGACCTTGATTGATCATTTTGAAGGTCAAGGTCTGGTCGGGGTCACGATTGGACCCGTCCAAAACAATCAGTGGACAAAACTAACCCCACGTATCAAATTTCGTCGAAATCCCATCAAAATTGGCAATTTGACCTTGAAGTTACCCGATTTCAAGGTCAAGGTCACGTCGCACGGACAGATGAATATGCTTATGAGACTCGCCATAAGAAAGTAACCCCACATACCAAGTTTCATCGAAATCCCGTGATATTCGGGCGTTTGACCTTGAAATGACCCGATTTGAAGGTCAAGTTGACGTCGCACGGACAAATTAATATGCCTATGTTCGTCCCCGGCCGAAAATACCCCCACATACCAAGTTTCATCGAAATCGGTTAGGACGTTTTCGAGTTCATCGCGAACACACACACAGACACACAGACACACAGACACACAGACAGACAGATCTTCCAAAATATATAATAGATAGATAGATATATGATATTGAGGGCGTTACCATTTCTGACTATGGTTTTCTTATATATCGATGATATGCAGAAATTGCAGTGACTCACGAAAACTCCGGGCAGAGTATTTGCCATCTCTCCGCTGATATACCACTGGCACAAGGAAATTTGGTAAGGATTTCTGACATGATCTTAGTTGGTATGTTTTAGGATTAAAATTGTCTACGTCTGACTCACTTCATATTATTCTTATCAATACCGAAAAAATTACCATCATTACAAGTTTGTGGTGGTCAAAATAAGATAATAGATGACTAAATATAGTTCCAACGAAACGTAAAAATAGATGTATCGGTCCGCAATGTACCATCCTTGTGGCAGTGATCTATCGCAGTGACAACGGAGAGGGCGCTGTATTGAGTATGTGACTAACGTCGGCCGTATAATTGTCATTGGTTTATCGGGCTTGATTCGTCCCGTGTAGTACTTCAGACGTTACATGACGTGGTAGGAATTATTTTAGTCCAAGTTTCCTTCGACGTAAACCAGCTAGTGAAATCGGTTGGGATAATGCTGTTTTACGTCGAAGCCCCGTGTATATATTTTTCTATAGCAGACTTTATGTCTAGATCTATAAGGAATGCGCGTCAAGCGTAGTAATGTTTATGTAATACGTTACGTCATGAAATCATCATGTTTCTAAGTCACTTGATATTCCCATTCATATGTTTCCTGGTGGATATGACACTGGCAAGCTACATTTGATTGAAATGAAGGCAATTTCCCTCCTATTTAATTGATATCACAACAATTTTCCAATATTAGATGAATGTGACAGAAGAACCATTTGTCTAACTACGATGGGTATAAACGTTTAGCACATTTGATAATGTATACCCACAGTAGACATTTAGGGCGTATACATTTACACATTATAAATTTATACCCACAGAGGTTTGCAAAGACGAAATTTACAAAATAGCTGTTAAACACACAAAAACATAGGTAATTGTGGTATAAACGGATATATATACACAGAGCTTCGACGTAAAACACCGATTTTCAGCTACATGTTGTATTATCGTTTTGTATTAACAGCCATATGTATTAGTCAGTGAAAGGCGAACATATCACAAAGTCTTTTTCTGGATTAAATTCCATAAGGCAGTTACAAGTTTGGTCCTCTTCAAACTTCAAAGTTTCATAATTATTGTCTGTCATAGTATGCGTTGATGATTTAGGTTTCATCAAAACTATGATCGTAATAGAAGAACTAAGATTCTAAAACACATGAATAGTAATGCCTATCGGGAAATCATATTGTCACCACGGGCAATTAAGAGCAAAAACTTGGTGGTGACCCATGAAAAATACTATTCGTCTGAGTCGTCTGATCGTTATTGGTGACGGTGTTGATATTAGTTAAACGGTGTTGAACAGTAAACCAATACAACGGTCTGACTGTTACTGGCCACAGTCTGCCAGTTACTTAAACAGTTGTGTGCCGTGGAACATGCTAAAGTCTGACCGTATGTTTAACGGTCCAGGGTTGGCAGCAATGTTGCGCGGTATGACACCGTTAAAGAGACGGACATTTTTCTAACAATGTGGGAAGGTATGCGTAATTTTGGTGATAGTCTACAACAAAATGTTTTATCCATTTCGATGCCCTTTGCTTTGCATGCCATTATTTATGATACAGCATACATCAGTTCCGAATACAGTCATACATGTAGTCATTGGCGACTATCAAATTAATAAACACTATTACATATACACTACTAGAGTTGTTGAGTGTGTTTCTACAGTATTAATTATTCATATTATAGTCGGGTCTGTACTTACATGACGTATATATGTCACATATTATACTAAGTGATATATAGTTTATCAAAGTTGAGAACGATGTCAGTCTCAAAACGTTTGTTTGTGAACTCTGTCTTGGTTCTTTATTTCATATTCGAAAATACCTCAGCTTTAATGACAAATATGTGAACAATAATTAAAAGGATATCCGATGGTCAACTATGATGTTGTCCGTCCAGTGCCTGTCGCGATTCGATTCGGATTCGATGTTGATGTCGACATCAGATACCCGATTCGATTCGAGATTCGATTCGGTTGCCAAATTTTCGATTCGCAGGGCCCTACTTCCATTGACCACCATCCCTCGCACTGACGGCGCCTATCTTGAAACTTTAAACCATGTACACCTTTAGATTTCTCGTTTCGTAGAGATTTCTATATATATTAAGTTTGGATGAAATCGGGGACAATGTTTTATCAATGTTACTTTCTTCCACCACTCCTGCATGCATGGTCATGTACGGCGCACTAACATTGACAGTCTCCAAACCACAACATTAGATTCTCTCTATGATGAAGATAACGACACAGACTTTTGGTGAAAATTCGCGACAACGCATGTTTTAGTTATTGGTGTAAACACATATATTTCCCCAATACTATAACATCATATAGATAACATATTATATATTACCGTTAACGATACGAGCGGCGTTGGCGGTGGGTATGCTGTTAAAATATTGACCTCGTCAAAAACCGCCATAAACAGAAAGAATAGTAAAATATAGACAGACTTTGTTCTTATACCAATCATAAATATGGCATAAACAGTATGTTATTGTCAATTATGTTTCCTTTGTTTTTATGTAAACAAAAGCAAAAAACGTTATGTTACCTGGCTTTTGTTTAGATCCGAATATGGTAAACATAAAGAGCGTTGTTGTTACTGTTTTCCTGATATGGAAATAATACAGAGCGTTTATATCATTTGTGTGTGATTAACCCAATTGAATTGCGCTGTGTTATGTAAAAAGAAGCACAACTTCTGTAACACGAGCAGGCTCTTGTTTACGTACACCATCGAATGTCTTGACAACAATATACTATGTACGCGCTGATTATGTTTGGCATATGAACAAAACTGTATAATATTCCGTCTGTTGATGCCGATTTGAACAAATATGCATGTCTGCAACGAACGCCGCCCGTGCCCTGAATTGATGCGGACTAGAGTTTTACTTGGGGGATTCAACAACAAGCTATAGCTTATTATAAGTCGACTCCTCCTAGTTATTGGAGCCCCCCTCCCCAATCCTTGAGTCGAATAAACCATTTTTATTTCATTAAACAACCTTTTTTTTAAACCATTAAATTCCTCGTATTCTGGAAATGACTATATGTGTTTGGTGAAAATCGGCGACAACATTTATTTTCACTTTTGGTGCGCCTCACCGAATTATTGATTTGTTTGAGTCTTTCAACAACATCACACGATAATAATTAGCAAGGTCACGTGTGATAAAGAGCGAACATGGAAGAACATTTCTAAAATATACTATAATGTGTATATTGATCACTATTTATCGGTTGGTAGAGTGTCTGAAAATAGAAATAGCAGCACCTGTGAGGCATAACTGCCAATATAGCCTGTATTAAACTGTGGAAGTTAACACAAAAGTTTAAAGTTGGGATACGTAACACTGTGCGTAACATGATCAATGTTATTCCGAGTAATATATAAAGTTTTAAACAAATATTTTAGTCATCAATGCTGAACCGCTCAGAAAATGAGGATTTATTTTGACGAAAGTTTTTTTAAATTGACCAAAAACATTTGGCCAAAGTTGTTTTTAATTTGGCCAATACAATTTACATTTGGCCAAACTTTTATGGCCACAAGATTTTTCGGTCCAGCACGAACACTGAACATGATTTTCGTATTAATTCATGACCAAATCCGTGTGTTTGATTATAGGGTATGTCATAAGCTTATTTACTGACATTCGCTCTGTCATGGTCTGTTTTTGTGTTGAAAATGGTCAATTATAGTCCAATCGATGGGCAAAATTAAGCGGCTTGTGGGTCAAAACCAAGGGTGATAAGTCAGTGACAAATTGTACGAAGAAGCCAAAGTACAGACCTTTGATTTCACCTAAGATAAAAAATCCTTGTTGGGACCTATGTCAAAGATAATGGCTCAGAATATATCTGATGTACATGTACAGTTTCCCATATCAGGTTGGCCAAAATTGCTGGAAATTGTTCATTGCTACCTGGATATTCATATATTGTACTTGATTGCCATGCTTTATCCGCTTGTAGAGACGTTCGACCAATCTTGTACCAAGATAGGACACATCTAGACTCTATAAAAGTATAGCTAACGTGAGAACCAAATATGGTAATTATCGGGCACTGGACAGGGTGAAGGCTGGGTGTCGTAAGCAGTTGGAAACATTCAGGTGCCAGTTGGAATTATCCACAATTGCTGGACATTATTATCTAAAAGTAAATATGTGAAGCCCATCGACCGTAGTCAAGTCCGCGTGCCCTTGTTATCGATGTATCAGATCTAACCCATGTGCCATGGAACTTTATATACAGACATCAGCACATTGGAGATGCATTTCTAAATATAAATGAAGATCAATGAACAGCAACATCTTAGCATGAACTGGAAGCACCGACAGCGTCCAGTGCTGTTCTGTGTGGGTTGATGTATCGCTCACTCTGAAATAGTGGCATGGTAACAACAGTGTTTGATTCTGTTTAAAATCAATATGTACTACTGGTCAGTGTGGCTCGACCACTTCTGAAAACAATCATAGTGTGACATGAGTGTTGTTGTTATTTAAAGATTAACTCAAGATCGGCGTTAAATGTTACATGTACTTCGAATTCATTGCGGTCATTCCTTATTCGGGTTTTGACATCAATAATCCAATTCTGAACATTGTTCGTACTTGGCCATTTATTTGTACTTGGGATTTCTCAAGATTTTTATACTTGACATCGTTTCGCGCGAAATTGAATTGTTTGTCGATTGTGTGCTGGCACAGGTCTCAGATAGTGACATATACTTATAGTATTACTATAACTAAATGTGTTTTTGTAGTTCTGGATATCAAATTAGCTTCTTTTATCAACATTCTTTCAAATAAAATATAAATAGACATTAGTATTTCGCATGTCCAAAATCAGAGAGTTGGTCGAATCCAGGTTTCCCATACAAATGGTCACAAATATCAAACACAGTTCATATATGTGACCCGCCATATCAAATCCAGTCGTAAGTCGGGATATTTTTACCCTGTGCCAATGCATTCTCTTATATATGCGAGTCGACCATAGGTCGCCTCGCATATATAAGAGAATGCATTGGCCTAACAATTTTTTATCATGTTTTTTAAATAAATACTTCTTACAATTTTTAGGACATAAAATAAAAAACATCCATTACCCTGCAGGGAGCCCCACACATATATAGAAGCATATAGAAGAGTGCTCATGTTTGTCTGGAGCTCTGTATGGGTGAAATTATAAAATTGTTAAAGAATACAAGAAAAAATTATTAAAATTGTAAAAATTTGTTAGGCCAATGAATTTTCTTATATATGCGAGGCGACCTATGGTCGACTCGCATATATAAGAGAATGCATTGGCACAGGGTAAAACAAATCCCGACTTACGACTGGATTTGATATGGCGGGTCACATATAACCGACCAGTATACACCCAGGGCTAGAACTCCCAGTTATAACACTAGATCTACATGTGTTAAATCTAATTTTATTGTGATCATTGTTGGGTTTGTCGCATAGTATCTTTGGAAATGCCTATAACACATTACCTATAGCATATAATATAGACCCATGATTAAATTAAATCACCTGAATCATCGGAATTGTGTACAATTGATACCACATGATATACGCATGTATCTGACTCGAAAAAAATTAACTGTCCATGACTACGGCTGGCAAGGTCAACAGCTGTGATGAAAGTTTGCGATTTTCACATATCCACAGCGCCATCACACAAGCATCCGTGGTGCACTATCTTGATGTGTTCAATATAGACTGCTTATAATTGAGATTGTGACAACATCATAGCGCCCAAATTACTCAACAACGAGTTCCGTTGGAGTGTATTTCTGCCCAACTGCACCCTAGAGCCGAACCACATTTTTGGCTCTGTTACCTTGCGTTTAATGAAATGTTCTCATTGTTGAAAATTGATGGTTGTATCAGTCCAACAATGTGACTAATGTTTTACTTTTGGTCCAAAGACAACGTAAGTGCACATGAAATAAAAAGTTGATGTCATCTCTGAGCTACATTATTATAATGACTCCAAAGGCGCGGCGCCGAGCTCGGATCGTTTATAGGTGTTAACTTACAGCATGCCATGTCGATGACAATTTAGACGACTACACTTTTTTCGAGAAACAAAGCACGTGACTATCGGTAGTGGTTGCATAAAAGCGCGGAATCAGCAATGGACCAACGCGATAATGAAAATATGCTCCTTCCAGAGACAACTTGATGAACAATTGAAGTATTTATTGTTTTATTAACAATTATTATAAATAAATTGGTTCATACCATATCAGTTTCGTTTGTTAGCTTAATGAAAACCAGTTACCACTTAGGAAATTGATGCTTATTTACTTGCGTTCCATAGAGTGTGGATGCAAGTTGGTCTGACATAAACATTTCAACCCAACTTGCACCAAAATCAACATCCATTGCTATTACTTATCTTTACACCCAACCGAGTCAACTGGCATATTAAAATAGCATTTATCGCCAACTTCCAACATTATGCTCGTAGGTCGATGCAAGTTGCGTCTAAACAATATAAAAGCAAATAGGGATAATGCGTGCGACGTCACGTGACGTGATTTTGACCTACCAACGGCATGTATTAATGTTCCTCAGCGCGAACGCATGTGTGCATGAGTGTAATTAAAATACTGCACTTGTCATGTCGTCTTCGGACAAATGATGTCGTCTCACCAGACTAGACCTATAAACGCAGACACGCTTCAATTACTATACCATGGGATATTATATACGATCTAGTGGATCCGTGTCAGTATGAATCCTCATTTCTAGTCAGGTTTATACGTATAGATGTGCCTGTATCTGGTGGAACTTATGTTTGGAGGTGGTATCCTTAATTATCGGCTTAATTGCAGTGAAATACATGACATAACATTCACTATACATTAAATCAGGGCTAATGGACGAGCTACTAGACATTCGTAAACTAGATGGTCGAAGCCGGAAGCCGAGACCATTTAGTTGACGAATGTAAAGTCGCGAGTCCCTTCACGGACATAAACCACAGTTTAATGTACATGTACAAGGAGAAATTAAATTTATACATATGAAAAATTCCGATAAATCACGATAAATGAGACGTTTATGAATGTTTTTTTTTAAATATTCATTGGCTGACAACTAAACAATGCACACTGGCAAGGCTCGTGTGAGTAGGAATTGCGTTTGGGCTTTACGACACGGTGCAACTGTTAGAAAACAAATATCGATGTACGCAAACATAAAATGTTTGTGTTGGGCTGAACATACATGTAGTATGTGTACGCAATATATACTGTCGACGTAACTGAATGTGTGTGTTAGTCACGTATGCATATATGTTTGATTCGAACAACGCAGTCATATTGTCGTTTCAGAAGTAATGTTGTGACTTTTGAACCGAGACCTGATCACTGTATTAATCAGGCACGTGGCTAGACGGTCTTCGTCGTTGTGTGTCCAACGTGAAATGTCCAACTACACCCCATTTGAACAACAAATTAATTACCATGTTCTCGCAATTTCGTTTGAAACTGTACCCCCTCCACCGGGTTGGATCTTTCCATCTGGTATCTCAAGCAGCTGGAAATGTCTAATCTGACAACTCTTTAAGGTTGGAAAATTTCCAACTGATGGTCATTAGAAACAACATGTTTGACATAAAGTAGAAACATGTTTTATGGTGCCCATATTCAGAATGAGCAATGGGTGATGCAACAATGTCCTGGGCCCACAAACAAGGTACCATGCCTTGCTCTCCGGAATCTTATATTCTGCTAATGATGGACAGACAGTCTGCCGTCAGAGCAGTTTTAGCCAGTCAAAAATAAAAATAGTATAAATAAAATTGTAGAGAACCCTGAATCTCATAAATTTCTTACACAATGGAGTCCACTTACAAAGAACAACATGTGCAACTTTAAATCCCACACACAGTCGTGGCCAGGTTATTTTGTTAATATAATTATCGAAGGTGCCGTTGTTGTCAGCGAGATGTACTGGATTCCTCCGAGATCGCGGCGGGCGCACGAATTACTATAATTTCAGATTCCCGCGTTATATAACAGTTACGTTTATATATCCGTGGCTGATATTTTGGTATTATATGCATATAACAATATTCCCATGACTATGTATAGGTCATATCAATCAATAATGATCTCTTGGAACGAAGAATCATAGTTGTGGTATGTCCGTCAAAATTGGGAGGAATAGAACCTGTCCGAAAATTCATCACCCATTGCCCATTCTGAATATGAGCACCATAACACAACAGTTTGGCATACAGTAGAAACATGTCCTACTGTTGGTCCTAAACAACAAATTCCCCACTAATTAATGGACAGAAAGCAAACGATTCCAACTAATATTGTGCCAGGCACAACATGTCAAAATAATGTTGAATAGGCTGACCAAACTTCATTTCGCCACATCCCTGTGGCACTGCTTTCTTCAAATGATTCGAACTCAGATATGCAACCGCGGCAGATTAAAGGGACACAAGGCACTAACTGTGGGTAAATGTGAAAAATTAAAAATGTTTGAAGAGCCATCATCACCGAGAAGAACATGGCAAAATAGATGGAATTTGTTCCAATTTTATTAATGACAACTCCCAAGTCGTAATATTTCACATGTTGAAATATTACTATTACGATGAAAGTCATTGTATCACCAAAAATACAAATGCAATTGCCAGTCAAATGGTTTAGTTGAAAATCTGTGTTTTCTGTAAATCATTTCATGCCTATGACCGTTTGCAATGTCGACCTTCACGATTTAGTCAGAATTTGTTCAATTGTTTGTTGATAAACTCCCTGGCACAAGTGTTATTTAGACGATCAATGTTTTAACACGTGATGTCTTGTAAATGAGTAGTCATATTATCAATAATACAAATAAGAACAAGGTCCAAAACCTATGGCCGTGTTGTGTGTAAGATCTGTCCGCTCGAGACCTATTACTCAAAGAAAAAAACACAGTGTATGACCTGTCTCTCAATGTAGATAAAATATCAGAGGTTACACCTACGACCTTTGCTTTACTTTAATCATATACAGCACGCTCTACAACTTTTCCTGACATCGTTAAAACTGATGTGGTCAATACTGCGGAACTACAGAGCTAGCTTTGGTGTCAATAATATAACTACAATCCCCTTCAAGTTCAGGGCCAGTCGCGCGTTTTGTATAAATACAGGCTGCAATGGCAAGACATTTCAACAAATAACTTCTCTGGATCTATCTAGCGAAAAATGTTTAATTATATATCGAATCTGAACACTTATTATGTGTGGTGTAGTAACTTAAACCAACATGGCGGTCTGCGATCCAAATTACACCTTACAATATTCGCTTTTATTTTTTCCCGAAATCGAAATAGGTCGATATATACTTGAACTGCCTGTCTACGAGCAGAAATAATTAATTTATCTTGCAATGTTATATTTGTATCGGCATATGTTCCGCCTAGTAACTCAAGCTTCTGGAAAGCGAAAAATGGAGACGAAGATATCTTTGGTAACATCGAACAGGCTTTATCAAAATTTACAAACAGTGAACTCGTCATTCTTGGTGGAGATTTAAATGCTCGCACTTCAGACTTGTCGGATCATGTTATATCTGACACGGACCAACATATGCCGTTGCCCGTCGATTATGTAATGGACACGTGTGAGTCGCGCTCGAGTATGGATAAGCAGACGAATTCATTTGGCAGACGTTTATTAGCAACGTGCCAGGGTGCTGGTCTCCGTATAGCTAATGGTAGGACTACCGGTGATCGTTTGGGCCATTTTACAAGCTACCAGTACAACGGTGCCAGTGTGGTTGATTACATAATTATAAGTGATTGTTTTCTAAAGTCGGTTGATTATTTTTGCGTCAAGTTACCCACGGAATTTTCTGACCATTGTCAATTGGTTCTACATCTAAAACACCCAAGCAAACGGTGTTCCAAGACATCTACGAAATATCAATATACACAGCCACAACTCCGCTTAAAATGGACTGAATTAAGTCGGCAGAAAGTATACGATATAACGCAAACACAGTCAATACACGAGCGACAGATAGACTTTAACAGTTATCAGTACTCGCGAGAGCAACAAGGAACAACACTTGCTACAGTGGATTTCATGCAATTAATACATGACATAAACGTTCATGCATGCGCTCGAAAATCACTCAAACGAAAAACTACTCCCAGAAAACGACCATGGTTTGACGGTAGATGTAAAGATTTGAAAAGCGATCTAGCAAAAATAATTATCGATATGAGAAATAATCCCTTTGACGGGAAACTCCACGTAAATAGAAAGGCATACAAACGCGAGTTGAAGAAGAAAAAGCGCGATTTTTACGAATGCTTATATGATAGCTTAGACACCCTAGAAACAGATAATCCCAAGAAATATTGGGAAATAATATCACAATTGCGAAAAAATTAAGTCACCGAAAATGACTTAGACGCTGATAGGTCAATTGAATTTTTCAGGTCACTTTTTTGTACAGATTCACCTAATATTTACATTGACGAAAACATGAACTCCTCGGGCATCTCGCCTGCTGTGAAAATTACTGATGAAGTTATCACGGTAGAGGAAATTCTGTCCGCCACTAGAGAATTGAAATCGAATAAATCAGTGGGACCAGACCAGATATCGAATGAGCTTTTGAAGGTGGTTGTTCCTCTAATGAGTGATGGCTTTGCCAAAATATTTAACATAATTCTTCACACAGGGAACTACCCAACTGCATGGAGCGAGTCAATTCTCAGCTTAATCCACAAAAAAGGTGACAAGGGTGATCCGAATAACTACCGCGCTATAGCATTAAGCTCCACAATTGGGAAACTGTTTAATAAAATTATAAACCGTAGATTAACAGATTTTCCTGTAAAAAATAAAATTATTAGTGAAAATCAATTCGGATTTTCTAAAGGAAAGAGTACAATTGATAGCGCGTTTGTGCTGCATGCCATAGTTCAACGATATAAGTCACTGAAGCGACCGCTGTATGCTGCCTTTATAGACTTCCGAAAGGCATTTGATACCGTGAATGGGCAACTGCTCTTCGATAAAATGCAACACATCGGAGTAGAGGGCCAATCACTGCGTATAATCCGTTCACTATATTCTTCAAGTTGTTACACAACTAAGACAAATAGAGGACTTGGACCTGCTTGCTTATCGACCATTGGGGTCAGGCAAGGATACATATTATCACCGAATTTATACAAACTATTTATCGATGACATTAGGAATATATTTGACGAATCGTGTGATCCAGTGACGATCGGGGATAGTCAGTGCAATCATATTCTTTTCGCTGACGACCTCGTTCTATTGTCTGATAGTTCCACGGGACTCCAAAACTGTCTAAACAAACTGAAACTATACACTGATGCGAATGAACTTAAAGTTAACGAGGAAAAAACTAAATGCATGATTTTTCGGGCGAGACAATCAACAATAATTCCATCCTTTCATATCTCCGAGATCAAACTCGAAAATGTCCGGGAATATACGTACCTTGGTATAACCTTTTCTAGTAATGGCAAGTTCACAAAAGCTATCACAAACTTAAGCGCTAAAGGGCTCAAAGCGATGTACTCACTATTCAATGCGTGTAACCATACATCACCTCTCCCATTATTAACTTCACTCAAACTGTTCCATAAACTGATCAATCCAATAATTCTGTATGGCAGTGAAATGTGGGGTGTCGAGATAACATCTAAAAATCACGATCTCCTAGCCTGTGAATCAGTTCATATTAAATTTTGCAAACGTTTATTAGGTGCTGGAAAATATGCATCAAATAATGCTGTCCGTGCAGAACTAGGCAGCTATCCTCTGTATATAGATTCAGCTTGCAGAATTTCGAATTATGCTATCAGTGTCACCTCGCGTTCGGACTGCGAACTTCTACGAAATGCGGTTAAAGAACAACGGACGGTATTATCTTCAAAATCAATTTTCAAATCAGTCGAATCTCTAGGGTTAACATTACCAGAGACTGGTCACGCCACCGACATGATAACGAAAAATTTCCGAAAATCTTTACAAAATAGCTATAACGAGTACTTCCAAGCTAGCCTGAGTGACGACTGCTCAAAATCAGGCAGCAACAAACTCAGAACATATCGGCTTTACAAGAAAGAGTATAGGCTTGAGCCCTATCTTCTGAACGCGAAATCATTGGAAGACAGAATAGCTTTCACCAGATTCAGAATCAGTAACCATGTACTTGCTATAGAAAAGGGGCGTCATTTACAGCCCCCAGTAATTAGAAAATAGAAAGTGTGTGTTTTGCTGCGATGATGTCGTAGAAGATGAAATACATTTCCTTATGGAATGCACTGCATATTCACAACTACGAAGAGAGCTTCTCGAATCAATGGTTAACCATAATCCGAATTTTCAACGCATTAACGCCAACGATCAATTTACTACTATATTGACAAATGACTGTCCCACTCTAACACGAATAATATGTAAACTGATCCGTCGCTTCTTCGATACTCGTGCTGAGCAAATAACAGTTAGGAAACCATAAATATGATACATGATCCTTGTACATCTTAGCATATTATGTAATTTTGTTCTTGTATATTTTAGTATCACATGTTTTGTATACTACTATCCATTGTATTAGCAAACTGTCCTCGTGTGGATGTTTTTTGCCAATAAATCATTATCTATCTATCTATCTTACATGTCTCAGAAAGACGGATTGGAGTCATATAAAATACAGCTTTGAGCACGTTATTTGTGTTCCCAAAAAAAAAAAAAAAACCCAGCCATTTTCATGAGAGGAGTGTTCCATGCTGGTCTATTTCTAATATGGTAGAAATAAAGAGCCTTTGTTGTACCTCTGTGCGATACAGTGAATACAGCTGGAAAATGGCTGTGACCATGGAAAATATTTACCAGAGCACATGAAGCCGGCATATCAACATTTCGTGCATTGATCAACCTATCTTATACCTGCTTCCAAATTTCGTAGACATAATTTGGAAGCTCGGATGAGCCACGTCCGTTTAAATGTACATTTGACAGTATACCTGAGGTGATGGCAACTCACCTAGTGGTTGGAAGCATGCATATCTGTTTGTCATGGTCGCCATATGTATTTCGGCACCTGCGCACTGTGGATTTACCGCATGCACCTATAAATACAGCCGTCAGATCCAGAAAAGATCAGGTGATAGCGAACACAAATATAAAAACAAACTACATCTTGATAAGTTGAAGTGACTCGTCATGAGAAATATAACATATCGTTTGAATATAGAAATCATTTTTTAATTGAGGTATTTAAAGGGAGATTGTACCTAACAACAGACATTTATGGGGCCATCTCCTACTCTTTTCAACAGAACTATTCAACAAATTAATGAATTCGAGACTGGGATGAGTGCAAAATACACTAATGTACTCCATGGACTGTACAGAACAACGTGGTAAGTATAGTGAAAATGAGTAAATGACTTAAGCCTTACTTATTTTCGTTATAATTATCAGGTTTTTACACTTGGTTCTTTGTGTACGTAAGTGTATCCCATTCATAACTCATACTAATTATTTTATTGAATATTTTCTGTTGATGATGGCAAGTATTTTTCAATTTTCTTTTGATGTAAACCTTATTTATTACATGATCCACCCTTATTCCATTCAATAAACCCATTCTATAAAGTGTGATATGCAGGACATATTGCCAGGTGACCTTTGACTGTCGGGTTGTTGTCTACTGTACCTTCCGTATGCTCTGTCTCAAAATACCATGGGTTCCAATTTGTCTACAACAATCTCTCATGAATGAAGTTTGAAAAGTTATTTAATTAAATATACGCCATTAAATACGTCAAGGAGTTTTTATTTGTCTGGGACTATTTGTTTACGCGGGCAAACAGCGCGTAGTTACGTGAAGCGTCATCGCATGTCTTATAGAAGCCGATGTTAGTTTCACGTCCTATTTGTTGATTTAAGTGTTATCGATGTTTTGGATCATATAATATATATAATCTACATCTCGTCCCCAGTTGATAGCGGAATTTACAAAACTCGTCCAGTTACCGGTCGCGTGTGAATAAGCCCAAACGGTGGGGTTGCTTACATGTACATACTATTAAAGGGGCACAATGCCTTTGAAGTGGGTTCATAACATGCATTTCTAAATGTATGTAAAACAAGTATCATCACAAGACTTGATGCGTGCGAAAATATATCAATTTCGTGCTTAAAGGGTTACTGTACACTAAATCCGACCATTTATTGGACCATCTTCTTTTATACTCAACACAATATATGCAACAAAGGCATGAATGTGCGCCATGCAATGATTTACCATATGAACGATACAAACAACATGGTAATTTAAGCCTCCAGCCATAAATTCATTTAAATCATAATTACCATGTTGTTTGCATCGTTCATAGAGCACATGAGTGAATTTTGCACTCATCTATGTCTCAAATTCATTAATTTGTTACATATATTCTGTTGAGTATAAAAGGAAATGATCACATAAATGACCGGATTTAGTGTACAGTACCCCTTTAATTTCACGAGGAATAACTCTCCAATAACGTCATTTCGCAAATTGAAACCGTTATTACATGCATATCAAAATTTCTGCTACGGTGGCATGTTACCGATAAAAGTCCAATTAGATACCAATGTTTAGTCAACATTTGACGGTAAACATTGACAAATGTCAAAACATTGAAACATATTCTTAAAATCACATTATGCGATCAGCTATATTTGTTGACAAATCACTATAACTGTTTTGTTTACATAACAATCGCTTCAACACTCAAGATATTGTTATTGAAAAACTATCAAAAATGAATAATATGATAATATGCAAGACAAATAAAACGACCTGGTATGATGTTTAGGGTATGACATTGTGAAGGATCGCATAAATAGTGGTAACGATGCGAATGCTTGCTTAACTTATAGATAGTTTTTGGATGCGATCAGACTTCGATATGCCTATTTGGTTTAGATATCAGCCTTTGAGTATATTCCCCAGCTTATAGCAATGTATAATAGTGAGAGTTATACAATGTACGTCGCTGAAATTAAGCCTATGTAACTAAACATGCCACATTCAGATATATAAGTTACACAATGTAGAGTAGACTCGGGACTAGAAAGGATGTTTCATCCGACACGGATCCGGTACCCCTTATGAATGTCCCTTGTTATGCCCTATACTATGGGTGGTTACTGCTACGCTGATCTGGCCGTGCCAACGGGGCGATGGGGATAGCTGGCAGGACAACACGTTTCGGGTTTCAAGTGATGCGAGTTATTTTAGGAAATTTAGTAAGGCTGATCTGGCCGTGTCAGTGGAACTATAGCGATTAAGTGCATATCGCACAGCACCCAGCGTCGATTTGATTAAAGTGATTAATTCGTCTGGAGTTGAAAAGTAAATATTTGCAATAGCGCGTACTTCAGACGCTATAGCTTGTATAACATGGTACAAACGACGTGATATTTTCGGTAATAGTCGATTAATGTCGCATTCATACATATTGTCCAAAGCCTGAGTAATCACTTATCAAGGTGATTCCCATGCAATGATGGGTCATTAAATTGTAACAAAATACTTGATACGGTTTTCTGTTGAACATGTCATTTTGTATCCATCTTTTAGCATTTTAAAACCACTAATTTATATTCCTCGTATCGTGGGGATGCCGAATATATATTTTAAGGGAATTGCTGAAACAACACGTACGGCTTTATCAACTATGACGCCCATATAATGCCCTTCTCTAGCTGACCCAATCCATGAAGGTGACGGCCCCATTCTTGAAACCTTAAACCACACCATTAATTCCTCCTTTTTTACATTTGGAAGAAATCGAGGACAAATTAATATTGTCTATCAATGTTGTTATCCTCCACACTGCATTCCTGCATGCTCCCTACTATGAAATGTGGTCATCGTTATCCACACTTATTCATAGAGGTTTGATACGGCGAAAAAAAATATTATATATACATGTATTTGGTGCCCAGTCTTCATATCCCCGACTCGAACGTTACAAATATTTAAAACACTTTATTTAATTCATCATTTAGAGGTTTCTGGTGTGGTGTATGAGAAAACTGCAGTAATAGGCCGCAATTTTTTGTAATAATCTGAAGGATTAGTTGTTTTAACATAATTCTGAGGTGGTTCATTCATGAAACGAATATACTTTATATTATAATTAATATATATATATATATGCACAATAATATGATCTTGAGGGCGATACAATTTCTGATTATGGTTGTCTTGTTCTCGATATGACATGAATACACATGTTACGAAGAGATGTGTGAGTTATATATACACGGTGAACCAACACATCCATACAGAGTGTGCATTACCTTTTGTCCACATCCTCAGTTAATATTGAGGGCATATCTCTTTGTGCCTTAAACAATAACGAATTCCTGATATTATTGCATTTTGTCCACAACATATATTATGTGCTTACTCAAACACTTCAAACTGATATATGTCACTCCGCCCATTTGAAGAACGTACCATTAAAGGATTATTATCAAGACATTCAACATCATCGGCTGGGCACTTTCAAAAACACGACGTCTAAACTACGCGATCTTTAAGCAATGATAAGCAACGAGGCAATGCTGAAACAAATTTATTGAGATATCGACGTCAAGCAAGTTTGAACGTTGTGAGCCACAGCAGAGTGCTTAACATCACTTTAACCCTTTCAGTGCCAAGTCCGATTTTTGTATGAACCCATATACCCTGTGCCAATGCATTCTCTTATATATGTGAGTCGACCATAGGTCGCCTCGCATATATAAGAGAATGCATTGGCCTAACAAATTTTCATCATTTGTTATTATTTTTTACAATTTTTTTCAATTTTAATAATGTTTACTTATATTCTACTCTCTTTCAGTGCCAGACTTATTTTGTAGGTTTAGTGCCAGGGAAGCTTACGTTTTTCATGGGCATCAAAATTATTACTATGAATACTTGGTGATAGTTTTGAGTTATAACATGCCCCTAAGGTTTTAACCAGTTTGATTTTAAATTCGCTATACCATGCTTAAGCATACCCAAACAAAATTCAACCCAAAAAACAACAACAAATCTATAAAAAAATAAAAATAAAAAAGGGCCGATTTTACAGACCGTAAATTAGGGCCGATGCGATCGGCCCCTGGCACTGAAAGGGTTAATATTCATGCATACTGTGTGCTTCCTAACATAACTATCCTTTGTCAACACCCATAGTTAATATTGAGAGCATTTTCATTCAGTTTGTGATGAGTTCTCCTTTCCAATTTGCCAGCCGCTTTTAAAAGGGCCATGTGCACACTATCGACACCCATCCCATCCATATACGTTTATATATATTTCTTGTTAGTCCTGCGAACCTTTTGTCCACCATTTAATGTAGATAGCATATGCCTTCAGCTCGGAGTCTACTGACAAATTTAAATAGGAATGTATCCCCAAAGCACAAAACAATCGCATTTCTTATTAGCCAGCCGCTTTTTTGTGTGTCCTAGACTGTCCGGAACCAACACATGAATATATATTGCGCATTTTCGTATAGTATTGCCTTTTGTACATGATGCCATTTATCATTCATTGCACCGACTTATGCTCAATACTTAATATAGGATATGGGATCCACAACGAATCAACAAATCGACTTTCATGTTTCCTAGCCGCTTTGGAAACAACAATCAAATATATAACCCTTCCATTGGCGATACTTTATAATGAAGCACAATTCTAGCAGTTTGTTCGCATCGCTGGATATTTCGCGTCCATGCCAGTTTAAGCATGAACAGAACAGGATGTTTGTGTTAATTAAATATATATAAATTATCCGAACATAAAATAGAGAATTATCCCTAAAAACCTCACAGTTTTCATTCAAATTGCCAGTATTTTGTTCAATACAGACAAAAGGTTGTTTCAAATCGATATACTTCACATGCTCTATGAATTACCGAATATGAGAACCGGTGTCCAAAAAATATCAACTCAATTTCACACAAAACAGAGTTTTGGGAAACAAAACATTTCAGCACGCAGTGTCGATTTGATTATAGTGATTAATTCGTCCCGAGAAAAGAAAATAGTTGTAATTGCGCGTACCTCAGACGTTATTTCTTGTGACATGGCACAAACGACGTGAAATTTTCGGTAATAGCATATTACTGTCACATTCTTCCATATTGATCAAAGCCTGAGCAATCAATCATCAAGGTGATTCCCATGCAATGAGTCATTAATTGTAGCAAAATACTTGATGCGTTTTTCTATTGAAAATATTATGTTGTGTCCATTTAGGTGCCGCAACCCCACACCTAAACTCAGAAGGTGCAACTTTTAGCATTTTAAAACCCACTGATTTAGATTCCTCGTAACGTGGGGGGTGCCGAATATATATTTAAAGGACATTTCTGAAACAACACGTACGGCTTTATCAATTATGATGCCCCTATTAGTTGTAATTACGATGCCCCTATAATGCCCTCCCCTAGCTGAACAAATCCCTGACTTTGACAGCGCCATTCATGAAACCTTAAACCACACCATTAACTCTTCTCTTTCTTATTTCTATATCTATTATATTTTGAAGAAATTGGGGACAAATTAATATTGTTTATCAATTTTGTCCTCCCACTGCGTTCCTGCATGCCCCCTACTGTGCCATTTTGTCATCTTTATCCGCACTTATCCATACAGGTTTAATGGAATCGGCGACAAAAATATTATTATTATAACCTCCCTATACCAGACTCGAACGGTTCCAATATTTAAAACACTTGATTAAATCCAACGTATCATTGAGATTATTATACATTTGACGCGAACGGCACAATTTAGTGTCTTTAAACCAACTATTAGACTCATCGTAATATACATTTGATTGAAATCCACGACAAAATATATTGTATCGCTTTTGGTGCACCGCTCGTGGCACGAACGACAATACTTTGACAACTTTAAACCACACCAGTAGGCTCCTCATATCATGGCGACGATTATCTATCAATTTTGTGGAAATCGGCGACAAAATATATTCCCATCAATTTTGGTGCCCCTCTCCCTTCTCACTCATGACTCCAACTACAGCTATTTGGCATCTTTATACAACGCCATTAGATTCCTTATGCCATGGCGATAATTATATACATTACAATTTTGATGGAGATCGGCGACAACAAATAATCGATTGTGTTGCCCCTCCTCCTTTTCTGCCCTGACGCCGACAGCGTTACTTTAGACATTTTTAACCGGGACCACACACACACATACAGACAGACACCCCCCCCCCCCACACACACACACCCTCACACACATATACATACATTAGAAAATATAGATATAGATAAATAGTTCACATATATTCGAATAGTTGTTCCATTGATGTATTATACAGTATAACTTCACATTTTAGTTTTGATCAAAACCCCTCCTGAACGCTTTGTGCCTTTTTTCACGTCTGTTATATTCGTCTTGAATAAAATGCGACGTCTGTTTGTTTGTTTCAACAGACGAATTTAGAATTAACCTCCTGTCCAATTCGAATTGAATTCGAGTCGTCGGTAGTGCGACGTTTGTTCCATGTTACGCATCTGAGTCATACCATAACTTCTGAAGTGGTGTGTATGCCAACTATAGTGGAATCATACATGTCGACGTTCAATGATTTGTTCAAATGGTGCCACGTTGGCACAGATATGTAGAAAACACATATGTGGGATGCAGAAAACGCAATCCGTTTTATATGGACAAAATGTGAAGTCCATTTTCAATGTGGGTGATCGACAGAAATTCACCTGAAGCTCAGAGATACAGTATATACTCATTTTAACCCTTTGAGTGCCAGGGGCCGATATTATCGGCCCTAAACCCCTACACAATAAGTCTGTTAAAGAATATAATAAAATATATTAAAATTGTAAAAAATTGTAAAAAATAAAATAAAATAAATTAAGCCAATGCATTCTCTTATATATGCGAGGCGACCTATACTCGCATATATAAGAGAATGCATTGGCACAGGGTATATGGGTTGATACAAAAATCGGACCTGGCACTCAAAGGGTTAATATGACTTCTGATGTGGACCTCATATGTGACCACCACACACCACGAGTCCATACAAACGCCAGTTATACATTTACCCACCATGACTGCATGGAGTATCCTGAAAGTTTGCGAAAAACATTCGCGGAACCCTAGCATATCTAAGAGAATACATTGGTCTAACAATATATACATTGACATTGTAAGCCCATTCGTTCTCTTATTTTTGGGAAGCTCCCTATGGGAGAATCGCATTTATAAGAGAATGCACTGGCTGTGCACTTGATCATTAAAGGCACGGGCGGCATTCGTAGCAGAAATATTCATATTTGTTCAAATGGCCATCAATATAAGGAATATTTAAATAAATATAGTTTTGTTCATATACCAAACATAATCAACGCGTAAATAGTATATTGTCGTCAAGACGTACGATGGTGTACGCAAACAAGAGCATGCTCGTGTTACATAAGTTGTGCTTCTGTTTACATAACACAGCGCATTTCTATTGGTTAATCACACACAAATGATATAAACGCACTTTATTATTTCCATATCAGGAAAACATAAAACATTAACCAATAACGCTCTTTATGTTTACCATATCCGGATCTAAATAAAAGCCAGGACACGTAACGTTTTTTTGCTTTTGTTTACATAACAAAGGGAAAAATATGACAATTACATACTGTTTTTGCCATATTTCTGATTGGGATAAGAACAAAGTCTGTCAATATTTTACTATTCTTTATGTTTATGGCGGTTTTTGAAGGAGGTTTATATTTTAACAGCATACCCACCGCCAACGCCGCTGCACCACCTCAGCGCCCGTCACGAAAGGGTTAATTCATACCCCAAGTGCATATGGGGGACAGCGGACATACGCACGGACACACGCACGGACATGTTTATTATAATAGCCCTCCAAAATATTTAGGGGTAAAATAATGTATCATCTTGTTAACATGATCTTGGTCGAATCATTACAGTTTGTTTGGTAGTTCATACACAAGCTGTAAAACAAAGTTCAGTCCCTTGCTACGCTGTGTCTGACCGCGGCTGCCGGCATGTGTATTTTCTTAATTAAATCTAACATTGTTATTGAAGTGTTTTGTCAGTTACAAATCATTCTGGCTTGATCTAGACAATTTTAAAATGAATATGGACAGTTCACTTTCTCAGAATAATGCAGAATGAATTGCAACCCCTACACAAGTCTCAAATAAATAAATGTGCGATTTCTTCACATTATGTGTAGTGGTGGCAACGTCTGCGGTAAGTGATGCGTATAGGGGACTGAACTCTGCACGGCGCATGGTTCATACATTGTGTTTTCTGATATGGTAAACGATCGATGTAATTGGTGTTTTCCGAAATATGAGTTGAATACAACATGTAGTAGTCAGTATGTTTGGGTATTCACTGATCGGCTCGATGCATTGAAATAAGAACACAACATGCATCTAATCTTGTTATTTGACATAAATATTTTATGATATTGATGTATGGTATCAAGATGATATCTCAAGTTGTAGTTATCCAATTGTTCTCAAATTTGGTAAGTGGAATACTCAAACTGTTGGAACATTATTGCGAAGAGTAGCAAAGCTTATTTTTGTTATATGTTGTAGTAATGTGTTGTACATTTTGTTGGGTGAGATGCGATGCTACTCAAACACAAAATGGAAACTACGAGTATCTAATACGACTAGTGTACGTACGCAGTATCTACGTGTATGTGTTTGCACGCGCACCACTTAAGAAGGGGCCCCATTCGTGACTTTTCAAAAAATCTCAATTTCAAATAATCAATTTGTAGGTCGATACAGTTTAAAAGGAAACATTACAAAAAAAATACTCTGCAATATTTAGACTATGAATCCAACCAGGGTATGTGCATAGCCTACCATCTGAAATCATGACTGTCTGCGAGAAAATAAATCAAACATTTATCATTGCATATTTTAGGGGTTTTTTGCAGTCATTTATAATTATTGTTATTGTTATAGCCCAGGCGTCAGCTGAGGCAAGGTGTCACATGGAAAGGGAATTTATGGCACCCATAGTTTCTTATTGACAGATAACTGAAATGTCACGATCCGGTTTTCGCATAAACGTACTTGTAATAGGACGCGTCTTTGGATACGGCTCAATTATCTGCAGAAATTTATCCCGCATTTGATGTCATAGAGATAGAAATTCAATTGAATATTTGTCACTAAAAACAAGCATTCTGATTGGCCTAGAGCGGCTAACTTTAGTTTTCGATTCACCGACATCGGCCGCTTCAGCGTGCATCAAATCTGAATGTAGCACGGTAACATTTCATCGGCGCAGAACAGAGTAACGAAACGAGCACACTCGCGCGTTGTTGTCTATAGATACCGTTGCCATCGGCGGCATCTTTGAATTTCACCTGCGAAAACCTGCACACCATCTAATCGTCGTTGAGAATAATCGAAGAGTCAAATAACGATAATGATCTAATATCAGACAATGAGATGATTGATTCTGCGTCCCAGATAGAGATGATGGTAAGTTTATTGCAATAGCAATGTTTACAAATGTATTTCCTACCGGAAGAGCAGGTGCGACTGCCTAGTTTGAAAGGTCAGTAGGTAACCTAGTTTGAAGTTGAACACAAATAACTCTATTCTGATTTTTTATTCTGATCAGAAAAATGTTTTACGTTTAGACCTAGATGGTTTTCGTAATATAGTAAAGCTAAAATTAAATACACAAAGTTGTGATATTATATCCATTTTGATTTTCCATTCCAAATAACTAATATACAATATTTCAAAGCCAAAGGAACAAACACAATGGAAATGAAACAAAACAGATTTATTTAATTGATCAACATATTGAAAATAAAATAAATCCCAAATAATATTAATAAATAAATAAGTTAAAATTGAATTATCCATTATTATGATAGTGCATTTGTGGCTCCAGTTTTCGATCATTCAACGTTATATATTGTCTAAAATAATACATTAAAGTAAGTACTAATATATTTATGTAAACTTATGTAATTCCCATGTTCAAGATGTTGATTTGGAATTACTGGACCCATCAATAACAAACTTCCTTGATCAACATGTCATTGAGTTAATTGATGAACTGATTGATGCTGGCCCTAATACTACTACTACTACTACTACTACTACTACTACTACTACTAGCACTGGTGCAGTTGAACTGGATGGCAATGAAGGCATTGAAGCAGCTACTTGTACAACACCCCCAGAGGAAGAGCAAACATATGCTATTGATGTAAATGGGTCCATTCTAGATCCACTTCTTGAGGTACATACATAATTTATTAATATTAATGTCTTGATGCGGGAGAAGGGTTATTTCATAATCTTTAAAATATGTTTATATAGGTCATCAGTTGATGGATATTCGCTGCTAGATAACAAAGACTCCAAAAACACGAAGAAAAACACCAAATGGGGTGTTGATCTCTTCAAACGTAAGTAATTTATAAATTGATAAATTGAAAATATGTTGAGTCAAATTTAAATTGTTTTTATCAGTGGTTAGTATTATTGGTCGCTATTTTAGTACTTTAGTGTCGTTATTCCCATTCATTTATTTGAGAATCCCTAAATTATTGGGTATCTAAATTGTGAATGTTATTTGAAAATTGGAACTTATTTCCAAATATAGACTTGGTAATTCAATACAAACTAATTTAGACAAATAAATCACATATACTAGTAATCATTATAGAAAATAATTTGAGATATGAACACTCAATTTGTGACTAAAATAAGAGGTACTGCATGTACATGAGCGATTGCATTGATGATATTCAGTACTAAATGGCACGAGTTGTAACTGGGGCAACTAGAAGTACTAGCGACCTCAACTTGTTACTTGAAACTGGTTGGGAAACACTTGCATCAAGAAGAAGTAAACAGAAATTAATTCAATTTTACAAAATGACAAGAAATATAACTCCATCCTATTTATCCAATATGATTCCACCTGATTCTATGACGTCTGGTTATAATTTTAGGCATGCTAGTATTCATCCACCTGACAGTAATGGGAATGCGTATATGGACACATATCTACCGTCAACCACACGTGCTTGGAATAGTTTACCCGACTCAGTAAAGATGACCCCTTCGTTGAAAGAATTTAAACTGACCCTAAATGTTGATCGTTCAAAAATAGCCAAATTTTACTATCAAAGTTACTCCAGGAAAGCACAAGTTTATCATACTATAATTAGATTAGGCTGTAGTAACCTGAATAAAGACCTCGTCGTAAACAACTTGGAAGATTCTCCGTTCTGTTCCAGTGGTGATTATGAAATTGAATCAGCATACCACTTCTTTTTTCATTGTCCTCTGTATACTCAAGAGAGAATAGAGCTCATGTCCGTGCTACCAACAAGCAGAATATCAATTGATATCCTATTATATGGCTCAAGTGAACTTTCTGATCGTCTCAATACTCAATACGTACGCTTCTAACCAATTATTTTAATTTTAATATTAATTAACAGTTCAAGTAGGTTGATTGTTTTTTCTCGCATTTCCTCCACGTGGGCCGCGATGCGTTTCGATTTGATTTTAATTGTTTCATGGTTCTTAAATAGTATATGTTATAAATATCAAAGTTGTGTAACTAAAATATAATTATACGGTACTTCTCTTCACTCCCCTCTTTCGTTTTGGCCGATGTACGGTATGTAATACCAATTAACTTGACAAACGTTCTTCCTTCCTGCACTCTATCCCTCTACCCCCTCCTTGAACAATATTTTGTTTCGGATCTAACATGTTATCCCCGTCTGCTAAATTTACCCTATATGGTATCTACTCTGATACCAAGGGTAAACTTCCTACTCCGAGGAAAAGACTTGATAAAAGCCTTTTAGGCTTGTTGTCCAATCCCCGTTTTGAATATTATTATTACTTATGTCAATTTGTTTGTATGTATTACATATTCTGTTCGAAATTAAATATTGTTTACACCAAGAGGTACTGCATGTTCAATCAGATATATATATATGTTACAGTTAATACGTATCAGTTGTTATGTATAATACCTGATTCACTCAGTTAATATATATAATACCAGACATTTTCAGTGTTTCATTAGACATATTAACTGATGTTGATAATTCATTGTATAATTCATTGTAAACTAATAAAACTTAGATGCTCTGGCTAGTCTATTGCTTAATTGGCTGTGGCATGGCCATCACTTTGTTTTCACAATATGAAATGGTTTCCCTCCACCGCAATGGGTTTGTGTTGACAAGGAATAGTGGCTTCTTGACACTTGAGCAAAATCCTGCATGTGTAATTAGTATAGTGGCTTCAGTCATAATTCTGTTCTAGCATATAAACCAAACATGATGTAGGTTTGCTTCATATGTTTACAATGGATGAACTAGCGATAACAAATAATTTCAACCAAAAGCTCTACGAGAGCTATGCTACTAACAAACGTGTGCTGATTCCCAAAGAGGATTACGAGCAGATAATTGGTGACCTGCTGGAAGCGAGTACTTCTTATAAAAAGACTTCGCATCAGTATTATCTGTTAAAGAAGTATGAACTGATCATCTGACCAAATTCTGTATTCTTAAGCCTCTAACTTCCAAGAGACTATCAGCTACTCGACATATTCCTTCTGTTCGGTGCGCCTGCCATTCTGCAAAGTGACAATGGTTCAGAATTTACAGCTGAGGTTATCAACGAGTTGAAAGTAATGTGGCCCGATCTAGTCATAGGGCACGGAAAGCCGAGACACCCTCAGAGTCAAGGCTCTGTCGAGAGATCGAACTGTGACGTGAAGTACATGTTGGTTGCGTGGTTATGTGACAACAACACCACTGATTTGACCGTTGGTCGCAATATTATTGTTTTTCCAATGTTATTGATGTAATTTGAGCGTGATTTTAATGTTTCACATAAATATGTTATGGTTAATAAATATGTTGATGAACTCACACAAGTTTTTATTGTCAATTATCAAAATCAGTTAATATGTCTAATGAAACACTCCTAATTTCAGTTATTATGTATAATAACTGAAAATTTCAGGTATTACATATATTAACTGAGTGAATCAGGTATTATACATAATAACTAAACATTTCAGTTATTATACATAATAACTGATAATACATATTAACTGTAACATATATATATATATATACTAGCAGGTGGACCCGACTTCGTCCGGGCTGTTTCCCCTCTGCTTTTCGGCGAATTGCGCGATTTGACCTTGAATTGTCCATTTTGGAGGTCAAGGTCTGGTGGGGTCGCGATTTGACCCGTCCAAAGCGATTTGACCTTGAATTATCCATTTTGAAGGTCAAGGTCAGGTAGGGTAACGATTTGACCCGCCCAAAACACACAGTGGACAAAAGTAACCCCATGTATCAAATTTCGTGGAAATCCCATCAAAATTCGCGATTTGACCTTGAATTGACCCGATTTCAAGGTCAAGGTCACGTCGCACGGGTAATTGAATAGGCTTATGAGACTCCCCATGCCAAAGTATCCATAGACACTAATTTTCATCAAAATCCCGTGATATTCGGGCGTTTGACCTTGACATGACCCGATTTCAAGGTCAAAGTCTCGTCGCACGGGCAAGATAATAGGCCCATGCCACTCCCCGGCAGAAAGTACCCCCACATACCAAGTTTCATCGAAATCCCGTGATATTCGGGCGTTTGACCTTGAAATGACCCGATTTCAAGGTCAAGGTCACGTCGCACGGGCAAATTAATAGGCATATGCCACTCCCCGGCCGAAAATACCCCCACATACCAAGTTTCATCGAAATCGGTTCGGTCGTTTTCGAGTCCATCGCGAACAGACAGACACACACACAGACAGACAGAAAGATCTTCCAAAATATATAATAGACTAGAAGGTGACCCGACTTCGTCCGGGCTTTGACCTTGAATTGTCTATTTTGAAGGCCAAGGTCAAGTGGGGTCACGATTTGACTCGTCTAAAACACTGCCCGAACAAAAGTACCAGACAAAAGTACCCGTCGAAATCCATCCGGTTTTACCCGATTTGACCTTGATTTGATCATTTAGAAGGTCAAGGTCAGGTCGGAATCACGATTTGACCCGACCAAAACACTCAGTGGACAAAAGTAACCACACGTATCAAATTTAGTCGCAATCCCATCAAAATTGGCGATTTGACCTTGAATTGACCCGATTTCAAGGTCAAGGTCACGTCGCACGGGCAAATTAATATGCTTATGAGACTCCCCATACGAAAATATGTCTGTCTGTGTGTTCGCGATGGACTCGAAAACGGCCGAGCCGGTTTCGATGATACTTGGTATGTGGGGGTACTTTCGGCCGTAGAGTGGCATGGGCCTGTTAATTTGCCCGTGCGAAGTGACATTGACCACCTTGAAATCGGGTCATTTCAAGGTCGAACGCCCGAGTATCACGGGATTTCGATGAAAATTAGTGTCTAGGGATACTTTCGTATGGAGAGTGTCGTCGGCCTATTCGTTTGCCCGTGCGACGTGAACTTGACCTTGAAATCGGGTTAATTCAAGGTCAAATCGAGAATTTTGATGGGATTTCGACGAATTTGTATACGTAGGTTTACTTTTGTCCACTGAGTGTTTTGGACGGGTCGAGTCGTGACCCCGACCTGACCCTGACCTTCAAAATGATCAATTCGAGGTCAAATCGGGTAAAACCGGATGGATTTCGACGGGTACTATTGTCCGGGCAGTGTTTTCGACGGGTCAAATCGTGACCCCACCTGACCTTGACCTTCAAAATTGACAATTCAAGGTCAAATCACGCAATTCGCCGAAAAGCAGAGGGGAAACAGCCCGGACGAAGTCGGGTCTATCTGCTAGTATATATATATATATATATATATCTATTATATATTTTGGAAGATCTGTTTGTTTGTTTGTGTGTGTGTGTGTAATCGATGAACTCGAAAACGGCCGACCCGATTTCGATGAAACTTTGTATGTGGGGGTATTTTCGGGTCAGGAGTAACATAGGCCTATTGATTTTCAGATCCGAGGTAAACTTTTCACGTGCCGATGTAAAATCTGTTTTTACGCTGTGTTACGGTGCTTACAAATCGATTCGAAACAGCGCGAATAATAAAATGTCAGTCATAATAATGACACTGTGAGAATCTTTCGTGTTTCCTCTTTCCAACGATATATAATGCGTATGTATCCGTTTTAGTTATCTGCCTCAATTATCAAGAAGAAGTGGTACTATCTTCCATCAGGATAAAAACAATGCGTAACTTCTATGACGTCGTTAGAAGTGGTACTATCTTCCATCAGGATAAAAACAATGCGTAACTTCTATGACGTCGTTAGAGGTCATAACGTTAGATCACGTTAACGCTTAACCGGCCGATGCATTTGACTGTTTCAGACGTCTTGGCGATATCTCGGGCACCGATGGTAATTTATCTTTACGTTGAAACTTGATAATTAATGAGCGTGTGTGTATGAGGCGCGTTTATATACTTGAGTGGAAATCAAATCGGGTTAAACTGGCGGATTTTTACGAACGAAATTTGATGCATATGGTATCTCGGTATCCGCTGGGCCGATTTCCCGGTATCCGCTGGGCCGATTTCCACCATTTTTGGGGTGTTGGTGTTTGACCCACCTGACCTTCAAAATGGTCAATTCAAGGTCAAATCGGGTAAAACCGGATGGATTTCGACGGGTACTTTTGTCGGGTACTTTTGTTCGGGCACTGTGTTTTGGACGGGTCAAATCGTGACCGCACTTGATCTTGGCCTTCAAAATAGACAATTCAAGGTCAAACCCGGACGAAGTCGGGTCACCTTCTAGTATATGTATATATATCTCATATATATTTTGAAGACCTCTGTCTGTATGTTTGTCTGTCTGTCTTTCTGTTTGTTTGTCTGTATGTTTGTCATTAATACAAATCTACCATTCTCGACCGATCGGGACGAAACGCGGTGTGTGTGTGTAGTTTGACCAGGCGGTGTACGTTGTCGTATTGGCGAGCCCGTGCGGCGCCCGCTTCGCGCATGCGCAGACGAGATCTCGGAAACGGGTGGAGCTATCGACTTGAAATTTGGTATGTGAATGTATCTTGCCCCGGATACGAATTTTATCGGGTCGCCGAGCCCGTGCGACGTCAGCTTCGCGCATGCGCAGACGAGATCTCGGAAACGGGTGGAGCAATCGACTTGAAATTTGGTATCTGAATGTATCTTGCCCCGGATACGAATTTTATCGGGTCGCCGAGCCCGTGCGACGCCAGCTTCGCGCATGCGCAGACCAGATCTCGGAAACGGGTAGAGCTATCGACTTGAAATTTGGTTTTTGAATGTATCTTGCCCCGGATACGAATTTTATCGGGTCGCCGAGGCCGTGCGACGCCAGCTTCGCGCATGACAAGACCAGATATCGGAAACGGGTGGAGCTATCGACTTGAAATTTGGTATGTGAATGTATCTTGCCCCGGATACGAATTTTATCGGGTTTTTGAATAGCCCGGACAACGTCGGGCTCATCGGCTAGTCTCATATATATTTTGAAGACCTCTGTCTGTCTGTATGTTTGTCTGTATGTTTGTCATTAATACAAATCTACGATTCTAAACCGATCGGGACGAAACTTGGTGCGTGTGTGTAGTTTGACCAGGCGGTGGACGTTGTCGTATTGGCGAGCCCGTGCGGCGCCCGCTTCGCGCATGCGCAGACGAGATCTCGGAAACGGGTGGAGCTATCGACTTGAAAGTTGCTATGTGAATGTATCTTGCCCCGGATACGAATTTTATCGGGACGCCGAGCCCGTGCGACGCCAGCTTCACGCATGCGCAGACCAGATATCGGAAACGGGTGGAGCTATCGACTTGAAATTTGGTATGTGAATGTATCTTGCCCCGGATACGAATTTTATCGGGTCGCCGAGCCCGTGCGACGCCAGCTTCGCGCATGCGCAGACCAGATCTCGGAAACGGGTAGAGCTATCGACTTGAAATTTGGAACGTCGTGCTGGGTAGAGCTATCGACTTGTAATTTGGTTTTTGAATAGCCCGGACAACGTCGGGCCTCAGCTTCGCGCATGCGCAGACCAGATCTGGGAAACGGGTGGAGCTATCGACTTGAAATTTGGTTTTTGAATAGCTATCGACTTGAAATTTGGTTTTTGAATAGCCCGGACAACGTCGGGCTCATCGGCTAGTCTATTATATATTTTGGAAGATCTGTGTGTGTGTGTGTGTGTGTGTGTCTGTAATCGATGGACTCGAAAACGGCCGAACCGATTTCGATGAAACTTGGTATGTGGGGGTATTTTCGGCCGGGGGGTGACATAGGCATATTAATTTTCAGATCCGAGGTCAACTTTTCACGTGCCGAGGTCAAATCTGTTTTTACGCTGTGTTACGGGACTTTCATTTGAGTTCGGTGCTTACAAATCGATTCGAAACAGCGCGAATAATAAAATGCCAGTCATAATAATGACACTGTGAGAATCTTTCGTGTTTCCTCTTTCCAACGATATATAATGCGTATGTATCCGTTTTAGTTATCTGCCTCAATTATCAAGAAGAAGTGGTACTATCTTCCATCAGGATAAAAACAATGCGTAACTTCTATGACGTCGTTAGAGGTCATAACGTTAGATCACGTTAACGCTTAACCGGCCGATGCATTTGACTGTTTCAGACGCCTTGGCGATATCTCGGGCACCGATGGTAATTTATCTCTACGTTGTTTGTGTATATGAGGCGCGTTTATATACTTGAGTGGAAATCAAATCGGGTTAAACTGGCGGATTTTTACGGACGAAATTTGATGCATAGGGTATCTCGGTATCCGCTGGGCCGATTTCCACCATTTTTGGGGTGTTGGTGTTTGACCCCACCTGACCTTGACCTTCAAAATGGTCAATTCAAGGTAAAATCCCGGACGAAGTCGGGTCACCTTCTAGTATATATATATATCTAACGAAATTTATTATTATTCCATTTTTTCCATGCTGGTTGTCCGACAGAGGTCAGAGCTCTTGAGGATGAACAAAACTCGACGACTGTCTCCGGAGATTCTACGCTGAAGCTAGAACAACCAATAAAGGCGACAGCTTAGCAAATCAGCCTTCATTGGCATTAGATCTTCCATAAATAGACATCTCCAAAATCCTCCATATGAACGGAAAATAAATACTGCCCAGGACATAACATTCATGAGAGCATATAACATGTTTATCAGTATTATAAGGAAGTTGAAGCGCGATGGCCAAGGTCAGTCCAAGCATTATCCTCCAATAGCAGAGAATGACCTTAGTTTATTATTCTCAGAATCTCAGCCATCATGCGAAATGGAGTGTTTGTTCTGAACAATCCGAGGGGTCTATTTATTAAAGTTTGGTTTGATGTCGCACTCGATTTTGCTAGGAGGACGAGAGAACATGCGGCTGCTCATGAAGGATTCTTTCAACTGAAATCAGAATGCTCCGGACGAGAGTATTATGATTTGACAATTAATGAATTCACTAAAAACCACACTGGAACATCACCTCGGTAGAAATCCACACCGAAACCCAGAATGTATGCCTCAGGTAATGAGCGATGCCCAGTGAAATCGTTCAAACTCTATCTATCAAAACTACATCCTGAAGTGCAATGTTTATTTCAGAAACCCAAAGCATCAGTCAGCATGGATAATGATGTATGGGTTAAAAAGAAGGCAGTTGTAGTGAACAAAATTTCTGAAATAATGCCGAGAATATCCAAAGAAGCCAATTTATCGACCAGACATACTAAACACTCGGTCAGGGCAACAGCAATAACACTGTTACCGCATGCGGTTGTCGAAACGCGCGATATCATGAAAGTATCCGGTCATCGTAATGAAGCTTCTATCAAAATCTACAATACTGACAGTTCGGATGTACAAAAACAACATTTCTCAAGAGTTTTGCAGAGAATAGATGGAAAATCTACAAAATGAACATATTGTCCCAATTGTGGCAACCGATGTCCCCATGATCAATCACACGCAACATGTAAGTTCACAGATTGTGACCTCTAGTACGGGAAGTTCACAGATTGTGCCAGTGAGAAGAAGCAACATACGAATATATAACAATACATGCGCTACTAGCAGGAGAACTATAACAGTTGAATCAACTCCCAGTACCAAACAAGCCGGCCAGTTTTCTTTCAATAATTGTGAAGTGGCCATTTACAACTATTATGCCACCAGGAGTCCAGGACCAATGAATACTAGCTCAAATTTATGTTATTTCAAACAAAATATGTAAACAATTTGGACATGCCTTTGAACTAATGTCTTCTGAACTTGTGTAGACTAATTTGTTATTTTGTCCATTTTCTAGCTAGATCACTGCCAGTACCATGTGCATTTGTATCATTGTCAATGAAATTATGTGACTGAAATTAAATTAAATTATTCGTCATTCAAATTTATGAAGTTACGCAATAGGGTACTCACCATGGCCACACGATATCAATTTCAAATATAGGAATCCCGGAACGTGTATTGTAATTTGTCTAGTTTCTTCAAGATTCAAATCCTTCATCGAAAACAAATGAAGTTTTACTTTCAAAATTCAAGTTCTGTTGAATTTTCCGTCGAATATCCCACACTTTACAACGTTATCAGTTTCCTTCTTTTTATTCTTGTGATTCGACAAACATAACAAGAACTGCAACTGGGTTTCCAATGCGCATGTCCATGGACTAAAATAGAATCGAGTTCTGCCCATAGCGTAACCGACCTCTCCGCTATGGGCCAACCCGCCCCACAGGAAATTGTTACGGAGCAGTGTTCCGAGTAACGCAATGAACAAACCCAAGATTTGTGCACGGTGACAACGGCAAAATGAAAGTCTTGATTCGTGTCATGAAAATGACTACATGATACTTTTTATACAGTTTTTTTTGCAAATTCCTTGCTAAATTGAATTACAATGGAGCAAGCCGGCTCGTTCACAAACTGTTTTCATGCTCGAATCCCAAAATGTACAACGAAACAGCTATAGGGGACTGAACTCTGCACGGCGCATGGTTCATACATTGTGTTTTCTGATATGGTAAACGATCGATGTAATTGGTGTTTTCCGAAATATGAGTTGAATACAACATGTAGTAGTCAGTATGTTTGGATATTCACTGATCGGCTCGATGCATTGAAATAAGAACACAACATGCATCTAATCTTGTTATTTGACATAAATATTTTATGATATTGATGTATGGTATCAAGATGATATCTCAAGTTGTAGTTATCCAATTGTTCTCAAATTTGGTAAGTGGAATACTCAAACTGTTGGAACATTATTGCGAAGAGTAGCAAAGCTTATTTTTGTTATATGTTGTAGTAATGTGTTGTACATTTTGTTGGGTGAGATGCGATGCTACTCAAACACAAAATGGAAACTACGAGTATCTAATACGACTAGTGTACGTACGCAGTATCTACGTGTATGTGTTTGCACGCGCACCACTTAAGAAGGGGCCCCATTCGTGACTTTTCAAAAAATCTCAATTTCAAATAATCAATTTGTAGGTCGATACAGTTTAAAAGGAAACATTACAAAAAAAATACTCTGCAATATTTAGACTATGAATCCAACCAGGGTATGTGCATAGCCTACCATCTGAAATCATGACTGTCTGCGAGAAAATAAATCAAACATTTATCATTGCATATTTTAGGGGTTTTTTGCAGTCATTTATAATTATTGTTATTGTTATAGCCCAGGCGTCAGCTGAGGCAAGGTGTCACATGCAAAGGGAATTTATGGCACCCATAGTTTCTTATTGACAGATAACTGAAATGTCACGATCCGGTTTTCGCATAAACGTACTTGTAATAGGACGCGTCTTTGGATACGGCTCAATTATCTGCAGAAATTTATCCCGCATTTGATGTCATAGAGATAGAAATTCAATTGAATATTTGTCACTAAAAACAAGCATTCTGATTGGCCTAGAGCGGCTAACTTTAGTTTTCGATTCACCGACATCGGCCGCTTCAGCGTGCATCAAATCTGAATGTAGCACGGTAACATTTCATCGGCGCAGAACAGAGTAACGAAACGAGCACACTCGCGCGTTGTTGTCTATAGATACCGTTGCCATCGGCGGCATCTTTGAATTTCACCTGCGAAAACCTGCACACCATCTAATCGTCGTTGAGAATAATCGAAGAGTCAAATAACGATAATGATCTAATATCAGACAATGAGATGATTGATTCTGCGTCCCAGATAGAGATGATGGTAAGTTTATTGCAATAGCAATGTTTACAAATGTATTTCCTACCGGAAGAGCAGGTGCGACTGCCTAGTTTGAAAGGTCAGTAGGTAACCTAGTTTGAAGTTGAACACAAATAACTCTATTCTGATTTTTTATTCTGATCAGAAAAATGTTTTACGTTTAGACCTAGATGGTTTTCGTAATATAGTAAAGCTAAAATTAAATACACAAAGTTGTGATATTATATCCATTTTGATTTTCCATTCCAAATAACTAATATACAATATTTCAAAGCCAAAGGAACAAACACAATGGAAATGAAACAAAACAGATTTATTTAATTGATCAACATATTGAAAATAAAATAAATCCCAAATAATATTAATAAATAAATAAGTTAAAATTGAATTATCCATTATTATGATAGTGCATTTGTGGCTCCAGTTTTCGATCATTCAACGTTATATATTGTCTAAAATAATACATTAAAGTAAGTACTAATATATTTATGTAAACTTATGTAATTCCCATGTTCAAGATGTTGATTTGGAATTACTGGACCCATCAATAACAAACTTCCTTGATCAACATGTCATTGAGTTAATTGATGAACTGATTGATGCTGGCCCTAATACTACTACTACTACTACTACTACTACTACTAGCACTGGTGCAGTTGAACTGGATGGCAATGAAGGCATTGAAGCAGCTACTTGTACAACACCCCCAGAGGAAGAGCAAACATATGCTATTGATGTAAATGGGTCCATTCTAGATCCACTTCTTGAGGTACATACATAATTTATTAATATTAATGTCTTGATGCGGGAGAAGGGTTATTTCATAATCTTTAAAATATGTTTATCTAGGTCATCAGTTGATGGATATTCGCTGCTAGATAACAAAGACTCCAAAAACACGAAGAAAAACACCAAATGGGGTGTTGATCTCTTCAAACGTAAGTAATTTATAAATTGATAAATTGAAAATATGTTGAGTCAAATTTAAATTGTTTTTATCAGTGGTTAGTATTATTGGTCGCTATTTTAGTACTTTAGTGTCGTTATTCCCATTCATTTATTTGAGAATCCCTAAATTATTGGGTATCTAAAGTGTGAATGTTATTTGAAAATTGGAACTTATTTCCAAATATAGACTTGGTAATTCAATACAAACTAATTTAGACAAATAAATCACATATACTAGTAATCATTATAGAAAATAATTTGAGATATGAACACTCAATTTGTGACTAAAATAAGAGGTACTGCATGTACATGAGCGATTGCATTGATGATATTCAGTACGAAATGGCACGAGTTGTAACTGGGGCAACTAGAAGTACTAGCGACCTCAACTTGTTACTTGAAACTGGTTGGGAAACACTTGCATCAAGAAGAAGTAAACAGAAATTAATTCAATTTTACAAAATGACAAGAAATATAACTCCATCCTATTTATCCAATATGATTCCACCTGATTCTATGACGTCTGGTTATAATTTTAGGAATGCTAGTATTCATCCACCTGACAGTAATGGGAATGCGTATATGGACACATATCTACCGTCAACCACACGTGCTTGGAATAGTTTACCCGACTCAGTAAAGATGACCCCTTCGTTGAAAGAATTTAAACTGACCCTAAATGTTGATCGTTCAAAAATAGCCAAATTTTACTATCAAAGTTACTCCAGGAAAGCACAAGTTTATCATACTATAATTAGATTAGGCTGTAGTAACCTGAATAAAGACCTCGTCGTAAACAACTTGGAAGATTCTCCGTTCTGTTCCAGTGGTGATTATGAAATTGAATCAGCATACCACTTCTTTTTTCATTGTCCTCTGTATACTCAAGAGAGAATAGAGCTCATGTCCGTGCTACCAACAAGCAGAATATCAATTGATATCCTATTATATGGCTCAAGTGAACTTTCTGATCGTCTCAATACTCAATACGTACGCTTCTAACCAATTATTTTAATTTTAATATTAATTAACAGTTCAAGTAGGTTGATTGTTTTTTCTCGCATTTCCTCCACGTGGGCCGCGATGCGTTTCGATTTGATTTTAATTGTTTCATGGTTCTTAAATAGTATATGTTATAAATATCAAAGTTGTGTAACTAAAATATAATTATACGGTACTTCTCTTCACTCCCCTCTTTCGTTTTGGCCGATGTACGGTATGTAATACCAATTAACTTGACAAACGTTCTTCCTTCCTGCACTCTATCCCTCTACCCCCTCCTTGAACAATATTTTGTTTCGGATCTAACATGTTATCCCCGTCTGCTAAATTTACCCTATATGGTATCTACTCTGATACCAAGGGTAAACTTCCTACTCCGAGGAAAAGACTTGATAAAAGCCTTTTAGGCTTGTTGTCCAATCCCCGTTTTGAATATTATTATTACTTATGTCAATTTGTTTGTATGTATTACATATTCTGTTCGAAATTAAATATTGTTTACACCAAGAGGTACTGCATGTTCAATCAGATATATATATATGTTACAGTTAATACGTATCAGTTGTTATGTATAATACCTGATTCACTCAGTTAATATATATAATACCAGACATTTTCAGTGTTTCATTAGACATATTAACTGATGTTGATAATTCATTGTATAATTCATTGTAAACTAATAAAACTTAGATGCTCTGGCTAGTCTATTGCTTAATTGGCCGTGGCATGGCCATCACTTTGTTTTCACAATATGAAATGGTTTCCCTCCACCGCAATGGGTTTGTGTTGACAAGGAATAGTGGCTTCTTGACACTTGAGCAAAATCCTGCATGTGTAATTAGTATAGTGGCTTCAGTCATAATTCTGTTCTAGCATATAAACCAAACATGATGTAGGTTTGCTTCATATGTTTACAATGGATGAACTAGCGATAACAAATAATTTCAACCAAAAGCTCTACGAGAGCTATGCTACTAACAAACGTGTGCTGATTCCCAAAGAGGATTACGAGCAGATAATTGGTGACCTGCTGGAAGCGAGTACTTCTTATAAAAAGACTTCGCATCAGTATTATCTGTTAAAGAAGTATGAACTGATCATCTGACCAAATTCTGTATTCTTAAGCCTCTAACTTCCAAGAGACTATCAGCTACTCGACATATTCCTTCTGTTCGGTGCGCCTGCCATTCTGCAAAGTGACAATGGTTCAGAATTTACAGCTGAGGTTATCAACGAGTTGAAAGTAATGTGGCCCGATCTAGTCATAGGGCACGGAAAGCCGAGACACCCTCAGAGTCAAGGCTCTGTCGAGAGATCGAACTGTGACGTGAAGTACATGTTGGTTGCGTGGTTATGTGACAACAACACCACTGATTTGACCGTTGGTCGCAATATTATTGTTTTTCCAATGTTATTGATGTAATTTGAGCGTGATTTTAATGTTTCAAATAAATATGTTATGGTTAATAAATATGTTGATGAACTCACACAAGTTTTTATTGTCAATTATCAAAATCAGTTAATATGTCTAATGAAACACTCCTAATTTCAGTTATTATGTATAATAACTGAAAATTTCAGGTATTACATATATTAACTGAGTGAATCAGGTATTATACATAATAACTAAACATTTCAGTTATTATACATAATAACTGATAATACATATTAACTGTAACATATATATATATATACTAGCAGGTGGACCCGACTTCGTCCGGGCTGTTTCCCCTCTGCTTTTCGGCGAATTGCGCGATTTGACCTTGAATTGTCCATTTTGGAGGTCAAGGTCAGGTGGGGTCGCGATTTGACCCGTCCAAAGCGATTTGACCTTGAATTATCCATTTTGAAGGTCAAGGTCAGGTAGGGTAACGATTTGACCCGCCCAAAACACCCAGTGGACAAAAGTAACCCCATGTATCAAATTTCGTGGAAATCCCATCAAAATTCGCGATTTGACCTTGAATTGACCCGATTTCAAGGTCAAGGTCACGTCGCACGGGTAATTGAATAGGCTTATGAGACTCCCCACGCCAAAGTATCCATAGACACTAATTTTCATCAAAAGCCCGTGATATTCGGGCGTTTGACCTTGACATGACCCGATTTCAAGGTCAAAGTCTCGTCGCACGGGCAAGATAATAGGCCCATGCCACTCCCCGGCAGAAAGTACCCCCACATACCAAGTTTCATCGAAATCCCGTGATATTCGGGCGTTTGACCTTGAAATGACCCGATTTCAAGGTCAAGGTCACGTCGCACGGGCAAATTAATAGGCATATGCCACTCCCCGGCCGAAAATACCCCACATACCAAGTTTCATCGAAATCGGTTCGGTCGTTTTCGAGTCCATCGCGAACAGACAGACACACACACAGACAGACAGAAAGATCTTCCAAAATATATAATAGACTAGAAGGTGACCCGACTTCGTCCGGGCTTTGACCTTGAATTGTCTATTTTGAAGGCCAAGGTCAAGTGGGGTCACGATTTGACTCGTCTAAAACACTGCCCGAACAAAAGTACCAGACAAAAGTACCCGTCGAAATCCATCCGGTTTTACCCGATTTGACCTTGATTTGATCACTTAGAAGGTCAAGGTCAGGTCGGAATCACGATTTGACCCGACCAAAACACTCAGTGGACAAAAGTAACCACACGTATCAAATTTAGTCGCAATCCCATCAAAATTGGCGATTTGACCTTGAATTGACCCGATTTCAAGGTCAAGGTCACGTCGCACGGGCAAATGAATATGCTTATGAGACTCCCCATACGAAAATATGTCTGTCTGTGTGTTCGCGATGGACTCGAAAACGGCCGAGCCGGTTTCGATGATACTTGGTATGTGGGGGTACTTTCGGCCGTGGAGTGGCATGGGCCTGTTAATTTGCCCGTGCGAAGTGACATTGACCTTGAAATCGGGTCATTTCAAGGTCGAACGCCCGAGTATCACGGGATTTCGATGAAAATTAGTGTCTAGGGATACTTTCGTATGGAGAGTGTCGTCGGCCTATTCGTTTGCCCGTGCGACGTGAACTTGACCTTGAAATCGGGTCAATACAAGGTCAAATCGAGAATTTTGATGGGATTTCGACGAATTTGTATACGTAGGTTTACTTTTGTCCACTGAGTGTTTTGGACGGGTCGAGTCGTGACCCCGACCTGACCCTGACCTTCAAAATGATCAATTCGAGGTCAAATCGGGTAAAACCGGATGGATTTCGACGGGTACTTTTGTCCGGGCAGTGTTTTCGACGGGTCAAATCGTGACCCCACCTGACCTTGACCTTCAAAATTGTCAATTCAAGGTCAAATCACGCAATTCGCCGAAAAGCAGAGGGGAAACAGCCCGGACGAAGTCGGGTCTATCTGCTAGTATATATATATATATATATATATATCTATTATATATTTTGGAAGATCTGTTTGTTTGTTTGTGTGTGTGTGTGTAATCGATGAACTCGAAAACGGCCGACCCGATTTCGATGAAACTTTGTATGTGGGGGTATTTTCGGGTCAGGAGTAACATAGGCCTATTGATTTTCAGATCCGAGGTCAACTTTTCACGTGCCGATGTAAAATCTGTTTTTACGCTGTGTTACGGTCCTTACAAATCGATTCGAAACAGCGCGAATAATAAAATGTCAGTCATAATAATGACACTGTGAGAATCTTTCGTGTTTCCTCTTTCCAACGATATATAATGCGTATGTATCCGTTTTAGTTATCTGCCTCAATTATCAAGAAGAAGTGGTACTATCTTCCATCAGGATAAAAACAATGCGTAACTTCTATGACGTCGTTAGAGGTCATAACGTTAGATCACGTTAACGCTTAACCGGCCGATGCATTTGACTGTTTCAGACGTCTTGGCGATATCTCGGGCACCGATGGTAATTTATCTTTACGTTGAAACTTGATAATTAATGAGCGTGTGTGTATGAGGCGCGTTTATATACTTGAGTGGAAATCAAATCGGGTTAAACTGGCGGATTTTTACGAACGAAATTTGATGCATATGGTATCTCGGTATCCGCTGGGCCGATTTCCCGGTATCCGCTGGGCCGATTTCCACCATTTTTGGGGTGTTGGTGTTTGACCCACCTGACCTTCAAAATGGTCAATTCAAGGTCAAATCGGGTAAAACCGGATGGATTTCGACGGGTACTTTTGTCGGGTACTTTTGTTCGGGCACTGTGTTTTGGACGGGTCAAATCGTGACCGCACTTGATCTTGGCCTTCAAAATAGACAATTCAAGGTCAAACCCGGACGAAGTCGGGTCACCTTCTAGTATATGTATATATATCTCATATATATTTTGAAGACCTCTGTCTGTATGTTTGTCTGTCTGTCTTTCTGTTTGTTTGTCTGTATGTTTGTCATTAATACAAATCTACCATTCTCGACCGATCGGGACGAAACGCGGTGTGTGTGTGTAGTTTGACCAGGCGGTGTACGTTGTCGTATTGGCGAGCCCGTGCGGCGCCCGCTTCGCGCATGCGCAGACGAGATCTCGGAAACGGGTGGAGCTATCGACTTGAAATTTGGTATGTGAATGTATCTTGCCCCGGATACAAATTTTATCGGGTCGCCGAGCCCGTGCGACGTCAGCTTCGCGCATGCGCAGACGAGATCTCGGAAACGGGTGGAGCAATCGATTTGAAATTTGGTATCTGAATGTATCTTGCCCCGGATACGAATTTTATCGGGTCGCCGAGCACGTGCGACGCCAGCTTCGCGCATGCGCAGACCAGATCTCGGAAACGGGTAGAGCTATCGACTTGAAATTTGGTTTTTGAATGTATCTTGCCCCGGATACGAATTTTATCGGGTCGCCGAGGCCGTGCGACGCCAGCTTCGCGCATGACAAGACCAGATATCGGAAACGGGTGGAGCTATCGACTTGAAATTTGGTATGTGAATGTATCTTGCCCCGGATACGAATTTTATCGGGTTTTCGAATAGCCCGGACAACGTCGGGCTCATCGGCTAGTCTCATATATATTTTGAAGACCACTGTCTGTCTGTATGTTTGTCTGTATGTTTGTCATTAATACAAATCTACGATTCTAAACCGATCGGGACGAAACTTGGTGCGTGTGTGTAGTTTGACCAGGCGGTGGACGTTGTCGTATTGGCGAGCCCGTGCGGCGCCCGCTTCGCGCATGCGCAGACGAGATCTCGGAAACGGGTGGAGCTATCGACTTGAAAGTTGCTATGTGAATGTATCTTGCCCCGGATACGAATTTTATCGGGACGCCGAGCCCGTGCGACGCCAGCTTCACGCATGCGCAGACCAGATATCGGAAACGGGTGGAGCTATCGACTTGAAATTTGGTATGTGAATGTATCTTGCCCCGGATACGAATTTTATCGGGTCGCCGAGCCCGTGCGACGCCAGCTTCGCGCATGCGCAGACCAGATCTCGGAAACGGGTAGAGCTATCGACTTGAAATTTGGAACGTCGTGCTGGGTAGAGCTATCGACTTGTAATTTGGTTTTTGAATAGCCCGGACAACGTCGGGCCTCAGCTTCGCGCATGCGCAGACCAGATCTGGGAAACGGGTGGAGCTATCGACTTGAAATTTGGTTTTTGAATAGCTATCGACTTGAAATTTGGTTTTTGAATAGCCCGGACAACGTCGGGCTCATCGGCTAGTCTATTATATATTTTGGAAGATCTGTGTGTGTGTGTGTGTGTGTGTGTCTGTAATCGATGGACTCGAAAACGGCCGAACCGATTTCGATGAAACTTGGTATGTGGGGGTATTTTCGGCCGGGGGGTGACATAGGCATATTAATTTTCAGATCCGAGGTCAACTTTTCACGTGCCGATGTCAAATCTGTTTTTACGCTGTGTTACGGGACTTTCATTTGAGTTCGGTGCTTACAAATCGATTCGAAACAGCGCGAATAATAAAATGCCAGTCATAATAATGACACTGTGAGAATCTTTCGTGTTTCCTCTTTCCAACGATATATAATGCGTATGTATCCGTTTTAGTTATCTGCCTCAATTATCAAGAAGAAGTGGTACTATCTTCCATCAGGATAAAAACAATGCGTAACTTCTATGACGTCGTTAGAGGTCATAACGTTAGATCACGTTAACGCTTAACCGGCCGATGCATTTGACTGTTTCAGACGCCTTGGCGATATCTCGGGCACCGATGGTAATTTATCTTTACGTTGTTTGTGTATATGAGGCGCGTTTATATACTTGAGTGGAAATCAAATCGGGTTAAACTGGCGGATTTTTACGGACGAAATTTGATGCATAGGGTATCTCGGTATCCGCTGGGCCGATTTCCACCATTTTTGGGGTGTTGGTGTTTGACCCCACCTGACCTTGACCTTCAAAATGGTCAATTCAAGGTAAAATCCCGGACGAAGTCGGGTCACCTTCTAGTATATATATATATCTAACGAAATTTATTATTATTCCATTTTTTCCATGCTGGTTGTCCGACAGAGGACAGAGCTCTTGAGGATGAACAAAACTCGACGACTGTCTCCGGAGATTCTACGCTGAAGCTAGAACAACCAATAAAGGCGACAGCTTAGCAAATCAGCCTTCATTGGCATTAGATCTTCCATAAATAGACATCTCCAAAATCCTCCATATGAACGGAAAATAAATACTGCCCAGGACATAACATTCATGAGAGCATATAACATGTTTATCAGTATTATAAGGAAGTTGAAGCGCGATGGCCAAGGTCAGTCCAAGCATTATCCTCCAATAGCAGAGAATGACCTTAGTTTATTATTCTCAGAATCTCAGCCATCATGCGAAATGGAGTGTTTGTTCTGAACAATCCGAGGGGTCTATTTATTAAAGTTTGGTTTGATGTCGCACTCGATTTTGCTAGGAGGACGAGAGAACATGCGGCTGCTCATGAAGGATTCTTTCAACTGAAATCAGAATGCTCCGGACGAGAGTATTATGATTTGACAATTAATGAATTCACTAAAAACCACACTGGAACATCACCTCGGTAGAAATCCACACCGAAACCCAGAATGTATGCCTCAGGTAATGAGCGATGCCCAGTGAAATCGTTCAAACTCTATCTATCAAAACTACATCCTGAAGTGCAATGTTTATTTCAGAAACCCAAAGCATCAGTCAGCATGGATAATGATGTATGGGTTAAAAAGAAGGCAGTTGTAGTGAACAAAATTTCTGAAATAATGCCGAGAATATCCAAAGAAGCCAATTTATCGACCAGACATACCAAACACTCGGTCAGGGCAACAGCAATAACACTGTTACCGCATGCGGTTGTCGAAACACGCGATATCATGAAAGTATCCGGTCATCGTAATGAAGCTTCTATCAAAATCTACAATACTGACAGTTCGGATGTACAAAAACAACATTTCTCAAGAGTTTTGCAGAGAATAGATGGAAAATCTACAAAATGAACATATTGTCCCAATTGTGGCAACCGATGTCCCCATGATCAATCACACGCAACATGTAAGTTCACAGATTGTGACCTCTAGTACGGGAAGTTCACAGATTGTGCCAGTGAGAAGAAGCAACATACGAATATATAACAATACATGCGCTACTAGCAGGAGAACTATAACAGTTGAATCAACTCCCAGTACCAAACAAGCCGGCCAGTTTTCTTTCAATAATTGTGAAGTGGCCATTTACAACTATTATGCCACCAGGAGTCCAGGACCAATGAATACTAGCTCAAATTTATGTTATTTCAAACAAAATATGTAAACAATTTGGACATGCCTTTGAACTAATGTCTTCTGAACTTGTGTAGACTAATTTGTTATTTTGTCCATTTTCTAGCTAGATCACTGCCAGTACCATGTGCATTTGTATCATTGTCAATGAAATTATGTGACTGAAATTAAATTAAATTATTCGTCATTCAAATTTATGAAGTTACGCAATAGGGTACTCACCATGGCCACACGATATCAATTTCAAATATAGGAATCCCGGAACGTGTATTGTAATTTGTCTAGTTTCTTCAAGATTCAAATCCTTCATCGAAAACAAATGAAGTTTTACTTTCAAAATTCAAGTTCTGTTGAATTTTCCGTCGAATATCCCACACTTTACAACGTTATCAGTTTCCTTCTTTTTATTCTTGTGATTCGACAAACATAACAAGAACTGCAACTGGGTTTCCAATGCGCATGTCCATGGACTAAAATAGAATCGAGTTCTGCCCATAGCGTAACCGACCTCTCCGCTATGGGCCAACCCGCCCCACAGGAAATTGTTACGGAGCAGTGTTCCGAGTAACGCAATGAACAAACCCAAGATTTGTGCACGGTGACAACGGCAAAATGAAAGTCTTGATTCGTGTCATGAAAATGACTACATGATACTTTTTATACAGTTTTTTTTGCAAATTCCTTGCTAAATTGAATTACAATGGAGCAAGCCGGCTCGTTCACAAACTGTTTTCATGCTCGAATCCCAAAATGTACAACGAAACAGCTATGGCACGTTTATCTCCTAAAAGGATCACCGATATTTTTCTCGTAAATTAGCTTATAATTGATTGCTTCCTAAAAGGAAATGAACGACAGCGCCAAGTTCTAGATATGCGTGACGTCGTGCTCGTTCGAATTTTGTTTCGCGCATTTTTTTCGTGACGATTCAGATAAACCACCACATTTCGATCTTTGTAGCCGTCGCATTTAGCGAGATAATTAATCAAGTAACATAGCATATGAAAGGACGTTAAATTTCCTTCTTGAAAACAAGCAGTCAGATCAGTCGCTCCAAAATTTTCGAAATTAAAACGAAAAACCTAACCCTCCCCCATACGAGAATTTGTTTTTAAATTTTGTCTATAAGGGCGAGAAATGTCCATCGAAAAACATTGTTAACACTTTTTGTTGATTAACTATTATTATTATTAACAAATTTAACATATCAAGAGGTGTTAGACTTAAATATATCAGCATATGTCGTTTGGGCTGGGAAATAATATAAATGTTTGTAATTGTTTGCTATAAAAGCTGGCGTTCCGGCCTTTTTGTTGAATATTGAATACCTTAAATTGGGTATACAATTATGAGTACCCGCTAACCGAGGGGTATGAATCCCGCGTATGTCGCATGAAAATGAAAGGAGTCACACGTACGAAAAGAGGGAAGTGACACTCTCAGATATATGCGTTGTACAGAACATACAAATGTTCCACGGACAATTTGATATATTTACCTCAGGGATGTTCTGTATTTTCCACTCGGCGCCGACCTGGTTTCCGGTGCGGGAATAATTTCGGAGTAGAACGCACGATGCGTCGATTACGTTGTACGCAATAGAAACACATTGCGACTGTCGTAAACATGACGTCTCACAACGCAGGACATTTGCTACCTTAAATGTCATAATGACGCCCATCTGTCGGATTCCCGTATCCAATTCGCCGAATGCACGGGCTCCGAAGTGAGACAAGGCGAAGCATGCTGTGAGAATCTGCATCAGATTTAGTTTCCCCAGGAAACGTATCAAAATATACAAATATCCTGTATCTAGCTTCATCGTTCTTGAATATAGTCTATAACGGTGACAAACGAACTGCGGTCTGATGTAGAATTTCTATGTTCTGTGTTCCAACTAACGCCAATACTGCGTCAGAAATATAGTCCGAAATAACCTGCTCCGAGATACTGGTTCATGTATGTATGATTATTGTCCAGTTTCGTGGCGTTTGTGGACCGCTATTGCGACAAACTGACAACTGGTAGTTTCTATTTTGAAACTTTTGTGAACTACATACTATACTATTCGAGCCGAGTTCTTGACAAATTTGTTTTTCAATAGGAAACGCCGTAGGTCGGAACAGTTGTAAAACAGATGTATACGTCACGCAAAAGTCACGGGAATACTTGAGGATTCGAATTGATCACATTATATGGTGCAGGTAAAATATCAAATGTCGCCCAGAGATCGAGAAACCAATAGCAAGGACCTCTTCGCCACGGGAAAAAGATTCAATATTTATTGATAATATAGGTACCAAAGCTTGGCGTTGGCTTATGCTGAGAACGAATTTAAGAGGCATCACACATTTTCCTAACAACTGAATGGGTTGTGTTCGCGTGCACCCCTGGGGGTATATTAGGTCGAAACTAGATCGAATGATATGAACCAAAATGAAAACAATTAAAGTAGACGTATTCCGGAATCGATTAATCTTCATCGGGTGGATAAACACTTGGTTGTCTTTATTGTATGTAAAATGAATATAATGTACCGGTCGGGAACCCTGAATACATATTTAATGCATGAGCATTAGAATCGGTATTTGGATAGGAGGTGGTGGGTGAAGACCATGCTCGATAGAGGAAAAGTTGAATGCCGGTAGTACGAAATAATCTAATGATAATCATTATCAAAATTGAAGATATAGAGGACATGCGCCAGTATGTTTTCGCCGGTAGATATCTAACATTGCAGAACGCCCTCACCACACATGATACAACTCGTACTGACCAAAAGCCGAATATTTTCAGTCGGGAAATTTTAAACCATAATATTATGGGCGATTTGACCTGAAACTCTCTTAACATTTGGAAACATGGAGGTATAACTTGAAAAATACAAATACAATGGTGTGCAAATGATATTTATCAGAGCTGAGACTCTACATGTAGGTCTGGTTCAAGGGAGTGCAGTATAAAATTCCAAAATTCGTAATGAAAACCCTCTAACGTGCACGTCTGTGGACACGAACCGCATCAACTCAACAATGTTGACCTTCCCCATATCCACCACACCCTGTGTTTCACTCTCATTAGGATACAAGTCATATTGCTCAATATACAGCGGGCCGCCCCGATTTGACATGGCTACCCTGTTGTGAACGAAAAGTGACTAACAAATATAGCGTTGTTTAAATGAAAAGAAGATGATCAATTAGATTGCGCAAGTATACCGAAATACGATTTACGTATGAATAGAGGCTTGCTAATCAATATATGCAGGGATATTTAACTTAACTGTTGGTGTCAATTTGAACACGGGGGGGTATAAGAGGTTCTTTAAGTGTTTGTAAGTCGTAATTTTCATTATGTCTATACGCGTTGAATTTCGAAAATATATGTACTATGCAAATACCCTCACCGTCCAAACAGATGTTCCGCATTTTATTCACAAAAATTGCTGTAGTCCGGAATATTTTAGTGTTCTATTAGTTTCTCCTGAACCTGATAGGGAATATATCTGGCTTACACTACATGACGCTCCAATTCGTAATATCACACAGTACATAAATCGTTTCCACCCGGTGTCTTGTACATAATTATCTTGAATCTCGTATAATTGCTTGGGTTATCAATGTTGAAGCCAAGATTGCCTCAGTTTACCCATATTGCGCTTTTCTCCGATTCAACTTTGCGCTTTACTAAACGCTGGAGTGTATGGTTGTAGGTCCGTGATCTTACGACTTTCTCGGCAATCGGACCCACCGGGCCTTGTTGGTCTGGTCTACTAGCCATGCAACAGGGAGGTATCTCAGTTCAATAATCAAAGACCGATACTTAATATAGAACACGACACAGGTGATGTACAGACTGTTGACCAAAATTATTTTGTGCTAGACCCAATCGAAACTGTATGATCTGCGAAACACAGAAGTGTGCGTAACATGCAACATCAAGGAACAACCATTTGATCTGAAAATCGACAATGGTGCTACTTGTGATGTCATGTCGTCATACAATTTTAAGAAAATCATTTCAGTCCTGTGACATATCGCTAATTGCTTAAAGTGGATGGCCATAAATAACTGTGTCTCGTCACTGTCAGAATAATCAATGGTCAGGAAAGTACTTACCACAAACCCTTCCTGTGATGTCCGTGAATATTATGGACACATACGAGGAACCTGCTACCGACTCGTTCTTTGATATGAGTTATATGAGCGGTCATTAAACTGGTTCCGCGCACGGGGTAGTAATAGTAACATATTTATTGTGCCATTAATATGTAGGATTAAATTACAAATCTCATATATATTTTTTGAAGACCTCTGTATGTTTGTCTGTCTGTCTGTATGTCTGTCATTTATAAAAATCTACGATTCTCGACCGATCGGGACGAAACTTGGTACGTGTGTGTAGTTTGACCAGGCGGTCGACGTTGTCGTATTGGCGAGCCCGTGCGGCGCCCGATTCGCGCATGCGCAGACGAGATCTCGGAAACGGGTGGAGTTATCGACTTGAAATTTGCTATGTGAATGTATCTTGCCCCGGATACGAATTTTATCGGGTCGCCGAGCCCGTGCGACGCCAGCTTCGAGCATGCGCAGACGAGATCTCGGAAATGGGTGGAGCTATCGACTTGAAATTTGCTATGTGAATGTATCTTGCCCCGGATACGAATTTTATCGGGTCGTCGAGCCCGTGCGACGCAAGCTTCGCGCATGCGCAGACCAGATCTCGGAACCGGGTGGAGCTATCGACTTGAAATTTGGTATGTGAATGTATCTTGCCCCGGATACGAATTTTATCGGGTCGCCGAGCCCGTGCGACGCCAGCTTCGCGCATGCGCAGACCAGATCTCGGAAACTGGTAGAGCTATCGACTTAAAATATGGTTTTTGAATTGCCCGGACAACGTCGGGCTCATCGGCTAGTTAGATATATTTAAACATGTGATGTGGCAACAGGGGTTGGAGAACAAGTTATGCAAACTTATTTATGATCCTCTCCCCTTGTTCATAAGCTCTCATGAGGATATAGTAAAGAGATGGTAGTGCTGATCAGGAAAGGATATACCAAGTTTAAGTGGTTAAAGTAGTCAAAGACCTCAAAATTTAAAGAAAAGGATAAGATCCAGGTTGTTTCATTATTCTCTGGGGAAATGGTGGTTGTTCAAATGCAATCTGTGAGATATGTTTCATGCCTTACACTAGATATCAATTGTTATTAAGGTAAATTTCCTCACAATAGGTCCGGATCCATGTATACACCCTTAAGTACACGATGGCGGTGTTGTTGCTGCAATGACATCTGAAAACGGTGTCGTAGACATAATATTCATAGTATTGCGCTCGTGTTAGGCCTAAGATGCACATCAGGGTAGTATGCACCCTGGATATAGTGGTTTACTATCACGCATAGTGAACACCGTGCAATGGTTCTGTACTACCGCTTGACGGTAAAGGCGAGTAATCAATATTATCGGATCAGCGCGACCAGTGATTAACTCCCTTTATTACACGATCCTACCCTTATTCCATTCAATCAACCCATTCTATAAACTGTGATATTAAAAGTTCGTTTCATAACAGGAAATAGTGCCAGGTGACATTTGACTTCCGGTTTGTCGTCTATTTACATTCCGTACGCTACGTCTCAAAATTCTATGGGTTCCAATAGTTTTCCAAGAAGCTGCAATACCCGGATTATCTCATGAGTGGCTGCAAGGAAATACATAATTTCCACGAGAGGCTGAATTTGAAAAGTTGTGTCATTAAATATACGCCATTAAATAGGCCAAAGAATATTTATCTGGGACTATTTCTTTACGAAGGCAAACAACGCATAGTTACGTGGCACGTCATATCATGTCTATAAGAACCCGAGCTTAATTTTTACAAAGACCAACCGCATCATTAAGGGGGAGACGCACGTTTGCCCAATTTTTTTCCAATTTTGGGTGGGTCAGTTAATTTGGCAATATCTAGATAAATCCACAACCGTATGCAATGGAACTTCACAGGGATGTAGAACACATATTGAGGAATGCATACCATTTATTAAAAGTTTTTAAATATGAACATCATAAGAGAGATTTGTAACATTTTATAATAAGTTCACTTTAGGTACCGATAACTTTTATCTACTTCCACTTTCATCGTTAAACTGTGGTGACAGATGTAGCATCATATCTGTTTTCCATGAGAGGAGCCGTCTTTCTGCAGAAGAAGGAACACCATTCTTATAAATGAAGTCAAATTATGAGTACCCTATTCTGAAACATGGCAATAATTAACCAGACATTTGCAATTGGGACTATTTTGAATTGTATGGAGGACAGGATGGACAAATAACAAATCAATTGAACTTGTAAAAAAAAAAGCCTGTTTATTTGGATATCAAATGGAAACAATCATAATACAATAATACAATGATATATGTATCAATGTATTATTATTAATTAATAATTGATTTAATAATTAATTAGTAGTTATTATTTAATTTTCAATTAAAAAAAAAATTATGAACTCTCAAAAGATAGTACTCTCATTCAGCTTTTCAATGCATAATATCTCTCAATATATGACAGATTGTCATTGATATCATACTTAACTGAACTGACCAAATAAATACACATGAATAAATCATAAATTTTGCTTCTGACATTCTGTGGTTTTATCCCAGGACTGAGGTATCCCAAAGTATTCCCACTATATCAAAGTAATCAATCTCACTATGCCATTGAATATTGGTGATAAGTCTGTTGAAATACAGTTTATATTGACCTCAAAGGTGTCACTTTCTGTAAGGTAATGAATTTGTCATATGATGGACCATGGGTAATGGGTTATACCAAAAATCGCACATACCTGTTGTGTAGTATTGACGCTAAATTAAATTACATACCTGCTCATCTGCTCATTGTAGCACCACTGTTATCAGCAGGGCAACCTCACAGTTAGTCGGCATTGTCAATAACTAGAGATGGCAAGGATTCCATTTCTTTGATTCCAAGTTATTTCAATCACCTATAAGGGACAGACAAATTTTAATATAATTTTTCTTAACTTTCAATTTCGCACCACCAATGTATAACAGTATTAGCTTTCTGTGGGGTTGCCACCGTCACCACGTTTACACACATAAAATAACAAAAGCTCTCTCAGGGTAAATTCGCATTAGACACCAGATATTACACAAATAAAATAACACAAACTATTTTCATGTAAAACGTATGTAGATGAAGCGTTGAGTGGTCAATCTCAATGCCTTGTTAAAAGCTTTATGGGGGGACTACAAATTAGATTTAACGATCACCTAAAATCGGTTCCAGCAACTGTTGGGAGGTTTCATTTAATTACTTGATAGTTTCATGTTGATCTGAATCGCCCTATACTGGTACTAATTGAAATATATGGAAAACAACTAACATATAACTATGGTTTTGTTTTCATACAAACTCAATTTCATTATTTTAAAATTCATATAAAATGTCAGAGATCCTGAATATGTCTTTGCTATTGGATGGCAGCGACAGGATAAAATAAAACAAAAGATATTTTGATAATACACATGTATTTTAGATTAAACTTAACAAAGACCCCAGTTCACATGCCAACTACTGTGGTTCATTAACTCTGGTGCGAGCATAACAGAGATATACTACAGGTACAGAGGGGGACACCATCGCAACAGTTATATAATGCTATTAACTGTGATGGGATGTTCAAAACATTTGTTTCCAGCTAATTGTGGTAGCTGCCTTAATGAATTGAAATTATCTATCTCAACTTACCTGTAAATATTGACAGTTACAGGTAATCAGGAATTAACCTCTCATTGCCCTTCTCCTACCATGTACAGAACAACCCCAACCTCTCATTGCACTTCTCCTACCGGATACAGGACAACCCCATGACAATCCAATGTGTTAGTGGTCAGTCAACTGTAATAAAGACAAAACATTTTGCAGGTTAACAAATCCAAGAGAAATATTTTATGAAAAATAAGATAACACTGAGTGAGTTAAAATATTGCTTGAGGGTTAATTAATTAGTACCATGTAACCAGTACACCCAGCTAGAGGATCTCTGTTGAGGGTGGGGTGTCCACTGTCTGAATTTCCAAAAGCAGCACCCCTTGACCCAGACCAAGTTAACTCCCTCCCAGTCCCAAATTTGCAAAATATAATTTGCACCCCTCTAAGTTGGGTTATAATTTTCTAATTTGTTATCTCAACGTTTCAAATTGCCCACTAATTACTGGTTGCAAAATTAAAACTATAAGAACAATTTCTACATATTATTGTTGTGATTTTTCCAACTATTAATATTTCGTGAGACTGAACACTTTTATTTCCAACTGTTTGGACCAAATTTGTTTTGAGGGGGGGGGGGGTACATAATACTCCAGCATTATATATACCAGTCAATGAATGGTAGCTCTTTCACTACCTGTTCCCATTATGAGGTCCTTGAAAATGCAGCCACATTGAAGTGTAATAATATTAATATAGTAAATGCACAGGCATTAGATGAAATTTGATCCATGCAGCATGAATCATTTGTGTGATGTTAGATCATGCCATGAATCTCTAATCTGGCTATGCCCATACGTAGCCATTCATGGCATGACATAGTAAGTCACATATATGGTATTTATTGTTGGATTATTTTCCTTGTTTTTATTTGAAGATCCATGAAACCGTAATACATATACATATTCAACTAGTATAGTTGAATTACTATCAGGTCATTCGGGTGCTTGGTAAAAGTGTCAACATGATTATTAATTTGGTGAAAATTCCCAATGATCACTTGTATTATTTGGCATTGAGGCAGAGTAAAATTGCCATGTGATATGACACTATTAAATTAATATTATAATTATAAATTTCACTTTCAGCCTAAACGCAACCATCACTAAACGACACGATTATTATATTAGGCACTTGATAGTATTATAAAATCAACTATTATAATTGGTTACAACCAAAATAGGACAAAATATCTGGACGTTGGGCCTCCAAATTGTAAAAAAAAAATTGTGGTATGTTCACTCTGGTCAGCAATACAAAATAGCATGTGACCAGAACTTGGCAACTTTTTCATTTTTTTAATGAGAAATAGCACAAGAAAAAATACATTGCGACCATGATTATTATGATAAAAATAACATATATATGACTAGCGTTGCAAACGGTGTGTGTTGTACGTTTTTTGTTAAAACATATAAGAATGTTTGAAATTCACGTCGGTCAGCCATTTTGTAAACAAATTTTACAAGTCATCAACAATTTATCAAACTTACACCGAAGTACAAAATCATTCATGCGATCGTTGGTACCACCAGTGCTGACACGTTCCCAATTACTCTTCCTTAAATATAGGTCGTTATTGAGAGCGATCGGACATTATGCAATGCGTAATTTCACAAATTTGAAGAGAAAATCAAGTTTCGGTTTTCACTTCCGCAAATTACCGGAATTGGTTTCATAACTCACTTGAGTATGCCGCAATATATAATTCCCCGTATTTTACACAGAAAACGTATATTTTCGTATTATGTTGGAAAACTAATGTAACTAAACATAAATATTACTAACTATGTGCAATTTTTATACTTTTAAGAGATGAATTATATCGTTTTAATATTGTCGCAATGATATCAAGCTTATTTTCGATAGATGGGCGAAAAATTATTTTTTACTTTAAATTTCCATCAAATGTTTTCTTCTGTTTTTTTTTCAATAAAAGTAGCTAGATTGGAAGTCAGTGATGTCAATATGACTTCTCCTGATAGTTATACAGATAACCCATTGGAGATCGGGTACGCATATTGTGATATTTGCCTTTTTCAGCTGTTTTTTGTCAGCAAACGAACAGAATAAATTTTTACTTACGTTTTCAATGGCGGCCATTGATAGTGCAGATTGTCGTCATCTTGGAATCCGTCTCTGATGGCAAATCAGCTCATTTTACGAAAAAAACATGGCTCCTCTCATGTAAACCAGATACCATAGCACACCATGGTCAATTCTTTGGTCAAATATTTTTAGTTATTTAAAAGTTCTCGGTACCTAAAGACATGCTATTTTTCCCAAATATTTCCCACATTTGTCAAACCAAAGTGCCTTTTAAAGGAAACCACATGTCCAGCATACTATAATAATTCACCAACACATTCTATGTATAAAGCTGAGCTATATGAAATCTGGTTACTATGCATTTTCTTTTTTCCATTGTTGTTTTTGGCTCATACAACAGTGATGTTTTCGGTTATTTCAGCCATATTTTGGGCAAACGTGCATCTGACCCTTAACAACGATTTAGCGAATACACTAATTAACACATATTAGATTCATGCCAATGAATTTGATACATTAGCTCATAGTGAACCTACACACAGCTGATGAGGACCTCCAAATAATTACAAGAAGAGGCAGACGATCACGGACTGATGTGCAAAATGTAATGGATAGATTAACACTACGAGCAAATCATATTACATAATTGGTATAGAGTTACGCCTCCTGGAACAAACAAACAACGTTTAGAGTTGCTCCTCTTGAATCAAGCAATCCATGCTAGTTGAGCAGCAGCGTGATGCGGTTTTGTTCAATTACCTTTGATAACTCTAAATTCCCTTTAATGGAGAGATACGGTACACTCTTCGTTCCGTTTTCCCATTGTCGTGTTAGTTATAGTTTTCATATAATTTTACAGAATACAAACGTGGTGGACAGACTATACATTAATTATATCAATCAAGTAAGCAAAGCCTGGTACAACAATATGACACTATCATTGGGACAGCTCACCCCTCCAGATGAAAATAAACCGTTCCAATGTATACTTTTATTATCAAATGGCAGAATCCATTATAGAAAGGATAATAAACTTATACATAAAAAAAACTTACATCATTAGTAGAAATTCACAGCAATTCATCGGCCAGTTTCACATTTTCGCAGAGACCTGTCGCAAGTGATCTACGTTTTATCATTCAGTATAGAAAGGGTTAAACTAGAAACAGATGAGTGTATTATGTATGTAACATTTAAAACAAACTTTAATAATGATTCATCTGCAGTTTGGGTTACTTGTATACTTATATTGGAATTATAAGGTTACAAGAAACAAAAGTTAGAAGAAAAAAAACATTCCAGCTGCTGATTGGTTGATTATCTTCGACAGACAATTCCCTTAAGGGAGTGCAGAAACCCATAGCCTACATAAATATGGCAAACATTTTTGTTTAGATGACCTGGAAGAGTCTGTTGGGGTCCTGAAGTAATGGACCTACAATGTGTATTACCAAACTCCTTATTTAAAGGCACAGGAGGCCTTAGTTGTCGAAAATATTCATATGTGTTCCAATCATCGTATACAGAAAAACATTAAAACGCATAAAGTTTCGTTCATATATACCATGACCATCGCGTAAACAGCATGATATCACAAAGACCTACTATATTTTACCTAAGCAAGAGCCTGATTGTGTTACAGAAGACAGCACTATGCTATTGGTTAAACACACAGAAATTATATAAACGCTCTTCATTAGATCCATATAAGGATTGCAGCAACACAGAACGCTCTTTATGTTTACTATCATAATATAAACAAACACCAGTAAAGTAACAGTTTATGCTTTGGTTTACATAACAATGGACAAACATGTGACAATAACATACTGTTTATGTGATATTTCTTATTTGTATACGAACAAAGTCTATCTACATTTTAATATTCTTTCTGTTTGTGGCAGTTTTTGACGGGTGAAAATATTTTCACAGGATACCCACCGCCAAGGCCTCCCGTACCTTTAAAGGCACGTGCGGCCTTAATTGTCGAAAATATTCATATTTGTTCCAAACCGTAAACAGAAAAACAGTAAAACGCATACAGTTCCGTTCATATATACCATGACCATCGCGTAAACGGCATGTTATCATAAAGACCTACTATATTTTACCTAAGCAAGAGCACAATGAAGACAACACAATGCTACTGGCTAATCGCACACAAATGGCATAAACGCTCTTTATTAGTTCCATATCAGGTATTCACCAACAAGGAACGCTCTTTATGTTTACCATCATAATATAAACAAACACCAGAAAAGTAACTTTTTACGCTTTTGTTTACATAACAATGGTCAAACATATGACCATAACATACTGTTTATGCGATATTTCTTATTTGTATACGGACAAAGTCTATCTACATTTTGATGTTATTTCTGTTTGTGGCGGTTTTTGACTGGTGGAGATATTTTCACAGGATACCCACCGCCAAGGCCAACCGTGTCTTTAACGTTCACCCCAAATAGTATATAAGTAGCTACAATGTGCATTACCAAATTCGCTATTTAACATTCACCCCAAATAGAATACAAGTAGCTACAATGTGTATTACCAAACTCCCAATTTAAATTCACCCAAAATAGTATATAAGTAGCTACAATGTGTATTACCAAACTCCTTATTTAACGTTCACCCCAAATAGTACATTAGTAGCTACAATGTGTATTACCAAACTCCCTATTTAACATTCACCCCAAATAGTATATAAGTAGCTGCAATCCATGTGTACAACCAAACTCCTTATTTAACGTTCACCCAAAGAGTATATAAGTAGGTACAATGTGTATTGCCAAACTCCTTATTTAACTTTCACCCCAAATAGTATATAAGTAGCTACAATGTGTATTACCAAACTCCATATTTAACATTCACCCCAAAAGGTATATAAGTAGCTACAATCCCAATGTGTATTATCAAACTCCTTATTTAACGTTCACCCCAAATAGTATATAAGTAGCTACAATGTGTATTACCAAACTCCATATTTAACATTCGCCCCAAATAGCATATAAGTAGGTACAATCCCAATGTGTATTACCAAACTCTTTATTTAACGTTCACCCCAAATAGTATATAAGTAGCTGCAATGTGTATTAGCAAACTCCCTATTTAACAATCACCCCAAATAGTATAGAGTAGCTACAATATATATTACCAAACTCCTTATTTAACGTTCACCCCAAATAGTATATAAGTAGACACAATCCCAATGTGTACTACCAAAATCATTATTTAACATTCACCCCAAACAGAATATAAGTAGCTACAATTCCAATGTGTACTACCAACATAATTATTTAACGTTCACCCCAGATAGTATATAATTAGCTACAATCCCAATGTGTATTACCAAAATCCTTAGTTAACGTTCACCCCAGATAGTATATAAGTAGCTACAATCCCAATGTGTATTACCAAAATCCTTAGTTAACGTTCACCCCAGATAGTATATAAGTAGCTACAATCCCAATGTGTATTACCAAAATCCTTAGTTAACGTTCACCCCAGATAGTATATAAGTAACTACAATCCCAATGTGTATTACCAAAATCCTTATTTACGTTCACCCCAGATAGTTTATAAGTAGCTACAATCCCATTGTGTATTACCAAGATCCTTATTTAATGTTCACCCCATATAGTATATATGTAGCTACAATCTCAATGTGTATTACCAAAATCCTTATTTAGCGTTCACCCCAGATAGTATATAAGTAGCTACAATCCCAATCTGTATTACCAAACTCCTTATTTAACGTTCACCCCAAAGAGTATATAAGTAGCTACAATCCCAATGTGTACTACCAAAATCCTTATTTAACATTAACCCCAAAAAGTATATATGTAGACACAATTCCAATTCGTACTAGCAAAATCATTATTTAACGTTCACCCCAAATAGTATATAAGTAGCTACAATCTCAATGTGTATTACCAAAATCCTTATTTAGCGTTCACCCCAGATAGTATATAAGTAGCTACAATCCCAATCTGTATTACCAAACTCATTATTTAACGTTCACCCCAAATAGTATATAAGTAGCTACAATGATACAATCCTTATTTAACGTTAACCCCAAACAGTATATAAGTAGCTACAATTCCAATGTGTATTACCAAAATCCTTATTTAACGTTCACCCCAAATAGTATATAAGTAGCTACAATTCCAATGTGTATTACCAAAATCCTTATTTAATGTTCACCCCATATAGTATATATGTAGCTACAATCTCAATGTGTATTACCAAAATCCTTATTTAGCGTTCACCCCAGATAGTATATAAGTAGCTACAATCCCAATCTGTATTACCAAACTCCTTATTTAACGTTCACCCCAAATAGTATATAAGTAGCTACAATGTGCATTACCAAATTCGCTATTTAACATTCACCCCAAATAGAATACAAGTAGCTACAATGTGTATTACCAAACTCCCAATTTAAATTCACCCAAAATAGTATATAAGTAGCTACAATGTGTATTACCAAACTCCTTATTTAACGTTCACCCCAAATAGTACATTAGTAGCTACAATGTGTATTACCAAACTCCCTATTTAACATTCACCCCAAATAGTATATAAGTAGCTGCAATCCATGTGTACAACCAAACTCCTTATTTAACGTTCACCCAAAGAGTATATAAGTAGGTACAATGTGTATTGCCAAACTCCTTATTTAACTTTCACCCCAAATAGTATATAAGTAGCTACAATGTGTATTACCAAACTCCATATTTAACATTCACCCCAAAAGGTATATAAGTAGCTACAATCCCAATGTGTATTATCAAACTCCTTATTTAACGTTCACCCCAAATAGTATATAAGTAGCTACAATGTGTATTACCAAACTCCATATTTAACATTCGCCCCAAATAGCATATAAGTAGGTACAATCCCAATGTGTATTACCAAACTCTTTATTTAACGTTCACCCCAAATAGTATATAAGTAGCTGCAATGTGTATTAGCAAACTCCCTATTTAACAATCACCCCAAATAGTATAGAGTAGCTACAATATATATTACCAAACTCCTTATTTAACGTTCACCCCAAATAGTATATAAGTAGACACAATCCCAATGTGTACTACCAAAATCATTATTTAACATTCACCCCAAACAGAATATAAGTAGCTACAATTCCAATGTGTACTACCAACATAATTATTTAACGTTCACCCCAGATAGTATATAATTAGCTACAATCCCAATGTGTATTACCAAAATCCTTAGTTAACGTTCACCCCAGATAGTATATAAGTAGCTACAATCCCAATGTGTATTACCAAAATCCTTAGTTAACGTTCACCCCAGATAGTATATAAGTAGCTACAATCCCAATGTGTATTACCAAAATCCTTAGTTAACGTTCACCCCAGATAGTATATAAGTAACTACAATCCCAATGTGTATTACCAAAATCCTTATTTACGTTCACCCCAGATAGTTTATAAGTAGCTACAATCCCATTGTGTATTACCAAGATCCTTATTTAATGTTCACCCCATATAGTATATATGTAGCTACAATCTCAATGTGTATTACCAAAATCCTTATTTAGCGTTCACCCCAGATAGTATATAAGTAGCTACAATCCCAATCTGTATTACCAAACTCCTTATTTAACGTTCACCCCAAAGAGTATATAAGTAGCTACAATCCCAATGTGTACTACCAAAATCCTTATTTAACATTAACCCCAAAAAGTATATATGTAGACACAATTCCAATTCGTACTAGCAAAATCATTATTTAACGTTCACCCCAAATAGTATATAAGTAGCTACAATCTCAATGTGTATTACCAAAATCCTTATTTAGCGTTCACCCCAGATAGTATATAAGTAGCTACAATCCCAATCTGTATTACCAAACTCATTATTTAACGTTCACCCCAAATAGTATATAAGTAGCTACAATGATACAATCCTTATTTAACGTTAACCCCAAACAGTATATAAGTAGCTACAATTCCAATGTGTATTACCAAAATCCTTATTTAACGTTCACCCCAAATAGTATATAAGTAGCTACAATTCCAATGTGTATTACCAAAATCCTTATTTAATGTTCACCCCATATAGTATATATGTAGCTACAATCTCAATGTGTATTACCAAAATCCTTATTTAGCGTTCACCCCAGATAGTATATAAGTAGCTACAATCCCAATCTGTATTACCAAACTCCTTATTTAACGTTCACCCCAAAGAGTATATAAGTAGCTACAATCCCAATGTGTACTACCAAAATCCTTATTTAACATTAACCCCAAAAAGTATATATGTAGACACAATTCCAATTCGTACTAGCAAAATCATTATTTAACATTCACCCCAAATAGTATATAAGTAGCTACAATCCCAATATGTATTACCAACATCCTTATTTAACGTTCACCCCAAATAGTATATAAGTAGCTACAATCCCCATCTGTATTACCAAACTCCTTATTTAACGTTAACCCCAAACAGTATATAAGTAGCTACAATCCCAATGTGTATCACCAAAATCCTTATTTAACGTTCACCCCAAATAGTATATAAGTAGCTACAATTCCAATGTGTATTACCAAAATCATTATTTAACGTTCACCCCAAATAGTATATAAGTAGCTACAATCCCAATGTGTAATACCAAAATCCTTATTTAACGTTCACCCCAGATAGTATATAAGTAGCTACAATCCCCATCTGTATTACCGAAATCCTTATTTAACGTTCACCCCAGATAGTACTATAAGTAGCTACAATCCCAATATGTATTACCAAAATCCTTATTTAACCTTCACCCCAGATAGTATATATGTAGCTACAATCCCAAAGTGTATTAACAAAATCCTTATTTAACGTTCACCCCAGATAGTTTATAAGTAGCTACAATCCCCATCTGTATTACCAAACTCCTTATTTAACGTTCACCCCAAAGAGTATATAAGTAGCTACACTCCCAATGTGTACTACCAAACTCCTTTTTTTAACATTCACCTCAAATAGTATATAAGTAGCTACAATCCCAATGTATACTACCAAACTCCTTATTTAACGTTCACCCCAAATAGTATATAAGTAGTTACAACCATAATGTGTACTACCAAACTCCTTATTTAACGCTCACCCCAAACAGTATATAAGTAGCTACAATTCCAATGTGTATTACCAAACTCCTTATTTAATATTCACAACACATAGCATATAAGTAGCTACAATTCGCCAATGCATCATGCTTTTACTCATTGGTTCTTAAGGTTCTTATAACTGTCGGAGCATCATCAATTATTCACTCAGTCCGCTACATATTTGGATACTGTTTTACATTGCTTGTGTACTTATCTTACACTTCATACATTAAAGACTGGTATCCGTTTCTTTGTGTTATCATTACGTCACAAATGTGGTACTTTGCTTGTCGGGGACGGAGTGGTTTCTATGATCAGTGGAATGATTTCCAGTTCAAGCTGCTCGCGTCGTCAATCATCAAATTAAGGCTACATCAATATTTTGCTGTTGTAACCTGTTGGGGATCACAATAGGATAGAACATATCTCAAATACTTACGTGCTAAGGCGACTTATACTAAAGTCGTTGAAATTGAGTTACCCTTTGTATACTAAATATATCATACCGTAGGTTATTCAATTATACATTGAATTGGTTCATTATTGAGTTGGAGGGATACTCATGCAATATAAGACAAACTTCAGACAAACGAAAAATAATACAAGCATACAAGCGCAAAATGATTTATATTATTTGGTGGGAAATGTTCAGATAATTCGTTCAACAAGCGCTACAGTATTATGACACAAATGAAGCTCCCTATTGGATTGATGTGCGAAATTATTAATTAGCCTAGCTGTTCTTGATACATAAAGGGACGCCAAAAGAAAATCAAGTTTCAACCTCTCATGCTTATTAAAATCCATTGGGTCTGCTCCAGACAACTTCAGATTATATATACAGTGAAGACGGGACGCGTGAAATTCGAGCATGCCATTTTGCTTAGATTTATGCATTGATTGATTGATTGATTGATCGATTGATTGGTTGGTTGATTGAGGGTTTAACGTCGTTTAGTCGGTGGGCCATATCACGACCAAGAACAGAATCAGGTATAAAAAAAGATCGCGGCGAAGCAACTGTGTCGATAACATAAGTCAGTGGATTAGAGTAAAACAATGCAATGCTGAGCTATGTACAAATAACAGCACCCAAAGAGGAATATTTCAACTAGAGAACACAAAATTACCACGGATCGACATCGAAATATGTAGAGTACCTTTTAAAGTCAGATTTTGCCGTGATAAGGTATTTATAATATTTAACGAATCGCGCATGAACCGTTATCATTTCGTCAAGCTGATGGTCGGGTGGGTGAGACAGAATGTTACCCTTCAACCAACCGACAGTCTCGATCCACAACTACTGTCTTTGAGGAGTTAACCTGTTCTCATCATTCATGCGACCTAATTTGGAAAGCTCAAAAATGTACCTCTCTTTCCGAAAATCGAAACGTTTAAGTGACTTTGGCGATCTCTGTTTGGAAGAAACAGTCTATTTTTCTTTTGGAACAATATGATAAAATTTCATAAATTGTTTCGGAGGAAATGTCTCAACGACAGAAGCTGTATCCTTAGCCTGCGCTACATGTTCTGGAACAAGAATAATATCAGTCGCCTCAGCTTGTGTTGCGAGTGATATTCATGTACTGACGAGTTTGGTTTGTCTCTGAGTGGTGGCATCAACAAATGTTTTGTGGACACGATTACTGAGTATGTGAGATATGTAGTGGATGGTTGATGACCAACTATTTTCGTAGCATCTATATATGACAGATGCGCGCGTCTCAGCTTTACATCTTTGAATCTTGAATTTGTAGTGGGACATGAGCGGTCGATTGCAGCATATGAACCTTAACAGGTTGAACATTTTTAAAGATTGGTACAATCCTTATGAGCATGACCAGATATAGAACATCGTGCACATGTGGTTTCTTTACTTATACAATGTTCCTGGTCATGGCCATACATACCCTGACATTTAAAACATCGTAATGAGTTTTGCCTAAATCCATCTTAATATACACAACCTACAATATTGGTGGATGTTCGCTCCAATTGAAAATCAGAAGATAACTATTCAAAGGAACATTTTGTTCATCAACTCTGTTTGCAAAACTACGGACTCCATGTAGTGCTAACTCAGCCTAACCCAGAAGAATAAGCTATATCGCGAGTTCTCAACTCTCCTCTGCTACTGTCCAATGTATTGTGAGGAGTAAGTACCATTGGTGTTTGCGCAATATATGTTAATTGCACAAGAGCGTCAGCTTGAACTGCTATTGGACATTCGATCAGAAGAAAGCCACTTAGTGTACCAGTCCTGATCGGTTTGATTGATTTTAATTGTCCGGCAATGCTTTGTAGCGTTTTATCAATCACAAACACAAACAATGTTGAGGATAGACCTCAGCATCAGCGGAACTCGGCGGGTGGTCATTCTTGCATTCGTTTGTTATGCGTTGCCATATGAAAGGATGTGCAAATAATCGACAACTAGCCCATCAGCCGTACGGACTACCCTTCGAATTATGGTCGGGCCAAAATGGTAGATAGCTGAAGCGGTGACCCGCTTAGCCACTGCATATAACTGCCTCCCGATACCTCGCCACAGTGAGACGGGCGTGAACAGTACACAATTGAAACATTTAATAGTGATAAGAATAAATGCAAATGGACATTACACGAAAGAAACATACCATGACACACAGAAGACACAACTAGACTTCAGAAAAACAATAGAATAGATGGCAGAAATTAAATCTGAAGCACTGTGGAGAGGGGTGACTAGCGATTGATTGGGCCGGGTCAACTCAACCGCCCGTCTTGAGATGTAGGACCAAAGAGGACCATGAGCTAAGGTCGATGACTCACGTGATACGACCGCCCTAGTACATCCAGGACCCATACGCTACACCTCACGGGATGCACCCCACGACAAACATGGTGCCACATTAGGTGATTATTACACATCGCAGTGGGGCGGTAGGCCTATTCTATCCCGGGCCGAGACAGGTCGACACTATAATGGAGGAAGTAGGCTACAGTTTCGATATCGCCACAAATACACAGGAGATTCTCTAAGGTGATTTCGATGTAGGTCATAATTCAAGTTGCGTCAGTCTAGACGTAGACAGTTCTGTACTTGGCTGTCGGGTGTACGCAAATTCGTAATATCGTGGTCTCTCAGTGCATCCCGCAGTTAAAATGATTTGAATTCTTTTATCGTTTCACTTTTTGATCGATCGCGTATACAATTTAGAACAAAGTCACAATATCGACACATCTTGTTGCTTCTCAGTAGAATGCATGGCTTATGAATAGAGTTGTCAATCGTATTGTGGACGTCACTCTGTGTCGCTGATCAATATCTCTGTTGGTAGCCCGAAACGAGCTCCTCTGATCAGGCATATTCAAACGTCAATAGTGGATAATACTGTTTTATCGGATTGGACGTTTCGTGTACCTACAAGTAAGTACCTTACCACTCGCCATATCGATTCGCTATCAATCGATTGTACGGGGTGTGGAGTTTATACGTGTACATGTACATGTATTGTGGGTAAATATATAAGTACTGAATCCTCGCGGAAATACGCACATAATCGACCTATAATATGAAGTATGTACATAATGTGATTATTTGATTCTGAAATAAACAGATAATGGACTCTTCCCCGTTATCTCGTTTTATGGCGCAGCCAGAGTGAAAACACCTATTAAAGAGCGTACACCTGAAAAGACGCGAGTTGGCTTATTTATGTCATTGTCCGCACATAATATGCTTAGAGCGGTCTCTCGAGTAACGATTTAGTTTTTTCAATAAAATATATCGAGCCTGTGAAGTTCCGAGTATATAGTTTTAGTTGATATACAATCGACATTAACGGTCCGCACGATAAGCATCAGATTAACCCTCTCTATACTAAATGGTTCTCCCAGTCAGTTAAATAGTGTACGTAGGAATGGTCTATAATTCATTTGGAGGGATGATAATGTGGTACATGTTACCACCCAAGCCACGTACCCGCACGTAGCTTAAATAGCAGCATGTCTCGATCAACGCAATCAATGGCTTTTATAAAGTCTATACAAGTGGTACAAACCTGAGCAATACATATGAGGGATACATTTAATTATGTAAACAAAAGTGGTTTAAAGCTACATGACGGTTTGCGCTCCGAAATACACATACTATTATCCGCTTTTGATTTTTTCTTTGTATCGAAATAGGTAGCTAAATATTCTGAACTACCTTTCTGCGAACATTATGTAACCAAAAAAGACACATTGAAGTAACGAAAATACAACTGTGAATACGTTGTTTTGGTCACAAACACAAAACAACCGTTTGCACGGCATGGAACATAAAAGAACGTTCCGTGGTAGTCTATTCCTGATATGGTAGCAATACATAGCGTTTGTCTGACTTCTGGCGAAAAGTTGAAAACGGCTGAAAAATGTATATAAATAGTGCGCTCCAAATTACGTCGAAAAAAATTGGAGGTTCGAATGAGCCATGTCCGTTTAAATACAATAAGAACAACAATTGTCAGAGCTGGCCATTTGAGAGTTTGACAGGAAATATTTGAAACAAACGCATTATCTAGCTAAGGAACCCAACTAGGGTATATGCGCTCAGTTTACTGTCTGAACTCATGAATGCCTGCGAGAAAATAAATAAAACGTATTTCATTGCATATGTTATTATTATTATATCTTTATTTCTTCCAATCGTTGAAGATTTCATAAAGAGTATATAAAGTAGTGAGCAGATATCATAAATAAATGTTACAGCAGAGGAATATAAATTAATATGAGGAGCAAGACGTGTTTACGATGGGTTTGATGACGATGATGATCATGATGATGACGATGATGATTCTACTGAAGACGATTATGATGGTACGATGATGGGGATGATGTTGAATATGGTGACGGCGATGATGATGATGACATTTTGTTTTACATAATTATACTGTATATTGGTGAGGGTGAATGTGGACAGGTGTTGTTATAGTACTATAGCATACATTGGATGGAGGATAATAATGTTCGCTTGCACCTTGATAGTTTGAAATTGAGATATTATTAAAATTCACGAATGGGGCGCTTCCTTAACCCTTTACCCAACAGAAGGGCCCTGTGCCAATGCATTCTCTTATATATGCGAGTCGACCATAGGTCGCCTCGCATATCTAAGAGAATGCATTGGCTTAACACATTTCAAATTATAAAATTGTTAAAGAATGTAAGAAAAAATGGTAAAAAGTGTTAAAAAAAGGATTTGTTTTAGGCCAATGCATTCTCTTATATATGCTAGGCGACCTATGGTCGACTCGCATATATAAGAGAATGCATTGGCACAGTGCATAACTATAACCATCACAATGTGGTCAATGAGCCGGTTCCAATGGTATCCATATTTGTATGGTTTTATTGAGACAGACCCAATATATTTTAGGCTGTTGAAGCTTTATTTGGCCGGTTTTGGCCGGTTTGTTGGGTAAAGGGTTAACCAGAACAATTCAACAATCGACATACGGAAATTAAAATACATTATAGTTAGTCGTGATCTCATAAATTCTGTTAAACGGACATGGCTCACCCGAACCTCCAAATTGAGTCTACGTAATTTGGAAGGACGGATACGATAGGCCGATACATACACGAACTATTGGTATACCGGCTCCATATAAAATCTAGCCTAAATCACAACTACTTTCCAGCCGTTTATATTTTTCGCCAGAGGCCCGATAAACGTTCTTTATTTCTACAATATCAGGAACAGACTATCGCGGAACAATCTTTTTTGTTCCATGTCGGCTGTGCTTTATTTGAGGCCCAAACACAGTGTTCCGAGTTACATAATGCTCGTAGAAAGGTAGTTCAGATATTTATCGACATATCTCGATACCGGGAAAACTTCAATAATACTACGTTTATTTCGGAGCGCAAACCGCCATGTGGCTTTAAGCTTGGATATATTACGCGCATGGTGGTAAATTATTTATGACACTGCATTCTTGCTAAGGCAACACGAAAACACGCGTGCAAGCGAATAAACCAAAGTGTGTACACACTCTTAAGTATTATACCACATTGGTAATACAACTGAGGGTGTCTATGTATTTTGTTTCGATTTATTATGACATCACCCATAGTTTATACGTATCTTCAACCGAAGTACGTAACTATGGTATGTTTTATGTTATATTGTAATTATTGAACATATATTGTATTATCATTTCTATATTTAAGATTTATGTCATGTCCACAATATATCAACCTATGCATTACCTATGGGTCGATGATATTACACGAATATAATTGAGAGAAATATATCCTTCTCTTGTAAAAAAATATATTTGTACAAACTAAACAACATGCCACTTATAGATACTAATTTTGTTGTCATGGTAATATAAATATTCAATTATAAATGAACAAAACAATACCACTATCACACTATACGCATTTGTTATGCACGCTTATCTACAAAACTCGTCTATACTTGTTTTTATTATTACTATTTGACTCAAATAATGCAGCAAGCGATATTAAACTGATCCCCTCCCGGGTGAAACTTTGGACAGGATTTGTAAAATCTAACCCAAACCCACCCTTTCCATTATATGATCTATATTGTATCTTTATGGTGTGAATCTTTAGCCATGTCCGTTATTTCGTAAAAGTGATATTTAAAGGCACGGGCGGCGTTCGTTGCAGAAATATCCTATTTTTCAAATCGCCACCAACAGAAGGAATATTAAAATATCTATAGTTTTGTTCATATGTCAAACACAATCAGCGCGTAAATAGTATATTGTCGTCAAACATACGATGGTGTGCGTAAACAAGAATCATCTCGTGTTACAGAAGTGTTTCTTCTATTTACACAACGCAGCGCAATTCTATTGGTTGATTACACACAAATGATATAAACGCTCTTTATTATTTCAATATCAGGAAAACAGTAACAAATAACGCTCTTTATGTATACCATATCCGGATCTAAACAAAAGCCAGGTTCTGTTCAGGTGTTTTGCTTTTGTTTACATAACAAATGAAAAACATTTCACAATATCATATGTTTATGCGATATTTCTGATTGGTATAAGAACACAGTCTGGCCATATATTACTATTCTTTCTGTTTGTGGCGGGTTTTGACGGAGGTGATTATTTTAACAGCATACCCACCGCCAACGCCGCCCGTATCTTTAACGAAAAACCGGTGGTCTTAAAGTTATCTCTCAGTTTGAAAGACATACACGGGCTACGAGAGGGCTGATGTCATAATATGCCAATTTATTGTGCCAACAACGCGCAGTGCATGTAGTTATATTTCTATAGTTTGATCATTAATTATCATTTTATCTATAAAAAAAAAAACCCGATTATTATGTCACAACAGTGCTAGCCTGAGAGTACGTTCATACACTGACAAGCTTGCACGACATTTATTGTGCAACAGCACGCAGTTCGTGTACTTATATATGCAACCAACGTCGTTTTCGATGCATCTGTCGGCGTATAGATACATATATATATATGTTTAATCTTCCAACCAAGATATATGGTACGAAGAACAAAAACAAACAAAAACGGAATCACAATAAACAATACCTATCCTTAGCTATGCATGCGCGGAGAAGCGGAGTCTCGATTCTTATTGCTGCGTTGTGCTTTTTTTTTTGGGCAGTGGCCCTGGCTAAATTTGACAATTTTATTAGTCGTTTTCCGCTTATATGGGAACCTACTTGTCGGCGCACGGCTAAGCGAAACTATACTAAGTATGTAGTTCGGCATCAGACACTTCAATACGCCGACAGATGCATCGAAACCGACGTTGATTTCTTATAATTACGACAGTCCGCATATTAGTTGGTGATTAAACTAGTTTTCTTTTAAAGAAACTATATTAAAAACACTAAAATAGTAAAACTACCGAAGTGATACTTGTCTGGACTTCAGCTGCTCTTTTAATGGGAAATTGGGTCGAGAATAAATTGGGCGACCGACCGGAAGTTCGAGATGAACACAATTTGATCTGTTTCCAATTTTTCAACTATACAAAAGCAAGACATCACACCGTGAAACTATTAAACTGTACTTGCTGGTGTAAATTTCACTTATTTAAAACGATTCTTGAACATCTATTGTCATAAAGGCAATCCGTTTCGATAGCAATTCCGAAGCGGTGTTTCCGAACTTACCCACATAATTTGCTGTCTCCGGTGACACAATCGAAAATAAACACTCGCTACAAAGGTGCATTCTATGCTCTCATGACCACTGCCATATCATATTAGTATTGGCACCAAGCTGGATAAATGATAATAATAATGGTGGAATAGTTATGTAAAACATTCCTAAATTATCGCATTTCATAGTTTCACTGATCTGTCTTATTCGTTAATTTTATTTTCACTGTATGGTAACTATGGACGCTTTTATGAAATGGCTTCATGATGTGGGGCGACCGTTGGTGCATGTCGCCCAATTTCTTAAAGTATAATTGCGCGTTGTGATGCGGGAAACGACATTTCCCTCGGCTGATAGAGTTTGTCGCTACCAAGCGTGTTATATGGCGTTGACCAATCAACTGCACGTATTTATTATCTAAAAACAAAAAGATTCGTATGTCACAACAGTGCTAGTCTGAGGGTACGGTACGGTACGTTCATACACTGGCAAGCTTGCACGGCATTTTTGCAGCATAGTATCATATAAGACTCTACAGTGCCAGCATATGAACGGAAACATGCATATACAATGCATATTTACCAAATCAAACGACATGAGAAGTTAAGGTGACATTCATGGATTGAACTTATCTGACTGACCGTTGGTGCATGTCGCCCAATTTCTTAAAGTATCATTGTGCGTTGTGATGCGGGAAACGACATTTCCCTCGGCTGATACACTCTTATGACTAATGTGTAGGTTTTCTACACAAAATGTGTAGCCCTGCTACACAATCATTATTCAATTTTGATCTTAAACATATTTGTGTAGTATATGTGTAGTTTCATATTCGTACACAAATTGTGTAACAATTTTTACACATAAATGGGTAAATTTTTACACATTTATACACAACTGTGTGTATAAAATCAACACATATCCCTTACACATTTTGTGTAGGTTCTTACACATACAGTTCGTAGACAAGAAATGCAAGTTCAGTAGTCCGACCTGTGGGTATAGTATTAAAGATATATGCAGATTTATATGTTAAAACTTTCATGGCGCATAGTGGTATGTAGTATTTTGCTTTGAATGAACAAACCAGGGTCGAGGCGTGATTGCATAATATTAGTATCATTACAACAATCATAACAAGAGTCTAAGGGCAGTAATCGCCATGAAAGTTTAAAAAAATAAATCCTCATATACTATTAATACTAAACCCACAAATTGGAATTCTGAACTTACATCCTTGTCTACGATCGCTGTAGATTGTATTCCAAAAATATACTCCAACAATATGGCCGTCACGTAGCAGACTATGAAACTGAAGGCACCGCAATGCGCATGATCTACGTTCTTACACAATTGTGTGTAACAAAATATACACATTATGTGTAGAACGGCACTTGGTCAATGTATTTGTATCTAAAACTACACATTGCTATGTGTATTAACCGGGTTTACACATTTGATGTGTAATCGTTTCTACACATTAGTTATAAGAGTGTAGAGTTTGTCGCTACCAAGCGTATTAAAGGGCGTTGACCAATCAAATGCACTTATTTATTATCTAAACAAAAAGAAAGATTCGTATGTCACAACAGTGCTAGTCTGAGGGTACGGTACGGTACGTTCATACACTGGCAAGCTTGCACGGCATTTTTGCAGCATAGTATCATAGAAGACTCTACAGTGCCAGCATATGAACGGAAACATGCATATACAATGCATATTTACCAAATCAAACGACATGAGAAGGTGACATTCATGGATTGAACTTATTTGACTGAACGGTGTAGAATAAATACAGAACACAGCTTGCATCATAATCTCGAATCTTTTATCGAACTCGTTGCGGACGGGGGGGGGGGGCTCGGTGGCTCAATCGGTTAGGGGTACAACTCCAAGCCGTTTCGCCCTCCAGCGCTGGCGATAAGGGTTCAAATCCACATGTTTCCATCGTGGAGTTCGTAACTCGAAATCGTTATCTGGTGGAGTTACCAGTTACTCGCCGATGGCCGGTGGTTTGCCGCACATGGTTGACGAGTTTATCAGCCATTGAAATCACTGTTAGATTAGTCGCAAGTGTGCGGATTTCCTCCACCACTAAAACTGGCAATGTCGTGATATGGCCTTAGTTGCTAAAGCGACAATAAACCCCAATCAATCAATCAATCTCTCGCGAAATATATCCTTGTGCCATCTGCAACTTATTCGATAAACGATTCTCGATTAAGATGCGCGTTGTGTCCTGTCTATGTATCATTCGGTTTCCGGAACATTGTAGCTTTCTATACCGAGATGCATGAAAAAGAATGCCTGACAAATTTGCGAGTGTCTGAACGTACCCTGAGTCGACGATGCTCATCGGTCTCTAAGCGACACACATCGACTCGTTTGTTGTGCATACGCGGCCTATATTTCCCGTCAACCCTAGTCTATAATAAAGGCACTAAATCGATACCCATTGTACACATGTAATATATGCATTGAGAAGTGCACATAGATCAGCGGACGTATTTGTGACACACCTCGCGCCGTTCGTTGATCATCGCTCATTCTGTGGATCTCTAGATCAAACTAGTTTCTGCTCATCGACAAATCGCATTTTTATTGCTTTAGGAATCGAGCGTTTCATGTGAGTACGCATAACATATTATGTTAAACGGACATGGCTTATTCGAGCTTCAAAAGGGTGTCTAACGTATTTTGGAATGTAATTTTCAAGGATATATATATAAGATAGGTTAACACATACACGAAGTATTGATATACCGGCTTCATATATATGCTCTGAAAAATACTTGCCGTGGTCACACAACTTTACATCTGTTTTTAATGATTCGCATTAGAAGTGAAACAAATGCTCTTTATTTCTACCATATCAGGAATAGACTAACACGGAACGCTCTTTTCTGTTCCATGTCGCGCACATGGTTGCTGTTTGTTTGGGATCCAAACACCGTGTTCAGAATTATATTTGTTATGACTTCAGTGCGTATTTCTGGGACATATAATGGTCGTAGAAAGGTAATTCAAGCATTTATCGACCTACTTCGATACCGGGAAACGTTCAAAAGCGTATATTATTAGGTGTATTATTGGAGAGCAAACCGCCATGTGGCTTTAATATTATACATAATAATATTAACCCTTTCTTTTTACTAAACACTCATGGACGAGTAGTTTTATAGGAAACGTTCAGTTGCGTAACATGTTCAACAGCGTTTGTTGAAAACAGTATTTGAACATTTCCCACCAATTAATAATAATCCTTCAGCCCTTGTATTGTCTATTTTCATGTCTGCCGTCTCCTCATTTTTCCTGAGCAACCTCTAAATGTATAATATACCATTCCAATATATAGTTATATAACTGGTCCGGGAAATCCATGTAGTAAAGGAAGGGTTAAGTTTGTCAACTATATAAATTAGAGGCACACGTAGTTATCAACCATCTCGTTAACCCTTCCATGTATGGAGCTTCCTGAAACCCTGTGTACATGCATTATCTTATATATGCGAGTCTACAATAGATCGCCTCCCATATATCAGAGAAGGCAATCAGCTAACAAATTTTATAATATTTTTTTTATAATTGTCGAAGATTGTAAGAAAAAATGATATTTTTTTTTAAAGAATGTAAGAAAAAATGATATAAAATGATAAAATTGTTATAGAATGTTCCGGAAACCCTCTGTAAATGCATTATCTTATATATGCGAGTCTACAATAGATCGCCTCCCATATATCAGAGAAGGCAATGGGCTAACAAATTTTATAATATTTTTTTTATAATTGTCGAAGATTGTAAGAAAAAATGATAATTTTTTTTAAAGAATGTAACAAAAAAATGATATAAAATGATAAAATTGTTATAGAATGTAAGAAAAAATATATACAAAATGATAAACATTGTTAAAGAATTTAAGAAAAAATGATAAAAATTGTTATAGCATGTATGAAAAAATTATTAAAAAAAATTGTTAAGGAGTGTATGAAAAATTTATAAAAAATTGTTAGGCCAATGAATTCTCTCATATATGCGAGGCGACCTATGGTCGACTCGCATATATACGAGCATGCATTGGCTCAGGGTCTTCAATTTTGCACCAGCGCAGCGCCCGTATTGAAAGGGTCAAATGGAGGTACCCAAGATACTCGCAGTGGGTCAATGTGCATAAGTTATAAAAGTCTGTAAAAACATCACCATCGAGAAGAACATGGAGAAATTGATAAACTCTGTTCTTATATTCATTATTTGTAGTTCTCCAATCACGGATTTTGCGTGTTGTAACAATTGTTATGTAAACAAAATTGTTACTGTGATTTATGACTCGTTGTGTGGGACGTTCAAACAGTTTAGTCTGAATATGATTTTCAGAATATTTTTCTATGCTTTGACATTTTTCGAATGTTTATCGTGAAGGTTTTGATTAAACTTTGGTATATTATTGGACTTGTATCGGTAGGTCGACTGTAAGAACAATGTGTAACATAACAATGGTTTTTACATGAGAAATCTCACTTTTGGAGACTGTTTGATAATGACAATCTATTTTTACATGTACGCGTTGATGAGAGTTGTCTTACATATGTTCATGACCTTTGTTATGTAACCGCTGCAAGTGTCTTGTGCCCCTTTAAATTGATGTGAAACACTCCAGAAGAGTGACCAAATACGAATTGTGTTAATCTTCCCCATAATTGTTATATTTTCAAATATTATATCTAAATTGACAACACGCATCGTCATTCTTATATATTAATGAAATGCAGTGACTCGCTGGCGAAATCGTTTTCGTAAGTTTATCACCGATAGTTGCGTCCCGAATCGAGAACTAAATATTTAAATTTGAGTGTAGTTCGGACGATGTTTTATGTGGAGTGGTACGGTCGATTTTCTTCAGATTTTCGGCTATATTAGTAGAATGGCACATTCCCCCAGTTGACATGGCACCTGAGTACTAACTGATCAGTTTCACGTACCCAAACAAGTCCATAACGTCCATTACGTATGCCGTAAGCAAAAACAAAACTAAAACTAGAAATTCTACTCTTAAAGACACACGGTCCAATTTGACGCCAACTAATTAATAATTTCATTAGGAATTGTTCCCTGCAACATATCCTCGCACAAATACGCACATAATCGACCTATACTGTGAAATACATACTGTGATTATTTGATTCTGGAATGAGCAGATAATGGACATACCCGTTATTTGGTTTTATGACGCGGACCACAGTCAAAACACATGTTAAAGAGCGTACACCTGACAAGTCGTTAGTTGGCTTATTTGTGTCATTCTCAGCACACAATCTGCTTAAAATCGCCTCATTATGAGTCAATAATGTTGCTAAAACGCACATAATCGACTCAAAATTAGGAGATTTTAAGCAGATTATCTACCTAAAATAATTTTTGTTATAAGCAGATATTGTGCGGTTTTCTGGACAACAGGCTGAATTGTCTGCTCTCTAGGCAACAGTGCGTGAACACTAATCGTATTATTCGTATCACGCAAGCATCGTGAAAAGCCACAACATCATCCATAAGTAATATCACGGTGGGGAATCACGTGGTTTCGAGTTGATGAGTATCACGCATTCAAAATGGCCGAGGCGATCTCAAACGCGACCAGAAACGAGGAAAGAGGTACTAAACTAGAATAATAATATATTACACAATATTTTGGCATTAACGAGCATATGCTGTACTATTTTTCAAACAAGCTGATATCTCATGTGTGTCCAAACTCACAGTTCTAACATTCTGACCAAAGTTGTGCAGTCGGAGGATTCTCCTGGATGTGTGGACTGGTGTATTCCACGTACTTCGATTGGCAAATTTGGTCAGATGTTATACACAAATATATTGCCGAAGAAATGAGGTATCAACTTGTTTTTGAAATAAACCAATTTTAATTAACGGCGTTTTCAATGGAAATCGCGCATTGGAGTGTAATAAAGTTTAATATTTTGTCTCTTTTGGGCCACAGAAGTTTTTTATGAGGGGCGATCATTGGACTGTTTGCAAGGGCTGACACAAATTCTAAAGGTGCTAAAACTTACGCTATTGAAGCTATATAAGTGTCCATTACCCCTGTCTATAGAATGAATTATCCCGTTCAATGATAAAACTATACAATGGAAAGGCTTATTATTCATTTGGAGGGGTGTTCGGGTGGTATAAGTAGACGACAGATAATATGTGCACAGAAGGGGTCCTTATAGTTATTGAGGGAAATGTTCAGATAATAAGTTCAACGAACGACATCTGTTGAACTTATTATCTGAACATTTCCTAAGGGATAACTACTAATTAAACGGACATGGCTCATTCGAACCTCCATACGTTTTTTTCTACGTAATTTGGAGTGACGGATACGATATGTCGATAACTAAACAAACTATTGATATATCGGCTTCTTATGCTCTGAAAAACATTTGCCAAAGTCACAGCCATTTTTCAGCCGTTTTCAACTATTCGCCAGAAGTCAGACAAACGCTCTTTATTGCTACCATATCAGGAATAGACTACCACGGAACGCTCTTTTCTGTTCCATGTTGCGCAAATGGCTGTTTTGTGTTTGGGACCCAAACACCGTATTCATAGTTGTATTTTTCATTACTTCACTTCAATGCGTCTTTTTGGGATTTTGGGTTACACAATGCTCGTAGAAAGGTAGTTCAGATATTTATCGACCTATTTTGATACTGAGAAAAATTCAAAGGCGAATAATATGATGTGTATTTTGGAGTGCAAAGAGCATTGCGGATTTACTGAGTGTTTAGTGTGGAAATGGATACTCACCTCCTGTATCCGATCTAATCCACGAATACATATCTACGAAGGTGTTTTCGTACTTTCTAAGTTGAAAAGTATATATATATATTAATTTTGTGGAAATCGGCTCTTAAAAATATATTTGATCAACTTTGGTGCCCCGCCCCTTTCCTCCACATCACTGACTTGAACGGGGCACCACATTTGGCATGTTTAAACCACGTCGTTAGACTTATCATATAATGGATATATATGTATGTATATATACGTTTGGTGGAAATCTCCGACAAACAAAATGTCCTCGATTTTGTTGCCCGTCACCATTTTATGTACCTGACCTCTACAGTGTCACTTTAATATATTCACCCCCCGCCAACCGTTATCTTCCTCGTAAGAATTACCCCTGTTTGACCCCTATAGATGGTCCCCTTTAATTTATATAGCGGATAGACAGACAGACATGCAGACAAACAAACATTCGCGAATTTACAGATAGGCCCAGCTTCACCATTCCGGATGAGAGAACCATATGAACACCATCATGAATATTGTGGCTGGAGCCATTTGACCCTAAACGTCATTCAGCTGGAGCTGATATTATTGTTAATTTCTTAATTTATCCATTAACCCTTTACCCAACAGAAGGGCCCTGTGCCAATGCATTCTCTTATATATGCGAGTCGACCATAGGTCGCCTCGCATATATAAGAGAATGCATTGGCTTAACACATTAAAAATTATAAAATTGTTAAATAATGTAAGAAAAAATGGTAAAAAGTGTTAAAAAAAGATTTTTTTTAGGCCAATGCATTCTCTTATATATGCGAGGCGACCTATGGTCGACTCGCATATATAAGAGAATGCATTGGCACAGGGCATAACTGTAACTATCACAATGTGGTCAATGAGCTGGTTCCAATGATATCCATATTTGTATGGTTCTATTGAGACAGACCGAAGATATTTTAGGCTGTTGAAGCTTTATTTGGCCGGTTTTGGCCGGTTTGTTGGGTAAAGGGTTAACTCAATTATGGGCTCTAAGCCATTATCGAGGATGGAATACAGAGGGTAACGGTATATGTCCAATGGTTGTGCACTTTGTGCTGTCTACTAACTAGTAGTTGTTTGTATTTTCACATATGATTGTGTCACGGGGGAATCTTGTAAATTGTATCACTTGTTCCACCTTGTTTCAATTAAAGTTATGTAGTTATAGTCGACAAGTTTTAAGACAAATTCTATAACCAGCGTAGCACGTTATAGGAAATTTGTCTTGAAACTTGTCGGTTATAAATTCACAAGCTTAAAGTGATGTGAAACACCCAGGTAGGGTGATCAAATAGAACTGGAAAATAATCTTGCTGAAAGTAGTAAATTTTACAAATATTATATCCCAATTGACAACAAGCACCGTCATTGTTATACATTAATTAAATACAGTAACTATCGATGGCGAAATCGTTTTCGTTAGTTTATTGCAGATCGTTGTGTCCCGAATCGAGAACTAAATATTTACAATTGTGAGTAGTTATGATGATGTTTTCTATGGAGTGGTACGGTCGATCTGCTTGAAATTTTCGGCGATTTTACTAGAATGCTACATTCCTCCAGTTGGGATAGCGCCTGAATACTAACTTATTAGTTTCACGCACCCGAATAAGTACATAATATGTCTTTAATCGAAACAATAGTTATTTCTTTTAACTTAGTCCGTCCTTTCACAGGAAGATCACCATAAGTAGAGACAGAAGTAAATGACCGTAAAATCACCATAAATAGAAGGCAGATGGAAAATGATAGTAAAATCACCGTATATAGAAGGTAGAAGTAAAATTACCGTAAAACTTTGATATTATTTATGACGAAAAGGGTCATAAAAAAAGTTGAAAATGACACGCTGTCATACAAATATCCAATTATCGATTTATCAAGTGGCGTCATGAATTCGTCGCTCTTGATTGGCTAATACTGGTGAGTCGATCCACTGTGTAGCATCACCTGGTAACTTGTTCCAGATATATTTCGACTGTGGCATGTGTTGTTTGTTTCTGAAACTTCAATTCTTTGCAAATGTTAGCACGATCGAGTTTTGTTGATTTCTAAGTGCTTATGCACCGACGTATAGATGGTTAATTAAGAATATGGTTATGGACAGGCAGTCATACTCGAAGGACTTTGTATGCAACACCAGAATTCCTTTTTATATCGTAAGAAGTGTCGAATAGTTTTCATGTACATTTTAGGCGCGTGGTATAGGCGTGGTTATATCACACGGTACTGCAAGCATTCTAACTTTAATGGCTAATTGTGTGTTTATAGTATTCCGTGGATTGACAGTTTATGATTGAATTATGTCCTTTTGATAAGGCTTACATTAAAATACGGTTAAATGGACATGGTTCATTCGAGCGTCCACATGATGTCTACATTATTGGAATGAGGTGTGTGATAGCTTAACAAATACATGTACCATTTAATACACGGAACATTTCTATGTATACCGGCTCCGTATGCTCTAAAACATTCTGTCCATGGTCACAAACTTTTTCCAGCTATTTTCAATGTTTCATACAGAAGGGAAATAAAAGCTCTTTATTTCCACCATATCATGTATTTTTCTGTTTCATTACCTGGAAATTACTGTTTTCTGTTTGGGACCCAAAACACCGTATTCCAAGTTGTATATTGTATGACTTCAATGCGTCTTTCTGGGACATATGATGCTCGTAGAAAGGTAACACACATATTTATCGACCTATTTCGGTACCGGGAAAGAAAAAAGCTAATATCAGTAGGTGTATTTCGGATCACTCACCGCCAAATGGCTTTAAAATAAAATTAGAACTAAAAAAAACATGTTTAAATGTACTGCGTCTTCGCTTCTATGTCGGTATAGTGGTTATGTAACACTAAATACATCGCATTGTATCCACCTTAGTATGCTCTGTTCAGACCCATTAATGATTTATAAGCAGACAGGAGTTATTGATTCATATGTGCACGGTAAGCGTCATACCGCGCTGCATTCAACAAACTGCTTTGTCGATTTCAAAACTCTTCTTTATAGAATGTTATTAAATGTTGTTGGCAACGTTGAATAGAATGAGGTCGTCTGGTTGTACCTTTTGTGCACCACGGCAAGGTCACACTATTGCATGCTACGATCACGAGGACTCTAATCGTGTGGTTAGGGGGAGGGGAGGGGAGTGCCACCAAAATTTATGAAAAGGAGGCCATTTTCACTAAATTAATACATTTTCTTCGCCATGATACGAGGAATCTAATCGTGTGATTTAAATAATCCAAATTGGTGTTGTTTGGGTCAGGATACATGGGTGGGAGGGGCAGTAAAATTGTTAAAAATGTTTTAATAGTCGATTTTCATCACACATATTTATACAAATGTATATGATATCTAATGGTGTTTTAAAGAAACCATAGTGTCAATGTTCGTTTCAGAGATGGGGAGCGGAGGGGAACACAAAGTGAACAAAATAAATTTGGTCGCCGAATTTTACAAAACGTTAATATCATCACGTCTATGGTACAAGTCAACTAGAGATGTGGGCCCAGGTGTTGTGGAGGGCAAATTTGATATTTTCTGCCAGGGTCGGGAACCTACACTCTTGGAACAAATATGTATAAATAAATTCTACACAATATGTTTTAAAGATATGGGCGGCGTTGGCGGTGGGTATGCTGTTAAAATATTCCACTTCGTCAAAAACCGCCACAAACAGAAAGAATAGTAAAATATAGACATGCTTTGTTTATATACAAATCAGAAATATGGCATAAACAGTATGTTATTGTCAATTTTTGTCCTTGGTTATAAAACCAAAAGCAAAAAAAGTTACGTTACCTGGCTTTTGTTTAGGTCCGGAATGGTAAACATAAAGAGCGTTATTTGTTACTGTTTTCCTGATATGGAAATAATAAAGAGCGTTTCTATCATTTGTGTGTGATTAACCAATAGAAGTGCGCTGTGTTATGTAAACAGAAGCACAACTTCTGCAACACGACCAGGCTCTTGTTTACATACACCATCGTACGTGTTGACGACAATATAGTATTTACGCGCTGATTATGTTTGGCATATGAACAAAACTATATATATTTTAATATTCCTTCTGTTGATGGCGATTTGAACAAATATGAATATTTCTGCAACGAACGCCGACCGTGCCTTTAATTTCGATCTTAAACAAAATTGACACATGACATATGTGTTGGAATTTTCTCAACATTGAATATGAGTGAATATGGGAGTGTAATATAGTTGGTATATGAGATATGTTCTATTAGAGACACAAACTTCGTACAAGCTACACTATTAACCCTTTACCCAACAAAACGGCCAAACACGCCCAAATAAAGCTTCAACAGCCTAAAATATCTTCGGTCTGTCTCAATAAGGGCGCGTACACATGAAGCTGCAAGAAAATATCTGCAAGAAAATATCAGGTAAAATTGCACACTGATATTTTCTTGCTGCAAAGATTACGCCCGTGAGAACGCGGTGGATTAGACGGCGTTGATTGAGCTCAATCAGAACAGTATTAGTCATGCTGGTTCAAGTGAATTGCGTCCGGTAAATAACCTATAGTCCATTTTGGCAATTCATAGATTTTTGAAATGTCCAACTGTTGACATGTATTACCGAAGTCGGTGGGATTAGCAACGTTGCTGGTCTCATGCATAAAGACCGTCTGCATAATGAGAAAGTGGTCACGTTATTTGGAAATTCGGAAATGTTATAATTTCATAGTGCATGTATATGTGGGGTGACAAATGTTATTATGGTTTTGTGGCAAATCAGACGACCCCACCCCCATTGAGACCCCATATGAAGTTTTCAGGAGATTGTTGCTTGGTGCATGGGGCTGTCGTATACATTACGTTACCGAACTTACATGGGTGCATGTGGGGACATGAGACCCCCGCCAACTTGGAAACAATATTAGTTGGAAATTTCACACCAACAATGGTTTGTAATTGTTCTTGTAGTCTGATTTTTCAACCATTAATGTATGTGGAATTCGTGGTATTAGACCAACATTTGCATTTTTCCTACTTTTGTCAAATTATTGGTTTGGAATTTCTTCTAGGCCCCTCCCTCCCCGGTGGCTTGTCAAAATTCAAGGTATGTGAGGTACCATGTGGGAATTCAAAGACCGATGGGAGGTGTGCAAATTCAATTATGTGATCTTAGGTCTTTGGCCCGATCCAAGAGGGGGTGCAGTTGGAAATCCATGGACATCCTCCATCAGCGGAAACCCTCAAAAGATATATATGTCCCCACACATATCCATATAATAGCTCAGTGATTATGTGAAACAATTCAAAATGGAATTAAGAAGTCAATTGTTGAAACAGGCGATAATATTGATGGATCATAACTCGAGTGCGTGAACGGTTACCAGCGTGTCCCTTATATAGATTAGTTAGCGGATACCGATGGCCACCAATCAAGGTGAACACATATCACCAACTGGCGATAAAATATCAGCGCGCTGCCTTCGTCGGATATTTTCCGGTATTATTTATTTGATTGGTCAAGTAAGTCACATGGGGCATACCTTATATTTTCTTGCCCGCCATGTGTACGCGCCCTAACACCATACAAATATGGATATCATTGGAACCGGTTCATTGACCACATTGTGATGGTTACAGTTATGCCCTGTGCCAATGCATTCTCTTATATATGCGAGTCGACTCGCATATATAAGAGAATGCATTGGCCTAAAAAATATATTGTTTAACACTTTTTACCATTTTTTCTTACATTCTGTAAAGGCACGTGATGCCTTAGTTGTCGAAAATATTCATATTTGTTCTAAACACCGTAAACAGAAAAACATTAAAACGCATACAGTTTCGTTCATATATACCATGTTATCATAAAGACCTACTATATTTTACCTAAGCAAGAGCCTGGTTGTGTTACAGAAGACAGCACACTGCTACTGGCTAATCACACACAAATGGCATAAACGCTCTTTATTAGTTCCATATCAGGAATTCACCAACAAAGAACGCTCGTTATGTTTACCATCATAATATAAACAAACACCAGAAAAGTAACTTTGTATGCTTTTGTTTACATAACAATGGTCAAACATTTGACAATAACATACTGTTTGTGCGATATTTCTTATTTGTATATGGACAAAGTATGTCTACATTTTGATGTTCTTTCTATTTGTGGCGGTTTTTGACGGGTGGAAATATGTTCACAGGATACCCACCGCCAAGGCCAACCGTACCTTTAACAATTTTATAATTTTTTCTTACATTTTTAAACAATTTTTATAATATTTTTCTACATTCTTTGACAATTTTATCCATTTTTAATATGTGCTAAGCCAATGCATTCTCTTATATATGCGAGGCGACCTATGGTCGACTCGCATATATAAGAGAATGCATTGGCACAGGGCCGTTCTGTTGGGTAAAGGGTTAAAAATCTCACAGCAGCTTTACAACTTTGTGCTACACAAGTATGTGTTGATCAGTTTTGACACAAACACAGTGTACAACAAATTTAAGAAACTGCTGCCATTGTTTTGTTCTGTGGTAGCAGTTTACGAGTTTTGTGTCTCCAATGGAACACACCTCATCTAAAAAATAGTATACACTCACATATTTACTCATATTCAATGTTGAGAAAATTCCACCGACACATAATTATGTCATGCATGTGTCATTTCTACACAATTTTGTTCAAAGATTAAAACATTATGTAGAATGTATACGCATTTGTTCTATCAGTGTACGTCATATAATTTACTTAAAATTTAATCATTCGTTTCGGCTATTATTTGCAAATATATCAGTAAGATGTTAGACTAATAATCTACATGTATCCCAATAACTCAAATCGGATACTTCAAAAACGGATATCTAAATGATTCGGTTAAGAAGATTTTGACAATCGAATATCACGTTTTCGAAGATGGTGACCGAAGTCATTTGATCACTGATATCTTCTCAACCAGCCAATATGCCAAGGATTATATAACAAACAATATGTAATTGGGATTCACGATCTATGGATGGGAATCACGGGATTCATTGTGGCCTAGCAGAAATTGTACATAGCTCAATCGTTGACTGGGTTCTAGGCCCTTTGTGACGTTGGGAGTGGGAAGCTATACGGGCACCATAATTGATAAAACTGTGTTGGTTTAGAAATTTCCTCTAAATTTATCTTAAACATAATGTAAATCTACACAATAAGCGGAATCTAATGGTGTGGTTTGAATATGCCGAAGTGGAACCACTTAATTGGGCAATGTCGCGGCAACAAAATGTATCAAATGAAATTGTCAATATAACGTTTAACCATATAAAATGTTTCGTTGCTACTTAAAGGGAAAATGTGTGTATAATCAACGAAAGATGCATAATCCGAATTAACGCTCGCAAATTATTATTTACCTATGTTCGGGGGGGGGAGGCAAAAAATATTTGATTCGAGTCGAGGAACCCACCCATCAAAGCTCAGAGTGATCAGATATCGATTTTTAAAATATATTATTTCTCACGACCGATAACTTTTAGTGGCCCACTAAACAGTCGACGAGAAGACGCTATCGGACCAAATTGCGGATGATGATGGATAACTAAAAAATCAAGTGGCTTTTTTTGTGTCAGATATTTGACAAACCGGCAAAATTTCGTTGAATTAACAAAATGTTGATAAATAACAGGTTTTGGGCAATTTTATACTATAGTTAGTTTAAACATATTTTATTAGCAAAGAATAGCTAATTGGATTGGGGCACAAGTTATTACTAACTTATTGACGCCCCTTTCCAACAAACAATTGACAATTAACAAAAAGAGTTAGGCTTCCTGCCTGCAATACATGTAATACAAAGGTATACAAACAACACTTGTATGATTAAAATATGATAGTAAAGTGGGGTACACGTTAAGATGTCAAAGTGTACTGTTTGCGTCAGAATGAGGGTATGATTGTGGGCCTTCGATCGATGATGTGATATTTTGTTTCCTAATTTATATAATACCATTTCCATTCGCTAGGTTTAATACACTATTAATCATTAAATCGTTGTGTTTCTATGATATACTTTTGAGCAAAAATGAATAACTGGCAATTTATTTGCTCAGTCTCATGTGTGGAGCCGAAAAGTATGTTCCCAATGGTCAAGTGTAGTACGCCCAGTTTAGATATACTATCAAACAGTTTTAATCTTTCATGAATAAAGTAAGGACACTCGAAGAAAAAGTGATATGCTGTTTCCTCTGGTGCACCGCAACAGCATTTCGGCGAATCGGCAATATGATTGATATGCTTATCAAAATTAAGATTACTACAGTTATTTCGCAATTTAGCGTGTAGTATGTTCCTTTCTCGGCTTCCAACTAGGTAGAAAGGAGGCGGTTTCAATACAACAAACATAGCAGCTATTTTTTTCTCTATATTATCTTTATTTATTTTCTTCTTATTGCCTTTATCGTCACTCTTGGTGAGGTCATCTAGGAATTTGTTCCACTGGATAATCATTGAAGGAAAGAACGATTTATTATAATATTCAGCCTTTCTAGATAAAGAGTTAAATCGGTAGGGATATCTGGAAGGATAGTTTGTGTTGTCTCCGTAACGCGCAGGTAATATATCAGTCAAATATTTCGGAGCGTCTCCAGCTTGGATTCGGTTGAACATTTTGAATTTATGAAATTTTCTTCGTTCTTGCAGTGATTGCCAACCCAATTCTGTAAATAATTTATGTATAGCACACGAGCGAGTTAAGCCCGATACAATTCGGCCAAAGTTGACTGGGGTTAGCATTATTTTTGGGCAATTACTCGATTTTGATAACTAAAACGGCATTTAAAAAAATGTTGTTCGAATCTGATGATATGTGGAGCTTCGAATCTGATTGAGTACCTTTAATCAACTTAATGAGTGAATACTCGGGCATTATCCTGTACGGGTGAATATGGGCATCCTCCACTATTTTTTGAGAATTCCTTCCATGTCGATTGTACTATTTAAAAAAATAGGACGTTTGATATACGTGCATATACCCTGTGCCAATGCATTCTCTTATATATGCGAGTCGACCATAGGTAGCCTCGCATATATAAGAGAATGCATTGGCCTAACAATTTTTTTACAATTTGTATCAAGAATGTTTCCCGAAAATAAACCCATATTGAACTCCTTTCAAAAACAGAAATAAGCCCATATCGGCCGGTTTAGGCATTATTATTTGTTTACGCTCTCTATGAGCCTAAATCTACAGATGTACGTTCTTTATAATGTGTTTTCACTGTGGCCCGGGACATAACATGGAATAACGGGTATAGATACGTCCATTATGGGCTTATTTCAGAATAAAATAAGTCCAATATGGACTCATGTGAACACTCAGGTCCAATGTGAACATATGTTCACGAGTATATGTTGAAATATCTTTACACGGGTCAAATTTAATCGCGATAAACAGTCGGCAAATATTCCCACTGAGCCACTGGTTATAATCTAAGTATAAGCATTACATGTACATTTTGTAATGCCCTTTTACGTATATTTACGTATAAAATTTACAAGAATAACCACTTCTAGCAAACGTATCCTCGATACCATCAAATTTCCCCAGCGGAATGTTCCACGTCACTTTCTAGGCCAACAACGGGTCAACCTGCTATAGTATACAATGAAACACAATTCGTGTAACATCAGTTAATAAACAAATATATAGTAAAAACATGTATATACTGTAACATGTCGATTTCAGATTAACCCTTCCATGACTGGGGCTTCATAAAATTTAGCGAAAATCCTGTGCCAAGTATGCATTCCCTTATATATGCGAGTCTTCCATATATAAAGGAATACATTGGCCTAGCAATATTTACATTGATCTTGTAAGCCAGTTCATTCTCTTATATATGCGAGGCTCCATATTGGAGACTCGCATATATAAGACAATGCACTGGCACAATATATTTAATGCTGAACCAGCGCAGCTCCCGTCGAAACGAGTTAAGTTGGGATATAAGTATAAACGAGTAGTGAATCAAATTCAAATAACGAGTTTCATAAAATCTTATACCCCAACATAATGATTTGAAGATCTTGTATATCGCATGTAATAAACTAGAGTTTCATGCCTTTTTAACAAATATCAAATCCTTAAAGGCACGGGCGGCGTTCGATGCATAAATATTCATATTTGTTCAAATCGCCATCAACAGAAGGAATATTAATATATATATAGTTTCGATCATATGGCAAACATAATCAGCGCATAAGTAGTATAATGGCTGCGGACACACGTACCACAGTAGCGATGGCATAGTAGGTGTGACAATTTATTATGGTGGAGTTTGGTGACAATTGGTCCGTCATAATTCTGTGCCATAGCTATCCATGTCGCCCGCTGATTTTCCGCACAATGAGTCGACTGGACCAATTAACCATTGCTTTTCACAAAGGTTGATCTCTACTCATTAAGTTTTGCTAAATTGTATTCACGACGATATAGATAATTGCACGATAGATCGTCCAGAATTGTGTTTGACCCTGGCCTGGTGGCAATTCCTCATTGACTCACATATTATTGTGGTACGTTTTTTTATATGATCTCAATTCATGCATGTTTATCTACTTATATTAATTTCATTAGTAAGAACAATCATGGCTGTTGAGATGGGTTATTCATTAAGTTATCAAGTGGACTTGTGTCTTAGCATGCAAAATATAACACTGCGTGTTGAGTAAAGATCAACATCGACAAGATATTCACAGGTAGATGCATCCTTGAGAGATCGACCGTCGCTGGTAGAGCTTGGTAGACTCATTGTTCGAATGTGCAGAGGGCGACATGACTTGCTATGGCATATTAATTAAGACAACCAATTGTCACCAAACTCCACCATAATAAATTGTCACACCTACTATGCCATCGCTACTGTGGTACCTGTGTCCACAGCCATTGTCGTCAATGCGCACGATGGTGTACGTAAACAAGATCCTGCTCGTGTCTACATTTTACTATTCTTTCTGTTTATGGCGGTTTTGATGGAGCTAAATATTTTAACAGCATACCCACCGCCAACACCGACCGTATCTTTAAAAGATGACAATTGCATGCATAATGCATACATTTACATTGTTGGCTGAAACGCGTCACATCCGTACGTTATTGACAGTATGCACGCTCTGGCTGGCTAAGAAAAATATAGTCCTCCAATTTGCCTCTTGGTTTTTGTGTCTATTTTTGTTAGTGCAACGAAGTTGGACAAGAATATAACTTTAACGAACAAAGCAATAATTTTGTTTGCAATGTCAGCCAAACCATACTTATATCGAATACAAAGGAAGGGCTACAACATTCATTAAATAAATTCACAGAATATTGCGATATCTGGAAGATGAAAGTAAACGTCTCGAAAACAAATGTTGTAATATTCGGAAGAAGTCGCAAGAAAAATAAGGAAGCACAATTTAGTTTAAACTCTGAACAAAATAGAAGTTGTAAACAAGTATAAATACCTCGGGTCGGAGTTCAACAAGTCAGGTAGATTCACCAGGGAAAGAAACACCAGATGTAATATCGCAAAAAAAGACAATATCCCGTTCCAAGTGCCATGCTTGTTCGGTCAGAATAAACACAATTTTTACAGAAAATTTCCGAAACTTTAAAAAATGAATCGCATCAAATTATGAGGTCAATCGGTATCGTTACGTCACAATTATTTAAATTATGTGTCCATCCGCGTAACTGCACGCACAACTGTACGCTGGGGTTCAAAATGGGAGAATCAGCAGATCTGGGCTTATTTTGTCACATCTTCTCTTTAGAATTAGAAACTTTTAGTGGTTGAAAGTTTGTAATAAACAGAATAATCAATTGGTTTCGATGATTACGTGACATAATTCACTCGGGTAGCCGGTCCTATTGGTAAAACCAGGCCCGGCTCCCCTCGTGAATCATCGAAACCAATTGATTACTCTCTATATATCCATATATATCATTGTGTAATACATGCACTATAACACATATGTTCTCAATATGTATTGTTATACGATGAGAGTATCCAATACATTGAATTGAATTGAATTGGTATTGTTGAAATGCCCGAATTTTGAAATCGTATAAATCCGCACGGTATTTTTGTTGGCGCGATGCCAAGTATCCCGGGAAGCATGCGCCTATCCACCACTAGTGAGATATAATGAAATATGTAATGGCTTTTCAGTGATATAATATGATTTTCATGTGATATATATTTTGTCACATCTTCTCTTTAGAATTAGCAACTTTTAGTGGTTGAAAGTGTGTAATAAACAGAATAATCAATTGAAAGTGTGTAATAAACAGAATAATCAATTGGTTTCGATGATTACTAGCAACTTTATTACACACTTTCAACCACTAAATGTTTATTACACACTTTCAACCACTAAAAGTTGGATCTTGTATATGTAACTGTGTAACGTTGCATTATATTCATTGTGAGTGAACTTGAGAAAGGCGAAAGCCGAAAGCTTTTTTTAGCTAGGATACAGACCTTTATCGGCTACAGAAATATTATATATATATATTATATAAGTCCACTTTTTCCGGCGACGTCTTTCAATACCCTGTGTTTGTGACACGAGCAATTATTGCACATTTTATTTTACACCTGTTGATACAGCATTACTGCTTACGTTACTTCGGGCAGTGTGGTAATTAAACACACAGTGCCATTGTTTATTCGAGGCAAACAATTGTTATTCCCAACCAAACAAATAAAATGGTTTAAAAAAAAATTGATTGATGACTAGAATGGGAATAGACAACGCGTCTGTGCTGGCTTGTTTGTAAATACTCTCCCTGTTGAATAATACGTACGTGACAATTGAGGTGTATATAAAATACACCGAGTGCGTTCTTTAGTCAGGCCTTCCGAATGGGACATTGTCGTGTTCCAAACCTGGAATCGACATATAGCTCTATTGCCCTGACATTCGTTAATTAAATTGTTTTATCTGTATGCAAAAATTCGACTCCAACCAGCGAATTATGAAGAGTTTTCTTTGTGAGATTTTACAATTGTTTGTAATAAATGATAAGTTATATAAATCCGCTAATACTATGAATCTACGATTACAAATATAAATCGCAAATAGTATATGTTCTTTGTAAGTATTCAAATTTTCCAATCACAAAGAATTTTCGAGTACTATGAAAGTTTATTGAAAGTTACAATGTTAAAGTACGTGACTAGAAGGTCTTCGTGTGGGGTGTCCAACATCAATTTTCGATGTTCAGTTTTTTACACCCGTAAACCTGATCATATACCCGTAGCTGATCAGCAATAACGTGGCGACAAGGGGTCGGTCGTTTCAACCCCCTTGTGCGCATGTTTTATCAGCTGGAAATTTCATACACATACACATGGCGAAAGGGGGGTCGGCAACCAAAAGAGAGACGTTTACGGCGTATTTCATTCCATCCGGTAGTTTTGGTTTCTCTCGCGCATGAATCGTGACCAATGGAGATAGTTTTCCAAATAATATGTTTTCTTGCGTTGATATCTTCGATAAATATCGCTTTTTGATATGTGGTTATAGGCGCGTGGTTAGTACTTTTATATGTCAGCAATTCCATATTACAACCAATTGTAAATCGCTCACATGCGTCTTGTCGCCTGTAGGGAATCCATATTAAGCAATCGTTGATCTTTATGAAATTTATATTGATTTTGTTAGCTCATCGTTTCATAGTACCGGAGATAACTTTCCCGGAGTAATTATCAGCAATTTTAACATCGGCGTATCCATCTAATTTAAAGTAGGGATTCAGACAACACTGCATGCTAACTGGTGAATCTCGGCAGAGCGGTTATGGGTTTCATCCCTCGCCCAGTCTAAGTTATAAATATTCCCCCAACACTCGTATCACATCGGGTGCACTTGAAATTTGGACATGGACAGCCCTCACACAATTAAAAAGTAATAACACATTCGGGCACAGGCACATGACTAGAAAGTGTCGACGGGGTGTCCACCTTTACAGTTGCAACTGCACCCCTTGAACAAGTCCTAACTCACGATTTGCGAAATTCAATAAAGCGCGTTGGTTAGTTTTGTTAGACGAATTTGACATCATATCATCGAGTTCATCTGTCCAGAGGTGAAACAATGAACCAATTTTGTCAATTAACTGGCACCACATGTCATTTCGAAGGGTGCATGTAGTTCGGTGATTACTATAAATGAGAGCATGCTTAATCACAGCATGGTGAGTCGTATTACATAACAAACCAACTCCTGCAGATATGTTCTTTTGGACCTAAATACTCACATAGAGGTTAATATTGGTGTAAACAGTATTTATTCAATATTAGTCATTATATAGATTACAAAAACAAGACAAATATTAACAGTGATGATATCAAAGGGATTCGACAACAAGCTTTAAGCTTTTGGGAGTCGTTTCCGATTGGCTTATGATAAGATCGATCATTTGAGAGTGATTTTAAAACACTTCAAGTTGTATCAAGTAAATGGGGGCTTCAGGTTTAAAATTGTTGACGTTTTATCGCGTGTACTAGTCTACTCATATGACGGGGCGGGGTTCGATAGGTGTTTCAAGGTAAGGTAGTTTCACATGGAAATATTTGGTTTATGTGGGAGTATGTTGGAAAGGTATGGTGGTTGTCAAATGAATATATAGTTGTTTTGTATGGACATATTTTGGTTATGTGAGAATAGTTTGGAGAATTAAGGTGGGTGTCGGATATGATAAGGGAAGTGATGAGTGAAATGATGATATATATTGTTGGCAGTATAGAGGATTTTGACGAGTGTGGATAATCTTTTGTGTCAGATTATGCACTGGTTGGGAATCTGACCTTGCTTCTGATCCAACGTCACATCATTAGGGGACGCACTTGTATTGTCTATTCTTCTAAACTGTATAACATAACGTGGTAATAAGTTGCTCTGGTTTTGCAACAGTGTCCAATTTATAATCCATTATCGTATCTTATAGCTGACTTACATTAATCCGTGTAATATCAATGAGTGTGTGGCTCAGCAGATAATTATTTGGTGCCATCATTTAAAACGTTTGGTAGGAATGATAAATTTTGGACTTAAGTGAAAATTGCTAAGTTGTCTTCCAATGAGATTTGTTTGGATCCAGACAAGAATGTCTCGGATGTAACAGTACACAGATTAGAAATTGATGATAAGAGTGAGCGTCGTTGGGAGCGGTAATCTTAGTCGGGCGTGCAGTATTTTGGCTTCGCGTGTTATACGCATAGTAAAACCATCTGTGGGTCTTCTTCATATTCAAGTTGAGTGACCTCTTGAATGCTGAAAGTGAATCCATGTTAATAATATTTTTGTCGATATTATTCCATAGGGACGTCATTGATGGAAGAAATGATCTTCTGTGATATTCATAGTCAAAACCAGGGGTTATGAAGTGATTGCTTTGTCTAGTTTCACGCCTAGATATGTGTCCGTGAGTCGGGGGTAATAGTGTTCTAAGATAAATTGGAGACTGGCCATATACCATCTTATAAAAAACTTTAATTTGTGTTTTTCACGACGTGATTTCAAGGTTTCGCAACCAGTTTCTAACAGAAGTGTAGAATTACCGACATATCTGGTGGCACCGGTCACAATTCGAGCTGCTTCGTATTGTGCGTTTTCGATTTTATCAGAGTCTTTTTGGGAGCAGCCATCCCATACAATACAGGATTATTCGAGGATTGATCGAACCAGCGTGAAATAGCATTTTTCGAGTGCTGTTCGGTCAAGATATAATCGGTATTTCCTCTATAGATAGATGCGTTTCCATTCGGACTTAGTCATTTCTACAATATGAGGCCCCCCAGCTTCCATCGTTACTCAATATAATGCCTAGATGTTTATGTACTTTTACGTCTTTTATGGGCTGTTGGTTCATGTACATGGTTGTGTGGTTTAGTGGGATAAGTTTTCTGGAGCATGTTATATAGTGATTCTGTCTTGAGTTCATTGAATTTAACATGCCATTTAGAAGACCAAGCTTGGAGTTTGTCAATATCCTGTTGTAGCACTATCGCTCCAGTGTGAGGGTCATTGGTAGTAAATGCGATGGATCTATCGTCGGCAAAGAGGCGAACGTTACATGTAATATTTGCAACATGTCATTTATAAATACGAGAAAGAGAATAGGGCCCAATACAGATCCATGGGGCACTCCAGTGGTGGTCTCCCCCCCCCCCCATTTGGATTGACGATAACGTAGGACAACACGCTGCCGCCGGTTAGACAGATATGATCTGAACCATTGTAATAGGTTAACACGAATTCCTATACCATGAAATTTAAATAGTAAACCGCCGTGCCAAACTTTGTCAAATGCTTTACTAATGTCGAAAAATAGTAATCGAATGTCTTGTCCCTCGTTAAGTGACATACTGATATTGTTATTTATTATATACTTGCCCATGAATTATAAGGTTTTAGCAGTGACATATAAGTGATACCCCACTAGTGAGTGATATCAGCTTGAAATTTCTGATGTATTGACATTCATTGGGGGCCATAGGCAAGTAACTAAAGTATATACTAAACAGAATATTTACACTTTTTCAGTGGGTATGGGTTAAATCTCATTCGTGATGACAAAACATTTGAATTTCCACTCGTGGCTAAAACCACTCGTGGAAATTCAATGTTTTGTCATCACTCGTGAGATATAACCCATATCCACTGAACAAGTGTGGATATCCTCTATTTATTATATACTTGCCCATGAATTATAAGGTTTTAGAAGTGAGATATAAGTGATATCCCACTAGTGAGATATAAGTGATATCCCACTGGTAAAATTTCTGATGTATTGACATTCATTGGGGGCCATAGGCAAGTAACTAAAGTTTATAATAAACAGAATATCCACACCTTTTCAGTGGATATGGGTTAAATCTCATTCGTGGTGACAAAACATTTGAATTTCCACTCGTGGCTAAAGCCACTCGTGGAAATTCAATGTTTTGTCATCACTCATGAGATATAACCCATATCCACTGAAAAAGTGTGGATATCCTCTATGTATTTCACACAACTGATAAGAGGGTGAGTCAGTGGGCATGAAGCCAGTTTGTATTGGACTGATTTGATTCGGAAAAAACTCATAGTGAGATTATATGTGACCCGCCATTTCAAATCCAGTCGTAAGTCGGGATTTTGTTTACCCTGTGCCAATGCATTCTCTTATATATGCGAGTCGACCATAGGTCGCCTCGCATATATAAGAGAATGCTTTGGCCTAACAATTTTTTATCATTTTTTTTAAATAAATGTTTCTTACAATTTTTAGGACATAAAATAAAAAAAACATCCATTACCCTACAGGGAGCCCCACTCATATATAGAAGCATATAGAAGAGTGTCGTCTGATCATGTTTGTCTGGGGCTCTGTATGGGTGAAATTATAAAATTGTTAAAGAATACAAGAAAACATTATTAAAATTGTAAAAAATTGTTAGGCCAATGCATTCTCTTATATATGCGAGGCGACCTATGGTCGACTCGCATATATAAGAGAATGCATTGGCACAGGGTAAAAAAAATCCCGACTTACGACTGGATTTGATATGGCGGGTCACATATCCGTTATTCCGTTGACTGGCGCGGGCCGCAACGGGAACACATTATAAAGAGCGTGAATCTGGGAGGTCATATCGATGAAAAATGTAGATTTAAATACGATTATCACGCAGTCAGTTAAAACATATACTATCTACCACCATCTCCACAATAGCCTCTATGTTGAGAGTTGAGTCCATCCGAAACATCCGACATATTTATAATACATTTACTATATATACTATGCATATGCATATATTTATATATTATATAACTTTATACCACTGGTGTGCGAATGCTGTGAGCCAGGCGAGTGCGTGCAGTAAGAAAGAGATATGTGTGAACGCGAGGAATGCCATATCTGTATACACATATCAATGCCATTGAACATTCTGTATTTGACATTCCTCAATGTGATTGTTTCTTCAATAAACATTTTTTTTAAAAAGAAGAAAAAAAAGAGCGTGAATCTGGGAGGTCATATCGATGAAAAATGTAGATTTAAATAATGCCAATATGGGCTTAATTGGTGTGGAAATAATCCCATATTGGACTGTTTTAAAAACGCGTTTTAGGTCCAAATGGAGCGTACATTGAGGTTAAATAGTGCCAGTACGAGCTTATTTCGCCCATTAATATAAACCCAGTATGTGCTTATTTTCTCGAGAACAGGCTGAACAAACATAAAATACTTGAATATGTGGCAGCTACTGATTATGCACCTGTGAAAAATGCACCCTTTCTCTGGGCAAATGCGACAACATCGCCACAAAAGGGAATTTGCAGGCAACTACAGTAATGCTCTAATTAATCAACCTCTTAACCACAGCAGAATTATGGGTAACTTTCGATGAATGGCAACAAGCCATATTTCCGACTAAATCCTGAAAAGTTACCCATAATTCTCCTGTGGTAAGGGAGTCGATTACTTTGAGCATTACTGTATGTATTTACCTGAAATGATGACGGGATGGGCCAATCTCAGTGTTACGTTTCCAGTCGAGTTCACGTTAGTCAGTTTTGAATATACGGGACCATTCTGATTTTGTTGGGGACATGCCGAAAGAGGATACTTGGTGCAGAGTAACACTATCCAACATGATTGAGTATGGTTAATAGAAAAGGTCGTTGACCTTGCTCAAATGCTCTGTACAATTCTCTGTGTGGAAAAGCGGCCATTGATCCAGATAAACCTATATGGACATACGCTTTATACGTGGTTTGAGTTATGACAAATATAGTTTATTATACACGTACATATCACATTGTCGTCAAAGAACCTAGCTTTCCGATGAAGCCATATTTCCGACTAAATCCTGAAAAGCTACCCATAATTCCGCTGTGGTTAAGGAGTCGATTATTTAGGGCATTACAAATATATGGGTTACATGATTCGCGACGATAATTATGACGACGATGACATTCAACGTCAATATCGTGCCATATGTATTAGAGCGAATATAATAATCAGGAAATTCTCTTATTGTTCTTTTGGTGTCAAGAAATCCTTATTTTTTCGTTATATTTCGCCATTATATTGTACCCATTTGTGGGCTAATTACTCAAAGAAAACGTTCAGCAAATTGTCTATCTGTTATAATAATTAATATAGGATGTTTATGCGATATTTTAAATAGTGCAGCGCTAGCGCTATGTATGTTATCATTTCCGATGTTGCTGCGCAAGTTTGTGTATAACTTCAGAGAGAGAGAGAGAGAGAGAGAGAGAGAGAGAGAGAGAGAGAGAGAGATAATTATATTATACACATATTAACACATATTAGTGAAACTAAAAATACGCCATTTCTAAAATTGGTGAGACTTTGTTGTTACATGTTATATAGTATATACATATATATGGGCATCATTGCCTGAAATAAACTAGTATATAATAATTATGATACATGTATATATATGTAGTTTGTGTGTGTGTGTCCGCGATGGACTCGAAGACGGCTCAACCGATTTTAACGAAGCTTGGTACGGGTATGTAGTTTGACCCGAGGAGTAACATGTGCATATCCGTTTGCCCGTGCGGCGTGACCTTGACCTTCAAAACTCATATCTCGGGATCCGCTGAGCCGCAGTGCTACATTGCCTTATACAATAACGCTCTTTATATTTCCCATATTTGGGTTGGTTAACCGAATAATGCTCTTTATTCCCTTCGGCTTTTGTATATGAGGCTGGCGAAGCGTTTGTTTACAATCAACTCAACGCTTCTACGAATCTTCCATTTAATTACTGTGACTGTTCAGATTTGTTTTTTTATTCCCTTCGGCCTTTGTATATCAGGCTGGCGAAGCGTTTGTTTACAATCAACGCAACGCTTCACTGTGACTGTTCAGATTTAATTTAGTATGCGCATTGTTTATAAACGGACTATCGAAATGGTATTCTCGAGACATTGACATTCTTTTTGTGAATTCAGACTGTTTTATAGTTTACAATGCTAAATCAAGATTTTGAGTCTGCCGACCACCGAGCGAACAAACACATCGGCTATACCTCGAGAATTGCTGAGATAAATTTCCTACGACGTCGAATGTCTCAATGATATTGTGAGGACGAGTGAGCCGAATCTTTTGCCTGAGCAACGGCTTTGTTTCGAAACAACCATGCGTAGCGCTGTTGGTCGACTGGGTCATATTTATTTTATCGATGCGCCCGGTGGAACTGGAAAGATTTTTGTAATGAATCTGATTCTTGCTAAGCTTAGGCAGCAGGGCAGAATCGCTATTGCCGTCGCGTCGTCCGGAATTGCTGCAACACTCTTGCCCGGAGGAAAAACTGCACACTCGACATTCAAGATTCCCTTGAATCTAAACAGCATCGAACAACCGACTTGCGCCGATAGCAAAGGGACAGGTCTGGCTACCCTTCTCCAGAAATGTGACCTCATTGTTTGGGATGAATGCACTATGTCCCATAAGCGTGCCTTTGAGGCGATAGACAGAACTTTACAAGATATACGTGAATGTCCCAACCTCATGGGAGGCGTTACGCTGTTGTTAGCGGGTGACTTCAGGCAAACCTTTCCTGTTATCCCAAAGGGAACAAAAGCTGACAAGATAAACACCTGCTTGAAGTCGTCATATCTTTGGCGAAGTGTTCAATCGCTCTCCCTCTCAACTAACATGCGAGCAAATTTGCACGGAGACCGCCTTTCGGCGTATTTCACTGAACAATTGCTTCATATTGGCAATGGCGTCAACATTCTGTATGGCTTTGTAGATGTTACCCCTATCGACACGGTCGTCTCTGCTCTCAATGAACTTATAGAAAATGTTTTCCCGGATGTTGCCCAAAATATGTCTGCTCACGACTGGCTCAGAGAAAGGGCTATACTAGCGAATGATACAGTTGATAGGATAAACGATATTTTGTGCTGGAATAGGCTGTGCAGAAAAGACCATTACTCAAATTGCCTTTCCGTTCCAGCATGAGAGATATTCACTCAGAAGTTCTCAATGAATGGGACGACCAAATCCTAGCCAAACTACCATTTGCCTAATTTGTAAATATAAACATTGTTTGACGCCAGTTTGAACTATCTCAATGTATTCTTTTTACCTGCTAACTGGACGATTCATTTGCCTCATTCTCACGTCAAGCTACCATCGATTTGTGAATATCAACTAAGCTTGACACCAATTTGAACATTTTCAATGTATTCTGATGACTGGTCAATTCATTTGCCTCATTCCTACGACATGCAACCATTTACTCAATTTGTAAATATCAACTTTGCTTGGCACCAATTTGAACTTTCTCGCTGTATTCTGATTACCTGCTGACTGGGTGATTGGCGTACCTCATTGTGTAATATTAACTATGCTTGACACCAATGTGAACCTTTTCAATGTATTCTGATTACCTGCTGACTTGTCAATTCACATGCCTCATTCTCGCGCCAAGCGACCATCGATTTGTAAATATCAACTTAGCTTGACACCAATTTGAACTTTCTCGCTGTATTCTGGTTACCTGCTGACTGGGTGATTGGCGTACCCCATTGTGTAAATATTAACGTTAACTTTGCTTGACACCAATGTGAACCTTTTCAATGCATTCTGATTACCTGCTGACTGGTCAATTCACATGCCTCATTCTCGCGCCAAGCGACCATCGATTTGTAAATATCAACTTAGCTTGACACCAATTTGAACTTTCTCGCTGTATTCTGATTACCTGCTGACTGTGTGATTGGCGTACCTCATTGTGTAATATTAACTATGCTTGACACCAATGTGAACCTTTTCTATGTATTCTGATTACCTGCTGACTTGTCAATTCACATGCCTCATTCTCGCGCCAAGCGACCATCGATTTGTAAATATCAAATTAGCTTGACACCAATTTGAACCTTTTCAATCTATTCTGATTTGATTACCTGTTGACTGTTCAATTTATTGGTTCATTCTCACGCAAAGCTACCATTCACTCAATTTGTGAATATCAATTTTGCTTGGCACCAATTTGAAATATCCCATTATATTCTGGTTACCTGCTGACTGGGCGATTGGCGTACCTCATTTTGTAAATATTAACTCTGCTTGACACCAATGTGAACCTTTTTAATGTATTCTGATTACCTGCTGACCGGTCAATTCACATGCCTCATTCTCACGCCAAGCTACCATCGATTTGTAAATATCAACTTTGCTCGACACCAATTTGAACTTTTTCAAAGTATTCTGATTACACGATGACTGGTCAATTCATATGACTCATTCCTACGATATGCAACCATTTACTCAATTTGTAAATATTAACTTTGCTTGACACCAATTTGAATCTTTCTAATACATTCTGATTACCTGCTTTTGTGAATATTAACTTTGCTTGACACCAATTTGAAACTTTTCAATGTATTCTCATTACCTACTGACGGGTCAATTCATTTGTCTCATTCTCACGCCAATTAGCCATTCACTCAATTTGTAAACATTAACTTTTCTTGTCACTAATTTGAAGCTGTTTAATACATTCTGATTACCTGCTTTTGTAAATACTAACTTTGCCTGACACCAATTTGAACCTTTTTTCAATGCATTCTGATTATTGCTGACTGGTCGATTAATTCGCCTCATTCTCAAGCCAAGCAACCATTCACTCAATTTGTAAATATTAACTTTGTTAGGCGCCCACTTGACATTTCTCAATGTATTCTGATTACCAGCTGACAGATCAATTCATTTGCCTCTTTCTCACACCAAGCAACCATTCACTCAATTTGTAAATATCAACTTTTCTTGGCACCAATTCGAACTTTCTCAATGTATTCTGGCGTACTTAATTGTGTAAATATAAACTTTGCTTGACAACAATGTGAACCTTTTCAATGTATTCTGATTACCTGCTGGCTGGTCGATTCACATGCCTCATTCTCACGCCAAGCTACCATCGATTGTAAATATCAACTTAGGTTGACACCAAGTTGAACAATCGAGGACGATAGACCTCATATGAGTCGTTATGGCTGCTCGGCATAAAGGACATTCCTTCTTAACTTTCATCCATTCAAGAATACAAACTTCACAAAGGGAATGAGAACAGCCCAAACTTTTTCGTCACACACGGATGCCCGTGCTGTGTGACCTTGACCTTTCAAATGACCTTGAACCTGTATCTCGGTATCCGCTGGGCCGATTTCCACCCATTTTGGGGGTGTTGGTGAGTTAAAACATAACTATACAAAAAACAACACAACGACTCTCCCCGTCATGACGGGTACCCAGCTAGTATATATATATATATATATATATATATAACATTTCGTTGATTTAGCGGATTTCCCTGACAGATTATACAGAATGCATATCAAGGAACTAGTTGCAGCGATCTTCGCTTCGTATGTCCTGTCGGTGGGAGCGTACCAGAGTGGAGCGCCAACCAGCTGCTGTGAATCAGAGTTGCCGAATCACGGTGTTGTACCTACCGCAACAGGTAGCAACTCGCCAGTCTCGCTGACTGTCGTCGGTGGAAAAACCAGCTACAAAAAAGGCGAAACGCTCAAAAGTGAGTTTTTGTGTACAATTTGTGCTCTTAAATAGCCATCTTTAATGATAAGCATTACGAATAGCTCATTGTACTCATTCTTGCCACTCGCGGTAAGGGGATTGTCGTGCTGCTTGCCTTAATCATTTATACTTAATTGTGTTTTATCAGTTCGTAGATTTGAATGCCACCAATATATAAACACTAAAGCCACGTGGCGATCACAATTTAACCCTCCAATGACTTGAACATCCTGACATTTTGCGAAACCCCTGTATCAATGCATTGTCTTATATATTCGAGTCCCCCACCGAGAGCTTCGTATATATATATCTATTATATATTTTGGAAGATCTGTTTGTTTGTTTGTTTGTGTGTGTGTGTGTAATCGATGAACTCGAAAACGGCCGTCCCGATTTCGATGAAACTTGGTATGTGGGGGTATTTTCGGGTCAGGAGTAACATAGGCCTATTGATTTTCAGATCCGAGGTCAACTTTTCACGTGCCGAGGTCAAATCTGTTTTTACGCCGTTTTGCGCTAATATATTTCAGTTCGGTGCTCACAAATCGATTCGATATAGCGCGAATAATAAATTGCCAGTCATATAATTTGCACGGTTAGAATCTGTGGCGCTTCATCTTTCCAATGATGTATCACACGCCTGTGTACGTTTAAAGTTTCTACCTTAATTATCGGGAAGAACGCAGGACCATGCTTCGCTCATCGAAAAACATTGCGTAAATATATTACGCCGTCAACATATCGTGACGTGATCGCGTTAACTCTTAACCGGCCGATGTCGCGTTAACTCATCACCGGCCGAGGTACCCGCAAATGACATTGGGCTATATATCTCGGAAACGGGTGGAGCTATCGACTTGAAATTTGGTATGTGAATGTATCTTGCGCAGACCAGATCTCGGAAACGGGTGGAGCTATCGACTTGAAATTTGGTTTTTGAATAGCCCGGACGAAGTCGGGTCACCTTCTAGTATATATATATATATATATATATATATATATATCTATATTTGCGAATGTCTGTCTGTCTATCTGTCTGTCTGTGTTCTATAGAAATTCACAGGGAACCACCTACATGGCACAAAAGGGGTCTGATATGGGTAATGTTTTACGAGAAAGATAATGGCGACGGTTAGAATTTTCTAAAGTGATGCCGTTGTTGTCAGGGGCAGAAAAGGGGGAGGGGCAGAAACAAAAATTGTCGCCGATTGCCACCAAAATAATAATATGAGGAATCCAATGAAGTGGTTTAAATATGTCAAAAGTCGCGCCGTTTGCGTCAAGGATGCCCGGAAGGGGAGAGGGGCACCAAATTTGCTCAAAATAATTTTAGCGCCGAATTCCACCAAATTGATGCACATTCTTCTGAGATATTCTCCATGATACAAGGAATCTTATTGTGTGATTTAAAGACGCCAAATTGGTGTCGTTGGGATGAGAGATTTTGGGGGACGGTTGGTGATTACTAAATCTGATAAGAATTGGTTTAGTCGCCGATTGCCACGAAACTTATACAAATTTATCCCCAAGGTATGAGTGTCTATGGCGTGGCTTAATGCTGTCAAAGGTGTGGCGGCATTCGAGTCACGGGTGCACTGAAAGGGAGAGGTGCACCAAAATTGATACACAATATTTTTAGCGCCAATTTCCACCAAGTTGATACACATTCTTATCCATGATATGAGGAATCTAATCGTGTGAATTTAAAGACGTCATATGGGTGCTGCTTTGGTGAGAGATGGGGTGTAGTGGTCACTACATTTGATAACAATTTGTTTAGTCGCCGATTAGCACCAAACTTACAAACAATACTCTCCACGATATCAGGAGTCTAATTGTGTAGTTTAAATATGTCAAAAGTTACAAGATATTCATCATCTGCTGTGGACGTGCATGTACTTGAAACGCAAAAGAACGCTTGGCCCAATAATCCAATCATTAAACGCTCTTTATCGGTGATGTTCTTAATACATATCAATATTATGCTCCCATGTCTATACTGGTCAGCTTAGACATACCGTATCATGCTACTGGACCAGTGAAATGAGTGCGTTAAAAACAATATTCCAGTTTAGTTTGCCTCTAATTTATTATGACTAATTTGTTGGGAGACTATGCTACTTTAAGGGCGAATATCTCAAATGCCTCGCATTCGTGGGGTACATAATAGGGATTTAATACATATGTAACTTGATGTCTCTTTTTGAACCCATCGGCTCCGCCTCGGGTCGTAGACTTGACACCCAAGTATTAAATCTCCTTGTACCCCCGATGTTGACGAAGATAACTTGTATTACTTATGTAGCTATCCATGCCCAAAATACGTATTGGTCGAAACATTCAAAAAGAGGGAGCAATGTATGAAATCTCCATGTACCCCGCGATGTTGCCCGAGAATACGAATTCTCGAGGAATATGGTCTGCTCGATTTCGTTCTAATCTTCATTGACACGGGGTGTTTCCCGGCAAACAAGAATGGAAGAACCTCGTGAAATCAAAAGTTAAAAACTGTTATCGGGCATATTGGTCGGTATCTGTTGCCAATGATTCAGATCTAAGTTTCTTTTTGCGATGTCACTCAGACCCTCTCAATCTCTGGAATGTATGGGATCTCGCATCAAGCAATCGCCATCGTTCAAAAGAACTGCGACAGCTGGTACTTCTTCTGAACAAAAAGACGCACGCAAACAGTCTGTGCTAGCACTGTTCTCAATGTGGCTCGATCTACAGAAACGAAATGGTACACGTAACATCTGACTGTCGAGCCCAATCGTTGATTAATCTCAGGAATATATTCTGGGAGAGAGTGGTCGATGTGTAGTATGTGTACGGCATTCAGAGCTACGAGTTCATGGCTTCACTTTCTGTGGACACATTCGCATCTCTCCTTCTTGGGAACTCTAGCATATGCAAACCGTAAAACCATATACACAATTCCGTGAACCTTTTTGTTGATGCTGCTGTCTTTCTTTTCCACTCTTGCAACATTGTAAAGGGTGTTCGTAAATACTAACTTTCACGAATATGATACAAACTGTTAGTTATCCAACACGCACAAAATAAAACTTGTGATTGTGCACGCATCTTGCTTTCTATTGTATATATGTATTAGTTATGTTTGTGTGTTTACGTCCTTCCTTTATACAGTTTGTATAATCTCTCCTCACATGAGGCAATAAAGATATATATTACATTTATTCACACAAATAATATATACTCAGAATCAAAGGCCCAATTCAAGGTGTTGATCCTGTGGCTGTTCATCTTGCTGCTCCACTGTTAAGTCCAACCCCACATCAGCACCACCACAGCAATGGCGCGCAAACCCTACCGGGAGGCCACAAAACCACATAAAACATCACGCACGTAAATTACACATGCACGGAACATAATCATATGGAAGGAATGGAAGCACCAAACAGTTATATAGTCAAAGTCTGGGGTAGACATTAGAAACTACCCCCTTATCAACGGAAATCCACGTATGAATCCGTTTGGGAGCATCCTATATCATAATATAAATGGTCTCACATCGTGACAGAGTTCTTCGGTTGATTTCTAGTATATTCGAAAGTGTCCCACCCACTGCCGGTCTGTAACTGTTTTTTTGTTTTTGACAATAGAGACCTTTCGCAAAATCACGATTACGATTACGGACATGGACAATATCCTGCAAGTATACGGCCAAAATTCGATCTTTACGCATGGCTGTTCTTCTTTGAGACGAAATATACCTAGTTTAACCCTTTACCCAACAGAACGGCCCTGTGCCAATGCATTCTCTTATATATGCGAGTCGACCATAGGTCGCCTCGCATATATATGAGAATGCATTGGCTTAACACATATTAAAAATGATAAAATTGTCAAAGAATGTAGAAAAATATTATAACAATTGTTAAATGCATTCTCTTTGCCAATGCATTCTCTTATATATGCGAGGCGACCTATGGTCGACTCGCATATATAAGAGAATGCATTGGCACATGGAATAACTGTAACCAACAAAATGTAGTCAATGAACCGGTTCCAATGATATCCATATTTGTATGGTGTTATTGAGACAGACCGAAGATATTTTAGCTGTTGAAGCTTTATTTGGGCGTTTTTTGCCGTTTTGTTGGGTAAAGGGTTAATTATGTGCGGATGTGTCACGTATGTGCCACTAGCCCTGCTTGCGGACACTCTAACCGTATCCGTGTGGTGTATAACACGCGACTAAGAACAATGGATATGAAAGAGACACACATTACTTTTTCATCAAATATATCTGTAACCTGAATATAGTGGGGCATAATTATGCTGTATCACGAATTAACCACCATATGTAAATTATGATGATGTCCACCTTACTATGACAATATAGCATATCGGTAATCGATAATAGTGATTTTGCGAAAGTTCTCTAATATCGTCAAATCAGCATTTGAACGAGTGTCTTCGGTGGCTCAGTCGTTTAGCGGCACGACTCCAAGCCGAATCGCTTTCCAGTGCTGTCGATGAGGGTAAAATCCACGTGTCTCTATCGTGGAATTTTAACTCGAAATCGTTATAGTCAATTACTCGCCGGTGGTTTGCGGAGTCCACGAGTTTATCCGCCATTGACATCAATGTTAACCGTAAGTGTGCGGATATCCTCCACAAATAAAAACTGGCAATATCGTGATATGGCCTTAGTTGATGAAAACGACATTAAACCCCAAATCAATCGAGCAATCAATCAATCAAGCATTAAAGCGAGATTGTTCTCAGACAGATCACAGCTGTATTGTCCCAGAAGCGGATATTTCCAAACTACACGTGATCGAAATCTTCCGGAATAGCCGGGAATAGCCCCAATTAAACTCTAGGCAAGTATACAATCTAAATCGCGTTGGTATATTTTACCCAAATTGGGCAATGTGTTTACTCAACGCATGGTACCAATTTACCCAACAGTAATTTACCTTCTACGTTGTGCGATTTCTTGGAAGTTGGGCGTAAATTAATATTGGGTAAAATTTTACCCTGTGTTTACTAATGACTACTTATGTGGCTAAGATTGTGTAAAATGTTACCCTGTGTGTACTAATGACTACTTATGTGGCTAAGATTGTGTAAAATGGATATTTATGTCCATAACTTCCGTTGCGTGGCTAGCCACGTAACAGCTTTCAGATGGACGTTCAATAATGATCTATTTGGCCTAATCAGCTTATTTAATTTTGTAGTCACTCAAAATTTGGAAACAAAAAGTCCATAGATTTAGACATCCATGACCTGTCAATAGGAGATGTCGGACACTGGCGGACATTTATGCGGCTAGCCACCCAATCACGGACCTGTCAGTTTTTCTTATTCCACTGTCTCAGTTGCTGTGTGCAAGTTTTGAGTTTTAATCAGCTTCTTCAGCTTTAATTCCAACATGTTAGGAATCCATATTCTGGAGTTTTATCACTATCTACTACTTGATAGCCACATACAATTGTATGGGTACTTGAGAAGCCATATACAAACTAAAGCCACATTACCATTTCTAGCCACATAGATCGGAGCCACATATCTACCCATTTGTTCGTCTGTCCGCGTTGAGTTAAAACATTGTCCAACATTGGGTAGAATATACCCAATATTTGCACCATTGTGTTTGTTAAATTTTTGCCCAACGCGATTTAGAGTGTAGTCCCCGACTGAAATAAGGTTCCCGACAATTTCGCGCCCTGTTCCTCTTGCAGTAAAGCCAAGCCGAAATGTAAAAGGGATGATCATCCAGGCAAGAAAGAAAGACCAAACTACAGTAGACACGACGCCCGTTGGGACTTTCCCCGATGCGGGTACGTCAATGAAGACACTTAACTGCAGCGCCGACATGGACACTGTTACCCATTCGGATAACACTGATAAGTCACCTGAAATAACATGGCAAGGACCCGATGGCATGACAGATGAAGTCGAATTCGTGTAAGTGTATACTCAATTCAAGTTATAGATAGAACGACACAAGTCTGTGAACTGGTTAACGTTATTGCACGAGTTTGTTGTGACGCGATGGTAAAACGAGAACCGGAGATTCGGGTTTTACCTCGCGGGATGACAAACGGATTGGATACATTGATAAACATATAATTTCGTTGTGGCTGATTGGATACAATGATATACAGATAGTGTTATTTACGTCATTGATACGCCCGTCGCGGTGAAATGTCAGACAATCTGGTGGGTGTAAATTTCGCGCTCAGCAGGGTTTCAATGCTTTTCACGAAGTTTTCACAAATGACAGCGTCATGAAAATCGCTTCATTTTCGAGATAAATGTTTGAACCGCGTCAAATATTTTAATATTTTCACGATGACTGAATTGTGATCCGCAAAAAAAGAGAGTATTTTCTGTTAAAATAACATTCGGTATGGCGCATATAAATTCAGTCCTAGGACCATTGTAATCGGGATATTCCAATAAGTAAAGATGAGCTGTCCTAGCTTAAACTGCTGTATTTCAATCCTAAGCGATAATGGAGTACTTGTGATATGCGACACTGTGGTAATAGTAAATAACATTTGTTGTTGTTGTAACTTGGGGTCTGGAAGCACGAACACGTCTTTGGTCACTTAAGCTGCAGTGTCCCCGTTCCAACTTTTCACCCAACGAGTCATGTCGGGTCCCATTATGATCAATTGTAAAATTTGGTAAAGTTCTTAACACAAATATGCAATTTTTCGACCAAAAACGTGTTTGGGGAGGGGAAGCCAAAATCCATTATTTCGCAAACCGTTCTAAATGTCTGTTAACTACATGCTACATATGTTTGTCGAATAACTGCTACACAATACGGATTAAATATATTGGCATTATAGCAATACCCATTTGAATGATAATGTTTGAAATAATTTTTTTTTTTTACAAAAGAGACATTTTTCAGCAAAAATTAAATGTTTCGGCGCCAAATGGCAGGAAAATCAAAACTAAGCAACATTTTTTTCATATCAAGCAGACTATGGTATGATATAGTAATTGTAACAACAATGTTGGCAAATAGGTTAGGACATAGCCACAGTGCTCGCTTTACCAAAATCGTTAATTTCTGGGAAAAGACACTGGTGGGTATGGTTCATCGTCGATTTGACTATAGCCACCACAAATTCCGTTATTTTTCACTACCATTTTCGTGAACAATATATATATATTTCTTCTTTAAAAAAAGCTGGTTGTAACTTGTTCTACAGTGGGTAGGGGTATCTCGAAAACTAAAGCTCTTTTTGGATTTGGCCGCACTATACAGTAATATCTCGATCCATGGTCTGTTGTTTTTCCCCACGAACCTGTTTCAATCGGGAGGCGGTGGTTTCTACGCCGAAAGCGAACAATGGTTATTGAAACTTTTCTGGGTACATGATTTAAATAAGTTTCAATATCTCTAAATTGATAAGTTATTTGCGTTTGTTTATATTTTTGTTTTAGGTTCTGTTTTCTCGATGATCCCCCTATTGTGGTTTTTCAATTTGGCTGATGTTTCTGAAACAATTCAATCGTAAAGGCAAAAACTTTGACAGAAATAGTGTTTCCGGCCAGCGTGAACCGTGTTGAAGCGGTGGAAATTGTTGAGTCAGTTTAGTTATAACATATAGCATGTTTATATTGTATAAGTATCTACTGGTAAGCACTATGTATACATGTTATATAGAGATGTTGGTGGTATCAAGCTTCCAGGAGGAGTGAAGTTCCCGCTCTCGAGAACGGGTATTTATTTTCTAGTGTCGGTGGTATCATGTGTCCATATAAGGTCTGAGGTATCATGGTATATACGTTATCTATACGTTCACTAATAGCGTATATCACACTATTGCTACTGGATTATTCTATTCTTCTACTCATACCTGTGTTGTACAATGAGTTGTACAGTCATCAGCGATTAAGGTATGATCTTGTTAACCCTTTACCCAACAGAACGGCCCTGTGCCAATGCATTCTCTTATATATGCGAGTCGACCATAGGTCGCCTCGCATATATATGAGAATGCATTGGCTTAACACATATTAAAAATGATAAAATTGTCAAAGAATTTAAAAAATATTATTAAAATTGTTAAAAACTGTACGAAAAAATTATAAAATTGTTAAAGAATGTAAGAAAAAATGGTAAAAACTGTTTTTTGTTTTTGTTTTTTTTTGGCCAATGCATTCTCTTATATATGCGAGGCGACCTATGATCGACTCGCATATATAAGACAATGCATTGGCACAGGGAATAACTGTAACCATCACAATGTAGTCAATGAACCGGTTCCAATGATATCCATATTTGTATGGTGTTATTGAGACAGACCGAAGATATTTTAGGCTGTTGAAGCTTTATTTGGGCGTTTTTTTGACGTTTTGTTGGGTAAAGGGTTAATGATGTGTGTACGCTCATATTCATCGTATTATAGATCTCTTCTGTATATGGTGCTTACCATTATACAATTAACCCTATCAATACAACAATGGGGAATGGAAGATTATCCCAGATCCGGGAACACATCAAACTCTATCTACTATACTATCTTATGTACTATCGGACACCAATGAATACATGTATATCTTCCTACTCCTACACATACTTTAAGTAAAACTAATTTTTGTATTAGTATAAACAGACATCAATGAATGGATGTAAATCGATGCAATAATCGACAGACATGGGGTAGAAACATTCGCGCTCCTAGATAGCCTCAGCAAAAACACATTTCTAGCGTACTGCTTTGGTGGGTGTATCCCACTGCAGATCCATCTTCTCTGCAACGAGAATCTCTTATTAAAGCGATGCGTTCGCTTCATTTGTTTCCTCTGCTCGGAATAGAAAGTATATACCCTCAGCATATAAATGAACACCTCTGAATGGCGACCAATTATATGGATATGTTTTATTGCGGTTAAACATATCCTAGCCATTATGTATATGTTGGCGTTTAATACCAAATGCGGCTGTGTTGAGAACTGTTCACGATACTGGCAGTAAAATTGCACTAAAACTTAGCAAATGTGTTTACGCGCATAGCTCCCAGATTGTATTAACAAATTATATGTAATTATTTTGTTGTATATATTTGTAATATATGTAATCTCCGTTGATATGGAGGAATAAAGTATCTCTCTCTTTCGTACATCATATGCACATCCACTGACTTACATGTGGATAGGGATAAATCGAATATATGTTAATTTTTATATAGTAATTCTGTAATTTTAATCCTTGAACTTTGTTCCTGTGTACGGCGCATGTAAACATAGACGGCATTGTGGTACTGGATTGTGTGTGTGATGGTGTGTGTGTATGTGAGAGGGTGTGTGCGTGAGGGAGGGTGTGAGTGTGTCAACCCAACTCTGTGAGGACATTCATATAGTAAAACAATGTCCTCACAATGTTAACAATTTTTTCCCTTAAGGCGACGGAAATTTGTATTTTTTTAAATTTTTGATATTTTTTCGTCCGCACTAGGCGGAAATGATACTACGCATGCGTTACAAAGATTGCCGTTATTTCGTTAAAGGTACCCTCCGAGTTTGGATATATTTACGAAATAACGAGGTCCTCACAACTACGGTATTGTTTGAATTTCTAAAGAAATGTACCCACAACGTATGTAATACAAACAAGGGTGTGTGAGTGTGTCAAACCAACTATGTGAGGACATTCATATAGTAAAACAATGTCCTCACAATGTTAACAATTTTTTCCCTTAATGCGACGGAAATTTGTATTTTTTTAAATTTTGGATATTTTTTCGTCCGCACTAGGCGGAAATGATACTACGCATGCGTTACAAAGATTGCCGTTATTTCGTTAAAGGTACCCTCCGAGTTTGGATATATTTACGAAATAACGAGGTCCTCACAACTGCGGTATTGTTGGAATTTCTAAAGAAATGTCCCCCCAACGTATGTAATACAAACAAGGATGTGTGTGTGTGTGTGTGTGTGTGGGGGGGGGGGGGGGGTAATCGTATTCCCTGGGTATAATAATTAAGTCAGTTTTTGAACTGGTGAAGAGATCATTTCCAGGACACTCAAGTTTATTGATAGCCTTTTCTAAAAGGAACCCGCTTTTTTCGAAAATTCTTGTTGTTTCCATTGGCATCGTGCGATATACTTCTCACATTGGTATCTATAATTCAGTTCTATGAGGAAAACATTTAGCGATAAGATAATTGGCTTGAATTTAGTACTATAAATGGATTGTTTAATTAGAGTCGAAATTTTAGATTGAAATGTAGATCAGTTTTCCAATCATACAAGGTTGTTAAGTTGGAATTTCCAAACGATTGGAAAATTTGAGATATCAGTTAGAAAATTCCAATTCAAACCAAGAGTTGGTTCAGATGCAGCTTCACAGCGTTGGGGGAATCTCGTCTGTCAAGAGTGTGCAGTTGTTGGAAATTCCAAGTTAGACACCCCCTCCAGCCACGCCACTGATCAGAGCATTATATTTATACACCATGCATGATTTCTTACAGGTGCACATTTGTCGACAATAAAACAACTATCTACACCGTAGTCACGAGCGTGGCAATAACTTACGATGGTGAGTACACAGTTCGTGTCACATTACATACAGTGTGCCAATGCATTCTATTATATATGCGAGTCGACCATAGGTCGCCACGCATATATAAGAGAATGCATTGGCCTAACAATTTGTTATCCTTTTTTTTTTTCAATTTTTCTAACATTATTGAACAATATTTATCATTTTTTTAAACATTTTTTTTACATTCTTTAACAGTTTTTATCATTTTTTATAATTTTGTCTTACATTATATAATAATAATATAGTTTTTTTTCTTAAAATTCTAAACAATTTAATGAATTGTTATCACTTTTTCTTACATTTTTGATAATTTTGTCTTATATTTCTTTTTTTATCATTATTTCGTACATTCTTTAACAATTTGTTATCTGTTTTTTTCCATTGTTTTCTTACATTCTTTAGCAATTATAAAAAATAATGTGAATTTGTTAAGTCAATGCATTCTCTTATATACATGTATGAGAGGCGACATATGGTCTACTCGTATATATACGACAATGCATTGGCACAGGGTTTTCGCAAAAAGCTCTAATCATGAAAGGATTATAGAAACAAACCGAATTAACGCTTCTCAATTATTTGGCTTCGAGGAAAACAAATTTATAATTCGAGTCGAGGAACCCACCCATTAAAGCTTAGTGTTATCAGATATAAATTTTTGAACTGTTATCTTTCACCACTTGGAATATTTGGCGGCCTAGCAAATATTCTGATAAGTTAAGCGTTTTTGAAGAAATTTTGTTGTTGTTGTTGTTGGAATTTGATGATACGAGGAAATTGATCCGGATTGTGTACCTTAAAGATGCTCTGTCGTATATGACGCAATAGCACCATCAGTTGCATGTGAATACATTCTGCGAAATTACTGGAATGAACCTGGAAATGTTATACACTACTTGGTTTTCGTAATCCCCAAATACAGGAGGGTCTTGGAATGCTACTTAACATAAAGCTGAATAAGTTTGAATGAGATCTAGAGATGATAAAATACGTGATGAAGCGACAGCGATAATGACGATTATGACAATACCGAGGACGACGATGATAATGTTGTTGTTGTTGCTGCTGGTGATGATGGTTATGGAGACGACGATGGTGATGATGTCGACTACTATGACGATGATGATGATGATGTGGCTGAATACGAGAGATATGACGATAATTACAAAAGTTATTATATGATTATGATGGCAATGGTGATGAAGGCGTTGCTAATGTTGACGATAATAATGATTACGATGGTGGTGGTGATGATGACGACGACGATAACGACGTTGATGATGGTGATGATGACGATGATGATGGTGGTGGTGATGACGATGATGGTGGTGGTGATGATGACGACGACGATAATGACGATGATGATGGTGACGATGACGATGATGATGACAATGATGTTGATAATGATGGTGGTGGTGGTGATGATGACGACGACGATAGCTACGTTGATGATCATGATGACGATGGCGACGTTGGTGACGTTGACGATGTTGGCGACGAGAATGGCGACGAAGCTGGTGACAACTATTCTGTAGATAGTGTACATATGTTCGTAAACTGCTATTATTTCTTGTTAAAGATGCATAATACGAATTAATCCTAAATTTTACTATTTCTTTGACTACGGGAGGAGATAAACATAATTTATTCGAATCGAGGAAGCCAAACATCAAAGCTCATGGTTATCAGATATCGATTTTTGAATTATGTTATTTTTCACCACCTCGAATATTTGGCGGCCTGGCAAATATTCGACGAATGCCGACCGACATACTCTCGATACCAAAATGCGTTAAATAAAATGTTGTTATATAACTCTTTTTGGGCAATGTTATACTATAGTTGAGAGTGGTTAGCATTATGTTTTGACAATTACACGATTCTATAGTGGCATTCCAAGAAATGTTGTTGTTGTTGGAATCTAATGACATGGGGTCCATCGAATCGGATTGTGTAACCTTTAACTTATGATTGAGTCATCAAAGCATACAGTTATCGATAACAGTAAATACTTAGATCGGACTCGTGGACCCATTTACCCTTTCTATGCTAAATATTTAGATCGGACGCGTGGACCCATTAGCGCTTTCTATACCAAATTATTAGATCGGACCCATCGACCCATTAACGCTTTCTATACCAAATTCTTAGGTCGGACCCGCGGACCCATTATCGCTTTCTATACTAAATTCTTAGATCGGACCCGCGGACCCATTCTCGCTTTCTATACTAGATTATTAGATCGGACCCGTGGACCCATTAACGCTTTCTATAATAAATTCTTAGATCGGACCCGTGGACCCATTAACGCTTTTTGTACTTAATTCTTATATCCGACCCGTGGACACATTAACCCTTTCTATACTAAATTCTTAGATCGGACCCGCGGACCCATTATCGCTTTCTATGTTAAATATTTAGATCGGACCCGTGAACCCATTAACGCTTTCTATGCTAAATATTTAGATCGGACCAGCGAACCCATTATCGCTTTCTATACTAAATTCTTATATCGGACCCGTGGACCGATTAACGCTTTCTATACTAAATGATTAGATCGGACACGTGGACCCATTAACACTTTCTATCCTAAATTCTTAGATCGGACCCGCGGACCCATTATCGCTTTCTATACTAAATTATTAGATCGGACCCGTGGACCCATTGACGCTTCCTATGCTAAATATTTAGATCGGACCCGTGGACCATTATCGCTTTCTATACTAAATTATTAGATCGGACCCGCGGACCCAATAACGCTTTCTATACTAAATTCGTAGATCGGACCCGTGGACCCATTAACGCTTCCTATACTAAATTGTTAGATCGGACCCGCGGACCCATTATCACTTTCAATGCCAAATTCTTAGATCGCGCTCGTGGACACATTATCGCTTTCTATACTAGATTATTAGATCGGACTCGCGGACCCATTAACGTTTTCTATGCTAAATATTTAGATCGGACCCGTGGACCCATTAACGCTTTCTATACTAAATTCTTATATCGGACCCTTGTATACCCATTATCGCTTTCTATACTAAATTCTTATATCGGACCCGTGGACCCATTAACGCTTTCTATACTAAATTATTAGATCGGACCCGCGGACCCATTAACGCTTTCTATACTAAATTATTATATCGGACCCGTGGACCCATTAACGCTTTCTATACTAAATTATTAGATCGGACCCGCGGACCCATTATCGCTTTCTATACTAAATTATTAGATCGGACCCGTGGACCCATTAACGCTTTCTATACAAAATTCTTAAATCGGACCCGCGGACCCATTAACGCTTTCAATACTAAATTATTAGATCGGACCCGAAGACCCATTATTGCTTTCTATACTAAACTATTTAGATCGGACCCGTGGACCCGTTATCGCTTTCTATACTAAATGCTTAGATCGTATCCGTGGACCCATTAACGCTTTCTATACTAAATTCTTAGATCGGACCCGTGAACCCATTAACGCTTTCTGTAATTAATTCTTAGATCGGACCCGTGGACCCATTAACGCTTTCTATACTAAATTCTTAGATCGGACCCGTGGACCCATTAACGCTTTCTATACTAAATTATTAGATCGAATTATTATATCGTTTGTTATGATAATATACCATGTATAGATCGTTTGTTAAATACATGTTATCGCTGCAGTGAATTGATCTGGGGCGAAGTATCACGTCGAGTTGAAGAGGTCAGATCGCTGGATCAAACGAGCCGCCGCAGGCGTCGAGTTTGATCCAGCGATCTGACCTCTTCATATTCAACGAGACGTGATGCGAAGCCCAGATCAATTCACTGCAGCGATAACAGGTTTATTATATGACATGCTTTTTATTTAAAAAGCACAATTTCTCTCATTAATTATGAAATGAAACCAATTCACACGCTCGCTAGTATCAAAAATAAAGAAAGAACTGTCCTGCTTTTTCCGGTCATGCGCAGTATGCGAGATGAGGAAGGGTGGTATGACATCGGATCAAACTGCAGCTGATCCGATGGCCAGGAAATGATCGCTATACAATAGCGGTATTGGGGAAAGAAAAACGATAGTCATATAATAAGATAATATACCATGTATAGATCGTTTGTTCAGATAATATACCATGTATACATGATCGTCTGTTCAGATAATATACCAGGTATATATCGTTTATTCAGATAATATACCATGTATATATCGTCTGTTCAGATAATATACCATGTATATATCGTCTGTTCAGATTATATACCATGTATAGATCGTCTGTTCAGATAATATACCATGTATATATCGTTTGTTGAACGCATTAGACACCTTTCGGATTTTTAACGACGGCATATAATTATTACGATTAGCTCTTTGTTGTCGTTATTTTTGAGACAATCGTGATTGTTACTGACGGTAAGGCTAAGTTAATACACTGGCAAGTTTGCACGGTAAGGTTCGTAGAAACAAGCATACAATATGCATCTGTATATACCAAAGCTAACTACGGGCGACGTAAAATCTCTAGTATACCACCTGCATAGCGATGCTAACGTAATTTGCCTGTAAATAGCAAACAATTATCTTGCAAGAATCAATCATACAGGCATTTGAAGGCAAATACCAGTAGCACCGTTACAAGTGGAATTACAGAAATGTTACTTATCATGTGGTTCACTTTGGTGAAGATGCATGTTATAAGCACGTTCCGTTCATTATGGCACCACATATTAATACATAGTACATTTGACAAATATTGTACATGTATTGTATATTCGAGGGGGTCGCATAGTCAGGCTAGAATGTCTTCCTGCTACCCCCTTAATGTCGAATAGAGAAAACGACAACGAATAAAAAGAATCCAATTCTAGTGACGTAGTACTCTATTTAATAATTATTTGTCGGCGTTCATTGTGCGAAACATGTCCATTATCTAAACATCTCCCCTAATAATATGAATCATTCTGCACTCTGATTAACTGTTGTCTGCTTATTGTTCCTGATCACTCCTCCATATGAATAATAGACTACTCCAATGTATACTTTTATAACTGAGTGGGATAATTATATAGAAATTAACCATTCCTATACTAACTGGATTCTCCCAATTAGTTATCAACGAATACATCGGACTGGTCTATTATTCGTGGGGGGGGGGGGGTATAACAAATAATCAGACGATAGATAATAAACATACAATATACAATTATGTGTGGTTATTGCATGTCTATTTACGTGTACATTTCATCTGTTTCAGGAGCCACAGGAATCGTTCCCACATGTAAGTAAACAACCGCGCCGTTCTAACTTTATTTATATTGTATGCCATTAGTAACATAGCACACATCTACATATTGTAATTATTTAGAAAATGTAACATTGAGAAACTGGACTTGGCAGTAAGCGGATGATTAATGTGGCCATTTCCGACATATGAATTATTCTATTGCACTATACATGTATATGATCAACAAGTTCTTATGAGGTTCAAATAATTAGTGTTGCTGCTTAAAGGGTTACATTGGTGTAATTTTTTTCAATTTTCACCCACCAGATTGAAAAACTTTTTTTCAGGTTTGACACTGTGTGTCGCTAGTAATCCCTCATGTGACGTCACATGAATGAAGATTAACGATTCAGACTGCATAATGTAATATTCAATCGCACGAATCGCCACAACTTCAGTTAGGAGCGGCCAATCACAAAACGCTTTTCGGCAACGTGCTCAGTGAATTAGCGGGCATCGATATTGACTGAGAAAAATTACACCGGTGTAATCCTTTAACCATGTAGGCCTATATATGTGGCCCGCCATATCAAATCCAGTCGTAAGTCGGGATTTTTTTGTTTACCCTGTGCCAATGCGTTCTCTTATATATGCGAGTCGACCATAGGTCGCCTCGCATATATAAGATAATGCATTGGCCTAACATTTTTTTTACAATTTTAATAATTTTTTCTTTTATTCTTTAACAATTTTATAATTTCACCCATACAGAGCCCCAGACACACATGAGCATACGACACTCTTCTATATGCTTCTATATATGTTAGGCCAATGCATTCTCTTATATATGCGAAGCGACCTATGGTCGACTCGCATATATAAGAGAATGCATTGGCACAGGGTAAAACAATCCCGACTTACGATTGGATTTGATATGGCGGATCAGATTTACATTGTATGATAGCATTTGGGCCTGATTTCCCAGTCCCGGGCCCCTTGAGTTGTAGTTAAGTTTAGGGGTTCTGTTACACTGTTTGTATTATGATTAGTGGAATACAGTAATTGTGCTCGTGACTGCATATAGATGTTGGTTACGTTTCGTAAATTGTAGCATTATTTGCGAAAGTATTATAAACTTTTGAACTTGTGCAAAATTAAATATTTTTGATATTTTCATTCAATGGTAAATCGTGAGAACCATAAAGTAATGTTTTCGTTTCAAGTTTCATCTTCAGACTGCCAAAGCAGTTTGTAGGCGTTTCACTTATAAAACCGTTTCTTGTCATCGCCTTGCGTATAAAATGCACCATTACCAAAGCTAACCATTTGAGAAGTAAAATTTATGTAACAGTAATGTGTACATAACAGTGGTTTCAACGTGTGATATATTGTTATTGATTTTTATTAATATTGAAAATAAGAACAACTGATATAATTTCCCACTTTATTTTTGGAGATGATGAATTTACAGATATGTATGATTTCTCACATCTACCCACTTCGAATGTCCAACGTTTACACTGAAAATCATGTTGAGTAAAATCTCTACTCAAAACGTTGAGTGATAATTTGTTGAGCGGTTTGTAACGAATACTCAACAATGACAAACCATGACATCTGATTCGCGGATTCAATCAACACATTGATAAAAGTTATAGGAACAATAACTCGGGAATTTCATTAAAAATAAGTTCACAAATTTCCCGATATTTCCAAATCTGATTCGGTCGCTGATCCTGGATGTGTGATCCAGTTCAGTTTCGAGAATTCTAACAACATATTTTCTTAGCCAACTTCAAAGCTTAACTGATAAATCTACATTTTTCAGTCAACTATTGAGCAAAATCAATCGGTTGTTGAGCGATTTTACTTTCAGTGTTGAGTAAATATTTTTACTCAACTCATTGAGTAGAAATAGTTTACTCAACGTTTTTCTCAACGTTTACAACGTTTACTCAACGTTTACAACGCTTACTCAACGTTTTCTCAACGTTTACTCAACGTTTACTCAACGTTTACTCAACGTTTTTCAATGATTTTCTCTGACCTTTGTGACTGGAGCTTTTTGCAAAAACCCTGTACCAATGCATTCTCATATATATGCGAGTCGACCATTGGTCGCCTCGCATATATAAGAAAAGCATTGGCCTAACAAATTTATATTATTTTTATCATTGTTAAAGAATGTAAAAAATATTCTAGTTGAATTTCTTTTGAACTTGCATGTTCACAACGTGCCCGAATTCGCATCTGAGGTTTAACACGTCATTGCAAGAATGCCACGAAGCAGAGCTATTCACCATGCACCGACCGAAGAGTTAAATGCACTAATGCATCTTGTGAAAATGAGTACAATCGCACTGCACACATTAAAATGTAATATATTTACAATTATGATTGTTTTGTGTCACCAAGGAAACCGAGTAAAATCACCGCGTGTGAGATCTGGTCATAAAATACACGTATACCTGAAGTGCACTATATGCAGTGAGGTCAGAGTTTGAACCTGAATTTAACCATTAAACGAATTGGGTCGATATGGATTCATCCTTGTCATCCGGCCCCGGTCAGTAAAACTGCTGGCTCATCCACTTAATATATGTGACCGGCATGATCAAATCCAGTCGTAAGTCGGGATTTGTTTTACCCTGTGCCAATGCATTATCTTATATATGCGAGTCGGCCATAGGTCGCCTCGCATATATAAGAGAATGCATTGGCCTAACAATTTTTTATGATGTTTTTTAAATAAATATTTCTTACAATTTTTAGGACATAAAATAAAAAACATCCATTACCCTGCAGGGAGCCCCACACATATATAGATGTATATAGAAGAGTGTCGTCTGCTCATGTTTGTCTGGGGGTCTGTATGGGTGAAATAATAAAATTGTTAAAGAATACAAGAAAAAATTATTAAAATTGTAAAAAATTGTTAGGCCAATGCATTCTCTTATATATGCGAGGCGACCTGTGATCGACTCGCATATATAAGAGAATGCATTGGCACAGGATAAAACAATCCCGACTTACGACTGGATTTGATATGGCCGGTCACATATTTCAAATTAGTAATATATATGATATTTTCAGGCCAAATTATAACACATTTTTATATTTTCTTTGCACATAGGTGGTTTGATCATGGCTGCTCTTGTTGCTGTGATGAGCACTCTGAGGATCCTGTAGTTCCACATGAATGAACAAGAACGAAATGCAGACCTCCAGAAGCTTAGCTAAAGTTAGATCATGACATGAATATCTGCTCTGGCTGCACCAACAATTCAAAATCTGGTAACTGTACTTACCTGGAAATTTACAACTTTGAACAAAATAGAGTTCGTGATTTAGGCGACTATTGTGAGCTGATTTGAATATAACATGATTTGATTACCCGGGGTAATCGTGATGATTGTAAGAGTCACAAAGTGAAATCAGGTCACAAAAGTCGCTTATATCATTCCATCGCGAGATGGGACCTTTATATAATGTGAAACACATTATTAAGGGACCGGTATTAAGAAATATTCTGCCCGCGGTATAATTTAATGTCTTAAAATTACAATGTGCATGTAACAAGATACAAAATGTTCGCAGTTTTTGATTTGGAGGAATATGATATATACGAGCGTTAACCAGCGTAGGGATTTATGTCATGATCAACGCTAAAATATCCACGGTTAGATTCGACGCCGTAAAACCCACCCATGGTCTATAGCAGAACATAATCGATCGGACCCATTAACCCTTTAACCCTTTACCCAACAAACCGGCCAAAAACGGCCAAATAAAGCTGCAACAGCCTAAATTATCTTGGGTCTGTCTCAATAAAACCATACAAATATGGATATCATTGGAACCGGCTCCTTGACCACATTGTGATGGTTACAGTTATGCCCTGTGCCAATGCATTCTCTTATATATGCGACATTCTTTAACAATTTTATAATTTTTAATGTGTTAAGCCAATGCATTCTCTTATATATGCGAGGCGACCTATGGTCGACTCGCATATATAAGAGAATTCATTGGCACAGGGCCGTTCTGTTGGGTAAAGGGTTAACATGAGATTTTGAGGGCCAGATATCGACTTTCAAAAGACGAAGTTTTAACACGCTTTGAAACGTTGTCAGTCTGTCAAACATTCCAACACTGTGTGTGAACTACTCCTGGCGAATTCGTTCTTTACCGAGTTTCGTGAGCATTTTAGCGACGATTCAGATTCTCTATCGAGCAATCGCGGCATAAAACGTAAAAGCAGCAACATTAGAACAGATTCATAGCGCTATCGTGAAAATATAGTCACTGGCTACAGGTGTGTATAAAAAAAGTTAAAAACTAATCCCGAAATGCACAGAAATTGACTTTTTATTTTCCTGTTCCGATTCTCTGCTGAGCACTCCGATTCTCAACCAAGCGCTCCGTTCTCTGCGAATAACTCGATTCTCTGCCTTAGATAAAGTAGTATATACCGTCGGAAACTTTGCTCGGTAGAGAATGTAAATAAAGCTCGGTAGAGAACCAAATCGCCAGGAGTAGTTCCCCCACAGTGATTCCAAGGATCGTTTCTGATAAAGCGCAAGCACGCTTCAGTTTCCCCGAAAACAGTAAAGAGCGTTATCCATTATGATAGTGTCTACTTATTTTAATATAAAACAGGTAGATTTCCGCAATGTATTTGCCATACAAATGATGGTGGTTATAACTAGTTTTATTCTTTCTTTGTCTGGTAGGGCCATGACAACATAATAACCTGGTTTGCTAACATTTGGGTCAAAATATGTAGAGGGGAGGAGGGGCGAAAGGGAATACAAATAATGCAGCAGCAACCCAAGAAGTGACAAATAGCGGAAATGTCAATGAGTTTGACAATATATTTTAATACGAGAAGTTTTACTCAAATAATAAGAACAAATTGAGGTATCTCTTCACATAATAGTGCATAAATAATGGTAAAGATGGTGAAAGAAAAGAAAAGATACTCTGTAATCAACTATTTTCTTCTACGCTGTGACCACATGCTTCATATTTTAATCAACTTGATCATAAACCAATTAAGTAAAACGTTTTATTTTTTTACAACATTGATAAAAGGTTGTAGGACGGGTACGTAAACCAGGCTGTTAAATTGCTGTTGTCTATGCTGAAAAAATACCTTATAGGAAAGGTTTATTAATTTGGTGTCGAATCGGACCGCGGATATGTTACCGTATCTTTACCCACCCAGTTATAAAATATACAGTGGTTTATTGCACACCCAATGGCTTATTTGTGCAAAATACAGCAAAATACAGAAGATCTCAAAACGTTCAATAAACAATTGTTTATTGTTCTTGGAGAATACAAACCGATTACGTCCACAACGTCATTGGCGACGTCAACCGTAACAGACAACTTCTTCCCTAAATTATTAGATATAGTCTACATTAAGCACACTTTTGTTCAATTAAATAAACAATATAGACCTAAATTTTAGTATAGCACAAGCTACAACCATCAGGGTGGGCAGTACACATAGAACAACACAGATATGTGAACATGCATATTAACGTTATTATATTGCACTCGTTTGTCGTCCCACGAGGTAAAACTCGAACCTCCGGTTCTCGTTTTACCATCGCGTCACAACAAACTATTGCAATAACGTTATCATGTTCACACACTTTTGTCGTTCTATCTATTCAATCGTCGGCTGGAGAGGTGTTTTGGAAATATAAGCAGATGGAAGATAGACGAACAAATAATATATGCGCAGAAGATTGCCATTTCGTGGAAGGTAATGTTGATATAATACGTATGTTACACGTGTTATCTGAACACATTCTAAGCGAGTTACTCATCAATGAGTATTTAGCAAAGAACGGATTAAGGCCGGGACACTTCGGTCGTTACAACTTCAATCCATGCTGACGCAAGCTAATATAGAATAATGCGAATCCAGCTGAACAATTAAGGGTGTGCACATGGGTTTCGATTTTCATATATTAATATATTACATTATGAAATAGAACCATACATGTACATCTACCTCAGACACGTTCGATCACAATTCACCAGCCGCATAAGTGAAATGTTCACCGACTGTGCGTTAGCAATCGTATAGTAGTTATAGAACAAAAGCCGACACACAGCTAAACACTTTATTTTAAAAAAAAACTAAATTCGGCTCATGTGTCACGAGGAAAACAGTAAGTTGAAACCGAAAACAATTAATGATCAATTCAGTACATACTCTAATTTGAAGAAATAATTATTATTAATGTTGCTTAATATTATAACATGCAATTTACTGACACGAACGATGATGTAAATTAATTTCCATAATCACGAATGAAGACAAAATAATTACAAATTTCGTGTTAATCGTCATCCGGCTATTATTCCAAAGGAGAAAAAATCAAAATATATGGAAATGAAAAAAAAAATTCAATCAAGATTCATATCTTATCGTTTGTTGGATGTCATAATATTGTATAATTATGTTTTATTACTTGTTACTTTTATACCATTTGCGTTTTGTTATTTAAAACTGCATGCAGTGGTGTATTTCAATAAACTATATGATTCTATCTTATTATACAAGTATTCTCCTGTTTTATATAACAGACACTTTTCGCATAATGAAACTTCGACAGATCAGTATTACGAATAGGGTACTACGTCACTAAAATGTGAATTCTTTCTATTCGTTGTCGTTTTCCCTATTCGATTTTACGATTACGGTTTCGGGTTTTCAACAAAACTCACAAATACATCATATAATAAGTTCGCGATCGTTTCTTATCTCCTCAATGTTGGAGATGGCTATGAGATTGTTCTTAAATTGTGATCGCCATGTGGCCTTATTTTTGTATCTACAAGTGGCATTCCAATCATTCGTCGTCGTGAAACACGAGAGGCGTGAGAAACACAAATGTCTAGCTGTGACGACCGCTAGAAAGTACAGTGGACACTGTTCACAGTCGCCAGCAATACTGTCGAATACGGTTGTGAAGCGTTTCAGCCAACGCTGTAATTGTATGATTCTTTTAATGAGTTTGAATTGGTAAAAGGCATCCATCTCTAGTTTATTTCTATGGCTTATTTCTGCGAAATACAGCAAAATACTGTGATATACAAGATCTCCAAATCGTTGTGTTGGGATATTCGATTTTATGAAACTCGATTGATAAATTCGATTCACATCTCGACTACGACTAGTTGTGAATCAGATTTATCAAACTCGATCCATAAAATCTTATATACCAAAATAACGAGTTGTAGATCCTCTATATATCCCCACTGCATCGGATACATGTATATAAATTATAATGTATATCTATATATTATTATTCTTTTGAAAATACTTCTCTATGTATTGATCTATGTTTAATTGAATGACGAGAATATATTTATAAAGGTAATATCGTGATATGTACATGTAATGGAACATACATGTATTTCGATAAGAAAAGTACTTTTTTCAGTTAATGTTCATATTGCATGTATATGCAGAGCTGACATGTAATACCACAATAACCTTAACATAAATATATGTTATTAATAACATGTCTATGTATTAATGGACGCGTCGTCATAGCAGGAACAGTAGATAATAAACTATTTGTCGAAGCTTTCGGCCTTTGTCAACGGTATAACGCAATTGTGATGTACACAATTAAAGGCTCAAGTCATTAACAGCTCCTGAGTCGACGTATCAACAATTAACTCTAAAAACGAATGAACTGTTGATACGTAGACTAAATAGTTAGTCACTCATGAATTAGGCCTAATTTCCTTAAAATAAAATAATATCGGTCTACCATGTACGACTAACATAGGCTAAAAATATTGAGAGGGGCAGGTTGGCGCTTTTCTACGGATCGGTCATGCAATGCAGTGATGCCCTAAATAATCGACCCCTTAACCACAGCATAATTATGGGTAACTTTTCAAGATTTAGTCGGAAATATGGCTTGTTGCCATTCATCGGAAAGTTCTCACTGAGATCTTTCCAATGAATGGCAACAAGCCATATTTCTGACTAAATCATGAACAGATACCCACAATTCTTCTGTGGTTAAGGAGTCGATTATTTAGGGCATTACTGTATGTGCTGCTACCAGCTTCAATCCGATTCACCATCCGTTCTGATTGTATTGGTGTTTTATATCTATTATTCTTGAAAAAGTTTTGTACCTCATAATTATGTTTCAAATAGTGGCATTACATGTACATATTACGAATCCAATTTGACACACACTCAAATTATTTTCCTACGTTTGATAAACTAGACAATTTTCTGGAACCCGATATCTATTTCACATGGGATGATTACACGGTCAAATAATGACTTCCAAAAACAAACTCGAACAAATAATATTGACGAATCTTAGAGTTCCAAGTGTTTGTTGTTTGTCCTCGCATATAATCGATCGGTTGTCACGAAGAGCGTTTATGTGTCCATTTGTGGACAATGGTGAACGCACATGTACGTGTGAATTATATCAAAGAACGAGTATTTGGGAATTTTTTCTTAATTTCTTCTAATTGACGTTCGGTAGTTTTTTGGGGATTTCGTTCTCGAATGTAATTATTAATGATAGTTGGAAGTCATATGTTGTTATCAATAACCTGGCTTGTTTCCAATTCAATACAGGCCATTTCAGTTAGTAATTTAAGTAGTGTCAACTTGGATTTACTACCTTAAATTTAATTCGACAAAGCGGAAAAAAATTCGCCCATCATGGATACACTGCGATTTAGTTTTTGTACTAACATTTGTACGTTTATGTATTGATATAATTATTGTGTACACCCAGTCCGTCCATATATCGTCTCATCAAGTCTGTGCACATTTTGCACATTGTGCCGAGAATTAGTCTTAATGATGATATCGTTTGTAAACTAAGAGCTACCAACATATTATGATGAATCTCAATGAATGAACAATGAATCAAAACAATGACAGAAATGCACCAGTAGAAAATCAGTCGAATAAAAACACAATATAAAACACAAGTGTTCTATTGCAATATTATTAGATTACAAAGGAATGCTCATATTACAGGCATTGTGTGCTACAGTATAGGACTCTGATGCCAGGAATCGATCGGGGGTGTAAGAAATACGAGCTTCGATTGGTGCAATGTGAGCCTTCAAATTGCAATGTTTTTACACACACCTTAATTGACCCTTTCTATACTAAATTGTTATCTCAATCAATAACAAAAGTATACACTGGAATGGTATATTATTCATTTGGAGGGGTGTTCAGGAAAAATGGGCAAACGACAGACAACAATAATAGAAGTGCAGAGGATTAATTTTCATTGGAGGGAAATGTTTAGAAACTAAATTCAACAATCGACCTCTGGTCGTTTCTTGAACTTATTATCTGAACATTTCCTACTCATTAAGACGAGCACTTAGTATGGATGGGGAGGATTACACAAGGGCCAGGGGACCTCATTTGACCTGGCCGGAATCAAATGTTTCCCATGAAAATAAGCAACCTGAAATTATTTGCTGCAAAATATTAATTGTTTTGGAAGTAAAAATAATATTGCTTGATCCATTTGCTATACACCACTACTTGTATTTGCTAACTGGGTAATGGTTTATGTGGACGAATAGCAATTTTGATAATTATTTGAAAATTAGTTCGAACACGTGTTGTGAAATTGTGAAACAAGAATTTTTTCAGTTTCATTCTCAAGGTAAATTTAGTTATGTGTTATATATTGGCCGCCTACGCTGTTTTATTTTTTCTTGCTGCATGTTTTACAGTTGAGCCGGTTATATTATACATGTCTTTGTTAGGTTTTGATATAGACGATCATTTCAGTTGAGGTCCCCTGCTCATATGCCTGAGTGTATGTATGTATCATCTAAATTTACTGCGTGCTCGAGACCCGTAAACGCATGCTAAATCCGTCCATTTGTTTTTACTTCGTGATTTTCTTCAAATAAATTTTTAAAAATATGATTCGAAATGTCGTTCTTCGATAGCGGGGACTATGTCCTTTGTTGGGCTTGATGTGTAAATATAAACTAATGTTTCAGCAACTAAATATTCCCCAATGATGGTATCCCTGTTAGTTCGATGTATCGAAACTCCAAGATGTCAACTATGTTGTACAACGAGCTGAATATCTACAGTGGATATATCTACCTTGGCTGAGTCAGGAGTGATACGAACGGTCATAAAGCCCTTGGTTAGGCCAATATAAAAAAAATTGCTAGATTTACATCCATCTTTTTTAGAAAAATGGGGCGGGAGGACAAATTTTATTTTGTATATTTTATTCTTCCTAACATAAATTGTCATGGATAGTTATAGATATTGAAAGTGTATCCTATCTAATCTAATAGATAGTTTGGGACTTCTGTTTTACTGTCTGTCTGTTAGCTATGGCCGGGAAAACTGCCGGACGGATTTAGCCCAAACTTGCTATAGGGTAAAATACAGATGGAATGTCATCGCACCGCTTCTGAGAACGTCAGAGCACTCATTCTCCAATCCCCCGCCACCGCAATTGGTAGTTCATGGGTTAATCGCGTGATAGTTAAAGAGCGTTCGTATCCGCAGTGTCGTTGATAAAGAGCGTGTATGTGTCAAACCGTTACATTGGAAATATGCATGCATTTCCATTGCATATAACTCGCTTCTACGAATCTTCCCAAGGCTGGCAAAATTGTTAATAAATGAGTTAATGTCTCTTCGATAATTGCCTAATACAATTAAAGCGTGGAGTCTGTCCATTTTCCCCATGAAAAATCGAATTATACGACCACCGGGTTCGAGATATGTTATTATTTCCGCTCGAAATCACGCACTCGATTCGGCGTCAATTCATCCCTTGTGAGGCCTTCTAAAATTATGTATTCACTTCCCAGTTATGCCCCAGGGTATGGACTATGCGGAGAGATTTATTGCAAGTCATAAGATATTTTGTATTGCCCGGGAACAATACTTATTAGTTGATTCCATCGATCGTCTTATGTTTCCGTTTTCGACGCATCGCGTAAATAATGTACTTGCACTAAATCGTTCCTCTTGACTCATCAACCGAGAGGCTTTATCTGTATGGCATCATAAGGGTGAATGGGGGAGATTTTCATCGGGTCAGTTTTTTCCGCCCGAGGTGACCTTCACCTTGAAACGGGTACCCACAAATGATCTAATATATATTTTGGGACTTCTGTCTGTTTGTTTGTCTGTTAGCCATGGCCGGGAAAACTGCTGGACAGATTTCGACGAAATTTGATACCTACTGGTAATTTTGTCCGGGGAGTGTTTTGGACGGGTCAAATCGTGACTCCGACCTGACCTTGACCTTCAAAATGGTCAATTCAAGGTCAAAGCCTGGACGAAGTCGGGTCACCTCTAGTCTAATATATATTTTGGGACTTCTGTTTGTTTGTCTGTTTGTATGTTAGCTATGGCCGGGAAAACGGCTGGACCGATTGAGTTCAAACTTCCAATCTAAGGTTAAACTACTACGGGAAGTGTTTATCGCCGTTTTGGAGAACGTCAGAGCACTCCTTCTTCATTCACTCGCCACCGCAATGGGAATTCATGGGTTAATCGCGTGATAGTTAAAGAGCGTTCGTATCCGCAGTGTCGTTGATAAAGATCATGTATGTGTCCAGACATGAGCGTGTTTTGTATGTGTCCAGACATGAGCGTGTCTTGTGAATCGTACTTAGGGGTTCCTATGAATGGGGGAGATTTTCATCGGGTTTGTTTTTCCGCCCGATGTGACCTTCACCTTGAAACGGGTACCCACAAATTATCTAATATATATTTTGGGACTTCTGTCTGTTTGTTTGTCTGTTACCTATGGCCGGGAAAACTGCTTATATATTATTACAAGGTGATTTAGATTGTCCAATAAGATCAAAATAGACTTATTAATGGATAATTGAAATGTAATTTGATGATCCTTCCATGACTGGAGCTTCCTGACTTTTTTGCGAAAACCATGTGCCAGTGCATTATCTTTAATGTGAGTTATTTAGGGCGCCTCGCATATATAATAGAATGCATTGGCCTAACAATATTTACCTTTATCTTGTACGCCAGTTCATTTTCTTATATATGCGATGCTCCCTGTGGGAGACCCGCTTACATGTATATAAGATAATTCACTGACACATGGTATTTAATGCTGCGCCAGCGCAGCTCCCGTCATGAAAGGGTTAAATCATGAGAAAAAATAGCATAACAAATATGCAAATAAAAAGAAATCATGGTCGGGAGAGGATGTAACTCTAGCATTTTTTTTATATTGGCCTTAGTTGTTTTTAATAGCGAATTTGCTATTTGCAACGGGTATGTGTAGGTTACGCGGGTATAAATTGAGTCCGTTCAGTGGACGCGCTGTTCCGAAAATGAATATTAACATTGGATGGTTCACCAATCAACAAGGCTTCGCGCACGAATTATTTCTGAGGTGAACAGCAATCAGCTTAGCCAGGCATGCAAAGGCGTGTCAAATCTCGACACCGATACAACAATTAAGGTCGCTCGATACCGGCTCCAATATCAGCCCTATATTCATTAGTCATTTTTATATTGAATGTTCAAAATTTCCAAATGAATTCTCAGGGTCTATATAAACTATAACATGCCAATATGTTTTTTAAATATTTATTTTGGCCGTAATTCTACTCAAAGCATTCAAATCATAAAAGTTCTACGTGGCTGCTGATTTTACATCAATGTAATATTTATACATACTATAAGTGCATATACCCATATCGGTAAACGGTTTTGTAATCACCGTATAATTCGGCACACCGACTGGCAATGTGTGGTAAGGCCAACTGCAATAAAACGTATTAGACAAGTGCTCTTTGGTTTTACCATAACCGGAATACACTAACAAGGTATGCCCTTCATTGTACCACGCTGAAGGCAATTCGGAATATGACTTTTCTAAATTCGATGATATAGAACAATTGTTATTTGGATTCGCTTTGTGTGCAGACGAGATACTTGCTGTTATGGAGACGATGTGCCTGTAGATAAACAGTTGTATTCATCAGCGACGGGGCGACAGTTGAAAGAGGTTGGAATCTTTCTTTCACTCATTTCGGTAATATTTTCAATTGGATTTCACAAATGATTTCATAGACCCATTGTCACACCATTTTTCTTGAGACCGAACTATCCCATTTGAGAATCCGGATGTTGCCGCCGCTAACAGGACGTGCAATAAAATTATTTTGATTTTTGGCACCAACTAATTTTTTACATTATTTAGATGACACCACATTTCGGATTTCCTGTTAATTTTTTAGAACACATAATAATATATTAAGTTAACACAAAAAGGCAAATCTGATGTTCTTCGTTTGGCCGACTGTTACTCTATCATGTCGCCAGAGTGGACAACCATGACGTCACGTTGTTCACGTCGTTGACGATGACGATGATAATGGTAACGACGATGAAGATGGCGACGACGAGGACGATGATGGTTATTATTATGTTGATGACAAAGATAATGACTATATACATGCTGATATTGAAACACTCACGACGATGACGGCGCTTATGATGATAATGATGATGGTGGTGATGACGACGTCGGCGACGACAATGGCAATGAGGATGACGATGATGATTACGTCGAAGACGACGACGACGATTATGAAGATGATGACGACGACGATGGTGAGGATGATGAATATGACGATGAAGATGATGATGGTTTAAACATATTTATTACCAATAAGTATATTACAATACAGATTGGCATTGGGTTTGGAGGACAAGTGCGATCCACTTATGCATAACCCCATCTCCCAATTGCCGTTATAACACTGATATATAATAATTTGGGTTGTCAACACAATAGGTATAACATATTTACAAGTGTATACATATATCATTGTATATTATTAGAAGTATAGTCTGTATAGTCTCACCACCCCACTACAATTCTACATAATTTCATAAGATTATCGAGTAGCTGTTTTAAATGTGAATAATGTACCTCATTGTGCATTTTACAATTTGTATCTTGATGCGAGCGTCTTAATAGAACTTTGTCGGATTTTCCTCTTGCGTTGTATCTCGTAAGTAATTATGCACATCTTTAAAGATATTTTCATTTTCTAATTGTATTAAGTTCGGGTCCCCAAATAGTAATGTTTTAACTGAATGTATATTAAAACGCAGAAGATTATTACGAAGTTAAATTCTTTCTTCAAAGTGTATGTGGCATTCAAAAAATAGTGGAAAACGTTTTATACAGAATGAACATCACTTGCCAATAGAGAAAGGTCGATGGAACGATACAAACTTACTAAATAGACTATGTCCATTATGTAATAAACGACAGCTCGGAGACGAACTGCATTATCTACTAGAATGTATATGTTTCAGCGAAGAAAGAAATCGTATCTTGCCTAGCAAATTTACCAGCATAGATCATGCAACTATTGACATTTTAGACGAGCTGCTGAATTTGGAAGATATGGCTAGTCTGCGTAGATTATGCTCCTTCATCCGACTGATTAAGTTAAACACATATGAATAACTCGTCGTGTTTTTGTTGTTGATGTTGTTGTAATAATAGTCTCAGAGATTTGCTGCGATATGATGAATATGATGATAATGATAACGATGATGGTGCTGAATATGATGATGATGATGATGATGATGGTGATGATGGTGGTGATGACGATGATAATGCTATTAATACATTAGGAAGGCGTTGATTATATTTACACCAAGAAGTTCTTGTATATATTATACATATGCTGTTATATTCTCATTCTTGTGTATATATTTTCTCCTTGTACTTCTCAATATCTATATTTGATCAGAGAATAAAACATTATCCATATGAAAAATATGTTGGTGGTTTTAATGGCTTAGTTACTAGTGCTTTTTTGAACCTATCGAGTGGAATGTTTCTTACTTTTTTTTCATCCAATTTGTTCCAATCCATGACGCATGTAGGGAAGGAAGTTTTATTTGTTATTTTGCTATTAGAAATGGGACGATTTAAATTCGATGCATTTCTCAGTTCGTAATCACATTTATCCTTATATTTTGATGGAAGAAGCTGATTTAAGTAGGCGGGGGCTTTACCGTTTGCAATGTTGAAAAATATACTCATTCGTTTAACATACCGCCTACTTTCCAGCTTCTCCCATCCGAGTTCAGTGAGCAACCGATCATGAGGGACTGATTTTCTACATCCTGTAACTATACGCGCAGCTTCGATCTGTATATCATCTAGTCTTTTTAATAGATAGTCAGGTGCTCCAAACCACACACAACTAGAATGCACTCACTGGAGCTGCATATACTTGCGCCCATCACACATTTGGCATGTTGTGTGGTGTCTTGCCAACAACAGTTTGAACCACGGGTGCTGGCCCCTCGTTTGAGAGATCTAGATAAAAAATCTAGATATCAAATCTCTGTTCATCCATCGCTGAAATAGTTGTGTGTACGGACATAATATCCCTGTTATGATGATATGGACCCCAGTTGGCTGCATATTAGGAACGATAACTCTATCTGATCTAATTACAGGTGAGACATATTGGTAGTGTTTTTTACCTGTTAACCAACTATCAGATTTAGGCCACTCCTATGCATGGTGTATTATTAGCTTCCGCCCTGAATATTAAAGGGACAAAATGCACTCAGTATTTGAATATTAAAGGGACAATAGGCTCTCACGGGGGATGATTGTTAAAGTGACACAAGGCACTCACTATGGATGAATGTTAAAGTAACACTAGGCACTCACTGTGGGATAATGTTAAAGTGACATTCGCATTGAAAACTTCAAAAACTTCAAACGCGTTGACGTGCGCGTTACTATGACTGACCCGCAGTTTATAAGGGTATACGTCTTGGATGGTAATTTGGCGCCTATAAATGTTTTTGAAGTTTTAAAAAAATTTGAACTTTTTGAACTTTTTGAAATTTTTCAATATTGTTCATTTATGAACGATTTATTACCAAAATAAAACCAGATAACAATGCAAATTAAGTATATTTGTGGATTTAAATTACAATTGATTCAACCATTTCATATTAGCGCGTGTTCATTTTTTACAGTATGTACTTCCGGTATGACGTAACATATTCACGGAAGGAAGGAAGGAAGGATAAACAGACATCCGAGCCGAAAACATTACTTGCGTCCAGCATCGACTGGCGCAAGTAACTAGAATACTCCATTAATGGGCGGACGTGAGATAAATATAATATTTCGAGAGTCTGACGGTTGAGAAGATATTTCAGTTTTCTCATTTTGGGAAAGTCTTGCATAGACTTTAGTACATATATTTTCGATATAAATATTCCATGATAATTCTTCTGAAATTTAAATACCCAGGTGTGTGTGACTGTACGAATTATTAAGAGTAGCCCCATTGAAAAATATATCTGGTTTTGTAATATTTTCTATACTTGTAAACAGCAGTACTTTCGTTTTGGCACTATTGAATTTGACTATCCACTGTTCAGCCCATTCACTGATTTTCCGCATGTCATTATTTATCGACGATTCTAAAGTGTATAGATCAGAGATTGCATTCATGAGGCATGTATCGTCGGCAAATAGTCTAGCTCGGGACTCTAAATTGTCCGCAATGTCATTTATATATATGAGAAACATAAGAGGCCCGATTACGGATCCTTGAGGGACTCCTGCTGGTATAGGTGCGTATTTGGAAAAACTGGAGTTAATTCGTACTCGTTGTTTGCGATTGTCAAGGCAGTTCACAGACCATTTAAGAATATCTCCTTCAATACCATACTTATCGAGCTTATGTATAGGACCACGATGCCACACTTTGTCAAAGGCTTTGGAAATATCACAGAATACTGCACATGTCGTATCACCTTTATCAAGCCCTTCTACTATATTATGAATAATTTATATCAGTCGTAGTTCCGTTCCGTGACCGGGGATAAACCCAGACTGGTGCGAATATAAGAGATCTCTGGATTTTAAATGTGTAAACAAATTATTGTGAACGACTCTTCGAGAACTTTCCCAACACAACTGAGAAGTGAAATCGGTCTGTAATTATTGGGAACTTGTTATTTTCCTTTTTTGAACAATGGTATGACATCAGCACATTTCCATGTGTCCGGAAAACAACAGCTCTTAAGCGATTTATTAAAAATTATTTTGAGTGGTTTGCATACTGAGCTGTGATTTTCCTTTAACAATTTGTTACTGATACCATCCGAACCATTGGCTTTATTTGTGGATAAGAATTTGAAAATAGTTGAAATTTCATCTTCGGATGTTTCTATCGAGCTTATATTTGATGATGTTCTATTTGCGAAATTGGGAATGTCAGATTCCGAATTGTCTATGGTGCTATTCATTATAAACATTTTGTTCAACAGTTCAGCCTTTCTTCATCAGAATCATAATAAATTGAATTATCAAACTCTAGAGTTGGGATTTTACTCTTATTAGAAAAATTGTTAAGCAGATGTTTCACGACATGCCAGAATTGCTTTGGACCTGTGTTGAGTTTCAAATTTTCATCCAGATTTAACATATATTTCTCTTTTGCAAATTTGTTCATGTTGTTTATCTTAATTCGAATTTGTTTATACTTGTCCCAGTGCATTTGTGTATTTGATTTTAGAGCTTTCTTTCTCATGGCTTATCATTTGTCCTAATTGTAATTGTTTGAAATGGTATATGCTTTTTTGCAATATTAAGGAACATGTCTGTGAAAATTGTTACCATTGTATTAACATTGATGTGTGTGCCTCTTTCAGATAAAACATCTGTCCAATTTATTGCATGGATCTCTGCATTCACACTTAAGTAATCACCTTTGGTATAATTCCATACCGGACGAATGCAAGTCTCTGATCTACGATTTGGGTGCAAGTAGTTCTATGGTGGTCGCAAAATGGTCTGAGTGACACATATCAATAGTGGAAGCGTTAACGAATGATAGGGTATCACTTATCAAAATTAAGTGGATCAAGGTCGAGGAGCTTCCAGTCACACGAGTTGGGTTGGTGATAGCGTTCGTTAGAGCCCATCTACTCTTTTATATCCTGCAATGGTCCTGATTGTTTCAAAAGGTTACAATTTAAGTCACCGACAATAACCAGGGAAGGATTTATCGAAAGCGCGTTTTCAACAGAGGATTCCAGGTCTTTCCAATATGAGTCTATACATTCCTTCTCAGATCGATAAGTCACACATAGCAGAATTTTTTGTTTTGAACCAATTTCTAACCAGAGTATTTCATCATCAAAGTCGAGTTGAGGGATATGTTTAAATACGAGACCGTCAGCAAAGTAAATTGCTTGGCCACCTCCTCGTTCATTTCTATCCAATCTTATTGGCCCCTGATAATTAGGAAGCAATATTGTTTCGCTTGGAAAACCAACATTTAAATGTGTTTCTGTAAAACAAACAATGTAATATTCATCAATATGCTCAGTTAGTTTCGACAAATTGTGTCTTAGACTTCGGACGTTATAATGGAAAATTGATAATGTCTCCTTCTCACGCGGACCTGGATTTTTATGCACGTCATGGCTCAAAATAATCAAAAGCATACTTATTAGAACTGTACGAACAAGTAATGTTTGCATGTGTCCGAATTTAGGTAATTTAATGTTTGAAGTATTACCACGCCGAGTTTTGGAAAATGTATCCCCATTGCACATACCGGTACGTAAGTTGAAAAGCCCTATCGCCTGCATATATTGCACTAGATTTGATGTCATGGCGGATTAAATTGGAAATAACGCACGTTGCTGTTTACAGGCAGGCAATAGGGTATATTGTGTACGAGACCATATTCGTGACAGCACCCGCTACAAATGAGTTCGTTGGAAGAGTGTCATGAGTGGTGAGACAAACAATCTTAAATTCAAAATACAAACAAAAAACAAGATACATGTATATATAAATAAACATATATAAGTACATATTTTGCCAGTGCAAAAGCACCCCCATGTGCCGCATGAGTCATGCAAACAACAAGGCAATTACAATGAAAACCAACTTACGACTCCAGTCGCAAATTCATTCTCACCACAACCACCACGCCGCCCGCACCGCACACAGGGCACACGTGCGCACCCTGCACCAATCCAATCCCACACATTCCGCCGAGCCCAAAAGGAGATGACACAACAAAAGGCCCGACCTAGTGTGCGGTCCCTCTTTAAATTCATATACGATACATTTATAATGCAAATACACATAATACTAAATATAGTAATGAACATAATGAATATGGCTGTGTCTGAAGCTATTTTGGTTTCTGATTGTCGTATATAACTCCGATGTGTGCGGCCACGACCTTCAGTAGACGATGCCAAAATATAACGAGGGATTGCATGTGAGTTGCTTATTTATTATTTAGGTCAGGAGACCTTTTGGTGGGACACGATATTTCTGGTCCATGTTTTTGTCAATAGAGTGACTGGAGTGGAATATTCGAGTTTCATTTTATTCTCAGGTTTTGTGCGTGCGTTTTAAATGTATGATACTGGATGGATGTCTTACTGCAGACTGAGTGTCTGACTGTATGGTGTAGTTTAGACCAGATATTGACTCTGAGATGGCACCAACATTCAATTTCGGACTGGTCTAGTGTTAGTGATTCCGTGAGTATGTCGGTACGAGCTGATGTGATTTGTACTTTATGCGACCCACTGTAGATGCTTTCGACAGACATAAAGTATACCATAGGCATTACATATCACAGGGCCTGGAACCCGATCAACAACTGCCTCCATTGAATCAATCAATCAATCAATAATTACAACCGCTGATTAATCAATTAAGGAAGTCATCGATCAAGTTCCATCATTATTTAATTCATCGCTTGCCATATATACATGTAGGTTAATTATAATTCTTATGTATGTATATTTCGGTGTAGAATTCCAAGTGTCAATTTATATGGTACTGAGGTTAGTGTTAGCCATATCCAGTGATGCCCATAAAAGTTTGCATACATGATTAGGTATATTAATTATATAATAATGTTGTTGCTCGTTATAGTTCCTTCATTGAAAATAATAATACTCACATACATGTATAACTGCATAAGCACCATAATATTACACCCATTGTACACAGTTATGCATATAGATCTATGTAATCAAGTAATTGTTCAAATTTTTGTGGGGGTGGGGTGATGGTCCTTAAATTTCATTTATTTATTAAAGGTGCAGTTGTTTTGGCTTCCACTCACAACATTAGTATAAGGAGAATTAAAATAATTTATTGTATTAATTATAAGTATTTAAATGTGTTAAACATAAGATGTCTGTATATTTTAAGAATTATATATAGAATATAAATGTTGATAATAGGCTCGTGGATATCTATTGTTAGGGCACCTCCGATGATTATATAAACATGATAACCTGGCCACGACTGTTGTGGGATTTAAAGTTGTAAATGTTGGGCTTTATAAATGTACACCATTGCGTAAGCAATTCATGAGATTCAGGATTCTATGCAATTTTATTTACACTATTTGTATTTTTGAATGGCTAAAACTGCTCTGACGGCAGACTGTCTGTTCATCATTAGCATAGTATAAGCTTCCGGTGAGCAAGGCAGGGTACCTTGTTTGTGGGCCCAGGACACTGTGGCATCACCATTCATCATTCTGAATATGGGCTCCATTGAAAGAAAAAAAATGTGAGAGTGTGAGATTATATTGAATGGTGATGATGTTGAAACACTCACGACGATGACGGCGCTTAGGATGATGATGATGATGATGATGACGAACACGACGAATGACACTTACGGACGTCGACCGCCAAACGCAACGGCCATACTAAAAGTGTGTACATAGCTCTGTATATACGTTGTTCACTCTGTATTTCATACAACTTATATGATTGAGTGAAATAAAGCAATTCAATTCAACCAGCAAGCATTGAGACGCGTCGTGAAATTAGTCATCGATTCAGTTAAATTGTCTTCTTCCATCACCCACATAATACATGTTTTGAGCGTTTCGTAGATTAGCCCAAAACTATTGACTGTAGCGTATTGTGTGAACAAAACTGAGTTGTCTTGAGTATCAGAAAGTAATTGGCTAACGATAATCAGAGTTCGTGTTCGTAATTTGTTGCGCTTTTATCGCTAATACAACTTTCTCCCTCATCCCTCTCATTAAATTTAACCCCAATATGGGGATAATAAGAAAGAATACTTAGCTGTGCTTTGAATGAAGTGGTATTCTGTTTATTCCATCGGTCGTATTTCCAATGTGACGGATCTCCGCTTGCCAGGCTGTGCTTCTGATATTCTTGAACTACACTCCAACCGAGCTCGGACGAGTCGGACAGCTTAACCATTTTCTGTCTAGCTTTATTCAAACCTTTTGATAAACATTTCGCGGCTGTCGGTGTGTTTTGCTGTTCAGATTCGAGATGCTATTTGGCCTCTGTAATTTTATCCTGAACTTCATCATTGAATTTGAATTGTGCTTCGTTTCCCGATCGTTTGAACACATGTATACGTCATTTTCTTTCGAACTAAGAATTTGCATTTGGAAAATTTCTCGTTGGCTCTCGACGATTCCAGCTTTAAAGCTGGTCAACTGTGTGGTTAACATTCCATTAAATTGTGTCAATAAACTGTCCTGTGATTTCCTAACTGCCGCTTTGATGCGTTTTTCTAAGTCGTCGCTGTTCATTATGCTAGGAATTTAAGTTGTCACTCCTAGCGAAAAACTGGCTAAAGATAGCAGACTATGGCCATCTTCGCAAACATGTGTTTAGTTGTTATTTAGTTTCGCGTATACTTATATTTGCACACGATGTGGCCACACGTTTGGTATCGTTAGAAATACAGAAAAATGATTTAACAAGAAATAGGATAATGTGACATAGAACTCGAATTTCGGCGTCACAACATATTGCTGCAAATACCGTAATGCCCTAAATAAACGACTCCTTAACGACAGCAGAATTATGGGTAACTTTTCAGGATTTAGTCGGAAATATGGCTTGTTACCATTCATCGGAGAGCTCTCTGCTGTGGTTGAGAAGTCGATTAGTTAGGGCATTACTGTATTTGCAGCATGTTGACAGGAACACAAATATTATTTGCTGGTTTCATTAAACGTTGGCCAATATCTATACTCGTGTAGGTTTTGCGCCGTAAACTCACATGGCGTTCCAGCTATGTGCATCTCCATATAGTATTACCATAGTAACACGCGCGTTACAAGTTACACCATAGGTGCTCTATGTATCACACTCATATAATTATTACACGTAAAATATGTAAACCCGATTAATACGCATATAAATGTGTTAGATTTGCATATCACTGCATGGGCCAATGTCCGTTCTACAAATAGTGTGTATATTTTATTACAAAAATTGTGTAAGAACCTAGAGCATGCGCATTGCGGTACCTTAGTCGTGGCGACAGGGGTTGGGGGGGGGTTGGGGGGTTCTCACCCCCAACTTTGGTCAAAATTTTCAACAGTTGGAAATTTCATACCTGCCAAAACATAAATTGGAAATTTCACACCAACAAATAGGTTGACAATGTTCTTGTAGTTTGATTTTCAAACAAATTATTGGGGAATTAATTGTTTTTGGACCAATATTTGCATATTTTCCTGTTTTTATGTCAAAATTTTGGACTGAAATGGTTATCAGTTGGAAATTTTCCAACCGTATGGGGGTGACAGGTTGGAAATTTCCAACACTTAGAAAGCTTGTGGCCTAGTTCCTCCCCCGTGGTCAGTCAAAAACTGCTAATTAATTTAAGAAAACAATATTGTCATACAATTGGTCAACATTGTCATTGGAATTGTTATCAGTTGGAAATTTTCCAACCTGAGTGGAGGTGTCAGGTTTGAAATTTCCAAGTCTAGGAAGGCTTGAGGCTAGTCTAGATGCTAGGATTTTGCGATTTTCTTGTTCAGATTTCAATATTTTCGTGGTCGGCATGGTGTGTCATTGCCCCTCCCCAATTGCCAATACAAAACTGCTAATTAGTTTAACAAAACAATATTTTACTAGATTTGGTCAAACTTGTGGACTGAAATGGTCATCAGTTGGAGAATTTTCCAACCTGATGGGGAGTATGAGGTTTGAAATTTCCTACACTATAGGAAAGCTTCAGTTGAGGCCACTCTATGATTTGCGATTATCTTGTATAGTGTACCGGGCCAAACAACCATGGTCAGCCCGGTGTGTTCTGGTCTCTTGCCCGTAGCCGTGTACATTTGTCTGGAGTTAAACCCACCAGATGTTAGCATTTATGCAATTGTTCAGGTTAAAGTATATCGAAATGTTCTGATACCGTGAACATATAACTATGGTTAATGAATATATAGGATATTACGCCTGAGCACTGAGGCGCAAGGGCGGTGGGGGGGGAGTGCAAATGGAAAATATGCAAAAGTTGTGTTTGGTCTGATTCTGATTCAGGGGGGGGGTGCAGTTGGAATTTCCGAGGTGGACACCCCCGAACGGAAACCCTCTAGCCACACACCTGTGGGTACTTTCAGTTTCATATTGTCTGCTGCATGACGGCCATATTGTTTGAGAATATTTTTCGGAATACAATCTACAGAAATCGTAGACAAGAATTGTAAGTTCAGAATTCCGACTTGTGGGCATAGTATTATGATATATGGCGATTTATTTGGCGATTACTGTCCCTAGACTCTTTTTACGGTTAGCAATCACGCCCCGACCCTGGTTTGTTAATTTAAAACAAAACACCACACAGTACAGAGCAATATACTACATACCATATTTCGCCATGAAAGTTTTAGCATATAAATCTCCATATAGCATAAATGCTATACCCACAGGTCGGAACACTGAACTTACTTTTCCTGTCTTCGATCTTTGTGCGTAAACAATCTACTCAAAATGTGTAAGGGATATATGTTGATTTTATGCACACATTTGTGTATAAATGTATATACATTTACCCATTTATTGTGTAAAAATTGTTACACAATCTGTGTACGTATATGAAACTACACACATATGTTTAAGATACAAAATGAATAATGATTGTGCATCAGGTCTACACATTTTGTGTAGAAAACCTTCACATTAATTATAAGAGTGTATATGCTTTATCTGTGTAGATAATTATTGTTAATGTATTAATAGTTTTAATTAATACCAACTAATTTCTCACAAATCGTACACAAAATGTCAGACGGATACCAATTTAATATCCTAAATAACAATACAATGAGATTATAATCACGAAATAATAACATTATTTCAGTTTATACAAGTTTATTTTTATAATGTTCGCATTGATATTCGTTCACTACATGTATTGTAATTCGGCGGTTTTACCGGAAGTAGGCGACAGTGAAGATATCATTTTTGAATAACAAAATTATATATTTGCTGTCGGTCTGGACACTAAATACTAGTTATGTTGCGGCGATTCCCACTACTTAATGTGGAAGCATATAATAAACCAGTGAGAATAGTCAGCGCGTAACAGATGATGCTATAATCTTTCAGTTCTTGTGATTTTCCTATCGATTGAATTCAAATTTATCCTCGCAGAAAGACGCACCCAATCGACCTACTATGTGATGTAGGTACATAATTTGATTAGTTAACTGAAATAAGCAGATAATGGTCTCTTATCTGTCATTTCGTTTATATATCATATGAAGAGTTACAAGTAAAATAACAAAAATACATATAGACAGAAGAACAGTTCAGTAGAAAAGAACACATTTACACATTGGTCATACGACCACCGAGATGGGCCCAACTTCCCCAGCCTTGACCCACAAAACATGCACCATAGATAAAAGGTCACTTAAACATTGTCATGCGTTGGTCTACAGATATACAGTAGATATCAGAGTTTGAGGGTCGAGGCTGTAAACCCAGGCTGTTTAGAAATATTTGTTCTGCTCAAAAACACGTCTCCTCTTTCTGACTAATAACAAAATCCCTTTGGATTTCAAACATACAAATAGTTCAAAAAGATGTCCAGGTTACTATGAATGCAGTTCACTGACATCGTGTCATCTGAGTTTCCAGACATGAATTTATAGTTATCTGAGGGTGGAAAATGTGGGCATGTTGGCGCCATCTTAAAGTTAAACGGACATGCCGCATTATAGCTTCCATATTTTGTCGACGTAATTTGGAAGGAGGTACAAGTTAGGTTGTAAAGTACGCGAAATATTAATATATCGGCTTCATATTCTCTGACAAATAATTCTTCCCACGGTTGCAACCATATTCCAGCGATTTTACACTTTTCGTACAGAAATTGAAAGAAACGCTCTTTATTTATACCATATCAGGAATGGACCGACGCGGAACGCTCTTTTCTGTTCCGTGGCGTGCAAAAGGCTATTTTTTAGTGTGGGACAGAAACATATGTTCAATGTTGTATTTATTATTCATGACTTCAATATGTCTCGTTCGGACACATAATGCTCGCAGAAACGTGGTTCAGGTTTTTCGAGACCGGGACCAAATTCAAAAGCGAATATTATTACGTGTATTTTAGAGCGCAAACCGCCATAGGAATCCGATGACGACAGATAAATTTCTGTCCAACAAATGATCAGATTATATGTATAACTAAAGACTAACATATAGCTTTCGACCTGAATAATCTGTATCTGTTCGGTTCTAGGTGACTGCCTCGCCCGGCCATTAGTAACACACACTGGTCCTTTATTGGAACCATGTATGTCACAAGGTAGAGTAACACAGTAACACATAAACAGCTATTCTCGTCACATTCAAATCAAATTAAAGTATTACAACATTCATTTCAGATTTGTTGACAACATTAACCATAATTTAATGAGCAGCTATTATATATTAAATTATTTAAATACACGGCCCCTCTAATTAGTAATTGGGTTACCCACAAAATTCCAATTCATAAACTAATGCCTTGACAAGTTGCATTGAACTCGTCAAATAGCGCGGTCGTGCTTCAACTGGATTGTCACAATGGTGTAGATATTTCAAATGAGGCCACGCACCATACATATTTGTGTGCGTTCGTGAGTTGTACTTTCGCAGAGTACAATGGATATGCTCAAGTCCGAGTCCAAGTTTGCTTCGACGTAAACCAGCTAGTGAAAGCGCCAGAGACTGTTTTATGTCGATGTACGGTTGTCTTACTGTTATATAGCGGACTTAACCCTTTACCCAACAAACCGGCCAAAAACGCCCAAATAAAGCTTCAACAGCCTAAAATATCTTCGGTCTGTCTCAATAGAACCATACAAATATGGGTATCATTGGAACCGGCTCATTGACCACATTGTGATGGTTACAGTTATGCCCTGTGCCAATGCATTCTCTTATATATGCGAGTCGACCATAGGTCGCCTCGCATATATAAGAGAATGCATTGGCACAGGGCCCTTCTGTTGGGTAAAGGGTTAAAGCCCAGATAAAGTGTCGGGATTTTTCGTCCATTTTAATCAACATTTTCATACAAATCACTACGCTGCTTGTATCGGAAAGAGTGATATCTTAACCCTTTACCCAACAAAACGGCCAAAAACGCCCAAATAAAGCTTCAACAGCCTAAAATATCTTCGGTCTGTGACCGTCTGTCTCAATAACACCATACACATACATGTATGGATATCATTGGAACCGGTTCATTGACTACATTGTGATGGTTACAGTTATGCCCTGTGCCAATGCATTCTTTTATATATGCGAGTCGACCATAGGTCGCCTCGCATATATAAGAGAATGCATTGGCCTAAAAAACACTTTTTACCATTTTTTCTGACATTCTTTAACAATTTTAGAATTTTTTCTTACATTTTTAAAAAAAAATTCTACATTCTTTGACAATTTTTTCATTTTTAATATGTGTTAAGCCAATGAATTCTCTTATATATGCGAGGCGACCTATGGTCGACTCGCATATATAAGAGAATGCATTGGCACAGGGCCGTTTTGTTGGGTAAAGGGTTAAGGTCATAGTGATGTATTGTTACATGTATAATCTAACTACTGTGCTAAATGAGGCACCTACTATGCCCTGTATCAGGAGTAACCTCCCAGTTGATAGGTTTGTTTGCGTCTAGAAAAGACCCGAACTGTTACGAAGTTCGCGATGTCAAATTAGTTCGTATTCTTTTGAAAGTATGTGAACATTGTGATAAAATATATTTGTTGCATTAATTTACTACTTTCAGATGATCACACTTTGGGAGTTAAAACAAATAGAATGCTTGAAATGCATGGAATAAACCGTGACAATTGTGACATTTTATTGCCGTCATTGGTGATGTTTGATGAGCGAGTGATTCTTAAAGGCACGGGCGGCGTTCGTTGCAGAACTATTCATATTTGTTCAAATCGCCATCAACAGAATATTGAAATATATATAGTTTTGTTCATATGCTAAACATAATCAGCGCGTAAATAGAATATTTTCGTCAAGACGTACGATTGTGCATGTACATAAACAAGAGCCTGCTCGTGTTACAGAAGTTTTGCTTCTGTTTACGTAATACAGCGCAATTTTATTGGTTAATCACACACAAATGATATACACGCTCTTTATTATTTCCATATCGGGAAAACAGTAACAAATAACGCTCTTTGTTATACGCTCAACAGTGAATTATAGAACAAAACGCGTTTAGATAAATATCGATATCACCCAGAAGGGGATATAGAAGAATATACTTTCACACCAGCTCGCGCGTGCGACCGATTCACTTGCGTGTACCAATGCGCTACCGGAATATTTCAAGCCGTCAATGTTTATTTCTAGGCTTCTCAGAATCATAACGTTACAAATGAAATGAACCCCAATGCAAATCCAAAGCGTTTCAAACGTATTCACGACAGATATTGAATTTATTGAAATGTGTTTACAATTTCGAGCCGGTGTTTCCTGGTGTACTGTTTCCGGTTTAATTTCTCATTCTAAGTTTGTGTTGAAGAAGGGCAAAGTGAAAGAACCCATTGTGATATTCTAAATTATATTATATTCATTGATATTATTACATTTATAATTAAAATATATTTTATGTTGAAATTCGACATATTTAGGGGGGAAATAAAGGGAAGAATACGGGACCTATATGTTTTATTCTGCGGATGGTGAAGTAGCATTGCGTAAATAGGCAGCAATCAGCTGATGGCTTCAAAAATAATGCATCCAGTGAAGACCATTGTGAGATAATTAATCGTCGTAAATGGTGAATTGTTTGAAAATGCGTATAATAAAATGAACATCTAGTGTTTTTGAGTGGATACCGAAATATATGTCATTCGTGACCGAGACAAATGTTTATTTTCGCTCGCGGCAAGCCGCTCGCGAAAATAAGCATTTGTCTCGCTCACTCATGACATATTTTTCGGTATCCACTCAAAAACACTAGATATCCTCTATTTATGTTTACCATATCCGGATCTAAACGAAAGTCAGGTTATGTAACGTTTTTTGCTTTGTTTACATGGTAAAGGAAAAACATTTGACAATAACATACTGTTTATGCCATATTTCTGATTGGTATAAGAACAAGGTATGTCTATATTTTACTATTAGTTCTGTTTATGGCGGCTTTTGTTTTACGGAGGTGAATATTTTAACAGCATACACACCGCCAACGCCGCCCGTATCTTTAACGCATCCATGACTGGGGCTTCTTGAAATTTTCGAAAATCCTGCGTCATTGCATTCTCTTAAGTACGCGAGTCCCCCATAGGGAGCCTCGAATATATATATATATATATATATATATATATATATATATATATATATATATACACTAGAAGGTGACCAGACTTCGTTCGGGCTTTGACCTTGAATTGGCCACTTTGAAGGTCAATGTCAATTGGGGTCACGATTTGTCCAGTCCGAAAACACTGCCCGGACAAAAGTACCAGACAAACGTGCCCGTCGAAATCCATCCGGCTTTACCAGATTTGACCTTGAATTGATCATTTTGAAGGTCAAGGTTTGGTCGGGGTCACGATTGGACCCGTCCAAAACAATCAGTGGACAAACGTAACCCCACGTATCAAATTTCGTCGAAATCCCATCAAAATTGGCGATTTGACCTTGAAGTTACCCGATTTCAAGGTCAAGGTCACGTCGCACGGGCAAATGAATATGCTTAAGATACTCGCCATAAGAAAGTACCCCCACATACCAAGTTTCATCGAAATCCCGTGATATTCGGGCGTTTGACCTTGAAATGACCCGATTTCAAGGTCAATGTCAATTCTCACGGGCAAATTAATAGGTTTATGCCACTCCCCGGCCGAAGGTACCCCCACGTACCAAGTTTCATCGAAATCCCGTGATATTCGGGCGGTGACCTTGAAATTACCCGATTTCAAGGTCAAGGTCACGTCGCACGGGCAAATTAATAGGCCTATGCCACTTCCCGGCCGAAAATAACCCCACATACCAAGTTTCATCGAAATCGGGTCGGCCGTTTTCGAGTTCATCGCGAACACACACACAGACAGACAGACACACAGACAGATCTTCCAAAAATATATAATAGATAAGAGAACGCATTGGCCTAACACTATTTACCTTGATTGTGTAAACCAGGTGTGTGTGCGAGGCTCAATGTGGGAGACTCGCATATTTAATATTATGCACCAAGTTACATTGTCTGTAATACTGATGCAAGGCGCAGCCTCCGTCATTAAAGGGTTAAAGTCCGCTATAGAAGAGGCAACCATACTTCGCCGTAAACCAGTTGTATCTACTAGCTGGTTTACGTCGAATGAAACTTGGACTATGATACGCCCTGTTTTAAAGGCCCACTTAATTTTCGAATGACCAGATTACATTGTACACAACATATCCCATTTGATATACCATTTGGAAGAGGAACCAAAAATATATAGATTCCACCAGAATACAGAACAGCTGTGACCTTTGAGTGTCCACCACGTGATAGAGATTCTCAGATTCATTCCAAGACTTCCCCCTTGTCAACCCAGAATGCATCAGAATTCAAACAAAGAGACAGAGTTATTCCCCTTACATTGATAATAATAGACTGTATAGTACAGTCTGGATCAAAATTAATCACCGACCACACCTCAGTACCTCGACAAAACAATATGTTCGCAGTTTATTCGACCGGATCAGTTGATAATACAAAGTTTTGGAGCTTTCTCTTTCAAATGGTATATACTATGGAATATGTTGTATATAATGTGATCTGGTGGTTTGAAAATTAAGTGGGCCTTTAAATAATGGAAGCATACATGTACTGATTTATTGCGTACCTATCTCACTACTCAATAATACCAATATCCAACTGAGAGTACTAGATAGCCATATCAGCTTTCAGTTATTTTTTTTATTTTCGTAAACATTCAACTCAAGTGGAATTTAAAAGAATATGGCTCATTCGAGCATTAAAATTATATCTAGGTAATTTGGAAGGAGATATACATGTACGATAGGTTGACTCATACACGAAATATTGATATACCGTCTTCATGTTGTCCGCGAAATACTTCCCACTTGCCAGCTATTTTCAAATTTTCGCACAGAAGTGAAGCAAAGCACAGTGTCCCAAGTTTTATTATTGATGACTTCAATGCGTATTTCTGAGACATATAACGCTCGCGGAAAGGTAAATGAAGCATTTATCGACCTATTTCGGAACAATTCAAAAGCGAATATTAATAGGTGTATTTTGGAGTGGCTTTAATAGACACCTTTTCAAAATATCGCATGCCCTTTGAAAGCTAACAGTACAACAGAATAATATAGTGGACTCGTTCCTAGTGATGAGCCTCATCTACGCGGAGGCGTAATGTTACGTCGTGCAGTTGCACTGAACGGTGAGTTGGGCGTCTGAGCCAGGAACGAGACCTCCTACAGTTCAGAAAAGATATGTGTCTAGTTTGGCCCACTAAATTTTCGAGTCACCGATTATTTGTTTTATAGTGCCCTAATATAATGGTTTTAATAACAATATATGGCATAAAATATGATTAAAATACTATAATTCATCCCCATTTGGAAAGTCTCAGAAGGTGCCCATAGAGTAATAGAAAATAGCTGAAATAATAAAATCATGTTCCCCGGTATGGCTCCCAGGGTGGTACATAATTCAAACTTTTGTATATTTCAATGGAAGGGGAATAACTCTATATCTAAATATATAGAGTTATTCCTCTTCCTTTGAAAATAATATACTTTGTGCAGAAACTTGAGCTCATCACACACGTCGGTTTATTATCAACAACAACAACACGTTCACAGTTTATTACACCGAATAAGTTGAAAACACAATGTCTTGGAGTTTCCTATTTCAAATGGTATATAATATGGGATATATTTTATATACATGTAATGTGATCTGGTGGTTGGATACTTAAGTGGTCCTTCAATGTGAATGCAGTTCAGTGGCGTCAAGTCTTTTGAAGTTCCATCAGTGGGAATGTGACGTGTGGTGTGAAAACAATGGTAAATTCAGCGCCATCGTAAATATAGAGTTGTCGACCGTAATCGAATATGGTAGTTTTAGTTGCTCCACTGAGTAAAGTCGATGCTTCATAAATAACAAAGTGAACGGAATATGTTGTTGTTATATACGGTGTCATATCAGTATAACACATAAGTGGTGCTTTGATTTAACTGTTACGCTGGGTTCATATACTGACACTGGTAAATTTGCCTGGAATATTTTCACATGCACATACAGAAAACTATAATGCGGCAAAAACTAACGTAGAAATGCATATAAAATTAGCTAACTATATGAGAAGTTAACACATATGTCCACCCGTAGCGGCGCTAAGGAACTATACCAGTGAATAGCATGCAATTATCTCGCAATAATCAATCACGAAGGTATTTCAATCAAATGGAATTGATATTTGTGTGAGATGAAAACATTAGTCATCTCAGTGGCATCCTAAATATATTGTTGTCAACCCTAATCGAATATGGTAGTTTTGGTTGATCCACTGAGTAAAGTCGGTGTTACGCATTATGTCATATCATGAACGGAATATGTACATGTAGTTGTTATCTACGTTGTCAGTGCATGTAAGGTTTAAGTGGTGTTTTTTTAACTGTTAGGCCGCGAATTTAACTGGCATATTTATACATGCACAGCTAGATCATGCCATGCATTTCTACTATGGGTAACGCCCGTACACTCAATAATAACGGGTCAATATGACTACCTTTGGGTTAGTCATGGATATTTGGAGTCATTTTGACTATACCCCTGCCGTCCCACGAGTCATCATGACTAATTTTGAAGTAGTCAACTTGACAATGAAAACTTATAAGTAGATATATAGCTACTGAACATAAGCTACGTTTTAAAACTCACAGCTTATCGTATTTAAAATGTCCCAGAAACTATATAACGTTATCATTCAAGTGGCATAATTATTTTACCCCTGCACTTATGGTACGAGTTTTATAGTAAAAAAAATCGAAATATGCTTCCGGTGTACCGTATGAACTATATGCGTTATTTTAGATTGCTTTATCAAATAATTGGACCTAACTAGATTCTTAATAACCTGGAATATTGTTAGCACTGTCTGGATTATGTTTGTATATGAAAGGGACAAGATGTTATAACCTCCGAAAACAGGCTGAGTCAATGAATGCAGTGCCAGTGGAATTACACTTGACCTGTTGACGTGCACGACAATGTTGTGAATTTCAAAAGAGAGATACTTAAGTTTCACAAAATTATAAATCGTACAATTAACTCACAAGTCTGACAAGAGTCAACAACTGGTGACTAGGATTACGAGACATACATGTACAATTATGTATAAATTAGTCAGAATTATGACGTCACAGATCAGTCATGACTCATGACGTGAGTCAGTCACTAGTTTGTTGGCTACAACTTACAACTACAATTGAATTACCTGTACAAAAGAAGATGGATAATATTCTTCAATTTTCATTTGAGAACCATGTCGCCATGACATATCGCCCAGTTACAGAGTCTGCTATTATTTTGATCGAAACGCCGGTGACGCTGTGGTATTGTTGTGATATATTTATGAAATGACGGATAATCTCGGAGATACGGATCCAATTCTGGGACACACATTATCACTGAATCCATCACAAGATTTTAGTAACGTATTACAACTATTCTTCAATTTTCATTGAAACGTGAATTGAGAACCATGTCGCCATGACATATTGCCCAGTTACGGAGTCTGCTATTCTTTTGATTAAAATGCCGGTGACTGTGATATTGTGATATATTTATGAAATGACGGATAATCTCGGAGATACGGATCCAATTATGGGATACACATCACTGAATCCATCGCAAGCTTTTACATTTAGTAACGTACTACAGCTATGCTCTAATTAATCGCCCCCTTTAACAAGGTTGTAGGGCATTAATGACACCGGTTATACCATATATACCGTCGTTCAACCACGGTCAAGTGGTTGACATGATTGTGGCAACCGCTGGTAATCTTTCCACAATACTATTAATAATATTTTGCGACTACTGTACTCCGCATTAATTATCCACATGGCCATGCACCGTGTTAACTACCCTGCTGGACAAAACAAGTTTCCACTTAACCGCGGTGCAGTTAGCGTTGCCACCGCGGCCGAATTGCAACTGCACTGCGGCTCCACTGGCTAACTTCAGTTGAGCCGCAGTGTACTTGCCATTCGACCATGGTGTGCGGTAGTTGCCGCGGCCGAACACCAGGCCGAACGGCAAATACACCGCAATGCCAATGGACACTTGTTTTGTCGAGTGGGGTATACACAAAACAATATTTCAATTAATAATTTGTTTACGGTTTAATCAACATTCGAAGTCGGTCATTGACCATCATTCGCAACTGCATCATCAATGCAGTGTCAAGCCAGAAATATACACTCTGTGGTGGTTATAATGCTGACTTTAAAAAGGTACGAAGGTCGGCCATAGTAGTATTGATCATGGTTAATAGCATCAGCAACAACGTGGTAATATCTGTGGCCAACGTCGTTGGGGGTGGGAGGTGGTGGGTCAATTAGAGCTTAGCTGCATATATACAGGTACATGAACATGTAGACCATTCCAATGTCCAGATGCATCATGTTCTTATCAAAACATGTGTGGGTATCATTCAGAACGATTGGGACATTTTCGCTTTGCTAGGAAATAACCTCTTCCATAATTGGAAACCATACTCGCGAAATTCTACATTATATGGCTCTGGTGATCAGGCAATGATATTGACTCGATGACGCATAGCTGCGAATGGAGAATAATTTATTCACTATGGCTGTAATAAAATTGATCATATATTAAATACATTGAACTCTCTTTGCGTAAGGTATGTTTGTTTATTCATATACATGTACCGATACAGCACTTCGGAAGTGTACGATAAGCAAAACGCTCAACAATGTGGCAATTTGTTTTGGAGGAGTGATTCCGGTGACCCATTCAACACCAAAATATTGTGGCGAGGAATAGTGAGCGCTATAACAGTATTTTGCAAACAACATGCTGTCAGTTTTAATTAACCAAAGTTCATTAGTGTGGTCTCCCCATTGTTGAGTATTTTGCTTATTGCACGCTATATACATACATGTACTTTGCAACATGTTCTCGAACATAATTTGGCTTTGTTCACATAATGCAGCGTAGGAACTACAACAATTACATACTATTTACGCGATATTTATTATGGTATAAAGACAGGTATGAGCGAACCACATGTTAACTATAATAGACTGATCGGGCTACAATAGACCGATCGGTCTTCCTGGCACAGTGCTCACTGGTGTAAGAGAGGTAACTCTAAATTTCTTGACAATTTGAATCTGTTTGTTTGAATATCTGTATAAATGTACCGGTATGTTTATTTTGAATATTCTCAGTAAATAATTATTTGGTGTCTTGCAAAAGAGATCAGAATTAATTTTGTTTACGTATTGGTTGAGAGATAACAATAAAACAGTTTAGAGTGACTCCCCATATTCCGGATGCATGCTGGCTGTGAAAGAACGATTGGTTTATTTTAGTCTATTATAGATCGGTAAGTGGTTCACCCAGACCTGTTTAAGATATCTGATTGATAATGGTTATATGGTTCAATCCCATTTGTGCCCACATATAACAATATAATTCAATCATTGCGATTAATCGTAAACCTTTGTGATAAATCGCCAAGTACGGTAGCTGGCGATTTATCAGAAATATGTTTTCGATTTATCGCAATGTTGGTTTAACTTTGAATGTTCTCAGTAAATAATTATATAGTGTCTTGATAAAAAAATCGGAATTAATTTTGTTTTGTTTTTGAAGTATTGGTTGATCGATAATAATACAACCGTTTAGAGTGACTCCCTTATCCCAGATACATGATGGCTGTCACGGTGAAAGAACGATTAGTCTATTTTAACCTGATCGGGTTATTGTGATAAATCTGAAACATCTGCGATAAATCGCAAAGTATAATCACCAAGTAATTAATTGACAGTTATTGTAAAGATGTTTGAGATTTATCGCAAAGGTTTGGGAGTTATCGTAAAGGTGTTTGTGAGTTTTCACAAAGTTGTTTTGTGATTTATCGCAAAGTTGTTTTAATTTTGAATATTCTCAGTAAATAATCTGCAAAAGAGATCAAAATAATTTGTTGTGTTAAGTATTGGTTTGCTGCCCTTGCATGTTGGCTGTGAAAGACCGATCAGTCTATTTTAGCCCGACCGTGCTATTATAGATCGATTTGTGGTTCATCCAGACCTGTTTAAGAAGTCTGATTTATTATGTTTATACGGTTCAAGCCCATTGGTGCCAACACATAACAATATATCTGCAATAAATCTCAAACATGTTTACGATGAACCGTAAAGTATAATCACCAAGTAGTTTGAGAGTTATCGTAAAGATGCTTGAGATTTATCGCAAAGGTTTGCGAGTTATCGCAAAGGTCTGCGAGTTATCGCAAAGGTATTTATGATTTTTTCACAAAGTCATTTTGTGATTTATCGCAAAGATTGTTCTCCCCTCATCACACATGCATTCTGGCTGTGAATGACCGATCGGTCTATTTTAGCCTGACCGTGCTATTATAGAGCGATAGGAGTTCACCCATACATGTTGAAGATGTTTGATTTATGTTTATACAGTTATACAGTTATACTGTATTAATTGCAAATTGATTTTATTAATTGCAAACCCTTGTTTTGGTATAAATCGAAAACCTTTGCACTAAATCGCGTATATTTATTGTATAGAAGTTTGCGATTTATCGCAAAGTAGTTTTTTTAATATTATTACAGACAAATTAAGAATTACAGCCCATTATTTTAGACATTCAGACACATTTTTCTCCACATGCAGGGAACAAGGCTGGGATATCCTGACTCAGTTCTAGTCATGCTGATTAAACTTACTTTAGTCATTTTGACTCAAATAGAATTAGTCATTATGACTCAAATCATAGTAGTCATTTTGACGAATGCAATATTAGTCAATATGACTCAATGTTAGTCATGTTGACTAAGCATATGCTGGTCATTTTGATTACTGCTAACCTAGTCATGATGACTAACTTTTCCAGGTAGTTATTTTGACTAACTTAGGGTAGCCATCTCCAGGACAAGATGTTCACTACCCTAAGTTAGTCATATTGATCAACCTATTTTTCTCAGTGTACAGATCATATTCCACCAGTACAAAACCTGGGAACTTTTTGAAGTTTTGACAGGGAACCTTAAAATGTTGAAAAGGTAACGCTGGGAATATATTGTTAGTTAATAACTGTTCCTTGTTCCTTAATAATGTACTTCACTGTAGGTGAAGGTCCCAACTTGAAATTGCACGGTTTAAGTGACTTTGTGAATGACTTAGCGTTATGTCGCTTACAATTAATGGAATTTCTCCTGGGGAATTAATTCAATGTTTATTGTGATATCGGCTCACAAAAGTCACAGACGAGCATGCAATCTCGAGCTGGGACCAACCCTGCATGGTGTGAATTAGATTATTGAGGAACACGTATTGACAAAGAAATATATTCCATGCCTTGTTTGTTCAATGTTATACAGTTCCCCGTCAGAACATAAAAAAGTTCACAGGGTTTGTACTGGTCGAAGATGATGCATCCGGGCGTTAGCCAGAATAGCGATTCACGGCATGATCTCATGCACGGCAAGCTATAATGTGTCAGAAAGCTAACGCGGAAAATAAAATGAATCGGTACCACAGCTACATCACCCCATTGTACGTGGTATCGCCAAAACCGAGGGTATCGCCAAAACCGAGAATATGGGAAAGTCATTTTCACGTATATGATATGGGGATATGTTTGTTTCTCATCGAAATACAGACATCGAGCATCGTTTGTGTATGTCCACACGAAGCAGGAGTATTTATCCACTAGTTGTCATTTAGTTTTCCCAGATCAGACCATTAATTTTCTTTTGGCGAATTTTTTCAATGGTGTTTTTGCTTTTGCTAACTCAAATTTTCGAGAACATCCATTCACTAGTATAGTTCCTGGACTCCCTCGCTTCCAAAACAAATGCCGGTATATAGTTGAATATGTCAGTGAAGCATACGATTTGACAGAATTTAAAAAATCCCTGTCGTTCTCAATATCCGCGCGATATGAAGGGACCACTGTCGGTCCAGAAAGATGCGAACGGCACATATGAAGATGCGCCAAACGCCGAGTTTCTGTGCAGTAAATATGCGTATTACTTAAGGAGTTCTGATGAGGTTTCGAGTGTTTTTATGTGTATCTGAGACTGACAAATTGGACTGCGAATGTCATCTGAAATATGAATCCATAACATATTCGAAATATTGTGTGCATATATATGAATGTGTTTCAATTGAAATTATTTGAACATTCATCTCAGCATTCAGATTTGCGATCTCAAGAACGTGAATGAATGATAACGCGATACCTTGATCATACGCACGTGAATGCTGCCGTTTCGCATGCATGCAGCTAATCGGTTATTCGTTTAGTATTAACATGCTTGGAGTTTGTATATAGACCACACATGCCAGACGACACGCTACGGCGTATCAACGATTTGTCATAATCATGTTTATTTTACAGACTTTAAATTATGACTCGTTCCCACTCCAGTAGACCGTTACGCGACAATGAAACCGAATCATCTTATTGAATATACATATATATATCGTATTGCTCCAAATTATGCAATTCTGGCTTTTTTGAGAGTCATCAGATAAAATTGTAACGATTCTATGTTAACACACTAAAAATCCGAACATATATGTACACACACACAACAAAGTTACTGCTATTTATAATAAACACTTCACTGTGGAACATGTGTATACTGCCATGATTGTTATGTGCACATGTAAATTGCAATATAGTTTATAACTTTTCTAATTTAGCCCTAGGACCACATATTTAGTGGGCATAATATTTACACAAGACTTCATTATGTTATCGTATAGGTTGCATATACTGTAATTGATATGTATGTTTAACCGAAATGAATCTTATCTCCGTCCTGAGTGTGGTTTATGGTTCTAACCAAAATTGTTATGGATGTTCAGCGTCAAGTCGCATCTGGCTTTCCCTAACGCTTCGTCTATGGGCACAATTTCCAATGGCGCATCTGATTCAGACATGGTATTTCATAATACTAAATTCGAGATGCCACAAAATATCCGCACAACACACACGGGACCGGACGAATTGACTGATTAAGGGATCAATTATAATTGTATTATGATTTTATGCGGACTGGCTGTTTTTGCTTTGTTCACAGAGATAATTGTTGTGATTATAGCTCCACTCGTGCAAACTTTCACGAGGCCCGATGATGAGTATAACGTGTCATTCATCATAAATGTATTTGTCTTCGGGGAGAGTATTTGTTTTGTTGGGGCGGAGTCTTAACCTCTGTCCAACCATTCAACAGAGAAAAATGGACACCATAGCACATGGTGGCGGTCAGGCGAGCAATTTCCAATGATAATTCTTATACAAAACATCACAGGAAAAAAGATAAATATTTATACGTGCTCTATCCGCGAACATACTAGGCTAAACCCGAAGACCACATGTTCTGTCTTTTAGTCGGCTAATTTATGTTTAAGGTTAACATAGAGAATCGTTACAATATTATCTGATGACTCTTAAAAAGCCAGAATTGCATAATTTGGAGCAATACGATATATGCATATTCGATAAGATGATTCGGTTTCATTGTCGCGGATTGGTCAACTCGAGTGGGAACGAGTCATAAAGTCTGTAAAATAAACATGATTATAACAAATTGTTGATACGCCGTAGCGTGTCGTCCGGCATGTGTGGTCTATATACAAACTCCAAGCATGCTAATACTAAACGAATATCTTAGATCGCAAATCTGAATGCTGAGATGGATGTTCAATTAATTTCAATTGAAACACATTCATAATATATATGCACACAATATTTCGAATACGTTATGGATTCATATTTCAGATGACATTCGCAGTCCAATTGATCAGTCTCAGATACACATAAAAACACTCATCAGAACTAAGTAATACGCATATTTACTGCCCAGAAACTCGGCGTTTGGCGCATCTTCATCTGTGCCGTTCGCATCTTTCTGGACCGACAGTGGTCCCTTCATATCGCGCGGATATTTTTTAAATTCTGTCAAATCGTATGCTTCATTGACAGATTCAACTATATACCGGCATTTGTTTTGGAAGTGAGGGAGTCCAGGAACTATACTAGTGAATGGATGTTCTCGAAAATTTGAGTGAGCAAAAGCAAAAACACCATTGAAAAAATTCGCCAAAAAAAAATTAATGGTCTGATCTGGGAAAACTAAATGACAACTAGTGGATAAATACTCCTGCTTCATGTGGACATACACATACGATGCTCGATATCTGTATTACGATGAGAAACAAACATATCCCCATATCATATACGTGAAAATGACTTTCCCATATTCTCGGTTTTGGCGATACCATCGGTTTTGGCGATACCACGTACACGGGGTGTACATGTAGCTGTGGTGATAAATACAGACTCTGTATGTTCACCTGTATATAGCGACACTACTTAGCTATACATATGATTAACAGGCAATGATCTCGCAAGAATCAATCACGCAGGTAATTTAAGGCAAATGTTAGTAGTACCGTTAAATGTGGAACTGGGACTACATGAATAGTACTTCTCAGTTCGTTAGCTTTGGTAAAGACGCATTTGATACACGTGTTGTTGCTCATATTCTGGGATCATATGGTTGTGTGCGAAATCATGGTTGTGTGCGAAATCATATCGTTGTGTGCGTAATCATATGGTTGCATGACTAAAAACCTGCAAAAATACCAGGAAAACTTGCCAGTGTGCGAACAAGCATCTATTTAATATGGTACGTGTAGTTCAGTTGGCTCCGCAGAGTGAAGATGGTTATATAAACATACATCATGTAAAGAGTGAGCAAAAAGCAAAACACTCAACACCGTGGCGATTATTTTGGGAGAGTCATTCACGGTCATCCACCGACACCGAAAGTTTGATTGGCGAGGAATATGACGTAATACACATGAATGTGGCAGTTTTATCCAAAACGCTCAACATGTATTATACGATCACGACTCACCGCGACACACCATGGGTCACTGATAATCACCACAAAACATCTATATATGAAATCAGAATCGCATTGCATTTATAAATCTATACATTCCATAACTTTTCATGTTCGCGATTTATTGGACGTTTGAACAAATGAAGACAAGACATGAACATTATCAATATACAGTTAAAATTGTTTTAAATTAAATTTTATTTAGTCAAAATGTTGAAAACTGTTGCATTTCACCTTAATATTGTCATAAATTAAATCGAAAAGAGTAAACTGTTTTAAGTAGTCGTCGATGTTTTGTGGTGTTTCTCAGTGGTTCGCGGTGATTCTCAGTGGTTCGCGCGGTGATTATAAATGGTTCGCGGTGATTATGAGTTGTTCGCGGTGATTCTCGGTGGTTCGCGGTGATTCTCAGTGGTTCACGGTGACTCTCAATGGTTCACGGTGATTATGAATGGTTCATATGAGTGGTTAATGGCGGTTATGAGTGGTTCGCGGTAATTACGAGTGGTTCGCAGTGATTACGAGTGGTTCGCGGTGATTATGAGTGGTTCATGACGGTATTGAGTGGTTCGCGGTGATTTATGAGTGGTTTGCGGTGATTATGAGTGGTTCGCTGTGATTATGAGTGGTTCGCGGTGATTTATGAGTGTTTCGCGGTGATTATGAGTGGTTCATGACGGTATTGAGTGGTTCGCGGTGATTATGAGTGGTTCGCGGTGATTATGAGTGGTTCATGACGATATTGAGTGGTTCGCGGTGAGTATGAGTGGTTCGTGATGGTTATGAGTGGTTCATGACGATATTGAGTGGTTCGCGGTGATTATGAGTGGTTCGTGTGATTAAGAGTGGTTGGCGGTAATTCTCGATGGTTCGCGGTGATTATGAGTGGTTCATGACGATATTGAGTGGTTCGCGGTGATTATGAGTGGTTCGTGTGATTATGAGTGGTTCATGTGAGTATGAGTGGTTCATGACGGTATTGAGTGGTTCGCGGTGATTATGAGTGGTTCGCGGTGATTATGAGTGGTTTGCGGTGATTATGAGTGGTTCATGACGATATTGAGTGGTTCGCGGTGATTATGAGTGTTTCGCGGTGATTATGAGTGGTTCATGACGATATTGAGTGGTTCGCGGTGATTATGAGTGGTTCGCGGTGATTATGATTGGTTCGCGGTGATTATGAGTGGTTCGCGGTGATTATGATTGGTTGGCGGTGATTCTCGATGGTTCGCGGTGATTATGAGTGGTTCGCTCTGATTATGAGTGGTTCGCGGTGATTTTCAATGTTTCGCGGTGATTCTCGATGGTTCGCGGTGATTATGAGTGGTTCGCGGTGATTATGAGTGGTTCGCGGTGATTATGAGTGGTTCGCTGTGATTTACAATGTTTCGCGGTGATTCTCGATGGTTCGGGGTGATTATGAGTGGTTCGCTGTGATCATGAGTGGTTCATGAGGGTATTGAGTGGTTCGCGGTGAGTATGAGTGGTTTGCGGTGATTATGAATGGTTCGTGGTGATTATGAGTGGTTCGCGGTGATTATGAATGGTTCGCGGTGATTATGAGTGGTTCGTGGTGATTATGTGTGGTTCGCTCTGATTATGAGTGGTTCGCGGTGATTATGTGTTGTTGGCTCTGATTATGAGTGGTTCGCGGTGATTTTCAATGTTTCTTGGTGATTCTCGGTGATTCTCGGTGGTTCGCGGTGATTATGAGTTGTTCGCTGTGATTATGAGTGGTTCGCAGTGATTTTCAATGTTTCGCGTTGATTCTTGATGGTTCGCTGTTATTATGAATTGTTCACGGTGATTATGATTGGTTCGCGGTGATTATGAGTTGTTCGCTGTGATTATGAGTGGTTCGCGGTGAGTATCAATGGTTCGCGGTGATTACGAGTGGTTCGCGGTGAGTATGAGTGGTTCGTGGTGATTATGAGCGGTTCATGATGGTATTGAGTGGTTCGCGGTGATTGTGAGTGGTTCGCGGTGATTACGAGTGGTTCGTGGTGATTATGAGTGGTTCGCGGTGATTATGATTGGTTCGCGGTGATTATGAGTGGTTCAAGACGGTATTGAGTGGTTCGCGGTGATTACGAGTGGTTCGCGGTGATTACGAGTGGTTCGCGGTGATTATGAGTGGTTCGCGGTGATTATGAGTGTTTCGCGGTGATTATGAGTGGTTCAAGACGGTATTGAGTGGTTCGCGGTGATTACGAGTGGTTCGCGGTGATTACGAGTGGTTCGCGGTGATTATGAGTTGTTCATGACGGTATTGAGTGGTTCGCGGTGATTACGAGTGGTTCGCGGTGATTATGAGTTGTTCATGACGGTATTGAGTGGTTCGCGGTGATTACGAGTGGTTCGTGGTGATTATGAGTTGTTCATGACGGTATTGAGTGGTTCGCGGTTATTACGAGTGGTTCGCGGTGATTATGAGTGGTTAATGGCGGTATTGAGTGGTTCGCGGTGATTACGAGTGGTTGGCGGTGATTATGATTGGTTCGCGGTGATTGTGAGTGGTTCGCGGTTATTATGAGTGGTTCGCGGTGATTATGATTGGTTCGCGGTTAGTATGAGTGGTTCGCGGTGATTATGATTGGTTCGCGGTGATTATGAGTTGTTCACGGTTATTATGAATGGTTCGCGGTGATTATCACTGGTTCGCGGTGATTATGAATGGTTCGCGGTGATTATGAATGGTTCGCGGTGATTTTCAATGTTTCGCGGTGATACTCGATGGTTTTCGGTGATTATGAGTGGTTCGCTGTGATTATGAGTGGTTCGCGGTGATTCTCGGTGGTTCGCGGTGATTCTCGATGGTTCGCGGTGATTATCGATGGTTCGCGGTGATTCTCGGTGGTTCGCGGTGATTCTAGGTGATTCGCGGTGATTCTCGGTTGTTCGCGGAGATTCTCATTGGTTCGCGGTGATTCTTGGTGAGCCCTGGTCAGTCTCCAGGATTGTTGTCTATTTATCTTAGTCCCCTCCACACCAGTTCACTGTGGATCACCGTGAGTCCCGGCGATCTACACTGCGCTTATATTAGTGGTGATTCTGGGTAAATCTCCATGATTTTTAAATATTCATATTAATCAGCTCCATGCAAGTTCATCGCGGATGACCGCGAAAAAGAATCACCGTGAATCATAGTGATCCACATTGGGCTTGGTGTGGTTCCCAGGGTGTTGAATGTTTGACTTGGTTCGCGGTGATTATGAGTGGTTCGCTCTGATTATGAGTGGTTCGCGGTGATTTTCAATGTTTCGCGGTGATTCTCGATGGTTCGCGGTGATTATGAGTGGTTCGCGGTGATTATGAGTGGTTCGCGGTGATTATGAGTGGTTCGCTGTGATTTACAATGTTTCGCGGTGATTCTCGATGGTTCGGGGTGATTATGAGTGGTTCGCTGTGATCATGAGTGGTTCATGATGGTATTGAGTGGTTCGCGGTGAGTATGAGTGGTTTGCGGTGATTATGAATGGTTCGTGGTGATTATGAGTGGTTCGCGGTGATTATGAATGGTTCGCGGTGATTATGAGTGGTTCGTGGTGATTATGTGTGGTTCGCTCTGATTATGAGTGGTTCGCGGTGATTATGTGTTGTTGGCTCTGATTATGAGTGGTTCGCGGTGATTTTCAATGTTTCTTGGTGATTCTCGGTGGTTCGCGGTGATTATGAGTTGTTCGCTGTGATTATGAGTGGTTCGCAGTGATTTTCAATGTTTCGCGTTGATTCTTGATGGTTCGCTGTTATTATGAATTGTTCACGGTGATTATGATTGGTTCGCGGTGATTATGAGTTGTTCGCTGTGATTATGAGTGGTTCGCGGTGAGTATCAATGATTCGCGGTGATTACGAGTGGTTCGCGGTGAGTATGAGTGGTTCGTGGTGATTATGAGCGGTTCATGATGGTATTGAGTGGTTCGCGGTGATTGTGAGTGGTTCGCGGTGATTACGAGTGGTTCGTGGTGATTATGAGTGGTTCGCGGTGATTATGATTGGTTCGCGGTGATTATGAGTGGTTCAAGACGGTATTGAGTGGTTCGCGGTGATTACGAGTGGTTCGCGGTGATTACGAGTGGTTCGCGGTGATTATGAGTGGTTCGCGGTGATTATGAGTGTTTCGCGGTGATTATGAGTGGTTCAAGACGGTATTGAGTGGTTCGCGGTGATTACGAGTGGTTCGCGGTGATTACGAGTGGTTCGCGGTGATTATGAGTTGTTCATGACGGTATTGAGTGGTTCGCGGTGATTACGAGTGGTTCGTGGTGATTATGAGTTGTTCATGACGGTATTGAGTGGTTCGCGGTGATTACGAGTGGTTCGCGGTGATTATGAGTTGTTCATGACGGTATTGAGTGGTTCGCGGTGATTACGAGTGGTTCGTGGTGATTATGAGTTGTTCATGACGGTATTGAGTGGTTCGCGGTGATTACGAGTGGTTCGCGGTGATTATGAGTTGTTCATGACGGTATTGAATGGTTCGCGGTGATTATGAGTTGTTCATGACGGTATTGAGTGGTTCGCGGTGATTACGAGTGGTTCGCGGTGATTATGAGTGGTTAATGGCGGTATTGAGTGGTTCGCGGTGATTACGAGTGGTTCGCGGTGATTATGATTGGTTGGCGGTGATTCTCGATGGTTCGCGGTGATTATGAGTGGTTCGCTCTGATTATGAGTGGTTCGCGGTGATTTTCAATGTTTCGCGGTGATTCTCGATGGTTCGCGGTGATTATGAGTGGTTCGCGGTGATTATGAGTGGTTCGCGGTGATTATGAGTGGTTCGCTGTGATTTACAATGTTTCGCGGTGATTCTCGATGGTTCGGGGTGATTATGAGTGGTTCGCTGTGATCATGAGTGGTTCATGAGGGTATTGAGTGGTTCGCGGTGAGTATGAGTGGTTTGCGGTGATTATGAATGGTTCGTGGTGATTATGAGTGGTTCGCGGTGATTATGAATGGTTCGCGGTGATTATGAGTGGTTCGTGGTGATTATGTGTGGTTCGCTCTGATTATGAGTGGTTCGCGGTGATTATGTGTTGTTGGCTCTGATTATGAGTGGTTCGCGGTGATTTTCAATGTTTCTTGGTGATTCTCGGTGATTCTCGGTGGTTCGCGGTGATTATGAGTTGTTCGCTGTGATTATGAGTGGTTCGCAGTGATTTTCAATGTTTCGCGTTGATTCTTGATGGTTCGCTGTTATTATGAATTGTTCACGGTGATTATGATTGGTTCGCGGTGATTATGAGTTGTTCGCTGTGATTATGAGTGGTTCGCGGTGAGTATCAATGGTTCGCGGTGATTACGAGTGGTTCGCGGTGAGTATGAGTGGTTCGTGGTGATTATGAGCGGTTCATGATGGTATTGAGTGGTTCGCGGTGATTGTGAGTGGTTCGCGGTGATTACGAGTGGTTCGTGGTGATTATGAGTGGTTCGCGGTGATTATGATTGGTTCGCGGTGATTATGAGTGGTTCAAGACGGTATTGAGTGGTTCGCGGTGATTACGAGTGGTTCGCGGTGATTACGAGTGGTTCGCGGTGATTATGAGTGGTTCGCGGTGATTATGAGTGTTTCGCGGTGATTATGAGTGGTTCAAGACGGTATTGAGTGGTTCGCGGTGATTACGAGTGGTTCGCGGTGATTACGAGTGGTTCGCGGTGATTATGAGTTGTTCATGACGGTATTGAGTGGTTCGCGGTGATTACGAGTGGTTCGCGGTGATTATGAGTTGTTCATGACGGTATTGAGTGGTTCGCGGTGATTACGAGTGGTTCGTGGTGATTATGAGTTGTTCATGACGGTATTGAGTGGTTCGCGGTGATTACGAGTGGTTCGCGGTGATTATGAGTTGTTCATGACGGTATTGCGTGGTTCGCGGTGATTATGAGTTGTTCATGACGGTATTGAGTGGTTCGCGGTTATTACGAGTGGTTCGCGGTGATTATGAGTGGTTAATGGCGGTATTGAGTGGTTCGCGGTGATTACGAGTGGTTGGCGGTGATTATGATTGGTTCGCGGTGATTGTGAGTGGTTCGCGGTTATTATGAGTGGTTCGCGGTGATTATGATTGGTTCGCGGTTAGTATGAGTGGTTCGCGGTGATTATGATTGGTTCGCGGTGATTATGAGTTGTTCACGGTTATTATGAATGGTTCGCGGTGATTATCACTGGTTCGCGGTGATTATGAATGGTTCGCGGTGATTATGAATGGTTCGCGGTGATTTTCAATGTTTCGCGGTGATACTCGATGGTTCTCGGTGATTATGAGTGGTTCGCTGTGATTATGAGTGGTTCGCGGTGATTCTCGGTGGTTCGCGGTGATTCTCGATGGTTCGCGGTGATTATCGATGGTTCGCGGTGATTCTCGGTGGTTCGCGGTGATTCTAGGTGATTCGCGGTGATTCTCGGTTGTTCGCGGAGATTCTCATTGGTTCGCGGTGATTCTTGGTGAGCCCTGGTCAGTCTCCAGGATTGTTGTCTATTTATCTTAGTCCCCTCCACACCAGTTCACTGTGGATCACCGTGAGTCCCGGCGATCTACACTGCGCTTATATTAGTGGTGATTCTGGGTAAATCTCCATGATTTTTAAATATTCATATTAATCAGCTCCATGCAAGTTCATCGCGGATGACCGCGAAAAAGAATCACCGTGAATCATAGTGATCCACATTGGGCTTGGTGTGGTTCCCAGGGTGTTGAATGTTTGACTTGGTTCGCGGTGATTATGAGTGGTTCGCTCTGATTATGAGTGGTTCGCGGTGATTTTCAATGTTTCGCGGTGATTCTCGATGGTTCGCGGTGATTATGAGTGGTTCGCGGTGATTATGAGTGGTTCGCGGTGATTATGAGTGGTTCGCTGTGATTTACAATGTTTCGCGGTGATTCTCGATGGTTCGGGGTGATTATGAGTGGTTCGCTGTGATCATGAGTGGTTCATGAGGGTATTGAGTGGTTCGCGGTGAGTATGAGTGGTTTGCGGTGATTATGAATGGTTCGTGGTGATTATGAGTGGTTCGCGGTGATTATGAATGGTTCGCGGTGATTATGAGTGGTTCGTGGTGATTATGTGTGGTTCGCTCTGATTATGAGTGGTTCGCGGTGATTATGTGTTGTTGGCTCTGATTATGAGTGGTTCGCGGTGATTTTCAATGTTTCTTGGTGATTCTCGGTGATTCTCGGTGGTTCGCGGTGATTATGAGTTGTTCGCTGTGATTATGAGTGGTTCGCAGTGATTTTCAATGTTTCGCGTTGATTCTTGATGGTTCGCTGTTATTATGAATTGTTCACGGTGATTATGATTGGTTCGCGGTGATTATGAGTTGTTCGCTGTGATTATGAGTGGTTCGCGGTGAGTATCAATGATTCGCGGTGATTACGAGTGGTTCGCGGTGAGTATGAGTGGTTCGTGGTGATTATGAGCGGTTCATGATGGTATTGAGTGGTTCGCGGTGATTGTGAGTGGTTCGCGGTGATTACGAGTGGTTCGTGGTGATTATGAGTGGTTCGCGGTGATTATGATTGGTTCGCGGTGATTATGAGTGGTTCAAGACGGTATTGAGTGGTTCGCGGTGATTACGAGTGGTTCGCGGGGATTACGAGTGGTTCGCGGTGATTATGAGTGGTTCGCGGTGATTATGAGTGTTTCGCGGTGATTATGAGTGGTTCAAGACGGTATTGAGTGGTTCGCGGTGATTACGAGTGGTTCGCGGTGATTACGAGTGGTTCGCGGTGATTATGAGTTGTTCATGACGGTATTGAGTGGTTCGCGGTGATTACGAGTGGTTCGTGGTGATTATGATTGGTTCGCGGTTAGTATGAGTGGTTCGCGGTGATTATGATTGGTTCGCGGTGATTATGAGTTGTTCACGGTTATTATGAATGGTTCGCGGTGATTATCACTGGTTCGCGGTGATTATGAATGGTTCGCGGTGATTATGAATGGTTCGCGGTGATTTTCAATGTTTCGCGGTGATACTCGATGGTTCTCGGTGATTATGAGTGGTTCGCTGTGATTATGAGTGGTTCGCGGTGATTCTCGGTGGTTCGCGGTGATTCTCGATGGTTCGCGGTGATTATCGATGGTTCGCGGTGATTCTCGGTGGTTCGCGGTGATTCTAGGTGATTCGCGGTGATTCTCGGTTGTTCGCGGAGATTCTCATTGGTTCGCGGTGATTCTTGGTGAGCCCTGGTCAGTCTCCAGGATTGTTGTCTATTTATCTTAGTCCCCTCCACACCAGTTCACTGTGGATCACCGTGAGTCCCGGCGATCTACACTGCGCTTATATTAGTGGTGATTCTGGGTAAATCTCCATGATTTTTAAATATTCATATTAATCAGCTCCATGCAAGTTCATCGCGGATGACCGCGAAAAAGAATCACCGTGAATCATAGTGATCCACATTGGGCTTGATGTGGTTCCCAGGGTGTTGAATGTTTGACTTGGTTCGCGGTGATTATGAGTGGTTCGCTCTGATTATGAGTGGTTCGCGGTGATTTTCAATGTTTCGCGGTGATTCTCGATGGTTCGCGGTGATTATGAGTGGTTCGCGGTGATTATGAGTGGTTCGCGGTGATTATGAGTGGTTCGCTGTGATTTACAATGTTTCGCGGTGATTCTCGATGGTTCGGGGTGATTATGAGTGGTTCGCTGTGATCATGAGTGGTTCATGAGGGTATTGAGTGGTTCGCGGTGAGTATGAGTGGTTTGCGGTGATTATGAATGGTTCGTGGTGATTATGAGTGGTTCGCGGTGATTATGAATGGTTCGCGGTGATTATGAGTGGTTCGTGGTGATTATGTGTGGTTCGCTCTGATTATGAGTGGTTCGCGGTGATTATGTGTTGTTGGCTCTGATTATGAGTGGTTCGCGGTGATTTTCAATGTTTCTTGGTGATTCTCGGTGATTCTCGGTGGTTCGCGGTGATTATGAGTTGTTCGCTGTGATTATGAGTGGTTCGCAGTGATTTTCAATGTTTCGCGTTGATTCTTGATGGTTCGCTGTTATTATGAATTGTTCACGGTGATTATGATTGGTTCGCGGTGATTATGAGTTGTTCGCTGTGATTATGAGTGGTTCGCGGTGAGTATCAATGATTCGCGGTGATTACGAGTGGTTCGCGGTGAGTATGAGTGGTTCGTGGTGATTATGAGCGGTTCATGATGGTATTGAGTGGTTCGCGGTGATTGTGAGTGGTTCGCGGTGATTACGAGTGGTTCGTGGTGATTATGAGTGGTTCGCGGTGATTATGATTGGTTCGCGGTGATTATGAGTGGTTCAAGACGGTATTGAGTGGTTCGCGGTGATTACGAGTGGTTCGCGGTGATTACGAGTGGTTCGCGGTGATTATGAGTGGTTCGCGGTGATTATGAGTGTTTCGCGGTGATTATGAGTGGTTCAAGACGGTATTGAGTGGTTCGCGGTGATTACGAGTGGTTCGCGGTGATTACGAGTGGTTCGCGGTGATTATGAGTTGTTCATGACGGTATTGAGTGGTTCGCGGTGATTACGAGTGGTTCGTGGTGATTATGAGTTGTTCATGACGGTATTGAGTGGTTCGCGGTTATTACGAGTGGTTCGCGGTGATTATGAGTTGTTCATGACGGTATTGAGTGGTTCGCGGTGATTACGAGTGGTTCGTGGTGATTATGAGTTGTTCATGACGGTATTGAGTGGTTCGCGGTGATTACGAGTGGTTCGCGGTGATTATGAGTTGTTCATGACGGTATTGAGTGGTTCGCGGTGATTATGAGTTGTTCATGACGGTATTGAGTGGTTCGCGGTGATTACGAGTGGTTCGCGGTGATTATGAGTGGTTAATGGCGGTATTGAGTGGTTCGCGGTGATTACGAGTGGTTGGCGGTGATTATGATTGGTTCGCGGTGATTGTGAGTGGTTCGCGGTTATTATGAGTGGTTCGCGGTGATTATGATTGGTTCGCGGTTAGTATGAGTGGTTCGCGGTGATTATGATTGGTTCGCGGTGATTATGAGTTGTTCACGGTTATTATGAATGGTTCGCGGTGATTATCACTGGTTCGCGGTGATTATGAATGGTTCGCGGTGATTATGAATGGTTCGCGGTGATTTTCAATGTTTCGCGGTGATACTCGATGGTTCTCGGTGATTATGAGTGGTTCGCTGTGATTATGAGTGGTTCGCGGTGATTCTCGGTGATTCTCGACGGTTCGCGGTGATTATCGATGGTTCGCGGTGATGCTCGGTGGTTCGCGGTGATTCTAGGTGATTCGCGGTGATTCTCGGTTGTTCGCGGAGATTCTCATTGGTTCGCGGTGATTCTTGGTGAGCCCTGGTCAGTCTCCAGGATTGTTGTCTATTTATCTTAGTCCCCTCCACACCAGTTCACTGTGGATCACCGTGAGTCCCGGCGATCTACACTGCGCTTATATTAGTGGTGATTCTGGGTAAATCTCCATGATTTTTAAATATTCATATTAATCAGCTCCATGCAAGTTCATCGCGGATGACCGCGAAAAAGAATCACCGTGAATCATAGTGATCCACATTGGGCTTGGTGTGGTTCCCAGGGTGTTGAATGTTTGACTTATTGCATTATCTGTACACACTAGTATAGTGAACTGAATCGGCCGTTGTTATGTATATACATGTACGATGTCATCCATTTCGAACAGAACATATAGCATGCATGGTGTTTTTATATGTTAATAAAAGTGCATTGAAGTCGTTGATTTCATATTGTCCACATCTTCCATCTGCTAGCATGACTAATTCTGTATTCAGACCAAGATCATAGTTGCCATGGTGACAGCAATTACTACGATTCCTGAAACAACCAAGCAATTGAATTTCAGTAAGTTTTGTGATGTAAAATCGGACAGAGCATCATTCAGACAAAGCAATCGGCGAAGGTACATGTATACATATCTATAATACACGTATTGTCATGTGTGGCACATGATGTCGCAACAGCAAACTTCGTCATGTTAATTGCGCGTTTTGATATTTGGAGGTACATATTGCTATGGAACATATCATGCATTTCTCGAGTTTGTGCTTTGTAGTATGTAAGTATAGGTTATAACCCGCTTGAATATATGTACAATAACTATTGACCAAGGGATCGTTAGCGCCGTGGGCTGTATTTCTTGTACAGACACTCAAGCGGGTTATACATGTAACATATGTATAAACCGATTCACATCCAGGGGGAAGAGGAATTGAGCCACGTTCAATACGATGATTACCTATCAATTACTATTCAATCAAAGGTCAATTGAATGTTTGGTGGTGTTTCTGTTGAACAACTAGTCAAATGGTCGTTGACAATCGGATCAGTCGCATCAGCATTATTCATTATTCATTAGCGTTGAAACCATTTTGTCTCCGAATTGTTAATACTGACGACGTGTTTCTGGATAAAACATATTCTACCTTGTGATAATAAACTGTTTCGGCTGTTAAGGTTATTTTTCGTCTTGTTGTCATAATGGAATTATCGTTCAGAACACAGGAGGCAATGTTCCGGAAGGGATCAGAGTCAGAAGTGAAACTAGCTATTCCACATTGTATGAAGTTCGTGTGATGAAATATCGCCGGCATTCAGGACAAAAGGTTTAACCAATCTGTATATATTGCCTGGATTTTCCTCGTGCATGCATGTATAATTGAACAGTTTGTGGAATTTTCTCATTCCAAAGATCAGTACGTAACTATTGTGGATTATACATTCCAACAGGTTTGGAGTTCGTTCAGTTTACTTTATGATTTTTTATGATTTATGAATTTATTTATTGTCAAACTCGCTGCAAGTTAATGCAGAACTTCCAATCACCCCGCCCCTCCCGATAAACCAAACAATATCCAATCGATAGTGTTGGCCCCCACGCAGACCACCCCTCTATATATGATAGTACTAACGGTGCCAGTGTGATCGGTGTTTTAAATAGCCTAGACAACAAATCCTACGATCGCCTCTAATAAAGAGCGTCCATGTTTTCGTCGCCCAAATGACCCCTGGTTATCAATTATGGACGCTGTTGTCGTTTTCGAGGTATTATGGGGACTTTGTGTGTGGTATTATGACATTTGAATATAAAGAGCGTCCATGCTTCTGGCGTCCAATAGCGGTAGACAATAAAGGGCATCCTCAACTCTTTTGTTGGGTACTACATTATGGGTGAATTGTATGTGGCATTGTGGCATTTTAATATACGAATGCTTGATCATTTGGAAGTAACTTGCAAAGAACAAGAAATGAAACACATAATATATAGTTAACGCTCTATGTGTTTTTATAAAGTTTGTGAGCTTCGTGTGACAATGTTGATGGGATCGTCCGCTGCCAATACCACTCACATCGGGTCCCATTGTATAGTACAAACAGTTTCGCCAGTTAACACTGATGAATAGTCGCTAAGAGACTTTCAAATTTAGCACTATATTAACATATATTCAACAAACCAAACACGCGACAGCATGTTATTAATGGCTACAAAAACGACTTATGCGCTACTAATTACTTTATTCATATAAATATATGGTCTTCTATAGGATAATAACTTCCAACAATAACCACGCTATCTTGATTACTTAAATAACTCATCGCATAGCCATGTAATCTATATATACAATCCGTGCACACAAACCTATTCCGCATATTGGTATCGGCTGTACTAAACTCCTACTCCGAATCTGTGTTTTTTAATTTGTTCGCGCACATCCACGTCATCCGTAGTTTAGTTACGGAAATCTCCGAATACCGGTTGTGGTATTATTTATTAATTATACGGCTTATTTATTTTGTGATCGGAATGGGACTTTTTAATCACAATAGGGAGGGCTTTTCGATTGCGTTTGGTAGTTTGTTCTTCGTAAATTTCATAACTAATACCATGTCAATAGGAATGTAGCATGTTTGATTGTTTTAGCGACAAGCGCATGTGGTGAATACACAACGATCGAGCATTTAAGCGTGGTGGGTCACCTTATACTGCGCTATGTATTAGTTATGGTAATATAATTGTCATGAATTGATTGTCATTTTGTTTAGAATTGAAACGTCGAACTAAGGGATTCAGGTCATAGATCAACTCCGACTATATATTAATATTCCATTGTAAACGTCTCCCACTTATATGCCGAATTTCGCACACAAAGGGGCGCTAAAAAACACATGTATAACCCGGTACACATCCATCGGCCAATCAAATTGCTTCAGTTCATGAGCAATATTTATTGAATGAATATGTCTTTCGACGGGGCTAAAATATAGACTTGAGCTAAATATCACACATAAATTTACATTAATTGGAGAGAATGCTGAAGTGAGATCGGAGCGGAAGGTGTGAAATTCGAACAATACGACATGGTCGACTCGCATATATAAGAGAATGCATTGGCACAGGGTAAAAATATCCCGACTTACGACTGGATTTGATATGGCGGGTCACATATGTGCACGCTGTTCTGTTTCTGGTCATGATCATAAGAATTGTACTAAACCAAAAATGTGCTCAAATGGTCAAGTTTCACATCCTACAATGGATCGTTCCTCTCCCATATGGGACCATGCATTCAACATTACATGGTGTTAGTCTGAGAAACATCTATCATAGTTCGATGCAAAGAAAACCGTTGGTGCTCGACCATCAATTCAACAGGTCACATACTCTGCTATCGTTTCCAAGAAAAAGTGTGCTGATGCCAGCACTTGGACCGACAACAGACAGACCATCCCCATTCGTGTATCACAAGCGACACAACTTGATGTAATTAATTTAACCCTTTACCCAACAAACCGGCCAAAACCGGCCAAATAAAGCTTCAACAGCCTAAAATATCTTCGGTCTGTCTCAATAAAACCATACAAATATGGATATCATTGGAACCGGCTCATTGACCACATTGTGATGGTTATAGTTATGCCCTGTGCCAATGCATTCTCTTATATATGCGAGTCGACCATAGGTCGCCTCGCATATATAAGAGAATGCATTGGCCTAAAAAAAATCTTTTTTTAACACTTTTTACCATTTTTTCTTACATTCTTTAACAATTTTATAATTTTTAATGTGTTAAGCCAATGCATTCTCTTATATATGCGAGGCGACCTATGGTCGACTCGCATATATAAGAGAATGCATTGGCACAGGGCCCTTCTGTTGGGTAAAGGGTTAACTCCTGTCCCAGAACCTGTATCACAGGCCCTTTATTCGTCTACTGACATTGCACTAGTTGCTCACAAACAATCCATTCCAGACTTCCAGTTAAGCCAGTTACTGCCAACAGAGACGTGGCGACAGGGGGGGGTAGGGGTGTCCCACCCCCAGCTTTGGTCAAAATTTTCAACAGTTGGAAATTTCATACCTGCCAAAACATTAGTTGGAAATTTCACACCAACAATAGGTTGAAAATGTTCTTGTATTTTCCTATTTTGGTCAAAATTTTCGACTAAAATGGTCATCAGTTGGAAATTTTCCAACCTGGGGGGGGGGGGGGTGACAGGTTGGAAATTTCCAACACTACATACTTGGATTTTGCGATTTTCTTGTTCAGATTTCCAATTTTTCGTACACCGGGCAGAGCATGGTAGGCCCGGTGTGCCATTGCCCCCCCCCCCCCCGTAGCCAATACAAAACTTCTAATTAGTTTAACAAACAACATTTTACTACATTTGGTCAAACTTGTGGACTGAAATGGTCATCAGTTGGAGAATTTCCAACCTGAGGAGGAGTATGAGGTTTGAAATGTCCAACACTATAGGAAAGCTACAGTTGAGGCCAGTCTAGATGCTAGAAATTGCGATTTTCTTGTATAGTTTTCAAAATTGTCTCACACCGGGCCGAACAGCCATGGTCAGCCCGGTGTTTCCTGGTCTCTTGCCCGTAGCCGTGCGCATTATCTGGAGTAAGACCACTAGATGTTAGGATTGATGCAATTTTTCAGGTTAAAATATCTGAATGTTCTCATACTGGGAATATAGAACCATGGTTTATGAATATATAGGATATTAGGCCTGAGCACTGAGGTGCAAGGGGTGTGCAAATGGGAATTATGCAAAACTTGTTTTTGGTCTGATTCTGATTCAAGGGGAGGGGGGCCAGTTAGAATTTCCCCAATGTGTACACCCCAACGGAGACCATATAGCCACTTCCCTGACTGCTACACATTCTATTCGTGTAGATGCTATTTATTCACAACAAAAGTCGCCTATTGCATCGAAACAAAAATCGCCAAAGTTATTCTAACGTTTAGACTCTCAGAAACAGAGGTTCGTATTTGAACTATCAAACCAGATGCTTGGCGAGAAACGATTAGCAATACAAAGCACCAAACATTATTTGTGGATTGACGCTATCGGTTAGGTGAATGATGACATTGTTCTGTCTCACCAGCCATATGTGCACCAGCCCGACCGTCAGCTTGACGCGTTGATAAAGGTTCATGCGCGATTCATCAAATATAAATACCTTATCAATGCAAAATTAGATGTTAAAAGCTACTTTTCATATTTCGATGTGCATACTTGGCAATTTCGTGTTATTTATTTGCTATCTATTATGTATACTTGTTCTACTTTTAGATGTTGTATAGATGCATGCACACTAGTCAGGTCTTGAATGTATATTCCATACTCCAAGTGGAAATATTCCTCTTGGGTGCTTTTATTTGTTTTGTACATAACTGATTGTTTTATTCTAACCCACTCTCTGATTTATCTACATTTGTTTCGCTCCGAGGTTTTTTTTATATAGCTGATTCTGTTCCTGGTCGTGATATGGCCTAGTGGCTAAAGCGACGTTAAACCTTCAATCAATCAATCTAAGATTTAATATCCCGTGTGAACCCGGGGTAGAGTAGGCTCCGCCCCACTGCGGGGGTAAGAATCCCCTAATGTGGCACACTGTTTGCATCCCGCGATGTGTGGTGCAGGAGTCATGTAGGCACTAGGGCCGCCGTATCACGTGAGGCATCGACTGGATACGGCTTACCTCATGGTTGACCCGGCTCAATCAATCGGCTAGTCACGCCTATCCACAGTTTTTTTCAGATTACAATTCTGCCATTTGTTCTATTTTGTTTCTAGCGTCTAGTTGTGTGTGCTGTATTAATTTGTTGTTTCTTTCCTGTCATGTCTCTACATTTCGTCTTCATGACTGGTCAATGTTTCAAGCTTGTAATGTTCACGCCTGGCTCACTGGGGATGTAGCGGGATGTTGCGTAGTGATTGTTTCTATATGCAATGTCTAAACGGGTCAATTTACCAGTACCTATGTACCAGTCTTGGTCCGACCATAGTTCGAAGCGTAGTCCTATGCGGCTGCTGGGGTAGTCGATTATCTGCTTTTCATATGGCAACTCAAAAGAAACAAAAACATAAGATTGACCACCACTAAGTTCCGCTGATGTTGAGGTCTATCCTCAGTACTTGGTTTTGATCCAAATGTCAAGGGACCTTCGGTATTTAAGATTCATAAAATGCTACAAAGCTTAACCGGACTATTAAAATCTGTCAAACCGATCAGGTCTGCGTCACCAAGTTGCTCTCTTCTGACCGAAAATTCAAGCTATCGCTTGTACGCAATTAACATCTATTGCACAAGCACCAGTGTCTATTACTCCTCACATGACATTGAACAGTAGTAGAGGTGTGTTGAGAACCCGTGATATGGCTGATTATTCTGAGTCAAGAGGTGTTGGCTGATTTAGCACCACACGGAGTTACAGAAGGCCGTATATTTACAAAGACGGTTGATGTACAAGTTCGTTTGAATAGTTATCTTCTGAACTTCAATCGGTGCGCACATCCATCGACATTGGATGTTGGGTATATGGAGATGGATTTAAGCACAAATCCCATTGAAGTGTTTTAAATGCCAGTGTTATGGCCACGGCCAGGAACATTGTAAAAGTAAAGAAATCATATGTGCATGATGTTCTATTTATGGTCATGTTCACCACGATCGTACAAATCCTAACATATGTTCAAACTAGCAAGGTTCGCATGCTGCAATGGATCGTTCATGTTCACGATTCAACTACCTTACTTGTATTTAAATTCGCGCAGTACTATTTTTCTCGCACCCGTCGGTGCGCGAATTTAAAACTGAGCGAAAAATAGTACGACTCCTAAGTTTAAACCAACCACCGATAAACAAGAAGGCTATATGTTGATGAGTTACGTACATGTATAGATTACGGAAGGCTGGACCGAATATTTGGCTTGCAGAACTATATTTCACACGCGGGCAACCAACATCAAAACCATTAATGATATGTATGATTTAAGTATACAGCAACAAATTATGGTATCAGCATTTCTGTTGAAATAAGAAATACACATATTGCTGACTGAAGATGCACGAAAGCACATTCACAACGCTAGCACTACACAGTGCACGAATATTCTGAGTTAGTCATGGCAACATGTCTGATGTAAGGTGTTTGTTATACGCGGTTGTGGTTTTACTTCTTTTGAGTTCATTTAAATTATGTTTATAACTATTTCAATATCAGAATAATTATTTGGAGCGTATAAACAGCCGTCTTCACAAGACATTGATGATGCAGTTATGTTAAATTATACACGATGTAAAGCCACCGTGATGGTCTTTAATATGCACACGTATCTTCATTAACGATTAAGATCTGAAACTTTCAACAAAACTAAGCATTTTACGACAATAGTGTTATCAGTTTTGAATTCGCGCAGCATGGTGCGCGAATTCAAAACTGAGCGAAAAATAGTACTGCGCGAATTTTAATACGAGTAAGGTATGCAAATCTGAGAAGCAACTGGCATATATAGATGCTAAGACAATAGTTCCAAGACTAACCATTTCACGGGTTACATACTCTTTTCTACAAAAAAAGTGTGTTGATGCCAGCAATCAGACAAAATCACACCAAGCATGTCAGTATATCACTATACTAGCAATACAAGTTGAGGTGAATGATATTATTGCTGTTCCAGTTGCTTCGAAACAAAAACTCGCCAAAATCACTCCAAAGTTTCGACTCTCAGAAAGAGAGGTGCACATTTGAGCTTCCAAAGTTTGACCAGATGGCTGACTAGAAACTTTTAATATCAAAGACAAAACACAGTATTTGTGGATTGAATCTGTCGGTCGGGTAAAGAATGACATGTTTCACCCACCCGACGGTCAGATTGACGCATTGATTACGGCTCATACGCGATTCATCAAATATTATAAATACCTTGTCAATGCAAAATCTAATTTAAAAAAAATACTTTACATATTTCGATTTACAACCTAGGTAATTTAATTTTATTTATTTGCTATTATCTACTATTGTACTGATGTTTGCGTGTAATATTACTCTTGCATACAGGTCAGTTCATGAATTTATATTCATGACTCCAAGCCGAAAAAGTTCCTCTGGAGTGCTTTTATTTGTACATTGCTCATTGTTTTAATCTAATCCACTGTCTAATTATTCTAAGTATTAAGTTGTTTGTTCTTGATTGAAAAAATAACTGACTGACATGCTTATGATAATGTCCTGGGCACAGTGATCATCGATGTGGCATGTATGATTCATATTTCATTTTGCATTACGAAATAAACTCTGAGCGACACTCACCGAATTGGCGAAGATTCCCAGTCCCGGAACCGGGTGTTGCCTGTGATCCGGATCCACCCGGTTGCTGTGGTCCGGCTCCACCCGGTTGCTGTGGTCCGGATCCACCCGGTTGCTGAGGTCCGGATCCACCCGGTTGCTGAGGTCCGGATCCACCCGGTTGTTGTGAGCCTGATCCACCCGGTTGCTGAGATCCGGATCCAGTCGGTTGATGCGGTCCGGATCCAGTCGGTTGCTGTGGCCCGGATCCGTATGTTGAGTATGGCCCGGAATCGGTTGTTGGCTGTGGCCCGGATCCACCCGGTTGCTGTGGTCCGGATCCAGTGGGTTGCTGTTGCCAGGGTCCGTCTGTTGGGTGTGGCCCGGAATCGGTTGTTGGCTGTGGTCCGGATCCACCAGGTTGCTGTGAGCCTGATCCACCCTGTTGCTGAGGTCCTGATCCAGTCGTCTGCTGTGGTCCGGATCCAGTCGTCTGCTGTGGTCCGGATCCAGTCGGCTGCTGTTGCCCGGATCCGTCTGTTGGGTGTGGCCCGGAATCGGTTGTTGACTGTGTACCGGATCCAGTAGGCCCTGGACCAGATCCAGTAGGCCCTGGACCAGACCCAGTAGGCCCTGGACCAGACCCAGTAGGTCCTGGGCCGGATCCTGCAGGCCCTGGGCCGGCTCCAACTTGTGCCTGTAGTTCGGATTCGATTATAGTCAGACGAGTGGATGTGCCTGAAAGGCAAGTAGTGGGTAAGTCTGTTTGAAGTATATAAAGTTAATACACTATTATGTTGCGTAGTTATCGACCTGGTGTGAGCACATGGATATGACAGAAGTTACCGTTAACGATTACAGTTCAATTTCACAGTGCTAAATGCTCTATTTCCCTATTTTTGTAGATTGCTCATCCAAGTGCACATACAAACTGCACTATTCAAAATATTGCAGTCTCCAGATATAATTAGTTTTGAAACCATTTGCACCAGCTTATTTTATTTAATAACAGCACAAGTATGTCACTATATATGCCATTTAACACGACGACTCAATTTCTCCTTGACAACAGCATTTAGACCAATTTAATGTTACCTAACTTTCTTGTCTTGTGCCATCATTATTAATCATTCACATTGATATGCACATGTTATTTCGTCACAAAAACAAACATGTTATCCAATTAGCGCGACACTAATTTTGAATCTTGTTTGTGAAATATTATTTTGGAGTATCCCTCATGTATCCAATTTTACGCAACCGAAGTATCCATACGCAATATTATAGTTAACTGTAACTACAATAGTTGAATTTCGGATGTGTCAAACCTTATTACTATATCCATATTTGACGACTATGCGTCGTGTCAGCCAGTGGGAAGTCATTAAAGATACGGGCGGCGTTGGCGGTGGGTATGCTGTTAAAATATTCACCTCCGTCAAAAAACGCCATAAACAGAAAGAATAGTAAAATATAGACAGGCCTTGTTTTTATACCAATCAGACATATGGCATAAACAGTATGTTATTGTCAATTATTTTTCATTTGTTATGTAAACAAAAGCAAAAAACGTTACGTTACCTGAATTTTGTTTTGAACCGGATATGGTAAACATAAAGAGCGTTATTTGTTACTGTTTTCCTGGTATTGAAATAATAAAGAGCGTTTATATCATGTGTGTGTGATCAATAGAATTGCGCTGTGTTATGTAAACAGAAGCACAACTTCTGTAACACGAGCAGGCTCTTGTTTACGTACACCATCGTACGTATTGTCGACAATATACTATTTACGCGCTGATTGTGTTTGGCATATGAACAAAACTATATATATTTTAATATTCCTTCTGTTGATGGCGATTTGAACAAATATGAATATTTCTGCAACGAAAGCCGCCATTGCCTTTAAATGTGGACTATCTCTTCATATAATAATTTTGAAATAGTTTTGTTGGCTATGAAATAATAAAAATGATTTTTTGACACATATCCGGAAACGCTTCTTTCTGTCCATATTGATTTTATTTCGGATATCTTGTTATAAAATGAGATGATTATATGGGACACTTTATCGTTCTATTTTTAGAACAGACCAATCAGGTGATACCATATGGCGACAGAGATCATTAGAGTTTTCCCATAGCTGTGCTCCGAACATCAAATGTCCCAGATTGATTATTTGTATTATGTTATTACATAGTTATCAGCGACAATGAGTCTAATTAACGTTTATTTGTGACAAAATTACAAATAAAATTGATGGTATCTGTTAGCAATTACTACTATCGTTCGGTGGCTAAACAACCACACGTTTTTACCAGAAATTATATGAAATATAATCAATATTAATCGATAGAAGCATCTTCGGACAGGGGTCTTCGATTCATATATAATATGTTATACCCCGGTAACTACATAACACATGTTTACAATGAGATAGACCATCTTTAATATATGTGATTAATTAAAACAACAGCCCTGTGAATAAACTTTGACAGGAAATCGACAATGCAAAACAAAATTTGATTCAGCTGGCAATTTTCAGCACAAGTAAATGAATGAATGGTGTGTGCACAGTTAATGTGGTGTGTGAGAATTTACAACAGGATGTTCTTTGGCAATCCAGACAGAAAAATTAAATTAAATTAAACATTAAAATAAAATCTAAATACCCCTAAATTTGTTGGGTCGGTTTGAGGAAACAGATGTATACTTTGTCTTGGCCTTATTAGCCACCACTGGTTAAGTGGTCCCGCTAATATGCTATGATGCAGGTAGGGTAAACTGATGTTTACAAAGAGATATACCACCTTTAAATCAACCACAGGCAGTTATCATATCTGAAGAACCAACGAACAACACACGATGTACTCTGCCTTCTACGTTAAGGCAAGTTTCTACCAACCACATCAATTCACAGGCCCCCTTGTGCGACAAACCCACCACAAGTATCCACCTTAATACCTTATTAAGGTAGATACTCATGGTGGGGTTGCCGCACCAGGGGACATGTGCATCAATTATGCATATATTGTTAGTTTTTCTGCCTGTTTCTTCAAAAAGCGGACAATAATCTAATTTACTTCATCCCCGGACAAAATTATTAGAGGGATTTCACAAAAGCGGACAGCGGGTGCAAGTACTATTAATTATACATACATTCTAATGTAGCCGCAATATTCATATCCATAAACCTCTCAACGAATTAATTCGGTTTGTACCAAATTTGTGAGTGAAATGTAAAATAAGTACATAATGTGATTATTTGATTCTGAAATAAGCAGATAATGGACTCTTACGCGGTATTTCGTTTTATGCCACAGTGAAAACACAGTCATGTTAAAGAGCACATACCTGAACAGTCATGAGTTGGCTTATTTGTGTCATTGTCCGCACATACCCTGCTTAGAATCGCCTCATTATGAGTCGATAAAGTGACTAATATGTTTTCATTTTCAGCACATTATCGACTCAAAATTAGGCGATTATAAGAAGACTACCTAAAACAAGTTCTATTATAAGCAGATTATGTGCTGATTTTGGGAGAAACAGGCTAGACACTCAGTAAATTAGTCTTGTTGCACCATACAACCGTCACTTATCGTGCCTCGGACAACTATCCTCAATGATTGTGAATATAGAGGATACCTGCGGTTCTCGAGTGAATACCAGAATTACCTCATTCGTGGCTACAGTGAGATATAACTATATATATATAGTTATATTCCACGAATGAGGTAATTTTGATATTCACTCGAGAACCACAGTCATTCTATTATGCAAAACAAATTAGCTGCGTTTAATAACTAGAACAAATTAGAAATTGAATGACTTGTTTTGATCGATCAGCTGTTCTGTGACCAGTTCACTACGATCTTCTGTAAAATAAGCGTGCATACAAAAAATAGTCCCCGGTGACCCCCGTCAGAATGAAGAGAACCATTCGAAATATTCATCAATTTATGAACAATTACCTCGAACAAAGCAATAGAATTGATTGTCTTCACTAAATGATTTGATTTTTATCAAGCATAATGAACAATTAACAACACAAAAGGCTTGTTCCATTTGGAAATACCAAAATCCTAATTACTGATAATACTTCCGCTTCGCAGTTTGGATTGTAAACACAATTTTTGTTCAATTTCACTCGCTGTCACTGTCAACTATTCTCCTGATTCGCCGGTATTTCACGATAGGACTTGACTCTGTGTCTTCTGTGGGGTGAGACTTCGGTGAGCAGCTGTGAAAGTGCATATACACCGACCCACTGAGAGTTGCGTTTGAGAAAATGGATTTCAAACTTTGCATCGCACTTGAAGAACTTACAACAACTCCAGGTGTACCAATACAGTCCCTATTTGATAGACTGACTGTCGATTTGGAAACAGTTACATTTGACGGTGTTGATGTCGAAATAGTGTCAGAACTTGGTACAGGAGCAGGTGCAGTTTCCAATACTGGTGAAAGCTCGACTACAGGCTGTGCAACTGGGAGTACAGTCTCTGACTCAGTGACTGTGTTAGTTCCAGCAGTATTTGATAAAATTGAATAAATATGTTTTGTTTGGACAGCACTTTGGAGTAGTTCAACAAACTGTTTACATTCATGTGTCCCGACACTTGAATTATCTGATGCGGTGGTACATGTTCATCGTTAAGTGATTGGACCAGCAGTTGTCGAGCACAGTAGTTGGTAAGTCGCTTATCCGTTGTGAGGCCTGAGTCTACACACAATTCTATTTAAAGATTTAATGCAGAATTCATTGCGCTTATACCAAGGTTTGCCTTTATTCCAGCCCTGATAATTGATAGCGAGGAAGAACGGGTTGTCTGGATCTTTTTCCTCTTCTGGTCTCTTCTCGCTGAATAAACGATATAATTTAACAGGGTCTCTCGTTGTCGACCGAATATGCCCTTGGTTTAATTCTTCTGATGTCTCGTGGATTTTCACCGGTTCTTGTCTTTGTTTGTCGCTCCTGTGTGTAGATGATATATTCCTGTCCATAATCATCGTCTTGCAGTCTGATGTCGCCCCATTTCAAAGAATGAGTTTCCTCCCCTGTTCTCATTCCGAAGTACAAAACACAAGTCCACCACATATAATTCTGTAACGACTTTGGGTTATGCGCCTTATAAAATAGCTCAACATCATCTCGTGTAACCGGATCTGCTTCAAATGGCTTTGTGCCCTTTCATATAGACTTCAGTTGTTTCTGTTTGCTTTTCAGAGTTTGACGGCATGATGCAAACTGATTATCACTTAAGACAGAAACTGGATACGATCTTTCACTTTCTGTACTAAATCATTGATGAATTCAACAAAACTTATTATATGAACGTCTCCCTGCAGTAAATAGCACTCCTTGTGTACTCCTTTATATGTCGCCTGCTTTAATTTTTTTCATGAAAACTCATCCAGATGAATAACAGACCATCCAGATTTACATTGTTTAAACAGAGTGGTAGAACCCATTTAGTATAACACGAGGTAAACGAAGCGGTAATGCAACCTGTTGTAGAAAATGAGCTGCCTGCTTCCCAAATCAATATGTGTATGCACTATGCATTCTTTGTCGGTTGCCATTCGATAATTATATATATTTGTTCGTCGATATTTTTTATCTCATCTGTTACTCACTGATAGTTTATGGAAAACAGGTAATCTATATACTGCTTAGAGTAAAACTATATAATTAATATGATCATACGTGACATGCAGTGGAGCAACCACACATGATCTGATTCAAATCAATATATCTTTATTAATAACCATATTACTGTACCACTCGAATATATCCAGACGTGTTTGTATCACCACATTCAAATAACGAATTTGAAAGTGGGTTGAAATAATATTATAGTTATCACTAGCAGGGTTACCCGGCATTGCCAAGGCTACATGAGAAGTATTCAGACCTTTTATATGGTTTTCTATCAGTTAAAGCCAGGGACGTGGCCAGAGGTTCTTCATCTGGGAGTGTTTACATTGGTAAGTCGACGACACACCATTGAACCCGATCAAAACTCCCAACTTTGGGAAATCTAATTTTCACGCCACCCTTGGCTCGAAATTTTTCAACGTACTTCAATGTTTCCAACCGTTGGCAATTTCTAACGTAACACGCTTATATCGTTGGAAATTTCGAGCTAATGGCTCGAAATTTTTCAACGTACTTCAATGTTTCCAACCGTTGGCAATTTCTAACGTAACACGCTTATATCGTTGGAAATTTCGAGCTAATGGCAACTTTAGTCCGAAACGTTTACCGCAATTAGTTGGAAAATCAAACTATCATAACGACATCAACCTACATTTGGTTTAAAATGTCCAACTATTGCTGTGTCATGTATGTAATTTCCAACTGTTTAATTTGTTTTACCAAATTTGGGGTGGGAGTGAGACACATGAAGTGGACCCCCCCCCCCCCCCCCGCCGCCACGTCTCTGGTTAAGACGACTCGTATACATCTGTCTTCGAACTAAACCTAGAAAATTCTGCACTTTTGTGGAGTGTTCCGGTGACTACAATTTGTCGACGCATGCAAGAATTACTATGGACAACCAACGTCACTTAAACACCTTATTACCGAACACTTCATAGATTGGACCTATCGATAATCAAACTATCATTTCACAAACATTCGATGTGACTCTGCCAAGTTAAAGTCCACTTTTTTCCGTGTATGTACAATGGAATGGAACTCCATTAAGTCAACTGTTAGCAATCTCGCCCATGAAGAATTTGTTAAGCAGATGAAATATATCTACTATACGCGATAAAAAGGCTGAAACCACCCGTGTTTTTCACAAATGGGAGACGTTATTTTAATAGTATTCACACACAACATCGATGCAAATGTAGTGGCCTATTCTCCTGCAAATTACACAATCATAGGATAGGATTGGATAGGATAGGATATTTTATTTCAATATACACATATTAATGAATAATACATTTGACAAATATTATATTGTATATTCGAGGGGGTGGCATAGTCAGACTAGACTGTCTTACTGCCATCCCCTTAAAGAAGAAAAGATGTTACGATAGGCGGTCAAGATTTCTTGTACAATGCACGGCTATATAATTATGTATCACACAATGGTTGCATTTAACTGGATTATATACATGGAGGGTATACGTCTAGATAAATCGATTATTGGTTACTCGATGGTTTGTCTCTTTCTTGTCAGTGGGATGTTCCTTGAAAGTCGAGTAGGAATATGCTGAGTGAGGTTGATGATTGCGATATTGGGGAAGTCACTTATTGACGAGCTACCACACAGTCGGGACATCTTTGATTGTTGCATTTAATTGTTGCAGCATATTTTTTAATGCCATCGGCATGTCAACGCCGTTTGAATGTGTGTCTGGATTGGTATGATGTAAATTCGTTACCTAAATTGTTCCATATAGTTGGAAAAGAATGGAATGGTAGTTGTTGGGACCAAGATGTTCTTGGTTTTTTTTAAAATAGTGGGTGCTTTTGCCGGGTTTCTGGTCCGGTTTTGCGTTTGGTAAACATGTCGGTGAATGATTCTATTAAGCGCATATGATACCAATCATGCATGAAAACAGCCGCTTGTACTTTGTGGATGTCGTAGATTTTGAGTATATTTTCTTTTTTAAAGAGAGGTTCTGTGTGGCTTCTATAGTTCTTATTACATAATACTCGCATCGCGAGTTTTTGAAGCATGAACATTTTTTTGACCGCAGGGACGTGTCCCCATATTTGAATACCGTAAACGAGATGGCTTTGTATTAGAGCATAATTTAATGTTTTAAGTGCGCTACCAGGAAAGAAGTGTTTAACTTTATTGATGTGGTATATGGCATTCACCATTTTAGAACAAACAGAGGACACATGTTTTTTGAAAGTCAGGTTTTCATCTATATGGATTCCTAAGAATTTTGTGGAGGATTCGTGCTCAAGATTTCCTACCTTGTTTAGTTCTGTATTGTTTAAGTAAACCTTTATAAAGTTCCATTTGTCATCATTGTTCGCTGGGTGTATTAGCATATAGTTGCTTTTTTTAGTATTGATCACTAACTTATTGCTACAGCACCAAGCAAATATGTTGCGTAACTCATTATTCACATAACTTTCTACAAGAATGCCATCTTTTCCACCAGTTACTAGAGTCGTATCGTCCGCGTATGATAAGATATCCATGGTTGTCGAATTTGACATATCGTTAACGTATATTAAGAAAATTATCGGTCCCAGAATTGATCCTTGGGGCACTCCACACGTCACTTCCGTTAATTTAGATTTAATACCATTGAGTTCAACATATTGCCTTCTATTTTGCAGATAGCTCTGAAACCATGAGTATGCTGTGCCTCGTATACCATAGTGATCTAGTTTATGGAGTAAAATATCGTGATTTATCGTGTCAAATGCTTTTGAGAGGTCGAGAAATAGAGCTAAAGTGGAATCTCTAGTCATTTTGTCATTATTTGAGACAACTTGATCGAGGAGGTGTAATACAGGATGGAAGGTTGAATGATTAGGACGGAAGCCGTATTGGTGTTTATATAATATGTTTTGTTCATTTAAGAAGTCTAATAATCGTTTATGCATTATTTTTTCGAGAAGTTTAGAGATAGCTGGAAGAATGCTGATAGGTCTGTAGTTGGAAATTTCATGAGTGATATTATTTGTTGGGATCGGGACTACTTTAGAAATTTTCATTTTGTTAGGGACTATTCCATGCTCTAAGGACAAGTTGAAAATATGCAATAATGCTGGGGCTATCACCTCAATTGTTTCCTTGATAAGTTTAGTTGATAGACCATTGAAATCCCTTGATACTTTCCCAGTCATAGAAAAACATGTGAGGATGATCTCCTGTATAGAGGTCGGAATTATTTTGAAATTGATGTCGTCTGGTTTGCGGTTATGAAGAAAATCTGTAAAATGAGAGTCATTTTCATTTTCATTGAGTTGGCTAGTTTCCCGCCCAATTTTTGAAAAAAAGTCATTGAACTTTTCCGATATGAGTTTGGAATTTTCAAGTTCTATTCCGTTTTCAGTAAAGGTCTTTGGGCTATTATTTGTGTTTCCATTTATCTTCAATGCACCCTTAAGTATTTCCCATGTTTTCTTTAAGTTATTTTTATTTACTTCTAGAATATTTGTATAGTATATATGTTTACTCCTTCTGATTAATTTATTATATAAGGTACGATAACTCAAATATTTATTTACGTTCGTTTCCGTGGGTTTATTCAATTTGCGTAAATATAGCTGGTTCTTAACAATACTAGACTTAATCAATCCAGATGTCATCCAAGGTTCGCGTTTTATGATTTTTTGGGGTATATGTCGACTTTTTATGGGGAAAGCTAGTTCATATGCATTCATATAGATATCTAAGAAGATTTCATATGCTTGGTCGACACTTCTACAAGATGTAACGGAGTCAAAGGTACAAGATTTTAAAAGATTTTTGAATCTAATTATGTTATCAGGACTAAAACTTCTTTGATTAGTGATAGTTTCGTTATTATTGGGGCTGTTTTGTCTCTTTTGGTTAGATTCTGAATAAAATATGCCGAAGTGATCGGATACATCGCATGTGATTATACCAGATTTACATTCGCCTTGTAGATTATTGGTATATATATTATCGATAAGAGTTGCTGAATGATCAGTCATTCGAGTGGGTTTAGTTATCCTTGGCACGAATCCTCTTGTGAAAATGTTATTTATGAAATCATTCGTTTTTGTATGCGAGTTGAAATTGAGGAGGTCAATATTAAAGTCTCCTGATATATATGATTTGTGGTTATTAATTTTTTCTAGAATATCGTCAAATTTTTTCAACATGCCTGTGTTCCTTATTTTTCTTTGATTATAACACTTATGCTGAATCTGAGAACAGCGATATGTAAATTCGTATATCATAGATTCAGGTCGATGTGAGACATATTATCTGGCATATAACACTTAGAATCTACTTAAACTAGAATTATATATTGTTGACCTTATTCCATATGCGTTATCCCAGTTGTACCGCTACATAATATGTGATACAGACATATATATACTATCGTATATTTACAAATGTACTGATTTAACATAAATGATGACTGGCTTGTACATAAAGCATAGTCACGCACAATCAACATCAAGTACTCTTCTCATCACTGTACCGAACATCCGATAGCATTCCACAAACGCCATTATGTTTGTTTTTGCTCAATTGAGTGTTCTTCGTATTTCTATACACCTTGTGTTTGTTCGTTTCCAGTGTTGTCATTTTTCAGTGTACATTATTATACTGGAAGTGGATATTCTAAGTTAATAGTCCTCCAATGTCTTTTGTCATATATCCCTTTACTACATGTATATGACCATACGCTAGCGTAATTAACGAACCAACGCAAAACCATTCACACACCAGGGTACCTGTGGCTTTTTTGTTTGTTATTATTTTTTTTTTTAGCAAACTCAGTTTATAAATTTCCTGGTATTCACTCCAAATAAAATTCACATAAGCCTCTATTTCCTGGGTTGATTATCAGTAAAAGTATTAGAGTAAAATTAGGCCAATCATACTTACGGGTAGTCTTGATTGACAGCTAGACTATACATGGTATAAACTACCAACACCAAAGTGAAAATAGGTATACCTTGTCGAGAGGGGAACGGAAAACTTTTTAATGAATCAACCTATATATTTATTGACGCTGGTTGAGCGCTGGGGCCGATATATATATGGAGATACTATATTCATAGCTGTTCATTTCATTCGTAAAGTGTCACCGTGTCGATTTCGACGAACGTCATCGTGTAACTTTCCGCATTGACAGAGTGCGCCTGAACCGGTTGCACGGATGTAACATCTGCTTTGTTCACAGTTATATGTTTCCGTTCGATTGCAGAAAATAGTATGATATTTATGGATTATCACATGCATTTATGTACTATGTAGTCTTATGGTAACAATTAATTCCATATTAAATATATGCTATTTTGTTTCGCACAGTACCACACGGTACCAAGTGATGTACATTAAAGGTGCGTGTACATTCGCACAGTAGAAATGTAAATGTAAATTTGAACGCGACACAATGACATGTTTATGGATGAAATTAACATGATGAAACGAAGAAGCTTCTCCAACAGGTATCTCAACTCCTCCAGCGTCAATAAATATCATGGTTAGTTGCAGTAAAATGCTACCCGCTCCCCACTCGACAACATACAAGTTTTCAATTTTGAATACATGCACCTTGCTGTTGGTAGTTTATATTCTAAAATAATTTCTACCAAATCAAATAGTTTCTTATGTTTTATTGAGTCTCATAACTGTGAGGTGGTGGATCTGTTACATATGTATTATTGTTTTCTGTTTTCGACGTCATAACATCGATGGGATAGAGTACAATGAATAACTGGTGTATTAAGGATTTAACATTTTAGCGATAGGCCATATCACAAGAAAAACGGGATTGGACAAAAGAGGACTGACGAATATATTGTGTGTGTGTGAATACAGTGACAGTTACAAAGAGTTATAGGACACATATGCGTTACAAATATTCTGCGTCAAGAACACGAAACAAACTTTCAATTATTCACACTATTTTCAAATACACGATTAGTCATCTGCACACGATGAACTTAACCCAAAAACATTCCATCCACTTTATTCAATCGTCTACATTAATTATACATGTAACCAAGCGGACAAAGAGAAATGCAGAAAATCTTGCACAAGAACTGACATATTTTAGAAATGTCTTGTGTCAGCTGACAAGCGTTTAACAGCACCCCACTGCATATCATATTATTAACTCTGGATATATTGCGTATGCTAATATTGGGGGTGTGCCCCCTCTGCATTATAATAGTACGGTACTGTAAGTGGAAAAGTAAAACTGAAAGAGTATTAACACAATAAACGGCGGAGCCCTTGAAAACGCGCACAATGTGCACAGTCATTTTGAGATTATTTATTTAAACACCCAGTGCTCATATTAATAGCACATACAAGAGATATTCATTTAAAATGCATGAACTGAAAGATGTGATTGTTAACAAACAATAGAGGGAAACAATAGAGGGAAACAATAGCTGAATGTCCGACACCACCGCGGGATTCTAGGTCAATTTATGGCAAAGGTAGTTAATTTTTTTTATTCGTGGGTGTGGATTTATCTTATAATATTCAGCTTACGCATTTTGAACCACCACAGATCATTATTACGAATAAAATACTACGTCAATAGAACTTGTTTTTCCATGTCCGTAGTTGATTACAGTTTTGGATCTTCAACAAAAATCACAAATCTATATCTATATTTGCGAATGTCTGTATGTCTGTCTGTCTGTGTTCTATAGAAATTCACAGGGGACCACCTAGATGGCACAACAGGGGTCTAATAGGGGTAAATGTTTACGAGAAAGGGGGAGTCGCAGACAACAAATTTGTCGCCGATTGCCACCAAACTTATATATAATCATCCCCATAATATGAGGAATATAATGGTGTGGTATAAATTTGTCAAAAGTCGCGCCGTTCGCGTCAGGTATGCCCGGAAGGGGAGAGGGGCACCAAGATTGATCAAAAATAATTTTAGCGCCGAATTCTACCAAATTGATGCACATTCTTCTGAGATCTTCTCCACGATACAAGGAATCTTATTGTGTGATCTAAAGCCGCCAAATTGGTGTCATTAGGATGAGATATTTGGGGTGGGAGCGGTGGGTGGGTACTAAATCTGATAAGAATTGGTTTAATCGCCGATTTCCACGAAACTTATACAAATTCATACCCATGGTATGAGGTGTCTAATGGCGTGGCTTAAAGCTGTCAAAAGTGGCGTCATTCGAGTCATGGGTGCACTAAAAGGGAGAGTGTCACCAAAATTTATACACAATATATTTAGCGCCAATTTCCACCAAATTGATACACATTCTTATCCATGATATGAGAAATATAATCGTGTGATTTTAAAGACGTCATATTGGTGTGGCTTTGGTGAGAGATGGGGTGGGATGGGCACTAAATTTGATACAAATTTGTTTAGTCGCGGATTAGCACCAAAATTACAAATAAAAATTTCCATATCAGGAGTCTAATGGTGTGGTTTAAAGATGTCAAAAGTGGGGCCATTCGAGTCAGGGGTGCCTAGAGGGTGAGAGGGACACAAACATTGATAAATAATATGTTTAGCGCCGATTTCCACCTGATTGATACATATTCTTCTCCGTGATACGAATAATCTAATCGTGTGATTTAAAGGCGCCTTTTGGGTGAGATATATGCAACGGTGGTCCTAAATTTGATACGAATTTGTATACTCCCCAATTTGCATCAATTTTATATATATTCATCTCTATAATGAGTCTAAGTGTGTGGTTTAATAATGTCGAAAGTGGCGCCGCTTGAGTCCGAAATAGGGACGGGAGGGGTCACCAAAAATATGTTTAGTGCCAATTACCATCAAACTCATACACGTTCTTCTCAAATGATACAATGAATCAAATATTTGCGAATATCTGTCTGTATTCTATATATAACTTTAAGGGTACAATCGATATGGCACCAAGGCGGTCTAACAGGGGTAAATTTTTACGAGTAAGATAATGGTGCGGGTTAAACAAATTTAAAGTGACGTTGTTGGTGTCAGGGGAGTGGCTATTTTTAGCGCAGATTTCGACCAAATTGATATATTGTTGTTCTCCGTGATACGAGGAATATAAACGTGTGATTTAAAGACGCGAAATTGGTGGCGTTTATATATAATCATCTCCATAGACGTGGTTTAATTATGACAAAAGTGACGAGGTTAGAGTCATGCATGAGGCGAGTTGCACTAAAGTTGATACAAATATATTTAGCACTGATTCCACCAAAATTCATGCACGTTCTTCTCTAATTATATGATGAATTAAATCACATGTGGGATCGTTTGTGTCTTGAATGGCGAGAGAACATTCACTAGCATTTATAAGATTGTTCAATTCGCCGATATTCAACAAAGTTACATATAGTCATCTCCCATGCCATCTCCATGTCGTTCTAAGGAGTTTTTGGCATTCCATTTTCACAATCTCGACAAATGGTGACCGAATTAAGTCACTTGAACAATTAAATCTTCTCAACTGTCATGTTTATATGGGGATGGAAATCGGGGCATTCCTATAATTATCCAGCAACATAGATACATATATACATAGATGAAAGCATTCAACGTATATTTATATCAATCTATTTAAGAGATACCTATATTCATTCAAACTGAGGGACCTTGAATCGTCAGAGGATTGCATATTAGAATGGCTCATGTATATATTATAACACGATTGAGTCTGTCCCATTCAATATAGTTTCCACAAAAAAGATACGATTGCAAAGAGATATGGAAATGTAGAGCAGGCCTGTTCAAAAATAGTGGTCACAGTGTGCAGTCAAATATGGTTATTTCTGAGATAAAGGAAAACGCAGTCCGTAGCACATGACTGTTCAGGATCCTCCAATAGTGACATCTGACAAGGGTATATCTCGCTGTGTCGGGCACATGTAGCGGCTATACATGCATAACATCAATTATTTTAAACTGAAAATGATTGGCCAGTATATAGCACCAGAACAGAGGAGCACCTGGACATATCTTTAAAACATCAGTATCCTCATGAAGATATGATAAACTAGATTGATTGATTGATTGATTGATACATCTCTATGTAAAACACAATTATCGTCTTTTATGTTTTCGAACTAATATGTTTATGATGTTCATGTTTCATGCTATAACGTCTGAAGTATACGCAGTTGTAAATAAATAAATACTTCTTTATTGGTGGGACGGATTAAACGCGATAAACAAAATGATATCGCTCCGACCTGATAAGGTGAGCCACTAGTTATATTCCATGTGTAAGAATCGTGTTTTGTGATGCCATATGGATGTACAATTTATGAGAATACGTGTAACACTTTGAGAGTAAGATTATTCTCTATTCCCACCAAATATCCACAGAGGGTTTCACGTCACTTTAACCTGGGCAACGCCGGGTAACCCTGCTAGTACTTAATATAGGAATAAGTTCGCGATCGTTACTCAACTCCTCAATGTGGGTGATAACCCTGAGATTATGACCCTAAATTGTGATGTTCATGGGTGGTTTGGGGGGGGGGCTAACCCCGGGATTGTCGGAAGGACCGATTGGTCCTCCCCTTAACCCCTCATGTTTTTTGCCTTTATTTAGAAACTCAAGAAAATAAATTAAAAAAAAAATATAGCAAATTTTGAATTATCTTTTTCTTTTAGTCTTTTTCTTTTTGGGCTTCTTCGCTGGCGGTGGTGCAGTCGAAGAAGCATCCGATGGAGAGGCGTAGCTCGAGCTGCTGGTGTCGATCTTCTTGACTGGCTTCTCCCTCCGAAAATGGAGCAACCCATCCACTAACCGGTATTCTAGGTTAGATGGGTCACCAGAGTCTGCTGCTGTGTAGATTACGTTATCTTCCAATAGTGCACAGTCAGCCTTGGTCATGATATATTTCTGGTTTTTGGCTGCCGCAGCGTGTACTCGGCTCTTCAAGGCATCATCGGCATCATCGAGCTTCAGCAGGAGTTCTTCATTTTCTTCTTCTGTGTTGTTGTTGTTGCCAGTGGTAGAGCTGGGAGACGCCGGGATGTTTTTGAAATCCGGTGTCCGTGGTGTAAAGCTGTCCAACTCTACCTCGAAGCTGGCGGCAGGAACAGCAGGGGTGGTTTCCTGCTCCCTTTCTCCGCTCGCCTCGACGACAACAGCAGGGACCTCCGGCAGATCAACGGAGTCCCTGCTAGCTGGTGCGATGTCGCCTGTCTCCATGCAGGTCGGGTCGTCTGGACGTCTCTCAGACAACTCCGACCTGCCGGCTGTGACACTGGACGTCGGCTGATCCACACGGGGAGGGGTGACCGGTCGATCAACGGTCACCCCCTTCTGCTTCTTCCATTTAGCCCGTCTGGCGGCGTCCCTTCTTTTTCTAGTAGGCGTCTTCTTCTTGGGAGGCCCCTTCCCAAACTTCATGGAACAGGAGGCAGTCTTGGAGTTGGTGTCCCGGGTCTGAAATTTCTGGGATCCAGCATCTTCAGTCCTGAACTCCAGGCAAAGTGTCAGATATCCCCGGCTAGACTGGAGAGACCAGTTAGCGATGTCCAATATCCGACTTCTTTGCACTGCGGCCAACACGGCGTCTGGGATTAAATCCATAAGCCTAATCCAAAACCGTCTCACTGGCGTTAAGCACGAGGGCAGCTGCACCCGGAGGCGCGGCCACACAACTCACCCGTGCTTAACCCTCTGACCGAAGAGGAACTAATAAGGATCGAAGCAATCACGACCGTTTCGCTCCACTCTCAGGCCAGAGATTGTGATAACCAAGTGGCCTTAATTTGTATCTATTTGTTGCAATCAAATAATTCGTCGCCGTGAAGCACGAGACACTTGCGAAATACAAATCCATAAGCTATGATCTGATAAAAGCATAACTAAGTAAAAGATAATTGTGATTTGCAAGCACGATTGTCTCACAAACGGACTCGTGGTCGACAATTCAACGAACATATTTTTGGACCGTCCAAAAAAATTACGACTACAAATAGCTATTCGTAATAATTATCTGATGTCGTTCAAAATGCGAAACGTCTCTAATAGAAAGGTTTCGCCACTCACCGATAGAGCAACGGATACGTTTAAGGCGACGGTGTGGTAATACGTAAACTATCCGTAGTCGTACTCGTAGTCGTATTGTCCTAACTGTGCGATGGATCGAGTTTCCATTTATTCGGTGTGCACCTAAAAGTCAATTAAAAAGTACGGACACTCGATAAATTTCTTTTGTTGTACCATACAGCCACCATTGATCAGGCTTTGTACAACTATCCCCAATTGGCCGATTGATAAGAAGATTATTGCTCTCGCTGTGTAATCTGCATTGACCTACCATGCATTTCTGTGAATAATATCTGACAAATCCGTTCCATTTGTTCGACGTAACATGGCCTCAAATTTATCGGGAAAAATTCCAACCACCCCATTCACCACGTTCTTCGTCTGTGTACAGTAACATGACTAGAGGGTTTCCGTTAGGGGGCTTTCAACATGGGAATAATTCCATTACACCCCCTTTTAGGCTTTAATTTTCCTTTGTCCCCTTACTATTTTGAATGGACCAGTAGTTTGTGACCATGCATGAGAACATTTTGAGACGAAAACATTGCATGGTCTGCCAGATGTGAGAACAAGTCTGAACAGGGAAATTGCAAAAATCCTAGCAACAAGACAGGTCTCAGCTTTCCAAGTGTCGGAATTTCCAACCTGATACCCCCGTATAAGTTGGAAAAATTTCCAACAGATGGCAATTTCAGTCAAATAAGTTGACTTGAAGTAGGAATATATGCAAATATTGGTCTAAAAACAACACATTCCCCACTAGTTAATAGTTGGAAACCGAATCTGCGAGAAAAAATTCACCTTATTGCTGGTATGAAATGTCAAACTTTTGGATACTTTGACCAAAGTTGAGGGGTGCGATGCCCCCTCCCAACCCCAACATCCCTTACAGAGAAGTCCATTACATCAAGTCTCCGGATATTAGTGCTAACTCACTTGGCGTCCAGTGTAATCTCAATCGGTATGTTAATTCTGAAATATAAAACAAATCCTAATCGTAGTCGTTATCTTTTGCGAAACGAATTTGTTTGACCCGTGTGAATTGCATGGAACCAATAGCTAATCGTATCAGTGGCTCTATCCGTGAGTTGCCAAACATTTTAATTATAAGAGAGGTTTCGCAAACTGACGGATATATTTAGACTACGTTATCTATTCGCATCCGTAAAATTCACGTTGGCCAAACAATTCGTTTCGCAAAACGTAACAACTACGACTATGATTATTGTTTTCTACTTTAGATTAACATACCGATCGAGATTGTACTAAACGGCAAATACGTTGAGCACTGGTATCGTCCCATTTATTGACTGCAAACGGGTAAAATATTCTTTTAGTAGGGCGATATCCATGTCAATACCGTATGTGTTCGCTTGTCTCATCTCGGCGACCAACGTGTATCATGCAGAATACCACAGCGAGGAAGCTGGTATAAATCGTGAGCAGTGAGTTCCCGCTTCGCACGATCTGACATCAAGATTATGTACAGCGCGAACGGTACACTTCTATTAAATCGGTCAATTGGGGATAGTTGTCCCAATCTGATAAACGATGGCTGCATTATACAACAAAACAAATTGACCGAGTGTCTATTTTTAAACGGAGTTTTGGGTACACATCGAATACATTGATACTCTATATCCGTTGTACAGTTAGGACATTACGAATACGGTTAGAAAGTGCGCATTATTTGATTACGTGGTACCCTAACCGTCACCTTAAACCTATCCGTTGCTCCATCCATGAGTTGCGATACTTCTATTATAAACCTTTCGCATAATGAATGACGACATATTCTTATTACGAATAGGGTATACTACGTCATTAGAATTTGTGTTCTTTCTATTCGTTGTCGTTTTTCCCTATCCGTTGTTATGATTAAGGTTTTGGATATTCAACAGGCTCACAAATACATCATATAAGTAATAAGTTCGCTATCATTTTTCAGCTCATCAATGTGGGAGATAACTCTGAGATGATATCCCGAAATAATGATCGCCTTGTGGCCTTAATTGTTATCTATTAGTGGCAATACAATCATTCGTTATCGTCAATCACAAGCAACGTGAGAAACATGAAGCGCGATCAGATAACATAATTAAGAACATAATTACACATACAACCATAATCCAATAATTCGAGTGGCCAGCACGATTGTTTTATAAACTGACTCGTATTCGTCAAGGCTATTGACCGTCCGAATTATTAAGACTACAAATAGTTATTCGAAATAATTATCTCGTCATTCATTATGCGAAAGGTGTCTATTCGTGTGACGGGTTGAAGCCCCAGGGTTGCTTATTAAGGGGGAGACGGGCGTTTTGCATGAATCCAGCCAAAAAGGGCAACAGATTTTCAACAAAGAATTTATCTGGATCTATCTGGCAAACAATCTTGAGTTTATCACATCATCTTCATTGTATATAGAATTTGAGAAATTATGAAGAGACAACAAAAACAATGGATTTGAATACATTTGAAAATATTATTTTATGTTTTGTCCCTTTCGGTACCGAGAACTGCTAGAATAATTACTAATTTTAAACAAAACGCCAACCACCAAATGACTTATTGTCTTGGCCTTATGAGAGGCTTCATTTTCATAATATTGTTTAGTTCGATTTTTGTTTGCATTATATAGCATCATACCCCCATGAATATTATCAAATATAGAACATTATATATGGCTAATTGCCTTTCGAATTGAAAATAATCATTAAATATCATGAATCATGAATAGCTTTGTCTTCTCTTGTGATCTTGAGATATATCATGGATATATGAACTGCACTATTGAAAACAAAATATATATATTTCACAGAAGTTCTTGGCACCTGCAAACAGTTAAAGTTTAAATATTGTTCATGCCATAAACGTAAAGTAAATGAGGTTATAGTATCCAATATGGGTCGATGGTTCTTAATTATTGTGTCACAATAATTGCTTGTAACAAATTTCACAAAGTAATATTTCTGGAAGATTTTGAGAAATTCTATTTTGAAACACCAGGAAATTTTGGCAAAACGTGCGCCTGATGTTGATCGATAAATACATGTACGCGCTAATTGTCTGTATACGCTCAATTATTCATAGCTTGTTTACTATATAGTTACAATTAGTTATTGCTTTGAAAACCGTTATCAACGAATATTATCTTAAATCGCCTAATCAGTAATGCAGCATTAAGCAGCAATCCCCCCAACTGCGTTAAATTATTTTGAGTATACATTTCCAACATGTTTCCAATCCAGACTATTCGACGATGCATTTGTACAGTTATGGTTAATGTGACAACCTATTTATGAAACATTTTTATATAATAAAGCACCATAATAACACAATCTCATCAACATGGTGACCTATCATGGGGTTTGTACACATGTATATGGATATGTTGATTCATTCCTATATCTAGGGTTGTGGAGGCGTAAGTCGTTCATGCGACAGTTTTTTTAATCCAGGTTCAAAGCGGCACATGGCATTCGTGAGACATTTTTGTAATAACGCACCCTATTCGGATAATAAAGGGAGACATGTGAGGTATAGGGTACTATTCAAGTGATACCAACAATTATGGGTTTTTTTATACATGTATATGTAGACCAGACCAATGTGTACATAGATATAGGGTTATGGCGGCGTATGCCATTCATCATCATTCGTCAGACATTTGTCTATAATCCAAGCACAAGTAAATACATAATTGTGTGTGACACATCATGGGGTTTATAAACGTGTATATGTCGATTAGTTTGTAACTTCATGGTGGCACAACCAATGTATTATACATCTAATATAACAAGGACCCATCATAACAAAAGTCTTATAACTTTGGTGACCCATGGGATTTGTACACATGTACACATGTATACGCATATTTTGATTCATTCGTATATCCAGAATTAAGGAGGCGTAAACCGTTTATGATACCTTTTCTTTAGTCCAGGTTTGAAGCGACACATGCCATTCATGAGAATGTTTTGTGTAATAACGCACCATATTCGGATAATAAAGAAAGACATACATCTATAAGACCAAAACAATAAATCGTCGCTTTAAACTACACCTAACTGAAATATAGACGTGCTTTATACAATAAAACAAATTGTTGTAGTTCCATACATTACTTACATTTATATTGTATTTGGTTCACTAGTATTTACTGTATTAAAGTACATTACACGTTTGCAAACACAGGGTACATTAATTTAGACTGCTTGTCACATGTCTTCGATTTTAAAAGGACATAGAATGGACAAGTAGAAAATATACATGTAGTATTTAAGAGACATGTTAATCAAAACCATCGTATATTATTAGTTAGACGCATCGGTACACTTAGAAGGGACACGTCAACCGTTATGTAAAAGACTTGCCAGTGGCATTTAAGTAACAACACATAACAAATGGTCAGTGATTAAGAGACATTTCCATTTTTCAGTGATAAGGAGACATAGAGAGGACGGGTTGTGCATTGTTTAATAATAACATATGGTATTTAAGGGATATTACACGTGGCATGTAGATAGTTTTGACGGGCATAGAAGGGATATGTATCAAGCATATTGTTAGAACATATATTTGTGGGGCATGCCATACTTTTAGCATATGCACGGTATTGGGGACACTGGAGGGATAGGTCAAGAATTTGTAAAAGAGAGGACAGCTAGTAGCTTTTGTAAATGCTAAGAATTTAAAGGCGCATGTTGTGAACATTTATTTTTACTTGATTAGAAGGGCATATGATATTCAAAGGGAAAATATGCTATTTGAGTGGCGTGGCATACTTGTTGCATGTAGGGGCATAACGGGAGCGGTCAAATAATATGTAAGGGAATATGATATTGTTATCATAACTTCTTATAACTTTCAAGCTTTATTATTGAATGTAGTATTATAAGTAGACCAGACTGACAATATAGAGCATACAAGGACTGTATATATGTACAATATTGAAATATTCAAGTATATGTCACTCAATTTTCAGATTTTTGTTATATGTGTTTTGATTTATCCGTATATTTCTTAGACATTTTCCCCACCAACTGACTAGAATTCTTCCACAGTTGAGGATTCCTTTGCATTTTTCAAGAGTGAACTGTCAATATCTTTCAAATCTTTAATCGCAATCCCTTGGCCATTCAACACTTTCTTTTATCGAATAACGTCATTCTTGGTTCTCCGAGACACAAATTGACATATGTGACCCGCCATATCAAATCCAGTCGTAAGTCGGACTTGTTTTACCCTGTGCCAATGCATTCTCTTATATATGCGAGTCGACCATAGGTCGCCTCGCATATATAAGAGAATGCATTGGCCTAACAATGTTTTACAATTTTAATAATGTTTTCTTGTATTCTTTAACAATTTTATAATTTCACCCATACATAGCCCCAGACAAACATGATCAGACGACACTCTTCTATATGCTTCTATATATGTGTGGGGCTCCCTGCAGGGTAATGGATGTTTTTTATTTTATGTCCTAAAAATTGTAAGAAACATTTATTTTTAAAAAATGATAAAAAATTGTTAGGCCAATGCATTCTCTTATATATGCGAGGCGACCTATGGTCGACTCTCATATATAAATGAATGCATTGGCACAGGGTAAAAAAATCCCCACTTACGACTGGATTTGATATGGCGGGTCACATATAACACTTTTTGTAAGTGTTTGTTTCGTATCAAGTTTTTAAAAAAATGTGTGCGATGCTGATAGAATAGTTCAATAAGAATATGCAACTAGTCATGGATGATTGTTACCTATTTCTTTTAATACTATCCTAGTTTCTGCGTCGAATACCTTACTATCACATACATCATTCACTGCCTCTAGATATTTGTCAAACCTGTACAGGTTACTGATGAAATTATATAGCTTTCCGTTTTTTCGAGGTCAGATTTTGTGGCTATTGTGTCAAATTTAGCGTTGATTTCCGCTAGTACTTCACCCATGGGTGTGTCAGAATTATCAGCTGGTGTTATTGTAGTAAATGGTAACTTGTGTTGCCCTGACTATTTCTGACATCTTGAATTTCTTCTGTGGTGCTGGTTTCCTTTTATCTTTATGAGGATATTTGCTGATACTGGCATCGCCACTGGCGCTCGAAGTGGAACTCATTGGTTGTCGTTTATTTTATCAAAACGTTTATACATGGTACGAACGTAAGAAAATGCCTCGACAATTGAGAATAAGTGTTTTCAGACTGTGTTTTTACGAAGAACAAATTATTTATCGCATGGAATGTCAATACTTATATATCTGTTATTGGTAGCAGAGCTCATTTGGTATATAGTGAAGCCGATCGGCCAGTCATTATTGAGTTTATAGGACAATCATTTCCCGCCGAAAATACTCGTCTTAACTAGGCCGCCATTACTCTTAACACTGACCAATACCGAGTACAAGTAAAACTCATAATTTTAGTATGAACGATAATCTCCCGGTCGAAATGAGTCTGATTGAAATAAGAGGGTTCACAATTATGTTTGCTTCGAGTGGGAAAAAAATAAATCGAACGAACAGGCGAAAATAGAAAATTACGATAAAAACGACACTGTCATATTGCAAAAAATAGAACTGTTGACTAAAAGACGAGTATGAACTTGAGTAGCTGAGAGGCTCGATGCTTCGGGATAGAGCAAACCTTATAGATGGAGGTGAAATGCCATCAAAGTACTTTACTTCTCAAAAAGAAACCTGTTTTGGAAAGCACGATATTCAAAATCCGTATGAATGACGAATCTAGCAGGATCAGTCTGAAATGTTAGTAGAATTGCGAAAAATACTACAAAAAAATAATTTCAAAACAAACTTCTGGAATATCTGAATGACTGGTCTATACCTTTTCAATTTAAAATAATATAAAACGTCTAACCACGAAATAATCATTTGTTCGACAAACAAAAGAGCATTAAATTTAACGCTTATCTTCGTAAAATATATTATATTTCGTTGTAAATTCCACTACCCTGATAAACGTACATTTAGAGCTTTCATCGGTTACGCAAATAATATACAATATTCCAAAATACTGAACATACATATAGGTATGCAGGTCGATGGTATATACTGAAACATGTACTGAACTCATATAATTACATGATGTGGATCTGACGTAAAAGAGAGCTCAACGCGTGCCACCAACGGCACACACTCTGTCGACTAATTTTCTTTTCTCTGCCCCCTCCTTTGTATCCATATTCACCAGATAAATGACACCATTTCTGAAACGTGTAGATATGTCACATCTACAAGTGGCACCGCATCCATACAAGAGATCCAGGGTTCGCGCTGCCACTTGCCAAATTTGCCAATGACAAACATAATTCACATTTGGCAAAAAATATTTTCATTTGGCAAAAGTTTTGGGAAGTCAATTTTTAATTCATCAAGACAGTTGAAAAATATAGGTCAATCAATACCATTCATATCAGGAAACTCTTAAAATATAATTATATTAGTGGCGTTTTATATGTTTTCGGAAAAAGTTAATTCGAGGGACTACTCGTCTCTGGTGTGGTGGTGTTTACATAGCTAATCCTCATGTGGTCGTTCAAATCGCGAGTGTCGAAACATAAGACTTAATGTTGCAGAAAATGGTACTATCAGGGATAGCATTTTTCAAATTCTAAAAGAATTTGGCAATAAATATTTTCATTTGGCAAATTATTTGGCAAAAGTAAATTTTTGTCCAGCGCGGACCCTGATGAGATCAGAACCATAATCATCGAAAACATTGAAGAATAAATCCACCAAGAACTATTAGGCCAATAATGCTATCTTACTTCAGAATTACATAACACCCCAAACCCTGTCACGTGGGATATGAAAGGGTGATGTGTAAACTAGTGGAATATTTCAAACAACAAACAAACATCGAACAATGTTTCATGGAATACACCCTCTTTACTACAAGTTCTTGTCGCGCCAGATTTTTACGATCTAAAATGAAATTCAAATGCCGCATGATAGGCTGGAATAAAACACACAGTACATATATGTTGATGTTATGTTCGTCATCACCTTTGTATTTGTGTATATGTCAGTGGGAGAGGGTAGTTGCACTTGTGTTCAGGGTTCGCGCTGCCAATTGCCAAATTTGCCAATGACAAAAATAATTCACATTTGGCAAAACATATTTTCATTTGGCAAACGTTTTGGCAAGTCACTTTTTAATTCATCAAGACAGTTGAAAAATATAGGTCAAGCAATACCATTCATTTCAGGAAACTCTTAAAATATAATTATATTAGTGGCGTTTTATATGTTTTCGGAAAAGTCAACACCTCTATTAAGATGCAGTTATTCTGACAGCATTTAGTATCGATGGGTGGAGGGATTACTCGTCTCTAGTGTGGTGGTGTTTACATAGCTAATCCTCTTGTGGTCGTTCAAATCGCGAGTGTCGAAACATAAGACTTAATGTTGCAGAAAATGGTACTATCAGGGATAGCATTTTTTAAATTCTAAAAGAATTTGGCAATAAATATTTTCATTTGGCAAATTATTTGGCAAAAGTAAATTTTTGTCCAGCGCGGACCCTGATGAGATCAGAACCATGATCATCGAAAACATTGAAGAATAAATCCACCAAGAACTATTAGGCCAATAATGCTATCTTACTTCAGAATTACATAACACCCCAAACCCTGTCACGTGGGGTATGAAAGGGTGATGTGTAAACTCGTGGAATATTTCAAAGAACAAACAAACATCGAACAATGTTTCATGGAATACACCCTCTTTACTACAAGTTCTTGTCGCGCCAGTTTTTTACGATCTAAAATGAAATTAAAATGCCGCATGATAGGCTGGAATCAAACACACAGTACATATATGTTGATGTTATGTTCGTCATCACCTTGTGTTTGTGTAGATATCCGTGGGAGAGGGTAGTTGCAGGGTTCGCGCTGCCACTTGTCAAATTTGCCAATGACAAAAATAATTCACATTTGGCAAAACATATTTTCATTTGGCAAAAGTTTTGGCAAGTCACTTTTTAATTCATCAAGACAGTTGAAAAATATAGGTCAAGCAATACCATTCATTTCAGGAAACTCTTAAAATATAATTATATTAGTGGCATTGTATATGTTTTCGGAAAAGTTAACACCTCTATTAAGATGCAGTTAATCTGACAGCATTTAGTATCGATGGGTGGAGGGATTACTCGTCTTTAGTGTGGTGGTGTTTACAGAGCTAATCCTCTTGTGGTCGTTCAAACGCGAGTGTCGAACATAAGACTTAATGTTGCAGAAAATGGTACTATCAGGGATAGCATTTTTCAAATTCTAAAAGAATTTGGCAATAAATATTTTCATGTGGCAAATTATTTGGCAAAAGTAAATTTTTGTCCAGCGCGGACCATGATGAGATCAGAACCATAATCATCGAAAACTTTGAAGAATAAAGTTCTTGTCGCGCCAGTTTTTTATGATCTAAATTGAAATTCAAATGCCGCATGATAGGCTGGAATCAAACACACAGTACATCTCTGTTGTTGTTATGTTCGTCATCACCTTTGTATTTGTGTATATATATGTGGGAGAGGGTGGCTGGTTGTATATTGTGTACAAGTGTACCCGATCCCTTTGTAATATTATGTAACAATAAAATATACTAAACAGACATGTTCCCATTTTGCTACCATCTTAGATTGCTGAACAGGAATGAAGCTGGATGACGTTTTTATTAACCATAGACACACGCCAACATTCGGCTAGAACAAATGTCAGTTTGAATTAAAGAATGATCGTATTCACAAATATATAGGGAGACAATCTGTGAATATCTGAAGCTACCCTAGGTTACTAGATCCTTTATGTAATTGGGTAAGCTATTCGATGTTATATATTCTCGCACGTGGATTTCTCATATTAAATAATCTTGTTGACTGCTTAGGTATTATTTTGAAAAAAACCTTTGTCAACAGGAGCAAGACCATATCATCACACGAGCAATGTATCAACGTTGTGATTGTGCAACAATCCACCCCATTTATTGGCTGTATTATATTTATTCTGTCGAACCAACGTCGCCGTCGTTTTCAATTCAGGCTATTGTCGAATATTGAACTGGATTGTATAAGTTGTGTTGATATTGCAGTGAAACATGAATGTAGCCAGAATTTAGTTGTGTGGTGAAACTTCAGACATTCAATGAATAAAATAAAAATGGAGACAAACAAGAATGAAATGTGATTGTGCCAGGGCTGAGCATTGTTGCTATCATTGTCATCTTCTTCCATCTGCTGTCCATTGTCAGCCACGCATGCAGCTCACGACTACAATCGTCATGGCGACAGCAATGGCTGTGATTCCTACAACAAAACGTGTTTAAAATTAGTAAGCTATAATGATTATATACATATTAAGCATACACACAAGTACAACAGCAAGAAGTAAGATATGTGAATACACATACACATAATTGAAATGTGTCATTTTCAAATGGCAGTGCTTTGTCTGCTTTGTGTATCAGATATACTGTTATTGCGTTACACTCAGAACCACATTTGAAATCAACTGACATAAACCAGATTGGTGTTCAAATATATACAATGTACACATGTAGGTTGTGTGTTTTATTTTCATGGCACCAGCCATGCATATTGCTTGCATGTTGAACATGCACGTACTCAGATAAATATTCACAAAAGAAATAGCAAAATTATTTAGTTTAATATGCACAACCAGGTGGCCGGTAATAATCGAAGACCAGTGCCAAATGTATTCATAGGATATGTTTTGCCATCTTCACATATTAATTGTACATGACATTCTGTATTTAATAATAAACCACCAGTCGTGAATTGGCTGCACAAGAAACAACATGTACGTCGGCTGCATAACATGTGTTCTGCCATCACGGTTTTGTTCTTGTATAACAATCATTTCAGGACATTCTTATGTCGTCATTTCAGACAGTGTTTTGTTCAAGAAAACGTCTACTTAAATGGACATGATTAGTTTGATGATAGGCAAGTAACACAAGTGCCAGTCTTCAAATGTCCAGTATGCAAGCAGTCCATTATCGAAAATCGCGTTCATCCCGTGTGAATGAATAACACTCCACATGTGAATCAATTGTGTTAAGAAATGTGTGCAATCCTCGTGGGGAAAAAGGGCAAGTTTGAAACAATCTTCTCAATTGAATGGACCGTTTATGCGTAACGAGAAATGGGACGCTCGTCGGCGTTAATCCATACCACACTTGTAAGTGTGTTTGCAGACTTACCTGCTCCAGCTCTGGTAGTTGGGACTGAATTTCCTGGAATGTAACATTGGGAATTCCTGGTCATGACTCAAGGTATTAGAGGATAGATATGTTTTATATATTAATCGTGATAATTACTACCTAAACATATCAAGAGAAAGGATGACTGTCCTGCTTTCGTCACATTCGGGACATTTTGTAATGTGATCATAAACTTGAATTAGTTTTGTTAGAAAACTAGATGTAACCCAGCTGATTATCATTGTGCTGTCAGGGAAGTGTTAGACTTTTCTAGTTAATTTCGCAACAAGGTTTTGTGCAAGAAAACGTCTATATTTTGTGCAAGAATACCTATTTAAATGAATATGATAAATTTAGTATATATATATAGATATATAATAGTCGATTATATAAAATAAGGAAGAAATTATTATAGAGGGTAAAAGTTGCTGACACCACACTGCAATCACTTTCTTTTACCTGCAATCGTATGGTACAACAAATCGACAACATGGAAAGCATACTAAAAAGTACAACATAAAGTAGTATGCTGTGTATATATATCATATTTATGTAGGCACGGACTCAGTGTGACTATTCATTGTGTTAATCTGTTTTACGCAATCTAATATAATTTTATTGAGCTTGTATTTCATTCCGAAATATTTGAAATAAACTGATACAATCCAGATGTGTGTCCAAACAGATGAAATTGTAGGTGCATAGGTGTTTGTCCTATTTTATGACATCAACCGCCCATATTGTTTGTTGTACATACACGATTTTACACAATCAGATAATATCCATATGAACGCAAACGAAATGTGGTTTAGTTTCATATACACTACCAAGTGGTAGTGGTCAGCAATAATCGAAGAGGAGTGGACAATGTGTTAACGAACTATTCTCTTCCAGCATCAAATTCATGATCATAAACTTGAAGAGGTCGCACTAGAATATATATGTAACTCAACTGAACATTATGTCAGCAAAGTATTATACTTTTTAGTAATCATTTTAATCAAGAGCTTGGGCAAGACAACGTCTACTTTAACGAATCATTTAGCGGATGTCAAATCGCATTGTCTGTTTGTAAGGGTACGTTCATACAAATTTGCCAGACATTTTTTGCAGGCAATTCCGTATAGAAAGCTACAATTCCAGAAACTGAATGCATAAATGCCTATAAAATGCAAATGTACCAAATATAACTATATTAGAAGTAAAAGCTATGTGGTATCGAAATGTATATAACATGCAATTATCTCGCAAGAATGCATCATACGTGTACATGCATTAAGCCTATGCGTTACTAGCACGTTACATGTGGAATAACCGAAATTTTACTTCTCATATCGTCAGATATGTTAAATATGCAATGAGTATGTATGCATGTTGCCGATGGAATTATGGCACCATATTGTTTTATATAAATAAAATGCCTGCAAAAAATGCCGTGCAAACTTGTCAGTGTATGAAACTACCCTAAATAGTAATTGTGCAGCCAGTGTAAAATCGAAGATCCATTTCATTCCCTGGGAATATATAATATTTCACATGTGACCCAAATTGATCTTTAAAAAGCTGTCAATAAAATAATTATTAGCAAATATTTTCTACCAATCAGCAACTGAACCGATCGCTTGTTGCATTGAACATTCTTTGTTCGTCCTAAGTTTGATCTGCTCGCATATATACTTTCAGCGTTATACCTATTTTGAAGAAGAAAAAATTATTTGTTGTCCAATCACCATGCACTGATCATGAAATTGTGATTAGCTCAGTCATATTGGAAATTGTGCCATGATTATAATAATATTTTGCATATTACGTGACACTAGTCATCTATTTTACAATTAAATGCGAACAGAATGCAAGATGGCGTGTGTATTATATCATATAGGCGGGCTCTGTAAAACTACTCAAACTCGCTTTGCAGACCCATTGCCTCACAGCTACTATAATACACAGACAATCATTAACATGTGTGGAAAACGTCAATATATTGATGGTATTGTGTGCAATCTTTGTTATAGTATGGCGTGGCATGTTTGAATTATATAAAATGAATGGGCCATGTATGCTTGCAAAATATGCCGCGCAAACTCACCAGTGCATGAACGTACCCTAACTATTTGTAGTGCGGCCAGTGTGAAATCGAAAATCCCGTTCGTCTCCTGGGAATATTTAATATGTCTTATGTGACCCAAATGGAACTGATGAGCCGATCGCTTGTTGTATTGAATATTCTTTGTTCACCCTAATTAGTCAAGGAGATATTGGTCAACCTCTGCACCCCCCCCCCCCCAGGACTCAACTTCACCCCACTAATTTTCTTTCTTAATGTCTTCTCTAATTTTTGTCGCTTGTTAACAAGAAAACAAGTGGCCGCAGAGACTCCAGACAAGATGGCGTCCATCATGGTGGCCATTTTTTTTATATACACCAGGTCTCTTTGATCGCTGTTATAGTAAAGATGATGTAACATGCGGTCTTGTTTTCCGTTCGATTCGTTATCGTAATATACGAAAGGTAGTTCAGATATTTATCGACCTATTTCGATACTGAGAACAATTCAAAAGCGAATAGTATTATTTCTATTTTGGAGCGCAAACCGTCAGGTGGCTTTAATTATCAGGATATTCTGTACTTTGTTCACAAACCACCAAACTTGAAGTGGTCGCAACAAAAACTACATGTATCTCAGTTGAATATCATTAAAGTATTATACATGTTTAGTAATAATTTGTGGACATTTGTATGACCAGGCCTGAATTTAAAGGCACGGGCGGGTTCGTTGCAGAAATATTAATATTTGTTAAAATCGCCATAAACAGAAGGAATATTACAATATATATAGTTTTGTTCATATGCCAAACATAATCAGCGCGTAAATAGCATACTGTCGCCATGACGTATAGTAAGATGGTGTACGTAAACAAGAACCTGCTCGTGTTACAGATGTTTTGCTGCTGTTCACATAAACACAGCGCAATTATATTGGATAATCACACACAAATGATATAAACGCTCTTTATTATTTCCATATCAGGAAACAGTAACAAATAACGCTCTTCATGTTTACCATATCCGGATATAAACAAAAGCCAGGTTCTGTAACGTTTTTGTGCTTTTGTTTACTCAACAAAGGAAAAACATTTGACAATAACATACTGTTGGTACCATATCTATGAATGGTATAAGAACAAAGTCTGTCTATATTTTACTATTCTTTCTGATTATGGCGGTTTTTGACGGAGCTGAATATATTAACAGCATACCCAACGCCAACGCCCCCCGTATCTTTAATGCGTCTGACATTTGCAGAATGAGGTCCACAGAGGGTGAATTTAGTGACGCTATCCCGCATAGCGTTTCCAAATTCACCCTCTGGTGACCTCATTCTGCTTAGGCCTCAACCGCTTGGTTGAAGTTCCCCAGTTGGTGACGTTCACCCATAAGTCACCTCGATAATGCAATTTATCTTCTGAAAATTAAGGGATATAGAAACTGACAAGGGAATAATGGGCTAGCGTCACCAAATTCACCATCTGGTGACGACCTCATTCTGTTTAGGCCTCATTCTGTTTAGGCCTCAACTGCTATGGGAGACCTAGGGTCAGATTGAATTTCCTCCGTCGGTGATGTTCACCCATAAGTCTCATCGATTATGCAATTTATATTCTGAAAATTAGGGGATATAGTAACTGACAAGAGAAACAGTAACTAAAAATAATGTTAATTTGAGACTAAAAATTATTTCCTAGAAGATGAGGCCCAGCAGAATAAGGTCGACAGAGGTCGAATTTGGTGATGCTAGCCCGCTGAGCGGGATAGCGTCACTAAATTCACCCTCTGTTGGGGGGGGGGCTCATTCTGCAAATGCCAGACATATAAAATTCAGGTTTGTATGTGGAAATGTTCACCAAGGTTTTGTGCAAGAACATGTCTATTTAAATGCACAAGATTAACTTGTGGCAGTCGGTCACAGTGTCTGTCTTCAACTATTCATTATGCAGCCAGTCTAATATAAAAAAAATCCCGTTAATTCCCTGAGATATTGTGCAATCCCTGCCAGAAAATGGCAAGTTTGATCAAATATTCTCAAATTTAATAGGCCGTATATGCACATAAATGGGACGGTAGTCGGCTTTAACCCCAACACGCACACCCGAATATTTGTATACTCACCTCCCCCAGCGCCTGTGGTCGTTGCTGAAATGCATAACAGCATAATAAAATAAACTATCAATTAAACAACATAAATTGAAACAAATGTGTTACCACCCGCTGCAATTAATACAAACCTTTTGGCAAAAATAAAATTTGAAAACAATAAAAATAAAAATGTATTCATATCACATCATGCTAATTAAAATGAAAACTGGAAGCAAACAAATATTGATTGCCTCTGTCTGGCATATTGATAAATTACTAGATATATCTTATACCGGTTTGATGTTGTACTGAATTATGTGTATTATACTACAAGAAATGACTATGCGCAACGTGAACTTTCACCTCACGACGTTGCTGTCTTCACCCCCGTGTACGTGGTATCGCCAAGACCGAGGGTATCGCCAAAACCGAGAATATGGGAAAGACATTGTCACGTATATGATATGGGGATATGTTTGTTTATCATCGTAATACAGACATCGAGCATCGTATGTGTATGTCCACACGAAGCAGGAGTATATATCCACTAGTTGTCATTTAGTTTTCCCAGATCAGACCATTAAAATTTTGTTTGGCGATTTTTTTCAATGGTGTTTTTGCTTTTGCAACATCCCTTCACTAGTATAGTTCCTGGACTCCCACGCTTCCAAAACAAATGCCGGTATATAGTTGAATCTGTCAATGAAGCATACGATTTGACAGAATTTAAAAAATCCCTGTCGTTCTCAATATCCGCGCGATATGAAGGGACCACTGTCGGTCCATAAAGATGCGAACGGCACAGATGAAGATGCGCCAAACGCCGAGTTTCTGTGCAGTAAATATGCGTATTACTTAAGGAGTTCTGATGAGTTTTCGAGTGTTTTTATGTGTATCCGAGACTGATAAATTGGACTGCGAATGTCATCTGAAATATGAATCCATAACATATTCGAAATATTGTGTGCATATATATTATGAATGTGTTTCAATTGAAATTAATTGAACATTCATCTCAGCATTCAGATTTGCGATCTCAAGAACGTGAATGAATGATAACGAGATACCTTGATAACACGCACGTGAATGCTGTCGTTTCGCATGCATGCAGCTAATCGGTTATTCGTTTAGTATTAACATGCTTGGAGTGTGTATATAGACCACACATGCCAGACGACACGTTACGGCGTATCAACGATTTGTCATAATCATGTTTATTTTACAGACTTTAAATTATGACTCGTTCCCACTCGAGTAGACCGTTACGCGACAATGAAACCGAATCATCTTATTGAATATACATATATATATCGTATTGCTCCAAATTATGCAATTCTGGCTTTTTTGAGAGTCATCAGATAAAATTGTAACGATTCTATGTTAACACACTAAACATCCGAACATATATGTACACACACACACACAACAAAGTTACTGCTATTTATAACAAACACTTCACTGTGGAACATGTGTATACTGCCATGATTGTTATGTGCACATGTAAATTGCACTATAGTTTATAACTTTTCTAATTTAGCCCTAGGACCACATATTTAGTGGGCATAATATTTACACAAGACTTCATTATGTTATCGTATAGGTTGCATATACTGTAATTGATATGTATGTTTAACCGAAATGAATCTTATCTCCGTCCTGAGTTTGGTTTATGGTTCTAACCAAAATTGTTATGGATGTTCAGCGTCAAGTCGCATCTGACTTTCCCTAACGCTTCGTCTATGGGCACAATTTCCAATGGCGCATCTGATTCAGACATGGTATTTCATAATACTAAATTCGAGATGCCACTATATACAAACTCCAAGCATGTTAATACTAAACGGATATCCGATTAGGTGCATGCATGCAAACGGTAGCATTCACGTGCGTGTGATCAAGGCATCGCGCTATCATTCATTCACGTTCTTGAGATCGCAAATCTGAATGCTGAGATGAATGTTCAATTAATTTCAATTGAAACACATTCATAATATATATGCACACACTATTTCGAATATGTTATGGATTCATATTTCAGATGACATTCGCAGTCCAATTTACCAGTCTCAGATACACATAAAAACACTCGAAAACTCATCAGAACTCCTTAAGTAATACGCATATTTACTGCACAGAAACTCGGCGTTTGGCGCATCTTCATCTGTGCCGTTCGCATCTTTCTGGACCGACAGTGGTCCCTTCATATCGCGCGGATATTGAGAACGACAGGGATTTTTTAAATTCTGTCAAATCGTATGCTTCATTGACAGATTCAACTACATGTATATACCGGCATTTGTTTTGTAAGCGTGGGAGTCCAGGAACTATACCAGTGAATGGATGTTCTCGAAAATTTGAGTGAGCAAAAGTAAAAACACCATTGAAAAAATTCGCCAAAACAAATTAATGGTCTGATCTGGGAAAACTAAATGACAACTAGTGGATAAATACTCCTGCTTCGTGTGGACATACACATACGATGATCGATGTCTGTATTACGATGAGAAACAAACATATCCCCATATCATATACGTGAAAATGACTTTCCCATATTCTCGGTTTTGGCGATACCCTCGGTCTTGGCGATACCACGTACACGGGGGTGTTATCGACGTATCAACAAAAGCTCTCGCCTCGAATTTGGGTCACATCTACTTAGCATTTCGGATGGTTTACACGAATAAATTAATGCATACAAGTGGAATAAAATAGTAATGTAGCTACATATTCGATGAAACATGATTAAATGTTCATAATAGGACTAAATTTTAGCTTTCACTATTCTGTTCCCGTACGTCATTTTAGACAGCTTGCACCGCACACAATTTGCCAAATTTACGATGTACACGTTTCACAGAATTTGTATGGTTATTTTCAATCTAGCGAAATAACAGTTTGAAAGACTTTGCTTTTGTTTGAGAACATTGGAATTTGATTGAAAGAATTTCACAATTCTGATTTCTGAACATGGATTCATATTAAATCCGGAATTATATCTTATTTATTGCTGACAAATCACCCCAATGTTCCATAAATTCGCGACCTCATCACATGTACTGTAACTTCGTATTCATGCGTAACGGGAATTGCTCTTCGAAATTACCAAATTATTCTTAATTGGCATAAGATAAATACAACACTACATGTAGCTCTTCTAAATTGTGTGCGGTGCAAACTGTCTAAAATGACGTACGGGGACAGAATAGTGTTGTGTTTTGAGATGTGTTTTATCTCAACTCGTTAGAAGTAAAATCATACTTCTAACTAATTGAGATGAGACACATCTCAAAACACACTATGGTATTGTCAAATATGTATCCACTTATATTAACCTGTTTGATGTTCTACCCCATCTTTATTTATGATGTTCCTCACAATGAACATAATGTGGCCATACAGGTACTCAAATTTATATCAAAGGTTGTGTACATGTATATTAGTCAACAGCGATGTAGGAGACAACTGACTTCCAAAAGTGTCCCTAACTGTATAAAACAAGAATTGCACAGTATCAATAGCGAAAAGCATATGTGATGTTCGATAGTACATAAGATAGTAGATATAGTTTGATGTGTTCCCGGATCTACATTGTAGGATTAAATTCCTTCCCCAGTGATTGTAATTGCCAAGGTTAAATGTATATAAGTAAGTACAATACGTGGGAGATATAAATGATACAGTATAAGAACATGCAAGCATAATTAACAAAATCATATTCTTAATTGGTTATGGCTGGTAGTAACCATTGACTAGCCGATGGATGGTCAAATCAGTATCATCATATATTAAAGGCACGTGCGGCCTTAATTGTCGAAAATATTAATATTTGTTCCAAACCGTAAACAGAAAAACAGTAAAACGCATACAGTTCCGTTCATATATACCATGACCATCGCGTAAACGGCATGTTATCATAAAGACCTACTATATTTTACCTAAGCAAGAGCACAATGAAGACAACATAATGCTACTGGCTAATCGCACACAAATGGCATAAACGCTCTTTATTAGTTCCATATCAGGTATTCACCAACAAGGAACGCTCTTTATGTTTACCATCATAATATAAACAAACACCAGAAAAGTAACTTTTTACATAACAATGGTCAAACATATGACCATAACATACTGTTTATGCGATATTTCTTATTTGTATACGGACAAAGTCTATCTACATTTTGATGTTATTTCTGTTTGTGGCGGTTTTTGACGGGTGGAGATATTTTCACAGGATACCCACCGCCAAGGCCAACCGTGTCTTTAAACATTAGTTTGTTACACGTCATTGACAAGGGTATCATGATATCTCATACCTTATTTGGCCGCATGCTACCCCAACTCTTGGAATAACTAATCGCGTCTAAGAGATACTGATTCAACTCCATTGCGACCATTGAACCACCAATACCTTTGTTCACCTACATATTGTGATTACCGACAATATACAGGTTATTGAAGCAGAAAAGTATAAAATCTCTGGACTCTTCATTGTTCCCGTTATTATTAATGACGCGGGCCACAATGAAAACACATTATACAGAGCGCCAGTCTGTTGATGGAAAAACGAAGATTAAATGGTGGTAATATGGGCTTATTGTGTATGCAAATAAGCACGATATGGGCTTATTTTATAACCTCCAATATATATATATATAGCGTATTGGTTTCCTCAAATACGCTCTATATGGGCAACAGTAAAAATAATCCCGTATTGTTCTTATTTTCACGAGAACAGGCTGAATTTGGTGTCCCGTTGGAAAGTATATCTTTAAGTACATGTACATACTTGGCCAACCGCTCTGTGCTGGTGGCAGTGCGCTGCTCGTGACGCCTACCTGGAACATCGCCTTCGTCTCGACAAGTGTTGCCCTGCAAATGTAACAGTTGGTCAGAAAATAAAGAAAGACAAATACAAACATTTCTTTCGTCCAATTGCCGGGGATATGGGTGTTATTTGTCGTGTTGGATTATGTTTGTTCAGCAGGGTTGTCGTTTCATACTCTAGACCATATCTCGGCTTTGTCAATTTTATTTTAGTTTAAACATATGTATTTGTCTAATTTATTTATGTACATATTCGGGTGCGTGAAACTAATAAGTTAGTACTCAGGCACTATGCCAACAGGAGGAATATAGCATTCTAGTAACATCACCGAAAATTTCAAACAAATCGACCTTCCCACTCCATAGCAAACATCGTCTGAACTACGCGCAATTGTAAATAATTACTTCTCGATTCGGGACGCAACTATCTGTGATAAGCTAACACAAACGATTTCGCCACCGAGAGTCATTGTGTTTAATTAATATAGAAGAGTGACGGTGTTTGTTGTCAATACTAGTGTATTAGTCTTTACCACGCCCTGGTACATGTACGTATATATTCAGACAATCGGGGAGATTCGTCGTCTAGCAATCCGTGGGCAGAATTGTTTTTAATTGTGTTGCCCCCCCCCCCCCCAAACAATAAATGTTTATATACATGAAATGCAAAGTATATTGTGTGTAGCATAATATGTTGCTTGTTGTCTGAAAGCGAGATCAATTTAATTGTCTTCAGGGAAGACAACTGTTATCCCTATAATAAAATAAAGATTTCCTAGAGTACAATTGTCACCTCATAGACACATTACTGCTCCAATAAACGGGACATGATATCTTCTACATTGTTTATATTAATTAGAAACCATCATGACATTATCTCATTTAACTGATATACAACAGTGGACCAATGTATATGCTAGTCCTAAAAAAACTGCAATAAACATAGTGAAATTGCTAAAAGAATACTCTAATTTTGATAAAAGTGTCACATATAATTGGATATAATCTGTGAACCACATAGACTATAATAGACCCACAACAGGTCTAAACAAGTGCCGCAACTTATTCGCACCTCCTAAATTATTATTTTTTTCAGAAACGCGAAATTGACACTTAGAACGCCATATGCGTTATGTGATGTATGTGCATTATGAACAACGGTGTCCGAACATGTTCTAAGATAAAACATTTGACAAATTTAGTGAAAAATTACTAAATTATTATCGTTAAATTTCGATAGGGGTATGGAAAACTACGAGAACACGGGAATTCATGAAACCTCACATGATCACCTTTATGTCAACTATTTCACATATTTTTCAATTTTCATTTGAATTGTTGTGAAGAGTTTATATATAGATGTTTGTACAGTGATTCCGTGACGGTGGTGCAGTGACTGCTGCACCATACATGTAAATACCCACACAAATTCGATATTTCCAACGTTGGTGCTTGGTGCTGTCCAGACAAGGGCTGGGCTCTTTACTCCAGCTCTACTATGGGTGATTGTATCACCAGTCTGTGGACAATTCATGAGTTTGTAATCTGCTGACTGTCCAGTTGACCACTCGCCAACCGCTGTGGTGGTCCCCGCCAATCTCGCCTGCATTATTATGCCCAGAATACTTCCAGGTGTCGGTGTCACTTTGAAAAAAAAATCGAAGTGTACATGTCTCGTCCCATAATTGTAACGAGCAGGCTGATCGGCTAAAATACCACGTTCAAATCACCACGCCATATGAGACAATGAGACTGGTGTCAAGTCACCAAATTAGCAGAAATCAGTATGTAAGCCTATATTAAAGCACCAACCAAATAAACATATATAAAGACTTTGGTTTCAGTAAACATGAGCAACATTTATGTCAAACATACTGTCTAAATATAACATTTTCGTGTATGGTAACTGACCCTTTGGCGCGACTAAATGGTGTAATTACACCTAAACCATATAATTCGACGGTCCAGCTAAACCAGGTTTATGGAGCCTTGACCAGAAATGACGAAGACGCCTTTTCGGGACGGCGGTTTACATGGGTGGAGCTGTACTTGATATCGATTGCGGCGTTTATATAAGATGGGGATAACGTCTTGAGATTATGTCACAGTTGCTTCACTCTCACACGACCGTGAACGCGCTTGTTCGCGTAATTTGATGGCGTGGCAATACTCATTCTACCGATCTGCATGAGTATGGTCCGCCTGCTAAATGGGTTGTTTGATTGCATGTCATGTGATTACTACACCTAGTATTAATGCATGAAAGTCCCGATTCGAAGAAAGATCAACCATCGAAAATTCAGTCTGGATTAGTAAGCGACGTAAGATCAATGACGTCACAAGAAATGATATAATTCACTGATCATATTACCATTTTTAATTAACGGCGTTTTCAGTCTAATAAATACTGATATTGCTAGTGTTGTACTTTAACCAAGATGAATTGACGATCGATATTGCCAGTGAATATGGGTACACATTGTGGGGGAATTGCAAAAAGTAGAACTTATATGGGACTCTGGATCAGATTCAAAGAAGTCAAAGGCCGACACAATGTAACCCCGATCTGAGTCCATATATACTTACATGTATATAAGAACGTGCGTCGCGGTTGATATGTGAATGTTAGTCACGGGCAAACAACATGTAGCGCCCTGTATACCACAATGTTTCGCCATCAAAGTCGCGTACCTGTACCAGCTTTTTATCTGAATACCATTTACGATGGGGTGTGATTTCTTAATGACATATTATGCACTTGTTCGGGTGCGTGAAACTGATCAGTTAGTATCCATGCGCTATGCAAACTGGAGGAATGTACCATTCTACAAACATCGCCGAAAATTTGAAGCAAATCGACCGTACTACTCCATAGAAAACATTGTCTGAACTACGCTGAAATGTAAATAGTTACTACTCGGGGCGGGACGCATCTATCTGCGATAACCGAACGAAAACTATTATTTCGCCATCGAGTCAATGCATTTAATTAATATATAAGAATGACCGTGTGTTGTCAATATGCATATAATATTTGTAAAAATCACTACTTTGAACAAGATTATTCTCCATGTATATTTGATAACCCTACCGGAGTGTTTCACATCACTTTAAGATTATTCTCCATTTATATTTGATTACCATACCGGATTGTTTCACACCACTTTAAGATTATTCTCCATTTCTATTTGATCACCATACCGGAGTGTTTCACATCACTTTAGGATTATTCTCCATTTATATTTGATCACCATACCGGGGTGTTTCACATCACTTTAAGATTATTCTCCATTTATATTTGATCACCATACCGGAGTGTTTCACATCACTTTAAGATTATTCTCCATTTCTATTTGATCACCATACCGGAGTGTTTCGCATCACTTTAGGATTATTCTCCATTTATATTTGATCACCCTACCGGAGTGTTTCACATCACTTTAAGATTATTCTCCATTTATATTTGATCACCATACCGGAGTGTTTCACATCACTTTAAGATTATTCTCGATTTCTATTTGATCACCATACCGGAGTGTTTCACATCACTTTAAGATTATTCTCCATTTCTATTTGACCACCCTACCGGAGTGTTTCACATCACTTTAAGATTATTCTCCATTTCTATTTGATCACCATGGATACCGGAGTGTTTTACATCACTTTAATACCGCCCAACTGCGGGGTATGAATCCCGCGCACCGCCTGAAATGTCCTGAATTTCCGCATACCAAGAGTGACAAACTCATATGGGGAGATAGTTTTAAACTAACCAGTAACTCGCCCACCTGGCGTATACTGCGTTGCTCCATTCAGACTCAACGTAAAACCGATGTTTGTTGAAGTGGACGGATAGTGTCCGGTTGGAGTCAACGACGTGCATGCGCTCTTAGGCGGCCCGGTCGAGTACGCCGCTACTCGAGCTGCGAATACCAGCGCTGTCAGAATTGTTAGAGTATCCATCTATGGTATCTGAGTGGAATGTCACAAGTCAACCTGCGGAACATGGATGATTATATATGAAACGCAATCAATAACACTCTCCAGGAACCATGTCCGATTAAATGGACCCATGCAATGTTTTCGGAGTGGGTTCATGTAAAATATGATTTTTTTTTAAATAATAGCCTGTAAATTAACTAACAGCAACAAGTATATTTAAAAGCAGATCAACTTTCTTCTAAATTTCATTATTAATAACTTTCTACTAACCCGATTTCGCACATCGAAACAATTGATAAATTATGTTAGCATTACTGCTGCAATGGCATCGTCGATAAATGTCAAATACATGTAGTCCAATACGACACCAAGGTTTAATCAACATTTGGAAATAAATTAAAGTTGACAACGTCAAAGCATTGAACAATTTTGTCGAATTAAAATTAAAATTCAATAGAGTTTATTGGATAATCGGAAACATGTATATACATATACATGTATGCACAACATGGCTCTACTGTAGCAAATGTTCTCTTCTACACATGGAGGCCCCTCCAGATAATACATTATTCACATTCTCATTCATTATACTAGACATGCAGTGTTATGAAGAAGAACAAGATTTTCATATACAATGTGCGGTGCAGGGTGAGATGTGATAAGATGGATGATACTATATGGGGTGGGTGTGATCGGGTTGCAGTTGAAGAATATGTTGTCTTTTAGGGTTGCACTGAATTCGTTTTTTTCTAGTAGGTTTGGTTGTGGTTGGGAGTAACATAAATCATTTCAGTATATTCACAAAATTGTTACAGGATATATGTGACCCGCCATATCAAATCCAGTCGTAAGTCGGGATTTTTTTACCCTGTGCCAATGCATTCTCTTATATATGCGAGTCGACCATAGGTCGCCTCGCATATATATAAGAGAATGCATTGGCCTAACAATATTTTACAATTTTAATAATTTTTTCTTGTATTCTTTAACAATTTTATAATTTCACCCATACAGAGCCCCAGACAAACAAACACGAGCAGACGACACTCTTCTATATGCTTCTATATATGTGTGGGGCTCCCTGCAGGGTAATGGATGTTTTTTTATTTTATTTCCTAAAAATTGTAAGAAACATTTATTTTAAAAAAATGATAAAAAATTGTTAGGCCAATGCATTCTCTTATATATGCGAGGCGACCTATGGTCGACTCGCATATATAAGAGAATGCTTTGGCACAGGGTAAAAAAAATCCCGACTTACGACTGGATTTGATATGGCGGGTCACATATTGTCCCCACTTATGTGGAGCCCCGTGGTCTAATAATTAGCGTGTGGGACGTGACTTCGTTTTCAACACATCGAGGTGAGTTCGCAACCCACCAGTGGACTATTCAGTTATCACAGCAGTGACTTGGTGGGATTAACGACGTGTGGTGGCCAGGACAAGTTATGATTATTATGCAATGTCACTTGTACTGTGTTCGCTTCGTCGCACCTATATTTGAGAAATAGGGACCTGTCGGTTTGGTAAGCGCAAGCCGCTCTAGTGATGCGCCTGTACACTGGCTGCAGGCAATACACTTAGCAATCATCAACCGATGTGGTAACAATGTGAAGCGCGCGCTTAGCATGACGTTATACAGATAAGGGAGATAAGCGGTATATAAGCACCATTATTATATTATTATGGTATATAAGCACCATTATTATATTAGTATATCTATACCAAAATGTCCCATTAGAAATATTTTCCTTTACTGTATTTCTCTTGTAAAAATTCTAGCTTTTCAAGGAGCCCATTTGCGTCTGAATGTGAACATCTATATATACATCCTATCAACTGGTATATATATATATTTTTATGAAGGCAATTAAATATAAGTGTGGTTCTGTGATACACTTTTATCATAACAACGCGGGATCTAAGCTATGTTTATATCGATAACACTGTCACTCAAAATCTGTTCTACTTGGCGAAATAAAGAAATAGTAGAATTTCATTGAAATACGCTCTTTCAGTCAGACAACGGGAGGTTTGAATTCTCTTTATACACGAGGACAATGGTGTGACACAGTACTGATGGTCGATTCAAATGTATAGCGTTAGATATCGGAAACAGTTGTTCACGTTTCAGATGCTTTGAAACGAATATTGATCTGCATATATGGGGTGCATTAGACGTAACTGATTGGGAACCTTCATCGATTACTCCACGCGGATTGTCGTCTTACACAAAATGACGCCAACTTGTTCGGATTGTCCTGTCGAGCTTTCCAATTGTCCACCGGAATACAGCGGTGTGCACAAGTACTTAAAGTTCAGAATTTGCTATGTGAAAATAACTTTCTGCAATCGATTTTCGTCACTCGCAGAACTGACAATGATAGGTTCTGAAACGTCAATACACTCCATAAAATATAAACGACCCCAAGCTCCACACAGTTGGCAGCGTTATACGTTTACCTTGCTTCCAAACACAACAGTCGATCGACAACAATTGCGCTACCATTAGGATTTGAGTCAGTACACATACTGATATATTAAAAAACGAGCACGGTTGCCCGACGTAGCCCGGTTTAAAAAAAGTAACTATACGTATATATGTTACCCCTGATATTGGTTAACTAATACAAACATGAATTGAGCTCTCAGTCGGTATTCTTTATCAATGACCAAGATTACCTACATGTAGTACCCTTAACTTTAAATATATATTATGTACTTATTCGGGTGCGTGAAACTAATAAGTTAGTATTCAGGCACTATGCCAACTGGAGGAATATAGCATTCTAGTAACATCACCGAAAATTTCAAACAAATCGACCATACCACTCCATAGAAAACATCGTCTGAACTAGGCGCAATTGTACATATTTACTTCTCTATTCGGGACGCAATTATCTACGATAAGCTAACAAAAACGAGTTCGCAATCGAGAGTCATTGTGTTTAATTAATATACAAGAATGACGGTGTTTGTTGTCAATTTGGATATAATATTTGTAAAAATTACTACTTTGAGCAAGATTATTCTCCATTGCTATTTGATCACCCTACCGGAGAGTTTCACATCACTTTAATTGTGCCCCGACCCCACCTATATCTCGGACGGCGTCACTTAGGAATGTTTAAACTATTCCATTACATAAAGATTGGTATCATGGCGATGGTTATATATAAGGTGCCCCTTTCTTGACCTCCATTACTGACTTGACATCATATCCGGTAACTTTAGATCACATATTGTATTCATCATGTCCATGATACACCAACATATAGGACCATCGACGAAAACAAAATATTTTACCAATTTTTTGACTCCACTCCTCCGATCCCCATCCATCAATCAAATGCTGCCAGTTCAGAAACGTAAAATTGACACGTTATACCCCATCCCTGAAGAAGGTTGTGACACCTACACCGTTGCCATAAATTCCATGTTTACGGCTGACAGAGGGTAGGTAAACATTCCCGTACTACATGAACAGACACGATGTGAAGATTTTATCTATTGACACTACTTCGTTTCTATAAGACTAAAGAACGTTGGATTAACAGATATCACAAACTACGACTTACATGGCTATATTTGGGTACAATTGATATTTGTGTGGCTAATGTGTGGCTATATAGCCACATAACTTATTTCCAATAGACTCTTTAACATGTTGTATATGCACAAAGAAGGTCACTTAATATTTGGTGGGTCACTGTCCAAGTGTTTTGTCCGTTTTGTCCGTTACAATCCGACATTATGTGCCTATGAAAAAGCGACACAATTGTCAATGCTGCACACCCGTACACTTAGGTTTTCGCAATACGTAGAACCGAAGTGGCATGTTTTTACAATCAGTCACTTTCTGGACATGCACTGTTTTATATGTAGCATACTGTAATGAATTAACATGCAAATGCATCACAGTAGATAAGTGTTCATGTTTCTACAATGCCCCTGAAAAATATTATGTGTTCAGTTGACATAAATATTAAATGGACCATTGTACAGCATTCCGTTGGCAATGGTAGTATAGGAGAAAATGGATAACAATGAACGATGACAATGTTTTTTTCATGTGGCCAGTGACAGATATGGTGTGTTTGCTGCCAAATTGATTTTTGATTTATACCGTGACTCAAGTGACGCGAATAGAGTGATTACTGTATATTTTGGATAGTCAATATATTTTCTCAATGTTCGTGAATGTTCTTAACTTATCGACCGCAACAGCTTTACTATAAAACCACAATTCACCTTCCGGATTTGTTTCGAGTAGGCGCTGCCACAGAGAATCAAGTCCTGGGTGAAGGTACGAGAAGTGTTTATCGAATGATGAGATATGACACCGAGGATATTCCTGGACATTCTGACTTAATCCAGGATATGAATCTCTGTCGTTTTATTTTTTTTTCAGTTGATCAACTGTTTTCTCTACACACTTTTGGCCAAGTTCAGCACTGAATACAACCGAGCAGGTATTATTTTTCGTCAAATGCATATTCTCTGAACCTCTGCGGAACAAATGTCTCATATAAAATTGTACTTATATTAAAGACATATAAAACACTCCGGTTGGGTGATCCAATAGAAATCTTGATGAAAGTAGTTACTTTAATTTATTAATATTAACCCAAATTTACAACACACACCGTCAGTCTTATATATTTATTAAAAGCAATGAGTATAGATGGCGAAATCATTTGCGTTAGTTTATCGCCAATTGTTGCGTCCCGAATCGATATGTAAATATTTACAATTGAGCGTATCAGTCTCCATGGGGCTGGTGATTTGCTGGTAATGATCTACTTCAGTTTTCTTCACTTATGAACTCACGCATTGCTGCTATGAATGAATCATTTGCACTTCTGAAGCCACTGTCTTCAAAAATTTCCACAATAATACTGTGCATTCGCTTTTGATAAACATGTTTAAGCTGTGTCTAAAGTTACCAAGCGTCTATGCAATTATCAATTTAGGGTACGTGCACAGAAATATAATTTTCCGAGTACAGCGTGAAGCTTTTCAACAGAAAAAATAAGAAATACTTCCACCTTTTCCTTATGAAAAGCCCACAATGCCCACAGTGCTGCTTTTTGTTTTCCTTTTACGGTCTTGGATAATGGTGAAAAATCCTCAACCCAGATATATTAAGAGAAATCCTGGCACGGGCATCTTCTACACATATATGCATTACTGTACTTGCCAAGTTGTCACGACAATAATACCCACTGATTCGAAACAGACATTACGTGATCAGCGTCAATTCGGCATTATACCGGCATTTGGAAAAATTGACATCGGGCAAACATATTCAGCAAAGAATACACATTTCGGTCTCAATGTGTACTTAAATTACTCTTTAACTGATAAATGTATAACATCACACCAAAATGTCAATGTGCTCCCGCAGAGACAAACGATATGTGGTGAAATGTCGAAATTGTTGCAAATGTTGACATATTGTATTTTTGGGTCGGATTTTCTGCTAATTTCTAAGGGTGGTATATTAGCACTACGAACGAAATGGAGAACAGGGCCGCATGTGACAGTATCTTTACTATAATGGCGACCATATATATTTAGTGCATATCAAGCAAAATGAGGCTTTTTTTCTTGTTGCCATCAGGCAAAGGTTAGAAGATACATTAAGGAAGAAAATTAATGGGGTGAAGTTGAGTCCCGGAGGGTAGAAGGTCGACCATGCATTATGTCTTGGAAGAAATTTAATAAGTCGGAGTCATTATTAAAAGCCTGAACAGCATATCGTAAATACACGTAATGTGTCACCAGATCTGCATGTGCGACTTGTAATGAACAACTTAAAGAGGGTGCGATAAGCAAAACATAGTTACGATTTTATTTGAGAGAGTGATTCACGGTGACCCATTCATCGCCGAAATATTGAGTGGCGAGGATTATCGAGACAAAACAGTTTATAACCAGTGATGTGACTAAAGGGTTTTCGTGACATTAGATAATTTCGCACACCCATCCCCGCACACCCATCTCCGCACCCCCATCCCATGGATGTTAGATGTTTCCATCTGCATGATATCCCAATCAGTTTTTGGAAATTCTAGCATGACGAACCCTTCCCTCCCGTGGCTAGCAATTCTCAACAGTGCCATTTTGTGTCCAAACTTACCCACTATGACGATGCATTTAATTATCACCCAAAACTGTTAAACATTGGTCAGTCCACAAATTCATTACATTTGTTACTTTTCTTTGCTGTGCCATTGTACTGCGCACAATCCAACAAATAATTTCAATCGTTCAATATTGTTCATTAGTCATCAGTGACGTGGATAGATGGTCTCTGTTTGGTGTGTCCACCTTGGATTTCCAAACTGAATTAACCGGCACATTGGAACATACCAAACAACGCGCAATTCCATTTACATCCCACAATTTTGCTTGATATTCAGCCTGTTCTCCCTAAAAACCCGCACATTATCTGCTTATAATAGAACTAGATTTAGGTAGATAATTATAATCTGCTTAGAATTGCCTCATTTTGAGTCGATAATGTCCTGAATGTAAGAGCGTTTTAGTCGTATTATCGACTCAGAATGAGGCGATTCTAAGTGCGGGCACTGAAACAACTAGGCCAACTCACGACTTTCCAGGTGTACGCTCTTTAACATGTGTCTTAATTGTAGCCCGCGCCATAAAACGAAATAACGGGCATGGCTCCATGTTCTTCTTATTTCAGAATCAAATAACCATTTTATGTACATATTTTACATTATAGGTCGAATATGTGCGTATTTGCGAGAGGATTTGTTGTGATATTCCCAACAGGACAGGTACGGTACCTCCAGGGAGGAATCACGACCCACGCCCAACCTGATGTGAAAACGGTTTGAAAATCTGAACCTAAAATATGCTAAATCTAGCATCTAGATGTCTTAACTCCAGGCAAATGCATGCCTCGATTTGTTTTCTGTTTGTAATTGATTAGCAATGTTCGACTGACCACAAGAGAGGGACCAGGACCCATCGGTCGACAATGTGCCCGCGCGCCAGGTGGGATAATATTTTAGAAGTCCGATTCTGACCGAACACTGCACAATCCCAGAAGGTACATGTATAGTTCAGTACAGGCAGTTCAGGCTCGGTAAGGAGAGGTAAGGTTACCACGATTTGTGCAGCTTTCGACAATGACAGACGATAGATAGATGGCAATTTTAATTCACTATGCAATTATATCAACGTTGTGACGAAACAAATTCATTAAAATGTACTTTTCTTCCAGGAACTAGAAATTTAGACTGTTGTTGTCGAATTTCGCGCGATAGAGTGGTCCTTGTCTTTGTTCAATGAAAACGTAGTAACCTGACCCTATTTTGCCTTAGTGCTAATCTCCTCAGGTGTTGAGTGTTTTGATTATCGAACACTCTTTAGAAACTTTAAAATTTTCTTCGTCATTACTCTTTTAAACATATAATAGTTCAGCGATTCCGCGTGTGTCAATCAATCACACACCAACTCCAACATGATTTATATACAACATAATAAAGTTGTACTCTCATTTATCGACGACGCGTTGTGTCAATACATGAATAACGGCACCCACTTGTATTTGTCTATAAGGAGCAGACCATAAATAATGTACACCATACTACAAATGTTGATGGGATCAGCTGTCTAAATCCAATGTTGTTATTTAACGGGCAGAGCAAACAAACCCCATGTGACCCATTAGTATGTCATTAATGAATTTCAGCATGTTCATTCAGAGCTCCGTTAATATTGGCAGTGTGTTTGTGCTCTAACTTAAAGCAGCGAAGGTTCAGTTGTGCTTAGCGTAAACATACTTTTATTTCCAAATTCAAATAAATAACATAAAATACAGATGACAGATATACATGTAAGCAAAATCGAAGTGTCGTGGGACGCTCCGATACACAAAATACGACATATGGTTTTATTGCTCCACCTTTGGAGATGAAATGTGTACAATGTTGGTTTGGTTTAAACATATTTATTGTAACGCAATTTACAAGGGATTGGGGACATGTTATAACAACTTAATGTGTCCCCTCTCCCGACAATATTTACACAAATGTTTAAACAGCAAAGATACAATGTTAGATACCTTGTCCGATTTCACACAACATTAGTCAATATTTTCGCAATTAATTTTCAGCTTACTAGGCAAAAAAACATGAAAACACGTACTATCACAATCAATTGTATGGCGTAATCATCGCGAAAATACACAAAATATAATCCATCATTTTACGTTGAGAACCAATTTCAAAATATCATAATTGAGAACGCTCTTTATTAGCTGCCGTTGGGAGAGGGAAGCATAGACGCTCTTTATGATAGACGGAAATTGGATTTTTTGTTGGGCTGACACAAATTCAAAACGATTTCAACATATTTTGAAAATCGATATATGATCATCAAAACCTCCTACCAGTGTGATCATGGGTCCGATCTATATGTATTGTCCTACTGTACGAACATAGAGTTGGTTTATGGTGTAAATACGGATAGGGCACATTTAATCATAGACCACGTCTTCTCGGTCCACACATTGCGTGGGATATCGGGAAATTCCAATGTCACACATTAAAGGGGCGGGCTCAAGTTTTGCATATAAATCCTGCCAAATATGGCAAGAGATTCAACAAAGAATTTCTCTGGATATAATACGATGGATATGAATCTATTCTAAGAAGTTTTTGGTACCTGAAAACGGTGAAATTTTAAATATTTGTCATGCCAAAAAAGGGAAGTAAATGAGGCTATACTATCCAATGGTTCGACGAATCTTAAATATTGTGTCACAATAATCGTGTGTACCAAATTTCACAAATAAATTCCCAACAGATTTTGAGAAACTCCAGTTTGAAATACCAGTAAATATTGGCAAAACGTGCGTCTGACCCTTAGGGTACGTTCATACGCTGGCAAAATTGCACTGCAAACTGCAAAAATGCCATGCCCGATGGTAGTTTTGTTAGCTGACATTTTTGCAGGTTGCCGACTAGCTCGTGCTCTGTCGTGACTGGCTGACAACAATCAACGACGATTTATGATAACGGTGTCTACCTCTTTGCCGGTTCTCATAAAAACGAGGCCACTAACAGTACATGTATACGCGAGGAATCTCATGACGTGGTATAAAGAGTTCTGAAAGTGGTACTTTTCAGAAATGTTGGAGCTAGGGGAAGGGGCTGGCAAAATGGACATGAACAGTGTCGCCAACTTCATCAAAGATATATCATGGTGGGGGTCTTGACAGTTGTGATAACGGTTCGTCTTTGGCATGCATAAAGCATATATATGTATATGTATACAACCAAGCAGTCAATTATTATGTATATATGTATAGGCTATTATATGTAAATTTAGTACTGACATAAATCATATGCACATACATTCTAACTCGCATTGACAACGCCAGATAGCTCAATTGGTTAACATATATATATGAACATTTCAAGTATTTTCATAAAATTATTTCAATCAAGGCAATATTTACCACCAGGGAACCGCATTTTGATACTGAAATGTAGCAATCAGTTGAGAGTTATCAACCATATATATATAGGTGACTTTACGATGGGAATTTCCAATAGTTGGAAAATTTTATAAATAATGTATGTTTGTTACAAGGGTGACTTTGCATGCATCCAGAGGTAATTGTTTTGAGTAAATTGCCAATCATGGATGTTAGGTTAGGAATTTCCACCGACAGTTTGAAAGCTTGTGGTACCAGTTAAAAAGCACCAATACAAGGCGGGTACCAATGGGATTTCTCGAGAGTCAGAAAGTCGTCGGTATTCTTCGTTGAGCTAAGTGGGGACCCACCATCTCTCTGGGTGACGTTTATGGTACTCATATATCAGCAGCATCCCATCGATGGAGCTGGCCGCGATCTCACATTCCAACATATCAAGTGACATTATTTTGACTGGCCTAAGAATACCAACACGCACTGTGTTCTTAATACATTGTTAACAGCTCAGTGATATCAGCAATCACGCAAAAAACCGCTGTCGTACATGATCACTGCTAACACTGATTTGTTGACAACTGGCAGAAATTAATCCGTTTTTGGCAATTTTGCAGCTGGCATTTTGGCAGTTTGCGGTGCAATATTGCCAGCGTATGAACGTACCCTTCTTATTTGTCCAGTCATATAGTCCACGTGAACGTCAATATTATATACTGGTTTTCTTAACCACAGCACAATATTTTTTTGAAACAGTCCCAAACGCAAATCAAGCGAGCTTTGTGTATTTTCCAGATTGCTGCCGAACAGATATATACAGTTGAGTTGTATGCAGTCTACTGTACACTGCCATGTAATTGCCTCAGATATGTGGAGAAACACAGTGCAAAGCCATTAAAATTATTCCTTCCACAACACAGTTCCTGGGCATATACGCTATACTGTATGGTTAAATTGACTAATTATGTTGTTTATGGTAAATTCAGAACGTAAATTAATTAAAGCTGCACATAGTGCTTGGAACACTGGTTCTGTAAACCTTAATTAGTACAGACCGTCGACCACTGTACCTGTCTAATAAAGGACATTTAAAGTTATTCTGAAAGCAAAAAATAATTTCTTGTTTTGTTTATGACCATTGCTGTAGCTAAAGAAAGTATATTTTCGGACAAAACAATGTCAAGGTAGTACCCGCTATTGCTGATTCGTCTTGCTTTTAAAGACACGGTTGGCCTTGGCGGTGGGTATCCTGTGAAAATATCTCCACCCGTCAAAAACCGCCACAAACAGAAATAACATCAAAATGTAGATATACTTTGTCCGTATACAAATAAGAAATATCGCATAAACAGTATGTTATGGTCATATGTTTGACCATTGTTATGTAAACAAAAGCGTAAAAAGTTACTTTTCTGGTGTTTGTTTATATTATGATGGTAAACATAAAGAGCGTTCCTTGTTGGTGAATACCTGATATGGAACTAATAAAGAGCGTTTATGCCATTTGTGTGCGATTAGCCAGTAGCATTGTGTTGTCTTCATTGTGCTCTTGCTTAGGTAAAATATAGTAGGTCTTTATGATAACATGCCGTTTATGCGATGGTCATGGTATATATGAACGGAACTGTATGCGTTTTACTGTTTTTCTGTTAACGGTTTGGAACAAATATTAATATTTTCGACAATTAAGGCCGCACGTGCCTTTAAGTTGAACTTTTTTTGTTTCAATTGTCCGAACACAGTATGTGTCTTTAGATAGTTTCTAATTGAATGACACGGGTAAGAAAGTAGGCCAGGGCATGGAAGAGTTTCGCTCTTCCATGTCTTGGATTGTGAGCATGAATGCGTGCGTGTATTTGGTTTCTTCCTTCGTTGTTATTCTTTGTTCTCAATAAAAAAAAAACAAATAAAAACAAAAACAATAGCAACAATCTGCATGCTGGACAAAGCCCGTATGTGTATAAAACATTCAAAAAAATATATACATGTATGTTATAACAAATTTTAATAACGGGTGTGTTGGTTGTTTCAAACCGACCATAAGCAAGGTGGATATCCCTGTCATTTTCTAAGCACCAGTGCAGCGATTGTTGAACCATTTTACAGTATATCCTGATACAATAGTTCCTGAATAATTCAGAGAGCAACTGACCTTTCATGGTTCGTCGATATTAGTCAAACACCGCGAACGTGACAACTTTAGAAATATTAACCGTACATTTGCCCTACCGACGTTATATCAATTAAACAGGACCAACCAACATCATAGCAAATTAGCAGGACAACTTGACCATGGGTGTATACCAGAACGTTTTATCCTACCTGTCGCCTAATATCTGGAATTTCAGCACGGAGTGATGTCAGATGTCCTCAACTCTGGGTTGTCAGCCGGGAACTAAACTCCTTGCTGTTAAAGCAATATTCCAATGGGATAGCCTGGCAGGATATGTTATTGACGCACTTTAATAGTTGTCAGCCGTGTGGCCACACAGGAACAAAACAAAGTAAAGGGGCATTTCAATGTCGATAACTGAATGTATGACCATTGTACTCCGCGTCACTTTGAAGAGAGACACATTGTTCTTCCCCTACGAGGCATATTTAAACGTATTTAAACGTACATCAAGGCTAAGTATTAACCAAAGCAATTCTAAATAACATTAGACTAATTTTAATTAGAACTGGAACCAAAGTAGCGACTAGTCTGCAAACAAGTGCCACACATAGAATATAACGAAATAATTAAATAATTATATAGTGATCTCGTGGAACATTGTCAGGAACCTGCACTCACGACAGGTACATGGAACAAAATGACCCCCACTTCCAACAGTACATAAGAAAGATTGGCCTTGAGTCGCGAGCCGATCTGATGAAACGCCAAATATCCTAGGTGTGTCCTCTACATATAATATATCAAAGTGACTTTGAGTATCTTTGCTACACGTTGGTAGTTTAAACGGACATGACTCATTCGACCTCCAATTGTTTTTCTACGTAATTTGGAGCGACGGATACGATATACCTGCTTCATATGCTCTGAAAAACACTTGCCAAAGTCACAGCCATTTTGCAGCCGTTTTCAACTTTTCGCAAGAAGTCAGATAAACGCTCTTTATTGCTACCATATCAGGAATAGACTATAACGGAACGCTCTTTTATATTCCATGTCATGCAAATGGCTGTTTTGTGTTTGGGACCCAAACACCGTATTCACTGTTGTATTTTTCATTACTTGAGTGAGTCTTTTTTGGTTACATAATGCGCGTAGAAAGGTTGTTCAGATATTTATCGACATATTTCGATACTGAGAAAATTTCAAAAGCGAATAATATTATGATTGTGTGTTTTGGAGCGCAAACCGCCATGTGGGTTTAATATAAGCCGAAAATGTAAATTTAACCATTAAACTTGATGTACTGAAAAATCAATGTGACAATGTCTTGGCTACCTTGTCTCTCTTGTGTACTGTTGGGAGTGGGGTCATTTCGTTCCAATACCCGTGGGCCGTGGCACGCACGCCACTTACTTATTCTCTAAACCGTCGCTTCAGAAGTTCTTATAGCTGCAGTGGAGGAGTTACAGTAATGCCCTAAGTAATCGACTCCTTAACAATAGCAGAATTATGGGTAAATTTTCATGATTTAGTCGGAAATGTGTTGCTGCCATTCATCGGAAAGCTCTCGGTGCCATATTTCCGACTAAATCCTGACAAGTTACCCATAATTATGATATGGTTAAGGAGTCGATTACTTAGGGCATTACTGTATATATTGTATCTTTTCCTGAGATTTATTCAAACGATTTATGCACTTTTGGTCGAATAGCCTTTGCATAATACAACAGGCATATCAAGACATAAGAGTATAGATACTATCAACATCACGTTAAGTGATATTAGATTCAATTCGAATGCCATATACCAAATATTGAAAGTCACGCTGGTTATATAGGATCAAAATAATGACCGACCATATAATTGACCGATGAAATAGAAATGTACAGCCATGTTATTATGAGATGTTCATTTTAATTGATACAGGTTTCTTGTTGAAAGTACCAGGTGGGATATTGGTTCCATGTTAGCGGCATCCAAAATATCGAATGCAAGTTTAACGGGCTCGTATATACATATATGCCTATTTAAATATGATGCATTGATAACCCACTTGCATAATTAATCCCAAAAAAGAGTTTACAAGAACTTATTAAACAACTTTATATACGAACTGACAAGCTAAATCGACTTACGTTACGGTTAATACGTTGAATACAAGCTCAACACGGCGGCCATTTTGAATATGTCGAACATTATGATTGGTTTGTCTAACAAAAATGTACAGTCTTCATAACTGACCATTCATGCAAACGGTCCTGCTTTCATCACCGTTCATACTGCAATAAGAAATGATGGTTGAAGTGAACAATGCGTTTTGCAAATAATCTATCTACTATATATTTTGAGACTTCCGTATATATATGTGTGTGTATATATGTGTGTATGTGGGTACTTCATAGAATCGAAAACGGCTGGTCGGATCGAAAACGGCTGGTCGGATCGAGCTCAAATTTCGTATATAAGGGTAAAAACCCACGGGTATCGTCGACGTGGACAAGCTCAGAGCACCGGTTCTCCCTTCCCAGTCATCAAAATCACCGCAATCGGCACTTCGGGGTTAATCGCGTTGATAATTAAAGAGCGTTCCTATCCGCAGTGTAGTTGATAAAGAGCGTATGTCGGTAATGTCATTCTTACGTCTGAGTCTGGGCATGTGCGTCATTATACAGACATGAGCGTGTTGTGTGATTCTTACGCACTTAGGACTTCCTAGGAACGCGGATCGGGTCGGTTTTTCCGCCCTAGGTGATCTTCACCTTGAAACGGGTACCCACAAATGATATATATGTGTGTGTCCTTTATTGAATCGAACCGATTGAGATCAAACTTCCTACCTACGGGATGTGCCATGGACGGGTTAAATTGTGACCCCGACCTGACCTTGACCTTGAAAATGATCAATTCAAGGTCAAATCGGGTCAAATATTGAAAAACCAAAAACTAATTCCAAAAATATAAACAAAAAATTAAACTAAAAAATTAATACAATTAAATCATTGAAAAATAAAAAAATTAAAATTGTCATGTTTCTGACGAACGCCGCCAGTGGCGGACTAACCTGCTAGTCTATATTTTGAGAACTACGTATATATATTTGTGTGTATATATATATATATATATATGTATGTGGGTACTTCATAGAATCGAAAACGCGTGGACAGATTGAGCTCAAATTTCGTATATAAGTGTAAAAACCCACGGGGATCGCCGACGTCGCATTTTGGACAAGCTCTGAGCACTGATTCTCCACACCCAATCATCAAAATCACCGCAAACACCACTTATGGGGGGGGGGGGGGGGTTAAGGCATCAACGATCTTTATATTGACCATATACGGACTTGTTAACGACGAAAGCTCTTTATTGCAATCGACGTGGCTAAACGACTAGCCCCATGCGTCCGAAATATGGATGCGGGACGTAATGGAATTATCTCGATTAAAAAGGCAGACATTTGTTTACAATTCAACGCAACCTTATCGCTCGAAATATTATGCAGAGAGATTTCACGACGGGATTAATTGACTGTCCGCTCTTTTCTGGGACTACGGGGAAGTTTAGGACGGGTACCATGAATTAACTCATTGAAAAACAAAGAATGCGTTGTCTGTCGTTGCAAGGAAGGGGGGATTTCATCGGGTCAATTATAATAAAAATTAAATAAATAGGTCAATTAGAATAAAAATTAAATAAATATTAAAAAATTTAAAAAAAACATCAATTAAATTTAAAAAACATTAAATTAATATTAAAAAATAAAAATATATTAACAATTTAAAAAAAATAGAAATAAAAACTAAATAATTTTAAAAATGTCATGTTTCTGACCAACCACGCCAGTGGCGGGCTAACCTGCTAGTATCTACTATCTACTATATATTTTGAGACTTCCGTGTGTATATCCCTTATATCCTTTATAGACTCGAAAACGGATGGACCGATTGAGCCCAAACTTGCTATCTAAGGGTAAAACGCCACGAGAAGTGTCATCGCTTCTGAGAACATCCGAGCACTCCTTCACCCTTCGCCCTGCCACTGTCGTTGGAATTGATGTGTTAATGGGTTAATGATTAAAGAGCGTTCGTATCTGCGGTTTCGTTGTTAAAGAGCGTTATATACACGAGTATAAATACGGCTCAATCGACCGTCTCGGAAACTGGGGAACTAAGGGCTTCCAAGGGACGGGGGAGATTTCCGTCGGGGCAGTTTGTCCGCGTGAGGTGACCCTGACCTTGAAACGGGTACCCACATGTGACCTTGGGCGATATATCGGTCGTCAGCGGTGACATCGACGTGAAATTTGTTATGTATGGTCAACTCGTGACGGGGAATATTTTTGTCTGCGTGCCTGTACGGGGTTACCTTGAAAAACAAAAATTAATGGATCGACCAAAGCCATGGGACCAATCCCGCCAGTGGTGGGCTAATCTGCTAGTATAATATAAAAGAAGGGTGATTCCAAGTAAAGATATAGTATACCTTGTGTATCGGACCAGGTTAGGTCAAGCAAAGGGTGTTGTAGTGAGGCCAACATTACACCATAAACATACACCCCGCATATACCCACGACGCAGAGATATGGCATGAGTCCCCTATTTGAAACCCTATGTGCGGCGGTCACTTTGGATCGTTGTTAGATGTGTGTGGTGAATATTTAGGTATCTTCTGGCCACCCTACAACAACCTTTGCTTGACCTAAATCGGTCAATGGGCCGATAAATTGCATGGGTTCCCGTTTTGACTCCCGCTTGAGGCTACCATTTTTAATCGGGGCGGGGATAGTGTGTGTGTAGGGTGTGGAAATAGTGTCTTGTGGGCCACCCTACAGCAACCTTTGTCTGAGCTAAACATAAAATTACCTTCGTCAGATACGTTGAGTACAAGTTGAATATATGAATATATCGACCATTATGATTGGTTTGTCGGACAAAAATGTTCATTATTCATAACTGACCACTCATGCAAACGTTCATGCTTTCATCACCGTTCATGCTGCTTGCAGGTCCAATAAGAAATCATGGATGAAGTGAACAATGCATTTTGCAAATTAGTTTATTAACAAACAAGATATATAGGGGTCCCTGTTGGCTCAGTCAGTGACGGCCCCGATGTAATGGACTGCCATAAGCTGACCAGAAGGTTGCTTCCAAGTACAAAGGAGAGAGTATACCTTGTGTATCGGACCAGGGTTAGGTCAAGCAAATGGTGTTGTAGTGAGGCCACCAATACACCATAAACATGTACACCCCGTATATGCCCAATACGCAGAGAAATGGAATGAGTCCCTATTTGAACCCCACTGTGAGGCGGTCATTTTGGATCGTTGTGAGATGTGTATGGTGAATATATATGTGTCTTGTGCCACCCTACAGCACCCTTTGCTTGACCTTGACCTTTGCTTGACCGAGAAATGGCATGGGTTCCCGTTTTGAATCCCACTGGAGGCGACCATTTTGAATCGGGGCGAGGTGTGTGTTGTGTGTGGAAGTAGTGTATTGTGGGCCACCCTACAGCAACCTTTGTCTGAGCTAAACATAAAATTACCTTCGTCAAATACCTTGAGTACAAGTTGAATGTATGAATATGTCGACCATTATGATTGGTGTGTCCGACAAATATGTTCAGTCTTCATAACTGACCACTCATGCAAACGTTCATGCTTTCATCACCGTTCATGCTGCTTGCAGATGCAATAAGAAATCATGGGTGAAGTGAACAATGCGTTTTGCAAATTAGTTTATTAACAAACAAGATATATATATGGGTCCCTGTTGGCTCAGTCAGTGACGGTCCAGACGCAATGGACTACCATAAGCTGACCAGAAGGGAGCTTCCAAGTAAAGAGGATATAGAATACGTTGTGAATCTGACCATGTTGAGGTCAAGCAAAGGGTGTTGTAGTGAGGCCGCATATGCACCATAAACATGTACACCCCGCATATACCCAAGACGCAGAGAAATGGCATGAGTCCCCTATTTGAACCCCTCTGTGCGGCGGTCATTTTGGATCGTTGTGAGATGTGTGTGGTGAATATTTATGTGTCTTGGGCCACCATACAACACCATTTGCTTGACCTAATATTGTCAATTGGCCGAGAAATGGCATGGGTTCCCGTTTTGAATCCCGCTGAATTGAAGTGGGTGGGGTATGTGTGTAGTGGGTCAAATATAAAATCACCTTCGTCAGATACGTTGAGTACAAGCTGACAACGGCGGTCATTTTGTATATGTCGACCATTATGATTGGTTTGTCGGAAAAATTGTGTTAAGTATTCATAACTGACCGTTCATGCAAACGTCCATGCTTCCGTCACACAATTAACGACCATGTTAATGACACATAACCGCCGTAATATATAAATCGATATATAAAAAGTAGGATATGTCCGTCTGTCCTGATTTTCTCCCAGACCCCCTAGACCGATTTCAACCAAAGTTGGTGTGGTGACTTGGAGTACCATGGCTTAGGTTATAACGGCGTTAGATTTAGAAAAATTTGATTTAAACAAACTTAATAAAAAAAATAGAAAAGTAAAAATAGAAATACAATTTAATTTTTAATTTAATTTTTTTTAACTGTTTAAATGATCAAAATGCGCGCGAAGTGCATAAATGGGCCGCCTCTGTATGAGGTCATAATTGTGCGCGAAAATTAATCAATACTCTATTACACTTTACTTAGAGACTATTTCCGTAACCACTGATTTGGCACTATCTTACATGATTCGGGCCCATCATATCTTGTCTGTTCAGACGAGTTCTTCTGGTATTCTGCTGTGGCGAGTGGTCTTCCAGTTCGACTAAAATCTGGTGACGGGTTTATGTTAAAGTCAGAGGTTCGCTTTTCACTCGGCGGACTAACAATCTCTGGGTGTATTCTGAGTTTATTTATTCAACTTCAGTTTAACCCGCAGAGTGGCTAATCGTTCAATTCTTCCAATCGCAACACCAACTATTTTGTCTTTTTGTTTTCATATTTTTATTCAGATAAAACATATATGTACATGTATATGGATAGGTTATTGCGTACTACATATAGCCGTGTATATACATCAAACCAATAACGGTGTATAATAGAAACATGCAACCATAGCATTGAGCTGGTACAGCCTATATATTACACACAGCATAAATATGTATACAACTATGTAATGTATATGTACATGTTTCGTGTAGTTGATCAGTTTAGTGTGGTGCACACAGAAGAGTTCAGAGTAATTTCATAACACTAATTATAGATCAGAACTAATTTCTCCTGGAACATTTTGGCAATGACCGGAGTCAATGTGTTCACAAACCTGTGAGCACCATTGACTCAATGCATTTCATAGGTGTGTGAACACAATTATCAGGGGGCGTGACTATCATAACGCTATGGAAAAGCGGAAGCAAGGCTATGTAACTATAGGAAAGTAACTGGAGCATCACATTTTAACAGTCTGCATTCAATTTACAAAACTAGAACCATACCTCAGACCAATAGTGTATAAATTGTAAACCTGTAGGTTGACAAGTAAAAGAAGTCGTTTTTCAAATCAAATTATTTCGGCCCATGGCATCGTCCACTTGATATTATATAGACTAAATCACACGAATACATTCAGGTAAACATAGAAATAACAAAGCCGGATTGTTTCCAACGACGTTTAATGTGTTCGTAAGATGGTGGTCGACTAATATTAAAAAACGTTAGTTGGTCCTCTGACGAAATACCTTTAACGTGGTTGGAAAGTAGCCGCCATTGTTGTATTTGTATGTCAATGGTGCGATGACGTTACCTAGTCTTGGTTGACGCCATTTTACGAAACACTTGTAACGTCGTTGGAAAGTAACCGCCATTGTTATTTGTACATGCATATTAACTGAATGCCATCATGTGGTCTTGTCTATACAATATCAAGTTATCAACTGAATAAGTCATAAGGCCGAAAGCCAAGCTTTTGAAGAGCGACCTTTTCATTTGCACGACTTTTCCAGTTCGTGTACAACCTTATGTTGATTCAAACAAATATATTACATGATCCGACCATTATTTCATTCATTAAACCCATTCTATAATAATGGTATGCAACAGTCATTGCATAACAGTAATTCGTGCCAGTGTACATATACACTCCTATGTATTAATGTTGTGCAAACCTGATTCGGAATCAGCGGACAAGTGGTGAAGAAGAATTGATGTCTGTGATTGATACTGATGTAGTTTGAAAATTTATTTCATTAAATTTACGTCATTAAATACGTCAAAGAGTCTAATTTATGTGGGTACTATTTATTTTCGCGGGCAAACAACGCATAGTTACATGAAACGCCATCGTACCCATTATAGAAGCCGCTGTTAGTTTCACGTACCATTTATTGATTTAAGTATATTTTACGGAGGTTTTGGGTTAAAGGCACGTGCGGCCTTAATTGTCGAAAATATTCATATTTGTTCCAAACCGTAAACAGAAAAACAGTAAAACGCATACAGTTCCGTTCATATATACCACGACCATCGCGTAAACGGCATGTTATCATAAAGACCTACTATATTTTACCTAAGCAAGGGTACAATGAAGACAACACAATGCTACTGGCTAATCGCACACAAATGGCATAAACGCTCTTTATTAGTTCCATATCAGGTATTCACCAACAAGGAACGCTCTTTATGTTTACCATCATAATATAAACAAACACCAGAAAAGTAACTTTTTACGCTTTTGTTTACATAACAATGGTCAAACATATGACCATAACATACTGTTTATGCGATATTTCTTATTTGTATACGGACAAAGTATATCTACATTTTGATGTTATTTCTGTTTGTGGCGGCTTTTGACGGGTGGAGATATTTTCACAGGATACCCACCGCCAAGGCCAACCGTGTCTTTAAGTAATACATATAATCTACAACTCGTCCCAAGCGTATATCGAAAATTACAAAACTTACAGTAAATTAAGTCTGGTCTCGTTTTTATAAATTTCGCTATAGGCTGGATACTCGTTGTAGATCCTCTATATATTACAATCACGAATCAATACATGAAGTTCAGAGAGAAGACACATTTTCAAACGTGGGTGTATTAAATTAGATCATGCCATCAATCACTACTCTGACTACCGCCCGTATATATCGTATTCCACCAATACAAAGCCTTGGAACTTTTTGAAATTTTGACAGGGAACCTTATAAAGTCGAAACAATAACGCGGGGAAAATATTTATTATTTATTATCTGTTCCTTAATAATGTATTTGACTGTAGTTGAAGGTCCCAACTCGAAATTGCATGCTTTACTGTGACTTTTCTGAGACGATATCGCAATAAACATTGAATTAATTACCCAAGATAAATTCCACAATTGAAAGCGACGCAAAGCAAAATTGCTCACAAAGTCGTAACATTTCTAGTTATGACCTTCACCTACAGTAAAGTACATTATTAAGGAACATATAGTAACTAAGAAATACCCTGCGTTAGCTTTTCATATTTATAATGTTCCCTGTCAAAACTTCAAAAAGCTCCAAGGTTTTGTATTGGTGGAATATGATCTCTACGGGCGTTAGACAGTGTAAAGATTCATGGTATCATCTAGTATTGAATATCTGTGTGTTTGTTTTGATCGATTTCAGAAAGCTCATATGGTATATTTGCCTGTGTGTTTATTTACCGCACAAGTAGATACAAATCAATTTTATATAAATGACGGCACGTGCTCCCTGTGAAAATTGTGAATGTGCATGGATTCGACTGCAATCATAACTGGATTGTATTTGCGGAAACTGCGAGTGACAGGAATGGGTCTGACTGGAGGCATGTTAATATGTATATCATTCTTTGACTAATTTAATTGGTATGTAATAAAAACAGTATATACATGCATGCAATAATTCCATCCACTTCATTGTCTATAGTATTTTGCCATTGACTTCCAAAAGGCAAATGTATTTGACTAGGATAATCACATTAGGGCGGAAGTGAACGTTGAATGTAAGACTTTCGTCATGACGTTGCGGCAACGTCACTATAAATTCCCTATAATTAACGATATTTACAACTCGAAATACACTTTCAGATTTTTTTGTTCAATGATATGCAACTATATATAAGTAATAGTCTTGATATCTTTAAAGGGGGACTGCACAATAAATCCGGCCATTTATGGAACCATCTGTTTTTATAGTCAACCCAAGATATGCAACAATTTAATGAATTTGAGCCATGTATTAGTGCAAAGTACGCTGATGTGCTCAATGAACGACACAAACAACATGTAATTATAATGAAAATGAGTTTATGTCTCCGAATTACAAACTGCTGATAAGCGCTTAAGTTTGTGATTCGTTATAAGGCCTTTACGTCGTAATTACATTAGGAAAACCCGATAGTATCCCTTAGTTATGTTCAGGTATTGTTGTTTCATATAGTGTGTCGGTCGAAACTCTGCTGAGTTAAAATTGTATTCTATCAACTTATACCTACATATACACCCCTGGTCAAGTGATCCTCACAATGTGCTATGATACGGTTGGGTCCTGCTTAATTGCTATGCTGCTGTTAGGGCAAACTGATGCTGTTAACAAAAAGTACCGTTATATTTTTTTCAATTTGTTTTTTTTCGCGGTGTTCTGATAATCTGAACATATCCAGGAAAATACATTATGCGTACCAAGCATATAAAACTGTTATTTCGAAATATCTTTAATACTGCATGGTTGTATTAGTTGTTGGAAATCGACTATAATCAAGATGGCTATTCACGTCGTTTCAGAAACACCATTGCAGACATTATTATATTTTTAAAAACTATATCTTGTATGTTTCATAAACACACTGTTTTTTTTCCTCACAAATCGCTCGGATTGGCCAAACACCGCGAAAATGACAACTTTAGAAAAAATAACGGTAGATTTTCGTAACGGCATCAGTTTACTCTACCCGCATCATAGAAATTCAGCATCACCATGGCATATTAGCAGGACCACTTGCCCAGGGGTGATATAGACGGTAACGTGGTGGTGGCCATCGCTCTAAACAATCCATGAATGTGTTGTACATGTACATGAACCTAGAAACACACATCTCCAATGGCTCCTGTGTCGTTTATTGTCCAGACTGATGCAATGCCGGTATGACTGTCTCGTGGACCACCGATTTCGAACTCGCACGAAGAGTGTTTAGCCTTAACAGACATTCCTGTATTCGCGATCTATTTAAGTAACCAAATATAAAGTTAGTTCGTTCTGGATTAGATACCCTTCCACCAAGCGGGCACGCCTGCATAAAGACGATCTACGGGGTTGATATTGCTTATCTCGACGCTCGGTTCGTGATCAGACCAGCTCGTGTACGACCGTCTTTCATCCAGGAGTCCGTTGTTCGTCTGTGTATCAACCAACAAATCGTCAATCGTCTATTGTGTGCGCCAAGTGGATATCTTGACCTTTTTGGATCACTCTGTCCTCCATCACTACATGTAATGTCGACGCTTTCACTGTGCTGTACAATGGTAGCTCCCCCGTCATCACACAGTACACAATCAACGTTGTGTGCCTTTTGGTAATTCTGTAACAATGTTTCTCTCTTTCGAGGACCATGTCCTCCCTTACTGTCAATGTAGTTTGTCCCCTGATATGCACATCCTGATAGTTCGTCGTCAACACTTCTCACTTTTTCACACATTTGAGTAACTCGTGACATTTTTCGAGCACTGTGTCTTATCTTACTATCAAGCTGATCCATATTATGCCCATATGTCGTTAGTGCGTCATTACTGTTACGTGCTTTGCAACTGCTGCGTATATTTTCCATCCCTCCGTCGCTTCCGTGTATTAGTTCTCCGTGGGCTGTATTAGCGCCTTCTTTGAAAGTTTGGCAATCAACTGATGGTTTCGGTACATCCATAGATGCAAATTTTGGCACACGTGATATGCGACCAGCATCCAACATATCGTATTGTATATCAGAAAATAACCCGTTTACATCGGTAACGACCGTCATATCGTGACGAATACCTGGAAGTTGAACAATAATGTGCGGCTGCCCTGGGGTTTTAATGACATTGGCCTTGATTGTATGTACCTTCACGTATTGTTTGGAACAATTGTTGTGCTCGTTCCAGTTCCTCTTGCTGCTTCTTGGTGAATTGGAGTTTATCGCAGGATCACTGTGCGATACAAATTGTTTAAATCCTCCAAACATTTTCGGCGTTTGCCGGCGGAAATGTCCGCCTGTAGCCGGTGGAGTCATCTTCTCGGGAACTTTATTCATATCGTGACGAATACCTGGAAGTTGAACAATAATGTGCGGCTGCCCTGGGGTTTTAATGACATTGGCCTTGATTGTATGTACCTTCACGTATTGTTTGGAACAATTGTTGTGCTCGTTCCAGTTCCTCTTGCTGCCTCTTGGTGAATTGGAGTTTTTCGCAGGATCACTGTGCGATACAAATTGTTTAAATCCTCCAAACATTTTCGGCGTTTGCCGGCGGAAATGTCCGCCTGTAGCCGGTGGAGTCATCTTCTCGGGAACTTTATTCATATCGTGACGAATACCTGGAAGTTGAACAATAATGTGCGGCTGCCCTGGGGTTTTAATGACATTGGCCTTGATTGTATGTACCTTCACGTATTGTTTGGAACAATTGTTGTGCTCGTTCCAGTTCCTCTTGCTGCTTCTTGGTGAATTGGAGTTTTTCGCAGGATCACTGTGCGATACAAATTGTTTAAATCCTCCAAACATTTTCGGCGTTTGCCGGCGGAAATGTCCGCCTGTAGCCGGTGGAGTCATCTTCTCGGGAACTTTATTCTCTTGACGGGATGTAGATTTCCGAATTCCAACACGTGTGATGTTCGACCATGATCTAGCCCTCATCGGTGAAGTGGGCCTTTTCTTGTCTCGTTTCTCAACCAAGTGAAATTCAGTGGGGCGTACGAATTTAGTCTTGTCTCCACCAGTCGTTTCACCTGTCAAATTTCCGAGTCTGCGCTCAACACATGAGCAACTGTCGTCTGTCTCGTTGTCGTCCTGTTGATCGTCTCCTGCTCTGTCATTATCTCCCACGGGGGGTTCAGTTACAGCTAATCTGCGAACCTGTGACATAAGTTTGTTTTTAATGGAGGTCGCGTTATCAAGCATTTTAGACACAGTCGTTCCACGACGTCCACATCCTTTGGTAACACGAATGGAGCTCATTTTAAATTATAACTTACTGAGTAACTCAGAACTCCCGTCGTAATATGTAGGATGAGCCTTAAATGGTTGTGCGCACAGTCTGCAATTCCGTTCAGATCGAAGAAGCGGTGCCGACGTTCGTGTTTTTATATCTGCGGGGTTAGTCTGTACAATAACAGGAATGACGTTTATTTAGCACGTACTTAGCTGGCATGTCGAAAACATCTTAAGCTCACGACAAATTCAAGGATCGTTAATTATCACTGTAACTACAGCCTACTGTAGAATCCCGGATGTTATTGCCTTGTAAGGCTATAGCACTTTGAATCTACTTAACCCTTTACCCAACAAAACGGCCAAAACCGGCCAAATAAAGCTTCAACAACCTAAAATATCTTCGGTCTGTCTCAATAGAACCATACAAATATGGATATCATTGGAACCGGCTCCTTGACCACATTGTGATAGTTACAGTTATGCCCTGTGCCAATGCATTCTCTTATATATGCGAGTCGACCATAGGTCGCCTCGCATATATAAGAGAATGCATTGGCCTAAAAAAATACTTTTTTTAACACTTTTTACCATTTTTTCTTACATTCTTTAACAATTTTATAATTTTTAATGTGTTAAGCCAATGCATTCTCTTATATATGCGAGGCGACCTATGGTCGACTCGCATATATAAGAGAATGCATTGGCACATGACCGTTCTGTTGGGTAAAGGGTTAACACCGCCAATGTTTGTTTGTTTGGTGTAAGTGTGACGTGTTTCAGCTGATGTTTATGGTTAGCGTAACGCACGGAGTGGGCTCGTTCGATATGTGTGTAAATATTAAGTTATGGGGAATAAACGGTTAAAGTGAGAATAAGATACAGAGAAATTCAGTCGGTATTGAGCATATTAATATGAGATCAGTTAGAGAAAAAGAGAGAATTTGAGAGTAATTTTTTAGATAGAAGAGAGTTTGAAGTTCACAAATAATTTGAATTCGTACTCATCTGAAAATGGTCATATTATCGTGAAGTGAGAGTTCAGTGGCACCAAGAGGCGGATCTCGTTGGCTCAGTCGGTTAGGGGTACATTTACAACTCCAAGCCGTCTCGCCCTCCAGCGCTGGCGATGAGCGTTCAAATACACATGTTTCCATAATGGACTTTGTAACTCTAAATCGTTATCTGGTGGAGTTGCCAGTTACTCGCCGATGGCCGGTTGTTGACCGCACGTGGTCGATGAGTTTATCAACCATTGAAATCACTGTTAGGTTAGATTAGCAGTAAGTGTGTGGATTTCCTCCACCACTAAAACTGGCAATGTCGTGATATCGCCTTTGTTGCTGAAACATTAAACACACAATCAATCAAACAAACAGTCAATGCAACCACGGAGTAGAATCTCGGTGGTAATGTTACAAAGGCCAGCCTACACTCTTGAAACAATAGGTACTCTAGAGTACATACGTAGGTACTGAACTTGTCCCGTGGGGTCACCAAATTGTTTGTACTATTGGGTACCAAATATGGTACTCTGGAGTATCAAATATTGTTGGTACTCTGGAGTACAAATATCCAGGTACTCTGGGGTACCAAATATCAAGACATTTACTATGTTCTGGTACTCTGGAGTACCAAATATCTAGGTACTATGCATAGTACCTAGGTATTTGGTGCCCAGAGTACCAAATATATAGGTACCATGTGGATAACCTGCCCAGGTACAAGCCCTCTAAATTATGAAAAAAATTAACGATGTGACATGTTAGATTCCAAATGATGCCAATGCGTTTAAACATCGAATTAAGTACAAAACCCCGATCGATAATTCTTCGAGATCATGTTATCTCTTGCACGGTGTAAAATGAAATACTCCGCATTATATTACTTTTATTAGTATAGAACCTCGATCTTGTTTTTGCACTTAATTCGATGTTTAGCCCAATCAGGTTAAAATAGACCGATCGGTCTTTCACAGCCAATATGTATCTGGGATAAGGGGAGTCACTCTAACGGTTCTATTGTTATATTTCAACCAATACCTAAACAAAATTAATTCTGATTTCTTTGCAAGACTCCGTTTAATTATTCAAAATATTCAGAATATTCAAAATTAAAACAACTTTGTGATAATTCGACAACATATTTCTGATAAATCGCCAACTACTTGCAAAGGTTAGCGATTAGTCGCAATGGTTTGTGATTTATCGCAGATATATTTTTGTAAGCGGGCACTAATGGGCTTGAATCGTATAAACATAAATCAGATATCTTAAACATGTCTGGGTGAACCACTTATTGACCTATAATAGAACGATCGGTATATTATAGCCCAATCGGGCTAATATAGACCGATCGGCCTTTCACAGCCAGCATGCATCTGGGATAAGGGGAGTCACTCTAAACTATTCTATTATTATCTTTCAATCAATACTTAAACAAAATTAATTCTGATTTCTTGTGCAAGACACCGAATAATTATTTACTGAGAATATTCAAAAATAAACATACATGTACAAATATTTCAGTTGTCAAAAAATTTAGAGTTCTCTCTCTTACAACAATGAGCACTGTGCCAGGAAGACCGATTGGTCTTTTTTATCCCGATCAGGCTAGTATAGTTAAATTTATGCTTCACTCAGACATTTCTTTATCACCATCATAAATATCGCGCAAATTGTATGTAATTATCAGCTCGTACGCTGCGTTATGTGAATAAAGCTAAATTCTGTTCCCAAACCTGTTGTACAGTACGTAAATAGTGTGCGGTAAGCTGCCATTCCATACGTATATCACAACAATATCACAGCGTCGCCGACGGTTTTATCAAACAGTAGCAGACTCCGTAACTGTTCGATATGTCATGGCGACATGGTTCTCAGATCACGTTTCGATGAAAATAGACGAATATGATCCATCCGTCCCTTGTACAGGTACTTGTACGTTGTAGCCAACAAACTTGTGACTGACTCGCCATGAGTCATGACTGATCTGTGACGTCATAATTCCGACTAATTGCTACACTGTTGCACGTCTCGTAATCGTAAACACCAGTGGGTGACCCTTGTGAGTTACTCGGGCGGTTTATAATTATGTGAAACTTAAGTATCTGTCTGTTGAAATTCAAAACACCGCCGTGCATGTCAAGTGTAACCCCATTGCCCTCAGTCTGTTGCTGGCTGAAGTTGATCAGATCACTGCAGATTACCATTTCTTGCAGAGGAAAATATCAATGCTTAGTCATCTGCCGATTTTCGGATATTATAACAACTTGTCCGATTCACATAGACGCATAAATCAGACAGTGATAACAATATTCCAGGTTTATTAGACGCAAACTAGGTCATATTTCACAAAATAAAATATGTTGAGAAAACACTTCGTTATTCTTAAATGCCACCTTGCCAACGTACACAATGGCCGGATTCGTCATCTCAGGTTTAAACCTTGTCTTAGAAAACCTCTAAGTTTAAACCGCCGTGAGTCAGCTAAATCCGTGGTTTAAGCCCGAGACCGCAGGTATATGTGACGTATTTGTCATCTCTGGTTTAAACCTGGTCCAGCCAGATCAGTGGTTTAGCAGTACTGTAGTGTCTCTGTATCGTCGAGATAATTAATCGTACTCTCCTAATGCGAACCGCCTCGTTTTATTGATTGCGAAAATCAATAATTACGACAGCGAGCATATTTTGATTGGAAATTTATAAGCGAGAGGCACTCACACTAATAAAGTGTGTGGTGATAAGGTTTTGTCAATTTCGATATTTGTTTGCGTTTTATAAGCTTAAACCGGCAACTAAACCATCTAATTCGGCGGTCCAGCTAAACCAGCTTTACCGAGGCTAAACTTAAGATGACGAATCCGTCTTTTCTTCATCGCGGTATAGAATTGTCAAACAATCAGTCAAAGGGTGGAGCTGTAGATAATCTCGAGTGACGGCGCCTTTAAGTGACTGCCGACTGGTTTTATCATGTCACTGTTGATTCGTTCGCACGCGAGCTTTGGTACGATATGGACATGTTCCTATATGATTTTTACAACTATCTTGTGATTTTTTGTTTGGCTTGTGGCAATCACAATACTGGTGTTTTCTACGAATTCATTTGAAGGGTTCAGCGTTTTAATTGTGACACCAACACGGTGCTACTGCATGACCAGATATGCTAAACATTTAGTTTGCAATCCTAAACTTATACTCTATATGAGTCAAATTTGATAACTTATTTTGATCTAGATCCTGTCATACATGTCCACTCTGGCTACGCCCATAAATTCCTAATAATATTCCACCAGCTCAAAACCTTGGAACTTTTTGATTTTCTGCATGACGGGAAATATATGACATTGAAAAAAAGCAACGCATGTAATATATTTCTTTATTAAAAACTGTCCCTCTTCATGGTTGCCCACTTCCACCAGTTCAGATGCCGCTTCTGGTGTGCACTCATAAGCAAATTGCCTTTACTTGACTGACCTCTTGGTCCAGGATTGACTCGATTATGGAACCTTCATTCGGCGTCAGAGGGGCCTGCGGCCTCTTTGCGATAGGGGCCCGCGACACCGTTGCGCACATTTTGATAATTTGAACATTTTAATATTTGAAACAATATTAATTAAATTAAAAAAAAACAAATATTAATTTTAATTTTAAATAATGTTCTTAGATTCAACTGCTTACTCAAATTAACAACACAATTTTCTAATTTTTGTTTCATATTAAATTTTTCTTATTTTTAAAACAAAATGTTTAAAATCTAACGCAGTTATGCCATCCGAGTCACCACACCTAATTTGGGTGAAATCAGTCCAGGGGTATGAGAGAACAGTTGCGAAAAGACAAACGGACATACATATAGACAGCTCCTATACCATTTAATATATACAGATATCAAATATACCAAAGTTTGTCTTCGCGGTTAAAGCGTCTTGCAGAAAATCTATCACAAAGTGAGGAACAGCGCGTGAAACTCGTGTTGAGGGACATGCCCTTTGTCAGATTGATTTAAACCCAGAATGAGATCGGATTAATGGTCCATGAGCAACACTTGTTTCTCAATGAATAAATCCTTTGAGCGTGCACGCGTTCGCGATAATTTATGACGTGTCAATAACCATTATATCGGCCTGTCTTTTGGCCCGATTGGTAAGAGGGTAGTGTGACTGCATGCTCATATCACCGAATCAAGTTGTCAATTAGTTGGCAACTGAACGACAAAAATGCCCCATAGACCCGGTGGTCCGAATCGGCATCTCTGGTTTAGACTAGGTGTTATTCTAGACCAGGTTTAACTCCAGTTTAAACTAGGTTTAAGTGGGGTTTAAACTTGGTTTTACAGTAGTTAAACCAGGTTTATGGGAGTAAAACTGGTTTTAGCGTACTTAAACCAAGTTTTGTGATAAACTCAGTTTAAGTTGAAACTAGGTTTTATTAACGTGAGAAAGTTATGGTAATATTACTAATTGTTTGTGGTGAATTGGCTATATAATCATCAGTATAAGCTTAGGTATATATGATTTATACGTACCATACGTCTCGCCTCGAACATACACCTTTAAATATACTTTGAAAACAATTCAAAGTTAAACCACCCTACCCCAGGTTTGACTAAAACCTAGTTTTTTGGGTTTAATTATTCGGCCGATATTTTTCGCCCAATATTGATGTTGTTTCTTCGTGAATATGGGAGTGTTTATTTTGAATTGGGGGAGGCGTTTATGCGCGGGCGTTTGTCACTCAATGTAGATGCAGGAGAGTCTTAGTGGAATCCGGAGAGGCGATGTCGGTACTTATGAGATAAATTCTAACAAAATATGTGCCAGTGTGATGAATGATTTCTTGCTATATATGTCTGTTTGCAATTCGCTCGTTCGGATGTCGATTTGGCGGCTGAGAGCATGGCGGGATCGGACTGATCAGAGTGACACGTTAGACACGAACATGACTTTTGAAACTGATTCCTTATTCACAAAACGGTCTCTTTCGGTCAATTTCACGCATGGGTTGTTGGCCCGCCCAAATACCCACCAGAGACATCCCAGCCTTCACCCGGGGGAGGGTAACGGCGACCCTGAGGGGGTGGAGTGTGGACTATTTTGGAGAACTGTAAGGATTTCGGCCAATTTGATAGTATGGGTGGGTGGCTCGCCCCAAATAGCCCATAGAAACACCCCACACCTCACATCCGGGGGGGGGGTACCACCGGAGGGGGTGATCGTGGGATATGGACCATTTTCGAGACTGGTAAGGATTTCGGCCAATTGACGGCATGGGTGGATGGCCCGCTCATATGTCCCATACAAACAGCCCACCCCTGAACGCTGGGGGAACCACCCCAGGAGGTGAAAATGGGGTATGGACCATTTTCGAGAACGGTAAGGATTTCGGTCAATTTGACGTCAGCAGTGTGGGTAGCCCGCTCCAACTACCCCCTAGAAACACCCTCACCGGAGGTACCACCCCGAGGGGGTGAAATGGGGTATGGACCATTTTCGAGAACGGTGGGTGGCACATCCCAAATGCCCCCCATAGAAACACCCCACCCCCACCCGGACCCCATTTTCACCCGCTCGGGTAGAACCACCCGCGGTAAGGGTGGGGTTGTTTCTATGGCTATATTTGAGGGCGGGCCGCCCACCAATGACGTCATATTGGCCGAAATCCTTACCGTTCTTGATAACGGTCCATACCCCATTCTATGGGGTATTTGGGGCGGGCCACCTACACATGCCGTAATATTGACCAACAGAGGCATGTTTTTGCGAATAATGAATAAAATGCTCCATACCCCATTTCACCCCAGCAGGGTGGTACCCTCCAGGGATGAGGGTAGGGTGTCTATATGGGATATTTGGAGCGGGCCACACACACCTGTCGTCAAATTGGCCGAAATCCTTACCGTTCTCGAACATGGTTCATATCCCATCTTCACCCCTCGGGTGGTAACCCACCCCACCCCGCCAGAATGTGAGGGGTGGGGTGTTTATATGCGTTATTTGAGGTACCCTTCCCCGGGGTGAGGGTTGGGGTGTTTCTATTCGGTATTTGTGCGTACCCAATTTCCACCTCCTCTGGTTGGACCCCCCCCCCCGAGTGAGGGGTGGGTAGGGGTGGTTCTATTGTCTATTTTGATCGTGCCACCCACTCCTGCTGCCAAATTAATTAGCCTAAATCCTTACCGTCCATAACCCTGTTATCCCGGGGTGATGGGTGATGTTTCTATCGGGTATTATGGGCGAGCCACCCATTCATGCCGTCAAATTCGCCGAAATCCTTCCCGTTCTCAAAAATGGTCCATACCCCATTTTCACCCGTCCGGATGGTACCACCGGGGTGGTGGTGTTTCTATGGGGTATTTGTGGCGGGCCCCCACCCATGCCCTCAAGTGATATTTTTGAGTTCCAAAAGTCACGTTCGTCCATGATATTAGATAATATCTAACCGTTATACATCAGACCGTGCATTCGTCGTGATTTCTCAAAGCGCACGGGTTATTCCCCTGATTAGGAGATTATATAGCGACAATAGGTCGCGTGACCGGACAATGAATTGACAAGAAGCGATAATAAACAGACAGACCACGCCTCCTATTCTTGCAATTGGACAAGTGTGGCCCACAGGTAACGCAATCGACCAAATCTATGTCGTCCCAGCGGTGGAGAAAAACTTGGTTTTACTACTAAAACCCAGTTTAAACTGGTAGTTTAAACTAGGTCTAAACTGGAGATGCCGATTCGGACCGGTTTGTCTGGACGCCAATGTAGGTTTTAACCAGGTTTACACTCGGAGGTTTAAACAGGAGATGACGAATCTGGCCAATCAGTTTTATGCTATAAAGTGTGAAAGCCGAGGCCGACGACGGATGCAACATAAACTGGGTTTGCCGGCTACTATGTCGTTTTCTCCGTTATTATGTATTGCAAATAAGACAATATTATCCGATGCCGCCATGTTTTCAATTTTCAATGTGAATATTTATCGTGGACCACGTGATCGCCACACCCAATCAGCTTGGGTCAACAATTTGGTATTTGATAATACCTAGAGTTTTGTCACTCATACTGTAAAATACCACTGTATGACTGTAATACCAAAACATTTGGCACTGAGACTCATTTCGGTACTCTAAAGAACCTAAACGGATCGTTATATTTAACAGTATATGTGGTTAGAATTAAAGCTCTTTGTGGGTCGCATCATTCACATTCTACTACATGTAAATAATGGTCGGTTTGATTAGGTGTTGTAATTTAAGTGGCTATAGTGTAGTCTAAGTCGGGAATGTATAGGCAAAGTAAAACCATTTTGGACAAAATATCCTCGCGCAAATACGCACATAATCGGCCTATACTGAGAAATTGGTACATATTGTGATTATTTGATTCTGAAATAAGCAGATAATTGATCATATCTGTTATGGCCATAGTGAAAACAGGTTTTAAAGAGCGTACATCTGAAAAGTCGTGATTTGGCTTATTTGTGTCATTGTCCGCACATAATGCGCTTAGAATCGCTTCAGTTTGAGTCGATAAATTGACTAAAATGCTCTCATGTTCAGCACATTGTCGACTCAAAATGAGCCAATTATAAGCATATTATCTACTTAAAATAAGTTATGTTATAAGCATATAATATTCGGGTTTTCGCAGAACATAATCTTATACCGGTTATAATTCAATGAGTGAGAATATCATCAAATATAATCCAATTATGTAGCTGAAGGTTAATTCTAAAATTATTCTGAAGAAAAAAGACTAATGTATTGTTCTTATCCGCATTGTTGTAGCAAAAGAAAGCATAGCATCAATTTACTTTTAACCTGAACACTATGGTCCGAATCGGCATCTCCAGTTTAGACATAGTTTAAACTACCAGTTTAAACTGGGTTTTAGTAGTAAAACCAAGTTTTTCTCCACCGCTGGGACGACATAGATTTGGTCGATTGCGTTACCTGTGGGCCACACTTGTCCAATTGCAAGAATAGGAGGCGTGGTCTGCCTGTTTATTATCGCTAAGCTTGTCAATTCATTGTCCGGTCAAGCGTTGTCATAATATAATCTCCTAATCAGGTGAATAACCCGTGCGCTTTGAGAAATCACGACGAATGCACGGTCTGTTGTATAACGGTTAGATATTATCTAATATCATGGACGAACGTGACTTTTGGAACTCAAAAATATCTCTTGAGGGCATAGGTGGGGCCCCGCCACAAATACCCCATAGAAACACCACCACCCCGGGGGTACCATCCGGACGGGTGAACATGGGGTATGGACCATTTTTGAGAACGGGAAGGATTTCGGCGAATTTGACGGCATGAAAGGGTGGCTCGCCCATAATACCCGATAGAAACATCACCCCTCACTCCGGGATAACAGGGGTATGGACGGTAAGGATTTAGGCTAATTAATTTGGCAGCAGGTACGCCCAAATACCTAATAGAAACACCCCAACCCTCACCCCGCGGAAGGGTACCGCAAATAACGCATATAAACACCCCACCCCTCACATCCGGGCGGGGTGGGGTGGGTCACCACCCGAGGGTGAAGATGGGATATGAACCATGTTCGAAAACGGTAAGGATTTCGGCCAATTTGACGACAGGGGTGTGTGGCCCGCTCCAAATATCCCATATAGACACCCTACCCTCATCCCTGGAGGGTACCACCCTGCTGGGGTGAAAATGGGGTACGGAGCATTTTATTCCTTATTCGCAAAAGCATGCCTCTGTTGGTTAATATTACGGCATGTGTAGGTGGCACGCCCCAAATACCCCATAGAATGGGGTATGGACCGTTATCGAGAACGGTAAGGATTTCGGCCAATATGACGTCATTGTTGGGCGGCCCTCCCTCAAATATAGTCATAGAAACACCCCCACCCTTACCGCGGGTGGTTTTACCCGAGCGGGTGAAAATGGGGTCCGGGTGGGGGTGGGGTGTTTCTATGGGGCGCATTTTGGATGTGCCACCCACCGTTCTCGAAAATGGTCCATACCCCATTTCACCCCCTCGGGGTGGTACCTCCGGGTGAGGGTGTTTCTAGGGGGTAGTTGGAGCGGGCTACCCACAATGCTGACGTCAAATTGACCGAAATCCTTACCGTTCTCGAAAATGGTCCATACCCCATTTTCACCTCCTGTGTGGTTCCCCCAGCGTTCAGGGGTGGGCTGTTTCTATGGGACATTTGAGCGGGCCATCCATCCATGCCGTCAATTGGCCAAAATCCTTACCAGTTTCGAAAATGGTCCATATCCCACGTTCACCCCCTCGGGTGGTATCCCCCCCCCGGATGTGAGGGGTGGGGTGTTTCTATGGGTTATTTGGGGCGAGCCACCCACCCATACTATCAAATTGGCCGAAATCCTTACAGTTCTCCAAAATAGTCCATACTCCACCCCCTCAGGGTGGCCGTTACCCTCCCCCGGGTGAAGGCTGGTGTGTCTCTGATGGGTATTTGGGCGGGCCACCAACCCATGCGTCAAATTGACCGAAAGAGACCTTTTTGTGAATAAGGAATCAGTTTAAAAAGTCATGTTCGTGTCTAACGTGTCAATCTGATCAGTCCGATCCCGCCATGCTCTCAGCCGCCAAATCGACATCCGAACGAGCGAATTGCAAACAGACATATATAGCAAGAAATCATCCATCACACTGGCACATATTTTGTTAGAATTTATCTCATAAGTACCGACATCGCCTCCCCGAATTCCACTAAGACTCTCCTGCATCTACATTGAGTGACAAACGCCCGCGCATAAACGCCTCCCCCAATTCAAAATAAACACTCCCATATTCACGAAGAAACAACATCAATATTGGGCGAAAAATATCGGCCGAATAATTAAACCCAAAAAACTAGGTTTTAGTCAAACCTGGGGTAGGGTGGTTTAACTTTGTATTCTTTTCAAAGTATATTTAAAGGTGTATGTTTGAGGCGAGACGTATGGTACGTATAAATCATATATACCTAAGCTTATACTGATGATTATATAGCCAATTCACCACAAACAATTAGTAATATTACCATAACTTTATCACGTTAATAAAACCTAGTTTCAACTTAAACTGAGTTTATCACAAAACTTGGTTTAAGTACGCTAAAACCCAGTTTTACTCCCAAAAACTGGTTTAACTACTGTAAAACCAAGTTTAAACCCTACTTAAACCTAGTTTAAACTGGAGTTAAACCTGGTCTAGAAAAAAAACCTAGTCTAAACCAGAGATGCCGATTCGGACCTATATGTACAAATTATATGAACACATTATGTGCCTTTAAATATTTTCTAACTATATGTCACATGTTAGAAAGTAGGCCAGGGCATGGAAGAGTTTCGCTCTTCCAAGACTTAGATTGCCAGAATGAATGTGTATCTGCATTTTGTCTTTTCCTCCTTTGTCATTCTTTCTTCTAGAAAAAAAAAGAAAAAGAATATCATCATCGAATATATGGAATTCCTGCTTGTGTGTCAGGGTTGTTCCACAAAGTGGTTGCTGGGGAGGAAGAATCTTCTGTGATATTCATTATCGAAACCATGAAACAATTACCTTGTCTGGTGATACGCCGTGATATCTGACTGTGAGTTGTATGTGCTAAGTTCTTAGGTATATTGGTGCCTGGCCATACACCATCTTGAATACTAGTTTCAGTTTGTAATGTTCACGTCGTGATTTTAAGTATCCCAGCCAGTGTATGTTATTGCGAATTCTTACTGCATGAAATTTAAAAAGTAGACCCTCGTGCCAAACTTTATCAAACGCTTTACTTATGTCAAAGAATACTAATCGAATATCGCGCTCCTCATCCAAAGATCTGCTAATTTTGTCAAATAGGTCACATAACTGGTAGGAAGTTGAGTCGGCGGGAACAAACCCGGACTGACGTTTAGTCAGAATATTTTTCAAGTGGAGATATACAATTCGCCGGATTTGTTCGATCTCCTTTCTAATGTATTGAAACAATGTTTGCGCGTTTCCATTCCGGTCGAAAGTATGATTCCCGGACAAAAGAAGCTCGTGCAATTCTTTAACATACTCGGGCTAATAAGATCAGGTCCAGATGCCTTATCGGATTGCATTTCTTTTAGAGCATTATAAACTTCCAGCTCAGTTATTTTTATATCACTGACTGGTCAGATTAGGAGAATATCCGATGTTGGGTGGGGTTTGGGGTGGGGTAGCCATTTAGCACCTCGGATTTGTCTTAGTCCGACATCACAACTGTCCCTACCAAACTAAAGGAGGCACATTTTCACCCCTATTTGTGGAAAGATTATTAAAGTTTTTCCAACATTTACCAACCGTTGTCTTGTGATCGTTTCGAATTGTTTTCTAAATTGGCTCCATGAATCGGGGGGTATTTTCGTTTTTTGCCGATTTCTGAATCCACAGACAAGATGAAGAAGTATATTACTTGGAACAATACCTATGTGGACAGCCCATTAATATAGGGTAGATGATTTGTTGTTGGGAGTTACAGTGGGAATCTTTACACATGGAAGCGTCCCGAATTAACTCCAAATGCAGCAATATGTATTATGGCACATGGTTTGCCTTTGATAATTATCTTTTAGAACTGGATCAGTCATACAGTTCCAATGAGAATTACACGAATGTCTGAGTTTGGTTATAAGTGAAATACAAACCGAGACATTGACTATGATTTGTCCCAGCAATGGAGTAATTATTCTATACAAATTATGAGTGTAACATAATTTGAATTGTCGAAAAATATTTTGACAATGAAACTTTTGTATCTGATCCAGTATTAAAATCACAGCAGTTTGAGAATGCAATATACCCATTCTGAGTGTGCATCAGATACATATGTGAGACCAAAACACATAGGGCTCATGTGAAATTGGAAGCCCACGGGAATAGTATCTGTACCATTACTTACCAAAGACAGCTTGGGATCCTGGCGACACAATGTACGACTATAGGTCTGCCCAGTGGAACAATTCGAATCAACTATTAGATCCCAGATTGTGTAATCTGACACCGGGTAAAAGTAGCAAAAACTAATAGCAATGTTAGTGCTAATGAAAAAGTTGATGACCAGACACAAAATACAAACATCCCATATGTTCATTGCCTCATGACTCCTCATACTGTGTAAGCATTCAATTAAAAGCTCAGTAGATCCAGTGTTCACTTCCGCATGACATTCTGGGAACATTTTTCCCAATTTGCAAAGCTCGATTAGGTACATTTCGGCTCACAATACCGTTCATTTTGGCACTTGCCAAGTGAAAACAGTGGAAAGTAGGCAAGTCTCACTTTCCTATGAACACCACTTGAACACAAGAAAATCGTCAGTCATCCTATGATTGCGTGAGTGTCCCCGTTAACACAATCTATGTCAGAGCAATTCAAATGCACTTGAGTCACCAAGCGATATGGGTGTTTTGAATGACTGCATGTCTCATAAATATGGGAGTTCTAATTCACAGCTTCTTGTGAGTGAGCAGCCTGTTATCCCGACAATCCGCACACTAACTGCTTATAATAGAACTTGTTTTAGGTATATAATCTGCTTAGAATGGCCTCATATTGAGTCGATAATGTGCTGAAATATAGAGAATTTTAGTCACATTATCGACTCACAATGAGGGATTATAAGCAGAGTATGTGCGGACAAGGATACAAATCAGCCAACTCACGACTTATCAGCTACACGCTCTTTAATATGTGTTTTAACTGTGGCCCGAGCCACAAAACGAAATAACGGATTATCTACTTATTTCAGAATCAAAAAATCACAGTATGTACCTATGTAACATTATAGATCACAACATGTTTACTGGTAGTGAACGCGCACTCATCAATACACAGGTAATGGACAATTCACATCGCGTTTGCGTCAGTTTAGGCCAGACAAAAATGTAACCATGCACTATCAGCGGACCAAACCTATTTAGTCTACATCTATGCCGAAAAGGATTGTGACTACAGTTCCAAGTTGTGGGCGGTCGACATTGGAATTTCCTTACTGAACCCCTCCACTTGAACCAAACGAATCCCACGAGCGTTAAACTTCAAGAACAATTTCAACATAGTGTTGGTGTGAAATTTCCAATAAATTTTGTGTCAGGTATGAAATTTCCAACTGTTGAAGAAAACAAATTACCAAAGTTGGGGGTGTCACGCCCTGGTGCCGCATCAGCATCGTTGCTCATAGATTCAGCCGAGTCTACGATAAGCAGCAAACACAACGCACAATTTCAGAAAGCGTTTATGCCGTATCAAAAAAAATGTGTGTCACTCTGTGATTCCTGGCTTCTGGTTGCGAACAGAGTTTCTGATTTCTCATTCAGCAATATGCAAAATCGTCCCAGATGTTTGCTCCGCCGTATACCAAGTACTTAAATGTGACCACCTTCACGGACCACATGATGTCATGGAATAGCTTGAATACGTACGTTGAATAAATACATATTAAGCACATATACACCAAGCCCCAGTAACAATTAATCAAATCCGATTTGCCTGTCGCAACGCCTTTGTGTTGACCGTGACTTATAACGGATAAGAGTTTTGCTCACACGAACGAATACCGTTTTGTTTCTGTGTGCATTTCTATTTTTACCCGTTTACACCTAGTATGCGTGTATATTTGTACACCAATGTAAACATACCCTAAGAGGAGGGTGTCTTTTTTTAGTTACTTTTCCCCTTGTGTTTCTATATCCCCTAATTTGAAGAGGATAAAATGCATAATCGAGGTGGTTAATGGGTAAACATCACCAATTTGAACTGGGGAACTTCAATCTGATCCTAGGTCTCCAATAGCAGTTGAGACCTACGCAGAATGAGGTTCCCAGATGGTGAATAAGGTTACACTAGACCGCATAACGGGATAGCGTTATTAAATTCACCCTCAGGACACCTCATTCTGCAGAAGTCAGACACACTATATTCAGGGTTGATCTAGTTACCACATGGTAAGTTTGGATAAGGGTATGGATATTTACATATGTTTGCGGGGAAACAAGAGAAGAGATTCGGATTTAAGTTCATTACAGGTAACAAGCCACCGATTGGACTAACCAACCAACCAGTCCAGCGATATCCGTACATGCATCTCCTAACATTCGTTTTTGAAAAGTTAAAAATAACGCTCTTTGATACATGCATTCTTGCACCGAACGCTCTTTAAATTCTTCTGAGATATCTTTTCCTTCAAGAATAGCCAGTAAATCGACCCTTGATAATGATGTTGTTTCAATAGACAGGCGAAACAGTCACACACATCGAGCGATACTTCACCTAGTTACATGTAGTACTAGATGTATCCGTGGTTTTGGTCACCTCAATTAGATTTACCCGTGGTTGGTGGGTGAGCGACCAGTCAACCAATCTGCACGTCATCACTGGTTGCGATATATCGCTTTGAAGATAGCATAGGGTGCACTCTCTCGGGGAAATTCTTAGACCGGGTTGACGATACCGATAAATAATATATGTTGTTTTGCCAATGTTTAAGGACATTGCTAACCCAATTTCCCCCAAAATAAAGGTTTATGATCACTTTTATTAGTAATCACAGTAATCAAACCCATGGATGCAACATATGAAGAGTATAATTCATGGTAGATTATATTAGAAATTCAAAATGTGAAATTTGTAGAAGTTTTGAAAACTTGTTTCGAACCCAAATTCAACAAACACAAAGATCATATATAAGAACAATATATGGGTATGTGTACTGAACACTGAATAATGATGAACAATAAAGATATACTCACATTTCTTCAGTTTTATTAAGACTTTTGGCTTGGAAACAGTTGTTTACAAATGGTAGATTTCATTGTTCAGAAAAGCTATTTTGGAACAGAATTTGATTGGTCAAGTTAATTTTCACTCAAGCCAGCTAGGATTATGACCAGCAGGTGCTGACCCGTGATAATAGTATATCCTATTCAGGCTGATTGGTGACCTAGTTTCTGGGCTATGGGTACCACCAGGTTGGGGATTACACATTTCTTTTGTCATGAGATTCACAACACACCACTGTCCACATATAGTAACACTTAACTGTCACCTCACGACAAGCGATGTCAGGCAAGTTTCTAAATTATTTGTAATCAATTGGTTCTTAGTAATTTTATCAAAGAATGCTTGATATATATAAATATTATTTTATTGTTCATCATTCTTCACAGTGTTCAGTACACATTGTCATATGTTATTCTTTGATATGGACTTTGTGTTTATTGATTTTAGGTTCGAAAAAATAGATTTTAAAAACCTCTATAATTTTCACATTTAGTATTTCTAACATATTCCACCATGAATTATACTCTTAAAATGTTGCATTCATGGGGTTGGTTACTGTGAATAGTAACAAAAGTGAACCGAAACCTTTATTTTGACTCCATCAAATTTGGGGAAAATTGGGTTAGCAAAGTCCTTAACTGGGGAGATGGGCACTATTTGTGTCATGTATCGCAGGGTATAAATGTCATAAATGTCAATTTTGTTGTTTTGTTGCGAATCAATTGCATGTTTTCATTAGGTACACCAATCAGTCAATCAGTTCAGTTTATTCTGGTCGTCATATAATAGACATTAAATATGTGTATACGTAAATGCGTTTTCTTGATGACATATTTGTATAAGGACTCATTCCCGAGCAGAATTAGATATTTCCTTTCAGATTTTCAACTCTTACGATGGCAACATTAAAGTATAACCTTCTATCTTGGTAATTGATTAAGCGCTACAAAGCATTGAATACAAATTGAAATATGTTAAACCAATCAGGACTGGGCCAGTCAGATTAGCACTCTGAATTAAAACTGATATTTTGCATCTGGGTGTCCTCGACGGGGAGCATACTCACTGCAGACGTCGTAGCTATGTTTGTGAGATGTATGTTCGGTGGGTGTGGTTCACATATTTAAATCACACTCACCACCGTTTTGAATGGCATGTTGTAGCATTTTCTTGTTTATGTACTGCATACACCCATCAGTAATCCATTGGATGTTTTTACACAAATGTACCTGGGTAAATCCACCCAGGTTTTTTGGGCCGAAACCCAGGTATAAATCTATCTACCAAGACATCCACCAACCATCAAGACCCCGCGAAACCTGGGTTTTACCAAGATTTACCCACCTGAAACTGGATAAAAACCCTGGTATGGATAAATCTGGGTGTAATTACCCAGGTGACCACACCCATGTGTACCCTGGTGTTTCCTACCTGGGTGTTTCCCCACCCAGGTGTACCATGGTGTTATTCACCCAGGTGTACCCTGGTGTTTCCTACCTGGGTGTTTCCCACCCAGGTGTACCTAGGTGTTATTCGCACAGGTGTACCCTGATGTTTCATACCTGGGTGTTTCCCACCCAGGTGTACCTTGGTGTTATTCACCCAGGTGTACCCTGATGTTTCCTACCTGGGTGTTCCCCACCCAGGTGTACCTTGATGTTTCCAACCCAGGTGTACCTTGGTGTTTTCTTACGCCGGTGTACCTTGGTGTTTTCTTGCCCAGGTGGATTTCCCATTGAGATGCACCTGGGTTAGAAAAACCCCAAGGTACACACAGTTAAGGAAACACCAAGGTACACCTGGGTAAGAAAACACCAAGGTACACCTGGGTGAGAAAACACCAAGGTACAACATGGTGGGAAACACCAAGGTACACATGGGTAGGAAACACCAAGGAACACCTGGGTGAATAACACCAAGGTACACCTGGGTGGGGATACCAAAGTGAAATGATAAGGATGGCAATGAAGTAGATTTTGATGGGATGCAGTGGTATTGTTATCAGTGGAGTTGTTTTAGTATAATAGAACATTAAGGGAACTGATTGTGCAGCAATACAAGTTTATTCAAGGACAACAAACTAACTAAAGATAAAATACATGTATAGAAACACATGTAATATATAAATTTATCACATAATTAGCCACTATATCCGGTTTAATAATTTTGAGTAAGACACGTGTATTATCGCCACGTGAGATGACGCACGCGCGGTGCTTAGCGCAATGATATCATCATATCGATGTCAATACCGGAACTATTTCTGCTCTGTTTACAAAATAAAAATGTCGACATGTGATCCGAATTCCGATGTTAATATGTACGCTGTAGGATCGTCAGTCAAAATAGACAATGAAGGCGTTGGGAAGATAGAACGTGTTATTCAATCAACACACGGGGCCATTTTCGTTGTGAAATTGGATGGAATTGACTTCACGGTGAATTTGAAACAAGAAAGGCTGTCACTCATTCAAAATCAGACGACACGTGTGAACTCGCAAAACGTAAACACTGATGAAAGATTTATATTTGTGCCTACTACAGAAATTCAAGATTATGTAGACGCCCAGGTCAATAAAAGTACTCTCTCAAAAACATATTATGACATGAAACTCCTTAAATCGTTCATGCATAGTCCTCAGATTAATGTTGACAGACCCATCCATGAAATTTCGCCAGATCAGCTGTGCCTTATTTTAAGCAAGTTCTTTCTCGGGGTCAGGAAACAAGGAGGGGCTGAATATGAACCATCAACATTACGTGGATTTATGTCCAGTTTTAACAGAGAGTTGAAACGGTGTGATTATGGTTTTCAAATAGCTTCAAGCACAGAATTCATGAAAGTTCGCGAAGTGTTAAAGGCTAAACAGAAAAGCTTAAAAGGTCAAGGTCTAGGTAACCTGGCCAGGAAATCTGACCCAATAAATGATGATGAAATAGAGAAACTGTGGGAGTCTTCGTGTTTCGGTACATCATCACCAGAATCGATATTAAACACACTTTGGTTTTATAACACCCAACAATTCGGTTTGAGGGGCTCCGACGAGCATCGAGATATGTGTTGGGGTGATGTAACGCTTTTCAAGGATTCTTTGGGGCAAGAATATCTAGATTTTGAAGAACGACAGACAAAAACTCGTTCCGGACAAAATCCCAGAGATGTAAGGGCAGTGAAGCCAAAAATGTGGGCAATATCAAATGTAGATCGTTGCCCTGTTTCTGTCTACAAGAAATTTGCAGAACTCAGACCAAAGAACTACTGTAAACCTACCGACGCATTCTACATAGCAACACATACATATCAAGGCAAGCTTGGTGCAAATGACCAATGGTTTAAAAGACAGCCAGTGGGTGTAAATAAACTCACCTCGATCATGAAAAGAATGGCAAAAGCAGCTGGTCTGTCTTCCGAGAAAAGGCTCACAAATCACAGTGCCCGAAAACATCTTGTTCAGAAACTCAGTGAATCAAATATTCCTCCAACTCAAATAATACAGATCACTGGACACAAAAACCTGGCATCAATGAATAATTACAGTCACCTAAATGACGAACAACACCGTAACATATCCAAAATTCTGAGCAACGATATCTCCACGAATGAAAGTTTGAAACACGGTGATTTCCCAACCTGTCGACCTTCGACTTCACAGGAAATGACTGTTGATGTAAATAGCAGTTCGCCCACTCCTTAATTGGTCGTTCCCGAATCGGTGGGACTATCAAAACAACTAAATGCACAGCTGTACAGCAAATCTATAACAGTTTTTGGAGGTGCCATATCCGGAGGAACCATAAACGTCAACATCTATAACCAAGATAAAAGTGCAACTGAACCAAAACGAAGGAGAATTCGTGTGATTGACAGCGATTCTGAGAATAGCCAGTGACGTCATGACTCCACTTCCCGCCAGGGGCACCGACGGGGATGACACAGTTTATGAACTTATCAATGTTATTGTTGTGTTAATTACAATTTAATTGGGATATTAAAGTTGTGTTGTAGTTAATTTGGGTCGACTATGATAAACGCATGGGTGATAAGGGTAGTTGAACACTTTTGTCAACATGAAAAGACACATTTAAAATGGAACTATATTTTTGCTCGAAGGTGTCTGTACTTCTTTAGTTGTGATAAGGAAATCAGTATTATTGTTTTAACCCCTGCCGTTTTGGTATCATTTTTCCTCTTTAAAATACGATTATGTGATAAAAAGGATCTCAAATTCGTCGCAATTCTATATGAAATTTATTAACCTCTTGCACTAAATTCGATTCGATCCTCGCTAAAGCTCGGATCGAATCGAATTTAGTGCACTCGGTTAATAAATTTCATATGGAATTGCGACTCATTAGAGATCCTCTACTCGTATATATGGTAGCCAGCTAGGCGCGGACCGCCTCTCAGTAGGTGCACCGCGCCTCGAGCGAAGGCGCGCGGCGCCTATCGCTGATTATCATCGCGCCGATCCGCGGAGCGGTCTTCGGACCTTCGTTCGTCGTCCGTTGCTTCTACTAATTACGTCCGCGCGTTCGATTTGATTGAATTATCGAAACTAAATGTAGCTTTAACCCTTTCAGTGCCAAGTCCGATGTTTGTATCAACCCATATTTCCTTGATCATTTTTCAAATTTACTGATTATAATAATGTGATACATTGATTGAATGAGCTCTTAGTTGTATACGTATACGTTTGCATCGAGGTATAGGTCGCTACTTTCTTACATCAGAGGATACGTTCTTACACCAGAGGATACAACAAGGCACTTAGCGTGATTGGTTATATACCAACTATAAAATACGATATGTATATGCACATGCATGGTACACTTGAAGAGACACGGAAGTGACTGGAATTGGAATTCATTAGAATTTTTTAATTCTTCCGACTTGATCATCACTCTGTATACATGCACGTGTCTGATATGACTATAATCCAATTCAAGGCAATCAGGGTCTATAAGGCAACCAGGCTTCTCTTATCAGTTGCAGTATATCTTATTATATCTGTTACTAGTAGTGTTAGCACAACAAAAAGAGTTATCAATAAAGAGTGTTTTGTCATATATAAAATTGATATTTATTAACCATCAACCTTCAGTGCGGTGTAACATAGTGCATGATTTTGGTCTCTTTCTTGTATCTGAATAATTGCCTTTGATGCGATGCGATGTGTGATTTAAAATGAGATATTGGCATAGTGTGCCATCGCCTTTGTACTATCTTATCCTGGGAAATAAAATATGCTGCCAAAATTAAATAAATCCTTCATAGTCATGTCAAGTCTGTATAATAAACTATAATTATGTACTTTCTGTGTCCAATTAATCAACATATATCATGAAACAGGTATGCAGTGACTGCGCGGCTAGTAACTGTGTTCCACTGGTCCTATCCGTCTATTCTGCTATGACGTTAGTAGGTCTTGTGAAATTGTTATGCTGTTGGTAGGACAAACTGACGTCGTTACGAAAAAGTACTGTTTTTGTTCTTTTAAGTGTCATTTTCGCGGTGTTTGGCTAAGCCGAGGGATTTTATTAATTACAGTGTATGTATGAAACATTCAATAACGTATATATATTTTATTTTTTTTTAAACTAGTAATGGCTGCGCTGGTATTTGCTAAATAACATTAATAGCTAAATTGTTGATAGTCGATTTGCAACAGCTAATACAAACAGTATTAACTTATTTGTATTGTGCTTCTGAATGTTTCATACACATTATAGCGTTTCTTGCATATGTTCAGATTATCCGAACACCGCAATAATGACAACTTTAAAACTGATTAACGGTATCTTTTCGTAACAGCATCAGTTTGCCGTAACATCGCATAGCAGTTAATCATTATCCATCAGCACCATATCACATTAGCAGGACAACTTGACTGGGGTGTGTTCCTTAATTTCCACCGCGAATCGATTCGGTCATGCGTTGATGGTTCTTCGTCGTTAATGACTAATAATTACGCATGTCAGTTCGCGTTAATTGATTTATCAAGACGGGTCAAATGGGCTTAAAGTGACTGTTAACGGGTGTCTCTCAATGTATGTATGTGTAATCGAGTTTGTTCACTATGTTCTGACATCTGATGATACAACAGGCCGTTAAATACACAGCTGGATTAAACTTTTATACCAGCTATAAATATCGACTGTATTGATATAGTATACACGTGGCAAACACAAGTATTCGGATTATAGTCTTATAAATCATTATTGCAATAACAAATGTATCAATTGTACCTATATCGTTTATTTTGTAAACAATCTGGGTACTAAGAACAAATTATCTTGAGCCATATGTAAAAGCCAAATGTAGTGAAATTAGCCCCATTTTTCAAAACACAATGCGAGAAAACATTGCGAAATGCTCAACTTCATACTAATCATATTAAATATAGTAATTAAATCATGTGCCGAATCGTCTTCGATGACGTTCCGAAACATCCAAATGCTTGGTCCGAAATAACAATTGCCGAAACCCCAGGTGCCGAAACATCCTGAAAACTAGGTGCCGAAACGTCCATGTGCCGACATTTCCTGCACCCGGAAAAGTTACACCATGACGTTGTTCATCAATATTCGTTGAAATCATACGAATGTAATGAACATTATGGAATTGACATGTCTTCTCCATATATAGTATATCAGTCGCATCGCTCACCAAGCGTCAAGAAATATATTGGTTAAATTCCGTAAAAAAGTTCACATCCCACTCGGCATGCATGGTATAATTATTTTCACTTTGGTGTTGGTAGTTTATACTACGTGTAGCAGACAATAAAGACTACTCGGAAATACGTTTGGTCTAATTTATAATCTAAATTATAATTGGGATCCATTCTTTCGATGAACCGTTGTGGACGAAGTGTAATTATTGATAATCAATATAGGTTATGTGAATCCGATTTGGTCTTAGGCACGTACCGACAGGGTGTGGGTTGTCACAATCCGAACGAGGACCATAATTTTCATAGTTAGAAATTTCATGACTCAAATTTCAATAGTTGGAAATTAAAAGTAACAAGTGAATCGAATGATCTAAGTGTTTCAATTTTCCGACTTCAAGTTCAGACTTGTATGTTTTACCGAACATTGCGTCATGGTCACTAGTCTATTAGTAATGCCAAACCTCCATATCTTTCTGATAACAGATTTAACGATATAACATTCAGCATGCATAATTGTTAATATCATATATTGCTACTTCTTGGAATTTGAATACGTGTAACTCGTATTCGCTCATCAGCCATGTTCTGATTAATAGCATGTATAATGTGCATGTACTGCACGCAGACTGACGCAGTATACTCGAGACATAACATATGGATCAATGCTATGTCATGATTGTCATTTGTGTCTTTATTTACACAGTCCATGCTCTTAAACAGAATGTATGGAAACCCAAATTATATTAAGCCAATATTGAAATATTGCATTACTCAAAACCAAATGCTATATAGTTGGACATTTGATTAGACAAAAATCCTATATATTTGGAAATGTTATTAGACCAAATCCTGTGTAGTTGGAAATTGTATGGTCTCACCCACGGTTGGATCCATTTGGTACGTCCCTATTTGGCGGGAATACCAGGTAATATATAAACCAATGTTGATTTAAAAAACAAAAGCTAGTTACCCCAATGTGAGTGGTTTAGCTTTGTTATTTAATTACGCTAACGCATGGTCATATTACCATATTTATTCTTGTCGACCACATCCATCGATAACTTATATAGTGCGTAGAAATAACCACACGGAATATATGGTGCTGTTATCCCTTACACGAACAAGTACCCTTATGATTTTCGCGATGTTTGATTAATCTGCAAGGCCAGTGTCTGGTTGAAACATTCAAAAACATATATTCTTGAACTTTATTAACGCATGCCATACTGAACTAGTGTTCGCGCTGCCACTTGCCAAATTTGCTAATGGCAAAAATAATTCAAATTTGGCAAAAAATAATTTCATTTGGCAAATAACTTTTTAATTCCTCTAGAAAAATTGAAAACAATATTGGTCAATAAACACCATTCATTTCAGGAAACTTACAATATAATTATATTAGTGGTGTTGTATATGGTTTACGAAAAGTGAACACCTCTATTAAGATGAAGTTAAGCTGATAGCATTAATATCGATCGGTGGTGGGATTTAGTGTGGAGGTGTTTACATAGCAAACCGGGGCCCCGGTGGTCCAGTCGGTAGAGTTCCAGGTTATTTACGATGTCAGAGACCGTCCAGCGCCGACGAAGCTGGTTCTAACCCCGCCCTATAGAGGGTGACCGGAATCGTGTACCTGGGCAAGTTTGTCAGTTGCTTTCCGGGGTCGGTGGTTTCTACACGCAGTGGAACGATTTCCCGGTGAAATTAAGCCTCTGCGTGGTCTTTCCTCCACCCGTAAATTGACAACGTCGTGTGTGGCCTAGCGGCTAGAACGACGATAAACCCTAACAAACACACAAACATAGCAAATCCTCTTGTGATGCGCCCTTCTGATAAGGCAACCCTTCTATCGTGTTTATTGTTTGATTATCTGTGTATTATGTGGTGATAAAGTAGAGATGCGAATATAATTATTAACTACTCGCTTTTCTATCGATATCAAAAGTTGTTCAAACCGCGAGTGTCAGAACATAAGACTCAAAGTTGCAGAAAATGATACTTCCAAGGATAGTATTTGGCAAATTTTGAAATAATTTGGCAAACAAAAATTTAATTTGGCGAATTATATGGCAAAGTAAATTTTGGTCCAGCGGGGACCCTGCAAACTACAAAACGTTAGAGCAGATTATAAATTTACTCCTCCTTAAATTCAGATAAAGGCGTGAAACCAGATCCCGACCAGCGACCATAAATCGACCAACTTAGATTTCAATAATGGGGACAAGTACCGATAAGCAACCAATAAGTTTACATGTCCAATAAGTTTACCTTTCTTTGACTAAAAGCAGGCACAATGTACCAGGGACAAACAATATCCGCATAGCGTAAGTGCGGTCGACATCCAAAATTGGTATATGTACTCGTGTGTATACAGCAATAAAATGTGTCTAAGATATTCCGTGTATCGGAGTTGAACATCAGCGTGAGTTTTGTAACAAACTTTAAAATGGACGTATCCATAACCAACGAACGGCTCTTGGTTGTGTAACATCAAATCAATTACCCCAAATCAAATTATATATTCGGTGTGGGCGCGTGATATCATGGCATCAAAGCCACATGGCGGCCCCAATCGTAATTCAAAGTAATTTGTCAGTTCTGTTAGGTCAGCATATGACAATTTGGTACGTGCTTTGATTAGATAAGTGATGTTACTTAACGGCAAATGGCGGTTTGTGATTCAAAATACAGCTAATAATGTTCATTTTCGAAATTTTACCGGTACCGAAATAGGTCGATACATACATGTATACTCTGCCGTCAAATGAGCATGCTGTGTTCCCAAAAAAAGACATTTTGATGTAATGTAAAATACAACTTTAAACACGGTGTTTGGGTCCCAAACAAAAACAGAAAATTCCACGAGGTGGTTTAGAAAAAAGCGTTCAGTATTAGTCTATTCTAGATATCGTAGACATGAAGAGCGTGTTTTATTCACTTTTATGTATGTGAAAAGTAGAACATAGCTGTAAAACTGCTGTAGCCATGGCATATATTGCCATAGATCACGAAGCTGGTATATCAACACACCATAAAAACGATGGCCAGACTAAATACATAATATACACATTTTAATGAATCTCTCTTGGTCTAGATATATATAAGAGTATAACTTCAATGTGAAAGTTTGTCTATCTATCTGTCTATCTGCCCGGATTTTCTCCCTATACCGATTTCAATTACATTTGGTGTGGTGACTCGGGGTACCCTATCGGATGTTATCACGGTGTTAGATTTAATTAACAAATTATAAAATAAATAATAAGTGAATGAAGCAGAGCTCAATTTAAAAAAAAAAAAAGTGTTTTAAATAAAATATACATATATTTTGTTATCTCAAGACACATGGCGGTTTGTACTCATAAATACATCTAATAAATAATCACTTTTTAATTGTTACCGATAACGAACTGGTTTGTACTTACACGAACAACCTTTCTGTGGGCATTATATGTGTCAGGAAGAACCATTTAATTCATACAAAATTTAACGTTTAACACGCGGTGTTTGTTCATAAGAAAGAGCGTTTATTAAAATGAAAACGTTTATCAAATGGCTGTGACCATGGATATTATTTTTCTGAGCAAGCATATGAAGCCGGTATATCAATGGTTCGTTTTATTTGTCAATATATCGTGTACCTCATTCCAAATTACGCAGACAAAGTTCTGAAGCTCGAGTGAGCGACGATGTACGACGATGTATTATCATATGTGTATTTAGGACATATTATGTTTATATTACTTACCTTCTTGACACATATTTTGCAATTATGTGTATATATATATAGTGCTGTATCTGCGTGACACGATTGTACGTTGTATGTGCTGTACCAATCTTGGCACTTATTTTGCACTGTTATATGTTTATATTGAATTATCTACTTGACACTTATTTTCACTCGACATTAATAATATCTCGGCGCATTTACCCAAAGCCCTTTCGTTTTCAATCCACGGTGGACGAAGTGTGCCAGAGCACGTATAGTTTTTGAGTCTGTCCTGGTCATTATTTGTTTAATATCTCATTGGGGATGTTTAACATGATATGTTCTCGTAAAATAGGGCGCGCTCGTCTGACAGAGAAATACAGTGTATCAAAAAAGTCAAGGTCAAAGTACCGTCCGCTTAGTATGTTGAAATATGCCAAATAGTAATTGCCGGAAAGAATCTGGAACCCATTCATTAACGTATCCGTATGTTGTAGCGAAGTCGTTTCCCTGCGAACGATGGATAAACGGCACCCCCCACTGTGTGGTGTCATCATCCGAGTCTTTATGTCTTTAATGATAATATGTCATTCGTGACCACATTGTCACATAACACATGAGCACATATAAAACACATATAGTACATTACATAAACATGATATGTGAATTAAACATATGAACATATAAACATATAAACAGGAAATACACATATATAAATGTAGTTTGTATAACACATACAAAGCTAAACCTAGAAATCGGCAGAATATAGGAGATACATATTTGACCCCCGCTGCGCTCTGTGCCAAATCATCAAGTTGTTGCACCTGTGAATCGGCGCCGTTTTCATGAGTGAGATGGATATATCTCATTACCCGCGGTGTGATGTCATTATCGAATATTCCGACTAGAGTGCTATATAATTGAGTGTCCGGTAATAAGTTAATCGCAGGCGATATCCCCCGTAGATTATCAAACGTTTCTATCTAGGGTATTATATAACATTAATTAAAGCCATATGGTAGTTCGCGCTTAAAAATGCATGTAATCATATTCGCTTTTGAATGTTGTGCCGGTATCGATATAGGTTGATAAAAACTCGAAATACTGTTCTACGGGCATTTTATGCCACAGAAAGGCGCACTGGAGTAACAAAAAATCAATTTTGAACACGGTGTTTGGGTCCCAATACAAACAACATCAATATGCACGTTTATTTTACTCATATGCAAAACGTTGACAATAGAGGTAAAACTGCTGTGACCATGCCAAGTATTTTTCAGAGAATAAGAAGCTGATATATAAACATTTCGTGTATTTGTCAACCTATTTTATACTCCTTCTTGTCAACAGTTAATCACATCTCTGTCACCACATCACAACATCAACGACTTCTTTGATAAATCAATAAAGACATAACTATTTAACGATAATACTCGCAGCAAACTCCCCAGAAATAGCAACAGACGTGATCCCCCACGCAACACGCTTAGAACATACAGAATGTTCAAAACAATCACTTCTTTGGAAGAATATATTTACATCATTTCCACCCCCAAACAACGGAAATCCCTCACGAAATTCAGAATTAGTTGTCACACACTGGGCATTGAGCGCGGACGCTATTTCGATTTCGATGAACCGGACCGCATAATCGCATATGTGAAACCTGCAACCAAATTGATAATGAGGAGCACTTTCTCCTCCATTGTACCTCACTGTTCGACGAGCGCGCCATATTTCACGAGAAACTAATACCTGATCTCCTAACCACCCATAACGAGAGGTTATTCAATAGAATATTAACAAGCACAGACCCAACAACTCTACAGGCACTGGCATATTTCGTCCACTGTGGACTGAAAAAGGAAGGTGTTTGGCAATCAAGCTAGTGACGAACTGGTTAATCGAGTACAACAAAAAAGGAACACTGCCCTATCAGTCAAATGTACATTAACATAGAATAACATTATTATGAATTTGTTGCTACTTATTTTGTTCCATATTCAATGTTCTTGTCCTGTTATTCTATGTTAATGTACAATTGACCATACATGGTACATGTAACGTACTAATAAACTTGATTGATTGAGAGATCTAAATTGCGTAAACAACACTTGGAAGCTCGGGCGATCCATGTCCATTTATACATGTATATATATTCACCAGCGAATATGGAACAATTAATATTGTATATCTTTGGAAGTGTTTTCGTCTCCCATTTGTATACAACGTCATATGGGCAAATCTTGTAATCTGATGGTATATCGGGTTTATAGCAGACAATTTCAATTGAATTTTAATGGTCAATGACTGAGCACTGGCACTAACGTGGTAAACGAGGCTTTGGTGCGTTGATCTATTCAAAGGCTCAATTAAACACATATTATGTACTTGTTCGGGTGTGTGAAATTGATAAGTTAGTATGCAGGCGCTATGCCAACTAAAGGAATATTACATTCTACTAACATCGCCAAACATTTGAACCAAATTGGCCGTAGCACTCCATAGAAAACATCGTCAGAACTACGCTCAATTGTAAATATTTACTACTCGATTCGGGACGAATCTATAGGCGATAAACTAACGAAAACAATTTCGCCATCGAGAGTCACTGCATTTAATTAATATATAAGAATTTTTTATGTATCGTAGAGAATACAATGTGGCTAAACGTAATGAGTAGAGATCAGCCTTGGTGAAACGCAATGGGTTAATTGGTCAGTCGACTCACTGTGTGAATATGCGGTGGGCGACATGACTTCCTATGCCATATAAATTATGTTGGCCAATTGTCACCAAACTCCACCATAATTAATTGTCACACCTACTATGCCATCGAAACTGTGGTACGTGTGTCCGCAGCCAATGACGGTGTGTGCTGTGACGTTTGCTATTCTATTTGTAAAAAATAATACTACATTGAATAGATTATTCTCCATTTCTATGTTATCACCATGCCGGAGTGTTTTACATCACTTAATACAAATAGTAAAATGTGTGCGATGAACATTTGGATGTTCTTTGTGTGTATTTCTTGACCACCATATGAGGCATTCTTCCTAAATGTTATATGTACCAAAATGTTATATGTACCAAGCCTCTACCAATTACTGGTCAATTGTTTTGAACATTAGTATACATATATTTACCACTATGGTAACTTATACACATGCAAATACGAGCTTTGTTGGATTTTGTTCAGTAAAGCTATCCTCATTGTTCAACTTAGATATAATGATCGGCAACATGCATGTACTGAATTGTGTCTAAGTTTGGACTTCTTCGTTTCCAATTGATCTTTAAAACTTGACACAATATGCTTGCTATATACCATTGACGGGATCCTTTCCGCATACGAATATGAACTCGGTCTGCATGGTGTAATTTTTTTTCGTATAGTGTTATGGCTACCCTTAAATCCACATATCGATATATATATATACGGTCCGCATTATGACACATGCGCTTGTACTCACGCTGGTATATTGGTAAAGTTCTTGTTATTACATCAGACCAAATCCCCCAAAATACAATTTTAATACATGTAGTCCACCTTTAAATTTGCAACGATGCGAGTACAGGGGGAATTTGTCATAAGATGGGTCGAGTCTGGCTGTGTTTTTTTGTGCATATTCAATGTTCCCATTGTGTGCGAGTCAAGAAGAGTAATGACTCTCGATGTACAGGTTTGGCAGAACTGGGTTTCGAGTTAAAGTCACATGGCCGTTTGTCCCGCACATTAACCTAATGATGTTTGCAATTTAATTTTCCCCGGTATCGAAATAGGTCAATACACTACTCGAAATATTATTCTGCGGGCTGTTCCTGATGCCGTAAACATAAAAAGTCTCTGTTTAACCTATATATGTGGAAATACTTGAACCAGCTCGAGATATAGCTGTCATGGAAATTATTTTCAATAAAAATATGAAGCCGGGATATCAGTATTTTGTGTATTTGTCAACCTGTCTTATATATACATACTTCCAAATTATGTAGACAAAAGTTGGAAGCTGGAATGATCCATGTCCGTTTCAGGCATGCCATCTACGAGTGTGCAAATTGTGAAACAACGCCCAAACAGACTCTAGAAGTCATAACTCCTGAAATAAAATTTGGACCGGACTGATTTCCGATATCATATGCAATATAGAAATATAGTCATCAGTAGAAGCCACACATGCATGGCCATAATTGGTTAACATCGAAGTTATGAACTATTGTGCCTATATGTCGCGAAATATGTATACCCCCAAATACAATTAGGATAAAATTGGTGTTCGATCACATTCAAGATATTCGTGAGTATAATACATGAATATATTATAAACCAATACTTTCGATTTTTTTCCAGTATCGCAATATGTCGATAAATACTTGCACCATACATTTATATATATACGGGGAGTATATGCCCCTGAAAGTTGCAACGAAGTCACAAAAATACAACTACATGTCAACACGGTCTTTGGGTCCCAAATAGACGACATAAATGACAGTGCACGACACGGAACATAAAAGAACGTTCTGTGTTAGCATATTCCAGATATGCATGGTATAAATGAAGAGTGTTTGTTTTCACTTCTGGGCGAACAAAAATGAAAAATGGATGTCACATTGGCAAGTTTTTTGTTTCAGAGCGTATGAAGCCGGTATATCAACATTTCGTGTTTTATCAATTTATCATATATATATATACCTCATTTCAAACTGTGTGGGCAATATTTGGAAGCTTGAATGAGCTATGTCCGTTTGAGGTAACTCCGTCACACCAAGTGTTATCAATGCATTTGGGACAGTAATGTTGGCTGAAATATGTCAAACTGTGCAGCTTGGCAATCCACATTACATAATTATATAGTTAATTTGGGATATGAGAAAGACACTCTCTACACATAGATTAGCTGCATGCACGGTAACACTTATTGTTTTCTAACCGAAAATAACACAGATTATAACATACCGTTATATATTCTAGGCTGAAAAAAATCAAAGCGTGTTAAACTTCTTTCGAAAGTCCACATCTGGCCATGCACGACAACCTCTCACTAATGAGTCCATATGCCCAATCTAATTATTTTCTGGTCAATGTAGGACATACCCATGACGGTTGTATAGTTAGTCTGGTCGTTGAAGCATTGGACCTAGAACAAATTGTTTACAAGCTGTTTTTTTGTGTCTTATTGTCGGGCAGAATGTAGGAAACATATCCAAAATCCGCTAAAATCCGCTTTGGGGAAAATTCTCTATTGAAGATGGCGTCCATAATGTCTGTTGTTATCGGAAAATACTGAATTCTGCGGCAGGTGCTCCAATTAATGCCAAATTCGTAATAAATTGAAATATACACAAACATTGCTTAGTCGTAAACCATATATGTAGAATATTTTTCCCAAAATGGCCACCAAAATGGACAAAATCGAATGAAATTTACATTTAGTGCAAAATTGAATAGCTAGTCCTAATCGTGTGATATATGTGTAATTAAACAGCTAAACGGGATTTAGTAGGGATGTATTGACTATGCGGCCTTTCTCTAGAAGCAGAAATATATGTATTCAGAGCAGTCTCACGAATGAGACCGATCACCATTTATTTTTATATCTACGGTATAAAACCTTAAAAAATGAATTGCTATAAAACGGTATGAATTATGTTCATATTGTACTGGAGAGAATGCGTAGATCCTATTGTACGTTTCTCAAAAATAGTAGTTATAGTTGCCTCAGATCAAGTGATAAAACACGAATATTTCCCTTTTATCACAAGAATGCGTGATGGTGTACCATGAACTAAATTTATTAAATCACAAATGAGTACCATAGACTGTCTTCAATAAATTCAAAACTTGACCAACATTGCCTACATAATCTGTGACAGAGACTGTGTTTATACCTGTAAATTATATTTGGTTGAATTCACCAAGGCCACATCTACGCGAAACTTACTACGTCCATAATGTTACACATGTCTGTTGCACACAGAACCACAACTAACAATATTGGGTGAATGTTCAACGTTGGAATAACATCTTAAACGATGATCACCTGATATTTAGCACGATTACGTGGGTGATAATGGTAATACATTTTCAAACAAAAATATACTGAAAACTAATAGTGTGCATTGCGCTGTAGCTTATTCTAGTTGTAAAGTGGCCACTGAAGTAATTTTAACAAAATTGTCTACTAAGAAACCGGGTTGGTAGCAGAATGAAAATTAGTCTTACATACAATATACTATGTACAGTCTCTTTGACCTGGTGAGATTCGGTGCTAATCCATTGAAGATATGAGTGTTTATTTACAGTTTAATAACCATTGCGACATACGTGTATCGTTTATTATCACCGGGAGTGTTGACAATTCCGGAAATATAACAAGTATTTATACCTCTAGAGTATGCACTTAAATTTCGGCGTTGCATTCAATATTTAATCACCATGCCGAATGAAACTACCATGCACTGTGAGGCGAAACATTAGTTCGTGTGTTGCATGCACGAGCTATTTTTGTTTAGCCCAACAGTTGGATGTTGGATAAGCAGAAGACCCAAACGTTAAAGACGTAAATCATTGGGGGTTGACTTGCTGTGCAGTGACCGATGATCCTTCAGATTGATCTGTTTTAATGATGTGTGTACCTTTAAAGATATTTAACAACCGACTTGTATATTGCCAATACGTATTTCACTCTTATGTAGTTACCCAATATGTTGCTTTCTGCGTGGTCTGGTTTGGAGTTGCGGCCATTTTGACAGCCATTTCATGGCCACGATTGTATAATTTTCTGTCCGTGTCACTCTACTCGCTCCCGCATTCTAATTTAACACAAACTGATATAACGGCATAATTCTGATGCCACTATATATCGTATAATGACTTATATCGAGAACTGATGTAGTATAGACAACCATGTTGGACGCCATCGTGGATAACAAAGTTTCCCCAACGCGGATTTTGGATATGTTGTTCCTGATGCTTTTCCGCGTCGAATGACACCGAAAACAGCTTGTAAACAATTTGTTCTAGGTTCACCTCAAAATCGAGTCTCAACGACCAGACTAAGTGTCAAATCGGACAAGGCAACTTTATTGTAATTAGAACTCGGAAATGTAACATGGGACCAATACTTCAACACATAATACTGCCTTTATGTTAAATTTCACCAGCGCCTGTGTACCCGAGTATTATGAAACCCACTTATTAGTAAGAATGTCCAGAATCGGGCGATTAGTTGTAACTATACATACTTTATTAAATCTTCAAAAGGGTAAATTGGCGAGCACGAATTAGTGTTATGCTGGCTTCATGTGCTCTTTACAAAATAATGTTCATTATCACCGCCATTTCGCAGTCGTTTTCAACTTATCGCACAAAAGTGAAACAAAACGCTCTTTATTATTACCAATCAGGAATAGACTAACACGGCACGCTCTTTTCTGTTCCATGCCGTGCATATGGCTGTTGTTTGGGAATCAAATGCCGTGTTAAAATTGTGTTTTGTTCACTTCAATGCGACATGCAGGCACAGGCAATGCCTACAGAAATGTAGTTCAAGCATTTATAGACCTATTTCGATACCGGGAAAATTAAAAGGGGAAACATGTATTTTGAGGTGCAAACGGCCATTTGGCTTTATATTAAAACAAAAATTGGATTAATTTTTTTTTCTGGATTGAGCTATGCTTCAGATAACGTTTTTTTTATTCTGGTAAATAACTATATTCCAATGCTCTGACCAACTTAGAGCACCACGTCCAATGGGTTAACTGGAAAATCCAGTTGGGCGTGTGTTGACAAAGAAACACAACCCGTGCGCTGTGCGACATTGAACACGCTTGAAAATGGATGTGCTTTACAAACAAATCGGGTAACTATTGTTACAAGAGATGGAGCTATAACTTTCCAGATCGAGAAAAGAATCTAACTCTCCCAACAGAATATAGGCGCTGTCTTGCTAGATCGAGAAAAGAATCCCAACTCTATCAACAGATGTGGTAACGTGAGCCAATATATAATCTCGTTGCCGATAAGATTGCATAATTCAAAGATTCGACCACATGCTTAAGTGTGCCCCATCCGACATTGTTGACTGGCACTCCAATAAACACTTATGGTATACAGTGTTTGTGGTTTAGTTGCACATTAATGAATATTTAAGAGCATGATTAGTGAAAATTTAATTAGTGACCCATTTGAGATAGTCAAAATGTGCAGCTTGGCAATCCACATGACATATTTATATAGTTCATTTGGGATATGAGAAAGACACTCTCTACACATAGATTAGCTGCATGCATGATAACACTTACTGTTTGGTGACCGAAAATAACACAGATTATAACATACTGTTATATATACTAGGCTGGAAACAAATCAAAGCATATTAAACTTATTTCGAAAGTCGACATCTGGCCATGCACGACAACCTCTCACCAATGAGCCCATTGACCAATCTAATTATTTTCTGGTCAATGTAGGACATACCCATCACGGTTGTATAGTGTCAAATCGGACAAGGCAAATCGGAAATGTAACATGGGGTCAATACCTTATCACATATTGAAAATAATATTGTAATACTGCCTTTTTGGGAAATTTCACCAGCGCCTGTGTACCCGAGTATTATGAAACCCACTTATTAGTAAGAATGTCCAGAATCGGGCGATTAGTTGTAACTATACATACTTTATTAAATCTTCAAAAGGGTAAATTGGCGAGCACGAATTAGTGTTATGCTGGCTTCATGTGCTCTTTACAAAATAATGTTCATTATCACCGCCATTTCGCAGTCGTTTTCAACTTATCGCACAAAAGTGAAACAAAACGCTCTTTATTATTACCAATCAGGAATAGACTAACACGGCACGCTCTTTTCTGTTCCATGCCGTGCATATGGCTGTTGTTTGGGAATCAAATGCCGTGTTAAAATTGTGTTTTGTTCACTTCAATGCGACATGCAGGCACATGCAATGCCTACAGAAATGTAGTTCAAGCATTTATAGACCTATTTCGATACCGGGAAAATTAAAAGGGGAAACATGTATTTTGAGGTGCAAACCGCCATATGGCTTTAGATTAAAACAAAAATTGGAATAATTATTTTCTTCTGGATTGAGCTATGCTCCAGATAACGTTTTTTTTATTCTGGTAAATAACTATATTCCAATGCTCTGACCAACTTAGAGCACCACGTCCAATGGGTTAACTGGAAAATCCAGTTGGGCGTGTGTTGACCAAGAAACACAACCCGTGCGCTGTGCGACATTGAACACTCTTGAAAATGGATGTGATTTACAAACAAATCGGGTAACTATTGTTACAAGAGATGGAGCTATAACTTTCCAGATCGAGAAAAGAATCTAACTCCCCAACAGATATAGGCGCTGTCTTGCTAGATCTAGAAAAGAATCCCAACTCTATCAACAGATGTGGTAACGTGAGCCAATATAATAATCTCGTTGCTGATAAGATTGCATAATTCAACGATTCGACCACATGCTTAAGTGTGCCCCATCCGACATTGTTGACTGGCACTCCAATAAACACTTATGGTATACAGTGTTTGTGGTTTAGTTGCACATTATTGAATATTTAAGAGCATGATTAGTGAAAAATTAATTAGTGACCCATTTGAGATAGTCAAAATGTGCAGCTTGGCAATCCACATTACATATTTATATAGTTCATTTGGGATATGAGAAAGACACCCTCTACACATAGATTAGCTGCATGCATGATAACACTTACTGTTTGGTGACCGAAAATAACACAGATTATAACATACTGTTATATATACTAGGCTGGGAAATTTCACCAGCTCCTGTGTACCCGAGTATTATGAAACCCACTTATTAGTAAGAATGTCCAGAATCGGGCGATTAGTTGTAACTATACATACTTTATTAAATCTTCAAAAGGGTAAATTGGCGAGCACGAATTAATGTTATGCTGGCTTCATGTGCTCTTTAAAAAATAATGTTCATTATCACCGCCATTTTGCAGCCGTTTTCAACTTATCGCACAAAAGTGAAAAAAACGCGCTTTGTTATTACCAATAAGAAATAGACTAGCACGGAACGCTCTTTTTTGTTCCATGCCGTGCATATGGCTATTGTTTGGGAACCAAGTACCTGTTAAAACAGGGGGGATGGGTAAACAAAATTAAATTACAGATACAAGGTGGAAATTTTGTGTTTTTCAGTTTTTGGGACCCACTACACCGGGAGCGTAAGTTTTTTACACCCAGGTCTGGGACACCCACCCGGGACCGTACGTTTTTTCCAACCAGGTCTGGGACACCCGCCCCCACAATTTATGTAAATTCTACTAAATAATGTGTTGTTGGCAGGGTAAGGGTCTCTCATTGTGTCTGCATCGGAACTGAGAGAACGCTGATCAAGTACACCCCCAACAAATAAACAAACAAAGCACATGCCTGAAAAATATGCCAACAAAACCTTTAAAAACTCAAATATTTATGGTTATAAATGTCAAATTACCCACTTTAACAGGATAGATGTGTCCCTTATTAGCAATAGGTTAAAATATGTGCATGTGTAAAGTAAAAACACCATCAATTTGATTAAATAAACACAGTTCCAGTCTTCTCCATGTCGGAAATCACTGGTGAGCAATGATGAGCTCCCCTTAAATCATTCTAGGCGAGTAGCTCTCATACAAAATGTCAAGGCGAGTAGTATCTCCAAATGGCCTGAGGGGGAGTACGGGAGGGGGTCAGGGGACTCCCCGGAACATTTTGAAAATTAGATGCTCTGAGATTGGATCTGGAGCCTTTTAATGCTCCAATCACTGTTCAACTAACGATTTTGTGTCAATAAGAGACAAAGATGCAATGCCACATTGCTAATAGTACACAAGCAAGTAAGTTGGTATATTTGAAATAAATGTATCTGATATATTACGCACATTTGAAGCATGTGTATTCTGAGTTATCTGTTGTGCAGAAATTGTATTGCCGATGTGAATCGGAATCAGTTCGATTTTGAATTGATTCCTCGATCTATTTTAGTAAATAGCGCATATAATAAAAAAAACTTTCGTGTTTTGAGTGAATACCAGAATTACCTCATTCGTGGTCACAGTGAGATACTGGAATCATCACTCGTGGCCTTTAGCCACTCGTGATGATTCCAGTATATCACTGTGACCACTCATGAGATACTTCCAGTATTCACTCAAAACACGCAGGTATCCTCCATGTATAATAAATTTAAAAAAAAAGCCATGATAAACTATGAAAAAAGATGAGAATGGATTTTGTTTATTGCAATGTTTTTCCTCGACCAAAACCGGACCCACCCCATGATTTCAACTGTTAAAGGGAGAAATTGTGGACAAATAAATAAATATAGAGCCCCCTCACTTGTATAAGACTATAGCATGCACTACTACATGCATCTGATTGTTTCAATGATTCAATTCATTTTGAAGCTGTAATTTGTCTTAGAAATGATTTTGGAAAAAAAATTGCATGAGATCAGCTGATGGCATCAGAAAACAAGTCTGCATTCCGGACTCTGGGATACCCACCCACCAGGTCCTTGTATCATGTAATTTTTTCCGACCCCCCCCCCCCGGTTAAAATTGTATATTTTGTTTACTTCAATGCGACATGCAGGCACAGGCAATGCCTACAGAAATGTAGTTCAAGCATTTATAGACCTATTTCGATACCGGGAAAACATAACAGGGGAAGCATGTATTTTGAGATGCAAACCGCCATATGACTTTAGATTAATAGCATGGGAAGCCTTCATTGTCGAAATATTCATATTTGATCCAACCACACAAACAGACAGACTATTACAATGTACATAGTTGTGTTCATACATGTATATACCACAATCATCGCGTAAATAGCATGCTACCATCAAGATCTACTATGTATTATCTAAACAAGAACCTGACTGCGTTACAGAGGACAGCGCAATTCTATCGGACAATCACACAAAAAGTATATAAACGCTCTTTATTATTTCCATATCAGGAATACACTAACAAAGAACGCTCTTTATGTGTATCATCATAATATAAACAAACGCCAGAAAATGTAACTTTGTTGTGCACTTGTTTACATAACAATGGGTAAACATCTGACAATAACATCATGGTTATGCGACATGTCTAATTGCTATACGAACAAAGTCTGTCTATATTTGAATATATTTTCTGTTTATGGCTGTTTTCAACGGAGGTGAGTATTTTACCAGCATACCCACCACCAAGGCCTCCCGTTCATTTAAAACAAAAATTGGAATTAATTTTTTTTTTGGATTGAGCTGTTTTTTTATTCTGGTAAATAACTATATTCCAATGCTCTGACCAACTTAGAGCACCACATCCAATGGGTTAACTGGAAAGTCCAGTTGGGCGTGTGTTGACCAAGAAACACAACCCGTGCGCTGTACGACATTGAACAATCTTGATAATGGATGTGCTTTACACATAAATCGGGAAACGATTGTTACAAAAGGTGTAGCTAGATCTTTCCAGATCGAGAAAAGAATCCTAAATCTCCCAACATATTATAGGCGCTGTCGTGCTAGATCAAGAACAGAATCCCAACTCTATCAACAGATGTGGTAAGGAGAGCCAGTATGTAATCTCGTTGCTGATAAGATTGCATTATTCAACGATTCGACCATATGCTTAAGTGGTCCCAATCCGACATTGTTGACTGGCACTCCAATAAACACGTATGGTATATAGTGTTTGTGGTTTCGTTGCCCATTAACGAATATTTAAGAGCATGGTTAGTGAAAATTTGTGTGAAATCGGACATGAGCGAGCGATATTTTTAAACGCGCCAAAATCGTGACAGATAAACACACACACACCCTCTCACGCTATCTCACGCCCCACATATAGAGCCTCTCACACACACATCTCACACACTTGTTATATAGCTTATTTGGTGTATATACAAAATACTGATATCCGAATAAAATAAAATACCATAAAATGTATAATTTTATTACATCATCCTACTGTTATTCCATTCGTAGTCATAATATATAAATACAATCACCGATATACACGTACAAACAAAAGATGACCCTACCTTGCCAGTCTAATCCGAAAAAACTACCGGAATGTCACATTCGAACTATTATTATATGATTTTGACTGGCTAATAGTGACATATTGTTAATATTATTATACTACTTGGTCAGTATGTTATCGACCAAAATATATCGGACCTAGGAATACTCATAATAACCTTATTTCGCGCTCCGCGTATAAGGTGCCGCATTTCTTGGTATGCAGTGGGACATGGTCGTTTTATTTATATAAACGTGAATTTTTGGAGAGGAAAAGAAGTCGAACTGCGACCCGGAGGCCGAGTCCGGTAAATGATGTGGTTGGGAATTATGGTGATATGCATGAGAAACCTTCAGTGATAAGCCTTATATAGTTGTCATAATTTTGAAGGATTAGTTGTTTTAACGGAATTATGAGTTGGTCATTCGTGAAACCAAAATATTTTATATTCCATAATTGCAATCATTGGTATATAATATATGATCTGGAATGCGTTGCAATTTCTGACAGTGCTATTGCTCGTCAGTGCCATATTTCACACCGATACGACGTTACGGTCGTTTCATCGGGCTCATATCGCAGTCGGTATCAAACTAACCAGGCAATAGACTGTAATAGCCCAATAATTATTATTGGAGACTGTCCATCAATCATACTCCTTGTCATACTCGATTATGGCTAGGCCCAGTTTCATAAAAGCAACTGACAAAGTTGGGACGTAAGATGGTCTTAAGTTCAAACTTCAGTCGTAAGTGCGTTTCACGAACAGTGTCTTACTTAATATAGTCTTAATTTTGGTCTTAAAGGCACGTGCGGCCTTAATTGTCGAAAATATTCATATTTGTTCCAAACACCGTAAACAGAAAAACATTAAAACGAATACAGTTCCGTTCATATATACCATGACCATCGCGTAAACAGCTTGTTATCATAAAGACCTACTATATTTTACCTAAGCAAGAGCCTGATTGTGTTACAGAAGACAGCACAATGCTACTGGCTAATCACACACAAATGGCATAAACGCTCTTTATTAGTTCCATATCAGGTATTCACCAACAGAGAACGCTCTTTATGTTTACCATCATAATATAAACAAACACCAGAAAAGTTACTTTTTATGCTTTTGTTTACATAACAATGGTCAAACATATGTCCATAACATACTGTTTATGCGATTTTTCTTATTTGTATACGGACAAAGTCTATCTGCATTTTGATGTTCTTTCTGTTTGTGGCGGTTTTTGACGGGTGGAGATATTTTCACAGGATACCCACCGCCAAGGCCAACCGTGTCTTTAACTTTAAGTCTAACGCGAGGTTCTTAAGAAAAATCCTAAAGTTAAGACATAAGTTATGGTCCTCCTTTTGTCGGAAATATAGATGGGGTCTGGTTTAAGTATGTTTATATATAAATTTAAATGAATAACATCTTACGAACACGGAGGGATGTTTCGGAAATTGTGGTCTATAGTTAATAGCCAACTGGTACGCTCTAGCAGGGACGAGGTCTGCAGTGGTTGCGCGATTGGCGGGGTGTGATGCAGTGTCCATTCCCAATACTAACTGGAAAAAGCCAATACCTAACTATACAGTTCTCATTGTTGTAACAAAAAGAATATATTTTCATAGATTTGAACAGTATTTGCGATTCAAATCACAGAATTGTAATGTTTACAGTAATCATGTTATGACAATTGGTCCGAACATTTCCACATCTATAGGATATTAGTGAATGAGTTATACTCAGCTGTTTGATATCTGATTTCGGCTATTTTTATATGCTTTCCATGCTATATTATTATGTTATAATTTGATTGTAAAATGCCATTGTAAACACACCGATCCCCACCCATCACACCGGGGGTACCACAACGAGGGGGTGAAAATGGGATAAGGACTGTTTTCGAGAACGGTGAGGATTACAACCGATTTGACGGCTAGGGTGGGTGGCCAGCCACAAATACACCATAGAAACACACCTAACCACAACCATCATCCTCGGTGGGGGGGGGGGTATACCACCGAGGGGGTGAAAATTGGGTATGGAACATATCCCCGATCCACACCCATCACCCCGGGGGTACCACCCGAGGGGGGTGAAAATGGGGTATGGACCATTTTCGAGAATGGTAAGGATTTCAACAAATTTCACGGTATGGGTGGGTGGTCCACACCAAATACTTTATAGAAACACCCCGATCCCCCACTATCACCCCGGGGGTACCAACCGATGTGGAAATGAGGTATGGACCATGTTCGCAAACGGTAAGGATTTCGACCGATTTGATGTTATGGGTTAAACTTTGGGTATGGACCATTTTCGAGAACGGTACGGATTTCGACCGATTTTATGGCATTTGGGTGGGTGGGCCGCCTCTATACACCATAGAAAAACCCCACTCAACCTATCAGCTGGGGGTACCTCCCAAGGGGTGAAAATGAGGAACATGTATCGATGATTTTCGAGAAGGTAAGAATTTCGACCGATTTGACTACATGGCAGGGTGGCCCGCCAAAACACCACCCTAGAAACACTCCGACCCCTCCAATCACCCGGATGTACCACCCCGAGGTGTGAAAATGGGGTCTGGACCATTTTCGAGAACGGTAAGGGTTTCGACCGATTTGACGGCATGGGTGGGTGGCCCGCTCCAAATACACCCTAGAAACAACAGACCCCCACCCATCACCACGGGGGTACCACCCGAGGGGTGAACATGTGGTATGGACCATTTTCGAGAACGGTAAGGATTTCGACCGATTTGACGGTATGAATGTGTTGCCCGCCACAAACACGCCCTACAAACGTCCCGACCCCCATCATCACCCACGGGAGGTAGGCTACCACACGAGGGGGTAACATGGGGTATGGATCATTTTCGAGAACGGTAAAGATTTCAACCAATTTGACGGCATGTGTTGGTGACCCGCCCAAAATAGACCCTGGAAACACCCCGATCCCCACCTATCAACCCGGCGGTACCACCCCGAGGAGATAAAAATGGGGTATGGACCATTTCGAGAAAGGTAAGGACTTCAACCGATTTGACGGCACGGGTGGGTGGCTTACCCAAATACACCATAGAAACACACGATCGCACCCCCATCACCACCGTGGGTACCACCCGAGGGGTGAAAATGGGGTATGGACCATTTTAGAGAACGGTAAGGATTTCAACTGACTTGACGGCGTGGGTGGGTGGCCAGCCACAAATACACAATAGAAACACACCTACCCCAACCAACATCCATGGGGTACCACCCGAGGGGGTAAAATGGAGTATGGACAATATTCGAGAACGGTAAGGATTTCGACCGATTTGACGTCATGGGTGGGTGGCCCGCCCAAAATACAACATAGAAACACCCGAACCCCACTCATCACCGGGGGGGGGGGGTAACACTCCAAGGGGGTGAACATTGGGTATGGATCATTTTCGAGAACGGTAAGTATTTCGACCGATTTGACGGCATTTTGGGTGGGTGGCCCGCATCAAATACACCACAGAAAAACCACACCAACCTGTCAGCTGGGGTGAAAATGAGGTATCGACCATTTTCGAAAAGGAAAGGATTTCGACCGATTTGACTAGATGGGAGGGTGGCCCGCCAAAACCACACACTCGAAACACCCCGACACCACCAATCACCACCGGAGGTAGCAGCCCGAGGGAGTGAAAATGGGGTATGGACCATTTTCGAGAATTGTAAGGATTTCGACCGATTTGATGGCATAGGTCGGTGGCCACCCCGAGATGAAAATGGGGTATGGAACATTTTCGAGAAAGGTAAGGACTTCAACCGATTTGATGGCATGGGTGGGTGGCCCACCCCAAATACACCATAGAAACACCCCTACGCCACCAATCAGCCCGGAGGTACCAGCCCGATGGGGTGAAAATGGGGTAAGGATTTCGACCGATTTGACGGCATGGGTCGGTGGCCAGCCACAAATACACCCTGGGAAACCCTCGACCCCACCAATCACCCCGGTGGTACCCGCCCGAGGGGGTGAAAATGGGGTATGGAATATTTTCGACAACGGAAAAGATTTCGACCGATTTGACGGCATGGGTCGGTGACCCGCCCCAAATACACCCTAGAAACACCCAGACCCCCATCCTCCACCACGGGGGTAAATCCCAAGGTGGTGAGCATGTGGTATGGACCATTTTCGAGAACGTTACGGATTTCGACCGATTTGGCGGTATGAGTGGGTGGCCTGCCACAAACACACCCTATACACACCCAACCCCCATCATCACCCGTGGGAGGTAGGCTACCACCCAAGGGGGTAAATATGGGGTATGGACCATTTTTGAGAACGGTAAGGATTTCAACTGATTTGACGGCGTGGGTGGGTGGCCAGCCACAAATACACACTAGAAACAGACATACCCCAACATCATCCCCTGGGGTACCACCCCGAGGGGGTAAACATGGAGTATGGACAATATTCGAGAACGGTAAGGATTTCAACCGATTTGACGTTATGGGCGCGTGGCACACCCCAAATACACAATAGAAACACCCCACAACATGGGGGTTACCAACCGAGGGGTGAACATTAGGTATGGACCATTTTCGAGAACGGTAAGTATTTCGACCGATTTGACTAGATGGGAGGGTGGCCCGCCAAAACCACACCCTCGAAACACCCCGACACCACAAATCATCACCGGAGGTACCAACCCGAGGGGGTGAAAATGAGGTATGGACCATTTTCGAGAATTGTAAGAATTTCGACCGATTTGACGGCATGTGTCGGTGGCCACCCCGAGATGAAAATGGGGTATGGACCATTTTCGAGAAAGGTAAGGACTTCAACCGATTTGATGGCATGGGTGGGTGGCACACCCCAAATACACCATAGAAACACCCCGACCCCACCAATCAGCCCGGATGTACCAGCCCGAGGGGGTGAAAATGGGGTATGGAACATTTTCGAGAACGGTAAGGATTTCGACCGATTTGACGGCATGGGTTGGTGGACAGCAACAAATACACCATAGGAAACCCCCGACCCCACCAATTTAACGGCATGAGTGGGTGGCCCACCCCAAATACACCCTGGAAATACCCCGATCCCCACCCATCACCCCGGGGGTACCACCCGAGGGGGGTGAAAATGGGGTATGGACCATTTTCGAGAATGGTAAGGATTTCAACTAATTTCACGGTATGGGTGGGTGGTCCACACCAAATACTTTATAGAAACACCCCGATCCCCCACCCATCACCCCGGGGGTACCAACTGAGGTGGAAATGAGGTATGGACCATTTTCGAGAAAGGTAAGGACTTCAACCGATTTGATGGCATGGGTGGGTGGCCCACCCAAATACACCATAGAAACACCCCGACGCCACCAATCAGCCCGGAGGTACCAGCCCGATGGGGTGAAAATGGGGTATGGAACATTTTCGAGAACGGTAAGGATTTCGACCGATTTGACGGCATGGGTCGGTGGCCAGCCACAAATACACCCTAGGAAACCCCCGACCCCACCAATCACCCAGGTGGTACCCGCCCGAGGGTTGTGAAAATGGGGTATGGAATATTTTCGACAACGGAAAAGATTTCGACCGATTTGACGGCATGGGTCGGTGACCCGCCCCAAATACACCCTAGAAACACCCAGACCCCCATCCAGCACCACGGGGGTAAATCCCAAGGTGGTGAGCATGTGGTCTGGACCATTTTCGAGAACGTTACGGATTTCGACCGATTTGGCGGTATGAGTGGGTGGCCTGCCACAAACACACCCTACACACACCCAACCCCCATCATCACCCGTGGGAGGTAGGCTACCACCCAAGGGGGTAAATATGGGGTATTGACCATTTTTGAGAACGTTAAGGATTTCAACTGATTTGACGGCGTGGGTGGGTGGCCAGCCACAAATACACACTAGAAACAGACAAATACACCATAGAAACACCCCTACGCCACCAATCAGCCCGGAGGTACCAGCCCGATGGGGTGAAAATGGGGTAAGGATTTCGACCGATTTGACGGCATGGGTCGGTGGCCAGCCACAAATACACCCTGGGAAACCCTCGACCCCACCAATCACCCCGGTGGTACCCGCCCGAGGGGGTGAAAATGGGGTATGGAATATTTTCGACAACGGAAAAGATTTCGACCGATTTGACGGCATGGGTCGGTGACCCGCCCCAAATACACCCTAGAAACACCCAGACCCCCATCCTCCACCACGGGGGTAAATCCCAAGGTGGTGAGCATGTGGTATGGACCATTTTCGAGAACGTTACGGATTTCGACCGATTTGGCGGTATGAGTGGGTGGCCTGCCACAAACACACCCTATACACACCCAACCCCCATCATCACCCGTGGGAGGTAGGCTACCACCCAAGGGGGTAAATATGGGGTATGGACCATTTTTGAGAACGGTAAGGATTTCAACTGATTTGACGGCGTGGGTGGGTGGCCAGCCACAAATACACACTAGAAACAGACATACCCCAACATCATCCCCTGGGGTACCACCCCGAGGGGGTAAACATGGAGTATGGACAATATTCGAGAACGGTAAGGATTTCAACCGATTTGACGTTATGGGCGGGTGGCACACCCCAAATACACAATAGAAACACCCCACAACATGGGGGTTACCAACCGAGGGGTGAACATTAGGTATGGACCATTTTCGAGAACGGTAAGTATTTCGACCGATTTGACTAGATGGGAGGGTGGCCCGCCAAAACCACACCCTCGAAACACCCCGACACCACAAATCATCACCGGAGGTACCAACCCGAGGGGGTGAAAATGAGGTATGGACCATTTTCGAGAATTGTAAGAATTTCGACCGATTTGACGGCATATGTCGGTGGCCACCCCGAGATGAAAATGGGGTATGGACCATTTTCGAGAAAGGTAAGGACTTCAACCGATTTGATGGCATGGGTGGGTGGCACACCCCAAATACACCATAGAAACACCCCGACCCCACCAATCAGCCCGGATGTACCAGCCCGAGGGGGTGAAAATGGGGTATGGAACATTTTCGAGAACGGTAAGGATTTCGACCGATTTGACGGCATGGGTTGGTGGACAGCAACAAATACACCATAGGAAACCCCCGACCCCACCAATTTAACGGCATGAGTGGGTGGCCCACCCCAAATACACCCTGGAAATACCCCGATCCCCACCCATCACCCCGGGGGTACCACCCGAGGGGGGTGAAAATGGGGTATGGACCATTTTCGAGAATGGTAAGGATTTCAACTAATTTCACGGTATGGGTGGGTGGTCCACACCAAATACTTTATAGAAACACCCCGATCCCCCACCCATCACCCCGGGGGTACCAACTGAGGTGGAAATGAGGTATGGACCATTTTCGAGAAAGGTAAGGACTTCAACCGATTTGATGGCATGGGTGGGTGGCCCACCCAAATACACCATAGAAACACCCCGACGCCACCAATCAGCCCGGAGGTACCAGCCCGATGGGGTGAAAATGGGGTATGGAACATTTTCGAGAACGGTAAGGATTTCGACCGATTTGACGGCATGGGTCGGTGGCCAGCCACAAATACACCCTAGGAAACCCCCGACCCCACCAATCACCCAGGTGGTACCCGCCCGAGGGTTGTGAAAATGGGGTATGGAATATTTTCGACAACGGAAAAGATTTCGACCGATTTGACGGCATGGGTCGGTGACCCGCCCCAAATACACCCTAGAAACACCCAGACCCCCATCCAGCACCACGGGGGTAAATCCAAAGGTGGTGAGCATGTGGTCTGGACCATTTTCGAGAACGTTACGGATTTCGACCGATTTGGCGGTATGAGTGGGTGGCCTGCCACAAACACACCCTACACACACCCAACCCCCATCATCACCCGTGGGAGGTAGGCTACCACCCAAGGGGGTAAATATGGGGTATTGACCATTTTTGAGAACGTTAAGGATTTCAACTGATTTGACGGCGTGGGTGGGTGGCCAGCCACAAATACACACTAGAAACAGACATACCCCAACCATCATCCCCTGGGGTACCACCCCGAGGTGGTAAAAATGGAGTATGGACAATATTCGAGAACGGTAAGGATTTCAACCGATTTGACGTTTTGGACGGGTGGCACACCCCAAATACACAATATAAACACCCCACAACATGGGGGTTACCAACCGAGGGGTGAACATGGGGTATAGACCATTTTCGAGAACGGTAAGGATTTCGACCGATTTGACGTCATGGGTGGGTGGCCCGCCCAAAATACAACCTAGAAACACCCGAACCCCACCCATCACCCGGGGGGGGGGGTAACACTCCAAGGGGGTGAACATTGGGTATGGACCATTTTCGAGAACGTTAAGTATTTCGACCGATTTGACTAGATGGGAGGGTGGCTCGCCAAACCCACACCCTCGAAACACCCCGACACCACCAATCACCAACGGAGGTACCAGCCCGAGGGGGTGGGTATGGACCATTTTCGAGAATTGTAAGGATTTCGACCGATTTGACGGCATGTGTCGGTGGCCACCCCGAGATGAAAATGGGGTATGGACCATTTTCGAGAAAGATAAGGACTTCAACCGATTTGATGGCATGGGTGGGTGGCCCACCCCAAATACACCATAGAAACACCCCGACCCCACCAATCAGCCCGGAGGTACCAGCCCGAGGGGGTGAAAATGGGGTATGGAACATTATCGAGAACGGTAAGGATTTCGACCGATTTGACGGCATGGGTCGGTGGACAGCCACAAATACACCATAGGAAACCCCCGACCCCACCAATTTAACGGCATGAGTGGGTGGCCCACCCCAAATACACCCTGGAAATACCCCGATCCCCACGCATCACCCCGGGGGTACCACCCGAGGGGGGTGAAAATGGGGTACGGACCATTTTCGAGAATGGTAAGGATTTCAACCAATTTCACGGTATGGGTGGGTGGTCCACACCAAATACTTTATAGAAACACCCCGTTCCCCCACCCATCACCCCATGGGTACCAACCGAGGTGGAAATGAGGTATGGACCATTTTCGCAAACGGTAAGGATTTCGACCGATTTGATGTTATGGGTTAAACTTTGGGTATGGACCATTTTCGAGAACGGTACGGATTTCGACCGATTTTATGGCATTTGGGTGGGTGGCCGCCTCTATACACCATAGAAAAACCCCACCCAACCTATCAGCTGGGGGTACCTCCCAAGGGGTGAAAATGAGGAACATGTATCGACCATTTTCGAGAAGGTAAGAATTTCGACCGATTTGACTACATGGCAGGGTGGCCCGCCAAAACACCACCCTAGAAACACTCCGACCCCTCCAATCACCCGGAGGTACCACCCCGAGGTGTGAAAATGGGGTATGGACCATTTTCGAGAACGGTAAGGATTTCGACCGATTTGACGGTATGAATGTGTTGCCCGCCACAAACACGCCATGCAAACGTCCCGACCCCCATCATCACCCACGGGAGGTATGCTACCACACGAGGGGGTAACATGGGGTATGGATCATTTTCGAGAACGGTAAAGATTTCAACCAATTTGACGGCATGTGTTGGTGACCCGCCCAAAATAGACCCTGTAAACTCCCCGATCCCCACCTATCAACCCGGCGATACCACACCGAGGAGATAAAAATGGGGTATGGACCATTTCGAGAAAGGTAAGGACTTCAACCGATTTGACGGCACGGGTGGGTGGCTTACCCAAATACACCATAGAAACACACGATCGCACCCCCATCACCACCGTGGGTACCACCCGAGGGGTGAAAATGGGGTATGGACCATTTTAGAGAACGGTAAGGATTTCAACTGACTTGACGGCGTGGGTGGGCGGCCAGCCACAAATACAAACTAGAAACACCCAGACCCCCATCCTTTACCACGGGGGTACACCCCAAGGTGGTGCATGAGCATGTGGTATGGACCATTTTCGAGAACGTTACGGATTTCGACCGATTTGGCGGTATGAGTAGGTGGCCTGTCACAAACACACCCTACACACACCAACCACCATCATCACCCGTGGGAGGTAGGCTACACGGTCACACTGGGCGATCATAAATATCACCGATACTTCCGCACATATGTTCACAGATGCGATATGGCCAAATAACCTCACGATTAGCGCTAATATGTGAGTTATTATTTCAATTCCCCACCAAAACTAAACCCTAGGTAGCTACCATATATAGGAGTCAATCTTATGCGATATTGGGGAATTTGTCGGGTTTCGTTTCAATGGGGAATTGATTGGTGTGCCCTCTATTGTGGACAATTATTAAGTTAAATGGACGCTATTGTATTGTGCAGCCTTGCTTTTGCAGTTATTGATCATTTTAAGTGGGGTTTTGTCCCATTAAGGGCGCACAGAGGGCACTACAGTTCAATCATTTCTAACCTGGCTACCATATATGCGAGCAAGGATTCAGCAAAACCGATCGCGATTTTACGTAAAACGCTGTCACTGCGAATTCGTTGGACATTGCGACACCAAATTATGAGTGGACGTTTATATGGCCACCGTCCACCTTATGTAATCGACCGATCCAAGAAATCTCGTTCGGAAGAACCCGGATTAGGCCGGATATCATCGCTTTTATTATGATATAGAGAGTAATCAATTGGGTGGGACCCCCCCCCCCCCCATTTCTGTGAGGGTGGGATGTATCTATGGGTATTTGAGGCCGCCACCCACCCTCGTTGTCAAATCACCGATCCGTGAAAACCCGTTCAAAAGGGACGTGTTATTCCGATTTCCCACGAATACTAAATTCGAGAAAATCCCCAATGTGACAAAAATGCATCCAATATTTATAGAACCCATCTACAGTCACACGGGCGATCACAAATGTCACCGATATTTCCGCACATATGTTCACAGATGCGATATGGCCAAATAACCTCACGATTAGCGCTAATATCTGAGTTATTATTTCAATTCCCCACCAAAACTAAACCCTAGGTAGCTACCATATATAGGAGTCCATCTTATGCGATATTGGGGAATTTGTCGGGTTTCGTTTCAATGGGGAATCGATTGGTGTGCCCTCTATTGTGGACAATTATTAAGTTAAATGGACACTATTGTATTGTGCCGCCTTGCTTTTGCAATTATTGATAATTTTAATTGAGGATTTGTCCCATTAAGGGCGCACAGAGGGCACTACAGTTCAATCATTTCTAACCTGGCTACCATATATGCGAGCCAGGATTCAGCAAAACCGATCGCGATTTTACGTAAAACGCTGTCACTGCGAATTCTTTGGACATTGCGACACCAAATTATGAGTGGACGTTTATATGGCCACCGTCCACCTTATGTAATCGACCGATCCAAGAAATCTCGTTCGGAAAACCCGGATTAGGCCGGATATCATAGCTATTATTATAATATAGAGAGTAATCAATTGGGTGGCACCCCTCCCCATGTATGTGAGGGTGGGATGTATCTATGGGTATTTGAGGCCGCCACCCAGTCTCGTTGTCAAATCACCGATCCGTTAAAACCAGTTCAAAAAGGACGTGTTATTCCGATTTCTCACGAATACTAAATTCGAGAAAATCCCCAATGTGACAAAAATGCATCCCATATTTATAGAACCCATCTACAGTCACACGGGCGATCACAAATGTCACCGATATTTCCGCACATATGTTCACAGATACGATATGGCCAAATAACCTCACGATTAGCGCTAATATCTCAGTTATTATTTCAATTCCCCACCAAAACTAAACCCTAGGTAGCTACCATATATACGAGTCAATCTTACGCGATATTGGGGAATTTGTCGGGTTTCGTTTCAATGGGGAATCGATTGGTGTGCCCTGTATTGTGGACAATTATTAAGTTAAATGGACACTATTGTATTGTGCCGCCTTGCTTTTGCAATTATTGATAATTTTAATTGGGGATTTGTCCCATTAAGGGCGCACAGAGGGCACTACAGTTCAATCATTTCTAACCTGGCTACCATATATGCGAGCCAGGATTCAGCAAAACCGATCGCGATTTTACGTAAAACGCTGTCACTGCGAATTCTTTGGACATTGCGACACCAAATTATGAGTGGACGTTTATATGGCCACCGTCCACCTTATGTAATCGACCGATCCAAGAAATCTCGTTCGGAAAACCCGGATTAGGCCGGATATCATAGCTATTATTATAATATAGAGAGTAATCAATTGGGTGGCACCCCTCCCCATTTCTGTGAGGGTGGGATGTATCTATGGGTATTTGAGGCCGCCACCCACCCTCGTTGTCAAATCACCGATCCGTGAAAACCAGTTCAAAAAGGACGTGTTATTCCGATTTCTCACGAATACTAAATTCGAGAAAATCCCCAATGTGACAAAAATGCTTCCCATATTTATAGAACCCATCTACAGTCACACGGGCGATCACAAATGTCACCGATATTTCCGCACATATGTTCACAGATGCGATATGGCCAAATAACCTCACGATTAGCGCTAATATCTCAGTTATTATTTCAATTCCCCACCAAAATTAAACCCTAGGTAGCTATCATATATAGGAGTCAATCTTATGCGATATTGGGGAATTTGTCGGGTTTCGTTTCAATGGGGAATCGATTGGTGTGCCCTCTATTGTGGACAATTATAAAGTTAAATGGACACTATTGTATTGTGCCGCCTTGCTTTTGCAATTATTGATAATTTTAATTGGGGATTTGTCCCATTAAGGGCGCACAGAGGGCACTACAGTTCAATCATTTCTAACCTGGCTACCATATATGCGAGCCAGGATTCAGCAAAACCGATCGCGATTTTACGTAAAACGCTGTCACTGCGAATTCTTTGGACATTGCGACACCAAATTATGAGTGGACGTTTATATGGCCACCGTCCACCTTATGTAATCGACCGATCCAAGAAATCTCGTTCGGAAAACCCGGATTAGGCCGGATATCATAGCGATTATTATAATATAGAGAGTAATCAATTGGGTGGCACCCCTCCCCATTTCTGTGAGGGTGGGATGTATCTATGGGTATTTGAGGCCGCCACCCACCCTCGTTGTCAAATCACCGATCCGATAAAACCCGTTAAAAAAGGACGTGTTATTCCGATTTCCCACGAATACTAAATTCGAGAAAATCCCCAATGTGACAAAAATGCATCCCATATTTATAGAACCCATCTACAGTCACACGGGCGATCACAAATCTCACCGATATTTCCGCACATATGTTCACAGATGCGATATGGCCAAATAACCTCACGATTAGCGCTAATATCTCAGTTATTATTTCAATTCCCCACCAAAACTAAACCCTAGGTAGCTACCATATATAGGAGTCAATCTTATGCGTTATTGGGGAATTTGTCGGGTTTCGTTTCAATGGGGAATCGATTGGTGTGCCCTCTATTGTGGACAATTATTAAGTTAAATGGACACTATTGTATTGTGCCGCCTTGCTTTTGCAATTATTGATAATTATAATTGGGGATTTGTCCCAATAAGGGCACACAGAGGGCACTACAGTTCAATCATTTCTAACCTGGCGACCATATATGCGAGCCAGGATTCAGCAAAACCGATCGCGATTTTACGTAAAACGCTGTCACTGCGAATTCTTTGGACATTGCGACACCAAATTATGAGTGGACGTTTATATGGCCACCGTCCACCTTATGTAATCGACCGATCCAAGAAATCTCGTTCGGAAAACCCGGATTAGGCCGGATATCATAGCTATTATTATAATATAGAGAGTAATCAATTGGGTGGCACCCCTCCCCATTTCTGTGAGGGTGGGATGTATCTATGGGTATTTGAGGCCGCCACCCACCCTCGTTGTCAAATCACCAATCCGTGAAAACCCGTTCAAAAAGGACGTGTTATTCCGATTTCCCACGAATACTAAATTCGAGAAAATCCCCAATGTGACAAAAATGCATCCCATATTTATAGAACCCATCTACAGTCACACGGTCGATCACAAATGTCACCGATATTTCCGAACATATGTTCACAGATGCGATATGGCCAAATAACCTCACGATTAGCGCTAATATCTGAGTTATTATTTCAATTCCCCACCAAAACTAAACCCTAGGTAGCTACCATATATAGGAGTCAATCTTATGCGATATTGGGGAATTTGTCGGGTTTCGTTTCAATGGGGAATCGATTGGTGTGCCCTCTATTGTGGACAATTATTAAGTTAAATGGACACTATTGTATTGTGCCGCCTTGCTTTTGCAATTATTGATAATTATAATTGGGGATTTGTCCCATTAAGGGCGCACAGAGGGCACTACAGTTCAATCATTTCTAACCTGGCTACCATATATGCGGGCCAGGATTCAGCAAAACCGATCGCGATTTTACGTAAAACGCTGTCACTGCGAATTCTTTGGACATTGCGACACCGAATTATGTGTGGACGTTTATATGGCCACCGTCCACCTTATGTAATCGACCGATCCAAGAAATCTCGTTCGGAAAACCCGGATTAGGCCGGATATCATAGCTATTATTATAATATAGAGAGTAATCAATTGGGTGGCACCCCTCCCCATTTCTGTGAGGGTGGGATGTATCTATGGGTATTTGAGGCCGCCACCCACCCTCGTTGTCAAATCACCGATCCGTGAAAACCAGTTCAAAAAGGACGTGTTATTCCGATTTCTCACGAATACTAAATTCGAGAAAATCCCCAATGTGACAAAAATGCATCACATATTTATAGAACCCATCTACAGTCACACGGGCGATCACAAATGTCACCGATATTTCCGCACATATGTTCACAGATGCGATATGGCCAAATAACCTCACGATTAGCGCTAATATCTTAGTTATTATTTCAATTCCCCACCAAAACTAAACCCTAGGTAGCTACCATATATAGGAGTCAATCTTATGCGATATTGGGGAATTTGTCGGGTTTCGTTTCAATGGGGAATCGACTGGTGTGTCCTCTATTGTGGACAATTATTAAGTTAAATGGACACTATTGTATTGTGCCGCCTTGCTTTTGCAATTATTGATAATTATAATTGGGGATTTGTCCTATTAAGGGCACACAGAAGGGCACTACAGTTCAATCATTTCTAACCTGGCGACCATATATGCGAGCCAGGATTCAGCAAAACCGATCGCGATTTTACGTAAAACGCTGTCACTGCGAATTCTTTGGACATTGCTACACCAAATTATGAGTGGACGTTTATATGGCCACCGTCCACCTTATGTAATCGACCGATCCAAGAAATCTCGTTCGGAAAACCCGGATTAGGCCGGATATCATAGCTATTATTATAATATAGAGAGTAATCAATTGGGTGGCACCCCTCCCCATTTCTGTGAGGGTGGGATGTATCTATGGGTATTTGAGGCCGCCACCCACCCTCGTTGTCAAATCACCGATCCGATAAAACCCGTTAAAAAAGGACGCGTTATTCCGATTTCCCACGAATACTAAATTCGAGAAAATCCCCAATGTGACAAAAATGCATCCCATATTTATAGAACCCATCTACAGTCACACGGGCGATCACAAATGTAACCGATATTTCCGCACATATGTTCACAGATGCGATATGGCCAAATAACCTCACGATTAGCGCTAATATCTCAGTTATTATTTCAATTCCCCACCAAAACTAAACCCTAGGTAGCTACCATATATAGGAGTCAATCTTATGCGTTATTGGGGAATTTGTCGGGTTTCGTTTCAATGGGGAATCGATTAGTGTGCCCTCTATTGTGGACAATTATTAAGTTAAATGGACACTATTGTATTGTGCCGCCTTGCTTTTGCAATTATTGATAATTATAATTGGGGATTTGTCCCATTAATGGCACACAGAGGGCACTACAGTTCAATCATTTCTAACCTGGCGACCATATATGCAAGCCAGGATTCAGCAAAACCGATCGCGATTTTACGTAAAACGCTGTCACTGCGAATTCTTTGGACATTGCGACACCAAATTATGAGTGGACGTTTATATGGCCACCGTCCACCTTATGTAATCGACCGATCCAAGAAATCTCGTTCGGAAAACCCGGATTAGGCCGGATATCATAGCTATTATTATAATATAGAGAGTAATCAATTGGGTGGCACCCCTCCCCATTTCTGTGAGGGTGGGATGTATCTATGGGTATTTGAGGCCGCCACCCACCCTCGTTGTCGAATCACCAATCCGTGAAAACCCGTTCAAAAAGGACGTGTTATTCCGATTTCCCACGAATACTAAATTCGAGAAAATCCCCAATGTGACAAAAATGCATCCCATATTTATAGAACCCATCTACAGTCACACGGTCGATCACAAATGTCACCGATATTTCCGCACATATGTTCACAGATGCGATATGGCCAAATAACCTCACGATTAGCGCTAATATCTGAGTTATTATTTCAATTCCCCACCAAAACTAAACCCTAGGTAGCTACCATATATAGGAGTCAATCTTATGCGATATTGGGGAATTTGTCGGGTTTCGTTTCAATGGGGAATCGATTGGTGTGCCCTCTATTGTGGACAATTATTAAGTTAAATGGACACTATTGTATTGTGCCGCCTTGCTTTTGCAATTATTGATAATTATAATTGGGGATTTGTCCCATTAAGGGCACACAGAGGGCACTACAGTTCAATCATTTCTAACCTGGCTACCATATATGCGAGCCAGGATTCAGCAAAACCGATCGCGATTTTACGTAAAACGCTGTCACTGCGAATTCTTTGGACATTGCGACACCGAATTATGTGTGGACGTTTATATGGCCACCGTCCACCTTATGTAATCGACCGATCCAAGAAATCTCGTTCGGAAAACCCGGATTAGGCCGGATATCATAGCTATTATTATAATATAGAGAGTAATCAATTGGGTGGCACCCCTCCCCATTTCTGTGAGGGTGGGATGTATCTATGGGTATTTGAGGCCGCCACCCACCCTCGTTGTCAAATCACCGATCCGTGAAAACCAGTTCAAAAAGGACGTGTTATTCAGATTTCTCACGAATACTAAATTCGAGAAAATCCCCAATGTGACAAAAATGCATCACATATTTATAGAACCCATCTACAGTCACACGGGCGATCACAAATGTCACCGATATTTCCGCACATATGTTCACAGATGCGATATGGCCAAATAACCTCACGATTAGCGCTAATATCTCAGTTATTATTTCAATTCCCCACCAAAACTAAACCCTAGGTAGCTACCATATATAGGAGTCAATCTTATGCGATATTGGGGAATTTGTCGGGTTTCGTTTCAATGGGGAATCGACTGGTGTGTCCTCTATTGTGGACAATTATTAAGTTAAATGGACACTATTGTATTGTGCCGCCTTGCTTTTGCAATTATTGATAATTATAATTGGGGATTTGTCCCATTAAGGGCACACAGAAGGGCACTACAGTTCAATCATTTCTAACCTGGCGACCATATATGCGAGCCAGGATTCAGCAAAACCGATCGCGATTTTACGTAAAACGCTGTCACTGCGAATTCTTTGGACATTGCTACACCAAATTATGAGTGGACGTTTATATGGCCACCGTCCACCTTATGTAATCGACCGATCCAAGAAATCTCGTTCGGAAAACCCGGATTAGGCCGGATATCATAGCTATTATTATAATATAGAGAGTAATCAATTGGGTGGCACCCCTCCCCATTTCTGTGAGGGTGGGATGTATCTATGGGTATTTGAGGCCGCCACCCACCCTCGTTGTCGAATCACCGATCCGTGAAAACCCGTTCAAAAAGGACGTGTTATTCCGATTTCCCACGAATACTAAATTCGAGAAAATCCCCAATGTGACAAAAATGCATCCCATATTTATAGAACCCATCTACAGTCACACGGGCGATCACAAATGTCACCGATATTTCCGCACATATGTTCACAGATGCGATATGGCCAAATAACCTCACGATTAGCGCTAATATCTCAGTTATTATTTCAATTCCCCACCAAAACTAAACCCTAGGTAGCTACCATATATAGGAGTCAATCTTATGCGATATTGGGGAATTTGTCGGGTTTCGTTTCAATGGGGAATCGACTGGTGTGTCCTCTATTGTGGACAATTATTAAGTTAAATGGACACTATTGTATTGTGCCGCCTTGCTTTTGCAATTATTGATAATTATAATTGGGGATTTGTCCTATTAAGGGCACACAGAAGGGCACTACAGTTCAATCATTTCTAACCTGGCGACCATATATGCGAGCCAGGATTCAGCAAAACCGATCGCGATTTTACGTAAAACGCTGTCACTGCGAATTCTTTGGACATTGCTACACCAAATTATGAGTGGACGTTTATATGGCCACCGTCCACCTTATGTAATCGACCGATCCAAGAAATCTCGTTCGGAAAACCCGGATTAGGCCGGATATCATAGCTATTATTATAATATAGAGAGTAATCAATTGGGTGGCACCCCTCCCCATTTCTGTGAGGGTGGGATGTATCTATGGGTATTTGAGGCCGCCACCCACCCTCGTTGTCAAATCACCGATCCGTGAAAACCCGTTCAAAAAGGACGTGTTATTCCGATTTCCCACGAATACTAAATTCGAGAAAATCCCCAATGTGACAAAAATGCATCCCATATTTATAGAACCCATCTACAGTCACACGGTCGATCACAAATGTCACCGATATTTCTGCACATATGTTCACAGATGCGATATGGCCAAATAACCTCACGATTAGCGCTAATATCTGAGTTATTATTTCAATTCCCCTCCAAAACTAAACCCTAGGTAGCTACCATATATAGGAGTCAATCTTATGCGATATTGGGGAATTTGTCGGGTTTCGTTTCAATGGGGAATCGATTGGTGTGCCCTCTATTGTGGACAATTATTAAGTTAAATGGACACTATTGTATTGTGCCGCCTTGCTTTTGCAATTATTGATAATTATAATTGGGGATTTGTATCATTAAGGGCGCACAGAGGGCACTACAGTTCAATCATTTCTAACCTGGCTACCATATATGCGTGCCAGGATTCAGCAAAACCGATCGCGATTTTACGTAAAACGCTGTCACTGCGAATTCTTTGGACATTGCGACACCAAATTATGTGTGGACGTTTATATGGCCACCGTCCACCTTATGTAATCGACCGATCCAAGAAATCTCGTTCGGAAAACCCGGATTAGGCCGGATATCATAGCTATTATTATAATATAGAGAGTAATCAATTGGGTGGCACCCCTCCCCATTTCTGTGAGGGTGGGATGTATCTATGGGTATTTGAGGCCGCCACCCACCCTCGTTGTCAAATCACCGATCCGTGAAAACCAGTTAAAAAAGGACGTGTTATTCCGATTTCTCACGAATACTAAATTCGAGAAAATCCCCAATGTGACAAAAATGCATCCCATATTTATAGAACCCATCTACAGTCACACGGGCGATCACAAATGTCACCGATATTTCCGCACATATGTTCACAGATGCGATATGGCCAAATAACCTCACGATTAGCGCTAATATCTCAGTTATTATTTCAATTCCCCACCAAAACTAAACCCTAGGTAGCTACCATATATAGGAGTCAATCTTATGCGATATTGGGGAATTTGTCGGGTTTCGTTTCAATGGGGAATCGATTGGTGTGTCCTCTATTGTGGACAATTATTAAGTTAAATGGACACTATTGTATTGTGCCGCCTTGCTTTTGCAATTATTGATAATTATAATTGGGGATTTGTCCCATTAAGGGCACACAGAGGGCACTACAGTGCAATCATTTCTAACCTGGCGACCATATATGCGAGCCAGGATTCAGCAAAACCGATCGCGATTTTACGTAAAACGCTGTCACTGCGAATTCTTTGGACATTGCGACACCAAATTATGAGTGGACGTTTATATGGCCACCGTCCACCTTATGTAATCGACCGATCCAAGAAATCTCGTTCGGAAAACCCGGATTAGGCCGGATATCATAGCTATTATTATAATATAGAGAGTAATCAATTGGGTGGCACCCCTCCCCATTTCTGTGAGGGTGGGATGTATCTATGGGTATTTGAGGCCGCCACCCACCCTCGTTGTCAAATCACCGATCCGTGAAAACCCGTTCAAAAAGGACGTGTTATTCCGATTTCCCACGAATACTAAATTCGAGAAAATCCCCAATGTGACAAAAATGCATCCCATATTTATAGAACCCATCTACAGTCACACGGTCGATCACAAATGTCACCGATATTTCTGCACATATGTTCACAGATGCGATATGGCCAAATAACCTCACGATTAGCGCTAATATCTGAGTTATTATTTCAATTCCCCTCCAAAACTAAACCCTAGGTAGCTACCATATATAGGAGTCAATCTTATGCGATATTGGGGAATTTGTCGGGTTTCGTTTCAATGGGGAATCGATTGGTGTGCCCTCTATTGTGGACAATTATTAAGTTAAATGGACACTATTGTATTGTGCCGCCTTGCTTTTGCAATTATTGATAATTATAATTGGGGATTTGTATCATTAAGGGCGCACAGAGGGCACTACAGTTCAATCATTTCTAACCTGGCTACCATATATGCGAGCCAGGATTCAGCAAAACCGATCGCGATTTTACGTAAAACGCTGTCACTGCGAATTCTTTGGACATTGCGACACCAAATTATGTGTGGACGTTTATATGGCCACCGTCCACCTTATGTAATCGACCGATCCAAGAAATCTCGTTCGGAAAACCCGGATTAGGCCGGATATCATAGCTATTATTATAATATAGAGAGTAATCAATTGGGTGGCACCCCTCCCCATTTCTGTGAGGGTGGGATGTATCTATGGGTATTTGAGGCCGCCACCCACCCTCGTTGTCAAATCACCGATCCGTGAAAACCAGTTCAAAAAGGACGTGTTATTCCGATTTCTCACGAATACTAAATTCGAGAAAATCCCCAATGTGACAAAAATGCATCCCATATTTATAGAACCCATCTACAGTCACACGGGCGATCACAAATGTCACCGATATTTCCGCACATATGTTCACAGATGCGATATGGCCAAATAACCTCACGATTAGCGCTAATATCTCAGTTATTATTTCAATTCCCCACCAAAACTAAACCCTAGGTAGCTACCATATATAGGAGTCAATCTTATGCGATATTGGGGAATTTGTCGGGTTTCGTTTCAATGGGGAATCGATTGGTGTGTCCTCTATTGTGGACAATTATTAAGTTAAATGGACACTATTGTATTGTGCCGCCTTGCTTTTGCAATTATTGATAATTATAATTGGGGATTTGTCCCATTAAGGGCACACAGAGGGCACTACAGTGCAATCATTTCTAACCTGGCGACCATATATGCGAGCCAGGATTCAGCAAAACCGATCGCGATTTTACGTAAAACGCTGTCACTGCGAATTCTTTGGACATTGCGACACCAAATTATGAGTGGACGTTTATATGGCCACCGTCCACCTTATGTAATCGACCGATCCAAGAAATCTCGTTCGGAAAACCCGGATTAGGCCGGATATCATAGCTATTATTATAATATAGAGAGTAATCAATTGGGTGGCACCCCTCCCCATTTCTGTGAGGGTGGGATGTATCTATGAGTATTTGAGGCCGCCACCCACCCTCGTTGTCAAATCACCGATCCGTGAAAACCCGTTCAAAAAGGACGTGTTATTCCGATTTCCCACGAATACTAAATTCGAGAAAATCCCCAATGTGACAAAAATGCATCCCATATTTATAGAACCCATCTACAGTCACACGGTCGATCACAAATGTCACCGATATTTCTGCACATATGTTCACAGATGCGATATGGCCAAATAACCTCACGATTAGCGCTAATATCTGAGTTATTATTTCAATTCCCCTCCAAAACTAAACCCTAGGTAGCTACCATATATAGGAGTCAATCTTATGCGATATTGGGGAATTTGTCGGGTTTCGTTTCAATGGGGAATCGATTGGTGTGCCCTCTATTGTGGACAATTATTAAGTTAAATGGACACTATTGTATTGTGCCGCCTTGCTTTTGCAATTATTGATAATTATAATTGGGGATTTGTCCCATTAAGGGAACACAGAGGGCACTTCAGTTCAATCATTTCTAACCTGGCTACCATATATGCGAGCCAGGATTCAGCAAAACCGATCGCGATTTTACGTAAAACGCTGTTACTGCGAATTCTTTGGACATTGCGACACCAAATTATGAGTGGACGTTTATATGGCCACCGTCCACCTTATGTAATCGACCGATCCAAGAAATCTCGTTCGGAAAACCCGGATTAGGCGGATATCATAGCTATTATTATAATATAGAGAGTAATCAATTGGGTGGCACCCCTCCCCATTTCTGTGAGGGTGGGATGTATCTATGGGTATTTGAGGCCGCCACCCACCCTCGTTGTCAAATCACCGATCCGTGAAAATCCGTTCAAAAAGGACGTGTTATTCCGATTTCCCACGAATACTAAATTCGAGAAAATCCCCAATGTGACAAAAATGCATCCCATATTTATAGAACCCATCTACAGTCACACGGGCGATCACAAATGTCACCGATATTTCCGCACATATGTTCACAGATGCGATATGGCCAAATAACCTCACGATTAGCGCTAATATCTGAGTTATTATTTCAATTCCCCACCAAAACTAAACCCTAGGTAGCTACCATATATAGGAGTCAATCTTTTACGCGATATTGGGGAATTTGTCGGGTTTCGTTTCAATGGGGAATCGATTGGTGTGCCCTCTATTGTGGACAATTATTAAGTTAAATGGACACTGTTGTATTGTGCAGCCTTGATTTAGCAATTATTGATAATTTTTATTGGGGATTTGTCCCATTAAGGGCGCACAGAGGGCACTACAGTTCAATCATTTCTAACCTGGCTACCATATATGCGAGCCAGGATTCAGCAAAACCGATCGCGATTTTACGTAAAACGCTGTCAATGCGAATTCTTTGGACATTGCGACACCAAATTATGAGTGGGCGTTCATATGGCCACCGTCCACCTTATGTAATCGACCGATCCAAGAAATCCCGCTCGAAAAAGCCCGGATCAGGCCGGATCAGCGTCGCTCGCTCCGGGGATTGGGGAATAATTTTGAACCCGCAATTTTTGAGTTCTCAATTTTTTCCCCATTTCGGGTCCTAATAATTTTTGCAGGGATGACATCGTAAGGTCTCGAAACGCGTTTTAAACAAACTTTTTTTTTTTTTTTAACCGGCGGATCGGATTTTAGGATCCTAAAAACAGAATTCCCCGATTTTCGTGATTTTCGGATTCGAAAAAAACCCGGAAGGCGTCTTTTGCCGGCAAATCAGTTTCTCATCCCCGAAAGAGCTATCGAAACTCTTTCGAATGACGCTTTGACCTGAATTTATAGGATCCGTTGGAGATCCTCTATATATAAACTCATTAAACTGCATGGGTTAAAACTTACTGACAACAAGAGTTGGGTTAAAATTTTGATTAAAAAACACTTGCAAATTCCCTCTTCATACATGTATATGGTATGTTAGGCAAGATACATGTACATGTAGTTGCAATGTATACCGGTACATGACATACCGGTGGACACAAAAATCATTATTTTAGTTCCAATGTCATTTACCAGAATACATGTACATGTTGTACCTTGCAACTACAATTACAGTGAGGTAGTTTTGTCTCATTTAAACTTTCTAAATGGGTTTCTCCCTTTGAATGACATAAACTAATGTGAGTATACACATGAGCTGTGATGTGAAATACCCACCAAAAAATTATTTCTTAGTCTTAGGACATGTTTCCTGTCATTATCTTACTGCTTACAAATATAGATTTGTAATAATGTGCTGTAATGCTCCAGAAATAGTCATATTTTGTCCTGGTTCATAAGAACACATTATTTCTTAGTGTTATAAGGACATGTTGCCTGTTATTATTTGACTCATAAACCCCCAAATGTACATGTAAACAGAACATTTGGGAAAGAGACACACCATCTTTATCCTTTTTTATATCAGTAGCAATTGATCAGATAGCAAAATATGCTATAAATAGATTTCAGATGGTAGAGATTAAACAATCACATTAATTGCACCAACTCGAAACAGTTAACATACCCTGTAGAATACAGACTATGATCAAGGAGGGTGTCACACACACCCCCATCCCGCTTTGGTATGTGATATTCAAGCCATTTTCAGGTGGTATGCTATATACATACCCAATGTTATCTGGTACTAGGATTTCGCACGGCAATATAACCGGCATTCACGATTCAGCAAAAAGGCTAGTATGCAGATATAATAGCAGAAAATTATACAAATTTTGAGTATTTTCCAGCTTAAACAGACCCAAGTGATATATTTTTATCTAATTCAGTCTAATGGCTTTTGATATGTTGATGTTTTGGATACTATTTCAGCAAATGTGAGAAAAGGTGGCTTCATTTGGGGCATCAGCTTGTCTGAAAAATATATCAAGGACCCCTAAATCCGATACTACATTTCAGAACAATCCAACCAGTGTCCCATGAAATGGTGGATAATAAACTATCATACCAAATTTGATTCAGATTTGATCACACAAACTAAAATTATGATGCGGAAACCAGAAATTAACACGATTCTAAGTCGAAAAAGGGCCATAACTCTCGAAAAATTGGGCGGAGCACACCCATATTCGAACTTGACCTGTATTTTGGTCTGATAAACTTACATACCACATTTGGTTCAGATATGATCACACAAACTGAAGTTATCATCCGGAAACCTACAATTTTCAAAGTTTAAATGTCTATTAGGCGACACCAATTTTTAAGTCTGGTTTACGAACATGTGGGCTGATGTGGGGAGAAAAAAAATAGATGCAGGAGGGAAAAAAATAAAAAAAATTGTACCCCCATTTATATCAAGTAAATCTTGAAATTTTACATAAATTTTACAAAAATTGTGAAAAAAAAATTTTCGAATGAAATTCCGAACAAAACAAGACATTTCTTGTCATGAAATACATGAAAATATGGATCTGCAAATGATCATAAGGAGAATCGGATGCGACAGCACATGAAAATCAGTACTAGTGTAAAAAAAATTGGGACAAAAAAGTTATTTTTTTTCTCCATAAAATGGAAAAAGAGTTGTAGGAGGTGTTCGTAAACCGGACTTAAAAATTGGTGTCTCCTTATGTGTATATAACTCATATAGCTAACTATTAAAGGTGCTCAATCAGATTCGATGTCCCCATATAATTAGATTCCAACAACAACATTTTTTTTAGAAATGCTACTTCAGTTATCAGAATCGATTAATTGCCCACAAATAATGCTAACCACCGTCAACTACATGTATAGTATAAAATTGCCTGATACGTTATATTTATCAAAATGCTGTTCGACGAAGTTTGGCCTTATTATCAACACAAAGCCTCTTCATTTTAGAGTTATCCATCTTCATCCGCAATTTGGTCTGAGACCGTCGGCTCGTAACAAATTTCTGGGCCACTATTAAGTATCGATGGTGATAAATATTAAAATTTCAAAAATCGATATCTAATAACTCTGAGCTTTGATACTAGTAGGTGGGTCCCTCGACTTGATTAAAATATTTTTACCCCCCCCCGATTCCATATACATGTAAATAGTAAATGAGGGGCACTTAATCGGATTATGCATCTTTAAACTGTATTTGAATTTAAAGATGCATAATCCGATTAAGGGCCCCCTGAATTAACGCTCGCACATTACTATTTATTTGGTCTTGGGGGTAAAAGATATTTGGTACGAGTCGATGAACCCACCTATCACAGCTCAGAGTTATTATATATCAATTTTTGAAATGTACTATTTTTCGCGATCAAGAATTAATAGTGGCCCACGGTCTCGGTCCAAATTTCAGATGAAGATGGATAACTCTAAAATCAAGAGGCTTTCTGTTGATAATAAGGCCAAATGTTGTAGAACAACATGTTGATAAATAACATATGTCAGGCAATTGTATACTTGAGTTGACAGTGGTTAGCATTATTTTAGGGCAATTAATCAATTCTGATACCGTAACTGAAGCAGCCTTTGTAAATACAAATGTATGATGTTGTTGTTGTTGGAATCTGATTATATGGGGATCATCGAACCGGATTGAGTACCTTTAAAATGAACTGTATCCAGTATAAACATGTTAAACCTGATAATTAATTAGAGCATGCAGTCCCTGTTGACATGCGGTACCCGCTGGTAATCTTACCACAGTAATATGTGTTAACTGTGATAACCAAGTTAATTGTTTTTACCACAAAAATTCTGAATTCTATCTAGACATTTTGAAACAATAAAAAAAAATTCTGGTGTGGTTACAATGTCAACTTTAAACAAAATTCATATAAACATCGCATGAAAAATACAGCCTAACTGCAAATGTGAGGTGGACCACATTCTGCGGCTGTATAACTGACTGCGGTTGATCGCATGAACACGCCTGGATACTGCAGTAATACCCGGTGGTCAACCTTTATAAGGCGAATTGATTAATTAAAGCATCGCTGTAATTTTACATGTATGTTCTATGGACTTTGTTGGGAAAGAGAATATAGCTGTGCGACAATGGATGATATTTCCCCACATCAGCAGGTGTCGATTACAGAAAAATATACCAAACATACTGGTAGTCTGTTAATCCTGATGAGCTAAGTTATAAATTTTTCAATCGAAACCTCATAAAAAAAAATATAAATTCAGTTCTCAATTTTCGAACACTTCTAGGAAATTGTTCAAAAATATTGTTTAAAGATGCCCATTCGATTTGACACTGTAAATATACCCCTGTTCAAGTGTTCCTGCTAATGTGCTATGATGCGGTTGGGTCCTGCTTAATTGCTATGAATTGCACTACCCGCATCATAGCAATTCAGCAGGACCATCAGCATCATAGCATATTAGCAGGACCACTTGGCCAGTGGTAAAATAGTTTGTTTTCCATACGGATATGTGTTTTCAAATAATCATGTAATGATATCTAACATACATGTATATGATCCCATTTATAGGTTTTATTCATCACGGTCAGATAAACTTTGTATACAGACAGTTTTACCAAACTTAGAATTTGTATTAGGTGCTTTCATTGTAGCTGTAATTACTAGTATTAAAAGTGTGCTCAATAAAGTTTGTTTTATCATTTATGCTCATTTGGAATTTGGATGCTATTTAATTATGTTTATCTATATAATTGGCTGCACTGCTAAATTTTGACTCATTTCAGTCATTTGATGTCAGTACATGTAGTTGTCCATCGAAATGGCGAACACAACCAAAGACAAATTACAAGAGGAAAGACAACAAATAAATTTGATGTGCACTAAAACAGATACAGTAGTGCCCTAAGAAATCGACCCCTTAACCACAGCAGAATTATGTGTAACTTTTCAGGATTTAGTTGGATATATGGCTTGTTGCCATTCATCGGAAAGCTCTCCCCGAGTTACCCGTAATTATGCTGTGGTTAAGGAGTCGATTAATTAGAGCATTACTGTAGTTACAAATTTATGTCTAGCCTCTTGTGAAGTGTTGTGTCACTAATAAGATCTTTAATTCACATACATGTACTATATACCCGTTCAATCGTTTACAAGTGTCAGGCATCGAGAAACTGACCAAAAGTTTTGGTAGTATATAATATAGGCTAGCACTGCACCTGGGCTACATGTACATGTACTGTAAGTGATTATAATGTACTATTTTTATATTCTGCCGTGAAAGTGTTGCTGAATGAAATTTAAGTTTACCCCGATATTCTAAGTCCGCTCGACTAAGATGGGGTTTTTCTCGAAAACTGATATCTGAATATACATGTACGTCATCCACTGGTTGGTATGCCCTCTAAATTGACTAATTTTAACTGATTAGATTAGCCCTGGTATGGAAAACTCTAACTGTTATAGCCCGGTGAGCGGTTTACTGATGCCCGCCGGGGTTTACTGCCAACAGCGGTGATGATATAATGACCAGCGTTGTGCATGGCATATGTTGATCCAGGTAAGAATGCTACCATACATTCCAAACATTCATTAAATATCTTATTAATACTTTAATAGTAACCCAAACTACACAAGAGACTAGTATAACTAAGATTGGGCTTGATTAATGATGTGACACTTTCAGTACTTCATTTACTAGTAGTGTCCGATAGTACATCCGATAGTTATGTGTTGTTATATGTGTTCCTGGAATCTAGGATAAACTTCCTTTCCCCAGTGATTGTAACTGCTAGGGTTAATTGTATAGATAAGCACAATACATAGAAGACAGATTATATATAGTGTAGAACACACACACATAATTAACAAGATCACATTCTTAAGTGGTTATGACTGGTAGCAACCATTGTATAAGTTAGGGTGGATAAAGCCAGTATCATTCTATAAGACAGTATATAGTGATACACGTCATATCCAAGTGTATCATGTATCTCGGACCTTATTTAAGAGGCATGATACACCAAAGGTTGGAATAACTACCCGTGCTCTAAAGCGGGAGGATCACTTATCCGACAACTTTGCTACTATACCAATACCTCTGTTCTTCCGCCTATGCACTGTGCTTATCGAGAAAGTCTTATACATATATAAAGTATGAAGATCTATGAACCAGTGATTGTTATCAATGTTCCCGACACGGCCAATTCAACATCTAAACCCTAGACACCGGGACAATGGTGCTCGTGAGCTTGGAACCAGAACTTGTGTTTTCGTTGATACGTGAGTACTTACTATACCAACCAGGACGTTTCTTTTGATCTAATAATTCAAATTACATAAACACAATACCCGCATTATGTTCTAGAGCAGTTCTATAATGTCACAATTAGAATGTGCATGTGCCAACCCAACTCAAATTATTCATTTCTTATATACCTGCAATTTTGCCTTTTCTATTACCAATTACTTTAGTAATTAAAATCAAGATGAATATGACACAAAGTCACCCTTCCTGTCCTTCCTTTTCGGATGACGTTAATTATAGTAGCGCCCAAATCGATGGAGAGATAGAGCGAATGCGATCTATTTTGCATGAAACCCATGAAAATCACGAGGTACGAAACTCAAATGACAGCGTCGTACTAGATCGCATTTCCACACAATTGGGTCATTTTAATAGTGCAATAGACCAACAGTTTGACGCCACACGCATTTCGTCAGCAATTCAAATGGCAACTGGTGTGACAAATGTTATCACCCCTTTTTCGGGAGACCCTAAATCTTTTCTTGAATGGACCAACGAATTATATTGTTATGGCCAAGCAATTGATGCGACTGATCAAACATTAATTAAATTTGCTCTGCAGACCAGCAGAGGTTCAGTTTTCGAATTTTTAACTCAGTTCACACAAGAACGCATAAATGCCGATGGTGTGATCAGAAGTACTTGGGCAGAAATCAAGCAGGAATTAAAAGTTCGATATAGCGAAGCAAAAGATAAAAGAAATGCGCTCCTTATTTTTCAAGCAGCAAAGCAAACACCAGAAGAATCTATACAAGTTTTTTCTGATAGATTACGATCATTAGCGATCGATGTGTATGGGCTAGTAAATATTCGACAAAAAGTCGCCCAATTATATATGTGTGAACAATTCATCACAGGATTAAAGAGTAAATTATTGAGAGATAAACTTTTGCGAGAAGATCCACAGACCTTAAATCAAGCAACTGATCTCGCTTTAAGAGAATATACTGTTCAACACCGATTACAGTCTTATTATAGCCAGAATAATAAGAATACTGATCGTAATTATCGATCATTTCGTGATAATAATTATTCTAGTATGGAAGGCAATAAATTTCATGGACGGAACACTGGTAATAAATTTAATGCGCCCGCCACACAAGAAAGACGATGGCCAAGGTATTTACAGGGTAGAAATTCATTTAGCTCATGTTATTCGAATAATAATCAGCGCCCACGAATTGGATCATATTCGAAACAAAATAGATATGATAACACGCGAAGTTGGCCGTATGTTCAACATATACGACAATCACGAAATTCTGTGTTTAATCCGCAAGCGAAACCATTTAGATTAATATGCCAATATTGTTCGATTCCTGGTCACAGTATTCAATGGTGTCGCAGACGATTAGCCGAGATGAATAAATATTATTTAAACTAAAATATTCCATTCAGAGAGGGGCATCTGGGTGGAATAATATAAAAGATAATAATAAGAAACAGTCTAATGCTCCATCAAAGTATAAGCAATATGTAAATAATTATTATGTTCAACTTCTACAAATAAAAAACCCACAATTAATGTGAAAAACACCGTAAATAAACAGATCAAATATTCCAATACAGTCGGCAGAACATTAAACAAAATTGTTCCCTTCAATAAACATGCGCATAATCAAGAACAGCAAAAGGAATAATTAATACAACACCAGAAAAATATTAAATCAAATTTATCAATTCCGGAATATCAAAATAATTCAAAGTTAATGAAAGGCATAAATGCACAAGTGGCATCATCGATATTGATTACAATAGGCACACAAAAATATCGAGCCATTCTGGATAGTGGAGCCGATATCAGTTTATGTTCATTAAAATTTTATAACAATTTAAAATATAAACCGCAAATGCAAGAAACGCAGTTTCATGCAACATCTGCAAGTGGGGATGCACTAACCATAAATGGTTTCATCATATTAAATTTCCACATTAATAAATTAAAGGTCTCACATAAATTCTATGTTTGCTCAAACATGCATCGATCTTTATTGATCGGCAGAGATTTTCTCAGTGGAAACGGCGCCAGACTATACTTCGACCGCCAAATAATGAAGATTCGCGGAACAATCATTCCGCTTGTACCAGATATCCACGTTGCAACCTTGGTCAGAATACAGTCTGCCCATGTTATTCCACCAAAGACAACGATATTAACGAAAGCGCATATAATTGGAGGTAATAAATTGTTTGCCACGAAATTTCTGCAGGTGGAACCAATAGAGGAAGGGTTTATGGGAAATGAACCTGGGTTGACAGCCGAATATACTGCAAGCACTAACAGCGAGAGTATACCTGTACTCATAAGCAATTACACAGATAAGCATTTTAATTTGCGACGTGGATGTATTGTCGGCAGGGTGTCTGCTGTAAGGTGTGTGGAAACACCTCATCCGAATAACAATGAAATAAAAGAACAGATTAATTTTGATGACGTACAAGTTCCCGATTCATTTAGGGACGATTTAATACAACTAATTCGAAATAATAGTGATATTTTCGCTACAAAATTAACCGAATTAGGATGTACCACGGCTGTCACCATGAAGATTCCCACGGGGGACCACCCACCAATAAGGTTAATGCCTTATCGATGCCCATTAAAAAAGCGTGAAATTCTTAGTGAAAAAATTGATGAATTATTACAAGCAAAAATAATTTCACCAGCCCCAGCAACTGAATGGTCATTTCCGTGTATGGTTCTAAAAAAAAAGGATGATTCATATCGTGTTATAGCCGACCTTCGCAGACTTAATGCTATCACAAAACCCACATTCTTCCCAATCGATCAAATCGAGGATATCTTGGGCGAAATGAGGGGAGTTAAATATATAACAGTTCTCGATTGTTTTTCTGCATATAATTGCATTCCGATACATCACGCGGATCGAAGTAAGGCAACTATCACTTGTTTTAGAGGGAATTTTTCGTTTAACCGCGCCTGTTTCGGTGCCATTGGAAGTTCTAGTGCCTTTCTTCAACTCATGAATCGTGTGTTGGAGGGGATTAAAGGATGTCGCGCCTATGTCGACGATTTAATTTTGTACTCAGTGGATAAGAAGTCCCATTTAAGGCTTCTTCAAGAAGTATTTGATCACCTTAGGAAATTTAATGTGAAATTAAAGTTAAAGAAATGTTCATTCTTTAAAACAGAATGTTCATTTTTGGGGCATATCGTGGACCAACATGGGGTTAGACCAGATGCTAATAAAGTGAAAGCAATTCAAAATTTAACACCGCCAACAAATGTGAAACAAGTAAGAAGTGTTATAGGATCATTATCGTGGTTCCGGAAATTTATTCCTAAATTTAGTGAAATTTGTGGACCTTTGGTAGAATTAACAAAGAAAACACAAAATTTGAATGGACAGATGAATGTGATAAGGCATTTCAAAAATTGAAATCTGATTTAACAGAAGCCACATATCTCGCATATCCAGATAAAAATAAACCATTCATAACGTATACTGATGCCAGCGCGCATGCTATTGCAGCATTGATTACACAGTCACGTGACCCAGGTGACCCGTGTATATCAAGATCGAATACGGAAAATCCTATACATTTTATTTCCGCACGTCTGAATAAATCTCAAATTCGTTCATGGAGTACATTAGAACGGGAATGCTTTGCTATTTATTGGGCAATAAAGAAACTTCAATTTTATATCAGCGGGTCTCCGTTAATTATAAAGACTGACCACAAGGTATTAACTCATATGTTATCTGCTCCCATGGACAATAAAAATGTCGCACGGTGGGCTGTGTGCATAGCTGCCTATAAGCCGCAGATAATCCACATACCCGGCAAAGAGAATATATTTGCAGATTATTTATCACGACCGGAAAAGTTACAAACTGGTATGTCAGAGGTGCCAGATCAGTCCGACGTAACCGGCCCTGAACGAGAAGTACCAATGGATGTGGAAATAATTGACACATCGAAATTAAACACAAAACAATATGCAAATTGTCGCATAGACAAAATTCTACCTGAAAATCAGGAAGCAATTCAGTTAGAGGGGTTTGACATACAACTTGAACAAGAACGCGATATCGACGCAATAGAGATTGTTCAAAAATTAAATTCCACCAAACCACCCCGACAAATAGCAGATAAATATATAGTAATTAAAGATGTGCTATATTTCATCAGTAATCATGATGATGATCCAGATATACGCCTATTTATTCCCGCAAATATTCGACAAGCTGTGCTCATACAATACCATGACTTAAATATTATTGGCCAAATATGTATAGAGATATACATAATTATTGTCAAGCTTGCATGATTTGTAAAATGAGGAATTTATCACAACAAAAGGCCCCAATACAAGAGATGGACCGCCCGCCATTTCCGTTTGCGACAATAAGCACTGATATACAAGGACCGTTTGAAACAACAATGTCCAATAACAAATATATTTTAACTTTTATTTGTTGTCTGACTAAATATGTCGAGGCATTTGCGATTCCCGACAAACGAGCCGAAACGGTGATAATGATATTTTTAGATGAGGTCATTAGCAGACATGCTTGCTGTCTCAATTTGGTAAGTGATAACGGCTCCGAGTTCAAAAATAAAAAGATGGATCAGGTGTGCAAAGAACTAAACATCCACCATATTTACTCCAGCCCCTACCATCCGAATTCGCAGGGATGTGTCGAGCGATCGCACGCCGTTCTAAATTCTGTTATATCAAAATTGGTATTACAAAACACACACACTTGGGACATGTATTTGTCACAAGCATTCTTTGCAATGCGTGTTCACGTACATGATACAACAAAATTCAGTCCATTTTATTTATTATATCATAGGGAACCCACTTTAAGTCTTTATAATATTCTAAAACCCAGATTGAAATATGTAGGGGAGGACTTTACATCTATCGCTTTACAGGAACAGCATAGAAATTTTCGTTTAGTTCTTTCGCGTTTAAGATCTCAAATCAGAACACAGAGAAAGAATGAAAAACGGACAGAGGTTTCATTTGAAATAGGCGATCCAGTTTATTACAAATCGGGGCGAAAAACGGGTAAACTGAGTTTATCATGCAAAGTCATTGGAATATAATTGAAAAACGTAGTAATGTATCATTCTTAATTAAAGATCAATTAAGTGCTCGAACAGTCCGCTGTCATGCCGACAATATTCGTAAAGCCGACACTGCATGGAAAATTCCTCCCAAAGATACAATACGTCAATTGCGAAGACAGCGATTTGTTGTAAATAGTTCTAACGAAGACCCAGAACAACCTGCGTCATCAGAATGGTCGTCTAGTGACGAAATTCCACTTGCGCAATTAATGAAACGCAAACAATTAAGACGGAAAAATTCTTCAAGCGACGATGAAATACCACGATTGGAATGGGCAGATAGATTGCGCGCAAATGAGCAAAACAATAATAATTCAGTTGCTTTTGCGGCCGAAACTGAAGAAATTGAAAATGTTGCCTCTGATAACATAAACCCATATGTACAAACAACTGTTTCTGACATGGATATCGATTTAAATTCGCGTTCATATGATGCATCTACACAAGCAGGCGTGAATGATATCATTCGTGTTATAAGCACACGGGAAACAAAATAGACAATTTGTCCGACAGAATTAATATCAGGATTCCATTAAAGTCATACTTACCAGTATAAATGTGCAACAGTTATGCATCCGTAAATAATTATATATTGTAGTCCTGACGGAATAACAAACAATGTATAACAAAATCCTGAATGTTCACTTTCCGTATCACAAAGGAATAGAAATGATAAACAATTGAACTAAATAACACAAACATGATTTAAATCATAGTTTTAATATTCGTAGTCTACGCGTGTATAACATAAATATATCCAACATTGTGCCACTACACGCTTAAATAACGTGCCGACAACACATGCAAACTTTTCTGTATACAAAGCATGAGGTTTACTTGATTTATGTATCTGGACAACGGGTCCTGGAATATCGTGTAAAGCTATTGAGATGATAAATTTGCACATACAATTGAACTGACCAGCATGGGTATTGCATATATAGACTCCATAACTCAGCTGACATGCGTGTTATGTAGGTTATTGTATGGATAAGCACCGCGATGAGTTGCCAATTGCCTATACATACAGTGCAACGTTCAATCGTAATACTAATACAAAAATAGATTATCATTAATCATCATTGACCATGCATCCTTAGCATACAATTTGTGGCGCCACGAAACATTACCCAGATGGATTGAATATAGGTATAGCGGAATTTCGAGTCGTGTGCACAACCATCGGATTCCTGGTTTGACTTGCAATACGCAGGGATATTTAACCCTGGTGTTGGTAATGGAATGCTAAGCGTTATTAAATAAGAATGGTCGTTAGATGGCTTATACCAAACACAAGTATAATACTATTTTATTCACTTTGTAAACAGCATATTAATTTTCGTTTACAATGGTAAATATGAGCATATAATATAATATGATATAGATAGCGGAGAAGTACATGTATGTGGTATTTCATTACCACGTGATTGTTCATAAATAGCTGTGAATAGTTTAACGAAGTCGCAATCATACATTGATTGGTTCTAATTATACTGGAATGGTGAACGATAATTCACCCGATTTTAACAATAATTTCACACTAAAATAATTACAAGTTACACGATTGTTGATTATAAATATCGTCGCAGCAGACATGTTTGGTTATCGCACAGCAATTGTTTTCAGCGACAATTACATTTTTTATGAAATTTTATGGCGTGATATACATATATCTAGCGGTTCCCTTTAATGTCATGATTCAAGACATATTTTTAATTCCTACGATCACATTTTATTGATCATAAACCCAATTCCCTTAATGTCCATATCCCTCATTTATTGCATGACCATTTTTCTTTACATTTTATGGAAATGCTCTACGAACAGGTTCAAAATTTATGAAAATGCAAATTGCATTGGCGAGTCACTGATTTTGTTTCATGATTCGTACTTTGGACATATTTTGGTTTCAAGATGCTTATTAGCTATTGTGGGTTTATTGTGTTCCTTTTACAAACACATTATTTAGACTTCGTGTCATTTATGTCGAACTAAATGGGTTCGCCAAACACGATCAATGGTTGGTACTGTAAGTCAGGCAAATGACGTCACACGCGATGGACCATCCAATATACACCGTGCTGGCAGACCGGACCAGACATTGTTGTTTCAACCACATCTAGCGACACCGCTGAAAATCTTCGACCGTTCATGACACTGTCCTCACAAGATTACCGGACATAGCTATTCCACCGACTGTCCAAAATAAACACTCGTTGCTGCATTTCCTCGTTCGGAGTCTTGTATACAGTCGTTGTTTCAACGCTGACGCCGCCACAGTTCCTTAGATGATTAAATAAATGACGCATATGCTGCCAGATCGTTCATGAACATCGCTGATACGTTTGATATACATTGGCATAAACGAATTGGCATTTGATCGCAACTGTACACTGCTGATACATGTACACCGGATTTCATCAATGGAACGAATGCCGTCTTGCCAGCTCTCGCATGCCGCACGGGCATTAACATTTATCTTCCATAATTGTTGCTGTCAATTATAACTGTACGTGTTGTGCGAGTTTTCTTGTTCGCACATACCAGCTTATAGCTACTGTGGATTATCCGACCTTGGATAGACTAGTTTGCCGAATATTTATATTGGACACATATATCACATTATACCCGCCAAGCCAGAACTTCTCTACAAATTCCTGGATAAATTAACTATTCGCTGATAAACCAGTGCTCCAGTGACTTACTGTTCGATGCTAATCCAGTAACCTAGTGACATACTGTTTACCAGCCTCGCCATGGATCAATAACTCTCGTTTCGTTTGTTGTTGAGTTTTTATGTATGAATATCCATGTGTTGATTTTTTTTAGGTTCGCGTTCGCGATTATAGATCCTAGATTCCAACTATCTTCTGTACACTCGGACTTTTACCACACTTTTAATTTGTAACTACATGTAGTTACAAATTTCTGTAGCGAGGGCAGTCTGTCCGATAGTACATACGATAGTTATGTGTTGTTATATGTGTTCCTGGAATCTAGGATAAACTTCCTTTCCCCAGTGATTGTAACTGCTAGGGTTAATTGTATAGATAAGCACAATACATAGAAGACAGATTATATATAGTGTAGAACACACACACATAATTAACAAGATCACATTCTTAAGTGGTTATGACTGGTAGCAACCATTGTACAAGTTAGGGTGGATAAAGCCAGTATCATTCTATAAGACAGTATATAGTGATACACGTCATATCCAAGTGTATCATGTATCTCGGACCTTATTTAAGAGGCATGATACACCAGAGGTTGGAATAACTACCCGTGCTCTAAAGCGGGAGGATCACTTATCCGACAACCTTGCTACTATACCAATACCTCTGTTCTTCCGCCTATGTACTGTGCTTATCGAGAAAGTCTTATACATATATAAAGTATGAAGATCTATGAACCAGTGATTGTTATCAATGTTCCCGACACGGCCAATTCAACATCTAAACCCTAGACACCGGGACAGTAGCCTGGTACTGGTGGGCCCGGCTACAGATACTTGTTTGGCGTGTTTGAGGCCTGTGGCACAAGGGCAGCAGAATCAATTAAAATTTCTCTTATTGTAGTGTAGTACATGTACATGAATAGTACCGGTAGTACAGCACACAAAGATGTACATAGTACCGGCACATGAACATGTATTCTCTCTGTTTTCACACATGTTTTTTTTCAATTTAACAACATGAGTCTTTTATGACACATACTAAAGTGAAAGTAGGCCTACATGTATATAATGTGCACCCAGTATACCGGTACATGTACTGATATATTACATTGCAATACAGTCCGAGTACAATGATATAGCAAAATTATGCATAGTAGAATAACAACCTTTTGTACAAACAGTCCTGACAATGATATACCGGGATATCATGGTGATAGTTCATACATTTGGAATTACCGAATACCCGAGTTTGCGGTTAGACCGCTTCATGCGATGTTTATGTGAATTTTTATTTTTAAGTCGGCATTGCATAGTCCTATAAACCACACCAGAGAATTTGTTTATTTTCTTCTGCAATAGCAAATGTCGGTCAGTGACCAACTTCTTATGTTTATGCAATCGATACAATCCGGTTCTGCTTTTGATGTCCGGTTCGATATTTGTGGTGTGTTCTTGTGCAAAAATATAATTCTAACTAATGCGCCAAAAATCAGGTTTATAAATTTATCCATTCTTGAGCAAGAGCAACTCGTAAAACTTGTACGGTATAACATTCCAAACTGCGTATTTCTGCTATCGAACCATATAATAATAATGTTGAACCGGACATCGAAATCTGAACCGAATTTATGGATTGCAGCACGTGATGTTGAATAAACAGTTATAGAGGATATACAGTAATGCTCTAATTAATCGACTCCTTAACTACAGCAGAATTATGGGTAACTTTTCAGGATTTACTCGGAAATATGGGTTGATGCCATTCATCGGAAAGCTCTCGGTGAGAGCTTTCCGCTTAATGGCAACAAGCCATATTTCGGACTAAATCCTGAAAAGTTACCCATAATTCTGCTGTAGTTAAGGAGTCGATTAATTAGCTCTAGAATTACTGTAACATGGTTTATAATATACAAATGTATACTGTATGGGAAACATCAGAGGTTTACAAAGTAATAAAACAGTTGATTTGTTCTTTATTCTTGTGGTTATATACACATATTCTAAAAATAAATGTCCTTTACAACGTGGATCAATGAAATGCGGTTGTTGCATTTAAAATGATTTGAGAGTGCATTGTGTCACGCCACTTTGTAAATGCCTTAACGACAGCATTTAAATTAAATGCACTGCATTGGGAATAATCGCAGTCGCATTGAAATTAACGATCATTGCGCCGAAAAAGTATACTAGTATGAACGTCCAACACCCAAATAACGATACGATAGTGTATAATGTATTTTGCAATTTTAGTTTTAATTTTGTTTAATTTAAATTCACATCTGAATAATTCTGTGTTATTTCCCCACTCCTGGTGTACATGTATGTTCGGAATCGGACATTCATGATGTAGTTTTCCATTCAAAATGGAATAAACATAAATAAACACTGTTGACATTAATTGTTTTATAATCAGAATCTGAGAATCATGATTCTCATTTTGATTCTAGTAAAAAGTTTTGATTCCCTGTAGAAAGTGAAACACTAACATTTTGATTATAGCAAAAAATCTGATGGATTTTAAGGCCTGCATCAAGACATTTGTTTGTGAATAAATCAAGGTAAATGTGTTAAAATATGAACGCATTTACAAATGCGTTGCTCCAAAATCGCACAGTAGATTCGAACTTGTGGTCGCTTTTCTAAGAAATTTGTGAGTGCTCTGTACATGTACATACATGTAAGTTACTTGACCAACTACATGCGGAGTCGAGGGACACAATCAATGAGGACGTTTGTACTAAAAAATATTTGTTTACGCAAGGAACGAACACAAGGCCAATTTCTTAATTTATATTATGAGCCAACAAGACAGATCGTAAATTGCTGTTATATGACAATATATGTGGCCATCATAATGGTCGACAGGCATGACGCCAACAAAAACCAATCTGTCAGGCCAATATAAAGAAGTCGCGACTTATTGCTGGTGGAACCTATTAAAGGCATCGTTCCATTTCGTTAATAACAACTTACATGTAACATTCACCTCCACCTCTTTACTCTTGGGCTCCAAATAAACATGCATGCACCAGCTGCATGCACGTTTATTATTTTTCTTGGGAAATCCCCCCCCCCTGCACAGTGCTTATTTGGGTCTGCACGTTTATTAATATTTTGAAGCTATGGAAATTTAAATCAGCACAAATTCAAGATTTCTATATGAATCGGATGTAAAAATGATGGGCTTTACTTTTGCATGTACTCTTGCGTGCCTATAAAAGTACAGGGTGGAATACTAGTACAGGTTGGAAAATGTCGCATAACTGAATAATAGTACAGGGCGGAATAAACGTACAGACTGGAAATATTAGTACCATACATCCCAACAAAACGCACCATCTGACTGGTTTACGAATGCCATGTGACAGAAATAGTTTCGATGGATAGCCAGGTCTGTGAATCTACATGTACAGTGTGCTGATCACTGTCAATAATCAGAGTTCATTTATCTATATTTACATACACCTGATATCTCTTCCGATTTCCCCATAGCGTTACGGTAGACACACCCCTTATTCAATGCGTTCACAAACCAATGAACGTAACGTGACGTCACTTCCAGTGTCGTTCATAGGTTTATGAACACATTGGTCCCGAAAATCACCGGGGATTGTCAGAAATTACCGACTGCTTGAGTATCTAGTAGGTCCGGATTTGGCAAGAAATTTGTTTCGGTCTACAATCAGTGTTGTTGCTCGGTGTTACTGAGCGTTGATGTTAAAAAAAAACGCGCTACTCAATAGAGTTTTATCATTTTCCTTGCCGCTACAAATATTCCCCCGAACCTCACAAATATATCATTATGGTAGAATGGCGTGTTTTTCGATTTCTTATCCGCAGCCGAAACTTAATTGTTAGTTTCAGATATTAATCATTCTTGAAATCAACACGTCTACATTAGTTACTAGCTAAACAAGACATTTTGTCATATGTGTATACTTCACTGTGAAATTGCGTTTCTTCCGTTCTCCATGAATGGATTCTCAAAATGTTTGGTTTTCCAAAAAACAAGGATTCGAACTGTCTGAACTGAACTCCATGCGTTCGTTTAAATACTGTAGATGAATAAATAGTGGGAAAGACATACAATCCTAGTTCATAATGAATTTAAGTATATAAATATAAATAATAAACGGCGGATTCAACGTGGTCATGGGTTTTGACCGCGTTAAAAAAATTAGCAAACTCCGCATGAACCCCTTCGGGGTTCATGCAGTTTGCTGATTTTTTCTCGCGGTCAAAACCCCATGACCGCATTGAAACCGCCGTTCATTTCTTATATGAATAACACAATTTAAGATTGGTGAATTATTTCTTTTGGTTAATTTAATAAACGTACAGGACCAAATAACGATCGTACAGGTGGGAATTTTACCTCCATTTTAATAATCGTACATTAGGCACTCAAGAGTACATATTCAAGTATGTGGCAAACCAAAAAAACACCACATGATACATACATGTACCTGTACTACATGTTGACTCGTATACTTGAACCGGCTATACAAATTATTTGGTTAACCACAGTTGATGTTTTGCTCAGATTTCCCCCTGCACTATTATTTGGGTCTGTACTTTTATTAACTTTCAATGGAATTCCCCCCCCCCCTGCACTATTATTTGGGCCTGCACTTTTATTTGCAGCCCGAGAGTAAGTTGCCTTGACATTTATTTTCACGAATTACCATGCTAAGGAACATTGTAACTGGTTTGAAGTAACATGATCGCGTTAACGTTGCGTCAACACTGGAACTGCATTGATGGTAATTTTCAACATGGTCTCACTGAGGTTCTATCAAATATAAATACTAGTATGGTTGAGGGAGACAATTATTTTGAGAATATGCGAACCTGTGTTAACAACTTAACATGAGCCTAAGGCGACACCAATTTTTAAGTCTGGTTTACGAACACCTCCTACAACTTTTTTTTCATTTCATGAAAAACGAATTAACTTTTTTTGTCCCAAAATATTTTACACGCATACTGATTTTCATGTGCTGTCGCATCCGGTTCTGCTTATGATCATTTACAGATCCATATTTTCATGTATTTCATGACAAGATATGTCTTGTTTGCTTTGAACAGAATTTCATTCAAAAACATTTTTTCACAATTTTTGTAAAATTTATGTAAAATTCCACGATTTACTTGATATAAATTGGGGGGACAATCTTTTTTATTTTTATTTTTTTCCCTCCTGCATCTACTTTTTTTCTCCCCACATTATCGTAAACCAGACTTAAAAATTGGTGTCGCTTAAATATCATCTGATGGAGTCAATATCATTGAACCGTCACTTATGCATGCACATGTGGTATTGATGTTGAGTCTGGCTTTCATCATTTTCATTTATAGTTTTACTGTTATCCACCAAAGGTTGAGGTGTTATGGAACAACTGTATGGCATCGTATACTGTTATCTTCCGAGTAAATATGGAGTCTCTATTTCTTTTATCAGTCACGCATCTGCTCATCAAATAGTATAATCCTTAAATATTTGTAGTCCAGGTGATCTCGACTGCACAGTACATGTATAAACATTCATATGCAGTGTGTTTTAATTTTCTTTGCCGTGTAACAACTGTTTGTCCCAAGTTTCAATGCCTTGTCCTCCTGGTATGTAGGGATTACCAATTTACCATTGCTGTGTTTTAATTTGCAATTTTGATGATGACGCTCACTTGTTGATAATTTTCTTTGTCGTGTAACAGCTGTTGTACCAAGTTTCTACGCCGCGTCATCCTGGTATTTAGGGATTACCGTAGTTCAGTCATGAACGTAGTGCGTATCCTTCTACTGGACTAGAAGCAGCAATCTGCGAAAGCGGTCATGTTGACCTAGGATTACCGGTGCCTTTAATAGTGATGCATCATTGCCAGTTAATGTACATTAGAGTGGAACTGAATTAACAATGTCACATTGACACAGTACTCAGTTAAGACCAGTAAAACAGCAAAAGTAGTATTATTGTACAGCAGGCTTATCACTATCAGTACTTACTACATGTACAGACCCCTTACTATCGTGGATCAAACTTCTCAATTCTTCTTCTTCTGGACAGGTGAATGAGCAGGCCACTGGCACTACATCATGCTTGTACGGTACCACAAATTCAATTTTGCGTATTGTCGTAGCGAGACAATATTCTGGTTATGGGCAGATGGCCAGGTAGCGGAGGTACTGTTCAATACTATAGTTTAATCCGTTTCGTTATCGTAGCTTAATTCTTACTGTTCCGGGAATTGAAATATTTTTTGTCACATGAAATTCAGTCTTTTTCGATATTTGCGCACATCCATGCGGAAAAATCGGCGAATCTTATAAATAAGTCCACAGTTTATCCGTTTGTAGCCAATACACCATTTCCTTCTGTCAATCCGCGTTGATTCGCGACAAAATTAACTCAAAACACCACAAGGAATTCTCCGCGCTTCATTTTGAAGAACGGTAACTAAAAGTTAAGATTGTAATTTGGCTGCAGAATCGAAACGAAACGAATTTTGAAACACAATAATTGTATTCACTAATATTTTCCTGTTGGTATATGGTCTACTATAGTATACGCAATCATTTATTTGAAATAATAAGTATCACTTAGAGAATAATTCTTACTGATAATTAGAAATATCTTTATTTGGTATCCCTTTAATATTAAATAATGGCCCTGAAAATTGTCTGTTTGTCAGTTTAATGTTCACTAATTATAGCTAGGCTGTTAGATAAAGTATGATATTGCTTCATTTGTCCGGGGTAGTGTATTGTCATGCTGTCATAATAAACTTCAAGTAATAAGGTAACTACTCGTCAATGCTGCTTGAATACATAACTACCCGTCAATGATCGACGTCTTAGTATAGAAAGGTTTAATAAGGTAACTAACTACACGGCAATGATACTTAGTATAGAAAGGTTACTAATTTAACTTCTTGTCAATGATGCTTTAATATAGAAAGGGCTAATAAGGTAACTACCCGTCAATAATGCTTTAGTATAGAAATGGTTACTAAGGTAACTACATGTCAATGATGCTTTAATAAAGAACGGGTTAATAAGATAAAGTTCTACATGTCAATGATGCTTTAATATAGAAAGGGCTAATAGGGTAACTACACGTCAATGATGTTTTAATATAGAAAGGGTTAATATGGTAATTACACGCCAATGGTGCTTTAATATAGAAAGGGTTAATATGGTAACTACCGTCCATGATGCTTTAATATAGAACTGGCTATTATGATAACTACATGTCAATTATGCTTTATTGTAGAAAGGGTTAATAATGTAACTAATCACCAATGATACTCATTATAAAAAGGGTTAATAAGGTAACTACCTGTCAATTATTGCTTTAATGTAGAAAGGGTTAATAAGGTAATTACACACCAATGGTGCTTTAATATAGAAAGGGTTAATATGGCAACTATCAGTCAATGATGCTTTAATATAGAAAGTGCTATAATATGGTAACTGCACGTCAATGATGCTTTGATACAAAAATGGTTAATAAGGTAATTACCCGTCAATGGCGCTTTAATATAGAAATGGTTTATAATGTAACTACTCACCAATGATACTTAGTATAGAAAGGGTTGTTTAATGTAACTACCTGTCAATTAATGCTTTAATATAGAAAGGGTTAATAAGGTAACTACACGCCAATGATACTTAGTATAGAAAGGGTTAGTAAGGTAACTACACGACAATGATACTTTAGTATATAGAGGGTTAATTAGGCAACTACCCGTCAACAATGCTTTAATATAGAAAGGGTTAACATGGTAACTACACGTCAATGATATTTTAATAAAGAAAGGGCTAATAAGGTAACTACGTGTCAATGCTGCTTTAATACAGAAATGGTTAATAAGGTAACTTCACGTCAATGATGCTTTAATATAGAAAGGGTTAATAATGTAACTACTCACCAATGATACTTAGTATAGAACGGGTTAATAAGATAACTTCCCGGCAATTATGATGCTTTAATATAGAAAGGGTTATAATAAGGTAACTACACGTCAATGATGCTTTAATACATAAATGGTTAATAAGGTAACTACCCGCCAATGGCGCTTTAATATAGAAAGGGTTAATAATGCGACTACTCACCAATGATACTTAGTATAGAAATGGTTAATAAGGTAACTACCTGTCAACTAATGCTTTAATATAGAAAGGGTTAATAAGGTAACTACATGTCAATGATACTTAGTATAGAAAGGGTTAATAAGGTAACTACACGACAATGGTACTTTAGTATATACAGGGTTAACAAGGCATGCAACTACCCGTCAATGGTGCTTTAATATGGAAAGGGTTAACATGGTAACTACACGTCAATGATATTTTAATATAGAAAGGGTTAATAAGTTAACTACACATCAATGATGCTTTAATACAGAAAGGGTTAATAAGGTAACTTCACGTCAATGATGCTTTAATATAGAAAGGGTTCATATGGTAACTACTCACGAATGATACTTTGTATAGAACGGGTTAATAATGTAACTACCCGGCAATAATGCTTTAATATAGAATTGGTTAATATGGTAACTACACGTCAATGGTGCTTTAATATAGAAATGGTTATAATAAGGTAACTACACGTCAATGATGCTTTAATACAAAAATGGTTAATAAGGTAACTACCGGTCAATGGCGCTTTAATATAGAAAGGGTTAACAATGCAACTACGCACCAATAATATTTAGTATAGAAAGTGTTAATAAGGGAACTACCTGTCAATTAATGCTTTAATATAGAAAGGGTTAATAAGGTAACTACACGCCAACGGTACTTAGTATAGAAAGGGTTAATAAGGTAACTATATGCGACAATGATACTTTGGTATATACAGAGTTAATAAGGCAACTAGACGTCAATGATGCTATAATATAGAAAGGGTTAACATTGTAACTACACATCAATGATATTTTAATATAGAAAGGGTTAATAAGGTAACTACACGTCAATGATGCTTTAATAAAGAAAGGGTTAATAAGGTAACTTCACATCAATGGTGCTTTATTATAGAAAGGGTTAATAATGTAACTACTGACCAATGTTACTTAGTATAGAAAGGGTTAATAAGGTAACTACCTGTCAATTAATGATTTAATATAGAATGGTTAATAAGGTAACTACACGCCAATGATGCTGTAATATAGAAAGGGTTAATAAGGTGACTTCAATGCAGATTATACAGTTTAACAAAATACCACAGGTGTATATATCCGGGTGAACACTGTAGTAAATACCTGGGCGAAACCCTTGTGCAAATACCTGGGTGTAAATACTCCGGATAACCTGGGTCTAAATACCCGGGTGTGACCGCGTCTTTCTAAATTATATCCGTGAAAACCCGGGTAAACTGGGGTTTATACCTAACATATATAGAAAACACCAGGGTAAATCTATATAAATCTCTGATTTACCTGGGTGTGACCTGGGTGGAACCAGGGTAAAACCTATATGTTCCGGGGTATACCTAGGTAAACACCAAGATTTACCATGGTAAATTTGTATATGGGTGCTCATCAGACCATATATAAAACGGTCAAACATAACGATGCACTATACATGTATGTACGCTGTGTATATAAAGTAGCTGAAAGCGTACACATTAATATCTACCAACTTCCTTCCCTCCGTGCCGGCCGTGGCAGTGTCATACTGTTATTAGTTAAATTAGTGCTTGGGGTAGTAAATTAGTCTTGATTTGAGCCAAGGGCCCAAATTTCCCCTAATTTGGGATTAGGGATGGTTGGTGGTGTGAACGTAATCGTTATATCCATACATATGGGCGTGTATTTAACTACATTTGTTCTCCAAATTTCATGAGGCAGAAAAATGCCATACACACGGGGATAGTCAACATGTAGTGTGTGTGGGGGGGGTAAGTTAATCTCAGTTTATATAGCATATATGGTCCAAGGAAAATTCTCCATCAAATGGGAGAAGAGATGGGTAGTGTGGTAAATTAGTTTCTGATTTGGCCGATTTGGCACAAGTTCTCTCTCTCTCTCTCAATGGGAGAAACGATGTTACTGCGGCGGTAGTCAATTTATTCTTTACGAGGTTTTGTTTTTCACATATATTTTACTACTTCTCGGAAAATTTGTATTTAATAATCTTATACATGTTGCTATGTCACGCATTAAACCTGTACTTTCCTACTGTTCATCAACTGTGATAATTTTCCATTGTGGGATTATTATAGTAATACGGGCTATGCATTTCTTCCTCTCGAGCAACACAAGCAACAGATGCAGTTATTCACTCACATACATGTATCCCATCGTTGCATAAAGGGCAAATTCTCGCATCCCGATCTGCACCGACTCAACGTAGTCTCCAGTTTCAATTGGAAGATGATGGTTTCGCATTCGGAATTTTACCAGAAGCTGTGCGCTTTTATCATCTAACTTATGATTTAAACATATTTTATTTTCTCACAATAAACATAATACAAATACAGATAGTAGGGTTGATGATGTGGATGAGAGGCGATAAAGGGATCTGAGCACGAGTTATAGAACTTATGGAAGCTCCTATCCCTTATGTGTACGGAAAATATTGATTCATTTCGTTTGGGGCTCAAGATGAGTTGTGTAAACATATTGGTCAAAAAAGCTGGAGAAGTTTCATTTTGTTCGGTACTTTTTGTTCTATATATAGTAACATTAAAATAATTCCCAATGTTGGGGATTTAGTTCTTAAAATAGCGTTATGAGTCGGTTAAGTTAAGTGTGGTTCACTGTATAGTCTTGACTCGAAATAAAAATTGGCTTTTGTTGATTTCGGTGCCTTATCAGTATATTTATTAAAGGAATACTTTACGTGGGGGTAGAACTTGTATGTTTGTGTCGACCAGAGACCCGAGTACAAAATTCGCTTAAAAATACATCTCTTGGACTCAATTTGTCGCCTGTTTGAATTTCACGTTTGTCAATATTAAGGAAGTTGAACAAATTGCATGTGGGTTTCAAGCCACATAACACATCACGGATGACCTCAACTGGACTTTTTTTTTTTTTTTTTTTTTTTTTTTAATTTAGATATCTTGATTAATTCCTTAGATATATATAAGCCACGTTTTTACATAGCCCATACACACCCACGTGGCAGGGATACGGGCGTTCTTTTTGTCTGAAATAAAAGGATTAATTATATATTATACAGATGTTGTTTCATAACGCCCTTATTGGTAATAGAGTAGTAACTGGACTTGACACGGTAACAAAACAGAGAATTTTAGCCGGATTACGATATATCAAAACAAACTTAATGGTGCCCATGTGGATGATTCAATCGCGAAAACATCAACACGGTGTGAATGACGTAAACTGGACTTGACGCGTGAGGTCTTTAGTCGGATTGCGATATATCAAAAACAAACTTAACGACGTCAACATGGATAATTCATTCGCGAAAACATTAACACGATGATAGGTTGCTAATACAAATACCTTGTAAATATTTCACATCTCGCCAGTTACATGTGAACTCATGTCTTAGAGATTAAAGCATAGCATAGCAAATATGTCTACATAATCCGTTGTTGGTTTAACGTCGTTGTCAGCTTTTCCATATGGTCATATTTTATCTCGCCTCATCCACGTTAATGATTAGCGCCTGACATTCCCTGTTGTCGATCATTTCGTCAACAACACGATAATGGGCTTCGTAGTTTTAGCATACCGCCTTTACATCGTTTCTCTGACTCTATTTTGGCATACAATATCCACGGCGAATTTATGGAAAAGGTGCGGACTTCGACGAAGATGGAGTCGCTACGTACCATGAGATGATAGGCATATACAAGTCCACGCAAGAGACGGTCTTTCTAGACTTTTCCCTGCCGGTGAAATTCCAAAGTAGTAACCATTCAAAAGAGCAAAGGGTGCTATATGGCATAATATGATCTTTGTGTTTCGCTGGTGCGTCTGAGATTAAAAACTCTGCATTTAGGACAATATCTTGACCACAGTTACTTCATTGCATTCCGCGGCATTAAAACGGCGTGCGGTGGTGTGGCATTATGTCAGTAACACTCACAACATTAAATTATTGCATAGGTGCACACTCCACGCTTACTTAACACTTTGGTCGGGGCTTCGTCGGGTTGAATGTAGCATTTCCTTTAATTTCACAACGAAATTAATTGGTTTAGCGTTTTTTTAGCCGCTATGCCACATATGGTCATATTTTACACGATAACTGGCTTCCTAGTTTAAGCACACCACTGTCCACCCCTGATCAAGTGGTCCTGCTAATGTGCTATGATGCGGTTTGGTCCTGTTATGCTATGCTATGTTTTAATATATAAGACATGAGTTCACATGTTACTGGCGAGATGTGCAATATGTAAAAAGTGCTAAGTGTGATAGATATCCATATACAGAAACGAAGACAGCAGAAGGAGAAGAAGAGTAGGAAAATATATAGAAGACAAAATCAGATAGGTATGGCGGTAGTCTCTGTTATCCATCGTCAGTCCTTGTTATCGTCATTAAATATTCATCTAATATATTCTATCAGTATACTTTTCGAGGATGTCTTAGACAAATTCTAATAATAATACTAACAACAACTGCAACAACAGTGGAAATATGACGTGAAATTGCAATAACATTAACAACATGTATTATGTCTATAAATTTATATTTCTGTGTTTGAACGCTAATTTCAGATAAAGGGTTGAGTTTCTCAAGTCAACGCGACCAGACTTGGTCTGTAGCTCGTAACACTTTTTCTTAGATGGTGCACTCCAATAGTGTTCGGACATGTATTTAACCCTCAGGTGCCTCAAGTTGGCGCACTTCATAACAGAATGGTATTCATCACCCAATTCTTTTCTGCACAAGCTACATAAATCTCTTTGCTCCTCGCTTACCCCATCTGTTTTTTTCCACTTCCAGTCTATGATTGCATGTACGTATTTTTATCAAATATTTTTTCAAATTGAGAGGAAAATCAGCATATAGTTTTCTAAGCGTAGGGTTGACTTCAATTCTTTGTAAAAATTTCCTCGTTATGACGATTCTATATCTAACCACCACTGCTGAGTGAACTGGTCAATCATAGTTTTGGGTGTGTCTTTTCAAGATGTCTGTTAATTGTGCCTGATTCGCTACGCCACGCCAAAACCAGCTGCGTGTATAATTGTTTTAGTAACATTAGTACGTCTAAAGAGTTTGCCGTCATGTTCCATAATACGAAACAAGATATATAGTTTCTTGGCCAGAACGAACCCCTCTCCCGTAATAAGTCTCGACGAGTAGCTTACTATGCTCTGTTGTCATTATAGAGTCATTGGGTATCTGCCCAGTTCCCCATACATCATGTAATTCGGAGTGCTGGTCTTCACGTGCATCAATATATTGCAGAATTTAAAATGTACGCTCTCAATTTCTTTCATATTTTCGGACCCCCATATTTTGCAGCCATGTAACAAAATTGGACTACAGTCGAGTAAAACAATTTAAGAGCTGATAAGTCACGTTTCCTGACTTTACTCAGTAAGCCTAACATGGCTTTACAAGCGGTGTCTTTAATCATTTTGATTGCGTTACGATATCGCCCGGTATAAAATAGTTTTACTCCCAAATAAGGAAACTCTTCCACAACATATAATGAGAGCGTGCATAATTTGAATCCTGCATCTGTCACCACCCTCTCCCTGCTGAAAATAATAACCGTTGTTTTACTAGTGTTCACGTTAAGTTTCCAAGATTCTGCAAAGTCGCTGAAAGCGTCAAGAGTATCACCGGCGAATGTAAACATAAATTTAAGATAAATGCCTAATTTGTCACGGGAAACATTATTCAACATGGTCAGGCATTCATCTTCACAATCGTAACTTTGTAATTTTTCAAGATCGCTGATATAAATCTAGAAGAGGAAAGGGGAGAGATTTTCACCTGCCGTACTCTCACACCACAGAAGAACAATTCGGACAGAAGTTCATTCTGTGAAACACTTGACTTCGTACATACTTCTAATTATTAGGAAAACTTTACCATTTATACCTTGTTTTAAACGTTTGACTCATAGACCGCGTCGCCAAACAGTATACAATGATTTCTGGAAATCAGCAAATGTGCATAATAGTTTTTTATTGCTTTTTACGTACAACTCGATGGTACTCTGCTATATGAATAATCCGTCTGTATCTGAATTCCCTTGTCTGAATCCAATTTGATTATCATTTATGATACCGTTTTCTTGGGGCGAAGGTAGAGAGCCTTTTATTAAATACACACGCAAATAACTTGCCTATAGCACTCAGTAACTTGCCTATATTATTCAAGAGTGTGATCCATCGTTTGTCCCTCTTTTTCTGGTAGAGGGGCAGTATTACACCCAAACCTCATTCTTTCGGGTGCATTCATGTGTCAAGAATTAAGTTTAAAAGCTTAGTATAAAAAGGGACCGTTACGGATGATGTGGCTTAAATATATTCGTTTATTACAAATACGGTAGCCAGGGGCTTTCTTATTTGTCAATAATTTGATTGCGGTCCACACATGTGGTTCCGCTATCGAATCATCACAGTGCCCGTTATCTTGAGCCATGTCACTGATACCGTCCGATCTTTACTGTTAACTGTATTTACAACTTTAAACTGTTTTAAAAGTGAATCAAGACTAACTAAATTATCATTCTTCTGGTTTTGGAATAAGATCGCCTGAATAACAATTCAAGATCTGCCAAAAGTCACGAGAAGATGATTTGGTAGTTAAAAAAGAGTTACACCTATATCTTTCATCATATTGCGCTTTCGACTCAATCTACATGTATTGCGGTAATTGTTACATGCCGCTTTCATTTTTGCTTTGTTCTCGACTGAATTTTGCGTGTACCATTGTCGTTTGCATTTACGGTATGTTTTATGTTTTAACGCGCATTCCCCATTGAACCAGGGCTTAGTTCTCCGCTTCGAAAAAAATACGTTTACCGAAGCTTTGCCTAAATACCATCGATACTGCATCGCACATGTCAGACAATTCTCTATTTGTCTCATCAACTGATGTCTGCATGGAAAATGTCTCATTTCACATGCATCGTGTATCGTGGCAATCTTCGCATGAATATCGAACAATCTGGAGTGGTCAATCACTTGGATCTATTCGTCAAGTTTTTCTGAATCCCATTTTATAATTTGATCCACACATTTCAATAACTTCTTTTTTTCTCAAATTTGAAAAAAAGGAAAGAAAAGTTGATTGCTTTGTGGATATCCGATAGTAGGGGCGAGAATTATAACTCCTCAAAATTCGCGATACGAGAAAAATAGTGTCTTGGGGCATAGTAGGTAGTCTACTAAACTAGTTTCCCTGCATGTGAAATCCTCAATTCCCTTATCGGATCAGACTATACCATTTGCTATGTAAATGTTGCTATTGTTGCAGGAAGTGGATTTACAATACCACTGGATGTGATTCTGGCCGAATAATGGTTGAGCCCTATCACATTCAGTGAACTAAATGCTGCCATAACAGACTCCAAATCCTCACTCCTAACCACTAACCACATAATCATTAGATAATTATGTGATGTATTTTTGGTGCTCACGATTGTAACATGTCAGCAGAGCATAGTTATCCCCCAAATTGTATATGCACACACTAACTGCCCACTAACATAATTATTATGCCAATCAAACTGAGAATGCATCTGTAATTTTGAGTTTTAGGTATAAATGATACGGTTCTGAAGAGTTTCATCACAATACACAACTGACACCAAAGACGCCTGTATCAACTATATACATGACCGAAAATCTGTGCTATAAGTCATTATTATGAAAGATGAATATACATCACAAGGTACCCAACAACAATTTTGCTAAATTATCGGTGCGCTGCTTTAAATGTAAAGCAAAATTACTCAGGTTGCAATGATAGTTCGTGGAAAAATAATTATCAGAGGTGTTATTTCTACCGAGTGCGCGATAATCACACTAAACCATTTCCCCCGTCCCATTGTTCGTCGCACAAACAAATTTCTTTAAAAAATTAGGTCATCTTTTGTGTGGACAGAATAGGCTAGCTCAGAGTTTATGACATTATGGCGCTCAAAGCTTACATTTTTATGATTAGCAACGTTTTGGAAATCTATATCTAACTGTCTGTGGTTCCTGGCATACACATTTTAGCCATAGGGAGGTACTTGGAATGGAATGGTCGAAGTTATAACGAAAACGCCATTAAGTACCGTGTGATGTATATACATCTTTCATAATGTTTAGGACAGATTTTCAGTTAATTCTGTTTGGATAGTTGATACTACATGCCATGTTGAGATCTGCTGTTATCTCATAATTGGAATCCTGCTGATTGTGGAATTTGTAATGGCCTTTGGCCTTGCCACAGTATTTTTAACCGGTTGCCCTGGCAACCATGCTTATGTGTCAACCGGCACTAAACAATCATTTACATGTCCATATGAAACTATCGTATGAATATCCTGAAGATCTGATAACTTGTACAGGCTCTAGGCATGGAACAGATACACAGATTATCTAACGCCAGACGAAGCGCCATGACAATAGCTCTCCCTTGACTACATCAAGTTGATCTAAAAAATTGAATGTCTTGAACCCAATTTTGGCATATATGAACCCACAAAATCTGGCCCTTATGACTCAGAACCCCTAGCCACAAGACAATATCAGAATCTAAACTATTATACTGTAAGGAACTTATAAGAACAATTTCACCTAAAACTTGAACTACATGTATAATCAACAGGGATCAGTGTAAATTTTAAGTCCCCTTTCAGAAAAAAACAGTTTTCTTGTGCAGAATGTTCTACATAAACTGCATCTTAGGCTTTAAAGGAGGTATTTTGGTTTCCAGCCCAAAATCACAAAACAATATACGTGCCTACACTGTGCGTTAAATTATTAGGGCCAACAACAGTGGACGGAGGTGAGCTAGGCGGGAGGTGCTGTTCCACAACTGAGCACATCTTATTGAACTTTTCGGTTATATCACGGGCAAAGAACTCGAACATTGTACCAAACTTGCGCTCGATATTGTCGACAGAACGGCCCTGTGCCAATGCATTCTCTTATATATTAAAAATGATAAAATTGTCAAAGAATGTAGAAAAATATTATAAAAAATGTTAAAAAATGTAGGCCAATGCATTCTCTTATATATGCGAGGCGACCTATGGTCGACTCGCATATATAAGAGAATGCATTGGCACATGGCATAACTGTAACCATCACAATGTGGTCAATGAACCGGTTCCAATGATATCCATATTGGTATGGTGTTAGTGAGACAGACCGAAGATAGTTTATGCTGTTGAAGATTTATTTGGGCGTTTTTGGCCGTTTTGTTGGGTAAAGGGTTAACATATTTTTACATTGTTGATTTTTCTCATTACAGTCTCAGACTTAGCAAATGTCCTTATGAATTCTTTCTCCTGGGATTCCAACTCTTCTGGGTGAATTCATCGTACTTTTTTGTTTGTTCAGCGACATCTCTTTCAACAAACTTAATTCTGTTTTTCAAACTGACAACTCCACTACATTTGTCATCAGTTATTCTATTTATAGGTTGATTCAAAGAGGTACACTTCCCATTACTAGCGCCTATTGACGAGGCGTTTGATGCACCTTTATTTTCCAACTTAGCTTTGCTTTTCTCAAGGTCATCTAGGCGATTGCAAATATCCGATTGTTTTTCAGATATGGACTTCAGTTCAGGTCGTAGTGTTGACTTTGAGCAGAGTGACAACAGCAAGGACTTCTGAGATTTTGTCTTGAATACACATAGAGTCACATAGGATAGGATTGGATAATTTATACGTACATTTATATTTGTATTATGTCTTTAATATAATATTATTAATTTAATATCAGTTGTTGTGGGGCAATCAGGACATCCTTTGTTTTTGCACTTGACGTTGTCAGAGTACTGGGTTATCATGCTTTTCGTTATACGTTTTTAAAGTACGTGTCTACATTGTTGAGATGTTAAGTCGTTTTCTAAGCTGTTCCATATGGTGGGAAATGCGTGAAATGGCAGGTGTTCACTGAATGACGTTCTAGGTTTCTTGAGGAATAGAGGGTGTTTATTCCTGGTGACAGGTCCAGTTGTGCGTTTAGTAAACATTTGTAAAAAAGATCCAGGTAGGCGATTATAATACCAGTCATGTATACAAATTGTAGCGTGGACCTTGTGAAGATCATATACTTTCATAATATTTTCTTTTTTAAACAGCAGTTCTGTGTGACTTCTAAACTTTTTATTGCACACGGTTCGTATGGCTCTTTTTTGTAGCAGGAATACTTTTTTAACTTCGGGAACATGGCCCCATATTTGAATTCCGTAAACCAAATGACTTTGGATAAGTGCATAATATAGTGATTTTAGTGCACTACTAGGGAATTTATTTTTTACTTTGTTCATGTGGTATATTGCATGAGCCAATTTTGAGCAGACCGATGAGATGTGCTTTTTAAATGTTAGGTTTTCATCAATATGGATGCCTAAGAATTTTGTTGAAGATTCGTGCCCATGGTTTCCAATTCTTTTTAACTCAGTGTTATTTAACAGTATTTTTATGGTATTCCATTTTTTTGCATTGCTTTCTGTGTGAATCTATTATATATTTTGGAAGATCTGTGTGTCTGTGTGTCTGTCTGTGTGTTCGCGATGGACTCGAAAACGACATAGCCGATTTCGATGAAACTTGGTATGTGGGGGTATTTTCGGCCGGGAACGAACATAGGCATATTAATTTGTCCGTGCGACGTCAACTTGACCTTGAAATCGGGTCATTTCAAGGTCAAACGCCCGAATATCACGGGATTTCGATGAAACTTGGTATGTGGGGGTACATTCGTACGGTGAGTCTCATTAGCATATTTATTTGCCCGTGCGACGTGACCTTGAAATCGGGTCAATTCAAGGTCAAATCGCCAATTTTGATGGGATTTCGACGAAATTTGATACATGGGGGTACTTTTGTCAACTGAGTGTTTTGGACGGGTCAAATCGTGACCCCGACCTTACCTTGACCTTCAAAATAATAAATTCAAGGTCAAATCGGGTAAAACCGGATGGATTTCGACGGGCACGTTTGTCGGGTACTTTTGTCCGGGCAGTGTTTTGGACTGGTCAAATCGTGACCCCACTTGACCTTGACCTTCAAAATGGACAATTCAAGGTCAAAGCCCGGACGAAGTCGGGTCACCTTCTAGTAAGCATATAATTACTTTTATCAGAGTTTATCGCGAGCTTATTGCAGCAACATCAGTCGAAAATGTTAAGTAACTCGTTGTTAATGTAACTTTGAACTAGTTCCCCGTTATTTCCGCTTGCAATTATGGTGGTATCGTCTGCATATGATAAGATGTCCATAGTTGTTTCGTTATGCATATCGTTTGCGTAAATTAAAAAAATTATGGGCCCGAGGATGGATCCCTGGGGGACTCCACACGTTATGTCTAGTAATAAAGATTTATTTCCGTGGATTTCAACATATTGTCGTCTGTTTTCTAGGTAACTTTGGAACCAATCAAGAGCAATGCCTCTAATGCCATAATGATCTAATTTGGAAAGCAATATGTCATGATTGATAGTGTCGAATGCTTTTGATAGGTCTAGGAAAAGGGCTACTGTAGAGTCTTCGTTGGTTTATCGTTGTTGTTGGCAACGTGATCGAGAAGATGCAGAATTGGATGAAAAGTTGAGTGGTTGGGACTAAATCCATATTGATGTCTATACAAGATGCTGTAATCGTTTAGAAAGTCTACCAATCGTTTGTGCATTATTTTTTCTAGGAGTTTAGAAAATGGAGGAAGAATATTTATTGGTCTATAATTGGAAATTTTGGGTGAGTTATCAGTTTTTGGGATTGGGACTACCTTTGCTATCTTCATGTTGATGGTGACTGTACCGTGCTCGAATGAGAGATTGAATATGTGTTCCATTGCTGGGGCTATAATCTGGATCGTTTCTTACATAAGTTTATTGTTTATTCCTTGAAAGTCCATGCTAGTTTTCCCCTTCACTGATAAGCAAGCAAGGTTGATTTATTGGACTGTTGTTGGAGTAATAGTAAAGTCGTGAGTTATCCGGATTCACTTGTATGAGCCAGTCGTCTGTTTGCAACCACGGGAAGTCCGGATTCGTGGCTAGGACATCTACCTAGCTACTAATAGCATAGGATAGGATAGGATAGGATAGTTTATTTACAATACACACGAATGATACAGTGGCATTAATACATAATAAAGTTAAGCAGTGTATTGTCGGGGGTAGCCTAGCCCTATCGGGCTGTCTTCCTGCTACCCCCTAAAACAAGTATAACTATAAGTAACAGCATTGATGATTGTATTTCAGATCCACGCACATGTACAAACTATAGTCATATATAAAACTTTCTAGAATCTAGTACTTAGGGCATATCACAAACATGTATTGGCGTGGTTGTGAGCCAATCCAGACGATTTAGCATATCGAAAATGTATTATCTCTCCATATATAGGAACTGTTCAAATTATCTAAAACATATGAACAGTTTCGGTTCCAGTTCCAGTTCCATGAGTATATTAGGAACAAAATATTTAGTTTTCTGTTGCTACAACGGTTTCAGGCGAGGGATACCGCCATCTTTATTTAAGTACACAAAATGAGAATCTATATTGATCGTCGGAAAGTCTCTTTGTTGAGTGAGGTTTTGGGATAATTCAAATTAATAATATTATACGTATATATAACGTTTATATGTATATATGGCGGTATATGGTCATAGTCTCGTTAGATAAATCATAATAATGTACGGTAACATTTATGATATATGGTAGTAAGTATGGGCATGTACAAGGGTGATACAATACGAAAATGTCACATAATAGTGATTTAAAGCAATTTAAAAAAGTGGGTCGGATCCGGATCCGGAATCCGTGAAAAAAAACATTTTCGGCCCGGATTCGTGGCTAGGACATCTATCCAGCTGATAATAGCACATTCAACGGTGATATAATGCGAAAATGTCACATAATAGTGATTTAAAGTGATGTGAAACGTAAATTGAACCTCACAATTGAGTTCCCTGCGTCATTCTGTGGGAAGAGTGAATAAAATAACTCAGATACACGAAATCCCCCATCCTGAAGTCAGTTTGTACACATTATACGGCCATTCGGCTAACTATTTATATTCATCAATCGTCCCGATTAATCTCACCATAATAACACGAAAATACAAACCGATGCGTTGTCTTGTGCAGTCACGGAAATGCCCGAGCACTTCCGACTCGATTGGGATTGAATCGGGTTTCGTTCTCAGAAATGGCTTCTAGGGAGGATGACCGTTCGCTGGAATAGCGTCATGCACATCAGAATATTAAAGCGAAAAACAAATTGACATCGCAATCGGTAGTCAATTCGACAGGGAAGGAATAGAAAGGGAATTGTTGCGTGAAATCACAAACGGAAGAACATTGGCCGAGTTAGTGGCAAAGATTATAATCGAACAGTGATCGAGAGGTAATAATTCCAAAATGTTACTATTTATAGAAAATTGTAAGCGCATTGACCGAATTTTTACATCAATCTGGCCGCAAGCACAGTACCGTGCAGAAAGAGTTGTCTTACTTTTGTAACTCAAAACTGTTTAATTACATTATACCTGTACAATAGTACAAATAATTGGTATTCAATATGCCAGTACAGAACATTTGTTAGCTCATTGGCCATGAAATGTTTTTAATGGCAAATTCTGTTGTCAAGCTTTAGTAAGCACTATTCATTCTGATGGATGATAACTATAATGGAAAGCCTTTTTCACATGTATTAGCTAATTGCACATTAGCGTAAGTGAATTACAATTAAGCGTAATGTATTACACACATATAAAGCGTACTTCACTTACGCTTAACCGTATGATGTAGATAAAGCATTACTCCTATGAGTAATAGAATTATGACTAGTGTGCTTAAGCGTAATTGATTAAAGTGTGCTTAAGCGTAATTGATTTACACTTAAGCTCACTGGTCATTTATTTTCAGTGATAGATTAATTACACTTAATCATAACTGAATTATGCTTAAGCGATTATACGAGAAGCCGTTTTCACATTTATTCTGATTCTGCTTAATCGCAAATCATTTACGCTTAAGTGTAAATCATTTGCACTTAAGAGCAAATCATTTATACTTAAATACAAATCATATGCGCTTTAGCGGAAATAGTATGGGAGGCCCTTTTCACATTTATTATTTATTTGCGCTTAAGCGCAAATATTTGTGCTTAAGCATAAATCATTAAGCGCAAATATTTGCGCTTAAGCACAAATATGTGTCTATCAATTTATTTGCGCTTAAGCGCAAATACCTAACACTCCATTACATCCCTTTGATGTGAATGATTGAGTCCATCTCATATTATATTAGCATGGGCCCATAGTAATAGCCCCATACAGACTCGAAGTTGAAGAAAAAACATATTTCCATATGCATATCAGCATCTCTGTCCCTGGTGTCCCAAGATTTGGTGCCTCACTCCCAGAGCTCATGTATATTTTATTATCTCCTGCACAGATATATACCATTTCCATGGCCATAAATAGGGAATTAGGGGTTACTGGGGTTTGCTTCCCTCATATGGTGTACTCATTGACTTGAAGTTGGGGGAAAACCCCTATTTTCATAATATCAGCATCCCTGTCCCCAAGAATTTGTGTCGCCATCCCAGAGATATAGTATATTTTATAAAAGAGACATATCCTACACAGATCTATATCATTTCCATGGTCATAAAACAGATCTTGGGGTTTCTGGGGGATTGTTTCCCTCATATGGTGGGGCTATATCAACTTTAGTGATGTGTTTAGGCCTGTGCCATGTAAAATTAATTCAGGGGGGATCATTGCATATTGATTTTTATTTGCGCTTGCAAATATGATCTATTTGCTTAATTGCAAATGATAGAGGTTATTTGCGCTTAAGCGTAAATAAATAATAAATGTGAAAAGGGCCTCCCATATAATAGATCACATTTATGGCAATTTTATGCTAAAGCGCAAATATATTATTAGACACATATTTTTTGCGCTTGAGCGCAATTGATTTACACTAATAAATAATATATTTGAAAAGGCTGTCTCCCATGCGATTTCATCTAAACTCAAATTTACTCTGGCAATAAGACATCAATCAAACATCGGTTTAGACTCCCCCATATACTATGAGATGGACTCAATTATTCAGACAGAGGAAATCAGTTGGAGTTAGGTATTTGCTTAAGCATTATTCATATTAATTATGCTTAAGTATAAATGAGTTCCGCGCTTAAGCGTAAATGAAGTACGCTTAAACGTAATTCATATACACTCTCATTGAACTCCCCTCAAGCTGAAATGGATGCAACCGCATTACTAATGCCAGTAACCTACATCAGGTTATACCAATATACATGAGGTATATGGGGAGCCAAATTAACATTTAATAAATAATAGAGCTTAAGCGATATAATTGAGCTTAAGCGATATAATAAGGGAAGATATAATTGCGATTAAGTTCAATAAGGAAATATCTAATTGCGCTTAGCACAATAAGGAATATCTTATTGCACTTAAGCACAAAAAGGAATATCGTATTGCACTTAAGCGCAATAAGGAATCTCTAAGCGCAATAAGGAATCTTCTTATTTCACTTAAGCGCGATAAGAAATATTCTTATTGCACTTAAGTGTAATTAGAGATTCTTGATTGGGGGGGGGGGGGCTTTAGCTCAATTATTTATTAAATGTTAATTTGGCTTCCTCCCATAGAGGTGAGATAGCTGATGAACCCAATTACACTCAAGCGTAATTCAAATGTATTACGCTGATCGTAAGTTAATTGTGCTTAAGCATAAATAATTTATGCTTAAGTGTAATTAGCTACTATAAAGTGAATCTGGGATAAGGGGAGTACTCTAAATTGTTCTTTCGACCAGCTGTTTCTACCAATTAAAAAAAATTCTCATTTATTTTGAAACTAATGAAAGACAATGGTATATTTTTTTACTAGTAATATTCATTATAAACTTGTACACATCTGAAAACAAACAAAATTTTAATATTTAAGAAATTTAGAGTTCCCTCTCTTACAGCAGCAACCACTATGCCAGGAAGACCAATCGATCTAGTTCAGCCCGATTGGGCTATTATAATTTATAGATCGATCGGTGGTTCATGCACTCTCTGCGTTCGAAATATTGCTAATAATTTCCATTTACATAAGTCAATAATGCCATTGCAGATAACTTCATCTTAAATTCGACCAAATGTGTTGACGTTTGATAAGAAGGGCAGGAATTCCCCGATTTGTTTATTTTCAATCGATGAGAAGCATGACGACCTGGATCAGCTGATCGGTTCGGAGGTGTGCCAATCGTATTTTGCATGCTGTGAATACCCATTCACGCCTAAATTTGCAAACAATCCATATATAACATATCCACAGTGTGTACACTTTGTTAGTTGCCAATTAATTCTCGACATTTCAATTAGAAAACATGAGATATCGATGCAAAAATCAAGACATAATCACATTATCTAGTTTGTGTTTTGTTGAATCTACTTTCGGTTATCGACATGTCGCTATTGTTTTGGCTGTTCTCTTAACCGTGCGTGCCAGCCGATCGTCGTTTTTCGGGCGGTTCCGATTTCTTCCGAATATAATTCCATGACCTCCACGCGATGATTCGCGCCGAAAATGTGGTTGTATCTGAGAAGATTTCTTACTCTGACCGCAGTTTTCAACAATTTAATACGGGGCGAATACCGCATCAATAATATGCAACCTTGGGGTTTTATTTCTAGTTTTTTATGACCTTTCTTATGGTATATCGGATACAGCTCTGTCTGACATGAAATATATACCCACCGGGAGTGAAGCTAATGACTTTAAAGCAATTTTTAAAAAGTGGGTCAGATCTGGATCCGGAAAAAACACTTTCGGCCAAATCCGGATCGATCCGGATCCGGAATTCGGATTAAAGTTAGTCCCGAGAAATCTGACTTGCGAACATAACCAAATGTTCAACATGTTACCTTATAGTGAACCAAGTGATTTTTTTATTTTTGGAAAGTCGACTCTTTCATTCATGTTTTAGTATACAAAGGTATTTGTTTGTGCAGGGGTGGCTCTTAGTTGAGATTGCATATTCAGGTATTCATTAGCTGTTTGGGGCCATTTGAGGGTTTTATATCTGCGCTGGGTGCGATAGAGAGTGGAGAGAGTTAAGAGTGCGGTTTGAAAGGAAGTATGAAACTGAAATAAAGAGGAGAGAAAGGACTGTTTCTCTGACACAGAATGAAAGAGGAGGAGAAAAAGATAAACGAGAAGTGAGAGGAGTGAAACCATGGATGGTAATTCACTCCGTCAATCGCGGGTTGCCTAGAGGATTCTTTTGATTTTGTTTAATTGTCGGTAATCGGTCCATGCTTTATCAACTCAAAGGGGTGTATATATGATTTGCTGGTGCCGTATGCTCTATTTCAATGCAAATGGAAACCGAGTTCATGTAGCATAATATACATTATATACTAAAATCATGTAATGTGGAATTTCGTATGAAAGTGATAACGAAGATGAAAAATGAAAGACAACAAAGTCAAAAATATTACATATATACGTAGTATACAGCATAATTAAAACAAGAGCAAAGTGAAGACTCATTATCGCTGATATCGTATAATATTCTCATGTTTTTCAAATTAGTATCTGGGGAACCAAATATGCGAATATTTTATACTATTAATTATAAAGTTATTCAAAAGATTTTAGAGTTATCTCCCATTTTTAGCGTATTGGGTGTACTATCATCGAACCTTTGTAGAAATGAGTTATAGATTACGCTAAAATTGTTACTTCCACTTTAAAGTTTTTCCAATATCTAACATTACAAAAGTAAATAACGGATGATTCCATATTGTTTTATGGGAAATATTCATACAAGTTAAAGGCACACAAAGTATTCGTAAATTATATGTATGCCTTTAAGTCCTGGTATACATGTATGAAATTTGCTAATTTAAGCCGAGAGTCAGCTAACGTGAATAAGTACATATACTTCTTATTTTTTTTCATATGAAATGCCGATAGCAAATGCCATGTAGTATGCATTCTGATGATGTTCAAGGAAGAGGGTAAAAGTTCCCCACCAGTTGCGATAATAGTTTAACAGCCGATTATTTATAAAACGAGTATGCTATATACTAGTAAGTCGAGAGTATAGAATAATAGTTGGGGGTCTGTAATCCCCAACAATATTCTTTTTAGAGATGCAAGTCAGTAGAACGTATTAGTACCGGTACCAGTAGCTATACCATATTACTAATAGTAGTACTACTAGCTAGTACATTGTATTTAATACCTTAGAATGAAGTTGATCAATTGACCAAAATTGGGAAATTTTGAAAGCAGTACTAGTTTGCTTATGGGTAATAGAATTATATCCATATTACACTTAAGCATAATATTTCATTTTCCAACAATTGGAAAGATAGAGGTACCAGTTGAAAAAATCCAGTCCAATGATTGGGATGAGTTGGAAATTTTCCAGAGTATATGCGAAGTTAATTCAAATTTACTGATATTCGCTAATTATGAGAAAACAATTCAATTACGCTTTAAGCATAAATATATTGCTCTGAAGTATCATTGTGTTATGGTAAAGCATAATTCAGTTACGCTTAACCACAATTGTTTGTTTTACCTCTCTCACCTTGGATAAAATGGTATGACAAAAGTGGTATCAGTTTGTGTGAAACCTTCACCTATTAGTTGACCCAATGACTGAGATATGTCAAAGGTTTCAACCTGAGCGGAATTCTGAGAGAGCATGTCTGAACTATGTGTGAGTGAATTGCAATTATATATCTGGTGGATAAATAAACAATGTTTAAACCAAAGGGCTGATTTGTCATCTTAAATCAGGTTTTCAAGTTTCAATCAAAATATGCCCAATATCTTAATTATTAGATTTTCACTGTCGATAAAAAGCAGTGGTTCGTAATGTTACAATTAATATACACAACATATCACCTAACCTAGACAAAATTAGAACATAAATGATTTATATGTTTTTTCGATAGAGAATTTTCTATAACATATTACTCGGTGGGTATTCGGAACGGTAAATAGTTGCCGTCGTTAAATAGCTGTCAGTCCGAGCGAAACATTCAGTTGCTAGAGACAAGAACGACAGGACTCGTTTTCTTTGTGTAGCTGGAGGGACATTTAGTGCCTATTTACTTGATATATGGATCAACTGTTTTCAGATTGCTGGATATTTCGTGGTATTACGAAATACAAAATGCAGGAAATTCGTGAATTTATTGGAGATAACTTTGTCCGATTTGTTGAATATCAAGACAGGAACCTCAATGAAAACTATTTGAGATTTGAAGAGAAAACGGTAATATAAGGATACATCTTCCGAGAACCGTGTACAATTTTCACAACTGAAAAGTTACTTAATGAAAGAGTGGCTTTCGATTCCATTTTAAATACCATTAGACCTATCTCAGTCTTAGATAGTGAAGTCATTTGGACATTCGGGATAATTTGGAGTTATGGTGATTTTTCACTGAAAATGAAAAAGGTTCATGCTGAACAATTCTAATCAGTCTTACGTGATCTAACTCAGAGTAAAGATGGAAGAGTCATTGTTCTTCAAACATCCATGTAATATTTTCATAGCAGGATCGAGTTGTGGAAAAACAGAATTTGTTTTTAAAAAGTTAATAAATACACATATGACTTTTTCAAACCTGTTCCACACAAAGTCGTTTGGTGCTACAAGAAATGACAACATACATATAGTAAGATGCAATAATTTAGCAACATTCAATGTATAAAACCCTAAAATTGACGATGGCACAATAATTAGAGAGAATTTATCGGCCCGATTTGTCATCTCAGGTTTAAACCTGGTCTATGTAAACCACTGGCATGTTTGGTCAAAGCCGTTATAATGATTGTCGACCTAAAGCTGAGTCAATATTTTGGTAGAAGTAGCCATTTTGATAACTATGTGAGATGAAACATGTCCTTATTCCAACCAAGCCACTATCGCTGGAGACTCAATAAACCACCAGTTTCAGCGAACTCATGCCAGTCCGTTAGGGTACGTTCATACACTCGACATTTTGCCAGGCAATATATGGAAGGCATTTTGGTATAGCAAGCTACAATATGACATGAACCGAATGTAAAGATGCTTATCAAATGAATCTGTACCACAGCTAACTACATACGAAGTACAAACGTTGTAGTTGACATATAGTAGCGATGCTATCGAAATTTCCCTGTAAATGGCATGAAATTATCTTGTAATAATCAACCATCCAGGTATTTTGTGGCAAAGTGTTAGTAGCACCGTTACATTTGGAACTACATAATTTTTAGTTCGCATGTCGTTAGCTTTGGTAAATATGCTTTTTATATGAATGCTGCCGTTCATATGCTGGCCCATAGGGTTGTCTATGATAAAATGGCTGCAAGAAAGGCCGTGCAAACTTGTCAGTGTATAAACGTACCCTTATCGATTGGTGCAATTCTGCATGCAATCCGACAACATATGCTCTCCAGTTATTGCGTACGTGCAAACACGATTTTGTTATTAATATATTTTTCATCTATAACATGCATTCGTTCACGACATATGTTCACAACATTACTCGATAGCATCTTATTTGGTTTATGTGGAAATGATTACGTATATATAATAGATTTGTCATGTGTTATCATGCACACACGTGAATTCGTTCACGTCATATGATTGCAACATAACCCGATAGCATCTCGTTTAGTTATTCTGAAAACGACCACGTATATATTAGAGATTTGTCATGTTAGAAGAGAGGATCTCATCACAGCCACATGGTGCTTTTCGCTCTCAATAAATATACACCGCGGCACCGCACCAGACACCAATCATCTTCCAGAGCCAGAAAACAGATTCCTTCAGGTAAGTGAAGTTCTATTCTAAATAATTTGTTAAGTGTAAGCACTATGTTATTCTCATGTGAGCACATAATAAAAATCACACTACACACAATATCATTTTTAATTTTGTGTTATTGAGTAACAATCCATAAAGATATAGCGCACAGACCATCATGCAATAACATGTATGCCAGGGGTATATAATGAACACATCGAATGTGGCATCTGCAATTTGTGGTCATTCTGTTAATAATCAAATGGGGGTTATTTTTATGATCAAAAGCAAAATTCAACAGAATAATATAATTGAGAACCACACCTAAATGGGTACTGTAAACTAAATCGGGTCATTTGTGGCACCATCTTCTTTTATACGCAACAGAATATATGTAACCAATGGATGATGAATTTGAGCCATGGATTAGTGCAAAATACACTCATGTGCTCTATGAACTATGCAAACAACATGGTACTTATAATGAAAATGAATTTACGACTCCAGTCATATATTCAATTTTATTATAATTACCATGTTGTTTACATGGCTCAAATTCACTCAACATGTTCCATATATTATGTTGAGTATAAAAGGATATGGTCCCATAGATGGCCGGATTTTGTGTACAGTATGGGGGTCCATTTAATTTACTAATTTTCCAGACGAAGCCACCAGCAAACTCAAAATACCCAACTACCTACACAAATCTTTTCCTGACCTACAGTCTGACTCACAACTGAGAGCGTATGTGACATCATATTAAAGATTACCCATGTTTTACAGGAAATGATAACAAGCATAAAGTATGTTTTCGAAACACCATTTAATATACCTTACTTGTATTTAACTTCGCGCAGTACTATTTTTCGCTCACACATTGGTGCGCGAATTTAAAACTGAGCGAAAAATAGTACGACTCCTGAGTTTAATAGCGAACCACAGGGAAAAGCATATGCATATGTTGATGAGTTACATACGATACGGAGGGCTTGACTGAATATAGATAACTAAACCTGCTTTTATAGGGTTATATAGTACATGCGGGCGACCAACATAAAACCATTATACTCATAATTATGTAAAGCAACAAATTATGGTAACATCGTCGGGGGTTGAAATACTTGTACGAAATATACAGCCAGGTTGGATGTGCTCGAAAGTACGCCCCTGTTATCACCAATGCATGGAGTTACGCCATGATCAAACAGACTGATCAACACAACACACAACCAAGTGTCGACTTTTTCTGATATCAGCTGCCTATAGTATGTGGTGTGGTTTTACTTCTTTCGAGTTCATTCCAATGATGTCTATAACTATTTCGATAGAATATCACTTTGAATAAATATTTGGAGTAATGGATCATATAAACACACATCCTCACAACGCACTGATGATGCAATCATGTTTTACATACACGGTGAAAATCTGTCGCTATGTATCTTCAAGAACCATTAAGAATTGAAACTATCATCAGATCCAAAACTTTTAGGAAAATATTATTGTCAGTTTTGAATTCGTGCAGCTATTTGCGCGAATTCAAAACTGAGCGAAATATAGTACTGCGCGAATTTAAATACGGGTAAGGTACCCTGTAAATTGGAAATAAAACAACGAGCGCTCTTTATCGTAAATATGTTGCTGGAAGAACAGCAGGTGGTGGAAATTTCGGAAGGAAACGATGATTAAATGTTTCTGTTATTATCAATAACCAACCACCATCTGGTGAAAAGTGGATTGAATAGTTTCCTGTTACCAATAAAACAAATTATATTAATTGGTCCTCCGTCAGAAAATGTCCAATCGTAGGGAGTATTTTTGGTTGGAATTTATTGTCAGTTGGAAGGTTTAATTGGAAGAATATAATATCGATGGGAGTACGAACGAAAGTCAAATTGCGAAAACGGATTGGTTCACGTGTGTGGTCAAAATACCCCCTTATCCAGCGAATGTTTCGTATCGCTTCATTTTGAGTCGATAATGTGCTGAAATTGATAACATTTTAGTCACATTATCGATTCATAATGTACATGGTCGACGAGTTTAATAGCAATTGAAATCACTGTTAGATTAGCCGTATGTGTGCGTATTTCCTCCACTACTACAACTGGCAATGTTGTGATATGGCCTTAGTTGCTGAAAGCGACATCAAACCCCAAATCAATCAATCAATCCCTATTACATACCGTCACCGATCGTCCCATGTCAGGAGGGTCCGTTTGGAATGTCCAGCTTGTAATTTCAATCTTCACTCCTTTGAACCAGACACAGCATAAAGTCTGAGAACATTCATTTGCACCCCTTGTATTGGAAGTTTCCAAACATCTTGTACCTCCAGTATTGCAACATAACACTTCCTATGGTTATAAATTTTCAGTCCAAAAGAAATTAACAGAAAGATGAAAAATATTCGATTTGTATCTAAATACGAAAAACAATCACACTAAATGCTGGTTGGTAAATTCAAATAACGTATAAATTTCAATTCAAGTCTCAAGTGAGCTGTACGCATCACTCTTCGTCCGTTGTCCGTCTGTCCATGCTCACACCTTATTCATGACCTCCTCCAGGTCACTTGTGTTGCAAGGATTACATTTTTTTTCATTAGAGGCCGGTCAACCAGTTAGGGGCCAGGTCACTGAGGGGTAACTCTATTAACATTACATACTTTTGAAATCTTCTTCTCCGGATAAATTGATGGAATCTTTTGATATTTTGCATGGAACATTGATATGACCCTTAAATCATAGTTTCTTCAAGCCGCTATACACTCAAGAGAATTGTAGGGACACAGGGAACTTTGAAATTAACACTATGGAGCTTTCCACAATTTTACTACATATACTTGAACCTTAATTCACTTGGGTAATAACAACACAATTTCTAGATTTTAGGTAACACTAGATGATATGCACTTAAAGGGGAGCTGTGACATGTGTTTTGCTAGTACCAAATTGGTGCTTATGACATCTCCCCCAAAACCGCTGTACTGAGAGTGCTCAAATTGTGTGTGAAGATTTCTTATTACGCGCGCCGCGTGTATACTAATGTACAAATTCCTGTTTTGCCTGGGCGCTGCCATGGCGCTGGGGGTTCTATTTATAGAATGTTAATTATTGGAACACATTAAAAGTTGTAGTGCGACCCCAAGGTCGAGCGGTAGTGGGACACCGAGGCCGAGTCCGGTAACAGGTGTAGTTGAGAATTTCAATTTCGTTTATTGGTGTTTACATTATGTCAATAATGTTGATTTTCGGTTTGTGATAAGCTATGCCAATTACAAATAACAGAAATGAAAACGATTCTCTAATTACAATCATGGGTATATAATATAATATGATAATATGCAAGGCATATGGAACGACCCCGGCATAATAGTAAGAAGACGGACAATGCGAAGGATCGTGTAAATACATGTAGTCATGAAATTATATGCATAGATATTAATCGTGTATATCGTTTTGGATGCGAGGACACTTCGACAATTATATATGCCTTAATATAGCCTATGGTTTAGATATCGGCATTTGATAAAAAAAATAATCATACTTCTAACGAGTTGATATAACAGACACACATCTCAGAACACACAATGTTATTGTTGTATTTATCTTTGCCAGTCGACATTTTATTTTTGGGCATATTTGTGTCAGTTTTGAGAACAAAAAACATATTATTTGTCATTTCGAAGAGTAATTCTCGTTACACATGAATACGTAGTTACAGTATATAGATGTGACGAGGCCGCGGATTTATGGAACATTGGGCTGATTAGTTGGCACTAAACAAAATGTAAGTCATGATTCAATATTCATCCATGTGCAGAAATCGGACCTGTGAAAATCAAATGGCAATGTTCTCAAAAGTATTTTAAACTATTCACTAGATTGAAAATAACCATGTACATTCTGAGAAAAGTGTACAACACATAGTATATTCGTAAATTTTGCTAATTTTCTGCGACGAAAGCGTCTAAAGTGACCGGAAAATATAGATGAAAGCTAGCATTTAGTTTTATTAGGGACATATAATCATGCTGCATTGTATATGTAGCTAAGTCCTGTTTTGTGACACTTATATATGCATAAATGTATTCGTTTAAACCTGCCGATATGCTAGAGTAAATTAAAATTATGATCCAATTTTGAGGCGATAGTTTTTGTTGTTACGCCACGTTGCGCATAGTCCTTTCATGAAATATAATACAGTAAATACACATAATTATGTGAGAGATATATATATACCTTACTCGTATTTAAATTCGCGCAGTACTATTTTTCACACACATTAAATTGACTCACCACGGTTTTTCGTGAGCTGATGACAGTTTCAGTCCCTAATGCATGTGTAGATTGAAGACCACCACGACAACATGTACATTAAACAGAACACAGCTAATATGTTCTTGAAATTTTGTTGAATACGGGTGCTTTAAATCATAATTTTGATATAGGTAACTCGTTATATATGGCACCATTGATAGGAAGTGGGAAGAATTAAACAAAATATATCGTATTGGCTGCATGCTGATTGCAGAATGAATCAACACTACGCTGCATGTACATTTAAAATTTACTGTGATATTATTACTAACTCAGATTACATATGTATGGGCATGGCTTCGCTGGTTTATGGATTTGTTGACCTGTTTCTGCTTTCGTTCTGGTATATGTGTGATTCTTACAAGCAATTGTCCCATCTTATTTTCCCCTTGGATACACGGTAAACTTTGAAGTCGTATTATTTGTCGCTCTGTTTTAAATTAGCGCACCATTGGGTGTGCGAAAAACAAAAGTACTGCATACTAGTAAGGTAGCTAAAATTTAATACACAGTACTAAATCAAGCCGGTATAATATAACTAGTAATTGAAGCGCGTGTCTGCTTTTACATGTCAAGTATGGTCGTGATATATATAGCCTAGCGGCGAAAACGACGTTAAACTCTCAATCTATAAATCAATCAATAGATGTATAGTCTATAGTCATTAGTGAGGTGAAACCAGTTGACCGGGAAGACGACATGACACGCTCATCATGTCTGGATTCTGGCCCGCAGAGACAAATGGTGTTTTGACGTCATGACGCCTTAACTGCCTTCATTTAGCTAACAAATGAAATTTTGTATAGCCGCACAAGCGCGCCGATCGGGGTCGTTATTATCTTGAGCGCGTTACCATTTCTGACTATGGTGTTCTTGTAAGACAATGGTTCACATGTGTTTGTTAGACGCTGGTCCGCCAATTAGTGGCTGGGTAACTCTAATAATATATTATGTTGTGTTAAACGGTTTAAACAGTTTATTATAATAAATCAAGTTGGCGCTAATACTCTGCCGTAAATACATTACAAGTAGTTGTCATTAGCTGACGCAATATGCGCTAAGGTGTTGTATTTTTTCCAGTAAACATTAATCTCACGCGCGGTTTATTGAAATTGAGGAATGACACCGAGAGTCGATACAGGTATTTTTCGACCCAAATTTCAGATGTTTTGGGGCGTCCATGTGTAAATGTCGGGAAATTGTGAGCATGTCTGTCATTTGCAGAACGAGGTCCCCAGAGGGTGAATGTAATGACGCTATCCCGCACAGCGGGCTAGCATCAATACATTCACCCTCTGGGGAACTCATTCTGATTAATCCTCATCTTCTCTGGAAAGTTTCTTTATTATCAAATTTCTATAGAAACTTAGATTATATTTCCTTTTTAGTTTAGTTTCTCTATATCCCCAAATTGAAAGACGACACATTGCATAATCGAGGTTCCCAATGGGTGTACATCACAATATTCACCATTTGGGAACTTCAGTCTGAGTCTATTGCCCGATTCGTCATCTCCGGTTTAAACCTCCGAGTTTAAACCTGGTTTAAACCCCCATTGGCGGTCAAGCCAAACCGGGTCTAATTGGGCGTTTTTGTCGTTTAGTGGCCAGCTGATTGACAACTCCAGTCGGTGATATGAGCATGCAGTCAAACTACCCTGTTACCAAGCGGAACAAAAGGCAGGCCGTTGTAATGCTTACTGGCACGTCCTCAATTATCACGTGCGAATGAATCAATTGTGACATGATAACACCAGTCTGCAGTCGCCACTTAGATACGCCCTCACTCGAGATTATTTACAGCTCCACCCTTTGACTGATTGTTTGACAATTCTAAACCGCGATGGAGAAAAGACGGATTCGTCATCTCAGGTTTAGCCTCGGTAAAGATGGTTTAGCTGAACCGCCGAATTAGATGGTTTAGTTGCCGGTTTAAGCTTATAAAACACAAAAACAATATCGAAATTGACAAAAACTTATCCCCACACACTTTATAGGTGTCAGTGCATCTCGCTTATAAATTTCCAATCAAAATATGGTCGCTGTCGTGATTATTGATTTTCGCAATCAATAAAACGAGGCGGTCCGCGTTAGGAAGGTACGATTAATTATCTCGACGATACAGAGACACTACTGCTAAATCACAGATCTGGCTGGACCAGGTTTAAACCAGAGATGACGAATGCGTCACTTACACCTGCGCCGCGGGTTTAAACCACGGATTTTGCTGACTCACGGCGGTTTAAACCTCGAGGTTTCCGTAGACCAGGTTTAAACCTGAGATGACGAATCGGGCCTATATGTCTCCCACAGCAGATGACGCCATGCAGAATGAGGTCCCCAGAGTGTGAATTTAGTGATGCTAGCCCGCTGTGCGGGATAGCGTCACTAAATTCACCCTATGGGGACCTCATTCTGCAAATGACAGGCACCTTATAACAAAAAATCATTACCTGCATGGGTCCATAGGAATATATGCAGTACGTGGTGCTTCTACTCAAACGTGCATGACTTTTTTCTTAGCCGCTATACTTTTAAGGATTAGGTTATCAGGGTGAATGGGATAATGTGGCGCGTTGTGCTAATAATTGGGCAACATATTTTTCTGAATAAACGCTCATATAAAATGTTGTATATATTATTTCGTCGTCGATTCTCCTTTTAGAATTGTCAATAAGTTCCGTTATTTTAGAGATAAAGTTTATTCTTTCCTTTTTTAATCATGGACCATTAGTGAAAGATTAAGTGAACCTTCCATAAGTCTGCAGAAATGTGGCATCATATTTTGATTTAAAATTCTAACTTGGCGGCTCGGCGGTCGGTCATCTAAAAGTAAAAAATTCTTAACCACCAAGCTCGACTATGAGAGTGAGAAATGATAAACATTTTACGTGTTTTTACATACAAACTAGCTGGAACGTGTTTTAGAAACGAGAAATCGGCGGAAATTCAGCTTCATATTTTGATTTAAAATTTGAGCTTGGCGGTTCGGTGATAGCTCATCTAAAAGTCAAACATTTTCAGTATATAATGTTCAAATCCGCCAAGCGCGACTATCAGAGTGATAAATGATAATCATTGAACATGTTTTTACATTAAAACTTAGTACAACTGGTGTTTAAAAAGAGATATCGGCCAAAAATCGACAAGAAATCTGCGGAAAAGGCGATGTTTTCGTTCTGTGACCACGCCTCCTATTAATCAACCAATCGGGGTCATTACTGCCAATATTGTCGATTATGTACGAAAATTTACCATATAAATAATTGCTGGTGCTATTCCAACAGAATTTACGCGAAACAGCGTTTAAAATGCTTTTCAAAATTTCAAACTGCCAAGCTTGTCTTTTAGTCACCTCCCTCAAAAACCGCCAAGCTTGGCGCCAAACTTGCATTTTATCCACTCGCGCCATATGTTTGTTTATCCTTCTGTATCTCCCAGTGTGTCTTCACACAATCACACGTTTTTTGTGTTTTGAAGACATTTCGTCCTAGAAAACCTTTATGGTGCCAGAATTTGAACGGAGCATGCATATAAAATGCACCCCTACCATTGCTAACTGCGTGAGAAGTAAACTCTATGTAGATCCACATGTAGCAATGCTAGCTTGCTAGATTACACTCACTGGAGCAGCCTATAATTGCGCACACCACAAGTTTGACCAAGGTTGTGGTGTCTTGCCAACACAAGTTTGAACAACGGGTGCTGGACCTCTTTCGAAAGATCAAATTTTAGTCTATGAATCGCTGAGATATTGTGTAAGGACAAAAGATCCGTATTATTTCCAGATGCTCACTTGCACTTTTGGTTGTCGTAGTAATATCGTACGCGTTGCTAGACTACCACCGTTGTTATAATATATACACTTTCATACTCAATTATCTTCTAGTTGATGATGAAACATGATTTGATTCTAGAGATTTCCTGGCAGTACAAGAGACCGCCAATAGTAGCTTATATGTCACAGAGGCAGTTCCCCCGCAATCGCGAGCAAATTGAGTATATGTTAACCTCTATTTAGTGATCCTAAGTTCATTTTGTAATATGTTTTTGCTCAAATTGATTCCCCACAGCCTTCGCAGTTTATTTTGACATTCTAGCGATCACAGGAACAGGGATTCACAGAAAATATCTTCATAATATGATTTTGAGATATTTTTTTTCATTTTTTCATTCGGAGGATATTGCATTTTTTATTATTTTTTTCATTTCAAGCTAATTGATACTCACTGATGGGTATTCGTCATGGTTTCATCGACTTTTTTTTATTTAATGATAGCAAACAACGACATTCGCTTGATTTTATCATTTTCGTCAAATTTAAAATAATAAACGTTTTAGGATTCGGTTAATGTTTAATATATACCAGGTTGCATTATTGTTGATCGTTTTCAGTTGATTTGACCGCTACATATCTCCTGCTCACAGGCACAGTTTTAAGATATAGCATTGTTGTTGTTGCAAAAAAAAACTGACCTATTGGCGATACCTAGAAGGGCGTAATAAGTTTGAACAGTTATGAGCAACATGGGACAAATTATTAGATTTTTCTCAAATATATGAAATGGACAAAGATACACCACCAGTTGTTGTTTGATCGTGCTTGCACACTCATCCTTGCCATTATACGATATAGCAGATATAAATAACTCCAAATACACTTGCTCCATTATAAGCCTAAAGCTGGAGGAAATTTTGATAAATATAGGGGCTCAGCGTAGTCTCCCCTGATTTTTCATTACCTTTGGACATCTTTTATAACGGCGGATTGGTATCATTATGACAGGAAGATGACGCCCGTCATTTTGATATTCAAAAATAAAAAATGCGAGGGGGTGCAACGATACTTAAAATTTTCAGGATTGGCTTACGGACAATACGCTGCAGTATTTAATAACAAGGTGTGTGGTATATGATTTTGTAGTATTCCTTTTTATTGTAATGATTCCACGAAACGACACTATCCATGTTTATCTATAAAATAGTTGAAAGCAACTGTACATGTAATGGTCGAATGTAGGATGTGTCAGACATGTTTAAAGATGGATTATCTCTTTAGATAACAAATTTGAAATAGTTGCGTGGGTACACAATAATAAATATGAATTGAAGACCCCTGTCCGGAAAGGCTTCTATCATTTAAAATTTATTTTATTTCGAATATTTTATTATGAATGAGATGATTAATTGGGACACTTTATTGGTCTATTTTTAGAATAGACCATTCAGGCGATACCATATAGGGATATAGAGCATTAGCCTGTTTCTATGGCTATACCGAATGTAAAATGTCCCAGATTGATTGAGTGTATTGCTTTATTCCATAGTTATAAGCGATAATGAGTCTCATTGACGTTTATTTGTGACAAAATTACAAAATAACAGTTATGTTCTCTGTTAACAGAACCACCATCGTTCGTTAGCTATACAACCAACCACACCGTTTTAGACCAGAACAGATTCGAAATAAAATCTATATTAATCGATAGAAGCATTTCCGAACAGGAGTCTTCGGTTCATATTTAACACACTGTTAGAAATTACTGTCGGTTCGACGGTTTCGGGCCGTCATAATCGACGGTCCCATACCGTTTCATCAGTTTGACAGTGTTTTACCGTTATGTTATGTGGCCATGAAAATTGTCTAAATTAAATATTTTCGTGATTCAAAGTCATGCCGTCAAAATTCAATAGTATATCTATCGGCGACCATATTCTATACGGCAATGGCTCCATACAGTATGACTGAATCTTACTCTGCTGATATTTAATATGTATATAATATCGGCATTCATTCTGTGTTAATCGGGTCGGTACGTATTTGATGAGTACGTAATTCTCATTCCGGGGTTAAGTTCCCACTTTAGCACTAAGATCATTTTCGCCATTTTTATTTGGCGTTGCATATTTAATCGCACATTATTGTTTTTTGGGAAACTGTTACCTATCCATTGTGGACAGTTGTCAAGACGGTCAGATTTCGGTTCATTTGATAACTGGACAAGTTTCAATTCTGCGAAAATCGGCTTAATCATTGACAATTTCCACTAAATTAGAGAGCAGAGATTCATGCCAATCGATTCATGGCACGATCGGGGGTCTGACTTCATTCGACTCAGTGATGATGTTGAAATTGACAGTGTTGTGACTTAGTATCAAAACACTGGCACATTTACTGATACATGATGATACAGGTACATTAGCACAAGCTTCGATGTCAACCAATAGTGACAATAATAACAACGACTCAACGAGCAGCTATTACTATTAGAATGTTGACAATCCAGTTGACAGTGTTCTGAATCTGATTGTTTCAAAGCACATGCATGTATAGTAATGCCCAAAGTAATTGACCACTTAACCACAGTAGAAGTATGGGTCATATTTCAGGATTTAGTCGGAAATATGGCTTGTTGCCATTCATAGGAAAGATCTCGACGAGAGCTTTCCGATGAATGGCAACAAGCCATATTTCCGACTAAATCCTGAAAAATTACCCATCATTCTGCAGTGGTTAAGTGGTCAACTACTTTGGGCATTAATGAACATTTACAAGAGAGGATATACATGTACATGTACGGTATGCACCAGTGTAATTCACAAGAGCTTCATTGTCAACAACACCGTAAACGATGAACTGACGCCACGCAGTGACGGATGATCACATATCTACAATTCCAAATTACAACTCCACGGACCAATTCACCCTGTGTTCATCAATTTTCATTGAAACGTGTGGATGTGAAACATCGTCATTATTTGCCATGTTATCGTCAAGTTATTACGACACTTTACAGGGAGTACACTATTGGTTGGATGTTATTATCAAACTATCTTTGGCTGTCAGACTCACTGATATTGATACTAAGTGGTTGTGATACCACTATACAGTTTGATGCATCTTGCTTTAAAATTTCATGGCAAATGTGCGACTACAGACGAACATTGTCGCCAAGTCATTGCTCACAGTTATTATGGGATCTGCTGTTGTCTTGAAGGTTCCAATCCCAACTAGCTGTTATTGATGTACAGTACCAGTCAAAAGAAGTGGTATATTAAGCGCGCTATTTTGGCGCCCAATATCGCCATAATAGTGCAATTGAAAACGCTTATAAAAATGTTGCTTGTGATATTATTGCAATATTTTGCGCTTAATATCTAAATATTTTGCGCTTAATATTGCGACATCTTGCGCTCAAAATTGTGACATTTAAATCAAATTATTGCTTCTTCTATATTGTGTATTGTATAAATAGAGAAAATGTTTTAGATATGTATATAATTATAGTTGTAAATGCTAAATGTACACTATACGTACACTATATTCACACTATATGCACAGTATTTATCTAATATAAATATAACACTATCGGGTCTGTATGAAATTTAGCGCGCCTAGTATCGTAATATTTTGCATTCAATATTGCAATAATAAGCGCGGCAGATTTTTGATAGTGTGCTATAATCACGACTTTTTTTCTAAATTAAGCATGCTCAATATCGCAATAAAGGTGCGCCTAAAAATACCACTTATTCTGACTGGTACTGTATTGTCATGATGTACGGATACACCTGTTAAAACTAAAACTGTGTTTACAAGTAACTGGACAATTTCACGCCTTACATGTTACCAAAAAGTAGGCCATTAAGATATCTTACTTTTACATGTACATAAATTTGAGTTTTAACTGTGAAACATGTAGCTTTTTTCTTTTTATGGCTTAAAAGGGCATGCCGATTCATAATTTAGAATGGTCGAAATTAGTATTACCCATAACTGAATAGTGATGGGTTGGCTTATCAGCTATTACTAGTATCGGTTTTTATTTACAGCCATATTTATACAGTAGTTAGTGAAAGGCGAACACATTACGCGTGCGCAGCCTTTTCCGGATTAAATTCTACGAGGCAGATAATAAGCTTGATCATCTGCAAACTACAAAGTTTCATAAGTATTGTCTATCACTTTATGCATTGAGGATTTATAACTCTGATCGTAACGTAAGGACGAATAATACTAGTTTCGACCATTCAAAAACATATGAATCGTAATGCCTATCGGGAAATCATATTGTCACCATGAGAACCTGGCTAATTATATGGTAAATTAGAAAATTAAGAGCAAAAAATTGGTGTTGACCCATGAAAAATACCATTGGTCTGACCTTTATTAGTTACGGTCTTGATATTAATTAAACGGTGCTGAACCGTAAAAAATACAACGGTCTGACAGTTATTGATTACGGTCTTCCAGTTACTTAAACGGTTTTATACCGTGAAACATGCTACGGTCTGACCGTATGTTTAACGGTCAAATTTTGGCAGCGATGTTGCGCGGTCTCAGACCGTTCAAACGACGGTATTTTTTTCTAACAGTGCATTTAATACCCTGGTAACTGTATAATACATGTTCACACAGAGATAATCAACCTTTAACGGTGACATATTGTTTCTTATATTTACAGGATCCAGTGAGTGGTAAAAATATGTTGTTCCTCTGTGTAATTCTTCTATGTTTGGTCGGCAAAGGCGTTGCCCGTAAGTAACCGCACTCTTAGATGTGTTTCTTGCAGAAAACTGATATTTGTGATAATGACGAGTATGTAGTGAGGGACGTGGGGCCGACTTTGGATGTTTGTCGACTCGAATCTAATTGTATTAAATCCGTCGGTGATGCTACTGCGGTCAATTTTGTTTCAGACGGACAGCATCTTCGTCGCGTCGAATCTAATACATCGGTCGATTTATTTAAAGGTGGATTCCCGTTACCGTCACAACATGGTCACGCGTAGATATAGAGGCCTATATATACCGGTACGTTCTACATATATATACACTAAAATGCAGTATAAATTATGTATATGCGCGATTGCAGCGCGAATATATGTGCACATGTATATGAGGATGTATATAGTACATATAGTTATATAATATAATATAATAGGCGCTACAAATAAATGTTATATCGTGCAACTAATTACCATATATGTCTATACCATGCATGTAAATACAGGTATACAAGAATTATTATAAATCAGATACTACCACCTCTACCCCTTATAATAAGGAATACCGGAATATATTAATTATTATAAAACATAGGCTACCACCTATATCCTTTATAATAAGGAATACCGGTATCTAGGAATTATTATAAATCATAGGCTACCATCCCTATCCCTCATAAGTAATACCGGTTTATATGAATTATTAATTTATATATACCGGTATTCCTTATTATAAGGAGTAGGGGAACCCCTTATAATAAGGAATACCGGTATATATAAATTATTATAAATAATAGGATACCACTCTGCCCCTTATAATAAGTAATACTGGAATATATTAATTATTATAAATAAGAGTTACCACGTACCCCTATACCCCTCATAATAAGTAATGCCGGTATATGTGAATTATTATAAATCAGTGGTACCACCCCTACCCCTCATAATAAGTAATACCGTTATATATTAATTATTATACATTAGAGACTACCAACCCTATTCCTTACAAATAAGGAATATCGGTCTATAGGAATTATTATAACTCATTGATACTATATCCATTATAAGATGTGAGTCAGTGACATGCCATGTTCGTTGAGAAATCAAACTACCAAAATATTTACAATTTGCAAAATGTTACCTAAGGAATGCTTATAGATATATCTTTCTTTATAACAACGAGAGCGTGCGACAAATGACGTAATGTGGGTATTTCCGGAGAGAAGGGATTATTATTATTATTATTATTATTATACCATTATCATATCATTTGCATTCGTTACTTCGGCAACTTTCGGCTCTTCTCGTCACATGTATTAGATTCGAGTCGTCAAAAATCCGTCGTTTGAAACCAACACGGATTTCAGACGCATCACTGACGAAGATTCGTCTGAATTGGACGGAGATTCGTCTATGGTGCGGCTGGCACGGATCTAATTGTTTCAAACGTCGCATGTGTGACGCATTTAATACAATTATGGGTCTGGTATTAGATTCGATTCGACAAAAATCCTTCGTTTCGAACGGGCCTCAGGACCTGATTCGTGAGACGCACTTATGACTAAAGTTTGAACTTGTGACCCAACTATGCCATAAGTTGCATTCTTGAAACTGGGTCCAGACTGTATAGTGGTCTTACCCACAAGTTACCACAACCTAACCATTTCGGCCACGGGGACATCCTTAAAAAGGAAGCCCTTTCACAGAGAGCTGTGAAGCGTATATACATGTATATAGGTCTGAACATTGGTTCGAATGGACTCTATGGTATGATTCAAAGTTGCCAAAGTGGCGGGACAGTGATGTGGGTTCAAGGGAGGCAACGCAAAATTTTTAAAATATTTGAACGTCCTCCAAACATATGTAATCTTATCCGTGATATGAACAAACTGTAGTTTAAATGTTTTCGAAGTGTCCAGAATAGGATAAGTGTGCCAAAAATGTTTTGCCGATTTCCTTACTTCTTATATATATATTTGCTAATGTCTGTCTGTATGTCTGTCTGTGTTCTATATACGTTCACGGGGGACCATCTAGATGATACCAAAGTGGTAACTTTTTACGAGAAAGATAATGGTGCATGTTAGAATTTTCTAAAGTGACGCCGTTTTTGAAAAGGGGGAGGGGCAGATTTTTTGTCGCCGATTGCCACGAAACTTACATATAATCATGATAAGAAGAATCTAATGTTGTGGTTTAAATATGCCAAACGTGGCGTCGTTCGAGTCATGGATGCACGGAAGGGGAGAGGGGCAACAAAATTTATAAAACTAATTTTAGCGCCGATTTTCACCAGATTAATATATATTCTTCTTCGTGATACAAGGAATCTAATTGTGCGATTTAAAGTAGCCAAATTGGTGTCGTTTGGATGAGAGATTGGGGGGGGCCACTAAATTTGATAAGAATGGGTTCAGTCTCCGATTGCCACCGCACTTATACAAAATCATCCCCATGGTATGAGGAGTCTAATGGTGTGGTTAAATCGGTACAAAGTTGCCTCATTCGAGTTAGGGGTCCAATGTAAGGGAGAGGGACATCAAAATTAATACACAAAATGTTTAGCGCCAATTTCCACCAAATTGATACACGTTCTTATCCATGATACGAGGAATCTAATCGTGTGCTTGTTTAGTCGCCGATTAGCACCAAACTTATAAATAATCATCTCCATGATACCATGAGTGTACTTGTGTGGTCTAAGGATGTCACAAGTGGGGCCATTCGAGTCAGTGGTGCATAGAGATGAGCGGGACACCAAAAATGATAACAATATGTTTAGTGCCGATTTCTACCAGATTGATACATATTCTTCTCCGTGATACGAGGAATCTAATCGTGTGGTTTAGATACACGAAATTGGTGCCCTTTGGTGAGAGATATGGGGACCTAAATTGGATACGAATTTGTATACTCGCCAATTTTCACCAATTGTATATATATGCATCTCCATAATGAGTCTAAGTGTGTGGTTTAATGGTGACAAAAGTGGTGCCGCTTGAGTCCGAATTAGGGACGGGAGGGTCACCAAAACTGATAAAAAAATATTTTTAGTACCAATTACATTCAAATTCATACACGTTCTTCCCAAATGATACGAGGAATCAAATCGTGCTCTCTGTCTTTCTGTCTCTCTGCATGTGTTCTGTATATAACTCCACGGGGTACAATCAAGATGACACCAAGGCGGTCTAAGAGGGGTAACTTTTTACGAGGAAGATAATGGTGCTGGTTAAAATTTTCTAAAGTCATGCTGTTGGTGTCAGGGGAAGAAATGGGGAAGGGCGGCAAAATCAAAACAAATATGGCGAAATAGTTTTGTTGCCGATATGACGCTGTACGAGTCAGCGTTACAGGATGGCATTGCACCAAAGCTGATACAGAAATATTTAGCACTAATTTCCACCAAATTCATATACATTATTCTATAATGATACACTGAATTAAATCACATTTGGTGTCGTTTGGGTAGCGGATTGCGGGAGGATATGCACTATCGTTGACAAGATTGCTATTCGCCGATATCCACCTATAAGTTATATATATAGTCACCCAGGCCATCTCCATGTCGTTTTAAGGAGTTTTTGTCGTTAAAATTTCACAATCTCGACAAATGCATGGTGACCCAATTAAGTCACTTGAACAATTATATTTTCTCAACTGTCATATTTATATGGAGATGGGAATCAGGGCATTCACATAATGAGCAAGCAAAAACAGATACATAGAAGAAGCATTAAAAGTATATTTATCATTCTATTGAAGAGATACATATATTCTTGCAAACTGATAGACATCGAACCGTCCGACGATTGCATATTAGAATGGCTCATTGAGTCTGTTCCATTCAATACATTTTCCACAAAGAAAGTCACAATTTGTCAAGAGATATGGAAATATATCATAGGCCTGTTCAAAAATAGTGGTCAGTGAGCATTCAAATATATTTTCTTCTGATATAAACGAAAACGCAGTCAGTAGCACATGTCTTTTCAGGATCCTCCAATACTGTCATCTGACAAAGGTATATCTGCCCGATACATCGGATTTTTTAGAAAAGACTCATCGACTAACTTAAACAACTAAAAATCTCGCTCTATGTCGGGCACATGTGGCTGATATACATGCGCAGCAACATTTCTGAGGATATTTAGCAACATATAGCACTTGGACAGCCAGGTGACCTCAAGATCTTAGTCCAACCCACTAGATTGATTGATACATCTCTATATGTAAAACCCAATTGTCGTCTTTTATATTTGCGAACTAATGTGTCTATGATGTTCATGTATCATGTTATAACGTCAGAATTATACGCAGTTGTAAATAAATAAATACTTCTTTATTGGTGGAACGGATTAATCGCGATAAACAAATTGACAATCGACAAGGTGAGCCACTACCTATATTCCATGACTGTAAGAATAATGTTTTATGATGCTATTTGAATATACAATTTCTGAGAATAGATGTAACACTTTGAGCAAGAGTATTCTACATTCCCAACAAATATCCACAGCATTCAGAGGGTTTCACATCACTTTAACATGAGCAACGTCTGGTAACCCTGCTAGTATATATATATGCGTAGCCACGATACGTTGAATCAAATGGTGTGGTTATGTTCCCAAGTCAGGAATTGAGGCTAGGTAAGGAGTACTAAGTCGGCGACTTCATCAATCTCAGTTATATTCATATCCATGATGCGACGTAGTTATATAATGGTAGGGTTTAAATATTTCTAACTGAAGTATTCCATGTCATGGGTGTGGGCTGGAGCACAATCAACGTTGGGAATACCGGCTAATCTTTGTCACTGATAACGAATGCATGACTATTAAGCACCATTCTTTATATGTTTGGTTACTTTTAAAAAGATGCCCTATTCGCGTATTTTCAAGATAAATTAAATTTAAAACTATACATTGGAAGGTGAAATTCATTATCCTCTGTAAGTTACTATAACCAAAGTATTCTATAGTAATATAACAACACCCGCTCACCCTCATAATATGACAGATATGTTCAAATTATTAAAAAAGTGGTTTTAAAAAAATAAAAACAACTTTGTTTGTTTTTTAAATGGTTTTAAAAAAACAACATTGTTCAGGTTGGTCGATAGAGAGTTTAACAAGAAATATTTGCAAAACACTCCATTATCTAGCTTACGAAACCAACAATAGTATCCGCCCAGTCTACCGTCTGACTGAATCAAACATTTTAATTGCATATTTTAGCTCTTTGGCAGCCATTTGTTTTTCATGTGAAGGACCAAAACAACATAAAAGAACGTTAATATCATCCATCCACGTTTGCAATAATCTAATCTGACTTAAACAATCAATGCTGATTCGTGTTGTCAGACATTATGTTGATTTATGGTGATGTTTCCTACAAAGTTCTGCAACTGACTGCCAAAAAAATATAATATTCAATGAAAAATGTTTTATTTATTTTCTCGCCGACAGTAATGATAGCAGATGTTAGACTGAGCGCATAATCTATTTGTGTTCTTAGGCTAGATAGTGTAGTGTGTTGTTTTTTTTATAGTTCATGTCTATCGACCTTCCTAAAAAAACAATTAAACCACTTTTTTTAATAATTAGAACATATCTCTCATTTTGTGAGGATGGACACGTACTGTTATAGTACTATAGCAAACATTGGTTATAGAGGATACTGATTAACGCCTTCAAATTTATAGTTTGAAATTGAGATATTAAGAAAATTACGAATTGAGCGCCTCCTTAGCAAGGTCTACAGCAGGAAGCCCTGCTAGCTAATGATAAATCGAAATGTCTAAATGTTTATTATACGGAAATTGTGTAAGTGACTCTGTATTTTTTTGTTTTTTATATCTGTAATGTCCTCCATAAATGAAGAGTTGTTTAACACTAATCATATATACACAGGAAACATAGACACAGAACGGTCAACATATTTACAAATGATACATTACAATAATAATTTACATGACAAACAAGAAATACCTCAACGTATACACTTACTCACACGCGTGTGCACACTTATGTGTTTGCACGCTCACTCATGATGTGTAACCAATCCCTCTATCTCTCTCTATCTCTCTCATTTTCCCTAACCCAAGCACACCAAACGTACTCGTACTATATGTATGAGCTATGTATAAGGCAAACAAAGGATATTAATAGTCTGTGTTGACAATATAAGCTTCGGCATTATATGTGTCGACAAAAATCGGTTATATGCGATGAAACAGGAACTGGAATTGTATTTTATGTTTAACATGTCAAGCGTTTTAGAGCACTTCGGTGGATTTTACGCTAAACAAAACTGTTATTTATTTATTTATTTATTTATATTGCCTTTACTGCGGTTGAGAAATAGGTTAAGTTTGGGTATTTTCTAGTTAGGTTCTTAGTATATAATTTTATCCATTCGCTATTTACTATTATTTTAGGATGTGTGCCATGTTTGTATTGTAAGCGCATTGAAACTAATATATTGTATAATGCGCTCTAAATGTATCTATAATAATAATAATAACCATAGATTCACTGTACTGCTTTCATAAAGAACCTGAAGTCATGCGCTGAATTGAGAGAAAACACAATCAGTTTGGGTGGGAAGTGACACAGAAACGTGGCCAGTTGCCTGGTTTGGGGCAATGAATCAAGTATAATAAAGGTCTCAATTCAATATACATTTATGATGTCATACAATATCTCATTCCTGAGAGTTGACAGCGAATTACAATGTATGATAATGTGTTAACAGGAATAGTTAAACAATTAAACAGGAATAGTTGGTCGCGCAAAGGCGACACACACAAGCGTCGCCGTACGCAGTATGGGCGATTATCCTTGCTAACATGAGGTAGACAAATTTCTCCTCGGGGTAAAGTTGACATGTTCTCCATAGTATGGATGGAGTTAAGTTAAACTGTGTTGATCGTCGTATACTCTCCCTGACAATCGGACGATATTTCTCCAAGACTGTTTTGACGAGAATATGCTTTCCTTGACATAGTTGGTAAGATGATCTAACATGTTGTATTTAATAAGAATGTCAAATATCTCGTTGATGAAAGAATTTGGATTAGCATCTGTGTCCAACATATAACCGTGTAATCTTAGAAGAAACCCTTGTTTCCCAGTTTTGATGGGACTCAATCTACAAAGTGTGGCAAAGAGACAAAGTTTGCGTCTATCAATGTAAGAATTCAGACAGCAACTTCCAAGAAGACCCTATGCGATAGCCGTTCTAGTCTGGGGAGGCAAACCTTGCATATTTTCCAATATGGATCATTTTCGAGAACTGTAAGGATATCGGCCAATTTGATGGTATGGGTGGGTGGCCCGCCCAAATAACTCATATAAACATTCCACCTCTCACATTCGGGGGGGGGGTACCACCTGAGGGGGTGAAAATGATGCATATTTTGTTGCTTTCGGTGCTTTCGGCGCTTTAATAATGGCGCACTTTTTGTCGATGTCGGCGCGCGCCGAAAGCGCCTTTAGGAAGTGGCCCTAATAGTATTCCATATACTCAACCTATCTCCAACCAGCTTCTTAATAAGGCCAGATTCTATTGTAGTGCCATTTGTTATATATAAATAAGGGAGGGGGTGTTGTTTCGATGAATGAATTCCAGTTTTCACTGATTTTTAATAGCAAAAATTACCCTGGTAACCGTAGAATCTGATTTAATCCAGCGGCACCTTGTTATAGTTATTAATTACATCGAACACTTAAATAGTAACGACATGAAGCTGGGAATTGTTATAAAATGACATGAATTAATAATGATTATTATGTTGTGATGGATCCCATAATTCTCTAAATTTTCACAAAGAGATATTTACCTCAAAACAAACCCTAGATATACATAAACACTGACACAAACCAAAATTATCTTACAAAATGTAAACATGCCTACCCTGTAATGACCAGTTGCGTTCCTATTCAAGAATATATGAAAATATATTTCACTGTTTTGGTTGAAGAAAAAAAAAGATTTTACCCCAAAAATATATTATAACAGACACACGAACAGGCAACACTGGCATGTTACCAGCTGAATCACCACAGTAATTTTGATACATCTAGAAACAGATCAATGAATAACGACAGTCAAAATGAAGCAAACAGCGTTGAAATTTGACTAAATCCAGATTTCATTGTGTTTATTTACAAAAAATCCCATTTTACCCCAAAAATAGAAAATCGTACATTTTGCAAAAAGGCAATACCGACATGTTATCTGCTGTATCAATGTGAAAATGTTGACACATAATTCAGCGTGTTACTCTTTCACATGATTTAATTCGAATAAGTGCCGATTCTACTCCCCACTAATAAATGTGTATAGTACCTACATATAGATAAAGTGGATGTTATTCAGAGTACAGGATTCCAGTGTTCACTTATTTCATTAATTCAAAACAAATTATCCTGGTAACCATATAATCTGCCTTATTCCAACAACGCTTTATTATATCTATTACTGACATCTATCACTTAAATTATAAACAAAAAAAACTTGGAATTTTTATAAATTGGCATGAATTAACGATGCATATCATGTTGTGATGGATTCCAGATTTCTCTCATTTTTCACAAAAAAGCGATTTTCACCCCAAAAATGAACCTGGAACATTGAGATACTACAAAACACGCTTTCAAAATATGAACAATCCTCCATCTATTGTTTAGTTATGTTTACGTCCAAAACTAGATGTAGATGTTACTTAGGCAGTTGAATTACATTTTTCACTGGTTTGATTAACGCAAAAGCCTATTTTACCCCAAAATAAAATGATAATGTACACCGTTACATGACAAGTTAAGAAGCATGTTAACCGCCGTATCAATACGGATATTTTAATATATAATTCAATTTGTCACTCTTCCACATATTTGACTGGAAGAACACTTTATTGACTTTCTGATGTGAAATATTACATCTTGGCAGCCATTTTGAAAAAGGTTGCCATGGAGACCGGAGAACCATTTGACGCCCTTTTTTGGAAGCCCTTGACCCATGGTACGTAACTTATATGGAGTCTGCTCTAGTGCGAGAAAATCCTACGGGGGCTATAGGCTAATGCCAGTATGACGGTACTCAGGTAATAAGTTTAACAGACGGCCAACGAATATGAATCATGCTGCACCCGTATTAGCTTTTCAACTGTCCGCCAGATGGTTCTATTACCAGGACACCCCCCCCCACAAATGAGTAATAGACCGTGCCAACGGATATTTGTATAACTGCACGTAAGATTCCATTTAGTAAACAAAGTACATTCAGTTCTTTAATTACAGAGTGTGATCCCAGCCCGTGCCTGAACGGAGGACATTGCTATAACGACGAAACTGATTTCGGGTGTGACTGTGTTACAGGCTTCGTAGGTGCCATCTGTGAAACTAGTAAGTGATGCTAAATTATGGAAATTACACCCATTCGACTACCAGTACATATGAGAAAATGATCCATCCACTGGAAAAACGACAAAATGTAAACACTTACCCGACAATTATCAACGAAAAACGCTAGTTTCGACAATTACAAGCACCACATTGTACTGAGAAAAACAAATGAATAAACACGCTAGAATACTCGATGGCCGCCCTCCGAATCATCGGTGTGCCCTTTGAACCCTTGGTGGTCGCCTTCCGAAATTCCGACTCGCGCCAATTGAATCATCGATGTGCCCCTTGAACTGCAACCTTTATGTGCCACTTGCATCCTCGACGTGCCCCTTGAACCCTCGATGTGTCCCTTGAATCTCCGATGTGCCTCTTGAAGCCTCGATGGCCGCCTTCCGGAACTCCGAATCGCGCCCATTGAACCCCCGATGTGCCCCTCGAATCCCCGATGTGCCCCTTGAACATCCGATGTGCTTCTTGAATCCCCGATCTGCCCCTTGTACCCTCTATGTACCCCTTGAACCCTATATGTACCCATTGAACCCTCAATTTACTCCTTGAATCCCCGATGTGCCCCTTGAACCCTCGATGTGCCCATTGAATAATCGATGTGACCCTTGAATCCCAGATAAGATGTTCCCCTAGACTCCCCGGTGTGCCCCTTGAATCCCCGATGTGGCCCCTGAATTCTCGATGTGCCCCTTGAATCCCCGATGAGCCCCCCCCCCCCCAGACTCCCAGATGTGCCCCTTGAATCCCCGATGTGCCCCTTGAATCCCGGATGTGCCCCTTGAATCCATGATGTGCCCTTTGATCCCTCGATGCGCCCCTTGAACTATCGATGTGCCCCTTGAACCCCATATGTGCCATTGACTCCCCGATGTGCCCCTTGAATCATCGATGTGCCACTTGAATCCCAGATGTGCCCCTATAGACTCCCCGATGTGCCCCTAGACTCCCCGATGTGCCCCTTTAATCCCCAATGTTTTCCTTGAATCCCCGATGTGCCCCTTGAATCCCAGATGTGCCCCTCGTATCCTCGACTTGCACTGACGGCGTTAATTTGTTCAAGTGTAAATGTGATGTAGGCTACGACGGGGAAAACCACGAAAATAGTATGCAATACTAAAACATATATGATGTAAAAAGGAGCCACCCAGTGGACAAGCAACACAATCTGGGGTGAACAGGGACGTGGCTAGAGGGTCTCCGTTGTGGGGGGGGTGTCCACCTTGCGAAATTCGAATTGCACCCCTTTTTAATCAGAATCAGACAAAATCACATGTTTTGCATAATTCCATTTGCACCACCCCCTGCAAATGTGCTCAAGCCTAATATGCTATATATTCATAAACCATGGTTCTGTATTCCCGGTATGAGACCATTCAGATATTTTAACCTGAAAAAATGCAAAAATCCTAACGTCTAGTGGTCTAACTGCAGATAAATGCACACATACGGGCAAGAAAGCAGGACACACCGGGCTGACCATGGTTGTTCAGCCCGGTGTGAGACAATTTTGAAAATTATACAAGAAAATCGCAAATCCTAGCATCGGCATGGACTGGCCTCAACTGAAGCTTTCCTGGTGTTGGAAATTTCAAACCTCATACTCCCCCCTCAGGTTGGAAATTTCTGATGACCATTTTAGTCCACAAGTTTAACCAAAATTAGCAATTTTGTATTGGCCATGCACAGGAGAGGGACAATGACACACCGGGCCGACCATGGTTCTGGCCGGTGTGCGAAATTTTGAAATCTGAACAAGAAAATCGCAAAATCCTAGCATCTAGACTAGCCTCAAGCCTTCCTAGAGTTGGACATTTCAAACCTGACAACCCCACTTAGGTTGGAAAATGTCCAACTGATGACAATTCCATTGACAATGTTTTCCAAATGTATGACAATATGTTGTTTTTTTTAAATTAACTATCATTTTTGGACTGGCCACGGGGGAGGGACCAGGATACAATCCATCCAAGTGTAGACAATTTCCAACCTTTCACCCCCACCCCCTCCCCCCGAGGTTGGAAAATTTCCAACTGATGACTATTTCAGTCCAAAATTTTGAAAAAAAATAGGAAAATATGCAAATATTGGTCCAAAAACAATTAATTCCCCCAATAAATTGTTTAAAAATCAAACTACAAGAACATTTTCAACCTATTGTTGGTGTGAAATTTCCAACAAATTTTTTGGCAGGTATGACATTTCCAACTGTTGAATATTTTGACCAAAGTCTCAGCCCTCACCAACCCCCCCCACCCCCCCACATGTCGCCACGTCTCTGTGGTGAAGGAGAAAATCTCTCGATCTTTTATACCATATCGGGCCCAACCCGGCACCACCCTCGACAAGCAACACAATGTGTTCTATCATTTGAAACGCTAACTGTAGCAGTTACCACATTTTAATTACGAAAACAAAAGCGCAAACAATGCTCGAATCCTCGAATCCTAGAATGCCGCCCACCGATTCGTGCCCATTGAATACTCGATGAGCCCCTAGAATTCTCCGATCGATGAATGCTGGACGTCTCGGCACCTGGGTGTTTCGCAACTGAGCGTTTCGGTACACGGGTTCAAGGATGAGTCCATTACTTTGCAAAGTAATGCATTTCAATTACTTTTTTTCTGCATTAAAATTACCATTACTTTCACAATTAGAAGTAAAGCTTGACTATTCCATTGGAGAATGTTATATTCTCAGAAAACGATTAGAGAAATATAACCATGGAAGAATACACTCAATGTGGCTTCGCAATTCATGTTGTTGATATTACACGGACATGGCTTGTTCTAGCTACCAAATTCTGTCTACGTAATTTGAAAGGAGGTATGTGATAGGTTGACAAATACACGAAATATTAATATACCGGCTTCAAAAGCTCTGAACAAATACTTAATTGTCATGGTCACAGCCATGTTCCAGTTTTTTTTCAATTTTTCGCACATAAGTGAAAGAAACGCTCTTTATTTCTACCATATCAGGAATAATTTGACGGCATGTGTGGGTGGCCCGCCCCAAATATCCAATAGAAACACACACCCTCACCCCGCACCCGAGGGTATCGCCCCGACGGCTGAAAATGGGGTACATTGCTCGTATTTAAATTCGGACAGTACATGAACATTCTCATATATATAAAACTATCAGACTAGCCCGCCACTGGCGGCATTGGTCCCATGGCTTTGGTCGATCCATTATTTTTAGTTGTTCAAGGTAACCCCGTACAGGCATATCATATAACCCGACAAAAATATTGCCCGTCCCAAGTTGACCATACACAACAAACTTCACGTTGATGTCACCGCTGACGACCGAGATATCGCCCAAGGTCATTTGTAGGTACCAGTTTCAAGGTCAATGTCACCTCAGGTGGACAAACTGACCCGACGAAAATCTCCCCCGTCCCTTAGAAGCCCTAAGTACGAAATTAGATATCACCAGTTTCCAAAAGCAAAAGATATCAGGTAGAAGTTGTGAAATATGGAACCTGGTGCAAACATTCACAGGGCCCTAAAATTTATTAACATAGGATTTCCCATTCAAATCGATTTATGTCGATAAAACTCTTATTTTTCAAAATTTTAAGCTGAGACTTCGTGTGTCTGTGTGTAATACTTGTATATTCTTAAAATGACAGAGTCCAATACAGAATTATGTTTTAGATGGAAGAAATTTATTTTTTTCGATGCTAAATTTTAACATAGGATTTCCCATTCAAATCGATTAATGTCGATAAAACTCTTATTTTTCTAAATTTTAAGCTCAGACTTGGTGTGTGTGTACAGTAATACTTATATATTCTTAAAATGACAGAGTCCAACACGTAATTATGTTTTAGATGGAAGAAATTAAATGTGTTCGATGCTAAATTTCGAGCGATAACGTTGCGTTGATATTGTAAACAAACGCTCTTTAATAGCGACGCGTCGTGTACAAACGCTCATTAAGTATCACGAGATTAACCCATCAATCCCCATTGCGGTGGCAGTTGAAGGGTGAAGGAGTTGTCGCACGGGCTCGCGAAAGGTCCGATAACCATTCCGTGGCTTTTTACTCTTAGATAGGAAGTTGGGCTCAATCGGTGGAGCCGTTTTCGAGTCTACAAAGGACACATATATATACATATATACGGAGTTCTCAAAATATATAGTAGACTAGCATGTTAGCCCGCCACTGGCGGCAATCGTCGGAAACATTTTAATTTTTTTAATTAATTTTGTTAATTAATTTATGAGAATTTTTAATTTTTTAATTTAATTTTTTGTTTTTCAATTTGACCCGATTTGACCTTGAATTGATCATTAATTTTTTGTTTTTCATTAATTTTTTGTTTTTCGATTTGACCCGATTTGACCTTGAATTGATCATATTCAAGGTCAAGGTCAGGTCGGGGTCACAATTTAACCCGTCCATGACATTTCCCATAGGTAGCAAGTTTGAACTCAATCGGTTCGAGTCTATAAAGGACACTCACATATGTATCATTTGTGGGTACCTGTTTCAAGGTGAAGATCAACTCGGGCGGAAAAACTGACCCGATGAAAATGTCCCCCGTTCTTAGGAAGCCCTAAGTACGAATTTTGTTGTGACTGAGATTGGAGAACTGGTGCTCTGAGCTTCTCCGAAACGCCGCAACGACAATTCCCGTGATTTTTTACCCTTAGATGGGAAGTTTGGTCTCGATCGGCGCGGCCGTTTTCGATTCTATAAAGTATATACACACATATATATATTTATATACGGAAGTATCAAAATATATAGGAGACTAGCAGGTTAGCCCGCCACCGGCGGCTTGTCCGAAACATGACATTTATATATATATATTTTAAATTTTTAGCTCCACGCGTTTCAATAAGAAAAATTTGTACCCGGTAGCTCCACCAGTTTCCGAGACCTGGTCTGCGCATGAAAATTTGTAGCCGACGCAAGATACATTCACATGCCAAATTTCAAGTCGATAGCTCCACCCGTTTCCGAGATCTCGTCTGCGCATGCGATGCACGGGCGTCGCACGGGCTCGGCGACCCGATAAAATTTGTACCCGGCGCAAGATACATTCACATAGCAAATTTCAAGTCGATAGCTCCACCCGTTTCCGATATCTCGTCTGCGCATGCGCTGCACGGGCGTCGCACGGGCTCGGCAATACGACAGCGACGACCAACTGGTCAAACTACACTCACGTACCAAGTTTCGTCCCGATCGGTCGAGGTGTTGGTATCTGATGCAAAAGACGAAATTGTGAGTGTTGGTCAATAGTCCCCGCCGTGAACCTCATCGTCGCAAAGAGCGGACAGTCAATTAACCCCGTTATGAACCTCAATCACCAACGCGACGTAAACATGTGTTGCGTTCTAAAAATAGGAAAGCACTTTCTCTCTGCATAATTCTGCAGATGCTAATAACGTTGCTCCCCGTAGGTAGCAATATCGTTGTTGTTGATATTTACGGTTTGGGGGCTATTTTCTTATTTAGCAAGTTTGAGCTCAATCGGTTAGAGTCTATAAAGGACACACTCATATATATGACACTTCCCGTAGGTAGCAAGTTTGAGCTCAATCGGCATTCCCTGGAATTTCCCGTAGATTGGCAGATTCAAGTAGCTTTATAACGGTATATCTGGGGAGAAATCTGATGCTATATTCGTGATTATCTGGGATGATTTCGGTATATACCAAAGGTATATACTGTAAAATCAAAGCGGGCCATCCGTGCTCGCAGGGAATAAATTTCGAGCGATAACGTTTGCGTTCCCGTATAACTCTGCAGATGCGAATAACGTTGAATGTGAAACAGACGCTCTTTATAGAGATGCGTCAAAAACAAACGCTCATTAAATAATCACTTGATTAACCCCCGCCGTGCCTTTGCGGTGATTTGAGATTGGAGAACGGGTGCTCTGAGCTTCTCTAAACCGCAACCACGGTCGTGTCGGTGGGATTTGACACTTACATAGGAAGTTTGAGCTCAATCTGTACACGCGTTTTGGATTCTATGAAGTACACACACACATATATACGAAGTCTCAAAATATATAGTATAGACTAGCAGGTTAGCACGCCACTGGCGTGGTTCGTCTCATGGCTTTATTTGAAAAAGCAATTGCAACAGCTTCCGAGACACGTGTGCTGCACCTAGGTGTAAAATTTCGTCGAAATCCGCCAGTTTTATACGATTTGACCTTGAATTGATCAAGGTCAGGTCTGGGTCACAATTTGACCCGCCCATGACACTTCCCGCGCAAAAGTACCTATAGGTAGCAAGTTTGAGCTCAATCGGTTCAAGTCTATAAAGGACACGCACATATAGATCATTTGTGGGTACTCGTTTGAAGGTCAAGGTCACCTCGCGCGGAAAAACTGACCCGATAAAAATCTCCCCCGTTCCTTGGAACCCCTAAGTACGAAATTAAGTACGAAATTTCGTCGCGAACTTGTCAATGGACCCGTATTTATACTCGTTGTGTATATAGACGCTCTTTATCAACGACACTGTGGACACGAACGCTCTTTAAGTATCAACGCGATTAACCCCACAGTGCCGTTTTTTGTGACTGGGAGTGGATAATGGGTGCTGGGAACTTCTCCAAAACGCCGCGACGACCATTCCCGTGGGTTTTTACCCTTGGATAAGAAGCTTGGTCTCAATCGGTACAGCCGTTTTCGATTCTATAAAGTATATATATATAGTTATATACGGAAGTCTCAAAATATATAGTAGACTAGCAGGTTAGCCCGCCACTGGCGGCGTTGGTCCGAAACATGACAATTTTGTATGTGTTTTTTTGTGTCTTTCAATGAGTTAATATTAATTTTTTAATTTAATTTTGGGTTTTTCAATATTTTACCCAATTTGACCTTGAATTGATCATTTTCAAGGTCAAGGTCATATCGGTGTCACAATATATAATTTGTGGGTACCCGTTTGAATGTTAAGACTGAATCGATGGTTGTTCAGCCCGGTGTGAGACAATTTTGAAAATAATACAAGAAAATCGCAAATCCTAGCATCTGCATGGACTGGCCTCAACTGAAGCTTTCCTGGTGTTGGAAATTTCAAACCTCATACTCCCCCCTCAGGTTGGAAATTTCTGATGACCATTTTAGTCCACAAGTTTAACCAAAATTAGCAATTTTGTATTGGCCATGCACAGGGGAGGGACAATGACACACCGGGCCGACCATGGTTCTGGCCGGTGTGCGAAATTTTGAAATCTGAACAAGAAAATCGCAAAATCCTAGCATCTAGACTAGCCTCAAGCCTTCCTAGAGTTGGACATTTCAAACCTGACAACCCCACTTAGGTTGGAAAATGTCCAACTGATGACAATTCCATTGACAATGTTTTCCAAATGTATGACAATATGTTGTTTTTTTTAAATTAACTATCATTTTTTGACTGGCCACGGGGGAGGGACCAGGATACAAGCCATCCAAGTGTAGACAATTTCCAACCTTTCACCCCCACCCCCTCCCCCCGAGGTTGGAAAATTTCCAACTGATGACTATTTCAGTCCAAAATTTTGAAAAAAAATAGGAAAATATGCAAATATTGGTCCAAAAACAATTAATTCCCCAATAAATTGTTTAAAAATCAAACTACAAGAACATTTTCAACCTATTGTTGGTGTGAAATTTCCAACACATTTTTTGGCAGGTATGACATTTCCAACTGTTGAATATTTTTACCAAAGTCTCAGCCCTCACCAAACCCCCCCCCCCCCACAACACGCAGTACCCGTCCCTAAAAGAGGTATGATTTAAGGTACATCGGGCGGAAAAACTGACCCGATGAAAATTTCCCCTGTTCCTAGGAACGACAGACATAAGAATGACACAACACGCATGTTTTGTTTTCCGATGAGTTAATTCTGCCTTTTTAATCAAGATAAATGCATTTCGCGTTTTTGGTCCGTACTTTCGTAGCCACATGCGAGCGTTTAGCAACGCCGATGACATATACAGATATAAAAAATGTAGAGTTACGCCTCTTGGATCGCGAGTGAATATCAACCCGATTAACCCCCCGCAGTGTTTGCGGTGATTTTGATGATTGGGAGTGGAGAATGAGTGCTCAGAGTTTGTCCAAAATGCGACGTCGACAATCCCCGTGGATTTTTACCCTTACATACGAAATTTGAGCTCGATCCGCGCAGCCGTTTTCGATTATATGAAGTACCCACATATATACACACATACATATATATATATACGGAGTTCTCAAAATATATAGTAGACTAGCAGGTTAGCCCGCCACTTGCGGCGTTTGTCAGAAACATGACAATTTTTTATTTTTTAAATGAATTATTTAATTAAAAAAAAAAATTTCAATTAGTTATTTAATTAAAAAAAAAATTTCAATGAGTTAATATTAATTTTTGTTTATAACATGAGTGAATTGTGCATTTTTAATTTACTGGATTTTTGAATGAATTTTTTGGATTAATTTTTTAATTTAATTTTTGGTTTTTCAATATTTTACCCGATTAGACCTTATTTTATCCGATTAAGGTGAAGAAGACATAAGAATCAGACAGCACGCAGTACCCGTCCCTAAAAGACTCTGATGAAAATGCCCCCGTTCCTAATAATAAGACAATCAGACAACACGCATTTTTCTGCCTTTTTTAATCAAGATAAATGCATTTGGCCATTGCGGTAAAGAGAAAATAGCATATGTCGTTGTTGTTGGCATTCACGGCTATATTCATTGTTGTTGGCATTCACGGCTTGTGAGATCACGGCTATGTAGTTACCGCTTGTTGTTGTTGGCACCCGTCCATAAAAGAGGTATGCCAACAATGTCGTTGTTGTTGGAATTCACGGCTTGTCGTTGTTGTTGGCATTCACGGCTTGGGTGGCCAACACGGCTATATTAACTAATGGTACCCGTCCCTAAAAGAGTCGTTGTTGTTGGCATTATGTCGTTGTTGTTGGCATTCACGGCTTGTCGTTGTTGTTGGCATTCACGGCTTGGGTGGCCAACACGGCTATATTAACTAATGGTACCCGTCCCTAAAGGAGTCATTGTTGTTGGCATTCACGGCTTGGGAGATCACGGCTATGTAGTTCTCGATAGCGAAAACTAAGTTGGCATTCACGGCTTGGGAGATCACGGCTATGTAGTTCCCGCTTGTTGTTGTTGGCACCCGTCCCTAAAAGAGGTATGCCAACAATGTCATTTTGTTGTTGGCATTCACGGCTTGGGTGGCCAAGTTGTTGGTACCCGTCCCTAAAAGAGTCGTTGTTGTTGGCATTATATCGTTGTTGTTGGCATTCACGGCTATATTAAATAATGGTACCCGTCCCTAAAAGAGTCATTGTTGTTGGCATTCACGGCTTGGGAGATCACGGCTATGTAGTTCTCGATAGCGAAAACTAATACAAAATGTAGAGTTACGCCTCTTAGATCAATACGTCGATGACTATATAAAGAGCGTTAACCGGATACATTTCCCAATATGGAATATATAAGGAGCGTTGGTGTGTTAACCCCACGGTGCCATTTTGTGACTGAGAAGGGAGAAGCGGTGCTCCAAAATGCGACGTGACCGATCCCCGTGGGTTTTTACACTTATATACGAAATTTGAGCTCGATTCGCGCAGCCGTTTTCGATTCTATGAAGTATCCACATATATACACACATATATATACGGAAGTCTCAAAATATATAGGATACTAGCAGGGTAGCCCGCCACCGGCGGCTTGTCCGAAACATGACATTTTTTGTTTTTCAATGAGTTAATTGTGACATTTGTTTATATTTTTTTTTAATTTTTAGCTCCACGCGTTTCAATAAGAAAAAATTGTACCCGGTAGCTCCACCCGTTTCCGAGATCTGGTCTGCGCATGCGCGAAGCTGGCGTCGCACGGGCTCGGCGACCCGATCAAATTTGTACCCGGCCCAAGATACATTCACATAGCAAATTTCAAGTCGATAGCTCCACCCGTTTCCGAGATCTCGTCTGCGCATGCGCTGCACGGGCGTCGCATGGGCTCGACGACCCGATAAAATTTGTACCCGGTGCAAGATACATTCACATAGCAAATTTCAGGTCGATAGCTCCACCCGTTTCCGAGATCTGCCTTTCTGCATAATATTTCGAGCGATAACATTGCATTGAAATGTCAGACTCCCATCGTGAACCTCAACACGAAGTAAACACGTGTTTCGAGCGATAACATTGCATTGAAATGACTCCCATCGTGAACCTCAAGACGACGTAAAACACGTGTTGAGTTCTAGGAAATGCACTCAATGCAGATGCTAATAACGTTGACTTCGTATATATATATACTAGCAGGGTTACCCGGCGTTGCCCAGGTTAATGTATGCTGTGGATATTTGTTGGGAATAGAGAATGCTCTTGCTTGAAGTGTTATACGTTTTCTCATAAATTGTATATTCAAATAGCATCACAAACATGATTATTACAGTCATGGAATATAAGTAGTGGCTCACATTGTCAATTGTCATTCTGTTTATCACGATTAATCTGTTCCACCAATAATAAAGTATTTATTTATTTACAACTGCGTATACATTAGACGTTATAATATGATACATGAACATCATAAACACATTAGTTCGATAAAAGATGATAATTGGGTTTTACATGTTGAGATGTATCAATCAATCTAGTGGGTTGGACTAAGATCTCGAGGACACCTGGCTATCATATATCCATGAAGATACAGATGTTTCAAAGAAATTTCCAGGTGCTCCTCTGTTCATGGTGCTATATATTGGCTAAATATTCTTAGTTTAAACGAAATGTTGCTGCGCACATATATCAGCTACATGTGAAAGACACAGAGCGAGATTTTGAGTTGTTTATGTCAGTCGATGAGTCTGTTATAAAACCCTTGTCAGATGTCAGTATTGGTAGGATCCTGAAAAGACTTGTGCTACTAACTGCATTTTCTTGTATATCAGAAGAAACTATATTTGACTGCACACTGTGACCATTATTTTTGAACAGGCCTTCCATATCTCTTGACAAATTGTAACTTTTTGTGGAAACTGTATTGAATGGAACAGACTAAATTTTGTTATTATATATATGCAATCCTCTGACGGTTCGAGGTCTCTCAGTTTGCACGAATATATGTATCTCTTCAATAGAATGATAAATATACGTTTAATGATTCTTCTAGTTATCTCTTTTTGCTAGCTCATTGTGTGAATGCCTTGATTGCCATTCCCATATAAATATGACTGTTAAGAAGATATAATTGTTCAAGTGACTTATGTGGGTCACCATATGTCGTGATTGTGAAATGTGGACGCCCAACTACTTAAAACGATATGGAGATGGCCTGGTGACTGTATATAACTTATATGTGGATATCGGCGCATAGCAATCTTATCAATGATAGTGCATATCCGCTCGCCATCCGTGACGCAAACGACACCAAATGTGATTTAATTCATGGTATATCATTAGAGAAAAACGTGTATGAATTTGGTGGAATTTGGTTTATTAAATCAATTGTTGATGCAACGCTGACTCGAACAACGCCATATTGCGAAGGTGATTATGTATTTTAACCCGCACCATTGTCTACCTTGTGAAAAGTTACCAATCTTAGAACGCCTTGGTGCCATCTCGATTGTACCGTGTGAAGTTATATATAGAATGCACACAGACAGACAAAAAAACTGACAGACAGCACGATTTTATTTCTTGTATCATTTGAGAAGAACGTGTCTGAATTTGATGGTAATTGGTACTAAAAATATTTTGTATCAGTTTTGGTGACCCTCCCGTCCCTATTTCGGACTCAAGCTGCACACACTAAGACTCATTAGAGATTAGAGATGCATATATATGAAATTGGTGAAAATTGGCGAGTATACAAATTCGTATCAAATTTAAGGTCCCCATATCTCTCACCCATAGGGCACCAATTTGGTGTATCTTAACCACACGATAAGATTCCTCGTATCACGGAGAAGAATATGTATCAATCTGGTGGAAATCGGCACTAAACATATAGATATAATTTTTTGTGTCCCTCTCATCTCTACACACACACTGACTTGAATGGCCCCACTTGTGACACCCTTAAACCACACGATTACACTCCTGATATCATGGAGATGATTGTTTATAAGTTTGGTGATAATCGGCAACTAAACAATTTTTCTTTATCAAATTTGGTGCCAATCCCTCCCCTCTCCATCTCTCACCCAAACAGCACCACTATGGCGTCTTTAAATCACGATTAGATTCCTCGTATCATGGATAAGAACGTGTATCAATTTGGTGGAAATTGGCACTAAAAAAATTGTGCATAAATTTTGGTGCCCCTGTCCCTTTCAATGCAACCCGGACTCGAGTGAGGCCACAGTTGACAGATAAAAGCCACACCATTAGACTCCTCATACCATGGGGATGATTTTGTATAAGTGTGGTGGCAATCGGCGACTTATTATCAAATTTAGTGCCCACCCCCTCCCAATCTCTCATCCAAAAACAACAATTTGGCGTTGTTAAATCTCACAATTAGATTCCTTGTATCATGAAGAAGAATATATATCAATTTGGTGGAAATCGGCGCTAAAATTAGTTTTATCAATTTTGGTGCCCCTCTCCCCTTCCGTTCATTCCTGACTCAAACGACGCCACTTTTGACATATTTAAAGCACACCGTTGGATTCTTCATATCATGGGGATGATTATATGTAAGTTTCGTGGCAATCGGCGACAGAAAACAAATCTGCCCCCCCCCCCCCCTTCCGGGCACCCCTGACGCGAACGGCGCGAATTTTGCCAGATTTAAACCACGCCATTAGATTCCTCATATTATGGGGATGATTATATATAAGTTTGGTGGCAATCGGCGACATTTTTTTTCTGCCCCTCCACCTTTTCTGCCCCTGACAACAACGGCGTCACTTTAGAAAATTCTAACCCCGACCATTAACTTTCTCGTAAAAAGCTACTCCTAGTAGACCCATTTGGCATCATCTAGATGGTCCCCTGTGAATTTCTATAGAACACAGACAGACAGACAGACAGACAGACAGACAGACAGACAGACAGACATTCGCAAATATAGATATAGATAATGACGTTATTAACCCCGGCCGTGCCGTTTGAGCTAATTTTTATGACTGGGAGTGGAGTACGGGTGCTCGGAGCTTCTGGAAAACGCGTGGACGACATCGTACGTGTTATTTTACCTTTAGATAGGAAGTTTGAGCTCAATCTGTCCAGCCGTTCCCGTCCTAATGTACTATTTCGAGCGATAACAATTGTCAGACTCCCATCGTGAACCTCAACACGAAGTAAACACGTGTTTCGAGCGATAACATTGCATTGAAGTCAGACTCCCATCGTGGACCCCCAAGACGACGTAAACACGTGTTTGTTCCGGTATAACTTTGGAGACTCTGACTTCATATATATATATAATGACGTTATTAACCCCGGCCGTGCCGTTTGAGCTGATTTCGATGACTGGGAGTGGATAAAGGGTGCTCAGAGCTTCTCGAAAACACGATTACGGCGGTGTCGGTGGGATTTTACACTTACATACGAAATTTGATCTCAATCTGTACACGCGTTTTGGATTCTATGAAGTACACACACACATACGGAAGTCTCAAAATATATAGTATAGACTAGTAGATTAGCCCGCCACTGGCGGGATTGGTCCCATGGCTTTGGTCGATCCATTAATTTTTTTTTTCCAAGGTAACCCCGTACGTCGCTGCCACCATAATTTGCGGTACCCGTGTCAATGTCATGTTGGGTGTACAAAATAACAGGACAAAAACATTTCCCGTCCCGAGTTGACCATACATAACAAATTTCACATCGATGTTACCGCTGCATGACTACCGAGATATCGCCCAGGGTCATTTGTGGGTACCCGTTTCAATGTCGAGGTCAAATCGGGCGGACAAACTGACCCGACGAAATTCTACCCCGTCCCTTGGAACCCCTAAGCACGAAATATCGTCTCGATATCGCCAGTATTGACCTGCCGTATATGTTCAATACAGTAGATAAACGCTCTTTAATAGCGACGCCTCACATACAAACGCTCATTAATTATCACGCGATTAGCCCATAAATCCCCATTACGGTTGCAGTTGAAGGATGAAGGAGTGGTCGCACGGGCTCGCGAATGGTCCGAGTGCACTGCCTGGTTTTTACCCTTACACAGCAAGTTTGGGTTCAATCGGCCCAGCATTTTTCGTCTCGATATCCCCTGTTTCCGAGACGGTCAAATGCCGTATATTTTTACTAAAGTAGATAAACGCTCTTTAATAGAGACGCATCATATACAAACGCTCATTAATTTTCACGCGATTAACCCATCAATCCCCACTGTGGTGGCAGTTGAAGGTGAAGGAGTGGTCGCACGGGCTCGCGAATGGTCCGATGACACTTCCCGTGGATTATTACCCTTATATAGGAAGTTTGGGCTCAATCGGTCGAGCCGTTTTCGAGTCTATAGAGGGCACTTATTTATATACGTATGTCTCAAAATATATAGTAGACTAGCAGGTTAGCCCGCCACTGGCGGCATTCGTCCCATGGCCTTGTTCGAAAAAGCAATTGCAACAGGTTCCGAGACACTTGTGCTGCATTTGCAGCAAATTTCGGCAATAGTCAGAAACATGACAATTTTAATTTAATTTTTTGTTTTTCAATGAGTTAATTATTTTGTTTTTCAATGAGTTAATTGTGCCTTTTTAATTTTTTAATTGAATTTTTTGTTTTTAAATTTTACCCGATTTTTTTTGGTTTTTCAAGGAGTTAATTGTGCCTTTTTAATTTAGTTTTTCAATTTTACCCGATTTTTTTTTTCAATGAACCCGTCCATGACACTTCCCGTATTTAGCAAGTTTGAGCTCAATTGATTTAAACAATATTTTATTTCTTCCCAAAATGATATAATTATAAAACATGACACATGTATGAATAGAAGACAAGAAGGGAGGAAGAGGATTTGACAACAAGCATCAGATGCTTATATAGAGCCATCTCCTAAGAGGAGAATAGATTACATATAGTGTTCAGTGAGAAGTGGAAGTTAAGATTAAGTGATAGGAAGAGATACAGAACATGATTAGAAGATAAATGAACAGTTGGGTGAGAACAGAGGAAAAAAGTAATTAACACATATATTTACAATGATCACTACCCTTATGCATGTTATTGTTTTACATAGAAAAATTTAAAACTATTTGTGTCGAATGGAGTCAATAGTTTGCCAGTACCTTAATATGGCTTTTTTTTTTTATTTATTTAAGTTTTTTTTTTTGGGTCGAGTTATTGAAATTATTGCTACATTGTTAGCTATATACATGTATATGATTTATTTTTATATCATTTTTTGTTTGTGTCTCTGAAGACTATCAAATTCGAGCAGCTACTTATTGTGAATATCAGAAATACAATTGGCGATTAACGAAATCGATTGCTTGTTAGTATAAATGTTTGAGTTGCCTCAAATATGGCCTTATTGAGTCTTTTGGGAAATGAAGTAGATCCCTTAAGTAAAATATCAGATCTCCACAAATTTTGTGCTAATACTGAGAAAATTTCAATTCGTATTGTCGAGTATCTGGGACAATAAAGTAAAAAGTGGTCGGCAGTCTCGACTTCCCCACATGAGCATTTATCAGATTCGTTTAAATGGTTGCGACTGAGATCATCATTGAGGTTACTGCATCCTAGTCGAAGTTGCGTGTGAATTGACTGGGCTTTGCGGCATTTGCTATAGCTATAATGGCGAACATTCTTTTGTCTTAGGCGCAGATTGGTATTCAATTTGTATTTGAAATTTTCTAGAGTTTCTGAGTTTTTCAGGTCATCAGATAATTTATTCCACTGGCGTGTTGTCGCGGGCATGAATGATCGTTGATATGATGATGTGTCCGAAAAAGGGGGTCTTAAGTCAGTTCTCCGAAAGTCATATCTGTCAGCCCCTGGGTGATTATGATTAACAGTGTTGTAAAGATATGCTGGCGAATTGCGATAGAACATCTTATAGAATTGATGTAGTTTGAATTTAGTTCTCCTTTCACTTAACATTTCCCAACCAAGGTCTGCCAATATATCAATGCTGTTTATGCTTCTAGTTCCTCCCGTTGCTATTCTAGCAGCTTCAAATTGAATTTTTTCTATTAGCTCACTTTCAGCTTGCGTGCAGTTGTCCCATACGGGTGAGGCATATTCCAAGACTGGTCTTATATAAGCAAAATATATTCTCTCTATAGTTATACGGTCCAGGTAGTATTTAAATTTTCTTAGGTGGTTCACTCGTTTCCAGGCCCTGTCTATAATGTCATTTATATGAGCATCCCATGAGCCATGATTGTTAAACGTTAATCCCAGATGTTTGTGAAAAGTCACCTCATTTACGTCCTCGTTAGACATATGGAGTCGGGGATGATCAGGGGGGTCAGTTTTACGCGATATCAAGAGAGTCTCAGTTTTCGTCGGGTTAAATTTCACAAGCCATTCTTGTGACCAGGATGCCAATCGTTCAATATCACCGTTTATTAATTCGGCCGCCAATGTAGGGTCTTCAACTGTTAAAAATATGGATGTATCATCTGCAAACAAGCGTATGTGACAGTTAAAATTTTGCGTTATATCATTAATGTAGATAAGAAAAAAGAGGGGGCCTAGTATAGAGCCTTGGGGCACACCCGCCATGACAGGTTTCCATTGAGAATGATCTCCCTCAATTAAGACTCGCTGTTAACGGTCAGTTAAATATGACTCAAGAAGTTTCAACAGATTCCCTGTAATACCTATACTTTCTAGTTTATATAAAAGGCCACGGTGCCAGACTTTATCAAACGCCTTGCTTATGTCACAAAATACACTTCTGATCTCTTTTCCAATGTCTAGGGATGAACATATGTGATCATACAAATCTGTGAGTTGGAACACGGTGGAGTCCCCTCGGACAAATCCAGACTGGTATTGCGTTATGATTCCGTTTGAAGAGAGAAATTCCCACAAATGATTAAAAATGCATCTTTCAAATACTTTTGATATACAGCTGAGTAATGCTATTGGTCGATAATTTGAGACATCTGATGGTTCGTCTTTCTTAAATATTGGCACAATGTTTGATCTTTTCCATGTTTGAGGGAAATAAGACTGTTGAATGCAAGTATTAAATAGTTCAGCAAGGGGGAGGCTAAGCGAAGTAGCACAGTTCTTGAGAACTTTGGGATTTATCATGTCAGGACCACAGGCTTTTGATGCTTTCAATGATTCTAGGGCAGATCTTACCGATTCGTGAGTTATTTTGATCGTTGATAGCGTTGATCTCCATGGATTGAAAGATTTGTGAGGCAATGTTATTCCAGTTTCGTCAACGAAAGAAATACTACAAAAATAGTTATTTAGTGTTTCGGCCTTCTCAGCATTGGTTATAACAACCTGATCCCCTACTACTAAGGGCGGAATCGATTTGTTTTTCTTTTTGAATAAAAGATTTTGTAGAGTTTTCCACCACTTTGAAGGCTCACAACTTTTGTCATTCAGAACTTCCTGGGTGCTATTCACCGGCTGGGTTTATAATATAGTCCAGGTAGTTTTACGAGGCGACGCTCAATGCGAAGCTGTCGGTGGACATATCGATGGGAAGACATCGCCGCGCGGTATAGGATTATCCAATCAAGGTGATTGGCGTCAATCATAGATTGACCATCGGTCACATAAACATGCTGCGTGTAACAGTACACGTTTGGTTCATTTCAACAATGAGCAATCGAGGAAAATTAGTGGGGCAAAATATACCACCAACGACATAGGGGGTCTACAAAAAAAATTCCGTATATAGGGCCGGGGTGGGTGGGTGGTCCAGAGGCCGAAACAATCGTGCTTGTAAATGTTTTTCCAAAATGGGTTTTTTTTTCAAACAATTTACAAGTACTGACCATGTAATGTTGTTTGTAAGCATGTTAGTATCATGTTTGTTGAAATATGGCTATATAGCCAGCTATAGTGACTATATAGCCTCAGATTTAGCAACCTTCTGGATTTCACAGGATCCCGTCCAACTTCACAGTGGAAAACCGTAATTTAGTAAAGCAAATTAATATATTACCCAGTTGTATTACCCGAATAAAAGTAATAAAATAAAAACAAACTGTATCACAAATACTACATGGTGAATACTCAATGATGACTAGATATCATTAACCCGATTGTTGCATAACATGACATTGAAAAGGGTATCTCATAAATTTCTAATGTCTGAAATACTGTCTTGTTCTGGCATGCAATCAAATTCATTCCTTCTGGTTATTTCTCATCTTTAATGGTTGCAAGTAATGTTAATTTGCAACACTTATCCAAATAAAACTGAATTGCTTATGATGAATGACCGTTACTGTTTATTGTTCAGACAATCCCAACCGAAGGCGACGCTATTCTCCTTGAATTTACGAACTTCATATTGAAGCTTAAATACTGCTCAACAAGACTAAACTATACTAATTGTACACTGTTATCGCTTATAAATAGATGAACTGAAATAATGTGATGCATTCAGATGCTTTGAGAAATGACATTCTTCAAAGTTCAAACTAAAATCAAGAATAAAATCTGACTGAGACTATACTGCAGACTCTAATGCACAAATATACATAGAAATGGTTTAGTTATAATAATGCAAAATGTGTTTACGGATGGAACCAGGTTGGTAGCTCTGATATGCATCGACAGGCAAAACCTGTGATATGCAGTAATATCTGCATACATCCTTCCCCTATCATTCAGGTCTATCACCATACCAAACCACTTCAAAATTCGACAACCGACACTTCAACTTATATTGCAAAAACTTTGTACGGACTGAATTTCATAAACAGGGCCCATGGATAACTCTGGTAGGCATTGGTGCTCACAATCCGTGATATTATGCATATTCGTTCCCCATTTCTGGTCCGTCACATGTCATAGAGCATCAAAATATGACAACCGACTCTTGAGTTATAACGCAAAATGTCTGTATGGACGGACGCATGGACGGCTCGAGACGTCAACTATATACCCGCCGACTAATATCGGGGGTATAATAACCATATATCTATGTGTATACCTAACCAAAACAATTCTCCTCCTCACCCACCCCGGTGGATAAGACTAAAGAGTTCTTTGATCATGCACAAATAATTGTAGAATCCCTGACCTGTTTACCACTTTTTACACTGGCCAGTGTTCTCTGTCAGACTAAACACGCTTCTTCCCGTCCGACCCCCCTGTACACTTAATGAAGAGTGGGCGCGAAACAAAAGGGGAGCAAACTTAATAAAAGCCCTTGGGCTTGTTGTTTAATCCCCTTTCCAATCATCCGATTATATGTATTATTCTGTTTTACTGTAAACTATTTGTCAAATGTCTAAACATGTTATTTTTTGATTGGAATACAATATGTTTACATCAAACACGCTCGATATATTAAGGCTATAATGCGGTAATACAGTTTATTTTTCGTTTTTCTGACCTGGGCTTTACCGATTAAGCATGTTATTGCTTGAGTCTTAATTTTACACAGTTTGCACCAACAAAGGACAGTGTAATGGGATTGCAAGGCAGTTAACACAGTTATTGAAGAATGGCTAAAAACAAACTCTTGAAATTTGGATAAAAACATGAGAAAGAAAGGGGGTGCACATGGGTCCCTAACATTTGGAGGAAAAAATTTGCATAAATGGGTGGTGGGTCCCTCGGGGTCCGAAAAAAACTTTTTGGGCCCTATATGTGCAATTGTTTTCCAGAACCCCCCCCCCCCCCCAACTGCCGACGACCGTAAAACGTTTTTGGGCATTGTGGAGAGAAGAATCAAAATATTAAAGAACAAAGAAACCGACACCATTCACCAGCGCCGGAAAAATGATGGATGGAAAAAAAAATTCTTTGGAAATGGCAAGGAAATATCCAAACAGAACCAAAACACAAACAAAATTCTTCTGAGACGTTATCTTCTTGGCTCTTCATTTTCACACTGTGCTAATTAAAAAACCTCATTAATATCATTGAAACTCATTCTGCAGATATATAAACGCAAGCATGAGTCTCCACACAATTGTACCCAAAAATTATACCGCTATACATGCCGATTGTGGCCGGTGAGTGTTCATGAATTAGTCGTAAGACGGCGTCAATTGACAAGTGACAAATCTGATAGATTGGATCAATCACACCATCGACAACGTGTGTCGTTTGCGCTAAAGCGAAGATACCTTTGCGTTCAGCCGCTACCATATAAACTACATGGTTTATAAAATAGTCTCGCTTGGTGAATAGCACCCCTTCAGTTTTTGTTAAATATTGTTTTTTTGATTTGCGTATTGTAGCAATAACTTCATTACGTTTTTTTCGATAATTAGACCAGTTTTGCTCAGAGTTGGATTTTTTAGCCATTTTATGTAATCGGCGTCTTTGTCGGATCAGTCGTCGGATTTCGCACGTCAGCCATGCTGGGCAGCTTTTGCGAATTAATGCATTTTTATGAGGTATGTAGGCTAGAGCAAGTTCTTCTATCTTATGTGTTAGAAGATTCACATGAGTATCAATATTTTGATTGTTAGTTCCTAGATCACTTCGAAAGTCCCATTCATTTAATTCATTATTCATCCCATTGTAGTCAGCAGCGTTAAAATTCCATATTTTTCGTTTCACTGAGGCATTCAGTTCGCTTTTTGCATAGTTCAGAGTAATAGTAACAGGACAGTGATATTTTTTCATTTCAGCATGAAATGGATCCAGTACTTCGTAGTCGGACGTATTGTTTAAATTGCTGACGAGAAATAGATCTATTGTCGAATTGGAGTTTGACGAAAAATGAGTTGGCGAAGTTTTTATTAATTTTAGGCCACATGCATTGCATATTTGGTGAACCTTTCCTCTTGGGAATAACACTTGGTCTTCATTAAAATCTCCAGCAACTATTAATTCATATCCGGTGTCCCTAGCTTTATCGATCAAAGACTCAATTTTATCCCATATAGAAACTGGGTCGTCAGGTGGGCGGTAAAAACAACCAACTAAAATATGCTTGTTACGAAGGGTTAATTCAATCCAGGTTGATTCAAGATTAGTATCATAGATGTCGTTACGCATACGAAAAGCGATCGAATCTCGTATATATATGGCCACTCCACCACCGGTTCTCCCTATTCTGTCGCGACGAATTGGCTCACTAAAACCTTGCATAAGATAATCGCTAGTCTGGTCCGAGGGTTTCAACCATGTCTCCGTAAACATGCAAATATCATAATCAAGTAACTCTGCAGATATAGTATCAAACTTATTTCTGATACTTTGTGGGTTAAAAACAACAAGCGATAATTTATTGTTCATAGGCCCCGGTTGGCGTTCTACGTCACCACTAATATACAACATTAAGAGTATTAAAATTAGTGTTAAGACACCAAGATAAACGTGCATGTTTTTTATACTGGAAATGTTGGTAATGTATTTGTAAACTGGAACATATACTTTACTATCGTTTCTAACAGATGTCCAAAGAACAGGAACCCTGGGTAATTTTTTATAGAACAGGCACATTTGTAAGAATACAAGTATTGAAATAGCTATTGGTATGGTCATGCCATGAAGTCTGAGTATGATGTAGTATAGACAGAATATTGTTGAATAAGCATCAAATGATCTGCTTCTTGGATGTCTGGTAGCACAGCCATAGTAAAGGCCGACCCTTGCCCTGTATACTTCAATGTCGATCATAATTAAATACTAGTAAGTAAGAGCATAAGTAGACAGGACAAATGGGTCATAACAAACTGTGACTCCCTTCGACGAGTGTGAAAATAGATATGATTATATTTTGAACTGTTGTATTTGATATGTAAAATTTTCATTTGTTTCTGTTCAGTAAATATATATTTCATTGTTGTTGTTTCATTGACGATGCATTTTAGCGAGGCAGTGATCATGTTATCAAGAGGATGCACTTCTGTGCAGGAGCAAAACAAACAAAGGAAAAGTATATACATATAATAATAAACATAGTTTTGTTTCATGAAGAGAGAAACAAAATAATTGGGGAGTCGGCCGGAGAGAATGTGACGTTTAAGTATCTTGAAGATGTGCAACAGAGTTTGGTAATTTCAACTTAGCGATCAGTCGTAAAGTTTCTGATTTGACTTTAGCTTACATCTGAAGAGATTATGTCGTAAATAATAATAAAAAAACAAAACAATTATAGTTAGGATCCGCGTATTCTAAGAGTGATTGTCATCCATAAATCCACAATAAAACATCCAAATTAGCACTGGTATTAGAAAAGCAGGAAAGATAAATATACATACAAGTATATGTATATATACGTACATACATGTATACACATGCATACGCATGTACACGCACACATAGTTATATGCATATACAATATATACATATTAAATAAATTGGACAAAATAAATTTAAATTTAATAATATAAATCAATTTAAGTTTATCATTTAATTCTTAAATCCTGGGTATGAAAAAAAAAATAAAAAAATAAAAAATAAATAAATAAATAAAAAAAAAAATTAATTAAATTTGTATTGTATGCACCCAGTAGATGGGCCTATATTTGCAGTTTATAATGCGATAAGGTTCTCACTAATGCATATTTTCAGAAAAATATTAGCAATTATTGGAATTGAAACATATTAGCAATTATTGGAATTGAAAAATATAAATACACTTATACATGTAATATACATTCACAAATTTACATATATGATATTAATTAATGTCGAACCGTTAACCATGCAAAACCCATGATGAAACCTGGGGGGGGGGGGGGTTATTAAGAAAGTGATACAAGCCCGCTTACCATATCTCAACTCCATTCAGATAACAAGTTATCAATCCATCATACGGACACGAAAGCTGGAACACCAAGGAATTGATTTGGGTTCAAGTAAAATTTCATCAGACATAAATCGTAAGCCATTATGTATAGTGTAGATTCGAGATCCGAATTGTGAATGTCAGTAAAAAATTACAGCTATGAAAACGAAGGCGTAATCATGGATAAATGCGTGTATTTCATTATCAGATTTAGGTCATTATGTGGACAAGTTGTGGGAGTTGACACACATCCAGAGTGTACGAGTTTTACATGGTTATCAGTACAATGGTAAGGTTCCAGGTCGCACGGGACTTTGTTGGATTTTTCTTGGCTGGGATTAACATTGGTTTGTAGAAAAGGTTGACTGACTTGTTGTGATTTTCCGCTCGGATAATTACTAGCCACAACACAGACGCTTCATTTTGACTGGCCAACGCGACATTCATTGATAAGTGCATAAATATTTATGGTAAATCAGGATTTGACCTCTTAAGGAAAAATAAACAATGTTTTGATCTCACACGCCTGTGTGAGAGTATAGGTAAGGATTTGACTTTTTGTGTTAGTTTATTCAACCCCTGGATAAAATGCATTATTTAACAGGAATGGTCCAATATGGAGTTATTGATCAAATTGATATGAATTTGGAATGAAATTAGAGGTGCATGACTTTTACTGTCATTCTTGGGGGAGGGGCGGATTGTAGTTTGTTTATTTTATTATATAGTGGAAGTGTGATTAGAAAATGAATATTCAACACTGTTTAAAAACTGGTCGCAAACAGGTGAAAGAGGGCTTGTCCTCAATCGCAGTATTAGGAATTAGTTTGTGAGGAGCGGGGAGGGGGGGGGTGTGGTTCAGCCAAATGACTCAACAAAGTCAGCAACCTGGGATCTTGTGGCTAATCTAATGGAAGTACTTTCTTCCGTTTCTTTTACAAAGATCACACCATCGCGTGTCCATGTGGAGTGAATTTTAGAATCTTTTTTAAGATTTCTCACTTGTCGATAGAGTTCTGCTCGGTTAGCAGTCAGGTCCTCGTTGATATACACTGGGTCCTGGTAGTCGGGGAAGGCATCAAGGGCTAAACGACGCTGGCTGTAAATGGCCTCACGGACATTGTAGTTAGGCATCCTGGCTATAATAGGGCGAGGAGTTCCATCACTTCTGGGTGCACCCAAACGGTGGCTTCGACCAACGTCCCTGTATTTGAGGTCAACACCAAGGCGGTATGCCGCATGTATACTTGTTCGAGTCTATAAAGGACACACACATATATATGACACTTCCCGTAGGTAGCAAGTTTGAACTCAATCGGCATTCCCTGGAATTTCCCAGTCACCAACGCGGCGTAATTTTGGTACATATATAGAGACCAATTGTCCATCGGCTGTCATGTGTAGTAAAGATGTCTTATAAGCCGACATTGCCGTGGGGATGCCCGTTCCTACACGCGTTTTCGATTCTATGAAGTACCCACATATATACACACACATAGTCTCAAATTATATAGTAGACTAGCAGGTTAGCCCGCCACTGGCGGCATTCGTCCCATGGCTTTGTTCGAAAAAGCAATTGCAACAGGTTCCGAGACACTTGTGCTGCATTTGCAGCAAATTTCGGCAATAGTCAGAAACATGACAATTTTAATTTAATTTTTTGTTTTTCAATGAGTTAATTATTTTGTTTTTCAATGAGTTAATTGTGCCTTTTTAATTTTTTAATTGAATTTTTTGTTTTGAAATTTTACCCGATTTTTTTGGTTTTTCAAGGAGTTAATTGTGCCTTTTTAATTTTGTTTTTCAATTTTACCCGATTTTTTTTTTTTCAATGAGTTAATTATTTTGTTTTTCAATGAGTTAATTGTGCCTTTTTAATTTTTTAATTGAATTTTTTGTTTCGAAATTTTACCCGATTTTTTTGGTTTTTCAAGGAGTTAATTGTGCCTTTTTAATTTTGTTTTTCAATTTTACCCGATTTTTTTTTTTTCAATGAACCCGTCCATGACACTTCCCGTATTTAGCAAGTTTGAGCTCAATTGGTTCGAGTCTATAAAGAACACACACATATATATGACACTTCCCGTAGGTAGCAAGTTTGAGCTCAATCGGCATTCCCTGGAATTTCCCAGTCACCAACGCGGCGTAATTTTGGTACATATATAGAGACCAATTGTCCATCGGCTGTCATGTGTAGTGAAGATGTCTTATAAGCCGACATTGCCGTGGGGATGCCCGTTCCTACACGCGTTTTCGATTCTATGAAGTACCCACATATATACACACACATAGTCTCAAATTATATAGTAGATTGGCAGATTCCAGTAGCTTTATAACGGTATATCTGGGGAGAAATCCGATGCTATATTCGTGATTATCTGGGATGATTTCGGTATATACAAAGCGCGCCATCCGTGCTCGCAGGGTTGGTCAGAAACAAATGTTTTTTAAATTTAATTTATGTTTTTTATTCTAATTGACACGGGTTCGCTATAACTCCGGTATGACTAACGTACGCGGCATTGGAAGGGTCGTGTTAACTTCCGCCTGGACCCACGTGGCGTGACGTAATTCACAACCACGTGTATTTACCTCGCGACCGCGACACACACAATGGCCCGATAATGGGCACACGTTCCCTGGCATTTCCCAGAAGATATTCATGGGGAGGTCAAGTGACCAATTTTGAAATTTGCTGGTCGCATTCGTCTGTATGTCTGAGGAATTATCGGCTAGATATTGTTACCAACATGACATATTTAAATTAATCCCGCCGTGTACCCCATCACCAACGGCAACGCGACATGTGCTGCGTTCTAAAAATAGGTCGATTGCAGTGGATTTGTACAGATGACGAAATATGAGTGCCACAGATAATATTGTTTGATCGAAAGCATTTGAATTAATACGTCGCAAAACTCGCCTTGATGTTGGCTAATAGATATTTGTCCCTGCTAGGTGTTGGGAATGTCGTCACACAACACGCTCATGTCTGCATACAGTCTTACACGCACACGCCGAGACCCAGACGTAAGAATGACATTAGGCATATATAGGCCTACGCTCTTTATCAACTACAATGCGATAGGAACGCTCTTTAACTATCAACGCGATTAACCCCCGCCGTGCCTTTGTGGTGATTTGGGAGTGGATAAAGGGTGCTCAGAGCTTCTCGAAAACACGACTACGGCGGTGTCGGTGGGATTTTACACTTACATACGAAATTTGATCTCAATCTGTACTCGCGTTTTGGATTCTATGAAGTACACACACACACACACACACACACACACATATATACCAAGTCTCAAAATATATAGTATAGATAATATAAAATATATTGATTACATCAAAGCACCGCCTCAGAATTCCGTAAAAAGAACTAATCCTTCAAATTATTACAAAAAACTACGGCTTATTACTGAAGGTTTTTCATTCACCAAACCAGAAAGCTTCTAAATGCGGATAAAAATTGGGTTCCCGCCATAAAATCTTCAAGTGTGCATTGTCGGCGGCAAACCAATAGTCGTTCTTGGATTCGATAAGAGAAAATTCCGTTTTAATAGATAGAGATTCATTACCAATGTTGACCGATGCAAAATTAATGTTCTATTTTAATTTAATAGTATTCATTCTTCAACTAATATATAATAACAAACAATTAGTAATTTTCTGAATCAATAGACATATTTCAAACCAATGGACGATTTCCCACGATCAATGATTATCGTTATCAAACTAATGGACCTTAGTGTCATTCAATAGGTTTCGTATTTGAATCAATATCTAACAGCGAAACCAACAACTAATGATCCAATTTTTCAAACCAATGAACAACGTAAAAACTAATAACCAATTCTCGAACTAACGCTAGAGGTCGCTGTGGCCATGTGGGACATGACAATCTGTGGGATGGGATGGAATATGTAATAGGATGACAATCTGTGGAACATAATTTCAAATTGCGTGGAACGGCCGATATCTCGAGGAATACAGCACGTAGAAGGCTCATTTTGGTGTCGAACGAAAGGCCGATATTCGCCCCAGCCACACATATTAACCCCGCCACTGAAGTTGCATTATTCGGTCGACAACTGACCTAACATAAAATTGTCGAAATCAAGGCCGTGGAATAGCTGTAGAAATGCATTTTACAGCGATAACGTTATGCCCAAAAGCAAACTTGGTATTAAAATGAAGTTTATCATCTATTGCACAGCAAAAATGTATTAATTGGAGCGAAACTGTGATTTATGGACATCTAGAGACCATTAACCCACCCACGCGAAGGTGACACGAATCACGGAAAACTGCGTTCGACATCAATGTTTAGAATTTAGATTTCTCGACGAATACGCTAGCAAACCTGAAAAGTGACTTCGCTGATATTTAATATTCGATAGTTTGTGAGAGAAAAATCAATATTTCTGGTAATGTCAGTGTTGACAATAGTAACAATTAACCAAGTTGCACCAGACATGTTTGTATTCGATGTATAGAAGGCAGAATGGCCAATTTATTTTATACATCAACCACAACTTGTAAGCGATTGCAGGGTACGCTGTGACACATTTCTCTGCTTCAATGATCCTATAACATAAAAAATACAAAACAAAAGTCACAATTCTCGACCAGTTCCAAACAGCAGAAACTGATCTGGAAGATATTCGTGAAAAAACGTCATATTTTCCACTTCCGATGGGTATCTTGGATGGCGGAATTCCAATTTTTCCCCTAACAGAGTTCGAGAGTTCGCTTTGTACTATTACATCGAAAGCCGCTGAAAACTAAATGTGATAGTATAAACTAGAACGATATATACCAAATGTCATTTTGATCTTGAAATATTAACAAAATAAAGATTCTGTCCCCCTAAGTTTTTAAACTATATAAAATATAGAAAATTCAATATAAAAAATAAGGCAACGTCGTTCGGGTGACGCTTCTCATTTCAAGCGTGAGATTTTTTTTTTTTTTTATTAAAATTAATAACCATGAATCTAAAATAGGTTTCACGAACAACCGGTCTGTAATTTTGAATACAGCGCGAAAATGTGACAGATTGTCTATTTATGCTTCGGGCATCTGCCTGGTGTTGTTAATGTCCAGGGAAATGGACATTCGTGTGTAAACGGTATTATAATTTTAAGTGCATAAGGTAAATTCTATCTCAGTTTGTAGCACACCAAGGGGAACAACTACTTATGAATTCTCGTTTGTCTTGTGTATATAGAGTTGTCTTTCTTCGTTAGCATTCAACGATAATTTTTCGCTCATGCGGCCGAAGGAAATGGTGGGTACATTGGATTGCATGCGTCCGATTCTCCATCAGTCCATCCATCTGCTCGTGTGAGGATGTACTTATGATGTCAGACGGTCTCCATACAATCCAGGTACAACAACAACAACATTTCTTCAAAATACGTTTTAGTTATCAGAATCGATTTATTGCAACAAAATAATGCTAACCACTGTAAACTATGGTATCAAATTTCCCAAAACTTGCTATTTATCAACAATTTGTTCAACAAAATATGGCCGTATTATCACTAAAGTATCACGAAATTTGACGGTATTACCACTTGATTTTTTAGAGTTATCCATCTTCGGGCCGCATATTACACATCTCGAGAATCAACAAAATTCAAAAATCGATATCTGATCACTCTGAGCTTTGATGGGTGCGTTCCTCGACTTCAATCAAATATTGTTTACCTCCGAAGCCAAAGAAATAGTAATTTAGGAGCGTCTGATCGGATTGAGTACCTTAACTTGAGGGAGGTTTGGAGCCGCTCTTTAAAAAAACACTACCCTCGTATTCGACTTGTGAGTTGCACCCGTGCACAAGTAGACTATATGACGGAGAACAATACCACCCCTGGCCAAGTGGCATGCTAATGTGCTATGATGCGGTTGGGTCATGCTGAGTTGCTATGATGATGTTAACAAACAGTACTGTTATATATTTTTTTATTTATCTTTTTCGAGGTGTTCTAGATCTGAATCTGAATATATCCAGGAAAATCCTTTATGCGTATCAAACATTAAAACACATATTTATTGCGAAATATTGTTAATAATGATTGTATTCGTTGTTGAAAATCGACTATAATCAAGATGGTTATTCCGGTCGTTTTAGAAATACCAGCGCAGGAATTAATTAATTTTTCACATATATATATGTTCTTAAATGTTTCATACACACATTTTTTTTTTTTCTCAAATCGCTCGGATTAGCCAAACACAGCGAAAATGACAACTTTATAAATAATAACAGTACTTTTTCATAACTGCATCAGTTTGCCATACCCGCATCATAGCAATTCAGCAGGACCACCAGCATATTAGCAGGACCACTTGACCGGGGTGAATATAGAATGCACCTCACAAGAATTTTGACGCCCGTCCGTCCGCCCGATCGAGCAGATATCCCAACTATCTGTAGGTTGTCGGCTGTCGATGGAATTTGGTCTGGATGTTCACCATTATGAGGACATTCAGATGAGTGAACAGTTGAAAGGCTGTTTTCCATCGTTAAACTGTATTGTCCGTTTTGATGACGTCAGGTTCATTTGAACACTGATGACTCATGTATGGGACTCATTGATTAAGAAACCGGTATGGTAATTTGTGTACGCCATTTTGATAAAAAGGTATTATTTAATCAGTCTGTCCAGATTCATTGGAGGAGGATAAGACTTATGAAAGTTTGACATGATCGACGACCTAATGTCAAACTACCACCTAATGTCCGTTATTACGTACAATTTATGAGTTAAGAGGTAGTCTTAAGTGGTCAAACCTGTCACAAACAACAACAGAAAGACCACTTGAGGACCAAATGTGTGGGCACCCGTCCGTTAACAGGTTTCCGACCGATAACCGATGACCGATAACTCCTGTTTTTATTATTGGATATAGTGTATCGGTCTACACACGTGCCCACGCAGGTCAGAGATTTTAATCAAAGCTCATTAATGTAGGGCTCTCACAATACTCAACAGCAATGCTGTCTTACTGCATTGTACCCATCATATACGCCGACACCTACCGCATTGGCTGGCTAATCTTATCTCCTCGTGTGATTAAATTAAACTGGGTACCTCGACAAACAATTGCATAACATTAGACACCCATCAGTCAAATAAAAAAGAAACTCGCAAAATAAACTTCGATTTGTGTGAGCCTTAATCTGACTGGCAACTAATGTGTTTATATGTATATTGCAAAGGAGGAGAAATCTGTTTCTAAGCCCGTTCCAAACGCCGGATTTTTGTCGACTCGAATCTAATACCAAACCCACAATTGTATTAAAGGCACGTGAGGCCTTAGTTGTCGAAAATATTCATATTTGTTCCAATCACCGTAAACAGAAAAAACAGTAAAACGCATACAGTTTCCTTCATATATACCATGACCATTGCGTAAACAGCATGTTATCATAAAGACCTACTATATTTTACCTAAACAAGAGCCTGATTGTGTTACAGAAGACAGCACAATGCTACTGGCTAATCACACATAAATGGCATAAACGCTCTTTATTAGTTCCATATCAGGAATTCACCCACAAAGAACGCTCTTTATGTTTACCATCATAATATAAACAAACACCAGAAAAGTAACTTTTTATGCCTTTGTTTACATAACAATGGTCAACCATATGACAATAACATACTGTGTATGCGATATTTCTTATTTGTATACGGACAAAGTCTGTCTACATTTTGATGTTCTTTCTGTTTGTGGCGGTTTTTGACGGTTGGAAATATTTTCACAGGATACCCACCGCCAAGGCCAACCGTACCTTTAAATGCGTCAAAACTGCGACGTTTGAAACAATATGATAATATCTTGGCCACCGTGAACTCCATTCAAGACGATGTAAACAAACGTCCTATAAAAAGAAATTACAATTGTGAAAAACACTAAAGGACTTGCATGGAGAACTTCACGAGACTGTGTTGGACGTGCAAGCACGTGGTATGAGAAATAATCTCACCTTCACAGGGACCAGAGAAGACCATCAACGATCAGCTGAACACAGACTCTACAACTTCTTAGAGGAGGATCTTAAAGTAAACACCAACATGATCATATTTGAAAGGGTACATCGCATAGGGGAAATGAAACCAGATAGGAATCGCCCAAGGACAAAGAATATATTAAAAGTTATAGCTGGAGACTGAAAGGAAGCATAAAGTTCATTTTCGAGCATTTTCCGGATGAAATTGAACAACGCAGAAAAGAATTATACCCTATTATACCCTAACCAAAGCACGAGTTAAAATGGTGAGGGACAGACTTTTCATCGACGACATGGAGCACACAACCGAATGGAAGCAGAAAAAAGGCCAGAGGGATCGAGCAAAACATAACGTGCCACATAACCCCCAACCTGCTGACAGTACTAATCCTAAACAAATTTCATTTGTATCTGATAATCGTCCTTCACATGTCAGTGTAAATGGAGACATACAGCAGATGGAGAGCAAGACACACATAGACTCACCCCTTGACTTAAGTGTGAACAACACTACACCAAAGCAGATCACAAATCGCCAACGGGTCACATCTACACGAACTAGATAGGGATTAGGCGGTGCTCCCACAACTCACATTGACAAAAAACACTCAGACTCTTCAAATTCCAAATCAGAAAATATTTTGCTTGAATGTATGTGGTTTACGAAGCAGACTACTTTGTCCAGAGTTTTGCACACTTATTGAATCATATGACATAGTAGGGCTCCGTGAAACAAAAACAGAAAATGCAGATACCTGTAATTTTAAAATACCAGGCTTTCATGCCGTTTTAAAACATCGAAAATCTCTCGCAAATGTAAAATCTGGTGGCATCTGCATCTTATACCGGGACTATTTAGCTTCTGAAATTGAGATTATAGAGAGCAAAGCTAAGGCCGCAATATGGCTAAACATTTCGAAACGATTAACACATTTGGACGACGATGTAACGTTAGGATTAACTTATCTACCTCCAGATAATAGTGAATATGCCTCACAAGAAGATATCAATGATATTGAACGCGATCTAATCACATTCAAATTTCGTAGTAATAGACATGTTTGCATTATGGGGGATTTAACTCCCGAGTTGGCAGACTGGACGATGTCAATGATTCCATCGAATGTGGAGGTTGCACACACTGTCCAGTCCGATAGAGTTATCCCTCATGAATGCGAAGTCGATATACAGGATCATATTCCAGATAGAAACAGATCTGACATTTAACAGGGAGGGTAAAACAATTAATACAATTTTGTAGGAACAATAAAGTACACATATTGAATGGACAAAATGGAACCGACAAAATTGAACATAAATTCACTTGTAGGAATGCAAGCACAATAGACTATTTTCTCGCGAGTAAGGAACTCGTGTACTTTTGTGTCGAAATGAAAGTGCTGGATTTTTCGGATTTGTATTCAGATTGCCATTATGGAATTTTCTTGGAAATTTCTAAGCCCCCCCCCCCCCCCCCCCCCCCCTCATATAATTGTTTTTTCTCCAGTGGCAATTCGTTCAGTAGTAATATTGATCGACTCAAAATCGACGAGTTGAAAGAACCTGACTGTTCTAAGTGACTTTCCTGACGGGTTTCACCAAGCTAAAGCCACTGGTTTTGGCCGAGAAAAAAGCTTTTCAACAATGCAGCTAAAGATGCTTTTGAGTCATAAACAATGGTTTACCAGCGAGTGTAAAATTACACGAAATAAATACCACGACGCGCACGAAATCTACTCACAAACGAAGTCCCTTGACGCAAAATCGGAGCTTCGAGAACATAAGCGTACATTACGGAGAGCGAATGCAACTTATAAGAAAAACCTTTCAGCAAAGCTTAAAAGTGCAAATGAATCAAATTCGCGAGCGTTTTTGCAAATTCTAATGCAAAACCGACAAACCCACCACAAGTACAGTTATATGATATGTATGTTCATTTGAAAGGTTAACAGTACGATTTGGAGACTGACCATCTCGCCCCATTTTGTGATGTAAGAAGATGACATTTTAGATATGCCGATCACAGACATCGAAATAAATAATGGATGCTGTTTCTTCGCTAGCGAATGGTAAGGCCAGTGGACCCGATGATATTCGCAACGAGCATATAAAACACTATACAAATAATGTTACCAGTTTATCTCAGGTGGTTCAATATGATATTTAATACAGGCATGATTCCAAATTGTTAGTCTTTGGCGGCGAAAGAAAGCCAAAATGTCGCATACGACTAAATGGAGAAATATTGGAAATCGCGAATGAATATACTTACATTGGTGTCATATTTTGACAGATCTAACAACTTTCACAAAACTAAGAAATCGTTAGTAACTAAAGCTACCAGAGCGTTGTACAAACTAATTTATAAGGCTCGCGCAATGGATATTACAATCGACATCCAAATAGACTTATACGCGAAGACAATAAAACCCATACTATTATACGGATGCGAAATATGGGGGTACGAACACATTGAAGAGATTGAAAGGTTAATGTTTTGAAATTTTTATTCTAAAACTTAAGCCGAACACACCGAGTGTTATGGTATACGGATAAACTGGCGTTTTTCCTCTCAGAGTCGACGTTAATGTCCGAATAATTACATATTGGGCGAAAATGGTCTCGTCTGGTGACAACGAATTTAATAATCAATTGTATTATTATTATCTTGTGAATCTCTCAAATAAGAATATGTCCCACTCGTGGGTCGAACATGTACATAATATTCTTACTACATGTGGTATGAACTATGAATGGTTGAATCAGTTTATTAATGGGGTCGACCATAATTGGTTAAAGGGAATGATACAAACAATTCCTTAAAAAATCAGTTCCATCAACAATGGAAACGAGATCTTGACAAATGTCGCAATTATAGATTATTCAAAAACTGAGTTTAGTCAAGTAAAATACCTTTCGCAATTGAAATGTTCGGCCCACGGGTGGGACATATTCTTATTTCAGAGATTCCCAACATAATAATAATACAATTGATAATTAAATTTGTTGTGACCAGACGAGACCATATTTCCGTAGAAGACAGGTTTTGCCAACTATGTGATAACGGCGCAGTTGGAGACGAATATCACTTCTTATTCGAATGTGACGCCCTTAACTCTATCATGAGGAGTTTTATACCATTGTGTGCATTGACTGTTTGCAAATTACATACGTTATCAACCCTTCTTCAGTCGTCTGATAACATTGTTTTACATAAACTTTGTGAATACATAAGACATGGCGAGGAACATGTGAGACCACTGACACCCTCTTTGAACTAAACTGAATATTGAACATGATATCTGCGGTTAATATTTCAAATTCAACCATACATATGCCTGATTGTTCACACCATGGCCATATCGCACCATTTTGAAATTTGTATACCACATTTATGTATTATTCTTATGTCACATGTGTGATTCTGAATAAACATATTGACTGACTGGAAGTTAATACACGAATCATACCATTAGTAGCGGTCATATGGGGTGAGCTGCATGGATGAGGGCACAACAATTTCGATGGAATATTTGTTTGGTGTGTTGGGAAGGGCGGGGTTATAGGAAGAAAACTGAACTAAATCCAAAATCTGGTTGGAATGTATAATCCACAGTATTCACGCAATACTCCACAAACTGTTCACATATACATGCAACCGAGCGAAAATCCATGCAATATATAAAGGTTTGGTCAATTCGTTTGTCATGAATGCCGTTGATATTTCATCACACAAACTTCATGCAATGTGGAGTAAATGTAGTTTCACTTCGGTGTCCGATTACTACCGGAACATTGCCTCCTGGATTCTGAACGATAATTCCATTATGGCAACAATAAGAAAATAATCTTAACATCCGAAACAGTTTATTATCACAGGGAAGAATCTGTTTTGTCCAGATACATGTCGTCAGCAAACAAACGTTTTCAAATTCGGAGACAAAATGGTTTATCAACGCTGATAAATAATGCCGATGCAAGTGATCACATGTTCAACGAGCGTTTGACTTGTGCAACAAGAATATGTTACACCACAAACCATTCAATTAACCTTTGATTGAATGGTAAACGATAGGTAATCATCGTATTGAAAGTGACTCAATTCCGTTTCCTCTGGGTGTGAAACGGTTTATAAATATGTCATAACCCGCTTGGGTACTGTACAAGAAATACAGACGGCGGCGCTAATGCGCCTGGGTCTATATTTCTTGTACATATACCCAAGCGGGCTATAACCTATACATATATGCGCATCTTCCACGCATATAAGAGAGAATACATTGACCTAATAATATTTACCTTAACATTGTAAGCCAGTGCATTATCTAATATATATGAGGCTTCCTGTGGATGCGCACCAAAACGCACTCAAATATAACATTTAAATGTTTATTGTTTAGTTACAAAGTTGATGAAGTCCATAACTTGCCGATATTCTTCCCTAAGCTGGTGCCTTCGCACTACCGATCTCAGTGCTACTGTTACAGCTCAGACTTTCATTAAAAATGGTCAAGCGCAAACAACCAAATTATGAGGACTGCTATACTCGTAGACTTCAGTTTTAAATTTGAACGTTTCGCGAATCATTCATATTTTATAAGAAATTACTCGTACATGTGTATGAACTCTGAATGATCTAACCCTTTACCCAACAAACCGGCCAAAATCGGCCAAATAAAGCTTCAACAGCCTAAAATATCTTCGGTCTGTCTCAATAGAACCATACAAATTTGGATATCATTGGAACCGGCTCCTTGACCACATTGTGATAGTTACAGTTATGCCCTGTGCCAATGCATTCTCGTATATATGCGAGTCGACCATAGGTCGCCTCGCATATATAAGAGAATGCATTGGCCTAAAAAAACACTTTTTACCATTTTTTCTTAGATTCTTTAACAATTTTATAATTTTTAATGTGTTAATCCAATGCATTCTCTTATATATGCGAGGCGACCTATGGTCGACTCGCATATATAAGAGAATGCATTGGCACAGGGCCCTTCTGTTGGGTAAAGGGCTAAACAAGTTTCGGCACAGCAGGGACGTCTGGCGATCACACGAACCAGCTGACCGACTGTTTATATATCGACTGAAGTTGGAAGCTTGCCGCCTAATTCCGTGGTTACAATATTCACTTATTAAATCATATACATGTATAGTGAATGTTCATCTCCTTCTTATTTCAGAGGATTGTACGGGACTGACGGACGAAATGGCGTCTGGATGTCCAATCTGGCACTCAGATTCAACTATATGGAACAATCCTATCTACGAAAGCTTGTTCTTGGAGGGCTGCTTACTGACCATGTGCCAAGGTAAGATGTATTTCACACAGTGTGGGTCCGCGGACTCGCTTCATTACTCTTCGTTCGTTATTCATGTATGTGCATGCATGTATGGTGTCGCAGAGGTGGTTAGTTTCAGCGTTGATATACGTGGAAATGTTTCAAATTCTAAACGTTCCATAAACAAAGTTAATATTCAAAATATTGGATTCATTGAAAAGCTAGAGTTACTGCAAGCACATAAACTTGTTAATATTTGCCCATTTTATTTTTCTTAACACACTCGACATGAATTTGACGTTTGGTGGCCGGTCGAACGGCACTGATCCTCTATAAATTAACCGTGGATTGATGCATTTTGACAATTATTGGTATGTGAGCTACTATGTGCGACAGCTTCACATATGTCTGCCATATTTATGGCCTTGTGTTTGTATGCTAAAGCAATTGTAAGGCAGTCAGCGATAACTTGAACAAACGTCAACGGAATTCATTCATATTATTTCCTGAAATCATTTTCCTGACAAACTGCACCAAAAGTAAGAACGATCCATGGGTCCGCTAAATTACATCATTAATCGCTGTGTATTGCATTACTTGCATAGAGGCTGGTAAGGATATTAACGAAAGTCTCTATTTTTTTTAGATACCCTGAATTGTTGACCCATCGAATAAAATTTGTTCCAGTGGGTAGATGGTTTATTCCCACACGAGGATAATTTGTTTGTTCTGAATTTCCGCGCAGAAAACAACGGTCTTTTTCGTATAAAAGTTAAAACCATTTCAGTATTTCCACTCTAATTCTTCGTTGTCACACAACATTTGCGCAAGATGAATTATGATTGGTATAATTTGAGATCTATTTGGTGATAACTTAAAGAATAAGATTATAAAAACGGATATTATTAAGCAGTTTCGAAAGTTTCGACTGAAAATTGGAAAAATGTCAAATTGCTCAATTTCTTACCGAAACAGAAATAACGCTTTCTCGTGAACTACGTGGGTATATAATATACAGGTATTCTCTGACTTGGTGGCATAGCAAGCACTATTTTCCCGATGTGTCTTGTGAACAGTGACTATTGACCGAGGCCGCTATTGCACCCATCACAATTCTCACCGTGCGCCATATGTGACGTCAACAATCTGATAAATAGTTCGAAGACTATATAGCCAGGGTGATAGTTTGCTGACCACAAGTATCGCCTCATGCCAATCGTGACAGCAGGCAGCAGGCAAATTATAGCCTGTAGCGTCAATCGTGCCAGCGGGCGGGTAATAGTTCGCAGGCTATAGTCCGTCTGGTAGTTATAACGAAATACGTGGATATCCACTGCCTGTCAATGATCAAAATTTGTCAGGTTATTCCTAACTTTCAGTGTTTGTGATTTTCTTAAGGATTCAACTCACGTTCAATTTAATATAACTTTTTTAAATGTCAGCAGCTCTGACACATGTCATCTATTTCTGACACATATAAATTATATCTGTTAATTCAAAATTACATATAGTTCAGAAAACATGTCAAGCTATGTGGTATCTTATTGTCAATTTCTATGCAAGAACATAACTCTATGTTTTGGTTGAGGTCAGGGAGATCTTGAACTTCCGGAAAGAAATGTACCTCGTGTTTTATTTGTCTGATTAATAAACGGTAATTAAAAAGGACTTTGACCGTAATTAATAGATACAACAAGCTATATATAATTTACTATGAACGGAGTCCAGTGGGACCAAGTCTTTTGAATTTATATCTGTGAAGAAGTGAGAATTGTGTCACGGTTGAAACATTGGTCACCTGAACACCATCTAGATAACGGTCAGACTAATGTTAAAATTCCGTTTGTGCGTCCGTCCGCCTGTCCGTCTGTCTAACCGAATATCACTCCGATAACGCTTTTGTTTTCGACTGATAACTCCAGCTTGCACTATTTGATTGAAACATATGTTGATACATGTATGTGTGTTTCTCAGTCAACAGTTACACATATACTTAAAATATGATTGCGGCACAATATTTTTCATGAGTTTCGGCCATTTACGACTTACAAATCACATGACTTGATAACAGTTTGGTGTCTCATCAACAACTTAGTTTAGGTTATATGTTGTATTTACATGCATCTGATGATGTGTGTGAGTTTCTCAACCACAAATACAGGTCATGTCCGAATACGTTTCGCATCAACTACATTTTCGTGAGATACATGAATGTATGACCCGTTTGACTTAAAATTCAATTATTAGAATTGTGGTTTTCGATAACAAAATATTCAGTTTGCTAGTTGTTACAATATTTATGAGTGAACTTTCTTAGAGGCGATACTAATTCAACCATCACTATATCATATATAGTGGGGTACACTCTCCGCTAAATATATTCAAACTGTTACAGAACAAAAATGTATGTGACCAATAAGTGATAGAAGATAAACAAGACTCCTATATGTTTCTTCCACGATGAATTACGCCCCGCTGGAATGCATATCAGCCGATAAAGTTCGGGTTCTTCACTTTTTTATTTCAGATCCTCCGGAGTACACTCAGTAATAAGAGAAAGAAGCATGATTCGGACCAAGAGCATACGGCCGATTATCGGACACAACAGTGCTGTTATAATAAGTTAAAAATAAATGGTCCACTGAACGAATGTGCCTCTTTATATTTTCCCAAATGTTTCTCAAATCAGAAATTGGTACAGAAGAGACTATGGAGCAGATTAAGGTGGTTATACATGAATTGGGGACATGTAACATGCTACGGTCATGATTTTGAGCATGCCGTCCATAAATACATTTACTCACCCAGGTCAAGTGGTCCTGCTAGTCTGCTATTATGTTGGTGAGTCCTGTTGAATTGTTATGATGCTGGTAGGGCAAACTGATGGCAATTATTGTAATGTTTCTGGTGTTTGGCTAATCAGAGCGATTTGAGAAACAGCTACTGTCTGGATGAAACATTCAAGAATATATATATATAATATAATATAATAATAATGCCTCCGAAATTGAAATATTTCGCAAAAAGTTTTTGAATGTTTGACACACCTAATGGATTTTTCTGGATGTAAGATTATGCGAGCACCACGAGAATGACAACTTTAGAAAACTAACTGTACTTTTTCAGCATCATTTTGCCCTAACAACATCATAGCAATACAGCGGTACCTACCATAGTCTGGTCGATTTAGAATCTATGATTGGAAAACATACCAGTCTGAACTTAAACCCTTTACCCAACAAACCGGCCAAAACCGGCCAAATAAAGCTTCAACAGCCTAAAATATCTTGGGTCTGTCTCAATAAAACCATACAAATATGGATATCATTGGAACCGGCTCATTGACCACATTGTGATGGTTACAGTTATGCCCTGTGCCAATGCATTCTCTTATATATGCGAGTCGACCATAGGTTGCCTCGCATATATAAGAGAATGCATTGGCCTAAAAAAATATTTTTTTAACACTTTTTACCATTTTTTCTTACATTCTTTAACAATTTTATAATTTTTAATGTGTTAAGCCAATGCATTCTCTTATATATGCGAGGCGACCTATGGTCGACTCGCATATATAAGAGAATGCATTGGCACAAGGCCGTTCTGTTGGGTAAAGGGTTAAAGGAAAAGCTTTGCTTTTAGTTTCATATATGTGATCAGGTTATGAGCATTACTGGAATTTCTTTACTCAAATGACTTTGTATTAACGTCAACAGGCATCCCCACGATGGCCCAGCACTGGATTAAAATTGTAAAAAGAGAAAAAAATACTTAATTAATCATTAGTTTCAATTCAATTGTTTATTCTCGTCACTCAAAATTACATGGGTATTGAGACATGCACTATGTACCTTCTCTTTGAAGAGATTAATGTGTCATTACAGTATACTAAGAATTTCGACATACATGTATGGTTTGTTTTCACGGAAAGTGTTGCAAATCCCGGAAATTCAACAAATATTTATACCATAAGGGTATGCAGTCAATTCGGTAAATATGCCGAATGAAACTACCGCATACCGTGTGGTAAAACATTACTACGTATGTTGCATGACCGAATTTTGTTTTTGTTTTTGCCCAACTGTTGGAGCTATTCAAAGTAGAAAACCCAAACTTTAAAGACATAAATCATTGGATGTGCGTTGGGTTTCAGCGACCGATAAATTATTCAGATTGATGTTTTAGTGGTATATATACCTTTATTGATATAAAACAACGAAGTTGTATATTATCCATATACACTCACATGTGGTTATTCAGTGTGTTGCTTTCGTCGTGGCATGTCATGGAGTTGCGACCGTTTTAACAGCCATTTCATGGCCGCGGTTGTATTATATTATGTCCGTGTATATGCTCTTATATAACACAATTACACGCCTTTTGTTTACTACCAACCGAGCAACCATGAAATCGGTGCCAAAATCCTATGTAACAGAAGGGCCCTGTGCCAATGCATTCTCTTATATATGCGAGTCGACCATAGGTAGCCTCGCATATATAAGAGAATGCATTGGCTTAACACATTAAAAATTATATTTTTAGGCCAATGCATTCTCTTATATATGCGAGGCGACCTATGGTCGACTCGAATATATAAGAGAATGCATTGGCACAGGGCATAACTGTAACTATCACAATGTGGTCAAGGAGCCGGTTCCAATGATATCCAAATTTTACTGTTTTAGTAGAAACTGAATTTGAGGAGCTCTAAAATATTTCCCCAGATTGGATTTTCTTGGATTTTGGATATATTCATCCTCAGTGTTCCCTGCGTCGAATGACACCAAACTGGTATCATTAACACTTTCTTCCGGGTTTGGGTCCGAAATTGGCTAAATCGACTAGACTACCAGTATCAAAGCACATTTGCAGGACCACTTGTCCAAGGTTGTACTGCACTTAGTTGGCCTTTCATTTCGCCACGCCCACAGCCCGCAATTTTAATACCATCGCATGGGTCCTACTAAAACCCGACCGCACCCGACCGCACCCGACCGGACCCGACCGCACCCGACCGGACCGCCCCCAGGGGTCCGAGCGAGATGGGGTTTGTACTATCGTGTAGAATGGACCCGAATGTACCAAAGTTCCAATCCCCAAGTCGATAGCTCGAGCGGTCACGGCACTGTTAACCCCTGACTGGCGGCCGTTTCCGCCAGGTACGAGAAATCCAAAAAGGCGCCGACCGCACCTCCCCTGACTGCCTGACCACGGAAATGGGCTTTATATCATGAAGTGAATACCCATATGCATCCATGGGCGATCGGACAAGTCGCTAGCTGCAGCGGAAGTGAATAAATTAACCCATACGCTGCTGCCGAATTCGCTATAAATGTACGCAAAAACGCCGAAATTAACACCCGCCGACCGGACCGCCCCTGTGGGTCCGAGCGTGATGGGGTATGCACTATCGTGTAGAATGGACCCTAATGTACCATAGTTCCAATCCCCAAGTCGATAGCTCGAGCGGTCACGGCACTGTTAACCCCTGACTGGCGGCCGTTTCCGCCAGGTACGGGAAATCCAAAAAGGCGCCGACCGCACCTCCCCTGACTGCCTGACCACGGAAATGGACATTATATCATGAAGTGAATACCCCTATGCATCCATGGGCGATCGGACAAGTCGCTAGCTGCAGCGGAAGTGAATAAATAAACCCATACGCTGCTGCCGAATTCGCTATAAATGTACGCAAAAACGACGAAATTAACACCCGCCGGCCGGACCGCCCCCAGGGGTCCGAGCGAGATGGGGTTTGCACTATCGTGTAGAATGGACCCGAATGTACCAAAGTTCCAATCCCCAAGTCGATAGCTCGAGCGGTCACGACACTGTTAACCCCTGACTGGCGGCCGTTTCCGCCAGGTACGAGAAATCCAAAAAGGCGCCGACCGCACCTCCCCTGACTGCCTGACCACGGAAATGGACTTTATATCATGAAGTGAATACCCATATGCATCCATGGGCGATCGGACAAGTCGCTAGCTGCAGCGGAAGTGAATAAATTAACCCATACGCTGCTGCCGAATTCGCTATAAACGTACGCAAAAACGCCGAAATTAACACCCGCCGACCGGACCGCCCCTGTGGGTCCTAGCGTGATGGGGTATGTACTATCGTGTAGAATGGACCCGAATGTACCATAGTTCAAATCCCCAAGTCGATAGCTCGAGCGGTCACGGCACTGTTAACCCCTTAGTTTAGTTTAAACATATTTATTACCAATAAGTATATAACAATACAGATTGGCATTGGGATTGGAGGACAAGTGCGATCCACTTATACATAACCCCCTCTCCCAATTGCCGTTATAACACTGATACATAATAATTGGGGTTGTCAACACAATAGGTATAACATATTTACAAGTGTATACATACAGTATATCATTTTATATTATTTGAAAAATAGTTTGTATAGTCTCACCACCCCACCAATTCTAAATAATTTCAATAATGATTTCAAGTAGCTGTTTTAAATGTGATACATGTACCTCATGGTGCATTGTTAACATTTTTACAATTTGCATTCAAATGATGCGAGCGTCTTAATAGAACTTTGTCGGATTTTCCTCTTGAGTTGTATCTCGTAAGTAATTTTGCACAGCTTTAAAGATATGTTCATTTTCTAATTGTTTTAAGTTCGGGTCCCCAAATATTAGTGTTTTAACTGAATGTATATTAAAGCGCAGAAGATTATTACGAAGTGTAATTCTTTCTTCAAAGTGTAGGTGGCATTCAAAAAAATAGTGGAAAGCATTTTCTACAGAATGTCCACATCTACATGTAGCAGAAATTGCTATATAATTTTGAAGTTTATCAGCTTGTAGATTACTACATTCACACCTCAGTTTACAATGAAGGATGTTCAATAGCCGTTTACCATATGAAAAATATGTTGGTGGTTTTAATGGCTTAGTTACTAGTGCTTTCTTGAACCTATCGAGTGGAATGTTTCTTTCTTTTTTTTCATCCAATTTGTTCCAATCCATAACGCATGTGGGGAAGAAAGTTTTATCTGTTCGTTTGCTATTTGAAATGGGACGATTTAAATTTGATGCATTTCTCAGTTCGTAATCACATTTCTCCTTAACCTTTGACGGAAGAAGCTGAGTTAAGTAGGCGGGGGCTTTGCCGTTTGCAATATTGTAAAATATACTCATTCGTTTAACATACCGCCTACTTTCCAGCCTCTCCCATCCGAGTTCAAAGAGCAACCTATCATGGGGGACCGATTTTGTACAACCTGTAACTATACGTGCAGCTTCGATTTGTATATCATCTAGTCTTTTTAATAGATAGTCAGGTGCTCCAAACCATACACAACTAGCATACTCCATTAATGGACGGACGTGAGATAAATATAATATTTCGAGAGTCTGACGGTTAAGAAGATATTTCAGTTTTCTCATTTGGGAAAGTCTTGCATAGGCTTTAGTACATATATTTTCGATATAAATATTCCATGATAAATCTTCTGAGATGTCAATACCCAGGTGTGTGTGACTGTGCGTATAATCAAGGGTAGCTCCATTGAAAACTATATCTGGTTTTATAATATTTTCTATACTTGTAAACAGCAGTACTTTAGTTTTGGCACTATTAAATTTGACTATCCACTTTTCAGCCCATTCATTGATTTTCCGCATGTCATTATTTATCGTCGATTCTAAAGTTTGTAGATCAGAGTTTGCATTCATGAGACATGTATCATCGGCAAATAGTCTAGCTCGGGATTCTAAATTGTCCGAAATGTCATTTATATATATGAGAAACATAAGAGGCCCGATTACGGATCCTTGGGGGACTCCTGCTGTTATAGGTGCGTATTTGGAAAAACTGGAGTTAATTCGTACGCGTTGTTTGCGATTTTCAAGGTAGTTCACAGACCATTTAAGAATATCTCCTTTAATACCATATTTATCGAGCTTATGTATAAGACCACGATGCCACACTTTGTCAAAGGCTTTGGAAATATCACAGAATACTGCACATGTCGTATCACCTTTATCAAGCGCTTCTACTATATTATGAATAATTTCTATCAGTTGTAGTTCCGTTCCATGACCGGGAATAAAACCAGACTGGTGCGAATATAAGAGATCTCTGGATTGCAAATGTATAAACATTTTATTGTGAACGATTCTTTCGAGAACTTTTCCAACACAACTGAGAAGTGAAATGGGTCTGTAATTATTTGGATCTTGTGATTTTCCTTTTTTGAACAATGGTATGACATCAGCACGTTTCCATGTGTCCGGAAAACAACAGCTCTTCAGCGATTTATTAAATATTATTTTGAGTGGTTTGCATACTGAGCTGTGGTTTTCCTTTAACATTTTGTTACTGATACCATCCGGACCATTGGCTTTATGTGTAGATAAAGATTTGAGAATAGTCGAAATTTCATCTTCGGATGTTTCTATCGAGCTTATATTTGATGCTGTTCTATTTGCGAAATTGGGAATGTCAGATTCCGAACTGTCTATGGTGCTATTCATTATAAACATTTTGTTCAACAGTTCAGCCTTTTCTTCATCAGAATCATAAAATGAGTTGTTAAACTCTAGAGTTGGGATTTTACTCTTATTAGAAAAATTGTTAAGCAGCTGTTTCACGACATGCCAGAATTGCTTTGGACCTGTGTTGAGTTTCAAATTTTCATCCAGATTAAAAAAATATTTCTCTTTTGCAAATTTTTTCATGTTGTTTATCTTATTTCGAATTTGTTTATACTTGTCCCAGTGCATTTGTGTATTTGATTTTAAAGCTTTCTTTCTTAAGCGATCTCTTTTTCTTATATTTAATCTAATAGAGCTATCAAACCATGGTTTATCATTTGTCCTAATTGTAATTGTTTGAAATGGTATATACTTTTTTGCAATATTAAGGAACATGTCTGTGAAAATGGTTACCATTGTATTTACATTTATGTTTGTGCCTCTTTCAGATAAAACATCTGTCCAATTTATTGCATGGATCTCTGCATTCATATTTAAGTAATCACCTTTGGTATAATTCCATACCTGACGAATGCATGTCTCTGATTTACGATTGGGTGTAAGTAGTTCTATGGTGGTCGCATAATGGTCTGAGTGGCCCAGATCAATAGTGGATGCGTTAACGAATGATAGAGTATCACTTAACAAAATTGGGTCGATCAAGGTCGAGGAGCTTCCAGTCACACGAGTTGGGTTGGTGATAGCGTTCGTTAGAGTCCATCTACTTTTTATATCGTGCAATGGTCCTGATTGTTTCAAAAGGTCACAATTTAAGTCACCGACAATAATCAGGGAGGGATTTATCGAAAGAGCGCTTTCAACAGAGGATTCTAGGTCTTTCCAATATGATTCTATACATTCCTTCTCTGATCGATAAGTCACACATAGCAGAATTTTTTGTTTCGAACCAATTTCGAACCAGAGTATTTCATCATCAAAGTCGAGTTGAGGAATATGTTTAAATACGAGACCGTCAGCAAAGTAAATTGCTAGACCACCTCCTCGTTCGTTTCTATCCAATCTAATTGGCCCCTGATAATTAGGAAACAATATTTTTTCGCTTGGAAAACCAACATTTAAATGGGTTTCTGTAAAACAAACAATATCATATTCATCAATATGCTCAGTTAGTTTGGACAATTTGTGTCTTAGACTTCGGACATTATAATGGAAAATTGATAATGTCTCCTTCTCACGCGGACCTGGATTTTTATGCACGTCATTGCTCAAAATAATCAAAAACATACTTATTAGAACTGTACGAACAAGTAATTTTTGCATGTGTCCGAATTTAGGCAATTTAATGTTTGAAGTATTACCACGCCGAGTTTTGGAAAATTTATCCACATTGCACCTACTGGTACGTAAGTTGAAAAGCCCTATCGCCTGCCTATATTGCACTAGATTTGATGTCATGGCGGATTAAATTGGAAATAACTCACGTTGCTGTTTACAGGCAGGCAATGGGGTATTGTGTACGAAACCATATTCGTGACAGCGTTCGCTACAAGTGTGTTCGTTAGAAGAGTGTGATGAGTGGTGAGACAAACAATCATAAATTCGAAATACAAACAAAAAACAAGATACATGTATGTATAAATAAACATATATAAGTACATATTTTGCGTGATCATGAAAATGACACGCTTGTTCCCGGGTTGATTAATCACTATAAATTATGAAGCAAGCCGATTATAAAGAATTCAGTATGTTAGAATTTATTTTGTGTTCGTTAGTCTTAGTGCCAATCGTTGTGGAATATATTGTATTATTACCTTTAATCCCTCTACAATTTAAATGGCATTTCAATTTCGATGAGAATTTCAAGTCGCATTATTTTAATTTCACATTATTTTGAAATACATAATGTTTTTGAACTGGTCACAAAATGTACCCGTTTGGGACATTTGTACAGGCATACTAATTTGTGCTGTTTTTTGTTGTTGGAGCAAATAGAGTTACCTCCTTCATCTCGGCAAATAGGGTTTCCACCTTGATCTATTCATTTGGGCCATAATACTCAGATATTCGTTTATTATAAATGGTCATCGTTATGAGACTCTTCCCCAGTCAGTTTGTAATACAGGGGTGGATGGAATATTAATATAATAATAAATTGGTAAACCAAATCCGGACATTTACGGGACCACCCCTACACACCCAACATACTCAAAGCCAGACCTAGTGTGCAGACCCCCTTTAAATTCATATACGGTACATTTATAAAGCAAACACACATAATAATAGATATAATAATGAACATAATGAAAATGGCTGTTCCTGAAACTATTTTGGTATCTGATTGTCGCATATAACTCCGATGTGTGCGGCCATGACCTTTAGTAGACGATGGCAAATTATGACGAGGGATTGCATGTGAGTTGCTTATTTGTTATTTAGGTCAGGACACCTTTTGTGGGACACGATATTTCTGGTCCATGCTTTGTCAATAAAGTGTCTGGAGCTGAGACTTGAGTAGAATATTCATGTTTCTTTATTTTCTCCGGTTTTCTGCGTTCGTTCAAAATGTGTGATACTGGATGTATTACTGCACAGTCTGTCTGTCTGTAGACTGGGTGTATGACTGCATGGTGCAGTTTATACCAAAAATGGACAGAGATGGTATCCACATTTAATTTCGGACTGGTCTCGTGGTAGTGATTTCGTGAGTATGTCGGTACAGGCACAGGGGTTTGACAAGATGATAGTAAATAAAAATATAATTTGTAATTTAATTTGAAATATAATTAAAACAATTAAAATAATTAAATAATTAAGTAATTAAATAATTTATTTTAATTATTTAATAAAATAACCAAATAATTAAGTAATTTAAAATATATTTTGTACCCTTGTGTATTTATTATTAATAGTATTTATTATCATTCTGACAAACTCCTGTGGCACAACTTGATCTGATTAGTACTTTGTGCGACCCACTGTAGATGCTTTTGACTGAGGAAAAGTATACCATATCACAGTAGCCATGGAACCCGACCAACAACTTCCCCCAATGAATAAATCAATAATTACAACCACTGATTAATCAATTAAGGAAGCCATCGATCAAGTTTCATAATTCTATATCGGTTAGTGTTAGCCATATCCAGTGATGCCGATACAAGTTTGCATACATGATTATATAATTTTGCTGCCCGTTACAGTTCTTTCATTGGTAATAGTAATACTCACATATAACAGCATAAGCCCTGCCTGGCGGCCGTTTCCGCCAGGTACGGGAAATCCAACAAGGCGCCGACCGCACCTCCCCTGACTGCCTGACCACGGAAATGGACATTATATCATGAAGTGAATACCCCTATGCATCCATGGGCGATCGGACAAGTCGCTAGCTGCAGCGGAAGTGAATAAATTAACCCATACACTGCTGCCGAATTCGCTATAAATGTACGCAAAAACGACGAAATTAACACCCGCCGACCGGACCGCCCCCAGGGGTCCGAGCGAGATGGGGTTTGCACTATCGTGTAGAATGGACCCGAATGTAGCAAAGTTCCAATCCCCAAGTCGATAGCTCGAGCGGTCACGGCACTGTTAACCCCTGACTGGAGGCCGTTTCCGCCAGGTACGAGAAATCCAAAAAGGCGCCGACCGCACCTCCCCTGACTGCCTGACCACGGAAATGGACTTTATATCATGAAGTGAATACCCATATGCATCCATGGGCGATCGGACAAGTCGCTAGCTGCAGCGGAAGTGAATAAATTAACCCATACGCTGCTGCCGAATTCGCTATAAATGTACGCAAAAACGCCGAAATTAACACCCGTCGACCGGACCGCCCCTGTGGGTCCGAGCGCAATGGGGTATGCACTATCGTGTAGAATGGACCCGAATGTACCATAGTTCCAATCCCCAAGTCGATAGCTCGAGCGGTCACGGCACTGTTAACCCCTGACTGGCGGCCGTTTCCGCCAGGTACGGAAAATCCGAAAAGGCGCCGACCGCACCTCCCCTGACTGCCTGACCACGGAAATGGACATTATATCATGAAGTGAATACCCATATGCATCCATGGGCGATCGGACAAGTCGCTAGCTGCAGCGGAAGTGAATAAATTAACCCATACGCTGCTGCCGAATTCGCTATAAATGTACGCAAAAATGCCGAAATTAACACCCGCCGACCGGACCGCCCCTATGGATCCGAGCGTGATGGGGTTTGCACTAACGTGTAGAATGGACCCGATTGTAGCATAGTTCCAAACCCCAAGTCGATAGATCGAGCGGTCACGGCACTATTAACCCCTGACTGGCGGCCGTTTCCGCCAGGTACGTGAAATCCAAAAAGGCGCCGATCGCACCTCCCCTGACTGCCTGACCACGGAAATGGACATATATCATGAAGTGAATACCCATATGCATCCATGGGCGATCGGACAAGACGCTAGCTGCAGCGGAAGTGAATAAATTAACCCATACGCTGCTGCCGAATTCGCTATAAATGTACGCAAAAATGCCGAAATTAACACCCGCCGACCGGACCGCCCCTATGGGTCCGATCGTGATGGGGTTTGCACTAACGTGTAGAATGGACCCGAATATACCATAGTTCCAATCCTCAAGTCGATAGCTCGAGCGGTCACGGCACTGTTAACCCCTGACTGGCGGCCGTTTCCGCCAGGTACGGGAAATCCGAAAAGGCGCCGACCGCACCTCCCCTGACTGCCTGACCACGGAAATGGACATTATATCATGAAGTGAATACCCATATGCATCCATGGGCGATCGGACAAGTCGCTAGCTGCAGCGGAAGTGAATAAATTAACCCATACGCTGCTGCCGAATTCGCTATAAGTGTACGCAAATACGCCGAAATTAACACCCGCCGACCGGACCGCCCCTATGGGTCCGAGCGAGATGGGGTATGCACTATCGTGTAGAATGGACCCGAATGTACCATAGTTCCAATCCCCAAGTCGATAGATCGAGCGGTCACGGCACTGTTAACCCCTGACTGGCGGCCGTTTCCGCCAGGTACGGGAAATCCAAAAAGGCGCCGACCGCACCTCCCCTGACTGCCTGACCACGGAAATGGACATTATATCATGAAGTGAATACCCCTATGCATCCATGGGCGATCGGACAAGTCGCTAGCTGCAGCGGAAGTGAATAAATTAACCCATACGCTGCTGCCGAATTCGCTATAAATGTACGCAAAAATACCGAAATTAACACCCGCCGACCGGACCGCCACTATGGATCCAAGCGTGATGGGGTTTGCACTAACGTGTAGAATGGACCCGAATGTACCATAGTTCCAATCCCCAAGTCGATAGATCGAGCGGTCACGGCACTGTTAACCCCTGACTGGCGGCCTTTTCCGCCAGGTACGGGAAATCCAAAAAGGCGCCGATCGCACCTCCCCTGACTGCCTGACCACGGAAATGGACATATATCATGAAGTGAATACCCCTATGCATCCATGGGCGATCGGACAAGTCGCTAGCTGCAGCGTAAGTGAATAAATTAACCCATACGCTGCTGCCGAATTCGCTATAAATGTACGCAAAAACGCCGAAATTAACACCCGCCGACCGGACCGCCCCTGTGGGTCCGAGCGTGATGGGGTATGCACTATCGTGTAGAATGGACCCGAATGTACCATAGTTCCAATCCCCAAGTCGATAGATCGAGCGGTCACGGCACTGTTAACCCCTGACTGGCGGCCGTTTCCGCCAGGTACGGGAAATCCAAAAAGGCGCCGACCGCACCTCCCCTGACTGCCTGACCACGGAAATGGACATTATATCATGAAGTGAATACCCCTATGCATCCATGGGCGATCGGACAAGTCGCTAGCTGCAGCGGAAGTGAATAAATTAACCCATACGCTGCTGCCGAATTCGCTATAAATGTACGCAAAAACGACGAAATTAACACCCGCCGACCGGACCGCCCCCAGGGGTCCGAGCGAGATGGGGCTTGCACTATCGTGTAGAATGGACCCGAATGTACCAAAGTTCCAATCCCCAAGTCGATAGCTCGAGCGGTCACGGCACTGTTAACCCCTGACTGGCGGCCGTTTACGCCAGGTACGAGAAATCCAAAAAGGCGCCGACCGCACCTCCCCTGACTGCCTGACCACGGAAATGGACTTTATGTCATGAAGTGAATACCCATATGCATCCATGGGCGATCGGACAAGTCGCTAGCTGCAGCGGAAGTGAATAAATTAACCCATACGCTGCTGCCGAATTCGCTATAAATGTACGCAAAAATACCGAAATTAACACCCGCCGACCGGACCGCCCCTATGGATCCAAGCGTGATGGGGTTTGCACTAACGTGTAGAATGGACCCGAATGTACCATAGTTCCAATCCCCAAGTCGATAGATCGAGCGGTCACGGCACTGTTAACCCCTGACTGGCGGCCTTTTCCGCCAGGTACGGGAAATCCAAAAAGGCGCCGATCGCACCTCCCCTGACTGCCTGACCACGGAAATGGACATATATCATGAAGTGAATACCTCTATGCATCCATGGGCGATCGGACAAGTCGCTAGCTGCAGCGTAAGTGAATAAATTAACCCATACGCTGCTGCCGAATTCGCTATAAATGTACGCAAAAACGCCGAAATTAACACCCGCCGACCGGACCGCCCCTGTGGGTCCGAGCGTGATGGGGTATGCACTATCGTGTAGAATGGACCCGAATGTACCATAGTTCCAATCCCCAAGTCGATAGATCGAGCGGTCACGGCACTGTTAACCCCTGACTGGCGGCCGTTTCCGCCAGGTACGGGAAATCGAAAAAGGCGCCGACCGCACCTCCCCTGACTGCCTGACCACGGAAATGGACTTTATATCATGAAGTGAATACCCATATGCATCCATGGGCGATCGGACAAGTCGCTAGCTGCAGCGGAAGTGAATAAATTAACCCATACGCTGCTGCCGAATTCGCTATAAATGTACGCAAAAATACCGAAATTAACACCCGCCGACCGGACCGCCCCTATGGATCCAAGCGTGATGGGGTTTGCACTAACGTGTAGAATGGACCCGAATGTACCATAGTTCCAATCCCCAAGTCGATAGATCGAGCGGTCACGGCACTGTTAACCCCTGACTGGCGGCCTTTTCCGCCAGGTACGGGAAATCCAAAAAGGCGCCGATCGCACCTCCCCTGACTGCCTGACCACGGAAATGGACATATATCATGAAGTGAATACCTCTATGCATCCATGGGCGATCGGACAAGTCGCTAGCTGCAGCGTAAGTGAATAAATTAACCCATACGCTGCTGCCGAATTCGCTATAAATGTACGCAAAAACGCGGAAATTAACACCCGCCGACCGGACCGCCCCTGTGGGTCCGAGCGTGATGGGGTATGCACTATCGTGTAGAATGGACCCGAATGTACCATAGTTCCAATCCCCAAGTCGATAGATCGAGCGGTCACGGCACTGTTAACCCCTGACTGGCGGCCGTTTCCGCCAGGTACGGGAAATCCAAAAAGGCGCCGACCGCACCTCCCCTGACTGCCTGACCACGGAAATGGACATTATATCATGAAGTGAATACCCCTATGCATCCATGGGCGATCGGACAAGTCGCTAGCTGCAGCGGAAGTGAATAAATTAACCCATACGCTGCTGCCGAATTCGCTATAAATGTACGCAAAAACGACGAAATTAACACCCGCCGACCGGACCGCCCCAGGGGTCCGAGCGAGATGGGGTTTACACTATCGTGTAGAATGGACCCGAATGTACCAAAGTTCCAATCCCCAAGTCGATAGCTCGAGCGGTCACGGCACTGTTAACCCCTGACTGGCGGCCGTTTCCGCCAGGTACGGGAAATCCGAAAAGGCGCCGACCGCACCTCCCCTGACTGCCTGACCACGGAAATGGACATTATATCATGAAGTGAATACCCATATGCATCCATGGGCGATCGGACAAGTCGCTAGCTGCAGCGGAAGTGAATAAATTAACCCATACGCTGCTGCCGAATTCGCTATAAATGTACGCAAAAACGCCGAAATTAACACCCGCCGACTGGACCGCTCCTATGAGTCCGAGCGTGATGGGGTTTGCACTAACGTGTAGAATGGACCCGAATGAACCATAGTTCCAACCCCCAAGTCGATAGCTCGGGTGGATATGGCACTGTTAACCGCTAATTTGCGACCGGTTCCACGGGTACGCGAAATCCAAAAAGGCACAAACCGCATCTTCCCTGGTTGCACGACCACGGAAATGGACATCATATCATGCAGCGAAGAGTGTATTCTGGTCCTGCTAGATCAACACCGATATTCGAAAACGTATACGAGGTGAGTGATAACATATCAATTGAAACACATATGTATGAGACCCGGATAATTTTCTTTATGGTACATGCAAAAATTAATTATAAAACAACTGAATATGTGAATGTGGGGGGGTAACCCCATGTTTATTTATTATAAATCAACATGGTTCAGGTCATGATAGTCGCATGTGTAGTGACTTAAAGTGGTAAGCTATTCAAAGCACTGCATGTGACATTGTGTATGGATTATAGCGAGGTGTCACATTCGTCACCACGGACTTAAATTCAATTAATTTATTTATTTTGGTGAATCCCTTGTGATTATCAGTCCAGTGATTAACTAATTTACTTCGAGTTCTCGTCCGATTTACTTTTGGCTGTTTTCGTTACAGTAAATAATCATGAATAATGTACATGTATCAATTGTACGTGTTTTTATAGGAATTGGTTTCGACAGTAGTTATACGATCGTGCGAATTAATTGGGATTTAAAACATGATCAGATTAAGAGATTTTAAAATCGGATTATGAACCTTGGCCTCATCCGTGGGACGATTGAGATGCATGATGGCTTCGTGTACATGGCAAGAAACCCAGTCGAATGTAATTTGCAACCAATGGAATGAACCAATGATATAGTTGCATTGATATATAAAATGGTTACTTTCTAAATTGTGTCAAATCGACATCTTGATTTTATCATAATGCGACCACCACGAGTTCTACCAGTTATGGTCATATATCCATGTTCTGTTTGCGACGGTGAAGCCGAAGGTAAGGGAACAATTTGATTTATATTTTAAGGTTGATATATACTAACGGAAAGTTGCTAATGCAGTTTAGATAACTACTGTTTGTTTCTCCGTTATTCGCGAATTTATAGTTATGATGTTTGGTATTATCTGATAGTATATATAGTAAAGCATGACACCAAAAATCTTTTTGTACGAATGATTTTGAGCGAGTCGAATATTGATTGGACAAGCTAGCTAACGGAATTGTATGTTCGAGCAATCATAACCTATTTTCTCAGTCTGGAAAATCCAACATTCGAATAGTCTATGAAATTATTTGTAAAATCCAATTGTTTGAAATGTTGCCAACATGTCAGCCATTTAATTTTAAATTGTCCAATAATCCATAACGATACGTATATCTGCCAATAAAGCGAATGCGATTAACAATTTGTCTGCACCATATATCAATGTTTTTTCAATTTGCTCACACTATACCAGTCGATGCGCTGAATTATTCCTGTAAAACAGTTTGTGGTTGCAACACGTGTTGCGGTACGGGTAGCTATATGGATTCCAGTAACCGTATCGAACGGAGAAACGAATATTTATTTCTGAACAACACATTTACTCTCCAGTAGCCAACTAAATTTTGTATTGACGACTGGCATGCCGATATCAATAACTCGAAACTATACGAAATATATTGGCCGATTGCAATAAATTCCATTCAAAGTCGAGATTTATCAAGCGGGGCTCGAATCTAATTTAGTGTACGAGGTTAATAAATTGAGTATTGAATCTGATTGATTTGCGACGAATTTTATATCCATCTTTATCACTAAATCACATTGTAGCTTGGGGAAACGACACAAAGACGGCTGGGGTTAAACAATTCATAATGATTTCTTTATCACAACCAAAGAGGAAATAAAGACATGTGCATTAAAGAAAAAATAACTCAACTCAACTCATTCAATTATGCAATATCATTATTATATTCCAATTAACACATTACATATATGTTTGTTGTTACGACGCATTATGTTCAGTTCAACGTGTGTGTGTGTGGGGGGGGGTGCTTAGAAAACAATATTTGTTCCACACCAACATTCGGCGGGAACAAAGGTGATGTATTGGCGACATGTGTGCGCAAGTCCATCGTGTTGCGACACCATTGCAACCATGAAGAAAATGATGCACTCCTACAATAAATACAACTATGCACGCATAAACAAGTATTATTGGAGAGAAATAACCTAGGTGAAGGCTCCCACATCATTACACGACGTGCACTGTTATAATCCCTAGTCAGCTTAATATGTGTCACTCTTTTCTGAAGCCAACTAATCTCTTGATGATCAGAGACTAATTTACACATAGAGCTGATTGTTATCAAAACATCATCTGATTCAATACGCAATTAATATATTTGGATACTTTACATATGGCACGATTTAATACTAGTTATCTTTTGATATATATGCAGGTTACGGTTGATCAATAATATGTTTTATTATCCTTCCTTTATATAACTAACACTATTTCTGATTGAACAAAAGCTGTCACATTATAATCCTGGAATTACCGGGACAATGTGACGTCACGGAGTAACACTATTTCCAAAGTTATCGGTGAATTTTTATGCGCGCGCAATACTCTGGTGAATGTATCAGACGTTTCACTTCCGCATTGAGTTCTTTTTTCACTTCCCTGTTTACTATTCCAAGTCATGCCTCCTGATGATCAAATACATATATTTACACACTAAGTGTTGTCATCACTAAATCCAGCATTATGATTGGTCGGCGCCCACGTGGCTAGTTGCAGTTATTTCTCGGTGAATGCGTAACGCATCATAACACCAAGCTAATAACACCATCGATACGTCATTAGGTTTGGAAAGACGAACGCGTAATGCTTTGGGCGCATTTTGACTCGCGCAGGATTGACTTAATACATCATCGGGTTTCAACATGAAGAGAAATTGTTCCTATTAACTTTTGCCAAGGGTGCTATTGGGTATTTTGTGCTGATCTTGTCACGATACACTTTTCGATTTAAATATATTTACAAAAGCGGCTTTTTCGCTAAATGTATATAAATATAAGGATTAACTGTCATGTGGACTATTTTTATGGATATGTAACGGTGAGGTAAGTGGACATAACTTGTATGTAAAACCCTTCGGGTTTTACACAAGTTATGTCCACTTACCTCACCGTTACATCTCCATAAAAACAGTCCACATGACAGTTAATCCTTATGTACAATCTATTATAGATAATTAAATACCGACAAACACCAAAAATAACAACTAAGTTATTCCAAAAATTTGGGAAAGCAGACAGATGGTGTGGTGAAAAGTCATATTGCACTCGTCCAATGTGAGTTTTCAACACAACCTGCATAATAACTTTATAGTATTGCACATATAATTCCTTGTTTTTTAAGAGATGCAGCAATATATAGAATGCAACTTAATCTGCTCTGTAAGCCCCGGTTCCATATCCCCGATTTCCCACCCCGAATGTTCCCGAATGACTCCCGAATCATAATTTTGCAAAAATCGTGGATTAAGTTCGGGATGAGTCGGGACAGTGAATTTTTACCCCCGACCATGATCGGGGATATCGGTACTATCGGGGTCGATTCGGGACAATTCTGGACTCGCTCCCGACAGTTTTGAAATGTTCAAAACTATCGGGAACCAAGCCGAATCGCTCCCGATTTGTAAATCATCGGGAGAAATTCGGGAGCAATTCGGCACCTATTCGGGAGTAGTCGGCAGTATTCGGCAATATTCGGGTGGATATTCTGGAGTAGTCGGCAGTATTCGGTAGGTTATTCCCGAATTCGCCATGTATGGCTGCTTTTATACTGAGATCCGGTGTATCTGCAAAATTCGGCATCGATTCGGGACGTTCGGCAGCAATTGAATACCAATTCGGTATCTATTCGGCATCAATTCGGTACCAGTTCGGCATTGATTCGGGGTATTCGGCAACAATTCGGTGTAAGTCGGTAGTAATCTGGGCAATTTGGCAGCCACTCGCACGAAAGTTCGTGATAATTCTTGATCATTCGGGAAGATATTCGGAAGAATTCTGGAATACTCGGCAATGTTCGGGACGATTAGATTTTGTCATAATTCGGCATCAGTTCGGCGGCTTTTTGGAATAAAACTCGTCCAGAATTCTTTCGAATGCTGCCGATTTGGTCTGGTCCCGAATTTGTGCCGAATATACTAATTCGGGACAGAAAATCGGGAATATGGAACCGGGGCTGTAGTCAGAACCAATGTTGTCATCCCGAAATCCTTTCATATTCATGTGTGCCATACCACGAACGTCTATGGATTATGGACGCGGCCATATATAGTCAAAATAACGATTTTTGTTGCCAACTCGGCTCTATAATCCGACCCACGACAATCGCCGCGCTGCTTTCATATTGGTACGATTCCACCCTATGCGAGGTTATAAGAAAAAATAGTTAAAAATGTTTTTGTGTCTACATGCAAATCGGCTTTTTAACCAGGATCATGCGTTCATGTTTGCACGGTGGAACGCTATAGAACAGCTACGGATGCGGTCCCATAGCCCCTTTCTATATTACCACTGTGTGGGAACTGTTACATCGGAAGTCGTTCTATCGCCGGTATTGTTATGGTTCTTGACTGATTTATTACGATGCCTTACGATTCAAATTAAAGGTACTCAATCCGATTAAGCACCCCTAAATTACTATTTCTTTGGTTCAGGGGTAACAAATGTTTGATTCGAGTCGAGGAACCCATCCATCAAAAGCGCAGAAATTTGTAATTTTCTCGAGATGTGTACTAATAATGGAAACAGAAACACTTATTCAAACAGACGAAGATGGATAACTCTAAAAGCAAGTGGTAATAATAAAGCAATTTAATTTTGACCGAGAACATCCTTTTGACGGCGTGTTCTGGGCCAGAAACAATAGAAATAAAAAAAATTATATCTGATCACTCTGAGCGTTGATGTGTAGTTTCCTTGACTCTATAATCAATTATTTTTGTTACCACCGAACCCAAAGAAATAGTAATTTATGATGGTCGGATTGAGTACCTTTAATCTTTTTCGGGACAAAATCACGCATACTTATGGAAATCTTCAATGTATTATACTTTCCTGAATGAACAGAGGCTGGACAAGTGCCGTTTTGTCGAATCCTGCAGTCTCAATCACAATTTAATCCGAATTAGCGAGTTAGCGTAAATATGAACATGTTATCATCGAAATAAAAGTCGCGTGAACGAAATCCCTTTGTTTTTGGTTGCGTATAAAATATGAAACACATTCCGAAGACGAACACTGAGTATTAAGTATACCTGTGCTATTCTTCTGTAAAACAGCTGAGAAAATATCCTGGTAGGCGTTAATAATTTGAAACAGTAGCCTTGTAATTAACACGTGCGCCTGTTACGGTTCTATCCCAAGTCAATCATGTCTGTGACGGTTCTAGACATGAAATTTAGGTGAACGATTTCTGCACTTTGGGCGGAATATTGTCTTGTTTATCTGACATTTTAAATCAGATAATGACTGTAGCTTGTGGTATTTACAACATACAACAGGTATATTAATAACTAATACAATATATACTTAATACGGGATATGAAGTGACACTAATTGGCTTGGACAGGGATGGACTGCTTAATTGGCATCTGCCTCCAAATTTGGTCATTTTTTTCAATAGTTACACATTTCTTACATTACACTAGATTGGATAGAAATTTCACACCAACAATATGTTTTATTTTGCAACAATGTCTGAAGAAAGTCCCACCTTATATACACACTTATGGGTTCATTTAAAGTGTAATTGTCCGCCGCCTTCATTTAAATTAATATTAACAATATTTAATTCCTATCTAATGATCGGGGCCGACTTCTCTCATGCCGAAATCGCGTCGGGTCACCTTCGTAGTGGATCATCTTCACAGGGGCCCGACTTCACTTATACTCTTTTGACCAATGGTCTCTATAAAAAGCCTGTATTTGATCATTAGAAAGCATGCTTTGTAATAGTAAACGCGGGAATGAAAAAAAACATAAAACTCATTGCGGAAGTGAAATGTTTGCTAAATCTGTTCCGCGCGCATCACAATTTCACCAATTCATTTGCAATAGTTAATTCGTGACGTCACGGAGTGCCAATAAAAAAGTGATATTGCACAATTGGGAGTCCAATATGACATTCGGGAGTACCATCGCGTCCAACCTAACTTGTGCAATACCGTTAACCAGTTCACACGCTTGACACGTTCCATCTATAACTTCAGATAAACAACTAAACATCTATTATTCTGGAACAATTTGTGAAGGTTTCTTTATTGGAACTGCCAGTAACAACGTTTATCCATTGGCCCATTCAAATAGCGAGAACACTGTTATATCTCAACGTTCTACAAATGTAATCTAGAATACTTTGTCAAGTTGTTATAAAACACAAATAATCAGAAAGTAACTGAAAATAATCTACAGTTTTCAAGGTATATGATTGCAGAATACAATCCTTTGGCGCGTACTCCAAAATACTCCAAAACGTGTAATCATATAAAGTTATTATACAATGTTGTGTACAGTATGTGTTTTTCTTGTACGAGTCCAGGTTGTGGTGAAAAGTCATATTGGACGAGACACACCAGTGTCGAGTCCAATATGACTTTTCACCACAACCTGGACGAGTACAAGAAAAACTCATACTGTACACAACATTGTATAATGACATTTTTATTATCCATCTGTATATTTATCCAAATTTTGGAAATAAAACTTTTGTGGTTATTTTTGGTATTTGTCGGCACTTAATTCTCTACAAAAGCCTGTACCGTATATTGATCATCAGAAAGCATGATTTGGAAAAGTAAACACGGAAGTGAGAAAAAAGTCAATGCGGAAGTGAAACGTCTGCTAAAATCCATCAATGTTGCGCTCGCATCACAATTTCACCGATTCATTTCGCAATAGAGTTAATTCGTGACGTCATGGAGTCCAATACGAGAAGTCATATTGTACAGTCGGGAGTCCAATATGACTTTCGGGAGTCCAATATGACTTTTTCCAGGACTATCACGTGGCGGCTTTTGCCCAATCGGAAATCGTGTTAGTTAAGGGATGGATAATAATTACAAATACAATGCAAATACGGAATTTGATTACCATATCCCTGAGTATCACGCAGGGCGTTGTAAAGCCGGGTGCCGAATAACGATTATATATTTTCTTTATTTGCTCCACATACGGAGAGTATGGTGACCCCGAGCATCGCGAATAATGATTTTCAGTCCTTACGCAAAAGGCTGTGGTTTGGGTTGTAATATGGGAAAGGGATATACATAACACAGGGACTTCAAATACAAAATTTTGTGATATGTACGAAATGTGGATATTGAGGAGGGGATGGAGTGTTGCATAACTGATTGAGGATTTTAAAGGGTTGGGGAGGGGTACCGTTTTGCTTTCACTAAAAATTTGTGTCATATTATTCTCTTGTGTACTAGATGTAGTAAGTAATGTAAGTTTAAGTGTGTTGCATTATATAGGCGTTCATTTCGTCGCAAGTTTTATGTTTAAAAGTACATTTCGGACAAATCTTTCTTATGAGAATTGGAGGTGAGGATTACGAATTACATTATTCTCAAAACTCGGATGTCAGTTAGATTTCTTCATTTGTGCAATGGACTAGCCGATACCTATACATCATAAACAATCACTTTCTAGAGCTGGACATGTTGAATTACGGAACAAATATGTGACCTGAATTGGTTGAGGGGTGGGTGGCGCATACATTTATTCTTAAAACTTGAACGTCAGATGAGCTTCTTATTTTGTGCATTATAATAGTCGATTCTTCAACCACAAGCGATCATTTTGTAGAACTGTGCTCTGAATTGGTTGGTGAGGCGGCGGGGGGGGGGGGTGGCAAATAATTTTATTTTTAAAACGTGGATGACAGATGAGCCTCTAATTTTGTGCATTAGATTAGACGATTCTTCAATTATAAACAATCATGTTGTAGGGGGTGGGGGTGTCAGATGCGGTCGGCGCCTTTTCGGATTTCCCGTACCTGGCGGAAACGGCCGCCAGTCAGGGGTTAACAGTGCCGTGACCGCTCGAGCTATTGACTCGAGGATTGGAACTATGGTACATTCGGGTCCATTCTACACGTTAGTCCAAACCCCATCACGATCGGACGCATAGGGGCGGTCCGGTCGGCGGGTGTTAATTTCGGCGTTTTTGCGTACATTTATAGCGAATTCGGCAGCAGCGTATGGGTTAATTTATTCACTTCCGCTGCAGCTAGCGACTTGTCCGATCGCCCATGGATGCATATGGGTATTCACTTCATGATATAATGTCCATTTCCGTGGTCAGGCAGTCAGGGGAGGTGCGGTCGGCGCCTTTTCGGATTTCCCGTACCTGGCGGAAACGGCCGCCAGTCAGGGGTTAACAGTGCCGTGACCGCTCGAGCTATCGACTTGGGGATTGGAACTATGGTACATTCGGGTCCATTCTACACGATAGAGCAAACCCCATCTCGCTCGGACCCATAGGGGCGGTCCGGTCGGCGGGTGTTAATTTCGGCATTTTTGCGTACATTTATAGCGAATTCGGCAGCAGCGTATGGGTTAATTTATTCACTTCCGCTGCAGCTAGCGACTTGTCCGATCGCCCATGGATGCATAGGGGTATTCACTTCATGATATAATGTCCATTTCCGTGGTCAGGCAGTCAGGGGAGGTGCGGTCGGCGCCTTTTTGGATTTCCCGTACCTGGCGGAAACGGCCGCCAGTCAGGGGTTAACAGTGCCGTGACCGCTCGAGCTATTGACTCGAGGATTGGAACTATGGTACATTCGGGTCCATTCTACACGTTAGTCCAAACCCCATCACGATCGGACGCATAGGGGCGGTCCGGTCGGCGGGTGTTAATTTCGGCATTTTTGCGTACATTTATAGCGAATTCGGCAGCAGCGTATGGGTTAATTTATTCACTTCCGCTGCAGCTAGCGACTTGTCCGATCGCCCATGGATGCATATGGGTATTCACTTCATGATATAATGTCCATTTCCGTGGTCAGGCAGTCAGGGGAGGTGCGGTCGGCGCCTTTTCGGATTTCCCGTACCTGGCGGAAACGGCCGCCAGTCAGGGGTTAACAGTGCCGTGACCGCTCGAGCTATCGACTTGGGGATTGGAACTTTGGTACATTCGGATCCATTCTACACGATAGTGCAAACCCCATCTCGCTCGGACCCATAGGGGCGGTCCGGTCGGCGGGTGTTAATTTCGGCGTTTTTGCGTACATTTATAGCGAATTCGGCAGCAGCGTATGGGTTAATTTATTCACTTCCGCTGCAGCTAGCGACTTGTCCGATCGCCCATGGATGCATATGGGTATTCACTTCATGATATAATGTCCATTTCCGTGGTCAGGCAGTCAGGGGAGGTGCGGTCGGCGCCTTTTCGGATTTCCCGTACCTGGCGGAAACGGCCGCCAGTCAGGGGTTAACAGTGCCGTGACCGCTCGATCTATCGACTTGGGGATTGGAACTATGGTACATTCGGGTCCATTCTACACGATAGTGCAAACCCCATCTCGCTCGGACCCCTGGGGGCGGTCCGGTCGGGTGGGGTCGGGTCCGGTCGGGTGCGGTCGGGTGCGGTCGGGTGCGGTCGGGTGCGGTCTGGTTTTAGTAGGACCGCATCGCATGCATGACATGCACATTTCGTCGGTATGACAGGTAGACGAGATCTCTCATAATTGTTCACTCTCACTGAAGCAAGCACATTTGAAGCAATGAACACTCACACTGAGTCGGTGCATCCATAACTCTGGTGTACTAGTATATGTGAACACTGTTTTGAATGCTTGACAAAACTTTGGTCGCTAGTGTACTTGGATTTCAACACTGTATCCTTCAAAAGTCCTGCGGCTGCGCTCTGTGACCTTTCTGTACTCTGTTAATTTCCAATACCTTTGTCAACGAAATTGAGAGTTGAAATAAGATGGCAAACATACATGGCTTGTTTAAATCTCAAACAGTGTTAGACAGAACTCGTATGAGTGATTCCATAAATATCGACATAAGGTATTGACAACTACAGGGAAATTCACCATTAAGGGAACAGGTATTACAGGATATCAAGGCACTAGCAGCGGGTAAATGTGAAACAAATAAAAGTGTGTGCAATAACTGGCACCAATAAATACATTAAACTAGATTGACATTGTTCTTAATTGATTTATTAACAGTTCTCCATTAATTATATTTAGCATGTCAAAACCACTGCTATTTACACATTACTGCTACAATGGAGCTACTCAGTGGTAAAAGTTTATTTATTCCCATAAGATACCAACGATGTTTGTCGACAAATCATTATAATAGTTTTGTTAATATATAACAATGGTTTCAACGAAATTCGTTATATGAGAACTATCAATACTGAATAAAAGCATATAGTAACAAAGTATAATAATTTCTCCATCGTCTTTTTATTGGTGATGTTTTTTTTAACAGCCTTATTTATTTTTTTGCAATTACCCACTGAGTGCCTTGGGTAAAGGTAATTTCGAAACTACACAACGTTATTACAAATTTAGCATTTACTGTCCGATTTTCACGGTTGAAGGGTCAACCATAAGTAATGGTTTGTAGAATTCAAATCGTAACATTGATTAAAACGTATATTTCAAACTGAAAAAATAAGGTTTTAATACCGCATGATATTTGTACTTTGTGAGTGAACATTATGTTATGTTATGTTATGTAATCCCAGTGGTAGTCTACAGAATCAGATTTTTTTTAAATTCTCAAATCGCCGGACGTGCCCGGTATAACAGATTATAATTATGCATACACATCCACATATACATATATATAATAGTGCAAATGAAAATAATATAGAGATCTTTAAAAACACTTCTTAGAATATTTCCGTTATTTCGTCAAAAACACTTCTTCTCAAACAAATCGCCGTTATTTAGTAAATTAACATTCTTTATAGAGTTATTGCCCTTCATATTAAATATGAAGCTAACATGCAGGATTAGCTATACATGTCGTGAGTTAGTGGACAATCCCAAGCACGCGTTCCACGTGTGGTCGGATTGTCCATTAATTAACGAACATTTTAGGTACGGATTGTCCATTTATAAATGGCCAATCCTTGAAGAATTGCCTGGTACTTTCGATCGGAGTAGTCTTTTTTTGCCCACGATCCCGATTCGATCGGTAAGTTATGATTTCTTGTACGAAATTTAATCAGACGCGTTACTACTGTTTGGTTTTCTAAAGATAGGTATATTTCCTTTGAAAAGTCAGTCTTGATGATTCTGTAGAAGGCACGTTTATTAGATTTTAATATATCACCATGCCATGATTGTACAAATGCGTCTTGTATTCGACCTTTGTTGAGTCTATTGAGAGATGGTGGGTTGATAGTTGCTTGGTCTATCCATATATTGGATAGGCCGAGATTATTTAGGCTTTTTTGTATAATGTCAATCCAACCATTTCTCCAATAATGATTGTGCAGTGATAGATATACAGTGCAAATTGGAGTATACATGGGAGTCTATTGCACTGCATGTTCATAAGTTTATTCCAATATGTTAGACATCGTAATTGTATATCTTGAGCATTTGGGCATATAGCCGTCTCCCCATAAACAAAACATGTATTTGTGGTTTTGCATATTTAAGGAACCAAATTTCTAACTTTTCTAGGCAGGTGGTGTTTTCAAAACCCCATACTTCGGCTTATACCTGTCATCTCGTTGAATGGCGCGGCCCGCGGTGAAAACACATTATAAAGAGCGTTCGTCTGGTACGTCGTGTCGATGGAAACAGTAGATTAAATAGTGCCAATATGCGCTTGTTTCGAATTGAAATAAATTATTATACGACTATTTTGATTGTGTCCCATTTAAAGACACGGTTGGCCTTGGCGGTGGGTATCCTGTGAAAATATCTCCACCCGTCAAAAACCGCCACAAACAGAAATAACATCAAAATGTAGATATACTTTGTCCGTATACAAATAAGAAATATCGCATAAACAGTATGTTATGGTCATATGTTTGACCATTGTTATGTAAACAAAAGCGTAAAAAGTTACTTTTCTGGTGTTTGTTTATATTATGATGGTGAATACCTGATATGGAACTAATAAAGAGCGTTTATGCCATTTGTGTGCGATTAGCCAGTAGCATTGTGTTGTCTTCATTGTGCTCTTGCTTAGGTAAAATATAGTAGGTCTTTATGATAACATGCCGTTTACGCGATGGTCATGGTATATATGAACGGAACTGTATGCGTTTTACTGTTTTTCTGTTTACGGTTTGGAACAAATATGAATATTTTCGATAATTAAGGCCGCACGTGCCTTTAAGTCCGTAAACAGCTTATTTCAGATTCAAATAATCTCTATAATGAGCTTATTTTGTGTGTTTAAATGTTTTATATGTGCTTATTTAAGAAGAACAGGTTTAACTATAGACCGTTATTGTCCAGATTTAATCTAGAGAATCGGCCAGTCAGTTTGGTTGAAGATATTAAATAATTTGAAAATTCCTCATTACCAGTCTACATTGTAGTTGATGCACGTTAAATATATGAAAATATAAACGCTCTTTATTTCTAGATGATTTAGACTTTCTGCACAAACGCTCCTTAGTATTACCATATCTGGATAAATCTAACAGCTACCGCCCGTTACCATCACGTGTACAACTCACACTACGTACTCCATCACATAATCAATGGACATGTCTCATTTTGGAAGGAGCGACAATATCCTTCGACACACCAACATCGCCTATTTTCACAAATAGTGTGTGATTCCTATAATACACGTACAACCTGATCATTGCGCGTGACTGACACATTTTAATGGCATCTACAGTAGATCATTTCCTCTCAGCGGATCTCTGACACATTTGGGAATTGGCTACAGCTACAGCAACGTCATACTGCTTTATTCGCCGGGAACTGAGTATAGCAGTGAAAGTCGGGTTTTGGTAAAAAAACACGTTTTTAAACACCCTGTTGTAAAACGGTCGTATTTTGTAATCATGATGTATTTATTGGTTTTCATAGTTAGGCCTGGTAGAATAAATTATGTACCAAATACATATATGTCTCGGTCAACGGCACAAATATAGCTATATTGAAGCGAAGATACGGGGAAATCCGGAAGCCACCGAAGATACCTGGAAACTCACGAGATGACCAGGCGAATGAAGACCGGCACTCGAATCCAAAACTTCTCACTGACGACATCGTATTATTTCATAGCTGTAATATTAAAAGGCATTATTCTGCACTTGCACACTCTTTTTGTCATGTATAACAATGCTGCACCAAACCACTGTACCCCAATAATATTATAAATGGCGTCGTAGACTTTACTCGAATCTTTTGCGGCTTTTTTGTGCATTTTTTCTTGATATTTTTGTTGCGTGTTAGATTTTGTTATTTTCAATCCGTTCATTATCTATGGTAATTTCTTCAATGTCATATATTTTTGCCATTTTTCTGATTGTTTTTTGCTTGCATGTTTTTCACACCAGTTTTGACCAATTTGTTGAATAATTTGTTTTTCTCAAGCTAGTTGCTATTGGCTTACCTATTTTTATTAGGGGAGAATGTAGGCTGTTTTGTTTTCATTTCGCTGCGCGGATATTTCAATCTAATTCGTCGTATTTTTCATTTAAATGTCACTTTAATTTTCTTTTTGGCCCATTTTTAAGGAAATTTCTTTTCATTTTGTTTAATTTCATGCAATGGAATTATTTTTGTCTCAGAGTATTATTTTTGCCAATTTTCTTAGGATTGTTTTCCATTTTTCTTCAATTTTTCAAATGGTTATATAAATGTGGGTGAATTTGTCTATCAAGGCTACCAATAGCGTTTATACAGGCAAATTCCGATAAAGTATCGCCATTTATTCAATATTCGTGCATTTACACCTTACATTGCAACTGTTGTCGAGGAGTTCAGAAATTAGCAAATTTTGGAGTTTTCATTTGAGCGAATTTTTTGGAAGATACAAATAATTTCCCCAAACAGTCCAACGAGGGAACATCGCTATAACAACGTTGCGATATAAATATGAAAAATCCTGCTGGAATTGTCGGAGTTATTCGTATCTGCTTAAACAGTCAATCGTTATTTTGTTGAAACGGATAATAGGTCATTTGCGTGATGATTCAAAACATCAGAGCAGATGTGAACGCGGTGTATATTCCGATAAACAGCCAGTGAGTTGAGCCATTGTTCACTCAAACACACACTCCGCGGGCACACTCCGTCGATAAGCCGCTGATTAGCCAACAGGATTATTCATTGTCCGGATTTGCTCATGGAGCTTCTGATCACTCGGGGTCAAACATCTCAATCGGAATAATGTACGATTACCCATCAAATCAAACGTTCACGCACTCGAGGGTTATCGGGAGTGACACTAATCATTGCGAAAAAAGATATTCGCAAGTGAATAACAGTGGTTGGGCATCAAATAACAGTTTCAATGCGCCGTCATTATTGTCAACGGAAATTAATGCTTGTCAGGCTAACAATATCCAAACCCCGAATACAGAACAAATGGCCGTTGGAACGAATTCAATCATGACATACCAACAGCCATTGTACCAAACTGCTGTTGATTGTATCATTTCAGATTCAGGGGACCATTTAGTTACCAATGGGCAAAATATGTCCAGTTACTTATCGGGAAATGGGATGGGAAATCTGCTGATGTACACAATTCCAGAATCGACTGTAACAATTCCATAATCTGATACAAATTTGACACCAGATCCGACAACAAATGGTTCATATATCTCTTATCAACCCAGAGACGTGCAACCGTGCGTGCCGCAATCTTGGTGTCACCCATATGTACCGCCACCATATTGGAATACGCTGGTATTCAATCCACATAACATGCAAATGTTTGGTTCGCCTTACCTTAATTATGGCGCTCCGGTGGTCACAAATAAAGTGATCCCACAACAACCAATGGGAAGCCATCAGGTCGTTAGACCAAAGCAAATGGAGGGGACTAACAATTTTGAAAAGGTAACCAATCCGGGGACCACGAGGAAGGGGAAACCAGTTTCAAACAGGTGGAAACCGTATCCCAACAGCTGCGACTTACTGGGTTGGAAAGGTACACAAATACCAACGTCTACTTACACATGTTCCATTATAGGGACGTATCGGATATCCAAATTGGTTGCTGCACCCATTCAGTTGAATGGGACTCAGTATAATGGAGCTACTACAACTTACGCTCCCTTTGGCGATCCGACATTCAAAAAAATGTCTCTTCCTGTACAGACACCGGTCGTATATACAGCCGACATCTTGGGCCATGACCACAATGTCATTACCACATGGCTATGTTCCAAATCCAACGCCAGGGGGAACAAGCAATTGGGGTATCCATTATTATACGTACCCGTTGCTGAAGATAACATTATCACCAGCAGTATAGAGCCAACTAACACTATCACCCATTGGTCCCGATTAGATATGAGAGAAGGGGGGTTGTTTGTGTTGTAAAGTCTGCACCATCTTTTTAGTGGCATCGGTAGGCACTCACCGATCCACAAGTTGTCGTATTCCTGTACTTTCTGGTAACCGTACATTGTTTGGGAATGTATATATTTGACACATTCCATGATATTCACTCACAAAATAGTTTCCAATCGTATTATCATCCAATTGTGAGAACTCAAGAATCGTTAACAGTAACATTTAATAAAGGAACAATAACTCTAAAACAAAACAAGAAACAAAATATCAAACCATCGCACGTATAATTGATCAGCTCAGAGATGATGCCTACCCAAGGAAACGTTTATGAGCGTTTGCTAACTATCGTCAATGGCCTACGGTATTGTTTGAATAATTGCATAATATTGAAGCTGGTTAGACTGCAGCTGCGGTCTGAATATGGTGCGCTTTAACTGAATATATGATGCGGATCGGGGAAATATATCAAATTAAACATAGCAAGAAATAAGAGTCAAACGACGGCTGTTAAATCTTATCTCATACAGATGCATTTGCTTTAATGAATTCTAATGTCAGCGATTCGATCAGTTCCGGGGGGGGGGGGGGGGCTCGGTGGCTCAATCGGTTAGGGGTACAACTCAAAGCCGTTTCGCCCTCCAGCGCTGGCGATAAGGGTTCAAATCCACATGTTTCCATCGTGGACTTTGTAACTCGAAATCGTTATCTGGTGGAGTTACCAGTTAGTCGCCGATGGCCGGTGGTTTGCCGCACATGGTTGACGAGTTTATCAGCCATTGACATCACTGTTACATTAGTCGCAAGTGTGCGGATTTCCTCCACCACTAAAACTGGCAATGTCGTGATATGGCCTTAGTGGCTAAAGCGACAATAAACACCAATCAATCAATCAATCAATCAATCAATCGATAAGTTCCCGATGAAGAGGACTGCTGTCCTTTTGACGCAAAACACGAACCACATCAGAGAAATCTCAGCACACGAAAACTATGCCAGATTCAAAACTATCTCGTGACAATCACTGGTACCTCATATTACCATCAGCTGATGGTAATAGCCCAATCCTACAATCGAAGTTCAAAATTCTGTAGTTCAAAATTCATTAGCTGGAATTTGTTAAGGGTTTAACATAATCAATTACCCCTGTTTGGCTCGTGGGTTTGTGATATGGGTTTTTGGAACCCATCAGAGTGGTGTTCATTGAGAATTTGAGAGGTCTCAGAGAGGTGTAAACCATGTCTCTGAGAACTTGGCTGCCTCATTTTGGGCCAAGAGGTATTGATATATCCACCTTCCCTCAATTTTAGAGTAGGTTGGTCGTTCTTTTTATTAAAATGGGGAAGAGTGTTGTATTTATGGGTTTCATAGTTAGGCCTGGTAGAATTAAATCTATACCAAATACATATATGTCTCGGTCAACGGCATCAATATAGCTATATTGAAGCGAAGATACGGGGAAATCCTGAAGCCACCGAGGATGACCGAAGATACCAGGAAGCTCACGAGATGACCAGGCGAATGAAGACCGGCACTCTAGTCCAGAACTTCTCACTGACGACATCGTATTATTTCATTGTTGTATTATTAAAAGGTATTATTCTGCACTTGCACACTCTTATTGTCATGTATAACAATGCTGTACCAAACCACTGTACCCCAATACTATTATAATCAGTATGTCCGTCCGTCCGCCTTGTAGTCGTATATCGACCGTCCATGCGTTTGTCGGCTAATATTTTTGGTTTCCGGTCGATAACTCCAGTTTGGATCATTTGATCTGAACCAAAGTTGGTATGTGTATTTCCCAGCTAAAAGTAGAGGCTACGTTCGAATATGGGTTCCGTCCAATAATTCTGACATGAGGTACTGCCCTTTATCGACTTAGAATTTGACCATCCGTTAACATTTTTGGTTTCCGAGACCGACAACTCTAGTCAATGTATTTCCCAGCTAAAAATACGGGGCAGGTTCGAAAATGAGTTCGTCCAATTATTTTTACATGAGTTACTGCCCTTTTTAACTTATAATTTGACCGATTTCATAACATTTCGGTTTCTGACCGATAACTCCTGTTTGGATTATTTGATCTGAACGAAAGCTGGTGTAGGTGTGTTACCAGCAAACACTACAGGCCAATTTCGAATATGGGTTATGTCCAGTTATTTTTACATGAGTTACGGCCATTTTTCAACTTAGAATTTGACCGCATTTTGGCAATGAAATTCGGGGTTAATCAGATATTCTTTGTTTGCTCAAATTATTATTTTATTTTGCGGTAAGACAATTCGAAATGCTAGAGGGCGTATTTTGCCACGCCCTAGCGATGGTCTTGTTAAATGTTTAAATACATTTGTCTCAACGTAACAGTATACCAGACAAAATAATTCATGGTTATTAAGCGGTTGGTTGCAATAGATACATGTAATTATACAGCTGCCACGGATGGCAACGTGAATCCAATGCTATGCATGAAGTGGTTAACAACATAATGATTTTAAGTGCATAACTTCTTTATAGTTTATGTATTTATCGTGGGGGGGGGGTCCAGTTCATTTCATATCACAAGGTTGGGTCTCCCAGTTAGCAGGCATACTATGTACAATATTAGATGGCATATTTGAATAGAATAATCTGCTTCATCAATCTTGACATTATTCTATGCGATATTCATAAGTCATAAGTCATTGAAGTCATAACAAATACAATTTTGCGAACAAAAACTGCCGTTTGTATTCTTCAGAATTCTTCAAGAAACATCCATCCTGTTGGCCTAGGGCCTGGGTAGTAACTTACCAGTTCAATGCACCCGAACAAGTCCATAATATGTCTTTAAACGTTTCAAAGCTACTATACAGCTCTAGATTTTATTTCACATGGTGTATATATACACCATGTGAGATAACATCAAGAATAGTAGCTTTGAAACGTTTAAGGTACTACATAATTGCTATATTTACACGGACTGGGACGTGGCTAGAGTGTCTTCGATGGGGGGGGGGGGTTGTGTGTTGTCCAAATTGGAGTTCCAACTACAGCCCCTTAAACCAGGCTACCATCCAATGATGGTGTAATACAAATCGCATCCCCTCCCTTGGCTTGAAAAATCCGAACTGGCACCTCACAGTCTTGATTTTGTTCTGCGTAATGACTGTTAGTCTTTGACTGACTACCGAGGAGGGAACAGGACCTGAAATCTGAAAATTCCTTGCATCGAGATATCTAACTCCAGCCAAATTCAGGCCCAGATGTTTTAAATATATCAACAGTTTTAACTGGCCACCAGTGAGAAACCAGGACGCCTCAGCCATAGCTTCAAATGGTTTTTGACTGGCCACCGGGGATTGGACACATGTGACGTAATCCCACATATACCACCACTTGATCCAGGGACCATACACAATGAAGTCAGCTCCCCAAATATGGTCAGGTCATTAAGTATTCACCCAAATAATATATAAGTAGCTGCACATCTCAAATATGTTATGCTTGCCTGGTTCCATTTCAGAGCCTTAACTCTATAGAGGATCACTAGAGCACCACCCGGTCACTGGGGTCATCGGTCTGCCACACACACTAAACTCAAAGTTGCTAAATTAACCCGAAAAGTAGTAAACTGTTACTACTTTAGGTAGATCGTATTCATCCCACTACCTTGGGAGGTTATTTTTACTACCTGGTGGGTAGTTAAAAAATCAAATAGCTTGGGTAGTAACAGTAACGATTTAGTATACAATTTACTACCTTTGGAGGGTATTTTAACTACTTATGTAGAATGGTGAATAAGAACTACCCAGTAGTTAATTTTACTACCTGCGGGTGGTTGGAATTTTCACTACCAACGGGTATTTAATCTGATAACTGCTATTGGTGGGAAAGCATTCTACCTCGAGTGGTTATTCTAGATATTTCAATTGATATTCTAAGTTGTCCCATCTAACCACTCAAAGTGGCTATTTTATCAACTTTTAGTTGATAATCTTGCCTATACAGATAGTAATGGCCTGTGGATCAATTAACAATGGAGAATATAATTTAAATATTTATTTAAAAAACCCATAATAATAATACATACATAGTCCAGAGCATTTATGGTTTTAGCTTGAACTAATTGCAACACAATATTTCTAACAAGGAATAATAAGAGAAATTAAGATATTCAATGTATCAGAAATGTTGTCACTAGGTTTTGCAATAAAATTATAATGTTTTGCATCTATGTACGTTTTATTGCATGGAATTCGTCTGCATTCCAGAGCTGGCGTTATGAAATGCCATATTTGAGGTAATTTAACTCAATAAATTGAAAACTATATCACACTGTGGCGGTATTTGCGCAATATTGGCAATGAAAATAGGCCCTTATGAATGCCATTTTGGGTAATTTTTCTCCATTTTAAAGATATTCGTGCATAGACAAAAAAAATCAATGAGTGTCCAGTGGTGTGTTACCTTTGTAATATTTGCTACTGATGGGAGCATGCAGTAATGGGTGTATCGTTTATATGCAATCACGTGTTTGCCCCACTCCCCTTTTGTTATAACTATAAACTATAATTTAGGTATCTTTGTTAGTGCATTTGTCTTGTGGACTACACGACACTCTATAAATAATTCCAAATGATATAGACATGTTCAAAATATTATTTGTTAAGCTTTAGCGAATAATAAACAAGACAGAAGCGCCCTTCAGACATTATTTTAGTCTTCGGCCCAGTGAACATTGAGGGCATGGATTAGTGTCCCTCGTCACAACTGGGCGGAGCCACTCTCCTGTATTATTTATTAAGAGCCTCGAGACACCAAGTGCGTGGCATCCTAATTAGTATTATTGTCTCTTTCATACCATTTCAGTCGAGCAGAATTACAGCAGCCCGTGCACCTGGCTAAGCCAGAAATAATTTGTTTAATATAATTTTGACAACATGTAGTCCTCTTGAAGCAAAACACACCCCTCATGTTGTTATATGCAGTCAAAGTAAATATTAATCACCTAATTAGTCAAAATTGCTGAAAAAGTGAATATGTGAAGAAACTTTTGAAAGTCAATATCTGGCTATCAAATGGGCTCATAAGCTCCACAGAACTAGTACGTGTACATTTTGTTAACAATACTGAGGTGTGCCACAGTTTACGATCGAAGTAGTTGCACTTTGAAAAATGTTGTTGCAACAAATCGTCGAACACATCAAAACATTTTTTCTGTCAAATAAACAGAACCATGTTTACTTTTCCCATGGTAAGGACAATTCCATTGGCAAACCCAGTTCATATAAATACACGCGTTTCTCAGAATTCATGCCAGGAGCAATGATGACATAGCCATGTCGTTTTTCACGAGCCATGTATATTTCGCTCAAACCAATTAACCTAGCTTGTGTGGGTATCGTGTTTTTCTTTTCCAGTATATACCAAAATCAAAATAAAATCACAAATGTGGCATCAGATTTCTCCCCAGATGTACCATTATGAAACTACTGAAATGTGCCAAAATTTGGTATAAAACAAAAAAATCAGTATGAGGTTCTTGGGTTTGGGAGAAAAAAATACATCATGACCTGGGATGGCATGGGCATGGAAAAATCTCATCTTCGAGACCAGCTATTGGGTCCGGACAATCGGCCGAAATATCTTGCCCCTCGGGGTGAGATCTTTCCATCCCCACACCCCAGGTCATGATCGATAATATTATTCTTATCTCAACATAATTTCAGCTGAACACACACTGCGCCCATCAATGTTTGCATTCAGAATTTTTATTTCTGGTATAGTTACAAAGTGCTTATACAGTCAATGCAAATGTCCCTGCATTAGGGTGTGACTAATTACCGCCCGGGGATCGTCCGGGACCGCCCGTGCGCCCCCACGGGCCCGTGGAGAATATATCCCGACGTTATAATGTAGCGACATGCCACCTGAGGGCAACATATAGGATTTTATTCGCTCGCTCGTCTCCGGTCGGTGTTATTAACCCCCAATGCCGATATTGGCTGAGAGCCCGGTGATGCCGGGTGTCTTAGTGTGTTTTCGGACAGTATATTTTGATTATGCGTGCAGTGCAATACACCTGAGTGTGACTTCCAAATATTGACTCGCTGACGCGTCCATGGCCGATGTTATTAACCCCTCAAAATCCGGTAAAATACCATATAAACAAAAAGAGCCCATGGACCGCCCGGGACCACCGCCCGGGACAGCCCGGTGCCCCCATGGGCCCGTGGACACTATATATCGACGTTATAACGTAGCGACATGCCACCTGAGGGCAACCTAGAGGATTTTACTCGCTCGCTCGTCTCCGACCGGTGTTATTAACCCCAAAAATGCCGATATTGGCTAAGAGAGCCCGAGGGAGCCCGGTGTTTTTTCGGACAGAATATTTTGGTGATGCATGGTAGTGCAATACCACCGGAGTGTGACTTCCAAATATTGACTCGTTGACGCGTCCACGGATGATATTATTAACCCCTCAAAATCCGGTAAAATACCATATAAACAAAATGAGCCCGGTACCGCCCGGGACCGCCCGGGCGCCCCCTATGGGCTCGTGGACGTAGCGACATACCCACGAGGTCAACATAGAAAATTTTACTTGCTCGCTCGACTCCGGCCGGTGTTGTTAACCCCGCAAATGTCGATATTGGCTATAAGATAGCCCGGGTGTCTTCTTGTGTTTTCGGACAGTATATTTTGGTGCAATACACCTGAGTGTGATATCCAAATATTGACTCGCTGACGCGTCCACGACCGATGTCATTAACCCGTCAAAAACCGGTAAAATACCGTATCAACAATAAGAGTCCGGGAGAGGCTGGGCGCCCCAATGGGCCCGTGGACACTATATATCGACGTTATTATGTAGCGACATACCACCCGAGGGATTGATACATGAGTCAATTTCAATTTATTTCATAGCCATACTAGGAGAATGGTATGTTTGTAAATAAAAACGACTATAGTCTTACTTACAGTTTCGAGACATCGTCAATATTGCTGGGGGGGGGGGTAAATAAAACGCACAATACACAAGACACAAGACATTCTCGTCGCTCAAATAAAATCGTCGTTGAAATTAGTCTTCGGGAACGAAAAGCGTTTTTAACAACTTTCAATGAGTGATCGGAATTTACAAGCGGTACACGAAATATGATTCACATGTTTAAAGGCACGTTCACCTTAATTAATGCTGTTAAAATATTCACATTTGGTAAAACCGCCATAAACGAAAGGAAAATTAAAGGCGTTCGTTGCAGAAATATTCATATTTGTTTAAATCGCCATCAACAGAAGGAACACTAAAATATATATAGTTTTGTTCATATGCCAAACATACTCAGCGCGTAAATAGTATACTGCCACCAAGACGTACGATGGGGTACGTAAACAAGAGCATGCTCGTGTTAAAGTCACGTGGCCGTTTGCGCTCCAAAATACACCTAATAATATTCGTTTTTCGGCCGGAATCGAAATAGGTCGATAAAAACGTGAACTACCTTTCTACGAGCATTATATGTCCAAGAAAGACGCACTGAAGTTATAAAAGATACAACTTTGAACACTGAACACGGTGTTTGTGTCCCAAACAAATAACAGCCATGTGCACGCATGGCGCAGAAAATATCTTTCCGTGTTAGTCTATTCCTCATATGGGAGATATAAATAGCGTTTGCTTCACTTGATAACAGTTGAAAAATGGCTTTGATCATGCATGGCAAGTAGATTTCCGAGCACATATAGCCGGTATATCAATATCTGGTGTATGTATCAACTTTTCTTATACATGCTTCCAAATTGCGTAGACAACATTTGGAAGCTCGAATAAGCTATTTTCGTTTAAATACTCAATTTATGAGTGGATCCCTTCTTAAATGTTCAGAAAATAACTCCAACGGTCGTCTGTTGAACTTATTATCTAAACATTTCCCACCAATGAATAGGAATTCTTCTACACTTGTTTTACCATTTCGTCTCGCTGCCAGCCGCTCATTTTGTCTGATCACCCCTCCAAACTAATGCTAGACCTTTCCAATGTATACTGTCATAACTGAGTGGGATAACCCATTTAATATAGAAAGGGTGAAACGGGAGCAGATAAGAAAATATCGTGCCAATTCAACTAGTGTTACCAGCCATGTGATATCTTAACGACTCATTAAAATCAATTGCGTGTTGCATCCGCTTCTCTTATCATTCGTTATAAATACCTTATCAATGCAAACTATGATGTTAAAAGCTATTTCGATGTGCAGACTTGGTAATTTCGTGGTATTAATTTGCTATTTATTACATGATTCTACCCTTATTCCATTCAATAAATCCATTCTATAAATTGTGATATTAAACGTTCGTTTAATAACAGGAAATAGTGTAGGTGACCTTTGACTTCTGGTCTGTCATCTGTTTAAATTCCGTACGCTACGTCTGAAAATACTATGGCTTCCAATTTGTTTCCAACAAACTATCATTGATGAAGAGTTTGAAAAATTATGTCATTAAATATACGCCATTAGATACGCCAAAGAGTCTTTATTTATCTGGGACTATTTGTTTACGCGGGCAAACAAGGCATATATATAGTTACATGAAACGTCATAGTATACCTCATAGAAGCCGATGTTAGTTTCGCGTCCCAATTGATTTAATATGTTTTGTCGATGTTTTGGGTCAAGTAATAAATAGAATCTACAACGCGTCCTCATTTTATAGCGGTATTTACTAAACTCGTCCAGTAATTTAGGTCTGGAACTCGCCAAAGGGTCGGTCCAGACCTAATTTACTGGACTCGTTTTGTAAATTCCGCTTTAAACTGGGGACTCGTTGCAGATCCTCTATTTAGTATGTATTATTGTACTACTGTTATACGTTTTATAGTATACTTGGAATCTAGTCAGTTCTTGGACTTATACCCCTACCCTGACTGCAAGTGGAATAAAAGGCCGTCCGGCCACAGTGTCCCCCGAAAAAGTGGCTTCATTGGGGGCATCAGCTTTTCTGAAAAATCCCTAAATACGAAGCAACCGGACAAAAATGGGTGGATCGTACCCATATTCGAACTTGATCTGTATATCGAGCTGATACACTCATATACCAAATTTGATTCAGATATATGATCACACAAACTAAAGTTATCATCCGGAAACCAGAAATTGACAGGATTCTAAGTCGTAAAAGGGCCATAACTCTCACAAAAATGGGCAGAGCAAACCCATATTCGAACCTGACCTGTATATAGGGCTGATAAACCCACATACCAAATTTGGTTCAGATATGATCACACAAACTGATGTTATCATCCAGACACCAGAAAATTACAAGATTCTAAGTAAAACAAGGCCCATAACTCCCTAAAAAATGGGCGGAGCAAACCCTTATTCGAACTTGACCTGTATTTTGGTCTAATAAACTCACCTATTATCATCCGGAAACGATTTCCGGACGCACGGACACCGGCTATTTTAATAGTCCCCCGAAAAATATATTTCGGGGAACAAAAATATCCTCAATAGCACATAGTTTCTTTACTACGATCTTTTTTATACCTGATTCTGTTCTTGGTCGTGATACGGCCCAGCGGTTAAATACGTTAAACCCTCAATCAATCAATTAATAATCAATCAATCTTAGTATACGTTCACACACTGGCAAGTTTGCCTGTTTTTTTTGCGTGCAGGAATTTCGTCATAGAAAACCATATGATGCCAGAATATGAACAACACCATGCGTATATATATAGAATGCATCATTACTAAACCTAAATACATGAGAAGTGCAGTTCCTTATATTTGCAACCTTCAAATGTGTCTATGAAAGATTTGTGTGAGAATATTATTTGCAGGCAGATTTCGTAGCATTGTTATGCAGGTGGAACTATTGGATAGGTGGAATATTTACCTCCCAGGTAGTTAGATGTGGTACATATGCGTTTTATAAGCATGTTTGCATATCATAGCTTTCTGTATCAAAATGTCTGCATAACTGTCAGGTAACTTTGCGAGTTATCGGAATATATTTCACCAATTAACAGACACTCTTAAAGCCACATGGCGGTTTGCGCTCCAATATACACATATTATTCGCTTTTGAAATTATCTTAGTATCGAAATGGGTCAATACATATCTGAACAACCTTTCTACGAGCATTCTGTAACCCAAACAGACGCATTGAAGTAGTGAATAAAATGTCAGCTGACAACAGTGTCCCCCGAAAAGGTGGCAAGTCGATGCTGTTTTGTTAGTCGAAAACGGTTAATAACTCCATACAAAAATAATATTTCCGTCATCTATATACATGTTGCACATCTCCAATATGTGGGTAACAATAGTCACTCTGAAGTTTCAAATATCTACGATCAAAACTGTAGGAGGAGTTGATTACATCACGAAGGTACCCTCATACAGAAGATTATAAAAAATGTTGAATTTTTTTAAGTCGAAAAGGGTTAATAAATCCGTAAAAAAATTATGTATCCGTCATCTATATACATGTTGCACATCTTCAATATATGGGCAACACTATTCTGAAGTTTCAAATCTCTGTCGAAAAGTCGAAAAGGGTTAATAACTCTTGTAAAAAAAAAAAAAAATCCGTCATCTATATACATGTTGCACATCTTCAATATATTGGCAACAATATTCTGAAGTGTCAAATCTCTACGATGAAAACTGTAGGAGGAATTGATTACACCATGTAGGTACCCTCATACAGAAAAGTATAAAAATGGTGAATTTTTTTAAGTCGAAAAGGGTTAATAACTCCGTAAAATAATTATGTATCCGTCATCTATATACATGTTGCACATCTTCAATATATGGGCAACACTATTCTGAAGTTTCAAATCTCTCGGATGAAATATGTAGGAGCAGATGATTACACCATGAAGGTACTCAAAAGTGTGACGGACGAACGGACGGCTAGACGGACGGACAAACGGACGGACGGACGAACGGACGGACGGAGCCCATTTCTATAGTCCCCCAAAAATTAAATTTCCGGGGGACAAAAATACAACTGTGAACATGGTGTTTGGGACACAAGCCACTTGTACGACATGGAACAGAAAAGAGCGTTCCGTGGTGGTCTATTCCTGATATGGTAGCAATAAAGAGCGTCTGTCTGACTTCTGGCAAAAAGTTGAAAACGGGTGAAATATGGCGGTGACTTTGGCATGTGTTTTCAGAGCATATGAAGCCGGTATATCAAAAGTTCGTTTATTTATCGACCTAACGTATCCACACATTTAAAGAGCTTACATTGGTTATTTCGTTTTATGGCGTGTGCCAAATTGAAAACATATGTTAAAGAGCATCTGAAAAGTCGTGACTTGGCTTATTTGTGATATTATCCGCACATAATCTGCTTAGAATAGCATCCTTATGAGTCGATAATGTTACTAAAATTAACTCACATATGAAAATGCACGGCACAGGGTCGTTAATGCTGCACCAGCGCAGCTCCAGTCATGAATGGGTTAAATAATATTTTACCTCCATGAGTACTATACAATTTAAATGTATAATCTTATAACTGATGGTATAATCCATTCAGTTAATAAAGTGTCATATCTTACTTAACAAACACAGTGGCCGGATTCGTCATCTCTGGTTTAAACCTCCGAGTTTAAACCTGGTTTAAACCTACATTGGTGGTCCAGCCAAACCGGGTCTAAGTGGGCGTTTTTGTCGTTCAGTTGCCAGCTAATTGACAACTCGATTCGGTGATATGATTATGCAATCAAACTACGCTCTTACCAATCGAACCAAAAAAATAGGCCGATATAATGGTTATTGACAAGTCATAAATTATCGTGACCGCGTGCACGCTCAATGGATTTATTCATCGAGAAACAAGTATCGCTCATTGACTATTAATCCGATCTCATTCTTTGTTCAAATCAATTTAACAAAGGGCATGTCTCTCAACACGAGTTTCACGCTCTGTTCATCACTTTGTTTATGATAGATTTCTGCAAGATGCTTCACCGCAAAGACAAAATTTTGTGTATTTACATGTATATATGTATATATTAAAGGGTATAGGAGCTGTCTATCTGTGTGTCCGTTTGTCTGTTCGCAAATGTTCTCCAATACCCCTGGACCGATTTCAATTAAATTAGGTGTGGTGATAACATTGTGTTAAATTGAGTAAGGAGTCGAATCTAAAAATAAACAAAATTTAAAATTTAAATTAACATTTGTTTGTTTTAAATTTAATTAAATTTTTGTTTGAATTAAAATGTTCAAATGATCAAAATGTGCGCAAAGCCCCTCTGGCGTTGAAAAAGTCTCCATAATCGAGTCAATCCTGGACCAAGAGGTCAGTCAAGTAAAGGCAATTTGCTTATGAGTGCACACCCTAAGCGGCATCTGAACTGTTTGAAGTGGGCAACCATGCAGAGGGACAGCTTTTAATAAAGATATATATCAAATGCGTTGATTGTGTCATAAATTTTCCGTCATACAGAAAATCAAAAAGATTCCCAAGTTTTGAACTGATAGAATATTATGGGAATTGATAGGCGTAGCCAGAGTAGAGCTTTGTGGCATGATCTACAACAACATAAGTTATCAAATTTGACTCATATAGCAATATAAGTTTAGGATTGCAAACTATGTGTATAGCATATCTGGTCATGCAGTACCATCGTTTTGGTTTCAAAATTAAAACGCTGAACCCTTCAAATGAATGCGTAGAAAACACCAGTATTTGTGATTGCCACAAGCCAAAAAAAAAAAACCACAAGATAGTTGTAAAAATGATATAGTTAGGAATATGTCCATATCTGAGCAAAGCTCGCGTGCGAATAAATCAACTGTGACACGATAACACCAGCCGGCAGTCGCCACTTAGAAACGCCCTCACTCGAGATTATTAACAGCTCCACCCTTTGACTGATTGTTTGACAATTCTAAACCGCGATAAAGAAAAGACGGATTCGTCATCTCAAGTTTAGCCTCGATAAAGCTGGTTTAGCTGGACCACCGAATTAGATGGTTTAGTTGCCGGTTTAAGCTTATAAAACGCAAAAACAATATTGAAATTGACAAAAACTTATCCCCATACGCTTTATATGTGTGAGTGCTTCTCGCTTATAAATTTCCAATCAAAATATGACCGCTGTCGTAATTATTGATTTTCGCAATCAATAAAATGAGGCGGTCCGCATTAGGAAAGTACGTGTAATTATCTCGACGATACAGAGACACTACTGCTAAACCAGTGGTCTGGCTAGACCAGGTTTAAACCATAGATGACGAATGCGTCACTTAGACCTGCGGTCTCAGGTTTAAACCACGGATGTTGCTGACTCACGGCGGTTTAAACCTAGAGGTTTACGTAGACCAGGTTTAAACCTGAGATGACGAATCCGGCCAGCATCTTTAAAAGATAGGATTAATTTTACAAAACTCCGTATTAATGATAAAAATGTCGCTATAGAAAAAGGTATACACCATCAGCCTATAATGAAGGAAGGTAAGAGATTGTGCATTAAATGCAGGACCGTTTCTGATATAGAAAGTGAGTATAATTTCATTATGGAATGTCCAGAGTATGTCGATCTCAGAAATGAACTTTCCCAAATTGTTGGTAGATATCACAATAATTTTACTAGTATGTCAAACGATCAGAAATTTAATGTTATAATGAAAAATCATAACCCTGAAATAAGCACCAAAATCAGCAAGGTGGTCCGGCGCTTCTTTTATACGCGTTCTGAATGAGTAGTATGCTTGCCATCACAATAAAATAAATATAGCTAGACATGCCATGTTCACATGTAATTGTTTATTAATTATTGTTTTATTATGATTTGTATTGTTAGCATACTGCCTTTGTTGGTGTTTATGCAAATACATCGTATCGTATCGAAATATGCTGGGTGCGGTGGCCAACGCTCCAAAATCCATCCGCCTATTTGCCAGCAAGCAATATAGCAGAGCGGCCAGCAGTCAGACTTTATCCACTAGCAGCTAATGTGTGTGAGTGATCGAATCTTTGATTTCCTTCACAGCGATCACTGCGAACTAATGGTGTGTCGTCTTAAGAAATGTGTTAACAATCGAACCGATACGAATCGCTCGTGAAGTTCCAAGGTGTGCGCTCTTCTTTGAAAAGTAAAAGTAACATATATCTTTTGATGAAGAAATATTGACACCAGATAGCTTCGCATTATTCTTGTACTGTTTTAATGGTATTTCTTTTAAGCCGACTTTAAACTTCCGAAGGTCGCCAGTCAAATGTTTATATGACAATATTTCTAATGTTGGTAAAGACAACTGTGGTTATCGCGTTAACGTTAGTTTAATGTGTTTAGTTATTTTCTTTTGGAGTGATATTTTCTCTCGTCGAATGGATTTCCCATCAAATCTGGAGTGTCAGTGAATATGAGAAAATTCGAACTGATCATTATACTGAAGATAACTATGGGTAAGTATAAGCTGTGTATTATTAATATCTATCCACAACAATAGTGGTTTAGTTCAGCCTGTTATCTCAAAAACCAGCACATTATCTGCCTATAATAGAACCTCATTTTAAGTCGATAATGTGCTGAAATGACAACACTTTAGTCACATCATCGACTCATAAAGAGGCGATTCTAAGCAGATTAAGTGCGGATAATGACACAAATAAGCCAAGTCACGACTGATCAGGTTCACGCTCTTTAATGAATGTTTTCTCTATGGCCCGCGCCATAAAACTAAATAACGGGTTATAGTCCATTATCTGCTTATGTCAGAATCAAATAATCACATTATGTACCTATTTCACATTATAGGTCGATTATGTACGTATTTCCACGAGGATATGTTGTTTAGTTATAATAAAACACTGTTTTACCTTCGCAACGGCATAACGGTCAACATACATTTGAATCAGCGCATGCACGATGCATGTAGCTTAGCTGATTGATTATGCGCTTATTCCTCATGTACGCCAGGGCTCAATTTGTTCCAAAAGTAGGACTACTATTTGCGATTTTGTTACCGAGTTCAGATATCGTGTATCCAGGGCTTTCAGACTCAGCATTAATTATTTGTACGGCGGCCTACCATTATTAAATGTGTCCTCTGGAGACCTCATTATGATTAAACCTCATCTTCTATGAAAGACTCAGATTTAAGTTCACATTAAGCAGTTATTAGGTATCCAAAATATGAATATGGTGACGCTAGCCCGCAGTGAGGTAGCGTCGCTAATTAAACATTCTGTTGGCCTCATTTTGCAAATGCCCGGCACTATATTCCCAGGCCTGTTTCCGAGGCAAGGAATTAAAGTACCGTCTATTCTGCTATAAATTTAACATACTTTTACCAGGACTAACACATCTTGAATTCGACTATAATAGTTGAATACCGAGGTTGCCATTTCGTGAATTCGATTCAAGAGGCATAATCCAAAATCGTATTTACCACATAAAGCTAGGACATCTTGATAATTATAACAAGTAATCGCTTTTCTAAATTCTGGTATGCTTGAAAACCCAAAGTATTAGAATTCCGCTACACAAGATTCAGCCATTACCATCAACAACACACCAAATGATTTGCATAGGCCTCAGTGTTAACAAATCCCGCTGGCCTGTATTCGCAGGAAAGCTTTGACCCTTCACGAGTATCAAACATTGAAGAACGTCCTTTTAGACACGAAAATGTGCCCAAAAGTACTTGTAAAGGTGCTGCGTCACACTGCAGTTTTGACAAACGTCACACTACCCTTAACATGGAGAAAAAAATGACATCGAAAAAAACACCAACCCCTCCCATAAATTATTTGCCAATTTGACAGTAACCGTTCACTGTGTGGCTATAGTTGATGTTTCTCGTCGGGAACACGTTTGTGCATTTTTTCGTGCACTTTTCATCCATGTGTCATTGACAATTCAGCTGCCATAATTTGTTTTATGCTGATCCTAGCTTGGGGATCCCAGGGGAAATCACTCTACTAATTTGTATTTGGTGTATTATAACCATCACTGCCGTCTTTGTCTTGGGTGTAAAAATCTTAATTACGATTTGTATATAAATCCAGCCCTTGCTTATTGTGTAAAAGTACAAATGTTTATAGTTCTAACAAAACAATTCAGTACCTAACCGCTTTGGAATTTTTGCAGCATGATTTAAGATATTAGGAAACTCCCACGGAACATGGAATCATAGACTCGTTCATATATAGTCATCTCAACAACCCGGGAACAGGGGGTCAGGCACATATATATGATACATATGCTATATTATAGCAGCAACAATACAAATAAGCATTCATGTAGATGTATCTCGCAGTTGATATGGACGTTTGTGGATCGTGATAATAAAGAACACTCTGACCTATCGCCAGCTTCTTAGAATCCTGCATGAATCAATGTATAACGAAATACGCATGTTACGTTCATTACTTAACAAACTACCACCGACATGTATATAAATATACCTGTCGGGGCAGTATCATAAAACATTATTATATCAAGTGTCAGATATTTGAACTTAAACGGACATGGCTCATTCGTACCTCCAGATTGTTGTCTATACGTAATTTGGATCGACGGATACGATATAGGTCGATAAATAAACGAACTATTGATATACCGGCTTCATATGCTCTGAAAAACACTTGCCAAAGTCACAGCCATTTTTCAGCCGTTTTCAACTTTTTGCCAGAAGTCAGCTCTGTATTGCTACCATATCAGGAATAGACTACCACGGGACGCTCTTTTCTTTTCCATGTCGTGCAAATGGCTGTAGTTTTTTGGGACCCAAACACCGTATTCACAATTGCATTTTTCATTACTTCAATGTGTCTTTTTGGGTTACATAATGCTTGCAGAAAGGTAGTTCAGATATATCGACATATTTGGATACTGAGAAAAATTCAAAAACGAATAATATTATGTGTATTTTGGAGCGCAAACCGCCATGTGGCTTTAATTAGACCGAACGGATCCCAATCTAATTAGAAACATAAGCAGTGGAATTATCGATTATTCATTTGGGTGGTTAGTAAATTTAAGTTTGTATGCATATGTTAACTATATAACGCACAAACATCATATGTTATGAAAATGGTTCAAAAACAGTATCGCACTGAATCGGTATCATGTTTGTTTGTTTTTGTTTTTTTAACAGAATAACATTTCATGATGCAGCCTGCTATCGTGAAAATGAGCACGGGCTTACATTATTGAGCGATATAATGTGTTATTTAACCTAAATTTACGCGCTAAATGGACATACAACAGGGGCGGGTAAACTGTTTTGACACCCACCCCTATCCATCTCCAAATTCGGTTCACTTAAGCGTCCGCCTCCTATTCCTATTCCAGGTTTTTTTTTTAACAATTATTTTTATTTTCTGTTTAATTCCAATCAAAGAACTGCTCAGAATTCCAAATTTAAATACACAAGGCCTGACAATGCAGCCTATTCTCCAAAAAAACCCGCACATTATCTGCTTATAAAAGAACTTAGTTTGTGTAGATAATCTGCTTAATCTGCTTAATCTCCCTCATTTTGAGTAGATAATGTGCTGAAAAACAAACCTTTTGTCGAGATTTTAAAACTCTTCTTCGATTATGCTATGTTTGTACTGACGGGTTATTACACACATATGGCTACATTGATGTTGTTTACGCTAGTTTAGCTTGTGTGGTAATTTCGCTCAAATGCAATAGAGAGATATCGATAGCTTGCCTGACGTAAATGGCGTCATGTATGAGAACACTACCGATACTATAATAATTATCAATCTCGCATTGTGTTCAGCAGATGACTAACTAGTACGGCAACCAAACAGTAACAATCGTTTGACTAATATTGTACTAATGTTGACTGCTGATATGTAATAATACAGAACCACACATACGTTTGACAGAGGTGAACCTTGTCGCACCCGTTTGTCATGCCGCAAGTTACAACTCGAGTCTGATGAGTCTCCTGAGAAACCGCACATTATCTGCCTATAATGGAACTTGTTTTATGTAGACAGTCTGTATAGAATCGTCTTATTTTGAGTTGATAATGTGCTGAAAATAAGAGCATTTTAGTCATATAATCGACTCATAATAAGGCAATCATAAGCAGATTATGTGCGGACAATGACACAAACAAGCCAACTCACGACTTTTCAGGTATACGCTCGTTAAAACGTGTTTTCACTGTGGCCCGTGCTATAAAACGAAATAATGGCGATGGGTCCATTGTCAATAATCACATTTTGTACCTGTTTCACATTTTATGCCGATTATATGCGTATTTGCGCGAGGATATATTGCACAAGGCCATGTAAACAAGAAATTCGCGTTTCGAAAATTAGTGCTCTAACTCGGCATGCATAATTAAGCATATCTGTGAGTAGATCTGAATTTATCACATAATTTGGCCATAAACGCAGTTTCATAATTATCGGTAATAGACACGTTTAATATCAGCGCGTGCGATGACGTCACGGCGTTCTTAAAATAACTTGCGATCGCTGTAGTTTATGATTGTTGTTTTCGATGAATATTGCGCGTTGCTTCGGGTTGATTTAATCATGTGATAAAAGGTACCTCACACTCGTCCTATTTTATATGTAATTTATCAACCTCGTCCTCTAAATTCTATTTGAGCCTCGGTAAACCTCGGCTCAAATCGAATTTAGTGAACTCGGTTGATAAATTCCGTATAAACTAGAAACTCATGTGAGATCCTCTATATATGCAATTGTGTTTATCATCTGGGACGACATTCCCCAGTTAGTATAACAGTTTCATCCAGTTTTATCACCGCCGCTGCTTTCTTAAATCCTTTCAGTGCCAGGTATCAACCCATATACCCTGTGCCAATGCATTCTCTTATATATGCGAGTCGACCATGGGTCGCCTCGCATATATAAAATAATGCATTGGCCTAACAATTTTTCATCATTTGTTATAATTTTTACAATTTTTTACAATTTTAACGATTTTTTCTTATATTCTTTAACTCTTTCAGAGCAAGACTTATTTTCTAGGTTTAGTGCCATGGAATCTTACGTTATTCATGGGCCTCAAAATTATTACTATGAATACTTGGTGATAGTTTTGAGGTTTTATCCAGTTTGTTTTTAAATTCGCTATAGCATGCTTAAAGGGGTACTGTACCCCAATTTCAATAAATTCCCAGTGACAATAGCGACCTAATATGAATATTATATTATAAAATAACTAATTTGAGTCGACGATGTCTACTGAAAACGTTCCGGTTAACAGGCTATCGTAAAAGTAAAATTGAATTATTTAATATAAATTCATTTATGGCTGGAGTCATAAAATGGAGAATTATGCCATTACGAGTTATCGTTCTTGAAATCCCATATGTTGCGTGTCTTTTATCGACGGCCATTCGCGAACATTATTGAGTTGAAAACAAAACATGTTACCTGCAAAAGAAGGCCCGTTATAACCGATTCGGGGAAAAAGGAGAAAGAAACAAGAGTCATAAAGCGTCAAGTATTTTATAGGGAGTGAGATTGTTCGATGGAAGAGATTGAATGCATCAATCGAAGCTGTGAGCAATGAACTTCCGGTTCTTCCTGCGACCGGCGTCTTCTCCGGTGAAGGTCAAAAACATGGCGCGTAGTTTGAAATCGTAATATTTTTGTTTCCAAGATCAATATTTTCTTCGCTAAATTAGGTTTATACGAAACTCATATAACACGAACACAATCTAACTTGAAAGTTATTTCAATTAGAGTAAATAAAAAAATCGCCTATCTTAGTGTACAGTACCCCTTTAAGCATACCCAAAAAATTCAACCCACAAAAAAACAGGGCCGATTTTACAGACCGTAAATTAGGGCCGATGATATCGGCCCCTGGCACTGAAAGGGTTAACTCATGAATGATGCAGAATAGCAAAAGGGCGTCCATATACAAAACGTTTGTTCTGCTCTGCCAGTTGTTTTACATATAAAACAAAACAAAAAAAGACACCGGGCAAGATTATACATAATCAACATTATAGGAATCAAGGAGCTAAATGTGTTCTAGAGTCGGGGAGCTAGTACACCGTGGAATACTAAAGGTGAAGGTAACTGAAGAATGACCTTCACCTGATACATGCGACACGTTATTAAAGTATGACATCGCGTTTATTTGATTTTTATATCATATCTAAATAATTTAAACCGCTGAATTAATGGGGGAATGGATTTTTGTGAGCGTGAAATTTATTTAACTAGTTGCTGTAGTTGTGGGTTTTTCCAGATCAAATTTGGCTGTGGGATAGCCCTTGTCGTACACTTGGGGATTTATTTTTAAAAGTAAACACATGACCTATGATTTTTCTTGTATTTTCGTGATCAACTGGTGTCAATCTAGCTGGATAAACAGCACTGGTATGGCCTGCAACTGCCTAAATTATCTTGGGTCTGTCTCAATAAAACCATACAAATATGGATATCATTGGAACCGGCTCATTGACCACATTGTGATGGTTACAGTTATGCCCTGTGCCAATGCATTCTCTTATATATGCGAGTCGACCATAGGTCGCCTCGCATATATAAGAGAATGCATTGGCCTTAAAAAAAAAAAATTTTAACACTTTTTACCATTTTTTCTTACATTCTTTAACAATTTTTAATGTGTTAAGCCAATGCATTCTCTTATATATGCGCATATATAAGAGAATGCATTGGCACAGGGCCGTTCTGTTGGGTGCATATAAATACGGTGCTATTCTTATTTTGAATCACAATCCACGTCCGCTGCGTCCAACTGTGTGTACCACACGATTATCTATAAACTGCTAATTCGCAATTACTTATTGTTTGTTTGTAACATATTTATTGTGTCTTCCAATAGATACAGTACTGGCAATTAAATACTGATGTGGTGGTAATGATGATAGATTAACAACTGGGGATTGAAGCACGGGTTATGCAATTTAGTTATAAAGCTCCTCTCCCCGCATTACGTCGCATATACGTATATAGATAAGTTTGTAGATGGTGCCACGGTTAGTGGTCCTTATAATTTCACGCGGAAGGGGGTGGAGTAATTACTTATAATGAACACGTGTTGTTCATACTTAGATTCACTTTGATTATATTTACTTGCTTTTACACCCCGGTTTAAGACCACTCAATGTCAGCGGGGTATGTGGACACCCACATATGTCTTTGAAGCCGGACATTGTTCAAAGGTAATGCACCATGAGTCCATGACTATACAACATTACAATGTAGTGCAGTTGGCAAGTGATTTCCGAACATTGGCTAAATCCAAATGCACCACAGTAGCGATGTCATAATATGTGTGATGGCTTACTGTTGTATAGTTGGATGAGGTACTCAATCCGATCATACGGTCCCCATACAATCAAGATGCAACAACAGCAACAATTCTTCAAAATACGCTTCAGTTCTCAGAATCGATTAATTACAACAAAATAATGCACACCACTGTCAACTATGGTATTAAATTTCCCAAAACTTGTTATTTATCAACATTTTGTTCAACAAAATATGCGGTATTATCTCTAAAGTATCCCGAAATTTGACCGTATTAACAATTGATTTTAGAGTTATCCATCTTCATCCGCAATTTTGTCCGAGACCTTCCGTTTGACCACGTGTTTCTGGGCCACATATTATTACACATCTCGAGAAATCACAAACTTCAAAAATCGATATCTGGTCGCTCTGAGTTTTGATGAGTGGGTTCCTCGACTCGAATCAAATATGTTTTGCCCCCTAAGCCAAAGAAATAGTAATTTAGGAGCATCTGGTCGGATTGAGTATCTTTAACCCTTTACCCAACAAAACGGCCAAAACCGGCCAAATAAAGCTTCAACAGCCTAAAATATATTCGGTCTGTCTCAATAGAACCATACAAATATGGATATCATTGGAACCGGCTCCTTGACCACATTGTGATAGTTACAGTTATACCATGTGCCAACGCATTCTCTTATATATGCGAGTCGACCATAGGTCGCCTCGCATATATAAGAGAATGCATTGTCCTAAAAACAATATTTTGTTAACACTTTTTACCATTTTTTCTTACATTCTTTAACAATTTTTATAATTTTTAATGTGTTAAGCCAATGCATTCTCTTATATATGCGAGGCGACCTATGGTCGACTCGCATATATAAGAGAACGCATTGACACAGGGCCCTTCTGTTGGGTAAAGGGTTAAGTATGTCGCTGGCCGCTCTACTTAGTCAATGAGTCTACATGGACACACAAACTTGTTTTGTCTCGCGGGCGGTCGATATATATGCAACACGCGTTGTTATATTTGTCATACTCAACTACAGGTTTAACTAGGTAGGTTGGCGGGTTTTTGGAGCACTCATCCCAATCAATTGCGGAACTGAGATAAAGATGACTAGAAATTATATAAATTGTCACGAAATGTTAGAACCAGCTTAGTTATCTGATATTTGATCTATTGCAATTGGTTGGCGTCCGGCGTCCGTCAACAATTTCCTTCGCCCCCCCCCCCCCCCCCTACAGACCACATCCCTCATCCGAGCTTCACCAAACTTCAGGGTGACCTATCGAAATTTTCCGAATTTCGATGAAAAACATGGCCGCCAGCAGCAATCTTGGATTTCAAATACGTAGCAACAATATTTTTTCAAATGTAGTTGTTTGTATTGCAAGATGTGAATATAGGCGAACAGACATTATTGCTGTACCGACATCACACAATCGACTATAAGTGATCGGCAATATGCATATATGAGTATTCAAAAGGGCAAGGGCTTTCTGGAATATCATATGCACTGTCTGTTTCTGATCCTACGTTGGGCGGAAAGTAGCAAAGATTCCGATTGACTGCAACAGTAAGACGACACACCTATTATGACATCGCTATTATAGTACGCATTACCCAGCCAGTAATTTGGTTGATATATTGCGAAGTCAAATATAACAGTGAAAGACGCAAAACGTATATACACTATGTACAACGAATTCGATTATCGCGTTCATGATTTGTCATTGTATATACGTATACACATATGCATGAGTATATACATCAGTAATTAAATTGTGTTACACAATATTAGGCGATAAACTTAACAAATTGGGATAATTACATGTGTTCGCCCATATCAATAAATATAAACTTCTGATTCGGCTCATAGCGAACAGGACACCTTCTTAAAGGCACACCTTTGGAAAACACATCATATTTACAGGAGGCTTATATTTTGAATGGATAGTAGACCATATAATTTCTCTCTCATGGGGTTCTTACGAAAGTATTCGGGGATATATTGTTTTCGGATTGCAATTAATAATTAAAACGAACTCGCCTCCTGAATAGCAGCCACATATGTTACATGTACTATTGTTATTGTCGTTCCGAGAATTCTTCCATCTTCCGCAATATATTGGCAGTTTATTATTCGGCGGCCTGAGTTTCAAAATGTATATCGATAGATTAGACGGTAAAATATTCAAATAATTTAGATAACCGTATCCAGTTGTAATAAAACTAAAATTGGGGCCATGACTACAACATTGCAATGTAGTGAAAAGTTGGCAACTGTTTTCAAAAACATCCATTAGACTTCCATGTGCATATGTGGAACACGATGTTGTTTCTGTCATAACCGGGGTCCAGGGACGGGGCGGAAGGTGTTGGAATTTGAGGATGTCTCATTAACTGTTGGATATATCATTCCTGACACATCAGTTGAAAATTGTGTAACAAAAGCATGTTGAGATGGTTTAATTTTCATATTGTATTCAGTATCCAAATTGCTGTTTTGAACCGAAGTCGAATATGCGCCTATACTGTCAGTGAAATTTTCCAACCGCAGAGATGTGCTACATGTATGCTGAAAAGTTCCAACATTTGAAAAGCTTGAGGTACCATTTGGAAAATTCAAACATGATGGGCGCGGAGTTGGACATCCCCAACGGAGACACTCGATATATGAGGGTATCACCCCCCCCCCCCTTTCGGTACGCGGGATTCATGGTGTTTTGAAGCCGTAAGCTGGATTCATACCCTCGAATTAACTGGTATTCGGGTTCAAGCAAAACATCTTGGACGCAGGTTTTGATGGCGCAAAATAATATTTTGTGCTAGTTATCTGTACGAATGAGTGGGTAGAATAGCTTCTTGGGCATATTCGACCACCATGCCATCATAAAGTATCATTAATCGTATCATAACGGCCTCATAACGCCCATAAAGCGTCTCTTCGGTCGTTAACCGGAAACTATATTTGATTTGTGTTCCAATTCCAAACTTTTAATTAACCGGTATATTAAAACAGTCAATTTGTATGTCATTTATCGCATATTATTTCTTAACATGTATTCAGGATTCACCCCCCCCCCAAAATTAACTGGTATTCAGGATTCAGGGGGGAGGGGGTGATACCATCATACATATATAGTCACGCCCATGGTCACACCTACATAAACAACACATACATAGTGTTTATATAATTAGTAACACAACTATTTATGATGAGCTTTGCCCAGCTCTGCTACAATCAATCAATCTGCCATTTTAAAAAATGACGTCACGGTAGCAATCCCCCAGTCAACCCGTGTTCAGAGTGAAGTGTGTCTAGTCAAGCGATGTCCACGATCGCGGTGATTGAAATATGACGGCCATATGCCCATACGGACCACACCCAGTGTGTATATATAAGAAATGACTGCAAGATCGATAGTGGTCACCGGATTTTGACCAGCAAAGTAATTAAACAAATTACTCTGCCGGTCAAAACCAATAACCATAATCGATCTTCCAATTATTCTTTATAATAATAGAACAGTCATGTTAATAGAACGTTAATAACATGAATAACTTTTCAAAACTACAAAAAAAACAATTATACATGTAAGTAACCTAGTGTTAAAATTCCAACATAGTATCACAATAACACGAGGTGAGCTCGTGCACATGATCGACTTGAAGTGATCTTCGTCGCTTTGTATGTTGTTATTACTTTATAAACATCGGAAACGTTCTTGTAAACAATATGGTACTTTTTACTGATTCTCACTGGGGCTAATATTGTGAATGTCGATTGTGTATGATTATATGTTTATGAATAACCTGACTCCGTTTGCAGAAATATAAAAGTAGACCAACTCTAACTTGAAACAGGAAATAATATTAGGATAGGATAGGATAGGATAATGTAGGATATGATTTGATTTGAACATATTTATTGTGACCCACTATATACAATATATATTACACATATTAAATATAACAATAATGGTATGAGTGTGGGCACAGAGGATCGGAGCACAAGTTGCCGAACTTATCGGAGCTCCTCTCCCCTGGCATTCAATTGCTAATATATTCAAATATCGGAGATGGTTTTAATTCAGGTGTATTGTAGAAGTTAATGTTTAAGTGTGGCTGTTGGAGTGGCTGTGGTCTCGCAGAATTTGGGTAAGGGAAACTATAACGAGAAAATTCTGATAATTATAAGATTAAGAGAAACGGTATGTAGATGAGATAAATGATTGTACTGTCTCAAACAGGCGCGCATTTAGCTTTCCGCTGTAGTGTTGTACACCAAACAGGAGATATTTTTCGGAGACAATAGTCACGTTAAGTTCATCCATATGGGCCCACGTCCGATTTCGCGCTTCTGCGTACAGAGGGCAACTGAAGAAAAAATGGTTTGCGTCTTCACATGAATTTCCACAAGTACAATTTGAATGAGCTGAGATGTAGTTATCATATTTATCAAAGTTTAGGTCGCTACAGTTATTTCTAAGTCTACAGTGCAAAATATGTAATCTCCTTTGACCTGTATTGAAATATGGTGGGGGTTTCAAAGTCAGCTCTTTATTACAGAATGTTCCATACATGATACTTATGATTTCGTCTTTACTTGGTTCTGAAGAGGGGTTATCAACTTTTTTGTTATCGGTAGTAGTTTTACATGATATATTCCATTCAGCTATAATGGATGGGACGAAACTCGATTTGAAATGAGTCGTGTTCGTAAAGTAGTTTATGTATCGCAAGGGGTTTCTGATGGGGTATCGAGATGCTTCAGCGACGGTAGCTGGTAATAAATTGGTGAGGTAGGAAGGGACATGATGAGTAATTATTTTGTTCCAGGTGTGCATTTTATGGAGGTTTCGTCTTTCGCTTAATGGAGGCCATCCAAGTTCAAATAAGACTTTTTCATCTGACACCGAACGCGTGAGACCACTTACTATTCTACCAGCGTCTGTATATAGGCGGTCGAGTTTCCGGAGGAGGCAATCGGGTGCATTATCACAAACAACATCTCCGTACTCCATTATAGGAAGTACGTAAGTTTTGAACATTATCTCGAGGGTTTGTCTATTTACAAGAAATGTTATTCTCCTCAGGTGTGACAGTCTGGTTGACACTCGGCTACAACTTTCATTTATATGGGTGTCCCAATGAAGGTTCGATTGTATAGATACTCCAAGATGTTTATGACAGTCAACTTGCTCTATTTCGTTATCACCAAGTTCGAGATCCAAAGAATCTGTCGAGGGAGTAAGTGAGAACACCATTGATTTTGTTTTGTCTGCATTGAAAGTAACCAACCATTGTTTCGACCAACAAGAAACTCTATCCAGATCTTCAAAAAGTTCGCGTGTACAGTCATCAAGTGATGGCTGGACACTGAAAAAGCAAGTATCATCTGCATACATGCGAGTAAGGGAATGTATTGTCGTTGCTAGGTCGTTTATATACGTCAAAAATTAAAAAGGTCCAAGTATTGAACCATGGGGGGCTCCTGCTGGGATACTACGATAATCCGAGAAAGATTTACCCACTAGGACGCGTTGTGATCTGTTACAGAGATAGCTATTCAACCAACAGTGGACATTTCCGGCTACTCCGAATTGTTCCAGTTTGAATAACAACCCCCTGAGCCAGACTCTCTCAAATGCTTTGGAAATATCGCAAAAAAATGCCGACGTATATGACTTCTCATCGAGGGCCTGGCACAGGGTGTGGTATATCTCAAGTAACTGGAAAGTTGTGCTATGTCCAGGAACAAACCCAGATTGGTATTGATATAGTATATTATTATTTGAAAAGTGGACCATTAAGTATTTTAGCACAATTTTCTCTAAGATCTTGCTGAGGCATGGGAGTAAGGATATTTTGCGGTAGTTTTTACAGCTTGATTTGTCATTTTTCTTGTATATAGGGATAACATTTGCGAGCTTCCATTGTGTTGGGAATGCACAAAGTTCAAGCGATTTTTCAAATAAAGCTTTAAGGGGGGTGGCGATAGCTGGGGTTGTGTATTGGATCATTTTAACAGTAATTCCATCGTGGCCAGATGCTTTATTAGGTTTCAGGGTCCCAATAGCAGAAATGATATCATCGATAGTGATTTCAATGTCTGTTACTGTGTTACTACACTTCTGGGTGAATATCGGTAAACTGCACGACCAATCGTCGAGTTCTGAATTTGAGATGAACGCACCGTGGAGCATTGTCGCTTTGGTGTGGTCATCAAATACTAAGTTTCCTTTGTCATTAGTTAGAGGGTGATAGCGCCCTTATGCTTAGTTTGCATAATATCCTGTATACAGTGCCAGAAATATTTTGAGGAAGGGTGTTCACGGAAATTTTGTTGTAGTGTTTGTTCATAACGGGCTCTGGCATATTTTTTCATATTATTGACAGTATTTCGAGCTTTTTTGAATTTGGACAAGTCAGTTTCCTTTTTTGATTTCAAAGCAATTTTACGTAGTCTATCTCTTTTCCGAATCATCGATCTCAATTCTGAAGTGAACCAATGTTTGTCTTTAGGTCTTATTAAAACTTTTGATTGTGGAAAATATCAGTCGCCAAGTCTATGTCGGGTGCTGTTTCGATAGCGTGCAACCACTCTGGATCATTAATGAGCTTTATAGCTTCATCAAATTTGCATCTGTCATAATTCCTAACTAGTCGGGGGAAGGGGACATTAGAGTCCGAGTCATATTTTAAGTACTCAATGACCGCACAGTGGTCTGATATGGATCTTCCAAAGTCAATCACTTCGGATTGACATGTAACATTGTCATTCACGATGATGGGATCTAGTAGAGTGGAAGTTGTCGAGGTCACTCTGGTTGGTGATTCAATGACGTTTCGCAGACTATAAAATGATATGGTTTCTCTGATTTTTGATAATGGGTCTAGTGCGTTCGAGTTGAAGTCGCCAGTTAGTATCATGGGGATGTTAAAGTCAAATGCATTAGATATGGACTGATCCATCAACTCCCAGTACTTATCATTACAAAATTGATCAGAACGGTATGAGACACACAATAGATAGCGGGAGGCCCTGGATGTCAGCTTGAACCACAATATTGAATCATCGAATTCAAGGGAGGGTATACGTTCAAAGACTAAATGGTCAGCAAAATAAACTGCGATACCTCCTCCGTGGCTCGAACCGTCATATCTCTCAGGATCAGAGAATCCTCGAAGTGTGCCAATACGGGTACATATAACTCTTAAGGCTATCAGAACGGTTTGATTATTTAATTATAACAAAGTCAATAATGTTCAATCATCGGCATCTGGGTTCCTCCTGGTTGAGTTTATCTTCCTGTCGTCTGCTCGGTTTAGGGTCTTCTTCCGTCTTCATAGGTTGGGCGTGTCCGCTTGTCTTCTACTCGGTTGAGTTCCGGTTGAGTTTATCTTCCTGTCGTCTGCTCTTCTTCTTCCGTCGGCGCATCAGTGGTGTGTTGTTAGGAATACAAGATCATAATGTGTTACCTTGCATTCCTACCCATGCCCCCGGCTAGAGATCCTAGCCGTCTTCTTGGCATCTCTGCATCGGTAGTACGAGTACTAGTGTCGACTCGAGGGAGTTCCAAAGCATCATGATTTCTCTAATAAAATCAGGGAATCTTTATAGTCTGGGGTGTCGTTGCTAGCCCAAGGCGTATTTCGCGGTACATCAGTTTGGGGCGTAGTAGGGGTAATCGGACGAGCGTCATTCTTCTGTATCTTCTCCTGGTCAGCTCGCCGCATTAATTTCCAATGGGCATCTTCCCTAGTACACCTGCGATAGCTAATCCGTAAATCGTTCGGATGGCCGTCCTTCTTGTGTGTATACTTCTAAGTCTTCATGCTGCATTAGCTTTCTACTTCGGGTGGTCAGAACTGTTATCTGCGTATCGAACATCGTGCCTTCGCATAGCAGGGGCGCGCCGATACATATGGTGAACCGAGCGGCCCCTTGTTGTCTTGGCACATTACTCCTTTACTTTTCCGATTTAAAGTTGATCTTGAAATCGCAAGTCCAATCCGTCGCTGCGTAGCAGGTCGATGATTCGTCGAAGTAGTTCGCAACAGCGGCATCGGCTATGGATAGCTGGTGCGATGTCGTCCGTCTCCATGCAGGTCGGGTCGTCTGGGCGTCTCTCAGACAACTCCGACCTACTGGTTGTGACGCTGGACGACTGAGTCACACGGGGAGGGGACTGCATTGTGTAATATCTTCTATGCTCGAGGTAAGGCTGCATCCATGGCTGGTTGTATGATGTGGGTGACTGCATGCGCGGCATCATGTCGATGTAGCTTTCATGCGGCCGCCTGCTGGTGGACGGTCGTGCATCTGAATTGGGTGTCATATTGTCATCATCGGATGTCGAGGTATTTTCGTCCTCACTGTCCGAGTATGTGGGTAGGTTCTGACAACTGGTCGACCCTTGTTCCACCGCCATGGTCAGCCTGCAATACTCAAACGGATATGTGTGTGAGGTTTGAGAATAAATGACACAGTCAGTATACACAATGGTTACTTCTCTAATTTATCTGTATCGCTTGAGGGCCGTCAGATCGGCCCAATTCGAAAATGGAATTTACAACTAATTCTATAGATTGATTGGTTGACGAACAGTTAAACACAAGATAAGTCGGGTGATTGATTTCAATCATCGAAAGGTATGACTGTATGTCGGGATTTCTAGTCCCTATTCAACGCTTGCTATAATAATTCTGATAATTATCCAACTATAATACCATGGACATCGTTATGCAACAATTAATATTTGAAATATATGAAATGCATAAATGTCTATATACATGCAAATGATTCTAATATACGTGCAACAATAATTACGGAGGAAATGCGGAATACATTAATATATGATACATAATTAATACTAATCCAAATCCGCCACAGATGTGGTTAGCCTCTGACGGCTATAATTGGATATACATGTAGGCGTTCCTGATTGTTGTCCCGGAATAGCGCAGACGGCTTCGGTGCATCCGTCTCCATTGCTTCGTCTATGGGCTCTTTGAACACGGCATTCGGGATATCCTCAGGTCGCTGGTCTAACTGCTTATTATACATAATGGCTAACCTTGTTAAATGTCGTTTAACAAATTTCCACCAGAATCGGTGGGTCAAGATAATGAAAATACTACTGTAGTTGTTACTAGGGCAAAATACCACCCTGGCCATCTCTACTATTCATTGGGGCAATAACTTTTCATTCCTAAGTCAGCCATGTGAATCTTCTCGATATCGTGTAATTTGCGCGGGGTGCGCTCAACTTAGTAACCCTAAAGATGGCAATATTCGCGTCGGCGTGCTACTCGTTATCTCTCCGCGCGTGATTGTAAAGTTTAAAGGTTTATTTATTAAATTGCTACGCGCACGTGCCGTAAACATCTTTGTTACTTTGCGCCCGTGTTGACGAGGCGCTGGAGCGCGTCGTGCCTTGGCACTCGGCTCTGATCTCTCGTCCGTGGACGAGTCATGGTCTTGTAGCGGCTCTGAGCGTGCGAGTCGCGTTTTTCTACGCTGTAAGCGCATCTTAAGCTCGCTTAAAGGGACACCTTCGTCATCGGAGTCCGAACATTGTCTCCGATATCGAGCGGTTACATCATCTGGTAATGGTTCTGTTTCATCGCCAGAAGACCCACCCACAGGGTTAGGGGCAGGAACGTCGCTATCTTCGTCTTCGGGGGGAACAACATACGTTTGAGCACGCTTGTTGTTGTCAGTTTTGGGGATTTCCCATTCAAGTTTGGCCTTGCGCATATGTTCAGCGTGGGATTGTGTTACTTTCCCAGTTAATTGATTTCTTAACTCGAAAGTAACGGGCGTTATTTGCTTGGTTATTCGGAAGTAGGGTTTCCATTTACTTTCAAGTTTGCTTTTTCGTAAGTGATTCTTAACATATACGGCCTCGCTAATCTCGAATTTGGTGTCTGTGGCCTTTTTGTTAAATTTCGCTGCTTGTTGGCGTTTCGCCTGTTTCACGTGTTTGTGTACCATCATAAATGATTTAGGCTGTTGCTGTAATGTTATTTGACAATAACCTTTCCCAGCACGATTGCGTCTTCGTCCATACGTGACTGATTTTCCAACTACACTGCCGCGCCGCAGATAAACGGTTTTATTAGTGTTGTTCACAAGTAGCAATGGGACTTGATGTCTTTTACCTAGTTTCGAAATCGACTTCCTTACCTACAAACCGGGTTTTGATGCTAGGTAACCTTTCTCGATTTGGGCCACCTCTACTAATGTCGACTTGTGAAGAGAAGCTAAGTTTTTTGATTTTCCCATACATAAAGTTGAGGTTTGGGGCTTTAAGCTAACCTTGCTGGTCAATCTCAGCAGGGAAGCTATGTGCGCGTCCGATTCCAAGGGGACGTACACGTCACTGACCTTGAGGCATCCCAGATCATAATACAGTCTGACCCCCCGAGAGGTCAACCAATCTCTCCCTAATATCATGTTCCGGGTCATATCATTCACCACATAAAATTTATGGGTTAATTTTAGTTTCGCCATTTTGAAGGTTAGTTCTACGCTACCAAGTACACCCAGTGATTTCCCATTCACAGAGCTAAGGTTAATGTGTTCCCTAGTTAGTTTTGGTCGAAACTGTAATGCGTCATAGACGCGTTTGTGAATCAATGACACTTCCGCGCCACTATCCACCAACGAGCGATATTTATCTTTACCTATTCTAACTAAACATGAGCTGGGGTTTCCCACAATATTGATACTAAACTTCCTCTCATATGTGGCCTCAATGAGAGGATTCCTTAGCTTTTTGCGTATGTGGGCGGGGTCATTAGTCGTGGTGGTTCGTTTAATGTCGGATAACTCCGGCTGTGATGCGGTGTATCATGGGATAGGTCACGTGATCGATTCGGCTGATCTCGGCGGATTCCCCTAGGTGGAGTTACTGGCGCGTTCCATTGCTTTTGCTTCGAATCTCCGGATTTAGAGGGGCAATTTCTAGCCAAGTGATTACCTTCGCAAACCCAGCAAGATACGTGCCTTCGGTTTTCGGTCTTAAAGGGGCAGTCGCGAGCGAAATGGTCACCCTGACACGTCCAACATTCGACTGTTCGTGGTTTAACCACCGCTTCGACATGCACCTGTCTCGGGCGTGATCGGTGTTCTCGGGTCGTGTGGTTATCGCGTGCGCATATATCGCGGGTTGTTCTCGCGCGTTTGTTTCGGAAACTATCGATTTCCATCGCTTCCGGTTCGTTTTCGTTGTAATTTTCGCGGCCCGTTCGTAGGTTGAATACCCGTCGGATCCCCATTTCCCGCATGGCGATTTCGGCTGCCAATTTTAGTGTCTTTGGGCCATCCCTGATCAGCTTCATTTTCAAACTGTCGCTTCTTAAAGCGTCAATATAAAACCCTACGAGTTGGCCTTCAACCGCGTTGATCCCGCCGGGTTGATCTCGATATGCCACCGTCGCGATTTCCAAAATTCGTTCGGCTAGCACGTGTAAATTTTCGTTTTGTTTTTGCTTGATATTTCTTAGCATCGAAAAGGCGAATTGATTGTCATTTATCTCGGCAAATCGACTAGATAATTCGGTTTTTGTGTCTTGCCACGTGGCGTTAGGATTCGTGGGCAAATATCTTTGTAAAAATTCTGATACGGGGCCCGTGGCGCTCTGGAATGCCAAATAGGGCTTCTTTGCTTCGTTAGCGCCGGTTAGGATTGCGCATTTTTCTATCGACTTGACCCACCCGTGGTATTTCGTGGGGTCCCCGTCAAATGACGTCACTACTTGTGTCACCGTAGTCATGGCCATTGCAGCAATTTGAGAATTGATAGACTCTGTCAATGGGGCGAGAACACCAGCTGATTGTTGTTGGGTAGCCATTATGATAACAAACAATTAGACTCACGTTTTGCCAATTTTCCCACACTGTTTCTGTTCACACTGTTCCTCTTCTGGCTTCACGTTGTGTCTGCGATTAGCGTTCAGATCCTGCTCACGGCACCAGTTAAGAGATATGTGCCAATACGGGTACATATAACTCTTAAGGCTATCAGAACGGTTTGTTTATTTAATTATAACAAAGTCAATAATGTTCAATCATCGGCATCTGGGTTCCTCCTGGTTGAGTTTATCTTCCTGTCGTCTGCTCGGTTTAGGGGTCTTCTTCCGTCTTCATAGGTTGGGCGTGTCCACTTGTCTTCTACTCGGTTGAGTTCCGGTTGAGTTTATCTTCCTGTCGTCTGCTCTTCTTCTTCCGTCGGCGCATCAGTGGTGTGTTGTTAGGAATACAAGATCATAATGTGTTACCTTGCATTCCTATCCATGCCCCCGGCTAGAGATCCTAGCCGTCTTCTTGGCATCTCTGCATCGGTAGTACGAGTACTAGTGTCGACTCGAGGGAGTTCCAAAGCATCATGATTTCTCTAATAAAATCAGGGAATCTTTATAGTCTGGGGTGACGTTGCTAGCCCAAGGCGTTTTTCGCGGTACATCAGTTTGGGGCGTAGTAGGGGTAATCGGACATTCTTCTGTATCTTCTCCTGGTCCGCTCGCCGCATTAATTTCCAATGGGCATCTTCCCTAGTACACCTGCGATAGCTAATCCGTAAATCGTTCGGATGGCCGTCCTTCTTGTGTGTATACTTCTAAGTCTTCATGCTGCATTAGCTTTCTACTTCGGGTGGTCAGAACTGTTATCTGCGTATCGAACATCGTGCCTTCGCATAGCAGGGGCGCGCCGATACATATGGTGAACCGAGCGGCCCCTTGTTGTCTTGGCACAGAAGTTGTATATTATGGCTGGGAAATGCTGCATCAGTATGGGTTTCGGTGAAACACAAGATTTCGTAATCTTCGATTTCGTCGACCAGTCGCAGTAGTTTATGCCGGATACTTCTAATATTTAAGTGAAAGATCGAGAGTGTTTGATGTTCGTCGTGGGATCGATCAATATTATTATTACCATTATTACCAGGGCCAGGATTCAATTCTAAGGAACCACTGCGTACGAGAAGTAATGTCAAAAGTTAAATAAGTCTGATGGCGCTAATTCCAAACAAGGATATGATAGGGTAGGATATTTTATTTCCAATACACATATATATTACTTAATAATGATGAACATTATAGATAATTCTGTCGTGTATTGTAGGGGATGGCATAATCTGGAAAGACTCTCCATGCCATCCCCAGTATGGTAAATATAGAAAGTAATTATTTATAGTAATATGGCCTCTGGTGAGCCGTGCACAAATTGTGCATATGTAATTTATGAGTTAAGGGCTTAGTTCAAGAGTGTGTGAAATGGATACTATACCCGAGGGCTGTTCAATATCATGTATATGTTTCAAATTCAGATGATCGGGTAGTATTTTTGGCGGATGAGGTTACAGGGACTACTGATTCGTATAGGTTAACGTTGAACGCGTTATATGTACACTTAACGGGGTACGTTATGGGGGCAATATGGGAAACCTCGATGTTTGCATTTGATATTGTTAGAATATGTGCATGCTTTTTTTTTCTCTGTGATGTCTTTTTTTGAATACGTACCTACTTCGAATTTTAGTTGTAGTGTTATCTAAATGAGGTCGGGAATGCATGAAATGGTAGCTGTTCAGAAAAGGAGATTATCAGGATTTTGAGGAATAATGGCGCTTTTGTCTAATACACGTTTAGTGAACATTTGTGAAAAGATTCAGGTAGGTGGTTGTAATACCAATCATGCATGAATAGAGTAGTATGGACGTAAGGTAGTATATTCTCTTTTTTCTAACAAAGGTTCGGTATGGCTCCTGTACTTTTTATTACACACAATTCGTATTGCTCTTTTTGTAATAAAAAGACTCTTTTTACCTCGGGAACATGGCCCCATATCTGGATTCCGTATACCAAGTGACTTTGGACTAGGGCGTAACGTTTTAAGGGCGCTGCCTGGGAAAAGGTGTTTTACTGTATTTTTATGATATATGGCGTGCGCTAATTTGGAGCAGACTGATGCTATGTGTTTCTAAAATGTTATGTGTATGCAAATGTGTGCGTGACTATGAACGTGGGACCTTGCATAAACTTATCGGTGTAAACCTCTATATTATATGTCGTATTGGAATATTAACATTTTGTGTATAGACACAGAGAAGTCACAATAGAAATAATGTGTCGGGCCGATGAATTCGTTTTTCCTGATGGGATCCATCACACCAGCTTCGTTAGTTTACTGAGCATCGCAGCGGCAAAGAAAACCATTACATTCATAAGCGATTACATGGGATATGGCTCCCTCACTTTGCGAAACCATATTATGTGCGTGGGAGTTGAATTGAACCGACGTCGGGAAACCCATTGGAATATAGCTGGCATGTATGTGCCTGGGGTTGCTGAGGGGGTGTCAATATATTACAAAATGCCCAAAATATAATGTCTAACTCCTGAGGCCGAAATCCATTACACTCAACATTGCCAGGTTTTAACAAACTGACAACAAATGTAATGACTATCATATCATTGTCAATACTCCAATCAACATGTATATGTTCAAATACTCTATACTTATAGTTATAAATGCATGTGACATTCAATATCCTATATAGATTATTTGAATTTTATTAGCTTTCTGATTCTGTATGTCACAATACGACGATGAGTTTTACAATAACTCGAATTGAATTTATTACGAGTCATAGCCGAGAATTAACTGGCCATGTGGACAAAATACTTTGTGTGACAACAACACATTGTTGGTCATATTTTATGTATGGCGTTGGGGCAACTCAACTAAATGAAGTGCTATTATGTGACTTAAACCGCAACAATTTTTACAATGCCAATATAACACATTTACTTGCGTTTTGTTGTTGTGCTATACGCTGTTGATGCGAAGCAACAATTGCCTTTCTACAAATAAGGATCAAACTGCATCTTTAAATATATATTCACGGTACCAGGTTAATCTTTACGAAACTTATTTCAATTTTTGCTTGGATTCTAGGGCACAAATAGACATAGAAGAAAGACTGTGTTATGTATGTGATAACGGCGCAGTATGAGATGATTACCACTTCTTATTCGAATGTAGCGCGCTTAACTCTTTCACGACTGGAGCCCTGTTGCCGCATTAAAGTATATCTATATCTATATTTGCGAATGTCTGTCTGTCTGTATTCTATAGAAATTCACACGGGACCATCTAGTTGATACCAAGAGGTCTACTAGGGGTAACTTTTTACGAGGAAGATAATGGTGTGGGTTAGAAGTTTCTAAAGTGACAGGGGCAGAAAAGGGGGAGGGGCAAAATTTTGTGTTGTCGCCGATTGCCACGAAACTTACATATAACCATCTCCATGATAAGAAGAATCTAATGGTGTGGTTTAAAAATGTCAAAAGTGGCGTCGTTCGAGTCCGGGATGCACGGAAGGGGAGAGGGGCACCAAAATTGATCAAACTTATTTTAGCGCCGATTTCCACCGAATTGATATATATTCTTCTTCATGATACAAGGAATCGAATTGTGCGATTTAAAGACGCCAAATTGGCGTCGTTTGTATGAGAGTTGTGGGGGGGGGGGGGCACTAATTTTGATAAGAATGGGTTTAGTCGCCGATTGCCACCACACTTATACAAAATCATCCCCATGGTATGAGAAGTCTAATGGTGTGGCTTTAATCTGTCAAAAGTGGCCTTATTCGAGTCAGGGGTGCAAAGAAAGGGAGAGGGGCACCAAAATTGATACACAATATTTTTAACGCCACTTTCCACCAAATTGATACACGTTCTTATCCATGATACGAGGAATATAATCGTGTGATTTAAAGACGCCATATTGGTGCTGTTTGGTGAGAGATGGAGAGGGGAGGGGTGGCCACCAAATTTGATAAAAAAACATTTAGTCGCCGATTTGCACCAAACTTATAAATAATCATCTCCATGATTGGCAGCCTGTATATCAATAGTTCGTTTATTTATCGACATATCGTATCCGTCGCTCCGAATTACGTAGAAAGAAAAAAAATCGAGGTTCGATTGAGCCATGTCCGTTTTATTGTGTTTCTTATGTCACGTGTGTGATTCTGAACATATATAACACGGCGCCCATAGTAGCCGAGAGTACCACATTTTCACCACGAGCCTTTTGGCGAGTGGTTAACACCACATTACCCCGAGTGGTACTCGGCCTCTATGGGTGTATTTTATTTATCCCATAATTATTAGTTTTTATTTGTTCGGCGAACTCAATGTCTGATCGGCAGGAATTTTCGCCGATAGACAAACAACGATTCCTCCAGTGAGAGACGTTGTATATAATTTACATGTAATAATGCGCTGGCAATTTGCAAATAAAATTTCGATAGTCTCATACAGAAAATACTAGTAAAAATGGAGATAACCCCCTTCTGCATGAGAAAGGCAATTTTATGAAATGAACTATTTTATTCATTATTCCCATTCGGTCACCCGTGCGGTGTGTTCCACGTCACTTTAACGTGTAGCTTGGTGCCGTGATTCACGCAAATTCCCGTCATTTGCTTCTCCATAGCAGTACCATACATAGTAACACACGCTAGACGTTATATGTACATGCGGCTAACATGGCTATACTGTTGGCGAGTCATTTATTAGTTTTCTTTTCCTGATATGTTTAGTCCGTATCTGACATATTTAATGTTGCCAAATTCATTTAGCTATTTGTATAAGTTTTCGATCAGTACGTCGGTACTTATTATATTTGTATGACATATGAGTTTACTGTGGAACGATACACTACATCAAATTCCGCGTTCAGTTTACTTGCCGCAATCAAGACGAATTTCGCAGATGTAACTGAACCCATGTTCTGACTCTCACTAATAAACCCATACTGTTCAGGGGGTTCGCGCACAAAAATTCCATATATAGGGCGGGGGTGGGTGGGTCATTTGAACCCAGAAAAAATGCGTAAATGACCAAAAATGCAAATTTTTTCCTCCACTTAAAATCACTGTTTTTTTGCTCATGTAATCTGTTAATATCAACCATATGACTCACTAGGCTATTTAAAACATACTAACCATAACTAACTACCATTTAGGGGTGTATGTATGCTGATGTATGTCAAAATTAATGTACCAGATTTCGACGGATGAAAGATATATTATATATATATAAACAAATCATATAACAAACATTAAAACACAAGAACAAACATTTATAATATGCATATCCAAGCTAGCCTTTCAATTGGATGTCACAGTGTGTGTTATAGCTATATATATACACACATGTGTATCCCTTTAAGGGTTTGAACAAAATATAAAGCTGAGTTTATATTGATGAATTCTGTGATGAATTTTGCAATTACTTTTGACAAATTTGTTTACTGTTATAACATAATTATATGCTCAGACACGATCAGTCGACAATGCTTGCATATAAGCATAATTATGAATGATTACCATCTTCTGTTCTTAATCCACATAATGGATATTATTTGTTATCAAGATCAACTTGATGATACAAACAAAAATAACAATTCCGCAATATTCCACTGGTTTAAAACTATAAAACAAAATAACTCATACAAAAAGTTCATACTATCTGGATAACAATATGAAAGCTTACCCTTTTGTGATATTAATTCAACCACAGTTATTATTCACAAGTCTAAGCAGTTACGTACTGTACAGATACATGTAGTAAGGTAGTATATCTTGGAGTTCCAGTTATTTGACTGCCAATACATATGGTATTGTAATTATTAGTTGCTTGTTCATTATTGGTTGCTTTGATATTCAATTTAGGATATAGCAGGATAGAGCAATGTAACTATAAAAGTAGCTTTTGGTATTAAAGTCAACTTATTCCATATGCAACATAAAGCTAGAATATAAACATGACTAATATGAACTTTGTTCTTGAAACTAATTATAAATCATACTAACCTGGATCAAACTGCACAGGTAATCTATGCAACTCTCTTCGTGCGAACTTTCTCAGAGTTACATATCTTAACTGGACAGTCTGATCCAGGATGCTTGTTCTTATAATTGGTTTCCATGTGATATCTCCGCTGGCTTTAAACTAAACTTTATACTCTGATAACAAGTTAATAATACTACCAATTCTTCACTAATATTGGTATATGTCAATCTGAACACCAACATGACATACATACATGTATTTAGACTGTGAGCTGCTGTGAGTGTGACTTTCCTTGGGTCCCATCATACCCATGTGCAGGTATATATCACAGAAATAGGGGAGATGAAATTTGTTCTACCCCTATTACTACAGTATGTATTACTATTGGGCCTTGGCTATAAAACATCTTATACTATTGTTATATAAAAGAATATGAAGTTATTGAGGATATCAGGATATGTATTACCTCATAATTATTATGTTTTATGGCATTATGCCCAATGTTTTTAAGTGCATGCATTCAGCATTTCCACATTTTATACTACTAGAATTATCTCCCTTTAGAGCAGTTTAGAGGTTTATTAAAATGCTGGGAATAGTATTAAATAATAAGAAACGGAACAATTCTTTGCTAGGCTATGATTTGGTTTATATTTATGTTTTTTGTAAGATTTTGGGGGGTGGGTCCCAAAAATTGGGCGGAAAAAAAAGAAAAGAATTGCAGGTAGAGGGTGGTGGGTCCCCGAGAGGGGCAAAAACATTTTGTTCGCCCTATATATGTAAATTTTTTCCGCGACCCCCCCCCCCCCTGTACTGTTATGGAAAAAATGTGTATTTTTTAATTACTGCCATATGTTTCTTCTGTCCGCCGTCTGCCGAGGCTTATGTTTGTAGTTTGTTAATCGACTTTAAATAAAATGTTGCTTCCTTAACCTGCGCGCCCATCCTCTGGTTTGTTTGCACACATTTATACTGTGTTATCATTTTAGATAATTGAAGAATAGGCCATATCCCATGTATATTCAATAATGACATTGCCAAGTGATACTGTGATGGAATTCCTGCTTACAGTGTTAAAGACATATTATGGACTTGTTCAAGTTCGTGAAACTGATAAGTTAATATTCAGGAGTTATGCCAACCTGGGGAATGTAAAAGTCTACTAACATCGCCGAAATTTTCAAAGAAATCGACCATACCACTCAATATAAACATCGTCAAAACTAAGCCCAATTGTAAATATTTACATCTGGATTCGGGACGCAACAATCGGCGACAAACAAACACAAATGATTTCGCCATCCAGACTCAGTGCATTTAATTAATGAATCAGAATGACGGTGTGCTGTGTTTGTGGTAATTTGGATTAATATTCGTAAAAATAACAACTTTGAGTAAGAATATTCTCCATTTCTATTGGATCACCATACCGTAGTGTTTCACATCACTTTAATGTGAGCCGTATATATGCCATTTCCGATCGATCTGTTATCGAATTTACAAATCAATATTCAACTAATATAGTTGAATTTAACTATAATAGTTCAATCCAGTACGTGTCTGAAAGGTTAATATGATATTATAATAATCAGATATAACATTTTTCAAGAGATAAGGTTTTATTCGACCGTCCAGCTAAACCCGGTTTAGGGCGGAGTCATTAATTGTAACACGAATTGTGGTTCGACAATAGGCGTATATGTGACCCGCCATATCAAATCCAGTCGTAAGTCGGGATTTTTTTTACCCTGTGCCAATGCATTCTCTTATATAGGTCGCCTCGCATATATACGAGAATGCATTGGCCTAACAATTTTTTACAATTTTAATATTTGTTTCTTGTATTCTTTAACAATTTTATAATTTCACCCATAGAGAGCCCCAGACAAATATGAGCAGACGACACTCTGCTATATGCTTCTATATATGTGTGGGGTTCCCTTCAGGGTAATGGCTGTTTTTTTTATTTTATGTCCTAAAAATTGTAAGAAACATTTATTTTAAAAAAATGATAACAAATTGTTAGGCCAATGTATTCTCTTATATATGCGAGGCGACCTATGGTCGACTCGCATATATAAGAGAATGCATTGGCACAGGGTAAAAAAAATCCCGACTTACGACTGGATTTGATATGGCGGGTCACATATACGTTGTTTTTGCAAATATTATTTTGAGCTACGTTTTACATGAATGTACATATACAAATATTATATCATGAGTGCAGACAGTTTGCATGGACATACTTTTTACTGAAGATATATTATACAAACTAATTAGATTTGATCGTAGCGAACTATTAATACCATTCCTGGTGAACTGGTGTGTTGGTAATTACTTTAATGGTGATACTGAGTTTACACTCATAGCGATAACCGGCTGTGTACTGCAATGAACTAAAATTTCCACCGAGTTTACGTTCGGAATTATCAAAATCGTCATCAGATCATACCATATGTTACCAAACATACTTTTAACTGTAGCTGTGGTCTCTCAGCGATCCGATGTGTTTGGGGCTTAACAATATGTGGGAATACTGCTTAAGATAAACCTTATACCCATATGCATGCCCATACCTCGTTTATACATGTACACCTGCAGTTCGCAATGTGTACATTTGGAACTCGCTAACACAGTTGTTGGATAGTTCAACCAGAATCGGTTAATAAAGAGACAAACATATATATCACTGTAACGATCACGTGGAATATATAGTACACAATTGGGCGGTTGTGTGTCATTATCCACTAGTTTGACCAAATATATCAACAACTATGTTCGTTATAATACATTTGTGCTTTGTAACTGTTCTGATTCTTACATTCAAGGCTTATTTGTGAGCGCTTTGAACCATCGATTTCCATTGGTTAGTTACGTGTTATACAGGTTTACACGAGGCTTTGATCTCTGGAGAGAAAAAAAAACTATGAAATAAACAAACGAAGACAATGCCGAATAACCAAGTCGCAAATAGTTTACATACTTATGAAGATGTGCTGGCAATATGTGATAACGTTAAGAATTCGATCCATGAGTAAATGGTAGCGTCAAACGTGTCACAGTTGCGATGTCACAGTAGATGTGCTACCTTACAACGTGGTGGAATTTGATGTCAATTTCTCACCGTAGGGTGTTACTAAACACCACCTAGACCATCCCGGATCAGCCCAGACCACCCCTGCGGTGTCTATATGGTGATTTTAGTTTCAATAACAGTGCGGAGTGTCATAGAAACCCACCCACAAACGGACGGGGTCGTAGCCACACAGAAGTGCCGCTATTAACCATCAAAATGCTGTGGCGTACTTAATTTAGTACTCATTATCGCAGTATTCCCTAATGAGTCACTGAGTCCAGTAGCCCGTTACTTCTCATGAGTAGATCAAAACACAAATGCTCACATAAAAGTTCACTTGTGAGGTTGGCGCGCTTGAAGAACTGAGATAAACATGTAATGAAAGCATATCAATTAACACGGGTTGTGTGTGGGGTGAGGGCGTGTGTGTATGAGCGTAGTTCCCTGATATTTGGGGATTTAACGACCGAGTAATAGTCCGACGGACCACGCAACTAGTCGATTCGTTCGACCATTTAGTGAACTATCTCGTAAAAGAATAAAGCTTTATCTATTGACTGGTGCGCTATCTTCGATTTGATTGGTCGATATCTACACAAGATAAACTCTCACTGTGTGGTCAACATCGAACCCCATGATATTTCTGGGAATCACACAGAATTTGTTCCGTATCCTGTAGCTGCTGCCTCGATTCCGGTATATCATATTGTCGTTTACGTCACAACGTGGAAGTAAACCCCGTTATATTTCTGAGAACCACATCATTTTTTCTCCGTATTGTGTATTTGCCAAACAAAGGATAGGAATGATTTCAGTTTAAATCTGAGTCAAGAGTGTGATATCAGTATTTGTCAATACTTGTGACAATTAAATTTGTATATTTACACACTAAGTGTTGTCATAACTAAATCCAGCATTCTGATTGGTCGGCGCCCACGTGGCTAGTTGCATTTATTTCTCGGTGAATGCGCAACGCCTCATAACACCAAGCTAATAACACCATCGATACGTCATTAGGTTTGGAAAGACGAACGCGTAATACTTTGGGCGCATTTTGACTCGCGCAGGATTGACTTAATACATCATCGGGTTTCAACATGAAGAGAAATTGTTCCTATTAACTTTTGCCAAGGGTGCTATTGGGTATTTTGGGCTGATCTTGTCACGATACACTTTTCGATTTAAATATATTTACAAAAGTGGCTTTTTCGCTAAATGTATATAAATATAAGGATTAACTGTCATGTGGACTATTTTTATGGAGATGTAACGGTGAGGTAAGTGGACATAACTTGTATGTAAAACCCTTCGGGTTTTACACAAGTTATGTCCACTTACCTCACCGTTACATCTCCATAAACACAGTCCACATGACAGTTAATCCTTATATTAAATTATTTATGGTGAAATCTGTTGTTATGGTAAAAATATCAAACAGTACATAAATTTGAGTTTATTCTTTATGTATTTCAAGATGAACAAATACTTAAATATTAGGTTCAAATGTCGCTATTCATTTATATGGGTGGATAAGTGATATGTTTATTTTATTCTACTTTTAATGTCAATAGATAAAATCTTTACCCCATGTCTGTTTACGTAGTACGGGTTTTTACCTACCGAAGTCAGCCGTATCCCACGAGGAATTACGCAAAAAGACACGGGATAACTAATAATATTGATGTGTGTTGAGAGTCGAAATCAAACGCCGATGAGACGAAATGTGTTATTGGTAGGGACTGTTTGGTCATTATGGAGACGTAGTGTGATATTGGTGGGGATTGTTTGGTTATTAGGGAGACGTATTGTGTTATTGGTAGGGACTGTTTTGTTAGTAGGGAGACGTGGTGTGTTATTAGTAGGGACTGTTTGGTTATTAGGGATGCGTAGTGTGTTATTGGTAGGGATTGTTTGCTTATTAGGAAGGCTTAGTGTGTTATTGGTAGGGACTGTTTGGTTAATAGGGAGACATTGTGTGTTATTGGTAGGGATTGTTTGGTTATTAGGGAGACGTAGTGTGTTATTGGTAGGGACTGTTTGGTTATTATGGAGACGTGGTGTGTTGTTAGTAGGGACTGTTTGGTTATTAGGGAGACGTGGTGTATTATTGGTAGGGATTGTTTGGCTATTATTGAGACTTAGTGTGTTATTGGTAGGGATTGGTTGGTTATTAGTGAGACGTAGTGCGTTATTGGTAGGGATTGTTTGGTTATTAGGGAGACGTATTGTGTTATTGGTAGGGACTGTTTGGTTATTAGGGAGACGTGGTGTATTATTGGTAGGGACTGTTTGGTTATTAGGGAGACGTAGTGTGTTATTTGTAGGGATTGATTGGCTATTAGGGAGGCTTAATGTGTTATTGGTAGGGACTGTTTGGTTATTAGGGAGACGTAGTGTGTTATTTGTAGGGATTGTTTGGCTATTAGGTAGGCTTAGTGTGTTATTGGTAGGGACTGTTCGGTTATTAGGGAGACGTAGTGTGTTATTGGTAGGGACTGTTTGGTTATAAGGGAGACGTAGTGTGTTATTGGTAGGGATTGTTTGGTTATTAGGGAGACGTATTGTGTTATTGGTATGGACTGTTTTGTTAGTAGGGAGACGTGGTGTGTTATTAGTAGGGACTGTTTTGTTAGTAGGGAGACGTGGTGTGTTATTGGTAGGGACTGTTTGGTTATTAGGGAGACGTAGTGTGTTATTGGTAGGGACTGTTTGGTTATTAGGGAGACGTATTGTGTTATTGGTAGGGACTGTTTTGTTAGTAGGGAGACGTGGTGTGTTATTATTAGGGACTGTTTGGTTATTAGGGAGACGTAGTGTGTTATTGGTAGGGATAGTTTGGCTATTAGGGAGACGTAGTGTGTTATTGGTAGGGATTGTTTGGTTATCAGGGAGACGTAGCGTGTTTTTGGTAGGGATTGTTTGGTTATTAGGGAGACTTAGTGTGTTATTGGTAGGGATTGTTTGGTTATTAGGGAGACGTATTGTGTTATTGGTAGGGACTGTTTTGTTAGTAGGGAGACGTGGTGTGTTATTATTAGGGACTGTTTGGTTATTAGGGAGACGTAGTGTGTTATTGGTAGGGACTGTTTGGTTATCAGGGAGACGTAGCGTGTTTTTTGTAGGGATTGTTTGGTTATTAGGGAGACTTAGTGTGTTATTGGTAGGGATTGTTTGGTTATTAGGAAGACGTAGTGTGTTATTGGTAGGGATTGTTTGGTTATTAGGGAGACGTGGTGTGTTATTGGTAGGTACTGTTTGGTTATTAGGGAGACGTGGTGTGTTATTGGTAGGGACTGTTTGGTTATTAGGGAGACGTAGTGTGTTATTGGTAGGGACTGTTTGGTTATTAGGGAGACGTGGTGTGTTATTGGTAGGGACTGTTTGGTTATTAGGGAGACGTAGTGTGTTATTGGTAGGGACTGTTTGGTTATTAGGGAGACGTGGTGTGTTATTGGTAGGGACTGTTTGGTTATTAGGGAGACGTAGTGTGTTATTGGTAGGGACTGTTTGGTTATTAGGGAGACGTAGTGTGTTATTGGTATGTACTGTTTGGTTACTAGGGAGACGTACATGCAGTGTGTTATTTGTTGGGATTGTTTGGTTATTAGGGAGACGTGGCGTGTTATTGGTAGGGATTGTTTGGTTATTAGGGAGGCGTAGTGTGTTATTGGTAGGGACTGTTTGGCTATTAGGGAGACTTCGTGTGTTATTGGTAGGGACTGTTTGGTTATTATGGATACATATTGTTTTATTGGTAGGGACTGTTTGGTTATTATGGAGACGTGGCATGTTATTGGTAGGGATTGTTTGGCTATTAGGGAGACTTAGTGTGTTATTGGTAGGGACTGTTTGGTTATTATGGAGACGTATTGTGTTATTGGTAGGGACTGTTTGCTTATTAGGGAGGCTTAGTGTGTTATTGATAGGGACAGTTTGGTTATAATGGAGGCGTAGTGTGTTATTGATAGGGATTGTTTGGTTATTAGGGAGACGTAGGGTGTCATTGGTTGGGATTGTTTGGCTATTAGGGAGACTTAGTGTATGTTTGGTTATTAGGGAGACGTATTGTGTTATTGGTAGGGACTGTTTGGTTATTAGGGAGACGTAGTGTGTTATTGATAGGGACTGTTTTGTTACTAGAGAGAAGTGGACTGTTATCAGGGAAAATGGACTGGTAGCAACTTATCAGGGAGAAGTTACACAAGTTAAATTTTCACCCCACATCACCTTTCCATGATCCATTAAATGTTATGCAACACAATGGCCCATATATAAAATAATTATAATGTTTTAGAACAGCTTTATACGCATTAAATATACACTTTAAATATGATGTTGGCACATCCTGATAATCATATACCATTAGATTTACTTCATATCAAACTGAAATATATCTACGATTTTTGACAGTATTAAAAGTGATATCGCAACGCAAATGATCCCAAAATAAAATCACGCAAAACTATAAATAAACGGGCTTTAAAAAGTTGATTAGTGAGCGGGTGATCGACTTGATGTGAGGCATGTGGGTTTATTGCTTTTTATGAAGTGTAGTCTTCATTTATTGCTTGATAAACGGTTGAAACATTCGTGTAAACAGTATCGTGATTTGGACTGATTCGTACGGGCGCTAATTGCGTGAATGTATAGATGGTGTATGATTATATATAGAATATACGCATAGTGTTTCTGAATAACAAATTTAATCCACGAGTGGGATTGGCGATTTACACCACGAGCTTCAGCGAGTGGTGTAAATCGCCAATCCCACGAGTGGATTAAATTTGTTATTCAGAAACACTATGCGTATATTTTGTTTCTGCCACGATCTTTACAATGCGATGGATAAACACTTTTCCGTTCAAATTGTGTGGAGAAAGTTTAATCCACTCTGCGAAGTTTATGCCACGATCTTTACAATGCGATGGATAAAGACTTTTCCGCTCAAATTGTATGGAGAAAGTTTAATCCACTTTACGAAGTTTAATCAACAGTAGGCACGTTTAATCGACAGGTGTTGATTAAATGTAAAATTTAAACAGATGGCTTTATTTATATAGTAAGATAGGCGATCGTGGTATAAATTACTGTATACTGCACCTTGCAGATCTAGTCATTATGCCATGTGTTGGCTGATCTAGATGTGATGAACGTGTTGATATTTCCACCACGAGCATTATGGTGAACTTAAAGCCATTTCAGGTCATACGTTGTATAACTTATACGCCATAATGTCGCCATGGTAACGAATTCAAATTATAAATAAACGGTTAAACTCTGTGCTGGAACAGTATACGTCGCTCTAACCGATGTACCAACAAATCCGGTCGTATTCGTTTTCTATCAATGTTGATGCCCAATCAGTTCTGGCTAAAACAAAGACTCGACAGCTATAACGCTCAACTGAGTCTGGAGTATTTAGGGGATCCATATTACCACAAGCATTACGTCAGTCGCAACCAATCACAACTTAGTACAAACAAACTGATGTAGCCATTCGGCCGATTGTTGGAATCTCTGTACAGTCGCAGATTTCTACATAACTAAAAATAGCGCCAGTTTGAAGCATCGGATAATAATTATACAGGCAACATATGTCGTCGGGAAAGCTATATGTGTGCTGTGCACATGTCCCCTGGTGCGATACTACCCATACAAGTATATATACTAATACATTATTAGTATATATACTTGTAGGTGTGATATCGCACCAGGGGACCTGTGGTGATGTGGTGTCATAATGCATGGGTCGCATGAGAAGTTATTTATATCGACACAGAGCTATTTGGTAATATGAGACATGGGCATTTTCTCCAGACCAAGTATTGCGTAGCTATTCGAGTCGGGTTTACCCAGGACTGATGCCCAATTTGCACTACCATTTTACGAGAAATAAACAAACCCATCCCGTATATGGCTGGGCCACTGAACTTGTCTGTGTGTGACACAAATGATTAACATTAAATGAATGATGACTTCTGCCGCTCTCTGTGGGGGTATACATTACAGTATAGTCAACACCAGACATATTTGTTCATTCTGCCATTTCGTGACTGATCTAGATCTGATGAACGTCTTGATTAGATTTGTCTCGACTTCGTCGCAAACGAGGTCGTCACTTCGACCACGGCTTTGTCCCCAGCGAGACACATGAGAGAATAATGATGATAGCTGTTTTTGTCGATGTCCACGATGGGGAATACGAGGTATGTTAGCCTAGAATGCTGATAAAAGTTTATAGATAGCAGATGTCTGAGACTGACTTGACTTCCCCAGCGTACTGTGTGATAGAAGCAGAAATCGACAAAGCCTTACATTCTCTCATTTGTCTCACTGGATACATATACACAACCCTGCATGGTCAAGTGGTTCCGCTGATTTCGTATGGTGAAGGTGGGTTCTGCTGATTTTGGTATGATGCTGGTGGGTCCTGCTGAATTGTTTTGATGTTGGTAGGGCAAACTGATGATTATAATAAAATGTGCCGTTACATTAACGGTGTTTGGCTAATTTGAACGAATCGAAGAAAGCAAAATGCATTCAAAAAACCGAAATTCTTTTAAATATTTCAATACTTGCAGCAAACACGAATAGTCATTATATAATTATTGGTTTACAACAACCAACCCATCCATTATTAAAATGTTTTTAGCATACTTATTTTTGAATACATTATACACATAACGGCTTTTCCTTGTTTCATTCAGATTAGCCAAACACCACGAAATTGTATTTGTACACAATATGACGATGTTCCGAACAAGAAATCACAAACTACCCGTTGAACAGGGCTCATGGTACAATGTTGACTACTCGGAACGGCAATGTACCCTCTGTAATTCAGAACTGGGCGATGAATACCACATTATACGTAAGTGCCCACAAACTCACGAGTTGAGACTGAGATATATCCGCCCTTATTTTCGAAACCCAAACTCACATAAGTTACTGCAATTATTTAATTCCCGAAATGAAAAAACCACAAGGAACCTGTCGATTTTCGTGGGAAAGGCCTTAGACTTGTTTAAGTCCTCTTGAGGCTAAGTAGCATCCATAACATAAACTCTACTAACTGGATCATAGAACAAATCTAATACTATTATTATTATTACCATCTAAAAGCAACAAGCATAAACATTACTATTTGTTCGTATATATGTAATATATATACTAAACGCATGTAGATGCATATATATTATGTATCTGATTTTGTAACTCTGTAATATCACTATATGATGACCAGAATAAATTGAATTGATTGATTGATTGATTAATGGTTCAATTATCTCCAATAATGACGATTTTATTTCCACACAATATTCAATTGTATCGCCATAACGTGTAGAGACTAATTCGAAAAAATAACTCAATCCGCACATAGTTCGCAGACAAAATTGAAGCATATACGTTCATCGTTGTAAACGACTTAGGTTCCGGGCCCTTGTAGCGCTCGTTTTGATGCAATTTGTTCGACAACGCTGTGGTGTCGTAAACGCTATAGGTGGTACCTTGTGCGTTCAGTCGCTACCAAATGAACTGTCCGGTTTTTAAAAAATAAACCAAGTTGTGGAATACGAGCCCTGTAAATGTTCACTAAGGAAAAGTAAATCCCGTTTCTAAAGCGAGGCCGGAGGTATCCATGATTGTTGTTTTCTGTTCTTCACGCACGGCACTTTCGGTATGTCTGGTCATAGGTTAAAACATGTATACAGAATTGCCATCTGTTTAGAGTTATATGGGATTTGTATTTCACTGCGTCGATAGTATTTATAATCGTTCATTTCATTCTCATTTGAGTGACTGATGCAACAGATCAGAAATAAATAAACTGGCAGCGTACGAACGCCACTATCAGAGTGTTATGCCTTGTTGAGCCCCACAATCGTGGCGTGTTTATAGTTGTCGCGTGCCGACTGTTGAGTAATGTAAATGTTTTCGCGATAGATTACACAGAAACTATTAGCCAAGATTGACAGATCTCAAAATACGGCGCTGTTAGATCAACTTCTTGAGCTCGTATTGGTTCCTGATTGTCTTCATGGCCATTGAAGCAGCGCAATGTCCGTGCATTCGATATCAATAACATTCGGGGGTCTCCTCCTCGTGGTGTGATAGCGTACAAAACTCGTCAAATGTTGCACTACACATTCTTGTCATTAATGATGGATTATCTTTTTATATAAAATGTTTAGATTGTTTCCTGGGTATGAAATAATGCGTATGAACTGGAAATATAAATTGCGTATAATTGAAAAACCCGCCCGTAAACGACTCAATCGATTATATAATATCGATTTTATTTCGATATTATTTTATTATGTGACAAATATAGTAACAATTAATCGGAATATATATGTTACTATAGTTATAACTTTTTGTTAGAGGCCTCCATGTAGTGAAACGAACGAATGCCAGCCGTAAACTGTTTCCAATTAATTGTATATATTGAAATATTAAGTGCGAATCAAGTAGACAAGACCTAGAGTATCGCATATGCTTATATTCAATAATTAAAATAACTAAAATAAACCAAAAATAAAAGACGGTCGTGAATATTATTTACCATTATTCAACGACACAGAGCTATTTTATACGAACAAAAATTCCAAGTAAAATCAATATTAATTGATAGACGCATTTCCGGACAGGCGTCTTCGATTCATATCTGTTATTTCATAGCCACGAAACTACAGTCGTGCCCTAAATAATCGACTCCATAACCACAGCAGAATTATGGGTGATTTTTCAGGATTTAGTCGGAAACAAGCCATATTTCCGACTAACTCCTGTAAAGTTACCCATAATTCTGCTAAGGTTGAGGAGTCGATTATTTAGGGCACTACTGTGTATAAATCATGTTGCGGATGAAATAATCCACCTTTAATTGCAGCGAATGCTATATTTATCATGAAAATTTAATGGCGCGTAGCTCATTTTAAATTATGTATTCCTGACTCGAAAGTATAGGGAAATACAAATATATAGGTTGATAAATATACGAAATAAAGATGTACCAGCATATAAGCCGCTATATCAATGTGCATGTACATTGACAGTTCTGAAGGTACCGACTTCATAGCAATATACATATTGTAGTTTTCAAAATGTTCACAGAAGTACGAGATTTATACCCTATGTATACCCTATTTATACCATGTCAGGACTAGAATAACAATGAACTCTCCGTATTATTCATGCTGAAAGGAAAGTATATATTACATGATTGAATAAATCATTCTGAGGTTCCGGGACATAAAACAATATCGCGACATGAGAACCATTCTGTCCTAAATGCACATTTTATGATTTCGTGTAAATCGATTTATTAAGTTTGAACTGTTAATACTTGTTATGATCACACTGGTTGGTCCACAGTGGATATTATGAGATGTCTGGTAGATAAATGTCTTAGCGAGCATCGTACATTAAAAGGAATACACAAATAACTATATGTGCATCCAATTTTGTAAGAAAGGCAGCCCTGTTTAAACTTTGAACTCTACGAATCTAAATTACATGTATATTGCCGAATTTGCAATTTACATTTTAGAACTCTCCTTTATTTTAGGGCAGGGTTGTCCAATGTTACAAAAATATGTCGAGTTGTGTACTTAGAACTAGAATTTCTTAGTTCATCTTGTTCTGTTCAATATTAACAATGTCTCAATAATTGTACGTTATGAGACTTCTTATCTTAACAACACGAGTCTAAATTATGACCGATTCCGTTTCCTATTTAAACAATATCTACAGGTTTATATGAGACTACAAACCTTACCAAGGCAAGACAACTATACTATTGTAATTAAGTGGAAGAATAACCACACATTATCAACTGCTTGATGGCTATAATTAACGACAAGTGTCGTCCAAATAAAAACAGTGTTATAACCATGGATAAGTTTCCAACATCATAGCGCAAACAAAGTACATTATGATTTTACAACACATTGTTTTTTTAATATGGTCAATTTAACACTGAATGTATGCATGGATGTCCAAATTAGCAACAACCGGCTCAATTGATTATTTGCGAACTGGTCTGCTAATAGTTATTTGATTGACAGCTGTGGAAAGGTCTATTAGTCTGAAGGAAACAGGGCAGTGGTGGTCACGATACCGCCGTCTGGGGGGGGGGGGACGATAATTTGTTATTATGTATATCTTTACTTGAGTGCAGACGAATGTTATTTTATTGAAAAATATAACAATAATTGCTCAAATAAAAGTCAAATTATTTTATATATCAGGATCTGTTGTGGTAACTCTCCAGAGGGCACTCTTGTTATACTTAGCTGTGAGAGAGAATGAGTGGTTCGGGGGGGGGGGGCTAGCCCGGGATTGTCGGAAGGACCGAATACTTAGCTGTGTGGGCGTGTAAACCATTTATATAATGGACACATTTCCCGGCTCGTGACGCACACATAAAGCAAGTGTATAGGTCAAACCAGGAAATAATGATAGTCCTATAGCAGGTGCTATAGACATATCATAAACTGCTAAAATTCTCAACATGGACCCGATGGGTTTTGAGCCTCCAAGCATTGGAGAGTCAAATCACACACTGGACGATTTAGTACCGTCTTCTACAGATCCAAACCAAGCCCATGGAGAAACATTGTTCACAAGTGCATTTGCAACCTTCACCGAGAGCTTGCAGACAGATGGAAATCTTGACAAGGAAACAAAGTTATATATAATGCTGATGATGGAATTTGTTCATAACACACCTAAGGATCTATTCATTGCGAAACTCTTGTTTTCAACAAAAGAAAATGAAGCCAAGCTGGAAGAGATGCGCCAGACACTATTTGCTGAAATAAAAAAACTTGTCTCAATTAACCTGGCACCAGATGCAATATTAAAACGCAGGATCCAAACAAAAGCTTCGGAACCAGTGTCGAAAAAACTCGCCACTGATGTTTACCAACTATTCTTGTGTATCCTGGATGAGAAGATTGAGCACATAGTACCCCTTTTGAGCGCATCTCGCAATAAAACACAACAAAATGCAAAATGTGCTACTCCGAAAACTCCAGCAGTTAGTAATAACAACGAAAACGAAACTGATGTGAACACAGACTCCTCTCGTGATATGTATACTAACGTCGAAATGCGTGCAAGCATAACCATTCTCCAACAGGCAAGAGACACAATGCAGTCTCAAATCGACAATATACAATCAGACATCCAAAGTCGCGTCAGCAAAAATGAGGTATTACTGCAAGACACCATTAACCGTATCGATGCATCAGAAAGTGTCTCCTTTGCAAATAAGCTAGCGATCGAACGAATTGAAAGCGAAAAATGTACCGGTGTCGCAAAACTAAAGGCGGATATTAAAACAATAAAACTTGACATTGGAACAATTCTGGACAAGTGTGAGAGTTTCCTAAATCAAAACAACTCAGTAAAAGGATCACTCGCCAGCATAAGTGGTAGAATGAAAACGTTAGAGGAAGCACAAAATAAACTGAAGTGCACATCGAAATCTTCTCAACCCATTGACCGATGCCAATGTGAGCATCGATGCGCAGAAAATCTTAGAGCGGACCTTCGTAGTTTTGCCACGCATGTTTACGGCGAACTAAATAGTTTTGCTCATGTCACCTGGTCAACTCTTCACGCCAACAGAACTCAAAACGTGCCTGATGTGTCCATAATTCAGCAATCTTCTCCAGAAAGTCATGTTGATATACAGCCTGCGAACTCGCCTAATGTTGGGAATACGTCTTCACCCGTGCCCCGTGCATCCCAATTACACCCTCAAGACGCATCAACCCCAACTTCTTCTAAACAAAATGTCAAGTATTCAGACAACGTTGACAGTGATTGGACGGGAGGTAACTCTATTAACGCTACGCACAACTCTCATTCTAGTCGAAAAGTTGACAATAGCCATTCAGCCAGCACACTGGAGAGCGTAGATGTAGATGACTTCAATAACCGACCTAGACATGCATCTCCTAGAGATACCACATCTTCTTTCAGCCAGAATCATACGCGAACAGAGGATAGACGTGTTGACAATAATTCAAACCACGATAATCGCAGTAACGATTACTACAGCTATGACGATTCACACGACACGTTTTAAACAAAATGAAAACTCACGTCCCATCAGGACGCGGAGAATCTTTGTTGGTAATCTGGACACCAAAGTGGACGCCCAAGTTCTCTCAGACTACCTTAGTGAATATAAAATTCGTCACTCAGTAATTCGCATTCTCCGTGGTGGAAAGTACGATGGTCCCGTCTCGGCACGTATAAATGTTCATGTTCATGATTTTGAAGAAGCCCTGGAGACCGGTTTCTGGCCAGAGTCTGTACTTTGTAGACCCTGGCTTTCTAAGAGTTCATTCGGCGACAGACGTCCAGCAACAAATAATGTCCGTTTTAACCGTCAGTCAAATCGGTTTGGAGAGGATGCTTGATATCCCAAATGTTGTAGTAATTTCTTCATTTTCAGATCTACAATATTCCTAATGCATGGCACAAAATGATTCGCACTGATAAACATAGTATTGTGTATAAGAACTCACACAAAAGTAGGTCTTTTGCACTGTCAATTTGTATAGTCGTGATGTTGAATATCGTCACGTGGAACGCCACTGGGGCGATGGGTAGCAGCAGCTACATGTCAGATCTACTTGCAAATCAGGAGGTGGACTTTTTTGGAATCAGCGAGCATTGGCTCCACAATCACAATGTACACATACTTGATACTATTAGCAACAATTACCGGTACCACGCAGTGTGTGATTTATCACAGAGACTACCCATGCAGAGGGGGCGTGACAAGGGTGGTGTAGCGATTTTCTGGCACAGAAGGCTGGATAGCGCTGTCTCAATACTTGACCTAAATGACGATTGACTATGTGGTATTCAATTACAGTTAGATAACTTGCAATACATTTATATTACACAGGTCTATCTGCCCTCAACGAACTACACAGTCGCATTTTATCGTGACTATTTAAATAAGCTGGACATTACGATTGATTATTACTCATCTATGGGTACAGTTATTGTCATGGGTGATTTTAACGGCAATATCCAGAAATCGGATGCCAGAAATCGCAGTTTCAAGAAACTTATCGCACGTAGGAAACTCGTTTCTGTGAATCAGTCTGATCCGGTCACACGTTTGGTTGCTACACACATTCCAGCTTCTGCAGAAAGCGATTCAGGCACCACGATCGATCATATATTTATACACAAATCAAATCTGCACCGTGTAAACTAAATAAGAGTCATCGACGACTCTGCCACTGATTATTCCAACCACCGTCCTATCAAAATGCTCATCGAGCTAGGTAATCACCGCACTCGTCCAAATTCCGAGCGATGCACTGTCAACTGGAAGAAGTTTTTATCTTCAGAATCTTCAATGGCTGGTTATCAAAATTGTGTCGATGAACTTCTACCCAATAGTCCCATTACGGACTCTGCTAGTCTTGATAAATATTACTCAGGCATTATCGAAGCTATTAATTCTGCGTCGTCAATCTTCATTCCAAAAAAAATGTACAAATCGCACGTTAAACCATACTGGAATGAAAAGCTGAAGGAACTTCATAATCAAATGCGCAACTTCAAACGTATATGGAACGTTGAAGGTCGCCCAAGAGGTCAGGATCACCTCTCGTATGCCCAATATAAAGCAGCGAAGTGTGCGTTCCGCAAGGAACTACGACATAGCAACTTGAAATTCTTGTCAAGCCAAAACGACCAAGTTGACAATGCTGCGGAAATCAACCAAGAGCACTTTTTTCGGTTATTTAACCAAAACAAATCTAAAACTAGGGCAACTAATAATAACTTCTTCGAGGTTGACAATGCTATGCTCCGTAATCCAGAAGAAATCACAACTGCGTGGGCTGAGTATTATGAACGATTATATTGCCAACTTGAGTCGGACGCATTCGATCATCATCATTACGATTATGTCAATAATTCAGTTGAAGACATTGCATCTAACATAAACACTCATGGTGTCTCTACCCCAGTTGATAAACATATGTTATATCCTATTTCTATTCAGGAGCTAAAGGAAATTCTCAAGTCAATGAATATGGGGAAAGCTCCTGGTCCGGACATGATATGTTACGAGCACATTGTGTATGGAGGCGAGTCGTTACATGAACGGTTAGCGTACGTCTTGAACAAAATGCTAGATCTACAACATATACCCGCTATGGCAAAATCTGGCCTGATGGTTTCCCTGTATAAGGGGGGTGATAAGCCAAAAACTAAATTCGACAGCTACAGGGCAATAACTCTTCTACCAGTTCTGTATAAGACACTAGAAAAAATAATGTTGTCTCGCATGGAACGCAATACGCCAAATCTAATTAAAGTTCACCCCCTTCAAAACGGTTTTCAGAAAAATGTCAGTTGTCTTATGTCGTCATATGTATTGCATGAAAGCATGAATTTTACAAAAGAACAACAGTCTAAACTATTCGCCTGCTTCTTGGATGTACATAAGGCATTCGACACAGTATGGATCAACGGCTTATTGTTGAAACTACACCATCGTGGGTTCCAAGGCAAAATATGGCTCCTCCTAAGAGAGTTTTTGAGTAATATATCATGTGTAGTCAAACATACAGACATTCTGTCTAAGTCAATTGCGATAACACAAGGCGCACGGCAAGGGGTATTTTATCCCCTCTGTTCTATATGTTGTACATAGATGATCTGTTGTATGAACTTGAAGCTTCAAACTTTGGTTTTCGACTTTTATCCTCCAACTGCTCGTCTCCAACACAAGCTGATGATATGACATTGTTGTCCCTCTCAAGTTACGGCTTACAACGTTTATGCGATATATGCACATCATATAGTCAAAAGTGGCGGTTCATGTATAATCCAAACAAATGTAAAGTCATCGTTTTTAACGAAACTTCTCGCCAGAGTTGCAACACAAGTAGACGATGGACTGTCGCTGGTAGTACTTTGACCGAAACAGACGAAATCACTCATTTGGGCATACAAGTAAATAAGTACAGCTTTGTCAAAGAATTTGTTGAAGTCATTGTAGACAAAATCAGGTCAACTTTTTTCCTCTTAAGTAATGCTGGTCTTTATGCCGGAGGGATCACTCCGTCGAGTTGCGCAACTATATACAAAACGATGGTGCTGCCAAAAGGATTATATGGATCAGAATTTCTGTGTGGCATGTCTGTGTCAGATACTACTTCGCTCGAGAAAATCCACCGATTTTGCTTGAAACGCATTCAAGGACTGCCTGTAAGGACGAGAACCGATATTGTCCTAGGTCTCATGGGCCTAGGCCCTATTTCCTCTTTTATAGATGCACGAAAACTCAGTTTGTTTGGTAGCCTTTGTCGCATATCGCCTTCCAAAGTATGCAAGGACATTTTTGTATCTAGACTTCACATGCATCTTTCTCGTAAATATAATAATCCTCAGTCATACTTTGCTGACATTGAACGAATTCTTATTTCTCACAACTTGAACCAATATCTTGAGCAACTCGCAGTAGTCGGTACGTGTCCAATCCGCCCGGAGTGGACCCGACTAGTCAAAACGGAAGTCAACAGTAAGCGCGATATCGACTGGACGCAAAATGTTCAAAACGACCCAACACTAACATGCTTCTATCAAATCCAAAGTCACTTACAGATGTCTCTCCTTTGGCGTTGTTGTCGGCAATATCCAGAGCGGAAGAGATACTTTTTCACCGTTGCCCAACTTATCGCGACTACTGCTACCAAACACGAGGGTACTTGTGCGTTATGTCACTTGGTTTATGACGACGTGGTAACACACGTTATGATTTATTGCACTCATCATATAGTGTGCTCTCGTCGTAATGACATGTGGTACCAAATGATTGACACATTTGGATTACTGTTCTATCTTTGGGTGGATGAGCTTGACGATGATGAACTTGTAATGCTTCACCTTACAAAACTTCCGTCTGAATTATTTTCTTTCATTGAAGACCCTATGTTTTTCGTATCATTTATAGTTCACCACACCCACATATTATGGCTATCACACAAAATTCTGTCAAGTCTTCATTCTGAGTAATCTCCAAACGTATCAACGAAACTCCACAGTGGTATGTTAGGACCAATTATTAACTGATCACCACAGAAATCAAATTCCAATGTTCGGATCAAAAATGCAAAGGAAATAAGCTTTCATTCCCAATTAAGTTATATTACCACATCAGACGAAAGGCCAATTACGTTGATACAGGTAATATGTTTTTTTCGAAATTGTATCTCTGTGTATTGTAGTCTGTCGGTGTAGTCATCGTCACTCGTCCATGCGGATGTGATGTTACCGGTGTGAATGTAAAAATAGCAGTTGTGTGCGCTTTTGTATTCCTTGCACTTATGCATTGTGGTATATCAATTGTATTTGAATAGTAAACGACACAATACTAACATTTGAATAATATTCCAAATTCTAACTGATTGCCGCCAGTAAATTAGCAAATGCGAGTTTAAGCATTTATTCTCTGTACCTTTCGGATTTTATCCGCATTATGTAAATATGTTCAGGTTTAAAAGTTATGTTCGCGTGCCTGTGTTTGTCTATCTGCATATACTATGTCCGCATGTCGGTATGTCTGATTGCATGTCTGAATTTATATCTGCCTGTGGGTAAGGCTTCTCAATATTTGACCCAACATGTATACCATGTCTTGGAGGCACTTGTGTCATTTGTGTATATATATACTGCTATTTGTTTATTTTCATGTTGGCTAAAATGTTAGCCTACCTTGATACTGTATACATGTATAACATTTGATAAACTCTTCAGTTATGGAGGTCAATAAAGATATATATATATATATTTCCGGACAGGCGTCTTCGATTCATATCTGTTATTTCATAGCCACGAAACTACAGTAGTGCCCTAAATAATCGACTCCATAACCACAGCAGAATTATGGGTGATTTTTCAGGATTTAGTCGGAAACAAGCCATATTTCCGACTAACTCCTGTAAAGTTACCCATAATTCTGCTAAGGTTGAGGAGTCGATTATTTAGGGCACTACTGTGTATAAATCATGTTGCGGATGAAATAATCCACCTTTAATTGCAGCGAATGCTATATTTATCATGAAAATTTAATGGCGCGTAGCTCATTTTAAATTATGTATTCCTGACTCGAAAGTATAGGGAAATACAAATATATAGGTTGATAAATATACGAAATAAAGATGTACCAGCATATAAGCCGCTATATCAATGTGCATGTACATTGACAGTTCTGAAGGTACCGACTTCATAGCAATATACATATTGTAGTTTTCAAAATGTTCACAGAAGTACGAGATTTATACCCTATGTATACCCTATTTATACCATGTCAGGACTAGAATAACAATGAACTCTCCGTATTATTCATGCTGAAAGGAAAGTATATATTACATGATTGAATAAATCATTCTGAGGTTCCGGGACATAAAACAATATCGCGACATGAGAACCATTCTGTCCTAAATGCACATTTTATGATTTCGTGTAAATCGATTTATTAAGTTTGAACTGTTAATACTTGTTATGATCACACTGGTTGGTCCACAGTGGATATTATGAGATGTCTGGTAGATAAATGTCTTAGCGAGCATCGTACATTAAAAGGAATACACAAATAACTATATGTGCATCCAATTTTGTAAGAAAGGCAGCCCTGTTTAAACTTTGAACTCTACGAATCTAAATTACATGTATGTTGCCGAATTTGCAATTTACATTTTAGAACTCTCCTTTATTTTAGGGCAGGGTTGTCCAATGTTACAAAAATATGTCGAGTTGTGTACTTAGAACTAGAATTTCTTAGTTCATCTTGTTCTGTTCAATATTGGCAATGTCTCAATAATTGTACGTTATGAGACTTCTTATTTTAACAACACGAGTCTAAATTATGACCGATTCCGTTTCCTATTTAAACAATATCTACAGGTTTATATGAGACTACAAACCTTACCAAGGCAAGACAACTATACTATTGTAATTAAGTGGAAGAATAACCACACATTATCAACTGCTTGATGGCTATAATTAACGACAAGTGTCGTCCAAATAAAAACAGTGTTATAACCATGGATAAGTTTCCAACATCATAGCGCAAACAAAGTACATTATGATTTTACAACACATTGTTTTTTTAATATGGTCAATTTAACACTGAATGTATGCATGGATGTCAAAATTAGCAACAACCGGCTCAATTGATTATTTGCGAACTGGTCTGCTAATAGTTATTTGATTGACAGCTGTGGAAAGGTCTATTAGTCTGAAGGAAACAGGGCAGTGGTGGTCACGATACCGCCGTCTGGGGGGGGGGGGCGATAATTTGTTATTATGTATATCTTTAACTTGAGTGCAGACGAATGTTATTTTATTGAAAAATATAACAATAATTGCTGAAATAAAAGTCAAATTATTTTATATATCAGGATATGTTGTGGTAACTCTCCAGAGGGCACTCTTGTTATACTTAGCTGTGAGAGAGAATGAGTGGTTCGGGGGGGGGGGGGGGCTAGCCCGGGATTGTCGGAAGGACCGAATACTTAGCTGTGTGGGCGTGTAAACCATTTATATAATGGACACATTTCCCGGCTCGTGACGCACACATAAAGCAAGTGTATAGGTCAAACCAGGAAATAATGACAGTCCTATAGCAGGTGCTATAGAAATATCATAAACTGCTATAGGACTATCATTATTTCATGTATGACCTACACACACTTGGATCTAAAATGCACGTCTCTGCATGTTGAAATGTCGTAATGTATTGTCGCAAAGACTGATTCGAGCGACGGCAGTGCACAGCATACCTGTACTTATTAACGATAAATTAATGAGACCTGGCTCATTTGATCCTCAGAAATTATATATACCTGCGTGGTGCTATGTCGTAATGCGTTGTCGTAAACACTGATCAGATGTGCCTCCAATGGCGCAATGGCATAAACACTGATCAGATGGTGCACAATATATGGGCGCCATTAACCCCTTCTATACTAAATGGATTATTCGAGTCAGTTAAAAAGTCTACATCAGAATGGTATATTATTGATTTACATGGATGCACAGGCAATATAAGCAGACGAGAGGTAACTAAAAGTCCTATTTGTTGAGGGAAATTAGATAAAAATTCACCAGTGTGTGTTGAGCTTATTATCCGAACATTTCGTAAGGGATAACTACTCGTCAATGATTATTTAGTATAGAAATGGTTAATGTCTGCGACGCCACGGTAAAGAAACCGACCTGCCGTTCTCAATGAAAACTTAAGTCGTCCTATGTACAGGTATAGCATTGTCAGCTGGCGGAAGTCAAATGATAATGGAGCTATACATGCATATGAATTAGTGGGAGGAGCTTACGGCTGCTACGATACAAGGTGCCGGTAGTAACAGTTTAATTAGTTTTAAAGCGCTACACACTTGCAAGGATACCCCCAATATCATAATACCGTCTGAATGTAATAATTTGTGAAATGTACGACTATCGCACAAAATGAAAATCATTGATGAATTTCTAACCTTATTGCATAAATCTAAAGTTCAGTACATAGACGATCTACAAAGAGTCCCTAATTTATAGCGGAATTTACAAAACAAGTCCAGTAAATTAGGTCTGGACCGTGTCTTTGTAAATTTCGCTATACACTGGGGACTCGTTGTAGATCCTATTTATTACTTGATGCAAAACCTCGAGAAAACGTACTTAAATCAACAAATAGGACGCGAAACTATCATCGGCTTGCGATGACGTTTCACTTAACTATGCCGTGTTTGTCCGCGTAAAGACATAGTCTCAGATGAATAAAGACTTGTTGGTGTATTTAATAGCATATATGCAATGATATAACTTTTCAAACTCTTCATTAATTAGTTTGTTGGAAGCCATAATATTTGGAGAGGTAGCGTACGGAATGTAAACAGACGACAAACCAGAATTCAAAGGTCGTGGCACTATTTCCTGTTATTAAACGAACGTTTAATATCACAATTTATAGAATGGGTTTATTGAATGGAATAAGGGTAGGATCATGTAATAAATCATCATTTGACACCAAACGTGTAGTTTGAAAGTAGGCAATGTAACACGTAAAGTATGCGCAGTTAAGTATAATAATTAGCACGAACAACAAAGGACCAACTGAGTCGCTGATTGGTAGAAAATATATGCTAATAATATTTGATTGACAGGTGTGGAAATGTCCACTAGAAGCTAGCTGTACTGTGGAATAGAATATTGTTGGTATCGACATTCATCATTCCATATAATCATTTTACCATTGTCGCTTTTAATGGATACAGAAAAGGCAACAAGTTCTTCTTCAGTGTACGCGGAACTTTGTCCAGATTATTTCCAGTGATATACACCGCTGTATCTGCGATATCGCACTGACGTCTCTGCATGTTGTAATGTCGTAATGCAGTGTCGTAAAAAAGAATAAGCAACCTGTGCTTATTAATGAAAACGTAATGTGACATGGCTCATTTGAACCTGAGAATTTCTGTATACATACTTGGTGCAATGTCGTAATTATAATTATCAGTTTTACGACAATACATTAATCCTCTGTCGTAAAAATGATCAGAGAGTGCATCTGGTGGTTCAATGCCGTAAACAGTGATCAGTTGGTGCACGCTATATTGCTGACATTAATCTCTGCGACGCCGGCGTAAAGTGACCTGAAATGTTCAAAGAAAACTGCAAATTGCATTATCTCTGCTGGCGTCGTGTTCCAAGGTGAAATATGATAATGGTGCATTTACACGATTCGTTTTGTCCCATGGTTTTTAAAATACACAGCAGGGCTGGAAGCATATACCATCTTATGTTCTTGTTCGGCTTAGAAACTTTGTCAGAATTGCTTGGCTGTTCCCCATAGCTAACATGTCAACTGCAATGTTCTGGATATTGACATCTCCAGCACATGACTATATATTAAAAACCAATTCCACCAGCCCGTCAACAATGTTGTTCTAACATGGATGAGATTGCTCAAATCAGTGTATATTTGTCGCCAAATTAAAAGAAAAGGCAGCATGAGTGAGGCTATGGATGGCCAGGAGAAGAAAAATGGGGACATTTTTGTAAGAATTGGGTGAAGATGACCATAATATCTTTAAATCAATTCTCTGTTTGAACCAGAAGGATTGCGAATATCTTCTACTGAAGATTTATTCAAAAAGGGCACACTATAACGCGAGAAATGCAATACTACCAGCAGAGGGACTATCATTGACATTACAATTACTCGCTAGTTGCTACACGTAAATAATTTTATATGTCATAACATGTGGAAGATACTCTATCCAAGGCAGCCTGTCTGATTTATTATTTGTGGAATTTCTACCACTTGTGTAACACAATGCAAGTTGTGTTCCACAGGTCAATTTCCCATTGGTACAATTCGATCAAACACATAGGTTGTTCACCATCGGTAATTAGCTTAATATAACATCGTTCTTGGTCATCGTGTAGATTGTTGGTGTATTGTGACCTAACAGAACATAATTCCAAATTATTGTACAGATGGAATTGCTCCTACTTCTTTATTTGACATTTTTTTGCCTCCACACAGCTTTCAGTCATTAAAAGTCACATGTCTGATAAGGCAATTGTGTCCGTGCCCATTTGCATTCAACAGACATATCGGTGATAAATCAGTGTAAAACTTAACAAATGTCATGTGTTTACATGGTCTGTTCTGACAATGCGATAAAAAGTGTAAAGGCACACTGTCTACTAACGCCCCCCCATCCCACCCCCACCCCCACAGGCTTGAGAAATTCCGCTCAGCACTTACGACTGTAATTGATTCCAGACTGCAGACTGCTTCGGTGACAACAAATACAGTTATTCGAAATAGTGGCCTAAATATCAGTCACATTCCGAACCGAATAATATATTCTTGGTTTATTCCAGATTTAGTTCAACAGACATCACCAAACGAGACAAATTTTAACATAAACTGGTTGTAGAGGCACATATTTCCATCCTGTTTTGCTGAGCAATCTGGCTCGCGATCGCGTACCCCGCACACTTCGGCATCGCTAGTCGGCAAAATATAAAAATACATGCTTGGTATGCGAGTCCGATTGCTCGCGAGTCCGATTGTTCAGCAAAATCTCCCTAAGACTTGAGCAATCAGGCTCTCAATCCCGACAGCTTAGCTTGATTGCTCAAGTCTGCGAGGTCCTTAATTCACGGCGAGAGGCGAGCAAAATATACCCATTTGTCGCTGCAGCAATAAGCTTATGTATTCTCAATTATCCAATAATGATAACGGGTCCTACTAAAACCCGACCGCACCCGACCGCACCCGACCGGACCGCCCCCAGGGGCACCAGCGAGATGGGGTTTGCACTATCGTGTACAATGGACCTGAATGTACCAAAGTTCCAATCCCCAAGTTGACAATTCGAGTGGACACGGCACTGTTAACCCCTAACTTGCGGCCGTTTCCGCCAGGTAAGGGAAAACAAAAAAGGCGCCGAACGCACCTCCACTGACTGCCTGACTACGGAAATGGACATTATATCATGAGGTGAATACCCATATGCATCATTGGGCGATCGGACAAGTCACTAGCTGCAGCGGAAGTGAATAAATTAACCCATACGCTGCTGCCGAATTCGCTATAAATGTACGCAAAAACGCCGAAATTAACACCCGCCGACCGGACCGCCCCCAGGGGTCCGAGCGAGATGGGGTTTGCACTATCGTGTAGAATGGACCCGAATGTACCAAAGTTCCAATCCCCATGTCAATAGCTCGAGCGGACACGGCACTGTTAACCCCTGACTTGCGGCCGTTTCCGCCAGGTACGGGAAATCCGATAAGGCGCCGACCACACCTCCCCTGACTGCCTGACCACGGAAACGGACATTATATCATGAGGTGAATACCCATATGTATCCATGGGCGATCGGCCAAGTCACTATCTGCAGCGGAAGTGAATAAATTAACCCATACGCTGCTGCCGAATTCGCTATAAATGTACGCAAAAACGCCGAAATTAACACCCGCCTACCGGACCGCCCCAGGAGTCCGAGCGAGATGGGGTTTGCACTATCGTGTAGAATGGACCCGAATGTACCAAATTTCCAATCCCCAAGTCGATAGCTAGAGCGGACATGGCACTGTTAACCCCTGACTTGCGGCCGTTTCCGCCAGGTACGGGAAATCCGATAAGCCACCGACCGCACCTCCCCTGAATGCCTGACCACGGAAATGGACATTATATCATGAAGTGAATAACCATATGCATCCATGGGCGATCGGACAAGTCGCTAGCTGCAGCGGAAGTGAATAAATTAACACATACGCTGCTGCCGAATTCACTATGAATAGCTCGAGCAGACACGGCACTGTTAACCCCTAACCCCGAATGTTGGCGTGGAACAAATATTGTTTTCTAAGCACCCCCCACACACACACACGTTGAACTGAACATAATGCGCCGTAACAACCATCATATATGTAACTGTCATGTGCTAATTGGAATATAATAATGATATTGCATAATTGAATGAGTTGAGTTGAGTTATTTGTTCTTTAATGCACATGTCTTTACTTCCTCTTTGGTTGTGATAAAGAAATAATTATGAATTGTTTAACCCCAGCCGTCTTTGGGTCGTTTCCCCAAGCTACAATGTGATTAAGTGATAAAGATGGATCTCAAATTCGTCGCAATTCAATACGCAATTTATTAACCTCGTCCACTAAATTCGATTCGAGCCTCGCTAGCTAAATCTCGACTTTAAATGGAATTTATTGCACTCGGTCAATATATTTCGTATAGTTTCGAGTTATTGATATCGGCATGCCAGTCGTCAATACAAAATTTAGTTGGCTACTGGAGAGTAAATATGTAGTTCAGAAATAAATATTCGTTTCTCCGTTCGATACGGTTACTGGAATCTATATAGCTACCCGTACAGCAACACGTGTTGTAACCACAAACTGTTTTACAGGAATAATTCAGCGCATCGACTGGTAATGTGAGCAAATTGAAAAAACATTGATATATGGTATAGATAAATTGTTAATCGCATTCGCTTTATTGGCCGATATACGTATCGTTATGGATTATTGGACAATTTAAAATTAAATGTCTGACATGTTGGCAACATTTCAAACAATTGGATTTCACAAATAATTTCATAGACTATTCGAATGTTGCAATTTCCAGACTGAGAAAATAGGTTATGATTGCTCGAACATGCAATTCCGTTAGTTAGCTTGTCCAATCAATATTCGACTCGCTCAAAATCATTCGTACAAAAAGATATTTGGTGTCATGCTTTACTATGCGAATAATCAGATAATACCAAACATCATAACTATAAATTCGCGAATAACGGAGAAACAAACAGTAATTATCTAAACTGCATTAGCAACTTTCCGTTAGTATATATCAACATTAAAAATATAAATCAAATTGTTCCCCTACATTCGGCTTCACCGTCGCAAACAGAACATGGATATATGGCCATAACTGGTAGAACTCGTGGTGCAGGTCGCATTATGATAAGATCAAGATGTCGATTTGACACAATTTAGAAAGTAACCATTTTATATATCAATGCAACCATATCATTGGTTCATTCCATTGGTTGCAAATTAAATTCGAATGGGTTTATTGCCATGTACACGAAGCCATCATACAGCTCAATCGTCCCACGGATGAGGCCAAGGTTCATAATCCGATTTTAAAATCTCTTAATCTGATCATGTTTTAAATCCCAATTAATTCGCACGATCGTATAACTACTGTCTAAACCAATTCCTATAAAAACACGTACAATTGATACATGTACATTATTCATGATTATTTATTGTAATGAAAACCGCCAAAGGTAAATCGCACGAGAACTCGAAGTAAATTAGTTAATCACTGGACTGATAATCACAAGGGATTCACCAAAATAAATAAATTAATTGAATTGAAGTCCGTGGTGACGAATGTGACGCCTCGCTACAATCCATACATAATGTCACATGCAGTGCTTTGAATAGAATACCACTTTAAGTCACTACCCATGCGACTATCATAACCTGAACCATGTTGTTTTATAATAAATAAACATGGGGTTACCCCACCCCCCATTAACATATTCAGTTGTTTTATAATATATTTTTGCATGTACCATAAAGAAAATTCTCCGGGTCTCATACATATGTCTTTTAATATTGATATGTTATCACTCACATCGTATAAGTTTTCGAATATCGGTGTTGATCTAGCAGGACCAGAATACACTCTTCGCTGCATGATATGATGTCCATTTCCGTGGTCGTGTAACCAGGGGAGATGCGGTTTGTGCCTTTTTGGATTTCGCGTACCCGTGGAACCGGTCGCAAGTTAGGGGTTAACAGTGCCATATCCACTCGAGCTATCGCCTTGGGGGATGGAACCTTGGTACATTCAGGTCTATTCTGCACGATAGTAAAAACACCATCACGCTCGGACCCATTAGGGCGGTGCGGTCGGCGGGTGTTAATTTCGGCGTTCATAGCGAATTCGGCAGCAGCGTATGGGTTACTTTATTCACTTCCGCTGCAGCTAGCGTCTTGTCCGATCGCACATGGATGAATAGCCGTATTTTCTTCATGATATAATGTCCATTTTCGTGGTCAGGCAGTCAGTGGAGGTGCGGTCGGCGCCTTTTTGGATTTCCCTTACCTGGCGGAAACGGCCGCAAGTTAGGGGTTAACAGTGCCGTGTCCGCTTGAGCTATTGACTTGGGGATTGGAACTTTGGTACATTCGGGTCCATTCTACACGATAGTGCAGACACCATCTCGCTTGGACCCCTAGGGGCGGTCCGGTCGGCGGGTGTTAATTTCGGCATTTTTGCGTACATTTATAGCGAATTCGGCAGCAGCGTATGGGTTAATTTATTCACTTTCGCTGCAGCTAGCGACTTGTCAGATCGCCGATGGATGCATATGGGTATTCATTTCATGATATAATGATCATTTCCGTGGTCAGGCAGTCAGGGGAGGTGCGGTCGGTGCCTTTTTGGATTTCCCTTACCTGGCGGAAACGGCCGCAAGTTAGGGGTTAACAGTGCCGTGTCCGCTCGAGCTGTCGACTTGGGTATTGGAACTTTGGTACATTCAGGTCCATTGTACACGATAGTGCAAACCCCATCTCGCTGGGACCCCTGGGGGCGGTCCGGTCGGGTGCGGTCGGGTCCGGTCGGGTACGGTCGGGTGCGGTCGGGTTTTAGTAGGACCGATTATCCAATAATGATAACACTATCATTGCCATCAAGCCGCACCGGAGTCCACTAGGCGTCGACATCAGCGTGCATTACATGCTTACACGTTAATGGACGGGCACGTATTCACATACAGGTTAATTACATCCTACTGTGTCTGTGTTGGCGGTCAGGAAAAACCAACGAAAAACCTCTTGGGGAAAAACGATGGAAACCTGTTTTCCGAAACCAATATCTCTAACGCAGCTCGAATGTTCGGAAATTCATTCTAATTGATCAAGTGTGCAACACAAACCTGTACACACTATATAATATATAAATATAAATTAACATATATAACATATGTTCAAATATATACACTATGATCGTGATCGAATGACACATTATATGCGTTTAATATTAATGACTATAAAACTATTACTTCATAAATAAGGTGCAATACGCACATTTCAAAGTTACAATTAACTTTTATTAAAGATTATTGAAAAAAATTCAAAGTCAATTTTCTATAATATGCATGATTTCATGCGTTATAAGAATATCTGTTTCTCAGATATAGTTTCAACATACGCCTATCCTTACGTTATTGAACCGTCAGCCCATAACATTACTCAAATGTTTGAAACAAAACAATTGGAGCTGACCCAACGGACAAGGCGATTTGGCTAGAAATGACACACGCTCTATAATAGCGTGACCTGTTTCCAGATGGCTCACTCATTATTATCACGAACAGTGAATACAGTATTTTTCGGCTAATGTGCTTAGCACTAAACGCTGAAAAATGATCATTTCTGTATCTCTTCAGCCGAAAGGACTGAATGTTTTATTTGTATACACACAAGCATGATATGAGCGCCGACATGTGATCGCCCAGTGTTGTTTCGGTGGTACAGCCGTAATATACATGTATATATTCACTACAATTCCGTCTCCATGTGATTGCCGAAATTCGGAACTTCCGAACCTAATGGAAATTGTCCGGGAACGAGGGATTGACCTGATCGCTGGCGGATAATTAATTGACGAATTAAGGCAAGAATCGAATAAATTGACAGAATAAATCTACGGCGATAACCTCTCAGACACAACAAGTGGTGCATTGATATATCGCTGGCGATAATATGATATATTCGTATATATGATATGAGCGCCTGCCATACTGTGACGAGGTAACACAGTTGGGACAAATTGGAGTAACTCGTAAATCTTTTTTTCTAAATCCATACGTTATACGTGGATTGATCTCCTCAGTCTCCCATTCTTTCGCTGATATAGGTTCAATTTAAGATGACATTTTCAATTTATGTGAGACCGAGCTGTGTTAGAGTCATTTTAAAGATACGGGCGGCGGTGGTTATGCTGTTAAAATATTCACCTCCGTCAAAAACCGCCATAAACAGAAGGAATAGTAAGATATAGACAGGCTTTGTTCTTATGCCAATCAGAAATATGGCTTAAACAGTATGTTATTGTCAATTTGTAGTCGAGTTTTTCAAAAACTCGTCGAGTTTTTCAAAAACTCGACTTATGGTTTGACGAGGGACGGTTGGCGGGCGGGCGGGCGGTGGCGGGCGGACATAAAGAATGCCTTATAACTTTGTCATTTGTGAACGGATTTTTCACATGAGTATGGTATGTGAGTTGCTCCCAATGACTATTTACTGCCTGTAGAAAATGGGTCACGTCCGAACTTTTTGACAAGAGTTATCCATCTTTGATGACTTTTTTGCATTGTTTTCACCGTTAGCGCGATAACTCAATTAAATATTAACCGATTCAAACCATATTTGGTATATAAGTCTCTTGCAACAATATCTCGGACGAGTTCGAAAACCAGGTTTGTCCGAATTTTTTCCCCGGAGTTATGGACCTTAGTTTGTCTATTTTTAGCATGTTTTTCACTGTTAGCGCGATAACTCAATTAAATATTAACTGATTCAAACCATATTTGATATATGAGTCTCTTGCAACAATATCTCGGACGAGTTCGAAAACAAGGTTTGTCCGTTAGCGCGATAACTCAATCAAATATTAACTGATTCAAACCATTTTTATTAGCAATTTTTTCACCGTTAGCGTGATAACTCAATGAATTTGTTTTCAAGAGTTAATTGCTATGCATAACTTAACTAAATATTAAACAATTTAAACACCTGTGCACCTGCAATTCGAAATTTGGTTGGGCTGAAATTTTGCTGGGTGAGTACCAATTTACTTTATTCAAATACCAAAATTGTCTTTTAGCAGGCGGACGGGCGCGGCGGGCGGACCTACAGAATGCCTTATAACTTTGACATTTGCGAACGGATTCAAATAAAATTTGGTATGTGAGTTGCTCCCAATGACTATTTCCTGCCTGTAGAAAATGGGTCACATCCATACTTTTTGACAAGATTTATCCATCTTTGATGACTTTTTTGCAATTTTATCACCTGTTCGCGATAACTCAATCAAATATTAACTGATTACAACCATCCTTATTGCCAAGTTATTGGCAGAAGTTTTTTTCGACTGCCAATAAACTCGACATAGCATCTTAGATGCGTACCCCTTGTTTCCCCTTTGTTATGTAAAAAAAAAGGCTCTTATTTAGATCCGGATATGGTAAACATAAAGAGCGTTATTTGTTACTGTTTTCCTGATTTGGGAATAATAAAGAGCGTTTATATAATTTATGTGTGATTAAACAATAGAATTGCGATGTGTTATGTAAACAGAAGCACAACTTCTGTAACACGAGCAGTCTCTTGTTTACGTACACCATCGTACGTCTTGACGACAATATACTATTTACGCGCTGATTATGTTTGGCATATGAGCGGAACTGTATATATTTTGGTGTTCCTTCTGTTGATGGCGATTTGAACAAATATAAATATTTCTGCAACGAACACCGCCCGTGCCTTTAACTTCTTCGCCGCTAAATGTGGATATGAAGTCGTGTGCTGGGCTGTTGACGTTATTGCCATTTACCAGTAGCGTTTTCAAATGGGAAAATATAACGGGAACATCACAAGAACCATACAACTGACTCAGTTGAAATGCTATTATCGTTCACAATCGGGTAACATCATGTGCACGGTTTGAAACTTCGAGATACAGCATCGCCCCTTGAATCAGACCAAACACAAATTTTGCTTAATTCCATTTGCACCCCCTTGCACCTCGTTGATCAGGTATAACCTAATAACATATATATTAATAAAACATGGTTCTATATTCCCGGTATGAGAACATTGATATATTTTAACCTGAAAATTGCATAAATCCTAACATCTAGTGGTCTAACTCCACACGGCTACGGACAAGAGACCAGGACACACCGGGTCGACCATGGTTGTTCGGCCCGACGTGAGAACATTTTGAATACAAGAACATCGCAAATCCTAGCATCTAGACTGCCATCAACTGAAGCTTTCCTAGTGTTGGAAATTTCAAACCTCATACTCCCCTTCAGGTTGGAAAATTCTCCAACTGATGACCATTTCATCATGACTGATGACCAAATGTAGTAAAATATTGTTTTGTTAATGCAGTTTTGTATTGGCCACGGGGGAGGGACAATCTGAAAAAAAAAATCCCAAAATCCAAGCATCTGGATCAAGCCTTCCTAGAGTTGGAAATTTCCAACCTGACACCCCGACTTAGGTTGGAAATTTTCCAACTGATGACAATTCCAATGACAATGTTGACCAAATATATGACAATATTGTTTTCTTAAACTAACTAGCAGTGTTTGACTGACCACGGGGGGAGGGACCAGGACACAAGCTTTCCAAGTGTCAACCACCAGACTTTGTCAGTAGCTCGTAAAATTTGTTCTATTGGTCGCGTTGACTTGAGAAACTTAGCCCTTTATCCGAAATTAGTGTTGAAATACAAACATCGAAATTTATAGACAAAATACATTTTATTAATGCTGCTATTATTTCATGCTACAAAGTACATGTTATATTGTCACTGTTGTTGCAGTTGTTGTTAGTATAATTATGTTGGTGGTTCCCAACCGTGCACATTTCAACATTGCCACATTTTCACTTTTGTCCAACTCGAAATTTCTCAGATATTTGTTGCATCTTTCTATTTGTTGTGGTTTAATTTCGACCATCCCATATTTGGATTTTCAATTTGGTCAATTAAAGTTTCTGAACATTGGGCCAAAACATTTTCCGCCCATGACTTTTGATAAACCATCCTCTGGCTCTGTCCGGTTTAAATCAGAGATCAAGTATGCGACACTTAGACCTGCGCTATCGAGTTTTAACTATAAGTTTAGCTGTCAACGGTGGCTACACATATATATTTCAGTAAACCCGGTTTAAACCCGGTATTTTTTCAGAGCACATACATCCGGTATCTCAATATATCATGTAATTGTCAGCCTATCTCATACCTCTTCCAAATTAAGTGGGCATAATTTGGAAGCTTGAACGAGACATGTCCGTTTAAGTAGATGGACCATATACGCTGGTACACGTACATGTATTATCGAGTGACCATTAGTGCTAATTGGGTGTCAGGGAGTCTGGATACACATATGACCTTGGAATCAGTTGCTCTACGAACCTACATAATTGGCTATCGAGACTCGGTTGTTTGTTTCCGCTTATACGGATTTAATAGGCAGGGTTGATGTGGCCATTAATTCTGCGACACATCACCCGCTATGTAGATATCATCTATTAACCTTTGAAAATATATTATATATTATATACTTCTGTCTGTCTGCATGTATGTATGTATGCATGTATGTATGTGTGTATGTGTTTTGTAGACTCGAAAACTGCTCGACTGATCCGACTCAAATTTGGTATGTAGGCCTACTTTGATCCAGGGAACAATATGGATGGATCCGCGTGCGACAGTGTCCTTGACCTAGACATTGGCCTCGCTCACATATGCCCACATATGTATGTTTCTGGACTTCGACCGATCCGACTCAAATTTGGAATATAGGTCTACTTTGATCCCGTGAACAATATGGGCGGGTTCAATTTCACGTGCGATCGTGTCCTTGACCTCGCTCATATAGGCATGTTTCTGGACCGATAGAACGTTGTATATTCTGACCAGAAGGAGGCGACCACACGTCGGGCACATCAGCTAGTATTATATGATTTGATATGACAAGAGATGTCGTATACAAAATACGCATCGAATATATGTTCGAATCCACGTTGGATCGTCACAAGAAATCAAAACTGGTTCAAATTTGTTCATGTGTTCACGCTGGTGCAGCAATAAATACAGTGTGCCAGTACATTCTCTTATATATGCGAGAATGCGCTGGCTTATAAGGTCAAGTAAACTATTGTTAGGCCAATTCATCATCATATGTATGCAATGCACCCTATTTATCAAAGCATGCATCGGCACTGGGTTTTTTTTCGCAAAATTTCTGTAATCTCCAGTCATGAAAAATTAATGGCTGATAAAATGCTGTCGCTGTGGTCAACCGTCAGAGGAAGCAAATCACTATTGCTCTATCTATCTTATAAGACGGACGATGTCTGTTGAATCAACGACTTGCTATAAAGTCAACGATACGCGAAATGATCACACCTCCGCTAAAAAAAGGAAAGTAACCTCATGTTTAAAGATACGGCTGGCGTTGGCGGTGGGTATGCTCACCTCCGTCAAAAACCGCCGCAAACAGAAAGAATAGTAAAATATAGACAGGCTTTGTTCTTATACCAATCAGAAATATGGCATAAACAGTATGTTATTGTCAATTATTTTTCCTTTGTTATGTAAACAAAAGTAAAAAAAAAACCTTACGTTACCTGGCTTTTGTTTAGAGCCGGATATGGTAAACATACAGAGCGTTATTTGTTACTGTTTTCCTGATATGGAAACAATAAAGAGAGTTTCCATCCTTTTTGTGTGATTAACCAATAGAATTGCGCTCCGTTATGTAAACAGAAGCACAACTTGTGTAACACGAGCAGACTCTTGTTTACATACACCATCGTACGTCTTGACGACAATATACTATTAATGTTTGGCATTTGACCCGAACTGTATATATTTTGGTGTTCCTTCTGTTGATGGCGTTTTGAACAAATGTGAATATTTGTGCAATGAACGCCGCCCGTGCCTTTAAATCCGATTGGATAATAAGAAGATGCTACATGAGAATTCCTTCGGATATGACTGCCCTGTCAATAACAATACTGCTAACGTTCCAGTGCACAAGTACCTGGAAAAATCAACAAGATTCGAACAAAGAAATGAAATTGGATTTCTGGAAAATTTCAGTTGTAGAACAACTTGTGGCATTATATTAAACATTGGTACAGATGTATGTCATAAGTGGTGTGTGGTTCCTATCCGAGCAGATTATAGATCTCTTAGAGAAATTATCTGAGACAGGCAAATTTGCGAACATGTGAACTTGGTGTGCTTGGTAGAGACCTTAGAGAATACAACGCATATTAGATACATGTAGCTACGACATCCACTGGGGACACAATTGCAGGTGTTGTTTTTCCAATGTGTATTTCCTAAAGCTTACTGTGAACACAAGTGTAGCTATACTTTGCCACTGTTGATGCTTTATGCTGATGATACTGTAATATTTGCAGAAAGTACAAATGATATGAAAAAATATTTGAGCATTTTTGACGACTATTGTTCATTTTGGAAATTAAATGTCAATACGTCGAAAACAAAGATTATGGTATTCGGAAAATGGCGTACCCCAAGACGTGAGTTATACATTAATGGAACACATATTGAATATGTCACTCATTACAAATATCTTGGAATTATTTTTACTAAATTAAACACGTTTTCCAAAGCAAAAAATGACCTGATTACAAGAGCTACCCGATCTATGTATGGTCTTATCCATAAAATACGCCAATTGTCCTTGCCATTCGAATGTCAGTTAGACATGTTCAATAAAACTGTCAAACCTATCCTACTATATGGGACAGAAACATGGGGTTATGGATGTCTAGAATCCCTAGAAAAATTACAATAATTTTTTTTTTAATTTATCCTAAATGTAAAAACAAGTACACATCGCTAATGGTATATCGCAGACAGGAATGTTCCCATTAGAGCTGGATATAAAATGTCGAATGGTATCATACTGGGCAAAATTAGTTAATTGTAATGATAGCCGAATGAGTAGGATGATGTACGCCCTTCTGTTAAAATTGTATAGAAATGGTGAATATAAGCATCCATGGCTATCATATATCCATAAAATTCTAATTGAATCGGGGCTACCGTCGCTATGGTGGGACCAGGATAATATTACCATTGATGTTGTAAATATGAATAATATTGTCCAGCAAACACTGAAGGACCAATACGTACTGCAATGGAAAATTAATATGGAACAATCAAGTAAATGTACCACATACAATAAATTGAAAACAATATTTGGCCTTGAAGACTATCTGAAAATTTCGAATCACAAGGATGCAATTATCCTTACTAGATTTCGAATGTCCAATCACAGACTTCCCATTGAAACTGGGTCATGGAATGATACCAATCGGAAAGATAGAGTATGTATGAGATGTAATACAGGGTTACTTGCAGATGAATATAATTGTATTTTACAATGCTCTTCGCTTGATTATCTGAGAAAAAAATATATTCCCAAATTCTTTCGAAATTATCCGAATTTAGTTAATTTTACTAAATTGTTTAACTCCAAAAACAAGAATATATTGATTAAACTCTCCACATTTATACAAAACGCAAGAGTTAATTACGAATAATGCATGATATCTGCACTCAGTCACGATATCTCCAACAGTTTCGAGGAGATAGCGCGATTTAGTGATGCATGTCATCAAACAACATTGTGATGCCCTATAACATAAATATAAATATTTAATAGCCCCCCCCCCCGCTCACACTGAAAACCCTTTTTCCACTGTTGCACACCATGTATTGTATTGTATAATTATGTATTATCTTCTCATAATATCATGTAACATGTTTTACTTGAGAAATAAACATTTGAACTTGATGTCCTAGTGCATGCTGGAAAAATACATGTAGCTGTTTTTCCCATGTTGATTTCCAAGCGGATACTGGGAACATACTTGTATTTGTTTTGTCATTGTGGATTTCCTAGAGCATAATGGGAACATACATGTAGCTGTTTTGCACGTGCGGATTTCGAAGATCATGCTGTGAATATACATGTAGCTATTTTGCCATTGTTGATTCACATACGTGTCGCAAACATCACTGTAATGTATGTACCGAAACGGCAGACGTGATTTTTTGAATGTAAGTACAAAGGATGTACTGATCAACGAGAGAGCAGCTAGTACAGTGATTAGATGTTGCGTCTGGGGATCAACCGGGCGCGTGGTAATAATTTCAAGCCGATATTAATTCAAGGACCACTTCTTTTTTACGTTGTGTCAAACATGTGATGGTGCAGGAAAAACTAATCAGAAAAGAGTTGTAAAATCGAAAAAGAATCTATAAATAAGCCAATTCTCAGGAGAATTGGACATAAAGTTTATAAACAAAAGCTGTCTAGAAATAACTCATGTCTTCACAAAATCTCATCAATAGGGTTTTCAATATTCACAATATATGACTCTATCAGGAAGTCGATGATGACGGGCTGTATTCGTATGATTATCTTCATTGACGTGGTGGAGAATAAATTCCTGTCAGCCATACCCCAAGGGCACCCAACATCGTCGCCCAATTATTGTTGAATATTGATGTGCGTAGGAACAGAGAGGTCGCCAATATAGTGTATGTTTTGTTGAACATTTTAACGACTTTTTTGTTTTGCGTTCTTTTTCATTTAATTTTGCTTGGGGACTGTATAAGAACGCCGTAGCCATGGGGAAAATAAACTAAAAAGCACTTGAAATTGTATTATATATGCAGATATATAGTCTGATGTCGGTCGTTTGGGGTTTTTCGGGACACGACACACGATGGCTGTCGTTAAAAGCTGTTGGATCTTTTGCCGACATAAAGCTAAATGATTGAATGTAGACAGGCTGTGCTCAGATCGTTTCCTGTTGATCATGATTAACTGAATGTCCAATTCCAACTGTTGTAATTTCATCTAAAGCCTGTATAACGTAAGAACTACACACTTTACTCTAAATGTATCGGTTAAAAACAATAAATATCAGGACAATATTAGCATATTTTGAGTATCAAATTCTAGCTGACTTTATTTCAGTAACACATCCAATAGCTGTGTGTCAGGATCATGGAGTTGTCCTTGTGATATCCACCACCACCCACTCATTCATTCCATCCGTTCATTTCGTCGGCTACGGTATATCATTGCACTGGTATTGTATAATCGTAGTTCTGGTTATTTAAGCTAAATGATTGAATATAGACAGGCTGTGCTCAGATCGTTTCCTGTTGCCGGGGAGATCATGATTAACTGAATGTCCAATTCCACCTGTTGTAATTTCATATAAACCCTGCGTAGCGGTCGCGTTATAAATATAGAAGTCCGATGACTTCTCTGCTCGAGAGGTCTATATCTCTTGGGCACAGTCGTTAGACGCTTTATGTGATCACCGAAGTTAAACAACGTCGAGCTCGGTTAGTCCTTGCATGAGTGACCGGCTTGGGATATCGGCTGCTGCCAACAGTTCTTTAGGTGCGACTCCCGCACTTCTCTCTCTCGTTCTGTTACACTCGGGGCTCTTCGGAGTCGGTGTCATGATGAGACCGCGCTCTAGGGGAGGACTCGGGGGAGATTCTCAAGAAGAACGGGGGAGTAGTGTAGCGGTCGCGTTGTAAATATAGAAGGCCGGTGACTTCTCTGCTCGAGAGGTCTCGATCTCTTGGTCACAGTCGTTAGACGCTTTGTGTGATCACCGAAGTTAGGCAACGTTAGTCCTTGGATGGGTGACCGACTTGGTATTTCGGGTGATGCCAATTTTCGGTGCGAATCCCGCACTTCTCTCTCTTGTTGTGTTACGCCTGTATGACGTAAGAACTACACACTTTACTCTAAATTTATTGTTTGAACAAAATAAATATCAGGACAATATTAGCATATTTTTAGTATCAAATTCTAGCTGACTTTATTTTATTAACACATCCATTAGCTGTTGGCCAGGATCATGGAAGTACCCTTGTGATATCCGCCACCGCCCACTCATTCCACCCGTACATTTCGTCGGCTACGGTATATCATTGCACTGGTATTGTATAATCGTAGTTCTGGTTATTTAAGTTACACAATTGAAGTGACTATTTAAGTTACACAATTGAGGTGACGTCGAGCACAGGAGCCCGCCGTTCAACTTGAATTACCAATGTTTCGAACTTTAGAGATTCTATTTCAGAATGAATGAATGTTTATTGGATAATGTATAACACTGGACAAACTTAAAAATATAGTGCGATGTACATACAAAATCCGGGCGATGGCGTGACCTAACTGGCCGTCTTCCCGTCGCCGCCCATGCACCAATAGTAAGTCAAGTTGACTACACTGCTACTCCTAACAGGCTTAAAGATACATATTCACTTCTGTTAGCATATATGGGTGATTTAAGACAAGTATTTAATACAGAATATAGAATTGTATGCGATTGCTTAATTGGGTTGAGGGGTCGACATGGTAAAATAATTCTTAGTTGAGCAGAGCCCACGGTTTAATCCCCGAAAGTTCATGGCGCGACGTTTCAGATCCACGAATCGGTGTATAATCAAACACAAAACCAGGTTACCCACACTCAATCAACAGCCAATAAGATATATCATCTTACTCTCGCTTCCCTTTCATAATATCTGACAACCAATCCCCAATCAACCATAAATACCATTCCAACCTCCTCCACTATTACCAAAATCATTCCATGTGATATTAAACTACAAGGTACTTTATTTCGAGATACCTTTAGATTAAACATATTTATTATAAGCTAAACTCAGCTTAAGGGGTCGGAGCACCAGTTACAAAACTTACAATTGCTCCTCTCCATACAGATGTTACAAATGATTGATATACATACAGAAGATGACATTTACAGCACAATACAAAAACAATCAAAGCAAATGAATTTGGAGAAAAACCGTCATCCGTGATTCACTTGCGACAGGGAGGGACTCTCTACCACATACCCATTTGAATTGTAAGAGTTCCGTTTAAGGTTTTAATGTACAATTAAAGGTCATTCTTCGAATCTCTTGGTAGCATTGATGTATGACTGTATACTATCTTGAATAATTCAGTATTAATTTCATTAGAAACATTTGAGTCCCCGAAAAGTACTTTTTCTGTTGCTAAGACTCTTATACCAAGGCGATCAAAACGATCAAGCATGATTTATCTCTCTAATAAGTACAGAGGACACATGAAAATTAAATGAAATTCTGTTTCTTCGAGATACCTATCAAACCGACCTCCGTACAATGTTAACAAACTTAAGCCTGAAATCACAATTTACTTGAAACAACTTGAGGTGTCTAAAGTTACTCTGAAATCACTCTCACATGATGGGCCTGGTCACAAGTCAACCGGAAACGACTCCCAAGAGTTAAACGCTTGTTGTCGAATTCCTTTCTTTTCATCTATGTTACTACTTGTTTTGTAATATGTAAATAATGACTAATATGTAATGAGTATTGTTCCCACCAATTTTGTAGTTATATTTATTGCAGTATAAATGAAAACTGAACATACATGATGTCGCGGATATTATACTATTGATCAGGTTAAAATAAAAAGGTGTTGCGATTGTCACGTATCATGCCAGATCTTATTCAACGGTGAACATATGTACATTGATTTGTCAGAGCTATACATTTACAGTTGATTTCTACGTGAATATTGTGATTAATATATCTGAACTACAAGTAAGATGCATACTAATACCGGTTAGACAACTGACACATACTGGCTACACCTGCCCACACACAAACACAATTGGAGGCATGCATATTAAAGACATATTATGGACTTGTTCTGGTGCGTGAAACTGATCAGTTAGTATCCTGACGCAATGCCAACTGGATGAATGTAGCTTTCTACTAACATTGCCTACAATCTGAATCAAATCGACCGTAGGCCTACATGTACCACTCCATAGAAAACATCGTCTGAACTACGCCCAAATGTAAATATTTACTACTCGATTCGGGACGCATCTATCGGTGATCAACTAACGAAAACAGTTTCGCCATCGAGAGTCACTGCATTTAATTCCTATATAAGAATGACGGTGTGTATTGTCAATTTGGATAAAATAATTGTAAAAATTACAACTTTGAACGAGATTATTCTCCATTTATATTTGATCACCCAACCGGAGTGTTTCAAATCACTTTAGCGAAACAATTCACGAGTCTAAAGCCATTCTTATAGCATTCATGTCTCGCAACAGTATATCAATATCTCATACAAGCGCGGGCGACAACAACATGAATGTAATGTTGTCTACATGGCTATATACAGAAGTACTGATCCCCCACAGCATGAAGTTACACCAGTCTGTGATAACAGGTCAATCCCATACGTGTCGGACATTGATCTGGTTCTGTTTCCGGATATTACAGTCTCCGGAATATCTGTCACACCGCATATCCGTAATCCGAATTGAAAAAGCCGCGGCTGGGACAAAACACTTTGTGTGATTATAGTCGCGCCGATGTGAACAGATCCCGCCAAACTCACAAAGACCATGCACAGATGGAAGTTCAAAACAATTACATTTAGTGCAAAATTATTTATGGTAAAACTCGCTGAAACAGGTTCCCTTCTGGAGCATTTATTCACCGTCAGAAGGGGCTGCGGCTACATTGTGCTCGTCGTGCACTTTAGATCGTAGACAGCCTCCCTCTGGGGGCCTTTATTCGGCGGCGGTCCGTGTGAGCTTCGTGCACATTTAGATCGTAGACAGCCTCCCTCTGGGAGCCTTATTCAGCGGCGGTCCGTGTGGGCGTCGTGCACATTTAGATCGTAGACAGCCTCCCTCTGGGCAGTTAAATTTAACCCATTGAAAACAGATTCCTTGCTTGTATCGTGGAGACAAATACCCATACACCAACCAGTATTAAACATGGCCAACGAGAGCATAGATGAGGTGGAAAGACATAAACATTTGGGTCTGACAATCAACCGGCAGAGGAAATGGAAAGACCATATAGAAGATATTGAAAACCGAGCGTCCAAAAGATTGTGCATACTGAGGAAATATAAATTTATCCTTGACAGAAGAACTTTAGAAAGAATCTATTTGTCCTATATTCGACCTGTCTTGGAATATGCTTCCTCAGTATGGGATAACTGTACAGGCGAAGAAGCCGATTCTTTAGAAGATATTCAATACGAAGCAGCTAGACTAGTAACCGGTGGGACTAGAAGTTGTAATAAAGACATAGTTATCCAAGAAATTGGTTGGGACACATTATCAAAACGGAGAGAACGTTCTAAACTTGTACTATATTTTAAAATGACGAAAAAACTAGCCCCCCCCCTTACTTATACAATGCTGTTCCGAATAAAGTATCGCGCACAAGTGGATATGACACGAGATCAGATGACATTAGAGTACCTTTCTGCAACTCAGTTACTTATCAGAAATCCTTTCTTCCACGATCAATCAATCTTTGGAACAAGTTAAAACCAGAAGCGAGGAACTGTGAAACACTCTCAGACTTTAAAGTTTTTCTGAATAGCGGTAGCAAAGAACGTCCTCGATATCTGGAATTTGCATATACGAGAGCAAGCCATATATACCATTGTCGACTAAGACTGGAATGCAGTAATTTAAATCACGATCTTCACAGCAATCATTTGAGAGATAATCCGTTATGTATATGTGGTGCCGAAGAAACAGCAGAACATTTCCTTTTTTATTGTCGCAGGTTCTCTGTTGAAAGAAATAGGTGCTTCGCAGGGTTAATAACCCGACCAGGCATAGCAACCGTGTTACATGGAAACAGCGAAGTATCACTGGAAGAGAATATAGATATATTTATGAGGGTTCAAAAATTTATATTGTTGTCTAAACGATTTTCAAATTGAACTTTACCTAAGTCGCTCTCCGTATAAATACGTATAAATAAGTTTAAATAAGTTTAAATAAGTTTAAATAAGTATAAATAAATACAAATAAATAAATGGTAATTCCTGCTCATACACGAAACAAGGCGAGTGTACAAAGGCCCATTATCACATAGAAGTGACTAAATATACAGCACAACTCAGAAAAATAGAAAATATCTCTTATCTCCTATTCTGTCTTCGGGCATGATAACCTAGAGTTGCTCGTAATAAGTATATACACACGGTGCATCACTCTTGTCGTATCGATCTTGAAACGTTAATTATGCTATGCTTATTGTAAACTGATCGAGTGGGGTCAATGGTCAGGTCACAAACAAACATGTAGTAACAATTCAGTTCAACTGATGCGTGGACTGCCCAACAGTGACCCATTATTATGGGTTACTGTTGGACAGTCTATGCCCCAGACGGCTGACAATGATAATAATAAGATAGTAAAATTTAAACAAAAACAAAATCTAACTGTACAAAGAACATTATGAAAAAGCAATAAAGACACCACCACATGTGTATGACAAAGATGGGGAAATGGCTAATATAAGCATCACATGCACTTTCTGCCAAATCCCATTCTCTAAAATAATTGTCTTTATATATATTATACAACTCTGTTAATTAATGTGCATGATTTAGAGAAATAAATATGTTTACACTAGATACGTGACATGGTTCGTAGCAGAGAAATATATCTCCAATCGCTGAGTAAGAAAATATTCATATTTGTTCCAAACCGTAAACAGAAAAACAGTAAAACGCATACAGTTCCGTTCATATATACCATGACCATCGCGTAAACGGCATGTTATCATAAAGACCTACTATATTTTACCTAAGCAAGAGCACAATGAAGACAACACAATGCTACTGGCTAATCGCACACAAATGGCATAAACGCTCTTTATTAGTTCCATATCAGGTATTCACCAACAAGGAACGCTCTTTATGTTTACCATCATAATATAAACAAACACCAGAAAAGTAACTTTTTACGCTTTTGTTTACATAACAATGGTCAAACATATGACCATAACATACTGTTTATGCGATATTTCTTATTTGTATACGGACAAAGTATATCTACATTTTGATGTTATTTCTGTTTGTGGCGGTTTTTGACGGGTGGAGATATTTTCACAGGATACCCACCGCCAAGGCCAACCGTGTCTTTAATATAGGACTGTTATTGGGTTCAGCCCAAATTCCCCATATTATGGCTTACCACGTGTTCTAAGCACTAAAGTTCAATCAGTGTAAAGAGAATGACTGCACGATATATGGCTACATCGAGAAAACTGCGGCTTACAAACAAGAAATCTATTCACACTCTGCACTCACGCGATGTCATCAAAATGTTCTGAGATACTTCTGTAGTACTTTGGGCTCGGCGTTCTTCGAGTTCTTTGAATACATATACCTTCAAGGGAAACTGGTGCAACTTTTATGACCAAACAAACAAACTTCGGAGGACGTGCTATTGTAGGGACTATCAATCTATTCATGGCCGTGCGATTGTATATCGTGCATTGCGATGAGTAGTACGTGTTTTATAGCTGCCAAAAATATCATAATATCAAGAACTACACATGTTGGCACTTGACACAACTTCAGATCATCATAAGTTAATAATGAATTTTGATGCGTGGCTTAAAATGGTGTGCACCGATTTAACCTGTCCAGGAAAATAGACGGAGATGTTGACTCTAAGTTAGTTATCTGATATTCCTGCAAGATATGTGCACGTACGGATCACACGCATATCTTCTTACGTCGCAGAAGGAGTGTGTTGTATTATTAAAACTAAGGGGGTTTGGGTGATATAACAGCCAATTAATTTGTTTTCAATGGGCGGGAGAATTGCTCTAATTTGATGCTTATTTCTGGAGGATTGTCGAAAAGTACCACAACCCTGGATGCAATATCAATGGCTATACCCCACATTAATATGTGAATGTTATTGTGTTTTGTAAGACCCACATATGTGAATAAAGGGGAACCAATGGCACTTGTGCACCCCCCTTTACTCACAATTATGGGTCTTAAAAAGATCAAATTCTTTACGTTATGGTCTAAACACTAGAATCCAAACGAGAGTAATGATAATTGTACAATATGTTGCTAAATCGAGAAAACTGCGACTCGCAAACAAGAAATCTATTTACATCGTTGCTAATCATGTAATCAATGTTTATATATATACTATTCTGGTGCATTATCCTCTGCCGCATCCATCCTTCAATTTCTCCAAATAATATGAATCGTACGTGACACGTAGTGGAGCAACCACACATGATGTGCCTCAAATTTGTCGTGTCGTGGATTGTAATATCTTTTCTGGATTATTGTCATGACTTCTTCATTTTTCGTTTTCATTAAGCTGAAATTGGTCTAAATGAAATTAATAGACTTAAATCACATGTGAATTCTTCGTAAGTTGTGAAGTAGTTACTTTCATTTTTATCGCGATGCTTCATTTCCAATTCCGCGTTTTTTCAATCTCTACACGGTTGCTAACCGGAAGTCACGTGAAAATTTCTCCAAAATCTATACCCGCGATCTTGAAAAATCACTGATGGATGTAGACGAATTATATGACGTCATTTACATGCCTTAGGTATAAGCACCTTTGGTGGTTGCTATCATGTCATTATAGGAAAACAAGTGCCCAAAACAGACCAAATTCTGACGACAAGCTATTGTGGGGACAATTAATCTCTTCATTGCCGTATACGAGGCCGTATCGTGCATTGCGATGAGTAGTACGTGTTTTACGACTACCAAGAATGTCATGATATCAAGAACTACACATGTTGGCACTTGACACAACTTCAGACCACGAGAACTTAATGTCAAATTTCGATGCGTGGTGTAAACTTGTGCGCAGTTTTTTCAACTGTCCATAACACTAGACGTACGATCCGCGAGAATATTTCATTGAAAGACGGGTATTGTAGGTTTTACAAGTATTATTAACGCTAAGAGGGTTTGGGTGCTATAACAGGTAAGTCATTTTTGTTTTCACTGGTTCGGATAATTGCTCTGTTGTGATGCTTATTTCTGGAGGATTGTCTAAAGGTGCGGCAACTTTCGATGATGTAATACGCAATCACTATATATACACCGCCTCAATAATGGGTCAATATATATGAATGTTATTAGATTAAGCTTAAATTCACCACATTTTCTAAGTACGAACGCCCACACGAGGGTATATGCATGTACAGTATGAGTGCACAATATATATCTGAATCCAGCAATCTTCGGATTTATAAAACACAATGTTTTCACAAACTAACTTATCTGTCGTGTAGAGAATCCTTCATGTTTGATGAAGAAGTGGCTTAATTCGTGAATATTGCCGAAAAAGTAACACAGCTCTCAACAATGAAATGAGCCATCAACATACGCATCCTTCATATATGATTGCTATTGTGTTAAGCTCACTTTCCCCACCGTCGTCTGCTACATGCTCTAAACACCAATGTTCTGTCGAGAGTATTGGATTGATTGTAAAACATATGGCTAAATCGAGCGCATTGTGGCTTACACACAAGCAATATATTCGCAATATTCACTCACCGTGTCATCAAAATACTGAAATACTACTATCTTACATGTACATTGCCCTTTGCCCTGTACGTTCTTCGAATTTTGGTGATTGTTCTAAAAGCCAAGTAATTTGTTCACTGTACACCGCCTCAATATATGAATGTTATTAGGTTCAGCTTAAAATCATCATATTACGGTCCATCAGTGATGGACCATCACATGTTCTAAGCTCAATAGAAAATATAGAATAGTCGGTGTATAGGTAGGGTATAGAGAAGTCGGTGGCATATGCAGACATATTCAAATGACGTCATTGTGATTTTGGGGCGTTTTTCGTCGATGATTGACCTTAATTGATGCAAAATGCGCAAATTTGATACGCGTTTTCGCTCAAAAACATATATAAAATATCAGAACAAGCCAGTTTAGAATTAATATAAAAAAAACTCTCTCGTTTTAAGCTGCACCCCTGTGTTCCCATGCCATGAATACTAATTAGTTTGCTTGATCTAAAACGTAATGGCGTCATCGAAGTTACGAATATAAAACTTAGGAAAGTGACAGAATTACCCAACAAAAAGCCAGTTTTGCGCGATGGATGAATAAAGTATCATGTTGGCCTACTAGATTGACAAATGAGAATGGAGATCTACTGACTGCGGGGGTATTGGGTTCTCCTTGATTGAGATCGACCCCATGTGAAACCCCTAGGGGGCATGGATTCATATGGGGTCGAGATAGACGCCATCTTGTTTTTTCTTGGAACTCAGCCGCCTCAGGTATAATATTCAGTGTATTTTGGCGCAATGAAAACCGATAGCTGTCAGAAATTAGTCTACTGTCTGATATGTCCGACTTCGTCCGGAATATTTAGGGATCTGTGATCGCCTCCGTCTGGGCAGATTATACCGCGTCTGGACACACTTTTGTTCGATCGGTCCAGAAATATGCCTATATGAGAGTACATTAGCGAGGTCAAGGTCCGCCCATATTGTTCACGGGATCAAAGTAGGCCTACGTACTAAATTTGTGTCTGATCGGTCAAGCAGTTTTCGATATGAATAAGACATACATGTACATACATACTAACACACTTACATACATAGACACATACATACACAGACAGAAGATCCAAAATATATAATAGATGACTTTAAAAACATAGTACCATGTACACGTACCTGCATCTGATATATTTGACGAATTTTAAAGACGCATAAATGTTACTATTCTATAACAGAATCGTGGACGGGGGTTACGTGTATCTTGCCTGTGTGTCATCGGATTAGGTCAAATGGAAGCTTTGCGTATACGAACACAGAGGACAGCCTTTCCCAAGCAAGATGATATCAAACATGCATATATCGGAGGTTCACTAAATGTCACTGCAACGACATTTATAAGTGAACTATAAGCCTTGTTTTCCATAGAATTTCGATTTCCCAAGCATGATGCTATCAAACATGCACATATCAAATGTCCGTTAAATATAAAAGAAATGAGATTTATAAGTAAACAACGCTTTATTTTCCAGAGAATTTCGATTTTTCGCGCTATCAGAAAATGAATGTAAAGAATACATTAATCGATCGTATCGTCGCTATACCTTTTTATATCACGGTAAATGATATCTCATGTTGAAGAAGCTTAATCGTGGACATGTCCGATGATTAATTAAATTCATGTGTTTACGTGAATGCCCGGGCTCCACGTGAACATGTAATACGTCTTTTGAATGAAAGTCCGCATATAGAAGGGCAACGGGGCGGGACTCGGTCCAAACAGCATAATCCCAACCGATATTCCAAGCTGTTGTGGGCCGAGAAGACTTGGTGTACTGAGGTCTAAACCATTAGTCGTGGTATCCCAAGGTTTTTGGCTGTGTACGATTATCTACCTTATAGTACTAGAGTGAGGACCAAGACCATGCATCGTGGTATACCAAGGCTTGTGGCCTTGTATCGTAGTTTACCGTGGTACACACATGAGGTCCAAAAGTGCGAGGACTATAAGACCATGCACTGTGGTATACCAACGTGATTCATATATGTATAGCATGGTTTACTGTGGTTCTCGACTGAGGCCAGACCATGCATGCACCGTGGTATACCAAGGTTTTTCATCTATATATCATGGTTCACTGTGGTACACGCCCGAGACAAGATCATGCACCGTGGTTTACCATGGTTTTCCGTGGTACACACCTGAGGTCCAAGCCATAAACCGTGGTATATCAATGGTTTGGGCTATGATTTAACACAGTACAACACCATACACCGTGGTATACCAATGTTTTGTTCGGTTGTGCACCACTGTTTTCTGTGGTATACTGTGGTATTACCATGTTTGCACCATGGTACTTGTTTATAAGGGCGCAAACAGCCAATTGGTAGTACACAGTACAAACTAATCACGAAAATCACAACCATAATCCCATAGCTTAAACTACTGTCACACTCCGCTGCGATCAGGCCGGCGCTTGCATTGCGCTGAAAAATAATCAAAGCGGCAAGCAAAGCGCAGTAAGGTATCCAAGAACGTATTGGTGACGCAGTGGACACTGGCTAGGACGGGAGAGGGTCTCCGTGATCGCCCCAGAGCGCCAGAGCGCCGCGTTTGTTTTCTGCATGCACAAAACAAGCGCAGAGGTTCGGCGTTCTGACCAGGCGTAGTACCGTCGCCATGACAACGCAAAGCGTACTAACAACGCAACGACAACGACTTGAACGCATTAAGAGCGTTTACGGCGTGGAGGAAACGCAATGAGAGCGCGTGAGAGCGTGAGAATTGACGTGACAAAGCAGGAACGCAATGGGTCGTACAAAGAGCGCGACGAAAACGTGATAAGCGGGATAGGAGCATAGCTTGTCACGCGCGCCGCATGTATAACTGGTGGGGGAGTTTCTTGTTTCGCGTGCGGGCTGACATTATCAATGGGTATTTTATTAGTTTTATTTATAGAATGGGAATTTTTGGGATGATTAAAAGTCAAACTGCAAGCTGGAGGCCGAGTCCCGTAAAAGGTGCATGTAGTTGGGGAAATTCACTTTCGTTTATTGTGTTAATCAACGTTGATTAATGTTGATTTTTGGTTTGTGATAAACTATATGTCAATTACAAATAAAATAAATTTCTGCAGCCCACTGGGGGTTGTGGTCGGAATCGGTCGAGTCGGCCAACGGTTCGTTAATTAGGTGCTGGTTGTTATTGTTATTTAACGGAATTCTGAGTTGGTCATTCGCAAAACCAATATATTTTATATTCTACAATTACATTCTTGGGTTTATAATATATGATCTTGAGCGCGTTACCATTTCTGACATTGGTTCTCTTGTTTTAACAGATTGAAAATTTCTGACAATTTTCCGCGCTTCCACTGTGCGTTACTCGTATTTTGATACTTTTTCAACTCAAATCAAACGCCAGCCTGATCGCAAAGACACACGCAATACAACTATATAATTCAGACATAACAGATACCTACCAAAGACACACACAATACAAATATATAATTCAGACATAACAGATACCTACCAAAGACACACGCAATACAACTATATAATTCAGACATAACAGATACCTACCAAAGACACACGCAATACAACAGTTGGTGTGAGCAGACCGCATTTCAAAGTGGGATCGTACTGTAAACCTGCTGTAAACGCCGGAAGAACGCCATGTATAACGCTTGGGCGTAGAGCGAGCACCAGAGTCGCAGTGGCAGCACAATGTGGACGTTCTATGAGCGGGAACCAGTCCATAACACCCCATGACAGCGCAGAAAGAGCGCAATAAGTTTTGGACAGAGCCTCGTTGAGCGTATTTTAAGGGCGGGAAAGGCACGTAGTGAGAATTTTATTAAGCTTACTGTAGTCGCAAAAGACAAGATTAATTCCTTGCTGCGACCACGAGAAGCTAATATGCGCTTTTGCTACGTCCACATAACGCTCACGTCGCTCGCTTGGCGCTTTGCTTTGCGCTGTCACGGCGACAGTACTACGTCCTGGTCAGAACGCCGAGCCTCTGCGCTTGTTTTGTGCATGCATAAAACAAGCGCGGCGCTCTGGCACCTATGGGCGACCATGGAGATCCTCGCCCGTTGTAGCCAGTGTCCACTGCGTCGCCAATCGGTTCTTGGAGACCTTAGTGCGTTTAGGTGGGCGCTTTGATACTTTTGCAGCGCAATAAGAGCGCCGGCCTGAGTGTGACAGGGGCTTTACTGCGAGTGGCAATCACGATTTTATCACAAGCGGACTAGTTATAGTCGTCAATTTTGCGAAAAGGGTATTGGTCCGACTAATTCGAATATGTAGTAGTTTATTGTGCGAAATGTCTCCATAGAAATGCAGTAGTCTCATTGCTGCACGTTTAGTTAATACACATGGGTATTACAGTACCATTCAAAAGAAGAGGTATATTAAGCGCGATATTTTCGCGCCCAATATCGCAATAATATTACAAGTGGAAACGCTTATAAGCGCGCGGCTTGTGATATTATTGCAGTATTTTGCGCTTAATATCGCAATATTTCGCGCTTCATATTGCGACATCATGCGCTCAAAATTGTGACATTTAAATCAATTAAATTATTGCTTCTTCTATATTGTTTATAACATAAAAAGAGACAATATTTTAGATTTATATATAATTATAGTTGTAAACGCTATATGTACACTATACATGTATGTGCACTATATGCACAGTATTTATCTAATATAAATATAACAATATCGGGTCTGTATGATATTTAGAGCGCTTAGTATCGCAAAAATTTGCGTTCAATATCGCAATAATAAGCGGGCCGGGACAGATGTTTTGTATTTCGCTATAATCGCACCTTTTTCGAAATTAAGCGCGCTCAATATCGCAATAAAGGCGCGACTCAATATACCACTTCTTCTGACTGGTACTGTATGTGAACGGTTAATATGGTATGTATGGCGTTCGAGAGAAACAATCTATAGTTTATGGCAATTCGGAGATTTTGTGACGTTGCATGTCTATGGGTAGCTGCAAAAGTCACGCGGTAGAGATGTTTAGTAGCTGAACAAGTTTTACGTACAGTTTGCAAAACGTGTGTGATAAGCAAAACACTCAACACCGCGGGGACGTCACTAAGCCCGCCGTTGATCACCAAGGCTTACCACGGATCGCCGCGAAACACCGACAAGTTTACGCCATTTCAATTTGTTTTCTGTCAGTACTTTCTAAATATTTATTATCTTAAAGTGGTACTGTACACTAAATCCGGCCACTTAAGGGACCATCTCCTTTTATACTCAACAGAATATATGCAACAAATGAATGAATTTGGGCCAGGGATTAGTGCAAAAATACACTCATATGCTCTATAAATCACGTAAAAACATGGTAATCATAATGAAAATGAATTTATGACTCCAGCCATTTATTAATTTTCGTTATATAGTTACCAAGTTGTTTGCATCGTTCATAGAGCACATGAGTGTAGTTTGCATTAATCCATGGCTCAAATTCATTCATTTGTTGCATATATGCTCTTGAGTATAAAAGGCGATGGTCCCATAAATGGCCGGATTTAGTGTACAGTGCCCCTTTAATTAATTATCTTGTATTGACTTGTTCAAACTTTTGATGACCGCGCAAATGAACATTTATGGAAATTCCCGTGCATATACAGTAATGTCCTAAATAATCGATTCCTTAACCACAACAGAATTAAGGGTAATTTTTCAGGATTTAGTCGGAATTATAGCTTTCCGATGAATGGCAACAAGCCATATTTCCGTCTAAATCCTGAAAAATTACCCATAATTCTGCTGTGGTTAAGGAGTCGATTATTTACGGCATTACTGTACATGCGGTATATCAGTTTCGCAATGATTACCGGTGAACTGTGGCCTGTCGCAGTGATTCATGGCCGTTAGGTTTGGATCAACTGTCATCACAGCGTTCGCTAATACTCGCCATTGAAGCTTTCCGTGTTGAGTTGGTTACCGCGAAGCACTCTCTCCGAACAATCCCCGCGGTGTGAGTGTATTACTAATCGCACATACACTCTCCACACATTGTGCGTGCATATAAGCCTGGCTATTCTGGAACATTCATCGGTCCTAAAGTCGTTTGCCCTCTCGGTGTGTGTACGATTTATGCAAGACAGGCTCGGGGCTTTGGAGAAACAATATAGTCTATTGCAATCCGCAAGTTTGCTAACGGTTCGCGCGGTGCGATGAAAATTGTGAGTTTGGAAATGTTAACCCTTTCATGACTGGAGCATCCTGTGAAAAACCTGTGCCAATTAATGCGTTCTCGTATACATGCATATGCCAGTCTCTCATAGCTATATATAATGCATGGCCTAACAATATTTACCTTGACCTTGTAAGCCAGTACATGCTCTTATGTATGCGGGATCCATGTGGGAGCACTGTGGATGGATGCACTGGTACGGGATCTCTAATGCTGCACTAGCGCAGCTTCTGCCATGAAAGGGTTAATTGACCCATTTGTACACATGCGTGGAAGCGATGTCTCAGACAGCAGACTCGATATCTCGTGAAATCAAAAACAAGTTTCATGAAACGGCAATTACGGCACGCAATTAGTCTTCAATCTTGCTGATATGACTATTCAGAATCTCACCCTCGCCCCAACTTTGGCCAAAATGTTCAACACCTGGAAATTTCATGTCTGAGGCAGCCTTATTTTTGGACTTTCAGACCAGCTGGATTTGTTCTGATAATGTGATATTCCAACAAGTATTTACATTTAGTGTGAAATTGTTGTTTTTGGACCAAAAGTTGCATATGTTCCTACTTGTGTTCCTAATGTAACTTAACTTAATCCTGTACTGGTTCAAGGGGACGGTACAGTTGGAAATTTCAAAGTGGGCCCTCTCGCTACGTCCCTGTGTGTACATGTTTATTTGTAGTCGCAATAATCACGCAAGGGATGTGAATCACGATGGCAATAGTTCTCGATACGATAGTACGTGTAAATAGAACTATTCTGTGATGGTTGTGGGGCCCTAAACTAAAGTATTTTATTCTCTTGTGTTGTTCGCCAGTTATGCAAGACGGTGCTCGGGGTTCTGGAGAAACAATATATGGTTTATTGCAACCGCAGTTTTGCTAACGGCTCGCGGCACGATGTAAATTGTGAGCTTGGAAATGTTAATCGACCCATTTACACGCATGCCTGCAAGGGATTCTCAGAGCCGTGATCTCGCGATACCAGAAAAAGCTTCATGGAGCCTCAAGTCTCCAAATTTGCAGACGCGAATTGTCAGAAACTCGCGATATTGAATGGCGTCTAAATGGACGGAAGCATGTTTGCCGTCACTTACAATGTCGATCGATTCTGAAGTTCTGAGATATTTCACTTGATCAATGCCATCATGGCTTCTCAATGTAAATTCTTTCTCCTTTTTGCACACCGATCTGTGTTTTTATTTATTTATTTGTATTCACTATGTTGGTAATGAACAACTGAAGTCATCCACCGTATGGTTCTCGGAAATTGGAAGCGCTTGTGCTCTTTGTTGACGACTGATTGAGATTTGTTATACAGTAATACCTACTGCCCATATGATCATTGCATTCTCTTATATATGCGAGTCGATCACTGGTTGTCTCGCACATATAAGAGAATGCAATGGCCTAACACATTTTGCATGTCTATTATATTGATAATTGTTAAAGAATGTAAGAAAAAATGAAAACCAAAATGATAAAACAAATTTAAGAAATGTAAGAAATAATGATAACAAATGATAAAAATTGTTAAGTAATATATGAACAATTGATACAAAATTATAAACAATACTTGCTAGGTCAATGCATTCTCTTATATATGCGAGGCGACCTATGGTCGACTCGCATATATAAGAGAATGCGTTGGCACATGATATTTAGTGTTGCGCCAGCACAGCTCCCTTCATGACACACCGATCTGTGGTTTATATTATTTGTTTGTATTCACTATACTGGTAATGAACAACTGAAGTCGTCCGCCGTATGGTTCTCGGAAATTGGAAGCGCTTGTGCTCTTTGTGGAGATTTGTTCTCCAGTTAGCTACTACCCATATTATCATTGAAGATGCTTCACAAGCCTTAACCCTTTCATGACGGGAGCTTCCTGAAATTTTGCGAAAACCCTGTGCCATTGCATTATCTTATATATGCGAGTCGACCATCGGTTGTCTCGCATATATAAGAGAATGCATTTGCCTAACACATTTTATATTATTTTTTATAATTGTTAAAGAATGTAAGAAAAATGAAAACAAATGATAATAAATTGTTAAGGAATGTAAGAAATAATGATAACAAATTATAATAATTGTTAAGGAATGTAAGAAAAAATTATAACAACATGTAAGAAACAATTAATGAGAAAAAAAATGAGAAAATTGTTAAAGAATATAAGAAAAAAAATGATAAAAACTGTTATAGAATGTAAAAAAAATTATTGTTAAAGAATGTAAGAACAATTGATAAAAAAAAATGATAAAATATTGTCAGGCCAAATCACTATCTTATATATGCGAGTCAACATATGGTCGAATCGCATATACAATATAATGCGTTGGCACAGGGTATTTAATATTGTACCAGCGCAGCTCCCGTCATGACGGATATGTGGTTTATATTATTTGTTTGTATTCACTATGTTGGCAATGAACAACTTAAGTAGCCCACCGTATGGTTCTCGGAAATTGGAAGCCTTGTGCTCTTTGTCGATGACTGATTGAGATTTGTTATCGAGTTATCCATTTAGTATCATTGTATACTACATCGTATTTGGTGTAAAATACGTTGCATCCACCCATCTATTAATGGAGCTTACTTGTTAAATATATCGCCTTATGATTTATCTCCATAAGAGATTTAGATTGTTTATCGAGTAAGCAATTTAGCATCATATTATAGTACATAGTATTCGGTGTAAAATACATTGCATCCGTCTATCACAATTACAGTTCTACTTGACCATTGTGTTTCCAATTGAATAGCGATATATCCGGGGATTGATGGGGAGACATCTATTATAATCTGAAGAAAAATATATATGCTTCACCGCTGGTAACTAGGACAGGATAGTATAATTTTATTTACAATATACACACATGGAAAGTACAATTACAAATAAATATAATATTAATAGACTATGCATGTATATTGCTAGGGGTGATATAGTCATGGCTGACTGTCTTCCTATCACCCCTGAATGTGGTGACAGATTATATGATGTAGATGGGCGAATTAATTGGATTGTTTTTGGGGGGGGGGGGTACGTTCACCTTGTGTAGACTGGGTTTTTTAATAGGCGTTGTTAGGGCGATGGTACGAAAAGTGGCTCAACGGTATGGCACATACTTGGTCGATATAATGCATGAATACTATTAATATATATGTGTGAGTGGAACCGAGTAGGAATAATGCGAGTGAGGTTTGGAATGTTTTAATTCTGTTTTGTGTTTGTTTTATATTTGTTAGCAGACATTATGTATCATTTATACAATAGATTAGATAGATGCATACACATGTACGTTTAACTCGTAAGGCATGCTACATACTATTGCTACAGAGATGGATCTGGTGGTCAGTCACCTACATGTAAGTTTGTGGAGCGAACACTACAAGTATATGCATAGTTGCCGACCCAATGTATCATACAAAACGTTTTGCCCAGATTAGTTGCGTTATAAACTGTGTCTGTAGCTTACAGTTCGTCGCTCATTGAACATGGTATCCTTGGTTATTGGAATGATTTATTTGTCTTTGTTACAAGGTTCGTTCCTTACTCGTCGGAAACGTGTGAGCAGAATGACTATGCACGGGCAGTCGAAGTTGTCACTGGATCAGGCATTTTTTTGCTGGCAACAGTCAATCAGAGTGTTAACTTTTGGACTATTATTTAATTGTGTATCTACTGTCGTTCGACTGTATCAGCTGTGTGGTTCGTTTATAAGTATTCGTATTTGGTTCCTTTCTTTGTTAGCTTAGGCTTTTGGCTTTTTCGTACTTCCAAACTTGTCTTTGTGTATTAATTTTAACACGTTAAATCGGACCCAGGTGTTAGTAAATAACTATTCATCGCACCTGATGTCAAGGTTATTTTACATAGCGACAAAATTCACCTGTTGATGCCAACACGTTAAATCTAATGTTATATAACTGCAACTGTAACGCCACGCCGTTAATTCGCACATCAGCACTGTCTGCGTATAAGTTCATTTTAATGTTTGTTATCTCACTTTATGTTCCGCAACCCCGTCGTCATTCCACGTATTCCAACTACATGTACACCGGAATTTCCTATTGTTTCCTATTGTTTCTATTGTTTCTATTGTATACATTATAAATGATAATTCCCCAGAACGACTCAATATTCATTCAAATCGGAATCAACTCTATAAACGTACGTTGCAAGTAACAATTACGTGTGTCTGGACCTCACTGTTACATACATACTAAACTCCCATTCAGTTTATAAATTACACGACTTGAGATCGTGGATTATTTGCGAACTAAAACAAAAGTATAATCAGCAAGACTAGTATCCAAACAGAATTTACCATAAATGTTACGGCTGATTCCAACGGCATCAGAGCTGTCGGTAGTTTATGCCGTAAAGTTTTATGGGATTATTTACTGTAGGACGTTACGGAATGTACCGTACAATTATATAAACAGAATTTACCCTAAATTGGACGGCGGTTTTCAACGGTATCATATTTGCCGGTACTTTATACCGTAACATTTTGCGGGATTTGTTCACAGTGTACATGTAGTTCCATATACACGACATGTATGCTCATATAAAGCAATAGCGCTCTGTGTGTGAAGTATGGCAAACAAGACGCGTTGCAATCTTTTAGATATTCAAAATCACATCACCAACAGAAGATTCAGTGAATGATGTACATGAGCATCCTAGAAGCCGCATCTGAGCTTCATATATCACGCGTACAGTCGCACTACAACTACAATACTCCGCATGCATATTTGTTAGCAATGGCCGGGATCATTCGAGGGTTTACGGCATTCTGCACATAACGCACAACCACGCACTGTTTTTCTTCTGTTCTGCTCTACGCTAAATATAGTTTTATTTCCACCCCAACTACCATATACACCTGCTGTCGCGCCCACTGACTACTATTATTATAAACGATTTATAATTAATGAACACGTATACAGCTGTGTGGGCTTCACTTGGTACAGGGACGACTACAATAAGCTCACGCTTACTGTCGTTCCTTGTCCAACCAAATAAATATATCTATACATAATTATATGCAAATGGAACAGATTGAAATTTATTTAATATGTATACATGTATATAACATTTGTAAATTACCATGTAATGAATTGTGTTGGAGAATAAATTATGTTTAAACTAACATGTTATGTGTGCTTGCAAAAGCAACAATTTCGAGTGATCGATTCATTGATTCTGATGTATTGCTGCAACCCGATTACTGGAACATACTTGCTATCGGCTTATCAGTTATCTTCATAAATAAGTCATTTATTAAGCTACCAGTCTCAAATAAAGGTCAGAAAAGTGATACCACAACGGCTGTTATTTTCCCTTTACGAACTATTTACATAAATGATGCTAACCAAACGTACACGTTGTTTAAAGATATGGGCGGCGTTGGCGGTGGATATATATGCTGTTAAAATATTCACCTCCGTCAAAAACCGCCATAAACAGAAAGAATAGTAAAATATAGACATACCTTGTTCTTATACCAATCAGAAATATGACATAAACAGTCTGAATCTGAATGGTTACGCTGCAGATCCCAATTCTGGTAATTTCGCAGCGGGATAACAGTATGTTATTGTCAATTTGTTTTCCTTTGTTATGCAAACAAAAGCAAAAAACGTTACGTTACCTGGTTTTTGTTTAGATCCGGATATGGTAAACATAACGAGCGTTATTTGTTACTGTTTTCCTGATATGGAAATAATAAAGAGCGTTTATATCATTTGTGTGTGATTAACCAATAGAATTGCGCTGTGTTATGTAAACAGAAGCACAACGTCTGTAACACGAGCAGGCTCTTGTTTACGTACACCACCGTACGTACGTCTTACAACAATATACTACTTACGCGCTGATTATGTTTGGCATATGAACAAAACTATATAAATTTTAATATTCCTTCTGGTGATGGCGATTTGAACAGATATGAATATTTTCTGCAACGAACGCCGCCCGTGCCTTTAAAGCCATTTGGCGGATTGCGCTTCAAAACGCACCTAATAATATTCGCTTTTGAATTTTTTCCGGTACCGAAGTAGGTCGATAAATATTTGAATTACCATTTTACGAACATCAATTTACCAGAAAGACGCATTGGCGTCCTAAAAATACAACTTTGAACACGATGTTTGGGCCCCAATAAAACAAACAGCCATTTGCACGACATGGAACAGAAAAGAGCGTTCCGTGTTAATCTATTCCTGATATGGTAGAAATAAAAAGCTTTTGTTTCACTTCTGTGCGATTTTGTTTTTGCATGCCGCAGAAATGAAAGGACCCTTTTCGTTCCGAAGCGGCAATTTATACCGAGACCATAGTTATAATATAGGCAACATATAGTCTGTAAATAAGTATGTCATGCATTTATCTATTTGGGGAACGTGGTACATATGTACAATCAGACAATTACCAGACAAACTTATAACACAGACCAGTATTATCAACTGATCGTACATACATGTATGTACATATGTAATGTTAATATGTTGACGCGTTATCTTGTCCTATTGAGTGACGTGCTCTCACACCACGCCGCCTCACTAGCTGAATATACTGGTGTCTCTACAGAAAATGTGACAGTACCAAGACGTAGTACAAGTAGGTTGTGGTTGGGGGGGGGTGGTCATCCCAACTTTGGTCAAACTGTTTAAAGGTTAGAAATTTCATGCCCAATACAAAAATAATAACTTTTACACCACATATAGGTTGAAATTGCTCTCACTGTTTGATTTTCCAACCAATAATGAGTGAGCAATTAGTTGTTTTTATACCAAAAACAGCATAAGTTTCTACTTTTTGTCAACATTTTGGTCTGAAATCAGTTGGACATTTTCCCACCTTACTCAGTTTGGCGATATCATATGGTAGCAGAAAATTATACTATCAGGGATAGGATTTGGCAAATGCTAAAATAATTTGGCAAAAAATATGTTCATTTGGCAAATTATTGGCAAAAAGTAAATATCGGTCTAGCGTGGACCCTGATCATACCATTGGAAAGCTCGATGTACCAGTTAGACAGTTCCAATTACGAAATGAGATGCAACTGGACTTTCTCAAGCCCGTGAGTATGGTCTGATTCAAGGGAGTGCAGTTGGAAATATAATTGGTGGACATTCCTCCACCAGAGACTCTCTAGCCCTGAGTACACACAACCTTACCACCATCAGTTATACTATTTGTTATTAATTTGTTGTTTCCATATTAACCGAGTTATGAAGCCGATGTCTGTCGTATTGGCCTGAGGCCGCAGGCCGAAGGATAATACGACAGACCGAGGCGTCATAACTCGGTCAATGTGGAAACAACCAATTAATAAGTATTTTATTAATTAGCAACAATGGCAATAATTGTTTCACATGATGAATATATTAGCATAGCTATACCATTGTGTGTTCTATTAAATTAACAATTATTCCAGCAATTTTTATTCTTGTGAACTTTGTGAAGAATTTGCAGCGATTTTACAGTGCTGTCAGTTTCCACTGGGAATGATATTGATACGGATACATGTAGTTCATCCACGTACACGTATATTTACTCCCAAAAACAGTGAATGTCCGTATAATTCATCCGAAATCAACTGCAATCTATTTTCCGTCGACCCAATATTCTTTGCCGATCGAGCTAATTACGTATGACGTCAGTTACGTTACCTTGACTTATTGGCCGCGTTTTCTACTTATTGGCCGACTTTTTGTTACTTATTGGCCGCGTATTCTAGTAATTGGCCGACTTTTTGTTACTTATGACGCGGGCAGCGTTCTACTTATTGCGGCCGATAACCTATAGCTAATTAATACACCTTGGTATCAAGCAGGCGAGAGTAGCGCGTCAGTCCGCATGAAACACGTGGACGTCAGATGCACCCGTGGGACGCGTATTCAATCACAGCCCAAAGTGCAAAGACATGTCGATCTCGAATAACATTCCAGTTGACTGACTTGATAATATTGCCGATGAGTTCAGCCGAACCATGTGGACATGATGCATCTGTCACGGTACCAATCAACGCCGGTATTTGTGCCAAGAGCAAACCATTTCGCATTTTAGTGATGGGAGTGTCATTAGATTCCGCTTCAATGTCTAATATCCCGTATTCTAATTCAAGAAAAACGTATTTCCATCTGGTGACCCACAACCCTTGTATTTTGTCATTGGTTGCATCGAGTACCGAACATGATATTATACGATTGTTTCTGCTCTTTTGCAACATTTCGTAATGTTTCTAGTGTAAGAATACGAGTATTTTAAAGATGTATCAATTTATCCAACCAAACCGGCTGCGGTTATCACGATTCAGATGCATGCATCGCGATTTATTTTCACGATAACCATCCTTTTCTCTCACATTTCATCAGTGGTATTTAGCAACTATATATATAGTTTAGTACCTCAATTATATGATATTATGTGGCACGTAGTGGAGCAACCACACATGATGTGATTCAATATTAAAATAATCTTATAGGATGCTCAATAAGCGTAGTGCCATTACACATAACGCTGAAGGGCAGATTGCAGCTCACATTTCATTATATAAACTTGCATCCGATCACATGGATAGTCATCACTGTTATTCCTGCCTCAATTTGCTTCTTATCGGCGATATCGAATAATTTAATTAACATCATGCGGTGGCACCGCGGTAGATGAACACATGTGCACACTTCTCCATATTATGGTCCACAAAGCCAAATGACGCAAATGACGTCATGAACCGTGCCATGGCGTATGCATTCGCTGATTTGCATTAAATCTAAATCACATTATAATTCACCGGAAGTTGTGAAATAGCCAATTTTGTTATCACCTCGTTGGTCCATTGCCGATTTCGCGTTTTAGACATGTCCACACAGTTGCAAACCGGAGGCCACCTGATCAAATTAAATAACAAATTGATGTCCGCTCTCCAATTTTGCCTGACCAATATGAAAAGACGTGTGCGGCCGTGCATGTTGTTGCTACTAGTTTCTCACAGAAACATATACGTTACTTAGTAGTTAATGGTATATGCATTAGATTAATTAAACCGTACTGATGCTAGATGTCACGTTGAAGTTATATGGAATTTGGCCCGTTTATTCACGTGGCAAAGGCTGAATCAGACTTAGCTAGTTCTTGTGAGATCATTTTACCACATATGAATATATGGGTATTGAGCTGCCGTGGGTGATAACAGCCTGGCGATTGGTACGCTTCGGGATAAAACAAGCATTAAAACAAGCATTGGGTTCAGAAACCAAAAATGAGTATATGACCTATGACCTATGTAATGTCACTATATTTGTCTCCGTCTACGGTGACCACATTTCCACGTCACCGTTCATGCCAGACACAACACCCAACATTTCAATCTTTCAAATTTAAAGTAATAGGTTGAGATTGTCATTCATTAAAAGTTTGGTATCCCAACAATATGTCGTGTGCTATGTGTCTTTTCAGTCCGAGTCTATTATTAGCATCAGTTGGAACATTTTCAACCATGTTTGGATGTCAGCTTGGAGATTTCCAAAACCGTTTATAACCAGTTGGAAAATCGATGTAGGACATTTCGATTCGGTTTTAACCCTTTACCCAACAGAACGGCCCTGTGCCAATGCATTCTCTTATATATGCGAGTCGACCATAGGTCGCCTCGCACATATAAGAGAATGCATTGGCTTAACACATTAAAAATTATAAAATTGTTAAAGAATGTAAGAAAAAATGGTAAAAAGTGTTAAAAAAAGATTTTTTTTAGGCCAATGCATTCTCTTATATATGCGAGGCGACCTATGGTCGACTCGCATATATAAGAGAATGCATTGGCACAGGGCATAACTGTAACTATCACAATGTGGTCAAGGAGCCGGTTCCAATGATATCCATATGTGTATGGTTCTATTGAGACAGACCGAAGATATTTTAGGCTGTTGAATCTTTATTTGGCCGGTTTTGGCCGGTTTGTTGGGTAAAGGGTTAAGAGGGGACATTTAGAAACCCAACTATATACGAATACATCCTCGTGCAAATACGCACATAATCGACCTATAATTTGAAATAGGTACATAATGTGATTATTTGATTGTGAAATAAGCAGATAATGTATCATATCCGTTATTTCGTTTTATGGCGCGGGCCACAGTGAAAATACATATTAAAGAGCGTACACCTGGAAAAGTCAGGAGTTGGCTTATTTGTGTCATTTTCCGCACATAATCTGCTTAGAATCGGTTAATAGTAAGTCGATAATGTGACTAAAACGCTCTAATTTTCAGCACATTATCGACTCAAAATGAGACGATTCTAATTAGATTATCTACTTAGAACCACAGGTATTTGGCAAACAAAATAAAATATATATATATAAAGGTAATTATCAAGACTAACAAAAGCTAATTTTTTTATCAAATTGATCTGGAATTCTAGCATTATGTGCGCAAGTAATCATATTTTTTGTTAAAGTTTAGCTTTCCGTCGTATTTTAATCAAGTGAGCATAGAAAATCATTCGAAGTTGTCAATGAAATTTATTTTTTGGTACCCGAAACGTCCGTCGAATGAAAAATCCAAAAATCAAATAATCCAACCCCTATATCACCGAAATATATACTATTATCATCAAACTAAATAGCCCTATTGCCAAACATACGTTGTTTCGTGAAGTACAGCTAATTTGGGGGTGGTACTCAACATACATCGAGTTCAATAACGATGTATGTCCTTTTTTTTCGTCAGTTTTACAGAATTCTTTTCGCGGGAGGCCATTGGAACACAAGTTATAACAACTTATATAATGCAGCCCCTTTCCCAACAATATTTAAACAACGGTTTACTTGAGTAAAGCCCATTAAATTAAAGGTACGGGCCGCGTTTGTTGCAGAAATATTAATATTTGTTCAAATCGCCATCAACAGAAGGAATATTAAAATATATATAGTTTTGTTCATATGCCAAACATAATCAGCGCGTAAATAGTATATTGTCGTTAAGACGTACGATGATGTACGTAAACAAGATCCTGCTCGTGTTACAGAAGTTGTGCTTCTGTTTACATAACACAGCGCAATTTTATTGGTTTATCACACAAATGATATAAATGCTCTTTGTTATTTCCATATCAGGAAAACCGTAACAAATAACGCTCTTTATGTTTACCATACCCGCATCTAAACAAAAGCCAGGTAACGTGACGTTTTTTGCTTTTGTTTACATAACAAAGGACAAATAATTGACAATAACAAACTGTTTATGCCATATTTATGATTGGTATAAGAACAAAGCCTGTCTATATTTTACTATTCTTTCTGTTTATGGCGGTTTTTGACGGAGGTGAATATTTTAACAGCATATCCACCGCCAATGCCACCCGTATTTTTAATTAAATAACAGACCACGGTCAGACAGTACCCTTATCACCTGCAAACAGTATCATTGAAATTTTGGAAGCGCGGGATTTTGGTAGCGCGGGATTTTGGTAGCGCGGGATTTTGGAAGCGCGGGATTTTGGTAGGAGTTGATGTTGTTAAGTTCTCTTGAGTGGCGTCTTAGAACTATCGGTCGTTCCAAAGTCAGGTATTCTTGAGATGCCATATCTGTATAAAAAAAGACGATAAACAGATCTATAAACAAGTACTTTGACAAGAATGAGCTAGAAAATGGGAAAATAATCAATCGAAACTATCAGATTATTTCCATATATCAACAATACACTAATATAATATTTTGCAATGCAAATACTTCTTTAATTTGTCTCATTTCGTCGCCTATTTGTGTGTTTCATAAATGTTTTCAAATATCGTATCGTTCGTCTGTCGGTTGTGAAACAATGCGAAATGTTTAATATGCTAAAAAATAAACCTCACGTGACATGATATAGTAAAAGTGATCGCTATTGCTCGAGTAAAGCCATTACATTGATAGTAGACCACCGTCAGACAGTACCCTTACCACCTGCATGCATGCAGACAATATCATTTGGAAGCGCGGGTCCCCTGCGAACGGTAACATTGCCAATCTATCGCCCTCGATTTTGTGATCCTGGGGGGTCGTTGGCCATGAACAGATTAATAAATTCGATTCAGTATCTATTGAGGAGTACAATTAGTGGATAATCGATGGATGATGAATGTGAAATATCCAAGTTTTTCGGTTTATTTGTCCAATAGTAAAAATGTTGATAAAAGACTGATATGTTTGTAAAAAAATAAAGTTGGTCATTGGTAGTAATTATATGAAATTCCCTATAGGAATAACTCACCCATTATGTCTTATGTCCTTATATATATTCGCTGATGACAATTCGTGATATCTTCTAAAAGGTACCGGTGTGATTGAGGTACCCTGCTAACGCGGTTACATAATACCAAAACCACTGCTACCTCGCTGTACAGGACCGGTTCACAGGGGTGTGTACTTTTTCCTTAACGGCATCATTTGTCATCACAGCATAATAACAGCACCGAGTTTCCAAAAACAGCATCATATCAATTCGTTTGCATCATAGCACATTAGCACTTTTAGCAGGGCCACTTGACCAGGGGTGGTTATCAGTATTCGACAGACAACTCTGTGCGCGAACCGCCCCGTATGGCCGTCGTGATTGTGAGCTGCAATATTTCACTGACAAGATTGAGGAGAATGTCGCGGTGTGGAATATGATACACGATTCCCGAGATTGCATTAGACATCAATTCATATTCTTTCAAGAAAATTGACATCTCCGCGCGTGACAGATGATAACGAATTATCCTGATTAAACTGCCCCCTTCCAGTTAGCGATCAGACCACGAGAGTTAAATTATGGCCAACTGTCTGTTGCTTTTTGTTTTTATTTATTCTTTCCGCGTATCGCTGCTGGAAATCAGTATTGTATAGTAACCCTTTATGTACACGCACCATTCAAACTGAAATTCATGGAAACAACGCAAACTAAACATCGATGAATGTATCGTCGGCGGAATGATCATGTGATCAGAACATGATTAAATACACACACTGTCGACCTATCCAGTCAGGTATAATATGGCCAGACAGGGGGTCATGATTGGCTTTTCAACGAAATGAAATGACACTACTGTAGGCAACATATATATATTGTTCAAGTAATGAGAAACATGATGTAAAAAATAATCTCTTTAATCTTGTTGTCTATTTGTGGTTACAAACGGTATTGAGTCATCGGTTTTTTTTTTATTCTTGGCGCGCGATAGGAAATATTACGCGTATGTCCAATCTTGCAGATCGCTCTGTGAAGACTATAGTAACGTACGGAGAGCCAGCAATCCGTCAACACAAAGAAGGTTCGGTGACATGGGAGTTACTAAGGTGTTCTTCACACGATTATTTGAACCTTTTCTATACTAGATGGATTCTCCCATTCAGTTATACAAGTATACATCGGAATGGTCTGATAATCATTTGGAGGGATGTTAAGGATATATATATGAGCAGATGACGACGGCCAACGTATAATACAAGTGCAGAATAGGTTCTATTCATTGGAGGGAAATGTTCAGATAATAAGTACAACAAACGACATACCAAAGATCGTTTGTTGAACTTATTATCTGAAGAGTTATATGTATATTGTATAGGCCTATTTTGATCTACGGAATTGGACCGTATAATGTTATATGACAGAACTAAGGATTTAATGGCCAGGTCGCATATATTAAATAAAATTTATACTCGTTGTGGTTATTGTTCAGAAGTGTAACATCCCAGCTATTGTTTGGGGTATTTCAATAAAAAAAAATACATGCAGTCTTGGGATGTCAATGTTAATGTTTTCTGTTTCCACAATGGACTGTGCATAAAACTACATGATACATCAACTTAACCCTTTACCCAACAGAACGGCCCTGTGCCAATGCATTCTCTTATATATGCGAGTCGACCATAGGTCGCCTCGCATATATAAGAGAATGCATTGGCTTAACACATTAAAAATTATAAAATTGTTAAAGAATGTAAGAAAAAATGGTAAAAAGTGTTAAAAAAAAGATTTTTTTTAAGCCAATGCATTCTCTTATATATGCGAGGCGACCTATGGTCGACTAGCATATATAAGAGAATGCATTGGCACAGGGCATAACTGTAACTATCACAATGTGGTCAAGGAGCCGGTTCCAATGATATCCATATTTGTATGGTTCTATTGAGACAGACCGAAGATATTTTAGGCTGTTGAAGCTTTATTTGGCCGGTTTTGGCCGGTTTGTTGGGTAAAGGGTTAAAAAGGCAACATCATTTTTTGTTTATATTTACACTCTATCATAAAATTAATCCATCAAGATAAAAAAAATTGGTAGGAACTGACTTTTTCGTCCCAACAGGATCCACGACACACCAAGTAGTTGACATATACCTATATTACAGCATGCAATTTCCATAGAATTAATATTAGAAGGGAGAATACTGAGTACGATTTGAGGCATAAAACGATTTAGAAGACTATTGAAATATCAATGAATTCGTGAAACAAATGAGCCGGGTTATGTCAGCCTGCGTGCAAATCCGTCGCTAAATATATGACTGTAGGTATAAATTATATGAGTTCAGAACGTCTCGAGAAACGTCGAGTCTCACCCGTGGTGCGTTCAGTTGGCGACGTGGCGACTTAGACGGGAACCAATTTCCGATGCGCCCTGGAGTCGATGAGGTGATCAAGAACTGAACGGAACGGGAAAAGAATTGCACGAAGTGGAAGATTCCGGCATACACTGTTTTTCTATCTGTGTTTTACGTGATCATTCTATTTGATTTTGTGGAAAATCAGTCACTATAGTGGAATTGGATTCGGACATTTGCATAGCAAATACATTTTTTGCAGAGGTGATCATTGTCTAGATTATACCATGCAGCCAGGATGTATAAATAAAGTATACATCATGAATGTTTGTTGTCAAAATAACCAAGAACCACGGATAAAGTGAAACAGATGCTATCGGCTCCTTTCGTGGGATTTAATTACAGGGACGTGGCGACATGGGGGTGTATTCAAAAGTGACGACAGTTGGAAATTCCATGCCTGACACAACATTATATGGATATTTTACACAACATATATATAGGAAATTGTTCTCATTGTTTGAAATTCCAAGCAGTAATAAATACTGGGGGTATCTTGTTTTAGGCCAACATCAGCATAATAATTTGTTTATACTTTTTATCAAAACTATGTCTGAAATAGCCATCAGTTGGAAATGTTCCAATCTTAGGGGTATCGGGTTGGAAATTTCCAACAGTTGGAAAGTTGAAGCACAAGTTGGAAAGTTCCAGCCTGATGAGGGGTGACAATTAATTTTCGCGAGCGTGTGAGTTTGGTCTGGTCACGTTCAGTTTGGTAATTCTAGTGTGGACACCAACCCCAAATTGTGAGAAGCCATTAACATGAACTGTTACATCAAGGAACTAGCCCAAGGTTGCATGGTATTCAGGACAGTCCACTCAAGCTGAGAGCAATCAACAATATGGAATTTGGCCAAGGACGTGTGACATAACGGTTTATATAAAAATAAATTCAAAATGGATGTTCACAATTTTCCGGCACACACCTAATATAATGTTGAGATTCTTGAAGCAGTATTAACTCAATTAAATTGCCAATCGAGCCTTTTACTAGTTCAAATCATGTACTGTTTGTGGCAGTTATTCATTTCTACTCAATGTGTGTACTGAGAACGCTCTTCACAAAATGTTCATTCTAAAACTATGCTTAAAGCCATCTCTTTTTATTGTTATATATAATGTGCTTGGTGTGGTCTTCATATAGCATATATTCCTTCAGGTGGTCTAAACTTTCCACCTCCTGACATAGCTCATGAAGACGTGGATACCCATTAATATAAGTGTGACTATATCACATACCAGTAGTGCGATTGTTAAAGCTGTCCCTCGTATTCACTGATTTTTTTGGTGAAGGTTTTTTGGCTCAAATACATGCACACATTCATGCGTACACCCTTCGTCAAGATTAATAGATCCCGATCCCTGTTCCAGGGTGCCGTGTGCGTTTAAAATCTACGACTTAACTCAATTCCCGACTCCTTCACTGAATCAATAACCAATAAAAGAACTCCGGCTGTCAATATTCACGAATGAATCAGAGGGAATTTGTAGCAAAATGACGTTGAATTCCGCGCAACAATCAATTTTCCGACAAAATCGACAAATAATTCGCCGCAATAGCTGCTAATTTATGTCCCGAGTTATCATATTTGGGGAGCGTGATATATTGAACAGGCATTTTGCTTTTTAGAAAGATTTCATTAAACAGCTGATCCTCGGAACAGAGATCAATGTCAGCATTTCACGATAAAAGTGAGTTATTAATCTTAATTGGATTTTCCGTTACATTTGACATTTTAGGCACAATATTATATTTTACTCCAATACATATCTTTCAGCCTGTCATTCGTGTTTCTATATAGTGTTTGGTGCCTTGATATACGCATAAATGTTCTGCCGTGAGACTTAGCTTGTTTTGTCCGAAACCCGCACATTATATACTTATAATAGAAATTATTTTAGGTAGATAATGTGCTTAGAATAGCCTCATTTTGAGTCGACAATGTGCTGACAATAAGAGCGTTTTAGTCACATTATCGACTCACAATGAGGAGATTCTAAGACGATTATGCGCCGCATAATGACACAAAGAAGCCAACTCACGACTGTTCATGTATACGCCCTTTAACACGTGTTTTCTGTGTGGCCCGCGCCATAAAACTAAATAACGCGTATGCTTCAATTATCTGCTTATTTCAGAATAAAATAATCACATTATGTACCTGTTTCACATTGTATGTCGATTATGCGCTAGGATATGTTGCAGAAATAGCGTCCATAGTTATATGCACGCTATTTCTAAGTCCCGGGCACAACATTTATATAGTATTAGGTGTATTTGGGGAGCGCAAACCGACAAGTGGCTTTAATTAAGATCACATAACTACTCAGATTATCATAATCCAATAATAATTGGTATCCAACCCAACTAGAAGTAATGGAAATGTAACGAATTACATTTCATTTTGGAAGTAATTGTAATATTAATGCAAACAATGTAAAGTAATGGTAATGCATTACCTTGCAAAGTAATGGACCCATCCCTGGTGCATATAACACACACTCACACATCGTTTTGACGCCATGTATACAAATCCGACGGAGGGTGGAGATAAATTAAAGATAACCCGTGCGATCTCACAGCAACTTGGTCAAACTGTCCTTAGTTAATTTTCAGCTCAGTAAGTAAAAGAACATCATTTGCATAGCACATGCATCGCGAAAATACACAAAACATACGTCATATTACGTAAAAAACGAGTACAAAAGCGTATAATTGATAACGTTCTTTAATATCTGCAGTTTATTTTGCTATAGAAACATGGACGGTCTTTATAGAAACATGGACGGTCTTTATAGAAACATGGACGGTCTTTATAGAAACATGGACGGTCTTTATAGAAACATGGACGGTCTTTATAAACATGGACGGTCTTTATAGAAACATGGACGGTCTTTATAGAAACATGGACGGTCTTTATAAACATGGACGGTCTTTATACAAGGGGCGATCGTTGGATTGCTAGGCTGACAAATATTCAAAACTTCCTCATTTGAATGTCTGAACATCAAAAGGTCCTATTTGTGGGCCCATGGGTCCGATCTAATTATTTTCGTGTATATAAAACGTATACGGATGGTTGGTTTTACCGTGTCAAAATAGGACAGGGCATCTTAAAATGGGTGCCGACCATACCTGCATTAAACCTCCTATGACTTGAGCTTTCTAAACTTTTGCGAAAACCCTGTGCCAATGTATATTCTCTTGTATATGCGAGTCTCACATAGGGCGCCTCACACATATAAGACAATGCATCGGCCTAACAATATTTATCTTGACCTTGTCAGCCAGTGCATTCTCATATATATGCGAGGCATATATAATCGAATGTAATGGAACGTGATATTTAATGATGCACCAGCGCTATCCCGTCATGAAATGGTTATGGTATGTCCACATGCTGACAAATATTCATGGCAATTTTTTGGGCAATCCTTCGCATATTGCCATAGTGTCCTGGGTTGTGAACGACAAAACCTTATACAATGCAGATGTACCACCATTCACTACATTGTGCATGGCATATACATATGTAATTCCTGAAGTTATTCGACAAATAACCTCCAGTTATTCATGTTGAGCTTATTTCAAAAACAAAAAAACACATATCGCCATTATTATTTGTTTACACTCTATATGAACCTAAATCGACTTACGCTCTTAAAATGTGTTTTCACTGTGGCCCGCGCCATAAAACGGAATAACGGGTATAATTTCATGGGTTTATTTCAGAATCAAATAAGTCCAATATGAATCTATGTGAATATTTATGTCCAACATGAAGCTATTTTGATGAGGATATATTGATTTGGCAAGAATAATTCGTGCAATTTGTTTTAGCATTTCACATGATAAAACAAGCAAATATAATATTCTGTAATTTCTAAATGTATTACCCAAAAGTATGAGATAGTGGATAAAACTAATCTAAGATATATAAGTATTGGTTAATGCGTCTGGGCCATGCGAAAGCTGTTAATATATGTCCCGAAATATCATGCTTGGGCACAGCGATACATTGAGCAGGCTTTTGCTTTTTTATAAATATTTCATCAAACAACTTATCATCGGCAAAAGAGTTCAATATTAACAGCATTTCACGACAAAGGAGTTGTTGATCTGATTGGAGTTTCGGTTACATTTAAAATTTTATATGCACAATATTAGATTGTTTCAATACATATCTTTCGTTCTATCAGTATGATTGTTTAGTGTATATAATGTCGTGATGTACAAATAAAGATTATGTGTCGGGAGCGAGACATTTGTTTTTGCGTTATTTTCTGATTAACGGTACACCGTATTCAGTAAAATGAAATATGCAGACACATATTGGAAGTATATATATACAATATATCACCGTTACGTCGTCAAGTGTGCATAAAATACTCGCACGCAACAAACTAACTAACCATTATGAAGCCCGGCAAATCCGAAGGAGCTAGAGCGGAGAATGATATAGCTAATGGGTCTGTGGAGAAGTGATTCGAAAAGATCGAATAGGCCCGAAGCAAATTGGTTTAAATCTGGGAACACCTTATACATGAACGACCGTTCGGTCCCGTCCGATTAAAACCTATAACTATAAACATCGTGATTCCGAGAAGCAAACTCCACCAAACTGAGATTGATATAATTGCGTTTAGGGTACGTTCATACACTGGCAAGTTTGCACGGTATGGTTTGCAGGCATTTTGTCATAAAAAATGATAAGGTGCCATAATATGAACGGAAACAAGCATATAAAGTGCATCTGTGCCACAGCTAACTACGTGCGAAATAAAATCTCTGTAGTTCCACTAGTAACGATGCTATCGGAATTTGCCTGTAAATAGCATGCAATAATCTCGCAAGAATATATCATGCAGGTATTTGAAGGCAAATTCCAATAGCACTGTTACAAGTGGAATTAGATAAATGTTACTTATCATGTCTTTCACTTTGGTAAAGATGCATGTTATGTGCATGGTTCCGTTCATATTCTGGCACCATGTGATTTTCTATGACGAATAAGTCCAATATGAATCTATGTGAATATTTATGTCCAACATGAAGCTATTTTGATGAGGATATATTGATTTGACAAGAATAATTCGTGCAATTTGTTTAGCATTTCACATTATAAGTGATAAAACAAGCAACTATAATATTCTGTAATTTCGAAACTTATTACCCAAAATTATGAGATTGTGGATAGAAATAATCTAAGATATATATTGGTTATTGCGTCTGGGTCGTGCAACAGCTGTTAACTTATGTCCCAAAATATCATGTTTGGGCATAGTGATAAATTGAGCAGTCTTTTGCTTTTTTATAAATATTTCATCTAACAGCTTATCATCGGCAAAAGAGTTCAATATTAGCAGCACTTCACGATAAAAGGGAGTTGTTTATCAGATGTGAGTTTCAGTTACATTTGAATTTGTTTATGATCAATATTAGATTTTTCCAATACATATCTTTCATCCTATCAGTCTGATTGTTTAGTGTATATAATGTCGTGATGTACAAATATAGATTATGTGTCGGGAGCGAGACATTCGTGTTTGCGTTATTTTCTGATTAACAGTACACCGTATTCAGTAACATGAAATATGCAGACATATATTAGAAGCATATATACAATATATCATCATTATCGTCATCACGTGTGCATAAAACACTTGGGACACCACAAACGCACTAACCATTATGACGCCCATCAAATCCGAAGTAGCTAGAGCGGACAAAGAATCCAACTCGTTATGTTCGGATATAAGATTTTATGAAACGAGTTTGATATTTGATTCACAATATATTGTAAATTTGTTTCTCCATACCTGTATGCATTAGGTGATGAGAATAACAAATTGAATTGAATTGAATCAAGTTTATCAAACGAATTTCAAAAAATCTTATATCCCAGCATAACGAGTTGAAAATCCTGTATATCACATGAACAACTAGAGCTTTATGGTTTTTAACAAATCCATATCTTTATATGGATCTGAAAAATGCATGTAAAATGCATATATTTACGGCATTGTCTGAGACGCTTCACAACCGCATTGGACACTCTGCCTGGTCTCAAAAACTATAGTCCTCCAACGTGCCTCTTTTTTTGTGTGTCTATTTTCGTTAGTGCAACGAAGTTTGACAAGAATTTAACTTTAATGAACAAAGCAATAATTTTACAATGTCTGGTGTTGGTTTGATGCGCGGTTTTTCGCAATAGTATTAATCCTCGTGGTCAGTTTATTGGCGCGATGCCAAGTATCCCGGGAGGCACGGCCTATTCATCACTAGTGAGATATAAGGAAATATATAATGGCTGTTTAATGATATAATATGGGTTTCGTGTGATATAATGATATAGCAAATTGGCCTGTGAAGAAGTGATTCGGGTGCGAAGCGCCCAATGTGCTCGAAAAGATCGAATAGGCCCGAATCAAATTTGTCTAAATCTGGTAAGACCTTATATATCACCGACCCCGTTCGGTCCCGTCAGATTAAAACATATATCTAAACATCGTGAATCTAAGAAGCAAACTCCACCAAACTGAGATTGATATAATATGTAAATATGTCCATATTGAACCTATCTATTAGCATAGGTTCACAGTGGACTTATTTGATTCTGAAATAAATCAATAGTGAACTTACACCTGTTTTACAAAGAATGACGTGGGCCACAGTGAAAACACATTATCATGGTAAATAGGCTTGTGTGGAACATATTGCCAAAATGGTGAAGTACTGGACTTAATTCGTTTTGAAATACGTTCATGTTGAAGCCATGTTTATTTCACACTAATATACTGACTAATATGATAATTTTCGCACAATTGCCGAAGTAGTGTCCATAACATCAAACCAATTAGATGTACATGCAAATGCGCCGAATCAATATCATGAATATTTGAGCGATTTATTCCATTAAAAATAATAAGACTTTGTGTAGAAACTTCAGCACAGAACAGACGACGGTTTCTCAACAAAAGCAACATGTTCACAGTTTATTCCATCGAATAAGTTGAAAATTTTCACGAGAATTACCCACACCAATTTGATTGTAGTATGATATCACGACAGTACGTCACTTCACGGCTGGTATGATTACCGCACGCTTCGAGACGAAACCTATAAAACACACAATTGCAATACTTGTAGACCAGATGCTGCGATTCTTCATATGTGTATCGATTCGATCCTTCACTCAACGATTTTCTTTTCAATGTGGCTATCGTTATTCGATCCGAGACATGTCAAGCTAAAGTTCAAGACCAGACACCCATCTCTCTTTACAAGATTGCCCCCACCTGACGTATCGGGCCTATAAAGTACATTGGAATGAGATGGTGTATATTTCTGGTGTTGCTGTTATGGTCGTTTGCATTCGCGAGTGTTTGCCGATTGTCTGAGCGCCGTGAATCTCGGTATAGTGAAGAGCAATTATGGGGTACCTATAGTTGAATGGATAACCTTAAAGTGCTTGGATTCTGGGCGGTCACATATGTGACCCGCCATATCAAATCCAGTCGTAAGTCGGGATTTTTTTTACCCTGTGCCAATGCATTCTCTTATATATGCGAGTCGACCATACGTCGCCTCGCATATATAAGAGAATGCATTGGCCTAACAATTTTTTACAATTTTAATAATTTTTTCTTGTATTCTTTAACAATTTTATAATTTCACCCATACAGAGCCCCAGACACACATGAGCAGACGACACTCTTCTATATGCTTCTATATATGTGTGGGGCTCCCTGCAGGGTAATGGATGTTTTTTTATTTTATGTCCTAAAAATTGTAAGAAACATTTATTTAAAAAAAATAGTTAGGCCAATGCATTCTCTTATATATGCGAGGCGACCTATGATCGACTCGCATATATAAGAGAATGCATTGGCACAGGGTAAAAAAAATCCCGAATTACGACTGGATTTGATATGGCGGGTCACATAAGCACAGTATGTAAGGTGTGCGCGATAAGCAAAACACTCAAGGCCGTTTCAAATATTTTTTTGGAGAAAATGATTCACAGTGACCCACTAAAAACCTTGAGTGGCAAGGGTTGGCAAATGCTATGGTGTTATCAAGATGGTGGTGGCAGTTTGATCCAAACCTGACAATGTATGACCATGAATCACCCCGACACATGTCCCATGTATGGATCACTGGTCATCACCATAAACCGTATATATATATGCAACGGTCAACGGAATCGCACTGCATATGTCTACAGTTTCCAGAAATTGTAATTGTCCGGTCATTAAAAGTTTGAAAAAGTAAAGAAGAATCAATTAATGATAATTCGTTAATAATGTTATAAAGTAAATCGAAATGGCGTAACATAGTCTAAGTAGTTGTCGATGTTTTGCTGTTATTATGAGTGGTTCGTGGTGATTATGAGTGGTTCGCGGTTATTATGAGTGGTTCGCGGTGATTATGAATGGTTCGCGGTTATTATGAATGGTTTGCGGTGATTTTCAATGGTTCGCGGTGATTCTCGGTGGTTCGCGGTGATTATGAATGGTTCGCAGTGATTATGAATGGTTCGCGGTGATTATGAGTGGTTCGCGGTGATTATGAATGGTTCGCGGTGATTATGAGTGGTTCGTGGTGATTATGAATGGTTCGCGGTGATTATGAGTGGTTCGCGGTGATTATGAATGGTTCGCGGTTATTATGAATGGTTTGCGGTGATTTTCAATGGTTCGCGGTGATTCTCGGTGGTTCGCAGTGATTATGAGTGGTTCATGATGGTATTGAGTGGTTCGCGGAGATTATGAATGGTTCGCGGTGATTATGAGTGGTTCGTGGTGATTATGAATGGTTCGCGGCGATTATGAGTGGTTCGCGGTGATTATGAATGGTTCGCGGTGATTATGAATGGTTCGCGGTGATTATGAGTGGTTCGCGGTGATTCTCGGTGGTTCGCGGTGATTATGAGTGGTTCGCTGTGATTATGAATGGTTCGCGGTGATTATGAATGGTTCGTGGTGATTATGAATGGTTCGCGGTGATTATGAATGGTTCGCGGTTATTATGAATGGTTCGCTGTGATTATGAGTTGTTCGTGGTGATTATGAATGGTTCGCGGTGATTATGAATGGTTCGCGGTGATTATGAGTGGTTCGCTGTGATTATGAATGGTTCGTGGTGATTATGAGTGGTTCGCGGTGATTTTGAGTGGTTCGCTGTGATTATGAATGGTTCGCGGTGATTATGAGTGGTTCGCGGTTATTATGAATGGTTCGCGGTGATTATGAGTGGTTCGCTGTGATTATGAATGGTTCGTGGTGATTATGAGTGGTTCGCGGTGATTATGAATGGTTCGCGGTGATTATGAATGGTTCGCGGTTATTATGAATGGTTCGCTGTGATTATGAGTTGTTCGTGGTGATTATGAATGGTTCGCGGTGATTATGAGTGGTTCGCTGTGATTATGAATGGTTCGTGGTGATTATGAGTGGTTCGCGGTGATTATGAATGGTTCGCGGTGATTATGAGTGGTTCGTGGTGATTTTCAATGGTTCGCGGTGATTCTCGGTGGTTCGCGGTGATTATGAGTGGTTCGCGGTGCTATTCAATGGTTCGCGGTTATTGTCGGTGGTTCGCGGTGATTTTGAATGGTTCGTGGTGATTATGAGTGGTTCGCGGTGATTATGAGTGGTTCGCGGTGATTATGAGTGGTTCGCGGTGATTATGAGTGGTTCGCGGTGATTATGAGTGGTTCGCGGTGATAATGAGTGGTTCGCGGTGATAATGAGTGGTTCGCGGTGATTATGAGTGGTTCGTGGTGATTATGAGTGGTTCGTGGTGATTATGAGTGGTTCGCGGTGATTATCACTAGTTCGCGGTGATTATGAATGGTTCGCGGTGATTCTCAGTGGTTCGCGCTGATTCTCAGTGGTTCGCGGTTATTCTCGATGGTTCGCGGTGATTCTTGGTGATTATCACTGGTTCGCGGTGATTCTGAATGGTTCGCGATGATTCTCGATGATTCGCGGTGATTCTTGGTGAGTCCTGGTCAGTCTCCCGGATTTCTGCTGATTTATACTAATCCGCTGAACGCAAGTTCATCGTGGATTACAGCGACAATAATCACTTGGTGACACACGGTGGGCTTAGTGCACCCCCTCCCCCGGAGTTGAGTGCCTTGCTTATCGCACACTCTTTACGCACTGTATCTATTATAGAATTACATTGCATCCCGATCAGTTCCGAGAATCACAATAGATTTCCAACATATACGTTATCTATATTTATCCGGACTTTATATTCCAGAGAAAGACTTATAGTCCGGTCGCCGAGACACTGAACCTAGTTTTGGCGTATAACTGTTTTTTTCAACGGTGTATTATACTCATGAAACTATACATATATTATTATGACTCAATTCATAGTATTGAGAAAAAATATCGAGTCCCGATTATTTTTCAGTAGATACATGGAACAATAAAGAGCGTTCCTTAACTGTTACATGTATAGTATATTCCTGATTATGGTAAATAAAAACGAGAATACAGTAATGCCGTAAATAATCGACTCCTTAACCACAGCAGAACTATGGGTAATTTTTCAGGATTTAGTCGGAAATTTGGCTTGTTGATGAATGGCAACAAGCCATATTTCCGACTAAATCCTGAACATTTACCCATAATTCTGCTGTGATTAATGAGTCGATTATTTAAGGCATTACTGTATTCTCGCCAATGTGTTTGTGTGAGGTTATAACGCCTACCGATATATAGTTCTTATATTTATCGATATGACGCAGGCATAATTTGGACGTTCAAATGAGTCATATCCGTTTACTTTCCGCATATTATATAACACCGTTCATTCATTCGTCTTAGATTACAGTCCCATACAATATTCGCAAGGACAAGCACATAATTGATGGTTTTAACACAAATGTACTCATTTTTTCACAATGGGAGTGCGTTTAGATCGATATTGGCCCGCTCATGAAGGCTACGTGTGTGTTCCAACCATCGTGTTGGGAGGTGCGGCTGAATGCTTATTATCCTGATGTCATTCATAGGAATGGTGATAATTAATAGGATCTCCTATAAACCATAAGTTTCCCTTCACGTGTTTATTCTACAGGTTCATGACAATAACACCAAGGCCCATTGTATTAAACATATGTATTGCAACAAACTTTACAAGGGATTAGAGTACAAGTTATATCTACTGAATACATCCCCAGATAACAGAAATAATATAACTAATGTGCATGAATCAGAATGCTTGGATGACCGGTCTGTGATTGGTTATTAGGACCAAGCCCCGTTTCTTCGGAAATATTGCTTCGAACTACATGTAGTAACCATGATACTGAAAAATTGAGAGCATTTTAATTTGCGCATTGGCTTTAATTTGTGATGGGTATTATTATTGCTCTTAAACAGAAACACAGAATAAAATCCAGTTGAACACTCATTAGAGCACGAACATTCCAGCGTGTGTGACCATGCCGCACCAAAATAAATTATTCCGTTCGCTTGTATTACATAATGTGAACTTAAAGAGATTTAAAAAATATATCATTGGTCCAAGAAACACAAGGTCCATATCTAAGAAACAAAAATGGGAATGCTTACTGAAAACTTTGAAGAATGATAAACTATAAAAAAAAATATTCATATTCTTGTGTTCTTTGATACGGAAGCCCATTGCGGTCACATTGCGTTTAAACGCAATAGCACCAGATATCAGTCTGCTCGTGTGTTGCCTTTGGGCAGCGACCATTTAGGATCAGTTAGGGTGCATGGTTCACAATGGAGTCTTGTGGGGCCACCCTACATCACCCATCGTTTGATCAAAATCGGCCAAGGGACTAAGATACGACTTTTCCCAAATTTTGGACCAATTGTGGTAGGGTGTTTTGGATTGGTGTTGTGCGTTAGGCAGTCGAACGGATGTAATGAGACCAACACACAACACCCTTTGTTTGAGCGAGATTGAACAGGAGGACTGACCAATGACATGGGTGCCCTAGCTTTTCGGACCTCTCTGAGTGGCGTCCATTTTTAACGAGTGGAGTGTTTCAAAATACTGTATTGTGTGCCAGCTTACAATATGAGGGCTGAGAAATGACATATGTGTTCCATATTCGGATCCCTCTGTACGGCGTCCATTTTAACCGGTGTTTCTAAAGACTGTTTTGTGGGCCACGGTATTTTTTCTATAGAGGACAGCTTGACCGTAATGCGTCAATAACGCTGTACCTACATGATCGATAAAGCGCAAGAAATCCGCTCGTATGTTGCTTTGGTCGGCGACCATTTTGGATCGGGTGGGATGTTGTGCGTGAATCGAAATGAGGGAATATTTGGGGCCATGCACCGTCCTTTGACCTAAATCGCCCAAAGGGACTGATCGTGACATGGTTGCCCTATTTGGACTCATCTGGGCGGAGATTGTTTGGATTGTGAAAGATTATAACGGGGGCATCATACAACATCCTTTGTTTGACCAAAGGCAAAACACGAGCAGACTGATTTCTGGTGTTTTATCGATGATTATATAGCCTACATGTAGCTACATGTGTATATAGCGTAATTTGACGTACATTTTTCCGTGTACTATTACGTTTAAACGGAGATAAATTATACCAAACGATGAGTGATGAATGGTGCCCCCCCCCCCCATTACCCCCTTGGGAACACCCTAACTAAATTATTGTGACCCATGTGACAGCAATGGGCTTCCGTACTTTGACAAATTTACTTTGAGCCAATAATTATTGATAAATATATATTTACTTGCTTTACAGTGTTCAGTATATACACTCCCATATTTGTTTCTTATATATGGACTTCTTTTTTTAAATCTCTATAAAGTTCACATGTTGCATCAATGTGCTTAGTTGCTGTGATTACTAATACAAGTGAACGGAATAATTTATTTTGAACTGCATCAAATTTTGTAAGAAATTGGACCACGAAGACCTTAAATAAAATTAGTGGCCGCAAAATGTTGCAAATCAAATTTGATCTCGATACTGTTCATTTGCGTCAGTAGTGTTAAAGAGTGCAACGTGGTTGCATGTGTACGTGGGACCGATTGGGATCGTACGTTGGGAATCGTACGTTGGGGCGATTACATGCCAATGTAATCGATTACTATTACAATTACTTTAGTAAATGTAATCGATTACTTTTTGATTACATTTGGTTACAATTGCTAGTTTCCAACCATTTTGATCCCACAGAAATCAATAATGAAATGAATTAAATTAAAATATCAAATTTTACTGAATAAAAACATCACTATATAACATATAACAAGGAACGGATAAAACAAGCAAGCAATAAATACATTCAACAAGTTGAAATGGTCTTAAACTCTGCCATTGCACTTGACTATCATGAAGTCTTCGAAGGTGCTGTCCTTGAGTCGGCATCTGTCTGGTCTGTACATCTTTCCGGCTACGCTGAAGAGTCGCTCAACTGGCTGACGATGCTGGAATAGTTAAGTACCGCTGGGCTAGTCTGTCCAATTTTGGATACTCAGTGTGGTGTACATCCCAATACTTTAGAGGGTGAGAATCGATGTGTTGCATGGGCTCTTTCAAGAAGTCGTTGAATTCTGTCTGGTTGTCCTCATTTATAATGGGTGTTTCATCTTGCAGAAATGAGAACAGGTCGTCTACTCTTACTTTCTTTGCTGGGTGTGAGGTCTCTTGTTGTTGGGTAGATTCTTTTGGAAGTCGGCTGATGATATCCTTCTTGATCGATGCTGTCTCAGTTGGTGTGCACCATTTCAGTTTGAAGCGTGGATATAGGGCAGCAGCCAGTTGGGAGTCAGAGTCGGTTTCGTAGTGGGTCAATCGTTTGGTCGCTGAAGCTTTCAGTGCATTCACCATATTTGTTGCATATTCCGGTGTAAGGGCATTTAGTTTCTGTTTCAGTCCACGGGTAATAGGTGCTGCTAAACTGCCACTCACACATTTCTCCATTTGAACATAGTTTGTCGCATGTTCGAATGGTTATAGCACATCGTGGGTGCGTACATGGGTGCGTGCATTGATGGACGTTCCCATAATTTCCGCACACAAAAAAACCGGGATATGTGGATTTCGCACTGTTTAGTTTTATTATAGGATGAATATGACTATATTAGTTAATTTCCGGATGTACCTGACATGTCTACTGTTGGCACAATATGCGCCAATTATTTATCCAACGTATAGCTATCTGTGGTCACGATCAGATTGTATCGCCGCGGTATCGGCTTAGCCAATCTCCGGGATTTGACGGCTATAATTTATAGCTTGGTCATGTCGCGCGAAGCGGTGTACAATCTTGGTGCGTTAGTATCAGTTTATCCAATCCCCGGGATTTGACGGCTAGCAGAGCTTGGTCACATGTCTCACATCGCACGAAGCAGTGTACATTCTTGGTGCGGCGGTATCAGATTATCCAATCCCCGGGATTTGACGGCTAGCATAGCTTGATCTAAGTTGATCCCATCGCACGAAGCGTACATGTACATTCTTGGTTCATTTCAATTAGGAGCAACAGGTGTGTGTGCAATAACGTCGACGTCATTTAAATTAAAGAGACGGTAAGTATTCACCAGGCAAATAACCCAATTATAGCAACCACCAGTGCACCACATGTGGTTGTTTATACCTTATAGGCACAGGTGAATGACGTCATATATTTTTTTCTATATCCATCAGTGATTTTTCAAGATCGCGGGTATGGATTTTGGAGGAATTGTCACGTGACTTCCGGTTAGCAACTGCATGTGTGGAGATTGCCAAAGCGCGGATTCGGAAATGGACCATCGCGATGAAAATGAAATTAGCTATACTTCACAACTTACGAAATTTCCCATTTGATTTTAGGCCTATTTGTTTCATTTAGACCAATTTAGTTGGTTAACGAAGACGTCATGACACGGTTTCTGACGTCATTTACTTCATTTTGGATTTGCTGGCCAGAATCCAGATAAGATTATCAAGATTGCACAATCCACGACAAGTTATGTGATGTCGTCTCTGCATGATGCTACTTAAAGTATTCTTAGCGTCGCCGATAAAGGCAAACTCGAGGCACAGCATGTGTGGTTGCGCCACTACGTGTCAGGTACGATTCATATTATCTTCAACAATCAATCCGCAGACAGATTCATTCTGAGTCTCTACCGCGTTTTAGGGATTTTATCCACTGAGTGTTTTGGAAAAATTGGGTATAGATTGGGTCGATCACATCGGCGACAGTGTTAACTCTAGGTACATCGTTCGTTCAGTCGTTACGAAATAAACTATACCAGGTTTATATATAAAATAAAACCAGTTGCTGAATACGAACCCAATGGTCCTTTTGTTAGATCGATGGTTAGAGCTTTGGATTTGTAGCGCCGTCAACGCTGTGGTATGAGTTCGCCGCTCACCGGGCTATTGAGTTTCTAAGTAGCAGTAGCTAGAAGTAGAATTAAGCTTGTTCAATTCTCGCTCGAAGCTATTACCCTTGAGCACTGTCACTCGTATTAGTACAGTAGTATACTTCGTTATGCCGAGACGTGACATAACGAATGGGCTTGTCTTGAAAGCGTAATCCACTTTATTGAAGGTCCTATTCAATGGCAAACTGTTGTATATTCCACATTGCTCAACAATTAACTGGTCAATAACGGTAATCAATAAAAGACACCATTTGCGATGCAACATCGCAAGAATGTAATCCAAATTAGTCTCTATGGGTGAGTCGGCACCGGCGAGGAGGAAGTCTCCATAAACAAAACGTCTGCTCAAGATTTGACCCAAGGGGGCTAAAGTCATACATATATAGTCAACCCAATATATTCCATTGGTCGAGGTAGCTATAACGATTAATAACTTTAACGTTTAATGCGACACCTATTATCACCTTGATATTTTAAAGTATACGTTGTTAACCTATATGTTGGGGGATCAGGGGACGTCGATTTTGCAGAAATTTGGCAAAGAAATTATCCTCTAAGTTGCACATAGGTGCTTGTACCTATAATACATGCTAGCAAAAGATCATAGCTGGTAATTTTGAGACCCAAAAATATTAATTTGTGTTCAATTATGACTGTAAAATTTCATGCTTACATATATTCTTCAGCAAGTCATGCCCAATAAAATCACCACAAAACACCCACAGCAAATCCCAACTCTGTGTCAAGGGATACAGGTGGATGATACAAATAAGCCAACTCACGAGTTTTCAGGTGTTTTCACTGTGCGCCAAAAAACGAAATAACGGACTTATTTCGGAATCATATTATCACATGTACCTATTTCACAATATACATGTAGGTCGATCATGTGCGTATTTCCGCGGGGATATGTTGCAAACTCCGATCACAATGGCCCACGCTCCTTTACAAATCTATCTGTCAACTCCATTCATGCAATACAAACAAACAGAGAGCACCCCTGTTCCAATATAAATTCCATGCATCACGTCCAAAAATTGCAATCGCGAACGATTATTGTTCATATCAGTGCACGGTTGTAACGGAGAGCGCAGTGTGCAGGGGCTCATGGTGTGGGAATTGATCTCTCTTCACAAGAATATCGATCAAATTACAAAGCTTTACCGAGCTTCCGAGAGAAATTGTGTTCCTTGCTATTTGGAAATTGCGTACCCCCAGTCCTGAGGCATAACTAGTTAACTGGTTTGCTAATGGATATAGTTTTGATACCAACATAAAGTGTCAGATTTGTAAAATGCATGTTCTCAATCAATAAGATTGATCCATGTTCTTAATTCAAGCCGTTTCTGTTGTGGTTAATCATCCGGCGTTTAGACAGGGAATGGTTACGCCATACCTTGCATTATTTTAAATTCAAACCACATACACTGAAATATAACCTAACAATGTTGATCATTCATTAACCACCTGATCCGTCCACGATCCACCGTATACATACCAATGATACTGGTATTCACAGTGCAAAGTCACAGTATCAATAGGGATTTTATTAATAAAACTTACTAGCGTTTTATTCCCACTCTCATTTGTTGGCTTATCATCTCCGCTCGTTCATTTCGGCCAATTTGGCCGGTTACTTCATGTGAGTTTTTCATCTGACGTGTGTGTCGGAATAATGATATGGAGGATTTATGTAAATGTTAGCCCAAACTACATTTCCAAGTAACGATGGTTTTGTTGTTTATTTTGAGGAATAATACCGCGTCAGATGAATTCAGCCCAAATATGTTAACAGTTGTCGTGTAAAACATTCGGCAGTAAGTTAGCGTTATTTAGTATTTGTGGATGTCCTTTAACATGGGGAAAATAGACTACTGCGCTTGAACGAGCATGTGAATTGTCGTTTTTAATGTATAGCAACTTTATAATCAATAACAGAGGCATTCTCTGTCAAATAAGGTCGCTCTATTTACGATACCAATTGGGGAACTTTGTAAATTAAATTACGCGTAAACTTAACCTGCTGCAAATAGAAAAGGTGTCGGAATCGGCGTACTCGCCCCATGGGCTAACTCGCCCAATCGGCGCGTGCCAACTCGGAATAAAAGGCCAACTCGGAATAAAAGATGCATACGGGGTGTTATATGGCGTTTGGTCCGTTGTTTCTCAATGAATATTATTGAAATTTGGTGTATATGTCCGGGCTGGGACATGGAATACAACAACGTTTGAATTGTTTTTAAATTTACAAATTTGTTGATTTTATTCATTTTGTTTTCGTTCTGAAACACACTATAAAGTGTATATAATATAATAACGAACACGAGACATACATAATTTATGAACTGTTAACAAAAGATATCAAATTCAATACATGACAAAGATGACTCAGTGGAGTTTATAAAGTGAACATAAAAACATTGAGGTAAGAATCTTTTTAAGGAATTCAACTTTATTTAATGATAATAAACACATAAATTAAAATAACAAACATGAGACATACATGATTTATAAACTGTTAACAACAGATATCAAACTCAATACATGACAAAGATGACTCAGTGAAGTTTATAAAGTGAACATAAAAATATTAAGGTAAAAATCTTTTTAAGCATTACTAAACCGTTTAGCACAGTCCACTTCACTCATCCGATCATCACTAAACTTCATATTTATCTTGATATTGATCTATCAGATGAGAGCTATCAAATATTTTTTTAATTTTATAGGAAAAAATGGTCGCCAGCGGCCATATTGCATTTACGTTATATGTTATCGCGTCATGTCGATATCTAGTATTACTTAGAAATTTCAACTTTCCAGATTCATAATTGCTCCATTGACTGTAACAGATGGAATTATTCCCCTCTTCGGATAGAGTGTCACTGAAACTTTATTTTGTCAGACTGTCTGTATAGTCACTGATTATATATGGCAATAATCTGTAATAAGATGTAGCACTATTTTATTTTATATTTACATGCAGTGCTGTTTTTATACAACAATTCTAATCCCCCCTAGATCATCATGTGATCGACCATACATCGCGCGAGGACCTGGTTGAATTATGGGGGGGTTTTATGGATAACTTCTGTCCTCAAGCTATATTATACTTATGACATTTAATGGCATGTTTCTAACATGGAGGGTTAGATATGCGTGAGACACCACCACTCTTCAGTTCACACCAAGTTATCAGCTGTCATATTCGGATATTAGAACCCATAGCCATGATATATGGTTTATTTTGTGTATACTAGTAATATTGTTATTTTCAGTACCTTTATATACCAGTACTGTGTATAACAATGCATATACATTAATCCATGTATACATGTATATTGATTCAACGGATTCAGTGGTTTTGTCCATCAGTCTATCAAATTTGCGGGGAAAACATGGCCACAAGCAGTACACCCTGTTAAATTTCGAATTTGAATCAATTGGCGCACCCTGCAGCCAGCTTTTATTGGAGAACTTTTTCTCATGTGGATAGTGTGGGTCACCGCTAGATGTGAGCCATGTTTTGTTCTCAAGCTGTCCTTGTGAAGACATCACTGCCAGCGGTGATCTTGAATTTTACTATTTTTATGGCTAAATAATTTGGTTGATCCTACAGACGACACCCCTTGTCCGATCGTTACCAGATTCCACAATGATCTTCTGGATAACCAGGGGGAGAGTAATCTAATTTTCCCGAATTTCGTTAAAAAACATTACCACAGGCAGCAATTTGATATCTTACTGTTTGATCCTCTTTTGCGTGACTGAATTGTTTAGCAACTGTACAGTCATATTCCTCATCTGATAGTCACCACACTTTATATTGATCTTCGGGCTGACAACTAGATGGGAGCTATCGAATGCTTTGAAGTTTTTTGGAAAACATTGTCGCCAGCAGTCATCTTCTATTTTGGTTTTTATATACATGTATATCTCTTCATTCGGATAGCCAGTATTACGTAGGTACTTCAACTTTCCGCATTCCTGTCATCATTTGAAATATAAAAATTTACCTGATACCATGCACCCTTCAAAATTTGTTTCGTCGTATCTATTTTAATGACCCGTATGGTAATATTGATACAGATATATTTGTCAAACATTTCTTTGTACAATATACAGGTATTTAGTTTGTAACTAAATCTAGAAATATATAATAGTAGCTGGTGGACCCTACTTCGTCCGGGATGTTCCCCTCTGATTTTCGGAGAATTGCGCGATTTAACCTTGAATTGACCATTTTAAAGGTGAACGTCATGTCGGGTCACGATTTGACCCGCCCAAAACACTCCCCGGACAAAAGTCACGACAAAAGTACCCGTCGAAATCCGCCCGGCTTTACCCGATTTGACCTTGAATTGACAATTTTGAATGTCAAGATCAGGTCAGGGTCATAATTTGACCCACCCGAAACACTCCTGGGACAAAATTAACAGTAGGTATTATATTTCGTTGAAATACTTCGTTTTACCAGATTTGACCTTGAATTTATCTTTTTGAATGTCAAAGTCAGGTCGGGATCAAGATTTGACCCGTACAAATAGTCCAGAAACATGCCTACATCAGCACGTTCGAGAACATGGTCCCACGTGAAATTGGACCCGTCAATATTGCTCCCGGGATCGAAGTAGTCCTACACACAAATATTTAGTCGGATCGGTCAAGGTCCAGAAACATGCCTATGAGCGAGGTCAAGTTGACACGTTAAATACCAAATCCGAGTCGGATCAGTCGAGCAGTGTTAGAGTCTATAACACATACACACATGCATTCATGCATACACACATACATACAGACAGGTGTTCCAAAATGTATAATCGATAGCTACAACAATTCTATGGTAGATAGTTCACGGCCGACCTGATGCATGCATCTTAGTTTTCTTGTTAGAAACTGGTTCCCACAAGAACTCCGGAACATGGGTATACAGAAAGTGTCGTTTCAACTTTGAAAACCTCCCCCCCCCCCGCATATGGATTGAGTATTTCAGTTCTTGTTCAATCCCGCTTCCCTCAAATTTGGCTAAGACGCCACCTGCGATAACTTTTGATGCTGGAGAACTTGGTTTCTGTCCTCGGTCGTATGACTCGTATTGACCTCGGAGTTGATGATGATCCTCCCAGTCTCTTCCTCTCCTCATCTCTTAGAATTACATCTTTGAAGAAGGTATGTGGTATGGTATTTACCTCATTCCCTGGAGATAATATCACATAGTTAGTTGATCGGAATAATTTGAAGCCAGCCTGTAAATAATTATCGATATCCAAATATGTTGCCACTTCACTTTGGGGCCTCATTCCACTAACAATGGTTTCATTTTCGGGTTCATGGGTGGAGAAGTGGATCATCTATCTCCCCATGGTCTTAAGCTCTTCTACTTTAATTATCTCCCAATTTTGCAATAATGTTCCATGTACAGCTTGTTCCAACCCCTTGCAAGTTAGGATGGGGGGTTAATTCTAGTTTATCACCCGGTGTGTTGTGAGCTTGGTTTGCCCTGATCTAATCCATTGGGGTTTCCCGCGTGGGTTCGAATCCCATCCTCGTCGCCAATGTCTTATCTTTGGGGTTATAAGATTGACTGCTTAACTTAAATTCTCACCTCCATGTCAAGTAGCCTTTCCGCCTGAACTTCCCGTGTTTCCCCGATGGCGGTCCAAAAGTCAAGAGATAGCGTGTCGTATTTCGCTCCGCCCTCCTTCCCAAAGTTCCCTAATTCCTTACCCAATCACAGGCCAGCTAGCTCCTTGGTGTCATAGTTGATGGTTTAGAGGTCAGAGTTCGTACCCTTCCATTAATATTCTACATGGGATACGAATAATATTCTACATAACCTAAAAGCATGAAGACAAATTAGCTTTAATATATGGTTTAATATAGTCCCTTTGGTCGTGGTGTAGATATTGAAATATGGCAGCTATGGGAAGTTTTGTTAGTTTTGTTTTTACTTAAAACATATTTTATTTGCATAATATACAAAAGGGATTGGGGCACAAGTTTTTACAACTTATGAAGCCCCTCTCCCGATACAATAATAACACACATATAATCAAGATGACGGTATAAACGTATTTACAGGATGATCAGTTTTGAGATATATTATTTATATTGCCTTCCAGAGGTTGTGGAGATTTGTGTTTAAAACAATGTGGCTACATTATGAATATTTGGCACGATAAGCGAGTGCTAATATAATCTATTGGTGTATGTTCGGAGGTTAAAAATCTAATAGTAGACAGTCATGTACTCGAATTTGGTTTTTTGTAGCGCTCTGGAAGTTTTGTTAGTTCTTTCAACTTCGTTTGTGTGGAGGGGTATATATTTTTATCTCACTCTAAGCAATAGACACCTTTAACATAATGGAAGACAACATATAGTTATTACGAATAGGGTACTACGTCACTAGAAATTGTGTTCTTTCTATTTGTTGTCGTTTTTCTATACCTGTTACCATTACGGTTGTTTATTTTCAACAAAACTCACAAATACTCTTGAAATAACTCATATAGTGAAACGTTCGCGATCGTTCCCAGCTCATCAATATTGGAGATGACTCTGAAATTATGGCCTTAAATTGTGATCGCTATGTGGCCTTAATTTTTATTTATTAGTGGCAATCAAACCATTCGTCGACGAGAAAAACGAAAATCTTGCGAAACACAAAGCGCTAAGATATGTCATGATAACAACCTAATTAGGTACACAATAATCACGACACGCAGAACCACAATCCCCGTACTGCGAATGGCAAGCACGATTGCCTCACAAACGAACTCTTGGTCGTCAATTCTCCGAAAAGTGTTTTTGGACCGTCAGAAAAAAATACGACTTCAAATAGCTATTCGTAATAATTATCTGTCGTCGTCCATTATGCGAAAGGTGTCTATTGTCTGGCTGGACTGTGTTCAGCGTCGGCGCTACGTCTAATTTTCGACGAACAATACACTCTCTTTTCCCCCGGAACACGATATTTGGTCGCCTCTGATCTCTGCCTATCGCAAAGAGCTGGGGTTATTGAGCTCTCATTCTCCTCCATTAAGTAGCAAGATCGGGATCGTTAACATACAGATCAAACAAGGCCATTACACAACTTAATGGGAATAGAAAAGTGTCCACATGAGCGAATTGCCCAGGCGCCTATTGGACGTGCCTAGTATTTTAATGAATGTTATTGAGATTATACGAATGGGGTTAGTTACAAAGCGTTCGATTAATCGCAGTCGGGATTCGAAGACAATTGATGGTATGAACTCTGTCACACAGATCGATTTCAAGAATTCTTGTTATTCCAACCTTTGTCGCGCTATAGAAGCCACACATGCCTGGTTCATGGCGACTAACAGAAACATCAGAGTTCCGATATCCCTCATCTGCCAATCGAATGTAAACGAATTGCTTGCTTATATATACACTGTTAGAAAAATGCCCGTCGCTTTAACGCAAGATCGCTGCCAACCTTTGACCGTTAAACATAGTCAGGCTGTAGCGTGTTCCACGGTACAAAACCGTTTAAGAAACTGGCAGAGTGTAACCAACAACTGTCAGACCGTTGTATGTTTTACGGTTCAACAACGTTTAATTAATATCAAGACCGTAACTAATAAAGGTCAGACCAATCGTATTTTTCACGGGTCATCACCAGTTTTTTGGTCTTAATTTGTTAATTTACCGTAGAATTAGCCAAGTTCCCATGGTGACAATATAATTTCCCGGTAGACATTACGATTCATGTGTTTTAGAATGGTCGAAACTAGTATTATTCGTAACTGAAAAATACATCTTAGTTCTTCTATTACGATCATAGTTTTGATGAAACGTAAATCCTCAATGCATAAAGTGATAGACAATACTTATGAAACTTTGCAGTTTGCAGAGAATCAAACTTGTTATCTGCCTCGTGGAATTTAATCCGGAAAAAAGGCTGCGCACGCGTGCAGTGTTCACCTTTAACTAACTACTGTATAAATATGGCTGTAAATAAAAAAAAAAGATACTAATAATAGCCGAAAAGCCAACCCATCAGTATTCAGTTACGAGTAATACTAATTTGGACCATTCTAAAACATGAATCGGCAAGCCATTTTGAGACGTAAAAGTTCAAAGCGACGTGTATCACAGTTAAAACTCAAATGTATGTACATGTAAAAGTTAAATCTTAATGGCATTCTTTTTGGTAACATGTACATGTGTAAGGCGTGAAATTATCCAGCCACTTATAAACAGTTTTTTGTTTTAACAGGTGAATCCGTACATCACGACAATACATCAGTATATCAGCTAGTTGGAATTGAAACCTTCTACTGACAATGTTCTCCTATAATCGCACATTTATCGATGACAGCGTAGTACATGCAACTGTGTATACTGGTATCACGGCACTTAGCATCCATGTCAGTAAGTTTAGCCAAATATAATTTGATAAGAACATCCAACCAATAGTGGACTCCCGGTCCGTAAATTGTCATAATATATACATATAACTGGGCGATAACATGGCGAATGCCGATAATGTCTCATATATCCACACGTTTCAATGGAAATTGGCGAACATGGGATGAATCGGTCCGTGTAATTGTAATAGTTGTACCCGTAAGTTGGAATTGTAGATATGTGATCAACCGTCACTGCGCGGCGTCAGTTCACTGTTTAAGGTGTTGTTGTTGACATTGAAGCTCTTGTGGATTACTCTGGTGCGTACAGCATTATCCTCTCATGTAAATGTACATGTATGTGCTTTAAAACAATCAGAACACTGTCAACTGGATTTGACGGGTCAAGTTAAAAACAACACTGTCAACATTGTAATAGCTGCTACGTTGTTGTTGTTGTTGATATTATTGTCACTAGTGGTTGACATCGAAGCTCGTGTTAATTGTACCTGTATCCTCTAAATTAACTTGTGTCAGTAAATGTGCCAAGTGTTTTGATAGCCACAGCACTGTCAATTTCAACATCAACACTGAGTCGAATGAAGTCAGGTCACAGCCGACCTCTTCTCGAAGACCTCGAATACCGCCCAGTTGTCATAATGTAGTGGAAAATATCAATGATTAAGCCGGTTTTCGCAGAATTGAAACTTGTCCGGTTCACAAATGAACCGAAGTCAAACCGTCTTAACATTAGTCCACAACTGTGTAGGTAACACCCCCCCCCCCCCCCCAAATATTTTGTACAGCGTCTGCGATGAATAGGCAAAATGACAAAAGAAAATTCGTGAGTGCTAAAGACCCAGGATTTGAGAATAACGTAATTACGGACGCAACATAAGACGGACCCGCATTACACAGAATGAATATACCGGATCATTGTATTGAATACAAACAAATTTGGGGAATTTTATGTCGGTAATTGGTCCAATAACAGTGATCAACCAAGACGTATATACTTTGGCTGATTTAACTCAACGTCCGTCTCAAAACATGCTGGTGCATTACCACTGTGACTTAACATTTTGAAACCCTTCAACATATCAAAGTGTGCGGCTCCAACTGATATCTACCGAATAAGATATTAGCATGTTGCTTTATGTCAAATCAACCTATTCTACCAATATCATAATACACCGATGGTATTTATTCTGTATGCCTGTATTTATTTTGAATTATAAAATGTTTACACCAAATACTATTGCCGAAAATTCCAGCAACAATTACCGATCATAACACTACAGAAAACACAACGTATGAACCACACACAATTGTAAATATTTACTCCATAATTCAGGACGAATTAGCCTCAGATAAACAAACGGAAACGCGCTTCCGCTCAACAGAGTCAATGTATATAGGACTGACGGTGTGTGCCATCAATTTCGATATACAATTTATGAAAATAACTGCTTTGTGCGAGATTATTCTAGAATATATACCTTTCGACCGCCACACTGGATTATTCCACATCAGTTTAATTGAATGAAATATACAAATGTAAACGTCGATGAATGACGTACATTAATAGATGTACTTATCTTGTTTGTCCTTCGCGTTCACAACAAGTCTTTTTCAAATGCGCAGGAAATGGCTATTATAAGGACTGCAAGATCATGTTATTTCCAGAATCCATGTATGCGGGGATTGCGCTGTTCCAAAATTTAGTTTTTAAAAATGTTTCGCAAGACTGTGTATGAGTGTCAATTGCTTCAAATATGCTTGCGTCAGTGAGAGTGACCAAATTCTCATCGCATATCGAATTGCCCATGTATCGATTGGAATGGCACATTGAGATGTCCCTCAACTCTGATCAATCTTGAAAATCAGTCATGATTTTCGCCCATGTTTGGATTAGAACCCGCGCCAACCTGGTCTATCTTGCTGTTAGGATACGAATATCGGTTATCGACGCTGAAGCAGACACGTCAACCGTGATACTGAAAGTTTGCCGACCATCAGAAAAATTGTTTTCAGTTCATTCTAATTTCGATTGGAACCTAAACAATTATTCTAGTAGAAATCGCGGCTGATATAAGACCTAAACCACTAAACAACGCCATTTCGAACGAGATTTCAAAACAAGTGTACACTTCAGATGAATTTAGCGAATCTTTTTTTTAATATCTTTTTTATTTGGACTGAAAATATATGAATTTTATATATTTATGTATGTGTACATCAATAGATAAGCCCAATAAACTGACAAAATGCGAGGAAAAACGCCACTCAAATGATTCCGTGGATAATCTGTTAGAGAACTATGTGAACACTTCACTACAATTTCAAAACATGTGTACCATTCAGCACTTTGATTTAGTTAAGAGTCACGGTAACCCCTTCATCCCAAGTAATAACAACTATATTTGTGATTTCACTTAATTATTGCAGATTAATCTTGATAGGCCCAATAAACTTACAGATTGCGAAAAAATAACGCCACTATACTGACTATAGTTATTTCGTGGATACCGTTTTAACGAATTATGTGTATAGTTAAGCACAATTTCAAAACTTGTGTATCCCCATGCACCCATTTGAGGTGAGTGACCCTTTCAACATTAATTGCATCGATTTGAATTTTCCATAGACCGACGATGATAATGTGCACCCAGTTTCCGTAGCATCATACCAATATATTTAAGGGCGTACCATATGTTGACGCGCGTGCGTTTTATTTAGCACTTTCTATACATACTAAATGGACTCTTCCACTCAGTTATAACAGTATACATTGATATGGTATATTATTATTCTAGATGGATGTTCGGGTAATAAAAGCAGACGACAGTATGACGAAAAGATACACTTGCAGAATTATTCGTATTCGTTTGTTGAACTTATTATTAACTTTAACTTTAACATTTCCTAAGGACACTACTCGTCAATGAGTATTTAGTAATGAAAGGGCTAATGTCGAATTGCTCCATGACCAATTACTTCTCTCTCATTTTGGGGCTAGCCATTTCTTTGTCAATGCTGGTGGTTAGTGCAAAAACAAATACTTACTAACGCATAGCTAATGACAATAATTATTGCTCGAATTCCATAACAAATTGATATCAGGTCAAATTACTGTAATATTCAGAATTCTACATGTACTGTACTTTAAAACGGCCATCTCCTATTATACTCAACAGAATATATGCAATAAATTAATGGATTTGAGCCATGTATGGTTGAGTGCAAAAATACACTGATTTATTTTATGATCACTGCAAAGCCACATGGTATTTATTATAATGAGAATGAGTTTATGGCTCGAGTCATTAACTCACTTTCATTATAATTATCATATTGTTTACATCGTTCATAAAGCACATGAGTGTATTTGCATTCATCCGTGGCTCAAATTCATTCATTTGTTGCATATATTATGTTGAGTATAATAAGGGATGATTCCATAAATGGCCGGATTTAGTGTATAGGACCCCTTTACACCGTAGTCGCCTGGCATTTAACCCTTTCTATACTAAATACTCATTGACGAGTAGTACCCATATAGGAAATGTTCAGATATACATTCAACAAAACGACCATCGATATGAATCATTACTGTTATAATTGTGTTATGTCTGCCGTCTGCTTTCATTACCTGAACACTCCTTTAAACGAATAATATACAGCTCCAACGTATATTTTTATACACGAATGGGAGAATAAATTTAATATAAGTAGGGTTACGGTCGGTCTGCGGCGATAATCCGGATTACGCTGATTGCATGGTGATTGGAATGACAGGTGCACTGTCAGTCACAATGCAGAGACTATACAGTGATATCAGAGATGATTTGCGAATACAATGGACTTCAAATAGCTCTGTGCACTCAGCCTGTTCTCCTGATAATAACCTCCTATATTGAATTTATTTCAAAAACACATCTAAGCCCATGTGGGCATTATTTTAATATGAATTACGCTCTATGTGAACCTAAATCGACTTATCATATTCACGCTCTTTAGATTTATTTCAGATTTATTTCAGATCAGATAAGTCCAATATGAACCTATGTGAATATTTAGGTTCAATATGAACCTATATTTGCATGGGGATATGTTTCTGCATTGAGATACATGCACTACACATTTTAAAAGTCACCGCGACCACACGTGGCAGTGTCTGAAGATGGGAGTAGACCCTGGACCCTTACATGTATTTACTGAGACTCGGTATTATGGGAGACGACAATCGACGCTTACATGTACTTAAGGAGACCATGGACCCTTACATATTTTAAGACGACCATAGACCCTTACATGTATTTAAGGAGACCCAGCACCCTTACATGTATTTAAGGAGACTCGTTATTCACATTTTGAACAGACGATTGGAACAGCCAGTGAAATTGAAAATGACAAAAGCGTTCAATCAATGCCCGATGTGGAAAACTAATGTATACTAGCACGAATGTGTTCCCCATAATTAATGGAGATAAGTCTTGGAGTTACGTGTTCACGTTTTCACAACCGGTGTCGTGATTTTGATCACAAGCAAGCCTCCAAATAGCGTGTCTGTCGTTTGCAGAATGAGGTCCCCAGAGGGTGAATTTAGATATGCAATCCCGCAAAGCGGGCGAGCATCACCAAATTCACCATCTGGGGACCTCATTCTGATTAGGCCCTTAACTGCTATGGTAGACCTAGGATCATATTGAAGTTCTCCAGTTGAAGTTGATGATGTTCACCCATTGGGTACCTCGATTATGCATTTTATCTTTTGCAACTTAGGGGATATAGAAACTTCCCCGAAGGAAAACTAAAAACAATGTTAAATTGATAGTATAGATGGAGAATGGGGTTCCCAGAGGGTGAAGTTGGTGGTGCTAGCCCGCTGTGCGGGATAGCATCACTGAATTCACCCTCTGGGGACCTCATTCTGCAAATGACAGACACGCTATTTGCAGGCTTGGTCACACGCGTATATACATGCTATTTAACACGCGACAACTAGAGAAATAGACACGACACAACGTGCATCTTAATCGATAATTTTCATCGATTGAGTTGTAGACGGCACATGTATATATTTCACGAGAGCGGACTTCACACACACGGGGATGGAATATCAATGTCAATGATTTATTTTTATGGTAAACACTCAATAGAATGATACAGAAAAAACGTCAAAGGAAAAGTCAAAACGTTTCAGTAAAGGGCTTGTATTGTGTAGATGAATTTATGTGTAGGGTGTGCCAATGGATATTCACATATGAAATTCAAGATGGCTGCTGGCGGCCATGTTTTTAACGAATTTCGGAAACAATCGGATAGCTCACATCTAGAAGTCACCCCGAAGAGCCATATAAAGTTTGGCGACGATCCAATGAGGGATGTTGCACGTAGAGAGTGCCGAAGTATTTTGTCATGGAAAGAGTCAACTCCAAGATGGCCGCTGGAAATTTGTAAACAAAATCGAAGGCTCCCATCTACTGGCCACCCAGAAGATTTGTTTGGTGGCGATCGTACGAAGGGTTTGATCTATATGCTGTGTCATGTGATTTAGAGATGCAAAGATTAAAATCCAAAATGGCTGCCATCGGCCATTTTGTTTCAACAAATTTATTTTGTTTTCTGGCGCTGATGCAGCATTATAACATAAGGTGATGAGTACAGTTACACTATGCAATGCATACGAATTTTATTTTTACCCGATATTTCGTTCCTGTAAATATACGGACCTGTCTAACTTGTATATCAACCATTATGTCTGTGCCCGTACAATACGATATTTTAAACGTATTCTATTACAACACTTTATTAACAGATTATACAGCCTATTCTCTCGAAAACCAGCAAATTTATTTTCTGCTTATATAACTTTTTTTAGGTAGATAATCTGCTTAGAATCGCCTCATTTTGAGTCAATAATATGATGAAAATGAGAAAGTTTTAGTCCCATTATCGACTCACAATAGGCGATTCTGAGCAGTTTATGTGCGGACAATGGCATAAATAAGCCAACTTACGACTTTTCGTGTGTACGCTCTTTAACATGTGTTTTCACTGTGGCCCGCACCATAAAACGAAATAACGGGTTATCTGCGTATTTCACTTTATAGGTCCCTTGTCTGGCAGGGATTTCCCTTGTCGTCCTGCAATGCTGCGATGACAAATGTTTTGAATTATAATTGCTTAATAATCAATTGCCGTACCCATGTCACATTTATGTGTACACGGCCTATGTTTGGCATGTAATGGTGTGCATTGTGTCATGTATAGCCATTCCATACCTGCAATTGTATACAGATACAAACAATATTAAAACAACAATAACAACAGTCACTCTATGCCACCATTCTCACTGGATTTTGTAGTACGTATACTATATACCTAGAACTTAAACACGATCACTAGTGTATGCTGGACCCACTTTAACTGATCCTTTTCACAATAACTTTATTCTCACAGCTTGAGTTTATAAAAAAAAGGTCTCCGTTGGAACAGATAACGGAATCTCGCCGCGGGGGGGATTTCGGGTTGGCGCGTCTTTGCGCGAGGATATGTTGGTTTATAGTTGTTCCATTGGCCAAGATCTCCCATTCCGTCGTGACATATAGTACATGTATATGCTAATAATGTAGCATATTTCTACACTGTGGGCGGTTTTACTGCAGGCATCCCCACAACCCCATTGCCGTGATATCTTATATATTACAGCTGGTACCTTTTACTTGGTATCACAAACCAAGTCCGTGAAGTTTCTGTGGCCAGCGCTGACTTCTCCATCTGTATAGTCCAGCAATAGCAAATACATGTTTCCATTGTGTTACCTTGTTCATAAGAGACCAGAAGACAACTGACTGGTCCCAGCTAATGGCACACCATGTGATCTCGCGTGATTGGGGTGCATGGGTAAGCCTGTGTCACACAACACATGAAATTAATCCAATGAAACCAGGTCTGAACAAACTGATTGATAACTGCCCCAGTTTGCTGGCCAATATCTGGGTCAAACCATTAGACATGGACACACTGACTGAGCATTAGAGTGGCTCAACAGAGCTTATTCCTCTGGGGAGAATTAATCATAAAGACACCGCAATATTTCTTGACGACCGAAGTCAGAAGTTTCCAATCTAAACCTCCCCATTACAATGTATAAGACGTTGTCATTCTCGGTTTACCATAAATGTATCTCAATGATATGCAATATTTTCCCCCGGTTTTGGTATGAATGCCTTGCAGCCGACAATTTATTTCCGAATCGAATCAGTGTGATATTCATTAGCCACTGTTCCGCCACGATAGAACTATATAACCCCAGAGACCTGTCTATCAGAACACGGACCGATGGTGCACTTAGAGACGAAATTATTCCAGATGATTTTCTAATATTAACTGAAATCCAATTAAATTAAACCATCGCAGACACAGGAACTCAATTTGCACGTATTCACGAAATCCCCCGGCTCGTTCATTAGTTTATATCACTCATTGGTACACGTCCCTGCAATTGTGCAAATTGTAGACCGAGTTAATTTATTAAATGCAGCGATCTATAAACTTTGACAGATATGGAAATTAGATATCTGCCCAGCCGTGCAGCTGTACTTGTGGTAGTCTATGCCAACAGACAACCCGTATCTATGTCTATCATATCCTCGTGCAAATAGTTTATATAGAACCTAAATATTAACATTCATATTGGACTTATTTTATTCTGAAATAAGCTCATATAGAACTTATATCGATGAATGACGCGGCCGCAGTGAACACACATTATAAAGGGCGTTTATCTGGTAAGTCGTGTCGATGAAAAACGTAGATAGTGCCTATATGAACTTATTTCCTACTGAAGTAAGCTAGTAAGCTATATACGGGCTTATTTTTATGGACACATTTTACGCCCATATATATAGAGCGTGTGTTTTCTTCAAATAAGCTCTATATGGGATCAAAACGTAACATTCTAAATAAGCACGTATTGTGCTTATTTTTTACAAGAACAGGATGATGCCATTGACTCATGGATTAATCCTTTATTTACTAAATAAAATATATATTGGAACACCTATTCTTCATTGGGTGTGTTTTTCTGAATGTCACTTGATTGGAAAATGTACGATTTTCAAAAATCACACCAATTTGACGTTCAACAGGATTGAGTGTTGATGGGTTAACTGCGTAGTCATGATTCGTTTAATATTACCGACTTACTGCGTGAGACTGTCATGAACTTGATGGTGCACCGGGACTTAAGGGCATGATTTTGAACCATCCCCATATCTGTTCCACAGCATTCACGCGATCGGTTCCCTGCCCTATATGACGGACAAAGCAAGTGTTATCGCCATATATTTATTGAAGGCAAACTACCCTATAAAGTAGATCACTCGAAGAACGGGTGTTCCACAAATGCAACATGAATATTCAAAGCCACATCTCAAGAGAAATTGGCTACTATAACATCACATAGCCAGTTTCTTGTGACTGAGTTTTCTCATCGCATTCGGGGAATAACCTTATTCATCGAGCGACCAGCGTTACTGAGGCGTTTGCCTCAAACAAGCCTAAATGCATGGCGATAACCCTTGCTCGGTCAGTAGCGCGGGCATGGTTCCTTTTAGAGTGAATACCCCTAACCTCCCACAGCGTGACAACTGGTTAATTTCAAGACAACCCCATGCAGTAACAAGACCGGAGACAATTAACCAACACCGATTACCCATTTAACCCATTAACCCTTTACCCAACAAAACGGCCAAATACGACCAAATAAAGCTTCAACAGCCTACAATATCTTCGGTCTGTCTCAATAACACCATACAAATATGAATATCATTGACCACATTGTGATGGTTACAGTTATGTCCTGTGCCAATGCATTCTTTTATATATGCGAGTCGACCATAGGTTGCCTCGCATATATAAGAGAATGCATTGGCCTAAAAAAAAATCTTTTTTAACACTTTTTACCATTTTTTCTTACATTCTTTAACAATTTTATAATTTTTTCTTACATTTAAAAAAATAATTATAATATTGTTCTACATTCTTTGACAATTTTATCATTTTTAATATGTGTTATGCCAATGCATTCTCTTATATATAAGAGAATGCATTGGCATATGACCGTTCTGTTGGGTAAAGGGTTAAATATTGGGCAATGGTGTAAGACGCGTGCTATATACAACATTATAGTTCGACTGCGCCACAGATACAATAGCGATTTAGTAGTTCAATTGACAGCGGAAAATGTAGCTTAGTCTTTTTGTAGTAAATTTGAATATGCGGTCTGCTTATTTAATCGAACATCATAGCTCGTTCGAACCATATAATTATGTACAGATGATTTGGTAAGACGTACATGTACATGTATCTCAAAACATATATATGCTGAAAAATGTTCGAACAATCTGGATGGAAAAAAGTGTTTTGTTTATTATATTTATCGGCATATTTGAGATTGTTTCGTTTATGTTGGCTAATTTTGATTAATCACCGTCGCTTAACACTTGCATAAATATACCATTTAACCCTTCCATGACTGGAGCTTTCTGAAATTTACTGAAAACCCTGTGTCAATGCATTCTTTTATATATGGGAGTCTCCCATAGGGAGCCTCACATATATAAGAGTACTAGCAGGGTTACCATGCGTTGCCCAAGTTACAGTGATGTGACACCCGTTGCTGTTGACATTTAGTGGGAATAGAGAATACGCTTGCTCAAAGTGTTACATAAATTGTAATTCCAAATGGCTTCATAAAACATCATTCTTTTTTTTGTTTTTTGTTTGTTTTGGATATTTTATTTTTTCATTATATTACACATTTATGTTATGTTCAGAACAATATCTGATAACAACGATTGCATAAATATATAGACGGGAATGGTGGGGGTCGACATTCGTACACAACTTACACACTCCTTGCACACACATTGATATATTAATAACATTGTGTGCGTACATGTATACTCGTATATATATATATATATATTTATGCCAGTTATATTCTGTCTCAAATTTGTTCATGAACTTTGGACTGGTTTGCCGAATGTCAGATTGTAAACTCGGACTATTTACTATTCAAGATGATTATGTTCCCCGCTAAGTTAGTTATGTGTGTGTCCTGTTGTTTGTTGCATGGCTTTCATTAGGTCCCCCCACTCGAGTTGGAAATTGTTCAGATCGTCGAGGTTCAGTGCAATATATCGTAATTCAAATTCTCGAATGAGTAATTTCAGAGAGAGTTCGGCAGGGTTAAATTTTGTTTTATACAGATAATATTTCAAAATTGATAGTATAAGAAAGTTTAGTTTGTTGTTTTTATTGTGAGCAACAATCCCAAAAAGAATGTTTTTCCGAGAAAGCGAGATACCCAGTTGATAGCGATCTAGCCAGGCCTGAGTGGTATTTACAAACGTTCTTACAAATGGACAGTCAAAGAACATATGCGAAATTGATTCATTTGCGACGTTGCATCTGAGACATAGACCGTCTGACCGAATTCGCATTATGTTCAAAAGTCTGTTCGTGCCTATAATTCTAGTCAGTATTCGGTATTGAAACCAGCGTAGTTTTGTGTCGACTAATAGTTTGAAGGGTGATGAAAATATATGTTTCCAGTGAAAGGAACATCTTAATTCATTTTCCCATTTCATTTGCGACGATGATTGTCCTATTTTAGTCGCTTTTATGAATTCATCGTAAAAATTTCTGCAACCTCGCTCATTCTGAAGTAGTGATACTATATTTTCAGGAATGATTGGATTTTGAACCCTGACGATAGTTTAATCGGTCCGTTTTAATAACCTATTAATTTGTCTGTTTAAGCCGTGTAAAGTGATAAAGTTTGTGGTGATGTTGTTCTTAGTTCTTAGTTCTTAGTTCTAAGAGTTTCGATGGAATGTAGCTTATTGTCTTCGGTGAACATATAATTTATTTATGGTTTAAAGACGCCATAGTGGTGCTGTTTGTTTGAGAGATGGGGGTGTGGATTGGCACTAAATTTGATAAAAAAAAATTGTTTAGTCGCCGATTATCACCAAACTTATAAACAATCATCTCCATGATATCAGGAGTATAATCGTGTGGTTTAAGGATGTCATAAGTTGGGCCATTCGAGTCAGTTGTGTCAAGAGATGAGAGGGACACAACAAATTATATCTATATGTTTAGTGCCGATTTCCACCAGAATGATACATATTCTTCTCTGTGATACGAGGAATCTTATTGTGTCGTTTAGATATACCATATGGGTGAGAGATATGGGACCTTAAATTTGATACGAATTTGTATACTCGCCAATTTCCACCAATTTCATATATATGCATCTCTAATCTCTAATGAGTCTTAGTGTGTGCATCTTGAGACTCACATAGGGACGGGAGGGTCACCAAGACTTATACAAAATATTTTTAGTACTAATTACTATCAAATTCAGACACGTTCTTCTCAAATGATACAAGAAATCAAATCGTGCTGTCTGTTTGTCTGTCTGTCTGTGTGAGTTCTATATATAACTTTACGCGGTACAATCGAGATGGCACCAAGGCGTTCTAAGAGGGGTAAATGTTTACAAGGAAGATAACGGTGTGGGTAAAACATTTCTGAAATGACGCTGTTGGTGTCAGGGGAAGAAAAGGGGGAGGTCGGCAAAATTAAAAATATATCGTGAAATAGTTTTGTCGCCGATTTCCACCAAACGAATACATAATCACCTTCGCAATATGGCGTTGTTCGAGTCAACGTTGCATCAACAATTGATTTAATAAACTATTTTAGACCAGATTTCCAACAAATTGAAATATTATTCTTCTCTATGATACGAGGAATATCATCGTGTGATTTAAAGACGTCAAATTGCTGTCGGTTGGGTGAGAGATATTGGTCATAACTATTCTCAGAATTTGTTTAGTTGCTGATTACCACCAAACATATATATAATCATCGCCAGTATATCATGCATCCATGAGTCTAATGGGAGTGGTTTAAATATGTCAAAAGAGGCAAACACTGGTACAAATTTATTTGGCACCAATTTCCACCGAATTCATACACGTTTTTCTCTAATGATATACCATGAATTAAATCACATTTGGTGTCGTTTGCGTCGCGGATGGCGAGCGGATATGCACTATCATTGATGAGATTGCTATTCGCCTTTATCCACATATAAGTTATATACAGTAATATACAGTCACCCAGGCCATCTCCATATCATTAAGTAGTTTTGGACGTTCACATTTCACAATCCCGACATATGGTGACCCACTTAAGTCACTTGAAGAATTATATCTTCTTAACTGTCATATTTATATGGGAATAGCAATCAGGGCATTCACAAAATGAGCTAGCAAAAAGAGATACATAGAAGAAGCATTAAACGTATATTTATCATTCTATTGAAGAGATACATATATTCGTGCAAACTGAGAGACCCCGAACCGTCAGAGGATTGCATATATATTATAACAAAATTCAGTCTGTTCCATTCAATACAGTTTCCACAAAAAAGTTACAATTTGTCAAGAGATATGGAAGGCCTGTTCAAAAATAGTGGTCACAGTGTGCAGTCAAATATAGTTTCTTCTGATATACAAGAAAAAATGCAGTTAGTAGCATAAGACTTTTCAGGATCCTCCCAATACTGCACATCTGACAAGGGTTTTATAACAGACTCCTCGACTGACATAACAACTCAAAATCTCGCTCTGTGCCTGGAACATGTAGCTAATATGTATGCGCATCAACATTTTGTTTAAACTGAGAATATTTAGCCAATATATAGCACCATGAACAGAGGAGCACCTGGAAATTTCTTTGAAACATCTGTATCTTCATGGAGATAGCCAGGTGTCCTCGAGAACTTAGTCCAACCCACTAAATTGATTGATACATCTCAATATTTAAAACCCAATTATCATCTTTTATCGAACTAATGTGTTTATGATGTTCATGTATCATATTATAACATCTAATGTATACGCAGTTGTAAATAAATACATACCTCATTATTGTTGGAACGGATTAATCGCGACAAACAGAATGACAATTGACAAGGTGAGCCACTACTTATATCCCATGACTGTAATAATCATGTTTTATGATGCTATTTGAATATACAATTTATGAGAAAACGTATAACACTTTTAAGCAAGATCATTCTCTATCCCCAACAAATATCCACAACATACAGAAGGTTTATCATCGCATTAACCTGGGCAACGCCGGGTAACCCTGCTAGTCTTGGATAAGAACGTGTATCAATTTGGTGGAAATTGGCGCAAAACAATTGTGCATCAATTTTGGTGCCCCTGTCCCTTTCAATGCAACCCTGACTCGAATGAGGCCACATTTGACAGATATAAGCAACACCATTAGACTCCTCATACCATGGGGATGATTTTGTATAAGTGTGGTGGCAATCGGCGACTAAACCAATTATTATCAAATTTAGTGCCCAACCCTCCTAATCTCTCAACCTAACGACAACAATTTGGCGTTGTTAAAGCGCACAATTATATTCCTTGTATAATGAAGAAGAACTTATATCAATTTGGTGGAGATCGGCGCTAAAATTAGTTTTTCAATTTTGGTGCCCCTCTTCCCTTCCGTGCATCCCTGACTCGAACGGTGCCACTTTTAAACCACACCGTTGGTTTTTTTCATATCATGGGGATGATTATATATAAGTTTGGTGGAAATCGGCGACAGAAAAAAAATCTGCCCCTCCCCATCCGGGCACCCCTGACGCGAACGGCGCGACTTTAGCCATATTTAAACCACACCATTAGATTCCTCATATCATGGGGATTATTATGTATACGTTTGGTGGCAATCGGCGACAATTTTTGTTCTGCCCATCACCTTTTCTGCCCCTGACAACAACGGCGTCACTTTAGAAAATTCTAACCCCGACCATTATCTTTCTCGTTAAAAGCTACTCCTAGTAGACCCCTTTTGCATCATCTAGATGGTCCCCTGTGAATTTCTATAGAACACAGACAGAGACAGACAGACAGATAGACATTCGCAAATATAGATATAGATTTAAGAGGGATATGGGGCGCCAGTTTTTAAGATGTTGTCTAGCCTTGTCTTTCTTTGGAATGAGGGTGATGATACCTTGCTTTTGAGTAATTGACATTTCCTGTTTTTTAAAAGCATCATTTAACGAGTTCAGTACATACATTCCGATTTCTTTCCAAAAGAATTTGAAAAATTCTACACTGTAACCGTCTGGGGCGGGTGATTGTCCGTTTTTAAATGTTTTAAGTGTTTTGGTAAGTTCCGTGTATCTTATTTCGCCTTCTATGGACGCTGCGTCATTCGATGTTAGCGATCGGTAGGTTATATTTTGTGGGATTTCGTACTTAACACCATTGTTTATTTTTGTTGTGTAAAGATCCTCATAAAAAGTTTTGGTAGTTTCCATAATTTTCTCGGTGTCAGTAACTATGCGGTTCGATTGGTCCATTACTTCAGCTAGGGTTTTTGAAATATACTGTCGCTTCTCCATGTTTAGGAAATATTTCGTTGGTTTCTCTCCATCTTCAACGAACTTGGTTTTGGTGCGAATCATTTGTCCGGCAATTTTATCCTTTCTACTAGCGGTTAGTTGTATGTCTATATTATAAATTTCATTCAATAATTCGCTATTATTTGTGTCTTTCGAGTTGTCCAGTATACGTTCGATCTCCGATTTTCTATCTATTAGAGCGTGATTTTTCTTTTCGTTCTGCTTCTTCAAACGCGAAGAATATTGAATTGTTTTCCCACGCAAATCTAACAGCAGAGCATCTAAAAATAATGCGTCTGATATTGCGAACATGTGTGGAGATTTATCTGAAAATCGATGCGAGATTTTATATCTACTAACATTTTCCTGTATTGTTTCTCTAACGATATTTTGGTAATCCAGTCTGAATAAAAGAGAATTGTTGAACTTCCAAAAACCGCGGCCATGCTTTATATTTATACTGACGCGAAGATCGAGTGAGATAATTGAGTGGTCGCTTCTATACCCCGTGAGTATGTCCGGAGTATCGGATGTCAGATTCAAAAGATCAGATGAATTCAAGAAAAAGTCGAGCCGGGCCATTTTTAGTGGTCGGGAACGTCGCCATGTAAATATTTTCGTTGTGGGGTTATTTAGTCTCCATGGGTCAGTCAGTTCCAGACTGCCAGCTAGGGATTTAACTGCGGTTTTTGCTTTCGGGTTATTAACGTTAATATAATGTTTTGTATCTAGATTCATTCTTATACATGGATTATAAGTAGTGGCCCACCTTGTGTGATTGTCCTTTAGTTTATCGCGATTATTTCGTCCCACCAATAAAGAAGTATTTATGTATTTACAACTGGGCATACTTCAGTTGATATCATTTCAAATCGTACATTCGACGTGGTTGGAATTGACGTTTGTTTTTTGGTATTTTTTATTGGGATCAAAACATGTTATCATAAACACATTAGTTCGCAAAACTAAAAGACAACAATTGGGTTTTGCATATTTAAATGTACAAATCAATCTAGTGGGCTAGACTAAGATTTGGAGGAAAACTGGTTTTTTTATATCTCCATGAAGATACAGTAGTTTAAGGACATGCCCATGTGCTCATCTGTGCATTGTACCATACTTGCTAATTATTCTCAGTTTAAAGACACGGGCGGCGTTCGTTTCAGAAATATTCATATTTGTTCAAATCGCCATCAACAGAAGGAATATTAAAATATATATAGTTGTGTTCATATGCCAAACATAATTAGCGCGTAAATAGTATATTTTCGTCAAGACGTACGACGGTGTACGTAAAAAAGAGCCTGCTCGTGTTACAGAAGTTTTGCTTCAGTTTACATAACACAGCGCCATTCTGTTGGTTAATCACACACAAATGATATAAAGGCTCTTTAGTATTTCCACATCAGGAAACAGTAACAAATAACGCTCTTTATGTTTACCATATCCGGATTTAAACAAAAGACAGGTTCTGTAACGTTTTTTTGCTTTTGTTTACATAACAAAGGAAAAACATTGACAATAACATACCGTTTATGCCATATTTCTGATTGGTATAAGAACTATTATTTCTGTTTATGGCGGTTTTGACGGAGGTGAATATTTTAACAGCATACCCACCGCCAACACCGCCCGTATCTTTAAAAAGAAATGTTGCTTTAGCTCAGCTGCATGTGGCTGACACAGAGCGAGATAGTTTGTTCTTTATGTTAGGTCATTTGTCTGTTCCAACAAAAATGATAGAAATCCTCTTTATTGGCAGATGTACGCTTGTCAGGCGCCAGTCACTACTGTGCTACTGACTGTCTTTTCTTTTATCACAGAAAAAACTAAGACTGCATACTCTGACCACTATTTTTGAACAGGCCTTCTATACATTTCCATATCTCTTGACCAACATATTTTTTTGGTGGAAAATATCTTGAATTGGACAAATTGTGTTATAATACATGATCTATTCTAACATGCCACCCTCTGATGGTTCAAAGTCCCTCAGTTTGCAAGAATATACGAATAGTTTAAATAGAATGATAATTATACTTTCAATGCTTTCTTGTATGCATCTAGTTTTGCTAGCTCACTATAAGAATGCCCTGAATCCAGTCTACATATAGATATGACAGTTGAGAAGATATAATTATTCAAGTGACTTAATTCGGTCACCATTTGTCGATGCGGTAAATTTGAATCCCAAAAACTCCTTAGAACTAATTATGGAGATGACTATAAAAAAGAAACTTTGGTGGACATAGGCGACTAAGACATTCTTATAATTGTTACTGACCCTCATCTCCATCCCTGACCAAAAACGGCACAAAATGTTACTGTCTTTAACCCGCATGAGGTGATTGCTCGTATCATTTAAAAAGAACGTGTATGAATTAGGTGGAAATTAGTGCTATACATATTTGTATCAGCTTCAGTGCCAGTCCCTCCCCATTCACGACTCGACGGTGCCATTTTTGACATATCTAAACCACAGGTACCTGGAACAAAATGACCCCACTCTCAAAAGTATATATACACTTTTGGGAGTTGGGTAATTTTGTTCTGGGTGCCTGAGATCTAGACCACGTCCATTGGACTCCTGATATATTGGAGACGATTATGTATAATTTTTGTGATAATTGACAGCTAAACAAAATTTAGTGTCCGCATCTATCTCTCACACACCAATTAGATTCCTCGTATCAGGGATAAGAACGTGTATAAATGTGGTGGATATCGGCTCTAAAAAAGTTTGTTTTTATCAAATCCCTCCATGCACACCTAACTTTAACGGCGCCATATCATGGATATGATTATGTATAAGTTTGGTGCAAATCGGCGACAAAAAGATTTCATAATTTGTTCTGCCCCTCCACTTTTCTGGCCCTAACACCAACAGCGTCATATTATAAAATGTTTACCCACACCATTATCTTCGACGTAAAACAGTTATCCCCGTTAGTGCCACTTAGATAGTTACCCGTGAAGTTCAACTTATCGTCGCGCAAATACGCACACAATCGACCTACATGTAGAATGGGCAAATAGGTTCTTATAGGATTATTTGATTATGAAATAAGTAGGTGATGGACTCATAACCAGTTATTCAGTTTTATTGCGCAGGCCACAGTGAAAATACATTTTAAACGTGTTACACCCGATAAGTCGTGATTTGGTTTATTTGTGTCATTGTCCACACATAATGACATTATACTAGTCATTATGATTCGGCAATGTGACTAAAACGCTCTCATTTTCAGTTCATTAACGACTCAAGATGGGGCAATTCTAAGCAGATTATCGACCTAAAATGGGCGAACAGGCTGTGAATTTGTATAGAACAGACAGACATTCGCAGATATAGGCACACAATGTGGCGTCTTTAACTCACACGAATTTGATTCCGCGTATCATTGGAGAAGAACGTGTATGAATTTGGTGGAAATTGACACTAAACAGATCCACTTTTGATATCTTTAAGCCAAATAATTATACTCCTGATATCATGGAGATGATTACGTATAAGTTTGGTGGTAATCGTCGACTAAACAAATTCGTATCAAATTTAGTGCCCCCCCCCCCCCCATGTCTCACCCAACGGCAACAATGTGGCGTCTTTAAATCACACATAGATTTCTTGTATCATGGAGAAGAATGTGTGTCAATATGGTGGCAATTGGCGCTAAAATATTTGTATCAATTTTGGTCCCCTCTCCCTTTCATTGCACCCCTGATCTGAATGACGTCACTTATGACTGATTCAAGCCCCAACATTAGACTTTTGATTTCAAGGAAATGATTATGTATAGGTTTGGTGCTAATCGGCGACTGAACAAATTCCTATTAAATTTAATGCCCCCCACCATCACCTCTCATCCAAACGGCACAAAATTGGCGTCTTTACATCACACGATTATATTCCTTGTGCCATGGAGAAGCATGTGTATCAATTTGGTGGAAATCGGCGCCAAATATATTTGTTCCAATTTTGGTGTCCCTCTCCCCTTCCGCGAACCCCTGACTCGAACCGCGGCATTTTTGACATCTTAAAACCACACGATTAGCTTCCTCATATCATGGAGATGGTTATGTATAAGTTTGGTGGAAATCGGCGACAATGTTTTTTACTGCCACTCCCCATTGTATGCGTCACTTAAGAACATTATAACCCGCACCATTATCTTTCTCGTAAAAGTTACCCCTGTTAGAGCCCTTTGTTGCCATCTAACTGGTCCCTCGTGAATTTCGATTGAACACAGACAGACATATATTCATTCGCAACTATATATATATATATATATATATATATATATATATATATACATTGGCCTAACAACTCACTATGGGAGAATCGAATATATGAGCTAATGCACTGGCACATTATCCTTAATCAAGGCTTAATGCTGCACTAGCGCGGCAGCCGTCACGAAAAATTACGGAAAATCTAGAGCTGTCGTCGATATACAACTGTTATGGCACTACGTGATTTTGATGATTAAATGAAGAGAAAGGTTTGTGGAATGTTAACATCGTTTACATTGCAGTTTAGATATACAAGGAGTCCCCAGTTTATAGCGGAATTTACAAAACGAGTCCAGACCTAATTTACTGGACAAGGTTTGTAAATTTCGATATAAACTGAGGACGAGTTGTAGATTATATTAATTACATGACCCAAAACCTCGATAAAACATACTTAAGTCAATAAATGGTACGTGAAACTAACAGCGGCAATGACGTTTCATGTAACTATATGCGTTGCTTGCCCGCGTAAAAAAATAGTCCCAGATAAATGAAGACAACCACTTTTCAAACTCTTCATTTATTAGAGTTTGTTTGAACAAAAATAAACGACAAACCCTGCCGAGGTCATGACGCAGTGCTGAGAGTAGGATAACATCATGAGAGTAGGATAACATCTTGAGAGTAGGATAACATCTTGAGAGTAGGATAACATCTTGAGAGTATGTTAACATCTTGAGAGTAGGATAACGTCTTGAGAGTAGGATAACACATTCGGTCTTCTGGGAGTGGGGATATGGTTTATATTTCACGTAAAAAGTTGTTGAAAATATAATATATAGTGTTTTTGAGTGGATACCGAAAATTATCTCATGAGTGGCGGAAAGAAATGTCTGTATTTCGCGGTCATAATTGAAACAATTTTCGGTATCCACTCAAAAACACTAGATTTTCTTTTTTTCTGACGCGTCATCTACATATACCCACTATAACCGGGTCTCATTCAAATATAGTACCTCATAATATAATTATACTAATTATTATAATAATTATAACAATATATGGTTAAATTGATGAGAAACACTCCGGTAGGGTGATCAAATATAAATGGAGAATAATCTTGTTCAAAGTAGTAACTTTTACAAATATTATATCCAAATTGACTACACATACCTTCATTCTTGTATATTAATTAAATGCGCTGACTCTCGATGACAAAATCGTTTTCGTTAGTTTATCGCCGAAACATGCGTCCCGAGTCGAGTAGTAAATATTTACAATTGAGCATAGTTCAGCCGATGTTTTCTATGGAGTGGTACGGTCGATTTGCTTCGGATTTTCGGCGATGTTAGTAGAATGCTACATTCTTCCAATGGGCTATACTAACTGATCGGTTTCACGCACCCGAACAAGTACATAATATGTTTTTAACGTTTTACAATTCGATGATATAGTTATTCAAGAAATTCAATTACGTCATAGACGTCCGTAACGTCAAAGTTACAATGAAAGTGCAATCTTCTATATCTTCACTGCTAGAGGTGGATAACGGTTATTATCTGTTAGCGATTTCATCTATAATCTATTGCGGAGCGTATAATAAAACGCAATATACGATTTCCGAACAGTCGCGTATTACTTCGTTTCCGATTCCGGAACTTCAATGAAATCAGATGACGTGCCAAGTGTTCGGGTCGAAGTGGTGTTTGAAGTGGTATATTTTGTATTACTTCATTGTGTCTTTCTGGAACATATAATAAATATATTTCAGGTATTTATCGACCTATTAGAATGCCGGAAAAATTCAAAAACGAACATTATTAGGTGTATCTTGGAGCGCAAATCGTCATGTGGCTTTATGTTGTATGTGTGAACGTCTATTTCATCTCCAATAAGGATAGAATAAATCACCATATCTCTAAGTGGATGTATCCGTTCTTATGTCGTACTGTCTGTTTTTGGTTTATTGTGTTATTATAATCCGATGGGCAAACAATTTATAGCCATTAAGAATTAGCTGCTGATGGAACTCGCTTGGAAAATAGCCGACTGTCTTTCAAATGATATAATATAATTATCAATGTACGTACGCATGACCTGGTGAGAATAAACTTAATATAATCCGAGGCTTGGTTTGGTTTGTTTATCGGTAAACATATAGTTTATTTAAGAAATAAATATACAGCACATCGGCGTGTACAGTATAATTTGACCAATCAGTTCCTATGGTCAAATTCTACCATACACGCCGCTGCGCTGTGTATTTATTTCTTTTGTAATTCGACTGTATGTTTTGGTCGAAACTGTAGTGACATACATGTACGTTCAACATGCTATATAATAGCTCAGTTTCTAGCCCTGCGTGGTATAATTTTCCACCAAACAGTTCTTCTCTTAGAAGTGTAACGTAAAAACGACACTATTAAACGGCGACACATTTTCATTGCCTTTTTGGCAAAACAAAATTTCAGTTAAGACTTATTTTTGTTCGATATTAAATAAAATTCAGTAAAATTCCACATGTTGAGCACCCTCTGGGTAAAGTAGTGGAGCCTCACATCCTTTGAACATTTGTTTATCTTAAATGTGTATGTGTGTCCTCTCGTGCGCCCACCGTTTGTTGGTCTGAACAGTGTATTCATGTCTATGTTGTATGCTCCATATTGTGTACCGATATGCGTTATCTCGTAGTCGTACATGACATGCGTACAATGATAACAGGGAATTTGCATGTACACGTTTAAATAGACATGGCTAATTTGAACCCCAAGCTATGTATATATATATATATATATATATAGCTATATATATATATATATATATATATATATATATAAGTTATGTAAACGTAAATGTTAAAATGGGAAGTAAAGCAGGGGCGTGGCTATAAGGTATTCGTTGGTGGTGTCCACCTTACAATATCCACTGTAACCAGATTGCCAAGAGTGGGAAGTTCCATTTGCGGTTTTGGTTGGAATTTTCTCAATGATACTTTATATCATGTTTTTTTGAAAATTTCCAACCTGATACCCCTTTAAATGTTGTAAATCATCCAACTAATTACCCTTTCAGTCCAAAATGTTACATAACAAAAACTATGCTACTTAATTCTAAGACAACAAATTTCACCCTAGTTGGAACATCAAACTGTCAGAACAGTTAGAACTTATCCTATGCCCAAATTGGACAGTCACACATGCATGTAGTTTGACTAAACTGGCTCAGCTTTTCTCGTTTCAGTCATAATGTTCGTGAAGTCAGACGAGAATGATTACAGACTGGTGAGAGATTTATTGACTGGATACGACAAGCGTGTCCGACCTTCAATCAACCACACACTGCCCTCTAAACTCACGTTTGGTCTTGCTCTGGCCCAAATTATTGATGTTGTAAGTATATACTATTTTCTGACATAATCCTTGCATACTAAAGAGTGTGTTTTGTTTTCGTAGCCAAAAGGGGTAAATGGAGCGATTTCGCAAAAACTCATTGCTATAGTTACGGTCACGCTTAGGGTACTACGCCAATCAGAGCAGGGTACTATGTTAGGGTACTGCGTCATCAAATTAGAGTAGTACGTCAATTATGCATTCTAACTGTAGCTGCTATGTCATAACCGTCAAAAGGGATAGGGTATCAATGTCTACGGTTTGTACCAAAACTTGTTTTAAAGTGACGTTAAACACTCTGATAGGGTGATCAAATACAAATTGAGAATAATCATGCTCAAAGTAGTTATTTGTTACGAATATTAATCCAAATTGACGATACACGCCGTATTCTTATATATTAATTAAATGCAATGACTATCGATGGCGAAAACATTTGTGTTAGATTATCGCCGATAGTCGCGTCCCGAATAGATCTGATGTAAATATTTACAATTGGGCGTAGTTCAGACGATGTTTTATATGGAGTGGTATGGTCGATTTATTTTAAATTGTCGGCGATGTTAGTAGAATGCTACATTCCCCAGGTTGGCATAGCACATGAGTACTAACATAACAATTCCACGGACCCGAACAAGTCTATAATATGTCTTTAAAGATACAAACACTCTGTCAATTAGTTTCGTTGTAACATCCATCTGTGCACTTATCAAGCCTCTATTATCTTCGTAAATTGGCCGATTGAAGATAGAAGATTGTTATACTCGTTGTGCTTAAAGGCACGAGAGGCCTTAGTTGTCGAAAATATTCATATTTGTTCCAATAACCGTAAACAGAAAAACATTAAAACGCATACAGTTTCGTTCATATATACCATGACCATCGCGTAAACAGCATGCTATCATAAAGACCTACTATATTTTACCTAAGCAAGAGCCTGATTGTGTTACAGAAGACAGCACAGTGTTACTGGCTAATCACACACAAATGATATAAACGCTCTTTATTAGTTCCATATCAGGAATTCAGCAACAAAGAGCGCTCTTTATGTTTACCATCATAATATAAACAAACACCAGGAAAGTAACTGTTTATGCTTTTGTTTACATAACAATGGTCAAATATATGACAATAACATACTGTTTATGCGATATTTCTTATTTGTCGGACAAAGTCTGTCTACATTTTAATATTCTTTCTGTTTGTGGCGGTTTTTGACCGGTGGAAATATTTTCGCAGCATATACCCACCGCCAAGGACTCCCGTATCTTTAAAGTGATGTTAAACATTCCACTGAGTGGTTCAGAACGAATTAGTAAATAATCATTCAAAAGTTACTTTAAGTTTTCACACTGGCCCAAAATTTTCTTGAGCCACCACCTTAGCCAATTGTGAATTTTTTTGAGCCACTTCTCATTTACTTGAGCCACATTTGTTTAACCCATATTTTTAGAGCCACTGATTTAAACATATTCAAAGAACAACACAAGATAATTAACTCAATATTTATTCTAATATAATATAACAGGTTCTGGTTGGTAAAACAACAAACACAATATTAACAACAATATTAATAATCAAACATTGCAAATTCTGCGAGATTTTACCTCTGCCCATTTATTAAATGCATTTCCAAAATTAATGCCCAACATTGGAGGGCCATCAATTGCAGTTTTTATTAATAAGTTTAAATGTGGAACAGAAAGTCTGTTTCGACGTTTATCTTTGATTAACTGTTGGTACGAGAAGGCCCTCTCCCATTCCAGTCGACACGGATACACAATATAGTGTTTATGCAAAGTCTGATATTATAGGATATGTGTCATTTCTTTCACCAGTGTTTGGCGATGTGAACGAAATACAATGAATGTGTGTTTTTATCGATACAATTACATGATTTTATAACAATTTACAAGTAAACTAAGAGGTGTATTAAGCCACGGCCCAATGCAGCGACGCTCTTGTTGAGTAAGAATACTATGCACTTATTTCAGAAGAGGATGTGTTCACGAATCTGGTTACACTCACTTTAATTTACTTTGCCTGGATTACAAATCAGCACCTCGGGAATCGAACCAGCTTCGTCAACGCTGGACAACTTATGACGATCTAATGTATGCGCTTCATTTGATCAAGCCTGCAAATAGTGTGTCTGACGTTTGCAGAATGAGGCCCTGCATAGGGTGAATTTATTGATGCCATCCCGCACAGCGGACCAGATTCACAAAATTCACCTTCTGGTGACTACATTCTGCTTAGGCCTCATCTTCTGGGAAGTTTTTTAGTCTCAAATTAATTTAGTTACTTTTTCGCGTCGGGAAACTGGGAAGTTTCTATATCCCCTAATTTGCAGAAGAAAAAAATGCATAATCGAGGTGACTAATGGGTTCACCAACAGCATCAACTTCAACTAGGGAACATCAATCTTATCCTAAGTCTCCCACAGCAGTTAAGGCCTAAGCAGAATGAGGTTCCCAGAAGGTGAATTTTGTAATGTTAGCCGCCGTGCGGGATATCGTCACTAAATGCACCCTCTGGTGACCTCATTCTGCAATTGACAGACACGTGCACTCTTTGCGGGAGTGGATTTGTCTTACCGACCGAGCTACCGCCAGCTAATCCCTATGTCCTCTCGTATATAAATTGAGTCAGTGTCCTGTGTTCGTCTCGAAATTCTGCGAACTCGGATACTGTCTGCCTAATTGACTTGCTCGGGCACACCCGGTGCGTTCTCGGTGACACAAACCGGATAATGCCGGACAACTTGGCCAGACACTAACACCAATTAACTTACAACATGAAACGAGATTCCCAAGCTCCCAATATCGCAGCTAATTCAATTGCTCTTTAATGCTAAGATAGGTAGCCATTCATGAAATGCGATGTCGCGAGTTAATTCCAACAGGCACTGATGTAGGGTCTGCTCGATTGAAGAACGGTGCTAATCCGATTGCTAACTAACCGGTCACGTATAAACGTGGAGTAATGTGATGAAGTGTGCCAGGATGGCGATTGGCGGCAGCATACTTCTGTTGTAATTACAGTGCTTTTCGTGGGTCTACCGGCAATCATGCTTCACGGCGACAGTTATTAACATCCTGAGGCAACACATATACACCGACACGGCGGGAGTACGCGATAAAATCACGTTGCTTGGAATTGGAATCGTGTGATATCACATTTCTGGTAATGGTCAGGCGCAATGCATACACACAGTTATAAACGGCGATTCTGGTGACTTGGAGTTCCCGGTTTCCTGTTCGCTTGCGGCGTTTCCACTTAAAGGTGTCTCATCCTGCTTGACAAAACTACTATCTGAACTTTTCCCATGCCCAAATATAGTATAAAGGCCTACATATTTGTGAGCCAATAGTGCATGACCCGATATCGACATTCGTGTTGACTTTAATTCTGCGCGCACGCAGATAGTGAAAATATCACCTGTATATACGAGGGTTTTTGCTTTCGTATATAGCCAAAAAGCGGTAAACGGATCCGTTTCGCAAAGACTCACGGATACAGTTACGACCAAGCTTAGGGTACTACGTCATCAAAATAGTGTACCACGTTAGCGTACTACGTCATAAAATTAGAGTAGTACGTCAATCATGCGCAAGTTCTAGCTGTTATTGTGATGTCCTAACCGTTAAAAGGGATAGGGTATCAATTCCTCCATTTGTACCAACAACTTATTTTAAAGACATAGTATGTACTTGTCGGAGTGCGTGAAACTAATAAATTAGTGTTCATGTGCTATTAGTCGGATTCCTTATGTTGAAAAAAAAATGGTCGCGCATTTTCGGAATGTTAAAAGCGATATGACAACGGTTTCTATACCACCAGTTTGTCTATTTTCAGAATCTACCTGTTTCCAGCTTGATATTTTAGTGGAAACAGGTTTATGTGAGGCTTTTGTTTGTGTACCCCTTTATTTTTCCCCGTCCACCTGGTAATAAAAAACATGCTATTACGCATAGCAAGTTCGGTAAGTGGCTTTCTTTGTTGCTGGAAATCGAAAAACAAGGAGAGATCTTGTCACAAATTGCATAATTACATATTTTAATGTGGAATTTTATCATAAAATTATCAGATGAATTGTATTTATGACCGCATTTTAAATTTTCTTTCCCAAATATTAAGGTATTGTATATTCTTAAAATCAGCTACATCACAGCTAGACGAACGTGGACAATCTACAAGGATATCTTGGTCATATGTCACAAACAAAACTCCGATATTTCGACTTTTGGTAAAGATATGGCAGAAAAGCTAACCCTACCCCCACCATCGCTGATTTCACAAGTCAGATTCCTTTGGTCGAAAAAAAAACGGTCGCACAATTTCGGAATATCAAACACGACATGCGAGCGGTTTATTTGTCAATAGCATGTCTACTTTCAGAGTCTACCTGTGTCCAGTTGAAATTTTATTGGAAAAAGTGTTTTTGGACTCTTTTAAGAATTTAAATAGCGTTTACTTATTATACAAATATTAATTCTCATAACTAACCGTCTGGGGAACTGTGCAAGTTGAAATTAACAAACGTTTCAAATATGGCTTTCTACTTTCAGAGTCTACCTGTTTCCAGTCTGACATTTTAGTTGAAACAAATTGTTTGGACGGTTTTAAGAGTTTAAAGAGCGTTTCCTGATTATAAAAAAATATTAACAAACACGATTAGCCTTATCATGAATTGTGCGAAGTTATGCACATATATCAAGTATGACTCTGAAATATATTTTTGAGAATATTGGTGTCGTCAGATAAGTCTCCGTGGGTACAGTACTACAGTTGCGATCAAAATTTAACGTTGAACCCAATATAGAGTTTGACAATTTACTCAAATGTTCACAATGATGGAACTTAATGGCTATCATATGTGCATGGCTCTTATATGTAATCTACTGTAACTATATGTGATTTTACAAAATTAACTTGCAATATTATCAGGCCACCAGATACAGTAATTGATAAACAATGTGGTTCACATCAATTATATACATCACAATCACGTGCTTCAGTGATAAAGTCCACTATTCTACAAATGTAATGTTTATCAAGACTAAAATTTCAGGATGTCGTTTTAAATTGATTGATGGTGTTTTTTCATCAATTGACAAAATTAATGTTTATTACCAGGACGAATTTAAGTACCGCATAATACGGAGGTGTGTGGTAAAACATCTGCAAGTAATATTTATGTAAGTGTCAGTCACTGTTTGTTAAAATAGAATTTTATATATTTTCATGCCAAGCTATGGTGCTTATGGATCATTCTGTTTTAGTAATACATTTGGAGAAACCCGACCAACATCAATGTAACAACTACAACAACTCAGGTCAATGATATGATTAGCCATATATGTGAATAGGGTGGTATTGTTTCAAATTTTTAAATGTTATCATGTCCATATGTATTGCTAAACATTGCTGGACATATATTAGTTGTTGTTCTATAAATCCTGGTCGGGTTTATCCAAATTGGGAATTGAAATTAAGTTAATCTGATGATAAAGAAGTCACTTTGTCCGTCCACTCAATACATCCCCCGGGATACATGTTTCACACATATACTAAATTAACACCTTGGTCAACATAACAAATCACTCCCTCAAATCCTTGGCCACAAGAATAAAAATAAATTGTCAGTATAAATAGGCAAGACATCTCTGGACACTTTCTAAGGAGAGAATTTATTTATAAGGAGACATATATATGCATTATGTGCTTGGTCTTATATATAGTAAAACACATTAAGATGCAAGCGACACAGTGCGTGGACAAAGCTTAAAAAGACGTGCATATGAATAATAATGACACGTGTTGTCAATTTCACCATGTCTACTACAAAATTAAAAGTAATAAATTCTATAGTTGTGTCATGTGTGAGAACTGTGGGTTCTAACAAAAATCAATGACTTTGTTGTATTATTATATGGTGATAAAATTTACTATAATGCTCTCATTTTGCAACACGTATACGTGCCTTTACTGGACGGACAATCGTCGATATCGTGGATTGTACAGCATTGTTTATATTGTGAGGAGAGGGTTCAAGATATCTTAGGCTGACATGATAATGGTGCGACAAGATCGCGAAGAGACAGGAAGTTGTGCATGGTGGTTTCGTGAATACCACTTATTGATACTAGAAAAGTTGAAGAACATAGTTGAGGGGACCCTTCCACCATCCTTCATAATGTATCATGACTTAGCTTAATGGATCGTTCTATACTTGGGCTTTGAACCGTGACGTCCCATGGCGATCAACCCTCTGGGTCGTGGTATTTTCCCGTAAATTATATAGTGTCTATAGTTGGATGATATTGGTTATGTTCAAATGGTGACACATGTATGAACTGTACAGGTTTGTGCCCCATGGGCCATTGGTCATTATAAGATCGAGAAACTTAGCCTATATACGCAACTACCGGGAATTGACTGGAAATTGCAATTATAGCTTATATCGTCGTAATTCAACGCCAGTGTTTGCATTTCCGATGCAGTTGATACCCAAATGTGAAATTTGAGATATATCTGACCATCAGAGTGAACCAAGTGTCTATTTTGAGGTTAGCAACAGTAATCAAATAACACAATGGTGTACGAGTATTTTTGCTTAATTTAGTCAGTGTCCAAGTTGGGCACACGTATGTCTAAAACTGTGCAGGCATGTTCTGCATAGGTCACTGATCATTATAAGATCGGGAGACTTTGCCACCCGATAGCTCCTTGGTAACGGTTTTACTAAGCACCTACTCGGAAGTTGCAGGAAAATGCAATTATAGTTTATATCTATTTTACTCATTAAGCTCTACTTTAGTGGAAATTCGAATTTACTTGATTGTCACAGCTATACATGAAGCGTGAAGATTAATTGTGGTTAGAATATTGATGTGAATGTTGGGTTTCAGTCGCTGTACTGAAGTTCGCCAAATGTAACTGGCGTGGGAAGTGTGAAAGCAAAGCCTATACTACTATAGTAAAGATATCAGCTGCACTGAAATGTCCATTTGTCAATAGCACAAATCCTGCGAAAACACAGAATCTCCCAGTGTATGTGGGATAGACTCCGATGACAACGATGGAGTTAATGACTATGGACAACTAACATCTATACCTGTGTATTTGTGACACTACATCCCGTTATGATCAACGATGTGGCTTCAAAAACTAGTCAGTGGACAACAAGACGGACAAGTATCAAATAAAACAATAATTTAATATCTAATCACATCGTGAAACTTCAGTCTTGTTATGAATATTTTCGCTTGACTCAACAAACTGCATATTATCGAAATTACAAAACCATTCGACACTTACTTTTGCCAATTACTGTATTTTGAGGCATAACTATATCATATATTGCAACTATTAAATCACGGATAGTTACAGTGAGTCAAACACGAGTGTTAATCTTTATATATATTTGCACAGGATCGCCAATAAGTGATATTACAATCAACGTTTGAGCATAACACGAAATTCTCCATATGGTTCAGTGTTAAATTTTGATCGCAACTGTAGCCAGCAAGAATCATCTGATCACATCCAATCTTTTTAAAACTATGTCTGTGTTTCATACTTAGTATTTTTTAGGAATATCAGTACGCGCATATCATCATACGCAAAAAGGCGCCATTTATCCAAAATACTAGAATCTCCATAGGGCTCAGTGTTAAATTTTGATCGCAACTGTAGCCAGCAAGAATGAACTGATCACATCAAGATTTTCAAAACTACACGTAAGGGTCATAGCTAGTAGTATTGAGAACTTTCAAATCGCACCGATCACCATACGCCAGATGGCACCATCCATCGTTTTCTGCCAATACGAAACGCTTTCTAAATTATGTTGACCCCGATTTAGACCGACCCGCCAAAATTCAAAAATGGAAACAAGTCAATCCTGAAAACACACATACTAGGCATACATAATCCGTTTTCAGATCGCTTTTAACAAACCAAAAATGCAAAATGACATAAGGAATCCGACTATATGCCAACTGGAGGAGTGTACCTTTCTACTAACATCACCGAAAATCTCAAGCAAATCTACCGTACCACTCCATATAGAACATGGTCTGAACTACACTAAATTGTAAATATTTACTACTCGAATCGGGATGCTTTTATCGGCGATAAACTAACGAAAACGATTTCGCCATCGGCAGTCACTGCATTTAATTAATATATAAGAATGGTCGTGTGTGTTGTAAATTTAGATTTACTATTTGTAAAAATTACTTCTTTGAACAAGATTAATCTCCATTTCTATTTGATCACCATACCGGAGTGTTTCACATCACTTTAAAGATACAGTCAGTCAATTAGTTTCGCTTTAACCCTTTACCCAACAAACCGGCCAAAAAAAGCTGCAACAGCCTAAATTATCTTGGGTCTGTCTCAATAAAACCATACAAATATGGATATCATTGGAACCGGCTCATTGACCACATTGTGATTGTTACAGTTATGCCCTGTGCCATGCATTATCTTATATATGCGAGTCGACCATAGGTCGCCTCGCATATACAAGAGAATGCATTGGCCTAAAAAAAAGGGTAAAGGGTTAATATACAACTGTCGGTGCACTGATCAAGTATGGACATCTACCCTCAATTGGTCGATTGAAGATAGAAGATTGTTGTACGCGATGTCCTTTAAGTGATGTTAAACACTCCACTGAGTGGTTTAGATCGAAGTAGCAAATAAACATTCAAAAGTTTTTATGTTCAATAGAATAATCGACCATCATATTACATATATAGAGGATATGAAATGAGTCTAAGAATTTTCAGTTTTCTCAAGCCTCCGGCGAGAGAAAACTGAAAATTCGTGACGAGTTTCATAAATATCATATGAGAGAAACACGAATTACATATTCTATTTATCATATGACACCTATAAATTTATTATGATATCCAAAACGCACACAAATCACTAAATAGCTATATGACATCGGCAGTAGGTTAATGTGACGTCACTTCGTTGCACCGGAAGCCCAATTACACCTGGTGAACTAGCAGAAATAATATGCACGCGAAGATATAGTACGCTATTCTGTTCTCAGTTTGTGACATTATATCGTATGTTTATTAGATAAATACGAATTACATATTCTATTTATCGTATAACAATGTCCAAAACTATATATTTCAAGATTATAATTGCGAGAATTTCGGCATCGCGTTGATTGACGCGCACGAATTTGACCTGCATTTAGTTAGAGATGCGGCTCGGCCCAGGCTGCCATTCAGCCAATCAGAACACACTTTTTGTCAACAAACCAATCAAAGGTGATATGAACTAGTAGTTCATATGAAATTGATTTATGACATACTTTCCAACGTTAATAATGATTGAGTCATATGATATACATTAATGTGTGTACACTTATTTATGAGATATGCATATCAGGATCCTAATACAAATATTAAAACAAAAACAAAACATTCAAAAGTTAGTTATTTTCATAAATTTTATATCAAAATAGGCAGAAAATTCGTAATTGTTGTAAACATATGCATGCTGTAACTATAGTTAGCGCAATCATTGTTTATCACCAAATAATTACAGTTTAGTAAACTAAACTTTTAGTTTAGTAAAGGCTCCATGCACATGTATTGACAAATATGTGCATGTAGTTATGGCATGGATATGAAGGACACACAGTTTTAGTTCCTATCGTATAGCAACTAGTATTCTGAATGCTTCTACGTTGTGATAGCGTATTCCGATGACGAAAATTTATTGAAACTTATAACCCATCAATTCATAATTGTGGAGATTACCACGAGAACAGCTAAAATGATTTAATGCGATTATCTGGGAGAAAACACGTACATCGAATTTTAGATATTTTTTGGTCGCGTTTAGTTTCTGGCCAATGTTCGGCACTGGCAAGAACGTTATATAATCTTTTGAGAGAACTGGATGAAAACGATTACTTGGGTAACAAATCGATAGCATGGATAAGCGAGATAATATATATTATCAAGTGTGGGATGGGGAGAAATCACAGCATCCTCTTAGTAAATTAGAACTTGGAATATTTAAGGAAATGAGTAGAACACGTTGTGTTGAATAATGGAAAAATGATATTGAACGGTCATGTAGAGGCGAATTTTATCATGGACAATTAAAATGAACTTCGGCATAGAAAAATATCTATCGATTATACCATCGGGATTATTAGCATGTTTAACAAGAATAAGAACAGCAAATCACAGACTACCGATAGGAACAGAAAGATGAGGTAAATCAAAAACTAAAAAGGGCAAAACAACTGATTCAAAAGACTGTCAATTCTGTAAATCGCAAACTTGTGATGAATACCATTTCATATTAGTTTGCCCATAATTCAGAATTTTAAGATGCAAATATTTGCCAGGGAAGTATTATGACAAATTATATGCGTTACGTAATGAGGAAAATGGATATATTTTGAAGAATTGTGCGATTTTTATCAAATTAGGTTTGCAGAAATACCTATGATGATAGTAGAGGCGACCATTAAGATGATATTATAAATTCAATGATGACGAATACGATAAAGACGACGAGGACGATAACGATGTTGGAGTTGCTAGTAATCACGACGATGAGGGTGACGAAGATGAAATGTTGAGCCGACAGATATATAACAATAACGATGATGATGATGTTGACGACAAAAATGAGGATGATAATGCATGGTGATGATGATGGTGATGTTAACGATGATGATGATGATGATGTTAACGATGATGATGATGTTGACGATGATGATTTAGATGTTGACGACAAAAATGAGGATGATAATGCATGGTGATGATGATGGTGACGACGATGATGATGCCGATGAGGCGACGAAGATGACGAGGACGATGACGACAAAGACTACGAAGGGCGGTGATTACGATGAAGACAACGGAGGTGATGACGACGTTGATGACGACTATAATGACGATGGCGATAACAATGTGGTTGTAGGACGATGAACACGATGATGATGACGACGATGATGATGATGATGATGATGACGACGACGACGACGACGACGACGATGATGATGATGATGATTACACAAACAAAGGACCCCGAATTCGATAGCCAAATGTCACTATGTACATACACTGTAAATATGTTATATAACTCTATATTTTGTGCACAATAGAATGATTGAGTTATCAATAAAGCATCACGAATCCATGACTGTGTTCGAATGCCCAAAACGGAGCAAGTCCGATGGAGACAACTGAAGCTACCCTGGGCAGAATAGTACTAAAAACCGAGAAAACATTTAAGCTACCGTATTTAGATAACAGTATTAGTTAGACAGAGAAAGAATATTATCGTTGTTCTATAGTTATATACGGCATGTGTGCATGGTACATATTACAGAAATCCCGCCTGCCCCATGGTTATAATGTATACAACTATATACTATGTAAATATGTTAAATGTCTCAATACTCATGTACTTTTGATTTAAGAGAATAAACAAATTGAATTGATGCCATGGTCAATTGAAATTAGTAAATATCGACATATGTGCGTAGTTAAAACGTTGTGTTCTCTGTAATATAGTACAGTCGGTGTGGTTGAAAGTTTCGACAATCGTAGTTGATTGCTACATTATTCCAGTGGTGATGGTGTTAGGATACTAACGTATGTGTTGTATTCACACTGAATTACGTTCAACATGTCTTCAGAGCCTCGAATTATAATCGCAGCGCACCATTATTACCAAATTTATGTTTAAATATATAGTTGTTTTAGGGAGTGGAGGCCCACCTAAGTATTTCAGAACCTGTCCCCAATCCATTGTATTCTTGTGTCCATCCATAACTATTTGACAATACAAATATGTTTAAACCAATGTTTAACCGCTGATTGCAAGTACGATGTAATTTTGTTTCTATTTTATTTTCCCGGCGGTGAGCGTGAAATAAATGTTGGTAATAATTCCTATGAAGAACACAATGCTCGTTATTTATCTAGCAGCACATTAGAGTACTCGGTAACCAGGTCAGACATATCCTGAATTTAACTATTTAACTATTATAGCTGAACTTGACAGTACTAAAATCTGTTATTTTTTTGGAAACTTTTGGATCGCGCATTCCAGTGCAAAGCCAAATTTAACTCATGCACGCTCTAAACAATACTGCAACAAAAACAAAGTCACCAGAAAAATATCGTTCTGAAATCTTTTGCGCCAGCTTATTTTATTTAATAATGGCACCACTAATTACTTTTCTAACAGCCATTAACATGGAGACACAATCACTCATTCGTAATAGTATTTAGACCGATTAAATTGTTCCACAAAAACAAACATGCTATATTAAACTAATATAGCTGCATTTGACAGTACTAAATCCACTATTTCTCTTTTTTTTGTGTGTGGAAACGTTGGGATCGCGAATTCCAGTGAACAGCCAACATCCACACTCTAAACAATATTGCAGTCGAACAGTATGAACAATCGCCAGAAAAATATCGTTCTGCAATCTTTTGCGCCTGTTTATTTTATTTAATAACGGCACCAGTATGACTTTTTAAATGACATTTACATGGAGCCACAATCGCCCATGCAGAACAATATTTATGCCAACTGAACTGTGTCACGAAAAACACGTATGATACCAATATTTACGACACTGTTTTGAACCCTTTTTTTTTTTAAATATGATAAGTGGTTTATGCCTCTATTATCGAATTCTCAAACGGTGATATCCAACTATAAAAGTTTAAAATAGGTATAATAGTTTAATCCAGAATGTGGATGACCTGGTAACAATGTTGCCTGAAGAAATTTATCTCGATTTTAATCATTTCAGGACGAGAAAAATCAGATTATTACAACAAACTGCTGGTTGAACCAGGTAGGTTTGCAATATTATGGATAAGGCTGTACCCATGAGTTGTTGCCTGCTGTTGTACAAACTTGTTTACATGGCGTTCATGTTCATTGTTAAATCGCAGCTTTTGCGTAAAACTGATTCTAAGTATGTGCTGTTCTGAGTGTGTAATCATGTGGTATGGTAACCTGTTTTCATATTACGGAGTATAAAGTATGCATGGTTCATGCAATTTTATCTGCTGCCATGTTATTGGGCACATTTTGATACCAACATGTTATAGCCAAGTGTCGTGCACAGTGTTATGTTAGCTCACTTTGCCAACAATGTTCCGAATTAGTTCTTCAATAATATATATCAAGTTTCCGAATATACATAATAGTCGATACAACAGATATACACAGCGATGTCCTCACGATGAGTCTCAGATTTACCTATTGCCATCTTCCTCTTGACATCGGACAATTAACAACATTTTATATATATACTATACGCGATATCCAACAACGCACAGCAACGCACAATATAAATTGGCATTATAGGGCTTATCTTATTCTATGCATGACAAAATTAAGCTCGATACTTTGGTTTTTGAGAAGGCGCTATATTCGATACAAATGATTGGCCTGAAGCTAATAGCAATAAAAGAGTGCGCCATTTATAAAAAAAAAAATTGGAAATCAATTAATTAATGATTATTATATACGACTGACAAAAATGACGCCAACATTAAGTGACAAATATGACCCGCCATATCAAATCCAGTCGGAAGTCGGGATTTTTTTTACCCTGTGCCAATGCATTCTCTTATATATGCGAGTCGACCATAGGTCGCCTCGCATATATAAGAGAATGCATTGGCTTAACAATTTTTTATCATGTTTTTTAAATAAATGTTTCTTACAATTTTTAGGACATAAAATAAAAAAAACATCCATTACCCTGCAGGGAGCCTCACACATATATAGAAGCACATAGAAGAGTGTCGTCTGCTCATGTTTGTCTGGGGCTCTGTATGGGTGAAATTATAAAATTGTTAAAGAATACAAGAACAAATTATTAAATTTGTAAACAATTGTTAGGCCAATGAATTCTCTTATATATGCGATGCGACCTATGGTCGACTCGCATATATAAGAGAATGCATTGGCACAGGGTAAAAAAATCCCGACTTCCGACTGGATTTGATATGGCGGGTCACAAATATGAAACGCAGATTTTTATGAAAGCTTATACATAGTATAGCAATATCACGAGGCACGGTACACAATATATTACGAAACATACATGGTGATTTGGTTTTGATATCACCGGACACCGTTGTATATGGTGCATCAACATACATGACGAATGATATCGTGAAACATATTTTGATATATGAATGGCGAGCACAAATCTTGACTGTCAGCTTCAAAATTTGACTGTTACAATCAAACCATTATGTAATATGCGTGCAAAATATATTCTACTAACAATTATCAGGAGAAATGTGACGATCACAGATGTGAGGTTACAACCTTCGATGTTGTAATATTGAGATGGTGGTGCAGTCTGTATTTTAAATGGAGCTTTATCGTATTGCGTCTCTGTTTCCCTGCGCGTAGTCAATTACATTTCATCCAATCGAACGGTCCATTGTCTGGTGGACTATTAGTGGGATTACATGTTAGTGCTTTGACGTTACCAGAATGGAGCCACCATTTTATCTTTACAGTTGATTGGCGTTTGTCGTGAATTTTGAAATTGCGTTTCTTCGGATTTTTTCCAGAATTAATTTGCTGCAATGGTGTTGTCAGTCGTTCGTATTGTTGTATCGACGCTTGACGTAGACGTTATGTTATTTGAATCCTATATATCAGACATGTAAACAAATAGCATATGTTAAGACGATACGAACTATAATAGCATACATAGCCTGAATGATTGGACAGGGAATTAAACAACAAATCCAATGGCTTATGTTAAGTTTGTTACAATGTTATTTCGCGACCACTCTTCAATGAGAAAATATGCACAGAGTAAACAGGTAATACATGTATGTCTATATCATTTTAGTCCAGGAGATATTGGTAGACCTCTGCACCCCCCCCCCCCAGGATTTAACTTCACCCCACTAATTTTCTTCCTTAAGGTCTCCTCTAATTTTTTTCACTTGTTAACAAGAAAAAAAAGTGGCCGCAGAGACTCCAGACAAGATGGCGTCCATCATGGCGGCCATTTTTTGTATATGCACCAGGTCTCTTTGATCGCCGTTATAATAAAGATGATGTCACATGCGGTCTTGTTTTCCGTTCGATTCGTTATGGTAATATACAACCCTTACAAATTAGCCAAAAATCCGACACAAAAATCCAATATGGCGGCAAGATGGCCGCCGAAATGTGAAAATTGCTATTTTTCGGACCTTTCACCACCTTTCGTTTGTCTCTGTGGGAAAATGTTGGCACCTTGACGCGATTTTATACATTTATCGTCTAGAAGAGTCATTGGCGAACACACGGGGACCATAATATACATTTCTTGGCGGATATTTTTGTCCGATATCACGTTTTCCCAAATGCCGGTATAATCCGGTCAAAGCCAAAACGACGCTAATAACGCAATGTCTGTTTCGAATCAATGAGTGTTATTGCTATTATTACTCCAGCCATGATTATATATGTGCAGGAGATACTCGGGCTAGGCTTCCTCTTATACCTGAATTGAGGAATATTCACCCAAATCCAGGATGGCCAAAATGGCCGCCAGAAATAGAAAAATCACCGAAAATCGCTGATTTTAACATCAGTGAGAGTTATTGTCACAACAACTCCACACCTGCTTACTATTGTGAGTTGGGAACACTTAGTTGAATAACTTTCCTTATATTGCATCCAAATAAAAGTCCCCCAAATCCAAAATGGCGCCCACAATGGCCGACAAATTTTGAAAAATCACCGAAATTCCCTCATGTTCACATCATTGGGCATTATTGTCGAGAAAACTCCACACATGCTGACAGTTGAGTTGTAAATACTGAGGTGAAGTAATTACCTTTCATCCCATGCAAGAAATGGTTTTCCAAATCTAAGATGGCGGCCAAAATGGCGACCGATCTTTGAAAACACGCCTACATTCCTTTACTTTCTTACGATGGGCGTTACTGTTTCGCGAATTCTACCCACCATCACATGTTGATATGGAATATTGGTATGAAGTATTCATTTGAGTTTGTCAATTGATACTCAAGGTCAAGATGGCAGGTAAACTGGAGGCCAGAAATTGAAAAGAAATCGATATATTCACATACAAATTTCAACTTTTTGTCATAGTATCGATATGTATGGACGAAACTATACACAAACCATATATTAGTTCAACTTAAAACGTATCAAAACGCATAACATTGATCGGGTCCTTCTGGAAGTACGAAAACCCACACTTAATATAGCGATGTGTCATTTCGAAATCCATTTGACACTTCGCGCCGATAATGGCCGTAACCGTAGGTGCGCCGAATAGCCACATTAGAACAATTACCTGGTAAAAGATTCTGATTTGCCACGTCCTTAATGATCTGGACCAGTTTCCATTTCTTTGCCTGATAAATCTAGGTCGCTCACACCGACAAAGTATTCAACACTTCCTGTGAGAAGGGTCCCTTTAATCATAACGTTTCAAACAATTAATTTCCCGGTGTCTGGCTTAAGATTTTAGATGCTTGCTAAATATGGGATTTGTTCGTCATCTTGAACTAGAAAGGCATATGGTCGATAAGTATACAAGCTTACAGAAGGTCATCTCTATGTATGTCTTTCTCATACCCCGTGGGGATAATGACATGTATACATGGCGAACTTCCCAGTTAACTAGTCACTCCTCAATAGATGGTTCAACTCACAAACTTAGCGAACGTATTGGCATACGTGGACAACTTCGGCAGTGTTTCGGATGTAGCTAGCTGTCTCATTCCCTTGGACAGATGCCTATCTGCTAAGGAGAAGACCATAATGTACCGACTACCCACACTTCTTGATCATGATCATAAGCAAACTGTGTGACGTCCCGCAGTCGTCTCGTCGAATAGCTCCCAGCAGAGAACAATACTCGCGGTGCTAGTTTGTGGACATGCGCCATGACAGTGGGAATGAAATGGGACCCGGTATACAACCCTACACCAGGTGCATGTTTCAATATAGAATGTCATGCGTGTTGGTATTTTTGGTGTGGTAAGATTGTATTTCCACATCCGTTTCAAGGCCGTTCTGAATCAACATGACCAGACGTATCATTTTGTCTGGATAATACTATCCTAGCCAGTCGGATGGGCTAAAGGATAATGTCTTTATGGAATGAAGGTATGCATTGATGTTATGATCTCTCAGGGTTAGTGTCAGTATGTGGACTGTATTATTCAAGAAAATGTCAGGAACTGTGGTGCATTTATTTCACTGTGTGTTTAAAGAACAATTTATAGTCTCGATGGCAATGGATGTGGACGTTGGTGAACGTGACCTTTATGATCATATAGCTTTATATTATATAACTTTAGAATATAGTAGTTAAGATGTCTCATGTAGGACAATGGTTTTGAATGGTGATGTTACCAATAAATCACTTGGTGTACCCAACGTAGGTTAAACTGAATGCAAGATCTCATCAAAGTAACATTCCTCTAGACGTTCTTCGCGTTGAACATTTCACCCTTGTGTTGATGGCATTGTACTTTCTTGAACCATACCGACCACCACCCAGCGTGAGTATGACATATTATCGGTAACTATCAAATGCATCGTCCTGAAGACTACATCCATCCCAGTCTGGTGGGACTTATATAGTAGTAGCCAATGGTACACGTCTGGTTCGTTGATTAAGAACGGCTTCCAAGCGGATTGAAAGATACAATCTTAGCATACAAGGAAAGCAAAGCCACATGAGATCATGTCTGAATCTAAAACATACCCAAAGAAGGGGCCGCCAGAAATAGAAAATAAGTCGATAAATAGAAAATGTGTCATGATAGTGGAAATGAAATTGGACCAGATGCTACATATGGGCACATAATGCTGAATGTGGCAAATCAAGATGACGCTCAGATCCCATATGTAGCATCTGGTCCAATTTCATTTCCACTATCATGACACATGCCCACAAACTAGCACCGCATGTATTGTTATTATCTGCTTGGATCTGTACGGTGAGACGATTGATGGACGCCACCAGGACTGTTCTTATGATCATGGTCAAGAAGTGTGGGTATATTATGCATTATGGTCTTCTACGCCTTAGCAGAAAGGCATCCGTCAAATGTTAGGCTTTCAACATTCGAAGCCATATACAGAAGTTGTCCGGCTACGTCAGTACGTGAATATGTGAATTGGTGAACCATATATTGAGAAGTGGCTGGATGGGAAGATCACCAGATGTACAGTTTGGTATCCACATTAGATAACCAAATCTGAAAAATACGCAGATAGAGAGATCCTTCTGAAAGCTAGTATACGCATCGACCGCATACCTTTGTAGTTTATCACGCAAGATGACGCTCAGATCCCATATGTAGCATCTGAATTATACCATAAGCTACCACGAATGAAGCTCGCCAAGAATAAGGATAATAATTCCCAGCTTTCGAGACAAACACGTGAGCTTGACACTGGCATATGTGTTGTTTGAAACATTCCGATTAGTGGGACCCTTCTACCAAGAAGTGTGGAATACTGTGTTGGAGTGAGCGAGATAGATTAATGTGACGAAACGGATGCTGATCCAGATAATGCTGAATGTGGCAAATCAGAATAAGCTCAGGTACTGTTGTTTTGATTCTTGGAAGTCATAATATGACTATTCGGCGCACCCATATACGGTTACGGCCATTATGGGCGCTTAGTGGAGAATGGATTTCTAAATGCCACATCGCGATTATTGTGGGTTTTCATCCTTCCAGAAGGCGACGACCTATGTTGGAACTAATAGATGGCTTATGTACCGTTTCGTCCAATGCATACATATTGATATTATGACAAAAAGTTGAAATTAGTATGTGACAATTTCGACTTCTTTTCAATTTCTGGCCGCCAGTTTGGCAGTCATCTTGATTGTGAGAGTTGGCCAAACTCAAATGAATACTTCATAGCAATGTTCCATATGAATACTTCATATCAATGTTCCATATGGGTAGAATTCGCGTAACAATAACGCCCATAGTAAGAAAGTAAAGGAATGTAAGCTTGTTTTCAAAGTTCGGACGCCATTTTGGCCGCCATCTTCGATTTGGAAAACAATTTCCTTCATCAGATGCAAGGTAATTACTTCACCTCAGTATTTACAACTTAACTGTCAGCATGTGTGGAGTTTTCTCGGCAATAATGCCCAATGATGTGAACATGAGGGAATTTCGGTGATTTTTCAAAATTTGTCGGCCATTGTGGGCGCCATTTTGGATTTGGGGGACTTTTATTTGGATGCAATATAAGGAAAGTTATTCAACTAAGTGTTCCCAACTCACAATAGTAAGCAGGTGTGGAGTTGTCGTGTCAATAACTCTCACTGATGTTAAATCAGCGATTTTCGGTGATTTTTCTATTTCTGGTGGCCATTTTGGCCGCCATCTTGGATTTGGGTGAATATTCCTCAATTCAGGTATAAGAGGAAGCCTAGCCCGAGTATCTCCTGCACATATATAATCATGGCTGGAGTAATAATAGCAATAACACTCATTGATTCGAAACAGACATTGCGTTATTAGCGTCGTTTTGGCTTTGACCGGATTATACCGGCATTTGGGAAAACGTGATATCGGACAAAAATATCCGCCAAGAAATGTATATTATGGTCCCCGTGTGTTCGCCAATGACTCTTCTAGACGATAAATGTATAAAATCGCGTCAAGGTGCCAACATTTTCCCACAGAGACAAACGAAAGGTGGTGAAAGTCCTAAAATAGCAATTTTTCACATTTCGGCGGCCATCTTGGCCGTCATATTGGATTTTTGTGTCGAATTTTTGGCTAATTTGTAAGGGTTGTATATTACCATAACGAACCGAACGGAAAACAAGACCGAATGTGACATCATATTTACTATAACGGCGATCAAAGAGACCTGGTGCATATACAAAAAATGGCCGCCATGATGGACGCCATCTTGTCTGGATTCTCTGCGGCCACTTTTTTTTCTTGTTAACAAGTGAAAAAAATTAGAGGAGACCTTAAGGAAGAAAATTAGTGGGGTGAAGTTAAGTCCTGGTGGGGGGGGGGGGGTGCAGAGGTCTACCAATATCTCCTGGACTATTTGGCTAGGAGTATGAAAAACGATAGGCATTTTGTTATTTTAAAATTGAGGGGGGTCAGATCAGAAACAGATAATGATGGGTGTAACGAATTATGAGCCTCATGTGTTAGGCGTTATAGTGTTGTGTTTTTTAGTATATAACGCGAGATTTACCAGTGTTCATATATTGCCACAATTAAACAATTCAGCTAGTTTCAACATATTTCTTCTTACGCTGTAATAGGGTTTCAATTATTTAAATTACTGTTGGTTCAGGCATGGATAGACTAGAATAAAATTAGATGAGGATAATGGGGTGTCTATCCATGAGCAAATTTAAACTGGCAGTCTGTAGTTTCAGATACTAAATCTAAAAATGCCCACAATTTATTATTATTTAAGGACATATATTTTGGTTTGTTTAAATCGTGTCTGATTGATCCATAACGACGAACTTATTTGAAATAACCAAGCTATTTCGCCATGTCTTGATATAGGTGTCTCTCATCGAATTGAAAGTGATATGAAACACTCCGGTAGGGTGATCAAATAGAAATTGAGAATAATCTTGCTCAAAGTAGTTATATTTTACCAATATTAATCCAAATTGACAACACAGGCCGTCATTCTTATATATTAATTAAATACAATGACTCTGGATGGCGAAATAATTTGTGTTAGTTTATCGCCGACAGTTGCGTCCCGAATCGAGATATAAATATTTACAATTGAGGGTAGTTCAGACGATGTTTTCTATGGAGTGGTATGGTCGTTTACTTTGAAATGTTCGGTGATGTTAGTAGAATGCTACATTCTCCAGTTTAGCATAGCGCCTGGGTACTAATTTATCAATTTCACACTCGCGAAGAAGTCCATAATATGTCTTTAATGTATTTTATTCAAAATTGAACCATGCGTTTTTCTGATTATTGTTCATAGCCGCGTTCAGAAGTATGTAATGAATGGTACGTGGTAGTCGCGAGCATTCTATGGTGATAATTCTACTCTATTAACTTGTATGTGTTTGTGTTATCTTCATAGTTATTGGGAAATCGTCACCCTCGTCAAATCGGCTTGCTCGTCTATACACGACTACCTTATTTCCGACGGACTGCTTTTCATTTGAATATCCCGAGGGTTGCCGGAGTAGAACGAAGTATGTTTATTTGCGCATACTGTGACAATCTATTTCTGTATTAATGCCGGTGCACTGTTTGTTTTTCTCTATTCGTGTAACAAGTTTTAGCAAAGTTAATGTTTTATGATTTGTTGTGGATATGTTTCCAATTCCGTCGTGTTTCATTAGCGAAAATGTTACAGCAACACTAGATAATGCTTCGATTGGAGCAAAATCCCATAAACACGACATCGCTAACAAAATCAATGGCATTGCTGGTATTGACCTTTCAGGTCATAATTACAAAATATGCCAAACCTGCAGAGGTCAGACAGAGAAATTTCACCTATCCCAAATTCCATTTCCGATTGAAATATGTATGCCAAAGTCAACATGACGAAATATCAGAATATGTTAAGAATAAGAGCACAGCTGCGACCACTCCAAGATATCGGCATCAAGGATGGTTGAGAATAACTTGAAATGTACAACAGTACCGATACTCCAAGTAGAGCGACTGTTGTCGACCAACAGCTTCAGATAAAATTATCAATAAAAAAGCTCTTTTATTTACGAAACAATTTGTGAATGTGTTCAATTGTTATCTATTGACTATATTCAAATAGACACTGCAGTAAGACATGTTTTTCTTAGCTTCAACACAATTATCTAGAATACTCTGCAAAATGTAATAAAAAAGTATTTGAAAATGTTCTTCAAGTACAATAATTTTGCTCCTAGAATTTCTGATAACAAGTACAATACAAACACTTCCAAATGTCTAATCACTACCGTAAATACGGTACACATACAGCATATGATTACCCATCCCTTTCTTAAAGGGTGTTGTTCGTAATGTATTTATGCCACTGATTCGGCTGATACATATGCTAATTTGTTTATTGAAATAACCAAATACAATATGTGTACACGCAATAATGCTGCAAATGGAATAATGTAATCGTATAACGTGTACATTCGAATGTGCATTTATACTGCTGTACTCAAAATAAGTGATACTGTTTCTAGACAATGTCATCCGTGAGAATAAATATACATATATGTGGACTGTATGATTGATTCTGACCAGGCAATATACATGGAGCCATTTATATACACACCACTACTGACTATATTACTGGTGTCCACACCATAAACCATTTATCAGGCTATGGGTGCGAAAATCAGAAAATAATAGAACCTGATGTGATTTGAACTGCAGTGGGGTCTCAATCCTTATGGACCTTTCCACGGCCATCAATCAAATAATTATTAGCATAGAGTTTCTACCGGTCAGCGTCTGCAATTAACATTCTGTGTTCGTCCCAATTTTGATATCAGTGCATACGTTCAGTGTTACTTTACCTATATCCAAACAAAGGGCATACACCCTAGCTCTTATACTATGAGCATGGGTGGGGTTAATGTAGTATCGTTGGCAGTCTTCGGTATTTGGTTATCTGGTAGTGCAATCATATTAACTACATCTTGATAGAGGTGTCAACATTTCCTAATATAAGTCAACGGTACAATGTTGAGGTTCTCCGGAATTTAATTATATTGAGCAACTAATATTTACAACAACTATCATAAAAATTGACGTCTCTTGCTAAACATTATGTCAAATGAAAATATCTCGTGCCAAATGTGATTTTTTTTTAGCAAGTGGTCGATCCAAACCTGGACGAAACTGAAACCAAGTCAAAGAGTCGTGAAATCAGTGCACTAATCGTGAGACCACGTGCGTGGTGGGAACAGACATGTGTTATAAATATGGTTTGGTTGTGTCTATATGCATGCATGTTATCGCTGCAGCAGCGAACGACTTACGCGATAAAATGAGCAATACGAAGCAATTGGAATCTGGTCAAAGGAGCCAATAATTGGCTGCTGATATCGGTATCTTAAATAGCAACAGTAATGAAATGACACCAAATCTTATGCGAAGTTAATGGATCTATAGGATATCAACTTATCAGGGAGCATCTGCTGTAACCAGCTAACAGGTTATTATACCAGAATCGTGGTAAAATGGAACCGGAAGACAGTGTGCTTCTACTAAATAGTCCGGAATATCGGCGCCAGATAATTGTATCCTTGGGCAATGGAACGGTGAGCCGCAGTGTAGCTCTTATTACCTATTCGCCGTGGCACCAATCCTCGATAAATTAAGCGTCTAATAGGCGTTTGAATGTGAGTGGTTTGATGTTGCTGTATTATATCTAGTTAGGGCACCAGGGACCCTTCGGCCATTTTATTTGTCATTTGAAGAGGGGCCACGGCTTCTACGGCGCAAAGTTTAATCTCCTAAGCTGAGCCAGTGTGTGATACAATCCACGGTTCTTCGTGGAAATTAAATTGGATACCAACAATGATCAGATAATAAACATCCAGTTTTTGGTTGCTTTATTATTTTTTGTTTTATATGGCCGAGCATTTCTGGTCGAATCTCATCTGAAGGTAAACTCATTTTTAAGTCGGATCGGCCCCGACATGAAAACAGTCCCAAAATGGAGAAAGAGGTCAATCCCATCTGACTGGCTCACGGAATAATATAATATCGACCGGGATTGGGAAGTCAACAATTTCTGATGTTTAACCATTTATGTACTAAATGGATTCTTGTCCCGATACGTCTAGAGTTGGAGGGTTGATTTGGCCGTGGCTCGGAACATTAAACACTAAAGAGTCCATAGATTGTTATAACGTTATATATGTATAAGTCTCTCTCCATAAGCACAATATATAGGTGGATGAACAGAGGTGTTGGTAGTAGCAAGGTTGCCGGATAAGTGAAGTCTCCGCTACAGAGCACGGGTAGTTACTTCGACGTTTGGTGTATCATGCGTCTAAATAAGGTCTGATATACCATGATACCCTTGGATATGACGTGTATCACTATAATGTCTTACAGAATGATACTGGCTTCATCCACCCTAACTTATACAATGGTTGCTACCAGTCATAATCACTTAAGATTATGATCTTGTTAATTATGCGTGTGTTTCTACACTATATAATTTGTCTCATATGTATTGTGCTTATCTATACAATTAGCCCTAGCAATTACAATCACTGGGGAAAGGAAGTTCATCATAGATTTAGGAAAACATATAACAATAAATATACTATCTTCTGTTATATCGGACATTCTTCCATTCAGTTATCAAATTATACATTGGAATGATGTATTATTCATTTTGATGGATGTTCGGGTAGTAAAAGCAGACAACATGTAGACGAAAATATAATACAAGTACAGAAGGGTTCATCTTTTAGTAGGAAATGTTCAGATAATAAGTTCAACAAACGACCATATTATCTGAACATTTCCAAAGGAAACTCCTGGTCCATGAGTGTTTAGTAAAGAAAGGGTTAATATATTTCTTATGTGGCTTAACTCTCCTATGACTAGATTCCTGAAAGAAGATGGCAATTTAACTAGAGTTAAACTATGAGACGGCAGAAGATAAAGAAGATGGGAATTTTAACTAGAGTTATGTTCTCTCTCGTAAATGTTGAGCGACTGCAGGGAGGAGAACGAGGAACGAGTGAGGTTTGGTAGGGAAAAGGGAGACGTTATGAAGATAGAAAAGATGCATTATTAATAATTTGTGAATACAATCATGCCTTATTCAGAATTCAGATGTTTATTAATGGTGTATTTCAAATAAAGAAAAAGCATATGAAGCCAAATTCGCCTTGGCACCCAGTAGAGACGATGCGATAAACTAGTTATATAGATGCTAAAGATGATGGTGTACACTAGTTATATAGATGCTAAAGGTGATGGTGTAAACTAGTTATATAGATGCTAAAGGTGATGTTATAAACTAGTTATATAGATGCTAAAGTTGATGGTATAAACTAGTTATATAGATGCTAAAGGTGATGGTATAAACTAGTTATATAGATGCTAAAGTTGATGGTATAAACTAGTTATATAGATGCTAAAGGTGATGGTATAAACTAGTTATATAGATGCTAAAGGTGATGGTATAAACTAGTTATATAGATGCTTAAGGTGATGGTATAAACTAGTTATATATATGCTAAATGTGATGGTATAACTAGTTATATAGATGCTAAAGTTGATGGTATAAACTAGTTATATAGATGCTAAAGGTGATGGTGTAAACTAGTTATATAGATGCTAAAGGTGATGTTATAAACTAGTTATATAGATGCTAAAGTTGATGGTATAAACTAGTTATATAGATGCTAAAGGTGATGGTATAAACTAGTTATATAGATGCTAAAGTTGATGGTATAAACTAGTTATATAGATGCTAAAGGTGATGGTATAAACTAGTTATATAGATGCTAAAGGTGATGGTATTAACTAGTTATATAGATGCTTAAGGTGATGGTATAAACTAGTTATATATATGATAAAGGTGATGGTATAACTAGTTATATAGATGCTAAATGTGATGGTATAAACTAGTTATATAGATGCTAAAGGTGATGGTATAAACAAGTTATATAGATGCTAAAGGTGCTGGTATAAACTAGTTATATAGATGCTAAAGGTGATGGTATACACTAGTTATATAGATGCTAAATTTGATGGTGTACACTAGTTATATAGATGCTAAAGGTGATGGTATAAACTAGTTATATAGATGCTAAAGGTGATGGTGTAAACTAGTTATATAGATTTTAAAGGTGATGTTATAAACTAGTTATATAGATGCTAAAGGTGATGGTATAAACTAGTTATATAGATGCTAAAGGTGATGGTATAAACTAGTTATATAGATACTAAAGGTGATGGTATAAACTAGTTATATAGATGCTAAAGGTGATGGTATAAACTAGTTATATATATGCTAAAGGTGATGGTGTAAACTAGTTATATAGATGCAAAGGTGATGTTATAAACTAGTTATATAGATGCTAAAGGTGGTGGTATAAACTAGTTATATATATATGCTAAAGGTGATGGTATAACTAGTTATATAGATGCTAAATGTGATGGTATAAACTAGTTATATAGATGCTAAAGGTGATGGTATAAACTAGTTATATAGATGCTAAAGGTGATGGTATAAAATAGTTATATAGATGCTAAAGGAGATGGTGTAAACTAGTTATATAGATGCTAAAGGTGATGGTATAAACTAGTTATATAGATGCTAAAGGTGATGGTATAAACTAGTTATATAGATGCTAAAGGTGATGGTATAAACTAGTTATATAGATGCTAAAGGTGATGGTGTAAACTAGTTATATAGATGCTTAAGGTGATGGTATAAACTAGTTATATATATGCTAAAGGTGATGGTGTAAACTAGTTATATATATGCTAAAGGTGATGGTATAAACTAGTTATATAGATGCTAAAGGTGATGGTGTAAACTAGTTATATATATGCTAAAGGTGATGGTATAAACTAGTTATATAGATGCTAAAGGTGATGGTATAACTAGTTATATAGATGCTAAAGGTGATGGTATAAACTAGTTATATAGATGCTAAAGGTGATGGTATAAACTAGTTATATAGATGCTAAAGTTGATCGTGTACACTAGTTATATAGATGCTAAAGGTGATGGTATAAACTAGTTATATAGATGCTAAAGGTGATGGTATAAACTAGTTATATAGATGCTAAAGGTGATGGTATAAACTAGTTATATAGATGCTAAATGTGATGGTATAAAATAGTTATATAGATGCTAAAGGTCACGTGATGGTGCTAGTGAGTACTAATACAGTTAATAAAATGAGTAGATCTCGCTGTTTTGTTGTGAATTTCGGGCCGATAGCTTGGTCTTTATAATCCGCCGTTCGTTCATCAAAAGAACAAACTATTAGCATTTAAACCTTACTTATAGAATAATCTTTTTGACAGAATTGATTTTGGCAGCACGCGATTGATTTCGATACAATAACGTTGAAAAAGTCGCCGACACAGGGTCTCAAACGATATTACTGGCAAGAAATAGTCATCAATCAAACGCAAAAGTGCCGATATTCATAACCAATATATCGTAGCACCGTGTCCAAATTACAAACGTTAAAAACCAACACAACAGATAGACGTGTTTCGCCAACTAAGTATTCAACACGGTCCAAGGGAATTGCAGAATTGTGGTGTGTATGTGCTATGTAAGCATATGTTCCTTCAACACCGCAATCAAGGATCCCTCATTTTCGAGTTTATTTTTATCGTTTTTAATTTTTGACAATGTTTCAGTGTTGTGTGACCAATGTTTCTCTTATATTGTAGTTGGTCCACACACCCTGTTTGTGTGTCCCTCTCTCTAACTGTCATCTCTCCATTTATATCTCTATCTCTCGCGCGCGCTATTTCACTGTGTTCACTTAGTTCCCGCTCCTTCTCTCTTGTCTTTGTCTCTGTCTCTCTTCTGTATGTGAAATTGATGATTTGTTCACACCAGTTACATGTATGCATGGTATACCTGCGCTTTATCTTTTAGATATGGCTCGATCACCAACTCCGATGGGATCCAGAGAAATACGGAGGAATAAAAATTATTAGGCTACCTTACGATGCCCTTTGGCGCCCGGATATTCTGTTATATAACAAGTAAGTTTTAATATGACTCCTAATCTTCTATGTTTATATCAAGTCTGGTATATTGTGATCAATATAGCTAGATAAAATATACTGTACTTTCATACGTATGTGTGCTGTATGTCACGCTCTATATCTCGAAAACGATTATTGAAGTCATATATGTTATCGTCTCATAAGAAAATATATTCCTTGTATTATTATAAATGAACGTACATGTACGCATAGCATTGATGATATGGTAAAATAAAGATCGTTTGCATAACTTTTTTTGCAGAAAGTGGGAAAATGCTGATACATCGGCACGTCTATTCAGAGTATATCAAATCTATATTTAGTAGTGGGTGTATCTATAGACCCCATGACTAATTACAGCTTACTAAACGCCAAGTTTATGGGAAGCTATTATCGGGTTTATCAGTAATAAATATTGCAGACTACCCTTATACGGTCACATATGCTTAACTAAATACTCAATTGGACGGGTGATTAGATGTCGTTTAATATATAATCCCAACCACATGGCACACACGGGCATGATCACTATATTAAATCAAGATGTACATGTATTAAGATTGATCTTTGTGTCAATCGAGAATTAATATTGACTAGAAGAAATGTGTTTAGATTGTGCTTACGATTAATCTTAGGATTAATATTGACTATAATAACTGATATATTTAAGTCTTTTTTTATATTTGAAGAAGTGTTGTAAAGACTGTGAGTCGTTGGGAGAGTCATTGTCGTTTGTGTATATGTGCAATTTACGTCATGCATCAACTTGGAGGAGTAAATTGTCACTATTTTGCGAACTGTTCCGATAGTAAGTGGGCGTGTCTATAATTTTCGGTGATATTAGTTGAACACTATATTATTTCTGTGATGCAGTGCCTCTATATACTCACTTATCAGTTTGATTCAATTAAATAAATACATGTAGCATATAGCTGAATTTGCATCAGTTTTTTTTTATAAAGATATCCAGGTTCTGAAAATTGTGATAAAAGTAGCCAGGTTCATCAAATATCAAATTTTAATATCTGCGCTGGAAATTCGTTTGGTTTAAAGAATTTGCTTTCAGTTTTAAATTGATTGAACTGCTCTAAATTGAAAGAATGTAGTCCCGACGAAGTTTATCAACAAATTTGGTATGTATCCATTTATATGTTGCCCTGCAATGTAAACACAAAAATACCCCGTCGGCCGCAGATGAACCAGGATACCTATATAACGATTTTTCTAATACGGGTACAGCTTATGTGTACCGTTATCACAATTTCCGGAACATGGGTACCGTTGTCACAAAAAAAACTGACGAGAGTGACCAGTTCAGCCATAGTATGTATAACATATGTCGTAGCTATACTTATAACGGCTCTTCAATTTGAATTTTTTCCAGCGCTGATATTTCTTCTTTCTTCTCGTCAATAAGCACGAATGTGATAGTTCACCACAGCGGAAACGTGACGTGGTTGTCAATGGTGATATACAGAAGCTCGTGCAGTATAAACGTGCGATATTTCCCTTTTGACGAACAGAATTGTACCATGTTATTTGCGTCATGGACGTACGACGGTTACCAGGTCAATCTCACAATGAACAGCCAGGAAGGAGATATTACGAACTACATCAGAAATAGCGAATGGGACCTGCTTAGTTTCAATGTTGTTCGGAACGTTGTTAAGTATTCGTGTTGTGACGAGCCGTATCCTGATATAACTTTTTACATACACATTCGCCGGAAGCCGATGTTTTATATTTTCAACATGGTGCTGCCTTGTGTTCTCATAACTCTCGTTGCTCTGTTGGGATTTTACATACCATCTGATTCTGGAGAAAAAGTGACTATGGGCATTACCACGCTATTGTCAATGACTGTGTTCATGATGCTGGTAGCGGAGAATATGCCACCGACGTCTGATACACTGCCCTTGATTGGTAAGTTCGCAACACATCCTCGCCCTAATACGCACATAATCCATCTATAATGTGAAACAGGTACATACTGTGATTTTTTAATTCTGAAATAAGCAGATAATAGCGTCATAGCCGTTATTTCACTTTAAGACGCCGGCCACAGTGAAAACACATATTATAGACCGTACACCTGAAAAGTCGTGGGTTCACTTATTTGTATCATAGTCCGCACATCATCTGCATAGAATCGCCTCAATATGAGTCGATAATGTGCTCTCATTTTCAGCACATTATCGACACAAAATGTGGCGATTCTAAGCAGAGTATCTACTTAAAACAAGTTCTGTATAAGCAGATAATGTGCGGATTTCTGGATAACAGGCTGAAGTACTATTCACACATGTCCACCACATTGGCCGGATTCGTCATCTCCGGTTTAAACCTCCGAGTTTAAACCTGGTTTAAACCTACATTGGCCGTCCAACCAAACCGGGTCTAAGGGGGCGTTTTTGTCTTTCAGTTGCCAGCTAATTGACAACTCGATTCGGTGATATGATTATGCAATCAAACTACCCTCTTACCAATCGGACCAAATGATATAATCGGGCCGATATACATGTAATGGTTATTGACAAGTCATAAATTATCGTGACCGCGTGCACGCTCAATGGATTTATTCATTGAGAAACAAGTATCGCTCATTGACTATTAATCCGATCTCATTCTGTGTTTAAATCAATTTAACAAAGGGCATGTCTCTCAACACGAGAATCACGCTCTGTTCATCACTTTCTTAGATAGATTTCTGCAAGATGCTTCACCCGCAAAGACAAAATTTGGTGTATTTACATGTATATCTGTATATATTAAAGGGTATATGAGCTGTCTATCTGTATGTCCGTTTGTCTGTTCCGAACTGTTCTCCAATACCCCTGGACCGATTTCAATTAAATTAGGTGTGGTGATTCTTGTGGTATAACTGCGTTAGGCTTTAAAAAATTTGATTTAAAAATAAGTAAAATATAATTTTTTTTAAAATGAACATTTTTGTTAAATTGAGTAAGGAGTTGAATCTAAAAAGAGACAACATTTAAAATTTAAATTAACATTTGTTTGTTTTAAATTTAATAAAAAAAAATTTAAATTAAAATGTTCAAATGATCAAAATGTGCGCAAAGCCCCTCTGGCGCTGAATAAAGTCTCCATAATCGAGTCAATCCTGGACCAAGAGGCCAGTCAAGTAAAGGCAATTTGCTTATGAGTGCACACCATAAGATGACGAATCCGGCCATTGTGTTTGGGGACCCCAGATTGCAACAAGGCCAGCTTCCGTATTAGACCAGGCTGTGGAGGAGGTAGGTGCCACCGAAGAGCGCAGAAATTGCAACTGGTATTTCCTGATAGGTATTCTCCAGGGGCATTATGACATTGGAGGTGATCAGCGATCTGCTGGGGCATAGAGTTACTACAGCCTGTTTACCATTTTTTTTCTCTCAAAATTTGCCGAAGATATTTTAATTCACTAAAAAATACATATCCCAGCGTTGTTATATTGAACAAAGTCTTATCTATAAGTTCAATAAGAACGGATAGTTTTATTTCAGGGAAAATAATTTTTTTGCAACAAAGTCTTATTTATTTCATGAAAAATATCGAAAATTTCAAATTTTTTCCCGCACATAAGATGCGATAACTTCTAAACAAAATAGACTAAGACTCTGAATGTGCATTCAAACACTGACACAAAGAATATGCTATAAGATGTACTAAAACCTAATGTGCAATTCGTATCCGTTTAGTTGAGATATTAAGAAATATTTCCCCTACCCCAAAATTTCAGATTTTTTCGAGATTTTTCAAAAAATTAAAAAAAGGGATTTTTTTGGCGAAATATTGGACCACTTTATGTTTTTCGAATTTAATTCGTAAATAGATGTATTCAATTGTAAACAATCCACATCTTACAACTTTAGGAATATATATGCCTAATTATTAAAACCAGTCAAACCAAATTCCTACCGTATTGTTGTATAATACATCGTAATTTCACAATCGCAATAGCATGTATAGCCTAATGCATCAGTAATCGACATGACTAATTTGAAAAATATTGAATAAAATAAAATTAAACGTTTACTTCACCTTCCTTCCTAGTCATACGCGGGAAAGTCATTACCACAAACCATTTTCTCTTGGTTCTCGGTCTGCATAATAATACTGGCCAAAATAAACCTATACAGGTAGCAAATCATTTAGGCCATTGCATTGATCACAATTTAGTATGCGAGATCGAGACCGCACAGGCTGAAAAGATACAGCTACTTGCAAGTGGGACATTGCCATTAAAACCATCAGATAAACTGTTTTTGGGTTGACAACTTTGACATGAATTTGGAGACACAAACTAGACATGGGGCTCTTAATTCCACCCATAGTGTAGCAGCTCTCCAAGAGGAGTCCCCTTTTCCCTTATATTTAAAAGAAACAATTATGTTTGACCGCACGAAAAAGAAAGAAAGTTGAACATGAAACAAGCAATTTCTGCGCTCTCCGTTGGCACCTACATGTACCTCCGCCACAGCCTGGTCTATATACAAAAGGCCGATAAATGGGCGACGTATATATTTATATCATACGCAACTGAAAGACGTATCAATTCCAAGTCGTATATTTAGAAAATCGGCTCTTCACTCTTCAGCAGTGCATGAGCATATTTGTCGACATATTTTGATCCTGGAACGACTAGACGAGGGGTCATGAGCTGGAAATCCGACATGGTTCTAAATTGGGATAGAGCTTGATAAAGTTGAGATATATTTCAATATACCTTTCCGATCGTATATGTATCATGGGCACGTCGATAAGAAATTATATTTTGTTAACGCATATCAGAAGTTCTCACATACAGGAACGTTGCGACAGTGGGGCTTGTGTGTACGACCACCCACCCCCCCCCCCCCCACACACACACACCCACCCTCACGCACTGGAAATTTCACGCCTCACACAACAGTTTTTTGACATTTTACACCATTTGTAGGTTGAAACTGTTCTCAATGTTTGATTTTCCAACCAATAATTAGTGGTGTATGCGTTGTTTTAGAGCAACAGTGTGCTATTTTCCTCTGTATTGGAATGTATTTAGGAGATTTAGATCTGCTTCAAGGGCTACATTTGGAAACTTCAGGGTGGACACCCCCCCCCCCCCCCCAAGCGGAGACCCTCCAGCCACGTCACCGCCTATATTACAAATACATTCATATTCCATGGCTGGAGCTTCCTGAAATTTTGCGAAAACCCTGTGCCAATGCATTATCGTACATGTATATATATATATATATATATATATATATATATATATATATATATATATATGCGAGTCCCCCGTATACAGCCTTGCATATATTAAATAATGCATTGGCCTAACAATATTTACCGTGACCATGTAAGCCAGTGCATTCTCTTATATATGCGTGATTCCATATTGTGGGAGACTCGCATAATAGAGAATGCACTGGCACATGATTGTGAATGCTGCACCAGCGCAGCTCCCAACATGAAAGGGACCTATTACATATATATTTTCTTTTAACTAATACAGGTATATATTACGGGATCACCATATCAATCGTATCATTCGCTACAGCGATGACGGTGCTGACATTAAACATACATCACAAAGGTACGAGGGGTCGGGCGTGCCCGTCCATCGTCAAGACATTCTGCTTCAACTTCCTTGCCAAATTGTTCTGTATGCGGATAGACCGGAGAGAGGCTACTCAGCCGGTGAGTGCATTTTTGTCTTGTTTACCCACAAACCGAGATCATATTTGTCCGGATAAAAAGTGTCCGGATTGTACAGCTAAATAGTCGAAAAATGTATATAGTCGGACTACATGTCACTACAACTACAAAAAAATGCGTATTTTATATAATGATTGCCACCAATCTGATTAATCGACAACCAAAAAAAAATTCGCCATCAAATTGAAGACCGCCGATTCATCCATAGCTTCATCCATAGTATACAGTAATGCTATAAATAATCGACTCCTTTACCACAGCAGAATTATGGGCAACTTTTCAGGATTTAGTCGGAAATATGGCTTGTTGCCATTCATCTGAAAGCTCTCACTGAGAGCTTTCCTATGAATGACAACAAGCCATATTTCCGACAAAATCCTGAAAAGTTACCCATAATTCTGCTGTGGTTAAGGAGTCGATTATTTAGAGCATTACTGTAGCTTTCCTCAGACCTCAGAACACAACAATGTCTCTCTTAAAGTACGGTTGGCCTTGGCGGTGGGTATCCTGTGAAAATATTTCCACCCGTCAAAAACCGTCACAAACAGAAAGAAGAACAAAATGTAGACATACTTTTTCCGTATACAAATAAGAAATATCGCATAAACAGTATGTTATTGTCATATTTTTGACCATTGTTATGTAAACAAAAGCATAAAAAGTAACTTTTCTGGTGTTTGTTTATATTATGATGGTAAACATAAAGAGCGTTCTTTGTGGGTGAATTCCTGATATGGAACGAATAAAGAGCGTTTATGCCATTCATGTGTGATTAGCCAGCAGCATTGTGTTGTCTTCTGTAACACAATCAGGCTCTCGCTTAGGTAAAATATAGTAAATCCTTATGATAACATGCTGTTTGCGCGATGGTAATGGTATATATGAACGAAACTGTATGCGTTTTAATGTTTTTCTGTTTACGGTGATTGGAACAAATATGAATATTTTCGACAACTAAGGCCTCACGTGCCTTTAATATATTTTACATGATTTAAAATTACAAACTGAGCGAAGTATGAATCATTACTATTCCTATTGAGACAAATGTTCAATTCATTATATTTAATATATACTTTTTTTGTCCGAACGTGGGTGAATGTTTATTTTGTCTTTATACCCGGGGACGGCAGGAAGACAGCCTTCTTGGTTATGCTGTAACCGATAACTCATTATTGTCAAATTATGTTTTTATTGTTGTGTACATTTATCGAGTTATAGCAAACACCCCACAATAAAACACTACATGTTTTCTTATATATATGTACCTTTTTCCTTATTACTCATTTCTGTAAACTCATTTCTGTAAACTCAGTTTGTTCTTAAATCTGTCATCAGCATCGATCGATCAGTCTATTGTCGCGTATTTAGGAAACACGCCCAGTTAATCTATCTACCGCTGTTAGTCAGCTAGGTCAACAAGATATGACGTCGTGTTATGGTGTGTTTTATTGGAATATGAGACGATTGAGCCAATAGTAGTTATCCGGAACTAAAATAGAACTGTAATTCCCCGCCATATTTCACGCGATGTAAAATCAATTACATATACTGGCTCTGTGATGTCAATCACCAATCGCCATAATTATGTTCCTCATAATAATATATAGAGGATCTCACATGAGTTTCTATTTTATACGGAATGTATCAAATGAGTTCACTAAATTCGATTTGAGCTGATGTTTACCGAGGCTCAAATAGAACTTAGTGGACGAGGTTGATAAATTACGCATAAAATAGAACGAGTTTGAGATACCGTTTATCACATGATCAAATAAACGCGAAGTATTCATCGAAAACAACAGTCATAAACTTCATCAATCGCAAGTCATTTAAATAATGACCTGACGTCATCGAACGCGCTAATTTTACACGTGTGTCTTACCAATAATTATGAAGCTGGTTTTGTGAGTTAATTATGTGATGAATGTTTATTATACATACATTTACATGTACAAGTAACAGACGTTATCCAAAGAGTTACTAGACTCTACATACATATCTGAAGACTACGAAGCGTATTTGGGACATGGTATAGAACAATAAGATAAAGTCACTTTATAAAGTCGAAATGTTACCTTTAAAAAGTCGATATTTTGACACTGAAAGTCGAAAAGTTTACTTTGAAAGTCAAAATTTCGAGATAGAGTCAAATTGTTTATATTGAAAGTTGAAATTTTGACTTAAATTTTTTTTTCGTTTGTTTTCCATGTCCTTAATATGCTTCCGTATAATACATTCTCGAATATGTCATGGGCAACTTCGTTTTTGACACATTTATTGTCACGAACGGCTTTCAAGAGCATTAATACAATCACATGTAGACCATACCACGTGCATAATTGTGTATTTATTTCTTCCCCCATAGTTTTCCCATCCGGCGGCACCAAATCACTCCGATCGCAACGCACACTACATCAGATTCCGCATCGCAGGACAAGACGAACAAGACAATTCTAGCATACAGCAGGTATGTTCAAAAACAAAGAGGCTTTATGTATTTATAATTGGTACCCCATCGGTGGGCCAACAATTTGTTACATGAAGCCTACGAATCAAACACCAATTCAATTATATCAATTATTATTTAATGTTCTAACCATATTTTGGCATGAGAACCGTTCATGTTGAAAACAAAATACAATTTGCATGTCATTTGTGTAACCAATTTAGCATAAATCAGACATATTAAATGTCATTCATTGTGTGTATACATACATACACACATACATACACACATACATACACAAAATCACACTTATACATACATACATACCTACACACATACACACGCATACACACACATATATAGATACCTATATGCAAATAGTATGTGGGTGCATGGTGTAAGAATAATAATACAATTAGTAGATATAGTCGGGCTTATTCTGTGGTGATCCAACTAAGTATATGTTTGAGATACCCATACAGTTTATTTATAACTTATAAGTATTACAACAGAGGGGTTCATCATTTTGTTTAAATTATGGGTGTTTGACTGTTCAGTTAGTTGGGTTGTAGAAATCTCCTCCTCGTGGAATTCATTTCTGGGCATTCCATTATATAATGAAATTCGTCCCCGATTAACCCTGTGTCGCACAGAGAACAGACCAGGGAACCGATTTGTGAGGATCGAGAATTTAACGACCGGTAGTGCTTTGTTCACCAAATACGACCCGCCATATCAAATCCAGTCGTAAGTCGGGATTTGTTTTACCCTGTGCCAATGCATTATCTTATATATGCGAGTCGACCATAGGTCGCCTCGCATATATAAGAGAATGCATTGGCCTAACAATTTTTTACAATTTTAATAATTTTTTCTTGTATTCTTTAACATTTTTATAATTTCACCCATACCCTGCAGGGTAATGGATGTTTTTTTTATTTTATGTCCCAAAAATTTTAAGAAACATTTATTTAAAAAAAATGATAAAAAAGTTGTTAGGCCAATGCATTCTCTTATATATGCGAGACGACCTATGGTCGACTCGCATATATAAGAGAATGCATTGGCACAGGGTAAAAAAAATCCCGACTTACGACTGGATTTGATATGGCGGGTCACAAATACGCACATGATCAGATGGCGAAAGATACTTAATCGGGGTTCACGATTAGATTGCGATTGATATTAAATCGCAATAACACGTGACACTCGAGGTTAGGATTACATTTCAAAATGAGTAATATGAGCTAATCGGAAGGGTGATAACTCTATATATAGAACGTATATTGTACTGTGACGAAATAACGGAGGTTTGTATGAAAATATTGTCAACACACTAATTGACCAACTTCGTCAACTCTAAGTCAAATATCCTATTGGGTGGGTGAGCTTGTGTACTAAAGCAGGTTTGCATATCGTAAAAGAGAGACATCAGATTGATATAAACTTTAATAGCATAACGATTATTCCGTGCTCCGCGTGTATAATGTTTCAATGTTTCTTGGTATACAGTGGGCGCATGTGCGTTTTATTTATAGAATGTGAATTTTTGCACGGATTGAAAGTAGAACTGCGACCCGGAGGCCAATTCCCGTAAAAGGTGTAGTTGGGAATTTCAATTGTTATTCGGATGCCAAGATGTGCAAGGCGATTAATTCTATGAGTTGGTCATTCGTGAAACCAATATATTTTATATTCTATATATAATTACAACCATGGGTATATAATATATGATCTTGAGCGCGTTACCATTTCTGACTATGGTTTTCTTGTAACTGCCTGTTCTCGTCCTTTGCTAATATATATTCTGTATTCTCGTTTCGTCGTTCATGTCCGGTCCAAACCGAGATTACGTCAGCGTCCAATATACACGTAGATGCGTTATAAATCACGGGGCGTCTGCCATGCATCGTCGTCTTCTAGTCTTCTGCTCCAATGGGTGTAACGTATTTCGTCTGTAGTTTCTCTGGTGAATTGGCAGTGCGATATAATATCAGGACTAAGACGGAGAAATCGTTCCGAAATTCAACTGGCTGCGACTGATTCTGTTCTGACTCTCTAGTATATCGGCAGTGATTCAACCGCTACTGTTCTTCCCCGTTCTGACTATCTGTCTATCCTATACCTTATATTCCACACTTGACGCGACATCGATTGTGCGGCGGAATGACTGCTATTATTATAGTGCTAGCTGAAACAGGCTCCTTCGCGAGCCTTTATTAAGCGTCGGTGGGGGGGGGGGGGGTGCGGCCCATGTGAGCGGTTCGCGCACATTTGGACCTAAATATTCACATAGGTTCATATTCGACTTATTTGATTCTAAAATAAGCCAAGTTCATAGTCGACTAATACCCGTTATTCTGTGGGTGGCGCGGACGACAGTGAAAACACATATACAAAGAGTGTATATCTGGTCTGCAAATAGGTTCATATTTAACCTAAATATTCACATTTATTTGATTCTGAAATAGGCCAAAAGTGAGCTTATTTTAATTGTGTGTCTTTTTTATTTACTTAAAGAAATTGTTTAAATCAAAATTTTGAAAAACTAACGCCGATATAACCTCCGCCTGTTTGTCTGTCTGTCGTCGGCATATTTCTCTGAACATCCCTCCAAATGAACAGTATATACTTATATAACTGGGTTGGAGTAACCATTTAGTAAAGAAAGGCTATAGTTAAATGTACGGGAGGCCTTGGCGGTGGGTATGCTGTGAAAATATTTCCACCGGTCAAAAACCGCCACAAACAGAAAGAATATTAAAATGTGGACAGACTTTGTCCGTATATAAATAAGAAATATCGCATAAACAGTATGTTGTTTGACCATTGTTATGTAAACAAAAGCATAACAAGTTACTTTCCTGGTGTGTGTTAATATTATGATGGTAAACATAAAGAGCGTTCTTTGTTGCTGAATTCCTGATATGGAACGAATAAAGAGCGTTTATATAATTTGTGTGTGATTAGCCAGTAACACTGTGCTGCCTTCTGTAACACAATCAGGCTCTTGCTTAGGTAAAATATAGTAGGTCTTTATGATAGCATGCTGTTTACGCGATGGTCATGGTATATATGAACAAAACTGTATGCGTTTTAATGTGTTTCTGTTTACGGTGATTGAAACAAATATGAATATTTTCGACAACTAAGGCCTTCCGTGCCTTTAAACTGACAATTTGCGAAAAATAACGCCACTCAACGCTATATATATGTCGTCTGCTTTCTGTATGTTCGACTATCCATCGTCTGCGTATACCTCCCGAACACACCTTCAGAAGAGTAATAAGCCAATTCAATGTAGATGTGTATTATTAACTGGGAGAATCCATTTAGCAAAGAAAGGGTCAATGATCTCTTACGTTGCATCACGGTATAGGCTTATACGGTGAATTAATTCGATTGGTAGCGCCCTCCAGCGGATTTTGGGCCAAGATGTAGAGAAGAGTATTAAGAAACGTCTGAGCCCCGGTTGGTTAATTCGGGGATAACGGTGTGGTGTTTTGTGATTTTGGAAAGGTACAGGGCGGATATAATGTGGCAAATTTAGTTGAATGGGCGACGGCGGAGCCACAAGTTCACACAATGTATATTTCAAAATTTGAGGTGTCCATTAATTATATATTTTTCATTGAGTTACATGTCGTATGAATGTACGCTATTATGGCAGTTTGTGTATAGAACTAAGAAGCTTCATACATTGTTTACAGTATATGAATGCATATACCTACAAACAAACCATGAATATTGGCATCATGTCTAAGAAATGATATGTCTCTTGTGGTCAACAGTCCCATGAATTGCGATATAATTTAATGTCAAATATAAACAGTAATATATCTGGAGCTTTTATCGACATAATTATTGTTTATATGACCAAATTTGAGGAATCATCAACGAGAAACGAAACGTAGAACATTTGCGGATTGATGCCGCCATCGAACGAGACTTCGATCGGGGTATGGTCTCATTCCGGCTACATGTATGTACTATTATTTGCATAGGAAAACCGAAAAGTCATGTACCGACACTATGTATTTGAACGGTTTTGGCGGTTACGTCTCGTAAAGTATGTCCCCAGTCCTCATAAAACCATGTCTGGAACGTTATTTGAGTTGGAAATAAAAGACGACGCATACCAATGCATTGCCAAATTTCACTCTTATAACAATAGCGCATGCAGCGAATGAACAGTCTTCCGACAAAGCTTTTTTATTCAATACTTTTACTAATATATGCCTTTATAAATGACAACAACACAATGACTCAATCGCTCCTTCATAACGACATTTAAACTAACTGAATGCTAATTGAGTTGCGTATCATGTCCCGTCATGGTTAGTCATTCTCTTGGACAAAATACTGTAAGATACCAAATTAGCCCGACGCTAATAATTTGTGTGATTTTGGATGTTCCTCTGTTATCAAATTCATGGGAATAAAATAAAGTAACACCATTTAAGACTCATTTGAGTTTTTAAAAAACACGAGCTTTCGGCTATCTATAGTAGCTTTTATCAAGTATGAAGTGAACAAACAGTGACTCTTGTTATGAACGTCATCGTGATGGACACTTTCAACGTCAACGACTTTCACTGTTTGTTCACTTCATACTTGATAAAGGCTACTAGATAGCCGAAAGCTCGTGTTTTTAAAAAACTCAAATGAGTCTTAAATGGTATTACTTTATTTTATTCCCATTTATTATTAACACAGACTCATATGGCATATACTTCAATAATGTCTGAATCAAATTCATGAAAAGGTAATGGTCATATACCACTATAATAGTGGAATTCCGTATGTGCCTGACCTGCTGGTTGCAAACATTTTAGTGGTCGGAACAATCCTATGGGAGTATTTTTCTGATATACATGTGCCATATCTTCTCAACCGATTCCACCTTTCGATATCGACGTATATAGAGTACCACGTTTAGAATATTATATGCTGGACTTGCCTTTTAATCTTAGAAAGTGTCTGATCAAAATACATGTACGTACGTGCAGTCATAGACTGGAGGTGGAAACATGTATGGGGTAAGCGCGGAACAAAGAACAACATATGTTGTATGTGTAAAAATGAAGTGGGCGATGAATACCACTTCATCATGAAATTCACTAACCTGAATCGCTTGCGAATTAAATACATACCGAAACACTATTGGGACACACCTTCTAAGATAAAATTCTATGAACTCCTTACAAAATATTGTCGATTGGAACTGAGAAATTTGTGTTTGTATTTAAAGTTAGCATTCAAACTCACAAAATCGATATCGGTAATATAAAAGCTATTGATGTTGTTTTTATGATATATAACTATGATGACAATGGTGTTGTTGTTATTGTTGTTGTTGTTGCTGTTGTTGTTATTTTCGAATGAATTATCCATATGACATATATGAACAAGATGAATAATTGACTAAATAGTGTTTGAACGACCAACTCATATGTAAACATTAACGTAGACGACGAGATAATGATAGATATAATGATGATTATGCGAATGATGGTGTTGATGATGATGACAGATGATAAAGATTAAACGCATTCATACCGCCACTGTATATATGTATACTAGTGCACTTAATTAACATGCACCTTGAAAATATGCATCACACATCTCTTCGTAACATGTGAATTCATGTCTATAGAGAAATAAAGCATATAGCAAGATAGGTTGGCGCAACCCCAGAGGGGTCTGCCATGCGGTCGCCGAAACTATTAGCAATCGTGACATTAACTGATACACTACCGTCCTCAAATACACGCTAATTGGCCCAGTATTGTGCTCCAGGGTATTTACCACGTGCAAGAGAGCCGCCGCACAAATCTTTACTATATTGTAAGTGTGACGAATTCACATCAATTCGTCACACTTACATAAGTAATCGACTCCTTAACCACAGCAAAATTATGGGTAACTTTTCAGGATTTAGTCGGAAATATGGCTTGTTGCCATTCATCGGAAAGCTCTCCCCGAGAGCTTTCCGATGAATGGTAACAAGCTCTTTAACATTGGATTTTCCGTACGTTACTAAATGGATTCTCCCATGCACGCACCCCACAAGTCATGCAAACAAAAGATCGCACCTCACAAGTACCCTGTGGTGCGTACGTACGTCCGTACAAACATTTTGCATTATTGTTCAGCAACCGCTTGGCAGATTTAGCTGATATTTGGTATGGTGATAGAGCAGCATGGGGGAACAGCTACATGCATAGCGCGGGTTTCGTCCACCCATTTTCACCAGAGTTATGGCCCCTTTTTTACTTAGAAAATTCAATGTTGTCCGTCCGTACAAACATTTTGCATTATTGTTCAGCAACCGCTGGGCAGATTTAGCTGATATTTGGTATGACGATATAGCAGCATGGGGGAACAGCTACATGCATAGCGCGGGTTTCGTCCACCCATTTTCACCAGTGTTATGGCCCTTTTTTTACTTAGAAAATTCAATTTTTCTCTTGTTTTTTGGGTTTCCAGATGATAGCGTGAGCTTTGGTGGTACGATTGCAAATCCCGTATTTTTGTGGATCAGTTATATGAAAATACATGTCAAGTGCGAATTTGGGTATGATCTGATGATTTTGGCCAGAGTTATTGCCCTTTTTTCAACTTCGAAATCCGTCCGTACGTCCGTCCATACAAACATTTTGCATTATTGTTCAGCAACCGCTTGGCAGATTTAGCTGTTATTTGGTATGGTGATAGAGCAGCATGGGGGAACAGCTACATGCATAGCGCGGGTTTCGTCCACCCATTTTCACCACAGAGTTATGGTCCTTTTTTGACTTAGAAAATTCAATTTTGTCCGTCCGTACAAACATTTTGCATTATTGTTCAGCAACCGCTGTGCAGATTTAGCTTATATTTGGTATGGTGATAGAGCAGCATGGGGGAACATCTACATGCATAGCGCGGGTTTCGTGCACCCATTTTCACCAGAGTTATGGCCCCTTTTTTACTTGGAAAATTCAATTTTGTCCGTCCGTACAAACATTTTGCATTATTGTTCAGCAACCGCTGGGCAGATTTAGCTGATATTTGCTATGGTGATATAGCAGCATGGCGGAACAGCTACATGCATAGCGCGGGTTTCGTCCACCCATTTTCACCAGTGTTATGGCCCTTTTTTTACTTAGAAAATTCAATTTTTCTCTTGTTTTTTGGGTTTCCAGATGATAGCGTGAGCTTTGGTGGTACGATTGCAAATCCCGTATTTTTGTGGATCAGTTATATGAAAATACATGTCAAGTGCGAATTTGGGTATGATCTGATGATTTTGGCCAGAGTTATTGCCCTTTTTTTCAACTTCGAAATCCGTCCGTACGTCCGTCCATACAAACATTTTGCATTATTGTTCAGCAACCGCTTTGCAGATTTAGCTGTTATTTGGTATGGTGATAGAGCAGCATGGTGGAACAGCTACATGCATAGCGCGGGTTTCGTCCACCCATTTTCACCACAGAGTTATGGTCCTTTTTTGACATAGAAAATTCAATTTTGTCCGTCCGTACAAACATTTTGCATTATTGTTCAGCAACCGCTGGGCAGATTTAGCTGATATTTGGTATGGTGATAGAGCAGCATGGGGGAACAGCTACATGCATAGCGCGGGTTCCGTCCACCCATTTTCACCAGAGTTATGGTCCTTTTTTTACTTAGAACATTCAATTTTGTCCGTCCGTACAAACATTTTGCATTATTGTTCAGCAACCGCTGGACAGATTTAGCTGATATTTGGTATGGTGATAGACAGCATCGGGCAACAGCTACATGCATAGCACGGGTTTCGTCCACCCATTTTCACCAGAGTTATGGTCCTTTTTTTACTTAGAACATTCAATTTTGTCCGTCCGTACAAACATTTAGCATTATTGTTAGATTTAGCTGATATTTGGTATGGTGATACCGTCCATGCTTAATCCGAATTACTACGGTCGGGGGCAAATGCCACGCGACAGCGTACCTCTTGTTTGCATAACAATAATAATATTAGTAAGCAATCCATTTAATTACACGCATGCGACGGGTATGAATTAGTTCCAATGCGTGGGACAATTAGTACCATGATGAGCATGAACACTCAGTTACCATCTACTGCTCCCCGGGGAGCATACTGACAAAATCGTTCACTGACCATAACCAGGTACCCTTTTTATCGCATGGGCGGTACGAAGCAGACACAGTACGAGCGACCTTGCTGTGGGTCACCACTTGGCGCGAAATTCGAACAGCGTACGATCTCACAATTGCACGCTGATCAATTCGGACAAGCCACTGCTTCCGGGGTATAAAATATTTAATTCGAGTCGAGGAACCCACCCATCAAAGCTCAGAGTGATCAGATATTGATTTTAGGAATTTTGTATATCTCGAGATGTGTACTTTTTTTGTGGCCTGGTAAAAAATTGTCAAACCGCCGGTCTCGAAACAAATTGCGTATGGAGATGGAAAATTCTAAAATACATTGGCTTTGAAATTTGGAAATTTGAAAATTCGGCCATATTTCGTTGAAAAAAATGTTGATACATAACACCGTTTGTCCAATTTTATAATATAGTTATTTATTGACAGAAAATCGATGATGATAACTGAAGCGGCATTTAAAAAAATAATGCTGTTGTTGGAATCTGAGTATGTGTGGACCATCGAATCGCATTGATTACCTTTAAGTGTCTGAACTACATGTATAGTTTTGTTTCAGACCCTCGTATCATCAATTCAACTGGCGTTGCACTCAAATTTAACAAACAGTTTTAGTCTTCCAATATGTTCATATGCGTCAGAACTGAAATTCATTCAAGCGGGGGGGGGGGGGTCATCTGCGCTGTGGTGTCCCGGCATCTCTGGGGTAATAACTCTTGATTATTGAACAGTTCTGTCGGATGGCCGCCATAAATATTGGACGTTGTATTCTACAGCTAAATGACATCACGATGTTATTTCGGCCAATTTGGCCGTTTACTTCATGTCTGTTTTTCATCTGACGTGTGTGTCGGATAAATGATGTGGAGGATTTATGTAAATGTTAGCCCAAACTACATTTCCAAGTAACGATGGGTTTGTTGTTTATTTTGAGGAATAATACCGCGTCAGATGAATTCAGCCCAAATATGTTAACAGTTGTCGTGTAAAACATTCGGCAGTAGGTTAGCGTTATTTAGTATTTGTGGATGTCCTTTAACATGGGGAAAATAGACTACTGCGCTTGAACGAGCATGTGAATTTGTCGTTTTTAATGTATAGCAACTTGATAATCAATAACAGAGGCATTCTCTGTCAAATATGGTCGCTCTATTTACGGTATTAATTGCGGAACTTTCTAAAGTAAACTACGCGTAAACGGATACATACGGTAAATTATAGAAGGTGCCCTAATCGGCCTAATCGCCCCAGGGCCAACTCGCCCAAGTCGACGTGTGTCAATTCGGTACCTACTATAACATGTACCCGAGGCTGAGTCCCAGCTCGGAATAAAAGATGTGTTATATAGCGTTTGGTCCGTTGTTTCTCAATGAATATTATTGAAATTTGGTGTATATGTCCGGGCTGGGACATGGAATACAACAACGTTTGAATTGTTTTTAAATTTACAAATTTGTTGATTTTATTCATTTTTTTTTCGTTCTGAAAACACACTATAAAGTGTATATAATATAATAACGAACACGAAACATACATAATTTATAAACTGTTAACAAAAGATATCAAATTCAATACATGACAAAGATGACTCAGTGGAGTTTATAAAGTGAACATAAAAACATTGAGGTAAGAATCTTTTTAAGGAATGCAACTTTATTTAATGATAATAAACACATAAATTAAAATAACAAACATGAGACATACATGATTTATTAACAGTTAACAAAATATATCAAACTCAATACATGACAAAGATGACTCAGTGAAGTTTATAAAGTGAACATAAAAATATTAAGGGAAGAATATTTTTAAGCATTACTAAACCGTTTAGCACAGACCACAGTCCAATTCACTCATCCGATCATCACCAAACTTCATATTTATCTTGATATTGATCTATCAGATGAGAGCTATCAAAAAAAAAAATAATTTCATAGGAAAAAATTGTCGCCAGCGGCCATATTGCATTTACGTTATATGTTATCGCGTCATGTCGATATCTAGTATTACTTAGAAATTTCACCTTTCCAGATTCATAATTGCTCCATTGACTGTAACAGATGAAATTATTCCCCTCTTCGGATAGAGTGTCACTGAAACTTTATTTTGTCAGACTGTCTGTATAATCATTGATTATATATGGCAATAATCTGTAATAAGATGTAGCACTATTTTATTTTATATTTACATGCAGTACTGTTTTTATACAACAATTCTAATCCCCCCCTAGATCATGTGATCGACCATACATCGCGCGAGGACCTGGTTGAATTAAGGGGGGTTTTATGGATCACTTCTGTCCTCGAGCTAGATTATACTTATGACATTTATTGGCATGTTTCTAACGTGGAGGGTTAGTTATGCTTGAGAAACCACCACTCTTTAATTCACACCAAGTTCTCAGCTGTCATGTTCTGATATTAGAACCCATAGCCATGATATATGGTTTATTTTGTGTATACTAGTAATATAGTTATTTTCAGTACCTTTATATACCAGTACTGTGTATAACAATGCATATAAATTAATCCATGTATACATGTATATTGATTCAACGGATTCAGTGGTTTTGTCCATCAGTCTATCAAATTTGCGGGGAAAACATGGCCACAAGCAGTACACCCTGCTAAATTTCGAATTTGAATCAATTGGCGCACCCTGCAGCCAGCTTTTATTGGAGAACTTTTTCTCGTGTGGATATTTTGGGTCACCGCTAGATGTGAGCCATATTTTGTTCTCAAACTGTCCTTGTGAAGACATCACTGCCAGCGGTGATCTTCAATTTTACAATTTTTATGGCTAAATAATTTGGTTGATCCTACAGACGACACCCCTTGTCCGATCGTCACCAGATTCCACAATAATCTTCTGGATAACCAGGGTGAGAGTAATCTAATTTTCCCGAATTTCGTTAAAAAACATTACCACAGGCAACAATTTGGTATCTTACTCTTTGGTCCTCTTTTGCATGACTGAATTGTTTAGCAACTGTACAGACATATCCCTCATCTGATAGTCACCAAACTTCATATTGATCTTCGGGCTGACAACTAGATGGGAGCTATCGAATGCTTTGAATTTTTTTGGAAAACATTGTCGCCAGCAGTCATCTTCTATTTTGGTTTTTATATACATGTATATCTCTTCATGCGGATAGCCAGTATTACGTAGCTACTTCAACTTTCGGCATTCATGTCGTCATTTGAAATATAAAAATTTGCCTGATACATGCACCCTTCAAAATTTGTTTCGTCGTATCTATTTTAATGACCCGTATGGTAATATTGATACAGATATATTTGTCAAACATTTCTTTGTACAATATACAGGTATTTAGTTTGTAACTAAATCTAGAAATATATAATAGTAGCTGGTGGACCCGACTTCGTCCGGGATGTTCCCCTCTGATTTTCGGAGAATTGCGCGATTTAACCTTGAATTGACTATTTTAAAGGTGAAGGTCATGTCTGGGTCACGATTTGACCCGTCCAAAACACTCCCCGGACAAAAGTCACGACAAAAGTACCCGTCGAAATCCACCCAGCTTTACCCGATTTGACCTTGAATTGACAATTTTGAATGTCAAGATCAGGTCAGGGTCATGATTTGACCCACCCGAAACACTCATGGGACAAAAGTAACAGTAGGTATCAAATTTTGTTGAAATACTTCCGTTTTACCAGATTTGACCTTGAATTGATCTTTTTGAATGTCAAAGTCAGGTCGGGATCAAGATTTGACCCGTCCAAAATACTCCCTGGAAATAATATCCCCTAGGTATCAAATTTCGTCAAATCTGTCCGGCGGTTTTCCCGGCCATAGCTAACAGACAAACAGACAGACAAATGTCCAAAATATATATTAAACTAGCTGATGTACTCGACTTCGTTCGGGCTAGTTAGGGATTTTTTGTGATCGCCTCCATCTGGACAGTACCCAGTATATACAGCGTCTGGACAAACTATTGTTCAATTGGTCCAGAAACATGCCTATATCAGCACGTTCGAGAACATGGTCCCACGTGAAATTGGACCCGTCCATATTGCTCCCGGGGTCGAAGTAGTCCTACACACACATTTTTAGTCGGATCGGTCAAGGTCCAGAAACATGCCTATGAGCGAGGTCATGTTGACACGTTAAATACCAAATTCGAGCAGTGTTAGAGTCTATAACACATACACACATGCATTCATGCATACACACATACATACAGACAGGTATTCCAAAATGTATAATCGATAGCTACAACAATTCTATGGTAGATAGTTCACGGCCGACCTGATGCATGCATCTTAGTTTTCTTGTATTCTGTTATGGTCGAGAGGAGTATATTGAAATATCGCCTATATAGAGAAATACGCTGGCTTATTAATTTCAGGATGGCACTTGTCTCTTGAGTAACACGCATCACAGGTCGTAAATCCTCACACAGACTGGCAGGTTAAATCCGTTACGTGGCGGATAGGTAATCCAGTAAGCCGCATCGAGGCGAATCTGTCATCAGTCGAGATTCTATGCTGATTGAATCTCACAGATGGGATCGTTCAACGTCGGCTAACCAATGAACAAATTGAAACATTTTTCATTCTGAGAAACATTGGATGAATACCAATCATAATTTGGACAGTTTTTCGTATAAATTTATACTAAATTACACGCGTATGTTATAGAAATTCCGTTTGTGTTTTAATCTAGTGCATGGTATCGACACGAAGGGCGTCGGTTAGTGTGCAATTCCGCCCAATGGAATAGACGATATGGTACCCCTACTGCCTGGGCCACTTACCACACGAATAACTTCACCTAGCGTCCTGTTTCCTTGATTATTTCTCTCAACCGTTCACGCAATATCAACAGGCGTAACAAGATACACACTGATAATGTGTAAGCCATATATATGCATATACGAATATATCGAAGTAGTCTGAAATCACCAGAACACGAAATAAAACAGAACAAATATGATAAATAGAGAGATGATTAAATGCACCAAAATAAATAACACAAAAATTTGAAGACAACAAACGAATATTAATATCATAAGTACTCTATACATCTATGATAAAAGAGGCGTGGCTAGGGGTCTGCTCCCCCTGTTGGTTGTAACGTTTCAACTGGTACCTTAAGCTTTCCAACTGTTGGACATTTCCAACCACACTCGCTCCTCCCCCATAGTTGGACATTGCCAACGTATGACCATATCATACCAAACTTTTGACCACATATAAGTTGAAATTGTTTTCATTGTATGATTTTCCAACGAGTGTTCACTTGGGAATTTGTTTTTTTTAAACCAACAATACATCAGTTGTAAATTATCCAATCTTATGGATGGTGTCTGGTTGGACATTTCTTGGTGGAGACCCCCATATGTTACCCTCCATGTTTGAATGCACATATGTATCCTAAATGTCAACGCGGAGATGTCTAACACATTTGTAGTTTACACTTTACTATCCAGGGGACTATACTATAGAATTACAATTGCCGTGTTTCTCCACGTGGACAAACTGTCGAATACTATGGATACGATAATTTACAAGTGTGGGCGATTCCCCGTCATTTACAAGAACAGATAAAATCCAGTACTGTGGATCTCCGTTTATCTGCGCGTGGAGACGAACGCTTGTTAATGGGTAAAGGGAACTTACTCTAATATTATACACAAATGGATATAGTAATGCCTATATATATATTTGAGTCATTTGGCGAGTGGTTTAGTGGATGTATAAAGTCAATGTTATGATAGGCAATGGGGAACACGAAAACTACTTGCGTGCACCATAATCCCAATGGCACAAGCATCGCGAAAATACACAAACGATTACAACATTTTACGCTGAACACGAGTACAAAATATCGTAAGCGAGAACGCTCGTTATAAGAGATAGATGTTTTATTGACCTACATCATAGAAGACAATATATAGCTTTTCATGTCTTTCCTTGTATTTACATGGTTCATGGTCAAATATATTTAACGATGTAATATATATGTACGAACACAAAGGGATAGAGACGGATAGAGTGATCACAAATAAACCCCATCGACAGAAAAACCTACACATGGTGATTATATTGTCAGATTGAGCAGGGAAATTTTAACTGGTTGTCGTATACGTACGATTTCGATACATGTACAATGTAATTGAAAACAAACTGAATTGCCGGAGATAATATACTGATAAAAATATTTCCAAGTTAAAAGGGTGAACATATATATTTCAAGTATATTTTCCAAAGGGTCTGTGTAACTTTTTGTTTAAGTAGAAACTTAGATTTAACAACCAAAATTACACTGAATGTAGGAAAACATCATACTAGTTGTATAAATTATAATTTGCAGTTACATCAGCTGGAAAATGTAGTTATTGTAATGATTATAACCTATTCTCCAGTCTTAATTTTTAAATTCAGTGCCATTTTCTACCATGGAATCGCGGTAACATTCACGTATAAGGTCTCCGCTACCCGAGTACACCTCCTCCCCGAACCAGAAAACTATATTTGCACCCCATTCGGTTGAAATTCTGCAATGGTTACTCAAGATTTCCAACTGTTAGAAATCCCCAAACCAACAATTCCAACCGATCGAAACTTCTCAACTAATTGCCATTTACCCCCATAAATCAATCATCACTAACTTTGGGACGAAGATTATTGTGATGCGCCAACACCCAATGAACGTCGCTGCATGACATTCCCAATTGTTGAGTATTTTGCTGAGAATCGCCCCCGTCACAACATAATTTATGTGGAATCCCTTATTTCTCAAAGCCAATTTGTCTATGTTTATGAACCCCATCTCAAAATATATCTATCTACACCATGCGTAATTTGAACCCATCATCCCAATATGACTACGATTGTATTGACCCGGTGAAACTTCGCACGTCGAGAAAGGGTTAATGCATGAGTGCTCAATACACAAAGCGATAATCCGACATATCGACATTCGCACGCGTTTCATTGCGGTGACAACCACTAATTCAGCCTCGTATACTTGTAATGTTAACACCGTGTTCTACACGAGTTGTGTTATGTCTGTACTATGGAACTCCCTAAGTTGGTAATGTAATTTATCAGCCCGTCAAGCGAGTTCTTGTTTTTTCCCAAGTTAGACAATTCGGGTACTATAGAATAACAAAAAGATGCAGCGTTGGGACACTCCAAACACCACAAAAACCGAGCAGCTTGCTGCTGAAATGAATCCCATTTACAGAATGGCTCTCCCAGAACATTATATAAGTCAGTTCACAACGATGTATGGTGTGAAAAAGGGTAATCGCCTATTGTTAAATTCCAAAATCCAATGCAAGGAATTTACAAGAACACAATTGCTCGAGTACTATAGAACACAAGTCTAGCTTTACAAGACTGGGAAATTACCGACTAAATCTGTCCACGTGGAGAAACACGGCAATTGTAATTCTATAGTATAGGCCCCTGATGTGATATACATTTACCTACAAACAATACACGCCAATTATTTTGTATCCACAATCCTATATATAGTGACTCGTCCATTATCAGTGTGTCATGATTGTTCCGTTGTTCTGCGGTTATCGGCTTCAGCTTGAATCTCAGGGACGTGACAATATGTGTGGTGTCTACCCCCGCCCCCAACTGTCAACATTTTTAACAGCTTGATATCTGATATATATACATATATGTTGAAATTGTTCTCAGTGTTTGTTTATATTTCCCACCAGTAATTAGTTTAAACATATTTTATTTTAACCAATATAATGTACAAAGTTCACGGTATGATGATGAAAGATATTGATGGTTATAATGGGATTTGGCAGTAAGCATGATGCTTATCTTAAGCCATCTCCTACACATATAAAATATCGAATGGTAACCGTTTCAAACAGACAAATATAGAATGTATATAGCTCAATGAAATTACTGTTGTTATTGTTAATTATAATGTGCCTGACAGCCCCCTTCCAATCGTAGCAGGTTTTGGCAGGGTGCTTTGGGATCGATATTACACATAATTTAATTTTGATTTTAATGTGTTTTTAATTTTGTTCCATGCATAGCCTAAGATCGTATACATCAGGTTTGTGCATAACATGGCTTGAATCTGCCAGTTAGTTCTATATATTTCTGAATGTTAGCGAATATCTCAATGTTTTTGGATAATGAAAGTGATTTTGAACCTTCTAAGGGTGTTTTTTTTCCAAATTATTAAGGTTGCTGAAACATATGTCTCTCTCGGCTTCAAAGACGTTAAATTTATACCTCCTCAGCAGGGACAGCCTACTATAGGCTCGTTTTTCAATATCTGCGATATGGTCTTTCCATTTACCATCGGAACTAAAGGTTAGACCTATGTGTTTATGTGTAGCTACTTCGCATATTGATTTATTTGCCATTTTGAGATGGGGGGTGGCTACGTTTAATTTATTTCCTGCTAACTAAGAGGGATTCAGTTTTGGGTGGGTTAAATTTAACGAGCCATTTGTTAGACCAATCGTGTATTTTCGATATGTCTTTGTTTAGAACGTCAGCAGCCAGCATGGGATCTTCTACTGCTAGATAAAGGGAGTTGTCGTCTGCAAAAAGTCGGATATTACTTGTTATCTCATCTGCTATATCATTGATGTATATCAAGAATAGTAGGGGACCCAGTATTCACCCTTGAGGGACACCAGATTCTACAGATTTCCAGGACGACTGGGTAGTTTCCAAAATGACTCTTTGTTGTCTATTTTCCAAATAAGTTTTCAAAAGGTCGTATGTATTTTCACACACACCTAGATTACTCAGTTTGGACAATAGTCCCTTATTCAAACTTTATCAAAAGCTTTGCTGATGTCACAGAAAAGGCACCTGATTTCTTTGCCTTCGTCTAAAGATGAAATAAGATAATGATATATGTCTGTTAGCTGGAATACAGTACTGTCGTTTGGAGTGAAACCCGATTGTAAATCAGTTAGGAGCTTATTTTCGTATAAGTATTTTTAAATGTCGAAAGATACATTTCTCAAATATTTTTGAGAGGCAACTTAGCAATGAAATCGGACGATAATTCGATGGCATACTTGGATCTCCATTTTTAAAGATGGGACAAACGTTTGCTCTCTTCCGCTCATCGGGGAAATAGGAATGTTTTAAAAATTCGTTAAATATATAGCACATAGGACTTGCTAGGGCCGTAGCGCCGTTCTTTAGAATGTTGGGGCTGATACCACTGGCCTTTGCTACTTTGACGCTTGCTAGGGATTCCAATACATCTTTGGGTGTGATCTCAATAAGTTTCAAGGTACAATTTTTAGATCTAGATAATAGTGGTGGTTCTTTTTTGTCAGATTCTGGCAGTGACGATGTAGAACAAAAATAATTATTCAATATCTCTGATTTGGAATTGTTATCTGTGTATACGTTAATTGGAGCAATTAAATGTGCAATTATTGGGGTCCTATCCACTTGTGATCCCTCAAAAATTCGATTTTACAGAACGCGTTATACAATTTCACAAAACAAATCACACCTGGGATTCTAGTCATATTTCAACAAGAAATGAACAGAAGGTTGCAATTAAGTGAGGCATACCATTACATATGAATATTCCAACTCACTGGAACCAAAATTGGAATATGGTAAACATTGCCCTATGGTGTCCTGCAATCGCTTACAAGTTGTGGTTGATGTACAAAATTGTCTATTATGCCTTCTATACATTGAATACTAATATGTCTGCTGCACCATGGTTGAGTGTTACTGTTGCCATCACTGTCATCACCAAAACTATTGGACGTTTCTCTCAAAAACTTGACATAAATATCGGCAAAAATGTACTTTTCAGGTTTTGACCATTTTTCTAGTAATATGTAATTATCTTTGGATTTAAAGGTGTTTATTGTATTGGTCTATCTTAAATGTGTCACACTACGGTGGTTATAGAACAAATTGCTCAAGATGGCTTCCAATATGGCAACCAACTTGGTAATAAGTTATTTTTTTTACATATATCATTATAACATTATATATATAACATTATTCTCTGCGTTATCCGAAAATATAGCAAATTGTGACTCACTTGGTTATGATATGTGTTTAGTTAATTAACTAAATGTTCTATTATGGTTGTCCCAGTTCCGTATGGGGCATGACAAATTTATTTTAAAGTATGGAATTTTGCGGAGAACCTCTTTTGTGATTCTGACCATATTATTGAAAGGAAATGGGCAGAACTTTGAGACGGAACTGAGATGAACCATAATACCCTGTACCCTGCTGGACAAAACAAGTGTCCAGTGGCACCGCGGTGTATTTGCCGTTCAGCCGCGGTGTCAGAGTTTGTAACTGCAGTTGAGCACCGCAGCCGAACGGCTGTACACTGCGGCCAACCGGCAAGTACACCTTGGCCGAAAGGCAACCACAACGCGGCCGAATGGTATGCACACCGTGGTTAGATTTCTGGTTTGTATCGTCTTTTTTTCAGTTTAATGAACGTACACCGTGGCAACTACACCATGGCTGAATGGAAGGTACACCGCGGCCCAACTGTAGTTAGCCGGTGGAGTTGCAGTGTAGTAGCATTTCGGCCGCGGTGGCAACGCTAACCACACCTCGGTTAAGTGGACACTTGTTTTGTCCAGCAGGTATGTGGCTCTTCTGGTCCATTATGATAAACAAATATCAACTGGATACAGGATGGATGCCAAGATGGTAGCCAGGGAGTTACTCTATGATCATATTTGAGGTGAATAGGTATGCATGGAGTTAGTGTTTGTCTTGAATGATGTGAATATGTATACAATGAGTGACTATATGGTTATGAGTGTGTTGTCCATAGTGAGATGTATAGGTAAACAGGGAGAGGTCATGGTCAGGTGTGGGGTGAATCGGTATGAATGGAGTGACTGTATTGTGTATGGTTGTGTGTATATTGTACGGGTGCACCCGGTGTGCCTGTATGGACATTGATGTGGTGTATGGTTATAGCTACATGGCCATCTATGTATTGATTATGTATATATGGAGTGACTGTAAGGTCATGGGTGGGATGTACATGTGTTTTCTGTATGATCATGGATGGGGTGTGTGGATAAATCGTGAATGGGTTTATGGTTACGGGCAATGTGTGTGGTATACGTGGAATGACTGTACTGTCATGATTGAAGTGTATATGCATACCTGGAGTAAGCTGGTGGACATTGTCGTGTGGGTATATAGGGAGTGTCCTTGTGGTAACGGATGGGATGTATATGTTTATATCTCGTGGATGTATTATCATTGGTATGTGTGTAGGGATTAGCTGTGTGATCATGGATGGCGTGTATGATTATACAGTACGTTGCTGAACTGTCATGTGTGATGTATATATGCAAGTATGGATGGTATGAGTGGTCGTGTGTGCGGGTTTTTTGTATATCTGGAAGGACTGAATGGCCAGTGGTGATGTGCATATGTATACCTGGAGTGACTCTATGGTCTAGGGTGGGCTTCATGTGTATATATCGAGTGGTTACTGTATATTACTGTGTGTGGAATATGTATACAGGTAGTGACTGTATGGTCAATGGTGAAATGAGTAGGTATACAAGGAGTGACATCAATGTAATGAATATCTATGCCGGGAGTGACTAAATGGTCATGTGTCAGGTGTGTGAGTATGCCTGGTGTTCCTGCTTGGCGACTCGTGGCGGTATGGCCGTGTGTAAGTTATGCGGGTATACAATGGTGTTGATATATGGTCATGTGCGAGGTGTATGTGTAAATAGCGAGTGGCTATATGACCATGGATGATGTGCATATGCACACATGGAGTGACTATACTGACATGGCTGGGTGTATTAGTATATATTGAATGGCTATTCGGCTATGGTGTGACAAATATGGATACAGTGAGTGACATGGCCAATGGTGAGGTGAATATGTATACCATATACATTACCCGTAGCCATAAAAACTATTTATCCACACACCCCATCCGTGATCATACAGAAACACATGTACATCCCACCATGACCATGTGGCTATATCCATACACCACATCAATGTCCATACAGGCACACCGGGTGCACCTGTACGGTATACACACAACCATACCCTGCTGGACAAAACAAGTGTCCACTTAACCACGGTGCGGTTAGCGTTGCCACCGCGGCCGAAATGCAACAACACTGCGGCTCCACCGGCTAACTGCAGTTGGGCCGCAGTGTACTTGCCAATCGGCCATGGTGTAGTTGCTGCGGTGTACGTTCATTAAACTGAAAAAAGATGATACAAACCAGAAATCTAACCACGGTGCACATGCCATTCGGCCGCGTTGTAGTTGCCTTTCGGCCATGGTGTACTTGCCGTTCTGCCGCAGTGTACTTGCTTTCGGCCGCAGTGCTCAACCGCAGTTACAAACGCTGACACCGCGGCCGAACGGCAAATACACCGCGGTGCCAATGGACACTTGTTTTGTCGAGCGGGTACACCATACAGTCAACTCCATTCACACCGATTCACCACACACCTGACCATGACCTCTCCCTGTATACCAATACATCTCACTATGGACAACACACTCATAGCCATATAGTCACTCATTGTATACATATTCACATCATTCCTGACATACACTAACTCCATGTATACCTATTCACCTCACCTATGATTATAGAGTAACTCCCTGGCTACCATCTTGGCATCCATCCTGTATCCAGTTGATATTTGTTTATCATAATGGACCAGAAGAGTCACATATTATGGTTCATCTCAGTTCCGTCTCAAAGTTCTGCCCATTTCCTTTCAATAATATGGTCAGAATCACAAAAGAAGTTCTCCGCAAAATTCCATAATTTAAAATGAATTTGTCATGCCCTATACGGAACTGGTACAGCCATAATAGAACATTTAATTGTCAGTTAATTAACTAACACGTATAATAACCAAATGGGTCACAATTTGCTACATTTTCGGATAACGCAGAGAATAATTATATATATATAATGTTATAATGATATATGTAAAATAACTTATTACCAATTTGGTTGCCATTTTGGAAGCCATCTTGAGCAATTTGGTCTATAAACACCGTAGTGTGACACATTTAAGATAGACCAATACAATACACACCTTTCAATTCAAAGATAGTTACAATATTACTAGAAAAAATTGTCCAAACCCGAAAAGTTAATTTTTGCCGATATTTATGTCAAGTTTTTGTGAGAAAAGTCCAATATTTTTGGTGATGTCAGTGATGACAATTAACCATGGTGCAGCAGACATGTTAGTATGCAATGTATAGAAGGCATAATAGCCAATTTTGTACATCAACCACAACTTGTAAGCGATTGCAGGATACCATAGGGCAATATTTACCATTTTCCATATTTTGGCGGCCATTTTGGCAGCCATTTTGAGCCAAAGTAAGAATTTTGGTTTCACTTAGTTGGAATATTCATAGGTAATAGTATGCCTCACTTAATTGCAACCTTCTGTTTATTTCTTTTTGAAATATGACTAGAATCCCAGTTGTGATTTTTTGTGAAATTTTATACCGCGTTCTGTAAAATCGAGTTTTTGAGGGATCACAAGTGGATAGACCCCAATAATTGCATATTTAATTGCTCCAATGGTCAGTTAACATACAAAATAAAGTCATATTACTCAACCAGTTCCAAACAGCATGAACTGATCTAGAAGATATTTGTGAAAAAAATGTCATATTTTCAACTTCCGGCGGCCATTTTGGTGGCCATCTTGGGTGGTGAGTTTCAATTTTGGCCCAAAATAGTGTCATTATGTCTTAGCTTCATGAAAATATATACATTTTACTAGATTAGTCATGTGAATTTGCAACAAATTCCAAGTAACTGGTTTTACGTCTGGGAAAAAAATGGGGGGGGGGGGTATACTTATTAGGGCGCTAAAAAAAAATTGCTCAAGGCTGACAGACGGCCAGCCGATAAAATATATACATTTTACTAGATTAGTCATGTGAATTTGCAACAAATTCCAAGTAACTGGTTTTACGTCTGGGAAAAAAATGGGGGGGGGGGTATACTTATTAGGGCGCTAAAAAAAAATTGCTCAAGGCTGACAGACGGCCAGCCGATAAAATCTTGATGTCGGATACCTGAATTTATAAAATCCGCAGAGAAAAAAACTTTATACGCCAAAACACGCATCCGTGACCTGGCGGCCGGACTTATTCAGGGCTGCTGAAGCCCGGTATAGTCAACTCCGAGTCAGAGGTTGAATCTGATAGCCAAGTCTCGGTAAATGCAAGTATATCATAATTTTGACATTCAGCAATAATGGTATCAAGCTTTGGCAATAGACTTTGTACGAGGCACATAATCGATAGTGTATGTGCGTTTGGTCCAGGATTTGGGTGAACGCTCCCAGATTTCATTAATAAACTTTTCATTATTTCATAAATTGCACGACATAAGTGTGATAAAGATACTAGTGGTGATCGAGATATTAAGTTTATCGCAACATGGAAGGAAAGTTTGCTAAAGTTTACATTGAATCTGAAATTATTCCTATCAAGAATTTATTTGGGAAGAATATAATCGTTATTCAACATATAACACTTCAAAACAATGAGGAAAGTGAAGTTTTGCGTTATACCAATGGAACATAGTGCATGGAATGACAAGAGGCTAAGTGAACACAGCATATTTAGTTTCTTTCCCTTTGTACGTACTGCACGCTTATAGAACATACCAACTCTTGCCCGATAAGTCATAATATTAATCATTACAATAGGATTCGGCCAGAAAGGGCCGATCCCAGTTATAGGCGAACCAGTGGGCAAGAGGTGGTATGTGATCGTAGTGCTTTATCGGGGAGGGCTGGGCTATAACAATATATAAGATGGAGGCATAATTCAATTAGCAATGCAAAAATTAAAACAGGCATTGCGTACATTCTAATTCATCCGGTTTTAGAACCCGGTTATCGGCCAGTATTATATCAGTTCAACTGGTATATCTATACATCTATACGGTCAGTAATAAAAATTCGGATAGTATAAAACTTCGGATAGTAATTACTGTGGAATTTGTTGTATTTAGACCAACATCAGTGTATTTTTCTACGTTTGGTCTGAAATAGCCATCAATTGGAAATGTCCAACTTTTGGAAAGTTTGAGGTGCCAGTTGGAAAGTTCCAATCCAAAAGCAGATGCAAATGGAATTTCGCGAACATCGGAATATTTGGTCCTATTCGGGAACCCCCAACATAGACCCTCTATCCACGTCCTCGAGCTTGATAGCGCCATAATTATCGTCGCATAGAATTAATTAATAAATTTGGTTTGTTAAAACTTTCTAAACTTAGAACCAAACAGCAGCTCCAGCTCGACGGTTGAAACCGCTAACACAATCGATCGTCAATCTATATAACAGCCACCACCTCCAGAAACCATTAGAATGCACTCGCCCAACGACTGCTTAATTATATGTGACCATACCATGACATTTCGCAGAATCATGTTGGTATTGCTCATGTACTTGAGTCTTTCTTGTTTATACATACACTGTAATTTGTATATTGAATTCATTTCTTTCTTTTTCCAACCAGGAATACAGACCAGCAGTTGAATCAGTGAGTTGTTCTCAGACAAAGATAGACAGCGAACCAATAAAAACGCAGTGCAATGGTCTAACAACACCACGGTATATCAAATACATACCAGCACTCTCCCAGTCTGACACGACGGGAGACACTGACGAAATGTCAGACAAACAGTTCTTCAAAATAATGCAAAAAGTGAATCATTCTATGGAAAATAACGACCTTCGTCTCGCAGAACAAGACTGGCGCGCAGCCGTAAAACTTGAATGGCAACAGGTGGCGCAAGTAGTCGACCGTCTGCTGCTCTATGTATTTGTGATAGCAACTGTTGTCATAACATTCGTTGTTATGCTACAGAAGCCAGAGAATTTTCGTTGATTGCTGACATTTATTGAATAATATGCACAGCTGTCTCTATGGTTCACCCAACGACGTTTCTACAGAACATTACCATCTCGAAACCGAAGTACGCCTTGTATATAACTTTCACGTGAACGCATGGAGGGAGAACATGATTCATTTACATGTGATATGTGTTTGATCGGAATTGGATTCTTGAAGTGTCTTGAATCCGATGCGCGAGTTGTGGGTGGAGCCAGGTTTTAACATCTACGACGTTGCGCCGATGATAATCACATACACGCGTGCAGTCGCCACTGTGAATCATATTGTATCCAACTATATATATTAAGTATGGGTGGGGTGTATTGCACGTAAAGACGTGTTGGTTCGTATCTTCCTTGACTGTCACAATACGCTCAACATGCGCATACTGTGAATGATGGCTCTATAGCAACGTATATAGTGCATGCATATTGGACTCTACTGATTACAGTTTAAACGAGGTTTCGCTCCAAAATCTCCAATACTCCGAAAACAAGAATAGTGTGTTCAAATTCTAGAAGATGAAATCAGTCAAACTTTATATAATTTGCTATATGCCTGCCATGGCCCCTGGCTCCCCAAGTTTAAACGTTGCACGATATGAGAATGTCTATTGTTTTCAGTTTATGTGAGTCTAACAGGGGGGTGTTTCTTTTTATCTAAATAATCACACACTGCACGAGCTTTGGTGTTTAACGTGTTTTCCATTTAGATATATAGACAGCCTGCATGGTTCCACAATGGCCAGAAATTTAGTCAAACACGTTCAAATGGAAGGTTATGCATATCGGAAGCCACAGGGATTAAATTGTCTAATTGTTGTAGACCGCGTGGTGTCTGTTCTGACCAACTATCTTGGTGCTATGCAGTGTTGATAATTGATAATAATTCATAAAAAATGTATACATGCTCGAATGTAAGTTAATTTGCGGGATGATTTATATAGTGGGGACACCATACGAATCGTGGCGCTATTATGCTATGTTTCGGAAGGTTCGGATTCAACTAGTTGTTCAACTGAGAGCAGAACGACAGGCGGCGGTTTTGAATGGAGCAGTTGAAACCCACTACAAATGGTCGACTCGCATATATAAGAGAATGCATTGGCACAGGGCCCTGCTGTTGGGTAAAGGGTTAAGCGGACATGCCTCGTCAGCTTCCAAATTGTGTCTACGTGGTGGACGGAGGTATAAGATAGTTTGGAAAAATACACGAAATATTGGTATACATGTATTGGCTTCATATGGTCTGAAAAATACCTTCCATGGGCACATACTTTTTCCAGCTGTTTTCAAATTTCGCGCAGAAGTGAAACAAACGCTCTTTACCTCTACCAAATCGGGAATAAATTAACTCGGAACGCTCTTTTTTGTTCTATGCCGTGCAAATGGATGTTTTTTGTTTTTTTTGCGACCAAAATATTGTGTTCAAAGTTGTATTTTTCTATGCCATCAGGCGTCTTACTCGGACATATAATGCTCGCAGAAAGGTAATTCAACTATTCATAAAAGTTTACAGTTTAATGATCTATTATTCATTTGGAGGGATGTTTAGGTGATAAAAGCAGACAACAGATAAATCAAAGTGCAGCAGGAGCCCTGTTTATTGAGAGAAATGTTTAGTTAATAAGTTCAAGACACGACCTATTTGTTGAAGTTATTATCTGAATATCTACAATGGGGCAACTACTCGTCAATGATGCTTTAGCATAGAGAGGGTCAAAGAATATTCAGATGCGTAAATCAAAACGACACTCCTGCTTTTCAAATTAAAATTTATATTCTCTACCAATTGATGTTATAAATCAGAGTGTTCTAGATCAAAACGTTCGCTTTTTGTTTATGCGATTTTCACGATAATTTAACTACAGTTTGAATTAATTTAGTTTTTACAAATATTTTTTTGTTTTGTGTTCGAAATCATGTCACCCAATTCTGAAATAATGAAATATGTCACTTTGAATTTTAACATTACATATAGTTTAGAAAAGATGGCCATTTTACTACAAATGGCACACAAATCGGTGTCATCCCAACTTTTCAATTTCTAGGCGGGAGGAACTGAGAATTCTGCATAGGTGTAAAATTATTGGTCACCTCAGCGCCGACGTACCCCTTTCTATACTAGAGCATCATTGATTAGTAGTTATTCCAAAGGAAATGTTCAGAAAATAAGTTTAACACGTGCAACGTATTATTTAAACATTTCCCTCAATAAATATGGCCCCTTCTTCTTTTGTATTAGCTGTTGTTTGATTGTATCACTTTTCAACCATCCAAATAAATAATGGATTTCTATGTACACTGTTTAACTGACTGGGAGAATAAATTTGCATAGACAGGGTTAACCCGCCCCTGACGTGAGTACATACTCTCTATATCTGCTGCATAACAGTTCGTTAAACATCTTGACATGTGCCATGCTGATGACCTCATTCGATACGATACGCATGCGCCAACGTGGAATCATGACCGAATGTGCGTATTAGATTTTGTAATTTTGTTTAACATGAACGAGTTATGTCTACTGAATAAACTATCACGCTGATAATTCTTTGCATTCCGACCAAGCCTGAGTTTAGTGTGCTTGTCATTTGCTGAATGAGGTCCACAGAGGGTTAATTGGGTTATTCTACCCCGCATAGCGGGCTATAGAATCACTAAATTCACCCTCTGGGGACCTCATTCTGCTTAGAATCTTCTCTAGAAATTTTCTTTATTTAATTTAAATAGAAACTTCTTCATGGAGCCTTTATTCGTGCGACAGGAGCCTGCGTCACATTTGCGCACATTTTGATCATTTGAACATTTTAATTTTAAAAACAATTTAATTAAATTTAAAACAAACAAATATTAATATAAATTTTAAATATTGTTTCTTGTTAGATACAACTCCTTACTCAATTTACCAACACAATTTTATAAAAAAAATTCAATTAGATTTGTTCTTATTTTTAAATCAGTTTTAGAACAGTTGCGAACAGTCAAACGGACTTACAGATACACAGCTCCTATACCCTTTAATATATAGAGATATACATGTAAATACACCAAATTTTGTCTTTGCAGGTAAAGCATCTTGCAAAAAATATATCACAAACAAAGTGATAAACAGCGCGTGGAACTCGTGTTGAGAGACATGTCCTTTGTCAGATTGATTTAAACCCACAATGAGATGGGATTAATATCGTCCATGAGTGATACTTGTTTCTCAATGAATAAATCGTGCACGCGTTCGCGACAATTTATGACATGTCAATAACCATTATATCGGCTTGTTTTTTTGGTCCGATAGGTAAGAGGTTTGATTGTATGATCATATCACCAAATCGAGTTGTCAATTGGTTGGTAACTGAACGACAAAAACTCCCCCTTAGACCCGGTTTGGCTGGATCGCCAAAGTCGTTATTTCGCGGGAATATGGATTCAGAATCAGGATCCGATTACGGGGGCGGGGCTAATTCCCGATTCTAGGTCAGATTTTGAAATCCACGTGGTCTCCGATACTATATGTTTAATGTTCTCCCAGCGTCAAACATGGCTCATGTATTTGACACAAGTATCATTTGTATCTTATATTTATAAAGTTCATGTGCTGCTATGTGTATATACATGGCACCTAATTAGCTGCCAATCCGACTTAATCGCATCTTTTTCTCAAGTTAAAGTGTGTTTATTGTTGAGGGCAAGCATTTATAACAGCTCTAGGTCTCCTGAATCAAATTCCGAAGACGTTGTGGAGAACACACGAAACTTGTCAGTTGTACAGGGACGTGGCGATAGGGGTTGGTTAGGGTGTCTCGACCCCCCCCCCCCGAACTTTGGTACATTCATTCATACGTGAGGCAAATCAGGATTATTTTGACTAACTGTTCCAAATAATGATACATACAAGCCAGCAAACACAACAAACAAACCCGATTTTAGATAAATACATATACAAACTTATGACTAAATCGGGGGAGGGGGTGACCGGTGATCTGTATATATGTTCAACTTGTTTTTATAGTCATGTTGCTTTGCCATTACTAATTATTTATTTTTCAGTGTAATAACATATGGGAGAGGGGGTACCATAAAGTGAATCAGCACTTGTCCTCCAAGTCCATTGTCTGTATAAACAGATGTATGTGTTATATATAATGTGTTATCTAAATTTGACAAATATTTTAAAATAAATGTGTCTAAACTAAACTTTGGTACATTTCCAGCAGTGGGAAATGTCATGCATGACACAACATTAGTTGGACATTAATTTGACACCACATATAGATTGGAATTGTTCGCGTTGTTTGATTTTTTTCAACCAGTAAAAGTAGGTTATTTTCCAATCTTAGGGTGTGTCAAGTTGGATATTTCCAAGGAGGTGAAAATGGAATTCTGCGAACCTGAGAGATTGATGTTTGGTTCAATGGGGGGGGGGGGGGGTGCAGTTGGTCGGAAATTTGAGGAAACCTCTAGCCACGTCCCTGGAAATTGTACGTGTGGGTACTTAATCGATAAATTGACTGACATTTGCACTATATAGTCCCGAGATCCTGGAATAAGCTTTACATTTGTGTTTGTGCGATTGGGAGATGAGTTCACGTGCGATCACAAGACCACAACATTATAATATAATTAGCTTCGTGGGCAAAGGTTTATTTTCCAACTAACGTACAGCACGTTAGCCAAACATGTGTGTGTTTCTGCACTATACAGAGACTATTGTGCAAAACGACTGCATTTAACGAAACAACACATTTTTTAATATGAAATTGCTATAAGACTAGATAGTACATACGTGTATCTGATAATCCATCGATATAATATAATCCTACTATTTCTTGAATAAGAAGGAACATGTAATAACGAACAAAGCAGAAGACATATCCATGCAGGTTCACGTTAATTCGGTCAATGGTGACGTATCCGCCGAATTTGAAATCGACATGCGTTCGGGCGGTATTTTATGGATGGAATTATGAAATGAACATGGTATAATGAAATTTACAATGCTTTGCTTCAAGTTCGCCATCAACCGAAGTGCTCCCCCAGCGTTACCATCAATAACATTATTATTTGGCTAATTTCAGTAATATTCTTCCCGTTTACAGTCGATAACACAAGTTTGTCTCCGCATTTAAAATTCTTTGATATAGATCGTTTATATTCTGCAATAATTTGTACAAAAGGGACAGATTCTTATGTTTTATTGTGTTTTTAAACTCCGAGGTGGCGAAATCTCGGTTTGTTTACATTATGAACGTTTGAGTCCGTAATCGGAATCAGAATCTGAATCCGGATTACGACGAAATTACGATTACGGTCTGTTCGTTTACTGATTCTGGTCTGTTCGAGTATCGAACCACGTCGTACTGGGACTAATCCATAATCTGAATCCAGATTCTCTAACGAAATAACGACTCAATGTAGGTTTAAACTGAGAGGTTTAAACCGGAGATGACGAATCCGGCCAGAATATGTCAAGTCGCAAGGCAGAGTTCAGTCCGCCGGTGTGAGCACTGGTGTATTTTGTCATGGATAAAATGGCGTATTTTTTCATGGATAACATGGTGTATTATTTCATGGATAACATGGTGTATTTTGTCATGGAAAAATGGCGTATTTTGTCATGGATAAAATGGTTTATTTTGTCATGGATACCATGGTGCATTTTGTGATGAATAACATAGTCTATTTTTTCATGAATAACATGGTGTATTTTGTCATGGATAAAACGGCGTATTATGTCATGGATAAAATGGCGAATTTCGTCCTGGATAAAATGGTGCATTTTGTCATGGATAAAATGGTGTATTTTGTCATGGATAAAATTGAGCTTTTCACGCCTCTGTAAAATCTGAAAATTTAACTTTCTGTCCTGTATGTTCAGAAAGGCATTATCATTTGCAAAATACCTTGCAAACGTATATATATATCTATACACATGTTAAGAGCAGTACCTTGTTATAGCAGTTTCATAACACTATCAGCAAGATCCAGCAACATTAGATAATTATTGGAGGATCACCACACAATGCATGGCACGTAGATGTACATCTTTATTCCAAGCTCAGAAATAAGTGTACAAAAAATCCATTATAGAAATTGACTGATATTGGGAATGAGCTGAGGTAGTTCATCTTATTAACTTAGCAGTAAAATGCTCAGCGTAGACCGAATAAAGTAGGAAATAAGTTAATAACACTCCGACAATGTACTGATTTATTCGGCTTCTAAATGGTTTCTATTCGTGCGCAATTTCACACTTCTCATCCCATTCGCGACCTTTCGGTACAAACAGTGGTTTTTAGGTGCACCGCGCATAAGTATCTCAGTGTAATGTGGCTTTTTTAGGGGGGGGGCGAAATCTAAACATCAAAGAGTCCATAAGTTTCACAATAAAATTACCGTGGTAATTTCGGTGGGAATAAATTATCTATATATAATGTTCCATTTATATGTTATAGTGGTGATGTCCAATTCGTATGGGGACAATGTGTCTCGCTATAGTTATAGAAAAGACAAACATAGCGAGCACTAAGTCAGGGGTGGGCAAATACCCCAGTTTCGAGTGATTATCATGGGTCCCACCAAAAGTCGAACGCGTGCGACCGTACCGCACCAGGGTCCGAACGAGATGCGTCATGCACTATCGTTCATAATAGACCTAAATGTACCAATGTCCATCCCCGAGTCGGTAGTTCGAGTTTCAACGACCAGATTCCAACTATTTGGGTATATAATTAATGATTTAGTTAAATTAATTATTAGTGCCAGTTAAGATATGACGTCAACTATATCATGACACTCTGTTTGGTCGTTCATGTATATTATAGCCGGACATAGTTTTATTAGTATTACATCCGGATAAACAAAAAGCACCAAACGACATTCAAATCGACGTCTAATTTAACAACATTGAATGAAATTTGTGGAGAAAATGAAATATTCCATTTCCAGCAGCTATTCCGGAGACAAAAACATGTCTGTTTGGTGAAATTCCGTTGTTGTTGTTGTTGTTGTTGTTGTTGTTGCTGTAACTGGATGATGCGGGGACCATCGAATCGGATTATGTACCTTTAAGTGACTTTGTAAGCAATTATGCGTCGCTTACTATCATATAATTCTCCTGGTTGATTAATTCAATGTTTAATTCAATATCAGCTCACAAAACAAGCATGAAATCTCAAGCTGGGACCACCTCATATTGTAAAGTAGATTATTGAGAAACAAGTATTAACAAAAAAATATAGACCTTGCCTTTTTCTCCAATGTTATAAAGTTCCTTGTCAGAACATCAAAATGTTTCCAGGTTTTGTACTGGTGTAATATGATCTCTACGGGCGTTAGAGTAGAGATTCATGGCATGATCTACAGCACTATATAAGCCTTGAAATTATTGTCAAACGAATGCCGGAAATTGTTATGACGCTATTGTACGAACAGGTCAGAACATGAAACCGTTCCCAGATTATGTACTAGTGGAATAATATGAATCATACGCAGTGGAGCAACCACACATGCTGTGTCTCAAATTTGCCTTGTATCGGCGACATAGCGCTAAGAATAATTTATGTAACATCACGGAGTGATCACGACGGATGTGACATGCCAACTTGACAAGACGTGTCGTGGATTGTGCAATCTTGTCTGGATTCTGGCCCACAAATCCAAAATGACATCAGAAACCGTGTCACGACGTCTTCATTTTTCGTTTTCATTAAGCTAACCAAAGAAATTGGTCTAATTGAAATTAATAGACCTAAATCACATGTGAATTCTTCGTAAGTTGTGAATTAGTTACTTTCATTTTCATCGCGATGTTTCATTCCCAATTCACATTTTTTTTGCAATCTCCACACTGTTGCTAACCGGAAGTCACGTGATAATTTCTCCAAACTCCATACCCGTGATCTAAAAAAATCACTGATGGGTAGAGAACAATATATATGACGTCATTCACCTGCCTAAGCACCATTGGTGGTTTTATGATATATACCGGCGTAGCTATGGTAGAGATTAATGACATGATCTAGGAAAATGCTGACTAATTTGGTGTGAAATCTGACAAGGCATAATTAAGAAATATGCATGAGTGAACCCAGACTATCCAGAAGAACTATAGTCACTCTACAGCCTGGGGCAAATAGCAGAGAATCCCATTACTTTTACAAAATTACGTCAAAATAAGCAACCATGCACACATCACGCGATATATCGTGTCATGAATCTCTACTCTGGCTAACGCCCGTAGAGATCATATTCCACCAGTACAAAACCTTGCAACTTTTTGAAGGTTTGACAGGGAACTTTATATATTTCTTATTTGTTATATCTTCCTTAATAATGTACTTCACTGTAGGTTAACATCCTAGCTCAAAATTTCAGGATGTTCTCTTACTTTTGTGAGGCGATATCGCAATAAATATCGAATTAGATACCCAGAAGAAAGTCCATAATTGTAAGTGACGCAAAGCAAATCGTGAAATTTTGAGTTGGGAGTTGGGACCTTCACCTACAGTGAAGTACATTATTATGGAACAGATAATAACTAAGATATATATTCCACGCGTTATTTTTTCGACTTTATAAGGTTCCTTGCCAAAACATCAAAAAGTTCCAACGTTTTGTACTGGTGGAATATGATCTCTACTTGTAGAGATTCATGACACGATCTAACATCTCGACAATTCTGATCGCAGCCAACCGGAAGATATTTGCAAGGAATTTTAGTTGGGTGACACTGACGTATAACAGTTTTGAAGTACAATGTTATGAGATTCCATGTTATTTGTTCCAGAATATCGAACGCGCATATCACTGTCTAGATAGTCTGGCTTCGCACAGACTGCGTGTCAAGTATGATGTATTTCTCTCCAATGACAAGTATCGCTGCAAGACAATCCCAGCAGCTATAATCAACTCGTAGGGGGATATTAGCGCGCCACACGCGGGCTTCGATATGCGTCTTTCCTAGCCACGGTTCAGTCGAATGCATAGTTATAGGAGTTCAATTTGGCACATGTAATTAAATTACTGCTTAAGAGATCTTGATGTTCCAGAGAATGGAATGAAATTATTACTGTACAGGAATGAATGTCTGAGCCTTCTGAACACGGCGCACAGTTTATGTATGGAATGCTGATAGATTATTACGCGCGCCGCGTGTATACTAATGTACAAATTCTTGTTTCGCCTGGGCGCTGCGATAGCGCATGGGGGTTCTATTTATAGAATGTCAATTATTGGGACACATTAATAGTTGTAGTGAGACCCCGAGGCCAACCCCGTTAACAGGTGTAGTTGGGAATTTCAAATTCGTTTATTGGCGTTTACATTATGTCGATAATGTTGATTTTTGGTTTGTGATAAGCTATGCCAATTACAATTAACAGAAATAAAAAAGATTCCATAATTACAATCATGGGTATATAATATACGATCTTGAGCGCGTTACCATTTCTAACTATGGTTTTCTTGTATACAGTGTATAACAGCCTGACCATCGAGGACGCACATGACTAATGCAACCGCCGAATACCCCCTCATGCTATTGACGGGCGATGAGTTCAGACCTTCTCGATGTCCTCAGATGGTTCTGTTGTAAACTTGTAACAATTAACGCTTCTCCAATTGCAACTGGTTGTGCCATGTTATATTAGACATTATAGCAACTTTCGTAGTAACGAGGATGCGTATAGTTGTGTGTGGGAAAGTAACTGGATGCGAAAATTGGTAACGATGGATGCGATTTTTTCTTGAAAATATTTACCTTCAAACGACATGTCATGGGTATATATGGACATGTATGAAGAACAATAAATGAAAACGTTTTGGGATAATTATAATCGGATTTTGATTATGTACACAACATAATCAGGGGTGGTGGAAGTTCCGGACACGTCGTAGGCGGGGTGGATGGGTCATCACCAGCTCTATAGCCTTAGATATAACATGTTTCACACAGGTTGTCAAGGCGATATTTTTACTGATATAATGCGTTGCATTCTTTAAAGACGAATGTGGTTTCAGCGGCGTGCGTCATAAATTCCGGACAAACTCCGCGCACCGTTTACCGGCATTCCTTATATCGTTATCAGCGGTGGCGATATTTTCCTGCATGCCATGTTTGTCACCCGTCAGTTTTATCTCAGAGGAAAATGGGCATACATGGGCAATATGTCCCCATATAGTCCCGATTGCACAGAGACATATGCATGCACTCCTTGCGCTGTTCAGTATAATACTAAACGACGGCTATCGTGTCTGGTTACTGAATTCGCTCAGCACATTCGCAGTTGTTATGGATGAGTTATCCACATGCAGATCAGATTCTGGTCTGTACATAAGTTGTTGCTATATGTAATTTCTGATTACACCAAGACTCATGATCCCCAGTTTGTTCTTAGCCATGTGCACATCAAACACTACCACAATATAATACCAGGATATGCACCACACACGGTCCTCTCACGTCGCGCATAATGGGATAACTATAGAAGCATCTGAAATTAACTATAACACATCTGGCGTTAGATATGATGGGGTGGGTGGAATTCCAGCAGATCCCTACCCACATTATTGTTGGACTTATCTAGAAAGTTAATTGTTATACGCTTCCTGGCATAAACCTGCTATGGCATGTTATGTTTACAAATACTTGCAATGGTCGTCATTTTCATTTTGGTGTCAGTATGAGCTAAAACTTACATTGGGATACCAAAAGTCAAAAATGTGTCAGTCTCCATGATAGAACTCCATTCCAATACTCCAATCTATATGTTATTTTCTGAATATACAGCCTTCCAGAAGTAATCCTACCTACTCACCCGCATAGAAAGATATGGGTAATGTGACTATTCCTCTAGCATGGGATAACTGTCCATATTGGGGTACCTCGTCTTACAAGCAATTGTTCAGTCACTTCTGGAAATCACGAAGGCATATGCCATACCATACAGGGTAACACACAATCGAAATATATAGGAACATATAGGTTGACAGTTTTAGGTGATTGACCACATCGCTGGTACGGTATATTCGTTGTTGGAAATGCCGCTTAGAGTCTTGACTTTGCTTTGCAACCTATCTATTGCTAGTACAAGCAAATAACCCCACCCGGTAATCAACAGTACTGACAAACTACAAAAGGAAAAACAACCAGGTTTCCATTTCATTGTGTGCGAAATATGTGTCATGGAAAATAATCCGGTAAATGTTAGTATACACAATTAAACGAATCTATTGTGGGATGATGAAACTGAACGAACCTGTATGATGTGACGGTTTGATAATTTGTTGGATATGTCCTCTTGCGGACTTTGGATAAAAATTGCAATTGGTCAATGAGATCCATTTAAACTTACTTTTAGAACGGTATACATGAGCCCCAATGTATCAATAGCTCCGTTCTTGTAACCATGCCTCGTTGCTAGAGGGTAACTAACGATTATGTATATATAACATTATTCTCTGCGTTATCCAAAAAGGTAGCAAATTGTGACTCACTTGGTTATTATACGTGTTAGTTAATTAACTGACAACTAAATGTTCAATTATGGTTGTCCCAGTTCCGTATGGGGCATGACAAATTTTAAAGTATGGAATTTTTCGGAGAACCTCTTTTGTGATTCTGGCCATATTATTGAAAGGAAATGGGCAGAACTTTGAGACGGAACTGAGATGAACCATAATATGTGGCTCTTCTGATCCATTATGATAAACCAATATCAACTGGATACAGGATGGATGCCAAGATGGTAGCCAGGGAGTTACTCTATGATCATATGTGAGGTGAATAGGTATACATGGAGTTATTGTATGTCATGAATGATGTGGATATGTATACAATGAGTGACTATATGGTTATGAGTGTGTTGTCCATAGTAAGATGGATATGTATACAGGGAGAGGTCATGGTCAGGTGTGGGGGTGAATCGGTATGCATGGAGTGACTATGGTGCATGTTTGTGTGTATCTTGTACGGGTGCACCCGGTGTGCATGTATGGACATTGATGTGGTGTATGGATATAGCTACATGGTCATCTATGTATATATTGAGTGACTGTAAGGTCATGGGTGGGATGTACATGTGTTGTCTGTATGATCATGGATGGGGTGTGTGATTAAATAGTGATTGATTTTATGGTTACGGGTAATGTGTATGGTATACATGGAATGACTGTACTGTCATGATTGAAGTGTATATGCTTACCTGGAGTAAGCTGGTGGACATTATCGTGTGGGTATATAGGGAGTGTCCTTGTGGTAGCGGATGGGATGTATATGTATATGTCTCGTGGATGTATTATCATTGGTGGGTGTATAGGGATTAGCTGTATGATCATGGATGGCGTGTATGATTATACACTGCGTTGCTGAATTGTCATGTGTGAGGTGTATATGTAAGTATGGATGGTATGAGTGGTCGTGTGTGCGGGTTTTTGTATATCTTGAAGGGCTGAATGGCCAGTGGTGAGGTGTATATGTATACTTGGAGTGACGCTATGGTCTAGGGTGGGCTTCATATGTATATATCGAGTGGTTATATGACTGTGTGTGGAATATGTATACAGGTGGTGACTGTATTTTCAATGGTGAGATTAGTAGGTATACAAGGAGTGACTGTATGATCATAAATGTAATGAATATCTATACAGGGAGTGACTAAATGATCATGTGAGTATACCTGGTTTTCCTGCTTGGCTACTCGTGGCGGTATGGTCATGTGTAGGTTATGCGGGTTTACACACGTGTTGCTATATGCTCATGGGCGAGGTGTATGTGTATATAGCGAGTGACTATATGGCCATGGATGATGTGCATATGCACACATGGAGTGACTATACTGACATGGCTGGGGTGTATTAGTATATCTTGAGTGGCTATTCGGCTATGGTGTGACAAATAGGGATACAGTGAGTGACATGGCCAATGGTGAGGTGAATATGTATACAAGGATGACGGGGTGACTATATAGCCATATGTCAGATGAAGGAGTATACCAGGTGCCATGGGTGAGGGTATATGTATGAAGCGAGTGGCTATATGGCCATTGGTGAGGTGCATATGTATACACGGAGTGACTCTATGGTCATTGTTGTGGTGTTGATGTATATATTGAATGTCCATTTGACCATGTGTGGATAATAGGTATACAGGGGATGGCCGTATGGCCAATGGTGAGGTGAATGGGTATACAAGGAGTGACTATATTGTTATGGGTCATGTTTATGAGTATACCCGTTGTGCCTGCATTGTGACTCATGGCTGCATGGTCATCCGTGGTCATGGGTTAGGTGTACGTGTATACAGTGGTTCACTATATTGTTATGTGTGTGGTGTTTATGTATATATGGAATGACTGTGTGATAACGGGTTGCTATCGCTTTCCATGTTTAACGTTTCCCCATGTACATAAACACCATCAAGATGGAGAACTCTCTGACATGACCTCTCTATTGATTAACATATCCTTGAGTTATTGTGCGATAGCCACCCAAGGTACACGTGTACAACCCACCCATTACCTCAGTCACTCCATATGTAGATAAACACCACACAAATGACAATATAGTAACTCACTTTATACACGTACACCTGACCATACAGCCATACTTGATTATACCCGTACTTACCACAAATGACGATACAACCACGAGTCACAACACATGAACACCAGGTATACTCCTACACCTGACACATTACCATATAGTCACTGTATGTATACATATTTACCACATTCACGACCATACAGTCACTCATTGTATACCTATTCACCTCACCGTGGACCATACAACCACTACATGTATGTATACATGTTCGCCATATCTATGACCATAGAGTCAATCCATGTATACATATACACCTCACCAATTGTGAGCCCTTCCAGATATACCAATACCCGCACACACGACCACTCATAAGTTCCATACTTGCATATACACCTCACACAGGACAATTCAGCAACTCACTGTATACTCATACACGCCACACATGTTCCTAGTCTGTGTAGCCTACCTCCAACCACCGAAGCAATCACAGAGAACACCAAACGCGAACATTTCCAAGTATGCATTTGGAATCACGCTTTATGCCTCGTCCCCCCACAATTGGATGCTACACATTTTGGTTTTATCAAGGATGAAATTTCAAAAAAATTATCACCCGTGACTCTTCCAACTGGTGTACTGGTTTCCCCAGACACGGTTTTGCGCATGGTTCGGTGTTCCTGTTCTAGTATACAGCCTTGCAAAACTTACAGGTGCGGGTGTAGATCTCGATTGGCATGCACAATCTGTTGTGCTTGTAATGCAACAATTGAGTGTTCTAATGAAGAGACGCATTCGGGGACAGGTGGCAGAGCAGCTCAGTTGAACGAAGCAGATGCAGACATACCACGTAGTTCAGTATAGGGTTTCAGCAATTGGGCTACTTATTCATGTACATTTCTTCTACAACTCTGCCTGCAATGTGTAGCAATACTGCAGTAATACTTCTTGTCTTCGGAAAACGAAAGATATTAATGTAATGCTACATATTTCTGTCAAAAGTTAGCGCATGTTTGAGTGTTGTGTTATGTATGATCTCAAAACGACTTTTTCGCCCATTTTGTCGACATTTTGGCTGCCATTTTGGATTCAATTTTTTTCGTTGGTACTTGAAATTAAAGATACTTACCGTGAATTACCCCATTGGTTCGAAATATTCGAAAAACATTCGTTTGGAGGTCAAACATGGATTATACCGTCATCTCTACATTCACGGCGGCCATTTTTTTTTAACCCAAATTTCTCAAATTGCTTGAGGCTGACAAATGGCCAGCCGATTAATTCTTCACAAGTATGTCCCACTCTACCAGAATCCACAGAGAAAAAAACTTTATACGCCAAAACACGCATCCGTGACCTGGCGGCCGGACTGTCATAATTAACCATGGTGCAGCACAGTCTAAGTAAACTCATACCTAAATATTCATAGCAACATTGAATATTAGGTCTGGCGGATAACATCGCTATCTCATTTCCAAGTCCTCGGGATTCCGTAATCTGATTGATTGCGTAAATTATTTTCCGTCCAATGAAACCGTCATGGGTTAATAAACAAGTGTTAGTGGGCGGAGACTGTCCCGTAATGTCACCTCTAAATATAGTAACAGAGCGGAATTTCGTCGGTATTTCTCCGATCGAAAGCGAGGCTTGCAAATACAACAGAGACAGAAATTATATATTCGGTACGATTCGGATTAATTTGAAGGATGTGCTAGACCTGATAGATAGGCCTGCGTATGGTACCAACTTGGCCTCCCATAAATATTAATAGAACTCACTTCACATTTGGAACTGGTGGCGTTGGTTCTTTTTGGAGCTTGAAATTGCAGCTTCTTCCTAGTAGTAGTACTACTACTAGTAGAGTGGCCAGACCGTGTTGGTTGTTCCGGCTTGTTTATATTCTCGAAGTATTGTTGAAGTTGTTTGAATCGTGGACTTTCCGTAGAAGTTGAGGCGTGGGAATGATGACAAGGTGTCGATTGTGAATTCGGAACAGGTCTTATTGGCTTTTTTGGAGTGACATGAGGTAGTGAAACACAGACAGTCTTTACCTTTTTGGCTTCAGATCCAGTGGTGCTATGGCTTGGCGACTTGGCTAGTCTCTTAAATCGGTCACTCACAGAACATGTCGATTTTGCTATTAAAATTGATTTTAGTTCATCAATTTTTGACACATGTTCGTGTAATTGATTTACTTTATTGTAATATGGTTTGCAAATCAAATTATTTGTCGTAAAAAAGTCATCTGAAACACCGAGGAAATCACTTAATTTTATGCTTTTAAATAGTTATAAAGCATCATTTTTGATGACGACCTTATTTTTTGCTCTCGGATGCAGCTTTCCCGTTGATGCGGCGAGTTCATCTCCCGAAAAAGAATAGTAGCACACACGACAAATATTATCTTCTGTAAGTTTATGTCGCGACACAGGCCTTCTAGGGGTTGATGAGTCGGCCATTGTTATTGCGAAGCACAACAAATAACACGTGAGGACACCTGTCAATCATCGATGTATTTTTAAAAATCCATGACGCCATTTTGGGGAAGCCCTTCGCTGAATAGAAATGGTTTTGGCGACATTAGCTCCAGACTCTAGATTTAAAATATAGAGTCGACGTTCACCCAGACTGTGTGCAGCAGACATGTTAGTATTCAATGTATAGAAGGCATAATAGCCAATTGTGTACGTCAACCACAACTTGTAAGCGATTGCAGGACAACCTAGGGCAATATTACCATTTTTCATATTTTGGCGGCCATTTTGGCAGCCATTTTGAGCCAAAGTAAGAATTTTTGTGCCAGTGAGTTGGAATATTCATAGGTAATGGTATGCCTCACTTAATTGCAACCTGCTGTTCATTTCTTGTTGAAATATGACTAGAACCCCAGTTGTGATTTTTTGTGAAATTTTATACCGCGTTCTGTAAAATCGATTTTTTGAGGGACCACAAGCGGGTAGGACACCAATAATTGCATATTTAATTGCTCCAATGATTAGTTAATATACAAAATACAAAATAAAGACATATTACTCAACCAGTTCCAAACAGCATGAACTGATCTAGAAGATATTTGTGAAAAATGTCATATTTTAACATCCGGCGGCCATTTTGGTGGCCATCTTCGATGGTGAGTTTCAATTTTGGCCCAAAATAGTGTCATTATGTCTTAGCTTCATGAAAAATATATACATTTGTATACATTTTACTAGTTTAGTCATGTGAATTTGCAACAAATATTTACAACTGATAGACAATTCAGCCGGGGATTTTTTTTTTGACAAATCTGATGAACCCAGCATCTTATTTGGCTGAAAGCACTTTTGTGTCTTATTCCTGCATGCTAACCACAAGACAATTAATTTCCACTTTTTCGACTGCAGATAAGTCCGACTTGCCGGCATTTTACAACTGAATCAACTATTACTGATTGAACATTCACATAATAGGTCAAATATCTGACCACGATTGATTGGCGTGTGCCGTTTAGCATGTGCGATCACTGATGATAAGCCGCCAATGACGATCAAATTGAAATCAATCGCTCATGCGAACAGCATCCTTGAGACAGAATTCGTCCTTAAACGGCGCGTGTGTGACTATAAAGGTCGAATTCTGAGTCCCATCACTTATTGTTATTTGTACTTATTTGACCCGTGGTTGTTCATAAATTCTAGTGCCACACGACCATTGTTGCCACCGTCCATATCATTGAGCAATCGATGATGGGGGGGATGCAAAAAGAAAAAAATGGTCGTACACAGGGTTGAAATTAAAATCCCTCCCAACCATGGGTCCACCATGCTCCCCACGTGAAAACTTATTTTTTCCTCCAACACATTGGGGGTGGGGTGTCCCATCCCCTCTTTCCCCATATTGTTACTGGATATCATATGTTTAAGTGTACCTGTTTTAAATGAACTCTATATGAAACGAATATTTGTGTCAGACTCAGCTAACTATAAGTAAAAGTTTGAAAGATCTGATCGAACCACTTGAATCGTCCACTCTTAATGAGTTTGAGTGGTAGTAACAATTATGTACATAAAACTCATGTGCGTTGTGATCATACTGTATTTTGTGTTATGCGTTTCATGTTGGAATCAAATATGCATATTTATTCCAATCTGCATGGAATCGAACCCCCCTATTTCTAGTCCTATATTATCCAGCTAATTATAAATTGTTCCCTCAAAGCTGCATGGTGCCATTGTGATGACATGGCTCGTGGTATACTCAACATACCTGAGCGGACTTGATACCCCAGTTCAATCCAACCCAGGAAATTTAAGTTAATGTGTCAACATATATGTGGTCACCCCTACCAAAAGTACTTTATCATCCACCCACCCACCCCAGACCTGTGTGTGATTATTTTTTCGTCAGTCCCCACCACCCCAATTGGGGGGGGGGGGGAGGAAAAATGCACCGAGAGGAAGAAATGCAATCTAACGCATGTACAGTAGCTCGACCTTAAAAAACGCGGCGATTAATCGCCATCGCGTGTGCAATATGAATAGACAATTAAGGCAGTCACAGATCTCACTCGTGGGTACCAATCTGGTTGCCATTTTAAATAACACTGGTCACCGTTACGTCCTAGTATTGCAAAATGCAATGAATATAACAGGACTATTGGTTGTATAAGACATTGTATCGCGACGGTGGTGTCACTTTATTGCGACATGACAGATTCAACAATTTCCATCCATATACCGGCCACCATATTGGCAGCCATCTTGGGGTTAGCAGTTCATATATTAACCCCCGACGGCATGACTTTTTCGTACATACCAATTATCTCCACCCACGCTAAGTCATTTTTTATGCATTTGGAGAAGATGACAAAAAGAGGTTTTTTGGACTAAACTAACTAAATTTTATCAAAAATTTGGACAAGGGGGTGCAGGGGGTTCTCGAAAGGTGTGAATATACTCTGCCAAATATGTCAGCTTTATTAAAAAAATTACCGATTTTGTTGTCTATGTCCATATTTGCCTTGACTACCTAGATATCACACTCCATCATATCGTTGATGTTCTAACAGGGAAGTTATAACATTGACAAATCAGTGCAGGTAATATATTTCTTAGTTAATTTCTGTGGCTCAATAATGTATTTCACAGTAGGCCAAGGTCCCAGCTCGAGATTGCATGATTTAGGTGACTTCGTTGGGCCCATTTTGATTTGCACACTTACAATCATGAAATTTGTCCGGGTAATCAAATGTTTATTGCGATATCGACTCACATGAATCATGCAATCCGTCAGAACAGGTCAGCACATCACAAAGTTCCTATGTTTTGTACGAATGGAATATGATTTCTATATGGGCGTAGGCCCTTTGTGTGTTAGCGGCTTGGTGCCACTGTTGCGCTTCGCGCATATGACAGACATATCCTACTCTTTTACATATATATTGATAATGTTATTATACTACTTCAATATTCTCAGGCAAATTGGTTCATATTGGACTTATAGAGGATCTCACATGAGTTTATATTTTATACGGAATTTATCAACCGAGTTCACTAAATTCGATTTGAGCCGAGGTTTACCGAGGCTCAAATAGAATTTAGAGGACGAGGTTGATAAATTACGTATAAAATAGGACGAGTGTGAGATACTTTTTATCACATGATCAAATAAACCCGAAGCAACGCGAAATATTCATCGAAAACAACAATCATAAACTACAGCGATCGCAAGTTATTTGAAGAACGCCGTGACGTCATCGCACGCGCTGATATTAAACGTGTCTATTACCGATAATTATGAAACTGCTTTTATGACCAAATTATGTGATAAATTTGGTTCTGATATAAGCCCATAGATGACGTGTACACGTTATTATATATGTTGGATGGATCGGACCACAGTGAAAAAAACACACCAAATTTGGTTGAAATCGGAAAAGCAGTCTGAGAGAAAAATCCGGACAGACAGACAGCCAGACAGATAGATAGACAGATAGAAGATATGTGCTCGATCATTTGGGATTCATAACTGCTATCTGATTTAGTATACAATTTAGCTTTCGATGTCATTTAGGGTGTATACCTCTGACTAAAACGTCGGAAGGTGCTAGTGTTACCATTTGCTACAGGTTAATGCTGGTACCATTTATATACGTACAGATGTATAAACCTGCATAACATATCAATAACTGTTTATCTTGTTCGTGATATCGCGCGGATGGGTAACATTAAGGACTTTGCTAACCCAATTTTCCCCAAATTTGATGGAGTCAAAATAAAGGTTTATTTTCACTTTTGTTAGTAATCACAGTAACCAACCCCATGAATGCAACATTTTAAGAGTATAATTCATGGTGGAATATGTTAGAAATACTAAATGTGAAAATTATAGAGGTTTTTAAAATCTATTTTTTCGAACCCAAAATCAATAAACACAAAGTCCATATCAAAGAAAAAAATATGGCAATGTGTACTGAACACTGTGAATAATGATGAACAATAAAATAATATTTATATTTATCAAGCATTCTTTGATAAAATTACTAAGAACCAATTGTTTGCAAATAATTTAGAAACTTGCCTGACATCACTTGTAGTGAGGTGACAGTTAAGTGTTAATATCTGTGGACAGTGGTGTGTTGTGAATCTCTTGACAAAAGAACTGTGTAATCCCCAATTTGGAGGTACCCCATAGCCCAGAAACTAGGTCAACAATCAGCCCGAATAGGATATAAAATGATCATGGGGCAGCACCTGCTGGTCATAATCCCAGCTGGCTTGAGTGACCATTAACTTGGCCCATCAAATTCAGTTCCCAAATAGCTTTTCTGAGCAATGAAATCTACCATTTGTAAACAACTGCTTCCAAGCCAAAAGTCTTAATAAAACTGAAGAAATGTGAGTATATCTTTATTGTTCATCATTCTTCACAGTGTTCAGTACACATACCCATATATTTTTCTTAGATATGATCTTTGTGTTTGTTGAATTTGGGTTCGAAAAAATAGATTTTAAAAACTTCTACAAATCTCACATTTTGAATTTCTAACATAATCTACCATGAATTATACTCTTCAAATGTTGCATCCATGGGTTTGATTACTGTGATTACTAATAAAAGTGAACATAAACCTTTATTTTGGACTCCATTAAATTTGGGGAAAATTGGGTTAGCAAAGTCCTTAAGTACAATTTTGTCACGCGTGATCGTAAACTGATAACGCGAGTAAATTTATCACGTGAGATCGGAAAGGTATTAAATTATTATGTTCCGTTGCAGGCGTCACAAAGCCGACATGAATAATATTCGTCTGAAATGCAAATTAGCAGAACAGTATCGCAGAAAATGACAGTGCCTTATACTATGGGTATATTCGTATTATGCACACCGGATATATGTTTCTTCGGTTTCCATGAAAAACAAAATAAGGGGGTGCAGGGGGTTCTCGAAAGGTGTGAATATACTCTGCCAAATATGTCAGCTTTATTAAAAAAATTACCGATTATGTTGTCTATGTCCATATTTGCCTTGACTACCTAGATATCACACTCCATCATATCGTTGATGTTCTAACAGGGAAGTTATAACATTGACAAATCAGTGCAGGTAATATATTTCTTAGTTAATTTCTGTGGCTCAATAATGTATTTCACAGTAGGCCAAGGTCCCAGCTCGAGATTGCATGATTTAGGTGACTTCGTTGGGCCCATTTTGATTTGCACGCTTACAATCATGAAATTTGTCCGGGTAATCAAATGTTTATTGCGATATCGACTCACATGAATCATGCAATCCGTCAGCACAGGTCAGCACATCACAAAGTTCCTATGTTTTGTACGAATGGAATATGATTTCTATATGGGCGTAGGCCCTTTGTGTGTTAGCGGCTTGGTGCCCCTGTTGCGCTTCGCGCATATGACAGACATATCCTACTCTTTTACATATATATTGATAATGTTATAATACTACTTCAATATTCTCAGGCAAATTGGTTCATATTGGACTTATTTGGTTCTGATATAAGCCCATAGATGACGTGTACACGTTATTATATATGTTGGATGGATCGGACCACAGTGAAAAAAACACACCAAATTTGGTTGAAATCTGAAAAGCAGTCTGAGAGAAAAATCCGGACAGACAGACAGCCAGACAGATAGATAGATAGATCCTACTCTTATATTTATATATATATATATATATATATATAGCTATATATATATATATATATGTATATATATATATATATATATATATATATGTATAGATAGAAGATATGTGCTCGATCATTTGGGATTCATAACTGCTATCTGATTTAGTATACAATTTAGCTTTCGATGTCATTTAGGGTGTATACCTCTGACTAAAACGTCTGAAGGTGCTAGTGTTACCATTTGCTACAGGTTAATGCTGGTACCATTTATATACGTACATATGTATAAACCTGCATAACATATCAATAACGGTTTATCTTGTTCGTGATATCGCGCGGATGGGTAACATTAAGGACTTTGCTAACCCAATTTTCCACAAATTTGATGGAGTCAAAATAAAGGTTTATGTTCACTTTTGTTAGTAATCACAGTAACCAACCCCATGAATGCAACATTTTAAGAGTATAATTCATGGTGGAATATGTTATAAATACTAAATGTGAAAATTATAGAGGTTTTTAAAATCCATTTTTTCGAACCCAAAATCAATAAACACAAAGTCCATATAAAAAAAACATATGGCAATGTGTACTGAACACTGTGAAGAATGATGAACAATAAAATAATATTTATATTTATCAAGCATTCTTTGAGAAAATTACTAAGAACCAATTGTTTGCAAATAATTTAGAAACTTGTCTGACATCACTTGTAGTGAGGTGACAGTTAAGTGTTCATATCTGTGGACAGTGGTGTGTTGTGAATCTCTTGACAAAAGAACTGTGTAATCCCCAATCTGGTGGTACCCCATAGCCCAGAAACTAGGTCACAAATCAGCCTGAATAGGATATAAAATTCTCATGGGTCAGCACCTGCTGGTCATAATCCCAGCTGGCTTGAGTGAACATTAACTTGACCCATCAAATTCAGTTCCCAAATAGCTTTTCTGAGCAATGAAATCTACCATTTGTAAACAACTGCTTCCAAGCCAAAAGTCTTAATAAAACTGAAGAAATGTGAGTATATCATTATTGTTCATCACTCTTCACAGTGTTCAGTACACATACCCATATCTTTTTCTTCCGTATGATCTTTGTGTTTGTTGGATTTGGGTTCGAGAAAATAAATTAAAAACATTTCTACAAATTTCACATTTTGAATTTCTAACATAATCTACCATGAATTATACTCTTCAAAAGTTGCATCCATGGGTTTGATTCCTGTGATTACTAATAAAAGTGAACATAAACCTTTATTTTGGACTCCATTCAATTTGGGGAAAATTGGGTTAGCAATGTCCTTAAGTACAATTTTCGCACGCGTGATCGTAAACTGATAACGCGAGTAAATTTATCACGTGAGATCGGAGAGGTATTAAATTATTATGTTCCGTTGCAGGCGTCACAAAGCCGACATGAATAATATTCGTCTGAAATGCAAATTAGCAGAACAGTATCGCAAAAAATGACACTGCCTTATACTATGGGTATGTTCGTATTATGCACACCGGATATATGTTTCTTCGGTTTCCATGAAAAACAAAATAAGTCATATTCCGATTGTTCCTCAAGGGCAATTATGCTCGACGAAAAAATGAATATGATTATCGTTTTGTTGTGTCTCGGAGTGAAAGTTGGCGTGAACTTGTCACTTACATTAACTTTGTGGAATTTCTGGCATTCGTTTGACAAGAATTTCAGAGTTATATAGTGGTGTATATCATGCCATGAATCTCTACTTAGGCTAACGACCGTAGATATTATATTCCACCAGTACAAAACCTGTGAACCTTTTGATGTTCTGACAAGGAACTTTATAACATTGAAGAAACAAGGCAGAGAATATATTTCTTTGTTAATATTTGTTCCTCGATAAAATCTATTTTAAAGTATGAGGTGGTCCCAGTTTGAAATTGCATGCTTTTTAGTGACTTTATTGTAACAAACATTAAAAAAAAATGAAAATTCCATGATTGGAAATGGCGCAAATCAAATTCGTCCACAAAGTCTCTTAAATAATGTAATGTCGAGCTGGGACCTTCACCTACTGATGAATAAACATGCATATGTTAGGCTAGAACATTTAAGCTAGGTCGTGTTCCCACATACATCTTGGATCGAGATGGAACCAAAGTGGGACCAAATTGCTTGGTTCCTGAGTTGGTATTTGTTAAATAAATATAATTTAATACAAAATGTATATCCCCTTAATCCCTAATTTATCCCAAATATGCATTTGGCCAAACGACTGGCAGTAAAATTCAGTGATCTGGCCAAATGACTGGAAGATTTATGCATTTCACCAAATTTTAGTCATAAATTTTTGCCAAAATTTAATCACTGGTTTATAACAGATTGAATGTAACATAATAACATATATATGACCACAAAAGTTGCTCTCTAATCAGGGATAAGTCAGAATAGATCAAATGGAAACTTCTGCATTGATGAGCTTGATGTTCGTGACAGAAGTGATTTATCTAGAAGATTATACGCCCACGGCCAGTGCCACGGCGGAACATCTGTGAAGTATTCTGTTCACGAAGAAGTCTTGCTATTAGCCTAATTCTGTATCGCGTTCAACAAGGGATTGAGACGACTATATAGCACGAGTCAAGGAGGTCAAGGACGAAACTGGTAAAGCTGCTGTAAAATTCCGGAGATCATGGTCGTTAGTCACGTGACCCGGATTAAAATAAACATACAGTGGATGTTTCAGGATATTTAACAAATATTGAGAAAACCAGGGAGGTGATTTCTTCAGCATAATTTATATTCGCTTAGCTGATTCCCGCATGCATTGTTACTCGCAGTTTTCCCTAAATTATTATAAAAGTTTCCAATTAGATAAATCTACGATGTCCAACTGAATAGCACGAGTCTGACCACTTTGATTTTTTTTCATTGTAAACATGACTTTACCAAGATTTACAAAGGGTTTTACATGCATGGGTTTTACGTGGCTTTTACCAGAGTATACGCGTCTTCCCTTTACCCAACAGAAGGGCCCTGTGCCAATGCATTCTCTTATATGTGCGAGTCGACCATAGGTCGCCTCGCATATATAAGAGAATGCATTGGCTTAACACATTAAAAATTATAAAATTGTTAAAGAATGTAAGAAAAAATGGTAAAAAGTGTTAAAAAAAGATTTTTTTTAGGCCAATGCATTCTCTTATATATGCGAGGCGACCTATGGTCGACTCGCATATATAAGAGAATGCATTGGCATAGGGCATAACTGTAACTATCACAATGTGGTCAAGGAGCCGGTTCCAATGATATCCATATTTGTATGGTTCTATTGAGACAGACCGAAGATATTTTAGGCTGTTGAAGCTTTATTTGGCCGGTTTTGGCCGTTTTGTTGGGTAAAGGGTTAATCTGACTTTACAATGCATCTACTTGGAATTTACAAGGGTATGTCCTTTTTAAATGGCTTTTACCAGAATATAATACTGATTGTTAACCTGACTTTAACATATGCTACCGAAGAAGAGCCTGGTAAACACCATGGTTTACCAGGCTTTTACAACAGTGAATTAGTATAAGGTAAACGACGAATGCTTTCAACAATTTGTATGTAAAGCATCGAAAACGAATCGACTGCAGATTTCACCGTACTCCCCTTCAGTAAAATATTCAAGCGAAATTAATCCACGCAAGACAGATATGAGAGCAATAAACGTTCGGCTAAAGTGGAATACAGATGACGCAAAATAAACCTTCAGAAAATATATAGAAATACCGCATAACGCGGTCCGCGGACGCTCATGAAAAATGAAAGTGTCAATGACACTGAAGCTCAACATGGAGAGGGGCTAATGACAAATGTTACAGTTAATGGAGCGATAAGGAATGTAGAAAGTTGGAATGTCTATGTAATAACAAACACTCAGCGGATTTAGTCATACAAGGAGTAAAATCCAATGTGGCCGTTGGCAGCCATGTTTTTTTAACATTAACAGAAATCCTAAAAACAGATGGTAAGCTCCCACCAAGAGGTCACCCCGAGGATCCGAATGACGATTGGTGACGATTGTGGATATGGATGTGACCTGTAGGTATTGCTAAAGGATTTAATGATTCAAAGAGTAAAATCCAAGATGGATGCGGGCGGCCATCTTTTTTGACGAATTTCGGAAAAAACAATCGATGGCTCCCATCTAGAGGTCACCACGGAAATCCACATGAAGGTTGGTGACGATCAGATGAGGGATATGGTCTGTAGAGCGTGGCAAAGGATTTAGTTATGCAAAGAGTAAAAATGGCCAATAAAACAAGAGTTGTCTCACTTCCTCTATATCCGACTATTATCTACAAGTTTCACAAGACGTTGCTTAATATCAATCAGCATTATCACAAGGGTATTCGATTCGTGTGTTGTTGGGTGGCGTTAACCGTGCTTACACACAATTCAACATAAAATATATAAAAGTAGAATTCAGAAATTACTTGTGTCTCGATAGTCGATATCACTATTTATCATGTCTAATTTAAATCGACAAATCAGAGGTCGAAATCGAGTATCGACGCTACTTTCCTGGTATCACTAACCACCGCATCAAAACGTTGCTGCATTTAGTTCGCTTTGAGTTGAAAAATATGTCATTTTACATATAATGATGGATGGTTGGACTAAAGGCATTACACACATGCACAAAACCGGTTAGTGTATGTAAGTTCCAATGACAATGTAGCTCAACTTGGAGAAGCGTTAACTGTATGCTGAGCAGTCAATAGAATGACATAGAAGATGGGGAGTGAAAAAGTTTAAGTAAAGGGCTTGTATTGTGTAGATGAAAATATTCTCATTTCAAATGTGGGCTGCAGGGTGTGCCGATGGATTCACATTTGAATTCAAAGATGGCTGCTGGCGGCTATATTTTAAATCTAAATTCGGAAAAAGTTGATGGTTCACATCTTGTGTTCACCCAGAAGATCCATATGCAGTCCGATGATGCCATGACGGTCGCATGGAGGATGTGGTATGTATGGCGACCAAAGGATTTGGTCATGCAAAGAGTAAATCCAAGTCGGCTGCCGGCGGCCATGTTTATTCAACGAAATTCGGAAAACAAATATTTTGCTCCCATCTAGAGATGATCATAAACACGACTGTAACGTTTAAAAATATTGTTCCAATAAATGCGGGCTACATGGTGTGCCACTGGATTCAAATTTGAAATCCAAGATGGCTGATAGCAACCGTGCTTTTTAACGAATTTCGGGAAAAATCGATGGCTCCCACATAAAGGCCAATATGAAGATCCATAGTGAAGTTGGTGATGGTCGGCCAAGGGATGTGGTGTGCAGGGCGTGCCAAAGGATTTAGTCAGCATGCAAAGAGTAAACTACAAGATGGCTGCCGGCGGCCATGGTTTTAACCGAAAATCGATGCCTCCCATCTCAAAGTCACACTGGACACCCATATGAAGTTGGTGATGATCGGTCAAGGGATGTGTTCTGTATAAAAGGGCTTGTCAAAGGTTTTAGTAATTTAAAGAGTAAAATACAAGATGGCTGCTGGTCGCGGCGGCCATGTTTTCAATCGAAAATCGTTCAAATTCAGTAGCTCCCATCTAAACTAAAAACGACTGTAAATTTTCAAAAATATTTCTCAGATAAATCCGGGCTGAGGGTGTGCCGATGGTTTCAAATTTGAAATCCAAGATGGCTGCTGGTGGCCATGAATTTAACGAATTTCGGAAATAATATATGGCTCACATCTAGAGGTTATACTCCGAAGGTCCAATGAAGTTTGGTGATTATCGGATGATGGTGTGGCACACTGTGGCCTGTATGGTGTTGCAGAAGGATGTGGTCATGCAAAGAGTAAAATCCAAGATAGATACTTACAGCCATGTTTTTCGACGAATTTCGGAAAAGATCGACGAACCCTATCTAGAAGTAACCCTGACGATTCATTTAAAGCTTGGTGATGTTTCCATGGCTGCATGGTGTGCCGATGGATTCAAATTTCAGATCAAAGATGGCTCGGCTGCGGGCAGCCATTTAAAACGCATTTCGGGGGGGGGGGGGTCGATGGCTCTCATCTATAGGATCCGTATGAAGTTTGGTGGTGATCGGATGAGGCCTGTATGTTGTGCCAAAAGAAATAGCAATTATTTTGGGAGAGTGATTCACGGTGAGCCATTCAACGCCAAAATCTTGAGTAGCGAGGATGAGCGAGATGAAAATTTCCTCAAAAATATCAACTGTACTGATAGTAGATAGATAATCTTGATAATAACATGTAATTTACGCGATATTTATGATTGGTATAAGAACAAAAAATCTGTCTTTATTTTAATATGCTGTCTGTTTATGGTGAGTTTAACTGATGTGACTGTTTTAACAGCAACCAATACCAATCACGAGGGCCATCTGTATCTTTAAGAACAAGACAGTCAATGACTGTGGGGTCGCTCACCAGACTGCAAAGACTGATCAGACTGGGACTCTGGAGACCACAACAGTCAGAACTTTTCATAATCACTTTAAAAGAAATAGCTCTAAACAGGATATGTGGCTAGAGAGACTTCACGTATGTAGATTGGTGAAAATCCACCTTGAAATTACCAACTGTACACCACTGATCACCCCATCCTCCTCCAGCTCAACAAGTCCCCTCCGACCGGGCTACAGACTCCCAAGTCTTAGGTTTGAATTTCACAACTGACACCTCAAACTTTCTCAATTGTTGGAAATTTCCAATCTCACAAGCGCCTTTTTCTAAAACCATTTAGACATGTTTGAACCCCAATTATCCATGGACCCAAAATACAATACATGTATGTCAGATTAATCAGTCAGCTGGTTCCAAGGTACATGTTTTAATGAATTTAGTATTTCAATGATTTTATTAGAAACAAAAGTGTTAACTCCCCATGGCCCCGCCATTTCTTGACAGGTTGACCTCATTTTAACAACTCTGAATCTCAGTCACTAAAGGATCCTCCTGATTGCTCCATACTATGTGTAAGCTAAATAGTCCAACCTCTCTTGAGAATACATTTTAAGAATTACTATAGAGACATATACAATGTAGTTATGTCCCTGGCCCCATCCTATTTAACCTGGTGACCCCATCTGAATAAATTTGAATCCCAGACACCCAAGAACCCTTCATACATATGATAAATATCAGTAAAATAGACCTGATGGTCCTTGTGAAGGAAGCATATTAAGAGGGAAACAAACTGTCCTTCGTTTGGCCCCTATTTGACCAGGTCACCCCATTTTAAAAAATCTGAATTGCAATCAAGGAAGAACATTCCATGCTAAATAAGCCAACTAGTTCTTGCAAACATATTTTACGAATTACTATGTAGTGAAATAGTTAAGTCTCTGGCTCTGCCCTTATTTGACTTTGTGATCCCATTTTCACAAATCTGTCACCCAAGGTAATTTCTTACCAAATATAAGCCATTTGATTCTTGCATAGAAGACACACCATGAATTACTATGGAGAGAAAGAGTAATGTAGCTGGCCTTGCACCTACTTGACCTGGTGACCCTGATTGAACAAAACTGAATCACAATCACCAAAGGAGCAAGCCTGCAAATAGTATGCCTATTCCTACATTGTATGTGCCTGGCCTCAAGCAACACAATGTATTATACAATCAAGCCTTGAAATAGTGTGATAGTGTGTCTGTCATTTGCAGAATGAGGTCCCCCAGAGGGTGACTTTAGTGATGCTATCCTGCACAGTGGACTAGCATCACCAAATTCACCATCTGGGGACCTTATTCTGCTAAGGCCCTCAACTGCTATGGCAGACCTAGGATAAGATTGAAGTTCCCCAGTTGAAGTTGATGTTCACCTCAATTATGAATTTTATCTTCTGCAAATTAGGGGATATAGAAACTTCCTAGAAGGGAAATGTAACTAACAACAATGTTAATTTGATACTATAGATACTTCCCAGAAGATGAGGCCTAAGCAGAATGAGGTATCCAGAGGGTGAATTTGGTGATGCTAGCCCGTTGTGTGGGATAGCATCACCAAATTCACCCTCTGGGGACCTCATTCGGCAAATGACAGGCATGCTATTTGCCCTGTTGAACAATACATGATAGATTGTTAGGGATAGATAGGGAATTAATTACTTCTAGCAGATCTCCAGGGAATGTTTATAAAAATGTCAGATTTCACTTGATATTTTGTAGGCATACCAGGCATACAGTTAGAGTCAAAGTAAATGCCTCTTATTAATTATCCTCTGTCCAGAATTTGAGTAAGTTTTATTTTTGGGACCAGGGTGGCAGAATTAGTGAACTTGAGTGAAGGGCCAGGGGGCACAACCTTCAGAAATGTAATGGAATTAGTTTTCAATTTTCAAAAAAAGAAAAAATGTTAAACAATATATATATATATATATATATAATTGACCATGGAGTTAAATACAATTTTTTTTTAAATATTTTAATAAATAATTTGTATCTGAGATAAAACATGTTGTAAAGGGGACAAGACACTCATGGATTTGTGTGTAATCAAGCATTTATGGCTTCATATGGTCAACTGGTGCAGTAAACTGCTGTTAACTGCTGTGAGACAGGGAGATAATTAGACTGGACAAACAGCTGTGTATTGTTAGTCCTACAACTGTGATAAAAACCAGGATTATAATGGGATGAACAAGGAAGAGATATGGTATGGTAACAGCGTGGTGTGGCAGGGACAGGAGGTGGGGTGGGGGGGGAGGTCAGGGGTAGCTGTGATGTGTCTAAACAAAATCAAAGGTCAAATTGCAAAAATGAATTTTTTGGTTTTTAGAGTTATGTCCCTGGCTCTGCCCTATTTGATCCAAATTTGAACAAATCTGAACCCCAGTCACCCAAGGTCCCTCTGTACCAAATATAGGCTAAATCGGCCCAATATTTCTTGAGAAAAAGTCATTCTAAGAATTACTATGAGTTATGGCCCTGGTTTCTCAACTAATTCACCGGGTGACCTCATTTGAACAAATCTGAATGAGAGTCACCTCGGGAACATCCACACCAAATATGAACCAATTCGGTCTTACGGTTCAAGAGGAGAAGATGTTCAAAGAATTGTTGACGGATGGATCGATCAGAGAATTTGTCTCAAGTGAGCTAAAAAGTTAGAGTAATGGTCTTGTTTTGTGTAGATGAAATTATTTTCATTTGAAACATTTCACCAATTAATGTGGGATGCAGGGTGTGCAGATGGATTCAAATTTGAAAATTTGGCAGCCATGTTTTATAACAAATTTCGGAAATAATCGATGGCTCCAATCTAGAGGACACCCCAAAGATCCATATGACGATTTGTGACAATTGGATAACGGGTGTGGCCAAATGATTTAGTCAGGCAAAGAGTAAAATCAAAGATGGCAGTTGTTTTTCTACGAATTTCGAAAAAAAATTATGGTTCCCATCTGGAAGTCACCATGAAGATCCATTTAAGGTTTGGTGAAGATTGGATGAGGTATGTGTTTTCTAGGGTGTGCCAAAGGATTTAGTCATGCAAAGGCAAAAATCCAAGATGGCTGCCGGGGGCAATGTTTTTCATCCAAAATTGTTCAAATTCGATGGCTCCCATCTAGAGTCATGCAAAGGCAAAAAATCAAAGATGGCTGCCGGCGGCCATGTTTTTCATCCAAAATTGTTCAAATTCGATGGCTCCCATCTAGAGGACTGAGGTGATCCTAAACATGCCTGAAAATTTTCAAAACAATTCTCCCAAGAAATGTGGGCTGCGAGCTGAGCGGATGGATTCAAATTTGAAATCAAAGATGGCTGCTGGCGGTCATGTTTTGAATGAATTTCAGAAAAAATCGATGGCTCCCATCTAGAGGTCACCCTGAAGACCAATACAAAGTTTGGTGATGATCGGAAGAGGTATGTGGTCTGTATGGTGAGCCAAGATGGCTGCCAGCGGCCATATTTTTCATCGAAAATTGTTCAATCAAATTTGATGGCTCCCAATTGGGTGAGGATGTGGTATGTACATGTAGGGTGCATCAAACATTATTCATGTAAAGAGTAAAATCCAAAATGTTTTTTTCAACGAAAATCGTTCAAATTTGATAGCTCCCATCCAGAGAAGATCTTAAAAGTACCAGTAAATTAAAAAAATATTAATTTTTTACCAGTGTTTAAATACAAATTTCATATAGAGGGGCAGTTTTGTGCGACACTTTTCTCATAACCACACAGGACCTAATCTCCATTTCTATAGACACAACTTTGACTGAATATCTGGTCTGTTTGATGAAGTGGAGAAATAATAGTATTACTTTGAAAAATGCTCCATTTTGTTTTTGAAATCCGGCAGCATAGAAAATATGTACACCTAGAACAAGACGTATAACTACCCATAACAGGACCTGGTATCGAACCGCATTCAAGTGATTAGAGACGTATGACAATGGCCCGAAGATACTCGAATATATCACAAAGGTTTATAAAACCAACATCACGAAGAAGACCATAGAGAAACAGATAAACTTTGTTCTTATTTCATTATTAGTATTGATAACTCTCCAGTGACCGAGTGGCCATATACAGTAATGCCCTAAATAATCAACTCCTTAACCACAGCAGAATTATGGGTAATTTTTAAGGATTAAGTCGGAAATATGGCTTTTTGCCATTCATCGGAAAGCTCTTACTGAGAGCTTTCCGATGAATGGCAACAAGCCATATTTCCAACTAAATCCTGAAAAATTACCCATAATTCAGCTGTGGTCAAGGAGTCGATTATTTAGGGCATTACTATATATTTGGCCTGAAGATAACCCTTTCTATACTAAACACACATTGATGAATAGTTCCCTCAGGAAATGTTCAGATAATAAGTTCAACAACTAATTAATCCCAATGAACAATATACCGCTACAATGGACATGTGTATACTTTTATAACCGAATGGTAAAATTAATTTAGTATAGAAAGGTTAATGCCGTATTTGTTATGTGAAGATAACTGCTACAGTGCCAGTCATGTTATCAACAAAGCGTTTTGGGCAAATTCGGAACAATTCATGAAGGTTTACATTACGAAAGAGGTGAAAAATGAAAAATATTCCAAAAACAGATTTTCAAATAAAACTTTTGATTTACAATTGCATATGCCGATGTTAAATGACTTTACCTGATTGTAACTGTAATGTTTACATAAATAAATTTATCATCAATCGCCAAAGATAGCAGGGCTGGTATAGAGTTAATGAAATTTTCCAAGTTTATTTTGGTCATTCAAACTGGGTAAATTTTGCGTCGTCTGAACCTGAAGATCCCCATTGTATCGACCCCCTCCCCTACCTCAACCCATTATAATTCGGAGATGCTTATAAGAATTGTAACACAAATGTAATATTCTTCATTTCATGTCTTCTGATTTGATATATTCTGATTTGATATATATCACTAAACTTTGAGTTTGTACATTAACCTTTTCATGTCTGGAGCTTCCTGAAATTTTGCGAAAACTCTATGCCAATGCTTTCTCTTATATAATTATGCGAGTCTCCCATAGGGAGCCTCGCATATATAAGAGAATACATTGGCCTAACAATATTTACCTTGACCTTGTAAGCCAGTGCATTCTCTTATATATGTGAGACTCACATATATAAGAGAATGCACTGGCACATGATCTTTGATGCTGCACCAGTACAGCTACCATCATGAAAGAGTTAAAGTGTATATATAACATCATGCATTCTTTGCAGTTATTCCATAAATAATTTATGTTCGGTCGAGCTACAGGCGAGTTAGAACATAACAATGGTTCCAACATGAACTTTAGTCACCCGAAGTCTATATATGAATACAGTAATGCTCTAATTAATCGACTCCTTAAACACACCCATAATTCTGCTGTGTTAAGGAGTCGATTAATTAGGGCATTACTGTACGTTCTTCTTGCTGATGACGGTTTTACAAACCTTTCTGATATTTCATTGATTATGCAATGTGTCATCTGCCAATTTTGAGATATAGAGAAACTAAACTAAAAAAGAAATAGAATCTATGTGAAGAAGTTTCTATGGAAAATTTATAATAAAGAAACTTTGCAGAAAAGATGAGGCCTAAGCAGAATGAGGTACCCAGAGGGTGAATTTATGCTGGCCCGCTATGTGGGATAGTGTCACTAAATTCACCCTCTGGGACCTCATTCTGCAAATAACAGGCACACTAAACTCAGGCTTGATTTCACATTTACCCTAGGGGTGCCACGATTAATCGTATAATCGATGAACCGTTGATAAAGCCGATAATCGATTACCATTTCCATCGTCGATTAATCTGTGTTATTTATATCGGATGTCAGAAGATGCCGGGCATTATTGAATACCATGTTTAGTTTACACAGTTCTATCTACAACCGAGGTGTTAACATCCTTTGATCGCGTACCAATGAGATTCCAATAACATGAGTACTATTGATATATGTTGGAAACAGTCGGCAGTTCATTTGATGATGCGACATGGTTTCTCGTCGGATTGTTTTATATTCTACAAATTGGCCGCACTGCAGATTTGAACACATTGCGACATCGTTGTATATTTTAGTATACTTGAAAGGTGGCAATGTTTTGAAATGTGCCGACTGTCACTGTGTTCAATGAACTGAATGCACTCGCCCTTGAATCTAATTGGACCAATGGGATGTTGATTGACATTCTCTCTAAAACCAGGGAACAATATACCGGTATATATATGGTATTTTAATCAGTGATGTTCTCCCCAATTGCATTGCAAGTGTACTTTGTTTGTATAAGTACAAATGTATACTTAGAAGTTACTAGTAAGGGCTATCGCATATCGTGTGGTGAATGCTGAATGAAACAGACTGTTATCAAATACTTTAATTGCTCTGAGTCATGCAATTTGCAGGTGGGGCACACGTTTGTGATTGTTAACCACGTTCTGAAAGTTTGATGAAACTTGTAGTTTCCATAACATTTGATTCCTTTATTTAGGAACAACCGGCGGTCCATTGTTCATTCCTACTTTTGTATTGTTTGTTTATGTGGCTATTCCTAAAACTTAAATTAATTGCTACGTTCGTTCTATTGAACTCACAAATTATAACTATAACATTGCTGAGAACTGTGCTGGTATTCAATACATTGTGCTCATTGGTCATTAACAGTGGTTTATGATGCATTTTATTAACGTAAAAATTACATCAGCCAATGTCTCAAATGACCAGCCGCAGCGACAGTGCAGTTATGGAGTTAACGAGCACCCAGTCAATAGGCCATTTTACGGTATTATTCCACTGATGTTATTAATATTAGGTACGATTAATCGATTATAGTCGATTATTGACGACCGATTATCGATTATCAAAATCAATAGTCGTGGCACCTCTAATTTACCCACTGCGAGTGCTTAATGCCCATTTAAAGTGATGTGAAACACTCCGGTATTGTGATCAAACAGAAATGGAGAATAATCTTGTTCAAAGTAGTATGTTTTACAAATAGTATATCAAAATTCACAGTACACACCGCTATTCTTATATATATTAATTAAATGCAGCGACTCTTGATGATGAAATGGTTTTCGTTAGTTTATCGCCGATATATGCGTCTCGAATAGAGTAGTAAATATTTACAATTGAGTGTAGTTCTGACGATGTTTTCTATGGAGTGGTACGGCCGATTTGCTTCAAATTTTCGGCGATGTTAGTAGAATGTTATATTCCTTCAGTTGGCATAGCGCCTGAGTACTAACTTATCAGTGTCACGCACCCGAACAAGTACATAATATGTCTTTAAGTAGACAACAAAACTGAATATGGAACAATTATATTTGTCTCAATGAATAACCATATACATACATGTAAAATTTCCGTAATGAATAATATAAATTATCAAAACAATAACAATTCAAGTAGATCTCACAAAATACATATGTGACCCGCCATATCAAATCCAGTCGTAAGTCGGGATTATTTTTACCCTGTGCCAATGCATTTTCTTATATATGCGAGTCGACCATAGGTCGCCTCGCATAAGAGAATGCATTGGCCTAACAATTTTTTACAATTTTAATAATTTTTTCTTGTATTCATTAACAATTTTATAATTTCACCCATACAGAGCCCCAGACAAACATGAGCAGACGACACTCTTCTATATATGTGTGGGGCTCCCTGCAGGGTAATGGATGTTTTTTATTTTATGTCCTAAAAATTGTAAGAAACATTTATTTTTAAAAAATGATAAAAAATTGTTAGGCCAATGCATTCTCTTATATATGCGAGGCGACCTATGGTCGACTCGCATATATAAGAGAATGCATTGGCACAGGGTAAAAAAATCCCGACTTACGACTGAATTTGATATGGCGGGTCACAAATCAGTAATCCATCATGGTCCAGCTACACATGTTGCACATCTTGACTTTTTTTTCGGAAATGGTTAATTTCTATGAACATCAAAAATCCCATTTATAGCTATTAACCCTTTCATGAGGGGAGCCACGCTGGTGCAGCATTAAAGACCCTGTGTCAGTGCATTTTCTTATATATGCGAGTCTCCCATAGGAGCCTCACATATATAAGAGAAGGCAGTGGCTTAAAAGGTCAAGGTAAATGTTGTTAGACCAATGCATTCTCTTATATATGTGAGGCTCCCTATTGGAGACTCGCATATACATGTATATGAGAGAATGCATTGGCACAGAGTTTTCGCAAAATTTCTGGAAGCTCCAGTCTTGTAAGGGTTAAGTTATATTTAGCTACAATAAGTAAATAGTACTATTATTTATGGGTGAAGCTGATCAAAGAGAGATAAACCTATTCACAAAATAATTATTTAATCCTTCCATGGCTGGAGTTTCCTGAAAGTTCGCGAAAAAAAAAAAACCTGCACCAATGCATTCTCTAATATCCCAAAGGGAGCCTCGCATATATAAGAGAGTACTCTCAGGTGCCAAATAAACATGATGGCTGAATAAACGTGCTGGCTTACATTTACCCCTAAAATTATTAATAGTGCTGGCATTTTCACTATATATATCATGACCAAATAATCGTGATGGCCAACATATTCTTCCAAAATTAATAAGCGTGCCAGCACGTTTATTTGGCACCCAAGAGTACATTGGTCTAACAATGTTTTAACTTAAACTTGTAAGCCAGTGCATTCTCTTATATATATGCAAGGCTCCCTATGGGAGACTTGCATTATAAGAGAATGCACTGGCACAGGATCTTTAATGCTGCCCAGCAAAGCTCCCATCATGAAAGGGTTTAATATACAATATCTAGATTTATCATATCAGGTCAGGCAAGTCCTGGGTTAAACAATTATAGTTATATTCAACTATTATATTTGAATGCCCTAAGTAATCGACTTAACCACAGCAGAATTATGGGTAACTTTTCAGGATTTAGTTGGAAATATGGCTTGTTGGCATTCATCGGAAAGCTCTCCCCGAGAGCTTTCCGATGAATGGCAACAAGCCATATTTCCATTACTTAGGGCATTACTGTATTGAATATGGATATCAGGATTTTGTGAATTCGATGAAAGAGGCATAACCAAAATTTCCAAAGAGTGTTTCAAAAACAGTGCCAATCTAAATTGGTACCATTTGTTTTTTTTCTTCATACGAATGATCAATCATGATGGGACAATCATGATAATGAAATCAATAAACATTATATTGGCCTAAATATTGTTACGAATGAGCGATTGTGTTTCCATGTTAGTATCATTTAGAATGGTATATTTGTGAGATTATTAAATAAAATAAGTTGGCACAACACAAATTTGATCTGGATGCACGATACCATAGATTCCACAAAAACCGGAATACATGGATTTTGCACTATAAAATTTAGCTATAATAGTTAAATCCAGGATATGACTGACCTCGTTTGTATGTGAATGGTCTGCTCTTTTTACAGACAAATTTTGTTCAATATTTGAAAAATGTAATTTTTCTGACAGCTGTAGCCGTTCATGAATAGGAAAACAACTGACCAAAAGTAAATAACTTATGTGATACCAGATTTTGAAATTTATGCAAATTGCATAGATTTTAAATAACCTGGTGCCACAGAAATATTCATAAAAAACACCTCATTTTAGGGCAATAGTTCAAAATCTGTCAAATATACATGTACTTGCTTACAGTTACAGTTTTCAGCTACATGTACATTGTAAGCGGCAATACCTAAACCAGTGCAAAATAGCAGAAGATTGTTTTTAAACATTCAGGGTTCCAGACCTCCAGACACAACAACAACAACAACAACATAAAAAGTCTACATTAACCCTTCCATATCAGGAGCTTCCTGATATTTTGCGAAAACCCTGTGCCAATGCATTCTCCCAATGGGAGCCCCGCATAAATAAGAGAATGCATTGGTGTAACAATATTTATCCTGACCTTGTAAGCCAGTGCATTCTCTTATATATGCGAGGCTCCCTATATAACAAAATTCATGCACTGGCACAGGATATTTAATGCTGCACAAGCGCAGCTCCCGTCATGAAATGATTAAGTCGAATCGCAAGGGACCATTGGATTACTTCGAGTTATTACTAAATAGTAAATAAGTAGTAAATGGGATTCACTAGACCTGATCATTGACAAACTGTCATAAAAGCCTTGAAATAGTGTGTATGTCATTTGCAGAATGAGGTCCCCAGAGGGTGAGTTTAATGACGCTATCCCACATGGTGAGCTAGCATCACCAAATTTACCCTCTGAGAACCTCATTCTGGTGAGGCCTCAACTGCTATGGGAGACCTAGTTGCCCAGTTGAAGTTGGTGATGTTCACCCATTTGTCACCTCGATTATGCATTTTATCTTCTGCAAATTAGGGAATATAGAAACTGAACAGAAAGGAAAAAGTAACTAAAAACAATGTTAATTTGAGACTATTCATACATCCCAGAAGATGAGGCCTAAGCAGAATGAGGTTCCTGGAGGGTGAATTTAGCAATGCTAGCCCATATGTTGGGTAGATTCACTAAATTCACCCTCTGGGGACCTCATTCTGCAAATGATAGACACTATTTCAAGGCTTGCTCAAATGTGAGAGACATAAAAGTTTAAATAATATTCAATGTTGTATACATTTTGATTTGCATTCTAAACAGTAAACATAAACATGTGCACCTATTTGTAATTCCAGGAAATGGTATTTGTAAATTTTGTAGATTTAAGTATGGTGTCATTTTAAAGATCTGTATTTTTCTTTTGTCCATTTTAGAGTGATGTGAAACACTCTACTGAGCTGTTCTGAATGGAATAAGAAAGAATCATGCTAAAATAAGTTATTTTCATAAATTTGATATTAAAATAGGCATAAAACAGCATCACTGTCATAAACAGATTACATGCAGTGATCACTGTTGGTGAAATTGTTGCCACAGTGTTTATGCCCACAGGTTCGTCCCGAATAAAGTAGTAAATATTTACATTTGTGAATAGTTACATGAAACATTGTGTTCTCTGAAATGGTACATGTACAGTAATGCCCTAATTAATCGACTCCATAACCATAGCAGAATTATGGGTAACTTTTCAGGATTTAGTCGGAAATATGGCTTGTTGCCATTCATCGGAAAGCTCTCAGGGAGAGCATTCCGATGAATGGCAACAAGCCATATTTCCGACTAAATCCAGAAAAGTCACCCATAATTCTGCTGTGGTTATGGAGTTGATTAATTAGGGCATTACTGTACATATGATGTGGTTGGAATTATCAATAATTTTAGTTGATTGCTACATTCTTCCAGTGGAGATAGTGTTTGCATACTACGGTATCAGTTTTACTCACTGAAGTCCATTATATGTCTTTAAACACAGAACAGTTTAATGATGTATGTGTGATTCCATTCAGTTGGAAGATAATATTCAAAACTTTTTAAATGGACATGGCTTGTTCGAACCATAAAGTTATGTATACAGAATTTAGTAAGAGGTATCTCAAAACATACCCACGCAAAAGATTTCTGAACAGATTTATCGATATAGAACTGAAAATACATGTTTGTTTCTTATATTTTACAATAATTTGAGACTGTTTCATTGTGTCGGTTCAATTTTTTTTCAGCAATCACGTAAATATTGTAAATATTGAAACTGTAGATCTAGAGCTGTTGTCGTTCTGAAACGTTTATGGTACCACATACTTTTGACGATAAAACAAAAAAAATCAGGGTGTGAAATTTTTAAATAGTTTCATTTTCAAGATAACACAATTTATTATATACTTGCCCATGAATTATAAGGTTTTAGCAGTGAGATATAAGTGATATCCCACTCTAGAGTGATATCCCACTAGTGAGTGATATCAGCTTGAAATTTCTGATGTATTGACATTCATTGGGGGCCATAGGCAAGTAACTAAAGTATATAATAAACAGAATATCCACACTTTTTCAGTGGATATGGGTTCAAGCCACTCGTGGAAATTCAATGTTTTGTCATCACTCATGAGATTTAACCCATATCCACTGAAAAAGTGTGGATATCCTCTATATATCACATGAAACCCCTATAGTATCATTAAAAACCCATTACATATTTCCTTATCTCTCGTGCTTCCTGCCAACTTGGCATCGTCCCAATAAAATGACTTTACATTGAATCAGGTGGATTAATACTATTTCGTAACGCCGCATAGAACATAGACAAAGCAAAATGATTGCTTTGTTCATTAAATTTAAATTCTTGTCCAACTTCGTTGCACTAACGAAAATAGATACAAAACAAAAAGGCAAGTTGGGGACTATATTTTCCATTGGCAGCACGAGTGCGCAATACAGTCATATTAGGTTGTGAAGCATATTAGCCAACAATGTAAAATTAATGTGTGCATTTTTAAGCTTCTGTTAAGGATTTTGATTGGTTAAAAAGCCATAAAGCTCTAGTTTTTTAATGTGATATACAAGATCTTCAACTCGTTAAGTTGGGATATAAGATTTCATGAAACTTGTTTCATAAATTTGATTCACAACTCGTTTACAACTCATTGTGAATCAAATTGATCAAACTCATTTCATAAAATGTTATATCCCAACATAACTCGTTGGATATCCTCAATACACCTTTTCGGTAGTGTTGAAACGATTAATCGATTAGTCGAAATCGACGCGATTATTAAATTAGTCGATCCCGAAATATGCTAGTCGACTAGTCGAGAAAAAGCACTACCTAAGTGCTATCATGACAGCAGTGCCATTGCTTGGCAATATTATCATGCAATCTGTAACAGTTAATACATATTAACTTCTTAGAGCTTATTGCATTGTTCATTGTGCCAGTCATGCACGAGCGGTGAACTCAATGAACTGAACCCAATGTATGCACATGTACCGGTATGCGCAGTTTCTTTTATGTTGATCATCAAAGACATGAAGTGTCACTGCCAACCGAACACTGTCTAGTTCAATGGGACACAATTGACCAGTGATAACTTCTAGAGTAATGATGCAACAATATGGCTTCAATGATATATAAAACATAATTCGCGACATGTCAAGCTGGTAAAGTCAGCTCAGTAACTGAATAGATCCTAGATCATTCTAATACCCATACTGCCCCCCCCCCCACCCCGCGACATGAGGCGCCAATTCAGAGAGACAATAGAACACACCAGACATCTCGTTAACAAGACTTACTAACGAGACTTGCCTATTTATTTCCTGGTTACCGGCGAGAATTTTGTTTATATAAAATGTTTTATTACCTGCATTCCCCAAACAATGAGATTATATGGAGGTTGCAGGAGCGCCGGGTTTAAGACATCAAATTGGGAGACTTACGGGCAAAACGGAAGATTATATAGTACACGTGCTTTGTGTTTTAACAATCTGAAACGAAGAGTAGGATACTCAAAACTGCGATGCCACATGGCCCTTTTTATACGTCATATGGGCATAGAAACGGGAACTCTTAGAAGGGGTCCGACTAGTCGACTAGTAGTCGATTACCTCTGGCGATTAGTCGATTCCTTAAAAACGCTAATCGTTTCAACACTACTTTTCGGACAATCAGATTCCAGATTTCCAATGAATACAAATGGCACTGTTTTTATATGGGGCCCATATATTGTGTTCGAAGTTGTATTTTTCATGACATTGATGCGTCTTTCTGGAACATATAACGCTCAAAGAAAGGTAGTTACGGTATTAATCAATCCAATTCAATACCTGGAAAAATTCAGAAGCGAATTTTATTAGGTGTATTTTGGAGCACAAACCGACATGTGGCTTTAAATAATTACACTTGCTTGTAGCGTCCATTTAGTGTAATAGTTATTGAACTCGTCAATTTTATTCCACATCTGTTGAATGAAGCAATGAGTGTGTAACAATTCAATAAATACAAAATGCTACTTCTTCGTTGAGGTGTATACATTTAGTCTATTTCATTCAATCCTTCATCTCTCCCGAGTCATGAGATACTGGTACATGTTTACCCTTATATAATCAACTGATCATTCATAAACATCATTAAATTTACAGTAATGCCCCAAGTAATCGACTCCTTAAACACAGCAGAATTATGGGTAACTTTTCAGGATGGAAAGCTTTCCGATGAATGGCAACAAGCCATATTTCCGACTAAATCCTGAAAAGTTACACATAATTCTGCTGTGTTTAAGGAGTCGATTACTTAGGGCATTACTGTATATAAATATATTCCGTTTAGGCATTTAGAAAAGATTCACAATGGATGTGTAGTAACCAAGTCTGGATATAGTACGTCTGACATTTTCAGAATGAGGTCCCCAGAGGGTGAATTTAGTGATTCCGGCATGGCGTCTAGCATCACCAAATTCACCCTCTGAGACAGGGTCCGCGCTGGACCGAAATTTACTTTTGCCAAACGAAAATATTTTTTGCCAAATTATATTAGCATTTGCCAAATGCTATCCCTGATAGCATCATCTTCTGCAACGTTAATTATCATGTTTCGACACTCGCGGTTTGAACGACTTTTGATATCGATAGAAAAGTTAATAATTAATTATACTCGCATCTCTATTGTGGTTTATCATACAATAAGCCAATCACCGAACAATACAATGGCAGAAGGGTTGCTAAGTGGTGTTAACTTTTCCTAAACCTTATAAAACACCACTAATATAATTATGTTGTAAGAGTGTATGTGAAAAAAAATGGTAATGGTTGACCAATATTTTTCAAATTGCTTAAGGAATTAAAAAGTGACTTGTCAAAACTTTTGCCAAATGAAAATATTTTTTGCCAAATGTGAATTATTTTTGCCATTGGCAAATTTGGCAAGTGGCAGCGCGAACCCTGCTCTGAGAACATCATTCTGCTTATGACTCAATTGCCATGGGAGACCTGGGATCAGATTGAAGTTCCTCAGTTGAAGTTGGTTATGTTCGCCCATAAGTCATCTCGATTATGCAGTTTATCTTCTGCAACTTGGGGGACATATAAACAGAAGTGAAAAAGTAACTATAATCATTGTTAATTTGAGACTAATTATACATCCCAGAAGATGAGGCCTAAGCAGATTAAGGTCTCCAGAGGGTGAATTGGATGATTCACCCTCTGGGGACCTTATTCTGCAAATATCAGACACACTATATCTAGGCTTGGTAATAACAACAAAGCACAGCAATTCGTGTGTAATAACTACAGGCACAACATGATTCTTACATGAATCAATGGGTGTATATAATTTATAAATAACACTTATTGCCTTTATTCGAGGTTGACATGAGGAACGTGAATTTTAAGGAAACCATGCCCTAATTTATTATTTCTTTGGCTTTGAGGGTAAACAATATTTGATATGAGTCGAGGAACCCACCATTCAATGATCAGAGATTTTAGGTTTTTATTTCTGAAATCTAGATATTTTCTCCACCTAGAATATTTGCCAGCCTAGCTAACAAAAATTCAACAGAAAAATATATGGACATGTTTAGAACCCGTAACCAGAGTTTGGGAGGTCACACTAGGTCCCCGTTAGAGGTGGCAGATTGGAAATTATTTTTTGAAAAAAAAAGATGACAAAATTATCACTAGAAACAAAATGACAGTATCTTGTTATATTGTATCTCACGTGACTTTGTTATTGAAATCAAGCTTTCCGATTGGTTGGCTACTCGACTCTATTAGTCGTAGTTGTATACTACGCCTTCAAGTCTCTCCCATCGTGCACTATGCATATGTAGTTTTGACTACTAAAAATAGTAACGAACACTACATCAAACTTTGTTCTGAAACTACTTGTTATTTCGCCGCTGATCCAAATTAAAGCTTCAGTAAGGCGAACATCAATTGTCTGAACTTAGTAAAAGTTGAAAATTTCTGCATTTGTTCGATACAATATAATAATTAGAGCATGACTTGTCGTGAAATACGCCGATATAGTGCATAGTGCGGTTGTGTAGTTCACTCCGCTTCGCGTCGTGAACTACACAACCTCACTATGCACTATATCGGCGTATTTCACTCCAAGCCATGCTCTATTTATTAAATAGTTGGCGTGCAGATACAGTATACATTTGTACTTATTCCCAATTCAGGATTTAGTGATGAAAATAGACAAGTTATAATACCATGCCGATCCATTTCGAGCCAGGCATCGCCATACCTGTATATAGAATTTGAGGTGGAGAAAATAAAAAAATAAAAAAAATTGAAATCTAATAACTCTGTGTTGAAGGGTTCATTCCTCGACTCAAACCATATATTTTTCACCCCAAAGCCATAGAAATAGTAATTTAGTAAATTAGGAATGTTACTAGTTCATTACTTCTTGTGTCAACCTCAAAAAAGATACATTTGGCCATTTTGGGGTTAGGGCTGTATTGATATACTTGGTCACGATACGATACAAATCACGATAAATGATCAACGATATGATACATATCATGATACGCTAAATGCCCAAATGAATACGACCTGTATTATCAGAACCAACATGTTTGTAATAGGACATGGAGTGCATGTTAACTAAAATGATGTTTCATATAGTTAAATGTAGCTTGTTGAGTCAAATACACATAATTAACATGTACATTTACGCTTAAGAGAACATTGCAGGTGTTGCAATGAACATGAACATACCCATCTTCAGAAATTATTTTATTTCCTGTATCATGATACACATGACATGATAGTGATGATACAATATTAAATATTGTTTGAAAGTGTATCGCGATACAATGAATTCACTATGAATCATTACAGCCCTAATTTGGGGTTCCAAACCTTTGATTTTCAACCAAAAAAAAAAACACTTCTGCAGAACTTGACTGAACTTTAAGCTGGAAGCGATAGCTTGAACAGTCAAATTTGTATGGAAAAAAACTATGGTATATTGTGCTTGCTGTACCCCAAGTTTCATTAACCCTTTCTATGCTAAATGGATTCTCCCAGTCAATTAAAAGTGTACATCAGAATGGTCTATTATTCATTTGAAGGGATGTTAAGGTGATAAAAGCAGATGACAGATATGGTGCAGAAGGAGCCCGATTTATTGAGGGATATGTTTAAATAATAAGTTCAACAAATGACCATAGATGTATGTTGAACTTATTATCTGAACATTTCCTATGGGATAACTACACATCAATGATGCTTTAGTATAGAAAGGGTTAAACTTATTATCTTAACATTTCCTATGGGATAACTACTCATCAATAATGCTTTAGTATAGAAAGGGTTAAACTACAATTTCTTTTTACCATAACCAAATTACATCAACATATTATAATCCTATCTTTCCCTGATTGACAAATGCTGATATTCAAAGGTAATGACGACAAAAATCACATACATTTGTAAATGAAATGTCAATATGGACAAAAATGTTTTTTGTGAACATAGACGTCTGTCTGCACTCTTCTGAAATAATTTACACAGAACACCAACTTCACACTGACTTAATAAATGGCTGTTTAGCCATAACAACTAGCATATTATGCTGTTACTTCCTACATCCCTGTGTACTCCTTACTTTGGTAATGCACTAGTGTTATCTGTATCCAAAAAACGTAATTGGAATTTCTTGAATAAATGATCCTTTGTTCTTAGTCCTAAAAAATCTGCCATGTGACTCAGCTGTCTGTGAATTTATTACCACAAACCATTTCCTCAAACATTTGAATACAGTAATGCCCTAATTAATCGACTCCTTAACCACAGCAGAATTATGGGTAACTTTTCAGGATTTAGTCGAAAATATGGCAACAAGCCATATTTTCGACTAAATCCTGAAAAGTTACCCATAATTCTGCTGTGGTTAAGGAGTCGATTAATTAGGGCGTTACTGTACAGTAATATCACATACAGAGCCGCCAGTCAACACAATGTAGATCAGTCTGTCTTCTTATCACTAACAACTGCTTCTTCTGTTTTCTTTGTGTTTACATTCATGTGGACATCATCCTGAAATTATTTGAGGACCATGTGAATTAATTTATGAATCGCAAAGTCACTGAGAGCTTTCCGATGAATGGCAACAAGCCATATTTCCGATTAAATCATGAAAAATTACCCATAATTCTGCTGTGGTTAAGGAGTTGATTAGTTAGGGCATTACTGTATACCTAATACAGTGACCGGCCCAGAGGTTTCAAATTGGAAGAAGTCACTTCTCACTGTTTGCTTATTATGTACATGTAGATCATGACATGAATCTCTAAGTTGGCTAACACCCATAGAGATCATATTCCACCAGTACAAAACCTGAGAACTTTTTGAAGTTTTGACAGGGAACCCTATAAAGTCGAAAAAATAACATGGGGAATATATTTCTTAGTGATTATCTGTTCCTTAATAGTGTACTTTACTATATATGAAGGTACCAAACTCGAAATTGCACGTTTTTCTGTTACTTTTGAGAGCCAATATCGCAATAAACTTTCAACTACATGTACATGTAATTACCCAGGAAAAATTCCATAATTGTAAGAAACGCAAAGCAAAATTGCTCACAAAGTTACTTAAATCGTGAAATTTCGAGTTGGGACCTTCACTTACAGTGAAGTATATTATTAAGAAAGAGATAATAACAAAGAAATATATTCCCTTTGTTATTTTTTCGATTTTATAAGGTTCCCTGTCAAAACTTCAAAAAGTTCCCAGGTTTCGTACTGGTGGAATATGATCTCTACAAGCATTAGCGAGAGTAGAGATTCATGGCATGATCTAGTTATTAGGCTGAAATGGACTGTAATCAGGGAGGTGTAACAATGGCTGTTCTAAGTTCAATTTAAACCTCAACATCTCTGATCCAATAAGTATTATGCAGCACAAGAACCTATTTCTAAAACAATTTAATTACACGATCCTACTCTTATTTCATTCAATAAACCAATTCTAAAAATTGTGTTATGAAAAGTTCATTGCATAACAGGAAATAGTGCCAGATGATCTTTGACTTCCGGTTTGTCGTCTGTTTACATTCCATATGCTACGTCTCAAAATACTATGGCTTCCAATATTTTTCCAACAAACTAAAATGAATGAAGAGTTTGAAAAGTTATGTCATTACTAGTAAATATACGCCATTAAATACATGTACACACAATTCTTTATTTATATGGGACTATTTCTTTATGCGGGCAAACAACAGATAGCTATGTGAAACGTCATCGTATGTCTTATAGAAGCCGATGTTAGTTTCGTGTCCCATTTATTAATTTAAGTATGTTTTGTCGAGGTTTTGGATTATGTATACGGTATCTTTTATAATTTAATGATATTGTCAAAATATATAGTTCATTTTGTGACATCAATGTCTTACTGGTGTTTCCCCAATATTTCTGGGAATCTTAAATGATACATAGGTACCAGCATACAAAGTGCTACATGTAATTCAAAGCATGTTATTTATTGCCCGCATGTGTTTATTAGCCAAGGAAGTCAACTTGGTCGCCTGACAGGTTAAATTCATGCAGAGCTCAGGGGTGCCAATTCTACACAGAAACCACCAAATAATAGGTTGATAATTGCCATCGATTACATAATGGAATGGTGTCTCAGTAATGTCCAGGGTGAGTCCTATATGCATATGACAATGATGAGGACGATGGTGATGAATGACGATGATGAAATGACAAGAAGTTGACGATTATGATGATTGCATGATTTTGGTCATGATAATGATGATGATGATGATGACTGCATGATAGTGGTGATAATGGTGATGACGATGATGATGATGATGATGGCGATGATGATGACTGCATGATCGATCGACATACTGATGACGACAATGATATTGACGACGATAGTTGAGGACTATAATGGTAGCGGTGATGACGACGATGACTGCATGATAGTTGAGATAATGATGATAATGATGATGGAGATGATAATGACAATGATGCCTATGACGGTGACACAAACACACAGATGGCGGGTTCTGATGACGATGATATTGATGATGATAGTTGAGGATGATGATGATAGCGGCGACGATCTTGATATTGATGCAGACAATAAGCCTTCTAATTATGATGGTGGTGATAACAATGAAGATGAAGACGATGATTATGATTATGATGATGAAGAAGATTAGCATAATACAGATGATGATTATAGTGATGATGAGATGATGATGATTGATGATGATGACTATGTTGTAAATAGTGTATCTATGTTTCCTTTTAGCTGGCAATGTTCCATTGTGATACCACATTTTTTTTAGATAAGAAACAATGGTGACATAAAAACAAAGAAAATTAAATATCTGGCAATTTCTTTTTAATCAAAATTTTGAAAAACATATGCAGTTATAAAATCAATTGGGGTACTATTCACCACACCAATTTGGTTAAAATCATCCAGTGGTCTGGGAGAACATTCAGACACAGATAAGAATTGTTCACAAGCAGGGTTCGTTTTGGCCAAATTCTTTTAGAAATTGCCCAATGCGATCAGTTTCTCCAAACTTGAGTCTAATATTTCGAAGGTGCTGTTTGAAAAAAACGATAGATACCGGTAGGAAAGCAGTTAATTATTAATAATTCTCACCTCTCTACTGTGATTTATCTAGAACAACAAACCATGTACCGACCAATACGATTGTTGAAGGATTGCTTCGCCAGAAGGGCAAATACAAAAGTGGATTATCTATACATGTATGTAAACACCACAACAATAAATAATGTAGTAATCTCATCGATACTAATGCTATCAGATTAACTGCATCTTGATAGAGTTGTTCACATTTCCTACCCTTATAGACCACCACTATTTTCAATGCTTTCCTGAAATAAATGTCATGAGTGACCAATAGTTTTCATTCTTGAGAATTTAGAAAGTGACTTGCCAAATCTTTTGACAAATGAAAATATTTGTTGTCAAATGTAAATTATTTTTGCCATTGGCAAATTTGGCAAGTGGCAGCGTGAACCCTGTTCACAAGGTGGGTTATTCACAAGGTTGCAGCTTTCGAAGTTCGAACGTGGCGAAGATTTCCTGTGGATCGCCGGGAAAATTGTAAGCCAAACTCTGAATGTCTGCCAATCCCCATCACTTCAAATCAGTGGAAGAATAAATGTCAGAAACTTGGTGTGGTCTCTCGCTTAAAAAAAGGCACGCCACAATGAGCGGATTGAGACTGCTTCGTCTAGGGCCAGTGGCCCAGTGGGGGTAGGTACTGTATTAGCTAATTCAAAATTCATGGAATCGAATACATATTAATAACATTGGTATTAAGTATTACGGTGCTACTACTGATTCTATTCAATCAGTAGTAGAGCCTAATGGGTTCCATTGACCTATTAAGTTTTATCTAAACAAACACAAATTACTACTAAATAAAACAAATATCAACAAAATAAGCCTTGATATTTTCTTATAGATATAAAATAAACATGACTGGTAAAAATTTACCTTTGGTAAGCATAGCATAATTCAAAAAATCTCATGTTTTGTGAAATCCGGGGTCTTCAGGTAAAGTCACAGGGAATCCAGGGGGAATTTACACCATTTGACAAATGACATGGCCTGATACATTTCCAAGTGACTTTTGACCTGGTCACTGAAGGTCATCACATCACATTCATCAGCTGTTCATGAACATGGCCATGATGGGTGTCCATTGTGGAAATTGGAAATAATGTTTTTATTTTGAATTATGCTATGCTTACCAAAGGTAAATTTGTACCAGTCATGGTTATTATACATCCATAAGAAAAATCAAGGCTTATTTTATTGATATTTTGTGTTAATTTTTGTTGGTTTAGATATCACTAGTTGATACAGGAAGTCGGTGGCCGAGACTCAGAGGTATTGTACATGTAGCGTACTGGTCTCTCGTGCTAGCAGACAAGGGATCGCAACCTGGTCAGGGTATTCGGACAAAAATCATAACTCTGTCAGATACCAAGTTTGTCAGACTGAAAAGTCTCATTCGAGATCACTGAATAAAGATCTTCCCCCATTACAATATTTATCCAGGTATGTTGTCATGTGTGCAGTACGCTGTCTGATCGGGTGCGGACATTAATGGCTGACCCGTGTACACGCCTCGTTGTGTGTGCACGTTAAAGAACGCTACTGGACTTTCTGGAGTCAACACAAGGTTATAAAGTTACTCGGCTGTGGTAGCACCTGGACTGGTTCATAATTGTCAGTAAATGACAGCGAGATGTTATATGAAGAAGAATAAAAACACTTAGTAGGTAAATGGAGATCAATACATGTAGCTGCTAAAATCGCTAGTTTGGTATACCCAGTACTTGACATTTTCACGGCATAATCATTACATAGTATTAACTCATTGAACGCCGGCCACGAGATATCTCGTCGCCCAACGTCATGATGTTGCACGCCAGCGACGAGATATCTCGTCGCCCAGATTTACGTCCCGTCCTTTTCGTTTCCGAATGCTCTGTTTGCGTTCGCTGTACCCATAGGCTATATATCGTCTGCTAATTGAAAACTATTATCCAAACATTCTTCGTGATATTATCTATTTCTTATATATTAACAATTCTGATAGTTTTATCACATAATTCACGGTTAGAGGCATGCTGAACGCCTGAAGTGAGAAGACGGCGCCGATTTACGGATCATTATGAAATGTTTCATGGCTTCGTCAGGATTTGCCATGTGACGGAAATGAGATCGTAGAAATCGTTGGTTATATAATTTTATTGCTCCAAACCATGGTATGTGAATTTTAATCATTGCTATTAACGATTCAAATAACAACTGCACATTGTAAATTATAAAATTAATAAATAATATTCAAATAATTCAAATTCAATTCCCATCTATATATATAGGCCTACATGTACGTGGTTTGATATCATAATCTCCGGATGTGAAATCACTGGTTAGTAAGCTGATCATCCATGTGTATCGCTTGTTTTGGATACTTGTTGTAGTGAAGATACTTGTTGTAGTGAAGACGGTCCAATTGTTTTATATATGCGCGCAGATAAGAAATTATTGGTGTTAAATATTACATACAATGTGTTAGCGAAAATGAAGCAACGAACATCAAAGTTTGATGTGACGGGCGTCATGACGTCGCCCCAGGGAGGCTGACCGCCGGGTGACGTAATCCACCAGGAGGCTGGCGTTCAATCAGTCAAGTCATTTTATGATTACCCTGCTGAACAAAACAAGTGTCCACTTAACTGCGGTGCAGGTAGCATTGTCACCGCGGCCGAAATGCAACTACACCGCGGCCTCACTGGCTAACTACAGTTGGGTCGCGGTGTACTTGCTGTTCGGCTATTGTTTAGTTGCCACGGTGTACGTTCATTAAAAAATTTAAACTGAAAAAAGACGATACAAACCAGAAATCTAACAATGGTGTACACGCCGTTTGCCCGCGGTGTAGTTGCCTTTCAGCCATGGTGTACTTGTCGTTCGGCCGCAGTGTACTTGCCATTCGGCTGCGGTGTACTTGCCATTCGGCCGCGGTGCTCAACTGTAGTTACAAACTTTGACACCGCGGCCGAACGGCAAATACACCGCGGTAGAAATGGACACTTGTTTTCTCCAGTAGGGTACATGCATGTACAGACCTTCTAAAAATAAGTGGCCCTTTTAACGCGGTCCTCAACGTGGTCGTAACGCGGTCGTAACGCCAACGTAACGCGGTTTTTGCGTTGATAACGCGTTGTTGATACGTTACGACCGCGTTGAACATCAACGGACCGCGTTGAAGTTTAACGCAGACTGCGTTGAAGTTTAACGCAGACCGCGTTTACGTTAAACACGTTGTGCTAATGATCAACGCACGGTCGCACACACGTTTTCAAATGTTCATGTTTTGTTTTAAAATATTTGATGAGGACACATAAAGAAACTGAATTGCAGTGATTTAATTATGGTGAGAAAAACAGAATTTAACTGAATTATTAAACTTATATATACTACTAGTACGGTAAAAAGTAAAAGTTAATATTTAGTTATTTACCATACATGTACATGTATGCTTGCCAATACAATAGCGGACAATTACTGAAACATGTAACGTCTCTTCGGAGCCACGTTGAGTAAGTTTATTTCATCATCGTGAAAGTGACACGGCCTCATTGCGTGATCATTGTGGCACACGATGTCCGCTAGCCAATCAAAACAGACAAAGTTATGCTTGCACGTGTCCAGTCGAGAATTCTGTGTTTGAATCACAGTCAATCAATACAGAATACAAGCTGGTAGGAGGAGTCATCTTCCCAAAGTTGCTACATGGTATAAAAATATCTTGCAGAAATTCCTTTGATCTAAAAGTTTAAAGGTACTCAACCCGATAAAACTCCTCTCAATTACTATTTCAATGGCTTCGGGGGTCAAAAATATTTGATTCGAGTCGAGGAAGTCACCCATCAAAGCTCAGATTTGTTAGATATCGATTTTAGAAATCTATTATTTTTCATTATCGGGAATACTATCTGGCCCAGAACTCAGTCAAAATTGCGTTAAAATTACCACTTGATTTTAGAGTTATTCATCCTTGTCTGTTTGAATAGATATGGAGTACACATCCAGAGCAGATTACGGCAGTTATTGGTACTCATCTCGAGAACATAACAAATTTGAAAAATCAATATCTAATAACTCTGAGCTTTGTTTGATGGGTTCCTCGACTCGAATCAAATATTTTTTACCCCCAAAGCCAAAGAAATAGTAATATAGGACCCTCTGATCGGATTGTTGTTGTTGGAATCTGTTGAGATGGGGACCCTCGTTACGGGTTGAGTACCTTTAATAATAACTTCAAAGAACGAGACAATGTCACCATTCAGCAGCGTGCGTGGTCCAATAGAGGTTCGCGATGGGGAAGTTATGTTTTCCTTGTATTAAAGGGGCACTGATATCTGGATAATATTTTACGAACTACCGACGAGAGGCTAATGAATGTCCGAATAATCAAGTCATGGTATTCTTCGACATAAATCACAAATCGTGTTTATTTTATAATGATTATTGGTTTATTTAATGCTACATGTACATGCACGTGTATAGTGGTATACATAACGAGCGTCGTGAACATTTCTGGAATTTTTCATGGCGTTTGTTTATGGCGTATATAAACGCGCTTTATTGTTTCATACAGTTTCGGCCGACATCGGAACTGACACAATACCCTTGGTCTATACATGAGCGTACAGGTAATCGACATTTAAACGGATATGACGCTGAATATTAAATATTCAAATAACACACATACATGTACATGTACATAGCGACGTGACATCAATATGTTTTGTTTGTTAGCAGTCTCGATTACGTTTCCATTAATTCGTGCAGCGCGATCAACGTGATTTACATTAATTTATTATTTTTTCCCGGAAAAAATCTAAATGTGGGCCAATATGTAAAACATTTTAACACAAATCTATCATGCATTACTCCCATCACGTCAACAACATTGTATTATTTTGGAAACGTTCCATTTCGTTGATGGTTATCTCGACTGCGTTTGTTGCGTGACGGTTTACTCGACCGCGTTGTGATCAACGTGATCTACATTTATTTATTAGTTTTTTTCCCGGAAAAATCTAAATGTGGGCCTATATGTAAAACATTTAACACTAATCAGAATGCATTACTCTCGTCACGCAAACAACATTGTATTATTTTGGAAACATTCCATTTCGTTGACGGTTATCTCGACTGCGTTTGTTGTGTTGACGGTCAACTTGACCGCGTTTGTTGCGTTGGCGGTAATGCCGATTTTTACATACTGCATGTACACATATCAATCAATTTTCAAATATGGGTGGAGTTACAGAAAATTATCTGGTGGTGGTGTGTGTGTGTGTTTTTTTTTTAGCGGGACATTAAATTACCGTATATATTTTGTCCGGCATAGGCGTATGAAATCAAATGGGTAAGCCATTATGTGTCGACTTGTGATTTGAATTGTTAATATTTTACGATGTACTTGTCAGTAGAAATGATAACGAATTTCAAGAATACTGTAAATATATGTACAAAAGAACTTTTTATTATATGAGGTTTTGATGACTAGATATTGGCTTTCAAGAGAATACATTTAACTCACTTGTTGTCAGTCTTGCAAAAAAATTCAAATTATCGCTTCTAATAAAGAGCGTCCATGTTTACACCGAAATGTGGTATGTAATAAAGAGCGTTTAAATTATGATAGTTTGTACTCATTTTCAATGTAAAACCACAAACGTATGTAGATATAGATCGATAATAAAACGGTGGACATTTGTGTGTTTTTTTTGCGATTTCTGTGACATAATAATTGATGGTGACTATATTAAAGTTTTCTTTTATAACCCGGAAATCTAGAGAAAAAAAAACAATTTTGTCTAATTTGGTATCTACTGCGTCGGACGGCGCTTGGATCTTCAAACGTACATTGTACATTGTTTTCAAATATTTGATGAAGACAAATAAATAATTGAATTGCAGTGATTTAATTCCGATGAAAAAAAAACTGAAGTTAACAATATTATTCAACTTATATATCCTACGGTAAAAAGAAAGTTAATATTTATCATATGCTTGCCTCCACAATAGCGGATTAAACATTGTTGGTCTCTTCGAAGCACCATTGAATACGAATGATTTCGTTATTTCATCATCAATGAATAAAGTAACACCTGAACAAGACTTCATCGAGTGGTCACTAGCCAATCAAAACCGACGAAGTTATGAAAGCACGTTTTCAATCGAGAATTCCGTTTGAGTCGCATGGTATCACTCTCCACTTTACCGAAGAAGACACGCCCCGTATTGTATTTGCGTCTATTGACACCGCTGTCAATCATTCGCGGCATGCTTTTGATCCGGGGTCTGTTGGTTAAAGTGACAAATCACTGGTAACCAAATCTGAGCGCTGTTTGTTTTACATGTATTTCACAACACATGGATAATTAATATTCTAAATTATTTGCATCACTGTACATGTATATCCATGTGTCAATTACGAACGTGCGTGTAAATGTAGATGTGTGTTTTATCGTACCCTCACGAAGATTTAAAATGACATCGGACCCTTGGCGTACAGGTTATTGACCTTTATTAGGAGGTGACGCTGAATATTAAATATTCAAAGAATACACGTACATGTACATTGCGACGTGAACTCAAAGTTTTTTGTTTGTTAGAAATCTCAATTGCATCTCTATTAATTCGTGCAGCGCGATCGATGTGATCTGCATTTATTTATTATTTTTTTCCAGAAAAATTCTAAATGTAAATGTAAAACATCACCAATAAATCATGCATCACCCAAGCCAAACACACGGTCACCGTCTCGATTGATTACAACACTTCGTTCTGTTTCCTATCAGAAAATTGTATGAAACTAAAATTGGTGGCCGTCGTTCATTTTCTCTTTTCAATTTAATGTTTTTTTAATAAAATGAGTTCATGTCTCAAAGTTCATGTTTACAATGTTATTCAATAATTATTATTACAGTTGATAAGCTATTCTCCCGATCTCGTTTGTTGCGTTGACGGTTATCTCGACCGCGTTTGTTGCGTTGGTGGTCATGCCGACCGCGTTATGTTGCGTTGGCGGTTTCCTCGACCGCGTTGGAGTAACGTTACGACCACGTTGGAGTAACGTTACGACCGCGTTGGACCAACGCGGTCGTAACGTTACTCCAACGCGGTCGGGAGGGCCATTACTTTTGAGAAGGTCTGTACCACTCCTAATAGGACCACCATTAACATCACTTCGCAATAGTCACCTTTGGAATGTCTGGAGCGTCGCCCTTACTGAAGGCAAAGGGACAGGTCTTTGTGCTGCTTGGCGTTTCGGAATTGGAAGACGGCACTGTCCCATTTTTCGACTCTTCGATTTTCGCAGTTTTTTTCCAGTATTTACCAATCAAAGGCTGTACATACGGATGAATATATTTATGATAAAACCATAAGATAAATGGGATTACAATACACGGCACGCAAACCATATTTCAATGAAAGAAGATTATTTTATGAGATGAAAAATGCAATTTGTGTGAAGAAAATTAAACCGGAAGTTGTCGTGGTTCAGAATTATCAAATAATTAGGATCGGCCACGTCGACGAAAAGAAACATGTAAGTTAAAATAAGTTATCTAGTTAAACTAGCTAACTGTAAGTTGTAACAGTTAAAATTTTGATTTATCGAGTAATAAAATTACTATTTCATTTTTTTTGAAAACACCAGAAAAAAATCAGTGTAATTTAAATAATTTGCCAGAAAAGGAAATTATAATTTGCTAGAATTTCATGTTTCTGAGGTATTGGAATGCTTAATTTTCAACGTACGGTTAGCCCAATATGATCTCCTGTAATAATAATCTTTATAAAATATTAGTGGTTGTGTTATTTACCTTTATTTGATCATTTATAGTTAAATGGTTAAAATGGACTTGTTTGTGGTGTCTATGGGCTATAGCTGTGAAGCGTTCACTGCCTTCTTTGCCACATACTCCAATCTAGTAGTCCAGAGACTCCGCAAACCCCAACAAGTTTACTGTTTCATCACATAATTTAATTCCAGAGTCACACATTTTGAACACCGTTTTTAGTGAAGATGATGCAGCTCCTATTGCAATAGCTTGGGATTTATCAGGATTAGCTTGAATGCCGTATGATTTACACCATTTCACCGAAATACTCTGTTTGAAGTCTGTCAAAAAGCACATTGAAATATGGGCGTGAAAATGTCAAGGTGTTGTCGTCAGCATAGTTATAAAGAACACTAAATATTATGTATGAAATAGAAAATATCGTTGACTAGCAGGGTTACCCGGCGTTGCCCAGGTTAAAGTGATGTGAAACCCTCTGTGGATATTTGGTGGGAATAGAGAATACTCTTGCTCTCAAAGTGTTACACGTATTCTCATAAATTGTATATCCAAATGGCATCACAAAACACGATTCTTACACGTGGAATATAAGTAGTGGCTTGTCAGGTCGGAGCGATTATCATTTTGTTTATCCCGTTTAATCCGTCCCACCAATAAAGAAGTATTTATTTATTTACAACTGCGTATACTTCAGACATTATAGCATGAAAGATGAACATCATAAACACATTAGTTCGAAAAAATAAAAGATGACAATTGTGTTTTACATAGAGATATATAAATCAATCAATCAATCAATCTAGTTTATCATATCTTCATGAAGATAGAGATGTTTTAAAGATATGCCCAGGTGCTCCTCTGTTCTGGTGCTATATACTGGCTAATCATTTTCAGTTTAAAATAAATGACGTTATGCCTGTATAGCAGCTACATGTGCCCGACACAGCGAGATTTTGAGTTGTTTATGTTAGGCGATGAGTCTGTTCTAAAAAATGAAAGAAATCCTCTGTATCGGGTATATATACCCTTGTCATATGTCACTATTGGAGGATCATGCAAAGTCATGTGCTACGGACTGCGTTTTCCTTTATCTCAGAAGTAACCATATTTTACTGCACACTGTGCCCACTATTTTTGAACAGGCCTGCTCTACATTTCCATATCTCTTGGCAATTGTAACTTTTTTGTGTGGAAACTATATTGAATGGGACAGACTCAATCGTGTTATAATATATACATGAGCCATTCTAATATGCAATCCTCTGACGATTCAAAGTCCCTCAGTTTGAATGAATATATGTATCTCTTAAATAGATTGATATAAAGATACTTTTAATGCTTTCTTCTATGTATCTGTGTTGCTAGATCATTATAGGAATGCCCTGATTTCCATCCCCATATAAATATGACAGTTGAGAAGATATAATTGTTCAAGTGACTGAATTCAGTCACAATTTGTCGAGATTGTGAAATTGGAATGCCAAAAACTCCTTAGTACGACATGGAGATGGCCTGGGAGATGACTATATATAACTTTGTTGGATATAGGCGAATTGAACAATCTTATAAATGCTAGTGAATCTCCTCTCGCCATCCATGACCCAAACGACCCCAAATGTGATTTAATTCATCATATCATTAGAGAAGAACGTGCATGAATTTGGTGGAATCAGTGCTAAATATATTTGTACCAACTTTGGTGCAACTCCCATCATGCATGACTTGAACCGCGCCACTTTTGTCATATTTAAACCACGTCTATTAGACTCGTGCATGCATTATATAATGGAGATGATTATATATAAGTTTGGTGGTAATCCGCAACTAAACAAATTATTATCATAGTTATTACCGCCCCCATCTCTCACCCAAACGGCACAAAGTTTGCGTCTTCAAATCACACGTTTATATTCCTCGTATCACGGAGAAGAATAATATATCAATTTGGTCGAAATCTGCGCTAAAAAAAACCCCTCCCCTGACACCAACAACGTCACTTTAGAACATTTTAACCCGCACAATTATCTTACTCGTAAAAAGATACCCCTGTTAGACCGCCTTGGTGCCATCTCGATTGTACCCTTAAAGTTATATATACATGTAGAACACAGACAGATATTCGCAAATATTTGATTCATTGTATCATTTGAGAAGAACGTGTATGAGTTTGATGGTAATTGGCATTAAACATATTTTTATAAGTTTTTGGTGACCATCCCGTCCCTATTTCGGACTCAAGCTGCGCCACTTTTGACATCATTAAACCACACACTTAGACTCATTATAGAGATGAATATATATACAATTTGTGAAAATTGGCGAGTAACAAATTCGTATCAAATTTAGGGCCACCATTGCATATCTCTCACCCAAAAGGCACCAATTTGACGCATTTAAACCACACGATTAGATTATTCGTATCACGGAGAAGAATATGTATAGTCTGGTCGATAAACTAAAATTTTAGGGTCAACCTAGAATAAATTCGGACTAAATTGGTTTATATATCATTTTGAAGAGGAAGATCTCCTCTATAACATGTCCAAATTCCGCTAAAATCCGCTTTGAGCATTTTTTGTAATTCAAGATGGCGTCCAATATGGCTGCCATTTACCGTTGAGTCAGTTTGTTGCAATTTGATGCAATTATAGTGATAATATCGTGTTATATGTATACAAAAGTATACATTTTTGTGAAGCTAAGACATAACGCCACCTTCTTATGCCACAATTGGAACTCACCGCCCAAGATGGCAGCCAAAATGGCGACCGGAAGTGGAAAATGTTACGTTTTTTTTTACTGATATCTTTAAGATAAGTTTCTGCAGTTTGGAACTGGTTGAGAATTGTGACTTTATTTTGTATTTTCCATGTTAACAGACCATTGGGGAAATAAATTAAGCCATAAGTTGGGTCTCCACCCCTTCCGATCATTCAAAAAATCGAGTTTACAGAACGCGTATAACATTTCACAAAACAATCACAATTTGGGATTCTAGTCATATTTCATCAAATATGAACAGGACTGTGTGATGTAAGTAATGCATTCTATTTCTTATGAATATTCCGACTCAATGGTATCAAAATTGTCACTTTGGCTCACAATGGCTGCCAAAAATGGCGGCCATAATATTAAAAATGGTAAATATTGCACCAGCGTGCGTGCAGCTGCTTATAAGTTGTGGTTGATGAATACAATTGACTATTCTGTCTTATATATATTGAATACTAACATTTATGATGCACCTTTATTAATTTTTACTATTTTAACCACTGAAATTACCAGAATTATGGGATTTTTTGTTATCACAAACTTGGCATCAAAATCGGGAAAATAATAACTGTTCAGGTTTGCACAAATTTTTCAAGTAAAATGGAACTATCTTTGGTATCAAATGTGTTTTTTTTATTTTTGATCTGTCTTAAATGTGTGACACTGAGGTGTTTTAGACAAATTACTCAAGATGGCTTGCAAAATGGCAACCAAATATGGTAAAAAGTTTATTTGTCATATTTATTCCGAACATTATTACAAGCTGTTCCGAAAAGGGTGCAAATTGTGACTCTCTTGGTTTGAATGTTTGCCGAAAACTTCTTTTGGGATTCTGTCTGTCTTTGAACAGAAATGGGCAGAACGTTGAAACGGAACTGAGAGGGGTCATATTGTGTGGCTATTCTGGCCCATTAGTATAAAAAGTTATTAACTAATATACTATTTTCATGAAAACCGTTTCATTCGTATTGCATACCAAACGCCATTAAGAGACACTCTGATATGATCTCTCTATCGGTTAACATATCTTTGAGTAATAGCGATAGGAAATCGATAGTCACCCAAAGTTACACCAGTGCAACTTACACATGGCCATGCAGTCACTCCATATATACATGGACACCACATAAATGAACATATGTCACTCGCTTTATACACGTACACCTCACCTACTACTATACACAGCCACACATGGATATGCCCATACACCCGACACATGGCCATATAGCCATGAGTAAACATGCAGGCACACCAGGTATACTCCTACACCTCACCCATGACCATATAGTCACGACATGTATACCTATTCACTACATTCATGAACATACAGTAACATCCTGTATACATATTCGCCTCACCATTGGCAATACAGTCACTCCGTGTACATGTATATATTTGCCACATGCATGGCCATATAGGCACTCAAGAAATACATCCAAACGATGACAATATAGTCTCTCTCGATATATATTATCGCCACATTCATGAGCATGCATTTTGTACATTACTTCTTGTATACATATTTGCCTCACCAGGGGTCATAAAGTCACTCCCTGCATATATATTTGCGACACACATGGTCATATATCCACTCAAAATATACATATACACCCAACCCAAAACCATAGAGTCATTGCATGTATATATAGTATACATATAAACATCACCAATGTCGTTACAGTCCTTCTAGATATACCAATGTCTCACACCGCACACACGGCCATTCATACACTCCAAACGTGCATATAGACCTCACCATGACAATTCAGACTCTCGCTGTATACTCATAAACCACACTCGTGATCATACATTCACTCCCTGTATACCAATTCACCCACCATTAATTTTGCCACACTGGCACTCCAGATATACATATTGGCCACATCATGGCAATATAGCCATGCAAGATATACAAGGGCTATACAAGCTATGTGAATGTATCTTGCCCCGGATACGAATTTTATCGGGTCGCCGAGCCCGTGCGACGCCAGCTTCGCGCATGCGCAGACGATATCTCGGAAACGGGTGGAGCTATCGACTTGAAATTTGCTATGTGAATGTATCTTGCCCCGGAAGCGAATTTTATCGGGTCGCATGCGCAGACCAGATCTCGGAAATGGGTACAGCTATCGACTTGAAATTTGGTTTTTGAATAGCCCGGACAACGTCGGGCTGGGTAGAGCTATCGACTTGAAATTCGGTTTTTGAATAGCCCGGACAACGTCGGGCTCATCGGCTAGTCTCATATATATTTTGAAGACCTCTGTTTGTCTGTCTGTCTGTCTCTGTATGTCTGTCATTAATACAAATCTACGATTCTCGACCGATCGGGACGAAACTTGGTACGTGTGTGTAGTTTGACCAGGCGGTCGTCGTTGTATTGGCGACCCCTTGCGGCGCCCGATTCGCGCATGCGCAGACGAGATCTCGGAAACGGATGGAGCTATCGACTTGAAATTTGGTATGTGAATGTATCTGGCCCCGGATACGAATTTTATCGGGTCGCCGAGCCCGTGCGACGCCAGGTTCGCGCATGCGCAGACGAGATCTCGGAAACGGGTGGAGCTATCGACTTGAAATTTGCTATGTGAATGTATCTTGCCCCGGATACGAATTTTATCGGGTCGCCGAGCCCGTGCGACGCCAGGTTCGCGCATGCGCAGACGAGATCTCGGAAATGGGTGGAGCTATCGACTTGAAATTTGCTATGTGAATGTATCTTGCCCCGGATACGAATTTTATCGGGTCGCCGAGCCCGTGCGACGCCAGCTTCGCGCATGCGCAGACCAGATATCGGAAATGGGTAGAGCTATCGACTTGAAATTTGGTTTTTGAATAGCCCGGACAACGTCGGGCTGGGTAGAGCTATCGACTTGAAATTTGGTTTTTGAATAGCCCGGACAACGTCGGGCTCATCGGCTAGTCTCATATATATTTTGAAGACCTCTGTTTGTCTGTCTGTATGTCTGTCATTAATACAAATCTACGATTCTCGACCGATCGGGACGAAACTTGGTACGTGTGTGTAGTTTGACCAGGCGGTCGTCGTTGTCGTATTGGCGATCCCGTGCGGCGCCCGATTCGCGCATGCGCAGACGAGATCTCGGAAACGGGTGGAGCTATCGACTTGAAATTTGCTATGTGAATGTATCTTGCCCCGGATACGAATTTTATCGGGTCGCTGAGTCCGTGCGACGCAAGCTTCGCGCATGCGCAGACCAGATCTCGGAAACGGGTGGAGCTATCGACTTGAAATTTGGTGTGTGAATGTATCTTGCCCCGGATACGAATTTTATCGGGTCGCTGAGCCCGTGCGACGCAAGCTTCGCGCATGCGCAGACCAGATCTCGGAAACGGGTGGAGCTATCGACTTGAAATTTGGTTTTTGAATAGCCCTGACAACATCGGGCTGGGTAGAGCTATCGACTTGAAATTTGGTTTTTGAATAGCCCGGACAACGTCGGGCTCATCGGCTAGTCTCATATATATTTTGAAGACCTCTGTCTGTATGTATGTTTGTCTGTCTGTCTGTCTGTCATTGATAAAAATCTACGATTCTCGACCGATCGGGACGAAACTTGGTACGTGTGTGTAGTTTGACCAGGCGGTCGTCGTTGTCGTATTGGCGAGCCCGTGCGGCGCATGCGCAGACGAGATCTCGAAAACGGGTGGCGCTATCGACTTGAAATTTGCTATGTGGATGTACCTTGCCCCGGATACGAATTTTATCGGGTCGCCGAGCCCGTGCGACGACAGCTTCGCGCATGCGCAGACGAGATCTCGGAAACGGGTGGAGCTATCGACTTGAAATTTGCTATGTGAATGTATCTTGCCCCGGATACGAATTTTATCGGGTCGCCGAGCCCGTGCGACGCCAGCTTCGCGCATGCGCAGACGAGATCTCGGAAACGGGTGGAGCTCTCGACTTGAAATTTGGTATGTGACCAGATCTCGGAAACGGGTGGAGCTATCGACTTGAAATTTGGTTTTTGAATAACCCGGACAACGTCGGGCTCATCGGCTAGTCTATTATATATTTTGGGAAATCTGTGTGTGTGTCTGTCTGTTCGCGATGGACTCGGGAACGACCGAGCCGATTTTGATGAAACTTGGTATGTGGGGGTATTTTCGGCCGGGGACTGACATGGGCCTATTAATTTGCCCGTGCGACGTGACCTTGACCTTAAAATCGGGTCATTTCAAGGTCATACGCCCGAGTATCACGGGATTTCAATGAAAATTAGTGTCTGGAGATACTTTCGTGTGGGGAGTGTCGTAAGCCTATTCGTTTGACCGTGCGATGTTACCTTGACCTTGAAATCTGGTCAATTCAAGGTCAAATCGCGAATTTTGATGGGATTTCGACGAAATTTGATACGTACGGTTACTTTTGTCCACTGAGTGTTTTGGACGGGTCGAGTCGTGACCTGACCTTCAAAATGATCAATTCGAGGTCAAATCGGGTAAAACCGGATCGATTTCGAAGGGTACTTTTGTCCGGGCAGTGTTTTGGAGGGTAAAATCGTGACCCAACCTGATCTTGACCTTCAAAAGGGACAATTCAAGGTCAAATCGCGCAATGCCGGGGAGTGGCATGGGCCTATTAATTTGGGTTACTTTTGTCCACTGAGTGTTTTGGACGGGTCAAATCGTGACCCCGACCTGACCTTCAAAATGATCAATTCGAGGTCAAATCCTCCAAAATGATCAATTCAAGGTCAAATCGGGTAAAACCGGATGGATTTCGACGGGTACTTTTGTCCGGGCAGTGTTTTGGACGGGTCAAATCGTGACCCCACATGGACAATTCAAGGTCAAATCGCGCAATTCGCCGAAAAGCAGAGGGGAAACAGCACGGACAAATCGGGTAAAACCGGATGGATTTCGACGGATACTTTTGTCGGGTACTTTTGTCCGAGCAGTGTTTTCGACGGGTCAAATCGTCACCGACCTGATCTTGACCTTCAAAATGGACAATTCAAGGTCAAATCGCGCAATTCGCCGAAAAGCAGAGGGGAAACAGCCCGGACGAAGTCGGGTCCACCTGCTAGTAGTATATATTTCTCCTTCAAAAAACATTGGTTTCAACTTGTTCTACCGTGGGTAGGGGTACCCGGCCACTTTTGGCGTTTGGCCGTTGCAATAATAGTGATGCAATTATATCATATATCTTCCGAGTACACAATTTCCCCGAGTCGGTGTCGGGGCCGGAGTATGACATTTTTTGACATCACGACAAAAGTGAGAACTGATTATGTTTCACTGAATAAAATAATTAGTTCATATCACCAATACATTTCTACAACCTGTTAAAAGTATTGTACAACATTTAGTGTTTGTGAAGTGGACAATAAAGCATGAAATTCAAGATTTAACTCGGGTACACTTTTTCTCATTCCGGCTTGGAGTACACTTTTTAGTGTGCACATGTTTTCGAAGTAAAAATGCTATTAAAAAGTATGTTAGTAATTTTTTCGGTAATATTTTTATTACATATGTAATAAATTGGCATAGTAGCATATAATTTAGCAAAAGAAATATTTTTTTCCATACAGTGGGCAAGATATGCAACATATATGTTCCGAGTACACATTTCCCCCCGAGTCTACGTCGGGGCCGGAGTACACTTTTTAGTGACCATCCAAATTATGTGGGGACCATCCATAATTTGCGTTACGGCTCAGATGACAAACTAGAATTGTAAACAAAAGGCAAAATTGTCACATTTTATGCTCTCCTGGTCATTGCCATGTCATATATCTCATATATATTTTGAAGACCTCCTGTCTGTTTGTTTGTCTGTCATTAATACAAATCTACGATTCTCGACCGATCGGGACGAAACTTGGTACGTGTGTGTAGTTTGACCAGGCGGTGGTCGTTGTCGTATTGGCGAGCCCGTGCGACGCCCGTGTAGCGCATGCGCAGACGAGATCTCGGAAACGGGTGGAGCTATCGACTTTTGAAATTTGGTATGTGAATGTATCTTGCCCGAATACGAATTTTATCGGGTCGCCGAGCCCGTGCGACGCCAGCTTCGCGCATGCGCAGACGAGAACTCGGAAACGGGTGGAGCTATGGACTTGAAATTTGGTATGTGAATGTATCTTGCCCCGGATACGAATTTTATCGGGTCGCCGAGCCCGTGCGACGCCAGCTTCGCGCATGCGCAGACGAGATCTCGGAAACGGGTAGAGCTATCGACTTGAAATTTGGTATGTGAATGTATCTTGCCCCGGATACGAATTTTATCGGGTCGCCGAGCCCGTGCGACGCCAGCTTCGCGCATGCGCAGACCAGATCTCGGAAACGGGTAGAGCTATCGCATGCGCAGACCAGATCTCTGAAACGGGTGGAGCTATCGACTTGAAATTTGGTTTTTGAATAGCCCGGACAACGTCGGGCTCATCGGCTAGTCTCATATATATTTTGAAGACCTCTGTCTGTTTGTATGTATGTTTGTCTGTCATTAATACAAATCTACGATTCTCGACCGATCGGGACGAAACTTGGTACGTGTGTGTAGTTTGACCAGCCGGTGGACGTTGTCGTATTGGCGAGCCCGTGCGGCGCCCGCTTCGCGCATGCGCAGACGAGATCTCGGAAACGGGTGGAGCTATCGACTTGAAATTTGGTATGTGAATGTATCTTGCCCCGGATACGAATTTTATCGGGTCGCCGAGCCCGTGCGACGCCAGCTTCGCTCATGCGCAGACGAGATCTCGCAAACGGGTGGAGCTATCGACTTGAAATTTGGTATGTGAATGCATCTTGCCCCGGATACGAATTTTATCGGGTCGCCGAGCCCGTGCGACGCCAGCTTCGCGCAGACCAGATCTCGGAAACGGGTAGAGCTATCGACTTGAAATTTGGTTTTTGAATAGCCCGGATGAATAGCCCGGACAACGTCGGGCTCATCGGCTAGTCTAATATATATTTTGGGACTTCTCTGTTGGGACGGATTGAGCCCAAACTTCCTATCTAAGGGTAAAATCACAGATGGAATGTCATCGCACCGCTTCTGAGAACGTCAGAGCACTCATTCTCCAATCCCCCGACACCGCAATGGGTTGTTCATGGGTTAATCGCGTGATAGTTAAAGAGCGTTCGTATCCGCAGTGTCGTTGATAAAGAGCGTGTATGTGTCCAGACATGAGCGTGTTGTGTATGTGTACAGACATGAGCTTGTTGTGTGTTCGTACTTATGGGTTCCTGTGAATGGGGGAGATTTACATCGGGTCAGGTGAAACGGGTACCCACAAATGATCTAATATATATTTTGGGATTCTGTCTGTTTGTTTGTCTGTTAGCTATGGCCGGGAAAACTGCTGGACGGATTTCGACGACGGGGAGTGTTTTGGACGGGTCAAATCGTGACTCCGACCTGACCTTGACCTTCAAAATGTCAATTCAAGGTCAAAGCCTGGACGAAGTCGGGTCACCTGCTAGTTAGTATATATACCGGCACGAAGTTGGAAGTGTTATTGCTAATAGTGGTATAGTTATGTAACACATGCCCCTGTGGGGAAATTAATAAAATACCAATATACATGTAGACTATACCAGTATAAAGGTTCCAACCATCGATTTTGGCTAAAACCACACTCAACTATAAACCCTACAAATTCTAGAAATTGATAATTGAAACCAAAATATCCCCCGGTGCATCTTATTGGCAATAACATTTCCATTCATTTGACATATAACTCGGCGAAATTGAATGAAGCGGTCGAGATATGCTATCGGAAGGTACCGAATTCTACCGAAAAATCGGCTGGTCATTCTGCCCACATGTCCACCGAAAGCCAATTGTTATAAAATCAATATTTACGAGCAATAAATTGTCGCGGGCGTGTACTTAAACGCGATGTCAACCTATAAATGCTCACATATATTCTACAAGTCATTCCGAGAGCCACCAATACCTCTTTTATTTCACCCGGTGTGTTTGTGCTCGATATTTTCAACTTTATTCATCAAACGAATTCCAGAAATTAGCCATGTTTTTTAGCTGAAAGACCCCAAAATGATTTGTTCCCATCTAAATGTCAATATCAACAGTCATGAAAAATTTCATGACGATTCGACCAAAGGTACGACCAGTAGCCCATGCCAAAGGATTTAGTCATGCAAAGAGTAAAATCCAAGATGGCTGCCGGCGGCTATGTTTTATGGCCGAATGACCCCAAAATGACTCGTTCCCATCTACATGTCAATGTTAACAGCCATGACAAATTTAATGATGATCCGACCAAAGGTACGACCTGTAATGCGTGCCAAAGGATATAGTCATGCAAAGAGTAAAATCCAAGATGGCTGCTGGCGGCCATGTTTTATGGCCGAATGACCCCCAAAATGACTCGTTCCCATCTACATGTCAATATTAAAACATTCACGTCAAATGTCATGATGATCAGGCGAACAACCCGGCCTGTAGCCCGTGATAATGGATTTAATTTTGAAATCCAAGATGGCCACTGGTGGCCATTTTTTTTGCCAAATGACCCCGCAAATTATTCGTTCCCATCTACATGTCAATGTCAACAGCCATGACGATCCGACCAAAGGTATAACCTGCAGCCCATGGCAAAGGATTTTGTCAGGCAAAGAGTAAAATCCAAGATGGCTGCCATTGGTGATATTTTATGGTCGAATAACACCAAAATAACTCGTTCCTATTTACATATCAATGTCAACAGCCATGAATAATTTCATAATGATCCTACTAAAGGTACGACCTGTAGCCAGTGCCAAAGGATTTAGTCATGCAAAGAGTAAAATCCAAGATGGCTGCGTGCGGCCATGTTTTATGGCCGAATGTCACCAAAATGACTCGTTCCCATCTACATGTCAATATTAACATTCATGACAAATTTCGTGATGATCAGTACGATCTGTAGCCCGTGCTAATGGATTGAATTTTTAAATCAAAGATGGCTGCTGGCGGCCATGTTTTTTTGCCGAATGACCCCCAAAATGACTCGTTCCCATCTACATGTCAATGTCAACAGCTATTACAAATTTCATTATGATCCGACAAAGGTACGACCTGTAGCCCATGCTAAAGGAAATTGTTGAATCACACACGCACACACAAACACACCCTCACACACGGATGACGGATACCAAGCCATGGCAATAGCTCAAACTTTACAAAGTAAAGTTGAGCCAACTAGAGATGGGCTGTCCCAATGGGATTAAGGATACCCCCCAACAAATGGTTGCAGGGAACTGGTTGCAGGGGGGGGGGGGGTATAACTAAATGGGAGAATCCATTCAGTATAGACAGGATTAAAATAACTGAGGATTCCCTATGTTTTGTTTCCTTTTCATGGAAATTGATAAGAAATGTGTTACTTCCCACAGCATTTAATTAATTTTTATGCAAATGGATAAAAAGCACAAGTAACAAATAATCATTGCATTGGTTTAAGGAAGCATTTTCAAACAAATAATCTCAATTTTATTGACAATGACAACACTGACCTCACACCCACTATCAGTAGCACTGAATGATCAAGTTAGCATGGTTATGTTAATTTGAGTACCCAGGATCAGGGATCAGCCTAGATCCAGACTGGGGTTAGTGTGCCTGTCATTTGCAGAATGAGGTCCCCAGAGGGTGAATTTAGTGACGCTATCCCGCATAGCGGGCTAGCATAACTAAATTCACCCTCTGGGGACCTCATTCTGCTTAGGCCTCATCTTCACTGCAGTTTCTTTATTAACAAATTACTATAGAAACTTCTTCACATAGATTCTATTTCTTTTTTAGTTTAGTCTCTCAAATATCCCCAATTGACAGATGACACATTGCGTAATCGAGGTTCCCAATGGGTGAACATCGCAATATTCACCATTTGGCAACTTTAATCTGAGTCTATGTCTCCCATAGTAGATGAGGCCATGCAGAATGAGGTCCCCAGAGGGTGAATTTAGAGATGCCATGCCCACTTTGTTGCAGGGTATGACTAAAAAGAATGTTAATTTGATATTATACATACTTCCCAGAAGATGAGGCCTAAGCAGAATGGGGACCCCAGAGGGTGAGTTGGGTGAATCTAGCCCACTGTTCTGGGTAGCATCACTAAATTCACACTCTGGGGACCTCATTCTGCAAAAGTCAGACACACTAATTTCAGGCTTGCATCTGAAACATTGCAAACTTGACTAATTCAACATCAGTACATGTACATGTAACAACTAACAGAATAAATTATGATAATAAATAAAATAAATAATAATGGAACATCTTCATTTTACATTATTACTCAATCAGAGGCATTAACAACATATACATAGAAGATCAAAAATTAAAAATAAACTGTTCAAAACAAATAATGGTTATTTCTGTGGCCTAGGGCCCTGCGATTCGGGCCTTATTAATTCGATTCGACTTTCGATTTGATTTTGATATGTAATCGCGATTCGATTTGATTCGATATAAATAATAATGGAACATCTTCATTTTACATTATTACTCAATCAGAGGCATTAACAACATATACATAGAAGATCAAAAATTAAAAATAAACTGTTCAAAACAAATAATGGTTATTTCTGTGGCCTAGGGCCCTGCGATTCTGGCCTTATTAATTCGATTCGACTTTCGATTTGATTTTGATACGTAATCGCGATTCGATTTGATTCGATGCAGCAAAAGTAGACCATTTTCGAGGGCAATGGGCGACAAATCAGGAAAAATTATTATTGAGGTCCGCATAACTTTTCTGACTCGTATGTGAATGTCCCGACGTCTGTTCTTGATGAAATACAGACGCAATTCGGAATCGTTTGTCTGATTCGATTGGTTCAAATTTTATAAAATATGTTCTCGCAGATGCACCGACTGCATTCACATGGTTTCTATAGACTGCAGAGTACTTACACCATTACTCTTGAGCTAGAAAGCGATACCAGCAAATGCATGCACTTACAGACAACACTGTCGCAGGTCTATTAGTGGACCACCCAATTGTTTAATTCATTATAATTTCAGAAAGAATGACGTAATGCCAACATGACTCCATGAGTTTAAATGTACGTCACAAGGAAATTACAGGCAAACTAATTCTGGAAAACTCAAACAAGTCTCCATTCTGTATGTAGGTCAATGAGTTCAGAATGATACAATTTAAATGGCAGATTTCAGAACAACACGGAGATCATCAAAGTTTGCCGAATATGAATGTTTCCCAAACAGTTCAACCTCTTCACTGTTAATACACTCAATATACGATTTGATTCAAGATTCGATGTGATTTCGAATCTCTTACCCGATTTGAATCAAAATGACCCCCCCCCCCAATTCGCAGGGCCCTAATATATGCGTCAGCTTTCAAGGTATTATTTTATCCCATTCTATACTAAAGCATCATTGGTGAGTAGTTATCCCATAGGAAATGTTCAGATAATAAGTTATACAAACAACAATAGGTCGTTTGTTGAACTTATTATCTAAACATATCCCTCAATAAAGGCTCCTTTAGAAGTTATATATTTTATCTGATCACCTTAGCATCCCGCCAAATGAATAATAGACCATTCCGATGAACAGTTTTTAACTGACTGGGATGATCCATTTACTAAAGAAAGGGTGATGGGGTTCATTGTCATTTCATCTACTGGGCTATATCACAACGTCTGTTTATAAGGTGGAGGAAAGAGAAAATAAGTCGGAAAGGTGAGCAAAAAAAACACTGTAAGTTTCCTTCCTAGTATTGGTGCAACGATAAGATCTATTTCTGTGCCAAATTTGTCATGGAAACAAGTACGGACTTTGAACAGTCCAACAATGAACATCCTAATTTCACGCAAATGAATAAAATAATTTGTTTTTAATTAAGCAGCTACAGTAATGCTCTAAGTAATCAACTCCTTAACCACAGCAGAATTATGGGTAACTTTTCAGGATTTAGTCGGATATATGGCTTGTTGCCATTCTTCAGAAAGCTCTGTGAGAGCAGAATTATGGGTAATTTTTCAGAATTTAGTCGGAAATATGGCTTGTTGCCATTCATCGGAAAGCTCTCACCATAATTCTGCTGTGGTTAAGGAGTCGATTATTTAGGGCATTAATGTACTATATCTTTGGTTATCATAAAATAATCACAGAGGCCTTCATTTTTCAAATATTTCATTACAAAAAAGGAAGGTACTGATCATTTTTACTGTTTAACCCTTTACCCAACAAAACGGCAAAACCGGCCAAATAAAGCTTCAACAGCCTAAAATATCTTCGGTCTGTCTCAATAGAACCATACAAATATGGATATCATTGGAACCGGCTCCTTGACCACATTGTGATAGTTACAATTATGCCCTGTGCCAATGCATTCTCTTATATATGCGAGTCGACCATAGGTCGCCTCGCATATATAAGAGAATGCATTCTTTAACAATTTTATAATTTGTAATGTGTTAAGCCAATGTATTCTCTTATATATGCGAGGCGACCTATGGTCGACTCGCATATATAAGAGAATGCATTGGCACAGGGCCGTTCTGTTGGGTAAAGGGTTAAATAAGCTCTTATTTATCACATCCGTGAATATAGAGGATCTCCAACAAGTTACAGTAATGCTCTAAGTAATCGACTTCTTAACCACAGCTCCCCGAGAGCTTTCCGATGAATGGCAACAAGCCATATTTCCGACTAAATCCTGAAAAGTTAACCACAATTCTGCTGTGGTTAAGAAGTCGATTATTTAGAGCATTACTGTATGTTGGGATATAAGATTTTATGAAACGAGTTTGATAAATTTTGTTCACAACGGGTGTCATATAATGTTATATCCTGACATAACGAGTTGAAGATCTTGTATGTCACACGAAAAATAATTGAGCTTTATTACTTTCTAACAAATCAAAAATCCATTGAAAGAAGTTGCAAAATGCATATATTTACAGCATTGGCTGAGTCGCTTCACAACCGTATACAACAGTGCTCTGTGGCTGGTAACGGAAAACAGTCCCCCAATTTGGGAAACGTAGGATCAGATTAGAGTTCCCTAGTTGAAGTTGGTGATGTTCACCCATTATTCACCTCGATTATGCATTTTATCTTGTGCAAATTAAGGGATATAGAAAGTGAACAGAAAGGAAAAAGTAACTAAAAACAATGTCAATTTGAGATTATAGATAATTCCCAGAAGATGAGGCCTAAGAAGAATGAGGTCCCCAGAGGGTGAATTTAGTGTGGGGTAGCATCACTAAATTCAACCTCTGGGGACATCATTCTGCAATTGACAGGCACACTATTTCAAAGCTTGTCTAAACATTGTGGCCTACAGTAATGCCATAAATAATCGACTCCTTAACCACAGCAGAAATATGGGTAACTTTTCAGGATTTAGTCGGAAATATGACTTGTTGCCATTCATCGGAAAGCTCTCACTGAGAGCTTTCCGATGAATTGCAACAGGCCATATTTCCAACTAAATCCTAAAAAGTTACCCATAATTCTGCTGTGGTTAAGGAGTCGATTATTTAGAGCATTACTGTATTTATCTCAAGTGAAAGTGGTTCATTTTAGCTGAGAAATAGATCACGATTACAAAAACTTTCAATGTCACATGACAATGTAATTCTGAAATTCTGAAACCTGGGATGTCCAAACTGATTATTCTAATTTCCAAAATGTTGTTCTTAATTAACAATGCGGTTGTAAAATGAGATAAAGACACCTACTTCATCTCTGACTAGAATGGGGAATATACATTTTATTTGAAGCATTGTGATTCTGAAAAAATATTAGTATTTTCTTACAATATCCCAATAATACATGTACATGTTATTGTCAGATATCTTTTGGTTCAATTGATTATGCTTATCCTGCTTGAAATGAGACTTACTGTTATCACTCTAATTCATAAAATAGGTTATTTTCTAAAATTCAAGTGAGAGACATAATATACTAGTAGTAAGTAATGCCCTAAGTAATCGACTCCATAACCACAGCAGAATTATGGGTAACTTTTTAGGATTTAGTTGGAAATATGGCCTGTTGCAATTCATCGGAAAGCTCTCAGTGAGAGCTTTCCGATGAATTCCAACAAGCCATATTTCCGACTAAATCTTGAAAAGTTACCCATAATTCTCGACTAAATCCTGAAAAGTTACCCATAATTCTGCTGTGGTTATAGAGTCGATTACTTAGGGCATTACTGTAAGTAGTGCAGAAACAATGACTATTAAGTTAGTAATTACTATTAGTACTAATCTCTATGCTAATTGTTCATTTGGTATTATGAAATCCCACATGATAACCAAGTTGATTTGATCAAGTTCTCACTGTTCCTGTACTGTATTGTGTAATTTCACTTGACTTTGATTGAAATACTAGTCTGAAGGCTGAATGATAACAAACTGAACTCAAACTATTTGAAGTTTTCACAGATGAAAGCTAGATAAAGCCAAACATACTTTACAGTATGATTCCAACTGTTAAACTTAAATCTTTTTGTAAACTTAAATGTGGTAAACAAGTGACAACGCATATCCTGATGGAGCGCATGATACATGTACCGGTAGTTATAAATATATAAATATATTAATTTTCAGTGTATGCATGTGTTCTTCTCGCATTGCATTGATACCTTTGCCACGGAGATAGCCAGAGAACTAGTGGAGGTTATATTCGTTTATTTTGCGGCTTATTTTTTATGCGATAGTTATAGAAACTGGTCATTGTGTGCATAATTGGGAGGGGCCCAGAGGGCTTTCCGACAGTGCTTATGTGTTCTTCAGAATCACAATACAGTAAAACCTCTCCAAACCGGACCCTCTATAAACCAAATTCCTCTCCATACCGGTACCGAACAAATTGTCCAGTCCCAAATTCACCAAGTGCATTCTCACTAAAAATTACCTCTGTAATCCAGAAACTCTCTATTCCGAACATCGGAGTGCTTTTCAAGTCCATAAGGGAATTAATTTTTACCTCCAAAATCCGAACACGGAAATCGACACCAACCGAACGCACGTGCTGTAGCTTTGACATACTTGATGCTGAGCTCATTTTGGCCTTAGCGAAAACTGGGAATCCTTAAATTTTTAATCTCATGTCTGCATTAAACCCTGAGTGGTCGTTTTGATGGCTCATTCATTGAGACAGGTTGATTAAAACTGTATTGGCGACAATATACAGGCATCGTGTACTTTTAGTAAGCTTCATTAGTGTTTTGTTTGGACAGTGGTCGTAAAAATAAGACTCCACCTCAGCACGATGATTGATGTAAAAACATTTTGTCATGCTCTATTCTCCATTGAGTGACCATTGTTCACTCAATGCGTGAAATAAGCACAGTTATCTAATATGACACCTGCTGTTATAATCTTGTTCAAAGACATGCTAATTATATCCAGCGGTACATATATTCAACAGTACGAAACTACAATACATGCGCTACCTTAATATTGTCAGCAACATTTTTGAATCACCATAAAATTTATAATTTCCAGTCTTATCAATATACAGGTACATGTATTATGTCTTATTAATATACCATGTTTTAATTCTTATTATACCGTGTTTTATCTATGTTATTTATATTTTATTCGGTACTTTATTGAAAAAAGTTATATTCAATAATGAGTTGGTTGTGCTTCGACAGCTCTTGGTAGCGACGTCAATACATTCCGATCGTAGTGTAATTTTCTATAAACCGAACACCTCTCTAAACCGAACAGAAGGGCCGGTCCGAAGGGTGTTCGGTTTGGAGAGGTTTTACTGTACTTTGAGAAATAAATTTTGTTTTGATTAAGGTTATACAGCAATAACCAAAAAGTTTGAAGACAGATTCTATAATGTGCGTCAAACAAGAATTATTTATGATAATTTAATCCCAGTATTGGCAGGTATTGGTAAAAAAAAAATATATATATAAATCACATATATATTTTCATAAATTGATACTTTCCGTGTGATCTACAATTATGCATTTGGAACAAACACCTATCAATCATGCATCCAGTTAAAGAGATACTTCATTTTGATCATTTTCATTGGTCGCTCATTGCGATCAACAATCTTGGTTTCGGGCAAAACACTTGTGCAATTGCCGTCCGCACGATACTGTGTTTCTGAGAGAGTGACAGACATCGATTAAGGTTATTTAAGAAATGAATTGCAGATCGATTGTGGTCATTGTATTTTAACCAGCAGAGTAATTAAACAAAGTTTCTGATTTCCGAAGGGATTCACACAAACTTTGTTTAATTACAGTAATGCCCTAAATAATCGACTCCTTAACCACAGCAGAATTATGGGTAATTTTTCAGGATTTAGTCGGAAATATGGCTTGTTGCCATTCATCGGAAAGCTCTCAGTGATGAATGCAACAAGCCATATTTCCGACTATAAACTGAAAAATTACCCATAATTCTGCTGTGGTTAAGGTGTCGATTATTTAGGGCATTACTGTAGTCTGCCGGTCAAAACCAATGACCCCAATCAATCTGCAAGTCATTTCAGATAAACATATACCAGTACATTTTAATAGAACATTAATAATTTGAACAACTTTTCAAAACTTTTCAAAACAGTTGTAAGTAACATATATTGTTCAAATTCCAACAGTCTCCCAATAACAACATGCAGCAAAGTGACGTAGGTGTTCATCGCTTTTTATGAAGTGTCGACTTCAGTTATTGCCTGATGAACAAGGGAAACATTTGTGTAACTGTATCGCGATTTGTACTGATACTTACAGAAGCTAATTGCGTGAGTGTTTGTGATTACCGGTAATAAGAAATAACCTTAACGGCTAATTACGCGGCATCTGATTCTTTCACAGTGTTTGGTGAATTAAAAGCTTATGATTAAATTATAATTCTATATCTCTATCCACAAGTACTATTCCATGACGTTTTGGACAGGGAATAGGCCACCAAATAACCAGAAAGCAGTCTAGGAGGAATAACTCCTGAAATAACATTTTGGCAGAATTGGTTTATGATCTTATCCAATAGATTCTAATATCCATGATAAGAATCAACGGACCAAAATTTTATGAGAATTGAAATACATTTGTTAAGAGTTGTGGCATAGAAAATCATAACCGTACGGGCCAGGGAACTGCAGCCTCCCAAACGTTTTGAAAGCTCAAAATTCAGGCAAATTGCAGATATTATCAGTCAAATTTGGACAATTTTCGGGCAAATTGAATGGTATTTCAAGGTGAAATTGTGGCAAATTACAGTACTTTTCACATTTCTTCCCAAATTATACAAATTTAAGGTTAATTTGAATCTATTTTGTTATATTTATGTGCATATACAAGGTAGATTCTACAGAAACTGTGTTACAACCATGAATACAGTAATGCCCTGATTAATCGACTTCTTAACCACAACAGAATTATGGGTAACTTTTCAGGATTTAGTCAGAAATATGGCTTGTTGCCATTCATCGGAAAGCTCTCGGGGAAAAAAGTCTCAGACCCCTTAAAGTGATGTTAAACACTCCTGTAGGGTGTCAAATAGAAATGGTGAATAATCTTCCTCAAAGTAGTTGACAACACACCGCCTTTGTTATATATTAATGAAATGCAGTGACTCTCGATGGCAAAATCATTTTCGTAAGTTTATCGCCGATGGTTGCGTCCCGAATTTGGAAGTAAATATAGTTCAGACTATGTTTTTCTTTGGAATGATATGGTCGATTTGCTTCTGATTTTCGGTTATGTTAGTAGAATGCTACATTCTCCCTGATGACATGGTGCCTGCATACTAACTTACCAGTTATAACGTACCCGAACAAGTGCATAATATGTCTTTAATAATATGGGTGCCCGTACAGCTGTGTGGAAGATGGATGGCAGATGGATGAAGACCATTATTTATCAAAACATAGATCAAGTTTGTTACTCAACTCAAAATATATTTGAGGAGACAAAAATTAAGGTCATGAAGGGATGAATATCTAGCAATTTTGTTATATTGGACATGGCAACAAAACAGGATAATTGTTACACACAGTGAATAACACAACAGGTGAGGAGATCATTAGATCATCACACTTATCCGCTTGAAGGCTACTGAAATCCTTTGTAGAAATTCATCTCGAGGTCCACCATATGACCAAATATGGGCGCCACTTTCATCATTGCTTTTTCATCAAAGTTACTCAACACTTCCTCAATATCATCAAAGCAGTTTGCTTCAAGTTCTTTAAGATTTTCCAGTATCATCACTCCCTTGGGATCTTCAGAATATAACATAGCAACAAATTTGCCATGAGCTTTGAACAAAGGATTTCCTCGATCGACAGATGATTGGAACCTTGGGACCTTTTTCACCGGGTCATCGTCAGACACTTCTGGTGATTTTGTTTTAGTGCCTATGTCACTCATAGGAGAAAAGATGAACGGTTTGAATAAGCTTATTGCTGGATTTGGTGTCGCAGTAAACCAGTGACAACATGGTGACGATGACGCCCCCTGCGTTAATACAGAAATCTGACTCCCAGTTGTCAGGAAGCTACCTCCAGAGATGCATATACCGCTCTCTTCATCTCTCAGAATAGCACTCATCTCTTTCGGACCGAAGTTGCCTGTAAATAGAAAAAAGATAGTTTAGGCTATGGTTAAATGTATTCAATCAGATTTGATGGTCCCCATATCATCAGATTCCAACAACAACATTTAAAAAAATGCGGCTTCAGTTATCAGAATCGATTACTTGCCCAACAATAATGCTAACCATAGTCAACTATAGTATAAAATTGCCAAAAACCTGTTATTTATCAACATTTTGTTCAACAAAATTTTGCCGATTTGTCAAAAATCTGACACAAAAAAGTCGCTTGATATTAGAGTTATCCATGTTCATCCGCAATTTGGTCCAAGACCGTCTTCTCGTTGACTCTTTACTGGGCCACTAAAAATTATCGGTGGTGAAAAATAGATTTCAAAAATCTATTCTCTGAGCTTTGATGGGTGGATTCCTCGACTGGAATAAAAAAAATTTACCCCCGAAGCCAAGGAAATAGCAATTTGCAAGCGTTAATTCGGATTATGGATCTTTAATTAATTTTATCACATAAAATATAAAGGAGGTGACTAATTGAAGTACTTCTTGTTAATGCCTACTGGTTGTAGGGTGTGCGGAGTGAAGATCCGCACTCTCTTTCTTTATTTGCGTGCTAAGGTGCTGTGCTGAGTTTTCTTGTTCCAGATTTGACCATGTATTTTATGTTCCCCTTTGTGAGTCGTCATCGTGGATTACTAGTGAGGTACATGTTGGGTGTGGGGAAATTGTTGTTAACAGATGCAACATTGGTGAGAGAGATGCTTGTGGCCATATTGCAAGTGATTGAGTTATGAATACAGAAAATTAGGGGAGGATGATCATCCAGGGAGGTATTCAATCACTTGAATATCCTAAAAGTAGACCATTTTTAGGATATTCAAGTGATTGAGTACCTCCCTGGAGGATCATCCTCGCCCAATTTTCTTGAATTTTATCACATAATTAGCCCCTAAACTCAGCCTCTTATTCTTTAGTAAGACACATGTGTATTATTGGCACGTGCAGTGATGTAAGAGCTTAACGAAATGATATTGATCATTTTTATTATTATGTTAATTAGAATATAATTTTGATAAGTTCAATTTGTGTTGGGTTATTTAGTGGTGACTGTGAGATAAAATGGGTGATAAGGGTTGTTTAAAGGTACTCAATCCGATCAGAGGGTCCCCATATCATCAAGATACAACAACAACAACAAAATTTCTTCAAAATACGCTTTAGTTATCAGAATCGATTTATTGCAACAAAATAATGCTAACCACTGTCAACTATGGTATCAAATTTCCCAAAACGTGTTATTTATCGACATTTTGTTCAACGAAATATGGCTGTATTACCACTTGTTTTTAGAGTAATCCATCTTCATCCACAATTTTGACCGAGACCATTCGTTTGAAGGCGTGTTTCTGGGCCACAAACAATTGAAATAACAAACTTCAAAAATCGATATCTGATCACTCTGAGCTTTGATGTGTGGGTTCCTCGACTCGAATCAAATATTTCTTACCCCCGAAGCCAAAGAAATAGTAATTTATGGGTGTGTAATCGGATTGAGTACCTTTAACAATTTTGTCAACATGAAAAGACACATTTAAAATGGAACATTATTTTTTCTTGAAGGTGTCGTTACTTTGGCTGTGAAAAGGAAATCAACAATTTTGTTTAAATTTTTTTTAAATTTAGTGCACTCCTTTAATAAATTTTGTATAGTATCGAGTTTAATTAGAGATGTTAATCTTTTGCGTCAATCGCAGCATTTCCTTTTTCGGCAGAAAATAAATATGAATTTGATTAATTATTGGCACAATATCCCAACAAGTGTCCCTTTTTATAATTCTGATATGAACATTTACTCTTAGCCCCTGGACTGATGCTTCATTCACAAAATGGAAGTAAACAAGATTCGTGTTAATATTTAAGTTATATTATAATTACAATGTTCAGAAAATAAATTGTTAATTTGAGACTATCGATACTTCCCAGAAGATGAGGCCTAAGCAGAATGAGGTCCACAGAGGGTGAATTTTGTGATGCTAGCCCGCTGTGCAGGATAGCATCACTAAATTCACCCTATGGGGATCTCACTGCAAATGAAAGATGTATTATTTGCAGCCTGGGATGTACCCATTTTTCATTTTAAACAGCTTAGACCACATCAATGTAATTAGTTAGTTTACGAACAATATTTACATTAAACTTGCAAGCCACATATACAAGAGAATGCACTGACATATGATATTTAATGCTGCACCAGCGCAGCTCCTGTCATGAAAGGGTTAAATGATAATTTGTTCACATACTGTAAAGCTCTAAGTAATCGACTCCTTAACCACAGCAGAATTATGGGTAACTTTTCAGGATTTAGTCAGAAATATGGCTTGTTGCCATTCATCGGAAGCTCTCCCCGAGAGCTTTCCAATAAATGGCAACAAGCCATATTTCCGACTAAGTCCTGAAAAGTTACCCATAATTCTGCTGTGGTTAAGGAGTCGATTACTTAGAGCATTACTGTACATATGAAGCAATGAACACATCATACCGAGCCGGTGTCTCATGCATTCTGATTATATATCTTACCATCCTGTGATAGCTCCTTGAGTAACTCTCCACCCCGTGTGTATCTGTGTGTGTAAGAACTAGCCCCTTCCGAGAAGACACTTCTGAAGTTGAATGGCCCATCTTCTTCCTTATATAACCCTGATTTTATACATTCCTCCACCAAGTTTTCGGACATTCTGTCGATCTTTGTGGTAATTGAAAGTTCATTTGATATATTCCTGACACCTTCTGGAATTTAAATTGAAAATGCAAACTTTAGTTGATAACATGCTCAATACCCACAAATTCTGAATCTGGTGGTGTGGGTGTGATGATTTTTTTTTAAATATTGTTTTTCTGTACACCACACAGCTTTCAGCCGCTCGTGGAAATTCTTTATTTCCTTGTAGCCACTCATGAGATAATCCGGGTATTCAACCAAAACCCGTATCTGTTCTTTTTATTATATGCGCTAATATAACCCCCCCCCCCCACCAAACTGCTAGTTTTGTCCTACAGTTCACTTCAAATTGTTAGAAATTTTCGACATCTGCATTTTGTTTACATTCCATCAATTGATGTGCTCACCACTGAATGACAAATATTGAGCATATACACCGGAAGTAATCTCCGAGAAGGTAATACTATTGTGTTATCCATCATCTTGGTCAGTGTTATCCATTGCCTCGGTCCAGTCGATGGATATAACGCTCTACGCCAAGGAAATTTTCCACTTTTCAATGGGGAAGCATATAATAAAAGTCCCTCTCTAAAATATAGAAAAAACTTGTCAGTAAAGTGTAATGCTGTAGCTGTTAAAATATAAATCATTTTTATTATATGCCTGCCTATAAAATAGCGGAAAATTACTGAAACGCAAATCGTCGTATGTCTCTCATTGTAGCTTCTTGTTATTTCACTGTAGCTTGCTGAATGACTTCATGACATCATCACTTGAAAGCTGTTTGCTTCCAATCAGCTGATCGCCCGGGATAAGAAATTTGGGTCAACCAGGTGTTGCTTTCCTTGTAGAGTTTAATTTGTTGCATAATATAGCAAATTTAAGCTTTAATAGGGTGCATATAATAAAAATAATATTTTTGGTTTGAATTTGATATTTCTTCCCAGACACTCATGAGATATTTCTGTATTCAAACGAAACCTGTGGGTATTCTCTATATATATATTACTACTGTCTTATTGTTCTGTACATGCATGTAGCGGTCAATATGAAGCAGTTACACATATGAAGCAAATTTGTATAACACAGACATCATGACATTTCCTAAGTTTATTTCAACAGGGTCAGACCCATCCAAAGTGGTGTTTTAAACTCTCTGGCTGCTACAATGCTATTTAGATTAACCTCCTTGGACTTTGGTCAAACTTGTTTGTGAGTTTGGTGAACTGTTACGACTATGAATAAGGTGTGGGTGGATCCTGAGTAATCCAGAAAAAAATAAAAATATCAGTGGCTCCAAGCCTGAGTTTTGTGTACATGTCATTTCCAGAAAGAGGTCCCCAGAGGGAAAATTTAGTGACGCTATCCTGCACAGAGGGGTAGCATCACCAAACTCACCTTCTGGGGACTTCATTCTGCATGGCCTCATATGCTATGGGAGACAAGACTCAGATTGAAGTTCCCAAATGGTGAATATTGTGATGTACAATCATTGGGAACTATTATGCAATGTATCATCTGCGAATTTGGGGATACAGAGTAAAGAAACTTTCCAGAGAAGATGAGGCCTAGGCAGAATGAGGCTAGCACTCTATGCGGGATAGTGTCACTAAATTCACCCTCTGGGGACCTCATTCTGCAAATGACAGGCATACTAAACTCAGTCTTGGGTGGCTCATGATAATCTAGGTATTATTTACTATGGCCTGCTCAAAAGAATATTTAGGGGATAACGGTGTGGTGTTTTGTGATTTCGGAAAAGTACATGGCGAATAAACTGTGGCAAATTTAGTTAATGGGCTCAGGCTCCGCCGTCGCCATTAACTAAATTTGCCACAGTTTATTCGCCATGTACTTTTCCGAAATCACAAAACACCACACCGTTATTTGCCACAGTATATTCGCCATGTACCTTTCCGAAATCACAAAACACCACACTGTTATCCCCATTCTAATGCGCTTCGAACTTAAAAACGTTATTTAGACAAACAAATGCCTCGTAATTATCAACGAAATGTGCGGCCATAGAAAACACTCAGCCAATTCATGACTTTTTATTTTAAATTTAATGCGGTAGATAAAATATATTCCCTCAATTAGCATCGCTTTTATCGTTAAAAATGCTGATAAACATGAAAAATTGCCATCTCAAATAGAAATAAATATGCACAACAATTAGTGTCTGCATTTACCTGATGTCTTTTTCAGATGTTTACCACTTACAAATTGTGGTTTTTATTTTACCGCAAACTTGAAGTTGAATTGAAACAATGGGATATTGTTTACTCAATGCGATGTATTTCACGCCGTGTCTGTTGCGGTTTCATGTCAAGAAATTTGGTCAAATGATATCGAGACACTGACATTGGTGGGATATAACGGTGTGGTGCTTTGTATTTTCTGAAAGTACATGTATACAGGGCGAATGTACTGACTGTCAATTTTTCGACAAAAGCAACTCCGCTGGTTTGTTTATATAGCAACAGCTAGTAACGGAAGTCAGTAGCAAAGGCGCCAACTCTATACATCTACTCCGTAACGTCGCCGGCATGTTCTGCATAAGGGTGACGTCATGGAGAGAGACGGAAAAGTGAACGGGGCTGGATTGGGCATGGCCGAGATTAGGAATTCAGCTGGTCGGCAATATTGGCGCGTAGGAATATCTAACATTGAAGCGGTGAACCGGACTATATATTGCGACAGGCTATTGACGAATAACCCCCCGCAAATATGTGGTGTTTCCGGGGGTATATTGGCCTAAGTGCATTAGAATAAAATTTAAAGCCAAGTCTGAGTTTAGTGTGCCTGTCACTTGCAGAATGAGGTACCCCAGAGGGTGAATTTAGTGACACTATCCCACATAGCGGGCAAGCAAAACTAAATTCACCCTCTGGGGACCTCATTCTGCTTAAGCCTCATCTAAATCATGTAAATTGAACTTCAGCCATTGATACTTCTGCCTTATTACAATCCATTAAATCATGTAAATTGAACAAGACATTGTACAAAGTGGTTGACAGCTCAAACTTGACAAAGTCGAAATTTCTTTGAAAGTTATAGACAATAGTTCAATTTTATTGACCCATTAGTCTGGATAATGAAGTTACAGTAATTCAGTCCTCGAAAATGACCACGGCAATAAGCAATGCCATGGCAAATGCCGTGGCAACATGTGGAACCTAACAGACTACAGCACTAAATTTGTCGTTGGACATTTTTCAGAATTTTGAGGGCTGCAGTAATTGCAGTTCAATATACCGACTTGGTTATTTCCATACGGAAGAAACTTTTCCATTATTGTTTTGTCTTGCATTTTCATTTTTAACTCACAACAATTCTAATAAAATGCACAATTATTCTAAGAAAACTGACACAAGCCAATGACCTAGTCAATGTAGTTTGTGTTTCTGTGAGTAAAGCCACTCACAGATGACATTTCCTCACGTGGCAGCATGTGGTAAAAGTTGTTTCAGTTCGGAGTCCCATTTTTGCATTGAGATGCTCCATAAACTAATCTGCAGCTTATAGTTTACAAAACTTGTCCAGTAAATTAGGTCTGAACCTTGCAAAAGGCTCGGTCCAGACATAATTTAACCCTTTACCCAACAAACCGGCCAAATAAAGCTTCAACAGCCTAAAATATCTTCGGTCTGTCTCAATAGAACCATACAAATATGGATATCATTGGAACCGGCTAATTGACCACATTGTGATAGTTACAGTTATGCCCTGTGCCAATGCATTCTCTTATATATGCGAGTCGACCATAGGTCGCCTCGCATATATAAGAGAATGCATTGGCCTAAAAAAAATCTGTTTTTAACACTTTTTACCATTTTTTCTTACATTCTTTAACAATTTTATAATTTTTAATGTGTTAAGCCAATGCATTCTCTTATATATGCGAGGCGGCCTATGGTCGACTCGCATATATAAGAGAATGCATTGGCACAGGCCCTTCTGTTGGGTAAAGGGTTAATGGACTTGTTTTGTAAATTCCGCTATAAACTGGGGACTCATTGTAGATCCTCTATATATTTGGATCATGTACTTACTATGATGTAGTTTAGTCTTAAATTTCAAAATGGAAGTCGGAACTGGAATTGTTTTATCAGTACAAGTTACTATAATTACAACTTCATATTCCAAACAAACACCAAATACAGGAACAAGCCTGAGTTTAGTGTGCCTTCATTTGCAGAATGAGGTACCCAGAGTGTGAATTTAGTGATGCTATCCTGCATAGTGGGCTAGTGTCACTAAATTCACCCACTGAGAACCTCATTATGCATGGCCTCATTTGCTGCGGGAGACATATACTCATATTTAAGTTCCCAAATGGCAAATATTGTGATATACACCCATTCGGAACCTTGATTATGCAATGTGTCATAAATTTTGGGGATATAGAGAAACTGGACAAAAATAAATAGAATCTGTGTGAAGAAGATTCTATAGAAATTTGATAAAAAAGAAACTTTCCAGAGAAGATGAGGCCAAAGCAGAATGAGGTCCCCAGAGGGTGAATTTAGTGATGCTAGTCCGCTATGCGGGAGAGCGTCACTAAATTCACCCTCTGGGGACCTCATTCTGCAAATGACAGGCTTGTCAGACTTGTTCCTGTATTTGGTGTTTGTTTGGAATATGAAGTAGTAATTAAGTGTCTTGTACAGATAAAACAATTCAAGTTCCAACTTCCATGTTGAAAGTTCCATGAATTGTACAGAAATTGCCCCTGCAAGAGCATTTGGCTCTCACACTACCCTCTGGCGAGAGCGAAACTTTCCAGAGAAGATGGGGCCTAACCAGAATGAGGCCCCCAGAGGGTAAATTTAGTGATGCTAGACCACTATGTGGGATAGCGTCACTAAATACACCCTCTGGGGACCTCATTCTGCAAATGACAGGTACAGGAATTGCCCTCTGGCGAGAGCGATTTTTAGCCCTCCTGGATATTTCAAAAAGCCAACAATGATAATTATCCGAATATTTCCTAAGTCAATGAGTATTTCAGTCCTTCGATTCTGTTAAATGCAGGAGTGTGGTTGGTCACTCGCCTAACCTGAAACCCAGGCGTGTGATTATGGTGGATATTTCCGGGGTATAAAATGACGAACGAAGACTCGAAATTAAATCAATTTTATCACCATTGTGATTCATCTTGTACACATGTATTCTTCACATTGAAGTAATTAAAACTCCATTCTCGAATTGCATCGTAATGCTTCCATTGGATGTAAGTTGTTATGAAATGCGGTCAGAGACCACGTAACCACGTGAGAGTTTCCTGTTGTGTGAACTATATCGATATTTTTAAAAATAATGTTCGATTGCCCCGAACTCAAGTTTCAATTTCTATTCATCTTCACCGTCCATCGGGGCGGCTTCTTTTAGAACGCAACACAAGGTACCAAAATTACGTTGCGTTGGTGATGGGGTGAATGGTGGGATTAATTTAAATATGTCATGTTGGTAACAATATCTAGCCGAGAATTCCTCAGACCTACAGACGAATGCAACGACATCGCTAAACGCACCTGACTATAATAATGTTCTAGCGCATGCGCAAAACTTAAAACAATTACTTCCGTCATATACGGCGTGTCCGTCAGTCTTTCCCAGCAAACAAGGTTGATAGTTATCATAAACCTTTTTTCAATCGTGCGCCGAATATCGGCGAGGAGTGTGATTAATTACTCGCCAAGATTTAATTTCAGGCGTGCTATGGTGCGCGAGCGCGATCGCACGCCTCATAATCGAAGGCCTGGTATTTAGTAAAGAAAGGTGGGGAATCACGTGGTTTTGAGGTTGGTGAGTACCGCGCATATAAAATGGCCAAGGCTATTGCAAACGCACAAAAACATAATACATGAAGAACTGACACACAACATAGCATTTTGACTGTTACGAGCATATGCTAGTTTATGTTTGAAACAAGTTGATACCTTATTTGTTCGGAAATACTTTCTATAACATTCTGACCAAAGTTGCCAGTCGGAGGTGCATGGAATACGCCAGTCCACACATCTTGGAGAATCCATCGACTGACAACTTTGGTCAGCATGTTAGAGCGAATAAATGTGAATTTCGACTTAAATCAGCTTGTTTGAAAAATAGTACAGCATTTGCTTGTAACTGTAATGAAAGTGTCAATGACACTGTAGCTCAACTTAGGTAGGGGAATAATTTAATGGTCTGTCGGGTGTGTCAAAGGATTTAGTGATCCTAAGAGTAAAATGCAAGATGGCCGCTGGCAGCCATGTTTTTTGGCCGAATGACCCTAATATGACTCGTTCCCATCTTCATCTCAATGTCAACATCCATGATCAGACAAACAGTACGGCCTGTAGCCCGCGTCAACGGATTCAATTTTGAAATCCAAGATGGCCACCAGCGGCCATGTTTTTTGGCTGAATGACCCCCAAAATGACTCATTCCCATCTACATGTCAAAATCAACATTCATGACAAGTTTCATAATGATCGGATCAGGGATGTGGTCTGTAGGGTGTGCCAAAGGATTTATTGATGCAAAGAGTAAATTCTAAAATGGCCACCGGCGGCCATGTTTTTTTGCCGAATGACCCCAAAATAACTCGTTCCCATCTAAATGTCAATGTCAACATCCATGACAAATTTCATGAAGATCAAACAACAGATCGGTCTATAACCCATGCTAATGGATTATGTAGAAATATTTAGTCATACAAAGAGTAAAATCCAAAATGGCCATTGGTGGCCATATTGTTTTGCCGAATGACCCCAAAATGACTCGTTCCCATCAAGAGGTCACCCCGATGATCCATATGAAGTTTGGTGAAGATCAGATCAGGGATGTGGTATGTAGGGTGTGTCAAAGTATTTTGTGATGCAAAGAGTCAAATCCAAGATGGCTGACGGCGGCCATGTTTTTTGGCCAAATGACCCCAAAATGACTCGTTCCCATCTAGAGGTCACCCCGATGATCCATATAAAGTTTGGTGATGATCGGATCAGAGATGTGGTCTGTAGGATGTGTCAAAGGATTTAGTGATGCAAAGAGTAAAATCCAAGATGGCCACCAGTGGCCATGTTTTTTGGCCAAATGATTTTAAAATTACTCGTTCCCATCTACATTTAAATTTCAACATTCATTACAAATTTTATGATGATCAGACAAACAGTACGGCCTGTAGCCCGCGCCAATGGATTCAAATTTGAAATCAAAGATGGCCACCCATGTTTTTAGGCCGAATGACCCCAAAATGACTGGTTCCCATCTACATGTCAATGTCAACATTCATGACAAATTTCATAAAGATCCCACAAAGATACGACCTGTAGCCTGCGCGAAAGTATTTAGTGATGAAAAGAGTAAAATACAAGATGGCTGATGGCGGCCATGTTGTTTGGCCAAATGATCCAAAAATGACTCGTTCCCATCTAGAGGTCGCCCCGATGATCCATATGAAGTTTGATGATGATCGGATCAGAGATGTGGTCTGTAGGATGTGTCAAAGGATTTAGTGATGCAAAGTGATCCTAAAATGACTCGTTCCCATCTACATGTAAATGTCAACATTCATGACAAATTTTATGATGATCACACAAACAGTACGGCCTGTAGCCCGCGCCAATGGATTTAATTTTGAAATCCAAGATGGCCACCAGCGGCCATGTTTTTTGGGCGAATGACCCCAAAATGACTCGTTCCCATCTACATGCCAATGTCAACATTCATGACAAATTTCATAAAGATCAGACCAAAGATACGAACTGTAGCCCGCGCCAAAAGAAATTGTTGACGGACACACACACACACGGACGACGGACGCCAACCCATGGCAATAGCTCAAACTTACAATGATATGTAATATGTCATATATCTTAGTTTATTACCTTTTCCTTCGCTTCTGGTTGCGTTTTAGATTGCCTCGGCCATTTTGAATGCGTGATACTCATCAACTCGAAACGACGTGATTCCCGACCGTGAAAGGGTTAAACTGACCTGATATTCTCTCAGCAACCCAGTATTTGCCTGCGGTTTCCAGCACCCATGCTTCTATTGAATCTGCTATAATAAAGCTGTTATGATAAGACCAGTCCTTGAGTCCTTGGTCCTCGCTACATGGACCTCCCTGTCCATACTTGTCTAGCATACCAGTGATTACTGATAAAGCACTCTCTGCTGTCCGGCCCCGCTCCAGCCCCAATCTGCAAAATTAACAACAATAAAAATGTTATGAAAGTTGTTTTAAGGAACGTTTGCATTGTTGTTCACAAACAGACGAGAAACATCTGTTGTTCCAAGTATTTCACATAAAAATGTTGTAAAAGGGAGATTTTCAACAAAAAAGTCATTCTAAAAATAGCGTCATTTTCTGCCCCAGTTTATACAAAATAATAGGATGAAAATTTGTTTTCCTGTTGAAAGAAGCTCATCCTGACAGGTAAATTTATTTTACTTGGGGATTTCCTGTCAACAATAGCGGGTGACAAACAGGAAAATATTGTCATCGCTACACCCTGAAAGCCGGCCACTGAAAACACATTCATCTTTGGAGAATCGCTTTATATCAGTGAAAACATCGCCTTAATAACCATTGGGAAATGCATTATATCTCAGGTCATCTTGAACCGATTGGCCTGACATCTTTAACACAGATTCTTGTCCATTTCATCAGTGAATTGAATCTCCCATTCAGTTCTAAAAGTATATTTTAATGAGACATCATAGGTGCAAGGGGAGTAATCCAATGTGTTCCACATGGATTACAGAGTAGGTAGGATAACTATATTGTTTGTCAGTCATGGGACACACACAGACAACACTCAGCATTGATATAGGTAGCTACCCCCAACACTATACAGAAAGAGCCACACCATCTTTAACAAAGGATTATTATAAATTTCTTCAGTGAATTTAATCTCCCATTCAGTTCTAAAAGTATATTTTGGAATGGTTTATGCATTTGGAGGAGTGTTTTGATAATAAAACTGCACAAAACATATGACAATTATCCATTATTTTGACCGGAATGTTCAGATAATAAATTCAACAGACGACTTCAAATCAAAGGTTACACAAAGTTACAGTAATGCCCTAAATAATCGACTCCTAAACCACAGCAGAATTATGGGTAATTTTTCAGGATTTAGTCGGAAATATGGCTTGTTGCCATTCATCGGAAAGACATATTTCCGACTAAATCCTGAAAAATTACCCATAATTCTGCTGTGGTTAAGTAGTCAATTATTTAGGGCATTACTGTAATTATCTGTTTCTCAGATACTTTTTGCATTTAAAGTGATGTGAAACGCTTCGGTAGGGTGATCAAATAGAAATGGAGAATAATCTTGCTCAAAGTAGTTATTTAAACTAATTTTTGCAAATACTATATCCAAATTGACAACACATGCCATCATTCCTCTATATTGATTAAATGCAGTGACTCTCGGTGGTAAAATCATTTGCGTTTTTTTTATTGCCAATTGTTGCGTCCCAAATCGAGATGTAAATATTTACAATTGAGCGTAGATTAGACGATGTTTTCTATGGAGTGGTATCGTCGATTTGTTGGAATTTTTCGGTGATGTTACTAGAATGCTACTTTCATCCAGTTGCCATAGTGCTGAGTATCAACTTGTCAGTTTCACTCACCTGAACGAATCCATAATATGGCTTCAATTTTTACCTACAAAATTATGCAGCATGCAAGTTTTATGTGTTTACTCATGAATTATCAAAATATTTATTAGGAGTAGCTCTTGTAAGTCAGTGTTATGCTCTATCAATTTAATTTTCCCCAACTTTGTATATTCAGGGTTTCCGCTATATAGCGGCAGGGGATCCCTTTTTGGGCCCCATTCCCCCAGCCAATTTTTCCCCTTCTGTCATACCACAGGACATATTCCATATGTATACAGGTATAAAGATGTTTACTTCTCAATTTCGTTGGGACAGTACTAAGAAATTTAAATAGTTGACAACTTTACTTGCTTTCTAGCGAGAATACACACTCGGACCGATCTATTAAACACGAACTGAGGAAGTGATCAAACCGATATCGCTAGAACACATGCTTTGGAGTCCGCTGGTTACGTTGCTGCGGTTAGGTTATGAAAAATGACCGCCGATAATTTAATCATGTTATATTCCGGTACGTTATGCATCCGAACTTTCTGCCGAGTCTTGAATAGTGGTCGTTTAACTTCAACGGGCGTGTTTCCGTATACAGCAATTAATTTTTATCTAATAATTTTCTATGTTTTAAAGTTATTGCGGTTGATAGCATAGAGACTTAGGTAGAAAATGGATGCAAAACGATCAGCAAATCTACTCTCTGTTTTTTCTATTGGCCGATACAACAAAAGTAGGTCCACTAGTGTTTCCACGACATTGAAAACATTGACTGCATTTTCCACGGCAGATACAGGACCCGTTCCCCAAAACCTAGCGGAAAGCATGGTATATTAATATACAAATTCCTATACATAGCAAATTCTAGTTCGTGATAGTGATCAGGGACATAATTCACATGTATCACCTGAGAAGATCCATCCCTAGGAGTCTCTCTACGAGGTCATCAGGTCCATTGACTTTCGTCCACACAGCCTCATTTCCGATACACACACCGAGCTCGTTGGCACCCATCTCCGCACCCCACATCCACGCAGGTTTGCTCAATATCACAGATAAGGTTTCGGAGGCTTGATCAATTTCAATATAAGTGCACTGAAAAGAAATTAATCACATGAAAAAGAAGCAATTGCACATGACAAATCAGATAGTAGATCATGCCACGTACAGTAATGCCCTAAATAATTGACTCCTTAACCACAGCAGAATTATGGGTAACTTTTCAGGATTTAGTTGGAAATATGGCTCGTTGCCATTCATTGGAAAGCTCTCGGATGTTTTAAGAGGGAAGTTTATAACATTGAAACAATGGTTTCGCATCAAAGATGGCTCTGGTCAAGTTTTTGGGACCATAAGAGTGAATCTGTCCGACCGAGAATAATAATAAAAGTGTCAATGACACTGTAGCTCAACTTGCAGATAGGATACTGTGATATATTACAGTCAAAGGAGCTTAAATGTTTAAATGTTTAAGTAATACCAGTTCAACCTGAAATGCCATATTAGCACAATTTAGCAGGGCTTAAAATTCATACGAGAATCAGAATCGATTCTCGCGAAAGATTCTCGCAATGTGAAACATGAGAATCAACTATGATTCTCACATACATATATATGATTCTATGTCTGTGTTGTATAAAGACATCACATCATAGCTATTGAAAGCTATATGTATACAATAAATATTACAATTCTGCATTCCTGTCACATTCACATCAACTCACTTGACTGAAGATACTGGGAGATAATAAATTTCAACGAAAATAATTGAAGTAAGATATTAGGCCAAATAAAAAAAGTGTTTTGGTTCTCGGGCAAATTTTTTTTCAAATCAATGAGGGAGGGAGGATTTTATTTTTTATTTTTTTCTGCGCATAGTAAGCATGGACAAAGATACCTTCCTCTGTCTAGTAATAACCAGAAAGGTAGAGGAACTGTTATGCATATAAACTCATTTAGTCTTATATAAAAATGACATTGTACTACCAGTGTATGACTGGGATTACCTAACAATATATAATGCCCCTGACATTAACTACTGTTATTGTTGTCTAAAAACTGATACCTCCCCATTCTAATATGTGATCCTGAATTTAGTCCTGTGCCTTTCAATTGTATAAAGTTACAATTAGTGTAAGTTGTTCACAATGACTAATTGTAAGAAGAGCATGAGGATCAGCTAATCATTTTCTTAATTGTAGTCATCTACTTCATGTTGTAAGCCTGAAAGTCACTTTTTAACACATTACATGTTAGAGCTCGATGCACACTAATATTCAACACACATATCTGCTATGGACATGTTGATAAAATCCACAAAAAAAAAAACCAAAAAAAAATTTGTCATAACATCAGGCATTGCAATAAAAAGGCCTAATGCGGCCCTTTTTATTCAATGTGGCGGGGCCTGAGAACCAAAACTTTTTTTTTTTGGCCTTACTGTTGAGAAATTGACTCAGTGTATTGAATTTTTAAACTTTCCCTGGGATGCCCTTCAAACCACCCCTAATATGGAATGAGTGATACATCATGCCCTCCCACCCATGTATAAAGTATTTGATTTTGATTCTCGTACCCTCAAACTTGTGAATCAGCTTTGATTCTCACAAAAATGGATGGATTTTAACGCCTGTATTAAGTGTGGGGTCAATTGGATAAAAATTTTGTGTAGGGCATGCCAAAGTATATAGTGATGCACAGAGTAAAATCCAAGATGGTTGCTGGCAACCATGTTTTGATTGAATATCGTTCAGATTTCATAGCTCCCATCTAGAACTGATCCCTGAACATGTCTGTAAATTTTCAAAACATTTAACTAATATATGTCGGCTACAGGATGGATTCAAATGTGAAATCCAAGATGGCCTCTAACGGCAATGTTTTTTTAACGAAATTTGAAAAAATGTGAAGGAACCCATCTAGCGGTCACCCAGAAAATCCATATAAAGTTTAGTGATGATCGAATGAGGGATATGGCATGTAGGGTGTGCTGAAGGATTTAGTCATACAAAGAGTAAAATCCATGATGGCCACTGGCAGCCATGTTTTTCAATAAAATTCAGAAAATTACATAAGATGTATAGTCCTTATTTGGGTATCTCTGATTATTTAATTCTGCTCACTGGCTGTCACGGCATCAATATATGCCATCATATCTAACTAAAATGGCAGAAAGTACAGGAGGAACAAGAGAAAAAGTTTGAAGAAATCCTAAGACAGTTCCAACAACAACAACAGACATCTCAACCATCTTCGACGGAGAAACCAAACTCCAAGAAAAAGAAGTAACTTAATCTCAAAATGCTTCTCATCTTATTTTGTTATGATCTATTAATAAAGGCAAAAAATGAAGGGTAAAGAGGAGGACCATTTGGTCCTTCTGAAAATCCCGGGGTTAGCCCCCCCCCCCCCCCTGAAATCACAATAAGCAAAGACTTGCATATATAAGAGAATGCATTGGGACAGGGTTTTCACAAAATTTCAGGAAGCTCCAGTCATGGAAGGGTTAACTATTAACGAGTGGAAAGGTTTTAGTGAGAACTGGTGAGAGGTGATTGTTGACTTTGAGGCTTGAGACCTTTCTAACTAAAAATAAATTTGCTTTGATCATTTAACCCTTTACCCAACAGAACGGCCCTGTGCCAATGCATTCTCTTATATATGCGAGTCGACCATAGGTCGCCTCGCATATATAAGAGAATGCATTGGCCTAACACATTAAAAATTATAAAATTGATAAAGAATGTAAGAAAAAATGGTAAAAAGTGTTAAAAAAAGATTTTTTTAGGCCAATGCATTCTCTTATATATGCGAGGCGACCTATGGTCGACTCGCATATATAAGAGAATGCATTGGCACATGGCATAACTGTAACCATCACAATGTGGTCAATGAGCCGGTTCCAATGATATCCATATTTGTATGGTTTTATTGAGACAGACCCAAGATAATTTAGGCTGTTGCAGCTTTATTTGGCCGTTTTTGGCCGGTTTGTTGGGTAAAGGGTTAAAAGAAAAAATCTGGCCATTTGCCAATTTGACCACCAACAGGGTGAACACTGACAAAAATTCAGAACATTTAAATTCCTGGACTGGAGTGATGGACAAGCTGACACAAACCTGGAGTTTTTCCCCTTGAATATTCTGCCTTCCGTGAACGTGGATCACTTCCATTATTTCAGAGGAAGGTCTGTCCGAGTTCTTACCGAAGATGACACACCCATTTGCTGTTGCGGGAGGCAGGGCAACAAATGTGTCACATGAACTCACAAGGGAATCATTCATCATGAACTATGTACCTGGAAAGAAAAAAGAAACTTCTTCACATAGATTCTATTTCTTTTTTGTTTTAGTTTCTCTTTATCCCCAAATTGGCAGATGACACATTGCATAATCGAGGTTCACAATGGGTGTACATCACAATATTCACCATTTGGGAACTTCAATCTGAGTCTATGTCTCCCATAGCAGATGATGCCATGCAGAATGAGGTTCCCAGCGGGTGAATTTAGTGATGCTAGGATTGCTAGCCCGCTATGTGGGATAGTGTCACTAAATTCACCCTTGGCAGACCTCATTCTGCAAATGACAGACACACTAAACTCAGGCTTGATTATCAACCTGAGACTAAGAGATGTCTCAAACTGATAAATACACAGAACGGCACAATTGCATTAATGAGTTTGGTGACATGGCACGAGTGCTAGTGCGGAAAGATAGAATGTGGGGCACAAGTGCTGTATCAACAAACCCATTTATAACACACGTATCGTTCTGTTTTTATTACATGTCAATTATTAATTGGAACACGTATCAATCCACAGTTTCCTATATTCTCCCAACCTGGAGAATTACTCTCACCTGCCGAATAATAGTGCATGCATGATTATTTAATTTCAGTGAAAAATACAACCCTGCACTAATATTAGGCAATGAAACATATATTGAAAATGCCTGACTATTATTAATTTCGGCCAAAATTACAGCCCTGCACTATAATTCAGCCTGCACTTTTATTCAGCAGGTGAGAGTATGCTAATTTTAATTCAATGAGTCATTAGCCTAATTAACTTGCAGAATCACGCTCATAAAACACACCAAACCGGGTTAGTCGGATAACAAACATCCACAAATGTGATTCCTTGAAAATGAGCAACTTTAACCCAAAATAAAACAGACTTATTCTTATTGGTATGGGATATGTTTATTAACTCAACTTGATACGTTTAGGGTGTTTTAGGATATGTTTTAGGGTGTTGATTAATGGAAATTAAATGGCTTTGGACATGCATGTATATGACGATTGTTTCATAGAAATTCTCAACAAACTATAATTAAATTTTCTGATAGTTAGGCACACAAAGCATGTAACACTAGAATGAAAATTGGATGAAACATTGATGATTCAAGGGAAGGTCCAGAGGTGGGGATTTTTTTGAGCAGGTTGAATATTGTTCACATACATGTACATTTATAGGGAACATGTTATTATGGAATAACTACTTAAAGGCACAGGCGGCGTTCATTGCAGAAATATTCATATTTGTTAAAATCGCCATCAACAGAAGGAATATTAAAATATATATAGTTTTGTTCTGACATATGCCAAACATAATCAGCGTGTAAATAGTATATTGTCGTCAAGACGTACGATGGTGTACGTAAACAAGAGCCTGCTCTTGTTACAGAAGTTGTGCTTCTGTTTACATAACACAGCGCATTTCTATTGGTTAATCACACACAAATGATATAAAGGTTCTTTATTATTTCCATATCAGGAAAACAGTAACAAATAACGCTCTTTTGTTTACCATATCTGGATCTAAACAAAAGCCAGGTAACATAAATTTTTTTGCTTTTGTTTACATAACAAAGGAAAACAAATTGACTATAACATACTGTTTATGCCATATTTCTGATTGGTATAAGAACAATGTGTGTCTATATTTACTATTCTTTCTGTTTATGGCGGTTTTTGACTGAGGTGAATATTTTAACAGCATACCCACCGCCAACGCCGCCCGTATATTTAAGTCTACATGTACATACTAATTATACCAAGAAACAATCATATATAATAGTCCTGACTATAATTTGTATCTAATAATTTCTACTACTAGAATAAATTATATCAGATTTTAGAGGTATTGACTATGTAAGAGCTGGCATACAGGTAAATATGTTATGTATCAGATTTATAGAGGTACTGTCTTAGACTTAGTATGAGCTGGTATATACATTGTTGTTTTGTTCATTAGTTCATTAAGTTTTAAACATCTTATTTTTTTAAATTCATTTGATAGTGTCATTATTTCAATTCAAAAATCCCCCCAGTACTTTTTCCCAATTGCATGGGCCCCGGTAGGGATCAGCGAATCGGGGATTTTGCATCGAATCGAATCTCGATATCGAATCTCCTTCCTGATATCGACATCGAATCAAATCTCGAATCGAATCAGCTAGTGATTGACATTGTTTACCAGTGTGTAATTCGGTGTCTCATTACAAACAACTGCAAAATTCACTAGATACTACATAAAAATGTTAATCTCCTTAAACATAAGTTGGAACTTGTGTTTTTTTTTTTAGGAAAATCATGACATAGGCAAGTCACTCTCAGCTTCATGAAGGGTTTGGGATATGTTGCATTGAATTTCTATCTAGCTGCACTTAAAGACATGTAGTTCAATCAACGTATCACCAACCCCATGGAATGGAAGTCACTTGTCTACATTGTTTAATAAAGATAATAAAGATTTGACATACTTGGACATGGGTACACCGTTACAGCTATATAATTGTTGTAGCCCGATACCAATGGTAGTAATCTGTTACACTGTTCACCCGACACTTGATCAAACACCTACATCACATATTCACTGTTGTTGTCTTCACGGAGGGGGTCCCAGAAAACAGACATAAATTACAGGTGTTAAATGTTATAAACAAGATTAATCGGATCGATACTTTGTGCAACGCGCTTGATTTCCCGGGAAACAGAAAATGAAAGTAGGAATTTATACATGTAGGAACTCTGCTCGGATTGTCGCAGATAACTGGTCGCACATGATGAGGTCCATTTAAGAACATAATAGACCGATTGTTATAAGGTTTCTGTTCATTCTGATCTATGTTTTCTCGCTCATAACGGTATCTGACATTGAATTTTATTCATATAATCTAAATTGGATATCTGAAGTTCTAAACATAAGGTAATCAATAGAGTTCCACATCTAGCGAACACGCACCGTGTAGACAATTTACATAGTGTCGATACAGATTACAAATATATGTGGCGATTGATCACCGTCACGGCTATCGATCAAAATACATAATTTGCATAATGCAGGTTTATTCTGAATGGCATACATTCAAAATTACCTATGTTGGCTAACTTGTCAACTTTGTTCTTCAATTTTTGTGAGTTCAGGTCATATGCATGTGTTATCTAGACACAAAAAACGAGACCACACCAAAGTAACACCGATTCGAAAATATCCGAACCAGCGGACCGATTCGGTATCGATCTCGAATTGGGTGCCCGATATCGACATCGAATCGAATCTTGAATATTCGCAGGTCCCTAGGCCCTGGACCCTTTCCTGAAAATACCCAAGATTATCCCTGTCAGATCCTCTAGAGTTGGCAGACTATGGTTCAGCGAAGCTAATATTTGTGTCCAATGTGGGGAAGGTGTTGAAAGCTTCCCTAAGACAAATAATCAAGACGGTCACTCCAATATGCGAGATTTGTACAAAGAGCGGTCTGACTCCTGTGATTGCCAGGCCATATGATAAATAAAAACTTAATACAATAGCATATAAAATACAGTGTTTTGTGAGTTCATTACAGTATTATACGGTATCTAGAGAGACTATATACACTGTACATACATACATTTAGTATACCTGCATATACAATACATTGAGGGAAACACAGGTCCATTTTTTATGTAATTGGCACAATCTTGGGAATTAAGTCACTGCCTGGCTTCTTCTCAGGGTTCGCGCTGCCTATTGCCAATTTAGCAAATTGCTATAAATAAAATGAAATGGCTCCAAAAAAATCCCGATTGGCTACAAAAAGTGGCACCTAGCTTTTTGGTATTTGGCAATTGGCACCCATCGGGCATATAATAAAGCTTGCAGTCAATCGGTCGGAAACAATCACACATCGATATCCGGTCGCGACATAGCTAATTGGGTTCTAATTTAAAGCGTATAATAGATTCGCGGCTTATGTCAGATCGACTTATTTTATCGCTGTGGTGAAAGGGTTTCGAATTTCTACTCGGTACTAACTCTAAGTACGGTTATTGTCTGCAATTTGACAAACATTAGCCAAACAAAGGTCTTCATGAAGTCTACATCATTAGGAAGCTGTGTATTGATAGCAGGTGTTAGATAAATTATCATAAATATGTCATTCGTAACTCAGCTTTCACAAATTGTGACATACGGCAAATATGAATCGTAAGCGCAAGTTAGATTTCAGCAACAATGCATCAGACACGCAACATCCTTCTAAAATGAAGAAAATTACTGATTTCTTCGGACATTCAGACATTACCGATAGTCCAAATACTAGTACAGTGGTTGATTTAACATCGATGTGTGCTACACCACCTAAACCGAGCAACATACTAGTGTCCAATGTCACGAGAACGCCACAAAAAGTTGCAAGTTCGCCAAAACGAAAATTCCGAAATGAGTGGAAAATATCTCGCGAATGGCTATCATTCGATGGAGACAACAATATTATGTTCTGTTCTACATGCCGTGCTACGAATGTATACAACATGTTCGTATCTGGTTGTAGTATCGTGAAGAAAGATATTATTCTGAAACACGAGCTAACCAAAGGTATGTGTACTATGTTTCAAATTAGATTTAAATATCACGCTATGTACACCGGGGAGTGAATAAATAAATATATACATATAATAGGTAATTTGCTTGTTTGTTGAACCAAATTCAAAAGTGGCACGAAAAAATATTGGTCGGAAAAAAGTGGCAACAGAAAGTATAAAGTGGCTCTAAAAATAATGCAATTGGCAACAGCGTTGGCACCTGGGAATTTTGGGCCAGCGCGTACCCTGCTTCTACTAGAGCTACATGTAAGTAAGTACGAAGTTTAATCAAATGTGCTACTACCCTGGCCAGCCCTCATAATTGGCTACGGCAATCAGCAATGCCGAAGCCATTTTCTGAAGCATACTGCACCATTCCAAAGGGTTGCTGTAGTGTTGGCCTATTGCCGAATCCAAACAATCTGCATTAAGAGGGCTGCCTCGCACTCACCACTACAGAATGCTGAAATTAGCGTAGATTGCTTTTTGAGATACTCTATTCATGATGTAGGATTACTCTTGAGTGCCTAATAAACATACATGTACGATTATTAAAATCGAGGTAAAATTCCCACCTGTACCAGCCATAACGATCGTTATTTGGTCCTGTACGTTTATTAAATTAACCAAAAGAAATAATTCACCAATCTTAAATTGTGTTATTCAATGATAAATGAACTCTGATTGTTGACAGTGATCAGCACACTGTAGATTCACAGACCTGGCTATCCATCGAAACTATTTCTGTCCCATGGCATCAGTAAACCAGTCAGATGGTGCGTTTTGTTGGGATGTATGGTACTAATTAGAGCTGAAACGGTTAGACGGTTAACCGGTTAGCATCCGGTTAGCGACGTAACCGGTTATAAAAAAATGAACCGGACGTAACCGCATCCCGTTGTCAGTTGAATGTGAACGTGAATAATCCTCAAATATTAGGTTAAATGATGCAAAACTAATACTAAATCCCGTGTCACCGATAGTAGAGTGCAATGCAAGCATTAATTGGTACACGCGGGTAGTATCAGATACTTAGTAGCAATTCTCGAACTGTCTGGAAGTGTCGGCGACCTTCAATCAATTCCGACCCTTTGAAGTTTTCTTCCGACAAAAGCACGTGTGCAGTCACTGTGTATCAAGTCTGAATGCACACAAGGAAGTGACAACGTAAAAGTGGCGTTGTGTGGCAATGCGTGCTTTCGTAACATAATAGTTAATACTGCACGAAGCAACATGGATTCAAATTGGAATCACACCACAACATACTATATATAAAACTGCTTTACAGTGGGGTTTATAAAAACTATGTAAGTCGACAAAGTTTGAAGATTGAGATCAGCTGCACAATGTCTTCACTCTTCTCGTTCTTCCTCCCTGTTGTGATTTAATATGATTAATTCAATTGAGTGACCAAACAGACATCGTAGTTGAAGCAACCCAAAACTTCTTCAATAATCTTCCCTTTTATCAAGGAAATTGATGCTCCATGCTACTCTGTAACTGGTTGTGCCTGTGGGACTAATTAACACTCAATTTGGCAGTAATTGCTATATGTTAAGTGATTGCATACTAAAACCGAAACCGAAACGTAAATTATATAACCTCCCAACAGTAGTGTCCGCTATCATGATACCGACGAATAGCTCGAATACTGAATAGGACTGCGAGTCTGACCTAACTGACCTTCCTTTTTGTTCTCTAGTTATTACTTTCTTGTCTTTATATATAAATGCATTGGAGGATATACCAATGATGATAATGATATATTACAGATCTTTAATATATAGTTTTGTTACTCGTTTTACCAATACCCATACTAGTACTATTTTACTCGTTTTACAAATGCCCAAACATATGCTGATCACGGCAAATAAGCGATCTCCCCTGCCATTCACAAATTTCACTTTCACTTGCTCATTCCCCATCACGACTCACGAGAGCCAGCAAAAGAACAGTGAATGCGTGTTTTTGAATATCGTTAAATGCCATGAATAAGGTCTTTATTTCAGCTACTACTTCTCACCTAGGTTTGTCCCTGGAGCATGGCATAATGTCGACATAATTAGTGTGAGAGAAGTCCGCTAGAAATTTAGCGGTTAACCGGTTAGAAGAATGGGTCAACCGTTTCAGCTCTAGTACTAATATTTCCAGTCTGTACGTTTATTCCGCCCTGTACTATTATTCAGTTACGCGACATTTTCCAACCTGTACTATTATTCCATCCTGTACTTTTATTAGGCACTCAAGAGTATGCACAGCATTACGGACACGTGACCACCAACGAATATAGAATGTCTAACAAATGATGGGTAATTCCCCAAATGGTGGTTATTCCCCCATATTGGTGACGTCAACTGCTGTTTAAAAAATCTCGCGATAAATCTGTGACAACAAGAATGTTAATGATTGCGTAACTTTTAGCATATTTGCATAGACTCAAAACCCTGGAAATATGGGTACAAATTACATTCAGTGCAGTGGCTGCTTATACACCATTCCATAACTTATGAGGATACTGGTTAGAGTTACCATTATATAACCATTACCAGGAAAATGTATTGAAAACTACGAAAACCTGTGGAACATCAATACTCAATAGGCAACTGCTTGTAAATTGTCAAGAACAACAGAACCAGCAACAACTATATACACGTTTTATTTGTTATTCCACTTATCAGGTTTCTGTTCACTGGAAAGGACTCTCTTGGATAACTACAATCAATAAAAATTAAATGATACCCTACCACCGGTATGTGAATTTATTGTCACCTAGGTTTCGAGGTATATGGTTATCCCGAGGTTTTCACAGAAACGGCAGATTGTCATGAGTCATCAATTAGTGTTGTGTCTAGAAAAATTGCAGCGCCTCTATTCAAATTGGCTCTTATCGTTGTGAAAGCTATCAGACAGAATAACTTTATAAAATCGATAAGCAATCATGCTCCGCGAATAAAATCATCCGGTGTTAACGAGGAATTGTTCCAATAAAATAAGTTCCGAGTGAACACTCCATGCATGGTTTATCTCAAGCTCTACCAGCGTCGCTAATATCTCTCAAGCTATCAAGCAGAGAACTGATTTTGGTAGAGATTTGGGTTTATCACCGATGTGACGATTTGCAATACAAGGTCTCCAGTTTGCGGAGGTCCCTAGCTACAACAGGCGGTGTGCACATAGCTTCCGTCCACGTGTCGTTACGTCTAATACCATGATGCATGCACAGCTATATAGCTTCACATTATCACATATATATTACATCCAATAGTTCAGATATGATCTGGAAACTGTGAAATAAATCAGTAAAAGGTTGCATACCCACAGCCGTTAGTAGGGCTGAAGGGGTCACTCTCACCAAAAAAAGTGCTGAAGGGTACACAGGGTTTGAAAATGTGCTGAAGGGTACACAGGGTTTGTGATCGGCACGAACACCATTACTTAAATTGTGTTTATGAAAGTCTGGCGCCCATTAACAGTTTGTTTTCAGTACATTTTAATATTCATTGGAACGTAAACAATTATTCTCTAACAGAAATCATGGCAGATACGAAAACTGAATGTCCTTTAGAACGACATTTCAAACCCTGTGTACCCTTCAGCACATTTTGAAAATCCCGTGCACCCTTCAGCACTTTTTTTTGGTGAGAGTGACCCCTTCAGCGTTAGTAGGCCTACCAATATAACCAGCACCATATTAGTACGGTACCGCTGATGGGGTCGTTGTCGTAATGTGTTATACATAAACGCACATCAGTCTCATTTGGCAAGAGATTGAAATGTTTCCGTAACTAATTGCCATCATTCTGCTTCAATTCGAAACTATTTTTCTTTAAAAGTTCTGATAAAGGCATAACTTTCGTTTAGCACAAGGATAATATTGATTATTGGTCACAAATTGATCTTAGTATTAAACATAGGCCGAAATAACTGCATTGTTGTTTGATAGATGAACAGAAGAACACGAATTTACAAATAGGATCAACACTTGTGCATTTATGTAGAAAACACTATGACAATGACCCCTGTCGCGTGATATTACGCGAGACTGGTGTGCATTTTTGTATACAGGAATGCACACGGTGTGCTTCTATGTATAAAACGTTACGACAACGACCACATTAGCGTTAGGGCCATGGAAAAGTACCACATGGTATAATCTGTCTGTCTGTATATGTAGTTGTTACGTCCTAGTGACCAAGGCTGGCTTTTACAGGACGGGATCGAGTAGATCCATAATTTTTCCAGGAAGTTTTTTTGCCGAACCCGTGACTTCTTCGCCACGGTAGGGATCTTTAACGTGCGCACATTGTTGCACACGGGACAGCCATTAGCGTCGGCTCCCGATCCGACGGTGTGCCAAGTGTAGTGTCATCCCTGGTCATGACATTACGAGAGGAGCAGAGGTACGAAGTTAGTCCAGTACGCATCTTTTTCAAATTTTGTCTGAGACTCTTTGGCTTCTGGAATCTTTCTCAGATCACTGATCGTGGCATCGATGATTGATTTGTGATGCCCATGGTACTGGGAATGCAGATGGCGACACAAAGTCCGACCGATATTTTGTCGGATTTGAACCCTCGACCGGGTCGGCCCACAAACCAACTGAGCTATCCGCTCCTCCAATAATGACCAGTATATGAAATTCCACGGTACTATACCATGCATGGCACTTACCATGGTAATTTACCATGGCACACGTGTGGTACCATGGGCATGGTGGAAATACCAATCAATAAATCTATCAACCAATAAACTTATTTAAGAACGAACCATTTGGCTCTTATAGTTCCCGTATTACATATATATAACGGAAATTGACGATTAAAACAACACAATCAGTACTTTTCTTTTTGGTTCTCAAGTTAATGTAAAGCAATAATTTTGCATTCTCTGGTGTTGAACTTCCGTCCACATGCACGTGCATCCGACCCCGTTTGAGTTCAGTGGGTCCAATATCAAAAAGTTAGTTATTCAGGGGATGATTAACCTACTTGGGCTCGATACTAAATCATTGCCCTCTCATTCGACCACGTAGAGACAAGGTACTCACAACCTATATATAGCTGTCTCCGTAAGTGCAGAGAATCAATATTATTGTCGCATGTTGTATACTTGGTTAGAAACGAACATTGCACATGCATCCAATACAAACTCGACGATACCAAACGATTTAACTGACAAAATATGGTTATGAACTGTAAGGCGTGAACCAAAAGCCTAAAAAAATTGTGCTCTCGTATTCTCATGCATGCCAGAGGTGTGATTGTGTGTGGTCGGTGGACATGCAGCCACGGAATAGGTTGCGGGTGTTTGTGGAACAGGCCATTCATCTTTGAGACCAAATCAAACCATGATGCAATATATATACTAAGGAAATGGCCACCTATAAGCCTTTGGCTCACTGCCAAATCCTTTTCTCTAATGTTAAATTGTTAATGTCCTAATATTATGTATTATATATGTGCTATTCTTGAGAATAAAATATTGTTTATACTAAAATGAACATGCATGCTTGTGTTATGTCATAGAACTAAAGGCGCGATGCAAGCTCCATACATAGTTCAGTCCCCTACGCAGGACTTACTGCTGCCCGCACCTATATATACACGTAAAGTGAAGAAATGTCACATTTATTTATTTGAGACTTTTGTAGGTTGCAATTCATTCTGCATTATTCTGAGAAACTGAAGTGTCTAGATCAAGCCATAATGAAATGTAACTGACAAAACACTTCAATAAAAAATGTTCGTTTTAATTAAAGGTACTCAACCCGTAAAGAGGGTCCCCATCTCAACAGATTACAACAACAACAATCCGATCAGAGGGTCCTATATTACTATTTCTTTGGCTTTGGGGGTAAAAAATATTTGATTCGAGTCGAGGAACCCATCAAACAAAGCTCAGAGTTATTAGATATTGATTTTTCAAATTTGTTATGTTCTCGAGATGAGTACTAATAACTGCCGTAATCTGCTCTGGATGTGTACTCCAAATCTATTCAAACAGACAAGGATGAATAACTCTAAAATCAAGTGGTAATTTTAACGCAATTTTGACTGAGTTCTGGGCCAGATAGTATTCCCGTTAATGAAAAATAATAGATTTCTAAAATCGATATCTAACAAATCTGAGCTTTGATGGGTGACTTCCTCGACTCGAATCAAATATTTTTGACCCCCGAAGCCATTGAAATAGTAATTGAGAGGAGTTTTATCGGGTTGAGTACCTTTAAGCAAATACACATGCCGGCAGCGGTCAGACATAGCGTAGCGAGGGAACTAAATATGTATTGCAGCTTGGACAGGCTTATCGTGGATTGTGCAATCTTGTCTGGATTCTGGCCCACAAATCCAAAATGACGTAAATTTAATGAAATTTTACGAAAACCCTTTACCAATGCATTCCCATGTATGCGAGTCTCACATATAGGGCCGAGCCTAGCATATATATATATAATGAGAACACATTGGCCTATAACAATATTTACATTGACCTTGTAAGCCAGTGTATCTATATCTATATTTGCGAATGTTTGTCTGTCTGTCTGTCTGTGTTCTATAGAAATTCACAGGGGACCATCTATATGGCACTAAAGGGGTCTACTAGGGGTAACTTTTCACGAGAAAGATAATGCTGCGCGTTAGAATTTTCTAAAGTGACGCGGTTGTTGTCAGGGGCAAACAATGGGGAGGGGCAGGAAAAAAATGTCGCCGATTGCCACGAAACTTATATTTCCAGTGCATTTATGAGAAAAAATGCCAAACCCGAACTAATTGCAACAGAATTTTGTTTTGATGGAATAAGTACATAAACCCTTCATAAACAACATACTAAAAATCGGCAAAAATCGGAAACAGGGAAATTGGTGAATTTCGTGAAATAAATTTGAGGAAATATGGTCAAATCATCAATTTATGGATTTTCATGGATGTATATAAAAACAATCAAATTCACAAATCCTACAAATAGCATGTGTATTGTGTCAATTTCCAGAACACAGTACTGAAAACCAATCCCAGATTCATTAAGTATTTTTCGAGTTGTGTGCCTTCAAAAACCCCAGTTTACCTGATTTCGGCCCATTTTCGGGGCCTTAGTTTCGAAGAATGAGCCAAAATGCCTTATTTATGGTTAATTATAAAAAAAACTAGAGCAAACTGAAGGGATTTTTCAGTATTTTAGTAACTTCCTTACTAGATTAAACACAAAAAATGATTAATATGTGCATCTATAATTAAGAAGAAGATTATATTCTCAAACAAAATGTGTGTTCCATTGTATGGACTTAGCCAATTTTGCCTCTGACACTGAACTTGTGTGATGAAATGCAATATTTGAGGTCATGTAACTCAATAGTTTAATATCCATATGCCATGCCTTTCTTATAACCTTTTAAGTATTTTGGATAGAACAAATTGTGAAGGTATTAACAGAACATTATTTAAGAAAATCAACTTATGCCCCTTTGAATACTTAGTCTTAGCTTGTTTCCAAAGATGCCAGTTTGAGGCATTTTGTCCATTCTAAAAGGTTTTGAGCCGGAACATGTCTCTATTCCGAAGGTTCTCTATTCCGAAGGTTCTCTATTCCGAAGGTTCACTATTCCGAAGGTTCGCTACTCCGAAGGTTCGCTATTCCGAAGGTTCGCTATTCCGAAGGTTTATGTTATTTTAAAGGTTAATTCTATATTCTAAAGTATTGAGAGAGTTCTTTATCACGAAGACTCTTTTTATGAAAGGAAATAACTTAAAACATTGAAACAATAAATGTGATTTTTTTTTCGCGGGTTTCCTTGAGATTTAATGTCATTACGTATGACGTTATATCTCAATAATCTTAGAGGCAAGAATACGCCAGCTAAAGGTGGATTAAAACAGTGGGGCTATAACTCTTAATGAATACTGCGTAGCAGAATGTCGTTGAATAGACGGGTATGAGATGAAATTATAGCTGCAATTGTGAATTTGTATTGAATTTTAAGGCCCACTTAATTTTCGAGTCACCGACTATTTTTAGGGCCTTGATATCAGGTTTTAATAACAATCTATGCCATAAAATATTATTAAAATACTAGAGTTCATCACCATTTGAAACGTCTGTATCAGAAGATGCCCATAGAGAAATAGAAAACAGCTTAAATCATAAAAGATCCCCCCGTTATGGCTACCATAATGCAACAGAATTAAACCTAATGTATTTTCAATTGAAGGGGAATAACACTAAAATATAGAGTTATCCCCCCTCCATTGAAAATAATACACTTTGCGCAACAAAACCAGATGAACAAGAACACGTCGTTAACTCAACAAAAACAACATGTTCACAGTTTATTATACCGCGCGGATAAGCTGATAATACAGTGTTAGAGAGCTTCCAATTTCAAATGGTATATATGCTGGTATATATTTTATATATGTGATGTGGGGGTTCGAAAATTAAGTGGGCCTTTAATGTTGACGTTTCTTTCAAATACGGATTGCCAGTTCGGACAAACTATATCTCTTACATGTAGTTTATTTCTGTCATCGTGTTTTCAACTTTCCATAATAAACGATAAACAGATACTGTCTTCTTGCTATTAATAACCGACATCTGGGACAATTTGGGAATTAGAAGCGGGTGTATAAATGTACTATATGTGAATACTAGCGAAATACATTTTAATTCATTTCTGGTTAAATGAAAATGGAAAATGGAAAACCTTCGGAATAGCGAACCTTCGGAATAATGAACCTTCGGAATAGGGAACCTTCGGAATAATGTACCTTCGGAATAAGGAACCTTCGGAATAATGAACCTTCGGAATAGCGAACCTTCGGAATAATGAACCTTTTGAGCCATAAACACAAAAAACAATGGGTGTTTTAATGTGTAAAATTATTTGAACTTTCCTCCCACAACACTTTAGTGTTAAAAAATTAGCCTTACATTGGTTATGCCATAGTATTTCACTTGATTTCTTTCATTTTTCAGGAAACTGACTCCAAATTTGAACGTTGGTATAGGGGTAGGAACAATCTTATCACCAAATTACAGCGATTTCAGACACAATGTTGTTTTCTTCCAGTTTGTGTACATTCCTGTTGCATTATAAAACTGATTAATACGTTATCGGACGTTGATTTATAATTTTATGGCTATGTTGTATAAAAACAATCCAAAAATGGCAATTTTACATTTCACTGCCAAATTATGACAAAAAATATTATAGCTCTGTCAATAAACATAAACAAAGAAAATATGAAATTATATATGAAAGAAGAATGTAAGCAGAAGCTGCTAATATAACGTTTTATGCTTCAAGATGCATAATTTTGAAGTTTTTGTTGATATGCTTTCCCCTACCCCATTTTTCTGCAGTTCAAATTTGGAGTAAGTTTCCACAATGATGAGTGAAATCCAGTGACATTCATTGGTATAACCATTGAAATGCTATTTTCTCCAAAAAAAAATGATTTAAGAGGACAGATCAAATAATTTTACACAAAAAACTTTCGTTAATTTTTCTGAATATACCTAAAAACCTTTAAAAATTTACACCGCCCCCCCCCCCCCCACAATAGCATTTTCGGAAAAGAGGCTAGACTAATGGTTCATAGGACCATAATTTAATTTTCTTCACCAATGTATTTGGAAATTCCTTCACAATTTGTTCAATATAGTATTCTTAACATGTTATGAGAAAAGCAGAGCATATGGATATTAATTTATTGAGTTACATGACCTCAAATATGGTATTTCATCACACGAGTTCTGTGTAAAGGCAAATTTGGCTAAGTCCATACAATGGAACACACATTTTGTTTGAGAATATTTTATTCGCCTTATTCATAGATGCACATATTAATCATATTTTGTGTTTTTATCTAGTGAGAAAATTACTAAAACAGTGAAAAAGTCAATTAATTTTGCTCTAGTTTTTTAAATAATTAACCATAAAATACGGCATTTGGCTCATTCTGCTGAATTAAGGCTACGATATCAGGTAAACTCGCGTTTTTGAAGGCACACAACTCGAAAAATACTTAAGGAATCTGGGAATGGTTTCCAGTTCTGGATTCAAGAAAAAATAGGCATGTTATCTGTAGGACTTGTAAATATGAATTTTTTATATACATTCATGAAAATCCATAAATTGATGATTTGACCAAATTTTCCCAATTTTTTTTCCACGAAATTCACTAATTTCCCTTTTTCCGATTTTTGCTGATTTTTAGTATGTTGTTTGTGGAAGGTATATGTACAAATTCCAGCAAAATAAAATTCTGTTGCAATTAGTTCTGGGTAAAGCCATAAATGCACTGGACTAATAATCATCCTCATGATATAAGGAATCCGATGGTATGGTTTAAATATGTCAAAAGTGGCGCCGTTCGAGTCAGGGACGCATGGAAGAGGAGAGGGGCACCAAAATTGATAAACTAAGTTTAGCGCCGAGGGACCATCTAGATGGCACCAAACGGGTCTACTAGGGGTAACGTTTTGCGAGAAAGATAATGGTGCGGCTTAGAATTTTCTAAAGTGACGCCGTTGTCAGGGGCAGAACAGGGGAGGGCAGACAAAAATTTTGCTGCCGATTGCCACGAAACTTTTATATAATCATTGCCATGATATGAGGAATCTAATGGTGCTGTTTAAATATGTCAAACGTGGCGCCATTCGCGTCAGGGATGCACGAAAGGGGAGAGGGCCACCAATATTGATAAAACTAATTTTAGCGCCGATTTCCACCAAATTGATGTATATTCTTTTTCATGATAAAATGAATCTAATTGTGCGATTTAAAGACTCCAAATCGCTGTCATTTGGGTAAAAGTTTGTGGAAGGGGCACTCAATTTGAATGGGTTTAGTCGCCACCACATTTATACTTAGCATCCCCATGGTATGGTGTGGCTTAAATCCGTCAAAAGTGGCGTCATTCGAGTCAGGGAAAGGCAGAGGGGCACCAAGATTGATACGCAATAAGTTTAGCGACAATTTCCACCAAAGTGATACGCACTCTTATCCATAATACGAGGAGTCTGATCGTGTGATGTAAAGACGCCATGTTGGTGCTGTTTGTGTGACAGTTGGGGGTTAGTGAGCACTAAATTTGATCAACACTGGTTTAGTCGCGGATTAGTACCAAACTTATCAATAATCATCTCCATGATATGCGGAGTCTAAGTGGGTGGTTTGAGGATGTCGCAAACTGTCACACATGGGCCATTCGAGTCAGGATGCATAGAGGGTGAGAGGAACACAAAAAAGATGAACAATGTGTTTAGCGCCGATTTCCACCAGATTGATATATATTCTCCATGATACGAGAAATCTAATCGTTTCGTTTAGATACGCCAAATTAGTGCCGTTTTGGTTGAGAGATATGGGGGCCCTAAATTGTATACGGATTTGTATACTCGCAATTTTATACAAAAACTTTTACAAAATCATCCAAAAATGATTTTAGCGCCGATTTCCACCAAATTGATACACATTCTTCTCCACGAAACAAGGAATCTAATTGTGTGATTTAAAGACGCCAAATTGGTGTCGTTTGGATGTGAGAATGGGGGGGGGGGGCACTAACATTGTTAAGAATTGTTTCAGTCACCCATTGCTGCCAAACTTTTTTAAAATCCTCCACATGGTATGAGGAGTCTAATGGTGTGGCATAAAACTGTTAAAAGTGGCGTCATTCGAGTCAGGGTGCACTGAAAATGAGAGGGGCACCAGAATTCATACACAATAATTTTAGCGCCAATTTTCACCAAATTGATAAACATTCTTATCCATGATATGAAAAATCAAATCATGTGATTTAAAGACGATATATTGGTGCTGTTTGTGTGAGAGATGGTGTGGGGTGGGCACTAAGTTTGATAAAAAATATTGTTTAGTCGCCGATCAGCACTAAACTTATAAATAATCATCTCCATGGTATCAGGAGTCTAATTGTGTAGTTTAAAGATGTCAAAAGTGGTGCCATTCGAGACAGGGTGAGAGAGACACAACAATTGATAAACAATAAATTATGTTTAGAGCCGATTTCCACCAGACTGATACGTATTCTTCTCCGTGATTCGAGGAATCTAATCATGTGGTTTAAATACGCCAAATTTGTGCCATTTCGGTGAGAGATGTGGGGGCCCTAAATTAAATACGCCAAATTTGTGCCATTTCGGTGAGAGATGTGGGGGCCCTAAATTGATACGAATTTGTATACTCGCCAATGTTAATTTTTTTAATATATATATTCATCTCTATAATGAGTCGTAAGTTTGGGGTTTAATTATGTCAAATGTGGTGCCACTTGAGTCCTAAATAGGGACGGGCTGATTACCAAAAACTGATAGAATTATTTTTAGTGCAAATTAACATCAAATTCATACACGTTCTTCTCAAATGATACGAGGAATCAAATCGTGCGTGTTAAAACGTCACATTTGATGCCTAAATATATATGCAAATAAATGTCTGTCTGTATGTATTTTATATATAACTTCACGGGATACAATCGAGATGGCACCAAGGCATTCTAAAAGTGGTAACTTTTTACGAGGAAGAGAACGGTACATGTTAAATTATTAGTTACATGTTAATATTATAACACAATTGAGTCTGCCCATTCAATATAGTTTCCATATAAAAGTTACAAGAGATATGGAAATGTATATATAGAAGGCCTGTTCAACAATATTGATCACAGTGTGCCGTCAAATATAATTTCTTCTGAGATAAAAGAAAACGGAGTCAGTGGAACATAACTTTTCAGGATCCTCCAATACTGACATCTGACAAGGTTATATCTGCCCAATATACAGAATATATATTCATGTTTTAGAACAGACTCATCGCCTAACATAAACAACTCAAAATCTCGCTCTGAGTCGGGCACATGCAGCTGATATAGCTGCATAGCAACATTTCTTTAAAACTGAGAATAATTAGCCAGTATATAGCACCATGAACAGAGGAGCACCTGGATATTTCTTTAAAATATCTGTATCTTCATGGAAATATGATAACCAGGTGCCCTCAAAATATTAGTCAAACCCACTAGATTCATTGATACATCTCTATATGAAACCCAATTGTCGTCTTTTATTTTTGCGAACTAATGTGTTTATGATGTTCATGTTACAACGTTTGAAGTATACGCAGTTGTAAATAAATAAATAATTCTTTATTGGTGGTACGGATTAATCGCGATACACAACATGACAATCGCTCCGATCCGACAAGGTGAGCTATATATATACTACTTATATTTCGTGTGTAAGAATCATGTTTTGTGATGCTATTTGGATATATAATTTATGAAAATATGGGTAACGCTTTGAACAAGAGTATCCTCTATTCCCGCCATATATCCACAGTATGCAGAGGGTTTCACATCACTTTAACCTGGGCAACGACGGGTAACCCTTCTAGTTCTCTTATAAATGCGAGGCTACCTGTATCGGAGACTCATATAATTATATAAGGGAATGCACTGACACATTATATGTAATGCTGTACCAGCGCAGCTCTCGTCATGAAAGGGTTAAATGCCACGAAGTCTATATATATAGGAATCTCGGGACGTGCATATAATTTCAGAATACACTGACACAGTATCTGTAATGCTGCACCAGCGCATATCCCGTCATTAGAGGGTTAAATGCCACGAAGTCTATATATATAGGAATCTCGGAACGTGCAGAAAGTTTCAACACGCGCATCGCTTCTTAAATTGATTAGCCACCTCCTAGACATACATTGTGACAACCTCGAACAACAACCATAAACATTTCGTTTTCACCCATTTCAAAGTAAATAAACTGTTTGCTTTTGTTCCAACGGGGATGTTTCAAATCAATTCTTTGACTAGCACAGAACATGGACGCGACAGCTATAACATGGATGTGATGTTTTTTCTCCCCGTCTCCCTATTATCACAAGCGTGGCTTACAATGTTCTTGTATCTGCACCCAGATCTCGACACCTGTTGAATACTATATCTGAACTTAATGATGGGGCAGCTCAAATATGGACCATGTTGCGGAGTAGTATTTTTGGCAGTTATAAATATTCTATTTACGGTAGGTCATGTAGCCAATGCAGTACTAGTTATCAGCGTAGCCTACACTCTTAGTACAAATGTGTACAGTAATGCCCTAATTAATCGACTCCTTAACCACAACAGAATTATGGGTAACTTTTCAGGATTTAGTCGGAGAGTTTTCCGATGAATGGCAACAAGCCATATTTCCGACTAAATCCTGAAAAGTTACCCATAATTCTGCTGAGGTTAGGGAGTCGATTAATTAGGGCATTACTGTATAAATTCAGCACAATATGTGTTACATTTTATCTCAAACAAAATTATGTCATGTCGGTCGAATTTCCTCAACGTTGAATATGAGTGAATATGTGAGTGTATCATAGCTATTAGATGAGATGTGTTCTATTGGAGACAAAACACTGGTAAAGGTTAACACAGAACAAAAAAAATGGCCACAGCTTTAAAATTTGTTATACACTGTGTTTGTGTCAAAACTGAACAACATAATTGTGTAGCACAAAGTTTTAAGGCTGCTGCCAAATTTGTTATATGGAAGCTTTTACGAGGTTTGTGTCTCAAATAAAACACATCTCATCTACTAACTATAATATACTCACACACTAATATTTAATGTTAATTGATAAAATTCCACCGACCCATTAGTCGTTTCTGCACAATTTTGTTTAAGATAAAATGTAACATATATTGTGTAGAATGTATACACACGTGTTCTAAGAGCGTACACACGGATATACCAGCCGAGTCGTGAACTATTGGCGATTCAGCAACACACGGGCACATTTAGGTGAAACAGGAGTATAATATGTGACCCGCCATATCAAATCCAGTCGTAGTCGGGATTTTGTTTACCCTATGCCAATGCATTCTCTTATATATGCGAGTCGACCATAGGTCGCCTCGCATATATAAGAGAATGCATTGGCCTAACAACTTTTTACAATTTTAATAATTTTTTCTTGTATTCTTTAACAATTTTATAATTCCACACACACAGAACCCCAGATAAACATGAGCAGACGACACTCTTCCATATGCTTCTATATATGTGTGGGGCTCCCTGCAGGGTAATGGATGTTTTTTATTTTATGTCCTAAAAATATATAAGAGAATGCATTGGCACAGGGTAAAAAAAATCCCGACTTACGACTGGATTTGATATGGCGGGTCACATATCACTTGACAATCATGATCGTTGGTAACGTTGGAATGGCTGGGTCTAATGTTGGATATACCAACTGCACACATATACAAGTCTTGTTTTGCGGAAGTTCTCAGTTCCTGAAAACAGTAAAATGTCATAGATTTTTCAAGTTATAAAAGTATGGAAAGTGAACCGACCGATTAATGATTGACACGCACATAATTTCCAAGCGATTTTGTGAAAATATCAATCAAGGAACAAGACAGGGAAGTACCCTCGCTCCGATTTTCTACGCCATCTACATAGACAGTTTGCTCAGTGAGCTCGAACAATCGAACTTTGGTTTCAGGCTGCGAGGTATCAACTGCTCGTCTCCAACTCAGGCAGACGACATGACCCTCCTCTCCCTTTCATCATATGGTATACACAAATTATGTGATATTTGTGGTCATTACAGTAAGCAATGGCGATATTTGTATAACCAGCAGAAATGTCAGGTAATTGTATTCAATGAGAAATCTAAACATGCCTCCATCAATCGCTCATGGATGCTAAATGGCATAGCAGTTAACAAAACTGATTCAATAACGCACCTGGGCATACCATTGCATAAAAGTGACTTTCCAAATACTCTTACAGAAAGTGTTAGCTCAAAACTTCGGTCAACATATCTTATGTTAAGCACTGCTGGTTTGTACGCAGGAGGCATAACACCTCAGAGTTCAACGGTGATATATAAATCAGAGGTACTTTCTCGTGGACTGTACGGTTCAGAATTTCTCTGTGGCTTATCAAATTCAAACTTAATCAAGCTTGAAAGAGTTCACAGATTTTGCTTGAAGCGTATTCAAGGCCTACCTGTCCGATGCAGGACCGATGTCGTTACTGGCCTGCTAGGAATATACCCACTTCAAGTTAGTATTGATGCCAGAAAGATTTCACTCTTTGGATCCCTTTGTCGACTAAAGCCTGGAAAAGCATGTAAAACAATCTTTGAGACTAGGCTCTTTGATTACATTCACTCATTAAACACGACAACGACTTTTATCAGCGAAGTGTTCTCATTACTCGAGAAATACAACCTGATGAATGCAGTATCTGAGTACATCAGGTCTGGATTATTCCCATCGAAAGAGTCATGGAAGGCGCTAACGAGAAACAATATTCGAAATGTAACCGAGTCAGATTGGAAAATTAGAACAGACATGGACTTATCATTCAATCGGTTTCGGAATGTACATGCAAACCTAAGCATGTCTGATCTTTGGCGACTCTGTAGAAAATTTTCATACAATAAACATTCTTATCTAACAACAGCTCTTGTGATCGACGCAACCACGTACTTAATCGAGTCACCAATCCAGTGCCCTAACTGTCTTAAAACATATCTTGATAAAGTACAGCACGTTCTCATTGAATGCAGTTCCCTGACAACAATACGAAATAATATGTGTTTTGATATCATTGATCGTTATGGCGTAGACTGCTATGTTATTATTGACGGTCTTTCAATGGACGAAATGATCTTGCTTCATTTGGCTCATGGTACTAGCGATATATATACAACACTTGATGATATTGACGCCTTTCTCAACTTTATGGTAACAATTACTGCAAAATTATGGCTGTGGTACAGCGCATTCCTGCAGAGAAATACACCCTAGTCAATTGAACAATCCAAATCAGTCAGACATTACTATGATTAACTATGAGTAACACGGTGTGTCGGTTTACAATTATATACATCTTGACTATATTATATGATGTGGGCTGAAGCTAGCATCGACAGCTATACTATACTTAACCGTAAGTCTTCGTCCCCATTGTCATCATTATCATCACATCCAACAGCATTACCATCTTCATCATCATCGCCGTCGTCATCGTCACCATCATCCTCGTCATCGTCTTCGATGTTATCATCATCACCATCTGCATCATCATCTTAATCATTATCGCCGTCGTCGTCATCATAATCATCATAACCATTGTCATCGTCATCCATCATCATCATCATCATCATCGTCTTCGATGTGATCATCATCATCACGACCACATCACCATCATCATCATCATCGTCGTCGTCGTCGGCATAATAATCATCACCATTGTTAAACGCCATAGTCATCTTCCTTACCATTATCACCACCAATATTGCCACTAGCATTATCACTAATCATCACTATTATCATAATCTCACTACAATGTCATATGTATATAATCATTCGAGTGCGAGCGCCACTCGTCTACATCATACTCACGTATTGTATAATTCTGTTTACTATATTATTTTCTAGTTTACCTTGGATCATTGTATGTTCATATTACATGTACTATTGTTTGTATCATTATTTATGACTCTTCAGTAAATGGAGGAAAATAAAGATATAATAATATCAGTTCTGTTAGGATTTATACCAGTCTGTGTGTATCTATACTGGCCTAACACAGTCTATTGTCTAAACTTGGTTATTGGTCGTCTTGTTATGGGTACTCATGCATGCATGTTTCGAAATTTATGATTATGACATCCATACTGAGCACGATTAACAATAGGCTTTTCATTGCCACCAAACCTCACTTCAAACGAGACTTGTGCTGTATAGGTATCATATTATCAGATTTTATTTATGAAAACAGCCGAGCCTTCGGTGAAACAGGAAAGCCTACAAAACTAGGAATCATGCATCTCAAAATGGTGCAAAATATAAAAACTATAGGATTTTGAGGATGTTTCCGATGTGGAAAAGTAAAGGCACATATGGCCTTCGCGGTGGGTATGGCTGTTAAAATAGTTAAAACCTCTGTAAATACTAAACACAGACATTCTTTGTTATTATATACCAATAATAAATACCGCGTAAATAGTATGTTATTGTCAAGTTCGTACGCTGTGTTATGTAAACAAAAGCCAAATTCGGTTACAATTCTGTACGTATAAAGATTATATGCGATATGTGACCCGCCATATCAAATCCAGTCGTAAGTCGGGATTTTGTTTACCCTGTGCCAATGCATTCTCTTATATATGCGAGTCGACCATAGGTCGCCTCGCATATATAAGAGAATGCATTGGCCTAACAATTTTTTACAATTTTAATAATATTTTCTTGTATTCTTTAACAATTTTATAATTTAACCCATACAGAGCCCCATACAAACATGAGCAGACGACACTCTTGTATATGCTTCTATATATGTGTGGGGCTCCCTGCAGGATAATGGATGTTTTTTATGTCCTAAAAATAGTAAGAAACATTTATTTAAAAAAAATTGTTAGGCCAATGCATTCTCTTATATATGCGAGGCGACCTATGGTCGACTCGCATATATAAGAGAATGCATTGGCACAGGGTAAAAAAATCCCGACTTACGACTGGATTTGATATGGCGGGTCATATATATGCTACCAAGTCGTTTACTACATACCGGTATAGCGCTCACTATAATCCTCGCCACTCAAGATTTCTGTGTTGACGGGTATTCGTGAATCACTCTCCTAATAACATCGTCACGATGTCATTGAATGTTCAATGTGGCAAACCACTGGCTTCGTCGCTGATTTATTGAAAATATAATGTAAGTGCTAATCACGATTTGATCGACAGCTGGCTGTGCAAAGATCCATAACCCGTGAACGTACATGTATCCCGCCTTGAACCAATGTGGTGGCAATAGCCTATATGGTAATACAACTGTAGTCTGTCACTATAGTACATTTAAAACAAATTACAGGTATTTGGTGTGGTTCTTGTCGGTATAGGATGTTCCATGGCATTTGGTGGAACGGTTATAGATCCTTACATAGAACCAATTCTGAAGTCACTCCCGGTGACACCAGAGTCCGACATTGACATCGGATCAGTGGTGCGAAACACGCCTTACATTCTCATTGGTTCTGGATGTTTTGTCTTCGTCATAGGGATTTTCGGATGTTGTGGTGCATGCTGCCAAATAAAGATAATGCTGATAGTGGTGAGTATATGATATCTGAGTATCCAACCGGAATAGATGGAATTCTATTATTATTGGAAAGGCACCAATATGTGCAACTACTACGACAACACCATAACATTTAAGATGACGCTGAAAAACTTCTCCAATATCACAGCTTGAGGGTGGGGTATCCACATCCACAGAGAGGGTTGTGGGTGGTTCGAGGTAGGAAAATGTGTGAAGCAGTTTGTTTCCAATCAACATATTTATCAAATATTAATTAGGAAACATTACGATATTGGAATTATATCACATAGTTTTGTACTGTTCTTACCAGTTGCACCATGTTTGAGTATTAGTCACTAGAAAACACTGTTTGCATCAGCGGGTTGGAAACTCGTGATTATATTATACCGGTACATGTAGCCCATTGCGTTTTGCTAAATTGTATTCACGACGATATATATAATTGCACGATAGATCGTCCAGAATTGTGTTTGACCGTGGCCTGGTGGCAATTCCTCATTGAATCACATACCAGTATTGTGGTACGTTTTTATATGATCTCAATGCATGCATGTTTATCTACTTATATTAATTTCATTAGTAAGAACAATCATGGCTGTTGAGATGGGTTATTCATTAAGTTATCAAGTGGACTTGTGTGTTAGCATGCAAAATATAACATTGCGTGTTGAGTACAGATCAACATCGAGAAGACATTCAGGTAGATACATCATTGAGAGATCGACCGTCGCTGGTCGAGCTTGGTAGACTCATTGTGCGAATTTGCAGAGGGCGACATGGCCTGCTATGGCATATTAATTATGACAACCAATTGTCACCAAACTCCACCATAATAAATTGTCACACCTACTATACCATCGCTACTGTGGTATGTGTGTCCGCAGCCAATGAGTTGGCTAATTTTTAAAGCTAATTGAAGCAACAATTCATATAATTTCATTTCAATTAAAGGCACGGGTATTACATGATATTATTGAGCCTATATTCAAACTATTACATATACATCAGACAGTGCCAGATATTGTTGGATTTCAAAGGGAGATTATTATTCATACCTCAGAATTACATGTTGGGGACATCTTTTGAAAATAAAAACATATTTCTAAAATCTACGATACAGTGTCATTCGCACAGATTGTTGTTTATTTGATCAGCGAAATTCCAGTAACTTTCTATTTACATTGAATTTAAACTGAACGATAAAGAGTGACAATTTCTAAGTTGCTGAGTGCCAATTTTTATAATTTTTTCTTATATTCTTTAACAATTTTATCATATTTTATCAGTATTTCTTACATTCTTTAACAAATTTTTTGAATTTTTTCTTATACTCTTTAACAATTTTATCATATTTTATCAGTATTTCTTACATTCTTTAAAAAAAAATATCTTTTTTTTCTGATATTCTTTTACAATTTTATCATATTTTATCAGTATTTCTTACATTCTTTAACAAATTTTTATCATTTTTTTTTTCATTTTTTCTTACATTTAATAATTTTTTTAGAAACTGATACACAATTTGTTAGGCGAATCCATTCTCTTGTATATGTATATATAAGAGAATGCATTGGCACAGAGTTTTGGGGAACATTGAGGAAGCTCCAGTCATGAAAGAGTTAAGCAGTCTCCGCCGCCCCAGTTGTTGATAAGATCAGAGCTGTCAGCTTACAAGCGGTTTCGTATACTAGAGATGATGTGGTTTGATACTTTCGTTACAACAATTCGCCATTTAACACACAAGACACATTGTGCTGACGTTTGTTTGTTAAAGACCCATCAAATCTGTTCAAATAATCAGTTTCCGCAAAGATTAAATTGACAAAGTCAACAGATGAAAAAACGACAAGTAAACATCGACAGCCACACATGTTTGTGGATATAAATGGAATACTGGATCGCTAACTTCGTCTTTGATGAAAGAAATGGAATTTGCTCGGAAGCAGATAAATATTTTAGGAAATGACGAGGGTGTTCAGTTTTGCCCGCACCGCTAAGAAATGCGGGTGTCTGTATTTCTGCTCTTAAGGAATCAGGGAGCTAAATGTCTTCCAGAGTCGGGGAGCGAGTAGACCGTGGAATTGCTAAAGGTGAAGGTAACTGAAGAATGACCTTCATCTGATACATGCGACACGTTATTAAAGGATGACATCGCGTTTATTTGATTTGTACATCATATCTAAATAATTTTAACTGGTGAATTAATTGGGAAATGGATTTTTGTGAGTGGGAAATTGATTTAACTAGCTGCTGTAGTTCTGGGTTTTTCCAGACCAAATTTGGCTGTGGGATAGCCCTGTCGTACACTTGGGGATTTATTTTAAAAAGTAAACACACAACCTATGGTTTTTCTTGCATTTTCGTGATCAACTGGTGTCAATCTAGCATTTGACACCAGTTGGCACCAGTTGAGCTTGGGTAAACATCACTGGTATGGCCTGCAGGCTTCAATTCAGTGAATTTGGCCGAAACGTTAACACTGTCGCCTATGGGAAACCATTTAGTTCAGTGATTCCTTTAGTAGAGCAATCATCAGGGTGTGTCAGTGGCCTCAGGAGATGAAGCATTTATACGATTTGCTGCTGCAAAATTATATCTTGGGCTGTATTTACACGGTGTGAGATTTAATCTGTATAGCAAATGCTCACCCCTGGTTAAGTGGTCCTGCCAATATTCCATGATGATGGTGGGTCGTTCCTGCTGAATTGTCATGGTGCTGGTATGGCAAACTAATCACGCTGGTCATCATATAAACCGTCATGCGGGCAGTACAACAGCCTTGTGAACAATTGCAGGAAGGTATGCCATTTTTGGCATCTGGCATTTTCGGGGACCCACAACCCCCAAACCTGTAACAACAAAATTTATTACTCCCAATTGTTTTACACCCACCCCTAAATTTCACTTATTTTTTTCTATACCCGCATAAAACCACACCGGTATCAACCAGATGACTGGGAAATTATCTGCTTTAGTTAAAATGACAGTTTAACCTGTTTCAGAAGGTGTTTTAATTTAAACAAAAATGGATATTTGGCAAATATGATTTTTTTTCAAATACTGCAGGGCTGATAGGCATTTGTCTACCATGCACATAAATGCATTGCAATTTCCAGGTCAGTGTGTGATCATAGTATGCTAAATATACCTGGGTGGTTAAAATTAAATACTGCTAAATGGGAATTCTAATGAATCGATGTATATAAAGTGGACAAATAGAGTAACCCATCAGGTGCACTTACACACTAGTATAAGGTATATGCATCAACTTTTACAAAAACAAATTATACATAAGACTGCGTGTCCACTGCATATCCAGTGAGAAATACCCCCCCCTACAAGCTATATTACACGAACCGAACATGCGTTTTGGCTATATGGCTCAGGACAGTGAACTCAGTGTCACTGTTGACATTGTGTAAACATATCCATAGCATACCAGTTGTTAAGGCTCCAATTCAACTAGAGTTGACATATTTTGAAAATAAATGCATAGAGAGGATATTCACCAGGCTGGAATTTTTTTTTTATAAATTGCTGACATCTGCAAACCTAGGTCTTTTCGTTTGTAACATATTTATTGTATCTCCCAATATATACAGCATTGACAATTAAATGATGATGTGGAAGTATATTGAATGACGAAGGGAATAACCACTGGGGATAGGAGCACAAGTTATGCAACTTAAAGGTACTCAATCCGATTCGATGGTCCCCATATCATCAGATTCCAACAACTACAATATTTTTTTAAATGCCGCTTCCGTTATCAGAATCTATTAATTGCCCAAAAATAATGCTAACCACCGCCGCCAACTATAGTATAAAATTGCCCAAAACCTGTTTTTATCAAAATTTTGTTCAACGAAATTATGCCGGTTTGTCAAATATCTGACACAAAAAAAGCCACTTGATTTTAGAGTTATCCATCCTCCTCCGCAATTTGGTCTGAGACTGCCATCTCGTCGACTTTTACTGGGCCACTTAATATTCCAGGTGGTGAAAAATAATAGCTGGTGAGATGTTAACCCTTTACCCAACAGAAGGTCCCTGTGCCAATGCATTCTCTTATATATGCGAGTCGACCATAGGTCGCCTCGCATATATAAGAGAATGCATTGGCCTAAAAAAACCAGATCAGTGTGCAGGATAGACACATTCCGTAGTTTCTAACTATTTCATGATTAGTCTGCCAACCAGCCCATTATCTAGCATTATTCCATACCACTTCTGTTAGTCTGCTGGAACAACTTCTATTACACTAAATGACAAGCAGTCTCTATGTCAGACCTATTGATGTGAGTTCATAGGCATGCAATACTTCACCGATTGGATTGATGCACTGATTGGTATAGCAATTGGTGGTCACAGTAATGTTTCATGCATCAATGATCGAGGCTTAACCCTTTACCCAACAAAACGGCCAAAACCGGCCAAATAAAGCTTCAACAGCCTAAAATATCTTCGGTCTGTCTCAATAGAACCATACAAATATGGATATCATTGGAACCGGCTCCTTGACCCACATTGTGATAGTTACAGTTATGCCCTGTGCCAATGTATTCTCTTATATATGCGAGTCGACCATAGGTCGCCTCGCATATATAAGAGAATGCATTGGCCTAAAAAAAATGGTCGACTCGCATATATAAGAGAATGCATTGGCACAGGGGCCTTCTGTTGGGTAAAGGGTTAAAGGTCTTAGTTGTACTTCAGGACAAGTTTATTTATTTCAGATTTACATTTCTCTAAGCTTCTTTCCGAAGGGTGTCGGGTAGTAAGTTTTGAATCTCACCCCCCAAGCGCTACATGCCATATAGTTCAATGTCATAATTTGTTTGTGATGGAAAGTCAAAAAATATTTTTGTTTCATTGATTTCTAACTAAAATTGTCCTATCTGCCACCAGATGAGTGTCCAAAGCAACTAAACTAGTATCAAAATACATGCATACAGGGAGCGTAAAACCACGCAACGAGTGTCTCATGTCCCAAACCACACAATAACAGTCAGATGCTCGTAGCCCGTTTATATATAACCATGGGTATATGCGAGAAATACACAATGAAAACACACTCCACAGTTTGGATCGACAACCCTTGCCCTGTGTATTTTTATGTTGCGTTTTTTGACAATCGGTCTTCCGTATCATTTCTACAACACAATTATCGTCTTAATTGCAGCACGACATTACCGTGTGTTCGCACGGAAGCATTTTCATTCAGAGTATGGTCAATATATTGCCGCCGGTGTAGTGTATTCTCGGATAGAAAACAAATAGCCCTAGCCGAAAGCAGAAACTAAGTAGCGAGGGGAACCACTGATTGGGTCTGGGAGACTGGGATATTTGGCACTTGGGACTTGGCTTGAAGGCTTTCGTTGGGGTGGTCTCCATCTCGGAATTTCCAACTGTATCCCACCCATTGAACCACACCAAACTCACAAGTTTGCGTTATTCAATTTGCATACCGCTTGTGCTTTGGTTTTTCCCAAATGTTCCATCACAGACTACTAGATGTTAGCCTATTATAAATGGACCAGTAGTCTTGTGGCCACTAGCTATGCATGGGTGAGGTGAAAAAGATGGTTCAGCACAGTATAATATTAAAAATCCTAACATCTAGTGGTATAACGCGAGACAAATTTACACCCCGATATATTTTTTCTTAAATTAATTAGCAAGTAACTACTGGGAAAGGCACAGAACACACGTGTCGGTCAATGGTTATAGGCCCGATGTGAGAACATTTTGAAAATCTGAACATGAAAATTTGACAATTCTAGCATTTAGACTGGCCTCAGCATTTCCAATTCGGGGAGGTTTTTAACCTGACACCCACCCTTAAGTTTCAAAAATTGCCTACCGATGGCCATTTCAGTCCAGAATTTTGCAAATGAAAGGGAAATTTTCAAATGTTGGTCTAAAAACAACATTCTTCACTAAGAAATTGTTGGAAAATCAAACTACGACAAAACTTTCAACCTAATTTTGGTGTGCATTTTCTAATTAATGTTTGCATTAGGTTTGACTATAGTTTGGGGGGGGGGGGTAAACCCCTGCATAACCACCCATGTTGACACGTTCCTGCTTGGCACCCCATGCCAAGAGCGCGGTCTTGCATTCACTGAAGACAAGAAATCATCGATACTAAATTATGTTAGGTTCTACCCGGGGAGAAGTCAGGGGACTACAAACCCACCCCTATCGGAGAGGGATAGCCACCCCCGTCAGTGAGATCTGCAATGGTCAACCTGGTAGCTAAAGTCCGACCCCGGTCAGTGTCGGATAATATAATAGCCCCTGCGTTGGGAATATCCTGGTGCCACCCCTATTTGAAATCAAATAGAAATTTTAAAGGAGAATACCACATATGGAGTAGAAATCAGGGGGGTAATGAGCTCTCATAACCACAAAACCACACTGAAGACATCCCAATAAACCCAAATTGGATGCAGTCGCATATAGTATATATATGGTATCGTTCCTGTTGGCCTCTCTATGTCATATAAATACTTTTTTTTAAAACCCTTAAACCAACACGACGTGCGATTTCACTGCGCTCCTGTTGCACAAATTCTAGTATAAAAAGTGCGTCTATTTCAGACAAAGTTCAAACAGTAAATATGACCAGACAAGATAAGATAAGATAAGATAAGATAAGTTTATTGGCACTAGAATCATGAAACATTGTAACAGAGTAAGAATAGGTAACATATGTATATGTGTTATATGAGGTTGCAAATGGAATCTAGATGTGACTGTAGAGTATAAATGGAATCAGCAATAAGATAAGTATAAGCAGATTCAGTGTGACATGTCACAGAGTGGGACAAGTTTCATGAGATCTAGAGCCAACAGGGTTGCACAAAAAGCTGGCGTAGCCAATTTGATTCCATTGTGGACCCTGCTGACCTCAGATCACATGACTCCTCGACCACACCATGAAAATTGCTCCCAACTATATACACTATGTAAATGCCAAAAATTATCAATCAAAAGGGGGATTTGCTTAATTCAAACTTATTTCAAAAGTATTTATAGATGCTTTCATCGCTTTGTTTGATATCTATCCAGATTCTATCAATGATGTGGGCTCTCCATTGTTTCTCATTACATGAAGGATCTAAATACTTTACAACATTATTCCAGCATTTAATGCCGGAATACATAAAACTCTTCGAACCAAAGGGTCCAACAGAGGGGATATTATATTTGAATTTTCCAGATATTGTGTCATGGGAAGGATTTGCTAAGGAAAACATAGAATTGAGGTAATTTGGGCCATTATTATCATAGATCTTTTTCATGAGTATCAATTGTCTTTGAATTATCCTATTCTCTACTGGGAACATCTTGAGAAGTTGAAAGTGATCTAAATTTATATGACTGAAACATTCTAGACCAAGAATAAATCTAACCATCCTATTTTGGGAGGTCTGAAGTTTTCCTTTAGTTTTGACTGTAAGTGGAGAGAACCAAAAGTTGCATGCATAATCAAAATTACATTGGATAAGAGACATAGCCATAAGTTTCCTACAGTGCTGAGTTAGAAATTTTGCTTTTCGATACAAATATTTAATACAAGAATTGATTTTCTTCAAAACTGACTCAGCCATCATTTCTCCACTTAAATTTTGGTCCAATATTGCTCCTAGATATTTGACTGAGGTGGTGGAATTTATTGAAATGTCCTTACAGTTAACTATTAGCTTTGACTGTTTACGAATCTTAAGTTGTGAGCCAAAAAAGAATAGATTCAGTTTTCCCCAAATGTAGGGATAGTTTATTATCTACCAACCAGTTACTTAGATTTTCAAGTTCTGTACTGAGACACTGCCCAATGGAGGTTACACTTTTGCCAGAGACAATCAGAGTTGAGTCATCTGCATACAAAAGAAGGTTACAGTTGACTGATGCCTCCGCATCATTAACGTACAGGAGGTATAACAAATGACCCAGGATTTACCCTTGGGGGACTCCACAAGTGAGAGAATTAGGCTCTGATAGGGTGCCTCCTATATCTGCCACCTGGGTTCTGCCTGTTAGGTATGATTCGAACCAGGAAATAGCTGCATCCGAAAAACCTAAGGCTTGTAATTTACACAGAAGGATTGAATGATTTACGGTATCAAATGCTAGTAACCGCTAATCTCATTACCAATCTAACAACACCAGTCGAACATGATTACATTTCAAAGCAATAACACCGGGCATCAGGTTAGGGACAATCACAGGCACACACACCATGGTTAAATACACGGTCAAAAGAACGGCAGTTTTTGAGTACGGTTATATCTGGCATATACCCATGGTTATATATAAACGGGCTACGAGCATCTGACTGCCAGTTTCTTTTTATCTTTTATTATTATAACACATTTTAACAAAGCTATATACAAACAATAAAACAAGATATTGAATATAAAATTCCTGACATGACATTTATGAGATTCAGTTTACCAGCTGTCACCAGTACAGCACACACGCGTCAACTCGTTAGAAGAAGGGGAGTAACTCTATATATCGACCCAACCTTTTGTTCGTTTCAACTCGCAAATCCTTGTTTTCTTTACGGAGATTGGCGATTACTTTGGACTCGTTGACATTTGACCTCTTACTAAGGATCTAAGGCAAAGTTATAAAGTACGGAAAATGACGAGGTTTGCCGAATGATTGACGATGTGGAGGAAATTAGTTTCTACTAATGTTTTTAATCTTTTCCGAAACTTATTCTGTGAAAGATTTATTCTTGTGAAAAGTTGTTTGGAACCACACAATAAGTAACACAGCCCAGCCAAAAATAGCTAGCGTCACAAACCATACAGACTGATGGTGTCCAAACCAGCCCACTGAGTGTTCCAAACCATCCAACGATTGCCATATATGTCACCCATTAAGTCACCAAAATCATGTACGTGGTGTCACAAACCACACAATGAGTGTATGAAACCGTCAATTGAGTACCATAAACCATCGAATGGGTGTACCAAACAAACCAATGAGTATCCATAATCAACCAATGGGTGTCCAAACCACACGGCGATTGTCTCAAACCACCAGGAGTGTCTAAACGTCAATTTAGTGTCAATCCACCCCCTGAATGTCCCATACCATCTAATGAGTGTTCCAATCTAGCCTACATAACCATCCATAAAATATATCAAACCATTCAGCGAGTTTACCATGGTTCGGTAAATTCAATCGTTGGTTTGATAAACTCACGTGATCGTCTGAAATACTCGATGGAGACTATAATAGTGTGGTGTATTGGGATGACAGTTGACAGATGATTTGTGACACCAGTTGGATGGATTGGGAACTGATTGGATCTGGTATGTGATGCTAGTTTTGTGGTTCTAGTCACCTGTAGCGTGGTTTGTAACTCCAATTGGATGGTTTGGGAAATCAATTGGGTAAGTTTGGTATAGTATACATATTGGGTGGTTTGGGACACTCGCTATGGATATGGGACACTGCTTTGGTGCATTGGGAAACTGAATGGCCGATTGGGTCACTGATTATGTCGTTTGGGACACTATAGTTGAATGGATTGAGACGACATTTGCACGTTGCATATATGACGTGACAGTCCATGGATGTCTTAGAATATTATATGTGTGCATGATGTACATATTCGATGCATATCTGACACTCTGTGTGTATACCAGATGCATGGTTTGTGGGACTATTGGTGTGGACTGTGAGACCAGTTGCGTGTGGTTTGGGGCACTACCTACCTCAGTCTACCTGTGTGGTTTGTGAAACTCATCGGGTGGATTGGGACACCCTACCGATGGTTTGGGACAATATTTTGGGGCGCCAGTCGTATGGATTGGGCTACTCACAGGTTGATTTTTGGATACTAGATGTGTGGTTTGTAGCTTAGTATTATCGGGTTAGGATTGGAAATCATTACATGGCGCAACTATATATATATATCTAGCCATATACGCCTATACATGGAAATGATCTGGTAAATTTAGCGTGCAATGCTCATCTTACTACTTCCGGTTGGGTTGCCATTTTGTCCGCCATTTTATATTTTGCAGTCAAATTATGCATTAAATTGCAGGCATATTTAATTTATTTATGCCATTGCAACAAGAATAATCAGTTTTTGTTGTATGTTTCTGTCACATTAATAACTTTAGACGACATTGAAGTGAGTGGTTGTACACTCCAAATGGCTGCCGTCTTAGCCGCAAAACTTTCTCGTACACACCCAGCCACATGTTAACGTCAAAATGTTTACGAACAAAAAATAGATCAAGTCCAGTCATGGGGATGCACCTTGGTGGACCTTGTTCCTGGACTAAACTTACAATTGTCACCATTTTCTTACACGTTTTCGTATTTCCTGTCCCCAAAAGTAACAACTTTCCCTCCATGAAACCCATGGATATTTTGGATATATTATTGGTCACATATGTTGTTCTCCAGGGTCTGTCCTACAAAATTACACACACACAAAAAAAACAGCCCGGTTACCAATTTGTTCTAGGTTCACACCAAACTTGAGTCTCAACGACCAAACTATAAAGCGAATTTTCTGTTTTGTTTTAGTACACAGTGGTTGTGACACTATTTGTCCTTGCGGAAGTGGTAATATTTGCTGTTGTTCTAACACAAAATGCAAAGGTGAGTACGCTCTGATCAATAATTAACCAACAAGTAATGTTTATTTCAACTAATGGTTGTGATAGGATGGGATAGGATAATTCTATTTACAATATACACACATGGAAAGTACAATTACATATAACTATAATATGAATAGACTATTCAAATTGTCCTCAAAGTTTGGTTTCCCAACCAGATATAATTGGTGATCAGTTTGAAATGTTTGGACAAACCATCGAATACTTGACTACTTTTTGGACAAACCGTTGAATACTTGACTACTTTTTGGACAAACCGTCGAAAACTTGACTACTTTTTGGACAAACCATCGAATATTTGACTACTTTTGGACAAACCGTCGAATACTTGACTACTTTTGGAAAAACCGTCGAATACTTAACTACTTTTTGGACAAACCGTCGAATACTTGACTACTTTTGAGAACAAACTTGGTACTGAGATAACCATCAGTTGGAATTGTTTCAACACCCTCCAACAGTAGGAAGGGGTTGGGGTCAAATGGATTTGTTTCAACACCTCCAACAGTAGGAAGGGGAGTGGGGGTCAAATGGAATTTCAAGATCTTGGGAGTTTGGTCTGTTTCAACAGGGATGCATTTGGAAATTTTATGGTAACACCCCTCCCCCAAAGGAGACCTTTATCCATGTCCCTGAATCGACCATTGATGTCACAACGAATACTCTGAAACGATATCAGAAGCAATGAAAGAATCTCACAGTCATATTTGACAAGACGCGTATGACTTTTCACCACAACCTGGACGAGTACAAGTAAACACATACTGTACACAACATTGTATAATGGTATTTTTATTATCCATATTTATGTTTATCCAAATGACGTCACACATAGTTCCGATAATTTTTATAAAAATCATATTGGACTCGATTCCAATATGACTTTCGGGAGTCCAACATGGCTCTCGGGAGTCCAATGTGACTTTCGGGAGTCCAATATGACTATCGGGGGGGGGGGGGGGGGTCCAATATGACTTTCGGGAATCCAATATTATCATGTGACGGCTTTTTCACAATCAGAAATATTGTTAGTTAAGGAATGCATAATAATACATGTATCCGCACGTACATGAATTTAAAAATACGCTCTTTAAAAAATCGTCAGTTGTGGGTTGCACCCCACAATTTACTCAAACAAAAGATCGCACCCCACAAGTATTCATGGGTATGTGCAATCACCCCACAAGTATACTTTGGCCAGTACGTCCATCCGCCCATCCGTCAACAATTCTTTGAACATCTTCTCCTCTGGAACCGTAAGACCGAATTGGTTAATATTTGGTGTGGATGTTCCCTAGGTGACTCTCATTCAGATTTATTCAAATGGGGTCACTGGGTCAAATAGTTGCGAAACCAGGGCCATAACTCTATTCCTCCATAGTATTCGTACAACGACTTCTTGTCCAGAACCATTGGGCTGATTTAGCTAATATTTTGTATGGAGGGAGGGTCCTTGTGTGACTGGTGTTCAGATTTGTTCAAATGAGGTCACCAGGTCAATTAGTTGAGAAACCAGGGCCATAACTAATAGTAATTCTTAGAATGACTTCTTCTCAAACATTATTGGCCGATTTAGCTTATATTTGGTATTGGGTGACTGGGGTTCAGATTTGTTCAAATGGGGTCACTGTGTCAAATAGGGTTAGAGCCAGGGGCATAACTCTAATAAAAATTACATTTTTGCATTTTGATTTTTTTTAGACACATCACAGCTACCGCACCACACCCTCCCCCACCCACCTTCTGTCCCTGCCACACCACGCTGTACCATAGCATATTATCTCTGCCTAGTTCATCCCATTGAAATCCTTGTTTTGATCACAGCTGTAGGAGTATCACAAAGCTGTCTGTGCAGTCGTTAAAACCTAATCATATAAATGTCAACACCTCTCATCAAGAAATACTGGTAGCTGATGGTTTCATGAATGGAATGCACTGGATTTCAAGGTCATGGGAATTTTGTTAAGCTAATGTAGTCATGCATTCAAATAAATCGTGTATGTCATATTCTCGCGGGATGTCCCCACATTGTTGGGGGGGGGGGGGTGATTGACAGATTTGTTCAATGAAATGTAATTTTGAAGCTCACCTGAGACGAAGCTATAGTCATCACTTCTCATCTGTCACCTGTTCATCTGTCTGTCCGTCCATCCATCTGTCAACAATTCTTTGAACGTCTTCTCTAGATCATAAGACTGAATGGGTTCGTATTTGGTGTGGATGTTCCCTAGGTGACTCACATTCAGATTTTTTCGAATGAGGTCACTCTGTCAAATGGTTGTGAAGCCAGGGCCATAACTCTTGCCATCCATAGTAATTCTTAAAAACGACTTCTCATGTACCATCAGGTTGCATGGGTTCATATTTGGTATGAAGGGTCCTTTGGTTCAAATGGGGTCACCTGGTCAAATAGGGGCCAAGCAAAGGACAGTTTTCCTCTTAATATGCTTCCATCACACGGACCATCAGGTTTATTTTACTGATATTTAGTATTAAGGGTTCTTTGGTGTCAGGGATTCAAATTTATTCAGATGTGGTCACCAGGTTAAATAGGGTGAGACCAGGGACATAACTGTATGTCTCTATAGTCATACTTAAAATGTCTTCTCAAGAGAGGTTGGACTATTTAGCTTACATATAGTATGGAGGATCCTTTAGTGACTGAGTTTCAGATTTGTTAACATGAGGTCAACCCGTTAAGAAATGACGGGGCTATGGGGACTTAAGACTTTTGTGTCTAATAAAATCATTAAAATACAAAATTCATTAAAATATCTACCTTGGAACTACCTGACTGATTAATCTGACATACATATAGTGTTTTTGGGTCCATGGGTAATTGGGCTTTAAACATGTCTAAATCGTTTTATAAAAGGCGCTTGTGAAATTGGAAATTTCCAACAATTTAGAAAGTTGGAGATGTCGGTTGTGAAATTCCAACCTAAGACTTGGGAGTCTGCAGCCCGGTCGGGAGTTGGAGGAGGAGGGGGTGATCAGTAGTGTACAGTTGGTAATTTAAAGGTAGATATTCACTGATCTACATACATGAAGCCTCTCTAGCCACATATCCTGTTTAGATCTAATTCTTTTAAAGTGATTATGAAAAGTTCTGACTGTTATGGTCTCCAGAGTCCCATGGGAGTCTTATCAGTCTTTGCAGTCTGGTGAGCAATTATCCAGGGGCTATCACAATTATCCAGGGGTTATCACAATTATCCAGGGGTTATCACAATTATCCAGGGGTTATCACAATTACCCAGGGGTTATCACAATTTTCCAGGGGTTATCACAATTATCCATGGGTTATCACAATTATCCAGGGGTTATCACAATTATCCAGGGGTTATCACAATTATCCAGGGGTAATCACAATTATCCAGGGGTTATCACAATTACCCAGGGGTAAACACAATTATCCATGGGTTATCACAATTATCCAGGGGTAATCACAATTATCCAGGGATTATCACAATTATCCAGGGGTTATCACAATTATCCATGGATTATCACAATTATCCATGGATTATCACAATTATCCAGGGGTTATCACAATTATCCAGGGGTTATCACAATTTTCCAGGGGTTATCACAATTATCCAGGGGTTATCACAATTATCCATGGGTTATCACAATTATCCAGGGGTTATCACAATTATCCAGGGTTTATCACAATTTTCCAGGGGTTATCACAATTTTCCAGGGGTTATCACAATTATCCAGGGGTTATCACAATTATCCAGGGGTTATCACAATTATCCAGGGTTTATCACAATTTTCCAGGGGTTATCACAATTATCCAGGGGTTATCACAATTATCCAGGGGTTATCACAATTTTTCAATTATTAATACAATTATCTCGCAAGAATAAATCACACAGGCATTTGAAGGCAAATTCCTGTAGCACTGTTACAAGTGGAACTAGACAAATGTTACTCCTCATGTCTTTCGCTTTGGAAAAGAAGCATGTTATGTGCACGGTTCCGTTCATATTCTGGCACCAAGTGGTTTTCTATGACGAAATGCCCGCAAAACATACCGTGCAAACTTGCCAGCGTATGAACGAACCCTTAACTAATTCAATATCAGTGGCTCTCTTTGTTGTTTTCACTCTTATAAAGTGTGTGTGCGTGGGGTGGGGGTGCACTATATCGTCATTAATTAAGTTCATTGTTAATCTCTGTGAAATTACGAGAGCCAATGTTCACCGTCAGAATATCAAAAAGTTCACAGGTTTTGAACTGGAGGAGCAGATGACCTCTACGAGCGTACCCGGACTAGAATTCGTGGCATATTATCTATATATATATATATATGTGTGTGTATACTTTTAGATTGAAAATGCTTTACGTTCGAGTCTAAGAAATAGTTTGCAGATGTACTATGATGGCGACACCACAGAAGATGAGATATCGTTTGCGTGGAATTTCGTGTTTGTTGAGGTTGGTATATTTAAAGGGAGATCGTACCCCAATTTCAATAAATTCCCGGCAACAACAGCGATCTATAATCGATATAATATATCTATAAAAATAATTAATTTGAGTCGAATATGTCTGCTGAAAACGTGTCGATTAACAGGCTATCATAAAAATCAAATTAAATTTTGAATATAAATTAGTTTATGGCTGCAGTGATAAATCAAGTTACAAATTTCCGTATACCCGACGTAACCAAAATTAATTACGAATGTGGATTGGGTAACATTTAGCACACATCGTGTTAAAATCTATGTCGAGACGGGGTGTCAACTCTAGACATGCTCCCGCTGACTTTAGAATAAAATTAATACATTTCTGGGACAAGTATGCCATTTATTATTTGATACATTTGCCTGAAAATTGTACGAGAATATCTCAATGGCAGCTTTCTATAGTCATTACATTCCGGTTTTGATGCCATCCGCAAAATATTGGATCCATCCAGCCCCCATTTCGCGGTTTATGTGCTACAGGTTAAAGTGATGGAGCAGCATTCATATATATGGAGTTTTGAATATTCATGAATTCCATATATGGAATTCATGAATATTCAAAAGCTCCATATATGGAATGCTACTCCAGATCTTTGACATGTAACACTGAATGCGCGGAACGGGGCTGTGTGGATCCAAAATGGTAGCAGCGATTCAGTAATATCGCTTATATAGAGCAAGTTGAATGTTTTTTCGACTATTCGACTAACATGTTTTACCCATTTCCATTGTCACTCAAACTTTGAATATTGGTAAAGTTCTTGTTATTACTTCTGCTAAACATTTTCCTCTATTACCAAGACAGTGGGGGACAGGAAAAATACCCCAGGATACAAGGTTGAACTTTTTGGTTTTTTTATTTTTAGGACCCAACACCCCGGGAATGCAAGTTTGTTTCCTTTCATATCTCGGACACCCACCCCTCCAACACACGTTTTTTCCAAGGATAATTTGGGACCCACCCAAAGTTTGATGAATAATTGTGAAAATAGAAGGATAAGGCAGGCAGAGGGTGTGAAATGTTTTAAATAACAATCCGGATGAAATGCCAATCAGGTAAGCTTAATGAAAAGCACCAGAATATCACAAAATACTAATTAACTAAACTTGTCAAATAAGATTCAGCATCCATAACCATGTGTTACACGCAGTATATATGCGGAAAGAGGTGTGATGCACAGCAGCGTATTCTCTCACTTTGTGATTAACCCCGGCTAGATGACTAAATGGTCGCCCAACCTCTGTACTAATTATATAAATTTTCATCTGCAGTCTAATCCATTAACCATTAACAAGTAATTTAAGAACACACACTGATAAAATACATGTATTCTTTGCAAATGACAGAAAAACACAGGTAAGGGGTTTGTAACGCGGTGGATGCTAAGTCACACCAAACCGCACTATATATAACATGTCTATACGGCGGACCCCCCCCCCCCCCGCAAATACCTTATGCACTGTACTTACTAGTATATATGATTCTGCTTGATGTCATTGTAGTATACAAGAGATACAAGTATACTACCATGAAGTGTAGAACAGTCACGTATATATTGGGACGGTGCATAAGGGCAGTGCAGATTTTGGAGGGTGAGTGCATGGGCAGTGGAACGCATTACAAGCCCACGTGGCAGACAAAGTAATCCCGAAATAAAATGTTATCATTTTATAGATGAATACTTGTTTTGTAATACTTAGCATGTTATGTTCAATTACTCAGCTTTTCACTAAAATATCGGTAGGTAAGTAACCCAAGGTCCCATCTACATAATAATGCATAACACCATACAATACCATACAATAATACAGGAAATATATATGTACTAGCATGCACTAGAAGAATAACGTGAGCTGACGTTGGAATCGCAGGGACAATTTAATGTCAAAAACAACATTGAGAACGAAAGATGGACATTTTTTCAGTTCAAATTTTCTCCTCGTAATAAGTGGGACCCACCCCATGATATCGTGTTATTAAAGAACAATTATTGGGTAAATATTGAAATAAGGGCCCCCTTCTCTTGCTTAGTGCTCTGTATTACCCCAGTTTATTAGCATATTCATTCAAAATCATTTTAGTTGTCATAATGTATCCTTAAAGATGGATATGGAAAAAAATTGCATGGCATTGGCAGAATCTGCTATCGGTGCTGCCGCTCAAACAACACCTACCCTTCCGGACGTATCCTGGAGTTTATTCATGGCAATTACAGGAAAATCTCCCGTTACGAAATGACTCTTGTTTCGACTAAGGTTAAATGCAGTTATAACTGAACAGTTTGAAGACCAAGTTTCTGATATAGCTGTGTTGTCTTCAAACATTTCGTATATACTGTAACTCATAACCTTAATCGAAACAAGAGTTATTTCTGATAACATATATTCCCAGACGTCTAGGTTTCACCATCGAATTTTACGAATTCTTTGCAATCAACAACTGTGTATTGGAAATAAACACATGTCAATCGCGCATCCAATTGAAAAGAAACTAGAGAGGACAGTTTGAATGTGATGTGAAACACTCAGGTAGGGTAATCAAATAGAAATTTAGAACAATCTTGCTCAATTATTTGTTACGAATATTAATCCAAAATGACGACACACGCCGTCGATCATTCTTATATATATCAATTAAATGCAATGACTCTCCATGACGAAATAATTTATGTTAGTTTATCACCGAAAGTTGCGTCCCTAATCAAAATGTAAATATTTACAGTTGAGCGTAGTTGAGACGATTTATGTTTTCTATGGAGTGGTGTGGTACATAGAGGATCTCACATGAGTTCCTATTTTATACGGAATTTATCAACCGAGTTCACTAAATTCGATTTGAGCCGAGGTTTACCGAGGCTCAAATAGAATTTAGAGGACGAGGTTGATAAATTACGTATAAAATAGGACGAGTGTGAGATACCTTTTATCACATGATCAAATAAACCCGAAGCAACGCGAAATATTCATCGAAAACAACAATCATACACTACAGCGATCGCAAGTTATCTGAAGAACGCCGTGACGTCATCGCACGCGCTGATATTAAACGTGTCTATTACCGATAATTATGAAACTGCTTTTATGGCCAAATTATGTGATAAATATCTTTATGCAATGTTAGTAGAATGATACATCCCCAGGTTGGCACAGCGCCCGAGTACTAACTTATCAGTTCCATGCACACGAACAAGTCCATAATATGTCTTTAAGGCCACCGCCACCATAATGTATTCGTGCACTTACACTCATATACAAACCGCCATTACGAGAATAATCTTGGATATCATTACATTTTGCCTCATCTCATTCATTCAATGGCTGCGGACACACGTACCACAGTAGCGATGGCATAGTAGGTGTGACAATTAATTATGGTGGAGTTTGGTGACAATTGGTCCGTCATAATTCTGTGCCATAGCTATCCATGTCGCCCGCTGATTTTCCGCACAATGAGTCGACTGGACCAATTAACCATTGCTTTTCACAAAGGTTGATCTCTATTCATTACGTTTTGCTAAATGGTATTCACGACGATATATATAATTGCATGACAGATCGTCCAGAATTGTGTTTGACCGTGGCCTGGTGATAATTCCTCGTTGACTCACATATCATCATTGTGGTACGTTTTTATGTGTACCCATACCATGTATGGTACACATAATGCCGACGTCCGGATCAACCATCCGTCGTTCGTCTGTCCGTCTGTCCGCTCTCACGAGAGCGTACTTGTGGGGTGCGATGAAATTAACTTTTTTTTTTTCCTAACTGTTTTATTCCACAAACATCTCCGTTATTTCGTTAATATAACCCACAAGTCAATCAAACAAAAGATCGCACCTCACAAGTATACTCACGTCGGTCCGCCCGTCCGTCTGTCCGTAGACACTTTCTATCCGATTCATTTACTCAAATATTTTTTATCGAATCGTGTTCAAATTTTATGTGCATGTTTATGATGACACACTTCTCACCTGTATAGTTTTTGGTATCGATCGGTTGATCGGTTTAGAAATTATTAACACTTTGCTTCCGCACATAGGCATGAGCTATCCGATGCTGTAACCAAAGTATTTATTGTCCGATTGTTTTCATATTTGATTTGTAGGTTTATAATGACACACCCCTCACCTGTATAGTTTTTGGTATCGATCAGTTGATCAGTTTAGAAAATAATTAACCCTGCACACAAATGCTATCTGATGCATCTAAGTCAAACAATTTTCTTCTGATATGCCTCATATTTCTTACCTAGGTTTTTCTCAGCACGTTCTTTATCTGTATGGTTTTTGGTATCGTTTAATTAACCCTTTTCACACTTATGTTTACTTAGTACTCACGCAAGCTGCTATGACTCAAAACATTTTTTCATCTGATCTACACCAAATTTGGTACATGTGGTCCTCACCCCGAAATACAGATCAAGTTCAAATTTGGGTTTGATCCGATATATTTTAACAGAGTTATGGCCCTTTATAATTCAAGTAATTTACTACCTATTGTATATGCCCTGTGATAATTTAAGACAAACAACTTTACACAGTAATCTGCTTTATTGGAATCAGAAAATGACACTGGATACTCTTTGCTAAACCACTGCTGCTCCCAGAGCTGTCAAATTTAAGTGATTGATGATACTTTACCCCAGTTTGTGTGCAATAGTAATTTAACCCAACCTGTTGAAACATGTTCATGGCATTAATACAAATAGTCCATTGTCCATGTGAAGGATGTTCTGGAGCATGGCTGTTTAGAGAATTGTTGTTTACAGAGACACTGTTGTCTTATTTTGAGAAAAAAAATTATCCACACATTAGTTCCATCATATGATGTCATTGAAAATGATTAACACTCTCCACACATCATATGTTCATTCTCCTATTCTATGTCCAGGTTGATCGTGATCCACTTTTCACTTGCATGTATTTCAGGATTAAAATTAACCTATTCCATAGACACATCATATCTGATAGGCAGATTTTAAATTATCTCTTTCGCCTTGGGCCAGGTTCACTAAGAATTTCTATTAATTATAAGCCACCAATTGAATATTCATCATTTGAGGATATATCTTATTTTGAAATTCCCTCTATTGCATTTGGGCTGCAGGATAATAATAATGGTTCTGGTATTCTTGAAGCTGACTTATTGGTGAAATATTTTTCACCCAATCACTTTTATAATCTCATTCAGGTTGATTGTGACACATTCTTTACATGTATATATTTTGGTATTGATTGAATGGTTTTGAGAATATTAACCCAATATTTAATAATATTTCTGCTGTTACAGACATTGTATCTTTCAAATGATCAGCTTAGAATAAAATTAACCATAGGTACATGTATACTGTACGCGATCCAATGTTATGACTCTAATATTTTCAATTTGACCCTTCTCATATCTCTCCTTTAGTTATCTGATAATTCTGTATTAAAATATTGTATATCCAACCATTATCAATCATATTTAATATCAAGGTCTATACACCCCTCACTTATATATATGTTCAGGTGTTTGTTGGTCTCTAATCTCAATCATCCAATAACTTTTACTATGCAGCTAACACAACACCATAATCTGTTATTACTCAGGTTCCATTGTAAGAAGTAAATAAATAGAGTTATTATGATGTTAATATTGTAACTAGTATATCTTTAACAGCTATGGTGCATATGTCTGACTGTGTTTGGGTATAATTATCTTTATCAATCTATCACACATACATGTATCTCTGTTGGAGTGACCGAATAGGTTGAACTCGAATGTCATATCCATGTTCCTATTGTGTTTAAATGAGCAAGTTGCTCAATATGTCTGATTCCACTATGAAACTAATAAATAATAGTACTCTGTGAATTGTTGAAATTCTTGCACTCATAAAAAGATCGCTATCGCCATGGTACGGGTTAAACATCTGCCGATCGTGATCGGCCTCTCGTTTATGTGATCTCAATGCATGCATGTTTATCTACTTATATTAATTTCATTAGTAAGAACAATCATGGCTGTTGAGATGGGTTATTCATTAAGTTACCAAGTGGACTTGTGTCTTAGCATGCAAAATATAACACTGCGTGTTGTGTAAAGATCAACATCGACAAGGCATTCAGGTAGATACATCCTTGAGAGATTGACCGTCTCTGGTAGAGCTTGGTAGACTCATTGTGCGAATGTGCAGAGGGCGACATGACTTGCTATGACATATTAATTGTGACAACTAACTGCCACCAATCTGCACCATAATTAATTGTCACACCTGCTGTGCCATCGCTACTGTGGTACGTGTGTCCGCAGCCATTGATTATCCTGTGCAAATGTAACAGATGACCCCGTCTTTTTACCATTTACATCCGCAAATTTGCAAGTGCGAGAAAATGGCATAATTAAAATTAGAAACCCCAAAAATAGACATCCGGAACGTGACAAAAATCCATTAGCAACATCTCGATATGTCAGCAATAACATCTGACCATCGCATGAGCAGTTTCTTTAATATCTTTCAGTATAACTGTTGTGGCATACATAACTACACAGATCTACACGACGCATCACTCTGGAGCAGAAACGTGACAGCGGATGGGATTGATCTGCTTGAAATACCGCCAACATGTTGCAAGGTCGAAGGTCAATACCCAGAATACACTACGCCGACTGACGAATTATGTCTGACGGATCCGGATAAAAACAACTCATATTATCACAAGGTAAGACATCAATCTCAATGGCTCGGCCATCTCCACTTTTGCATTGAAATATAACCTCTCCCATAAATAGGCACCATAACTACCAGCCTATTTTTATCATATTACCAATCTCTACCAGAGCGCACCAGTCATACATGTATATCTATCTTATCTATCTATCTATCTAGAATTACCTGTGAACTCCCTTTCGGGTATTACAGACAGGGTCCAGGTCTCGACTGTGGTCGGTGCTTTTGTGGGCTACTCTAACCTACAGCCGGGTTCTTTTATGTTCATTTGTGTCGGCTCCCGATCCGACAGCGTACACTCTCAAATAAAGCAATTGATTTAGGTACCCCATGGAACCTAAAGCCGCGATAGTACCAGACAGTTTGGTACTATAAGCCTTTAGAGCCTTTTTAGCGTTATAGAACCACATGAGTTGGTACTCCACAGAGTGCCAATCGTTGGCTCCATGCTGATTGGGTGAGACCGTGGGTGTGTCAATATCGAGTCCCGTATGCAAACGATTAAATTAAAGTGAAAAATGGCCGCCCGTCGACTCGCGGTCGTAGATCTGTAGGATTATTTCATTTAGCACTATGCAAGGGAGTCTTTGTGGTTTTGTACTTAATTGGATGTTTAAACGCGGCAGCATAATTTGGAATGTAACATGTCACATTGTTAAATTTGCCGGTATCAGGGCTGTTTTGTTCTCTGGAGTATCAAATTGCTGGATCTATGCGTAGTACCTAAATACTTCAGAGTACCTGTCTTGATATTTTGGTACTTCAGATAATATATAGGGCGTATCATGAAATCATCTATTTCTTGGCACCTCATATCGTGAGCGTCATGGCTTGGGTGACATAAATGCGGGGTGGGTATTATATGCACAATGCCCGGGTAGAACTTAAATAATTATTAGGTAATCCAGAGTACGAACAATTTGGTACTCTAGAGTACCAAGAAGTTGGTACTCCAGAGTACCAAACATTTTGGTACTCTAGAGTACCTAAACTTTTGGTACTCCAGAGTACCAAAAAGTTGGTACTCCCCTGGGACAAAGCTTAGTACCTACGTAGGTACTCTGAAGAACCTATATTTTTAAGAGTGTACCGCACTCACGACAACATACCTGGACATGATGTCGCCGTGAAGGGAAGTCAGTTTTGTATTCGGATATATATTGTGTGATCACGAATGAGACTTTTCAGACGTACAACGTGGCAATCTGACCAAGTTTGGATTTTGGTCAGAATACCAAGGCTTTGAGTTTAGCAGAAACGGGGACTATAGATAACTGTTTTGATATCTATAGGATACACCGTTATGTTGATGACGGACAACAGAGATCGGGTGTTTGGACTGCCACCACGGTGGTTCCGAATACCCAAACTTCCTTTCCGACTCTGTCACCGGATGGGTACTAGTCTGGTTTTCTCTGGTTAGCGCAGGTTTTTCCAGACAAAATGGCGAAACCTCGAGTCGATCGACCAAAGTCAAATTAGCTATGTGCTTTGAGAACAATTCCCGCACTAAAAACTAATTGACAGAACGGAGAATTAGAGCGGTAGTTTTGTTGATGATTTCGCACGCCCCTTAGCAAAATGGCAGCAAATTAGAACTGCTCTGTTTGACTTGCCATGAATGTTGTCGTAAATGTGCGTTTAGAATTTTGTGTTGATAAAATAATCGGAGAACCAAAAAACACCGTTTCGCAACTTTAAGTACGAAATTACACAATTTGTTTTCGAAATTTTGAGTGCTTAATAAGGCCAACATGTTGCTCGTTCGCTTAGTATATATACTTTTATCGCGGAAGTCCACCAAATATGGGTAAAATGTTTCCGGTAGCAGCGGTATTACCGAATCATCAAGGGAGGTAAATCATGTATGGTGTTTGTGAAATAACCTCTCCCGTACATGTAAATAAACACCACAGCTACCTACTTCAATTCAGTTATTGATCATGTGCATCCTACCAGGACATTCGTTTGTTGACCGGGTATCACGTCTATTGATATAAAACTAATTATTGTTATGTATTACTATTTATCACTATTTATTGCTATTTATTTATTTATCTGGTGTAAACATATTATATGGGTTATCCCAATTTGCGTTATATACTAATACTCCAGGCCTTAGTATACCATGGCGGTCTATTTATGTCTATATATGGGAGAGGTGATTTCCATGCGACAGCGAAAATGGCCGAGAGGTCGAGATTGGTTAACACATATAACATAATCACCGAACCGAATACCGAACTGATAGCGTGGCGCTGAGGTGAAATTCAAAAGATTTGATTCCACCGATTTACATTCATTATAAACTACCGCCACATTGTTGATTTCAAAAGGGAGATAGTCATGTGTCAAAATTAGGTGACATATCTTTGTCTAGAAGATTGTTTCTGAAAACTAAACATTATATTGAGATGTCAGTAACCCTTTCATGACGGGAGATGCGCTGCGCAGCATTAAATACCCTGTGCCAATGCATTTCTCTTATATATGCGAGTCGACCATAGGTCGCCTCGCATGTCTAAGAGAATGCATTGGCCTAACAAATTTTTATAAATTTTTCTTACATTCTTTAACAATTGTTATAATGTTTTTTTTTTATCATTTTGTATTTTATTTTCTTACATTCTTTTACAATTTTTTATATTTTTTCAAAAATAATATAACATTTGTTAGGCCACTGCATTCTCTTATATATGCGAGGCGACATATGGTCGACTATCATATATGAGAGAATGCATTGGCACAGGATTTTCGCAAAAATTCAGGAATCTCCCGTCATGAAAGGGTTAAATCCTTAAGAAAATAACGTAAACTCATGTAGTTGAAATATAAATGTTTTTCAAATTCATTTTAGTGTACCGGGTATATTTACTTACATTTTATATTGCTTCCGTTTTTCCCACATATGGCGTTACCATAGGCACGATCCTGAGCCAACGTGTTCATAAACCTTTGAACCACATTGAGTCAATGCGATTCAGAGGTTGTTGAACGCATTGACTCCGGAATCATCGGATATCATCGGACATGATGTTAGAAAAATGCCCGTTACTAAAACGGTGTCATACCGCGCAACATCGCTGCCAACCTTTGACCGTTAAACATACGGTCAGACTGTAGCATGTTCAACAGTACAAACCGTTTAAGTTACTGGCAGACTGTAACCAATAACTGTCAGAACGTTGTATTTTTTACGGGTCAACACCGTTTAATTAAAATATCAAGACCGTAACTTATAAAGGTCAGACCAATGGTATTTTACACGTGTCAACACCAATTTTGTGCTCTTAATTTTCTAATTTACCGTAGAATTAGCCAAGTTCCCATTGTAACAATATGATTTCCCGGTAGGAATTACATTTCATATGTTTTAGAATGGTCGAAACTAGTATTGTTCGTAACTGAAAAGTACATCTTAGTTCTTCTATTACGATCATAGTTTTGATGAAACATAAATCCTCAATGCATAAAGTGGTAGACAATACATATGAATCTTTGCAGTTTGCAGAGGATCAAACTTGTTATCTGCCTCGTGGAATTTAATCCGGAGAAAGGCTGCGCACGCGTAATGTGTTCACCTTTCACTAACTACTGTATAAATATGGCTGTAAATAAACGATACTAGTAATAGCTGATAAGCCATCGCGATGAATTGGCGACAATGTTCTCATATAGTCGCACATTTTTCGATGAAATGTGACATCATGATGCATCAAACTGTCTATACTGGTATTACGACATGTATTATCCATATCAGTGAGTCAGCCAAAGATAGTTTGATAAGAACATCCAACCAATATTGCATTCCCTGTCCGTAAATTGTCATAATAACTTGGCGATAACATGGCGAATGACGACAATGTCTTATATCCACACGCTTCAATGAAAATTGATGAACACGGGATGAATTGGTCCGTGTAAATGTATTGTATTGCAGCTCTTGTGAATTACTCTAGTGCGTACAGTATATCCTCTCGTGTAAATGTACATGTATGTTCTTTGAAACAATCAGAACACTATCAACTGGATTGAACAGTTCAAATTCAAGTTAAAAACAACACTGTCAACATTATAATAACTGCTGTTGTTGATATTACTGTCACCAGTGGTTGACATCGAAGCTCTTGTTATTTGTACCTGTATCCTCTTGTGTCAGTAAATGTGTCAGTGATTTGATAGCCACAGCAATGACAATTTCAACATGAGCAATGAGATAGATAGATCTGTATTTGCACAATAATATACGATACATTGACAAAGTAGTGAACAAAATTGTATTATTGCACAGGAGCAGCATGACCTAGATGACCGTCTTCCTGCTGCCCCTGAATGATAAGTGCAATATGAATATATGATAGCGTGTATAGAATTTGACACAGACTATTTGGTATTTGGATGGCCGGTTGGTGCCTACTAATCTTTTATGTGATAATTTTAATCAAGGCTGGGTTAAATTTTGAACAATACTTTACTATAATAGAGATTTTTTTTTTTACTTTTTTGGACAAGTTTAAGAGTTTGTAACAAAAATAGTGAGGTTGTTGCGACAGTCCTGTGTCACATTCACAGACAGCACCGTGCATGTGACACATGGCTATCTAGGATGTTCAGGGTAATAACTGGAGTGAATAATATTATGAGTTAAAAAGTTAACCTTGGTAGATCATTGAGTCAAGTGGAGTTTTGCCGACTGCAAATGTAGCATACTTTGTTTGCACAGATAACCATTTGAGTATATTTACCTATTAGTTCCATAGACAATAACTTTTTGAATGTATAACTAAATTTACATTTTTTTATTTTGGAATTTATCGAGTTCCACACTTTAGGAAATGAATGATTTGGGAGGACTTCTGAAAAACATGTTCTAGCCTTTTTGCTTCTTAATTTATCCGCCTGTCTAGTGTTAACACCAAGGGAATACGTGAACATATTCTTAAACGATTTGGGGAGATTATTTCTGGACCAGTTGTACACGAAGACATATGCATTCACTGTGTATAAATCTTTGAACATTAGGATATTTTCTTGTCTGAGACGAATGAAGACAAGTCAAGCTCGAAGAGGAAGCGAAGAGGCAGCTCGAGTCACAATTTAGTGGAAAATATCAATGATTAAGCCGGTTTTGGTAGAATTAGAACGTGCCCGTTCACATAGGAACCCATGTCAGATAGTTCTAACATAAGTCCACACCTGTAAAGCTTACATTTTCCCACAAAAAAAACAATTGCGTTTTCAGCGCGGCAAGAAAATGAAATTCGTGAGTGACAAAGTCGACTCACGAAAATAACGTAATTTAATTACGGATGCAAGACAGGACGGAATGAATATACCGGATCATTGCACTGAATACAAGCAATTAATAATAAATATTAAATATCAGCAGAATCAGATTCAGTCATACTGCATGGTGTCACTGCCGTATATAATTTTGTCGCCGATATATATATTGTTTAATTTTGACGGCACGAACTTGGATTTTTAACTTTGACCATTTTCAGGGGGCATAAAACAACGGTAATTCACATTACAACTTATGAAATGGTATGGGACCGTCGGATTATGACGGTCCGACACTGTCAAACCGACAGTATTTTCTAACAGTGTAGACTGCTTGAGTGTTCAGCACATTTGGATTTGGCTATGTGAATTTTTTATTTCGGCTATGGATATTCCATGCACACCACATCAAAGCGACCAACTATACACAAATCAAAAAGAAAAAAGTAATATGTGTAATTACGATTGTGTGAATAGAGAGATTAGCCACCCTGCAGATTCCACTGGAGTTGAATTCGTACAGAATTTATGTATATAATTATAAGTTATAAACGGCTGATTTATCGTGGTCACCGGGATACAACTTGCGCAAACTCTGCATTAACCATGTCGGGGCGCATGAACTTTGCTGAATTTTTCTCGCCTTCAAAATCCCATGACCACAATGAAACCGCCGTTCATATTGACTGGGTTGTATCGGCAGCGACTGGATCGAAAAACTTAGTTTAAACATATTTTATTTAACCAAAGTATTGTGCAAAATTCACGGTATGATGTTGGAACGCCACTGTGTGTGTTGGTTACGAATGGTTACAAACAGTGTAGACTGAAAGGAACCGCATCGTTCACGAAAGTCCCCGATGATAAAAAACAACTTTTCTCTTGTGTAAAATCTTGTTCAACGAAATGTTTTATTTTAACGTTTATCTATTGCTATAATCTAATTGTTGTCATTAAATTGATCTAAACTCATTATCCTTGTTGTCATACTGGCGGAATGTTGGTTATAGCAGGATTTGACAGTAAGCACATTGTGCTCATCATTAGCCATCTCCTGTATACACATATAAAATAATGGATGATAACACAACTAGAATGCACAATTCGATGTATATTAATGTAAATAGCTTAATTTACCACATGCATGCTGATTGCAAAACATTGCTCGTTTTTGTTTAACCCTTTACCCAACAAACCGGCCAAAACCGGCCAAATAAAGCTTCAACAGCCTAAAATATCTTCGGTCTGTCTCAATAGAACCATACACATATGGATATCATTGGAACCGGCTCGTTGACCACATTGTGATAGTTACAGTTATGCCCTGTGCCAATGCATTCTCTTATATATGCGAGTCGACCATAGGTCGCCTCGCATATATAAGAGAATGCATTGGCCTAAAAAAACTCTTTTTTTAACACTTTTTACCATTTTTTCTTACATTCTTTAACAATTTTATAATTTTTAATGTGTTAAGCCAATGCATTCTCTTATATATGCGAGGCGACCTATGGTCGACTCGCATATATAAGAGAATGCATTGGCACAGGGCCCTTCTGTTGGGTAAAGGGTTAAACGTATATTTATTGTAATATAATATAACAAGAGGGATCGGGGCACAAGTTTTGACAACTTACAATCGCCCCTCTCTCATTAACATTTCAACAAATACAATGTAGATGACGAACATAACATATATACAGGGTTATATGTGGTGTGTTTGTGTTTGCTGTCTGTCCTTCTCCTTATATACTTTCATCTGAGATAGTCAACATTTGTAACGCACGGGAGGATCGCCGTTAATTTCTACAGCAGGGGGGGGGGTGTGTGGGGGGGGGGGGGATTCGGGGGGCTAATTAAATCGTTTCGTTGATGAAATATATGAATGAAATGAATGGAAAAGAATTTCATTGCGTCGATTCGATTCTGATGATATCCCTGTGAGTAAGGAGGAAATGATAGATATTATAAATTGGTGTGTAGCAATCTTGTCGAAAAGTACGTAATCTTTCAGTTACATACAGGGAGCACTCAAAGACACACTAAAAGGCATTTTCGACATCGTATACATATATGCATTTAGAGGTTTCAGAGATAAAATTGTTGTACATATCTGATTTGAGTTCACTAAAATAGTTGCTTATTCTGCAGCGTAAGATGCTTAGTTTTCTTGACCATTAGTAAAAAATTGGGGAGGTAAATTTCGTGGGTGGGTCAATTAATTTCAAATTCTTCTTAAATTCAGGAAGAGTACTTACATTTGTAATATGCTTTGGTAATGTATTCATTGCTCTTAATTTTAGGGCTGCTATGATCGTTTCTCATCCTTGGTAGCGAGATATGGAATCATCATAATCACGGTGTGTTCAGCTGTTCTAGCTGTCGAGGTAAATACTAGGAACTAAGTATACATGCATGTATGGTTGAAAGGGAATATTCACCAGACATGTGTATGTTGGTGATTTGGTTACCAAGCAACTTTGGGAATCGATGTGCTTAGTGTGAATATTGGCCTTTCGGATCCTAGTGATTAGTCTGTGTCATCAGTTATCTTCCGTTGCAACTTTACATATATCCAACATTACATATATCCAACTTTACATATATACGCCAAGTAGCAGGTATGTAATTTTAAGGAGAACAATTGCTTTTTATGTTTACCCATACCATAGTATGATACACATAGTGTCGACGTCCGGATTGACCACTCGTCGTTTGTCCGTCTGTCTGTCTGTCCGTCCGTAGAAACTTTACGCATAATGCGATAACTCAAACATTTTCTATCCCATCGGAACCAGAGTTATGACCCTTTTTCGACTTAGAATTCACGCATTCTGCCATAACTCAAACATTGTTATCTGATTGGAACTAAATTTGGTATGTGACTTTCTCAGCCCAACATACAGATCGATTTCGAATATGGGTTAGATCCAATTTGTTATACCAGATATATGGCCCTTTTTCAACTAAGAATTATCCAGATTATAAACCCAAGTAACTTACAATTGATTAATACATGCTTCTCCGTGAGAGAGATCAGAGACAATATGGTTTATTGAATTGAGAGTTATTTATAACCCTCATATGTTATCTTTATATAAGAGAATTGGCCACACACAGATTAGTGAATTATTGGATAAATTGATTTAGCTATATTTTTAACCACAACTTATCCACGTGAGTTTATTTAACTAGACCAATGGAGCTCTCTGAGTCATTGGATGATGGGTCTACATTGAATCAAACAGGCAGAGATAGATGATTTAAAACCCCTTTTATCCATTCCATGTCTTTTAACCTTTTTCCATTAAATAAATAACTATATTATTTTGATATATCACATGTCAATTTGCAACAACATGAATAAAACTGCTTACACTATGATAGTTGTGACAGGCTCTAGAGTTTAGATGTTATATTAACCCCTCTATTTTGACTCATACATTCCAATAATGTGTGTTATTACTGGTTATTATGTACATTTGTCTATACCACTTTAGATCATAACAGTATACTCTATAATTCAACATTAAAAGATTATGATTCCGATCATAACAATTTACTATCACCAAGGGATGGGTTAAACATCTGCCGATCGTGATCGGCCTCTCGTTAATAGTTGATAACAGATGGGATACGCCTGATATCGCACTGCTGACCTGCTTTTCACGGCTCGACTGGAATCCAGAAGATCATGCAGTGTATGTGTGACCCGCCATATCAAATCCAGTCGTAAGTCGTGATTTGTTTTACCCTGTGCCAATGCATTCTCTTATATATGCGACTCGACCATAGGTCGCCTCGCATATATAAGAGAATGCATTGGCCTAACAATGTTTACAATTTTGATAATTTTTGCTTGTATTCTTTAACAATTTTATAATTTCACCCATACAGAGCCCCAGACAAACATGAGCAGACGACACTCTTCTGTATGCTTCTATATATGTGTGGGGCTCCCTGCAGGGTAATGGATGTTTTTTTTATTTTCTGTCCTAAAAATTGTAAGAAACATTTATTTAAAAAAAATGATACAAAAAATGTTAGGCCAATGCATTCTCTTATATATGCGAGGCGACCTATGGTCGACTCGCATATATAAGAGAATGCATTGGCACAGGATAAAAAAAAAATCCCGACTTACGACTGGATTTGATATGGCGGGTCACATGTTTTATGTCTTTACTTTCCAGGTTCTGTGTATTATTTTCGGAGTTTGGGTGTCAAAAGAAATCAAGAAGAAGGGACGTCACTCAAGATAGGAAGAACTAAAATGCGCTGGTGGTGCATTATAACTTTAATTGGGACCTGGTACATACATTACACAAACATTGTTCGTCACAGGAGAACCCGAATTAACAACGACGGCTTAATGGTACTATAGAGCACGAGAAAAGGCACATATATGTCAAAAACACTGACGTCATGCACATTCTCGTTTCCGCGCTCCTCAGAAAATGACATATCGTAACCTTTCTATACTAATGCATCATTGATGAGTAGTTATCCCATAGGAAATCTTCAGATAATAAGTTTAACCCTTCCTATACTAAATCATCATTGATGTGTATAGTTATCCCATATGCAATGTTCATATAATAAGTTTAACCCTTTCTATACTAAAGCATCATTGATGAGAAGTTATCCCATTGGAAAGGATCAGATCATAAGTTTAACCCTATCTATACTGAATCGTCATTGATGAGTAGTTATCCCATAGGAAATGTTCAGATAATAAGTTTAACTCTTTCTATACTGAATCATCATTGATGAGTAGTTATCCCATAGGAAATGTTCAGATAATAAGCTCAGCAAACGAAAATAGGAGATTGTTTGTTTGAACGTATTATCTAAACATTTCCGTCAATAAATAGGGTTCCTTCTGCACCAATCTGCACATGTATTTATCCGTCGTCTGCTTTTATCACCTTATTATCCCTCCAGATGAACACTAGATCATTCCGATGTATACTTTCTAACTGACTGGGAGAATCCATCTAGTATAGAAAGGGTTAATAGTTATTCGGGGTTGCAACCAGCAGGAAGGCAATATCCACGCAGATCAATGGCTGCGGACACACGTACCACAATAGCGATGGCATAGTAGGTGTTCCAATGTATTATGGTGGAGTTTGGTGACAATTGGTCGTCATAATTAATATGCCAAAGCTAGCCATGTCGTCCGCTGCATATTCGCAATATTCCAAAGTTCGTTATAATCAGCATTTTTCCTGTTTTTGGTCCTTGTATAGTTCGCTTTGTTTATTCCAGATTCTTTCCCGCAGCTGCATTTCCTCCAACAGTTCCGACACAGCTTCATCGGCCCATATGATAATGTTAGCGGAATTATGCGTAGAACTAAACGTCTCAAAATAAAAAAACGCAATTTGGGAACTGTCTTAATACGCATGGAATTAATATAAGTAGATAAACATGCATTTATATCATATCAATAAAATGTACTACGTGCATGATATGTGAGTGAATGAGTGATTGCCACGGTCAAACACAATTCTGGATGATCGATCGTGCAATTGTATATATCGTAGAGAATACAATGTATCAAAACGTGATGAGTAGAGATCAGCCTTGGTGAAACACCATGGGTTAATAGGTCCAGTCGACTCATTGTGCGGAAACTCAGCGGACAACATGGCTAGGTATGACACAGAATTATGACAACCAATTTTACCAAACTCCACCATAATAAATTGTAAATTGTAACACCCACTATGCCATCACTACTGTGGTACGTGTGTCCGCAGCCAATAATATAGCGCGACTCGTGCATGTTAAGGTAGCAGTACACGATTTCACGGGTTGTAGGGGGGTCTGAAAAATAGAAAAATAAGTATCTGGGGGGCATAACAGCCAGTGTAGCCTGTGTTAACCATGTCATTACTGGTTTGAAGGTTTAATTATTTTTACAAAACTGGGAAAGTTCTCAAAAAAGTGAAAAATTTGGCTACGCAACAGGGTTTTCGTATTCAGTGAAGGCCAACTCTGTGTTATTGGTTACAGGAAAATAGCCCGATTTCTCTCCCCTGAATTCTGTCATCTGGGCTCGCAAGACATTTTTTAAAAATTGATACGATAACTTTTTTTCTATTTCAAATATTTCTTAGCTCTAACATAGCTCTACCAGGTGGAAGAAGCTTATTTACTGACATTCGCTTTATCATGGTCTGTTTTTGGGTTGAAAATGGTAAATTTGAGTCAAAAAATGGGTAAACTTGAGCGTTTTGTGTGTGCAAACCAAGGGGCATAACTCAATGACAAATTGTACGAAGAAGCTAAAGTACAGACAAATGATTAAACCTAAAATTTCTGTCGAAATTAAAACATGCTTGATGGGACCTATGCCAAAGATAATGGCTCAGCATTGATTTGAAGTACAGTACACCTCCCAGGTTGGCAAAATTGCTGGAAATCGTGTATTGCTACCTAAGGGGAGACTGGACGCCAATATCAATACATTCCTTATGGTAACAATGATATAGTATTGATAATATATTATTATATATATATTATATATATATTATCTCTTTAAATATTAAATTTGAAATAGTTGCGTGGGCATAAAATAATAAATATGAATTGAAGACCCCTGTCCGGAAAGGCTTCTATCAATTAATATTGATTTTATTTCGAATATTTTATTATGATTAATTGGGACACTTTATTGGTCTATTTTTAGTAAAGACCATCGGGCGATACCATATAGCGATAGAGAGCATTAGTTTGTTCCTATAGCTACGTACCGAACGTCAAATGTCCCAGATTGATTGATTGTATTGTTTTATGCCATAGCTATAAGCGATAACGAGTCTAATTTACGTTTATTTGTGACAAAATTGCGCAATAAAATTTCTGGTCGCTGTCAACAGTAACCACTATTGTTCGTTAGCTAAACAATCGCACATTTTTAGACCAGACAATATTCGAAATAACATCAATATTAATCGATATAAGCATTTCCGGACAGGAGTCTTCGATTCATATCTAATATTTTATACCCCGGTAAAACTATATAATACATGTTTACAAAGAGATATCCACCTTTATACCCCGGTAAAACTATATAATACATGTTTACAAAGAGATAATCCACCTTTAAACAAATAATTAATTTGAGTCGAAGATTTCTGCTGAAAACGTTCCGGCTATGGAGCGTCCCATTCGTGAATTTTCAGAAAATAAATCTCAATTTCAATCAATCAATTTGAAAGGAGAACTCATCCTTTATAACGGATGTATACTATAGTATTATAACAATACGTATTTACCCTCACAATATGAGAGATATGTTCGAATAATGAAAAATAATGGTTTAAAAAAAAAAATTCATGTAGGTCGATAGACATGTTTTAAAAAAACACACTGCATTATTTGACTATGAACACAACCAGGGTATGTGCCCAGTCTACCATCTGAGATCATGACTGTCTGCGAGAAAATATAAAACACATTTTTCATTACATATTTTTGTTTATGGCAGCCATTTGCAGGACTATTTTATTTTATCGGGTAAAGGACCACAACAACTTAAAATAATAACCATGTTTTCAATAATCTGACAGATATAAATACTCATTACTGATTAATCTTTTCAGACATTATGTAGTTTTATGGTGATTTTTCCTAAGAAACAATAGTTCTGCAAATGGCTGCCAAACCTTTTTTTAAATTTATTTTCTCGCAGACAGTCATGATTTCAGATGGCAGACTGAGCGCATACCCTAGTTGGGTTACAGTCTAGATTATGCAATGTGTATTTGGAAATATTTCCTGTCAATGTGTCTATCGACCTACATGCATGAAAAGATGTTTTTTTTAAACCACTTTTTCATAATTCGATCATATCTCTCATATCGTGAGGGTAAAACGTTGGTAATGTACTATCGGACGCATTGGTTATAAGGGATAATGATTTTTTCTTGAAATTGATAGTTTGAAATTGAGATTTTTTTCAAAATTCACGAACAGGCTATCATTATTTAGTATAAATCAATTTATTACTGGAGTCATAAATTAAGTTACGAGTTTATTGCTGGAGTTATACATTAAGTTACGAATTTCCGACTACGCGACGTAACCACAATTAATTAACGGATGTCGATTGGGTTACGTTTACCACACATCGTGTATGATATCTGTCAACTCAAGACACCCCTGACTATAGCATAAAACTAATACAATTCTGGGAAAAGAATGCATATAATGTAACATTTTATTTGATACATTTTCCTGAGAATTGTACGAGAACATCTCGATGAGGAGCATACTCCGTCGTACTCGTCAAATTTAAAGGCACGGGCGGCGTTTGTTGCAGAAATATTCATATTTTTTCAAATCGCCACCAACGAAAGGAATATTAAAAAATATATAGTTTTATTCATATATATGCCAAACATAATCAGCGCGTAAATAGTATATTGTCGTCAAGAGGTACGATAGTGTACGTAAACAAGAACATGCTGGTGTTACAGAAGTTTTGCTTCTGTTTACATAACACAGCGCAATTCTATTGGTTAATCACACACAAATGGTATAAACGGTCTTTATTATTTCCATATCAGGAAAACAGTAACAAATAACGCTATTTATGTTTACCATATCCGGATCTAAACAAAAGCCTTCTGTAACGTTTTTTGCTTTTGTTTACAAAACAAAGGAAAAACATTTGGCAATAACATACTGTTTATGCCATATTTCTGATTGGTATAAGAACAAGGTCTGTCTATATTTTACTATTCATTCTGTTTATGGCGGTTTTTGGCGGAGCTGAATATTTTAACAGCATACCCGCCGCCAACGACGCCCGTATCTTTAATGCCAATAATGGGATATATTTTGCCAATCGCCCATCTGTATTCATGTTCGTTTCTCTATATGCGCATATAGCCACATGCCTTATCTTGATTCCTTCACGATTGTTTCGTTAGCTGCCGTGTGCATTTAAGAAAATGATAACTCCGCGTCATACTTCAAGCATCGGAACCTTTAAAAAGGGGTAATGTACGCTAATTCCAGACATTTATTGCACCATCTCTTATTAAATTAAAAAGAATATATGTAACAAATGAGTGAATTTGAGCCATGGATTAAAGTGCAAAATACACAAACAACATTGTATTTATGATGAAAAAGAATATATAACTCCAGACATAAATTCATTTTCATTATAATTACCATGTTGTTTGCATCGTTCGTAGAGCACACGAGTGTAATTTGCACTAATCCATGGCTCAATTTTATTCATTTGTTGCAGATAGTCTGTTAAGTATAAAAGGAGATGGTCCCATAAATGACCGGATTTGGCACACAGTGTCCCTTTAACAATATCAATTAAAAACTATAATCTTGGCAGTCCATCAGTCGATTTCTCTCTTGTAACCGACGCGTGTTTGACGTCAATAACAGCCACAGTCACGTGATTTTCGCCATAAGTCGTGCATGATGAACCGTTGGATGAAATCTCATTTTTACATACATCTGACCTGAAATAAAGGACACAAATACATGTATGTACGTTCAAATTTCGTTTCCGGATGATAACTTTTGCTCACTGGCTCTAAATGGAATTAAATTTGGTACAGGTCAAGTTTGAGCTTGGTCCGGTCGTCCATTTTACCCGAGTAACCATCTTGTGTTGTTCGGGATCATTTTTCGTTTCCTGGTGATAACTTTATTTAATGTCAACTGAATGGAATGCAATTTGAGACAACGGGCATATTATGCCACCGCAGTGGGGCATGCATACACTAGAATCCATGACATAGCATTCATAGCATATAGCATAACGCAATGGGATAGCTTTATATTGCATTTCAGAAACCATAGATACCGACGTGTTCCTTGTGTGACACATGATAATTTAAAGTTTAAATGTCTTTAAAATACATTTTGTTGTTGTTGTAACTGGATATCTGGAATCCCGGATGCTGACGCCCTGTGATCACAAACTAAATATACGTCAGCAAAATTGTGTGTGACGCCATCACACAGAATACATATATGTATACCATGCTTGTTCCAGTGATCGAATTTTTCACTCCCGAAGTTCCATTGAATTCCACATGAGTGGGGAGACTAAGTAGGTGTACATACACAGTGGTGCATGTCATGTCTGGCAACTAAATTTCATCGATAACTGGATCATGTCATCAATCTCTAGCTAGCTACACCCATATAGATTTCCACCATGCAGTACAACACCTGGGAACTTTTTGATGTTCTTACCTGTTCTGACATTGAACAAACAAGACAGAGAATATATTTCTTTGATAATTAATACTTGTTCCTCCATAATCTACTTAACATTATGGGCTCGAGATTGCATGTGTTTTTTGTGTGTGTGAGCTGATACAATAAACATTTAATTAATTACACAGGAGAACGTTCATGATTGTAAGCGACACAAATACAAATTGCCCATAATGTCACGTAAATCGTGCAATTTCGAGTTGGGACATTCACTTACAGCGAACTACATTATTAAGGACCATGTGTATTAACTAAGATATATATTACCTGAACTATTTTTTTGCCAATTGCTGATGCATGTAAGCCTTATCAGGAGCTATTGCAACTATGATGATACTATGTTATCTTGCTATATACGCACCATAAGAAACCATTGCCGTGGTAATTTCGGTTGCACCGGTTACGTAATACACAGTAAATAGAGAAGCGCACTATCTCTTTAGAATTATGTTCTGATACATGTGTTGTGATATTGCAGGTCGATGCACCTCCATACATGTTGTCACTTATTCTTGTTATTTACAATTGTCTGCACACAGTGACAGTGTTGACATATTGTGCAATTTGTACTCGAAAATAACAAATAATATGCACTTTAATAGAGTAGTCAAACCAGTCTCTTACACTTTTAAAAATGTTTTGTAAATTGAGTTATTTCTCTTCCGTCAGACTTATTCATGTACCTACCATATTTACCTATATGGTAGTTGTATAATCTACTATTCTACTATTATTGTTATAAAGGGGACATGTCCTACCTGTAAATGGAATACTTACTCCTCGCATGTTTTCTTGCACATATTACGATGTTTCATAGCACGAAGGAATGCAAACATGCAGACAGGAAATAGCGATAATATAGAGATACAGTAGATATATAAGTCGTAGCGCCCGGTTTCATCTCGGATATAACCTGTAATTAGGAGATTATTAGAAATATGAGGCTACTAGCTGAAACAGGCTAAATTGGAATGGTCAATAGCCATAGTCAGTCCAATTATAACAACTATAACTCTGACTTATCTCTCAATCACTATGAACCATGTATATGATTGGACATCTTCCAGAAAATGGCAGATTAATGCCTACAAGCTACAAGCCACATTACACACGCAGAATTTCCCTATTAGTCCAGTGCATTTATGGTTTCACCTCAAAATAATTGCAACACAAAGTTTCTCAGTGGGAATAAGTACTTTAACCCATCACAAATAATATACTAAAAATCAACAAGAATCAAGAAATGCGAAATTGATGAATTTGTCAAAATTTGGTAAAATACTCATTTTATAGTTTTTTAAGGATGTTTATAAACAACATCCTTTCACGTGTCCTTCCATTTATATATCCATTTTGTAGAGTGCACAACCCTGATTACAGAACAGAAAACCTTTCCTAGATCCGTTCAGTATTTTTTGAGTTATGTGCCTCCAAAATTTGGAGTTTGTCTAATTTCGGAGGCTCAATTTCTCAAAATTAGTTAAAATCCATTTTTTATGGTCTTATATTTTAAAACATAAAGGAAAATGAAGGGATTCCTTGTTGTTTTAGTCATTTCCTCTCTAGGTTGTGCACAAAATATGATTTATTTATGCATCTATGATTGAGAGGACAAAAATATTCTTAAATAAAATGTGTGTTCCACCATTGTATGGACAGCCAAATTTGCCTGTGGTCCAGAACCGGCGTGATGAAATAGCATATTTGATAATTATATATCCATATCCCCTGTCTTTCTAATAACCAGTTAAGTATACATCGTTAAACACATTGTAAAGGAATTTCCCAAATCATGGTGTAGAAAATCACATTATGGCCCTATTAATCTTTAGAGTTGACTCACCTAAAAATGCCATTTTGGGGCGTTTTTTTGTTCATTTTTAAAGGTTTTTGTGTATAAATTGTAAAAACAATGTATGTTTAATGTGCAAAATCATTTGAACTTTCCTCCTGAAACACTTTAGTGTTGAAATAAATGCCTTATGTTGGATATGTCAATGAATGTCACTGAATTTCACCAATTTGTCTGGAAACTGATGCCAAATTTTAATGTCTGAAAAATGGGGTAGGGGACACCATATTGACAAAATCTAAAAATATGGACCGTGATGCATAAAACTTTAACATCACCAGCTCCTACAAACCTTATTCTTTCATACAGAGTAAACTGCTTCCTGTTTTGATGTTCATATTTAGAGCTACGATCCTTTTTGTTGTAAATCGATGGCGAATCATTATTTCGGGCTGGTTCTATATAACATGCTGATAAAAGTTCTAACTAAACACATAACTAGAATGCACTCAGAGAGATGCCAACATGCGCAAAAATGTAATACAAAATAATTAAATTAATTTCACTGTATTTTACTTAATTTATTTAATTTAATTTAATTTAATGTTAGCAAAAAAAGACAACTACAATCCTCAATAATTTTATTTAGGGGATAACAGTGTGGTGTTTTGTGATTTCGGAATTTCGTTAATGGGCGACGGCGTATTTGCCACAGTATATTCGCCGTGTACCTTTCCGAAATCACAAAACACCACACTGTTATCCCCATTCTAATGCTCTTCGAACTTAAAAATGTTATTTAGACAAACAAATGGCTCGTAATTATCAACGAAATGTGCGGCCATAGAAAACACTCAGCCAATTCACGACTTTTTATTTTAAATTTAATGCGCTAGATAAAATATAGTCCCCCAATTACCATCGCTCTTATCGTTAAACATACTGATAAACATGAAAAATTGCCTCCTCAAATAGAAATAAATATGCACAACAATTAGTTTCTGCATGTACCTGATGTCTTTTTCAGATGTTTACCACTTACAAATTGCGGTTTTGATTTTACCGCGAAGTTGAATTGAAACAATGGGAAATTGTTTACCCAATGCGATGTATTTCACGCCGTGTCTGTCGCGGTTTCATGTCAAGAAATTGGGTCAAATGATATCGAGACACTGACATTGGTGGGGTATAACGTTGTGGTGATTTGTATTTTCTGAAAGTACATGTATTATACAGGGCGAATGTACTGACTGTCAATTTTCGACAAAAGCCACATCGCTGGTTTGTTTATATAGCAACGAGCTAGTAACGGAAGTCAGTGCCAAGGGCGTCAACTCTATAATATACTCCGTAATGTCGCCGGCATGTACTGCGTAAGGGTGACGTCATGGAGTGAAATCGGTAGGGTGACACCAACGTACGTACGTACGAATCTCACTGATCGCCATAATGTTGCGCGAGCGCACGTAATAATTATTAAAGTACTAAACTGTTTAACATGCAAGAATAATCTGCACAAACTGGAATAAAACAACCCTTTGTCTCTAATGAGTAGAATATGGTGACAAGATCATAGCCTTTGTGATTTCACCTACCCCATTATCAACGTTCAAATTTGGAGTCAGTATTTTGACAAATATGTGAAATCCAGTGATTGTTGATTGGCATAACCAATGTACTCATATTTTTCCCAACACTAAGTGTTTTAGGAGGAACGTTCAAATGATTTTACACATTAAACACTAATTGCTTTCATTGTTGTTTACTATTTGTGCACAAAAAAAACTTTAAAATGGACAAAAACACCACAAAACAGTCCAAAATGGCATTTTTGGAAAAGAGTCAATACAAAGAATTCATAGGGCCATAAGTTGATTATGGCACATATGTGTTTAGCAATTCCAGCACAGTGTATTTAACCGAGTATACGTAAGAGGTTTTGAGAAATACAGGGCATATGGATATCAATTTATTGAGTTGTATGACCTCAAATATGGTATTTCATCACACCAGTTCTGTGTCACAATGCAAATTTGGCTAAGTCCATACAATGGAACACACATTTTGTTTAAGAATATTTTTGTCTTCTCGATCATAGATGCAGAAAGAAATCAATTTTTGTGCACAATATAGTGAGGCAACTAACACAACAGTAAGATATTCCGTCATTGTTCTCTAGTTTTTAAAATACTAGACCCTACAATATGGATTTTAGCTAATTCTTCAGAAATTGAGGCTCCGAAATTAGACAAACTCCCGATTTTGGAGGCACATAACTCGAAAAATTCTGAACGTATCTGTAAAATGTGTTCTGTTCTGTAATGAGGATTGTGTACTCAAAAAATGGATATATAAATGGAAGCATATGTGAAAAAAGAAGTTTTTTATAAACATCCTTGAAAAGCTATAAATTTTTACCAAATTTTATGAAATTTATTTCACAAAATTTATCAATTTCGCCTTTCTTGATCCTTTTTGATTTTAGTATGTTGTTTTTAATTGGTTAATAGACTAAAAGCAAAAGCAATAAGTGCACATGCCGTATCAGAAAATCAGAACGATCTATCCAGACTTATTATTTTTTCAAAATTCTAGATTTTTTTAATGAGTCTCTATATTTTTTCTCTTTTTTCACTATTTTGACACAAGATATGGACAACTTAGTGTCATTGATACCACAACCTGGCCCAAAATTGATGGAAAATCCCATATATAACTGACTGGCAACAGTCCAAGTCCAACTATGGCAATTTTCTAATGCATCAACATTAATGTGAAATTCCATTTTTCTCTGATTTCTTGCCATTTTTACATCTTTTCACCCTAAAATATTTTGATTATTTTGATTATTTGCTTGTAGTAACGACATGAAAAAAACCCACAATTGTGGATATAACTATATAACAATAATCCCAAGCCCAGTTATGACAATTTTACAACTGCATCAAGAGTTATTGTAGACTTCCAGTTTTCACTGAATTTTGGGAAATTTTTCAACTTTTTGACCCAAATTTCGAAAATTTAATCAATATTTATAAATAAAATGATACAAAATCTTGGATACAACTGTACCACAGTTTATCATTATGAAAATATAACAATTGTATGTTTACATAAACAGTTATTTAAAAAAAATGTTAATCTCCATTTGTCACCAAATTTTTTATCATTTTCGCCACTTTTTGCCTCAAAAAGGCCATTTCGCATGTTCAGATTTTTGTTGATTTTTAGCTAAGTATACTCAATGATGCTCCCAACCAAAATAAAACCAAATATTTTGTGTTGCAATTATTTTGAGGTTCAGCCATATTTTCTCATAAATGCACTGGACTATATATCGTATGGTCGTTATGCGAATAGACCCGAAATATATTGGCAAAAAACCGTTTTGCTCTCGAAATGTGCTGACCGATTTTCAGAACAACATATACAAAACTCGAATGTGACCGATCATCAATTATTTTAATATCTACAATATCAAACAGTTCAAAAGTCACTGATATTATAACAGTATGAGAGATATTCATAGAGTACTGGGTAAAATGTGTAGATCATTTTGTCTGTGTATTAAAATAGTAGTGATAGTTGCCTCTGATCAAGTGATTAAACACGGAAATTTTGCTTTTAACACAAGAATGATTGGTGGTTTTCTGTTCTAATTCTAAATTTGAACACACTTGCCTACATTATCTGTGGTAGAGACTGGGTATATACCTGGAAATTATATTTGGTTATATTCACCAAGGCCACATATACCAGAGAGGTATACTACGTTTCTGCAACCCCATCACCGCGTTTACCCCTTCTCCATAATGTTGCATATATCTGCTGCACAGAGAACCATTGATAGATCAATGGGTGAATTTACAACACTGAAATAACAACTTTTTAAAAACGTTAATTACCTGATATTTAGCACACATACGAATTGTTTTCGAACAAACGGGATACTGAAAACGAATATTGTGAATAGCGTGGTAGAATATTCCAGTTATAAAGTGCCGACTGAAGTAATTTTAACAAAAGTGTCTATCCGGTTTGGTCAGAATGAAAATTAGACATGTAAAATTCACGATGTACCGTCTCTTTGATATGGTAAGATGTGGTTTTAAGACATTGACGAGATGAGTGTTTAATTGCAGTATTATAATTAAGCATTGCGACATATGTGTATGGTTTATTATCACGGAGTGTCGAAACTAGGGAAACGTTACTGGTATTTATACCGCTAGGGTATATGGTCAGTTCAATAATTAATCATCACGTCGAATAAAACACCACTGCCTGTGTCACATGCCTGAAATTAAAGGTTTTTGCCCGGCCTGTTGTGTGTATTCTAAGCAGACAACACGAACTTTAAAGACGTAAATCATTGGGATTCACTTACGTTGCAGTGACCTATAAATAATTCAGATGGATCTGTTTACTGATCTGTGTGCATTTACATATATTTAAAAACAAACTTGTATATTACCAATACGTATTGTTGCTCCCATATGGTTATCCATTATGTTGCTTTTGTAGTGACATGACTTGCCTTTGCTGCCATTTTGACAGCCATTTTATGGTTACGATTGTATTATGTTCTGTCCGTGTCACTCTATTTGTACATGTATTCTAATTTAACACAACATGACATTGCGTAAACCTATGCCACAATACATCGTATAATGACTTATTGCGATAACTGTTGTGATTATAGACAATCATGTTGGACGCCATATTGGATAACAAAGTTTCCACGGAGCGCATTTTATGGGATTTTGGATATGTTGTTCCGTGGATATTTGAGCATGTTTTGACACCAAACTCGCCTTGTTACCAATTTGCTATAAGTTGACCCTGCATTTTGACTTCAACGACAAGACTAATATTATGCCTACATGTATATACAACTTACCGGCAACTGGACCACTTATGAGACCCAGAACACCCGTGATGAAGATTGTAGGTCCATATGCGATCGAATACAACGTCGCATCACCAACGGCCTCTTTAATTCCCACCTTGTAAGTCGAGAAGATCATACCGTATATTAAACCGTACACAGCAGAATTGATACATAGCGGCAAATAGTCCGACATAAACGCAAATAACAAACTGGGAACTTGCAGAGCAAGGATACAAGAAGATAAAATCACAAACGTATGAAGACGTGATACGCAAATGTCAACAAGAACTAATATTTGCCCTATTAGGGCTCCTGTCCCGAGAAGCGTCAAAAAGAAAGCGCCATCTGATGTCGTTAGTCCGTCGGTATAAGCTAGATCAACCAGATATTGTCTAGGTCTTGAAACAAGAAAGTTCGCAGTTCCGCTTGTTAGCATAATTGCTATGATGCGCATGTTCGCAATGTGGTGGAATTTCCATTTCAATGACGTTGTCTTTTCACTGCTGATTGTGTGTTCCGCGACGAGAAATAGTGCACCGATTGGTAGTGTCTGAATAACCAGTGCAGCCATGATTAGACACGAACCTCGCCATCCATACATTTGGAGTATGTATCCGTAGAGAGAAGGTCCTATGGAAGTGCCCGCCGTGATGCAGAGATTCGTTATTGTTAGCCAAGCGCTGTTCCTCCTTCCGCCATGTTTAACTGGGATGACGTTCACGCACATAATAACAGCGCCTTGGCCAATGGCTGAAATGATGTGGAGGAATAATTTCAGTCATGCGCATGCACGCCCTACAATGAATCTTCATTCTGCATAAAGGAAATGACAACGTCAAATTGAGCGACGGTCGATCACATGGCTCGTGTATTAGAATGTATGCCAGGTGACAGGGCCTTGACTTTTTGGAAATTATTCCCTATTCCCCATTACTTATGCAAAAGAATGTCTCTTTCGACCAATTTTACCTGCCCCTAATACCGGTCAGAAGGTCCCGATATCATCACGTTAATTGCAATTTTTTTTTCAACATACACTTCAGTTAACAGAATCGATTAATTACCACAAAATTATGCTAACCACTGTCAACTATGGTATAACATTTCCCAAAACGTGTTATTTATCAACATGTTGTTCAACGAAATAATGCTGTATTATAACTTGATTATCACGAAATTTGGCCGTATTACCACTTGATTTTTAGAGTTATCCATCTTCATCCGCAATGTTGTCCGAGACAGTCGTTTTGATGAGTTTTTTTCCAGGCCACAAATTAGTCGAGAAATAACAAATTAAAAAAATCGATATCTGACCACTCTGAACTTCGATCGGTGGGTTCCTCGACTTGAATAAAATATTTTTTACCCACGATGCCAAATAAATAGTAATTTGGAAGCGTTAATTCGGATTATTCATCTTCAAAGCTTTCTTGAGACAATATATATAGGAACAAAAAAGAAAGAAACAAACAAATAAAGTCAAACCTGGGATGATGCTGGCGGCTAAAATCAAGTGATATATATCCCTTGCAAAGTAGCTAGCGACAAACCCGATGACTTGAAGAAGCGCACCCAAGATCAGCACTCGTCCGCAGTCGTATTTGGCAACAGCTACCGAGCAGCCAAGACCTGCAAAGACAAAACCATAACGGTTGTTTTTTCCCCCAGACGGTCAGTCTCTATAAACACAGACTGTAATCTTATCATATTTAGGTTTATTACTTGAAACCCATATAATAGCATTGAAAAATTCATTAGATGTTTTCTTATCTCTCACTAGTGGGTAATCGCCGCGTGCTTCCCGGTAAACTTGGCATCGTGCCAAGTAAATTACCACGCGGATACATACTATTTTAGAAATGCCGCGCTTACAGTTCAATTATTATTAACGAAAGTAGACACAAAAACAACGAGGCAAATTGGGGGACTATATGTTTCGTCGCAAGGCAGAGCGCGCAATACTGTCGTATACGGTTGCGAAGCGTCTCCGCCAACGCCGTGCATGTATGCATTTTATATGCATTTTTCAGCTTCTTTTAAAGATTTTGATTTGTTAAAAAGGCATAAAGCTCTAGTTTTGTTCATGTGATATACTAGATCTTCAACTCGTTATGTTGGGATATAAGATTTTATGAAACTCGTTTCATAAATTTGATTCACAACTCGTCTACGACTCGTTGTGAATCAAATTTATCAAACTCGTTTCATAAACTCTTATATCCCAACATAACTCGATGGACATCCTCTATATCTTACATAACTCTTGTGCTCCAAAAACATTGCAACAAAGTAGTGAAATACAGTAATGCTCTAAGTAAGCGACTTCTTAACCACAGCATAATTATGGGTAACTTTTCAGGATGTAGTCGGAAATATGGCTTGTTGCCATTCATCGGAAAGCTCTCCGGAAATATGGCTTGTTGCCATTCATCGGAAAGCTCTCCCCGAGACCTTTCCGATGAATGGCAGCAAGCCATATTTCCGACTAAATCCTGAAAAGTTACCCATAATTCTGCTGTGGTTAAGAAGTCGATTACTTTGAGCATTACTGTATGCGACTTTTGAACTAAAAGCAACAAATTTCACACTAAATACTGTTTGCATGAAAAATATCTATAATGCCAATATCAACATATTTTTGGTGTGAAATTTCCAACTGATGGTCTGTGTTATTGGCAGGAAGTTTCGGAATGTTTTCCAACTATATTTTACCAAAGTTAGGGGTGAGACATGTCCCTGATGGCGACTGCGTTTTTTGCGAATCGCAGGATTCGTACGGGTTTTATAACTATCGGCTGTTTTGGTTTGATTTACTGGAGTCCATCGCCGTTTCAGCCACTATAGAGTACATATCGCGACTTTGAAGGTTTATATTAAAGGCTATATACACTTGGGCGGTGGTAGTTTTTGGTTTAAAACTGCACTGCAGACCACGGACACCATGGCATTTATATAGATACACAACTGACAAACCTGCACTTGCTCATGAATTGGGATATACCGTCGAAAATCATCGATTATCGGCAAAAAATCGAATCAGCTTCGTCATCTCTTGGTGGTTTATGTTAGGGTTAATGGAAGAGCTACTGGACATTAGATGGTCGTAAACTAGATGGTCGAGGCCGCAGGCCGAGATCATTTAGTTGACGAATGTCCAGTCGCGAGTCCGTACGAACGTTTTTTATGAAACAAAAAGTCGTTGACTGACCACAAAATCATGCCCCTTGACACGGCTCGTGTGAGTGGAAATTGCATGTGGTCTTTGTATGCACAATAGGCACAATACCGCGCGGTACAACTGTGTTCGAAATTAAACGGCGATGTATAAATACGCAACATAATACAATAGTTGTTAGGGGCTGAACATAGCGTATAGTGTACATATATACGTAATATAAACTGTCGATGCAATTGGAATCTGTATTTGTGTCAATGCATTCATATTGTCAGGATATTGTTGTGTCCAGAAGAAGAACAGTAACACCATTACTGTTGACGTTAGTTTCTGTGTGTTATATACCCCATGGTATGCACATGGGGAGCACGAATCTTCCGACAAATAACGATAATTACGTGGGTGCATATATTCACTGTGCGTATGTCTAGTCTTGTGTGTGGGCTTAGCAGATAACTATGTGTTGGTTAGGGGCCTCCGTAGGGAGCTCACTGTGCATACATGTGGGGACATCGACATTCTAAATTACGAATGTTGACTTATGCTATCAAGCATGGTGTGAGGTGCCCATTCAGAGAACTAGAATATCGAGGTTAGAACAAAGGAGCTGGGTTTTAAGAGTGCCTAAACGCACTATATACATGTATATTGTATCTCACGTGACTTTGTTATTGAAATCAAGCTTTCCGATTGGTTGGCTACTCGACTCTATTAGTCGTAGTTGTATAGTACGCCTTCAAGTCTCTCCCATCGTGCACTATGCATATGTAGTTTTGACTACTAAAAATAGTAACGAACACTACATCAAACTTTGTTCTGAAACTACTTGTTATTTCGCCGCTGATCCAGCTGATCCAAATTAAAGCTTCAGTAAGGTGAACATGGTGTTTGCCCACTGGTTTGCCTTTAATTTCTGCATTTGTTCGATACAATATAATAATTAGAGCATGACTTGTCGTGAAATACGCCGATATAGTGCATAGTGCGGTTGTGTAGTTCACTCCGCTTCGCGACGTGAACTACACAACCTCACTATGCACTATATCGGCGTATTTCACTCCAAGCCATGCTCTATTTATTAAATATGCATCATACATATACACTCAACAATCTGTAACTCCGCGTTGGTTCGGAAAACATATAACTTATTATTTTGTGACTATTCCGTGTTTCAGACTGATATACATTATTGTTTCAACCATGTGTTCATGTATACTCGCCAACATGTGAATAATATAAATATATTTATACATTGTTATACAAATGACACTTCATGATTGGGTTTAGATTTTATGCAATACCCTGTACATATGACAGAAAATTATATAATACAATATATTATGGAATTATGGAATAGTATACGGAATGTACTACGTACGTTGGATGGCACGCGGTTTTACAAGTACATATATTATATGTATTTGTAAAACCGCGTGCCATGCAACGTGGGGTGAAAACACTATAATGTGTGCGAGTGGCCTTCAACAACATCGTGTCTTTAAATGGGAACATCGTTATTTGTCTGACATAATAATATGCTTCCGTTTTCTGTCCCAACCGGTCCTACTAAAAGCCAACCGCACCCGACCGCACCCGTCTGCACCCGACCGAACCTCCACCAGGGTTCCGAGCGTGATGGGGTTTACACTATCGTGCAGAATAGACCTGTAGATACCAAAGTTCCAATCCCCAAGTCGATTGCTCGAGCGGACACGGCACGGTTAACCCCTAACTTGCTACGGTTCCGTCAGGTACGCAAAATCCAAAAAGGCACTGACGCACCTCCACTGGCTGCCTGACCACGGAAATGGACATTATATCATGCAGCGAATACCCCTATGCATCCATGGTCGATCGGACAAGTCGCTAGTTGCAGCGGAAGTGAATAAATTAACCCATACGCTGCTGTCGAATTGGCTATGAATGTACGCAAAAGCGCCGAAAATAACACCCGCCAACCGCACCACCCTAGGTGACCGAGCGAATGGGGCATGCACTATCGTGCATAATAGACCTGTATATACCAAAGTTCCAATCCCCAAGTCGATAGCTCGAACGGAAACGGCACTGTTAACCCCTAACTTGCGGCCGGTTCCGTCAGGTACGCAAAAACCAAAAAGGCACCTCCCCTGGCTGCCTGACCACGGAAATGGACACTATATCATGCAGCGAAAACCACTATGTATCCATGGGCGATCAGGCAAGTCGCTAGCTGCAGCTGAAGTGAACAAATTAACCAATACGCTGCTGTGAAAATTGGCTATGAATGTACTCAAAACCGCCGAAAATAACACCCGCTGACCGCACCGCCCCCAGGGGACCGATCGAAATGGGGCATGCACTATCGTGCAGAATAGACCTGTATATACCAAATATCCTATCCCCAAGTCGATAGCTCGGACGGACACGGCACAGTTAACCCCTAACTTGCGGCCGGTTCCGTCAGGTACGCAAAATCCAAAAAGCCACCGACCGCACCTCCCCTGGCTGCCTGACCACGGAAATGGACATTATATCATGCAGCGAATACCCCTATGCATTCATGGGCGGACGGACAAGTCGCTAGCTGCAACGGAAGACGAAACGAGAACCAGCGACATGAGAAGATAACCAGCCAGACAAGACGCCCAAAAAGTAATCACTACACTTTTTGTGTCAGAAAAACTGAAACGCCACAGTCGACTGTATTGAAAGCATAGTTCCAGTAAGCGATCCATTCCAGCTTTTGATATACAGCGAGACGATACTAGAACCAGCGATACGGGAAGGTAACCAGCCAGACAAGACGCCCAGTGCAAAACTGAAGAAAGTGCTAAAAGCATTCATAACAAAGGGAGTGTCAACGCGTTGAATGCTGGTGGATGTGTGTTTTAGTGCATCACCGAAACGTTCTCAATTGTGAGCTTTTATGAACGTTTACGACGTATTACTTATCGATAATTTTTAGGATTTTCGCGATGCATGCGTGATACCAGTCTCTTTAAAAGGACAACGATAATCCTAACGGATGTACGTCGTCCCATACATGTATGCAGCTCAAATAATTAGACCATCATCGCCATCCATACAATTACGAAATGGAAACTATACAACGTTGTCCGAAATAAAGATATATATATATAAATGTGTCACAAGTGTGCCTTCTGAGCCCTTATTCAGTAAGTCGGGACAGATTATTGAACCGAAGCGTTATTGTCTGAAGCCAGATCATGTTAATATGTTGTCGTTCATCGCCGTAAAAATGTAGACTCATTGGACTGTAGTGGTGTACTTTGTTCGGATAAACATGTCAGTTCAGTATTCTGGTTATTTTAGCACGTTGAATATGCTTTGTTATGAAATAAAAATTGTGAACTAAATGCTTGACATTGTGTACGTCATTAGGACCCCACACATTGTTATGATCACAAGTGACATGCATTGCGTTGTCCTATTTGCGTGTGTCGGCGTGACACTACATTCACACTCAAATATTGAAATGCGTACTGCATGTTCCAAAGTATCTTGACTAGCAAAATGTTTGGAAATTATTCTTGACGGTATTTAGTCATACCGCGGTATTTCATCAAATATAGTAGTCGGTATTCTGAAGGTGGATACCGTGAAGCCCTACTTAGAACTTACATGTCTCATACCTCTATATGTTTCAATTGATATGTTATCACTTACCTCATGTAAGTTTTCAAATGTCGGTGTTGATCTAGCAGGACCAGAATACACTCTTCGCTGCATGATATGATGTCCATTTCCGTGGTCATGCAGCCAGGGGAGGTGCGGTCGGTGCCTTTTTGAATATCGCGTACCTGACGGAACCGGCCGCAAGTTAGGGGTTAACAGTGCCGTTTCCGCCCGAGCTAGCAACTTGGGGATTGAACATTTGGTGCATACAGGTCTATTATGCACGATAGGGCATACCCCATCTCGGTCGGTTCCCGGTGGCGGTGCGGTCGGCGGGTGTTATTTTCGGTGTTTTGCGTACATTCATAGCGAATTCGGCAGCAGCGTGTGTGTTAATTTATTCACTTCCGCTGCAGCTAGCGACTTGTCCGATCGACCGTGGATGCATAGGGGTATTCACTGCATGATATGATGTCCATTTCCGTAGTCAGGCAGCCAGAGTCGTTGCGGTCGGTGGCGTTTGCCCATGGATGCATGGGGTATTTGCTGCATGATATAATGTCCATTTCCGTGGTCAGGCAACCAGGGGGGGGGGGGTGCGGTCGGTGCCTTTTTGGATTTGCGTAACTGACGGAACCGGCCGCCAGTTAGGGGTTAACAGTGCCACGTCCGCTCGAGCTATCGACTTGGGGGTTGAAACTTTGGTACATTCAGGTCTATTCTGCACGATAGGGCATGCCCCATTTCGCTCGGTCCCCCGGGGGGGGGGGGTGCGGTCGGCGGGTGTTATTTTCGGCATGTTTGCGTACATTCATAGCGATTTATGCAGCAGCGTATGGGTTAATTTATTCACTTCCGCTGCAGCTAGCGACTTGTCCGATCACCCATGGATGCACAGGGGTATTCGCTGCATGGTATAATGTCCATTTCCGTGGTCAGGCAGCCATGGGAGGTGCGGTCGGTGGCTTTTTGGATTTTGCGTACCTGACGGAATCGGCCGCCAGTTAGGGGTGAACAGTGCCCTGTCCGCTCGAGCTATCGACTTGGGGATTGGAACTTTGGTATAAACAGGTCTATTTTGCACGATAGTGCAAACCCCATCACGCTGGGACCCCTGGTGGAGGTGCGGTCGGGTGCGGTCGGCTTTTAGTAGGACCCGTCCCAACCATTAATTTTGTCACTCAGTGCGCCAAACTTGTCTCAATGGAGGATATACAGTATGTAAAGAGTGTGCGATATGCAAAACACTCAACACCGTGGCGATATTTTTAGGAGAGTGGTTCACAGTGACTTACTCAATACATAAAGCTTGCGTGGCGCAGAATAGCGCTCATTGTAATCAACATGGTTGTGGCATTTTTATCCAAACCCCACTGTATACGACCATGAATCAACGTACACACCATGGGTCGCCGTTTATCACCACGAACCTTCTATATATGTAACCAGGGTTCGCGCTGACACTTGCCAAAATTGCCAATGGCAAAAATAATTCACATTTGGCAAAACATATTTTCATTTGGCAAAAGTTTTGGCAAATAACTTTTTAATTCCTCAAGAAAGTTGAACAAATATTGGTCAATCAATACCATTCATTTCAGGAAACTCTCAATATAATTATACTAGCGGTGTTTTATAAGGTCTAGGAAAACTTAGCACCTTTATTAAGATGCAGTTAATCTGACAGCATTAGTATTGATGAGTGGAGGGATTACCCGTATTTAGTGTGGTGGTGGTGGTGTTTACGTAGCTATTCCCCATGTAACGTGCCCTTCTGATGAAGCAACCCTTCTACACTTGTATTGTTCAGTGATTGTTTTATTGTTGTATGATAAACCAAAAATAAGACTCAATGTTGCAGAAAATTACACTATCAGTGATAGCGTTTGGCAAATTATAAAATAATTTGGCAAAAAATATTTTCATTTGGCAAATTAATTTCCAAAAGTAAATTTTGGTTCAGCGCGGACCCTGTATGTAACGTGAATCGCATTGCATATGTCTACAATTTCCACAAATTGTAATTTTCGCGGTCATTAAAAGTTGAATAAGATAATATTATTATAAAATAAATCGAAATGGCGTAAAGTATTCTGAGTACATAGTTGAGTAATAGTTGTCGGTATTGCGGTGATGCTCATTGATTCTGTGTGATCCTTAATCCTTTGTCTGTCTCCACGCATATTCACTGTGAATAACCGCGAAAAAACACACAGTGAATCCATGATGATCCACAGTGGGTTTAGTGGGATCCGTCCGGTGTTGAGTGTTTTGATTATCGCACACTATTTACGTACTGTATACAGGGTCAGACAGTATATATTTTACATGTTGTCATCATATTAAAAACATTGGTGGGTGTCTATAATTGCCGTATTGGCGTCTAACACGATAAAATCATGATATATATTAACATTATGCCAAGAGGTTGGCAGACACCAATGTTATTTCCATAGGTAAATATTTTGTTTGTGTCACCTTTCCTGCCATACACCTGACCTAACCCAATGCATCCCACAAAGTGCACATGCACCTGGACCCAACTATATATGTATACTCTCTTTTTGACTGATGAAACGAACACATGTAGTTTTCTTGCTTGACATAGCGCATACATGTATAGTATGCAACTTGCTGGGTCAATCGTGAAATCAACGTGACAGGTTCTCATTTAAATCAGTATAGAAATCATATTTGAGAATACTTTGGTATCCAACTTGAAATTTCACCTGGCACACCTAAGGTTGACAATTTCATAATGATGACAAATTCAGCCAGACAATTTGACCGACCGCAGACAAAAATACGACTTTTGGTCTACAACAACAAACTTCACACTACGTACTAGTTGGAAACTTCAACTATGATAAAGTCGAAATTACGGTTCCCGCATTGCGTATTATACTGATACATTTCAACCCATTTTGGTGTGAAATTTCCAAATAAAGTTGTGTCCCGGATGACAATTTAAATAAAGTTGATGGATGGTCCGACATATCCAAATCCCACTTCTGTTCCCAAGTCACTGTACCATTAATTTGTTGCTAAGATTGGTGGAACAGAGTGAGAGGTGCCAAACACAGTTCCTGGACACTTGGGCTGATAAATCCTTACCAAGTGTCCAGAAACTGTGGAGAATACTTGTTAACCGTACCACCAATATCAAGTGGGCTATACTCACCCTTTGAACACTAGATATATTAGTTGTTCCACCCATGTCATGAACATCACGAATCCCCTTGTGACTAATTGCCATTAAAAAGCACTGCGGTGTGAACTGAGCTGACGCTGACACTATGCCTCAGTTACAATGTATTCTGAATGTGCTATCACCGTGATTATTGACGCAAGTAAATATAAGTTGAATGTTCTCTGTATGGCAATTAACACAATTACCGAGTTTCCCGACACACATTCACATTGGATGTCAGAATTAAAAATCCCAGTGAAAAACAAAATGTTCCGACCACTTTTGCTGTCGCACTCTTAAAGATAATCACTGGGTCACTGGCAGAGACGTGGCGACAGGGGGGTTTGGGGGGAGGGGGTAACACCCCCTGAACGGAGACCATCTAGCCACGTCCCTGGTCGCTGCAGCGACTCACCCAGACACCGCATTTCATGTACAAGCAGGTCGGCACGTGCAAATGAGCGATGACCGCATTTGTGACCCGCCATATCAAATCCAGTCGTAAGTCGGGATTTTTTTTACCCTGTGCCAATGCATTCTCTTATATATGCGAGTCGACCATAGGTCGCCTCGCATATATAAGAGAATGCATTGGCCTAACAATTTTTTTTCATTTTTTTAAAATAAATGTTTCTTAATATTTTTAGGACATAAAATAAAAAAAACATCCATTACCCTGCAGGGAGCCCCACACATATATAGAAGCATATAGAAGAGTGTCGTCTGCTCATGTTTGTCTGGGGCTCTGTATGGGTAAAATTATAAAATTGTTAAAGAATACAAGAACAAATTATTAAAATTGTAAAAAAATTGTTAGGCACAGGGTAAAAAAAATCCTAACTTACGACTGGATTTGATATGGCGGGTCACATTTCATGACCTTCACACATGTGAGGCTCACTACTCGGTAGCATAAAAACCAATACAGAGGGAAACGAGTTACAGATCCATTGATCTGGTGGTCCGATGACCTGAATATATTTAAATAGTTTAAAATATACCATGCTAAAATGCAAGTATCACATATATATTACTGACCAATTATTATTGCATGCCTTATGCATGACATGGCCTAAATGAATCATTGCATTATAAGAAATGATTGCTTCTAAAACTTAGTTAAAACCTGTAAAACACCACAAAGTTTAATATAATTTGTTCTCCTATGAATGAGAGGTGTAAGGCGAGTAAGACAGTGAGATACACCACACACTACCCTATTACAAATACGATTACACCCTTTCAACGATAGGCTTAACTAGCTAAGAGAATCCGTACTAATTTTAAACACGATATAACGTACATATATGTGTATGTATATACATGGTGGTGGGTGGTTTTAAGTATGTATGTGATGGTACTGGGCCCTATCTGATTATCAGCTGCCTTGTGTCGCAAACCGACACTGGAAGGGACGGTCAATGAGGGCCCAGATCATTTTGGAAAGGCAGGATGGGTGGTGTGATCCTTATGGTGGCGCGTGCGTGGTGTATATTATGTTGTGTTCATTGTATGCATTTTGTCTTATATGTCATTTTTTGGCGACGGCAATAAAACTAAACTGATGAAGACATGCATCCTGCACAGGGTCCGCGCTGGACCAAAATTTACTTTTGCCAAATGAAAATATTTTTTGCCAAATTCTTTTAGAATTTGCCAAACGCTATCACTGATAGTGTAATTTTCTGCAACATTGAGTCTTATTTTTGGTTTATCATACAACAATAAAGCAATCACTGAACACGAAACCTTATAAAACACCGCTAATATAATTATATTGAGAGTTTCCAGAAATGAATGGTATTGATTGACCAATATTTTTTCAACTTTCTTGAGGAATTAAAAAGTGATTTGCCAAAACTTTCGGAAAAAGAAAATATGTTTTGCCAAATCTGAATTATTTTTGCCATTGGCAAATTTGGCAAGTGTTAGCGCAAACCATGGTCCTGCAAAACCCCACGCCTTCAGTGATAATAAAACTCACCGACAATGAGCCTCAAGCCGCTGTTGGTTGTGTATATATTCTGCCCCAGCACCCTCGGGGCGTTGAAGTAGGCTGTTACCTCAACCATCATGACGGACATGGCTGAATCAAGAACCCGGATGAGCAGCGCCATATACAGGTTTGTTATCAGACACAACAGCTGCAGACCACCATGCTTACTGGAATAACCACTAAGTTGAATAGAGGGATACCGATAGTTATTTTGCTAATATTTCAATATCCAAATGTGATTCTTCGTTATTTATAAGTTTATTTTAATTTAATTTAATAATTTAATTGACATGCTCTAAAACGCTTACAATTATGATACAACATGCAGTATGGTAAAACAATATATATATACAAGCAACACAATCTAAATTATAAAATGTCCGTTAAAAAGAGTAAGGGCAGGTGATAAAACATTACTATCTGCATGATATTATTAACATATACTATAGGCTCTAAACTTGCTCCGATTAAAAAAAAAAAATAAAAAAAAATTGCATACTGAAGGTTAAAACGAGTTTGATCGAGTAACAAGTGCGATAAACGAGTAAGTATGTCTTGTCTTTGCCATTTCTGCACCAACATGTTCAACGAATACATATGTTTTTAGTTGCCGCTTGAAGTCACCGACAAACACTTCTTCCCTCAGTTGATATACCACTAGTTAATATGCCACTTTTGGTTTTCCAGTGCAACACAGTGAACAATAATGTGGGAGGCTTGAATTGAATACATCTTTAGCCACGGTGCAGCATAATAACCATCTCCTATAATATGTATAGTATTGAATAACTGGTTCATCGAACGGAATGATCCGAATTTTTCCAATGTTGTTCTGAAGCGGATTGTCCTGCGTTTTGTGAATGGTTGTCTCGACAAATTCACGACGTGTGAACTCTTCCATTTGAAATAAAGGAATAAGGAATAAACTCCTTGTAAACTAAGTCCTGCAAGGTCACTGCATGTGTCAAGCAGTAATCCATGTATGTCAAGCGCTTCTTGTGTATATGGATGTATGTCGCATATTGCAGCAAGATAATTTGGGTTTACAGGTGATAAATATAGTTGCAATTCAAGTCCATGCAGTGTGGTTGTGTCAACGGGTTTTGGTTGTATCAACCCCCGGATCATGCAAATGCAAATATTAAATTAATAATTAAAAGTTAGAACTCTTATGCCTGCACGAATATTGGCGAGATTCCAGAAAGTAGCCTTACGTTGCTCTTAACCCTTTATCCAACAAAACGGCCCTGTGCCAATGCATTCTCTAATATATGCGAGTCGACCATAGGTCGCCTCGCATATATAAGAGAATGCATTGGCTTAACACATTAAAAATTATAAAATTGTTAAAGAATGTAAGAAAAAATGGTAAAAAAGTGTTAAAAAAAGTTTTGTTTTAGGCCAATGCATTCTCTTATATATGCGAGGCGACCTATGGTCGACTCGCATATATAAGAGAATGCATTGGCACAGGGCTAACTGTAACTATCACAATGTGGTCAAGGAGCCGGTTCCAATGATATCCATATTTGTATGGTTCTATTGAGACAGACCGAAGATATTTTAGGCTGTTGAAGCTTTATTTGGCCGGTTTTGGCCGTTTTGTTGGGTAAAGGGTTAAATAATTACCCATTGGTTAGATTTTCCTATTCAGTTATACTTGTATACATTGGAATTATCTGTTATTCATCTTGATGGATTTTCCGGAAATCCATGGAAGCAGACGAAACACAGACGTACATACATACAGAAGAAGGATTTCTATTTATTGGGTTGGTTGGGAAATCTATTGAGCAGGCCGTTTGTTGAACATATTATCTAATCATTTCGTAAGGAAATTACTTGACAAAACAAGCAGGTGTCTATAACAAGCAGGTGTCTATAACCGGGGACTAGGAAAATTTCGGAAACGAAATACGCTGATTGATAACGTCTCAGCCGGCTGAGGCGCCATATTTCGTCAGCCACGAACGTGGCGACTGAGCCGGCTTAGCTAGATAACCAGCCACGAAGTTGGTTGAGCCAGCCGTGAAAACTAGTTGTCGTGGCTTCGGGGTCTGTTTGCTAGCGTATAAGAAGCACACACATATCGGAGTATAGTGAAACATATATAGTCTGATACACTCCTTCAATGCGAACACACAATAATCCGCAGACAGTTTTTTCTTAAAGTCAAACTGGTTATCAGTCGTGTGTAATTGAGATAGCAGAATCAGTTCCAGGACCTTGGATAATACACACGATAAAGCGATTGGTCTATAGTTATCTTTTTCAGCTATGTTTCCAGGTTTGTTTTTTACAATTGGTACTAAAGTTACATCAAGCATGTCCATAGGTAGATGTCCATGGATATTAATCGAACTAAACAAACATTGTAACAATGTATTTATATAACAGTCGGCAAATTTTAAGTGTTCCGGTGTTAATCCATCGGCACCACAAGCTTTCCCACAATCGAGCTTTTGGACTGCATCTATCAAGTCAGTTTGTGAGACGCGTAGAGACTCGGAGCATTAACCTTCGCTAGCATATGATATGTTGCCCGTAGTTCTGTTCGTGTCACAATCAAGTAAGGATTTACAATTACATAACAAATGGACAATAATAATGTGTGTCTCATTCAGATCACATGTTCTTATCCGTGTGTTATACACCACGCGGATGTTAGAGGGATCTACTAAAAGACGGGACGGGACGATTTTCCGGGACGGGATGGAACGATTTGTCTAAAAGACGGGACGGGACGGAACGAATATTTAAAAGTCATTTTATTCGGAAATGAAAGAGTTTAGAGACACAAACATGGTCTCAACTTGTTTATTGGTATCTACTCTATACGAATGTGATGTTTTCCCGATAAAATTGAGCGTATGCTGAACGGTGGGCGTTCGAATAACGAAGCGTCGAAATTACGGAAATTTATCACTTCAGGGACGATAATCTAAACACTAAAAGTCATATTTCGTTTACATTTTCATGTTAGGGTGACGGATTATTGCAGAAAATGTTTGTCTAATATATACTAAATAGTAAAATAGAAGTTTGCACTTGTTTTCTGCTGATAAAAGTAGTGTTTTTATCGACGGGACGATGACACCTCCATTCTCAAAAAATATGCATTCCGCCGAACGAAAATCTTCGAAAATCTTAACAGAAAAACTAGCATTATGTTCACATTTTCATGTTTGGGTGGCGGATTTTTGCAGAAAATGTTAGTCTAATATATACTAAATAGTAAAATAGAAGTTTGAACTTGTTTTCTGATGGTAAAAGTAGTGTTTTTATCGACGGGACGATGACACCTCCATTCTTGAAAAATCTTTTTTTCAAGAATGGAGGTGTCATCGTCCCGTCGATAAAAACACTACTTTTACCATCAGAAAACAAGTTCAAACATCTATTTTACTATTTAGTATATATTAGACTAACATTTTCTGCAAAAATCCGTCACCCAAACATGAAAATGTGAACATAATGCTAGTTTTTCTGTTAAGATTTTCGAAGATTTTCGTTCGGCGGAATGCAGATTTTTCAAGAATGGAGGTGTTATCGTCCCGTCGATAAAAACACTACTTTTACCATCAGAAAACAAGTTCAAACTTCTATTTTACTATTTAGTATATATTAGACTAACATTTTCTGCAAAAATCAGCCACCCAAACATGAAAATGTGAACATAATGCTAGTTTTTCTGTTAAGATTTTCGAAGATTTTCGTTCGCGGAATGCATATTTTTCAAGAATGGAGGTGTCATCGTCCCGTCGATAAAAACACTACTTTTATCACCAGAAAACAAGTGCAAACTTCTATTTTACTATTTAGTATATATTAGACAAACATTTTCTGCAATAATCCGTCACCCAAACATGAAAATGTAAACGAAATATGACTTTTAGTGTTTAGATTATCGTCCCAGAAGCGGTCCTACTAAACAACGAACACAAACGAACACAAACGAACATAAACGAACACAGGTCCAAAAAGCGGAATAGAAGGGTGAAATTTGGTTTGTGGGTGCGAGACACCATTGTGCGCTTCTGTGTTAATCTATACACAGCTGGCCTCTGTTTTGCCTACCAGCAGCCAACACACGTGGTCGCTGTGACGTCATTGTTTGTATACAAAATTCTCCCCTATATCCTGCCAGTATACGGCCAAACATTCGATCTTTACGCACGTGTGTTCTTATTTGAGGCGAAATATACCCAACGCAGTTTAATTGTGTGCAGTTGTGTCAAGGGTGTGCCACCTGTCCTGCTGGAGACGCTCTAACATCGGGATCTACTAAAAGACGGGACGGGACGATTTTCCGGGACGGGACGGAACGATTTGTCTAAAAGACGGGACGGGACGGAACGAATATTTAAAAGTCATTTTATTCGGAAATGAAAGAGTTTAGAGGCACAAACATGGTCTCAACTTGTTTATTGGTATCTACTCTATACGAAGGTGATGTTTTCCCGATAAAATTGAGCGTATGCTGAACGGTGGGCGTTCGAATAACGAAGCGTCGAAATTAGGGAAATTTATCACTTCTGGGGGGTCCTACTAAACAACGAACACAAACGAACACAAACGGACATAAACGAACACAGGTCCAAACAGCGGAATAGAAGGGTGAAATTTGGTTTGTGGGTGCATGTGGGTCCACTCTATGTGTATGTGGTGTTATTTCCAACTTTGATCACTTATTTTTTTAGTTATTAGCATTATTTGAATACAAAGCTACTAAACAACGAACACAAATGAACATAAGATTAGCCGTATTGCAAAGGTGTTAATTAACTACGGCTTACTCTTTGCACATCTGTGAGTTGTTTTTACTGCAATGTGATTGTCAGTTTTGTCACTGATGGCAATAAAACACGGGAAACATCAGAGGTCGGCGTTTTAATGCATATCTAACAAAACATTTGAGTTTATAAAGTGAGTAGATGGGATGGTCGAAAAGATCGAGTGATCTTCTCCTTCACCCCACGGTTTGTTGTTGTTGGAGATATAGCACATAGAAAATAGTCATGTCTGAACACGGCAAAAGCGGACATAATGAATTATTGTTATTTCTTTGATTGGATGGATTATTTGGGGAAGAGCCCACGAGCTTTAATATGGGGTGTGAGGGGTGACCCGGTGGGTCCCTTTAATATATGGTTGAGCTGAGCGTGTCATCTGGTGCGCTGAAAAAGGAGCGTGGCCCGTGTTATAATTTTAAAATAGTGTTAGTTTGTTAGTTGTTTAAAAAACGACAACCAACCGCAAGGCAGAGCGTGTGATTCAATGTGATTCGATGCGCCAACATTTGAGTTGCTCTTTTTATCGACCTTATATATCGTCGTGTGAGAATCAGATGGTTCTATCCAACATTAATCATTTTGTTGGGAAATCGATGTTGAAATTTCGAGACGGGAATTACCAAGTAAATCGTTTTCAGTGTGTGTCTTCATGTTTCAAAATGTTAAAGCTAACTAAAATATTATTATATCCGAAGTCTCAGTTCTAGAAACTCGCCAGTTTTATAATAAAAGACACTACGAAAAATGTGTTTAGAGATAGAACCCTTTTGCTTACGAAACCATCGTCTCGCTTCCGGATCAGATTGCACATGGAGACAGAACTCTCTAGTCTGAATTTTTCCTCCATTTTATGTAGGCCTATGTGGTTAAATTCGACAGCATGCAGTATATGAGCGAGTGGTCACTATTCTTTGCCATTTTGGGAAACGAATGCATGGTTGTCTCTTTCAAAATGAACGAAACAATAATTTCCAATCAATCGATTATTTATATTATTCTGTCTTACTGTAAAATGTTTAAATATGTTATTATTTTGATTGGAATAAAATATGTTTACACTAAACATATAATATTATATTTCAACTGTAAAACCTCAAAGGAATAGGAACAAAAAGAGGTTTGGAGCTTTGTCTCGCGCACAGTATCAGACAAGCCTGGGAAAAGGTTAATAGGTGCACTCTAAACTAGTATTTATTATTTTCCGAAGAAGGAGCGAATATTTTCGGTAGATACACGTAACAGAATTTCCCTAATAACCAATTGCACCAAAAACAAAAACATGAAAGCCAGACTGGTTCCAACACACGAAAAAGGTCCAAAACATAATACATATACATGTATACGTGTGGTCTGAGATATTCTCGCTACACCAATTCAAATCAGAAAACAACTGCGCTTCCGCATTGAAATAGGAAAAAACAGACACAAGTCTGGCGAACTGTCATCTCCATATAAAACACAACAACCGATCGAACTACATAAATTTTTTTCAACTTCATGTCGCTGCAATTCGATGTCTAAAATTCGACGGGACTGACCTTACCTGTAGTATCTTAAGATGGAAGTTGAACAATTTTGATTTGCAACTTTTTCGACTGATAAAAATAACGAACATAATATCCTCTATCAAGGAGAAGTGGAAAATCGAACGACGAAATTAAACTTAGAAAGAACCATATGTATGTGTGACTACGTGCGAAACAATAGTTCGTACTTCGGATCACATTCATACATGAATTCATACATACCGCCGACCTCTGATGTTTCCCGTGTTTTTATTGCCATCAGTGACAAAACTGACAAGTCACCTTGCAGTAAAAGCAACTCACAGATGTGCAATTAACAAGGAGACAGAGTAAGCCGTAGTTAATTACGACCTTTGCAGTATGGCTAATCTTATGTTCGTTTGTGTTCGTTGTTTAGTAGTTTTGTATTCAAATAATGCTAATAACTCAAAAAATAAGTGATCAAAGTTGGAAATAACACCACATACACATAGAGTGGACCCACATGCACCCACAAACCAAATTTCACCCTTCTATTCCGCTGTTTGGACCTGTGTTCGTTTATGTCCGTTTGTGTTCGTTTGTGTTCGTTGTTTAGTAGGACCCCCCCAGAAGTGATAAATTTCCCTAATTTCGACGCTTCGTTATTCGAACGCCCACCGTTCAGCATACGCTCAATTTTATCGGGAAAACATCACCTTCGTATAGAGTAGATACCAATAAACAAGTTGAGACCATGTTTGTGCCTCTAAACTCTTTCATTTCCGAATAAAATGACTTTTAAATATTCGTTCCGTCCCGTCCCGTCTTTTAGACAAATCGTTCCGTCCCGTCCCGGAAAATCGTCCCGTCCCGTCGTTTAGTAGATCCCGATGTTAGAGCGTCTCCAGCAGGACAGGTGGCACACCCTTGACACAACTGCACACAATTAAACTGCGTTGGGTATATTTCGCCTCAAATAAGAACACACGTGCGTAAAGATCGAATGTTTGGCCGTATACTGGCAGGATATAGGGGAGAATTTTGTATACAAACAATGACGTCACAGCGACCACGTGTGTTGGCTGCTGGTAGGCAAAACAGAGGCCAGCTGTGTATAGATTAACACAGAAGCGCACAATGGTGTCTCGCAAAACACCCTATACTTTCATCTTATACATGAAATATTTAACGTAAAGTTCTTCCAGTGGCACAATAACATATATGTAAGTGAACACTGGCGCGGATTATAATTATAACTGACGATTTTGTGACAATTTGGAGGATATTTCGACACGTGGTCATGCGGTTACTGCGGGTGTTATTGTTTTGTATTTGGTAAATTCGCCCGGGTGTTCCATTTACTAGCGCACACACACACACACACACACACACGCGATATATAAAATGCATCACCAAGTTCAAGTATTTGGTTGCAATTGTGTCCACCATGCATATTCATTTTATATCAATAACACGTGCAGCGACGAATGCAATTGTAATTTGATCTCTCTGTTAGCTTATCATGCAGTTCGTGAATTGTCCCATTAGGTATAGATGTTGATTGACTGACATTGTAACGAGCAAAATATATGAATTTATAAAATCAAGGAACATGGCTCACATACGAGCGGAAATTAGTACCCAATGTTCTTTATTTACTAGGTATATGCACCAGTGAAGGACCGTTTGGACATGCGACGTCCGTATAAGTTTAATTTCAAAGGCGAGATAAGACGTCGATAAAAACGTATTACCAAGTCACATATTGTCCATTTCTTTTGAAACATAACTGAGATAAACGCTCTTTGTTCGTACCAAATTCTGAACATAGTAACGACAAACGCTCTTTGTTGATTCGTGTGCGAGAAACATTTTTTGAAACATGAGAGTGTGTCTTTTTCTACCATGTAAAGGCACGGTCGGCGTACGTTGCAAAAATATTCACATTTGTTCAAACGTCATCAACAGAAGGAATATTAAAATATACATAGTTTTGTTCATATGCCAAACATAATTAATCAGCACGTAAATAGTATATCGTCGTCAAGACGTACGATGGTGTACGTAAACAAGAGCCTGTTCGTGTTACAGAAGTTGTGTTTATGTTACATAACACAGCGCAATTATATTGGTTTATAATACAAAAAATTATATAAACGCTCTTTATTATTTCCATATCAGGAAAACAGTAAACAAAAAACGCTCTTTATGTTTACCATATCCGGATCTAAACAAAAGCCAGGAAACGTAGCGTTTTTTTGTTTTTGTTTACAAAACAAAGGGGGAAATGACAATAACATACTGTTTATTCCATATTTCTGATTGTTTTTTAGAACAAAATCTGTCTATATTTTACTATTCTTTCTGTTTATGGCGATTTTTGACGGAGGTGAATATTTCAACAGCATACCCCAACCAACACAGTCCGTATCTTTTAACAACTTGTTTCAAAGGTTTCAAATATTCTATTAACTGAGTTGTGCCATACACAAGAAAAAACACTGCCTCGCCCATCTTTACCATCAGGGTGAATATCCTTGCGCCTCATAATAAATTTCTAGACAAATACATTCAAATGAAAGAGAAATAAAATAAACACAGCCAGGTGTATTTAAGAAATAAATACACGGTGTAGAGGTGTGTATGGTCAAGTTGTACCAAAACAAACATTTTTAGATTTTTTGTGGTATAACTTGACCATAGACACCGATACACCGTGTATTTATTTATTTTGTAATACGACTGAACGTTTATGGTCACAATTCGACTGAATAGTCAACGAAATACTGCGCTTTTTCGGTCTCAGGTGAGAAAACATTTCGTGGTGAAATTCGTATAGGGCGTACTCGATTTATTTGCCTGGAGTACTCTGGGAAATTGTTAGCGTAAATAATCGTTGTGATTGGCTAAAAAACGATGTGTTTTCAGAGGCGCCCGTGCCTTTCATTTAAATTGTACAGGAAATACGATTTCGGTCATTCCTGTGTTGAACGTTGTTGGGACAACATGTATATGATCATCGACTATGGACCATTTTCCTTACACAAAGCGATCTAAATGATCTAGTTTACTAAACTAATCTTATTCCCCTTCTGTACTGGTGAACAAACGCTTTCATTTTCAACTTGATTCCGAAATATCGAATATGATCGAGATTCGAATCGACGAATGCACAGCCCGGCCCCATGGATTTATTTTGTCATTTAATATACTTATTTAAGTAACTTTCTTTGGTCCTAACATATATCAATATACCATAACATCATTTGGACCATATTCATTGGCAACCAAACTGGTTTCAAGCGACAAATCGCTAGAAAATTCGCAAGATTGTCAAGATGCAAAATTCAAAGGGGTGCGGGTGTACTCCGTTGATGCCCCGTTTGCGCGGAGTTAGAAAAGACGGGAAAAGTCTGAATCTGATCTGAATAAACCGATTTTTTTCGTGGTACAATTGAAAAAAGTAGAATTGTACCACAAAACTGGAACGAGATAGCCATGGTAACGGCTTATTCTCACTTATCCGGCAGGGATGTGTGAATGCATCTGAGCCGGCAGGTTATAGTCTGTTTTTACAATGCGTGACTAGTGATCGCATCGCGGCAAGCAGTGTTTGTTTAAGCAAAGTGTAGCCCAAACTTACCGGCAATGACTGCATATCACGATATGAGCTATTGTCACTGAAAACAACTCAAGTGAGTGATTTCCAAAGATCATCATGTTCTCATGCTAACATATAAATTACAGAGATTCACAAAGACAGATCATATCAAAATGGCAAACGCTCAAGTACACATCTATTTCATTCCTAATGCTCGCGGTGGTAAATATCTCATCTAAGTATAAGTTCTGTGTTAAGTCTCGAAGAAACGACAGTGTACGTTGGCGATGCTGTTCGAAGACATGCAGTGCTACTGTAAATACCAAGAACGACATCGTGACATCATACAAAAGCCAGCATAACCACGAATCAGACCAGGCCCAAATTGCTGCTGAAACCATCATCGCTGAGCTCAAAAACTTAGTTCGACAGACATCCAGACCAGTCACTGCTATTTACCAGGAAGAAATATCTAGTATGTATATCTTTGGAAATAATAACAATATAGTCTAGTATTAACAATACAATATAGTCTAGTGTTAACAATACACTATAGTCTAGTCTTAATTTTATTCTTATCTATCATATTATAATTGAAAACGCTCTTTATTATATTTCAACAATCATAAAACAAGGAATACATTAAAAACTAAAACAATTCTTATACATGTATATCATAACTCCCACGAGAACGAAATGCCATTCAGCTACCAGAACGGTATACAAAGACGACAATGGACAGAGAATTTCTACTCATCGACGATGGTACGACTGACAGACTACTCATCTTCAGCACCGACGAGAATCTGCAGCACTTGTCGAACGCCCAGATGTTCTTCTGCGATGGAACATTCGACAAATGCCCGAAGACATTCCAACAGCTATATTCCATACATGCGTTTATCGACGGCCAGATGCACCCCTCGTCTACGGCCTACTACCGGACAAGAAGCAATCGACCTATGAGATATGTTTTCGACTCCTCAGCCTGAAAGCAGCAGAATTTTCAACACCACTAACACCAAATTACTGCTATACGGACTTCGAAATCGGAGCACAGAATGCCATCAGAACAGTATTTCCTGGTGTGATAATGCGAGGATGCTATTTCCACTACAGCCAGGCAAGTATGCAACAACAACGGCCAAACTTCCGTACGAAGAAGCTGATTCGAAGGGCAACTGGTTTACCATTCCTGTCGGTAGGTGATATCAGCGACGCCTGGTTCGAAGTACTTGAATGGGCACCAGCAGGTAACGACATCGAGAAATTCACGGACCCAGTCACATCGTACTGGGTGGAAGGCGACCCCGAGAGGACTTTAAAAAAGCATTTTGCTTGTTGTCCAATCCTCTTCATAAATCTATATATTTCTACATGTATATTATGTTTATGTCATATGTTTGATTTTTTGAAATAAATATTGTTTACACCAAGGCGACCCCGGTAGACAGACATGAAATCACTTCGACAATGACGGTCCAAGAACAACAAACCATGTCGAAGGCTGGCATAAGAAACTGCAAAATTATCTGCCGGGGGGCAAGCCGAACCGGTAAATCAGCCCAAATGTTGCTTAAATAAAAAAACTGTAAAACAGTTAAAAACCTAAGTAACTGCAGATACAGACTATAAGCGGCAACTCTTTCATGTTGAGGATTATCACACATACCTCCGATACAATACTTGCCGGACAAGTGAGAACACTGGCCAATCAGGACATGGTGTTTAAGCATAGTTAGGCAGGGTCGTATTACAAATATGTATATATAAGAATTTACATCGGCGCTAGTGAAAATGATAGAAGTCGCGTTGAGAATTGCACCGAACTTAATTGTCACAACCATTTAGCGATCAAATTGAAAATATAAACAAAAGCTGAAGTAGTCATTCAACTCCATAGATGTTTTATTCTGATGATAGTATTTCATGATTTCGTCGATTACAATTATTCCGCGTATCAGATACACATGTCTTTGATATAAACAATCTACCTTAATCTGAACATATAAGTTGTTATATTTATCAAACGGAAATATAAACACGAACAATTGGAACACCCATTAACATAACAACTATTCCCATATTTTGTTTTTGCCGTTTATCTTTCTTTGTTGTTCATACATATTTTTTAAACACGCATATTTTGACCGCACTTCAGTGTAAACAAAGAACATCTGGTAGACACTGGTCAATGTTTTGCCTACCACTGCTAGGAACTTGTGTTGTGTGACGTAATCAAATCTTGCCCTATTGTCCTTATTCGTAATCGTAATCGTGATGTTGCGAAAACGTCTCTAGTAACTCCCAGTATACGTCCACCAATACCTTTTTTGTGTAACGTATTTTTAGGCTAGCTTACGTTGCAATGGAACTCCACCTGATCGCTTACACCTCTGCTTTATATATCTGTCTGTCTGATGGATTTTTCGACAAGCTTATTTCGTTGCTACATTCATCGAAAGTGTTTGGATACTAACTGTTGGGTCTTATTCAATGAAATAATTCAACAATATGTCTTTAAGCGATAGTCGTGACATATATAAAGACAAGGATGTAGTTCGACCCTCAATACAATCAATTGGATTCAATCGACAGTTCCCCTCGGTTATCGGAAGATGTGTTATTTCTGCTCGCCACAATTTCTAATCACAATGACTATGTACGCGTAGTAGCAATTATCACACCAGAAGTGACTATTATCAATAGCAAAACACGTTACAATGTATTGCATCTTAACCTCTTTAATAACACAGAATACGCGAATATGTGCTATAAATAGTACATAGCCCGTGTGTTACTCAATATAATATCCCGTAATTGGTCAAATACCAATTGTGTCATGCATTTCATATCCCAATAAAATACGTCATAACACGAACAGTCGTCTGACGTGTTGACATAGATGACTAAAAGCGGTCAATAATATGAATCGTACGTGACACGTAGTGGAGCAAACACACATGATGTGTCTCAAATTTGCCATTTTTCGGCGACATAACGCTAAGATTAATTTATGTAACATCATGCAGTGGTCACGACGGAGACGACATGCCAACTTGACAAGATCGACGTGTCGTGGATTGTAAAATCTTGTCTGGATTCTCGTCATGACTTCTTCATTTTTCGTTTTCATTAAGCTAACCAACGAAATTGGTCTAAATGAAATTAAATTGACCTAAATCACATGTGAATTCTTCGTAAGTTTTGAAGCAGTTACTTTCATTATTATCACAATGCTTCATTCCCAATTCCGCGTTTTTTTTTACCGGAATTCACGTGACAATTTCTCCAAAATCCATACCCGCGATCTTTGAAAAATCACTGATGGTTATAGAAAAAATATATGACGTCATTCACCTGCGCCTAAGGTATAAACCCCCACCTGGTGGTTGCTAATATGAATCGTACGTGACACGTAGTGGAGCAACCACACTTGATGTGCCTAAAATTTGCCTTTTTTCGGCGACATATAACGTTAAGAATAATTTATGTAACATCGTGCAGTGGTCACGACGGACACGTCATGATAAATTGACAAGACGTGTCGTGGATTGTAAAATCTTGTCTGTATTATCGTCATGACTTCTTCATTTTTCGTTTTCATTAAGCTGACCAACGTAATTGGTCTAAATGAAATAGACTTAAATCACATGTGAATTCTTCGTAAGCTGTGAAGTAGTTACTTTCATTTTTATCGCGATGCTTCATTTCCAATTCCGCATTGTTTTCTTTGCAATCTCCACACGGTTGCTAACCGGAAGTCACGTGACTTTCTCCAAAATCTATACCCGCGATCTTGAAAAATCACTGATGGATATAGAAAACATTATATGACGTCATTCACCTGCCTTAGGTATAAGCACCCTTTGTGGTTGCTATAATAACTGGGCGTGTTTTCTAAGTGGGCGGTCATAGACTCATCTATCGATAGTTTATGTGTAGAATATTGGGCTAAGTTTAGTGCAGCGTGGTGTAATATATCCAAACTGCTGACATCTTTGAGAACAGAAATTCAGCTTAGTTTATTGAAAATTATACAAACATAATAAAATAAAGTCACATAGCCGGAACCGCGCTGGTGCAGCATTTAATAGTATGTGCCATTGCATTCTCTTATACATGCGGGTTTCCCATGTGTAGTCTCACATATATAAGATAATGCACTGACTTACACGATCAAGGTACATATTGCTAGGCCAAATAATGTATTCGCGTATACATGTATATGCGAGGTTCCACTGGCCATGGGAGACTTGCATATAAGAGCATGCATTAGCACAGAGTTTCCGCAAATATTCAGAAAAATCCAGTCATGGAAGGGTTAAATGAAGACACTAATCTTACCTCGATTTTACCTCCATCTTCCGATGAGCACACACATTGCATGTCTGCCCAATATAATTTCAAGGCATATATTATAACATATGGCATGGTGATTAATGTAGATACTCACCCCGACAAGCAGGCATGTAGGTGTTATTAATGTAAAACAACAAGTGCGTAAAGCGTGTCACACGTTTTTATTTGTAATACTAACTGTTTCCAACGAAAGTGCATTTCTTATGATAGCTCTCGTGCCATATAGTATTCAACTACGCCAAAGACATTTCCCGTCGTACATTGCTCCAGCTAAAGTATGACTTTCTGACTGGATCCCATCCAATGGAACCTCGCGAGTTATTCACCTAATTTTATGCCCTGGCTCTTCTAATTAATGATTGTAAATAAAACTAATACATAAAGAGTATTGCGTGATATGACCAATCGATCATTACATATAAATATATAGGTTAAACTCGCGTGGTCACTCACCCGTATGCTCCCTTGATCCCGAATTCATTTCTAAATGATCCTATACAAAAAATTGTATATTTTATTTAATTGACCACAGTTATTCTACATGATATACCAATGTCCACGCAGCATCCAGACAGAGCAGACTGTTATTTTAATGACTAATTGGGGTGGGCAGTAAGACAGACAATTCATAGATTGTGTTGTTTTTTTCTCCTTTAATCTATATGAACCTTATTATCTTTACTAGTATTTGTGCATATTGTGTTGGAGTTGCTCTTTGTCAATAAATTATCTCTCTCTATCTCTCTCTCTCTCTCTCTCACTCTCTCTCTCTCGCACGATTGGAAGACGGCGGGGAAAAAATAAGGAAACGTATTTATATAACTCGTTCAGTTGCGGTTTTTTCTTCCCGTAAATATATGTAATATTGAAATAGAAAGATTCCTGTTGTATCGTGTAGGCATTATAAACTGCCATTTCCGGAAGATGCCCAACCATTAGTCAAAGTCTTCTCGTACTAAAACTAGCTAAGATTTTGGGATGGAGATGCTAGTGTTTAGTCCGAGTTCCAGGCCCATGCATTTCTATGACACGACTTAAGCGTTAGTGACCCGCTCAAATAAAACCACAATTATATGAAATAAAATATCACAATTGCTACAATAAACGGATAGTTTCCGCAGAAGACATGCTATTTGATCTGAAACCCACATCGGTTGTGAATTGAAAGCGGTAATTTAATGTGAAAAGAAACTTTTGCCGCAGTGTTTACATATTTTTTAAAGTATGCGAACTCAGTTGACCTTGCGAACTGCGTTCGGCATTTTCCGGTGAAAATATTCCGTAGATTTTCAATCAACCACGCACGATGAATTCTCCATTGTAATCGTAATTATACGTGACAATAAATAAATAAATACATAGATTAAATACATATTGAAGATATAAATGTAATACATTAAATAAATTACGGGAATTATAACCATCTCACAGTTTAAAACAGTGTAAACACAATGACCATTAGAATATCATGGGGGCCGCCATTTTGTTTGTATCGAAATTCGACTCGGCCAAAACAAACACCGGACAATGCCGAAGTTCTTCGGAACCTGAGTTCGGCTTTCAGTTAAGTAAACAAATAGAAAAAACAACGATGTTTGTGGCAATCAACCGGAATATTCTATGTGTAATTTAACATTAAAGTTAGATTATTATACACAATCTTCACGGAAAGAGAACGTAAGAACGTTTGGGGTTTATATTTATTTTGCCAAAAGTAAATTGAGGAGCTACGCTCCCCAATTATAATAATTTGATAAATACAATCAATCGTAATTTGAACTAATTTCATATTCAATCATGATAATGATTTTCCAAATCAAATTCATCTGTATTCAAACGAATCATAGTTTCCTACAAATTTCACGATAACCAATATTGTAAATTAATCAAATCAGATCTGAGTCAACAATTACAATATATATATGGGCTGAAGTAGATCATACATATATCACATTATTATATTTTAAACATATTTTTGGCTAAATCTGCCAAACCGAAGGTCCACCAAAAATAAGTAAGTGATTAAGTTTCTAGCCTACCTGAAATTCTTCGGCTTTAATTGATGTACCTGTGATGTAACAATCACAGCCCAAGCCACTCTTGAGTGACTGGTAACAACTTATTTCAATGCAAACAGCAGCCCGATATCCTCCATTAGAAATTATATATGCCACTGACTCAGTTGACTAACTGGAGCTGGCACTGCTAGCTTAGATGATAGACATATTGTGACTAGGAGATCTACCTTCATAAAGATGAGCTTTTAGCATACATGTATATATATCACAAATATTAATTATTTACAAATTACAAAATAATATAACAAGTAATACGATTTTCTGAATGAAACTCCCTTGAGGACAGCGCGAGCTAGACCCCCGAGTCTCACCTTAAAGGATTATATGGCCCAAGGTGACTAGCCCTGGAAAGCCTACCCAGCACGTATGGGAGGGTCAATCCCAGTCCCCAGCGAGTTTCAAACAGTACAGCAAACCTACTGAGTTTATATTAGGTTAACAATATTTCATGACGATTACATCTGCTTAATTAACTGTAAGAAAAATTTTGTTAGAACTTTTGATCCTAACATATTCAGGTGTAAACCACCATCCCTTCTGGCATATAATGATCTATCAGGATTGCCCCCTTTTAATAAAAATGGACGAAATGAATGACCAAATGTTATGTAATTACGATTACAAAGAGTCTTCAACTTGTTGTTTACTCTGTAAACCTTGTTAGCTGTGTACTGGTAATCACATGGCCTCGGAAGAATAGCTGACATAGTGATTTTCACTTTGAGTTTCTTTAAAGTTCCAATTAGATTTCCGAATTCTGATTCTAAGTCGCCTTCGGTCAAACCGTTAGCTATATCGTTTGTACCTACATGTACCAGTACACAATCAAAGGATTGGATGAATGCCGATGAGTCCCGAACGTAACCTGCCAATCTGTTGATGGTATAACCACGAAGGCACTCAACATATGCACCGTCAATATCAGAAACAAATTTGATGATATAGTCACCAAGTATCAATACTGTTTTTCCGTTTCCTGGAAAATAAAATTAGGGATTCAACAAAGTAGAAGCCATTCTTTGCGAAACAGATATTTTGTCGGCTGTGGAAAATTCTAAATATATCTTGTAAGCTTCACTTTTCCAGTCACCATGTTGTTGAATCAATTCGGAGGGGACTTTTGATCTAAATGCCCATGAGGCTCCACCCCGTCTAAATGAATGGGATGAATATAGTTTAGGGTTTCGACCAGTTTGTGCCAGAAGGGATCGTAATTTAATTGTAAGTTCTCTGTATGTAATTGGTACTAATGTTTGACCAGCTCTTTTTACAAAGGCTGGAGAGCTAGCTGAAGCTGGGATTAAGGAGATCATGTTTTTATATGCTTCAACTGGACAAAATTTGGAGCTAGGAATCGCTATGACTGGTATTGTCAAAACACGCTGACCAAATTGAATGGTCTTGGACCACCTAATGGTAACTGAAAGATATTCTGGAAATATTGTAATATCCGAACGTTTCAATATATTGTTGCAGTCGGAAGCTCTACGAGTATTAGGGACTATATTAGATTTTCTTAACATTAGAAAAAAGGCAGTTAAAAAGAGAGACCAGAAAGTAACATCCAATTCTGAATTAAACTCTAATAATTCCCAAAATTCTAACAAAATATCTGGTGTAGTAGGTGCCGCTCGAACAGGGCAATGTGGATGTAATCGTGAAATACCCCTAATCATTAATTTGAGATAATAGGAGTCAAATGCTTCGAAATCAAAGTTCTTAACCACATGTAGAAACTTGATACCAGATAAATAATTCTGTATGGATGCTGATGATTTAAAGGATCTGCTCAAAAATTGAACATAACAAGCCAATGTTTTGACTGAGGCTGGTAATGGTTTAAGGCCAAAGTAAATACAAAATTGAAGATAGGTGAGCAGTTGGGTATGTAGATTCTTCTGTGTCCCTTCCGCAAAGGCTGCTTTATGTGATATTTTCATGTCTTCTTTCAAGACTTGTAGGTCTGCATCTACAATAGTAGGACAAAACCAGTCACAGTCAAACCTAGCCCCAAAAGTCATATGTTAAAGTGTCATACTACCAGTCATGTGTAAAACCAAATATCTGTGGATCTACACTTACTTCAATAAGGTCATTTGATAGGCCCTTTTTTGATAATAAACTGAAAAATTTGTACTGAGCCTCAGGATCGGAATACCATCTTGACAGATAATCTGAAATCCTGTTTGATTTTGTATCTAAATAAATGGATCTTACTTCAAATTGATACAAGGCTGATAAATAGCAGATCTCGCGTAGACAAGATTGGAGAAATTTATTTACTGTTCTGCCTGAATTGATAACTGTGACAGAAACTAAATTATCACAATATATCATTATGCGTTTCCCTATGAGCTGATTACCCCAGAGCTTCAGAGCAACGCAAATGGTTAGCAACTCAAGGGCATTTATATCTAAGTGCTGTTCTTTGACAAATGATGGGAATTCAGAATGAAAGTACTGACAGTTAAAGAATCCCCCACAGCCTGACAAACATGAATCTGTTGAGAAATATTCATCAGGTGCGGACCATTCTTCAATAGACATAATTGAAATCCCATTATATTGTCTTAAAAATTTTGACCACCATAAAAGGTCTTTACGAATGTATGATCTTACATTATATTGTCTACCGGGGGGAGATGCATTTATTTCTTTCAACCAACTAAGTAATCTAGAAACAAATATTCTACCAGGTTTAACACATTGGCTAATGAATTGTAATTTTCCCAATAAGGATTGTAATTCTGTCAAAGAGGCCATTCGTCGTGGAAGCCATGAATCAACCAGTTTCAAAATTTCTTCCAGACGATCTTCCGTAATTCTAAGCATTAATGACTCTGTGTCAAATTCAATTCCTAGGAATGTCATAATTGTGGATGGAGAGCATGCTTTTTCTAAGTTTTCTTGCAAACCACAATTTTTTAGCAGATCACCTAACTGTTCATATGCTAATGAAGCTTTTGCGGGGTGATCAGCACCACAAAAATCATCTAGATAGTTCAGAACATAGAAGTTCTGTCTTGCCATCATAAACGGAATAATGGATGACATTCGTTGAAATATATAGGCTGATGATTTAAGGCCCATAGGCAGGGCTGCATCAAAATACAATTCGTCATTCCACATAAATCCTAAGTGATGTACGTCACCTGGATCGAGATAAACTTGTCTGTATGATTTTTTTTTAATCTTTCTTATATAGCAAACATCCAGGTCCTAATTTTTTAACTAATGCTACTAAGTCATCAACTGAGGGATAAGACACTTTAATAGGCAAAGTTAAATAGGTATCACCTGGGATTTTTGTATTTACTGAATAATTGAATGGGAAACTTAAGTCAAAGATAACTCTACGTTCGGAAGAGTTTCTTTTGGGAACAGTATTAAGAGGAGAAACTGTGTGGTTGTTTGAAAATGGATTTTTTGAAAATGGTCCAATCACAGAATGTCTAGATATTTCTTCAGCCACATACTGAGACATTGCTGTTTGAAAATTAACAGCACCATTGTGATTCTGAGGCAAGTAACTGCATTGTCAAAGTGTATATTAATTGGAAAACCAAATTCCAATAAATCTGCTATTTCATTGTCTGGGTAATCTACTAGTCCTTGGCGGATGAAAGGTATATTCTGGCAAGTAACTGCATTGTCAAAGTGTATATTAATTGGAAAACCAAATTCCAATAAATCTGCTATTTCATTGTCTGGGTAATCTACTAGTCCTTGGCGGATGAAAGGTATATTGAGTCTAGAATAAATTGGAATCTTACACCCTTTAAAATTTGGTAGGCCCGATTCGATGATAAGGCGATTGGCCTCAACCAAATATTCAGTTGATGTACTTAGAGCAGTAGATATGCCAGGATCAATGCTTGAAGCTTGTCTGTTAGCCCTGGTTGAAGATTTATTCAAATTATCTTGTTCATTTGATGATACATGAGTTTGGCATTCATATGTGCTACTATTATCTATAATATAATTAATATGATCAGACAATTTGGATGCCGGAGATAACACATTTTCAATTTCAAACCGACATTCATTCGTGTCACTCAAATTATCATATAAATGAATGTCGGTCTCAAATCCAGAATTATTTGACTGATCAGCAGAAGCCATCATTGGATTGCTAGTCTCTACTGACCAATCAAAGTTAGGATCACTTTTCCATTCAATGTATTTTGTATTGTTTACAACCAACTTGTTATCGGGCATGAATTTCTTATTATGATGCGAGTCATTTATTGTTGCAATATGATCAGACAATTTGGATGCCGGAGATAACACATTTTCAATTTCAAACCGACACTCATTTGTGTCACTCATATTATCATATAAATGAATGTCGGTCTCAAATTCAGAATTATCTGATTGATCAGCAGAAGCCATCATTGGAATTATCGGTTGAAATGTATGATCAATTTTACCATTGCTAGTCTCTAATGGCCAATCATTATGTGAGTCATTTATTGTTGCAACCGGCTGCCCTAAGGACTTTGATTCCAGTCACTTCTGGTTAAAGTAGGGACAGGCAGAAGAGCTTTCTGGATGAGGCAGTTGGGACTGCCTGTCCTTAGAGTAACAAGTTGCACAAAAATGATGCACTGTTTTCAAAGTACCATTAAAGGACTTGGGATGTGGAGATTGTTCAAAGCATTTTTGGCGCTGAAAATCTGGGCAGAACCATTTATAGTTAATATTGGTCACATTGACATTGTTCCTGGTTTGTGTGCCAGAAATTTGAGGAACTGGTTGAGTGCTCAGGTGTGGTGGGAACCTTCTAGGTGCTTTGCTCCTAGTGCACCCAGCCAGTAAGGCGGTTTCAATTTCTGCTGGATTGTCACCCCAATTATTATGCCCATATTCGATTCTTCGAATCCAAGCAGCATATAATTGCAGAAGCGCTTTCCACTCGTAAATTTCATAATAATATGAGAGTTTCTTCAAAAGTTTCAATCTGCCCTCAATCTCAACTTGGCTGGTATCGGATGCGATGATCTCTAGCTCCCCTGCTACAAACTGATTGAAAGTTAGTTTAGTAAACTCTATGTCTCTTGTTACAAATTCAAGCTGTAGCATTGTGTGTGGGCATTTTTGAGGGAATTTGATTTTTGGTTTGGCTCCAACTGCCAAACCAGACTTTAACACTCTTTTTCTTCGAATTAGTGATGAGCTCTGAATACTTCTATCACTGACACTACCGGTATCTGAGTCTGAATAGTCATTTTCATTGAGATCGAATACTTCAAATTCTTTAAGCAATGTTTGTGCTTTTTGCTTGGATTTAACATCCTTTCTGAGTGAGTCGATTGTAAAGGCCCTACCTGTCTGTCTTCTGGGAAGTCCTTCCCTTTGCTGCAGCATTTCCATTTTTTCACGGTCTACCTTCTGCCTCAGCTCATCGTTTCTTTGCTGTGCATTTATAATTTTTCTTTCTGTCACCAGACGCTCATAATCATTTTGTAGGTCGACCATAGACTTTTCCAGCTGACTAAGGTTGTTCCCCCTTTCGGCGTCATCAGATTCGTTTTCTGTGTATAGCTTCGGCTTTGTTTCAGCAGCCTCGTCTGATTCAGAATCTTCCTCTAAATTCTCACGATTGAAGCCGACACTGTCTAACACTCGGTAGTCGTGTTTTTTGGCTGATCTTATTGATCGATAGATAGCCATATCAAATATTGAAATGAAATTTCAATGAAATTCAAATAAAAGTCGGAGACTTATAAATTCAATGATCAATTATATAAAGTCAAAATGGCGCTGCCATATCAAAGAGAAAATTTCTAGAGCTAAAGAAATGATTCGCGCGCTTTGTCGCTCAAAATTCGAATGAATTATTACCTGTAATTAGGACGGAAGTCAAACGTAACTACTATCAACAAAAACGACCAATCAACGTCTTTGTTGTAAAGAGGAGCTATGACGTATAGCCGATTCTGATTGGATTGGAAATGATGAACTAAAATAACTGACTAATGGAAAGCCCCGATACGCAAAGCCTCGGGAGTCGTGCACATGTTCGAACTTCAGAAAGATGGATTGCGTTCTCATTTTTCCAGAACATTACCGCTTTTAAGAAATCATAAAAGCAACCCATTATGACCATAAGATGTCACTCTTTCCGATGTATATAACATCATGTATTGCTTTGTTAGGTAAATCGAGTAAAATACACCACAGATTCCCGCCACAGATCCTGGGCGTAACTCGTGTCATAGAAATGCATGGGCCTGGAACTCGGACTAAACACTAGCATCTCCATCCCAAAATCTTAGCTAGTTTTAGTACGAGAAGACTTGGACTACCCAACCATATGCATGTCATTCTGATTGGAAATATGTCACAGTTAGTTGTAAATTGAATAAACTATGATGATTGACAGTATGAAGTTCTTTAAACATCTACATATATATCCCTTCTGCAGCGAGGTGTGCATTGCAATTGCAAAAATATTATTTGTTTGCGTTCTCTCCTACTCATTTTTGACTTCGTGATATTCTATTGTTTATCGTACACGCTACAAGCGACAAACTACAAGTCACAAGCGGAACATACCCATTGGCGAGATTCAGTTACACGTACCTGAAACTTATAAGGCATGTTGCTGTTGCCAACTTTAGTAATCTGATTCACGTGAGCACTGCGAATACACGTAATTGTATTAATCGAATAGCATGAAACCCGAAAAACAAATTATTTTATTATAAAATTATCAAAAATGTACTTCTCTGTCTCTTACTCCCACTTAAATAGTGCATTCCATGGAACATAACATTATTTATCACCAATCTCTACCAGAGCACACCAGTCATACTTTCTTTCTGACTCGGTCACCGGCTGGGTACTATAGTTTGTGTTTCTATATTTAGCATGGGGTTTTCCAGCAAAAATGGCGAAATCCGATCGCTCCAAAGTCAAATTTTCTATGTGCTTTGAGAACAATTCCCGCACTAGAACATAATGACAGAATGGAAAACCAGAGCGGTAGTTTTGTTGACTATTTTCGCAAGCTACTCTTCAAAATAGCAGCAAATTAGAACTCTTGTGTTTGACTTACCATGCGAGTTGTGACAATGTCGTACACGTGCGTTTAGACTTTTGTGATGATAGCATAATCAGAAAACCGAATTACACCATTTCGAAATATAGTTCTTCGGTTTTAGTGGGACTTTTCAAACTTAAGGTTAAAAATTTACACAAATTTTGGTGGATATTTTGAGTGCTTAACAAGGGCTGCATGTTGGTCTGTTCGCTTAGTATATGTATGTATCATAACATCGCGGAAGTCCACCGAATGTGGGTAAAATGTCGCCGGTAATAGCGGTCTTAACGAGTTATCAAGGGAGGTAAACCCTGCGTGGAGTTTGATTTATGACACGTACAACTATCGAACAAGTCCACAACGCGAATTGATGCGCGACAAAAATAAACAAAGCCTAACTGAATCTGAAATGATCTGAAATCCCATTAAAATCATGCACTCTCATTGTGGGATCGGTCAGACGATAACCGGAGAAGGCCTCCGCATATAAGCTACTAGCCGGGTGGCCCGGCGTCGTCCAGGTTAAAGTGATGTTGAACACTTCGTTTGGTGACAATTTATGGGAATAGAGTACTCTTGATGGAATCAGTTATGGTTCTCCGAACAAATTCGGAGGACTATTATAATCACCATGTCCGTCCGTATGTACGTCGTCCATCCCTGTTGTCCGGATCATAAATTCAACTTTTTTACATGAATCATAATTCTATAGTATGGGATTTTGTATTTATTTAATGTCAAAATCGAATTAGGTCACGGTTCAATGTTTGTTGAGGGAGTTATATCCCTTTTTCGACTTAGAATTCGCAGTTGTTTATATTGTCCGAATGATAACTTGAGAAAATTTCAACACATTGTATTTAAATTTGGTACGTCGATCACATTAATTTGAGACACAGGTGAAGTGCGATTTTGATCACGACTTGATGATTGTTGACGGAGTTATCAGCCGGAGTTATGCCCCTTTTTCAACTTAGAATTCAAAACATTTGGGTTGTCTGGATGATAGAATTATCAATGCTGAACGTAAAATCTTTTTTTAATTTGTTATTGAGAACAAAGAATAACAAGGGAGGAAGATAACAAATACACGCACGCATTCATGCTCTCAAAATACACGCACGCATTCATGCTCTCAAAATACACGCACGCATTCATGCTCTCAAAATACAAGCACGGATTCATGCTCTCAAAATACACGCACGCATTCATGCTCTCAAAATACACGCACGCATTCATGCTCTCAAAATACACGCACGCATTCATGCTCTCAAAATACACGCACGCAATCATGCTCTCAAAATACACGCACGCATTCATGCTCTCAAAATACAGCTGCACGCATTCATGCTCTCAAAATACAAGCACGCATTCATGCTCTCAAAATACACGCACGCATTCATGCTCTCAAAATACACGCACGCATTCATGCTCTCAAAATACACGCACGCATTCATGCTCTCAAAATACACGGCACGCATTCATGCTCTCAAAATACAAGCACGCATTCATGCTCTCAAAATACACGCATTCATGCTCTCAAAATACACGCACGCATTCATGCTCTCAAAATACACGCACGCATTCATGCTCTCAAAATACACGCACGCATTCATGCTCTCAAAATACACGGCACGCATTCATGCTCTCAAAATACAAGCACGCATTCGTGCTCTCAAAATACACGCACGCATTCATGCTCTCAAAATACACGCACGCATTCATGCTCTCAAAATACACGCACGCATTCGTGCTCTCAAAATACACGCACGCATTCATGCTCTCAAAATACACGCACGCATTCGTGCTCTCAAAATACACGCACGCATTCATGCTCTCAAAATACACGCACGCATTCGTGCTCTCAAAATACACGCACGCATTCATGCTCTCAAAATACACGCACGCATTCATGCTCTCAAAATACACGCACGCATTCATGCTCTCAAAATACACGCACGCATTCATGCTCTCAAAATACAGCTGCACGCATTCATGCTCTCAAAATACAAGCACGCAATCATGCTCTCAAAATACACGCACGCATTCATGCTCTCAAAATACACGCACGCATTCATGCTCTCAAAATACACGCACGCATTCATGCTCTCAAAATACACGGCACGCATTCATGCTCTCAAAATACAAGCACGCATTCATGCTCTCAAAATACACGCACGCATTCATGCTCTCAAAATACACGCACGCATTCATGCTCTCAAAATACACGCACGCATTCATGCTCTCAAAATACACGCACGCATTCATGCTCTCAAAATACAGCTGCACGCATTCATGCTCTCAAAATACAAGCACGCATTCATGCTCTCAAAATACACGCACGCATTCATGCTCTCAAAATACACGCACGCATTCATGCTCTCAAAATACACGCACGCATTCATGCTCTCAAAATACACGGCACGCATTCATGCTCTCAAAATACAAGCACGCATTCATGCTCTCAAAATACAAGCACGCATTCATGCTCTCAAAATACACGCACGCATTCATGCTCTCAAAATACACGCACGCATTCATGCTCTCAAAATACAAGCACGCATTCATGCTCTCAAAATACACGCACGCATTCATGCTCTCAAAATACAAGCACGCATTCATGCTCTCAAAATACACGCACGCATTCGTGCTCTCAAAATACACGCACGCATTCATGCTCTCAAAATACACGCACGCATTCATGCTCTCAAAATACACGCACGCATTCGTGCTCTCAAAATACACGCACGCATTCATGCTCTCAAAATACAGCTGCACGCACGCATTCATGCTCTCAAAATACAAGCACGCATTCATGCTCTCAAAATACACGCACGCATTCGTGCTCTCAAAATACACGCACGCATTCATGCTCTCAAAATACACGCACGCATTCATGCTCTCAAAATACACGCACGCATTCGTGCTCTCAAAATACACGCACGCATTCATGCTCTCAAAATACACGCACGCATTCATGCTCTCAAAATACACGCACGCATTCATGCTCTCAAAATACACGCACGCATTCATGCTCTCAACCCAAAACATGCAAGAGTTTCGCTCTCCCATGCCCTGGCTTACTCTCTTACATGTGACATTCAATTAGAAAATATCTATATAATTGTTCGGACAATTTTAACAAACACCATTCAACAAACAAAAAACAAGACGAATCAGCAACACTAGGCACTACCTTGACATAATTTTGCCCGAATAAAAACTTTCTTTAGCCACAACAATGGTGGTAAAAAAAAACAATATATTTTTGTCTTCAGATTAACTTTAAATTACCCTTATTAAACAGTTAAAGTGGCCGATGATGTATAATATTTAAGGTTTGCAGATATCTCACGCATTCATACTTAAATTAAAGATAAGCTGTGTTTGCGTGTATTTTGTCCTATATATATTGTTTGAACACTAGTTGGAAAAGGTTACAATAATTTCCCGCCTTTTACGTCACGGAGTATCGAAGCAAGATGTTGGGTAGGCACGGACAAGGTATACGGATTAAGGGTTGATTAAGAGAACTTGACAATGAGAAAATCTGACGCTTTAGATTGTTGATTGTTATGAAATCGACGCGGATGTTGAACGTTGCATACTGTGAATGGCTATACATATTTTCGTTGATTTAAATTTTCATGGTTAGCCATTTTTGACGTTTTCGTGGTTCGTAAATTCGAGTGTCCGCCGGTACTAACTGTCGCCTCCAAACCCACAATAATAACAATCAAGTCAAACTAATGGAAGTGCAAACACCTCGGCATTCCGTCGGAAATTGCGCATCCAATCTGAAGGGGTATAATTAATTAGCATGTCGCATGTCCAAGCTTTTGTTGACGACTATTGAGAACAATGGGATTGTATTACATAAACTGAGATAACATCAATCTCTTCTCATAACATCACTCCCTTTACAGTATACTATGTATGGGGTATGGCATTTATTATCTATTAGCATGTCGCGTGTCCAAACTTTTTTTGGACAACTAGTAAGAATGTCAACACCGGAAATGTATTACATAAACCAAGATAACCGAGGTGAAAGTCACTCTCTTCTCATAACATAACTCCCTTTAGAGTATAATGTGTATGAGGTATGCAATTTATTATCTGATTGGAATAGATAATTAATAAATGTATTCCTGCAACTTTCCACGATTTAAAGATACGGACGGCGTTGGCGGTGGGTATGCTGTTAAAATATTCACCTCCGTCAAAAACCACCATAAACAGAAAAAATAGTAAAATATAGACAGACCTTGTTCTTATACCAATCAGAAATGTGGCATAAACAGTATGTTATTGTCAAATGTGTTTCCTTTGTTATGTAAACAAAAGCAAAAAACGTTACAGAACCTGGCTTTTGTTTAGATCCGGACATGGTAAACATAAAGAGTGTAATTTGTTACTGTTTTCCTGATATGGAAATAATAAAGAGCGTTTATATCATTTGTGTGTGATTAACCAATAGAATTGCGCTGTGTTATGTAAACAGAAGCAAAACTTCTGTAACACAAGCAGGCTCTTGTTTACGTACACTATCGTATGTCTTGACGACAATATACTATTTACGCGCTTATTATGTTTGGCATATGAACAAAGCTATATATATTTTAATATTCCTTCTGTTGATGGCGATTTGAACAAATATGAATATTGCTGCAATGAACGCCACCCGTGCCTTTAAAGTTGATCAACGAACCTCCGATTTTCATGTTCGGATTATTCCAGATGTAGTTGAGGCAATATATAGTAGTATTATTTGAATTATTTAATCGCATAAATTTACACCATGCTCCAAAAACATCTCTCCAGAATGGATTTGTGAACTTGTCTGTTTGCATTACAATATAATTTGAGTGGTATGTAAACAAGATTGGGTCATTTAAGAGAGGTGTGGTATTGCATAGTGCAGCCCCCTTCGAATGTTTGCAAATCAAGCGTCGTATTCTGGTACTTTTCATGGCGCTATCAAAGTTTTCAACATTAATCATCTTCAAAGCTCCGTACATATGGTCAGCAAATAATTGTTCTCTTTTTATTTTATCGCATTTGGAATTCCAAATGAAATTATATATACAGTTATTTAGGGTTTTCAAAAAGGATGTATCTGGACTTGGGAGAGTTATAAATAAGTGTGATTAGATTTCATAACTGTTATTCTACCTACACACTAAATCTCGAGTAGCTAAATTTGGGTGGTTAGCATATTCCAACGACTTTTATAGCATTATAAGCTACTTAAATATGCTATTTTTGCTACTGGACAAGTAGTTACACGATGGAACGCGGATAGTTAAGCGATGTCTATTCGTGATTGGTTCTATAACTGCACGTGACAACCTATTCAAATGGCGGCTTCCCAGTCGAGTCGAGAAAAGGCACAAGTACTGTTTCTGTCAATCCAGCTAGACTAAAATTTGAATGGCGTAAAATGTATAACTTCTGTGTGACAAGTCATGGTTATTTATAATCCTAGGTACATCCGGTAAGTTGGTAACGAATTTACCAATTATTGATACGACATTAAGACGTCACCAAATTCCCAATTCAATTGAATCTCCAGGCTGCATGGTGCTCTTTGAAATTTGAATCTGTGACAAGAAGAGGTAATATTTGCGCTCATGTCGCTTTTGTTTCTATATTGACGTATATCTATATGTTCTGTGTTCACATTGTAGCCTACTGGTAACTGTAATCATATAAACATAATTCCACTATAGTTGTAATTTTAAAAATATCCGCGACAATAGGTGAAATCAGCTATAGGGCCTACTGATTCCAGTCTGTATAATATTTATGTCCCAATGTTTCCCAAAATCATGCCAAATGGCCTCACCAGGCCAGATAGCATCCCTATGTTGATCCAATGTAAAGACTAAAGTAAACGGTTGTCTCAAATTTTGTTTCAACGTTGAATTTGAAATAACGTTGGCGATTGGTCCAGTTTGCTCGTTGAAGTGAACATAGAAATATTAGAATATACATTTGAGACAACATTGAAAAACCAACTTTGAACATTGGAATAATATTGGGAAGCTAACGTTGAATTTTTTGACATTCGCTCAACGTTAAAATAATATTGGAATAAAAAAATATTTTTGTTGTTATGTTCGCTCGATATGATCAACAACATTGAATTGAAAATGGGATATTTTGGAAAACTAATGTTGAATATTGGGACGATCACTCGATTTTGAAATAGCATTGGAATCCTAATGTTGATTTTGTTTTATGTTCGCTCAGCGTTGAAATAACGCTGGAAGCCTAATGTTTAATTTCTGGACATTAATTTAGCGTTGAATCGACATTGGGATTACGTTTGAAAGCTAATGTTCACTTTTGTCAAGTTTTGTGATGTTCGATCAACATTGAAATAATGTTAGAAATCTAACAGTTTAAATTTGGACAATCGTTCAACAATGAATCAATGTTGAAATAAAGTTGGAAACCTAATGTTGAATATCGAGATGTTATCTAATGTTGAATTAAAGGTACTCAATCCGATTCGACGGTCCCCATATCATCAGATTCCAACAACAACACCATTTTTAAATGCCATTTCAGTTATCAGAAAAGATTAATTGCCTAAAACAATGCTTTAGAACCACAGTCAACTATAAAATTGCCCAAAACCTGTTATTTATCAAAAGATTTTTTCAACAAAATTTTATTGGTTGTCAAATATCTGACACAAAAAGCCACTCGATTTGAGAGTTATCGATCTTCATCCGCTATCTTGTCAGATACGTTCTTCTCGCCGACAGTTTACTGGGCCACTTATAATTAAAATACTAGATTTAAAATATCGATATCAATGGGTGGGTTCCTCGACTCAAGTTAAATATTTTGTACCCCCGAAGCCAATGATATTGTAATTCGTGAGCGTTAATTCGGATTGAGTACCTTTAATGTGGGAAACCTAACACTGAATGTTGATACATGCTGTACGTTGAATCTAAGTTGAATAATCAATTATCATGCCCTGACCGAGACGTTGCATGCAATTTTTTTATATACACGATTTACTTTGCATTATACACAAAACTATAGTCCATTGTAATTGTTATAAACCACTATCTGGTAGTTTGATGAAACTTTTAATTTCCGATTCGATTCCTTTATTTAGGAACCGCCGGCGGTCCATCGTACATTCCTACTTTTATATTGTTTGTATATATTTGGCTATTCATAACACTGAAATTAATCGCTATGTTCATTCTAATGAACTCACAAATATTATAACCATAACATTGCTGTGAACTGTGATGCTAATGGTATTCAATACATTGTGCTCATTATACCCCCTGCAACAATGTTGGGGTGGTATAGTGAAATCAGCTCGTCCATCGTTTGTGTGTGGACACAAATTTGTCTGGAGTTTTTCTCAGACAGTCGTTTTTTTTTATCAATTTCCGTGAAACTTGGCAGAGACATCAACCACCATGGTAACCTGAGCACCTGCGATTATGGCGTCTGTCATACTTTTTTGGTGGAGTTATCCCCCTTTTTCTACTTTAAACATATGGGGTACCGTTTGTGAGTCGTGTGGTCAAAAATTGCACAACATTCTCAATCTGTCAAGCCATGTTCCGATAATTGGAATCGGCTGCCAATGGTCGATAATAGCCCATCGAATATTAATGGTTGCTCGCAGTCAAATCGATTGCCAAAATAAAAAATCTGTTATATCAAAGCGCAATATGCATGCTTTAATAAAGCGTATACACAATACAACCATTGCATTGACTGTAGAAAACATTTACATGTATAACAGTCTTAAACAAATCATTACTAAATTCATCCTATGCGAATCTAATTCTGAAAATGCCAGACAAATTATACTCAGGCTTGGTTAATAATAACCCACTACATTCATGAGATAATAAACAACCAGATCATACATTCGATCATGTGTGGTGGTAGTAATGGCTCTACCGTACATGTAAGTGATACAAACAGAAGTTGCATGACTAATATATTTATGGCCTGCTTCATTGCAATGATATCGATATCATAATGTACAACGACATCACAATCGTCTGAACAAACTGCATGATCTCGTCGGCCTGATTCTTCCACTTACGAATGAATCGTGGTCGTCTGAACGTTCACTTAAGGAACTCAATATTAATTGTTTTTAACCAAAGTTGTTTCCATATTGTTTTCCCTTGCTAAAATGTGATTATGTGATCAAAGGGATCTCTATATGAAATTATTGACCTTGTCCACTAAATTTGATTCGACTTTTGATAAAGCACTCGGTTAGTAGATTTTGTATAAATTTCTGACTCATTACATATCCTCTAAAACTATATAGAATTATCTATACCTTACTCGTATTTAAATTCGATCAGTACCCTCAGGTGCCAGATAAACGTGATGGCTGAATAAACGTGCTGGTTTACATTTACCCCTAAAATTATTAATAGTGCTGGCATTTTCACTTTTATATATATCATGACCAAATAATAGTGATGGCCAGCATATTCTTCCAAAATTAATAAGCGTGCCAGCACGTTTATTTGGTACCCAAGAGTACTATTTTTTGCGCACCCAATATCATCTGATTTACATGGAAAAAATCTTGTTTGGTACGTCTGTATTATCAGTGCTATCTTCTGTAATTTTTGTGTGAACAGAACTGAAGAAATCTGTCAATTATTTCGACATGACAACAAGCACAATGCTGACATCTGACAGCATTACCAGAATTTCCAAAACCTACATCGTACAACAATGCATGTTATTAGTCTCACGATCCACTGTGAGGAATGAAGAAAATTACTACACCTATGGCTGATAAACACAAGTTTTACGCAACAAAATTCATTTGATAAGATTTTCAGACAATGCCACGACATTAACCCCCGATCGAAAAAAATATCTTTTACCTTCCACCATATTCCGGTTTTTAAAACAACTGTTTTTTCCAGATATTATTTTTATCGCCGGGAAACGCAGCACCCACACAGAAAAATAATTTTGATTTATAGTGCCGGTATTCTTGCAAAAAGAAGTCGCTCAACGCGACAATAAAGGCTACCCAAACAACCACATATAAAAACTGTTCAAATATAACAGATGAGCATCACGACCAGTGTATTCAGATTTGCGTCGGGGAAATAATAATGCAATATTGAATATACAGTGTTTGCGCTCAGGTGCTTAATAGCCAATGCAATTTCCGTCCAGGACAAAACAGAAGTACATGAGAAGGCACAGGTATTGCAAGTCACCCAGACTAATACGAAGGTATCACCCCCTCCCCCTGAATTGGTATCGCAAGCCACCCGACTAATACATAAGGTAATGCTACCTCGAGGGGCCCTGATTAAAACAGAACATAATGCTATTGCAAGTCGCCATGACTAATCAATCCCATCGACAGTAGCACAAACAAATAAAGAAGATAATCCAAAAGTGAATCGCCCCATATAATACAGAAGATAATGCTATCGCGAGTCGGCCCAACTAAAACAGAAGATAATGCTATTATGAGTAGCCCTGACTAAAACAGAAGCTATTAAATTCTATTGCGAGTCTTCACGATTAATAGAGAATGTAATGCTATCACGAGTAGCACAGACTAAAACAGAAGGAAATATGCTATTGTGAGTCCTCCTGATTAATACAGAAGGCAATGCCATACTGAGTCGGCCCGATTCATACAGATTATAAAAATTAATGCTATCATGAGAAGCCCCGACTAAAAAAGAAGGTACTGGTTTCGCCCCGAATAATACATAAGGTAATCCTATATCGAGAGTCGCACTGACTAAACCAGAAGGAAATGTTTTGTGAGTCGCCCTGAAGGGAATGCTATTATGTGGTGAATTTATGATAATGGAATAACCCACCTATTCAGGGAGCAAATATTACATTTGAAATTTTGATTAGCAAATAACCTCATAATAACATAATTAGATAGCATTGTTCTGAAATCATATAAAATTCATACCAAATAGCATAGCTATTATCTAAATTTGGGTAGCAAATTGCGATGCGATAAAGCGCAATTGGTGGTTATCCCATATGAATTGATAATGGAATAACCTATCTATTCAGGGGTGTAAGCTTGTAAAAGAATTGCGCTGAAGCGCAATTGACATGAATCAAGCTGGATTGCGCTGAAGTGCAATTGAATTGCACTTCAGCGCAATTGGATTGTGCTTCAGTGCAATTGGATTGCACTTCAGCGCAATTGAATTGCGCTTCAGCAATCGGCCCAACTAAAACATAAGGTACTAGTAATGCTATCGAGAGTCGCACCGACTAAACTTAGCGCAATTCAATTGCGCTTCAGCGCAATTAATAATAAATGTGAATTTGGCCTCCCATATCACCGGTCATGAATATCCCGTACGTACCGTACAGTAATGCCCTAATTAATCGACTCCATAATCACAGCAGAATTATGGGTAACTTTTCAGGATTTAGTCGGAAATATGGCTTGCTGCCATTCATCGGAAAGCTTTCGCCGAGAGCTTTCCGATGAATGGCCGCAAGCCATATTTCCGACTAAATCCTGAAAAGTTACCCATAATTCTGCTGTGGTTATGGAGTCGATTAATTAGGGCATTAAGTACTGTAGGCCCTAACCATTTCAGCCCTACAAATACATCTTTTTCTTTTCACTTGTTGCGACATAAATTATAATTGCATTCATGTCTTCGAATATTGTGTTGTCACATATTACTTAGTAGTCATAACTGGTAATGGGCCTACCTCGAATCTATTCATCACTACCATTCCATATAGTAATGATAGTAGTATGTATATAATATTCAGGGTTGTGGTGCATTTAACACACTGTATACTTATATCTGGTTCTATTTTATGGTACTAAGAATACGAACATTCTGTTGCATGAGATTATCTAAATTGTACCCTCAGACTATCACCCCATGCCATCACTATTATAAGGCACCATCACTATAATTGTTTTTGAGGTAAAATACCACCTATCTATGATTTCAGTTGTTTTCTATTTCTCTGTTGGCATCTTCTGAGACATAGATTTTTTCAAATGGTGATATTATAGTGTTTTAATCATATGTTATGGCATAGATTGTTATTAACCGTATATGAAGGCTCTATAAAAAAATAAAAATAATTAGTGCCTCCAAAATTAGATGGGCCTTTAAAGTCACAATGTCACAATTGCTGTCTATCCAGCTACCGGTATATTCTGCTAATCAGGATGTTATGGCACTCCAGTATTCATTATATATCACAACTGTTATAACCCATAATGACATTAAATTGCATGGAAACAGTAATTTATGTGCTGCGTGACGTGAATATCTATTGAGAAATAACATAATGTAATTGCGAAAACCAATAAAAATCTAATTTTTTGATTTAATGTATTAAGTTATTTCCTTCATAAAAGGACTTTGTGATAAAGAATCCTCTCAATACTAGTTTAGAATATAGAATTAACTTTTAAAATAACAAAAACCTTCGGAATAGCGAATCTTCGGAACAGTGAACTTTCAGAATAGTGAACCTTTGGAATAGCGAACATTCATAATAGCTAGAGAACCTTTGAAATAGTGAACTTTCAGAATAGCAAACCTTGGAATAAAGAATGTCCCCAATATGGCCTACATGTATCACTAAAGTATCATGACATTTAACCGCATTACCACTTGATTTAGAGTTATCCATCTACATCCACAATTTTGTCCAAGACCCTCCGTTTGATGACGTGTGTCTGGGACACATTATTACACCTCTCGAGAAATAACAAACTTCAAAAATTGATATCAGTTCAATCGGAGCTTTGATGGGTGTGTTCCTAGACTGGATTAAAGTATTTTTACCCCCGAAGCCAAGAAATGGTATTTGATTGTATGGAGTACCTTTAACGTACATTCTATGTGGGGGAAGGATACGCAAACCGACGAATAGAGCTGTGTTTCAGGCCAAGTCGAATTTGGTCAGGGTCCAATGATATTTGACAGAGTTATGTCAGTTTTTCGACTTAGAAATTTTTACATGTATTTCATGCCATAAAAGTATAGTAAATTTGATTATAATTTCAAACTAGTTGGAAGTTCGTACATATATTGTGTGACAATAGTCGCTTGTTCCAAATTAAAAAAAATAACTTCCAGATAGATTTTGAGAAATTCCATTTTGAAATATAATTTTGGCAAAACATGCGCCTGACCCATAATTGGGTCACATGGTGTGTTTTTGGTTAACCCATTGCTTGTTCACACCGGATAAAATTGTTAACCAAATTTTTTTTTATATGCCAGTTGCAGCCCTCTTAATTCAGATTGTTTGGCTTCGGCAATCTGCTACAGCAACAGTATGCCGTGGCTCAGTTTGCTTCAGCAATGCTGATTGCCGTAGCCAATTATGAAGGCTGCAGTTGTATTATGTTATTTGTCTGTCAGTCCATTTGTTCATTCATGCTAACATTTGGCAACTATGGGGTAATTATGGTATTTTGTCCAGCCCGTCATGGTTTTTTTTATTTATAAGCTTAGCTCTACTGGGGCCCTGCGAATCTGAGTTTACAGTCAAATCAAATTTTGAATTCAATTGGGAATGAGGTTCGCGAATCAAATCTCAATTCGAATATATACAGCTACATGTATGCGCAAAATAATTGACCCCTTTAACGTGGATGTAGGCCGGTAATTACCGTTCGTACCACCAGTAAACCACAATCAAGTGGTATTACGTCGAATAATAGCGACTGACATGTGGTGTCCATCTGTAGTCTTACCACGGTAAAGATTTTTTAACTGCGATAACCCAGTAAATAAACGCCAAATACATTTTTTGTGACTGCAATAACGGTAAATTCAATCTAGAAATTTTTAATCTCATCCACATTTGACCTACTAGTATGCCATGTTCAATCGCAAAGTATTTAGTTCACAAATACCATATCAGGGTATCTTTATTTTCATGTTAACTAGACACCTAGTAATTCAGTTAATACATGTACATTGTTTATTCAGCATAAATGTATATGTATGAGGTTGGTCACTGCAACATTGCAATTGCATCAACAGTGCAGCTACGATTGTCCGTGTCTTTGAATATGTCAGTGGCTTGAAAGACATCTGACATTCAATTTGGCAGGTGTAGAAAAGTCATACCCATCGCTTTTTGAAGCCTATTTTTCTGAGTTGTATTGCTATCTGTTGTTAGGAGCATACCACCATGTGTGGCCAGGCTATACTCACAGTATAAAGGGTGCAGGTCTTATATTTCGGCGAGAATCCAATTCTAGATTCTCGTAAATATTCTCGCAAATTACCCTGGATTCTCATGAAAAAGTATGTATAGATTCTCACAAAATCAGATGAAATATATGCCCTGGGGTGATTGTGTTAAATTTTACACATACTAGTACCAGTACCTGTCCATTCTGTTTTTATTGATTTAAATGCCCGCAGCCTTATGAAACAAAAAGTTCTGGCCATAGAAGTGGCCTTGTGTGCCAGAGACTGGTCTTGTCAGCCAGAGAGGCAGCACATCGAATGGTAGGTGTGGTACTACCATGTGGAATTAGCTCAGTTAAATTAATATGTATTTTTACCAATTTTCAGCTGGACATGAAAACTTTATATGTATAAAAACAGATCGGAAGGGAGATCTGGAGACAAGGTGCATAAAACATAAGAGAATTTTGGTGGTTCCTTTTGGTACATCCAATCCACCACTTTTCATTGCAACAATCAAGCAAATATTTTGCAAAATACTTCCAATTTTAAATTTACAAAATCCAATCTCCAGATCTTCAGTCCAAACTGTGACCAGATGAGACAAATGAGCAAAGGTAAATCTGACTGGTGATGAGTTTCATCAACTTTGAGAATGGATAGAAGAAAACAAAAAAATAATAATAAAAAATATATATTTATATATATATATATATATTTGTTTTGTAACAATTTAATTCATTTAAAATGATGAAAATCCAATTGATTAATTTGATGGAACAATGCAGACTTGAAAATAACTCATTCTAATCAAAGCTCATCACCACTCAGTTAAATCAATTTATGATACCCTAATCAATAACACATGTACATGACTTTTTCAAACAAATTAAGAACTTTACTACGTGAAGTTAAATTTGGTTTGGCCTCGCAAATTCCTTAAGTTTTACAAAGGTAATTTCAAACTAACAATGTACATATTAAACCCTAGAACCATATACCAACTCAAAAATTCCTGCATCCAGAATGCGAAACCGTGAAAATAACAAAAACAAAAACAAAAAATTGGAACAAACTATCACTCTGAAAATCTCACATCAATATGTGTGAAAGTACCAATTAATTGCAAGCCAATCAGCAATGAGTACTTCCAATTTACTTAAAGGTGTCTCTCACTTTCCGGACATATTTCCATGAATCCAGATTTAACAATCATAAAAAATGATCATAAACATAATTCATTATACAAGTGTACTACTACATGATGAAACTTAGCTTATATGTAACACCAAATTTTGATCTCCAATTGAAAAAACAAAAACAAAACAAAAAACAAACATAATCAAAAAATATATTTCCAAATAAATTAAAAGTATATTATATTTGGCATGCTTATGTAACTGAATGCTTCAAATCCGGAATGACACCTTTAACACTGATATGCCCAATTTCAATTAAAAAAATTAAATAAAATAAAAAATAATAATAAATAAAATAAAAATAGCCAGTCTGATACCCCGTTCCACTCGTATATATACACCCTCCTTTTTTCACGGGGCCGCGTCCCTGAATCATGGGCTATACAATTTAAAAAAATAAATAAAAAATAAAAAAAACTATGACTATATGTCTATATAAAATGCTTTGAGAAATAACTTTGCTGATTTGCATGTATCTGTAATTTATTTATTTCATCAAATCATCGCCTCTTTCAGTATCACCATATAGATATTAGAAATATAAATACCCCAAGCTCGAACTGCCTTCGACACTCACGTAACGCGTTTCATCACGCCAAAATTGATAACACTATCACTAGCAAAGAGAAAACAAACCTTGCTGGCACAGTAGCACTAAAAGTCACATCTATAGTATAAATTCAGTAACTGAAGCCAAAACTCCATAATTCCGTAGGTACCGGTACTGTGAATGATCCCCGTTCAGCATCTTGCATGCACTGTCATGTCACAAAACTATCCCATTTATGCACAAATCTAAACTATTGGCAATGGAATTATATAAATGATAATAAATAGAAACGGGATGAAATGTATACCGATCCATGTGTCTGTCGAAAATCTCCCGTCCAACGGCACGTGTTTCACGGGCGTGACCTCTGACATAATTATCAACGACATGCCGGCAATAATAAAACAGTCAATATATGGCAACCCGTTTATATAACTATTCTGCTTTTCCGCACATGTATAAATCCCTCATCCTTTCGTGTAAGTGACATGACAGTGTGGCGTTTTACGCATAAATGCAGCAATATGTACCCAACCGATCATCTGGGGTCGATACAGCTGAGTTTGGTCGTTGCCCCCCCCCTGGATCTCGGGGAGGGAGGTCGCCCGGGGCTGGAGATCGAAAGGAGTCACCCGGGACCGAGGAGGTGGTTTACACGCAGACTGGCGGGTAATCTCGCCCTTTGATGAATTTAGAGTTTATACCATCAAGTTCATAATTCGTGACATGTGACACATTTATAGTGTAAATTAGACTTGACGTATGACCGGCTCTGTTGCGCCCGGGGTATATATGTAAGTATATGTGTGTGTATATGTATGTATATGTATGGGTGTGTGGCTATATATATATATATATATATATATGTATGTATATATATATGTGTATATGTATGTATATGTATTATGTGTATGTATGTATGTATGTGTGTGTATGTGTATGTATGTGTATACATGTGTCTGCATGTGTATATATGTGTGTATGTATGTGTATATTTTTGTTATAGGTCCTGGGTAGCCTTTCCCCCCTGGCTTTGGGGTAGCGACCAATCTCAATCTCAGTATCGGTACCGCCACATGACATTATGAAATACCCACTCCAAAAAAAAAAACGGATTTCTTTTATTTGTTTCTACTCACCTTCCACATGATTGGACTCTTTCTACATGTACCCATACATGTCCCATTGACACTTCATCTTATTACAATCATGTTCTTCGTTGGTTTATCAACGATTTTGTGTATATATTGTTTCACCATTGTCTATCATGTTTTTTTCATGTTTGATACATTCCAATCATGCCACCGTTTCTCTGACCCACAAAAACAACTGTATCTCTCATACATTCTGTTAGCAAACTGCCGACTTTCTCTCACTCCAGGATATCAGTTATTACAGCTGTTAACCGGTTTCGGGCTGCTTAGCTGTGATCTCGCCCAAAGTATTTGATGGGGGTCTCAGCGATGCAGCACCGTGCCGCGATTGGCAGCTTTAATAACATAAAGTATAAAAACAGGCCGAAAATGGATTTACATCGAAAAAGTAAATTTTACAAAATCCCCAAGGGATGTAACCTAAGACTGCCACTTGTCCTTGTCGTAATAACAATGCTGCTTCTAAGTTCTGGATCCGTTCATAGCAATCCGGGACCAAATTCACAAACTGACATAACAGGGAACATAACTGTTTTCCAATATAATATCCGCAGTATTAGAAATAAGCTACATAAAATAGTTGAAGCTATAAACGAATATGACATTCTTTGCTTCACTGAAACACACCTCGACCCAACCTACCATACGGAAAAATTGTTAATTGAAAACTTCCATCGTCCGTTTAGATCCGACCGAAACTCGTATGGCGGTGGAATTTGTGTATATTTCGCTAAGCATCTGGTTTACAAACGGAGAACCGAACTCGAGTTTGACGCCTCTATCTTTTGGTTTGAGATCGCGAATAAATCGAATCGAGTCCTCCTCGCATTAACCTACAGATCGGAGCAATTCTGTAACATAAACTATTGGGACCTCTTTGAAGAATCAATAGATAATGCCTTGAAAATAACTGAAAATTTAATTCTACTCGGTGATTTTAACTCCAATCTGTTAAATCCGCATTCGAAACTCAGTGAAATAGTTGGTCATTATACATTCAAGGATGTAATTAAAAAACCAACAAGAGTCACGCTCACATCCCAAACACTTCTGGACCCCATAATCGTGAGCAATAACTTACAAGTGTACGAAGCCGACACTCTAAATCTTGGTTTCTCAGATCATTATGGTGTTTATGCGATATTAAAATTCAAAAAATATGAAACTACATCATTTAAGAGAACTATATGGAAATATAAACACGGAGATTATACCAGGGCTAACAGTATGTTAGATGCTATTAACTGGCAAGAAGAATTAAATACAGTTGAAGATTTAGACCATGCTGTCTCCCGATTCTGTAATTTATTCATCTCAGTAATGGAAGAGACAGTCCCCAAATCAACAGTCACGATACGAACAAATGACAAGTTTTGGTTCAACTCAGATATAAGAAGGGAGATCAGACGCAGAGATAGATTGAGAAAAATAGCCATAAAACGAAATTCAGATGTCTCATGGAGAAATTATAAAGATATCAGAAATAAAGTAAACAACATGAAGAAATACGCGAAAGCACAATTTCACTCTAAACTTGAAGAACGAGTAAATGAATCCCCATCCCCTCGCGACTTTTGGCAAACAATAAATTATTTGCTGAACAAAAAGAAATCCACATGCATCCCACCATTATATAGTCAACACGGAGATGTCACTATTGATGGAAAAACCTATGTGACAGATGATCGCAAGAAAGCGAAGTGTTTAAACGAGGCCTTCATTTTAAATTCAAATATCGATGATCGTGGTCACGAAATTCCAATCCTTCTCCGTAGATGCTCCAAATCGCTATCCAATATTATTTTCACCCGAGATAAGATCATTACTGCAATTAAATCACTCAAAGTTAACAAAGCCCATGGATTTGATGGCATAAGCCCAAAAATGATTCACGCTACTGCTGAATCGATTGTTGTTCCATTAGAAATTATTTTTAAAAAGTCAGTAGAGCTCGGCCAATTCCCATCAGACTGGAAAAAAGCAAATGTTATCCCCATATTTAAAAAAGATGATCCTGCCGATTGTATAAATTACCGTCCTATTTCCCTCCTTCCGAGCCTCGGCAAAGTGTTTGAAAAAATAATTACCCAACATCTTATGTCATTTTTCCAAGATAACAAACTAATGTACCAACATCAATCTGGTTTTATTCCCGGACATAGCACGACCTTCCAATTAACAGATCTATATCATAACCTCTGTCAGACTCTCGATAATGACTTATACACATGTTCAGTTTTTTGCGATATATCAAAGGCATTTGAAAGAGTCTGGCATAGGGGACTGATATATAAGCTAGAACAATACGGCATATCCGGTCCGTTATTGAAATGGCTGGAAGATTACCTCAGTAATCGAAAACAACGAGTCTTAATAAACAATTCATATTCCAACTTCCAACCCATTCCAGCCGGAGTTCCCCAAGGATCAATACTCGGACCTTTCCTTTTCCTGGTATATATAAATGATCTCCCAGATAATTTAAATTCCGAAACAAGAATGTACGCAGATGACACATGTCTCACGTCCAAACACTATGACATAAAGCTGCTAGAAAGAAGTGTAAACCAAGACCTTAATAAAATATCAGATTGGGCCAACAAATGGCTTGTAAACTTTAATCCAACCAAAACTAAGGCAATATTGTTCTCCCTGACCCCTCGAGAGGTCCCTCTAGATTTAACCTTCCAAAATAAAAGAATTGACATAATTGAGTCGCATAAACACCTTGGTCTCGAAATACAAAGCAATTTAAATTGGAATATCCAAATTGAATCTATAGTCAAAAAAGTTGTCCCGCGACTATCGATACTCAGAAGATACAAGTACAACCTAGATCGAAGAACACTCGATAAGATATACAAGGCCTATATCTTGCCTCTCCTAGATTATGCGGACGTAATTTGGGAAAACGCGCCGACATATTTACTAAATAAACTTGACCGGATTCACGTTGATGCCGCTAGAATAGTTACAGGGCTCACGCGCTCAGTTCCCAATAATGCGGTCCTATGCGAAGCTGGCTGGCCTTCTCTGAACATTCGCAGAGAGAAGCACCAATTACAAACTATGTTCAAAATTATAAATAACGAAACTCCATATTATTTATCTTGCTTACTCCCACCACGCTCGGTACAAGTCTCCAGCTATAACATGCGAAATCCGGGCAGATTCCATTCATATTATAGTAGAACTGAACATTTTAAGCAATCATTCTTCCCCTTCGTTGCAACTTCATGGAACAAACTACCCACATATATAACGGATGCTGAAAATCTTCTAGATTTTAAGGATAACCTAAATATGATAGAGCCCACCCGAAAGCCGCCTAAATATTTTGAATCAGGAAACCGAAAATATAGTATTTTCCACTGTAGGATAAGAAACTCCTGCAGTGATCTCCGCTTAGATATGTTCGAAAATTATATAGCAGATACCCCAAACTGTAAATGTGGATACGAATATGAAAGTGATATGCACTTTTTCCTAAATTGCCCCCTATATAATGTACAAAGGTTAGAACTATACCGTAAACTGGACGACCTCAACTTTAAAATTAACAATTACAAGCAATTACTTTGGGGAAACTCAAGTGAAACTCCATCAAGGAATGAAAAGATGTTCCGCATTGTTCAGGCATATATAGCTGCAACAAAGCGTTTTGAACCGGACAATACTGATACTGATACTGAATAAATAATTGTCTGACTACATTAAAGCTACGGACCAAACAAATGCAAACATATAGCACATAATACCCTTCAAAACAAAGGCCACTATTTCTCAGTTTCTATTTCCATGGAGAGAGAGAGAGAGAGGGCGGGCAGAACGCTAGTATTATACAAACACAGAACCGGATTATCACACACTCTTTACACAAGTTTTCTTCTCTTTTGTAGACCAAATTTGCAACCTTATCATGTATATTTTCTCTGTCATCTTGTTAAATTCATATATATATATTGTATCTGGGAGCAGGGACATTGTAAGTTGTTAAAACTTGTACCCCAATCCCGTTGTAATGAATTTACAATAAAATATGTTTAAAGTAAAGTTAAATTAACCCATAAATACCAAATGTTGGTTCATCCGTCCATATGTTCGCTTTTGGTTGATAACATTAGATAGTCTCAACTGAAGGGAATGAAATTTGGTATGTGGGTTGTGTCCACAAATTTTTACGCAGGCAATTCCCTTTTTGTTCAAATTAGCAATAAATTTTCATCTCTCTAGCCCAAAAATACAAGTCAAGTTTAAATATTTGGGTTTTGACCACCAATTTTCACCAGGGATATGCCATTTGTTGGAATTGCCACGACCAAGTCTAAATCGCCTGAGATAACTTGAGCAACACTTTTGAAAAAATGTTCAACTATCACATAACATTGCACAGTGAGTTTATGTGGTCAGCCATTCAAAATGTATCCACATGGCACATATTACTAATTAGCCCCTTCTAGATTTCAGTCAATGCTCAAAGGGGCTCGAGAAACAAATGATGAATAAATTTGCCAATAATATAAAAGTCCATATAACCATTAGTACATCTCATATAAAAGTAATAATACCCCGTATCTCCTACGATATGTGCCCGATTGGGTTAACATGTTGAACATACATGTATGTGGTAAATCCAGTACATGGAGTGAGTAAATTATCCATTTTGATTTTCTAACTTTCTTCTAAATGTCGCTTCATTTGAATTTTTGCCATTATCAAAAACAAGTCTGGAAAATGTTTGTCATTGCTCCCTATGGGAGACTCGCATATATCAGATAATGCATTGGCACAGGGTTTTTTTGTAAAATTTCAAGAAGCTCCATTCATGGAAGGGTTGTGCAGTAAAGTCATTGAGACAATTTCGTTTTTTGATGATCTGTTGTCCGTATCATTTCTACAACACAATTATCACCTTATATTTACTTGGCTACACAATTTTAATGTGTGATCGCAACAGAACATTTTTTTTAAGAGTACATATATATATGTAGATGGTTTGGTGGGGAGGGTCGACATCTTGGTACTTCCAACTGAAGCCCCCCCCCAACCCCTTGAACGACACAAACTAAGTTTTCGTAATTCAATTTGCATCACAATTTCCATCACAGACTACTACAGTAATGCCCTAATTAATGGACTCCATAACCACAGCAGGATTTAGTCGGAAATATGGTTGTTGTCATTCATTGGAAAGCTCTCGGAGAGCTTTCTGGTGAATGGCAACAAGCCACATTTCCGACTAAATCCTGAAAGTTACCAATAATTATGCTGTGGTTACGGAGTCGATTGATTAGGGCATTACTGTAAATGGTAGCATATTCTAAATGGATCAGTAGTCTTGTGGCCACTATCCATGCAGGGGATGAAAAGGATGGTTCGGCCCAGTATGCGAATTTATTTAGATCGGAACCTGAAAATTACAACACCTAATTGTCTGTGATATTGATGAATGCCAGGAAAATTCGCACCCCAATTTATTGTGTTTAAAAAAATTAATTAACAGCTTTAACTGGCCACTGAGAACATCACAAGACAAATAGGTCGGACGGCCCGGTGGTTCTGAATATGAAAGTTGTTCATTCTTAGCATCTAGACTGGCCTCAAGATGTTCAAATTGGGGTAAATTGCCAACCTGATACCCACCCAAATGTTGGAAAATTGCCAACTAATGGCCATTTGAGTCCAAAGTTTTGCAAATGAAAGGAATATATGCAAATGTTCTAAAATAAACAAATATGTCACTAATAAATTGAACATTGGAAAATCAAACCTAATTTTGGTATAATTTCCAACTAAATGTTGTGTGAGGTTTGGCTATAGGGGGGGGTAAGACCCCTGCATAACCAGCCCATGTCATCACGCCCCTGTCTGGCACCCCATGACAAAGGTGTGGTCTTGCATTCACTGATGATGAGAAATCATCAATATTAGATTTTGTTGGAAATCAGGATGGGACCACAACCCCTAGCTTGTCCATGAGGGTTGGCCCCATCCCCATCGGGGAGATCTGCAGTAGTCTGCCCTGTAGATAAAATTGGGAGATATCCTGGTGCCACCCATATTGGAAAAGATATATTTTTAAAGTAGACAACATACAGAAATCAGGGGGACAATAAGAATGTGCACACATAACCACAAAACTACACGAAAGTCATCACAATCAACTCATATACTATATACCGGTACATATATAATTTCATTATCTCTATATAATATATATTCGGTCTCTAAAAGCCCTTAAAGTGATGTGAAACACTCCGGTAGGGTGGTCAAATAGAAGTGGAGAATAATCTTGTTCAAAGTAGTTATTTTTACAAATGTTATATCTAAATTGACAACAAACACTGTCATTCTTATATACTAATTCAATGCAGTGACTGCCGATGGCGAAATCATTTTCGTTAGTTTACCGCCGATAGATGCGTCCCGATTCTAGTAGTAAATATTACAATTTAGCCCAGTTCAGACGATGTTTTCAATGGAGTGGTACGGTAGATTTGCTTGAGATTTTCGATGTTATTAGAATGTTACATTCCTCCAGTTGGTGTAGCACCTGCATACTAACTTATCAGTTTCACTCACCCGAACAAGTACATAATATGTCTTTAAACACTCTGGACATGCGATGTCCTTGCGCTCCTGTTGCTCAAATTCTAATATAAAAAGTGTTTTCTATTTCAGACAAAGCTCAAACATACCGGTAACATCTGACCAGACAAAACATAGAAACCGCTAAACTAATTACCAGTCAAACAAGATAACACTTCAAAATATAAGATAACACGGCCAACCACATCAACATACACCATGGATAAATACACTGTCAAAAGCACAGCATTTTTTTTTAACTGTAACATCTGGCATATACCCATAGTTATATATAAAAAGGCTACGGGCATCTGACCACAGGTCGTTTGCATAATTTTTTTTATATCATTCTTTCATTCTTTCATTCCATCAAGGTACAAGTATCTTCAAAGGATTAAGTTGAAGTTTTGGGGCTGAGTAAGATTCTAAGAGAGAAGGTGGAATATTGACTTGAGAGCATAAAATATGACAAGAAAATGACAATCATGGCTCAAATTGCGAAAAGTTGCCAAAGTTATTTTGACACCACATGTGCTGTAAGTATAGCTACATAGGCCTAAAACAAAATATTTTTGTTTCCGGTAACATATGGTAGAAAAGTAGGGCAGGTGGAATTCAATTGTTTCATTGTTTTTTGGAAACAACCACAATAAGATCATATGTGGATTGTGGAATATATTCATTCTGAAAAATATGCCCATGGCAGCACAAAGTATATAACGGGACACAATTGGGATGAATGGGCATATCGCACAAGTATTGGGAGGAATAAATGAAACCTATTATTTGTAATCAAAAATGATTGCGACATCAACCTCAGATTGAACCAGGCCTATGAGTATGGCACGACTGTAATTAAAACACTGACTGTCAGAGTAAATAATATAGATGATGACTGATCGGCACATGTATTAAGTACTTCGATCTGAGATATTTTGCACCAACATCATAAGGATCTCCTGGGCATTATCTCTAGTTGGGAGCGAATGATAGCTTCCGAAATTTGTTAAAGAATATGGTCGCCAGTGGCCATCTTGGATTTTACTCTTTTCATGACTAAATTTATTGGCACAACCAACAAGCCACATCTCTCATCACTCATTAACTACAACACACATAATTATTCTCCTCATAGTCATACTTGAAACCATTTTAATTCAGCCCTTTCTATACTAAATATTCACTAGCTACTAGTAGTAGTTTCCTCATATTATGTTTTAACAAAATTTCAACAATTTGGAGTTTTTAAAATGACAAAGAAGTAGATGAGTTGGGTGCCAAATGGTACATGCTTACCTCCCCAGTCAAGAATCAAATTATATGGCATGAATTTGTGTCAAGATGGCAAACACATACCCTCATTCAATCAGGTTTGAGTATTTTCAATTTATAGTGAGAAATAGTAGAAAGTGAAAATGAAAAAAATAGAGTAGTTTCTATGGTGTTGAATTGAAGGGGGAATTTGAAGAGTGCGAAATGTTTGAATGTTTGACCTTTGTTATTTCCAGGAGAAAGGACACATGTGCTGTATCCCTAGTTGTTCCAAAATTGAAGCTGCATGCATTTTAAAGAATGTGATCAAAGGATTGTAGACTTGTTTTTGAGTTTTCATACAGTAAGTATACATTTATACTTTACCATTGGGACAGGCACAACACCGGTAGCTTTACCTCTTTTTATACTAAATACTCATTGATGAATAGTTCCCTTAGAAAATATACAGATAATAAGGTCAATAAACAACATCTGGTTTGTTGGAACTTATTATCTGAACATTTCCTTCTATTAAATAACTATTTTGGCACTGATATTATGTGTTATTATGTGATGATTATTCATGAACAACCCTCCAGATTAATAACAAGGAATTACAATGTATACTTTCATAACTGATTAGGGAAAAGACATTAGTATAGAAAGGGTCAATGCTCTGCAAATAATACTGAGTAACAACCAACAACTGACTTTCATATCAAATCCCAAAATCATCAACAAATTCTTGGTCTACTAGCAATGGAGCAAATATATGCCTGAGAGCTTTCCGATGAATGGCAACAAGCCATATTTCCGACTAAATCCTGAAACGTTACCCATAATTCTGCTGTGTTTAAGGAGTCGATTAATTAGAGCATTACTGTACCACCGCACCTCCCGTCATGAAAGGGTTAAGTTCCCGTATATTCAGAGTGTGTGTGGTCACATTGTACTGTCAGAATAGCTATTGAATTTATGTCGACAACAGATATCTGTGTATCACTTTGTCCGAATAATGATGTTCAACTATATAATTAGTAACTACAAAACATAATTATTGATGTATTGTTCTACCCATATTATAAGTTACAGATGCTTAGTGGTCGGATATGTTGTCATGTTTTTGATTCAATGTTTATTATTTTATGCCCTGGAAACTATATACAACTTATTCTCGAAGAATATATCGTCATTAATTTTTTTGGATATATAGGCAATGATCCAGGTTTCATGTTTGGGCACCATTTAGGTACTGTCCCGATGGCCACAGTCATATGGCCAGAAATGGTGATGGCTTGTGGTTGGGGGAGGGGGTGAATCTGATTATGTTCAAAAGCCTTAAAAGTATATTGTGCTATTATGTTGGTAGATTGTCATATTTTAGATAGCAAATTCTTAACCCAAAACCCAATGCACATATGACCAAAGTTATTCCCTCCAGCCAACATTTAGCCATAATTTCTTGCAGCGTCATTTTGACACACACAGAAATAACACCATTTGATTTGCAATGTCATTGATGCGCATTGTAAGTCATTGCGTAATTATGTTAAGTGGTACTCTCAATTAACAAGACCCAAACAATTCTGTCACATATTTACTAAAGTATCTTTTATTATTCTTTTCAGTATGTCATAATATTATACTCAAGTTGTATCATCAAATTGTTCATTTTCCCAAAATTTGATTTATTATCAATGGCTTTCAATGTATCAATTAACAATGATACTTACAAAAAATAAAAAAAATAACTTCAAAGTTAAGTTGGTAATATTAAGGAGTATATATATAGACTCAAATTTCCGATAAATAATGTCTCTAAATTTCATTTTTATTTGATTAATTTATTTAATTTAATTCACGCTGATGTAAATTGGTTCACACTGGCAGGGCAGAACATAAAATAATTGCTAATGGCAATGTTTAATGAGTTATTTACTATGTTTTATGTCAAAAGTTCTCGATCATTTTACATATGTGTGTGGCACATTACTTCTATTATATTAGTATGTGAATGCTCAAACAATTGTGCTTTATAAACCAAACAGATATCAATATAATTATACTTCCATGTTTTACATGGAAGTATATTGTTTTTGTGATTTTTATTTTTCTCTATTATTATTATTATTCTTCTTAGCAATTTTATAATGAGCATAGCTCAGTCAATACAAGAGTTAGAAAGCTAAAACTTTGAATGTATATATATGTATACAAACTCTAGTGCTTAGGCCTATTGAGAATCATGTCCTCACTTGATTTGCAGAGTTATCTCCCTCTATGTGAAAAATTGGTGTTTTCAGAACTCCGAAAATATAAGGAGTACAGCACTGAAATTTGGTCGATAGATACATCTTGATATCGACTGAATCGTGAGCACATCAAAAACTTTGTCCGTCTTTCCTCTCCAGAGTTATCTCCCATATATATTTCAACCTCGAAATGTTCTGATCGCCTGTTCTCACATAGCAAGAAAGATAGCTGGATTTAGTTTCTATGCTAGTGCTGGCCGTTGTCAATATACTTCACAAAAATAATTTGGACAGGGTCGGACTTACATTTTTTGGTTAGGGTGGGGGCGAAATTTTCGCAATTTTATTTTTGCGATGATTTCAACCATTTTTACTACCATGTATCTTTAGGACGTACTAATGATCCTCCTGAAAGAATTTTGTAAATCGGTTGAGAAATGTCCAAGTTACAGACCATCGAATATTATATAATTTGGCTAATGAAGGAGCATGGGAGAGGGTGAGACCATAACGGGGAGGCGACGAGACCATGCCGGGTGGTGATACCATGTCGGGGTGGTGAGACCAGGCCGAGGGTGGTGAGACCAGGCTGACCGGTGGCGGATGTAAACGTCAGATTTAGCAAAAAAAAAAAAAAAAAAAAAAAAAGTCCAACGGAATAATATTTTTATTGCGTGCTCCAGATGGGAAGAGTGATTCGGACCGGAATATACCATTCATCAGTTTTTTGTCCCAACCGTTACCGATCTACAGCATGGACAAGAAAATGACATATTTTTGGCGCCAATTCCAATGGGCTAATTGATGAGCAAGGTTAATGCAGGAGCGGGTATACTGGTATCTCACAGGTAGGCCCCCGAAGTTTGATAGCTCTACTATAACAGAAACCTGCCCAACAGCGAGCGAGGTTCGGTGGGATCAGACTTTTTGCAAATTCCAACAAAAATCAAAGGGGGGAAATTGTCTAAAAAATGAATCATCGAGCTAAAAAATTTCTGAGTAGTGCATATGATAGATAGTATCCAAGCGCAACTTATTGATGTCTGCTTAATTGGCGCTAAGGTCGAAGGTTTTCTCGTAGCGAGGCTTTATAATGTAAATAAGTTTTGTTAAGTGCTGTATCACTAACCTATTTTTCTCGCCAAATCCGACCGGGTTAATGAAGGAGCGAGCTAATGCAGGAGCAGGTACGTCGATATACTTCTGATAATATCCGAAAGTTTGACCGCTCTACTATCAAAGCAACCTGACCAACGGAGAGCTCGTGTTCAGGTGGGTTCAAATTGGCAAATTCCAACAAAAACCAAAAGTTGAAAAATACTTCAAAATATCAAATACGGAGTTACAATTTTGCCGATGAGCGGGTGTGATAGGGGGTATCAACGCCCAACTCTGGTGCAATTTCTTAAGTTTCAGAGCAAAGGGTTTACTAGTGGCGACGCGATATAGCGTAATACGCACTACATGCAGATGAACACAGCCTGCCATAGATATATGTCAAAACTCGAAATTATCCAATATTCCCGTCAAATTCAAACAGGCTAATGAAGGAGCGAGTGAAATGCGCTAGCAGGTACATCGGTATACAATAGATACATCCTGGAAGTTTGACTGTCGTTGTTTAAAAGCAATCCGTTTAACAGAGAGCTTGCATCGGTGTGGGTCGAGGCTTTCGGCAAATTCCGTGACATGTTCTAACTTTTAAAATAAATGCGCAATGAGTTAATCAGGATTAAGTGCCCGATATTACATGCATTCACATGTTAATAGGAAAATACCACCGGATGACTGTATACACTAGGACATTTATTAATATTAATATAATGCAGGGACAGGTACGTCGGTATACTGTCAGATTGCCCGCAAATTTTGACGGCTCTGCTATAAAAGCAACCTGCCCAACGGAGAGCTCGGTTAGGGATAGTTTACACGTTTTGAAAAATTCCACCAAAACTCAATGGGAGGGCGGGGTGGAACCCGAATCCAGATAATGCAAAATTGACGAGTGGATGTGATGGGTAGTATCTATGTGCAACTTTAGTGCGATTTTCTAAGTTTTTGAGCGAACGACTATAGAATGTTGCACGGCCGTAGCATTATATCTCATATATATTTTGATGACCTCTGTCTGTCTGTATGTCTGTATGTCTGTATGTATGTATGTCATTAATACAAATCTACGATTCTCGACCGATCGGGACGAAACTTGGTACGTGTGTGTAGTTTGACCAAGCGGTGGTCGTTGTCGTATCGGCGAGCCCGTGCGACGCCCGTGCAGCGCATGCGCAGACGAGATCTCGGAAACGGGTGGAGCTATCGACTTGAAATTTGCTATGTGAATGTATCTTGCCCCGGATGCGAATTTTATCGGGTCAACGAGCCCGTGCGGCGCCAGCTTCGCGCATGCGCAGACGAGATCTCGGAAACGGATGGAGCTATCGACTTGAAATTTGCTGGGTGAATGTATCTTACCCCGGATACGAATTTTATCGGGTCGCAGAGTCCGTGCGACGCCAGCTTCGCGCATGCGCATACCAGATCTCGGAAACGGGTGGAGCTATCGACTTGAAATTTGGTTTTTGAATAGCCCGGACAACGTCGGGCTCATCGGCTAGTCTATTATATATTTTGAAAGATGTGTGTGTGTGTGTGTGTGTGTGTGTGTGTGTATATGTGTGTGGGTGTGTGTGTGTGTAATCGATGGACTCAAAAATGGCTGAACCAATTTCGATGAAATTTGGTATGTGGGGGTATTTTTGGGTCAGGAGTAACATAGGCCTATTGATTTTCAGATCCGAGGTCAACTTTTCACGTGCCGATGTCAAATCTGTTTTACGCCGTTTTGCGCTAATATATTTCAGTTCGGTGCTCACAAATCGATTCGATATAGCGCGAATAATAAATTGCCAGTCATATAATTTGCACGGTTAGAATCTGTGTGGCTTCATCTTTCCAACGATGTATAATCTGTATGTATCCGTTTTAGTTATCTGCCTCAATTATTAAGAAGAAGTGGTACGATCTTCTATCAGGATAAAAACAATGCGTAACTTCTATGACGTCGTTAGAGTTCATAACGTTAGATCACGTTAACGCTCAATCGGCCGATGCATTTGACTGTTTCAGACGTCTTGGCGATATCTCGTGCACCGATGGTAATTTATCTTTACGTGTGTAAATGTGGCGCGTTTATATAATTGAGTGGAAATAAAATAGGGTTAAAAGGTCAAATCGGGTAAAACCGGATGGATTTCGACGGGTACTTTTGTCGGGTACTTTTGTTCGGGGCAGTGTTTTGGACGAGTCAAATCGTGACCCCACTTGACCTTGGCCTTCAAAATAGACAATTCAAGGTCAAACCCCGGACGAAGTCGGGTCACCTTCTAGTCTATTATATATTTTGAAAGATGTGTGTGTGTGTGTGTGTGTGTGTGTGTGTGTGTGTGTGTGTGTGTGTGTGTGTGTGTGTGTTTGTTTGTGTGTAATCGATGGACTCAAAAACGACTCAGCCAATTTCGATGAAACTTGGTACGTGGGGGTATTTTCGGGCCACGAGTAACATAGGCCTATTAATTTGTTCGTGCGAGGTCAACTTTTCACGTGCCGAGGTCAAATCTGTTTTTACGCCGTTTTGCGCTAATATATTTCAGTTCGGTGCTCACAAATCGATTCGATATAGCTCGAATAATAAATTGCCAGTCATATAATTTGCACGTTTAGAATCTGTGGCGTTTCACCTTTCCAATGATGTATCACACGCCTGTGTACGTTTAAAGTTTCTACCTTAATTATCGGGAAGAACACAGGATCATGCTTCGCTCATCGAAAATCATTGCGTAAAAAAATATATTACGCCATCAACATATCGTGACGTGATCGCGTTAACTCTTAACAGGCCGATGTCGCGTTAACTCATCACCGGCCGAGGTATCCGCAAATGACATTGGGCTATATATCTCGAAAACGGGTGTAGCTATCGACTTGAAATTTGGTATGTGAATGTATCTTGCCCCGGATATCGGGTCGTCGAGCCCGTGCGACACCAGCTGCGCGCATGCGCAGACCATATCTAGGAAACGGGTGGAGCAATCGACTTGAAATTTGGTTTTTGAATAGCCCGGACGAAGTCGAGTCACCTTCTAGTTAATGATATATATCTTAAGACTTTCATGGCCTACAATGGTATGTAGTATTTCGCTTATGTGGTGTGAGAGTGTTTGTTATAAATTAGCCGCTAGGGTTGTGGCGTATTGCATACTATTAGTATCATTATAACAATCGTAATAAGAGACTAAGGGCAGTAATCGCCACGACAGTTTTAACAATTAAATCCGCATATATCATTAATAATTACCAACAGGTCGAAATTCTGAACTTACAATCCATGGCTATGATCTTTTTCTCATTAATTTCTTTTAATTATTTAATATATAATTTCCATATAATATAAAGATTGTGTTCGTTAAAAATTAAATATTCCATGGAAGTATAAAATTTCTGGCATTTCAGAAATTTAAATCCTAGTTATTGATTAATAATTATTCAATTGTTAAAATCTAGCTCCTTTGTTCTACCTCGACTTTGGGCATATTTATCCACTATTTGCAAATATCTTCTCGTGGCTAAGAGATATCTCCTCGTGATTAAGACACGACAAGATGCAATTTAAAAAAAAATGATCAGTAAATTCATCGATTCATATCCATCACATTCAACAATATACTGTTTTAGCGTTCTATTTGGATCTCATCTAACTGGCCTGGCGGGTTTCTTCAAAAATGAGGGTAACCTTGGTTTACATAAATGTCTATTTAAGAAACCCACGGGACCACATGCCACACTCCCTCGGGTCCGTCAAATTAAGAAGAACATACACATACCGTATGTCTGCTATATAATAAGTATCGCATTTAATCGTTGACATAACCGGAGTTGACACAATACATATTATGATGGGGTCAGCAGGAAGACGGCCACGGACGAGGTTATGCCAACACCAGACTGAGTGCACCCAATTTGGGAGTCAGCATGATGTGGATCGTCATATACCGGTATCCATATCTTGCTGACCCTCAACTGGGCAAGTAACTGATCTTATGCACTTGATGATTCAATCCTATTTATGATTATTTTTCTATATCCTGTATTCTTGTATTTTGAAGACCTCTGTCTGAGCTACATTAGGCCAAAAAAGAGATACTATGTTTCCGTACATCGACCGAACCTAAAAATAACCCGCCGACCCTAAACTTTTTATTGATATTTTGAGAAAAAGTAAAAATTTAATGCTCATAAATATTGATGATCTTTAGTGTGCAAAACACATGTTTTCTAACATATCCCTGTGAAAAGTGACCACGAAGTGACAGCTGTCTCAAAAGCCCCAGGTGTGTGTTGGGTTGTGGATTAATGGGCATACATTTTGCAATTTTAATTTCCTGAGAGTTGATCTCCTGCCTGCTTTATGTCTTGTTTTGGGACTTCTGGAACACTATCAACAGACATGGTGGGTGTGTATCTGTATATATACATGTATATAGTTTATCACCACATATGTTAGGGGTATAGCTACTGTTTTAACAAACCAGGCATGCTCGGTGGGCGTACTGGCTACCCCCAGAAAATGGGATGAAGTTGTCACAATACAAGTATATACGGTATAATGGCGGTATTATTGGTAAAATTCTTATAAAAAGTTAGTGACATGAATTTTGTACCAAGTTTATAGCAAAATTTATAAAAAAAAATGTGGTATGTGAATAATAAAAAACTTACTTAAGCATGAAGTAAGTTTAATCTTAATGTATATTTCCACTGTTAATCAAGTAATACTTTCCCCACAGCATGGGTTAGCATTTTATGTAACCGGAGTTGACAAAATACATATTATGACGTGGTCAGCAGGAAGACAGCCACGTACAAGGTTATGCCTACACCAGGCTGAGTGCACCCCATTTGGGAGTCAGCATGATGTGGATCGTCATATATCCAAATCTTGCTGACCCTCAACTGGGCAACATCAGTCGAGGTATTTCTGCAGTTGGATAAAAAATATCGAAATAAAATAAAAATAAAAATTCCTTACCTACCTACCTACCCTAATTTGTTCGCTGGCCTTAACACTTTTAATAATCTATATCATCTCTTTTGGCCCGTTATTTGCAGGTACAGTGCAGGAACATGTTTGGAACTACACTGGAACTACAGAGAATAATTCATAATATGATCCCGATTTGAGCTTCAGGTAGTGTAGTTCGATGTTCTTACTAAGAATTAAAAGTTCAGCATCATACCCACAGGTTGCATCTATGTACATGTACCTGTGTATGTACATCAGGAAATTCATACAATGTTCCGCTTCCAGTAAGAAACCGCATCTTTTATTGATCGGAGAGTCGCGCAGCATATCCCATGTTTACGCCTGGAGCCATCAAAATAACGGAAACATGTTTGGAACTACAGAGAAGAAATTCAGCGCAAACGCCTAATATGATCCACAGGTTGCATCTACTAATATGTACATGTGTATATACTGAAGGAAATTTTCTAATGTGCTGACCAGGATGAAAATCATACAATGTTCTGCTTCCAGTAAGAAACCGCATCTTTGATTGGTCAGACAGTCGCGCAACATATCCCATGTTTACGTCTGGAGCCATTAGCATAACGGAAACCAAGACCGCTTCATCGTCTCTCGATGGCCGTTTCATGTCATATGTTGGAGAGAGTTTTAGGAGATTTTGACATTTTCTGCTGATCATTATGCGGAATAAGTGCCAAATTAATGTGAATGACCAGGACTGTTGGCAGAACAAATACATGTACGCCATTGTGCAAACACTGCCTTTCTGTTAAAAATCAACTGGACTTGTTCGATTTGCATGTTACCCCGATATTGCTATATGGTTGTGAAGTATGGGGGTTTGGCAACAATGATGTTCTGGAAAAAGTCCACCGTACATTTCTTAAACACGTCCTTAAACTTAGGCCATCAACCCCAAATTATATGGTGTACGGGGAATGTGGAAGACTACCATTGCAGATACAGATATATACAAGAATGATGAAGTTCTGGAGTAAGATCATGAACAGTAACGGCGGTAGATATCAAAAGCTAATTTTCAAACTAGCACATTCGATGTTCGATATAAACGACGACAGATTCCCCTGGTTACATAAAGTTTATAATATATTAGAAGACAACGGACAAATACTCTATTGGCAAATGGAACAGATACCGGATAGCAACCAACTTATCTCATACATGAAATGTAGTTTAATATCCCAGTTTAGAAAATCATGGGAAACGGACTTAAACAACTCGAGCCGAGGCCGCATATATAGAATTTTCAAGCACGATTTGTCATTCGAAAATTATCTTGTAACACTCAACATAGCAAATCGTTTCATCTTGTGTAAATTTAGAACAAGCAATCATCGACTCCCGATTGAAATAGGCCGTTGGAGAAACTCCGAACAATCCGATCGTGTATGCCAACTCTGCAAATCCGGTAAAATTGGAGACGAGTTCCACTACCTTCTCGAGTGCGAAAGCTTATCTAAAGCCAGGCGTCGTTTATTAACAACGCTAACGGACAAACGCCCCAATACAATCACTATGAGCGAACTACTTAATCAGAAAAATCCAACAAGCCTACGACGACTATGTGATTTTATTAAAATTGTTAACTATCGAATATTGAATGATTATAATATATAATATTGAAGCGATTGTAATACTCCATATGGTATTATAAAGATAACTTGAATATGTAGTATTGATACACTGATAACTAACTCTGTGTGTGTATGTGTGCACAAAATGTATATGTTCACTTCTAGATATATTATTACTATTAATGAATAATGTTATATATATAGCAATGACAGTGCTATTATATTTATTTATAATGTGTTTATTGGTATTTATTTATAATGTGTTTATTTATATTTATTTATAATAATGTGTATAATATGCTTATATATGTACCATGATATATGTAAATAGTGTACAAATGTTATCTCGATACCTATGTATTATAGGTCATGAGAATAAAGAATTGAAAATTGATGGCCGTTTCATGTCATATGTTGGAGAGAGGTTTAGGAGATTTTGACATTTTCTGCTGATCATTATGCGGAATAAGTGCCAAATTAATGTGATTGACCAGGACTGTTGGCAGAACAAACACATGTACGCCATTGTGGTGGATTGATGGTAACATGTCATGACATTGACCACTTTTAGCCTGTGTTCAACCTTGTCGCTTTGTGAATCGGTTGAACATAAACCCGAAGTTGTCAATGTCACGCCATGTTACCATCAATACACCACAACTAAACTTATATTAATACAGGAAAGTTTTCAAAATAACATGTAATCACATATTGAATACATACAATGAGTTCATTTTATCTCAGATTTAGAAACCTGAACAATACGTTGAAAATGTTTGGATCTTTAATCTACAGTTAAAGGTGACATATGCAACCGGTTTCATCATTTGGCTAAATAATGAATTTAATTGGTTGCCACTTCGGTCAGATGCGATATTTTAGAAATGCTCCTATCTAGTGATGTTTGGCGTAACATTTCAATGTTTTGAGATATGTTTCGCATTTTGAGCGAAAACTTCATGACCTCGCTATCTCCCCATATTTTGTCACATCACCGATTGAGGATAAAGCCTTCGCTGTTGATTTCTACCAACACATAGCATATTTCTGCAAAATGAAAAGTCAAGTGATACATGTATTCATTCTTTTACAAAGTATATCTTATATTTTTAATTGAACACAGAGCCAATGATACGATTTGAACAGAAAAGGAAGAGTTTACGGACTGTCTCAAAATTGTTTTCAAAATCCGATATGATCAAATAGACAATTTTGGGGCTATCCCCTATGTGCCTATTGTGCGACACGGATATTCCGCATGTGAAATAGTATTCCTTGAACTCATAAAATATGGGATGGATTCTCATCTAACTGAAAAGTGTGGTAGTTACACAAACACAACCTACACTTTTCCACTTTTTTGGGATCAGATGTGGGGGCCCAGATCACTCTAAAACTGTTGCATGTCACCTTGAAGAGTTTTTTTCTATTATTTCATATATTAATTTCAGTATCATCGAGATGTGTGAAGCGTGTGTATTACATAAATACAACAGTTCTAACTAAATTACACTCTTGAACAAGCTATATATGCATTAAAGATTCATGTAGAAAATATCTGGTATTTCCATTATCCCCAAGAATCTTTACATCAATGTCAGTCAATCACAACATTTAACAGTAAAGTGATAAAGCCAATCAGTATATTGACGATTTTCATCGGCTCCAGAGTTTCTCGACACATAGCTAAAATAGCATAATAAGTTTCCTGTCATATCTGGTCACAATGCTTATTTCAGTGTTCACAAATTTGTGATTACAACTAATTTAACACTAATGTGTGTCCATTTGAAGAGTCCAGAAATTATCAATAATAGCCATCAAGGAGAATAGAATTAAGTATTTCCAAGAATTTCAACAGTTAGCACCCATTTTACTTATTCGCCAAAATTCAAGTAACAGGAGATAACATTCTGTCAATCGTAAAACTGCGCTTTGATGTTATAAAACAGGAATTGCATGCATAAACTATTTATAGTGGCGGTTATGTGACTTATAGTTACATGTATATATTCATTAGGACTGTTATGTGTAGCTTATTCCAGCCTGAGAGCCTAATTTTAATGAGAACTGATTATACACATGTGTATCCAGGTGATATACACATGTAAAACTTGATCGTTCTTTTGTATTGACAAGACGCAACAGGTGTATCCTCATGTCATGGCTGATTGTCATCTGTAATAGTTGATAGCACATGCATGTCATGAACATCTGATTAGAATGAGGGACATTTTCATTGACTTTATAAGCTCTGTGTAACTATACCAGAAATAAAAAATTCTGAATGCAAAACATTATGGGCGCAGTGCATGTTCAGCTGAAGTTAGATTGAGATAAAAAATAATATTATTCATCCTGACCTGAGGTGTGGGGATGGAAAGATCTCACCCCGAGAGGCAAGATATTTCGGCCGATTGTCCGGACCCAATAGCTGGTCCCGAAGATGAGATTTTTCTATGCCCACATCCCAGGTCATGGATTATTTTTCTCCCAAACCCAAAGAGCCACATACTCAATGTTTTGTCTTATACCCAATTTTGGCACATTTCAGTAGTTTCATAACGGTACATCAGGGGATAAATCTGATGTCATATTTATGATTTTATTTGATGATTTTGGTATATACTGGAAAAGCAAAGCACGATACCCACACAAGCTTGGTTAATTGGTTTGAGTGAAATATACACGGCTAGTGAAAACGACATGGCTATGTCATCATTGTTCCTAGCATGAATGAAAACACATCTAGTCATATATTTAGACTGCCAGTCAATGTTAAATTTTAGGAATGACGTGTGGTACCATGTCATTGACCAATATGGTACTAAAGGTGTCCTCTACCTGGACCAATTACCTCGTTTGCAGCTGTTGTCCACAATTCTGGGATCTCCAAGAGATCTCGCTCTACTATCAGATGTCAGATCACTGACAACAATTGAGTCGCTTGCTGGTTAGGTCGGCCCCATTTATGTGGAAACAGTTTTCTTTTGATAATGGTGATTGGTGATGATGTTCAATTGCCCTTATACATTTACTTGTTGGCGAATCTGTACCCTGCGTAATTCATCCCCAGAGAATAGCGACACAAGGGGAGAGAGGTACGACTGTTGTCACTCCCGGGCAGCGCATCGGTGAGTTGGTTGAATGGTTAAATATAGAATATCCATACAGTTTTATGAGATACAAGGTTTGTTTTCGCGAGTATGATTCAGCAAATGCCAAATGGGGAACCAAGCTTTAGCAAGGTCCCCATTTGGTGAATTATATATACGAGTGAAAATAAGCCTTGTATCTCGTTAAATTATATGGGTATTATTTTTATCCATTGCCAAATTTTAAATATCATAATGAAATTATGTCAGCCTCTGTGCAATTGTTGGCAAAAAAGTATGTTTTCCTTGTAAACATTAAGGCAATTTGGTAAATAATATTTTTTTCACTGCATATAACAACTAGAGTGGTGTGTTTTACCTCAAGTGGACTACACAAAATTATAAAATTATCTTTTGGCTAATGGCTATGCGAGGTGCGAGGGCTGTTGTGACTCTACTCAACTGAAATGGTATGAAATAGACTATAATACTATTTCGGATGCCACGCACCTGGTGTTTCGATGCTCTTAATGAATGATACGGGAGAGTGGCTCCGCCCAGTGGTGACAAGGGATACTAATCCATGCCCGCAATGTTCTCTGGGTTGAAGACTGATATCATGTCCGAATGGTGCTTACGTCTTTTTTATTGTCGGTTAAAGTTATAAAACAATATTTTGAACATGTACATGTATGTTCTTTGGAATTGTTTATAGAGTCTTGTGTAGTCCACAACCCCATATAAACGACACAACCATTAGTTCATGCACTCCCATTAGTATTTCAAAGCCAACAAAGTGAACTTTTCTGTTTATATATAAATATCTTTGAACAAATAAATATCTCTAAAATAGATCAAAATGTCCCAATACGACATTTTTTGGAATAGAATAAAGACCCAGTATCTGGGATAAACAGCAGCTGCAATATAACTCCGGATAAAGTTACATCTATTAAGTGGATAATAAATGCTCTTTATTGCTGATTAGTAGTGCATCTTTAAATATTTGATGCCCACAGCATCAATCACATGATATTAACCATGCATTTTTTTTTACTTTTGTGCAATTTTCCCCACTTCTTCTGAACTGATAAAAAACCCTCTTTATTTGTCACGTTATTTTGTTTTGCCCACCCCCCACACTTCATTTGAGGGGCAAACGCGCTTTTACCCGCAATTTTCCTACATAATTTCTAATGTGATAAGGAACGCTCTTTATTGCGTCCTTAAGACGTCAACAGCATCGATGAAATGACACTGCCACAGTGTGATATAGTTGTCAATAATTTGATGCCCACAGCACCTATCCCGTGACATTAACCATGCATTATTTTTCTTTTGTGCAATTTTCCCCACTTCTTCTGAACTGATAAAAAACGCTCTTTATTTGTCACGTTATTTTGTTTTGCCCACCCCCACACTTCATTTGAGGGGCAAAGGCGCTTTTACCCGCAATTTTCCTACATAATTTCTAATGTGATAAGGAACGCTCTTTATTGCGTCCTTAAGACGTCAACATCATCGATGAAATGACACTGCCACAGTGTGATAGAGTTGTCAATAATTTGATGCCCACAGCACCTATCCCATGACATTAACCATGCATTATTTTACATTTGTGCAATTTTCCACACATATCTTTTGAACTGTTTAGAAGCGCTCTTTATTGGTTATATAATTTTTGGAAAACCCCCACCCCTTAGTCATCTGGGGGTCATAGGCATTGTTACCCGCAATTTTTCTACATATTTTTTAATGTGATAAGGAACGCTCTTTATTGCTCATTTTGCTTCTTTAAGAGTGATTTCAACAGAATCTACGAAATGACACTCCATTTCAGTTTATTGCTGTTTTTAAAATTTGACGACCCAGATTGCAACCCTTTTGGGTACATTATCAATTATTTAGATAAAATAAGTTTCAGTGTCTGATGTCTGATAAGATTCCCTTGGTCAAATTTTAACGAAATTTACATTGTTTTTTTGTGTGTAGGCTAATGTACTTATTCCTGGTAAGAGGCCTTGTGTTGCAATTTATTTTAAGCTAAAAGCACAAATGCTCTGAACTATATATATTTGTTTATTTTGAATAAATATTGAAATTATTTTCTCCATTGTCATATTTTGTGGTCCACATGTCATTACTATCTTTAGAGGCAATATTATCCACTAAAAGTTGATTAAATAGCTACTTTGAGTGATTAGATTGGACCCCTTTGAATACCTATTAAAATAGCTAGAACAACCACTCGAGGTAGAATAATTTCCCACCAATAGTAGTTATCAGATTAACTACCCGCAGGTAGCAAAAATTCCAACCACTCGCAGGTAGTAAATATAAATACTGGGTAGTTCATATTCATCCCACTACCTAAAGTAGTTAAAATTTAGCCTACCTTTGGGTAGTTAAAATAGCCCCAAGAGGTAGTTATTTCAACCACTGAAGGTATTTATTTTAACTACCAAAGGTATTTAATTTTTTAGCTACCCGCCAGGTAGTAAAATTAACCTCCCAAGGTAGCGGGATGAATACGAACTACCAAAAGTAGTAAAAATTAACTACTTTTGGGGTTAATTTAGCAACTTTTTATTTAGTGTGTAAAGGGGCCAGGAGTCTGTGTTCCAAATTTCTATATCTTCGAGTTTATAAATGTATTTTATATTTATGTTGTTAAATTTGTGTCGAAATGAATGCCTAGAAGATTAAAAGTGTTTACAGTAGACAGGTTTAATTTTATTTTGTGACTCTATCCCTATCCATGCTGCCGCTTGACATTTTCAGGATGTATGCGCAGAACCGATACCCGAGCAAATTCGTCCAGTATTAAGTACGATTTGCTACTATTTTCAGAACCTTCAAGAATGAACGTCGTGTCATCTCCATATTGTGTTATTTTGTATTCTGAACCGCCGAGGAAAATCCCTTTGATTGTATTGTTTTGTCGTATCATCAGCCCCAAAACTTCGGCACAGAGGAGAAAGATATACGAGGATATCGTGTCACCCTGGCGGTAGCCGCTCCCTAACATGAAGCTCTGAGAAATCTGACCATTAATCAGAATATATGAGCTTGCAGTCTCGTACAAAATTGATGTTTATTTTTCTATGGCATCTCCAAAATTAAAAATATCAAGATATTTTCTTATAAATGACCAGGAAACAGTGTCAAAAACTTTTTCAAAATCGATATGGAGTAGTAGGCCAAATTTATTTTCGTGATTAGTCTTGTGAATTATGTCATATATTAATCGGGTGTTGTCACCTTTATATCTACCCGCTAAAACCCCAGTTTGATTCGAGTTGATTATAATAGATGGGAGCACACGTTTTATTCTATCCGATTTGCATGACAAGGCTAGTTTATAAGATGTATTAAAGGGGTGATGGGACGCCAGTTTAGCATCTGCCTATTTTTATCTTTTTTTTCTCGAATCAACGTTATAGTAACTTGTTTTTGTGTGATTGTGATTGATAGCCCCCCCCCCCCCCCCCCCCCCATTGAAAAAGATTCATTGAGTGACTCTGTTAAAAAGAGGTCAGACCATTTTTTATTTTATATAATTCCTAAATGTGTCCGGATGGCCCTGGGCTTTTATTATTGTTGGTGGTCTTATGCGCGTCTGATAAATATTGCAAGGTGAACGGTCCTTCAATACCGAAGCCTGCATGGTGCTTAGTTTGGGATATGTTACATCTTTAAAAGGGATTTTAAAACGCGATCGTCAATTGACCCATAGGAGTATTAATTAGTTTAAAAGTTCGGACTTCTTTCATGGTATCGGTTTGTTATGTGATAGTACTACCAATCGCGACTGTTTTGGAGATGTAATTAAATTTTCTCGTGATGCCTGGCATGTCCTTCACATCATAGGAGACACGTGACAATATGAAATAAATTATGGTTGCGTTAATGCTATACTCAAGGGTGTGGGTGGTTTTTTTTACCAGTAATTATCTATGTATGTGAATTGGTGTTTGATGTATTATATATGTATGAATTATTAAGTGTTTCTTGTGTTATACCATAATTGTGTACCGGTAATATTTAGTTCTCAGTTTCTCAGTTACAATTCCACAATATCCCAAATATTCACAACGGAGTAGTAACACTTCCGCTATAGTATTAGTGAAATCGGATATCTCTTGCTTATCTCCCCCGAACGTCTAGCATAGCGTTGACTTCGTAATATATATAGTATTATAGTGCAAGGGGTGTAATTGTTACAGCAGTGGCGAGAGGTAAACAGTTACGATGAAACCCAGAACTATGGACAATAGATCATGCCACGATTCTCTACTCAGGCTTACGCCGAGAGATCTTACTCCACCATGCAGTTGATAACCTAGGAACATTTAGTTGTTATGACATGTTCTGATAGGGAACTTTATAACATTGAACAAACAACACATGTAGTAATTTAATTCTTTGTTTCGCCCAATTTGGGCGGTTGTATGAATCACACACAGACAGTATGATGGTGGTTTTTCATCTGATGCGTGTGTCGGAATAAATGAGGTGGAGGATTTCTGTAAATGTTAGCCCAAACTACATTTCCAAGTAACGATGGTTTTGTTGTCGCTTGAACGGGTATGTGCATTTGTCGTTTTTTAATGTATAGCAACTTGATAATCAATAAAAGAGGCCTTCTCTGTCAAATACAGTCGCTCTATTTACGATATTAATTTGGGAACTTTCTAAATTAAACTACGCGCAAACGGATACCTGCTGCAAATTAAGGAAGCTTGCTCACGATAATGGCGTCACCTATAAAAGGTGCAGGAAACTGCCCCACTCGCCCCAGGGCCCACTCGCCCCAGTCGACCTGGGCCAGCTCGGGACACACTATAAAGTGTATGCCGAGGCCGAGGCCGGCTCGGAATAAAAGGTGTATACGGGGTGTTATATGGCGTTTGGTCCGTTGTTTCTCAATGAATATTATTGAAATATGTCCGGGCTGGGACATGGAATACAATAACGTTTGAATTGTTTTCAAATTCACAAATTTGTTTATTTTATTCAACTTTTTCGTTCTGAAACACACTATAAAGTGTATGCGGCCGGCTCCAAAATAAAAGGTGTAAGCGGACTTGATGTCGCATTCATTATCTTCTTTGTTTATAAATGGACATGACTGAAATTTAGTACATATGTCCGGGTTATGACATGGGAAACATTAACGTTTGAATTGTTTTTAAATTCACAAATTTGTTGATTTTAGTCAACTTTTCGTTGTTTCATTCTATAAAGTGTACGCGGCCGGCTCCATTTAAAAGGCCGGCTCCATTTAAAAGGGGTAAGCGGCCTATGTGCTTAGTGTTATAGGTAATCGGATTAACTAATTGGCGACTCTAAACTATTGTGTTTTGGGGTATTTGAGGTATTTTGTGAAATAATAATTTAGAAAGTTAATACATTTATTTTAAATTATAACTTTATTTAATCATAATAAACACATAAATAGAGGTTCTCACATGAGTTTCTATTTTATACGGAATTTATCAACCGAGTTCACTAAATTCGATTTGAGCCGAGGTTTACCGAGGCTCAAATAGAATTTAGTGGACGAGGTTGATAAATTACGTATAAAATAGAACGAGTTTGAGATACCTTTTATCACATGATCAAATAAACCCGAAGCAACGCGCAATATTCATCGAAAACAACAATCATAAACTACAGTGATCGCAAGTTATTTGAAGAACGCCGTGACGTCATCGCACGCGCTGATATTAAACGTGTCTATTACCGATAATTGTGAAACTGCTTTTATGGCCAAATTATGTGATAAAATATAATAACAATCATGAGACATACATGATTTATAAACTGTTAACAAAAGATATCAAACTCAGTACATGACAAAGATGACTCAATGAAGTTTATAAAGTGCACATAATAATATTAAGGTAAGAATCTTTCTAAGGAAGCCGATTAAATTAAATTTTAATAAAATTTAAATTTAAAGTGGCAATTATTAATTTACTGTTTTAAATATAAAAATATTATTGAAATTATTATGTCAATTTTGTTAATTAATAATATTAATTTACTTTTTTTAAATATAAACTTTATTATTCATATATATTGTTGTCACCGATTTAGGTTGTCTTTTGTCTATAAAAATAAAATATTCTGTCGATATATAGTTTCTTCATTGTGCGGTCGAAACATCCACAGCAGTTTTACAAAAATCAACTTTTCTGGTTTTGCATTTTTTATGTATAGAATGCAGCAAAAAGGGAGATAACTTGCCAAATGTCATTAAAACATCGATAAATCTGGTGTATATATCGATATTGGGTACAAATTTCGGGATTGAAAAAAGACCACGCAATGATGAAACTATATATCGATCGAATATACATGTCTCAATGTTAACGGGGCGGAAATGCCCTTAACAACAGTTTTTTCAATCCCATCATTTTATGAACAAAAGACAACCTAAATCGGTTGAACAAGGAGAGGTGTTAACAATTAAAGTGCAAGATAACTAGTTGTGACTGGTATGCAAAAATTAGGCATTTCGATTACACCCTTTTACGACCGGGTAGCATCATATCGCACGTTCATAACTTGATTTTCACGTGCCACACATGTACATTTTTATATTTCCACAGCCAATATTGCTACTTGTGCTAACAAATATTTATTAAAATGGTAAAATGTCACAGTCAATATATGAGCTGCATTAATTAGATCATCATACAAATAGTCCTTGAATGTCGAAATGTTTGACAGTTCCGCTTGTTTGTTATCTTAACTTGCACTTTAACTATCATCAGTAACCATGAAAAAACCCACACTCTTTTGTTAATGGTAGTCTTATATATTTTTAAACTATAGATTAACTATATAGTTTACAATGTGCTAGAATTTATCCAAAATACGACAAATTGTATCTTGTCTTAGTGGAAATAAGTCACATGATAGCATGTTCCAGAAAATAACACAATATAACACAGTATAAACAGGATACACCTTATACACAATCATACACCTCTACCAGCCTGAGAACAAAAATTAGAATATCGGAATTGTCCGGTATAAGAGAAGAATCGAACGCATTCTGAGAGGTGCCACCCAGCACCGAACATGAAACTGTAAATTCTATGAATTCGGTAGGCCATATTGCCGATTTGCTTAGATTAATCGACTGGCGGATTTCAGCGTCGACTTGTTTAATAATCGAGTCGACGCCGATTAGTCAAATAATTGTTTCAACACTAGTCAGAAACCATATATGCCTTGTGTAACAAGAGTGACCCACCCACTTGAAAAAGATCGATTGAACTTGAGAAGGATTGGTTTTGCAACAAATAGGTACCGACAGTGTGATTATTATTATGACAATAGTTGTCAGCAGCTTTTTAGATAAACTACATGTAGGTCACTGCGGATGGTCAGTTGAGCTCTTGGTCTGCATGGCAGGTGTTACACACGTGGTAATCAAAGAGAAATTACATGGAGTAATAACTGGATGTCCTTATAATCTTATATAGCCATCAACGTTTTCCGAGTTTTGATGAAAAACATGGGCGCCAATGACCATCTTCGATTTTATTCTTTCCATGATTCAATAATTTGGTATACCCTACTTGTCCAATCGTTAATAAACTTCATATGGATCTTCGGGATAACAACAATATGGGAGTAGTGTAGTTTTTCCGAATTTCGTTAAAAAACATGCCACTGACAGCGATTTTGGATGTTACTATTAGCATTACTAAACCCTTTAGCACAGACCACAGTCCACTTCACTCATCCGATCATCACCAAACTTCATATTTATCTTGATATTGATCTATTAGATGAGAGCTATCAAATATTTTTTGAATTTCATAGGAAAATATGGTCGCCAGCGGCCATATTGCATTTAGGTTATATGTTATCGCGTCATGTCGATATCTAATATTACTTAGAAATTTCAGCTTTCCAGATTCATAATTGCTCCATTGACTGTAACAGATGAAATTATCCCCCTCTTCGGATAGAGTGTCACTGAAACTTTATTTTGTCAGACTGCCTGTAGTCACTGATTATATGTGGAAATAATCTGTAATAAGATGTAGCACTGTTTTATTTTATATTTATACATGTAGTGCTGTTTTTTATACAACAATTCCACACAGGCTTCTCAACGGTACGCAGTACCGGTACCGCTGGTACTCGGGTATTTTTGCGGTACACACGGTATTGTGATATTGTTTTAATCTTGTGATTGGGACTTGGGATTGCAACTTATGTTTTTGCCTTTATTATTGCCCAGTTGTGGCAATTATACACTAAACCCAGTTGCAATTTCTTATCATTTATTCACCAACAACCCCACCCACAAGTATGGCTCCACATGTTTTGATTAATCACATACACACGTACCCGTTCACATGTCGTATCAGTTTGCAAATAAGGTCGACCATTTTGAATATAAATGGGACTCATGGAACCTTCAGTTATAGAATCAAATCGGGACGAATATCCACGAACCGTGCACAATGTAATTTGCTGAATAGACATGATAGTTCATATTTGGTATAGGAACTCGTGGAGAGAAATTGTTGCCTAACTTGACTCATTATTGTTTAGATTTAAAATGGCCGACCGCGCGACTTTGCAAATACATTTATTCAGATTGAATATTGTGAAGTGAAAACCACCGATGTCTGTCGCGTTACGGAACACTTTCTATCAGTTGATCTTGAATTTTTGCTATTTTTATGGCTAAATAATTTGGTTGATCCTACAGACGACATCCCTTGTCCGATCGTCACCAGATTCCACAATGATCTTCTGGATAACCAGGATGAGAGTAATCTAATTTTTCCGAATTTCGTTAAAAAACATGACCACAGGCAGCAATTTTGTATCTTACTCTTTGCATGACTGAATTCTTTAGCACATGTACAGACCACATCCCTCATCTGATAGTCACCAAACGTGATATTGATCTTCGCGGTGACCACTAGATAGGAGCTATCGAATGCTTTGAATTTCTTTGGGAAAGATTGTCGCCAGCAGTCATCTACTATTTTGGTTTTTATATACATGTATATCTCTTCATGCGGATAGCCAGTATTAATTAGGTAGTTCAACTTTCCGCATTCCTGTCATCATTTGAAATATAAAAATTTACTTGATACATGTAGTCCAATGAAAATTAACAAGCGTCCATAAATTAAATTTACCTATGATCCTATTATTCCTCACAATCACATGCACACTTCAAAATTTTGTTTCGTCGTATCTATGTTTAATGACCCCTATGGTAATATTGATATAGATACATTTTTCAAACATTTCTTTGTACAATATACAGGTATAAAGTTTGTAACTAAATCTAGAAATATATAATACTAGCTGATGTAATCGACTTCGTTCGGGCTATTTAGGGATTTCTTTGTGATCGCCTCCATATGGGCAGTGCCCGGTATATACAGCGTCTGGACAAACTATTATTCAATTGGTCCAGAAACATGCCTATATCAGCACGTTCGAGTACATGGTCCCACGTGAAATTGGACCCGTCCATATTGCTCCCGGGATCAAAGTAGTCCTACACACAAAATTTTAGTCGGATCGGTCAAGGTCCAGAAACATGCCTATGAGCGAGGTCAAGTTGACACGTTAAATACCAAATCCGAGTCGGATCGGTCGAGCAGTGTTCGAGTCTATAAAACACATAGATACATGCATTCATACACACATGCATACAGATATTCCAAAATGTATAATAGATAGCTACAAGAATTCTATGATAAATAGTTCACGGGCGACCTGATGCATGCATCTTATTTTTCTTGTTATTACTTGTTACATAATATTCCATTTCACAGTAGGGGTGGTTCCAACTCGAGATGCATGACTTTGTACTTTTGTGAGGCGATATCGCAATAAATATTGCATTAATTACCTGGAAGAAATTCAATTCCATGATTGTATGCGATGCAAAGCAAAATCATTTAATCTAGAAAATGTAATATCGAGCTGGGATCTTCAGCTGCTGTGATATACATTATTAGGGAACAGGTATTATCTAAGACATATATTACCTGCATTGTTTTTTCAATGTTATAAACTTCCCATGTAAGTAGGGTTCGCGCTGCCACTTGCCAAAATTGCCAATGGCAAAAAAATTTACATTTGGCAAAAATTATTTTCATTTGGCAAAAGTTTTGGCAAGTCACTTATTAATTCATCAAGCAAGTTGAAAAATATTGATTAATCACTACAATTCTTTTCAGGAAACTCTTACAATATAATTATATTAGTGGTGTTTTATATGGTGTAGGAAAAATTAACACTTATATTAAGATGCAGTTACTCTGATAGTTATTAGTAACAAGGGATTGGAGGGATTAGCCGTATTTAGTGTGTCGGTTGTGTTTACATAGCTAAACCTCTTGTGGTGTGCCCTTCTGAGGAAGCAACCCTTCGACCATTTTATAATTAGGTGACTACTTTATTTTTGTACGATAAACCACAATAGTGATGCGAGTGTAATTGTTAAATAACTGCTTTCCTATCGATATCAAAAGTCGTTCAAACCACGAGTGTCGAAACATAAGACTCAATTGAGGTTGCAGATAATGGTACTATCAGGGATAGCATTTGGCAAATTCGAAAATAATTTGGCAAACAATATTTTAATTTGGCAACTTATTTGGCAAAAATAAATTTCGGTCCAGCGCGGACCCTGCCTGTAAGAGCATCAACGAGTTCCTATGTTTTAAACTGGTGGAGTATGATATCTGTGGGCGTAGTCAGAGTGGAAATTCATTATATGATCCCTTGTAATTGTAATGTACATTTATTGGCATTAAATGTATCAGGAGCAAGCAGGGGCGGCGGAAGCGACAACAAAGTGGGGGCACCATTGTTTTTAAATACTACATGAATGAATTGAAAACTGTTCCAATATGCACCAGCGCAAAGATTGTTTAGTATGATGTTATTCGTGGCTACAGCATGTACCATTATGGAGGTAGAAAATAAGAAAGAGTTTAAATGATGCTACTCTGCTACTCACTTATTTTTGCAGCCAATGTGTGAAAGATGACCTATGACGTTGATACAACTTCTAAAACCTGCGTCCTTTGTCATAAATGTTATGACGAAATTAGTATACACTATACTGTATAATCCAATTCACTCCACATACGACAACCATTGATATCGAAGAAACAATAATCACAAGTAACTTTGAATATTAAATAACAACTATAATATATATGTACACAAACACTTGCATGTAGAAAATAAGTATTCTAACTCTTCTTATTTCTCGGTAATAACGAATTAGCTGAGTTGATAAAAATCATAGTCAAGTTATTCCAATGAATACTCAGCATCAACTGATATTGTATATAGCAAGTGATCTCATATCAGGAGTTTGACCACCTTGGCATGAACTTGTATACCTGCCAAACCCCAGGTTGAAGACACTCAAATTTAAACCTTTGATTGGTATGATGAATGTGATTTTAATTAGACAAGCTGCTGCATCCAAGACATGGCTATGATGGTGCCCCCAGAAGACCTGAGCTCTACAAAGAACTCAAAGTCTGTAGTTAAATTCCCAGAGGGCAATTACTCAGACACAGTGTCAATACTGACAAAGGGATTAACTATCTATCTTGCTAGCCATAGTGGCATAACTGATAAGATTAAACACAATTTTGTCTACTAATGGAATGTTTTCTTGGGAATCAAAAATTATTTTCTCCAATGTATTTAGTATTGGAAGATTATGTACCCATAATTGTGGAAAAAAAGTGGGGGGGGGGGGGCACGTGCCCCCTGTGCCCCCCCGGCTCCGCCGCCCCTGGGAGCAAGGCCCCATGTAAGTTGTAAAAACTTGTGACTCAATCAATTTGTATTTGTAAATTTATTATTCAGATACATTAAGATGTGCTTAAAGTGAAGTACATGTTCATCATCGATATGTGCATCTAATTGAGTTTTAGTGACGTATAATATACACTCAGAATCCTTTCAGGCTTGTGACCAGCCCTTTCGGTTAAAAGTCATTCCACGCACTCTCACCCTGGTCAAGTGGTCATGCTAGTCAGCTATTGATGGATCCTGCTGAATTGCCATGATGCTGGTTGGGCAAACTGATGTTATTACGAATAAGTACCGTTATTTTTTTTTCTTCAAAATTTGTCATTTTCGCGGTACTTTGCTAATCTGAGCGATTTGGAAAAAAACTAGAGTCTGTATGAAACATCTAAGAACATATATATATTCGAAAAAAAATTGTTGCGCTGAAGTTTGCAAAACATTCTTTGGCGCACCCTACAGGCCTCACCCCTCGTCACCATCTCCAAACTTTATTATAGATGGGAGCTATAAATTTTGTTTCCAAAATTCGTTGAAAAACATGGCTGCCAGCGGCCATCTTGGATTTTACTCTCTGTATGACTAAATTCTTCGGCACAACCTAGATGCAACATCCCTCGTCCGATAGTCATCAAACGTAGTAAGGATCTTCGGGGTGACCTCTAGATGGGAGCAATGAATATTTTCGGAAATTCGTTTAAAACATGGCTGCCAGCGTCCATCTTGGATTTTACTCTTTGCTTAAGTATTTAAATCCTTCAGCACACCTTACATGCCACACCCCTCGTCCAAACTGCATATGGTTCGTTGGAGTGACATCTAGATGGCAGCTGTCCATTCCCCCCCCCCCCCCCCCGAAATTCGCTTAACAAAAATGACCGCCTGCATGCAGCCATATTGGATTTCCCATTTGAATCCATCGGCACACCCTGCAGCCCACATTTATTGGAGGAATGTTTGAAATGAAAATAATTTCATTTACACAATATAATCCCTTTACTGAAACGTTTTGACTTTCTTTCTTCTGTATCATTCTATTGACGTCCCAGCATAAAATTATTAACGTCTCCCCAAGTTTTGGCATTGACACTTTCATTTTGATTATAGTCGGTGTGCAACAACAAATGCAACCAGTATTCAAATATGGCGCAAAATATGTTTTTGAATGTTTGATACACATAATGGCTCTTCCTGGAATTGTTCAGTTTATCCAAACACCGCGAAAATAACAACTTTTTTGAAAAACTATCGGCACGGTTTCTTAACAGCATCAGTTTTCCCTAACAACATAACAACAATTCAGCAGGACCTACCAGCATCATAGCAAATTAGCAGGACCACTTGATCAGGGGTGACACGGTTAATAGCGGTTATATGTTCAGTTTCTCCGAACAGTGCAAAAATTACAACTTTTGAAACAATAACGGTACATTTTTTAACAGCAATAGTTTGCCCTAACAGCATCAAACAAATTCAGCAGGACCCAACATCATCATAGCAGGACCACTTGACCAGGGGTGACTCCATTAATAGCGGTTATATGAAAACAACGGGTTCACAGTGAGGTTCACGACAACTGTAAAGATAATTGCTGACAACAAGAATATCGTGTCCAATGTTTCCGCGAAATCTCGCCATGTGACTTTGACGGCACCGACCTCTGGATTTACAACACCTGAGCGTCTCCTTAAACAACATTTCCATCTCACGAACTGTGCTGCACGCGTGGGTATGTCCCCGCCTTTATTGTTCATAGCAACGGTTGCCATGGCAAGTATGACAACTAAGGAACTTCCCACTAACATTGTCAGTTAATATAAAGACAGGTTACAAACCCCACTTCCACCAGCAGGCAACATTCCGGAAATGAAGCTCATGTACACTGCAAAAGTCAACCAGGCTGTGATGGCAAACGACACTCGCTCGCCCGATCCTGCCGGAATTTTGAAAACAATGACATTCAGGATATTGAGTAGAACGATCGGGCCAATAATACTGACGCTCAGAAATGCTGACTGACGCTTTATAGTCATCTGGACTCTGACTTCCAATTTATCATCACTCAGGCTTACGTGAGTGTCGACAAGCCGCCATATTCCCTTATGTGCTGTTGGTAACCCCCGCAATTTCACATCCGTGATATAAACCTCCCAAGTATCGTAAGCACGAACGTTCAGTTCCAAGTTGCATACGTGTTCGTCATACGGAAATGCAGAAATATCAATGTTGCAACTTGTTTTTAATACGTCTGTGTACATAAAGATGACAGTCCCGTTATGATGCAGGCGAACAAGACTGCCTGTGTATGCTTTCAGTGCGATGTCCTGTCTCTGCTGTGCATCGATATATGGTGTCCAGATCTCCGATGCCTTCACAACTATAGATGATTGTCCATTGTAATCCGAAACATTCCACTGTAGATGTTCGTCCGTCCAGTTTAAATTGAATTCTGCAGCATACGTCAATGATTGGCGCACATCATCAACCTCGATCACGGATGCAATGCTTTGTAACATTGAAATCTCAACTATACTTGAATGGTTCTTGACCGGCCTGATACTTACATCATAACCAGAAAGCAGTTGTTTATACAAATCTGTGTGACTTCCCGCATTCACAAATATTACAGAAATCATCAAGTGAAAAAATGAAGAATGTCTGGTTGTTTTCAAGTCCATATTGTTAGTTTGTGTACAGTTTGTGTATAGTAATACTTTCGTTTCCGCTGAATACAGATTCACAGTTTATATCCTTACAACGCCTTTCCAGAGGGTCCAATGCGACAGTCCTTTTATTACCACAAATGTTACAGAAAATACCACTAGGTTTCCCCTGGATTATGTAGTTATTCTTTAATTTTTCATCTAAAATAATTGCGCCTGCCGATGATGTGCGAAGTTGTAGTCTATATCATGACCGTAAATGTTCGTATGGGAATCGCCTGATGTAAATAATGCATACACGCTGTGTCCTTTGTTGCCAATGGTAACGAGGAAAACTATTCGGAACAACGGTCTTCTTGAGTGTTTTATTGTAGAGTATTCGTCTTAAATGAAAGGGTCTGACATCCAGAAACACAACCCACTTCCTCCATCGGTGCATTTCATTAATTAACAATAGAACGTATCTGTATTAGAATATAATACATTCATACTCATTGCATGTGATTGAAATTTATTTGCGTTAATCGTTAATTGCTCCTAGTCCGCTTAATTGCTTTTAATAGCTAATGGGTTATAGGGCGTTGCCTGAGAACTATACTGCCCTAATGCCATTATTTAAATCGAGTATTTGGTATCACTAGAATCGGCAGTGCACGGACATTATGTTGGACGCAAATGCTAGACAAAATGCAGGGTTTTTATAGACGAATATCACAATGATACATAACGCATCTGAACACAGAGCTGAGGCTCAGTGTTACAGATTCACAGTGCAATACTAAACCGCCAGTCAATTGAGTTAAGTTACATATCAGCAATCTCCCGAAAACACGCACATTACCTGCTTATAAAGTAACTTAGTTTAGGTAGATAATCTGCTTAGAATAGCCTCATTTCAGTCGATAATGTGCTGATAATGGGAGCGTTTGGTCACATTATCGACTCATAATGAGGCGATTCTGAGTAGATTATGTGAGGACAATGACACAAATAAGCCAACTTATGACTTATCAGGTGTTCGCTCTTTAACATGTGTTTTCACCAGACTGTTCTCCCGAAAACGCGCACATTATCTGCTTATAATATAACTTGTTTTAGGTTGATAATAATCTGCTTAGAATCGCCTCATTTGAGCCGATGTGCTAAAAATGAGAGCGTTTTAGTCACACTAATGACTCATACTGAGGCGATTCTAAGCAGATTGTGTGCGGATAATGACACACATAAGCCAACTCACGACTTTTCAGGTGTGCGCTCTTTAACATGTGTTTTCACTTTGGTCCGTGCTACAAAACGAAATAACGGATATGATCCATTATCTGCTTATTTCAGAACCAAATAATCACATTATGTACCTATTTCACATTACAGGTCGACTATGTGCGTATTTGCGCGAGGAAATGTTGCACGTATACCCACATATAACACGATTCTCAGGTCCGGGATGTTTGAAAAGTGATCAATCTCCAGCACGATTCTGAACTAAACAACTGTGATATGACACTGCGCTATCTCCAGTGACGAGCCAAACATTCCTATAACAGTACACTGTTGACATCAGAGCTAAAGCGTGTTATGTTAAAAAACTTGAAAGCCATATAACAGATCACTTAGACAACTGTTGTAGACATTATTTTTGTCATGCTGAGTGCGCCCAAATCATGCATATGCAGCAGTCAACAGTTATGTTGCTCAGATAACACACCAGAGAGTTTTTATATCGCTATATTTTCAAATGACATGCATTTTCTCCATTTTCTCCTACATTTGTTTGGAGATAGAACAGTACGTCGTCAAGGACAATAATATGATCTGCATCAAGGTCATCAAGGACATTTAGTGCGACCTAGCATTATCGATGTTAACTTGGTGTAATCAGTATTTATACCACAATTGTCTATATTAGTGTGTGTAATACAGCTATTTTGTAAAGTTCAGCTTTACACCCTACTATGGGTATACATTTCTTATGTTGGTGTAAACGTTCAAACGCAATTGCGTGGGTTAAACTTTTATACCCAGATTATAACTACAATGTATTATAGTTATACTCTTGGTATAAAAGTTTAACCCACCCAATGACGTTTGAACGTTTACACCAACATATGAAATGTATATACCTTGTTATGAATCATATGGATTAAATTTTGAACACCCATATAGTACCAAATTTTCACCACAGATAAGATCAGAATTATTGCACCACCATTCGCTAAAATTTGGGAAGTAGGAATTCAAGTTGTGGAATGGTATCTTTCTCAGGTGGGAGTATTTATTGCACAAAATGGGGTTCATCCTGTTACACAAGTGGTGTAAATTGTGTATTCTCGGGTACAATGTGTATATATAGAATACACCCATAGTAGCCGAGAATAACAAATTTTCACCACGAGTGGTATTGTGGTTTTAACCACGAGCCTTTGGCGAGTGGTTAAAACCACAATTCCACGAGTGGTGAAAAATTTGTATTCTCGGCTACTATGGGTGTATTTTGTTTATACCATAATTATTATTCTTCGGTCGCTTCGTAAATGTATTGCTACTATGTTGGTGACTGTTAACAAGTATGTGCACCGAGTGACCCAAATATGTTAAGCTATCATGAATGTGGGTCACGCGTAGTAATACATATTTCTAGGAAATTCGGTGATTCGCCACCGACTTTCTTGGGCATCAGTCAGCTGATGTGAACACACATTCAGATTTCCCACATTGCAGATACCATTAACAATATATACGTTGTTGTCAAAATGTAGAGCCGTCGTTCGCTTCACACACGGAAAGGCAGACGAACACGTGCGTTTGTTTGTTTACATTTCCAACAGCTATCGCCGACCTGTATAAAACGTGTACTTTGTCGGTGCATGCACCTATCATAAAACATCATTAAACTAACTTTAATGTGTCATTTTTTGACAAGTAAACCCAGTAAATGGAATTGGATAGTATATATCTCTGTGTTTAGACCACTTATCGCATTTCAGTGTGTTTTGAGTCGGAAAAATTGTGTATTTACTTCGCGAAGCGGGCGTGACGAAAAATTGGGCTAAATTTCGACAGCGAGGTCACCAGAGGTCAAATGACGGGTCGTTCTACTAAGGGTATAAACTTTTAACACATAAAGTGGCGTTGAAACATTTACACAACAGTAGAAATTTATACCAATAGTAGGAATCGTTATATCCACAGTAGGGTGTAAAGATGAAATTTACAAAACAGGTGTTATACACACAGTAGCATAGCCAATTATGGTATAAAAAGGTTTAACCCACGCAATGACGTTTGAACGTTTACACCAACCGATGAAATGTATATACCTTGTTATGAATCATATGGATTAGATATAGAACACCCAAAATAGTTTTTTCTGTTACATTCATTTACAATTTGAAGTGGTTATGATATCAACTAAATATGAGAAAATTGCCTGCATTTCAATTACACGTAGCTTGCTGGTGTTATATGAACTGCGAAACACATGAATGTGAACATGAAGAGACTGGTGGCTTAGAAACAGTCGAACGTCATCGCGTAATTTAAAGTATGCATCTCTACGCGTGATGCACATCCTAGTATATTGCTTGTGGCATCGTGTTTGGGTCACTCGGTGATGATACACATTAAAAGTACAATGTAACAGCAGATCAGTTCGCGGATCAAACGAAAAATAATAATTATTTCATAAATGAAATACACTCATAGTAGCCGAGAATAAAAATTGTACACCATGCACTCGCGGTGAAAACCACAATTCCACTCGGGGTGAACATTTGGTACTATGGGTATTCTATATTTAACCCTTTACCCAACAAACCGGCCAAAACCGGCCAAATAAAGCTTCAACAGCCTAAAATATCTTCGGTCTGTCTCAATAGAACCAACCAAATATGGATATCATTGGAACCGGCTCCTTGACCACATTGTGATAGTTACAGTTATGCCCTGTGCCAATGCATTCTCTTATATATGCGAGTCGACCATAGGTCGCCTCGCATATATAAGAGAATGCATTGGCCTAAAAAAAATCTTTTTTTTAACACTTTTTACCATTTTTTCTTACATTCTTTAACAATTTTATAATTTTTAATGTGTTAAGCCAATGCATTCTCTTATATATGCGAGGCGACCTATGGTCGACTCGCATATATAAGAGAATGCATTGGCACATGGCCCTTCTGTTGGGTAAAGGGTTAATCCATATGATTCATAACAAGGTATATACAATTACAATATAATGAACATATATGATGATGGTATGAAGCTACCTGATTATAGGGGCCGTCCCCGGTTATCGTGTTCATGCCCCAGCCACAACATGAGTATGCTTAAAGACACGGTTGGCCTTGGCGGTGGGTATCCTGTGAAAATATCTCCACCCGTCAAAAACCGCCACAAACAGAAATAACATCAAAATGTAGATATACTTTGTCCGTATAGAAATAAGAAATATCGCATAAACAGTATGTTATGGTCATATGTTTGACCATTGTTATGTAAACAAAAGCGTAAAAAGTTACTTTTCTGGTGTTTGTTTATATTATGATGGTAAACATAAAGAGCGTTCCTTGTTGGTGAATACCTGATATGGAACTAATAAAGAGCGTTTATGCCATTTGTGTGCGATTAGCCAGTAGCATTGTGTTGTCTTCATTGTGCTCTTGCTTAGGTAAAATATAGTAGGTCTTTATGATAACATGCCGTTTACGCGATGGTCATGGTATATATGAACGGAACTGTATGCGTTTTACTGTTTTTCTGTTTACGGTTTGGAACAAATATGAATATTTTCGACAATTAAGGCCGCACGTGCCTTTAATTTCAGTGCGATGTATTTCAGACAATTTGAGGATCACAGTTAGCATTTATTTATTTTGTCACGATATAAGAATCAGAATCAGAATCAGAATAGTTTATTTCATGACAAATCATATATAGTATCTAGTACATAAAAAAGTAAATATAACAAAAATAGACAAGTCATGTGGAGGCGACATGACCTATCGGGTCGTCTTCCTGTCGCCACCCTAAAATTAAAGATATTATTTGATTCTTTTGATAATAATAAATCCGGTCATGACATGTGAGAGCTGGTTACATCGTCTTTTATCCATTTGTTCGGGATTAAGTTAAATATTTCGTCTAGATTAGAATTTGTCGGTTTACTACAGCATTCAATTTATTTAATGGTGCAAGTGGACTGTTTGATATTTCGTTTATATCATCGAACTTTTTCCATAAGTGAATTCTTTGATTAAATTTGCAAGATAATATTAAAATGTTATACTGAAAATCCACATGCACATATATCATTAGCATAACAAGTATATATATGGTATATTTCAATGTATTAGTAAATATATAAAATCAATATATATTTTCCATATATATATTTCCACCGTAATAACACTGAACTAGGCACCTGTCAGAACGCGCGACGTGAATGAGACAACAGTAATAGGTTAATGAATTAAAATAAGATGAGAGTTAGTAAGAAATCAAAAATCTGAAATCATATCGCAAATAAGTGAGGTACGCCTTATATTGACGTATTCATTTTTCCGTTTAGTACCAAAGTACAGAGTGAGCTGTGTTAATGTTGAACAATCTGGACAAAATATGTTTGTGCATTTAACAGTCAGTGAATAATTCCCAATACTTGTCTTAGAAATGTGGTTCACAAAGGCCGACTTAGGTCGAATATTTTGGGTAGCCGTATTAAGATTATTCCAGATTTTCGGAACAAACATGGAGAGGTAATTTTTCTGTGAATTTATTTCGTGATTTTGTTTCTCGAATTTTGCCTGTTGATCTGGTATTCATATCTGGTGTATGTATATGCTAAAGCTGTTATTAAATGACTTGGGGAGGTTGGTATTCATCCAGTTGTGCATATAAAGGCATACACGTTGCATGTAAAGGTCTTGTAATTTCAAGATGTTGTTAGTTTTAAATAAAGGTTCAGTATGGATATTGTAGCGTTTTTTTGTTAATGGCTCGGATAGCTTTTTTCTGTAAAACAACAACTTGGTTGTGGGTACCGGCATTGCCCCATAGCTCAATTCCATAGAGAACATGGTTTGTACTAATGTAAGATACAGCATACGGAGACAGTCAAACGGAAGGAAATTTTTTACTCGATTTATAGCATATAAGGAGTTACTAATTTTTGCACAAACAGCTTTCACGTGGTGTTCGAATGATAGGTGTTCATCAATGTGTATTCCAAGAAACTTAAATGATTTTTCCTGACAGTCTACTCCAATTCTTATAATTTGTTCTCCATTTATAGTTAGTGTGTGATTTCCAACTATATATGGGCCATTTTTAGGTTGTATCAGCATATATTATTTTTTTTTAGTGTTTAGTGATAGCCTATTAGTTAGACAACATTTACTTAGTTTTGCAAGTTCATTGTTAAAGTTGTCATACAAATAATCAAGGTTATGGTTTGAGGAGTACACACTGGTGTCATCTGCAAAATATAACAATGACAAGGCAGTAGATTTGTGCATATCGTTTACATAAATCAAAAAGAGAATCAGCCCAGCCACAAATCCCTGGGGGACTCCACATGTAATGGGAAGTTTAGATGAAACCCTACCTTCTAGATCCACAAATTGAAATCTATTATTCAAATAATTTCTAAACCAATGATTGGCTTTGCCTCTTATTCCATAGGTTTCAAGTTTTTTTAATAGAATTTTATGGTTTATTGTATCAAAAGCTTTGGAGAAATCGATAAAAGCAGAGAGTGTACAATATTTTGTTTTCTTATCATTATTTAAACCCACGTCGTTAATTAACTTCAGTATCGGGTGAATTGTGGAGTGTTCTTTAAGAAATCCATATTGATTGTGATAGAGGGCATCATGCTTGTTAATAAATTCGACAAGTCTTAAACAGACAATTTTTTCTAAGATTTTTGAAAATGTAGGAAGAATACTAATAGGGCGATAATTTTCTAACAGTTTTGGATCTCCAGATTTAAATAAAGGGATGACCCGAACTATCTCCATGTTGTCAGGAATAATTCCAGTTTCCATAGATAAATTAATAATATAGCTTAGAGGTTTGGAAATTTCATTGATGACACTCTTCATTAGTGAAGAAGTAAGACCATCACAGTCTGTGCTATGTTTTACTTTACAAGAAGAGACGATTCTTTGTAATTCTTCTGGTGTAGTAGGGCGGAAGAAAAGTGTTTCATTACAAGGTGTAGGTAGGTATGAAGAAAAATGTTCCCCTGTACTTTGTATTTTTTCAGATTCAATGGCTCCAATGTTAGAAAAATAGTTATTAAATGCTTCTGCAGCATCTTTACGATCTGATCTGTCAATGCCATCTATATTAAATGACAAAGGATATTCCATTTTTTTAGATCTCTTTTGGATTATCTCTGAAATTAGTTTCCATGTGTTTTTCATGTCATATTTGTATTCATTAATCATATGTTTATAATGAAAGGTTTTACTTGCTCGTTTAATTCTATTAAAGTATTTACAAAATTCTTTATATTTAGTTACATTCACTTCACATGGTTCCTTTAATTTTATATAAAAGAGCTTAGCTTTGTGTTCTGAAGATTTAATAAGTCCTTTGGTAATCCATGGTTTCTGTTTAATAGATTTTGTTCTGAGCTTTTTTAGCGGAAAAGCTATTTCAAAGGCGTTCAAGTAGATTTCCATGAATGAATTATATTATTCATGTGGGCAGCTTTGCCCAACAACATTATTATAGTTCGCGGATACTAACAGTCTTTTAAAACAAGATATATTTTCATCACTAAATATACGATGGTATTATATCTCGGGTCTCTGTTCATGATATTTCACTTTTTGTTTACTCTTGAATCAGAGAAAAGAACCGAAGTGGTCCGCTAAGTCAGTCATTACTATGCCAGTTTCATAATCAACTGAGTGGTCATTAATCAAGATTTGATCGATCAGAGTAGCAGTAAATTATGTAACTCTAGTTGGTTTAGTTATTGTTGGTAAGAAACTAGAAGCAAAGATATAATTGATAAAATTATTCGTTTTTTCATGTCTACCATACTTTAATAAGTCAATATTGAAATCACCCATTAAAATAGTTTTTTTATGATCATTATCAAACTGAACCATTTTTTCATTCATAAGTTTAATAAATTTGTCCAAGTCTGCCTTTGGTGCTGTGTTTGGCCTATAAATAGTTCCAACAATATATGTTTTGTTTTTATTGGTTACAACTTCAACAAACAATGATTCAAATACATGTGGAATGAATGTCGATAAATCGATTTTATAGGATAGGTCGTTCCGAATGAAAATCCCTACTCCACCATGACAGTCGTCTCAATCAGGGCGACATCTTTTAATCAGGGGATGGTAACCATTTAGAGGGAAATCAATAATATCAGGTGATCTGAAGATTTCAGTTACCCCAATAACACCAAGTTTTGATTTGTTATTCTGCATGTCATATATTAATGTGTTAAAGTCATCCCAGTGAGAACTGAGGCTTTGACAATTTTAGTGGAATACTGATAAACAATCATTGTTAGTATCTATATTGTCATGAAACCTTTTTGGAGTAAAGTATTGGCAATCAGGTATTTGTAAGATTGTTTCATCGTTATGTTCACTTATATCCAGGGCATCAGGGCCAGAAATTATGTTTTTCAAGTCAAATTCTAGACCCTCTTCAAGTTGGTCGAGTGCCACAGTGCTATTGGTAAATGTTTCAGCCATAATCAATTATAATACCGTTATAAACCATCAATTTGAAATATTTAAAGTATATAAATCTTGTAGACTGAATATATATAGGAAGGTGAAGTTTAAAACTTATTTTGTTCTGGCTCTCACATGTCATGTACTTACAACGGGTGATCTGAGCACGAGAAAATGAAGAAAATTTCATTGAAAGATCCTCACGACATATTTAATAACCGCCATATTGATTAGGCTTACTTGAAATAATTCGTCGGTATTTAGAAGAAATTAATGCATATATATCGTAAATTAATTCAAAAAGCAACACGACTCAGTGTATTGATCGAATATATTATGATTCAAATAAATTCGTTTAGATAATCGACTATATAATTAGATTTATGTGATTAGAATATTAGGTAAATTCAGGCCATATACATGGCGTTAGAATCATTAGTTTGATATATCACAATCACAAGAATATTTGAAAAATAATACCTAATTAAACACCAACATCAATAGTGTGATGACAATGACGTCGAAATAGACAAAAGTTAATATTATTTTACATGAAGTGTGATCGACATTAAAATTGAAGACGATCCTGATGGGTTACATGATTGAAGTTCAAATAATTAAAGTTTTATACATGGAAGAAAATTTCGTCAGGATATGTTATGATATTATGTTATCATAATATAAAATTATGAGAATGCAATTTTAAAATTTATTAAATTCAGATGTGTTTTACATTTTTTCTGCATGACTGTTCATGTGATAAATACCTCTGACAACTTTCGACCAACTACGCTCCACTTAGCCAGAGCCCCATACATTTTTCCTGCGTATCTGTTCATGTAATAAAGGTATCGGACAACCTTCAATCGGCCACACTCCATTTGGCCAGAGCCCCATGGAATAGGACCGGTGTCGGGCCGTCAAAGACCAGCCATTAAGACAATGTACAGGTTGGGTTGTAAATGAATAAAAAGACGAATAATACATTGAATTATACATGTATAGGATACATTACAATAATATAGGAGTTTATATCAACATATAATCTTATATTGATGGCACAATGCAATGATAATAGCATTGTTGTTAAGTTTTGTGTTCATAATTATTTTACATTTTGACATCTTAATAGCAAAATCATGAGAATGCTATAATAAAGTTAATAATTAATTCATAAAAGTGTTTAATATAGTCTTTATATATATGTGTATTCTGTTTATGTTGTTATTGCACGACTGCTCCTGCGATAAAGGTCTCCGCCCACCCTCGACCAGCCATACACCATTCGGCCAAGGCTTGAAGGAATGAAGCTGGCAACGGGACGGGCTGTCGAAGACATGCATCACACGAGCAGCAATGCAGACGAAGAAACTAATTACTTGGTTCATGTATGAAAAAGACTATTCAGTTTGGGTCCCAAACCATAATTATTTGACATTGTCATTTGGAACATGATACTGTGACCAGGCCTCTTTTGCATTTCTCCGGACATCAAGAACAACGCTGGTCCCAGCAAGTCGAATCTTTGTTTTCAGTTTTTTGCTTTTACGGAGATCAAAAGCGATGCTCGCCAGTCTGCCTCTTTCGCGTTTGAGCTCAGGCGGGAGATCTGTTCGAACAGACATCTTGGTTTTTCGGATAGGGCAAGTATCTTCCTGCAAGCTGTTTAGAATGGCCTGTTTGTCCCTGTCATGTCCTAACACAATTATGATGGGATTAGGCTGTGACTTGGAATCCGGTTGTCCCAATCTGATATTGCGGGTCGGCAATCTGTGAGCATTTATGAGCCGATGGACAATATTAGTCGCCAATTGAATGTTTAAGTTTAGTGTGGTTGTCAGAAATTTTCCCACGACAGAATAAATATCTTCATTTGGCTGTTGGTCTATCCCGTATAGAAGCAGGTTATATTTACGGTCATGAATTTCCTGCCTTAAAATTTCATCTTGAAGTTTGTCAATTGTTGCACTCAACTGTTGGTAGGTGGTTGGTATTACACAATCCTCGATTTCTTGCACTTTAGAGTTAATTTTTCCTATGTCATTTTTCATACTAAGATTTTCCTCGACCATAGAATTCATAGATTCTTTTTTGGAGTTAACTTCCACTCTAAACATGTTGAGGTCATCATGCACTTTTTGAAAGCCAGTGTCCATTGCATTTGTCATCGTTGTTATGCTTGAGTGAATAAGTTCTAACGTGCAGGCATTGGTGCTGGGTTGAACAGTCATGTTGAATTAGTGTTTATTTTTCTGCAATGATTCGAAATTAGGCAAGTTGTTTTTGGAATACTAACATTGGAGGTGAATTCATAGCGTCAAAAGCGAAACATTCTTCTCAATATAGTTTTGGATAATGTATATTTACATTAGACGGATGGCATGTTACAAGTCATGTAATTTGGAGGATTCCAATGATTTTTCTTCAACTCTATTTTTCCCACGCCACCATCGTACGTACACCGGAAGTTGAAACCTGAGAAGGGACATACACCACAGGGTGTAGACGTGTGTACGGCCAGGTCAGAAAAGTTTATATGTCGGGCGCATTCGATTTGTTTCCGGCACACAAGACATCGACAGTCGTCGAAAGATATGGTTTGTAAAATGCATAGAACAAAACAAATTACAACCCGGTTGCTCAACACTAATTGCTTAAAGCCACTTGGCGGTTTGCGCCCCAAAATACACATAATATTATTCGCTTTTGAGTTTTTCTCTGTATCAAAATAGGTCGATAAATATCTGAACTACCTTTCTACGATCATTATGTAACCCAAGAAGACGCATCGCAGTAATGAAAATACAACTGTGAATACGGTGTTTGGGTCCCAAACACAAAACAGCCATTCGTGCGACATGGAACAGAAAAGAGCGTTCCGTGGTAGTCAATTCCTGATATGGTAGCAATAAAGAGCGTTTGTCTGACATGGCGAAAAGTTGAAAACGGCTGATAAATGGCTGTGACTTTGGCAAGTGTTTTTCAGAGCATATGAAGCCGGTATATCAATAGTTCGTTTATTTACCGACCTATCTATCGTATCCGTCGATCCAAATTACGAAAAAAAAATAAGTCGGTTCGAATGAGCCATGTCCGTTTAATACCACTGTAATTAAATAAGATTGCAATTATTGCGTAATTTTTGAGAAAAAAATCCTTTTCTATTATCTAATCTATACCATGGTCGATATTATTCACAACATATGACCTTCAAATCGTATATCCTATTTGCAGTTGCTCTATCATAGGCTAAGTGTCCATATTGTAATACCTCGTCTTTCAATAAAATTGTCGACTGCTACCGCGAGGGAATATTGGGTGACATGTACACAATACAACATAACATATACGATCCGACAGCTATAGAAACAGAGTTTGACTCATCATAGTTTCGGCTGACATACCTCATCGATAGTATGTTAAATCGTTATTGGAAAGTCCGCTTAGAGCCTAATTTGCTTTGCTATGCTATGCAACTCCTATAAGTGTAGTGCAAGTAAAAGCCTCCCAACAGGTAAGCAACAACTGACAAACTACAAAGGAGAAACCAATCAGGTTTCCATTTTCATGTGTGCGAAATAGGTGTCATGAAAAATAATGCGGTAAATGTTCATATACAATCTTCAATGCCTATTTTGTGGGATGGTGAATCTGAAGGACCCTATATGTTATTGTTAATTTACTAGATGTGTTCTACTATGGACATATGGCAGCTATTTGTTTATACGATCCAGTAAAACTTACTTTTCGAATAGCATGCATGAGACCCCGTGTGTCGATAGCTCCGTTCTTGTAACTATGCCTGTTTTTAGATGGAAATTGCCTATCAATATTCAATACCGATTCGTACCAACGTGAAGTGTTTGATAGCATATATCCGATTTTTTTAATTATGTTATTCCCTGGACCTGGTAGAATTTTTACATGAAGTCATATAGAGAGTTTCCATGTTTTTGCCAAAATATGCCTAAATACCTTGTTTGGTTTAGTATAGCCTATATTTTCTTTATCCTTTCGCAAAGGCAGACACAATTCACAACGCTGACAACCGTTTTGAAAATCACCTTTTCTCGCAAACTTAATCGACCAATATTCAACGGCGTGTTAGTTATGTAGTTTGACAGTAAATCGTGCGTTATGTATGCAGAGACGTGGCGACAGGGGATTTTTGGGGGGGGGGGGTTGTCTCACCCCCAACTTTGGTCAAAAATTTCAACAGTTGGAAATTTCATACCTGACACAACATTAGTTGGAAATTTCACACCAACAGTAGGTTGAAAATGTTCTTGTAGTTAGATTTTCAAACAATTTATTGGGGGAGTTTATTGTTTTTGGACCAATATTTGCATATTTTACAACTTTTGGTCAAAATTTCGGACCGAAATGGCCATCAGTTAGAAATTTTCCAACACTTGGAAAGATTGTGTCCTTGTCCCTCCCCCGTGCCCAGTCAAAAACTGCTAGTTAATTTAAGAAATCAATACATTGTCCTACATTGGTCAACATTGTCATTGAAATTGTCATCAGTTGGAAATTTTCCAACCTAAGGTGGGGTGTCAGGTTTGAAATTTTCAACACTAGGAAAGCTTGAGGCCAGTGTATATGCTAGGATTTTGCGATTTCCTTGTTTAGTTTTCAAAATTTTCTCACACCGGGCCGAACAACCATGGTCGGCCAGGTGTGTCCTGGTCTCTTGTCCGTAGCCGTGTGCATTTGTCTGGAGCTGGACCACTAGATGTTATATGCAATTTTCATGTTCAAACTTCTTAATGTTCTCATACCGTGTATATAGACTATGCTTTATCGATATATAGGCTATTAAGTCTGATCACTGAGGTGCAAGGGGCGTGCAAGTGGAATTATGCCAAAATTCCCCAAAGTGGACACCCCCCCAACGGAGACCCGATAGCCACGTCCCTGTATGTATGCCGTATACTGAACGCTGGTACCTCTGCCGTCTTCGGAGATAACTGATTTATTGAAATACAGCAAACTGACAGTATTTTCCCTTGGTATAAACTAAGAAGGCACAACCGACAGGAAACAAGACAACATTGTGCACGAATCGACATATTCTTCTCATCCTAAAAGAAGTTGACATCACCTGACGTCATGACTGTCATTACAAGATTCAATACCTACATGTATTACCTTACTCTGATCATCATCCTATTCTCAAGTGCAAAAAAGCGGCGTATACCTCTTGTTCAGACGTGTGAATATACTGTCAAGTATGTCGGCTTTGTATAACAAACTTGACTTCGTCAAGTTGAACTAAAATGATCAAGCAGTGACGCACACATTGTAATCCTCTATAATGCTTCGAGCTGTTATTTTATCATAACTTAGTTTATAATAAGCCATTTCATGGCATTCACCTATTTAACTATATCGCGACAATCAGCGTCGCAAATTTCAAATCATCAAAAAGTTTTTATCTCAAATTCACACTTCGCGAATTTATCAAACTTCATCTCAAATTTATCAACTATAGTCTCGTTTAATATTTCATGTGCCATTTCGTCATTAGTTAGTCGAAATGTATTTGCACAGGTTTTGCACTATCACATTATGGGAATTAAGTTTTCATCGAATTTCTTCGTAAATGCAAGCTATCTAAACTTTTGCATCAAAATACCTGCACGTAAACAAATGTTACGAGCTTTACTTACACCTACCTATCAATCAATAGTTTCGATCTTTGTATAATGTGTGGTTATTCATGCCATTCCATATTTATGAAGTTATGTCATTTTCATTGTGAAATTTTCATGACAAAATTTTATCTGCCAAACTCATGTTTATATTTTTAGAATTACTGCGTGTAGTGATATTTTAATAAACATTAGTTTAAATTGCCAAAGATGACAAATATCTTATTAGTCATCATCATATTCACTATAGCTATATATTTCAATTAATTAAGTCATAACATTTTTGGAACTATTTCCTTCCTCTCTCGCTGAAGTAATAATGCGCTTCAGCCAGTAATAATTTGGGCTTCTTAACCCTTTACCCAACAGAACGGCCCTGTGCCAATGCATTCTCTTATATATGCGAGTCGACCATAGGTCGCCTCGCATATATAAGAGAATGCATTGGCTTAACACATTAAAAATTATAAAATTGTTAAAGAATGTAAGAAAAAATGGTAAAAAAGGCCAATGCATTCTCTTATATATGCGAGGCGACCTATGGTCGACTCGCATATATAAGAGAATGCATTGGCATAGGGCATAACTGTAACTATCACAATGTGGTCAACGAGCCGGTTCCAATGATATCCATATTTGTATGGTTCTATTGAGACAGACCGAAGATATTTTAGGCTGTTGAAGCTTTATTTGGCCGGTTTTGGCCGTTTTATTGGGTAAAGGGTTAAATATGCACTTGGCGAACATTCAACCAATCATCTAGTTGAAAATATTGTTGGAACTAGAGAATCCACGCGACAAAAGGAGCACACGTTCGCATTGGCCCTAAATATTTTAAAATAATTTCCTTAAAAGTGTACAAAATCTGTTCAATGTAAATCTTCTAGGTGTTCATAACTTTGAATTGTGCACTTTTTCAATTCTCGTTCATTTGTACAAACAAGTACTATTTTGTGAATTCGAGTTAAATGTTCAAAGTGCACAACAGTTGCACAAGCTACATGCATATCGTGTTATTGTTGTTGACGTTCAAAGTTGTATAACTTGCTTCAAATTTCTGTGAATTATTTGGGAGCTTAAAAGTACTTGTTTGCCGTTGGTCAAAATATGGTATGACGTAATGTTTACACATTTCTGCTCACTGTTGATCTCAGATTGCTACATATCAATTAATTGGATTGCTGCTTCTAAAATTATTCCTGCTTATAGGATTATTGCTGCTTATCTGTTGGCTGTTAAAGTGATGTGAATCACTCCGGTCCATAGAAATGGAGAATAATCTTGTTCAAAGTAGTTATTTTTAGAAATATTATATCCAAATTGGCAACACACACCGTCATTCTTATATATTAGTTAAATGCAGCGACCATCGAGGGCAAAATGGGTTTCGTTAGTTTATCGCCAATAGATGCGTCCCGAATCGAGTAATAAATGTTTACAATTGAGCGTAGTTCAGACGATGTTTTATATGGAGTGGTGTGGTCGATTTGCTTGAGATTTTCGGCGATGTTGGTAGAATGCTAAATTCCTGCAGTTAGCATAGCGCCTGAAAACTAATTTATCAGTTTCACGCACCCGAATAAGTACATAATATGTCTTTACGGTTGATCAAATCAAGTCTAGTTCCCTGTAAGAACTCATTAGATAATGAATCATATGAATGCAGTAAATTAAGTGAAAATATGTGCCTGTTCTATTTCGGAGCGCATAAGGGTCTTATAAACCAGCTGTATAACCACTAAATTAATAAGTTTGAGTTTCATACATTACACGTCCCTTGTAAAAAATATAATTGCGATTATGACTGACCTTGCATTTTCTAATGGACTAGCTGCGGATTTGTTAATTAATATTTGCATGTGTTCCAGTGTTGGTGCGGTGGATGATCGTGGCTATCATTGACGAACAATGTTAAAGAGATTACTGAAAGCATTATATTATTACCGTACGACAATGATCACTCGTGGACCGAACTTTAAAATGGACTATCGAAGTTCAAAACATCAAATGACGCTCTTTGTTCAGTCAAGTTTAAAGTGACTCATATTCCTTGCTCATCATAAGTAGTTAAAGTAAAACACACTGATTAATTGACATATTTAAGACATGTACCCGAAAAACCTATCCAGTTATACAATTGTAGTTGTTGAAATAGTTGTTGAATCCATTGAGTAATAACTTCATTGCGCCTTATATCTGAGTCTGTTCTAGTGTTCTTGACACTCGACATACCAGTAGGGTGAAACAAATCATGTACGTACCACATGGAAACTTAGACGAAGTCTTGTCTCGTGTAGTAATCGAGAAGTCTAGATCAATTGTTTAGGCGCTACATGATTCATTAGCTACTATGACTGAGATCGCTTTGCACCAGTTGTATACATGTACATCTCTGGGTGCTGATGTCAAGTATGAGGGTACTCGTGTGGGATGCCGATCTCTGTTGGAAGTTGTTCCAGTTATAGAGCAAGGTGAAGCAATCTATGGAAAATCAGAGGAGCACCGCAGACTAAGTATCCAAATTCACTTGATGATCTTCACGGGAAGATATTCTGATTAAGCTTAGAAAGGCTGAAACACTTCTCATGATAATCTTTCCAAGGTCAGTGTCGAGTCGAGGTCAGATAGAAGAAGTTGTTTTTCTTGTGGTTCCTTGTATCATTGATACCGGAATTGTCATAAAAATGCAAATAAACTCAAGTCAGATGAATCATATCAATCAAGACAAACAATCATAATCAGTCCAGGGGCAGTAACTCTATTAATTATTAACCTATTCAATATCAGCGAAATATCTGACAAATGAGTCACAAGGCCGAGAATCGTTGGATGCGGATATAAGGCCTGTTGTTTCTTCTTAGTCTGCTGATAGAGTTGGTCTTATTGCAGATATAACTGATAATGGCTTACATGTAACTGGTGATACCTTGCTCTATAATTTCGGTTGATAAGGTGACAAATAGAACTTTCAGTGAAAGCTCGTGATAGTATCAATATTAATGGTGAACCAATTAAAATTCATGAGGTAATTACAGTTGATAAAGACTTTGGTGAGGAACTACTTCCACATACAGTCACAATTTGTGATGTTACATCCAGGGACGTGGCTAGAGGGTTTCCGTTGGGGGGTTTCCACCTTGGGAAATTCCAACTGCACCCCCCCCCCTTGAATCAGAATCACATCAAACACATGTTTTGCATAATTCCATTTGCACCACCCCCTTGTACATCAGTGCTCAGGCCTAATATCATATATATATATTCATAAACCATGGTTCTATATTCCCGGTATTAGAACATTCATATATTTTAACCTGAACAATTGCATGAATCCTAACTCCAGACAAATGCACACGGCTACAGACAAGAGACCGGGACACACCGGGCTGGCCATGGTTGTTCGGCCCGGTGTGAGAAAAATTTGAAAACTATAAAAAGGAAATATTAAATCCTAGCATCTAGACTGGCCTCAACTGAAGCTTTCCTAGTGTTGGACATTTCAAACCTCATACACCCCCTCAGGTTGGAAACTCTCCAACTGATGATCATTTCAGTCCACAAGTTTGACCAAATGTAGTAAAATATTGTTTTCTTAAACTAATTAGCAGTTTTGTATTGACCATGGGGGAGGGACAATGACACACCGGGCCGACTATGGTTCGGCCCGGTGTGCGAAAATTTTGAAATCTGAACAAGAAAATCCTAGCATCTAGACTAGCCTCAAGCCTTCATAGAGTTGGAAATTTCAAACCTGACACCCCCAATTAGGTTGGAAAATTTCCAACTGATGACAATTCCAATGACAATGTTGACCAAATGTATGACAATATTGTTTTCTTAAATTAACTAGCAGTTTTTGACTGGCCACGGGGAGGGATCAGGACACAAGCTTTCCATATGTTGGAAATTTCCAACCTGACGCCCGCCTAAGGTTGGAAAATTTCCGACTGATGACCATTTCAGTACAAAACTTTTACCAAAAATAGGAAAATATGCAAATATTGGTCCAAAAACAATTAATTCCCCCGAAAAAATTGTTTGAAAATCAAACTACAAGAACATTTTCAACCTAATGTTGGTGTGAAATTTCCAACATTTTTTTTGGCAGGTATGGAATTTCCAACTGTTGAAAATATTGACCCCAAACCCCCCCCTGTCGCCACGTCTCTGGTTACATCCGATGGTATTTTGGGACTGGATATTTTGATGAGGCATGCTACAATTGATTACAAATCACGGCGTTAAACTGGAAGTCAAGCTACAATGTTATACAAGAAGAGTCAACAAGGTCACAGCTAAAATGGATATAGCATTCATAGGGTTTCTGACTGTCTCGACGCACCCAGTAAGGCCAAAATACTACACTATTATGGATGTCAGGTGGATTTTTACAGATTGGGTTCATCCTGATACCAAAGACAAGACAGTTTTTGTGTCGTCAACGAGAGGTCAATATTCGTTTGAAGTCGTCCCATTTGGAATTGTCAACAGCCCTATGAGATTCGTAATCTCAAGGTTAATGAAAAACGTGCTACGAACTTACGAAGATTGCAACGGGAAGACTGCCTGCTGTATGTTGAGTTGTTAACGATATGCGTGTCTTGTATTTCGGTAGAACAGGAAATAGAGAGTATTATAGACTCATGTGCTTGACATAATTAGACAAAGTTAAAAATCAAACCATCTAAAATAGTTTTTCATGAAAACGGAGCATTATTAAAAACGCATTCAATGACCTGAAGAAAGATGACATCCAGCAGCCGGTCAACAATTTATCATTGATACCGATGCCAGCCAAAGCTGTGTTTGCGCTGTCTTTTCGCAGATCCAATATGGGAATAGGCGAGTAATAGCTTACACACCAAGGAAAATATTGCGTAATAAGGGAGGAACATTGATTAGTAAGTTAACTCTGCTGTGAGCTGGATGAAAAGACGGAAAATGCCAACAGGACAAGTTGCTTGAGGTCTACAGGAGATGGAAATATACAACCTGAAAATAGTACACATAAGTGGAGTTAAACATCAGAATTCCATATACGGCATGCAAATGTCACCAGGAAATTAATGGCAAGGGATCTGATTCATTATAATATGAAAACGACGTACATTCTACTTTAATTTTGCAAGGGTGTGAGATATATACTCTGAGACAACAAATGCTAGATGACAGCCTGTCGAAATATTCATAGCCAAAGAAGACGCTAAAGAAAGACCACATTTTTCAGTGATTTCAAATAAATAAAATTACGTTAAGATTTATCAACTTCCATAAAACGCCATCTGTTCCTTTTTGTAGCAGACAATACATGTAATTAGATCGGACACATGAATCAACTAGTATTAGGTTTTGGTGACCAGATATCGACTTTTAAAACAGAAATTTTAATAGGTTTTAAAATTTGGACAGGCCTGATTATCATTCCCGATATCAATGAACCCGATGCTGACGTCAAGTGGCATTTTGCCTACTGAAAATGTGGCATAATTTTGTTTTACAGGTAACTGATTGAGAATATATTCCTGTCGATTCCGTGGAAAATAACATTTTGAATATGCAAATACGGATACATAATACGACTTAACGCCACTAACTTACTATTTCTTAGGCTTCGGGGGTAAAACATATTATATTTGAGCAACCCATACATCAAAGCCCAGAGTTATCAGATTTCGTGTTTTTGAAATTTGTTATGTTTCACCACCTCGAATATTTGGCGGCCTGGTAAATATTCGACAAATACCGACCAACATACTCTCCATACATTATTGCGTTGAACAAAATATTGATAAATAACACTGTTTTGGGCAATTTTATACTATAGTTGACTGTTGTTAGCATTAATTTTTGGCAATTAATCGATTCCGATAACTGAAGCGGCATTTCAAGAAATGTTGTTGTTTGAATCTGATGATATGGGGGACCATCGAATTGGATTGTTTTCCTTTAAATTTACATTGTTTTATTTTGGAATTAACTGAATTCCACACATTATGAAATTAGTGTTTTTTGGTAGGCATTCTGAAACAATATGGTCTAATCTTATTGTTTCTTAATAGTATCACCCCGTGTTAACACCGAGGTGCTATGTGAGCATCTTCTTAAAGGCACGGGCGGCGTTCGTTGCAGAAATATTCATATTTTTTCAAATCGCCATCAACGGAAGGAATATTAAAAATATATATTGTTTTGTTCATATGTCAAACATAATCAGCGCGTAAATAGTATATTGTAGTCAAGACGTACGATGGTGTACGTAAACAAGAACCTGCTACATAAGTTTTGCTTCTGTTTAGATAACACAGCGCAATTCTATTGGTTAATAACACACAAATGGTATAAACGCTCTTTCTTATTTCCATATCAGGAAAACGGTAACAAATAACGCCCATATCCGGATCTAAACAAAAGCCAGGTTCTGTAACGTTTTCTGCTTTTGTTTACATAACAAAGGAAAAACATTTGACAAAAACATACTGTTTATGCCATATTTCTGATTGATATAAGAACAAGGTCCGTCTATATTTGACTATTCTTTCTGTTTATGGCGGTTTTTGACGGAGCTGAATATTTTAACAGCATACCCATCGCCAACGCCTCCGGTATCTTTAAACAATTTATGTGCGGTTATTGATCTCATGTTCTCATTGTCCAAACACTGTCGTGCGCCAGCAGCTATCAAGTGGCGTGTTCTTGAATTGTTTTAGCCCCCAGTTGTTTATACCGACGTGAGTTTCCTGTCGAAATAGCACAAGACAGAGCATGTTGTACAGTTAGTGGTTTTTCACATTCCAAACAATGTCTAGTGACATGTTCTCCAGACATCTAAGGCTTCCATTGAATCAACCGAGGACGGGAGTTTATCGGCTGAACAGAGCAAGCAGCAGCCCTAACTTATTTCAGTGATGTACTCTAGAGTATATAGGAGATACAGTGCTGACTAGGATTGTTCGAATCTTTTACTGACAGAAATGAAACTCGCAATAAAGTAGTTGCATTTGTGAATTACGTGAATTCACGGTCTTTCAGTGTAAATTCAGCGAGTATCGTAACCCATCATTGCCATGTGGTGAGTGCCAATTGGATAGATCCCAACATGGTTAACATGGGCGCATATCTCGAACACTCTCATGCGTCAACAGCTATTAATTGGCATGTTCCCCAGACATTTAAGGCTTCAAATGATTCCATCGATGGCGGGAGTTTCTCCTCTGAATAGCACATGTATAGCACGACAGAACATATCTTAAAAGTTGAACATAATTGTGTAAGGTTAGCGGATTTACATTTTCCAAACAATGTTGTGCGTCAATACATATCAAGTGGCGTGTTCTCGAAACTTTTAAGCCCCCAATTTACTCCACTGAGGACGGGAGTTTCTCGGCTAAGTATAACTTCTTTCTAAGGACACATTCAGGCCAATTCTGATTGGGGGAGGGGCAAATTATGTCCTCATTTTCTGATCTCACAATTAATGAACATTTTGTATTTATTTAAAATCTACCATTCTATACAATTATGCTCATACTTTCAAATACCGTGTCCTGACGTTTTTAATCCCACCATTGCTACTCGACAATATACCACTATACCCACCATCTACCATTCAGCCATATTACAAACGCGTCATTATTGTGAATCCTCATTACTGTTTATTACATAGTTTCATAGTGCACTGCCATGAGTGTCTGTTGTTACTCACTAAACTATGTCGCATACTCACGTAGCAGATGAGTATACTATACATTTGATTTTAATGTCGCTATACCGTTACAAAATCAATTTGGGTTATTGAATTTCCGATGTTCAATCAGATATACAATGTATTATCGACGTGCATTTTCCGACACTTAGGTGCATCGGAGATATGCAATGTGGATCCAGATTTCGACCGTTAATTGTCCAGTTTTCGGAATGACGAGAGTCCGTAAACGCTGCCGCTATGACAGTATTTAGAAATATCGATGAAACAGTTTAATCGATCAGAGAGATGTCACCCAATGTGAACCTTTCCTGCACAGCGAAGCAGCAGTGGTTAAGCTCCTGGTCGCAGGGCAGTTTGGGTAGCAAAATATAAGCAAATGCCACACACAGGTGGAAGATACACGCGGCAGTGACAAACTATCAAGATCATACTACATGTTCTAGCGGCCGCGTGAACTACAAAATAGCCTATGCCAGAATATACTGCTTTTGTGTTAAAGTGATGTGAAACACTCCGGTAGGGAGATCAAATACAAATTGAGAATAATCTTGCTCAAAGTAGTTAATTGTTACGAATAATACTCCAAATTGACGATATACATCGTCATTCTTACATATTAATTAAATGCAACGACTCTCGACGACGAAATAATTTGTGTTACATTGTCACTGATAGTTGCGTCCCCAATCGAGATGTAAATATTTACTATTGAGGAAAGTTCCGACGATATTTTCTATGGAGTGGTAAGGTCGATTTCTTGGAAATTTCGGCGATGTTAGTAGAATGCTACATTCCCCAGGTTGGCATAGCGCCTGAGTACTAACTTGTCAATTTCACGCACCGAACAAGTCCATAATATGTCTTTAACACCAATTTAGAGATAACCTTGATTTTCCACCATTTATGTATTCATATCCCATTTAAACAAGAAAATACTGATTATCTTTTAAAAAGAAAATATATTCAAATAGACATCGAATATTTTTCATTAGTAATTGTTCCCAGATTGTGGTATCCTGGACGGCGACTAATACATTTTGAGTTAACTGCTCTTTTTTAAATAAAGAAACTGTTGAATGGTCCTGCTCGCAGTGGTTAGGGATACTGCTCGCAGTGGTTAGGGATAATGCTCGCAGTGGTTAGGGATACTTCTAGCAGTGGTTAGGGATACTGCTCGCAGTGGTTATGGATACTGCTCGCAGTGGTTAGGGATACTTCTCACAGTGGTTAGGGATACTGCTCGCAGTGGTTAGGGATACTGCTCGCAGTGGTTAGGGATACTGCTCGCACTGGTTAGGGATAATGCTCGCAGTGGTTAGGGATACTGCTCGCAGTGGTTAGGGATACTGCTCGCAGTGGTTAGGGATACTGTTCGCAGTGGTTATGGATACTGCTAGCAGTGGTTAGGGATACTGCTCGCAGTGGTTAGGGATACTGATCGCAGTGGTTAGGGATACTGCTCGCAGTGGTTAGGGATACTGCTCGCAGTGGTTAGGGATACTGCTCGCAGTGGTTAGGTATACTGCTCGCAGTGGTTAGGGATACTGATCGCAGTGGTTAGGGATATTGCTCGCAGTGGTTAGGGATACTGCTCGCAGTGGTTAGGGATACTGATCGCAGTGGTTAGGGATACTGCTCGCAGTGGTTAGGGATACTTCTCGCAGTGGTTAGGGATACTGCTCGCAGTGGTTAGGGATAATTCTCACAGTGTTTAGGGATACTGCTCGCAGTGGTTAGGGATACTGCTCGCAGTGGTTAGGGATAATGCTCGCAGATGGTTAGGGATACTGCTCGCAGTGGTTAGGGATAATGCTCGCAGTGGTTAGGGATACTGCTCGCAGTGGTTATGGATAATGCTCGCAGTGGTTAGGGATACTGCTCGCAGTGGTTAGGGATACTGCTCGCAGTGGTTAGGGATACTGCTCGCAGTGGTTAGGGATACTGCTCGCAGTGGTTAGGGATACTGCTCGCAGTGGTTAGGGATACTGCTCGCAGTGGTTAGGGATACTGCTCGCATTGGTTAGGGATACTGCTTGCAGTGGTTAGGGATACTTCTCGCAGTGGTTAGGGATACTGCTCGCAGTGGTTAGGGATACTGCTCGCAGTGGTTAGGGATACTGCTCGCAGTGGTTAGGGATAATGCTCGCAGTGGTTAGGGATAATGCTCGCAGTGGTTAGGGATAATGCTCGCAGTGGTTAGGGATAATGCTCGCAGTGGTTAGGGATAATGCTCGCAGTGGTTAGGCATAATTCTCGCAGTGGTTAGGGATACTGCTCGCAGTGGTTAGGCATAATGCTCGCAGTGGTTAGGGATAATGCTCGCAGTGGTTAGGGATAATGCTCGCAGTGGTTGAAATCTATGACAGTGTAACGGCTGTAGGTGGTCGCGCGTCTATAGTGGAGATTATATTAGTTAGGTCTATAGTATTGTTAGCAATGCATGTACAACATCTGCGTACAAGAAAACCAATGTCAGAAATGGTAACGCGCTCAAGATAATATATTATATACCCATGATTGTAATTATAGAATATAAAATATATTGGTTTCGCGAATGACCAACTCAGAATTCCGTTAAAATAACAATAACAACCAGCACCTAATTAACGAACCGGCGGCCGGCTCGACCGTCTCCGACCACAACCCCCAATGTGCTGCGGAACGAAAAATGTCTATAAACGTTGAAATATAAGACTTACAAATTATCTTTTTCATTTCTGTTATTTGTAATTGGCATATCTTATCACAAACCAAAAATCATAATTATTGACATGTTAACGACAATAAATGAAATTGAAATTCCCAACTACACCTTTTACCGGACTCGGCCTCCGGTCGCAGTTCGACTTTAAATCCTCCCAAAAATTCCCATTCTATAAATAAAAAACCCCATGCGCCCAGGCGAAACGAGAATCTCTACATTAGTATACACGCGGCGCGCGTAATCAGTGAGATATTCATAGACAATGGCTCGTAGTAGGTTAGTAATCCCCTGGCTTGTGCATGTAACTATGACTTTTTAACTCCCAGTATTGAAACTCCAATGCACGACCCGCCCATATAAAATCAACACACGAATGGGCATCGCGTAAAAATCAAATGGAACGCCATTTAACCGAGGCAGTTTTAATAGATTACATGCACACAAACATCATCACTCGTATACAGTCTCTCGTCTGTGTCGCGATATATAGTACAGACTGTAAATGTAGGATGTTACACGTGGTCATTCAGACTGTTTACAAGTGATCTCCGCATGCGTCACATATATATGTGAGATGGCACTGAATTACGACATGACTCTTCTCTGACACGTCGGCGATATGCAGTGGGTGACGAAAATTTGGCCTTGCACTTCTCACACTGAAAAGGAATGATGTTTTGGGGACGTTTGTGTGGTAGATCAGCAGAGATTTTCTTACAAAACATAAATTCGCACTGTCCGCACTTGAGCTCCCTTTCATTGCACTGTTAAAGGGATACTGTACTCAAATGTTGTTGTTGGTTTCTATAGCTTCTGAGTCGTAGAATAAGGTAACAAGATTTCCATTATTTGAAAGTCTGTTGAGTACGAAGTAATGTTACGGATGGCAGATTAGCCGGAATGCGAAAATACCAATTGTCGTTGTCGAGTAATTTTTGGACAGATTTCAAGCAAATGTATCAAATAAATGTTATATCATATGCATACTAGTCCCACATACTCATTTAAGTCAGTGTATAGTCACTAGTCAGTGAGTGGCATGAGTTTACGTCCCATATCTACATAAATTTGTACACGATCTTATGTGCCATGTGTTGCCCAATCCACTATCCGTGAATTATTTTGATTACGTCTTATACACGGAAATTCGTATTTTAATTTATGGCTGCAGCCATAAATTAAATTTATATCAAATTATTAACTTTGATTTTAAGATAACCTATTAACCTGAACTTTTACAGTATACACCTTCGACTCAAATTACTGAGTTTTCTATATATTATTGATATTAGATCGTTGTTTTCACGGGAATTTATTGAAAATGGCGTACAGTACCCCTTTAAACATGTCGATATCTATACGGCACACATATTCGATTTTATCACGGAACATATAGTCACATCGATATCTATGCGATACACAGCTCCGATTTTATCACCGAACATAGTTCCGTCGATATATGTACGACACATTGATTCGATTTTATCAGGGAAAAGAGTCTCGCAAGCACATTGGTTGCCATAGATAACATCAGTATGTTCCGGAAGTTGAATTCCAGGATACATGTGGACCATGGACGTAAATATATACATCGCTGTGTGGACCGCGTTGTCTTCTTGTTTGAATGAAGATTGCCAAGATTAAAACTGTTCGAAAATTGTTGTATAACAAGATAAGTGCGTTATATCTGTAAGTGTTGCGTATCTATTTGCATCTATATTTCGATCTTGCACGTTGTAATTTATTATGTCTGTATCGTCATGTGAATAACCATGAACCTCGTTTTGAAATATCACTAGGTCTAATTTTATAAGCAAGGCCAGTCGACAATTTTACATCGACTGAGAAAGACACTAGTTAGTGTAAACATATTTTTATTCCCAAATCCAAACATAATACACATAATACACAAATGACATAAATATACAACATATAAGAGATAATGTATGGAAATGAGGATCAGACAACAAGCCCGAGGGCTTATATGAAGTCTTCTCCTCTTTTGCGACATGCCCCTTCCCCAATAAGTGAGGGAGGGGTATCGATCAGACGGGAAATAATAGAAATAATATTTTTTAAAGGAGAAGTAACTAAGTTGGGATGGACACAGCGGAAGATAGTGTTAGGGATAGCAGGAGGCAGAGAGAGAGAGAGAGAAGAGAGAGAGAGAGTGAGAAAGTAGAGGGGACAGAGTTTTCAATAATTTATTTGCTGCGTGATGAAAATTATGCTCGTAGTAATATGCATGCGTCAGGCTTCATGGGAGGGGGTCAATCGCAATGGCCAATTCCTATTTCAATGGGGTTCACTGCGAATATTGCTGTATTCTTCATGTAGAATCAGTTCACGTATATACAGGATAGTGACAAGTAAGTAACTTACAAAATAATCGTTATCGGAAGACATTTAGTACTACATATATAATGGGGAACATCGTGCTGCCGCATAGCGCGGCCGGAATCCAAAGCAATTTGTTACCAATGCAGATCATGGAAATCTTTTTGTTCTCATAATATATGTCTGTATTGCATTAAATATTTGTTTGTTTTCGCGAAGACTAAGCTCTCTTGACCCCCGCATTAGTGTATTCTCAGATAAGGCAACATTTGGTAGGGAGTCATATAGTTCTCTTCTGGGCTCGTGATAAAATGTACATTCAAAGAGATAGTGGTAAGTTGTCTCAAATTCCCCACATAGACAGAAGGGGGAAATTGTTACATGGTTATCTGTCAGGTCACCACTTAGGTGGCTGCAGTTCAATCTTAACCGGGTATGGAGGATATGAGATTTACGACATTTACTATGATAAAAATAGGCAGGTGGACGTATATTGTCACTGTTCAGTTCCTTTTTGAAGTCTTCGATTGTACTGCTGCTCTTTGTAGTTTCTGACAGTTTGTTCCATTCGGTAATTGCAGATGGTAAGAAAGAATCCATATAATAGTCATAATTAATATTCGAGGGTAGTCTTATATGTTCAAATCTGAAGTTATATCTGGAATTATTTGCCTGAATTGGTCGTACATAATTTCTTAAAATTGATGGAGCAGTTCCTCGTATCATTTTAAAAAATTGGCACAGCTTGTGTTTTCTACGGCGTGAAGAGAGGAGTTCCCAGCCAGTCTCTGACAAAAGGCACGCGTTACTCGTACTGATGGTTGCACCTGTTACTATTCGGGCCATTTCATACTGAACCTTTTCAATGTCATCACTAAGATAATCAGGGCAGTTATCCCAAACAGGGGAGGCATATTCCAGTATTGGTCGGATAAATGTATAATGGATTTTTTCAAGCGTTACTCTGCTTAGCCTGTATCTGTGTTTACGTACTAGATTTACTCGACTCCATGCTTTGTCAAGCATAGATCTGATGTGGATACCCCAAGAGCCCATGTTGTCGAAAGTAAGTCCCAGATGTTTATGGCTGTCAACCTCAACAATTGTCGCGGTTCCCATGGTCAAATGTGGATGATATACTGGTGTTTCTTTCCTGGAGATTAAGAGAGATTCCGTTTTCAGGGGATTGAATTTTACAAGCCATTCTGATGCCCAACACATGAGAGTTTCGAGGTCATCGTTGATTAGTTTTGCGGCCATGGTGGGGTCTTCGATAGTAAGAAATAGAGAAGTGTCATCAGCAAATAGACGAATGTTACATCGTATATTTTCGGTTATATCATTAATATAAATTAAAAACAGAAGTGGGCCTAATACTGAGCCTTGCGGCACACCTGCTGTTACATTTTGTAGTTCCGAACGTGTGCCATCTATGACAACCTGTTGTTGTCTACATTCTAGATACGATTTCATCAAGTTATACAAGTTTCCTCTTATACCAATTTTTGTCAGTTTGTTCAAGAGGCCACGGTGCCAGACTTTATCGAATGCTTTACTTATGTCACAGAATATACACCGGACCTCTTTTCCGTCGTCTAATGATCGACATATATTGTCATATATTTCGGTAAGTTGAAAAACCGTTGAATCGTTGCGCATGAAACCAGCTTGGTAAAATGATAGGAGTTTGTTTTCATCAAGAAATTCCCATAGATATTTATAAATACATTTTTCATAGACCTTTGAGACGCAGCTTAGTAGAGAAATTGGTCGGTAATTTGATATAAGACCGGAATCACCACTCTTAAATATAGGTGTAACATGTGAACGCTTCCACTGGTGTGGGTAGTAACTGTTTTCGGTAAATGTTCTAAAATAGAATTCAAGAGGTTCACAGAGCGAGGAGGCACAACTTTTCAAAACTCTCGGACTTATTCCGTCGGGCCCACTTGACTTAGATATTTTAAGACTTTTTAACGCTTTGTAAATGTCAGGGGCTGTGATTTTTATATCGCTTAATGTGGATATGGAGTTATCCGGTTCAAGGACTGGTAGGCGTTTCCCAACGTCATCAACTGATGAAATTTTACAAAAATACGAATTGAAAGCATTTGCTTTTTCAGTTGGTGATATCAGGAAGTCGCCGTTGGTGTTCAAGGGGGGTATTGATCTATCACTGGTAGCAAATACTATTTTTTGGAGTGTTTTCCACCAGGAAGACTGGTCATGTGATGGGCTATTCAATGTGTTCTCATTCTTGGTGTCATAATCACGTTTGCTTTTTCTAATAGCCGATGTAGTTTCATTACGTTTAGATCTGAAGTTTGCCCATGTTTGTGGTGTGTTTTTCCTTTTAGCTATCTTGTGTAATCGATTTCGTTGCCTCATCAGTTTCCGTACATTACACGTAAGCCATTGGGGACTACCTTTCCGGATAAGTACTATCTTATTTGGGATATTGTCACTGCATACCTTTTGAATTTTTGCAGTTAAGTTATCTGCATGAGCTGAAAGTTCAAATGGTGTATTATCATCATAGTTCCAGCTCAAGAAGTCTTCGTTCATGGTATCGAAGTCAGCCAGATTATAATTCCAGATACGTCTAGTGAGATTTGTAGCCGACTTATTTTTCAAAAGTTTTATCTGAGCAACGACCGGACAGTGATACCTAATTGTGTTGTCGAATATGTTGCCAAGAACACAAGGGGAATCAATAAGGTCAGGGTTGCTAGTCATGAGCAAGTCGAGAATGGATGAGGAATTTTCAGTAAAATGCGTTTTATCAGTGACCAGTTGGGTCAGACCTCGTTCGTTACATATGCCGTTTATTTTACCATTACCGTTGCGTACATAGTTTTCATTGAAATCTCCACCTATTATGACATCCAGGTCGCTATCGCGCGCAAGAGAAATGTTATCATTAATTTTTGTCCACAGGCTTGCGGGGGAGTTGGGAGGGCGATAAAAACATCCTACAAGACAACGTTTTGTGTTAATTGTAACCTCTATCCAGATATTTTCTACTTCGTCACTGTCAAGTTCATCGCGTATTTTGAATGGTATAGTGTCACGAACGTAAATACACACACCCCCTCCTGTTCTGCCATCTATCCTGTCTTTGCGGGCAGGATCATGGTAGCCAGGAAGATGGATTTCTGAATCCGGGATAGAATGATCGAGCCAGGATTCGGTTAATAGACATATGTCGTACTCCCCATTTGATGTTTCGGCTGCAAGTATATCTACTTTATTTCTGATACTCTGTGTATTCAGTACAAGTACCGAGTGATTGTGTTGTTCGGTTGAGGGGCCTGGGTTAGTCTCCACGTCTCCTGCCAGGACCAAAAGGGCCTTTGCTAAAGATACCGCTAATACAGTTAGAAATGTCACGCATGTGAAGAGGAATACAATTGTGTGTGACATCGCAAATTTAGTGTTCAACTTCGTCTTTTTATCATCGGAATTTGGAGAATTAGATAGTTTCTTGCCTGCCAAGATATGTTTGAGAGCGCAGAATTGTTCCATCGGGAAGAAAATGAAAACCAACAGTGTCAATGTTAAGGCAGTTATAAGATCCAGTCCACGTAAACGTAACATGATATAAAACAAGCATGTTTTTGATTGTTTCACACATAGACGCCCCCTCCCCGACAGCCTGACAGCAAGATTGTGAAATGCACCGATTCTTGCCCTATGTAACATTATGTCACCCATTATCAAAAGTCATATCAAAATCCTGAGAGCAGTTCTGTTTTGGGCATCCTCGGTGCACAGTAACAAACATATTAATAGAGCATACAGGTAGGTGTGAGTAGGTAGGAGAAAGAGAACAGAGTAGAACAGAAGGGCAGTTGAGTATAGTGAATGAGAGTATGAGATAGCAATAGTGAGTGGCAATAGAATGTATACCAATCGTGGTTGTGCAGGCCGATGGGTTTTTTGAGTCGACCAAACAGGGGTTCTTCTTAAGTTTGATAATCTTAGGGTGTGTTTTGAGCTCGGAGCTCTTCATCACGAAAATGTATATGCAGCGGAAATGACTATAGGAGTTATGTTTCTAAAGTGAGGGATAGAGATTATCATGCCAACTATTCGATTTAAAGGTCCGATTTATTCATAAGACTAACAGGAAGATACACAACTACACACATATATAATTAAATACATACACACACCTATATACACATACACAAAGTCACACGTACATACATACATATAGGTGTGTGCGTGCCCAGATCATTAAATGTAGTTTTTGATACGCACGCTTATGTTTTCACAGGGGGCGGAACCGCATGGTTTGAAATATCTCCATTCTCGGATACAATAAAATATATAGAAACTAGTACGCAATACTTCAGACACTAGTTCCTGATACACCAACAGTATACGTGTTGGTGCGTTGCAGGATTATATAAAGCTTTAATATAATTGCTTCCAATAGTTACAACATATATTGGGTACGTTGAAAATATGTATAAAAACATTACTTCTGCAACGTTTCATATTCAGATAATTGTACCGGTAACATGCTGTCAACACAATATGTGCTATAACCTTATAGCACATAGAGTTAAAGGCACATCGGCGTTCGTTGCAGAAATATTCATATTAGTTCAAATCGCCATAAACAGAAGGGATATTAAAATATATATAGTTTTGTTCATATGCCAAAAATAATCAGCGCGTAAATAGTATATTGTCGTCAAGACGTACGATGGTTTACGTAAACAAGAACCTGCTCGTGTTATAGAAGTTTTGCTGCTGTTTACAGCGCAAGTGGTTAATCACACACAAATGATATAAACGCTCTTTATTATTTCCATATCAAGAACACAGTAACAAATAACGCTCTTTATGTTTACCGTATCCGGATCTAAACAAAAGCCAGGTTCTGTAACGTTTTTTTGCTTTTATTTACATAACAAAGGAAAAACATTTGACAATAACATACTGTTTAGAACCATATTTATGATTGGTATAAGAACAAGGTATGTCTACATTTTACTATTCTTTCTGTTTATGGCGGTTTTTGACGGAGCTGAATATTTTAACAGCATACCCACCGCCAACACCGCCCGTATCTTTAAGTGCTATACCATAACGAATAGCAAGTGCCACTATGCCTCATAAGCTAGCGGCACATAGTCACATAGTACCGCTAATTTGATAGCAGCTCAATGCGTTATAACATTACGTCACATAGTGCCGCTAATTTGATACCAGCTCAATGTGTTATAACATTACGTCACATAGTGCCGCTAATTTGATAGCAGCTCAATGTGTTATAACATTACGTCACATAGTGCCGCTAATTTGATACCAGCTCAATATGGTATGCCATTACGTCACATACTGCTGGCAGCAGATTACCGGTACGACTAACATATTAACAATACGACTTATTTTAAGTGTGCATGGAGTGCCGCTTTTGGTGATTGTTCAGGTTGTCTTGTCATGCACTGTGTACATTAGTTTGAAATGAGCAGCACGTCGGTGTGCTCACATCTCACCGTGTTGCGAGTGTTTCCGTACACACTGTACGCACAACTACTGTGTACAACTACTGTACGCGTAACTATACTGGGTGCTTTCTGTGTTTGTGTCGCATTGCGTATAATGAAACAACAGTAGTTACACCTGAAAACCTTGTTGCTCTTCTATGTAGATAGTTTGGGGTTGGTGGGAGTTGGTGTCGTTAAGTTATCTTGGGTGACGTCTTCTATTGATCCGTCCAATGGCAGGTATTCTGCAGATGCCGTATCTGAAGAAAAAAACGACAACAGATCTACAAACGGGTACTTTGACAAAAAAATGAGCTGGAGATTGGAAACACTCAAACGAAACCATCAGTTTATTTCCGTGAAATATCCACAATACACTAATATGATATTTTGCAATGCAAATATGTACGTCTTTCCCTATTTGTCAGGGGGGGGGGGGGGGTCGGAAAAATATTTCAGGCACGTATGGCATTTTTTCCCTTTCGATCATTTTTTGTACCCACCCACCCCCACCGCCAAATTTTTTTCCGTTTTCGGCAGTTTTTTTCCGACCATTTTTTTACACCCACCCCCCCTTTTAACACTAAAACAGAGATTTGAGGGGGGAAATTCTCTGTAAACAGCTGTATATGAATTTCTGTGCATACTATTTATCATGGATGTTAACATGGACATGTAAATAGGAATGAGTCATTTTGAGGTCATTCGGCCAAAAAAACATGGCTGCCAGCGGCCATCTTGGATTTCAAAATTTGCAACAAAATACAACACGATAACTGCCTGCAGTCAGTTTACAGTTGGAATTACATTATTTCTCTCATTCAAAGTGGGTTTGAAGCCCAACTCATTGCCAAAACACTAAAAAACAAGCAGGAAATTTTTTTTTTAGTTGCGGAAAAAATTGCTTGTTGGTGGCTTTGACCACCCACCCACCCCGGCATACGTGCCGGAATTTTTTTTTTCACCCCCCCCCCTGTATTTGTGTGTAATTGTTTTCAAATATTGTATCATTCGTCTAGCTGTCGGTTGTGAAACAATGCGAAATGTTTAATATACTATAAAATAAACCAAACGCGACATGATTAGTAAATCTTATCGCTATTACTGTAGTAAAGCCCATCACATTGATACCAGACCACCGTTAGACAGTACCCTTACCACCTGCAAACAGTATCATTTGGAAGCGCGGGTCACCCGCGAAAGTTATCATTGTCAATTATATTGTGATCTAGGAGGCACTGGCCATCAACAGATCAATCAAGTCGATTCTATATAGATATTGAGGAGTACAACGAGCGTATAATAGATGGACCATAAATGTAAAACATCCATGTTTAAATGGCTATTTGTCCGATAGTTAAAATGTTGTCAGCCAATGCGACTTACTTGTTTGTACAAAATATGGTTGGTCATCTGTGGTAATTGTATGCAATTCCCAATATGAATAACTCACCCATTATGTCTTATCTCCTTATATATGCTCGCTGATGAAAATTCTGAATATCGTCTGCTATCTGCTAAAAGCTACGGTGTGAATGTGTTTTTTTTACTCTTGTCATTTGGGGGGGGGGGGGGGGGGCTAACTTGAACCCCGGGATAGGCCCTTTCCTTCACCCCTCATATTTGTGCCCTTAATTTGTAATTTCAATTTCAAAAAGAAGAAGAAAAAAGTCAACATGAATCAATACATGTATCAAAATTTCAACAGTGAGAAGCCGATGGCAAGCCTCATCGGTTCTTCTTTTTAGTTCCCTTCTTCCTCTTTACAGGTAGTGGTGCAGAGGTACTTGCATCCGAAGGAGATGTTGCAGAGGTGTAGTCGTGGGGTTTTTCTTCCAGGGAGTACTCTATTGGTCCCACAGCTAATTCGCTTGCATCGGAGCCTTTGTATGTCATCTATTTTTTGATGATGTATTCGTCTGCCTTAGCGAACTTGTAGGTTCCGCGGGCCATTCCTACTCGGTAGTTTATCTCCTTCCTCAGGCGGGCGAATTCTTCAGCTGGTGTCTCCTCGGCTGGTGGAGACCCTGGGTGATCGAATCCTGGAGTCTCCGGAGTGAAGGAAGACTCGGGTGGATCCGGGATCTCTTCACTTTTGGCAGAGTTGGTCAAATGTTCCGTGGCGTAGTGATGTCAATCAGCCACCTGTGCAGCTGGTGGTGTTGCTGTCCGCCTCTTCGAACGCCAGGTATCCTGTATTTTTGCATCTCGCCTCCGCTGCGATGGGGTCTTCTTCCGTCGCGTGCGGTTCTTCGTGGTAGCCCCTCCGGTGGTGGTGGTGGGTTGCTGGTGGGCTCCACCATCCGGGTTACCTCCAACAGAGGGTCCTGAAAAGGACCGTGAAAGCGAAACCCGGAATTCCAGAAAACGCTCCACGTGGCTGCCCGACCTGCGTAAAGTCCAGGTCAAGCAGGGATCCACGTGCATGGAGTGAGCTGAGTATGTGCCTGACTTCAGCGGGGATTATAGGCGAATCCATTGTCCAGCTGAAGTCAGTAATCCGATCGCCGAGCGGACAAAGTCCAGGAGCGCTCAAGCCAGGACGTCCTCTCCCGTCGGCGATCGGAACACGAATGTGTGAGTGTGGTCCTCTGCTAACGCGTTTTCATAGTACAACAACCACTGCTACATCGCTGTACATGGCCGGTTCACAGGGGTGGATATACAAAATACACGCTTCCACACTCGACAACCATATAACAACTAAACAGGTCTCACAAAAAAGGATACCTTTATAATTATAAGACGCCCCCGCATAAACATACACTCGACGATTCGAGCTCCGACCGGCGGTGGGATAAGACGTTCCGGCCTGAGAGATTCTGGACATCGACCACCTGGCGATCGGATTACTGACTTCAGCGGACAATGGATTCGTCTATAATCCCCGCTGAAGTCAGGCTCGTGCTGAGCTCATTCAACCTGGATCACTGCCTGACATGGAATTTACACCGGTCAGGCAGCCAGGTTCACTTGTTTTTGACATACCGGGTAACACCGACACGGTCCTTATCAGGACCCTCTGTCGGCCGTAACCCGGTAGCTGGAGATCACCAGCTACCTGGGGATGGAGGAGGAGACAAGAAGAGGCGGCGGAGGAGGAAGAAGACTCCTTCCCGCAGAAGAAGAGACGCGGACAGGAGGGCCAAGTGGAAACAAGGGCGAGCTGAGAGACGCCCAGCTGCCCCCCACTTGGCCTCCCCCGACGATGCAGCTGACGATATTACCACCAAAAGCAGGGACGCCGACGTTATTCCGGTTATTGCTATCGTCACCGAGGTCAGCGGATACAGGGACGCGGATACCACACCGGACGTTCCTGCCGCTAACTTCTGGTGGATATGGACACGTCGACACCTTGGACACCGGAATACCATCACATCCCGGTGTCCTCCATCTCCACCAGCGACAACAACAACAACACCGGTAACACCACCAGCATTTCTGCCGCTTCCACCGCAGAAACAAAGAACTACTGCGAAGATGTAAAAAGATGGGCCAAAGAAATTCTAGAAAAATCGAACAAACATACAGAAGAAGTGTTAGCGGCAGCATCATCCGCATCATCATCAACAACAACAACAACAACAACAACAACAAAAACAGCAACAGCACCAACCGATAGAAAAACAAACCAAGAAAGAAAAAAATCCATGTCTATAATTTGTCATCCCTCATCGTTATGTGTATGTCTCACCATATCATAACCCCCAATATTATTTCAAAGTGGGTTGTAGGGGAGGGGTCCCGCCCCTCCCAAATCCTCTCGGGTTGAATTCCAAATTCCCAATAAACAAAACATACACTCGACCACTCAACACCGTGACAAAGAGTGATTGTTAGCAGGGTCCTATTTGGTCTTAGAAGCTTTTTAGGCGGATTTCAATATTTAATCAGTTTCAATCCATAATTTCGGAAATGAATGCTTCGACAGGACGTCAGAACATTTCTTTCGAAATATCACTTCTCTGATGATACCAGACTGTCTAGCTTTTTAGTTTATATGTCGCAAAAGCTCACAGTGAGTTGAGATGCATGTGTCCAGTCATACGTAAAATCACAAAACAAGAGTAGGACTGTCTGTATGTGTGTATGTCTGTCCTGAATTTTCTTCTAGACCCATGGACCGATGTACCATGGCCGATGTTATGACGTTAGATTTTCAAAATTTTGATTAAAACAAAAACAATATTTTAATTAAGCAAGAGTACAATCTAAAAACAATATTTAAAACAAATTTAAACGACCAAGGTGTGTGCGAAGCGTAGAATGGCAGCCACTGAATAAAGAGCCTGTCTCATATCAAGGCCCCTCCGATGCTGATTAAAGGTTCACAATGGGAATTTTAGAACATACCATCTATGTGTGTTCTTTAAAGTTATGGGTAAGGTAGAACACAGCCTGTGGTAACCCATTTGTTCTCCACAAATTGGCTGCAACGACACGATCTTAATTTCGACACACAGCGTGCGTGTATTGACTGCGAAACCAGCCACAGGCGAATCGTTCAGCGCTATGGAAAATGATATGTATTGACTTAATGCTCTTCGTCAAAGAGGTGTTGTAGCCTGGGACGCGATCAGATTTCTGGAGACCGGAGATACGAGAAGGACGCATCTACTTAGAGGAGGTGAGTAGGCGCGGTCATTGAAATTGTATATCATGGTAGCGGGAGGATTGAAGTCAGCACAAGGCTTAAGGCCTGGGCGCATATTTTGCTCTAAATTCTTGATATTTCAAAATGTATTTTCTCAGAAGTTGTTTGAAATTTCTTTTACAAATTTGGCACATGTGATCACTTTGATAAAACTTTAAGAATCAGTTAGAAATTATAATCTGAATGTATATACCTTTTTAAATAGAAAATCTAATTTTAAAAAATCACTGTTTGCAGGTACCAAAGACTTGAAAAATATAACTTTTCGCGATTGCAGTTAGTCTACATACCCATGATGGTTTAGATTAGAAAGGATTAAACTTATTATCTGAACATTTCCCATGGGATAACTACTCGTCAATGATGCATTAGTTTAGAATGGGTTAAACATATTATCTGAACATTTTCCATGGGATAACTACTCGTCAATGATGAATTAGTATAGAATGGGTTAAACTTATTATCTGAAAATTTCTCACGGGATAACTACTCGTCAATGATGCTTTAGTATAGAAAGGGTTAAACTTATTATCTGAACATTTCCCATGGGATAACTACTCGTCAATGATGTATTAGTATAGAATGGGTTAACTTATTATCTGAACATTTCTCACGGATATCATATCTGAAGATTATGAGAGCGAATTTATTTTTATGATGGTTATATACTTTATTGCCGGTTGTTCAGCTAATAAGTTCAACAAACATAATTTAGACTTTGAAATAATTTTCAGAACGATTGCACACAATAATCCTTATAAGTTTTCTCCGCCTGTAATCTGCTTTTCGCATGTCCATACCAACGAAGATTGGATTATTGCATACCTATGGAGCTGAATGTAAGTCAAGCCACTCAGATATCCAATGGTTAAAGTTAGCATCAGCCATAATTTTCCATAAATTTGAATACATTAAACAGTAGACATTTCCATAGCTGTCAATCAAATAATTATTAGCATATATTTTCGACCAATCAGCGACTAAGCCGGTCGTAGACTGCATTGCAAATTATGATGCAATTGTTATTCAACCTAAATTAGATACCCATGCATATATTCAGTGTTAAATTGACTATATTCAAACAACGTTTCGTTGTCAAATCATAATGTACTGAAATTTCTATTTACGCCATGATGTTGGATATGCATCCATGGTTATAACACTTTGTAAAATTTGGCATGACATTTGTCATAATTTTCACAATTAAAGGCGAAAAGAATGTATGTTCTCCGATGTAGCTATATATAGTTAGCTACCAGTTAACTGAACATAACATACCCCACTTACGTCGACCTCATCATAAATCTGTATTATTAATATGTTGTGTTCTGGGCATATTATTCAAGTATATGTTATGGACTTAAACGACATATCAAGGGGCATGCCGTTCTCAGTTTTGTTCTCTTTGCAAGATATACATATCTTACCTGGTCGCGCTAATTTTTACATCGCATAAAATCCAACTTGGAATGACCTGATACATATGTATATCTACCGACATAGTGCGACCATCGGTCATCCTATTGCTTAAAAATGTACAACAAAACAGATATAGTCTAGATAATGAGCACTGTGTAACTGAAATCAATACACACATGTAATTTTGTTAAGTAATATACCCCGGATTTTTTAAGTTATTAAAGATCTTTCACCGGTCTTGCTAAGTGGGGTAAATATGTTTTACCCCATACGATTACATCGTGTATTCTAATGGGTAAATAGAAACGAGGCTACAGTAGTTTTAAATGTTAAATTGAGCAGGCAGTTCAATCTAAAAAATATATATATATAAATTAAATTAAATGTTTTTTAAATTTTAAATTTATTCTAAATAAAAAATATTTTAAATTAAAAATTATTTTAAATTAAAATTTAAGTGTTAAATTGAGCGAGGAGTTAAATCTAAACACATTCAAAACTTAAACTAAAAACAAAATTAAAATGTTTTCTTAATCAAAATGTTTAAAATATCAATATGTATTTAAGCAATGCGCACCGAGGAGACTGTTTCAGATATAGTTATAACATAAGGGCAAGCGCTTAATTAAACTGTTTCTGCAGATAACTTGTCTCATCGCAACCGTAAGCTCCTCCCACTAGTGAATATGTGTGGGAAAACTCTATTGCAACACCGAGCGTGGCATATGGCCCGACGCTTAACTTATTCATTGCCGACGACACATGTGACCCGCCATATCAAATCCAGTCGGAAGTCGGGATATTTTTACCCTGTGCCAATGCATTGACCTAACAATTTTTTACAATTTTAATAATGTTTTCTTGTATTCTTCAACAATTTTATGATTTCAACCATACAGAGCCCCAGACAAACATGAGCAGACGACACTCTTCTATATGCTTCTATATATGTGTGGGGCTCCCTCTAGGGTAATGGATGTTTTTTATTTTATGTCCTAAAAATTGTAAGAAACATTTATTTAAAAAACATGATAAAAAATTGTTAGGCCTATGGTCGACTCGCATATATAAGAGAATGCATTGGCACAGGGTAAAATAATCCCGACTTCCGACTGGATTTGATATGACGGGTCACATATATTAAATAGATACCTTTCGCATTTTGAAAAGATAATTATTTACGAATAGGGTACTACGTCATTATAATTTGTGTTCTTTATATTCGTTGTCGTTTTTCCCTATTCGTTGTTACGATTACAAATTCGGATGTTCTACAAAACTCATAAATACATGATATAAGCAATAATTCCGCGGTGGTTTCTCAGCTGATCAATGCGGTAGATGACTCTCAGATTATTTGCTTAAATTGTGATCATCATGTGGCTTAATTTTTATCTATTAGTGGCAATTAAGTCATTCACCGTCGTGGAACAGGATACGCTTGTGAAACATAAAGGGCTAAGATATGATCTAATAACAGCATAGTTAAGTACTAAATAATCACGGCACGCAGTCCCGCAACCCCCATACTGTCTCACAAACGGACTCGTTGTGGTCAATTATGCGACAATGGAGACCTTTCGCAAAACTCACGCTTTCGATTACGGATACGGATAGGGTACTATTTCACGAACATTTGTGTACGTTCTACTCGTTCTCGTATTTTACTATCCGTAAGAACTGTTACGATTTTATGGTTTCTGATAAGCTCAAATAACACCTGAAATTTATTTTCTGCAATATATTACTTTACTGTTCGACCTGGTTCGACACTGGCCAAAATATCTCATGTAAACAGTCCAGTTATGTTGTGCTACGACCTCGGCGTGCTGTTTAGATTGGCAATCACAGTACTCGTCGTCGTGAATCACGAGCGTCCCGCGAAATAAGATCGCTATTCAAAAAATATATGTGCGGTTTTATATTGAAAATGTAACCTTTTAAACAATTTAAAATCAAATATGCGTGCGGTCGGATTGTTTTCGCTTGTTCTTGGAAGATTGCTAACACAAGCACGTTTTCAAAATTAGTTTTTTGCTGTTGAAAGTGTTATTCGGGAAGTTATCTTAAAATATTTGGTTTCTCTTGGCGGGCAATACTACATTTATATAAATTATTATACAACGATGTTTGTATATGGTATTAAATGCCTAATTGTCTTGAACAGTTCGATGTTCTGAAAACTAATATTCATGTCTCAGTTAGTGGAGACAAATTGGGAAGTGACATATGCTTAATGATGCTGATTCAAAGTAAAAGCTTCATCACATTGAATTCGCACCGATACTTCATGAAGAGACATTGCATTTTAATAATCGGTAACCTGTAACGAGATTCATTCTCATGAGACACTGAGCAGTCAGAAACAACCCATTAAAGTGATGCGAAACACTCCGGTTGGGTGATCAAATAGAAATGGAGTATAATCTTGCTCAAAGTAGTTATTTTTTACAAATAGGACATACAAATTAATAACACGCGCCGTCATTCGTATTTATACCACGATTGCCTATCTTACTATCTAAAGAAAGCCATCTGTTTAAATTTGACATTTAATCAACACCTGTGTTGATTAAACGTGCCTACTGTTGATTAAACTTCGCAGAGTGGATTAAACTTTCTCCATACAATTTGAACGGAAAAGTGTTTACCCATCTCATTGTAAAGATCGTGGCATAAACTTCGCTGAGTGGATTAAACTTTCTCCATATAATTTGAACGGAAAAGTGTTTATCCGTCGCATTGTAAAGATCGTGGCATAAACAAAATATACGCATAGTGTTTCTGAATAACAAATTTAATCCACGAGTGGGATGGGCGATTTACACCACGAACTTCAGCGAGTGGTGTAAATCGCCAATCCCACGGGTGGATTAAATTTGTTATTCAGAAACACTGCGTATATTCTATATATGTTCATTAAATTCAGTGACTTTCGATGGCGAAATCATTTTCGTTAGTTTATCGACGACAGTTGCGTCCCGAATCGAGATGTAAATATTTACAATTAAGCGTAGTTCAGACGATGTTTTCTATGGCGTGGTATGGTCGATCTGCTTGAGATTTTCGGCGATGTTAATAGAATGCTACATTCCTCTAGTTGGAATAGCGCTTGAAAATTAACGTATCTGTTTCACCCATCAAAACAAATCCATAATATGTCTTTAATTCCGAAAGAACGAGATGGGAATTCATCAGCACATACAATTTAATTCAGATTAAAAATATATATTTATTTGTAAACTTTGGGGACATACATGTACGTGTAGTTATACCATTGCATGCGACGCTACGTTTTCATTTTAAAGTTCTTGTTTAAAAATATGGTGTCGCTTCTTGTACCCTTTGTGAATATTTCGGGTTCAACACATAGATGCATGTTTCTAAGGAAGCAAGTAAAAAAAGCATTATAAACGAGCGCGCCACATTAACAGATACATCTCTTGTAAAGTATTATACAATAGCAATGAAAGGTTATCTCCAACCCCGTCATAGGTGGATGACAGATGTGACAATACCGCGCGCTTCTGCTTGACAGGGCGAATCAATTCGCACGCTTATCTGGTATTCGCTCATAGACCCTGATATCAATCAATCTCACGCTTGCGACTTTAATTAAGAACGCCGCCTTAACCATAAATCTATCTTTGCGAATGTGTGTCTTTCTGACTGTCTGTCCCTTTAGAGAATTCTTTTGCGAGGAAGATAAATGGTGCACGCTAACCGTTTCTTAAGTGACGTTGTCAGGATGAGGGACAGAAAAAGGCAGAGTGGCAAAACATCGATGATAATTTTTTGTCGCCGATTCCCACCAAACCTATATAAAACATCTCCCTGTTATGACAAATCTAATGGTTTGGATTTAATGATGCCAACATTGGCACCTTTCGAGTCGGGCATCAACATTGATGCAATATTTTTAACGCTGACTTTCACCAAATTAATACGTATTAGTTTACATGGTACGATGAATCTAATCGCGTGTTTAAAGACGCAACATTAGCACTGTTCGTGATCGGGTGGGTAAGGTGAGAGTCCAACATATCATCGCACGCAGAAATACGCACATAATCGACCTATAATGTGAAATAGGTACATACTGTGATTATTTTATTCTGAAATAAGCAGATAATGGACTCTTACCCGGTACAATAGGCCGGGGTGGGTGGGTGGTTGGGTGTGTTTTCAGCCGCGAAAAATGTCACCTTTTTCCCAAGAGGTCACAATTTTTCCTCTTACAACATTTCTGCAATATAATTTCCTCAAAGTGTTCAGCATCATTGTTAAGGTGTGTATGACACTTAGGGCAGTGCTTAGGGGGTAGTTAGTGTGGATACAGGCATGATGCTATTCAGAAATCCAGATTACGAACCAACTCTCAGGAATTCGCCCTTTACATCCGATCACATTGCCATGTATCAATGCTGCTGGTTCCAGATGAAAATAGACAGTTTTGTAGCACATGAATAATCATTAATGTAAATAACATGAAATAAGCTATTAATTTATAGCATTAATATTTACTCATTAAACGTGATCAAGCAGACATAATTAGAGGCAAAAACATGGAAATCTCATCATGCTAGAAATTATTGAATCCTATTTAAAGCAACATTCAGTGTTAATTTTGTTTGTTTTATTTAGTTGTGTTTATTGTTTGTTTATGAACACAAAATTAAATTTCACATCAAAGCCATATGGATGCTGATAAATATGTTAAAAGCGATGGTGTGAGATGGTATAATATCTTGTTGATCCAGTATTATTTAGCATAAATGTTTTGCCAAAATTGATATTTTATTATTATGATACAGTTTTCAGGTGATTACTGAAAATCAGTGGAAATTTGGTAATATGTTCATATAACTTGTTTACAAGTCAATACTGTCATGCATCAATTAGTCTACAAAAACAAACTGGATAACACTGGGTACAGCTGTATACGATTCTTATCTGTTCTCAGACTGTATGAGCAAGCTTGGCCCGTGTGCTTTAGTCTATAATGACTGCCCAAATGATACGCAGACTGCATATGACCGTCTTATTTTCAAGTTTCCATTTACACGTACACGTATGAGTCTGAATGTTTGACCTGGGTCTGGCCTTAGCACAGTACCTAGCCAAAGAACTCAGCTCATGAAAATACGTTTAGTGATACATGGTGGATTTCAGCTGATACCTGTATTGTTGGAGAATTAATTGCCAGGTGGTGTTGCCCTAATATTTTTCAAAAATCATAATTGACATACATTCATGTGCTACTATGGGACACATCTAAAATTAGACTTGCTGTGATGAAAAGAAGGTACTTGTTTACGTGTATAATGAGCTACCTCAGACAATATTTGGGGACGAAACAATCAATAATTTACTGATCAGCACATGTATTCTGTGTGTTATTGTGGGTTTTTTTTCAGGGTTTTTTTTTAGATCACTTCTTGTTTCGTGTTATTACAAAAGTTGGAATGACTTTGAAGAACCAGAAACGGAAATAGGGTAACTGTAATACTGACCATCAAGCTTAAATGGTGTGAGGTAAAAAAAAAAGGGGGTGGGTACCCCGCATGAAATAGGAAAAAATATTGTTTCCTTCAAATAGGGGGTGGTGGGTACACAAGAGCCGGAAAAAAGTTTTTTCAGCCTACTGTCATGTCACTTTTTTCCGACCCCCCCCCAGTTATTACCCGTTATTTCGATTTATGGTGCCGGCCAGAATTAAAACACTTGCTAAAGAGCGTACACCCAAAAAGCCGTGAGTTGGCTTATTTATGTCATTGTCGGAACATAATCTGCTTAGAATTTCCTCATTATGAGTTGATAATGTGACTAAAATGTTCTTAATTCATCACATTATCGACTCAAAAGAGGCGATGCTAAGCAGATTATCTACCTAAACTAAGCTCTATTATAAGCCGATAATGTGCTGGTTTCGGGACAACAGGCTGGAGAGTAATTAAAATTTATGTTTTAGTGGCCGATTTCCGCCAAACTTATCTAGTTAGTCATCACCTTGATACGAGGATTATAAGTCAAGAATGTTGAGGAAAGGTGCAATGAAAGTGAAAACAAAAATGTTTGCGATTAATTTTCACCATTCTAATATATCATCATCTCTATGCTACAAGGAATCGTATGGTGTGCGCTTAAATGTGGTGCCGTAGGGGTAGTGATTGGTGAGGGAAGGACAGTAATATTTATAGAGCATTTGTCGTCGATTGATCATTTTAGTGGCCGATTTTCGCCTAACTTATCTATATAGTCATCTCCTTCATACGAGGATTCTTATGGAAACCAAAAATCAAGAATTGAGAGGGAAGGGGCAATAAAAGTGAAAACAGAATGTTTGCGATTATTGTTCACTATTCTAATATAACATAATCTCTATGCTACAAGGAATCATATGGTCAGGGTCCGCGCTTGCCACAAATTTGTTTTTACCAAATGAAAATAATGTTTGCCAAATGTTGTTAGAAGTTGCCAAATTATATCAGTTCTACAACATTGTGCCTTTTATTTTGACTATTTCGACAATCGCTGTTTGAGCGGCCATTGATATCGATAGGAAAGCAGTTATTTACTGATAATTCTCGCCTCTATACTTTGGTTTATCATAGAATAATAAGCCAACAACATAACAATCGAATTGTGGAAGGATTTCTTCATCAGAAAGGCACGTCGAAACAAAGATTAGCTATGTAAACACCACCACCAAATACTAATGGTATCGGATTAATTGTATCTTGATAGAGGTGTTAACTTTTCATAACCTTATAAATCACCACTAATACCAGTGATGAAAGATTTTCCTGAAATGAGTGTTATTAGTTGACAAATATTATTAAACTTTCTTTAGGAATCAAAAGTGACTTGCCAATTTTTTTGTCAAATGAAAATATTTTTAGCCAAATGTGAATTATTTTTGCCATTGGCAAATTTGGCAAGTGGCAGCGCGAACCCTGCATATGGTGTGCGCTTAAATGTGGTGCCAGCAACATTTATGAAACTTTTGTCGCCGATTACTTCCAAACTTAATATAATATAGCGATCTCATGAAACGAAACAATGAATCTAACAGGTTTAAGTTTCGGGAGTGGCCCATCCAGTTAGGACACCATAATTGATCAACAATTTTACCACCAATTCTTATAGATATCAAAAATAGGCTTATCCTGGAGTATAACGGTCTAGTTCGAAGTTGGCAGAGCGGTGCCAGGCAGTAAACCTATGTCAAAATGTCGTTGAATCCTCTCAATAACCTGTACTTTTGTTAACATACACAACTAAGAGGAACAAATCGACAATTTCCCCACTGACAGACAGCAACACTATGCGAAATTAGTGAAATGAATCCTTTATTTCCTCCATATAACTAACTGAGAGCTCAAAATAAATTTATACAAATAACAAATGAACAACAACATACGAAAGAATACATCATGTGAGTATGTACATGTAAATTAAGTAACTTACAGAAGGACATTCATGATTTTTTATCAATTATGTAATAATATATTAAGATAATTCAGGCACACGTATATAGACGATGTAGCACGAGAGTATGGGGTTTCGGAATATTGGGAGAATATGCATTAAACAAGAAAGATGCTTTATACAAGGGCCAAATAACCATATCGATAACATGCAGGCACCATAATAGGGAGTTGGCATGTAAGATGAATTGGCTACTTCTGGAATAATTTTAATCTTATACAGCGTTATGTCGTTTGAATATGTTTTATTGTGTGCACGAGGATGGTCACGTATAGATACACGCACGTGTGTTTGTTGTTGACAATACGTATGGTTCTGTGTGGGTCCAGTCAGCTTCGAGGATTGCGAGTGATACAATATATATTGTGGTTGGGATACTCGGACGGGGTGAATGCATTATTTGCACTACATTGCTATACTACAATCATGGAATAACAGGTATGTGATATTTTCCATACCCCATTTCTCATAATAACAGTTAGAACTCTCTAAAAGGTTGTCGCTGGACTCTAAACTGCCCCCCCCCCACTGTGCAACAGAAGCGGCTATTGCACACACATGCGGTTTAATTTAAGGTACGGTTACCAGCTGAAATAACAATGGGCAAATGCACTATATTATGTGAACAACATGATCAGAGTCAGTTTAAAAGAATGCGGGACCAGTTTCTAAGTTGATATTCACGCGGCTTAGCGCCCTTTCGATAAACATGGAGACGACGTTATTTTTAGAACGAGGAAGCCAAAAGTTCACCAAATTGTTTACCTCGAAGATAATCCTTTGGGTCTTGTTAATGAACATCATACATGTATCTATCTCGGAATTACGTTTTCCAGCACAGGACAATTCGCACAGGCCGTAAGTAATTTGAGTGCCAATATACGGAAGGTGCTTTATCCAATCTCTCGTGCGTTTGCAAATAAAACATCCCTCCCTCTGAAAACGTCCCTTAAATTGTTTGATAAGTTAATCAAGCCTATAATAGTAGTGAAATGTCGGCATGTGAATTAACCAACATAAATTACGACTGTTAATCGTGTGAGAAACTTCATACCACACATGGCAAACATATACTTGGAGTTGGTATATAAGTACGCTTCAAATAATGCAGAAACGAATTAGGGAGCTACCCGTTCTTTATTGAGGCTTTATGTAGAATAGCTTCTTACCCATTTAACATCTCACCAGCTGTGTGAGATGACCTACGCGAACAGCGCAGCGGGTTAGCTGGGAATTCGATATCCAAAGTGTGCAATCATTTGGCTTGAATACATTTAAACGCCAGCATCGATAAAACCACACCGAAGACTTCAGAACAAGTATGCGCCAGAATGTTTCAACAAGAAATTCAATTACTTGAGGAAAAACTCACATGCACTGTCCTGAGTGGTATTGATAAGCTATGGAATGGTAATCATGGAAGACGGTATCACGAATGTGATGAAATTTGCTGACTTTCAAAATTTAGCATCACATTTTCTTGGAAAATATTTTATTGAAATGGTATCTTAATTATACGGCTTAGATGCTAAACATCAACATCATACATGTCAATTCAACTTTAAAAGAATGAGTATAGACACCAGAGCTCAAAATGTCAAGTCTACCGGTAATTCTTCTGTCACCGTGGTAACATAGACCATGTTATATTTAAAGGGAGAGGGCCAATTTCCATGTTGGTGATTTATCAAAATCATCTTCCAAAAGAAACGTGCTTTTATGACTATTAATGTCAGAGGGTGATTGATGTACCATGGAAATCGTAATGATATCTAATCAATTAATTTACTAAAGAAGAACTAATATTAGTTAGAAGGGGAATTACATAACACGCCATATTAAGGTATTATGTTAAGTTTGATGCCATGTGTGTTGTTCATATGTGACAAAGTGGCACTATCAGTTCCAGGAATGGGAGTTTGCGAAGGGTCACCAAAATCGCCATCGCTGTTTTTCAAACTTATTGGCATCACAATGAATCGAGGAGTCGAATGGTGTAGACATAAGTGGCGGCGTCCGAATCAGAGATGGGGTAGGGATTCAGGAGAAGTTAATCTTTTCGCTTATCATTTCGAATTAATTAAGAACACATGACTATTTTGCCAATTCCAATGGTACATATTTATGATAGCCGATAATAAACATATCAAAGCTTTTGGACAACGCCGGCTCACCCAACTAGCAACCGATCTGAGCTGATACACCATTAAAGACCATGAGCCAGTGCAATATCTTATATTTGCGAATCTCCCATATAAGAGGATGCGTTGGCTTACAAGGTCAAGGTACATCTTGTTGAGCCAATGCATTCTCGTATATGGGAGACGTGCCAAAAATATAACAACACATGTTTACACACCGATGTCATTTTTATTGAACACTTAAAATCCAAGAAAATTCCCCTGTAACATTCTCAAACATATTACTGCAAAAACATATCTATGTTAGTATGATCATATGTTCGGCCTTCAGTGGAGTTACCTTACACCAGTCATGTTACAACACCTTGCCGTTACAACAGCTCTTTCCAAGACTAGTCGAAAAGTATACTTCGCCATACAATGCTAATAGAACAACTGATTGGAGCTTGAAGGCATACACAGAAGCGTGGTTAATATCTCCCACAAAAACGAAGATAATGCATTGCTCGAGCATTATATGTCCCAGTTTCAAGTATAAACTTGATTTCACTCCATCGGTCACAAAAAAATATGAAAAACAAAACTACGACTAACCTAATTAAGTATAAAAAACACACTGTGATAAGTCTTTGATTAAATTTAAATTTTGTCAACATGCTCATTCCATTAGTTACTGTTCAGTTTAGGGGAAAGTTAGAGGTCAACAACGTTAACCACCGATATCACTGCGTTTCTCGACCGCGTTGATGCGATTAACCGTGACCAGTCATACCGCGGTCGACCTTGGTACCACCTGCGTTCGCGGTTCAGACCGCATTTTCATACAATGTTTATATGAATGTTATGTTGTTTTTAAAGTTAGCATTATAAGCACCACAAAGAGTGTATATTTCTGGCATCGTACGACACTGCATTGATGATGCAATTTCAAATGTCAGTCAGTGACCAACTTCAAATGTTGAATAGCCGGTCATGTGAAAAATTAATGTGGATTACCGTGGTCGCACACAATTATTACTAGTTCCGCAGTAAGATTTAATACCCGCGGATGCCGCATATCAACCAGGTCAGCGTGGTTGAATAGCGGTACAACCGCTGTCATTAACGTCCTTCAACCTTGTTTAATTAGATTAATTAGAGCACAGCGTTAGCACGTTGCAGTGAACAAAGTCAACCTCTTGTGACTTATTCATTTATATTGTGTGTCCCACAATGGATCTCTGTCTCCGCGATTATCCGTCATTCCATACATATATCACAGTGTCGCCGACGGTTCGATCAAAACAATAGCAAACTCCGTAAAAGGTCGATATGGTATGGTGGCATGGTTCTCAACTCACGTTTCGATGAACATTGATGAATATAATGCATCCATTCTTTGTAATATTTGTACATGTACCTGTAACTTGTATTCAACAAACTGGACCGTGACTGACTCATTATGAATCATGATTAATCTGTGATGTAGGTTAATTAATTTCGAATAATTTCTACATTGTTGTATTCGTCTCGTAGTCGTAGTCAACAGTGGTTGACTGTTGTGAATTATTCTGGTGGTTTATAAGTTTGTGGAACTTAAGTATCTGTGTTTTGAAATTGAAATTGTGTCGTGTCATCTGTTTTGAAATTGAAATTTTGTCGTGTCAAGTGTAGCTGTTGCAACCAGCAGTTGGTCAGATCACTGCAGATTGCTGCTTTGAGTTCAATTTACCAATATTCAAATTAGAGCTGATATGATACCCGCTCTGCCATTTTCGCGAGCACATGTGAACATTGATGTCCTATTGTATGGGTCTAATTAATGAGATGAAACGAATTCTATAATATTTGAAGCTGTACAACAGTTTATTATCCAAAGTCGACGTTTCGCGTAATGTGTGAACTTCGTGTACAGGGAGTTGTGTATGTGAACATGAGGTGTATAACTTGTTTGTATAAATATGTAAGTCGCGTTTCTACACCTTGCGTTCGAGCATATCCGACTGTCTGCCCATTGAGCAACTGTACATGTGCTGACCTTGGCATATTGCTGGACTTAATACTGACTGTACTTACTAATTATATTTAGATTATTGATACAGGCTACCAGTATAACAGTCATCCTAATATATACTTAGCTTCATGTATCATCTCTCCTGTGTGCCGGGACGTATTTGGCGTCTAACTACGTTTCTATATTGGACATTGCACCATGATTTAAAACCATAATATAAATCTTCGATTATGACTGAGGAATTATTGAATACACCATTTATCACACTTCTTTCATACCTACTTCATTATCTTTCCTACCTATTTCATTATCTTCTCCCTTCTATCACACCTCCATCTTTCTCATCCCTGCACTCGCTTAACTTATTTCCCAACATTTATTTGAAATCACAGAACGATATTCAATTTCCCGGCCTCTTTACCCTTTACCTCTTTACCCTTTGTTTCTATATGTATAATTGTCAATGTGATGTTCTGTTCTTTCGTTAAATAAATATTTTTATAATATCTTGTCCGATTTACTAGTACATACAAACCTAACCCAGACAGTGCTAACAATATTCCGGCTTTATAAGCAAGTTACGTTCAATTTCACACAAATATTTTGAGAAATTTTAACACTTCCGTATTATTGAATACCACACAGTCAACGTACCGAGTTAGGCACACGTTATAAAGTGTAAGCCGAGCCCGAGGACAGAACCAACATAAAATGTGTAAGCCGGTTATTTTATTGTGTTTTCTGCGCTGTTATGCATTGTATTCATTGTGGAAATGTATCGTGCATCACGTGATCGCCACATGCAATCAGCTTCGGTCACCCATTTGGTTCTCTGATAGTACCAAAAGCTCGTTGGTATTTCGGTCATATGAAATACCTAAGTATCGATAATACCAAACGCTTTGGTGTTGAGAGCCGTATTGGTATCACGAAGTACCTAAACGGATTATCATATCTAATAGGGTACCTAATTAGTACTGTTTTTTGCAAACAGATTAAATTTTACTAATCCAGTTCGTATTTACGTCACACACAAAATAAGGAATTTACGCACACACGCGCATCCAAATAAGGAGATTGCGTAATAGCATGTCATCTCAATAGCACAGATACTCCTTTCTTGTTTCTTCATGTGTATTACACATGTTGTAGCTACGTGGCGATTGCCTTTGAGTTTATGATAAATCTGACGTGTGATGGATAAATCTAAAAAGCGTACAGCGAATGTTGTTGTGCGAACACAGGTTGTCATTTACGCGGAATATTCGTGACATTAGCCGACGATGTCCGGAAACCTATGGATAACTTCGTGACTCTGATGATAAAGAAACCAACGCGCTTTACGCGAATAACATAGTGACAATCGAACTGCATTTTCTCTTACACAAAGTGTGTTTTGTTGATAATATCTCATTCTTACTATAATTATATTATACCCTTAATATATTATTGTGGATATATTCATAATTTGGTAACTGCTATTTCTAAATTATAACCTACAACGAAGGTTATCCGTGCCTTTAATTAAGACGGCAGTTATGCAATCATTGTTCACGCATACAGTCCTCAGAAAAACGGTGTTTTCAATCGAACAACCGAACCAAGATTGAGATATACTTCTATTGTGGCCACGCAACGATTCAACATGATATTTGTGCCGTAAATGCTTTGATAAAACGAAAATAACCAATAAAAGTTCTGGCCAATTTGATCTCTGTTTTCTGCAACGCACACACAAGTGGTACTTTCATATATATGTATTCCCGCATGAAGTCTAGTTTACACGCACTAAAAGGCCGCCAAATTATATATGCATGCGCCACTTTGCATAAACTTAGATGGTTTTACGATAGCTATACCTGGCCCGCGGAAATTGGATTGACCTGTTAGCAGAATGAATAAGTGAATTAGAATAATGCAATAACTGTGTAGTTCTTGTTGGACATGAATGGTGGTCCGGAAAAGCGGTATTTCAAACAAAACAATGATAAGGTTGTCCTCACAACATAAAATGATTTTACCTCATTTTAATATGGTTATGTTTGTTATGAGATGCAGATAATGTATGCAGGTTTCCACACCTTCACTTACAACAATAACATTAACAACTCGACAATATGTGCTATTCAATAAAATCTATTGCAGATCGGAATATGCTTTTCCCCATAAACCATTGTTAGAAAGTACACATGACATAACACATAGGCTATGTTAATACCATTTAGATCATATAAAACCAAAGCCAAATTTAGGTACTGAAAGTCTGTTTCTCTCACAACATCGAACATATATAGGCTCCATTTAAAAAAAAACATGTCTGAGCCTCTAACCCAAAATGGGGCATAATCAGGATGGTGGCCTGCACAATAAATACAATCAGTCCAGTGAGTCCACCTGCGCTCACGAGACTGGAATAATAGAATCGTTATTCCCTGCCTATTCAAAGTCCGGACACATATCGTACTATAGTTCATCCATTTCCATTTCTTACAGCGTGGTACCACTTAAACAGTTAAAACAGACAAATAAGAAACTGAAATTATCAGTGTTTCTGAGACCCCTGGAAGGCTGGATCCATATATATATATATATATATATATACACCAGTACGCATGCACGCGTCATTTATGCGAATGTTGGTAAGAAAAGGAAATCACAGAATCAATATGGGTAGAATGAAGCCGAGGACCATTCACCAAGAAAAAAAAACGGCCTGCAAATAAGAAACAGAATGTTTGCCTAATACTTGTGGACCGACTGGAATATTCGTAGGCTGCGACCGACCAAGGGTGTATGCTTCTCGTGATGTTGGCAACGTGGCAACATGACTAATTTATCGGGGACATAGAACAGTTTACATCAGGAACCTGATGGCATTCTGAAACCCGACGGACAAACACAGTGTTTTTACTATATTTTTCAAATAATGTCTTATCTATCTATATCTATATTTGCGAATGTGTGTCTGCCTGTCTGTCTGTGTTCTATAGAAACTCACGGGGGATCAACTAGATAGCACTAAATGGGTCTAACATGGGTGAGTTTTGCGACAAAGATAAGTGTGTGTGTTACAATTTTCTAAAGTGACATTGTTGTTGTCAAGGGGCACAAAATGGGGAGGGGCAGAAAAATTGTCGCCGATATTCCACCAAACTTATACATAATCATCTCCACGATATGAGGAATATAATGGTGTGGTTTGTAGGTGTCAAAAGTAGCACCGTCCGAGTCAGGGATGCACGGAAGGGGCGAGGGGCACCAAAATAGATAATGATTTAGCGTCGATTTCCACCAAATTGTTACACATATTTCTCCATGATACGAGGAATATAATCGTGTGATTTAAAAACTCAAATTGGTGCCGTTTGGTGAGAGATGGAGGAACAATTGACAAGAATTAGTTTAGTCGCTGATTACAACCAAACTTATACATAATCATCTCTATGATATCAGGAATGTGGGTTAAAGCTGGCCAGGTGTGCACTGAAGGGAAGATTGGTACTGAAATTGTTAAAACTATTTTAGCGCCGATTAAAAAAAATATAGTTTTCTTATATTATTCTCACTGATACGAGGATCCTGCACACAAATACGCCTGCGGTTTAAATACACCAATTGTTGCCGAGATGGTGAGAGATGAGGGCACTACTTTGATACGAAATTCGCCCCCACGTCCACCAATTTTTTATGGAGGCACTACATTTGATACGAAATTCGCCCATGTCCACCAATTTGTTATATAGTCATCTTCACAATGAGTCTAATTATGTGGTTTAAAGATGTTAAAAGTGGCGATTACCACCAAACGTATACATAATCATATTCATGATATAAGGAGTCTATAACTTTGTGGTTTACATTATGTCAACAGTCAGGGGTGAATGGAGGGGAGAGGGACACCAATGTGACAACACATGTTTTAGCGCCGATATCCACCAAATTGATACATATTCTTTTCCATGGTACGAGGAATCAGGTATGGAGAGATGAGGGACACTAATATTGATATTGTTTTAGTCGCCGATATCCGCCAAAGTTTTATATGATCATCTCCATAATTTGTTCTAATGAGTTTTTGGCGTTCAAATTTCACAACCTCGTCAAATTGTCACAAATTGTCATATTGATATGGGGACGAGAATCAGGGAATTCATATTGAGAGCTAGCAACACAGAGAGAGACGAAATCATTAAAAGTATGTGTATCACTGTGTTTAAGAGATTCATACATTCTTGCAAAATTAGGGGTTAGCATGTTAGAATAGCTCACGTATTATAAGACAAATGAATATGTCCCATGCATGTGTCCCTTTGTGTGCAGTCAAATAGTTGTTTCTGAGAGAAATAAGAAAACAGTCAGTAAAACATGACTTTTCAGGATCCTCCAATGTTGTCATCTGACAAGGGTATGTCTGCCCGATACAGACGATTATCCTAAGATAAACCACACAATTGTGTCTTGCCTAAGTAGCTGATATACAGCAACATTTCTTTTAAACTGAACATAATTAGCCAGTATAGCACCGTGAACACAGAAGAGCACCTGGACATGTCTTTAAAACATCGGTATCTTCATGGAGATATGATAACCATGGTGATGTCATCAAAATCTTAGTCTAACCCACTATATTGATGTATACATCTCTATGTAAAACCCAACAGTCTTATTTTATTTTGATCCAAATAAAACAGTAAACAAAAAACAAAGAAAAAACGTCAAATCCAACCACGTCGACTGTACCATTTAAAAGTGATATCGTATGAAGTACCCGCAGTTATAAATAAATAAATACTTCTTTTTTGGCGAACAAGGCGAGCTTATAATCTATGGATATGAATGACGTTTTGTGATTGTGATTTTGCCAATAAATTTTGGATATACAATTTATGAGAAAACTTTGAGCAAGAGTGTTCTCTATTCCCACCAAATATCCACAGCAGAGGGTTCATATCACTTTAACCTGGACAACGCCGGGTAACCCTGCTAGTTATATATAAATGCCAGAGTATATCACGAACTTAAGGGATCATCTATTGCGAAATCTGGGGGTTGACCAGAAAGGGTTGATCGATACTTCAAAGGGAATACAATCACAACATTGAATTAATTGGATACCCCAAATACAAATTCGAAGTCTCCGACCAACTAAAGTCTCAAGCTGTTGGCTATATACAACAGCTGAGCGTGACTGTGAAAAAAGGCCATTCTATCTGGAAACATACAATTTATTTTCATACATGTTGACAACAGGAGACCTGGAAACCTGGACAGCAGGAAAGCTTGTCAGATACAAAGCTTGATTTTATTTCTACCCTTTGGAGACAGACTGGCATATATTGAGGAGCGTGGAACTATTTACAAGAATCAACATGCAAATATGAAACATGGCCTTCTATCTTTTGGAGTCCCCAGACGTAAAGTCATAAATAGAGAATGGTTGCTCACACACTTGTATCGGTTCCAAAAACATTTCTGTGGCGTCATGAATAAGATTATTATATCATGGCATATACATTCATTTAGATAGTGTTTCACAAACAGTAGGGAACATTGACAACTGACTGAAAAATAACACACCTGACTTTGCCATGTTTTGGGGACGCCTGTCCCAGTTAATGGCAATGGAATATCAAACATATTGGGTGTTGTTCTTGTGGTATAACACGGCTAACAGGCGGAGTATGGAAAGAAGGAGAATACCGATGTCCTGGTACACTGGTATAGACACTGTGTTCACCAACACTCTCCAGTGACCATGGTTACTGTGGATAGATTTACCTTCCGTAATTATCTAAGTGTCAGAAGCCGCCTCGATAATTTGAACATAAAACATGGCTTAAATGGCAACTCTATCAATGAGATTTTCCGACGAAAGGTCACAAGCTATAGGTTAATGAATACACGTAGATGACTGCTATTTCATATAATTAGTGTACTTTTGATTGTCAAAAACCTCCGCGAAATGTTACGAGTCAATTTGAGACATCCGCCCTTTCCAAATCGCTATAACTGTATGTGCTGCGTTCGAAGTACTCAAGTATCCGTGACGAAGTTCACCGATGTACCCATCAGACGCGTATCGCAAACTCTCTAGTATCACAAGCGACCGCATATTGGTCCGCCATTTTGAATTTTGACAATTGAATTGTACACGAAATGACATACACCTGTCATGACAACAATAATAATTTGGTTATGTTCCTGCCATCTGTATAGCTTTAATTAAAATGCCATTCAAGTGTATGTTTCACAATGAACGGAAAATCATACATAAAAACCACAGATAGGATTTTTTGTTCAAAATGCTCTAGAAAATGTTCCCCAAAGCGGATTTAGGCGCATTTTGGATATGTTGTTCCCCAGATTCTGCCCGACAAAAAAACAGCTTGTCAACAATTTGTTCTAGGTCCAATGCTTCAACGACCAGACTACAATGTTAAATGGATGGGACTTTATATTCACTTTTCAAACTGACTTTTTGAACTCCAAGATGAAAAGTTTTCCTGATGATGTTTGTAGGTTTTGTTATACAGGTGACTACAATGGTCGATTTTAAGTCATATTCATATAAATTTTGATAAATAGTGTGTTGTTTTAAAATGTTATAACTCCTACCGCCTATGAAAAGTAGAAATTTTGTCATCAATGTCACTTTCACGCTCTTCACTATCATAAACGATATATATAGCAAGTTTCATGCTTTTATCCAATTTTCACAATTTGGCCATTTTTGGGACCTCAGAGTCCCTACTATTTCAATGTTTTGGGGTTTCGGTATAATAACGTATCATATCCCATTACATCACCAGATAGATATATTGCATCGCTGGTTAGATTATGGGTTGTTATTTGTCCGTAGATATTCCGCCCTGGCGTGATTTTAATATCTAAAAATAAGACCGCTAAGTAGGCGTCACGTGGTGTGCCAATGAGCTGAATTCAACAAAACGATACAAACGGCATCATACTGATGTGTAATGATATGACTCCCATGTCGAGCCAATTATATTTCTGTACAATTTGCTGTACAACTCACGTAACAAATCAGTTTGATCGTAATTGGGCACTACAGTGAACCTACAATTTGGCGGATAATTATCTCGTTACGCAATTATTTCAAGAAACAGAGGAAAAATTCATGTTGTGGGCTATATGTGACCCGCCATATCAAATCCAGTCGTATGTCGGGATTTTTTTACCCTGTGCCAATGCATTCTCTTATATATGCGAGTCGGCCAAGGGTCGCCTCGCATATATAAGAGAATGCATTGGCCTAACAATTTTTTATCATTTTTTTTAAATAAATGTTTCTTACAATTTTTAGGACATAAAATACAAAACATTCATTACCCTGCAGGAGTCCCACACATATATAGAAGCATATATAAGAGTGTCGTCTGCTCATGTTTGTCTGGGGCTCTGTATGTGTGAAATTAAAAAATTGTTAAAGAATACAAGAAAAAATTAATAAAATTGTAAAAAATTGTTAGGCCAATGCATTCTCGTATATATGCGAGGCGACCTATGGTCGACTCGCATATATAAGAGAATGCATTGGCATTGACTTACGACTGGATTTGATATGGCGGGTCACATATAGGTCATTATGGACGTCGTGTGTATCCTATAATTCAAACACAGGCGTTCTTAGTATAAAATAATACGTATTTATCGGACCAAGTAGCAGACGTAATTTAACAGATCAGTCGTGATTTCTTATGATATACTTTATCATCAATATTTAACTATAGCAGGTTGTAGAACTATATTATGTTCGTTAATTATTCTGAGTGATTTGAAGTTCTTAACTTGTCCTTGTATTTAGATAAAAGCTACACCTGAAGATACGCAATATCAATTTGTCAATTCAATTCAATTTAATTATTCTTCATAAGTTAGACATTACAGAGTATAATGGTAATTACAGATGAATGACAGAGATATATAGAGAATATCCGCATAGTGTAGCTGAATAAAGAATTTATTTTTGCGAGTATGTGGGCATCTATTTGGCGAGCCTCTAGGCGAGCCAAATAGATGCCCACATACGAGCAAAAATAAATTCTTTATTCAGCTACACTATGCGGATGTTCTGTTTATCCACCGAACTTTATTTAAACGTACTTTATTGCAGTTTTTGTCCAAAAAATCATCGCAAAATCCACTCTCCGTATAGGGAATCAATGACCTACTTAGCGATGTTATCTGTATAGTAGAGACTAATTAATTATGCAACAGTTTGTATTCATGCGCACTCGTAAAACAAAATAGTTCCAATTAGTATTGTGTCTGAAATCTTGATTTATTTGGTGGAATGTGTAGTATACGATTTCCAAATCTAGTTCCCATCAAACAATAACACAAAACCGTATCGAATTATGATGGACTTGTGTTTTAAGACTAAACACATGAATCGGGGGGAAAGGCGGTATTTTCGAACTTACGAAGAGTACGGTTGCACTCGGTGCAATAAGTACAATGCCATCCATTTCGAGATAGGGGCGCATGCAATATTGGTGACTAATTTCACTAAAGTTACTACGTCAACGAGATTCTAGTGATTACAATTTTAATATCATGAAATAACAATATCGCCATATGTTATTGATTAATCGTCCGTTTTAGTATATAATCACAATTAAAACATAAACTCCAACAATAAAGTCAACTTCCCTCCAAGGATATGGCCTCGTCCAGATTTGGAATTTTCATCATGAAATCATAACAAAGTTTCAGTTCGGATTTTGAGGATTAATATACATGTTTTGTATGGTAATGGAGTTAGCATGGAATATGCTTTGAAGCATCGATTGCATGTTCTGCGACATAGACAGGTTTGTGCTTGAATTATTAGTGTTTATGGACATCGAATTGAGAACTGAGTTTGATGATGCCGATTTTCGAGGGTCAGTGGATGTGTCATTGTTTTCAGCCTCCGGTAAACACACAGCAGTGCTTGATGTTGAGGGTTTATCTGACTGGATAGATGATGTGGAATTGCTCAGTATCAGCGAGCAATGTTCTTTCTGTTGATCTGATATATATGAGTAATTGTTAATTGATGCCAGATTTTTGTGGCCACTGATGTGAGCTATATCTGTAGGTGCCACGTTATTTTTCCGCAGTTTTGACACCAAAAATTTCCCGTTATCAATGTTTGCATTAACTGTCATCCTGTCCATAATTTCTGATAATTTCCGTTCACCAACACGTTGCTTTTTGAACCACATGTCGGTTGGTTTTGTGACGGGAACTGTTCTTGTCGCAATATAAAATGGGTCACTATCATTCTTATAATCAGCTGGCCTCTTTGATGCAAATAGTTTATATATATATATATGGGATTTCGATCATTTTCTATTCCTGTGGAATACATTCGGGGAGATGATTCACGAACATTTCTTATGTCGGCCCCTGTTCTCGTTTTTGTTTGTCTTTCATTGATTTTCATGTACTCCTTTCCATTCGAATCTTTGTGTAGTGTCACATCACCCCAGCACAAATTGTAATGTTCTTTTACGACACGCAAACCAAAATGAATGCTATGGTTGAACCAAAGGGTGTGCAAAATACTTTCTGGTGTGCTAGATCCTAGTTGTCCAATCTCATACAACTTTGTGATTTCCTCGTCAGATATGGGATCTGACCTATTCGGCTGGTTTCCTTTCCCAATCTTCTTTAGTTGTTTCTGTTTTGCATCTAGGGTTCTTCTCGTTGTTATGAGGCAGTTGTCTTTTGATCCAATAATAGTTGTGCCATACTTATGGCGCCGGAGATGACGATCAACACTGGATATTATCCCCCGAAGCGAGGACGGTTCGTACTCCTCGCCATCTCTTCTCCTAACTGATAAGAGGAACCTTGATAGAAGAAGATCAAGCTCCTCTGGTGGTATTTCGTGCAGTTCTCGTCTTTCGCCTTGTTGATTGAAAAATTCTACAACAATTTTCAAATCATACGTAGATTTTTTCAAAGTGTTTTTATTTTCTTGTTCATTAATAAATCTCTGTACATTGTCATCATCGATTTCGAGAAAATTCCGCTCAGTCTCAGGTCCTTGATTTGTTGTCACTTCAGTCTCAGATGCATCATCATCACATTCAGATTCACTAGTAGTAGTACTAGTAATATTCATTCTGCTACTACTCGGTATAATGGGAGTGGTCATACTGCTCGTACTAGAGGTAAGGGTAGCATTGTCCAATGGTAATGTTGTTAATTCTGAATCCGAACTTAATTGTTCATTATCCCTCACCGATTCGTGGATTGTGATAATTTCCTCATGTCCATGATGATCATGATGAAAACTAGTTTTATCTGGTTTTATATCTTCTTCCTCTTCATATGGGACAGCAAACATTTCTTCCAAATCACCAAATTGCTCCATATCAATCAATTCATCAGAAATATCACTGCTCAAATTAAAAGACATTTTCGTAGACAGATTAACAATCACTGCAGTACAGTGTACTGTAGCAGACGTACTTTGTACTGAAATTGCATTTACTTCAGACTTCACTGTCTTCAGTCTCATTGGCTATCAATCATAAAAATAAAATATAATAGGTTCAAAAAGTCAAATATTTGCTTGCAATGAAACCAATGAGAGATTTAATTAACGTTCATTATCACTCGAACCTCGTATAATTTTTTTTATATTTTTTTGTTTATTTTTCTCGGGATGATTTTTGATCCGCGAAAATCGGCGATTTGTTATTTTGAGTTCGAAGAACATGCTATTTTGCGATCTCAAAATTTTATAATTTATTGGAATTAAATAATGTGGGACTTAATTTAATTTGTCATGTATGAGTGGTCATATCGTCTGCATGAAATATGAGATTAACAATTTATTGGGGATACAATGACATTTTTTCTCAGTAAAACTTTTCATTTTATCGGGTTTCTAAGGACGCTCTGTAGTAACCGAAGCGATAGCATTGGTCAGTTAAATGACGTCAGAGCCAACTGTCGGAGGTCAACTCCCCAAAGTTCCGTGACCTCCTCATTTGCATCATTTTCAGTTTATCTGTCTAGTAGAGATTGCTTTATCCGCCTAGTAGACGGATAAAGGCGTGGTTTAACTGACAGGCGTTATACGTATATATGCGTATAGTAGATAGGGGTGGGAGGTGGATAAACTATGTAATGTGTGTGATGCGTGAGGCGTTTGAAGATGTGCCGATAGTGTGAATATTCTGTGCATAATAATAAAAGTGAAATTATTTAATTATTAATTCAACAATCCATGATGGTGTCCAGTGGGCGATGATAGAATGCAGCAGAAGAGCCTGAATAATAGCACAACTCTTATAACCCTTTACCCAACAGAACGGCCCTGTGCCAATGCATTCTCTTATATAGGTCGCCTCGGATATATAAGAGAATGCATTGGCTTAACACATATTAAAAATGATAAAATTGTCAAAGAATGTAGAAAAATATTATAAAAATTGTTAAAAAATGTAAGAAAAAATTATAAAATTGTTAAAGAAGGTAAGAACAAATGGCCAATGCATTCTCTTATATATGCGAGGCGACCTATGTTCGACTCGCATATATAAGAGAATGCATTGGCACATGGCATAACTGTAACCATCACAATGTGGTCAATGAACCGGTTCCAATGATATCCATATTTGTATGGTGTTATTGAGACAGACCGAAGATATTTTAGGCTGTTGAAGCTTTATTTGGGCGTTTTGGCCGTTTTGTTGGGTAAAGGGTTAATAAATATGTGAAGGATGTTGTTTTCTCGTCCCATTTCATGAGTTGAATAGTTCATATAATAATTAAATTCGGTGTCGGAATATACCCGGTGAAATTCATAACTAGACTGCACTCATTATGGCCTTTGAAAGAACGATAGCGAATCTACATGTACATATAAAATTGCAGTGCAAAAGTTGAAATCGTATTATTTCCAGTTGCTGTCTTGCAACGATCTTTGTGATATCGTGCGCGTGTTTTATTTATTTCTAAAATATAGAGATATCGCACACCTTAGTTTGAAGGCGGTTTATTGCTGATTACGTAATTATATGTGCCAATTGGGTTATTTTACTAGTTTGACTAGAATGGTTTGTGTATTGTCGTTGCACTTCAGCCCCGTGTGGGCCCGGGCTAGAATAGGCCTACCGCCCCACTGTCAGTGGTAAGAATCATCTAATGTTGTACCCGTTGGCCGTGGGGTGCATCACGGGAGGTGATGTGTAGGCGTTCTGAGGTACTAGGACAACCGTATCACGTGATGCATCGATATTTCGATACGACTTAGCTCGTGGTCCTCTTTGGTCCTACATTTCTTTAAGACGTGTTCTGTTCATGTATGTTGTTTCCTGTGTATCATGTCTCTTTGCATCTTGTCTTCGTGACTTAAATGTTCAATCGTGTACTGTTCACGCCTGTCTCAGTGAGGGAGGCTTCTATATGTAGTGGCTAAACGGGTCACCGCTTCATGTAAGTCTTTGACTCGACCATAATCCGAAGGGAAGTCCTATGCGGCTGATGTGCTAGTTGCCTATTATCTGCTTTTCATATGGCAATTCAAAAACAAATAAAAACCTAAGCATGACCATGCACCCGCTAGGTTCCATCGATGCTGAGGTCTACCCTCAGTACTCTTTTACTTGGGTTTGAGCCGAATGTCAAGAAACGTTCGGTATGTGGGGTTGATAAAACGCTACAAAGCATATGCGGAAAATTCAAATTTGTCAAAGCGAGTGTTACTGGGCCAATAAGTGGCTCTCTCAAGCTGACTCATTTATACAATTAATATCTATTGAACAAACAGCAGTGCTGATGACTCATCGCAAGACATTGCACAGTCGCAGAGCTGTTGAAAACCCGCGACATAGCTGATTCTTCTGAATCATAGATATTGGTGGAGTTAGCACTACAGCAGTCTATTGACTTACAAAGACATTTGATGAACTAAAAGTTCATTTGAATAGTTTTCTTTTGACCTTCAATCGGTGCGAACATCCACCGACTTTGAAGGTTGGGTATATGAAGATGGTTTAAGTACATATATTCGAAATCCATTGCGAAGTTCTAACTGTCAGGGGTATAGTCATGGTCGGGGACATTGTGAAAGTAAAGAAACATATATGCAAATGAAGTATATGATTATATGGGATTTAAAAAATAAATACAAAATGAACAAAGACCTGGACAAACCAGAAACATGACTTGCTTACAGCATATCCTAGCGCAAGCTATAAGGAACCCACCAAACGACACGGGGTGATTCCCATTCATCCAACCCGATACAGACATTAAGCTCATAACGACTTTTCAACTTGATGATATTCACACCTAGTCAAGTGGTCCTGCTAATTTGCTATGGTGTTGGTGATTCCTGCTCAACTGCTATGATGCTGGTAGGGAAAATTTATGCTGTTAAGACAAAGTACCGTTATTTGATCTAATATTGTCATTGTCGCGGTTTTCGGCTTATCTGATAGAATCGGCTATTTATGTCGTTTTGCAAACACAGCGCAGCGGTTATTGAATTGTTGTAAAGTATATCGATTCTTGAATGTTGGTCAATGGCTTTTCTTTGGTTCGTCAAGAATAGTCAATCACCGCGAAATTGACGTTATAAATAATAACGGTACCTGTTCTTAACGGCTTCAGTTTGGCCTGCCAGCATCGTAGCAATTTAGCAGGACCCACCAACATCATAGCAGGATCATTTGACCATGGGTGGTATTAACTTCTCGGAATGAGGGACCGGCGTGCGAGTTATTCTTTGTAATGTCTGTACTGTACATGCGTTGACATTTTGTAAAAGACAAAAGTGTTATAATGCTTAATATGGCTCCAGATGATTACATACTAAAGGATAGTACAATGATTTGGAGGTTACAGCCGGCTAGCCATGCGCAGTAGAAAGCTACAGAAAGCTGCAGCCGACCACAGCTGGTGGTCACTAACTATTGTACCGGTAATCCGAACTTGGAATGTGGCTGATGGATATATTATAGCGGCATAATGTTTCTATATCTATTCACCAGTGGTCTCGCTCGCTGAAGCAAGCACATTTGAAGCAAGAAGCAAGACAACACTCGTATACTGAGTCCATGCCTCCATAAAACTGATATTTAAAAGAGTACGATATGTGATTATTTCTCGTTCTCTAAATAGGCATATACAAACAAGATATAATTATATATATTTTTACGAAATAAGTTTAATTATTCACAAAACAAGAAATATATCATAGATATAACATTATACAGTTGTCGCCCGTTGTCGAGGGAGACATTGATATTTGTCACCCGCTCGAGAACGGAATGTCTTCCGAGGAGCGAAGCTCCGAGGGAGACATTCCGTTCTCGAGCGGGTGACAAATCTCAATGTCTCCAGAGAAGAAGGGCAACAACTGTTTTGTTATCCGATTATACCACATAAAATATCCTTGCCATCCACACGCGCGATGTTGCACTGAGTCATGAGTGCTTTCTTTCCCGATTATGTATATTTTCAGTAACTACTTATCGTCCCATATGATTTCTGTTCCATAAACGATAGTCAAGCTTTTAAGCGTTTGATAATCCGTGTTTATTTACGATCATTTTGGTGGTCAAATCGTCAATATCGGTCAATGCAATGTAAAGCAATAAGCCATATAGGTGTGTTCTCGTCTTCTGCAAGGCATATTCAATTTCGTCTTGTGCGCGCAATTTACTCGCGATGTTAATTTCATAACGGTCTTCCCCGAAAGCTATTGGGAAGTTGTCAATTTCATTAATGTACATTCATATGTGTCAGTGCTCATGGCGATCCTCACATAAAATACTTCTATGATCACATTGCAGACATCGCGGAAGATAAGCGTACAGTACCATTCATTCGCGACAAACGTATGTATTACGTTGTCTACCAGCGAACATGTATAACCAACCAAACTAAAGGGATCCTCTCTTTCAATCTTGCATCATAATGTCGACATGAACACATTGAATCACCGAGATGTTGCGATGTAAAAAGTAAATAATAACGCTTGCCCGATAAAAGTATCAACTTAAAACTTAAGAATATTAGTTTTCACTAAATATATGCAAATTAGCAAACACCACAACTGGTGTGTTTTGCGAATCCGTGGGGTATATAATATCTATGATTTTTAGTACGTTGTAGTGATGATGCGAAGTAGATGAGTTACTGCAGTGTGTGTTTGGAGATATTCTTGCAATATAACATCAGGCGGGCGACAAAAACAATGTCTCCCGGGTCAGCGGGCGACAGTGTGATTTGTCGCCCGGTAGTAGGGCGGCTCCGTGTCAAAAAAAGGGTGAATCGTGCATTTTAAGGTAAAAGCAACAAACTTTGTATACAACATCCTGAGGTGATATCTTGTGGATTTGGATATCATGCCAAGCTAGGGAAAGCCCATGGTTGCCATGGTAACCACCGAAAAACATAGCCGCCAAATTGGCTTTTTGCGGAAGTGCGATTTTGGTGCCCCTCTCACTGCACTGCACCCCTGACTCAAATAGCGCCACTTTTGCCATCTTGAAAGCACACGATTAGATTCCTCGTTTCATAGAGAAGAATGTGTATCAACTTTGTGGAAATCGGCGCTAAACAGGTTTATTAATTCTTGTGCACCTCTCCCCTTCCATGCATCCCTGACTCAAATGGCGCCACTATTGACGTCTGTAAACCACACCATTAGATTCCTCATGGAGATGATTATGTATAAGTTTGGTGGAAATCGGCGACAATTTTGTTTTCTGCCCTTCTCCCCTTTTGTGCCCCTGACAACAACAGCGTCAATTTAGAAAATTTTAACCCGCACTATCTTATCCATTATCTTTCTTGTAAGAAAAAATACCAAAATATACCTCTCTATTGTTATCGAGATGGTCCCTGTAAATTGTTATGGAACAGACATTGGCAAATATATATATATATATATTTGGAAAGTGTGGAGAGCACTGGCACAGGTCGGTTATCCGATTTATTATGTAATTATTTCTATGGAACTAGCTAAATTTTCTTAGGTTGTGTCGGAAATTGACATAACATATTGTGTTGAGCACAAACAAAGGATAATGATGTTGAAATTGATAAAAAGCTAATTGAACTGCGTGTTAATCAAGGTCTGAGTCTAGGTCGAACGAGCATATCTCTCAAACTGGGATTTTTCTTGTAGGCAATAATAACCCGTTTGTCGAGAGGCTCGGTCATATATATATATATATATATATATTTCACAGTTTAAAGTAACGTGTGCACAGTTATATATATGGTCCAAGAATAACATGAGACATCATAGTGTCAAGGAGACAACCCAGCTTTACACAACGTCATTTCCTGGGCGCATTTAGCTTGCATCGGAAGTGATCAACGTAGAAATCTTCCTTCCGGGTTCGGCGTATTCTGTTTGCTGAGAACAGTTTTTGGAATGGGAAGATCGAATATTGATTCTTTCCACATTCATCCAAATGTTCACTCAGTGAAATTTTGCGATATTCTGGATGATTTATCTCGAACACCAACTGTATATACACGCAAAAGAAATTTTCCCGACTAACATCAGTGACCATATTATCCGTACCTGGGCACTCGGATATACGCGGAATTCTGTTCTTTAATTGCCTGTTGGATTGTGGGACTTTTATGAATTTTGCTTAATCCGTAAGAGCTGCATTTCATCTCAAATTTTGTGAGATATTCGGCTTCTTTATCAGTTAGGCATTTAGAGAACTTTGTGACAAACTTCTCCTCATTTGTAGGAAGTGTCTTGTAAAAACGATCGTCCAAGAGTGTATCTTCCGATTTGTTGGCATAGTCGGTCGCTTCCATAATCACCAGTGCATCTCCTTTGTCTGCTCTTTTACAAACAATAGTGTTGTCAGAACAAATGCGATTTTTTGAACGGCTGGATGGGCGTATGTGACCCAGTTTGTGATTTCTAGAATACCCGTGGCTGCTGTGATTATGCATACATATTGGAATTTGGCAACGAGAAATTGTTAATTTACTCCACGCACGACTTACACCCAATTTTTGAACAGCTGGACAGGTTAATTGTGACCTAGTGTTTTATTTTGAGATGAACTAGTAGCGGCACAAAACGAATCCAGAACAATAGCCTCGTGGCTGCTATGGTTATGCATACGCATGCGATTTAGCAACGAAAACTGACCTTTTTCATTATGTTGACCCCATGCACGACTTACGCCCAATTTTGAACAGCTGGACGAGCGTATGTGACCTGGTTTGTGATTTCTAGATGGACTAGTCGCGGCACAAGAAGAATCCAGAAAGGATGGCACCGTAGCTGCTGTGGTTATGCATACATACATGTTGGCGATTCAGTAACGATTGTTATCATATTATGAGAACTGGGAACTAGAAACTGGGGTTGGTCTGGGAACTAGTAACGGAATGCATGGAACTTGTGTAAGGGCAGATATGAAGCTACTGACAAACTCACAAAAAACCTTCAACGGCATTACAGCACAATAAATTGGGTTGATACAGTGCAATGCTAATATGGGTGAATCTGTGTTTTTTTAAAAATAAGAATTAAAAGATTATTTAGCTGGTTTTGAATGAGATGATATATACCGTACCACGGTGCCACACACCAATGCAAACTGTATGTACTCTATATATGTAGACATCAGAGGCTACATAGGTGAAGCTGTACCTCCCTGGTGTTACTAGTAACAATCTTAGTCGACGAATCTTAATGCGCATGGCATTATACCTGCTAAGTTAATGGCACCTAATCGTATCGTTGTCTCCTAAAATTTTGTGGACCGAACAATGAAGAGCATTTTTTTGATAATTCATGTTTCCGATGGGTGTGAAAGTAGTGTGGGGACCGTGGATATAATCTAGGAATCTGGTACTGATATATACGGCGCGTCAATGCCGATAGTTGTGTGGTTTAGAATAATTCAAGTGTCCGATGGGTGGTCGAGTTGGATTGTCTTCATCTAGAAATGATACACCAAATCATATTAAATAAAAGGTCGACCGACCACAATGTCCCTGGACACGGTGGCTAACTGAAGGATTGGATATGTCCGGAATAAATGTCATCATCCGGAAACCTCAAATGTTGAAAATCAAGAAAATTCGTCAAACTAGGGGCCATAATTGCGGTAGAAAAGATCGGATAAGTCTGGTTTTCGAACTTGTTCAAGATATTTTTTAAAAACAGCACTTACGCAAAACTTTGTTAAAATCCGTTAATATTTGTTTAAGTTATTGTGCTAACGAGCTAGAAAAGTTGGCAAAAATGACAAGAACTCGACAAAAATGGTTCCAACCAAACTCAGAATTGCAGGTTCCAACGATGTTTAATATCTGTGCCAAATTTAAAAAAAATGACTGAAAAATGACGGAATATGTACACAGGCTCGGGCTAAAGTTGGGTCCCAGGATGTATGATGCTATGTCAAAAATGTTTTCTATTAAATATGTATGGCAGTGTGCGTTTTAGTCATGGTTTGGACGATGAACCCATTTCTTTGTGATAGATGCCAAGATTAATCAATTAATTTTCAATTGAGTTAAAGGGGGGTAAAAGCTATTCTGCATCATAAGTTTCAAGATCTATCTAAGTAGACCCACGGAGCGTCGATAAACCTAGCGGTATTTTCAATTAGGAGATTCATTTCAACAGAACATTGTGTGTCAGTATCTATAGGGTTATTTTTAATCACCTCTCCAATTCTGTTCGCTGCCACCAGTCTCATAAGATTAATATATGGATTTCCAGAATAACCGGTGCGCCTTGGGTGGTAGAAAGCCTTTTGTATTTATCACATTGAGTGCTTCTTTCAACGGTTTACATTTCAACATCAGAATCCCCTTCCTGCGGAACTTTGACGAGCGACACATGTCAATCGATATAGGTATCGCTGGGCACGTATAGAAAAGGCTGAAATATAGCTCCAGTCTTATAATTGATGCTACGTACACAGAATGACAATGCTTTCATGAAATTCCTATCCGATTGATTATTACAATACAAATTGGCATTGTCTTTGAGAATGACTATATACATATATTGCATATTTTGGTTATAAATGTTGGAATCGTTGTCCGACTTAAGTTGGCTGAATATTAGGCACAAATAAATTGCTAGTTTTCCGGGTGACATCCTGTCTGAGTGTAAACAAGAAGTCAAGACTGTCACCATATAATCAACTTGTTTTATAGTATTAGTGTATACTTAATGCAGATATAAACAAATAAAAATACCGTATACATGAAGATGTTGTCCGTGTGGGATGAGGTGTGTTGACAATTAATTTGGAAATGCCGCGCCACCTCATACATGTACTATAGGCTATATTCCCGGCTTTGGCCAATGGGTCGATAGTCGGTGTGACTATACAGAGCGTTTAGGATTTCAAGTGGGTTTCACTGATCTCTTCGTGGTATACCTGCCAGTATCTTGGGTTCTGGGACTTCTCTTCCCGATATCGTGACGTCGTATCGTTTATACCACTATATAGGCATGGCAGAAAATCGCCACCATCTGCTCCTCTGGTATTTAAACAATTAAATCGACAATATGGATAGAAAAAACCCAGATCCATCAGGACCTAAAACTCATACGTAGTTTCAACAACAGACTGGGAGATGTTACAAAAAAAACAAAGAAAAGTTTTTGAAAACCGTTTCGCAGCCCATAAACATGATTACGTAGCTAGAAGCATGGCGGCCTCCCGGGAATCCTTGCATTTTCATGCGGTGCCACTCGGTGGGCGTCCACGGGACAGGGACGCAACCATATAACCCCTTCCAAATGTTCGATAATTGGGCTTGAAGTCGTGCACGGAGCTCAACATTGCAATTTTTGTTGCTAAATCGGCTGCGTGGCCAGAACCATTGCAGTCACAAGGGAATCCTTACGTGTATATATGGTCGTGCCCCTGTCATATATAAGATACCCGCCCTGTGGCACCGCACGGAAATGCCAGGATTCCAGGGTGGCCGCCATGGTTCTGGCTACCAGCCGATTTAGTAACAACACGTGCTATTTGGTCTCCATGCACGACTTCAGACCAATTTTCGAATATTTTGAAGGGGCTATATAGTCACGTCCCTGTCCTATAGATGCCCGCTGGGTGGCACCGCACGAAAATGCAAGAATTCCCGGGTGGCCGCCATGGATCTGGCTACGCAGCCGATATAGTATAAAAAGGGACTATTTTGACACTCCATGCACGACTTCAGCCCTATTTTCGAAAATATGGAACGGGTTATATGGTTGCCTCCCTGTCCTATATAGATGCCCGCTGTGTGGCACCGCACGAGAATTCAAGGATTCCCTTGTGGCTGCCATGGTGCTGGCCACGCAGCCGATTTAGCAACAAAAAGTGCACCGTTGAGGTCCATGCACGACACATATATCATATTTTTATCAAGGTAAAATGATCACGAAACCGTTGGGATTAAACAAAATTAATAATGATTTCCATATTACTATGGGACATTTACTAGGGTTGGGGCAACTGTTCAAAAACTGGTTCCTTGTATACTTTTTAGTAGAAGCATGGCATGCATATTTTCAACATCGGAAGGGTTGTGATAAAAAAAAATTGCACTCTATTCCAATGTTTTAATGTCACGTGATCTCCAAATCCAAGATGGCTGCCGTCTTAAGCAAAACTCAGGATATTTTCGAGGATTTTTGTGCATGTTTTTGACCAAATCTACCCCAAATAGCCGCCATATATCCCTAAATCATCCGGTTCCCTCGCCTTTATTGTTTACTGGTTCAGTCGAACCAGCAGATGTGCTCAGGAAGGTTGGAGTTAACATTGTGGGTTGTTTAACTCAGATAAAATATAGATTTATAACATTGTACGCAAGACCCGATATAGTTGAAAACGGTCATTGTTCATTTTGCCGTTAGAGCTGTATGGCTAGTAACCTTCATCAATTTTGTTCAAACTCTATGGTTAATTGACATTCATCAAACACCTTAAAGACAATACAAGGAATGAAATAGATTTCACTATGATGTTGGTGTGATTTAATGTGGTTTAATGTCACGTGACCTCTATGGTTGTCAGATAAAATATAGATTTATAACATTGTACGCAAGACCCGATATAGTTGAAAACGGTCATTGTTCATTTTGCCGTTAGAGCTGTATGGCTCGTTAACCTTAATAAATTTTGTTCTATCTCTATCTCTAATTAACATTCATCAAACACCTTAAAGACAATACAAGGAATGAAATAGATTTCACTAGTGTGGGGGCAACTGTTCAAAAACTGGTTCCGTGTATACTTTTCTTAGTAGCAGCATGGCATGTGCATTTTCAACATCAGGATGGGTTGTGCTAAATAATTGGACTCTATTCCAATTTTCAATGTCAATTGACTAATCTAATGTACAGCATAAGAAACTCATCTGACATCCAAGTATTAAGAATAAAGTTATTCACCACCCCGCCAACCCACCAACCAATACATAATTTCAGATCGCAGATTTTTATTCGCAATTCGACTTCCAGTTCTATGAAATGATTGTTTATGAATGAAAGATCGTCTAATCAAATACAAAAAGTTAGAAACGTATCTACGTCGGAGTTTAAAGACCAATGTTATTCGCCACCCCAAGTTTGAAGAATAAAGTTATTCGCCACTCCCACCCTATTCAGATCGAAGATTCTTGTTCGCAATTCCAGTTCTAAAAATGATTGTTTTTGATTGAAGGATTATCTAATATTATGCACAAAATAACAAACTCATATGACATCCAAGTATTGAGAATAAAGTTATTCGATATCCCCCCCCCCCCAGCCACACCCAACCATCTTACAGAATTTCTTATCGCAGATTTTTGTTCGTAATTCCACTTCCAGTTCTATAAAATGATTGTTTATGATTGAAGTCGTCTAATCTAATGCACAAATAGTGGGGCGGATAGATGACAAAATCGTGCATTTTATGGTAAAAGCACCAAACTTGACAGCATGTACTACATACAAAAATAAGACATTTTGGACAGCACACTACATGTATTTGGTGGTTTGATTGTGTAATTCAATTGTCATTTATACTCCAATGAATGTACTATTTTAACCTACATGCATGGACTGTAGTTATATTTGTTGTTGGTGTTCTCTTTGGCTGTTTTCATTTCATAGTCAGTGATGGTGATATGTGAAACTCAATGTTGCTCATCTCTCACGATCCAGAACAAATCATTTAGTGAAAATGTATTGCTGTCCCGATTTAAGCAAAACTTGCGTCTATGTCTTAGTGCACTTTATTGTATCAAATAATTAATAGCATGTCATGCCATGTCCCATCCAATTATTTCAATCCGTGTAGGTTTATACACTGAAAATGTATTTTGAAGATTTAAAATCGGATGGTGGTCATGTCATTCCCATGTATGGATTTTGTCTTGGAGAGATCAACAGGAATTAAAGACAAATATAACTGCACTGTGGTTCCCCATCTGCATTTAAATCGTCAACACACCTCTGTAACTGGCTGAACCGGTTTTCATTGTTTTCAAAAATAAAAACACGTTCGATACTAAGTCCCCGGAAGACTGCTAATATCTGAAGTTGTCATATAATACAATCCTACCCCAACAGCGTGAATAACCGGGACAATTGTCTCCTCAAGAACAAAAACACATGGGAGGAGGGCAGTCTTCGATTTTGTATTGGTTATGGCACAGTATGGTGTGGACGGCTGTTTCCTAAGTGTTGCAAGTGACACGTTAACTGCTACTCTTTTGGTGGCGATCAGTAGACACAAAACAATAAACAAATGTGCTCGTTACAACTTGTTCTATCTAGTTACTTAACCCACAACAGCGGTTCTGGGGTTAAGACGAAAAGTTGCGAACGGACGGACGGATAGATAGACAGATCTCATAATATGTCTATATAAACATACATGTAAACACACCAACTTTTGTCTTTTCGGGTAAAGCATCTTGCGGAAAAGCACAAACAAAGTGGTGAAACTCGCGTCGAGAGACATGCCCTTTGGCAGATAAGAATGGATTAGTGGTCCATGAGCGTTACGTGTTTCTCAATGAATACATATCGCTCGCGATAATTTATGGCGCGTCAATAAGCGTTTTATCGGCCTGCACATTGTTCTGATTGGTAACAAGGTAGTTTGACTGCATATTCATACCACCAAATAGAGTTATCAACTAAATGACAACTGAACGACAAGATGCGCCCTTTGACCACCAATGTAGGTCTAAAACCAGGTTTAACTCGGATGTTTAAACTGGAGATGATGACTCCGGCCTATATGTTCAAACATAAAACCCAACATCATAATTTTGCATATATACATAATAACTGCTAGTATACAATTTATATGCATACGTACAAAATGAAGCACGTAACAAATACTGTTCAGTTGTATGTATTTGATTGTATATATATCGATTATAACATGTCATACAAGTCGGTTTATTCATAGGCCATGTTAAGTGATACATGTTTATCTGGCTGGTATATATATATATGACATGCACCACGGATACCGACCAAACATTTGGTGAAACATTTTGTCGCCATCAAATTGTTTCCATCAAATTTCCGTTCGATTCAGGGGTGTGAGAAGGGATGGGTACACACGCTATTACAAGTACTTTATGTGCACATGACAATGGTCCGGTTTTAGTCTGAACATGTCATACCTTTACTTTCAGACTTTAAGTTGTGAACGTATTGTCTGTATGTGTATGTAGCCTTAACGATAGGAGTAGAGGCAATTTGAGCCTCACTGCCACATATTCACGATCACCTATATTGACTGGCTAATGTCGCTTTTTACCGATCCAGCAGGAAGAGAACTTTTAATGTTTAATTGAAAAACTTTGAATGAATAACTCGACACGACAAACACAAAGGGCGCTTACTACCTCCAAGACACACCTGTTGTGTTGTGATGTTGTAGATCGCTCATATGAGGTTGGTGGCCTTTTGTTGTCGCTCGATTATCGTGAAAGGTCATATTTGGAGAGTGGTCCAAAATTAGCCTTTAGTTTATCAAACAACGTTCTATTGAAATTAAATTTCTATGGGAAATACCATAATGCCTATCGAAGCTCTCCAGGTCTACCTTGATAATGACTTTGCTTAGAATAAACTAGAACAATAAACCGTTAAATTTGCGAAACACAATGACAATTAAATTTTCTAGAAGGATGTAACCTTTATGTCTTTTGCAAAGAAACTGGCTGATATTGACCATTTTACACACTAATTGGTTCATTATTCTAACATCCGATCCAAGACTAACAACTTGCAAACTCTAAAATATTTAAAAAGAACATTGAATGAGTTACTAAACACGACAAGCACAAAGGGCGTTTACTGTCCAAGACATACATGTTGTTTTGTGGTGTTGTATATGTCTCTTATGAGACTGGTGGCCTTTTTGTCGCTGGATTATCGTGAGAGATCAGAATTGGAGAGGGGTCCATAATTAGCCGTTGGTTTATCAAACAACATTCTATTGACATTAACGTTCTATAGGAAAGGCCATAGTACTCATAGAAGCTCTCCAAATCTACTTGGAAAATTGCTTTGTCTGGAATAGACTAGAAGATTAAACGGTGAAATTTGCGCACAATGGCATTCAAATTTCGAGAAGGATGTAGGCTTACGTCTTTTGCAAAGAAACTGGCTAATATTGACCACTTTTACAAACTAATTGGTTGATCGTTCTAACGTCCGAACGAGTTATTCATGAACGCTAACACATTTGACGAACATGGCACTGCATGAGCATCCATGTATGCATTTCCAATGGCCTAGCGTCCAATTAGAACATTAACATAAAACGGATTTAGTGGTAAGCTAATATATATGTCGGAAGTGACTTCAATGTTCATTAAATAGTATGATTATGTATATATATCCACATGTTTATAATTATGATGACTAGTACACTTGCTTGAATACATAATGCTATCATGAGAATGAGTATCGATGAGCATGCCAAGCACAATTAGTTGTCGTCGATAGCAACATCCAGTAAATTCGCATCTTATCGTATTATCAAGACCTCATTTGAACGAGAACGTTACCTATCAATAACAAACCACCGAGTCATGCAAAGCGTCCTTCTTTTCCGAACGAGGAACCATAGACTCTCAATAGAATATGGCACGTGGACCAATGCCCCATATTCGGATAGATTATGTGCCCTCTGCAACTCAGAATTATGCTACGAGTATCATGTAATCCTTAAATTTATTGAACCCCAAGACATACGCGTACAATACCTGGGACCATACTATTATCGGAGACCAAACGCTAACAAGTTAGCAGCACTATTCAATAACCACAACAGAAGAATTACCAAGAATCTCTCAGTTTTTATAAAAAAGGTCATTGATATATTTCGGAACTCTTGAGGCTACATTTTCGGACAAACAAGTAACCCCCCTACAAAATATACCGTTATAATATACTTGTTTCTTACACATGTACCAACATGTTATGAAGAAGGACCCCAACACCAATACAATAGTTTATGGCTGCAGATGGGCTTATTTGATAAGCACAACAAGTAATACAATCTGATTCCTCTTGAGGCTTAATCACTTAAACCATTCAAAATCCATATCCATTGACCGAACACGCAACCATTACGCCGAAATTAATAACAATAACCCTATATATCTATCAGACAAAATATAAATATAAAAGAAGCATCTTTCCCTTCCCGCGCTCTCTCTCCATTCTCCATATATATACATTGTCTTTCACTCTATATTATCTCTCTCTCTCTACGTCTGTCTTACATATAATGTTTATGTTCTATTGAAATAGTGTTCAACTATCCTTTCCCAGTGTTCAGTCAGTCAAACAGAAACAAAAGGCCCATTGCCTATTTTAAAAAACTTAATGTCGTTATCGCGATATATAACTTGAACAAACGTCGACCGATTTGATGCATAGTTGATAAATGGATTTTTCATAGCAACATCTCGGTCGTTCTCGCAAAGCGGATGTTTTACCTGATATATGGATTTTAAATTGTGTACTTGAGTAATCCCAGGGCGACAACTTTAAAGCACTTCAACTAAAATGATCCCTGTTCTACGACAATATCTGGAAATAAATAAAAACATCGATGCTCAACTGGTGTTAAATGTATATTATTAGTTTTATTGGCGTACATGCGTCCTATTACCATACTGTTGTGGATAGCATTTTGAATCTACCCATATATAAAATTTATATGTTCTTACAAGTATATGACCCAATCAAAATAGATGCACAGCGAACAGTTTTTATGAGGTTTCTGGTCATTAGCAATACATAATGGATAGAGTATGACAAACAACAGGTGATTCACCAAAATGGTTGCCAATCCAACGGTGTACGTTATTCGGATCATATTTTATCCCAATAAAATTGACGATTGTGTCCTCTTTCCACCCAACTAATGGTGTGGCCATTGTCTATCGGGAAGAGCAATTTCTAAGTTTAAGAGTCGCCAATTGGCCTGGTCACATGTTTCGTAAAATCTCTCACACAAGTAATAATCAGCATAATTATGGATAAGATATGTGTCTCAAAATAAAGGCTATGATCTCCAGAATGTAACAAAATATCAATATGATGCAATAAATTGAGAAAGGTTCCTCATAAAGACAAATAATAGCACATGAAGTGATAAAACACTTGACCTTTCATAGTCACCTTGACTCTTGAGATCAGTGCTGGAGGTTCGTCTTGGAGAATGTATGCATGCAAGTATTATTATATAACCATATCCACCAACAAGTCCACCGTTGTCACTAAAATAATTCACATATGATCATTTTCCAGAATTCTCAGAAACCATATACTATTGCTATGGTAACGCCATTTTTTAGGCTACTAATCGATAAGAAGCTTATCAACAATGGTTTCCAATGTCTCCAGTATATGGGATTTACGATTAACTACATTGCACAAAATCTCCAATTTTGTTTACGAAACCCATGTTTTTATACAAGTGACAGGCTACTATGAAGAAAGTTGGAGTGTGACATGGACCGATCTTCCTGGAGCATCCGGGGCCTCGGTGGCTCAATCGGTTAGGGGTACAACTCCAAGCCGTTTCGCCCTCCAGCGCTGGCGATAAGGGTTAAAATCCTCATGTTTCCGTCGTGGACTTTGTAGCTCGAAATCGTTATCTGGTGGAGTTACCAGTTACTCGCCGATGGCCGGTGGTTTTGCCGCGCATGGTTGACGAGTTTATCAGCCATTGAAATCACTGTTAGATTAGTCGCAAGTGTGCGGATTTCCTCCACCACTAAAACTGGCAATGTCGTGATATGGCCTTAGTTGCTAAAGCGACAATAAACCGCAATCAATCAATTAATCAATCATGGAGCATCCAAAGGTTGCCAAGAACTATTGCGACGTGGATGCAAGAATGGATGCAAAAACAATTGCAAATTTTCGATGGCATCATTACGCTGTACTGCTATATGCAGTTGCAATTGCAAATACAGTAATGCCCTAAGTAATCGACCCCTTAACCACATCAGAATTATGGGTAATTTTTAGGATTTAGTTGGAAATAAATATCCATATTTCCGACTAAATCCTGAAAGTTACCCATAATTCTGCTGTGGTTAGGATGTCGATTACTTAAGGCATTACTGTAAGTGTTGCCAAAAGTGACATGTATGCAAGTTTTTCCAACTCTTTAGGGTGTGTTCACACAACTAGCAGAATTGACTGGCGATTTGTCATGAATTATTCATAGTTGACTATCCATTGCACATTCTTGAATGCCACTTATCGCAGAATGAGTGTCTTCGACTGTTTTATCCTATATTGGAGCGGCGAAATGCCACGAGTTATTGCATGATTGATTCTCATAATATATTAGAATCAAATTTGTTAGCACACTTCAGTTGTATAACAACTATATAGGGAATTAAATATACCTCACGATATTGCTATTGAAAATGTAAACAATTCATATCATACATTGTCGCACATAATTCGCACCTACGCTCGTAATAAAAACATTTGCTTACCTCTATTTTGCAGAATTATAGTTAATATCATAAATATGTAAACTTTGCGGTACTTGTATGTATGTATAATACCACAATGATTAGCAGCTTGTCAAATTGTGAGTAAGTGTTATTACAGCTGCACAAAGGTAATCGGGTAGCTCCATAGCAACGGTTGCCAAGCAGTTTTGTACAAGACCAATATTGTCCACACACACTCGCTAAATGATATGATATAAAGTTAACGTAGAAGATTGTCATAATCAACTTTCAGATAGTTTTATATCATAAAAATGCTTCTCGTGTCATTGTAACCATCAATTATAGTAATCAAAACAAACAACCAATTGTTTTTTTTTTGCATTATATTTACGCTATTCCATCATCTTCTGGCCTATAATTTTTGTTTTGCAATCCTTAGAATTGTTATATATATACAGAGTGATTTATCAGTTTATATTTTCTTGTCAAAGTACATTTTATAATAAAAAATGTACACGCATCTCAATAAAATGTCGATACACGCAGCCAATAATAGGGACTTTCAAACAAATGGCGGCCATTTTATCCGCCATTTTTATTCTACCCAACTATAACGGACACATGAGTCAATGGATATATAGCCTGATCCTTTTTCAGTACAAATAGGTACATAAAACATTGTTTTTCGAGTCATAACGATGCATACTTGTTGGGATTGAGAGAAAAACAAGTTTTGTTGTCAAAACGGTTGCCATGGCAACCATGGGCATTCTCCAGCTTGGCATGATATCAAAAATGTCTTATTTTTATATGTAGTACATGCGTGTCAAGTTTGGTGCTTTTACCATAAAATGCACGATTGTGTCATCTATCCGCCCCACTACGGCACGTGACAACGCATGGGCCAATCAGAAGGGTGGAAAATAGGGAGGAGGGTAACAATCTAGTCTGATGCTAACAAAATGGGAATGACAATTATGTATCCCCAGGGAGCAGTATTAAAAATATCTCCCTGATAAGAAATTCCCCTATCAGAGTCGGAGTACAATGTTTAGTGATAGTCGCCATTTATTTCGCTGCCCGTTGTAGCTTTCTACTGCGCATGTCGTATACGCGTGCTTAAATACACTCAACGTTCCTGTAGTGGTTTGTCTGGAGTAATTTTAACCGGAATGTGTTCTCACTGTTTTTCTTAATATGGCCCCTAATAGTCTGGTCGATAAACTAAAATTTTAGGGTCAACCTAGAAAACATTTGGACTAAGTTAGTTTTTATTCTATCTTTAAGAAGAATATCTCCTCTATAACATATCCAAAATCCGCTGAAATCCACTTTGAGCATTTCTTGTATTCCAAGATGGCGTCCACGATAGCATTTGTTATCGAAAAATTCTGAATTGTGTGGTAGGTGCACCATCTAATGCCAAATTAGTAATAAAATACAATACACAGAAACAATGCTTTGTCGTAAACCGTATCGATAGAATGTCTGTCCAAAATGCCGCCAAAATTGGACAAAATCTGATGAAAATTACCATTTGTGGAAAATTGAAAAGCTAGTCCGATAAGAGTGAACACACCCTCGACTTATACGAGGAAGAATGATTTCAGAGTGTAAGGCTAACTTTTGATAATAGATGTGCGTGTATATCTCTAATGCATCTCGCCAGAGAGCCAGCCAAAAGCATGGTCTCATACAATGGTTCAATCTGGACTTTTTGTGCGCCCAGAAACAGAAAAATAACTCAGTTTTCGCTGTACTGTTTATCGCGAATCATGCGATATATGCGTACTTAAACAGCTAAATGAGATTCAATAGGGATGTATTGATGACCTTTTCTAGAAACCGAAATATATGTTCTCAGAGCAGTCCCACAAATGTGACAGATCATCATTTATTTTTTAATCTACAACATCAAACCTGTCCAAATGTGTAGATCCTATTGTCCGTGTCTTAAAATAATAGTCATAGTTGCCTCCGGTCAAGTGATGAAACATGAATATTTCGCTTTTATCACATTAATGCATGGTGGTATACTATGAACGCAAATTATAAAAAATAAAAATGTTTACCATAGACTATCTTCAATAAATACTCAACTTAACTAAAATTGGCTACATACTCTGTGACAGACACTGTCTTAATACCTGGAAATACATTGTGCTTATATTCAATAAGACCACATATACGGGAAGCGTACTACGTTTTCTGCAACCGCACCATCGCGCTTAATCCATCTCCCTAATGTTACACATATCTGCTACTAACACATCCATAAATAGCATCATTGAGTGAATGGTCAACGCAGAAATAATAGCTTTAAACTCTGATGACCTGATATTTAGTCCAAGTATGCGACTGACAATGGCAAGATATTTTAAAACAACAAGATGTTGAAAACTAATATTGTGCATTGCATTGTAGCATATGTTCATTGTAAAGTTCCGACTGAAGCAATTTGAACACAATTATTTACTAAGAAACCGGTTTGGTAGCAGTATAAAAATCGTTCTTAAATAAAATGTACAATGTATCGTCTCTTCAATCTGATGACATGGGGTGCTAATCTGATGAAGAGATGAGTGTTTCTTTACAATACAATCAACAGTACGACATATGTGTATGGTTTATTATCACGGAAAGTGTTGACAATTTCGGAAATGTAACTGTTATTTACACCGCAAGGGTGTGCTCTTCATTGTCAGCGTTAAATTCAGTAATTAATCACAAATCCAAACGAAACTACCACGAACTGTGCGCCGAAGCATTACTTCGTGTGTTGCAAGCCCGCAATAATATTTATTTGACCCGACTGTTGAATGTATTCTAAGCAGAAAACTCAAAGTTTACATACGTAAATCATTGGAATTAACCTGCGTTGCAGTGACCCGTAAATCCTTCATATGGATATGTGTTAATGATATGTGTACCTTTAAAAATATTTAACAACATACTTGTAAATTACCAATACGTATTTTCACTTGTAGGTGGTTATCCAATATGTTGCTTTCATCGTAGCATGGCTTGGAGTTGCGGCCATTTTGACAGCCATTTCATGGCCGCGGTTGCACTATTTTCTGTTCTTGTCACTCTATTCGCTCCCGTACTCTAACTTCACACACACGGGTATATATCGGATGGAGGAGTAAGGCGTGCTAGTGTCGCCGATGAGGGATATATGTAGAAAACCCTACTTCACAAGGCCGGAAAAAATGGCATTTTTAAATCGCTGTAAAATTATTTTGGATATGTTATAGAGGATACATGTATATTCCTCTAGAAAATGGAATACAAATCAACTTAATCCACATTTTTTCTAGGTCAAACCTTTTATCGACCAGACTATGAAAGGATTTAAATTTTTAAGGAATATACAAAGGATGAATGTATGGTTCAGGGTTGAATCTTATTACATATATATAAATTAAAGAACCAGTGGTATGTCTTTTTGAGACCCCGCTGGAAACATAGTTCCTGTAATGATTTGTCTGGAGTAATTTTAACCGGAATGTGTTATATTTCAGAACATTTGCTGTTTGAGCTTCATTCAATAATAATGAATGGTATTGATTGACAAAAATTAATAAACTTTCTTGATGAATCAAAAGTGACTTGCCAAAATTTTTGCCAAATGAAAATAATGTTTGCCAAATGAAAATAATGTTTGCCAAATGTGAATTATTTTTGCCATTGGCAAATTTGGCAAGTGGCAGCGCGAACCCTATTGGTCTATATTTACATTGTCACTATATTTATGATAATAAGAATTGCCGACTGAACATATTCTAATTTTGAAGAATTATACAAAAGGATGAATGTGAAGACACCGCTGGAACATAGTTCCTGTAATGAATTGTCTTATGTAATTTTATTCCTCAATGTGTTATCTTTCAGAAAATTTGCTGTTTGACCTTCATTCAATAATAATGTCAGGATTACAGGCAGCGAGCTCCATTGCACCGGATAACACAACAACCAACATATCCGATGACGCAACTCAAAACTTCTCAGGAGACACCACAACTGTCTTCTATGGTCGATTGGGGTACGGTCGATATGAATTGTATACTGAGTTTTGGATCGGGTACTACATATGGACATACTACCTGCGGGTACTTCTTGCTGTCGGGGGACCAGCCAACATTTGCGCCATTTTCACCGCCATTCGTCTAAAACCCATGACATCTTCGTCGTTGTACATTGTGGTGCTGGCGGCTGTTGACGGAAGTGCACTAGTTCTCAAACTATCGTACGTCGAGTTCAACGCAGTAGAATTAGTCAGTGATTGGGGGTGCCGCTTAATGGTGTTCTCGGCAACTACCACATCACTTTATGCTAACTTCATTCTCGTTGCAATGACTGTGGAGCGATTCATCGCCATAAGATTCCCATTCAAAGCATTACAATATTGCACCGTCAAAAAAGCCAGTATCGCCTTAGCAATAAGCGGTTTCGTCTACATGGCAATATGCAGCCATTTTTTGTTATCCTATGAGGTCGACTCAAACGGGAAATGCAAGGTTCAACCAGGGAAGTGGGAGTTTGATTATTTTTACAATCAAGTTTGGGAGTGGATTGATGCGGCAACATTTTCTTTGATTCCAACGATTTTGCTTTTCGTGTTCAACGGAATGATTATATTAGTAATACGACGTTCTCATGCTCTCCATATACAGATGGTTATCAGGACCGACCAAGTACAAGAGCAGGGGAAACAGCAGCGTCAAGTCACCACGATGCTACTAACAATATCTACGATGTTTATTATCCTCACACTGCCGTACAGCTGTTATTTCCTGCTGACGTCGAGTCAAAACGAAACTGATGAGACAGAGCAGCATATAGTTTCCACGTTCATGGCCCAACAGATTATATTTTTACTCGCCGACTCCACGCATGCAGTGAACTTCTTTATGTACTGTATGAGCGGCAGGAAGTTCAGGAAGGCCTTCATAGACGCGATCAGATGTCGACCTCAGCATCAGAACAAATACACGTCGACCGGCACCCGGTCTGGATGAATGGTATTAGTTGTCATTCAAAATGTTAGCTAACCTATTCCGCCATACACATGTACGATAACACAGGCAGTCTCTTTGAACTGACGACGAAAATTATATCGGATGTACGTCTCTAGATATCTCTATTTAAATTCATTTCCAAGCCGACGCGACATTTTCAATATGACGTAATAAACCGTTTCTAAATATGAAGTGCATTACTGACGCATTAAATATCTGTGGAAATCGTAGTATTTATAAGTAACAAGACGCGAAGGAAGAATCAGTCATGCACATCGTTGACTGATAACAACTCGAAGATGATGTCTCCTATATTGCGATGAGTATAATGAATTATGGATATATCATTTCGCCTTATTCACTTTTACAACATTAGATGTGTTGACAATGCGTGGGAGAATTATCAACATGCAATGACCTCTGACGTCGCTATTTGAATATAACCAACCACGGAACGGTGACTGTCGACGTCATTGGCTTTTTGTAGAGGTTGAATTATGACTTTAAGTGATTTGTTACGTCATTAACCAACGAAATCGCACGTAATATGCGCCATTCTCCAATGAAATGGATTGAATTCCTTCTACACAGATAGATCTCGAGACGTACATCCGATAGGATTTTCGTCGACTTTTCAAAGTGATTGGTTAACAACGTACACCTTCAAACCCCAAGGTACGAGGTGTTGTCGGATTAAGCGGTAAATTTAAGGGAGAGATGCAGTCACCGCATTCGGCGCATTGTTAAACAATACGCACATATAATACCATTTCAAACCCTATAGCTATGGACTTGGAAATTCACCTGGTTGTATAGCTGGATTTTACTACAATAACAATAACAGAAGATAACACGCTCAAAATTAAGTTGTGGTTAGATTTGGTGTTTATGCAGGTTTATGCATAGTTTGTTTCACAGAATACATTACATATAATAATATGATTGAATCAGATGTTGCACATGTATGTGTATCAATAATCAGTAATAACTGTTCAGACTAAATAGTATGGTAGGACGGCACATATATTTAGTGACTTGTAAAATTGATAGTGGAATATGATTGGAAACAAGAGTGCACAAGTAATACATTTGAGATGGCTTTACCGTAAAAGAAAATTAGTAAAAAAAAGCTTTAGAAAGTGTAAACTATTGGGGTCCCAACTTGTGCGATGGAAAACTAAGTTGTGTTTACAAGTAGGGGGTGGTGTGTACATTGAGGTCGTAAAAACATCTTGGACCATGTGTGCATGTTTTGTCCAAACACCCCCCCCCGACAAGCCTTATTTTGTGTCGAACTGTGTGAAATTAATTCATCGGTTGCAATTTCAAATACAGAACGGAGAATGCCGAGGTTTTCAGAATGGAAGTGCGTGGGCGGTTGCACCAGACCTCAGATGAGGATATGTTTGTGGTCAGTATTCTAGACTAGGTAAACGGCCCCACAAGCTCAACACAGAAAAACCTGCTATTTTGTTACCCTGTGCCAATGCATTCTCTTATATATGCGAGTCGACCATAGGTCGCCTCGCATATATAAGAGAATGCATTGGCCTAACAATTTTTATCATTTTTTTTAAATAAATGTTTCTTACAATTTTTAGGACATAAAATAAAAAAAACATCCATTACCCTGCAGGGAGCATATTGAAGAGTGTCGTCTGCTCATGTTTGTCTGGGGCTCTGTATGGGTGAAATTATAAAATTGTTAATGAATACAAGAAAAAATAGTTGAGCACAAAACACATTATGATATTCCAGGATAGGGAGTGATAATAGCCCTTCAACAGAGTCATCTGTAGGGTGTTCGTGTTATTACCGCTATTTTTTTTCCACTGACAATGGCCGTAATTTCAACGGCCCAGTACAACATATAGCAGAGATGAGGTTAAATAATTAGAGCAAGCCTCAGCCAATCAGGGACGTGGCTAGAGGGTCTCCGTTGGGGGGGTGTCCACCTTGGGAAATTCCAACTGCACCCCCTTGAATCAGATTGGGACCAAACACAAGTTTTTGCATAATTCCATTTGCACCCCCCCCCCCATTGCACATCAGTGCTCTCAGGCCTAATATCCTATAAATTCATAAACCATAGTTCCAAATTCCCGGTATGAGAACATTCAGATATTTTAACCTGAAAAATTGCATAAATCCTAACATCTAGTGGTCTAACTCCAGACAAATGCACACGGCTACGGGCAAGAGACCAGGACACACCGGGCTGACCATGGTCGTTCCGCCCGGTGTGAGAAAAATTTGCAAAACTATACAAGAAAATCGCTCATCCTATAGCATCTAGACTGGCCTCAACTGAAGTTTTCCTATAGTGTTGGAAATTTCAAACCAAATACTCCCCATCAGGTTTGGAAATTCTCCAACTGATGACCATTTCAGTCCACAAGTTTGACCAAATGTAGTAAAATATTGTTTTGTTAAACTAATTAGCAGTTTTGTATTGGCCACGGGGACAATGACACACCGGGCCGACCGGTGTGCGAAAATGTTCAAATCTGAACAAGAAAATCGCAAAATCCTACCATCTAGACTAGCATCAAGCCTTCCTAGAGTTGGAAATTTCAAATCTGACATCCCCCCTTAGGTTGGAAAATTTCCAAATAATGACAATTCCAATGACAATGCTGACCAAATGTATGACAATATTGTTTTCTTAAATTAACTAGCAGTTTTTGACTGGCCACGGGGGAGGGGCCAGGACACAAGCTTTCCAAGTGTTGGAAATTTCCAACATGTCACCCCCCCTAAGGTTGGAAAATTTCCAACTGATGACAATTTCATTCCAAAATTTTGACAAAAAATAGGAAAATATGCAAATATTGGTCCAAAAACAATTAATTCCCCCCAATAAATTGTTTGAAAATCAAACTACAAGAACATTTTCAACCTACTGTTGGTGTGAAATTTCCAACTAATGTTTTGGCAGGTATGAAATTTCCAACTGTTGAAAATTTTGAACAAAGTTTGGGGGTGAGACACCCTCCCCCAACCCCCCTGTCGCCACGTCTCTACAACCAATAAGGTTCCCCCATCTTCAACACCCACAGGACATTGTCGGTGATCTCATTGTCCATGTACGCCTGTATACGTGTCAAATTCAGTTACCAGAAATATAAAAAAAACATGGCGGTCAGACGGCCTGGTAATCGGACTGACAGACGGACAGAAACAGTCAGTCCAGTATATCCCACATTCTCTTTAACCGTTAATGAGTATAATTTTAAGAAATACATGTAACTCTTGTTGGCATTAAGTTTGGTGAGTGAAAACCGACAAGTTTGAACTGTCATAGAAGTTGTCTTCAAACTCGTTTATAACTCCATAAACTTAAACTGACATGGCTCATTCGAGCTTCCAACTTCTGTCTACATAATCTGGAAGGAGGTATAACAAATTAATATACCGACTTCATAATAATGCTCTAACAAATACTTTCCATTGTCACCAGGGGTGTATATATTTTTTTTTTACGGGCACGTATGACGGGGTGGGGGTGGTCAATGGGTCCCTTTATCATTTTGTCCACAACTCAAAATATGTTTTCCTCTATTTCATTTCACTGTTTTTTAATCTTAAAACTTAGTGATAATGTTAACATCCACAGTACTTGTCGACAGTCAGTAGTTACTATATTGTTGTAAATTAATGTCACTATAAGTCAATTCACACTTAAAACTCATGGAAAAAAAATTCACAAGCAAACACTATCATATCAAATTGAACACATCACATTTACAACCTGTAATAAAAGATAGAACATCTACTTGTAATAAAATCTTAACTTTCATATGGACGATGTTATGTGATAGCAAGAAAACAATATTTCATCAATATAATACAAGTTAATAACTCAAATCAAGCATATAATAAAGATAATATACAATTAAGCTTGATTAAGCGGAGATATTTGCATCTTGTTAACCCTTTACCCAACAGAACGGCCCTGTGCCAATGCATTCTCTTATATATGCGAGTCGACCATAGGTCGCCTCGCATATATAAGAGAATGCATTGGAATTAACACATTAAAAATTATAAAATTGTTAAAGAATGTAAGAATTTTTTTTTTAGGCCAATGCAATCTCTTATATATGTGAGGCGACCTATGGTCGACTCGCATATATAAGAGAATGCATTGGCACAGGGCATAACTGCATGTAACCATCACAATGTGGTCAATGAGCCGGTTCCAATGATATCCATATTTGTATGGTTTTATTGAGACAGACCCAAGATAATTTAGGCTGTTGCAGCTTTATTTGAACGTTTTTGGCCGGTTTGTTGGGTAAAGGGTCAAACAACATTTTGCAATGTCAACTTAGGTGATTTTATTCATATAAACTATCAGTTGGGTATGTACACAATAGCGTGTCAACGTTTACTGGGAGGACACTCATGGCATCTTTTTTGTCATGTATTTGTTTACCATAGCTATTAACTAATCCAGCATAGATAACACTATGTTTGCTTGTGGTTATTTGTAACAGGGTTTTTTAAATCTAGCAGAACCTCGCTATTTATAATTGACTTTTTTTTAGTTTTACATTATGCCTGTATATTCTATATGAGCAATGTAAACCTTTCTACTAGTCTACCAAAATAATTAACGGACTCAATCATAAACAATAAGAGCACTTTACAATAATTCAAGCAGCATCTGAAAACAAATTTCAACTGTACTGATTCGGGCGACAAAATGAACTGAAGAAAATCACATACTATTAGAGACCATATCAGACATCAGTATAGTATATGCAAGGAAATACATTCATTGTTTTTTCTTTTTTTCTCAATTCCTTGTTGTCGTGATATTAGGGGGTAGGTGTAAACAAAATGATTTGCTTGCAAAAACGGATCAAAATTTGGGTCAAGGGTTGGGTTGTTCCCAAAAATGTTCAAAAGCAAACAATAATCATATGTGCCTGAAATTTGTTCAGACACCACCTGTGGTCACGGCCATTCTCCAGCTGTTTTCAATATTTCGCACAGAAGTGAAATAAACGCTTTTTATGTCTACCATATCAGAACCAGACTAATACTAAACGCTCTTTTCTGTTCAATGTCGTTCACATTGCTGTTGACTTCAATGCGTCTCTCTGTGACATATAATACTCGTAGAAAGGTAGTTCAATCATTTATCGACTTAGTTCGATAACGGTTGAAATTCAAAAGCTAATAGTATTAGGTTGTATTATGGAGCGCAAACCGCCATGTGGCATTACTCGAAACAAGAGTAATTTCTTAAATATAAAGCCGAATTACCATTACCATTTTCCCGCAAAGCATATGGAATAGTATATAGTTCACTGTGTATATCCGACACCGGAAATTATGCAGAAATGTTACCAATTTTTGTCTTCTTGATAGTATACCACTATTAGAATTTTATGAATTTCATTTATAATGCGTAATAGTTTTGACAAGGTCTCTCCCTGAATGCGTTCGCTATACAATGGCCTTGGTGGATTATCGATGAGTTGAACGGTTCAACGCACTCGGAGTACTGTTCAATGATAGCGCGTTCCTGCACGGGAAAATATAAATAATGAGAGCTAAAACTCCTCTTATTTAATACACCCTCTTCAATCATCAATGTGTTCATGGAGAGATTGTACCAACACATACTTAAACGTTAGATGCTAGTGTAGGGCAAATTACAAATCACAGTATATTTACTGTCGTGCGAATTGGCGATGTCGCTTTCCAGAAACAAACAACTTTGTAGCCCAGAAATCGACACGTACTGTGTTATTTTTTTCGATAAAGGTCAACAAACGAGATAAATGAGTTATTACCAATTTTGGCCCACATTCTTGTCCTTTGACAGTAGCGTCTTCCAGACAAGGTATATTCTGACAAATTATGATTTAAAATATCGCCCGCAATTAGTTATATAAAATGTACACAATATACTTGTCGTGTAGCGGTATATTCACCCGTCCCTTTTATAGCTGAATTCCCACTAAAACGCATGTCTCAATTTCAAAATTTCGAGTTTGCTGATCCGTCTAATATGATTACGTCAGTACGTATGGACAACCCAAAACACCCACGCGTCCATCTATAAAATGATAAATGTATGTTTCATAGGAGTGCCTGTATTTCTGGACAACTTGGGATATACGATCACGTCAGTAGTATACGTATGGACCGTAGGACGGCGACATGTCACTCTATGTCCAAAGGTTCGCTATTCCCAAGGTTCATTATACCGAAGTTTCGCTATTCCCAATGTTATCTATATTCCTCGATATTCAGAAGGTTTTTATAACTTGTTATTTTGAAGTTTCATTCTATATTCTAAAGTACTGAGAGGATTCGTTATTTTAAAATACTTTTTATGAAGGAAATAACTTAAAGGTACTCAATCCGATAAGATGCTCCTAATTTACTCTTTCTTTGGCTTCGGTGGGAAAAAATATTTGATTAGAGTCGAGGAACCCACCCATCAAAGCTCAGAGTAATTATATATCGATCTTTGCAGTTTGCTATTTTTATTGTTTCTGGGTCTGATCGTGCCAGAAGGACGAGGTCAAACGGGCGGTCTTCCAGATAAAGATGGATAACTGTAAACTTGTGGTAATAATAACTACTTGGTATTAGAGTTGTCCACCTTTTCTGGTTAAATACGCCCAGAATAGCAAACCTTCAGAATAGCGAACCTTCTGAATAAGAACCTTTGGAATAGCGACCCTTCGGAATATGGAACCTTCGGAATAATGAACCAGATCCTGTACGAAGAGCCCATGACACGTCCAACAATAAATGTATACATGTTTCATGGGACTGTTTATATATACATATATAAAACTGGAGTAAAGTTGAGACCAACATGTCTTTGTTAATTTTGGTGCCCAGATTTCAACGACATTTGGTGTGGTGACTCAGGGTGCCCTGGCAGAGTGTATAATGGCGTTAGTTTTTCTAAATTTTGATTTAAACAAATTTAAATGATAAAAAAAATGTGTGAATATCTACGGTAGGTACAAATAAACCAATTTGCACGAGAATATGTTGCAGCACCAGATATAGAGGAATGTGGGGCACAGTTAGACATTGTGAGATAATGCCTCTAACATTTCTCTAATTTCCAGACCGATATCCATGGAGCCAGTCAAGAGATATTAGCCATATAGCACATGCTACTATATTTGTTCAAAATGCAACCATCAGGTGAAGGTTGAATTTGGCCAAGCGACCAATTTTCAAGGCAAAATTCAGTATTTAATTTAATTTTTTGCAATTTTAAAGGTACTCAATCCGAATTAAAATATTTGATTCAAGTCGAGGAACCCACAACATCAAAGCTCAGAGTGATCACATACCGATCTTTACAATCTATCTTTATAATTTTGGTGGCCCAGCAAACAGCAGACCGTATACATTATCTGACCAAATTGCAGATGAAGATGGATAACTCTAAAATCAAATTGTTTTTTTTTGTGTGTCAGATGTTTGACAAACCAGCAATATTCATTGAGCAAAAAGTTGATAAATTACGGTTTTTTTTTTTAATTTTATGCAATAATTGACTGCGGTTAGCATTATTTTCGAGCAATTAATCGATTCTGTCAACTGAAGGGGCATTTCAAAAAATCTTGTTGTTGTTGGAATCTGATGATATGGGGACTATTAATTCGGAGTGAGGTCCTTTAAGGGAAAAATATCTTTATTGGATAAATTTACATATAATACTGAATACATTTTTATGGAAACGGGGATTTATTTCATATTTCACATAGCCACATCTGATTTATTAATATTTATAGAGGTGTATGTATGATTGACTTTCAGCGAGTTACATGGATGGGGCACAATGACTCAATGAGAAACAATTTATGGCCTGTGGTAGGATCCAACTTCAGTAGATGATAGGCACTTCGAAAAGGAATGAGATAATTTGCCAAATGACTACTGTTTTGGGGCGGACATAGATACATAGATATTCATGGCATGGTCTGAGAAAATGCTACTAGATTAAACATTTATATGATTGCCTCATTAGTCATGTACATGTATAACTAGAAGGTCGTGGCAGTTCAACTAAGTTGGCCTGGAATTATTATGTTTATCATACATATTATTCTAATCCCAATGAATGCCAATGTGTCAAGTCGACAATAGCAAGTACGCAGGGATATGTTTAATAATTTTTCCACAAATAGCCACTAGTTAATATATATGCTAGCCATGCTGATCAAGCTCCCGCTTAATGCTTAAGGTTTAAATCGAAAACACAGTGTTAAAATCATGAATTTATTTAATATGTGAGAATGCTAAAACTAATCACTGTGCGTTATAATTATTATATTATTATTATATCCTCTCACCAGTCACTCACCAGCATGAACACTGCAGTGTGCCGAGACCAAGTGAGATTGGGAGATGTTCTTTTCCTTCACTCAACAAGAAGATAAATGACTCACTTTGTTAGTCACCAATTCACTGGGCTTCACATGTTTGTTACATCTGTGTGTCGACTGCTCTGTAGATGGCTAGAATTGTATTTTGACCTGAGTCACAGTGTGTTGGTGAGGCTCAGTGAGCCTGAAGTCGTTGATAACTAAATTTACTAATCTGTGATCACTAATTTGACTAATACAATCCTAATATTATTAGATGAGTAGGCCACATGACCGCTTCCACCGATTACTGCTTACACAATTTCCAGCTACGCGCTACGTTCAACGGTTCATGACTGAACTACACTGTATATAATAAATGAGTATATCAGTCAGCTCTAAAATATCCATTTTCTGATTTCCTTGACCCAAGTTGAGGCTTGACCTGACAGTGTTAGATATTAACAATTAATTGACTATTTAGAGGAGTAGTTAGTAGACTGAACAATTTGCCGCTTGCACCAAGTTGCAGTTGCAACTCTAAGTCCAAACAGACGTAAAATTTAACAATAACAGAAAAAGTCAAATTGCCGTGGTGATCAGTCTGCACAGACCAGTCCACATTCCACTCCAGTGACCTTCATTTTCATATTTTTTTCAGTCACAGATTCGTCATTGAGCTTCTTTCCGACTGACTGATTTTCACTTTTAAACTTCAACTTAGTTCAAGTTCAAAACAAGTGTTGCTATAGGGAGGCTGATCGAAGAAGTAAAATAAATTCCTTTTATTAATTTGTCAATTCTATTCCAACATGGCGGCCACCACTGGGGCCCATAGGTCTGAATCGCCCGGATGTAAAAACAATTTTTTCATGTTGGCGGAGTATAGAAATTATTGACGTCACAACTATACTTGCTTCGCTTACGCAATACCGTAAAACAACCCTTTTGGGTTGTGATAAATATTGTTCAAAATAACTAGGAAAACTTTCATGTGTAATTGAACAGTGTAATTACTCTTAATGATAGTAAACCGTAGGCCATCAATATCCAAGATTTCCGCATATTTTTTGTTCGTTACATCTTGTCCCTCAACTAAATGTCTCTTCTGTAACGAAGTGCAATCAGAGCAAAATAATAGGCCATCCCTGTCAATAGTAAATTATATCACATGCCTTATAAAAGTAAGAATACATGGTATGTTCAAAAATGTGTGCAGATTTGGCATTTTCAGAAACAGTCGCGAAAAAATACGTATCAGGTAGAGGACCCATAGCCGTATCTTTCAAAAACGTCTAAAATGTAACGTGAATGTAATCGATATAACCAGGGACCTCAGTATCTCTAATTCATTTTTGAAGAGATGTTTCTCAGTCATTTTGATTGTCACATTATCTCCCCGCTGAAGGGCGAAATATTTTAGATAATTTGTTTTTGATAGCCAGTACATATCTCCTGTAACGGTCTCCTCCTGTTACGAAGAAAAACATTACAGGAATGACCAGTTTTGTTAATGGAAATAAAAACATTTCATTGAGATTAGACTATTTGAAATATAGGCGCCTAAATTTTAAGTGGAATACGTGTAAACTGTTGGGTATCTTATTAATTTTGGTTTTTAGTGAAGAAGTTATATTTCTATGAGAAACCATTTGCTGGGATGGTGTATCATGTGAAATATCGTTACAGGAAATACTTGATTGTTGCGGGATGTAACAGTGTTGCCTAAAATGCAGTTAGTTTTGAATAAAATCGGCTTTTAATCCCTTTGTTGACTTCGTCCTCTTATTATGATATGAAGAAATAAACATGATAATATGCCATACATCTTCTATATGTGAGACGTACCAAATGGTTCTTTAGTTACACGAAAGACTCTGCGAGTAACACGATAGACGGCAGTGTGTTACATGGATGATACTATTGTAAGTAATAGCCATAAATCGTTTTTTATTCTGTTCAGCATTTGTTTACTGTGTGTAGATATTTCGTATTTAGATGGGCAAATTATTTGGAAATATCGAAGCTAACATGATAATGATACATTTAAATAAACGTTACACGAAATACTACGATTAGTTGTCACTAATTTAGTAGTATTGTGTAATGCGGAAAAACCCTTCCGCCTTTATACTAATACTAAATTAGTGGCAATGAATATATTTGGGTGTATTATGGTGGGCGAGCACAGATGAGATAGTTATAACTAGTTCCTGTTCAATTCATGATTAGATCGTGTGTTCGTTACATTAAGTACACAATGTGCTACAAGTATGCAAGAATGTTTAGTTGTTGCAGTAATACAAATTTGCTCGCTAACTGAATGATAAAAGTGTCGAATTATATGTGGCACAATATTTTATTGTTGGGAATTTTAATGTGAACCACAGGTAGGCGTGCTCATTTACATGATCATTTTCCTGAATAGTGGTTACGGGAAAGACAAAGGTGTCAAAATGCCACTGATGTAGAACTCACGTATGTGAAATAGAACATGTTTGCAAATAGCATCTGTTATGCATGTTGAAGGTGTGGACAGAACGTGTAAAGTGAAACTCCAGTAGAGTGTGGGCATATATGTCATATATATATGTCGTAGGAAGACAATGAGAGAAAGTTGTATAATTATGTAGACGAGACGACACGAACTAGAGATGTGCAAGTGAGTGAGGCAGTAAACTGTTGTCAATGAAAGTGGTATGGAGATGGATATTATTGACGAGACATGTCCGGAGACTGATGTAGATTGTGAGTATGCTAGTAGGATAGTTGTCGAGGACAGTGGTATGCAGATGGATTATCATGTAAATCTAGAGTGGGGATAGCTATTGACATTGAACAGGCTTGTAAAACGGGTGGTTAAGACATATATCATTGGTGATGAATGTGCAGACGAGAAGCAGGTTGATAATATTGTGTGGACGAGAATTGTTGTGAAACTGAAGTAGAGCACAGAGTGGTGGATAAGACTAAAATTGAAAATGAAGGGAAGCACCATGTTGAGGGTGTGGACGAGACGGTGTTAAAAGTGCTGTAGAGAGTAAACAGGAGGGTATGACAGGTATCATTGTGAGCAAAGGGGAGGAGATGATTTAGGGTGTTTGCGAAGGTGATTATTGACGAATATGTCATTTATAGTTGAATGTATTAATAAATATGTCATTATTGATTACCAACATAACCCAATTATGTCTTGAATATAGGGACTTGTCAACAGGGGGGTCAACTTTTGCTTGACAGAATATTATTTGAAAATATTGCACCACATATAGGTTGAAATTGTTCTCAGTATTGATGAGTTGTTCATAAACTGCATAATGCAGAAGAATGCACATTTTTTTGCATGGCCAAAACGATGTGTAGATACTTCACGGTACAGTATGTCATAACGGGATTATACCAATATGGAATGAAATACTGAGAAAAGTTGGAATTTAAGAAAGACTGTTGGCCAAATATATATTCTCAGTTTCCCCATATATTTCAATGTTTCACATACTGCTTACTATTACAGTTGGAAATGTCAGCGACACATTATAAAGATATTGTAAAGGCCATGTGTGCAAAGGTTTGGAAAATATCCATAGTTGTGATGAGTTTAGTGTTTTCCGTGAATCATATTTCAAATTACCATTTGCACGCATTCTGTTCTCTTTTCGTTAGCCTGTTTTGTATCGTGTAACTTGATCTCATATTAGTTCTCGTGCTGAAGAAACGCTCCCGTAATTGAGTTAAGATGTTCTGTAGGTTACATGCATGATGCATTAAATAGCAGCATCCATTATGTTTCTCTGGTGACTGAGCGCGTGTCATCTGAATGGCCCAGTTGGCCGACGATTGTAACTCATGTACATACATCTCTGACAAAAGTTGATAAAGTGTTATGCTAATGGGCTAGAGTAGCCACATATTATGATCCCTCTCAGTTCCGTTCTCCCATTTCCTTTCAAAAACATGGCCAGAATCCCAAAAGAATTTTCGGCACAATTCCTCACTGCATGAAAATTAAATGTTCATTCTTCATAATGTACTGTGACAACCAGAATTTAATGTTCAGTTGTCAGTCGATTAACTAACATGCCTAACAACCAAGTGAGTCACACTTTTCTACCGTTTTACCCATCAACGTTTACCCAATTTAGTTGCCATTTTGGAAGCCATCTTCAGTAATTTGGTCACAAAAAAACCTCAGTGTGACACATTTTTAGATAGAAACAATAGACAAATTTCGTACCAAAGATAGTTACATTTTACTTTTAAAAATGGTTCAAAACCGAGAAGAGATTTTTTGCCGATATTTATGTCAAGTTTGGGAGAATAAAATCAAATATTTCCAGGGGGGGGGGTAGGAAAAAATTTCCAGGCACGTATGATGGGGTGGGTGGGTGTCTCTCGCGTCCAAAAAGCAGTTTTTCCATACGCGATCAAACACTTTCTTTGAATCAAGGAACGCTGCATATACACAGGACCCGTGCATTATGCATACGCAAATGCTTTTTGAATGGTTAACATGTGAACTACGTAAACTTATGAGACAAAGGAAACGTTTGTATAATTCGGCAAAAAAAAAAGGTACCGTCGAAGCGTGGAATAATTATAAAAAGAAAAGAAATGAAATTATAACAAAAATTAGACGTTCCAAGCAAAAGTCTCTGGAGAAAACGCAGTCAATACTGGGTAGTTGTTTCACTGATTCCTCACTCTGGTGGAAAACACTAAACCATCTAATGAAACCGGAATCTAAACCAATACCAGCCCTGAAAACAGATAAGATTGTATTAACCGGACACGATGAAAAGGCAGATTTATTAAATAACTACTTTTGTAAAATCTCTTCCATATCCGACGAAGATAAGTTAGAGTTACCCCTCTTTGATTGGCTGACGAATAACGCCTAGATGAAATTGAAATTACTTATGAACGTGTACTAGAAAGTTTAAACTCAATCAAAACATCTAAAGCGGCCGGTTACGACAGTATTAGTCCTAAAGTTTAAAAAAAATGTTCTATATCGCTAGCCAAACCACTAGCATTTGCTTTCAAGATTTTCATTGAAAAATCGTACTTTCCATCAGAATGGAAAAAAGCAAACGTATGTCCAATTTTCAAAAAGGGAGATCCCAGCGATCCATCCAATTATCGACCAGTATCTTTGCTTAGTTGTCTTTCTAAGGTTTTTGAAAAATGTCTGTTCTATCATATATCAAAACACCTCCGAACTAATAAGCTTTTAAGCGACTTACAATCAGGATTTACACCGAATGATAGCACCGTATTCCAATTAATTGATATTTATCACTATATTATCTCAGCCCTTGATGACGGGAAGGAAATAAGGGGTGTGTTCTGCGATATAAGCAAGGCGTTTGACAAAGTTTGGCACAGGGGTCTCATTTTCAAGCTTAAAATAATGGGTATAACAGGGAAAAACTCTTGGAAAATTATCTCGAAAATAGACAACAAAGAGTTACAATTTCTAATTTTAATTCTCCATGGAAAGAAGTTAAAGCAGGAGTGCCTCAAGGATCCATACTCGGCCCTCTACTCTTTCTCGTGTACGTAAACGACATAGTCGATGGAATTACATGCAACATACGTTTATTTGCTGATGATACATCACTTTATATTGCTATAGAAGATCCCATAATTGCTGCAGAGGTGATAAATTCAGACCTACACAAAATATTCAACTGGTCGAAAACCTGGGCAGTTAAATTTAACCCATTGAAAACAGAATCCTTGCTTGTATCGTGGAAACAAATACCCATACACCAACCAGTATTAAATATGGCCAACGAGAGCATAGATGAGGTGGAAACACATAAACATTTGGGTCTGACATTCAACCGGCAGGGGAAATGGAAAGACCATATAGAAGATATTGAAAATCGACCGACCAAAAGAATGTACATACTGAGGAAATATAAATTTATCCTTGACAGAAGAACTTTAGAAAGAATCTATTTGTCCTATATTCGACCTGTCTTGGAATATGCTTCCTCAGTATGGGATAACTGTACAGGCGAAGAAGCCAATTCTTTAGAAGATATTCAATACGAAGCAGCTAGACTAGTAACCGGTGGGACTAGAAGTTGTAATAAAGACATAGTTCTCCAAGAAATTGGTTGGGACACATTATCAAAACATTCTAAACTTGTACTATATTTTAAAATGACGAAAAAACTAACTCCCCCTTACTTATACAATGCTGTTCCGAATAAAGTATCGCGCACAAGTGGATATGACACGAGATCAGATGACCTTAGAGTACCTTTCTGCAACTCAGTTATTTATCAGAAATCCGTTCTTCCACGATCTATCAATCTATGGAACAAGTTAAAACCAGAAGCGAGGAACTGTGAAACACTCTCAGACTTTAAAGTTTTTCTGAATAGCGGTATAAAAGAACGTCCTCGATATCTGGAATTTGCATATACGAGAGCAAGCCATATATACCATTGTCGACTAAGACTGGAATGCAGTAATTTAAATCATGATCTTCACAGCAATCACTTGAGAGATAATCCGTTATGTATATGTGGTACCGAAGAAACAGCAGAACAATTTCTTTTTTATTGTCGCAGGTTCTCTGCTGAAAGAAATAGGTGCTTCTCAGGGTTAATAACCCGACCAGGCATAGCAACCCTGCTACATGGAAGCAGCGAAGTATCACTGGAAGAGAATATAGATATATTTCTGAGGGTTCAAAAATTTATATTGTTGTCTAAACGATTCTCAAATTGAACTTTACCCAAGTCGCTCTCCATATAAATACGTATAAATAAGTTTAAATAAGTTTAAATAAGTATAAATAAATACAAATAAATAAATGGTAATTCCTGCTCATACATGAAACAAGGCGAGTGTACAAAGGCCCATTATCACATAGAAGTGACTAAATATACAGCACAACTCAGAAAACTAGAAAATATCTCTTATTTCCTATTCTGTCTTCGGGCATGATAACCTAGAGTTGCTCGTAATAAGTATATACATACAATGCATCACTCTTGTCGTATCGATCTTGAAACGTTAATTATACTATGCTTATTGTAAACTGACCGAGTGGGGTCAATGGTCAGGTCACAAACAAACAAACAGGTAGTAACAATTCAGTTCAACTGATGCGTGGACTGCCCAACAGTGACCCATTATTATGGGTTACTGTTGGACAGTCTATGCCCCAGACGGCTGACAATGATAATAATACGATAGTAAAATTTAAACAAAAACAAGATCTAACTGGGAAAAGAACATTATGAAAAAGCAATAAAGACACCACCACATGTGAATGACAAAGATGGGGAAATGGCTAATATAAGCATCATACTTTCTGCCAAATCCCATTCTCTAAAATAATTGTCTTTATGTATAGTATACAACTCTGTTAATTAATGTGCATGATTTAGAGAAATAAATATGTTTACACCAAATGCTTTTTGCAGCTCGAATGTGGTTATTGAGCAACCGACGCCCCTCTGAAATCCGTTCTGCATAGCGGTTGGGAAATTCTTGAATATATTGCTACATCGGAGTCTCTCGAGGATAACGATATCTAGAAGTGTGCCTTATCAACAGAAAACTGATTCTTCTCTCATGTAAAGCAACACTTCTTCTGCTGGGTTTCATTCCTGTCGTGACGGGGGTGCTGGGACGAATAGAGGCGCGTGTTTCGTCTGCGGGTCCTTCCAACATTACAGGCGATTTTGTCCCTTGTTAACGGTACCACAGCCGTCCACAGCCAGCGTCGCCGGATTCCAACCTCGGAAATGATGCACCCCGGATTGATGACAATGGACTGCAAGTTAAGTATTGTTGTGTTTTAGTACATCGAATGACAATTCATGTATTGAGAATTCCATCCATTGTCTTAAAGGGAAACCTTTAACGTCAGGTTTTGAATGTTGTGGGAGTTGCTTTGCTGACATTAGTGTTAAAAATTGACTTAAAAGGAATGTTGAGTTTTGGAAATCGATTGAATCTACATTTTTTGTTATAAATACTATTGAGAATGGCTATAAGATGCCATTCTATTTAACACCACCATCAATTGAACTCGGTAATAATTGTTCAGCCAAGCAACATTTCGCATTTGTTTCACAAGAAATTAACAATTTGCTGGATAGAGGGTTAATTGAAAAGTGTGATCGCAGGCCAATAATAAATTATTGTCAATCCGTTATCGGTGATAACAAAAACAGGCTCAGTTTAGACCTGAGTGTTGTGAGTAGGTACCTTTGGAAAATGTCGAAGATGGGAAGACCGCTCTTCTGTATTTAAAACCGAATTGTTGGTGTATTAAATTTGATATTCACTCTGCCTATCACCATTTAGATATCATGGAAGAGCATACCAAATTTCTTGGTTTTTCTTGGAAGACAAAGAAGGTCGAACATGTATTATAAATACCTGGTTGTCCCTTTCAGAATTTCTACAGCACCGTATTTGTTTACTAAAGTGACAAGGGGGCTTGTGAAGAAGTGGGTGGATGAAGGGAAACGGGTGGTTATGTTCCTTGACGACGGTTTGGCGATAGTCTCATCTCGAGAAGAAATTGAGTCTATTGCAGCCAATTTCAACAAGATTTGTTACAGAGTGGTTTTGTACCCAAGACTGAGAAATCATTGTGGCCAGTCAATGTATATATTTTTTTGGTATCAAACTTGATACTCGCTCTATGGAGATTAAAATTCCAGATCGAAGAATGTCAAAAATTCATTATGCGATAAATATTCTGCTTCAACGGTCGTCAGTGGGTAGTTCCATCCCGGCCAGGAAGGTTATTGGACAATTAATTGCCACTAAGCTAGTCATTGGTAGTGATGTTCAACTCATGGACTGTTGTTTGGGTGTAGATATTGACGACGCAAATTCTTGGAATTCTCAGATTAGGTTATCTGACCGTGGTATCAATCAACTTGAATTTTGGCGTGATAATATTGAGAATTTCAATAATCGTTGTTTAATAACAATTTTTTTTGCACAAAAATGATTTATTCAGACGCTAGTGAAACAGGTTACGCTGGTTACTGCGTTCAGTTCGGAGATCGTGTATCTCACGGACAGTGGTATGTTGACGAAGTGAACATGAGTTCCACTTGGCGTGAGTTGAGAGCAGTGCAATTAGTACTGAGCAGTTTGAGTGAATTTTTATATTGTATCAAATGGTTTACGGATAATCAAAATGTTGTCAGCATTGTTGACAAGGTGGGCATGAAGTCTCATATTCAGAAAGTAGTTCGAGCCATATTTTCATTATGTTTGAAGTATCGCATATTTTTGAATATGGAGTGGATACCCAGGAACGAGAATGAAAGGGCGGACTATTTATCTAAAATAGTAGATCGAGATGACTGGGCCATCTCTGAATATATTTTTAAAATGATCGACTCTAAATGGGGACCGCACACAGTAGATTGTTTCGCTTCTTTTTACAATACAAAATGTTTCAGGTTTTATTCTCGTTTCTGGAATCCTGGTTCTGATAATGTTGATGCTTTCACAGCCCAATGGAATTGTGATATTAATTGGTTGGTGGGACCAATTTCTTTAATAGGGAGAACTATAAGTCACTTATAAAACTGTCATGCAAAGTGTACACTTATTGTGCCAGATTGGCCTTCGGCATATTTTTGGCCTTTAATTTGTGTTGGCCATTCCAGTTTAAATTGGTTCGTGGAAGGAGTTTTGCGTTGGCTGGCAGCAACATCGTGCTTTATTCCTAGTAGAGTGGGTGGAGGTCTATTTTGGTGTAAAAGAACTACCGTATATATTAATATATTTTTGTGTTCAGGTGTGTTTGTAGATATTTTTGGATCGGAAATAGAAAAAATTGTCCCATGACCTTAGACAACTTGCCAAAAGCCATCCAGAATTGTTATGCGATGCTCGTGCATCTTCGGCTAACCGGAAATACTGTTATACATTTAAACGCTGGTCTAAATGGGCATGTTTTCATGGAGTTACGCAGATTCTTCCGGCGACTCCTTTGGTTTGTGCGATGTATCTTAGAACAATTATGCAAGAAGCAAAAACAGTATCGCATGTTATTTCGGCTTATTATGGCATCAAATATGTATGTCCACCGGTTAATTGGTTTAAAATCTCCAACTGACAATTCGTTAATTCAGAATGTTTTGGAAGCCGGGAAGCGGAGATTGTCAAGACCCAGTATCAAGAAAGAGCCTGTATCTATAAACCATATAAAGGATTTCTATCGTCAATGTGATCGACTTTCGTTGAAATATATACGCTTGCTCCTTTGGTACTTTTGGGGTTTTCATGTTTTCTGAGATCGTGCGAAGTGCTAAATATAAAACGAAATTATATTGAATTTACTACGACACACATGTCTCTCTTCGTTGAGAAGTCGAAAACGGATGTTTATCGTGATGGTTCGTGGATCGTTATTGGGCGAACCGTGACTGAGAGATGTCCTGTGAATAACCTTGAGGAGAATCTTACTCTTTCCAATATTGACGGAAGTTCTCGTGAATTCATTTTTCGTCGTTTGACTGAGATTTATGTTGTTCCTGGATATAAACTAAGAGCTGATCGTGTCCCTTTAACGTATTCAAGATTTAGAGACGATTTCATTCAGGGTTTCTCAGACATAGTTCATGATATCAAATATTTTGGCTTGCATAGTCTCAGATCTGGAGGAGCAACTTAAGCAGCGAATCGAAGTATTCCTGACAAATTGTTTTTAAAAAAGCGGCAGATGGAAAAGTGAAAAGGCAAAGGATGGATCTGTGCACGAGTCGATGGAATACTTAATGGGCGTTTCTATGAATTTGAATCTATGAATTCATTAGATTTTGTAACAAGGCCCTTTCCTTGGGGCATTTCGCTGTGCCCTCTTGTGGCTTCTTGTGTATGTTTATTTCCCAAACAAACATTGGGGTCTCGGAGAAATATAGTTCTATTCGTTTGAGGGACGAATTACATGTAGAATGGAACTGATTTCTCCGAAAGTTGGGGTACTCAGCACGAATTGTGTGAGGTAACGTCAATCCGTGTTGATTGGACCAGGGTCATTTGAAACTGGAGAGACACAGCGATCGGTTGTTTATTTTAAGCATATAGATAAGCTTAAGACTTATTTGTAAATCAGTACCCGTATGCACGCAAGGAGACGCATATCGAAACTTATATAAACTTTTGCTAACAATTTCTACGTAACTCGTTTTTTGCAAAAAAATATTGAATTTTAACACGACGCAAACATGCACATGAAGCCTCCGAGTATTATAGTATATGCATGACATACTATTTGAGATCATTGTCAGTGTTATAGTTATGATGTGCATTCATGTCTCTACGTATATATATTGATTTTTGTTTCTTTTCTAGTTGTTTCGGACTCGATTGCGGATATTTGTGGAGGCGTATATAGAGGCTCCGGATTTCACGATTAATTCATATGAGTGTGTTCCACCTTAATTGCTGTCCGGGTTTTAACAGTGGTTAATTATCAGTCGGATTATGAGAATCTCAGTGCCCGTGTGTTCTTGATCGGTATCGACCAACAGATCTGCATGATATGTTCACGATGTGTATTAAGTTATTCTTGTATCTTAAGTGCTGTTTGAAGCTTGGAGGATTCAATATTCCAGATTCTTGATGGTGTGATTTATATATTGCACACAGTGTGTGTTCCCGGTATAAGCGGTATTGCTATGGTAGCTCTTTGTGGCGTATGCTGTCGATGTGTTTCCAAGCACTATTGCTGAATGGTTTTTGGCATATTATGTCAATGTTATATGATACATATGGACGCAATGTCAGTGATGTTATGGGAGACTATCTAGGCATGCCGCCGTTATCCGTAGTCGGAAGGAACGAAACGACTTTACTTACAGTTTACATCGAGCACAATAAAAATCGCTGTGCCCTCTGGGGCTTCATGTGTATGTTGTGTTTGTTTATTTCCCAAACAAACATTGGGGTCTCGGAGAAAAGCCATTATTCAAAAGACAATCAACCGTTGTGTGAGTTACCGCTTTGTGGCATCGTATATTATCGACAATGTATATTAGCGACAAAAGATCCTGATGCATGAATGATCGGAGCGGAATCACAGCGTTAGTGCGGCACCGACTTGCACATACTGTTGGCTGGCCTATATTACAGAGAACACACAACATGCAAGAGTACCGAGTACGTTCAAAAATCATTTACCCCATCACATCCCGTGACAGGGCCAAATACACTTGCCAATATACATCCCTAGAGGGCATAATAATCACCATATCAACACTTCGAGATAAACGAACAAGATGTTAGATATTAACAATAAAGCACAAATAACTTTAATCATCGGTGATGGGGGTACTGCTTTGACTCATATCACAATCTCCATCGAAACTCAGGAACGTGGCTACAGGGTCGCTATGCAAAACATGGGGTCGGATGACCAAGGGATGTGGCTAGGGGGTCTCCGTTGTGGTGTGCACTTTGGTATTGTCACCCCCCCCCCCCGCCCCACCCACTTGGACCAAGGTGGGAAATTTTATTTTCACCGCGCCTTGAGTAGGAGGTTTCCTTCTAATGGCACAATATTACGAACTGTTGAGGATGTTTTCCCCAGTTTTTAGTCCACATATTTAAACGAAAGACAGAAATATTCGACTGTTTATCTAAAACAACAAATTTCACACCAAACACAGGTTGGATGATCAAAATATCATTTTAACCTATATTAATTCTTAACTTAACAACTACTGAACAGTTCGGTCAAAGTTGGGGAGTGTCGTTGGTGGTTGATGCACTCCATCAAACCCCTGTCACAATCCAAATGAAAATATACTAAATAAAAACAAAATATATATCTGGGGATACTTGAATTTGACGCCCTCAATTGGTGTATAATGCCAATTTTACACTGAACACTATTGTGTAAACATAATTTTATTTCCAAATCCAAACAAATAACATAATACATTGTATATACAGATGACACATATATGCAAAATAAAAGAGTTAATGTATGGAAACGAGGATCATACAACAAGCCCGAGGGCTTATATGAAGTGTTCTCCTCTTTGGCAACATGCCTCGTCCCCAATAAGTGAGGGAGGGGTATATATCAGACGGGAAGGGTTGTAAATAATGGTTTTAGGAGAAATGGAGTTATACAACTGAATTTGTTTCATGAGTTAGGGATTGAAAACAGTGAGAAGATAGTGTTAGGGATAGCAGGAGGCAGATATAGAGAGAGGGAGAGAGAGAGAGCGAGAGAGAGAGAGAGAGTGGGTGAGAATTTAGAAGACAGGAGAGGAACAAGGGTGCTCACTGTGAATGTCGCAGCATCCTTCATGTTGAATCATTTCACGTATAAACAGGATAATAACAAGTAACATACAAAATAATAGTTATCGGAAGGCATTTAGTACTATCTATATTATGGGGAATATCATGCTGCCGCACAACGCGGTCGGAATCCAATGCAATACGTTGTAATAGAATCATGGGAATCTTTCGGATCACTATCAACATGGACGTGACCAGAAGGTATCCACTGGAGGGGGTGTCCACCTTGAAATAACAGCACAATCATTAACCCAGAGCAAACTACTATATTCGCGAAATTCCATTTGCAGCCCTTTGTGTTGTAATGGAACTTTCCTACTAGTACTCCAAACTGTCCAAACTATCTGTCACCCCTACAATTGGAAAGTTTCCAACTGATGGTCGTTTGAGACTTGACAAGCTTATCTTTAAGATTTTGATTTTTAGGTTTCTGCAATGTTTCTAGCCATTTTTGGTGAAAGAGCTTGGCGGTCGATTGTGTTCAATCTAATTTGTTGGCGGTATTTACTTTATGAATTTGGTTTGTCGGTAGAGAGAACATTGCTGTGAAATTACTTTTGTCCGTGATGTTCATCACCGTGGAGTTGAATTTTTAAATAAATTTTTCTTGCGGCAAATTATCGTTGAAATCTGAGAGCTGAAAGAAAATTTTGGCTTTCGGGAAAGCTTTCTTGATTTGGGACACACTGTTCGAAATCTTTATTCCTAGCTTTTTCTGAATATCCAGGAGGGATTTGCCCGATTTAATTAATTCCATCCCTTCTTTGATGTCAACGAATCCGACATTAATTAGGATCTGTTCCAAGGTTTTACTCGTATTATGTGTTGCAAAATGTATGACATTGTTGCCGTGAGTGAAAGGTCTGAGAAAATTTCCAAATCCACATTAGGGTGTATTGAGTCAACCAATTTACTGATGGTGCCATCCGACAAAATAAGAGATTTTTTGGTAATGTTCCTACTAATGTTATATCAGGCATGATATTAATTTCCAAATTAACAATTTTGACCAAACCCCTGTCGTCACATCCGACTATATACACCAGAATCGTGCGAAGTTGCATACACTAATGATATAGAAATCTCCAATTTGTAATTTAACACTCCACCCACCCCGACCCGACGCCGCGTCGCATTTACATCACTCCTTTGGGTTGCAATTTTCTAATTGCTGGCTCACCAAACTGTTCAACTGTTGGAAATTTCTTATGTAACACGTTCTGCATGGTTATAAAAATGAGTCAAATATGATTTGATCATGAAATCATATATCAAGAAATGTATAGTTATTGCTTGCTTGCTTGCTTGCTTGCTTGCTTGCTTGCTTGCTTGTTGAGGATTTCCCTCCTTTAAATGAAGAGCCCCCCATTATAATGGGTATAAAAATAATTGAAGTAAAAATAAGTCAAATAAGACCAGGTAAAACTACAGTAATGATAAAATGGTTGGTAAAATTGTGGTACTAGTGAGTTAAAAGATTTGTGTGTGCGTAAGTTGCACTTAAAAACTTTTAAGTTGAGCTTTCATATGTACATATGTACATGTATATTTTTGTTTTGTTTTTAAGATTGGTATAGTTAAAATTGTCGTGTTGACAATAATATTTACAGGTAGTTGTTTTGCCTGTACAGCTCGGCTAGTTTGTCATTTTATATGTGCTTGTCTGCTTCTGTTTTCAAAGTGTTTACTCTATGCACATGGATTGAGTATAAGAAATTTCTTGCCAGTTTTTCAATTTGTTCTTTTTCTATATCGGTGAGGTTCCAGGTTTCTAGTTTTGTGCAGTCTAAGGTTAATTGAGTTAAGAGTTCTGGTTGATCAATAATGTATTTGTCAGTGGTAGTTTTTGAGAGACATAATTTGAGTTTTTGTATGTAACGATGTCGTTGGTTACTAGTGTTCGTACATTGTGAAATGAAGTGTATTCTGTCCTCATCAGCTAGTTTGCATAGTGGACATATGGCAGAGGTCAGGTTTTGTCTGAATCTTTTTCTATTTATTTGTAGTAAATAAGTGTCTGTCATCAACCATGTTTTTATAATAGCCTTTTTTGTGGCAGCGGGCGAGTATTTTGATGAATCCCATACAAGATGACATTTGCTGCTGGAATGTTTTTGCAGTTTGATCATTGCTAATGTTGTTTTACTGGAGAACTCTCTGTCATTAATATCATGCCAATATTGGTATATAGCTTTTTTACATATTGTTTTCCATTTGTTGGCATCTTCCTTACTGTGGATGGTGTTTATGATATGCAGTGGGTCAGGAAGGGTATATTTGGAAAGTATGTCTCTGACATGTATAAACCAGCTATGGCTGTTGTCATTTTTCATGATAAGTTGCCTTATTGCCAGATCTCGCTCTGCAGAGTTGTGTGTTTTGGCTATATTAATATAGAATGTTGTAATTTTGAGATCTATAGTGCCTTGGATGGGAATAGCTCCAATAAGTGCATTTGTAGCAGCATTTGCTGTGCGTGTTGATAAACTCTGCAGTTGTCTCATGGTTTTTCGTTGGAAACGTTCGAGTTCATCTATGTCTTTTTTGTTCATATGTAGGATTTCTATACCATGCAGCATTCTAGGAATGACAAAAGTGTTCCACATTTGGTATGCTATTACTGGTGATATACCGTTTGTTCCATGTATCCCTGTACCCATCAAGGAGTATAGGGTTCGTCTGCCCATTGTTATTCGTTTTGGGATATCTGGCGTATTTGTTGGATTACGCTCTACACCTAGGTGTTTGGTGGAGCCTACGATATTAACAGGAGTTCCACCTAGGACAGTTTTTATTTCACCATTCATTTTTTGTGTAGATGTTTTCATTTGGACAATTTCGCATTTAGTTGCGTTCATTGCGAATCGATCTTTACATGAGTTGTTGTATACAATACTTGTGAGAGTTTGTAAATCAGATGTTGTTTTTGCTAAGATGGCTACATCATCTGCACAGGTGGGGGCTGTTATATCAATTGTGCCAATTTTAAACCCAGCTGCATTATTACTTAGCTGATTTAGCATGTCGTTGTTAAATCTTTTATAGAGCATTGCTGATAATTTAGCCCCTTGTCTTATTCCTTGGTGAAGTAGTATATCTGAGGAGTATGATCCACCCCATTTTACCTTTGTATTCGCCTCATGATGTAATGAATTTACAAGTAGCCATAGGTCGCTGTGGATCCCATCAATGAAAAGTTTTCTCAGTAGGCTTTTATGCCATACAACGTCAAATGCTTTTTCAGCATCCAGGGTTTCTAATATTAATGTCTCATTTAAGTCTTTGCTTTCATTGTATGCTTCAGTTATCATAAGCCCAGCAACTAGAGGTGATGTGCCTTGAGTGAAGCCACGTTGCATTTTATTTTGTGATGGTAATAGTATGTTGTCTAGTTTGTCTTGCAGGGTTGCTTCTATGATTTTACATATTATGGAGCTGATAGTTATGCCCCTGTAATTCCCTGGTTTTGTTGGGTCTTTGTCCTTTTTTGGTACAGGTGTTAATATGCCGATTTTTATTTCTTTTGGCACTTCTCGTTTTTCATATATAGTGTTTATGATGTTCATGATTATTGGGGCAGTTTCTTCTATGCTATATTTGAGGTGTTCAGCCGTAATTCCAGCATAGTCAGCTGCTTTATTTAGTTTGAGCTTATTGACAATTGTTTTAATTTCATGCAGTGTGACTGGTTCTAAAGATGGTGTATTAGCACGACATATTTGTTCAATAGCTTCAATATCAGCCGAGACTTGTTTGTGGAATGTATCATCAAATCTATCGGCAGTTTTTGGTTCTGACAGTTTTTTGAAGTGTTTAAACCACCCATACATCATCTGTTCGGCACCATATTGGTGTCCATCTATTTCAATATACTCAGTGACTACACTCTTGGTGAGCCTTTGTTTGTTTATAAGTTTATAGAATAGTACTTGATCATTAGATGCATTGGCTTGAGAGAGTTCATCATATAGTTGGGTTCTCTCTGCAGCTATTTGTTGCCTTTGTGTGCATCTTAATTTCTTTTTAGTGGCCATTTTTGCCATTTTAAGTGGATTATTTGTGTCAACTGGCCTACCTGCCGTTTTCCATTGATAATGGGCCTTTTTACTTTCTTGTATCGCACTGGCTATACTGGGGTTCCATTGTTTTTTACCATTGGAGCTTTTTTATGCCTTTTGGCAGGTGTGGCTTTCTCTGCTGCGCTTATTATCATTTGGCCAAACTTCACAATGGAATCTTCCAGATTATTGTGTATAGTGGTCTGTGTTAGGTGATTGGTTTTGTCTATATGCTGTCTGTAGAGGACTAAATCACATTTTTCCAGTTTGTTCTTTTTTGTGAGATGTTTTCAAGACTATTTTGTATTTTTTCAAAGGGTGCTATTTTCATTTCGACTTTAATGAGCTCATGATCAGATACATTTGATGGAACATCGATAACTTGCATATTTGATAGAATTTTGTCATGTTTTGTGGATTCAATAAAATAGTCTATGATGGATTGTGATTTCCCATTATGATGTCTAAATGTGAATTCCGGGACATATCCATTGGGTATGGTAAGCTCATGGTATATATAGAACTTTTTGAAAAGTTTGTCTTGCTCATTAGGTGGTTGTCTATCTAATGAAGCGTTCATATCCCCTGCTATTATTATTTTATTATCTGAGTATTTTATCATAATAGCATATATTTTTTCCAGTGTCTCATTGTATTCATCTTTATCTTTTTTATCGGCCGAGTGAGTGTTACTGGGCATGTATGCATTTATTAGGCATATATTTGTTGGGCTGCTTTTGATTGTAATACAGATAATTCGGTTGTCACCATCTTCTTTAGCGTTGATGATTTTATTGAGATTTTTGTGCCATAAGGTTGATACTCCCCCATAGCCCCTAATCCGCATGTTTGGTGGTAGTGGTTCATTCTGATCTACTGACTTACTGAAGTTGTTAAAGTTTTCCGCTAGTTCTTTTATTCGAGCAATTTGATATTGGAAAAGCCAGTGTTCTTGGATACATATGATGTCATATGTTTCTATTGCATGTTGTAATACCACTTTGTTTGTGGTTATATTTTGGATGTTAATTGAAGCTATATTGAGTTTTTGTGTCTCAATTATATTTTCGATTCTTAACGGAGAATGTTGATTTATTACTGATGTTGTCTCCCATGAATATAGGTCACAGTTTCTAGGTGCATGTTCCGCTTCGGCAGTCGACTGCTTAGTCGAGGGTGGCATGAAACTATGTTTGGTGGAGGTTGTGTTGCTATATTGCTTGTCATTTGTCTTCTGATATGATGTAGTATAAGCTGATGGTTTTGCTTTTCTGTTTTGTTTTTTCTCACAGTTATCTGATCTGTCATAGTTTTCTGTGGTATAGACTGGTAATGATTTGTTTGTATGGCCCTTTGGGTCGACCCCCTGCCATGCTCTAAAAAATGATGTTCAGGTTCTCGCTGGCAGTTGGTAGTTTTCTGTTTATCTGTTGCGGTTATTACACGCTTTTGTTGTTGTAAGTTGTGATTATTCTGCATGTTATCGTTCCGAATATTTTCTACACGATAGTCTGATGTTGCTACCGGTATATGGTTGATTAAGTTGGTGTTTTCAATATAGCAGCGTTGAGGCACAGTATTTTGGTTAACACAGTTGTTTTGGTTTACCCGGATTTTGTTTGGGTTTGTTGCTTCTGTTTGTGTATACTGGCTCAGGTTTTGCCTTGCATGATGTACTTCGTTACGTCTAAGAATTGTTTCAATATTTCTTTCTGCTTCTGTTAGACGTAGTTTAATCTGATCGTGTTCTAGCTGTTGTAATCGTTGCATGATGTTTAGATGGTTATTCGTATTTGATGGTGGATACGTATCATTGGCTTGATGTATTGTGTTATTAGCCACTTCATTCCTTGTTCTCAGTATTTTAATTGTTTTTGCTAGTTCATTTATAGTATCCTCAAGCCTTGCTATTTCAGCTTGCAGGGATGCCTTTTGCATTTCACAGTTATCATTACAGCCTGTGTTACTACTATTCTTTTGTTTAGTTTTAGTAATTTTTGATTTTGCTATGGTTTTATTTTTATTACCCGTAAGCACAGTTTCATGACTGTCACCAGATGTGATGTCTTGTTGGGCAGACATGTTGATTTTTTGAGTATGCTCTAGATCTTTCATATAACAAATTGAGCATATGTAATTATCGGTGTGTGATTGAATATTTTCCGCATTAGCTTGGTGTTCGCTTATGCCTTCACAGTTTGGGTGAAACCATTCATCACATTTCCCACAGTTTAAATAGATGTTATGTATTTCATTCATACAGATTGGACATATAGGTTTACTATTATCCTTGTTGAATTTATGACAAGTTTCATTACTAGCATTTGGGCTAGTTTTGGTGATGTTATCTTGTGTTTGTTGGTTTTTGTTGACCCTGGTGTTTTTTGCTATACTTTCCAGATTTGTATTTGTATAGTCATTGGTTGTGTTATCACTGATTATGTTTTTGTCAGTATTCAAGTCATTATTAGATGTTATTTTTGTTTTCATACTGTCGTTTGATAAGTGTTGGTGATTTATCTCTGATTCAGCAGTTATGACACTTTTTTTTTGCAGTATACATTTTGTTTACATGTATAGTTTTCTTTGCTATTTGTTTATTTTTGGTTGAGCCATAGTTACTGATGATGTCAGCAGTTGTTAAGGATTGCTCAGTTATCTCGGGTTCAACAATTCTATCATTTTTATTCTCGTTATTTGTTATTGATACGAGTTTTATTGGTGTTTGTGTATTGACAGCTGATTCGTTAATTCTGTCTGGAGATGTGGTTGAATCATATTTACTGATTTTTTGTTTGTTTGCGTTATTTGTTGTAGGTATGACGTTTTCGGGTAGTAGTTTGTTGGCAGTTGAGTCGTTTATCCTGCCTGGAGATGGTACCTCTAGTTCAGATGGAGTATTATATGAGGGTTCTGATTGTATTTCGTTATCTGGGGATTTTATTGTTTCCAGAATAGCGGAACTGTGATTCGATGGTGTGCTATTTACTTGTTTAGCTGTCTTATTGCATGTTGGTATATCGGTGCTAACCATTTTTGTTAGCCTAGATGCAATGATTGTATGTATATTCAGCATATAATGGTCTTTGTTATTGCCGTTAATCATAACTCTATAGGTCGTATGATAGCAGTTTACAGTGCAGCTTTGAGTAGCTTTGCTTCTGTTCTTTCTGTTTGTTTTTATTTTGATAAATGTCGATCATTACTTGTTCGTATTGTAATGTCGAGCTCCTTGTTTTTTGTTGATTCTTCGTCCATCAGTTCTAGTAAAGCTTTTGTATATGCATTGTAAATATCAGATTGCATGGATAGTATGTAGTATCCAGCTTTATCTTTAGATACTATGTCTTCCCGTTGTTCTGCCAGAGTAGACTTTTTCTTTAGCTTTCCGGAGTTTAGATAGTAACCCTTGATGGTAGATTCATTTCTGCTGGGTGTATAGGTTTTCGGGGGTTGTCTGATTCTTGTTGTTCTCATTTGCTCAGGTTTGATAGTTCCGGTCATGGCTGGTGAGATGAATTTAGCAGCATTTTTGCCATTTGTGGTTAGCAGAGGCGATGAGCCTATTGATATTTTTCCTTGGTAGCCTTCTTTGCTTACCTGTGGAGTCGTGTTTTGTCGTCTCCGTGTTGTTATTTGATATTGGTGTTATATATTCACTCTTGTCTTTATCATGACAGTTACGAGGTGTGGACGTATATTCACAGCTTTTCGTATTGTGATTGTTGCTGGGTATGATTTCTTCCAGTCGTGCCATGCTGTCGTCTCCTCTTGATATGATTGAATCTTCTTTCATCATTGTTGACGGTGAGCTATATTGGTGTAATGATGTATGGACATCTAGTTTGGGGGGGAGAACAGCTAGGCTATCCTGGCCAGTACTCACCCTCCTGCTAGACCTTGTCCCTTTCATCATTTATTTGTTGTTATAATATATAGCAGAAGTCGTTGATTCGATGTTGGAGTCGCCTGTACCAGGTCTTGGCCAGTGTCTCGTCAGGATGCAGACCGTCTTTTAATAGTCTGAAATTCCAGTAGTTTCTCTGACCTTTTGTCACCCCGCCTCTATTTTGTAAGAGGTCTTGTGAGAATCTTGGTGAAGTGGTTCCGCTCCCTGTGAGCTCTTCGTTGATGGTTCTGATCTGTATGTTTAGGAGATCGATTTGTTGGTACAATTTCAGATCTTCTTCAGCGTATTCTTCACTTTCTTTGTTTGCTTTAGTTAGATTGTGACGCTGTATTGAGTATATTGGTATCTCAAGCAGTATTGGTTTGATAGTAGGGTAGCTTTTCACTATTTCCAGGAGACGTCGGTATTTTGCTGTGATAGTATTGACTACAGCATCGTCGTCATGTGATTGGAGATGTATTGTTCTTTGTGATCTGTCGATTTTTGTTAGATCACATGTTCCAAGCCAGATTATGAGAGTGATATATTCGTGTTTTCGTACCTTGTGTCTGAGGTTTCTGTGTAGCCACATGGTAAATATAGAGAGAATTTATTTCACTGATGTGCGGGAAGTTGATAATAGTATGATGCAGCACTTATTTGGCCCAAGGAGGGTCCCGGCGGTAGTATCCAACTCCAAATTTTAACATCAGCCCATCCCCTTTCGGCCAAAATATTCCAACTACATTCCACACATATATCAATTAATGCATATATATTATATATGGTAAATATATAGAGCAATTATTCCACTCACGTGTGGGATGTTGATAACATTATGATGCACTTATTTTGGCTCAAGGAAGTGTTTCGAGGGTCCCGGCGGTAGTGTCCTTGGAATGTTAACACGCACCAGATCCTTTGAATCAGACCAAATTCTCAAGTCCGGCAAAAATCCATCGCCAGCCCAGCTCCTCGGCCAAATTTTCCAATCATATTCCAAAGATATTCCAACAACTGCAAGTGTTCTGCCTTACACCCCATTTGGCTGGAAATTGACAAACTGACGGTTAATTAATTCCAACAGTTTTACAAACAGCTGAAAAATATATTAATTTTGATCAGATTTTTTTCAGATTATATATTGATGTGAAACATTTCAAAACGATTTCAACATATTTCTGGTTTGGCGGGAATGGTATGTGAGAGACATCCATCGTCATGTCCCTGTGTTTGTTTACCGCAAATCTGTGTATTAGTTTTATCAAATCGTTCTCGAACTATTTCGATTGCCAGAATGTACCAACATAAGAACTATTTTTGAATTATCTTATAATTAAGGATTGAAACTGGTACTGGCCTTTGATATAACTTTGCTCGCCCCAAGCAGCATTGGTCTCGATAAGTGAAAGCTATAGTATTGTCCCAAAATGACCGTTATATAAATTGTATGTTCAGCTTGTGGCTCCACATGTTACATGTTCTAGTCCACCATTTGCGTAGAGCTGACGTTTGTCTGAATGCTCCCAATCACACATGAACGTGAATCTCCCCGTTACCATGGTTATACGAGTGGACCACGTTGATTGGATATTCACGGACTTGTGTTCAGACTAATTGAAGACTGATTATAGTCACATCACAAGATGCAGGTCATGGCTTAAACAACTGACAGCAGTATCGTGTGCCATAGGCCAAGCAAAATTAATTATTGTTGCAACGGTGTCTATGTGATGGCTAGTGTCCATGTTTGCATGAATGTCCATGCATCGCGCGATACACACATGTCATACCATGAGCTATAACGTATAGTCGAACTTCCTTTTTCCGGAAATCTGGTGGTATTTAACACACTGTATGTGGATTTAATGACCACCAAATAGCCGGTGTTTAATCAGATATTTCCATCGCTACCGGACATTTGGACAAATCACACATCGGCTGCGCCTCGGTGAATTATTAATCGGAATAACCGACAGCTCATGGAATGTCCTATTCATACGTTATTGATTTTATCGATATGTGACAAAATGATCTTTGACCAGGTGGTTATCCGGCGTTGAACACAAACTTCAATTGCGCGGAGGAACGCGTCATTTAAATATTTATGACTTTCCGCTTGACCTCATTTGTTCAGACATTGGAACTATAAATACTGGAAGTTCTCCCAATTTGGCTCTCTAACGCTCATAATTTATGGTTGAAAGATGTTTGTTTGGACACGATAGATACTCAAATTATGAAAATAGTAAATATATATTGTACATTTACATTCGTCTAACTAATTTTGACAGTGCAATATACCAAGTTCAAGTCGATAACTCCGTGTTCATCAAATAGTTCGACATGTGGCGGCGTTAAGAGGGTCAACATGTGCGTGTTGTCACTGGTGACGTAATTCACTGCTGTGACATTACCACTTTTATTTTCATTACCGATACATCCTTATAAATGGCCTATCAATTATATTAAGCTGAAAGAAAGAGTTCAGTCCCTCGCTACACTGGTCTGACCACTGCCATAATGTACATGTTCGTCATTAAATCTAACATGCTTAATTAAGTATTTTGTTTCTGGCTTGATCTATCCAGTTTTCAAATGAATACAAATAGTTCGGTTTCTCAGAATAATGCAAACAAAAGTCTTGAATAAAACAATGAGTGGTTTGCTCTTAGTCTGTGTACGAGATGGCAGTGTTCTGTGCAACACAACAGCTAGGGAATGAACTCCGACATCCAGGCCGATGTGTATGTATTAAAGAACGTTCATGTTTACCCCTTTCCAGATGTGGTAAAAATAAAGAGCGTGTTTTAACTTTACTGCAAGTTGCCGTGATTTCTGATTACTATGGCACGATTTTTTTCTGAAATTATAATTATGAGGCCTGCATTAAGCTGTCTCAAATATTGAATGTTTTGGCTGTCACCACGTCCCTGACTAACAAGGCTATATCCGCATCACGTACATTTTCCATCCTTAAGTGTTTGCCAAATGTCTGCTGCGAGTAATGCGTCCACATCTTTCCCGAAGACTTTCGCTTCTCTTACGAAATCACATCTATGTGGACTATTGTCGGGATCATACATCCCGGACGATACGCTCATGTGCCTCGGGCGCATGGCCAACGGAAGCAGCCCAGTAATGTACACATCCTCCATCGGAAATATTCTGTAATATTCAGCCACAGTCTGGATGTACTTCGCTAACCCACCGGGAATCACATACATAATTCCCATACAGTACGGAGGAAACATTGGGTATGGGTAATCCGAATACGCCAGGCCATACTTCGGGTGGTTCCTGGATGGAAATGGATAGTATTTACAGAACCCGTATATAGTACTGTCGTCGAGCACAGAAAGGTCCTTGAACAACAACGGCAAATGAATGAACGCGTCATCATCGACCTTCAGAACTCGTCTCGCATTTGGGCACTCGTCTTTTATCCACGTCAGACCTAAGAGAACTTTTAAAGTTAAATTATAATAACTATCAACGTAATCCTGCTTTAGAATATCCCCGTATTCCTTAGCCTCGTCCAGCAACATATTAGACATGTCATCTTCATAATGGCGACCAAACATGAACACTATTTTTATCATTTCAATGCCATGTCTTGACATCGCTGGCCATGAACCTTCTCTTGCCACACTGCCCCATGTCGTGCGGATTGCGTTTCGTTCTCGCTGATGAGAGGGAATTGACGTAACGAGAACAAGCGAGAAGGGACGAGCTTTCTTCTCGCACACGATATTCGGTTTTATTAGGTAACCGTGGTTTAGTCGTGTAACCCTGGTAACGCCAATAGTAAAGCTTTTATCTGGTGGACGCAGTTCAAAGTTATAACACATCATAATAAACATAACTGAAGCAGCAATCGCAAATAGCTTGTGCCGTAATCCAATTTGTTTTGGTTGCCACCTGACAACGAATTTCAACCAACGCCTTCCTAGAAATACAGAAGAATACTGTGTTGTTTAAATATTGTCGAGATCGAAACGAGAACTGCGCGAAACGGACGCACTGTAGATATATATGTTTTGGCGTTACGCATCCTAGCACAACTGTTATGTCTTCCCGTTGTCCGCATCGATAACATTGCTAATCTGTACATATTATTATACCCATCTGTTATATGTAATATACATGTACGATGTTATACAACTAACAGTTAGATAAAGGGTGTGAGCTTATGTTGTATCCAGTGGTGCATTTCGCGGGTTATTTGCTCGTGAAATAGAGAACACTAGCTCAAAGGCCTGAGTTCGTTGTTATCGATGCATGTGACGTATTGCGTACTACGTTGTGAGTCCAGTCGACGTACACCAACTGGTAGTGAGCGAGTTATCAAATACATTTGACTAATTTAAATGCATGTCTAGCATCGCACCAAAATTGATGAGTTTGAGGTTTTTATTGTGGATGTAAATAGGAACATACCGGGATCATATAGGGAAGATATAAGAATGATCTCGATTATTATGAAGTTCGAATTGACGTTTTTCTATAGTTTTGGGTGAATCATATTAAGTTAAAAGTTATGATGCACCTGCGAAGTACATGTAGTTATGATTGCAATTAATTCATTGAATTTTGTCGCGTCCATCATTACCTCAGCCATCGTCGTTTTTTGGTACATGATCATGCACGCACATGTAACATCGGCTCAAAGATTCGAGCCGTCTTCGATGTGGCTATAGCTGTTTAAATAGGCACATCCGTTAAATCGTCATAAACAGAAAATATATTATATAACAGACAGATGTTGTTCTTAATCCGATAATAAATATCGCGTACATTGCATGTTATTGTCACGTTTGTACGCTTTGTTGTGTAAACAAACATAAAAAAACGCTACGGAACCGTTTGTTTATAGACAAACGCTTGGAATTACCGGATCATCCAACGAAAATGGTCCGTTGTGCTGTAGTATTTTCTCCTAACCTATATAATATATTATGGTTATACATACCAAATAAGGAATTTACTTTGAGTAGTATTGTCAGTTGTTTGTAAAAAAATATATAAAAAACGTGTTGCGCTGTAGTATTTTCTCTTAACTTATATATATGGCAACACATACCAAATAAGGAATTTAATATAAGTAGTATTGTGAGTTGTAAGTTGTAGACGCACCAAATTATGGGTTTTACAACCGACGTATAATGCGAGCGAATCTAAATAAGGAAATGACGCAATTTCGTGACTCTGCTTATAAAGAATCAACTGCGCTTTTTGCGAGAAACTAAACAACACTCGCCCTGAATTTTCACTGACACACAAAGCGTGTTTTGTGAATAATTAATCGCATGCATATCAGTAGTGTATAGAGGCGAGGATTACTGTGATGTACTGAAGTGAAGTTCTTGTAAGACAAACTATTTCTAGGTTAGTAACTATTTCTGGGCATGCGCTATAGTCAGGCTAACTATTTCTAGTTTAGTAACTATTTTAAGGTATAGTATGTTAGTATTGGATGATAATGATGTGATATTCAAAGCGAATAAACCCATGCATGTAAAAACCACAGGTCTAAACACTGGAACTTTGGAACTTTCTTCTTTCTTCTGTAGATTAATAAGCAACACGATTCAATCTAAAAAAACTCGATATTACAGAGTCTTATAGAAATCGAAATGTGGAACCCAACACATAGTTCCTTTAATGGATACATGATACAATAAATATAATATAAATGATACAAGCATAAATAAATGATATATAATCGAATCAATTAATAGTCCCTTTAACAATAAATATAATATAAAATCATAACATAATCGAATCAATCTTTTTTAAGATATGGACAATCAGGTCTTAATTGATCCCCGTCACATTCGTAACATCTAACTCGTTTCTGTCTAAATTTATGCAGGTTTAAAGTAAGACTAACTATTTCTAGTTAGTCATAAATACTACTTCTAGCCTATGGGTTATAGTCAACCAAACTATTTCTAGGTTAGTCACTCTTTCCAGAATAGTAAAGTATACTGACTAAATTTACAAATATTAATTGGAATATAAAGAACAGTTAGGTCCCCTGTTAATGTTACCAAATAATTTGTGTTATTAAGTTCAATATAGATGTTAAACGTTTGATATGTGTTAGAGATTGATGTCAGTGATACAATGAAATATTCACAGCGAATAACCCCATGCATGTAAAAACCATAGGTCTAAACACTGGAACTTTTTAAGGAACGTTCTTCTGTAGATTAGTAGGCAACACATTTCAAAAACATCATTTCATAGTGGTAGAAATCGAAATGTATAACCATTATTGGTTCCTTTAATGAACATGAATGAAGGGAATATATTCAAATCAATCGACTCATGTTGAAATATTAAAATATGTGTATGGTATATTTAATGTAGCTATCCCATAGATAATCAAGCATGTTAAATGTTAATTAATTAGTTTAATTTTTCACATGAACGTTGATAATATTGATAATATATAAGGAAAAATACTAGAACAAGTAGCAACTATTTTTTCTTTATGTTCATTTTCAACCGAATTCGATATTTCAGAAGGGTAGAAAACAATCAAAATGTAGAACCTATATGTCCCTTTAATGGAATTTTAAATGTATAAAGCATGATAAAGCAATTAAAACATAATTTAAATAACTTTTTTAGTCAACAAAATTCAAGTTATATGTCATAGCGCTTCCAAAAACAATCAAAAATATGAAAATCCAATGCCACTTTAATTAAACATCTCAATTTAAAGCCAACTTTTTAAAACAATGTTCAATGTTAGCGCACACAATTTAACAATAAATATTCCAGATGTTTTGATAAAAAAAACAATTCTCCATCTGTTTCGCTCCCAACATCAAAAGTCGTTTTTGATTGCCATAATCATCGTTAAAAGACAATAAATGTTTTGTCTTTAATGAATTCGTAGATGTAAAAACATTATAAACCATAGGTAAACTCTAAGTAAAGCTATTTTTTTTCGTCAACACAATGCAAGCACAAACTTTATATGTCATAGTAAAACAATAAAACTATGAAAATTCAATGTCACTTTAATCAATTTAAAGCTAACTTTTTAAAACAATGTTGACTGTTAACGCACACAATTGATATTCCAAATGTTTTACTAACAGAAAATATTTTCATAATTATCATATCAAAAGTCGCACAATCAACATTAAATAAATGTTTTGTTTTAACATAAAAAGAGTTACTTACCCATCATAGAACAGATAATCCATCGAAGTATAATACTGTGTAGCAAACACAATTTTACCTATGTGAATGTCTCTGTTTATATACAGTAAAATATTAATTTATTCAATCTATCTATAGTCCCAGCAAATGATGTCATTCGAGCGATCTTTCTGTAAGTCGAATAATCTACCAACATACAACACGATAGAAATATCTAGCACATAAATGTCGTTATACTAAAGATAATATATTCAATCTATCTATAGTCAGAAAACATGATGTTGTAAGATATGTCTTCGTCGAGAATAATTTATTCATATCGAACCATTCATAAGTTGAAGCTTATCTTTGTACAGGTCGATTAATTTATTCATCGCCACCCCCTCTTAGGTCACATTACAAATAAAGTATCACTTATTCGTTAACGAGCCATTCATAAGTCGTATTTATCACTGTACAAAGTGAGTAATTTATACGACCCCTGTCAAGTCATATATTTGCCACTGAAGTATGTTAAGGTAACATTCCAATAATAATATACCCTATATAAGTGAGCTAAAATGGCAGATCAAGGCATGGATTTAAAATTGCTAAGCGCCAGGTAAGTTTAATTATATTACATGTATGTGTTCAGACAACTTTTCATTTTAATTAATTAGTATCTTGTTCGACTTGTGTTCTGTGTAATTTAAAACAATTAATTATGCTATTTAAACTCAAGTTTGTATATTTATCGGAGCAAAACAAATATGAGGTTATAGAGGAATTTTGAAGCAGTTGTCTTAAAAGAGCACTAAGATTTATGTATTATTTGGATACAGTACACCATGTGCAACCCAGATGTCTTAAATTGCACTAAGTTTTATTCGATTGTTTGTATACATGACATCATGTTTAACCCAGATGTCTTAAAAGGGCACTAAGATTTATTTTATAGTTTCGATACCAAATGGGTTTGAATATCAGCGCTAAACATTTGAACCAATGGCTAATTTTACCTCAGGATTGTTTATAAATAGGTCCTATTCAAATCATATTTCTTAAAAGGGCGCTAATAATTTAACCTAAATATGGTTGATAATTTATATTTTGATTAAAGAGCGTGTATTATGTTTGTATGCAACTCTTTCAATCCCTCTAGCTGAAAATCTTATTAGATAGGTACCGTTGATATCAAATAACCTAAAAGGCACACTAACAATTAATGATATCCCCCAAAAAAGGTTTGATGATATTAATTATATTATCAATAAAGAGCGTATATTAACTGTTCATCACATATGCATGAACATTGTTGGATAAAAAACGCTGATCGCATAAAATGAAAGGTTCAATAATCATATTTTCACCAATGTGTACCCTAATGAGTTATATACAAACACATAAATCGATGTCATAATAAAATTGTTATGTCTTAATCACCAAAGAGCATAATAAGTCGGTAATATTACACTATTCCACACAAATGTTTAGATAATATATTACAGTATCCAAATTAACATTGCATCAATGAGAGTGTACTGATGTCATCTTTAAACATACAACCTAAAAAACAATAATCATAGTTTTACAAGTTTTTTGCTGACTAACTGCTAATTATTAGCAGAAGACCCGCGCAACAAAGGTTTAATTGAAACTATGAGCTGAAGCAATTCAATGTTTGCCATATCTCATTTCCGAGATGCCAATTAGCTGCCCTTTTTCAGTGAGAGTATTCATTATTTTGTCTGACTATGGCTCAATTCTTAACTTATTACATTTTGTGATACGTCTCAGCGACATATAAAACAACTTAGTGCATATTAGCAAAGAAAACAGAGACCAGCTTGGATGCCATCTTATCTAAAGTTTATGCGAACAGCTGGTACACTAGTGATAGCAACGATAGGCACAGCCCAGTATATGAATTAACTGATAGCTTGCTTATTCCACCAGTCGAGAAAGGTCAGTATAACACAAATAAATAAAGTGAATGTTCAATGCGATATTATAGTGTTAATGATATTTATGCATGATATGATACACATTTACCATTTATTTTTCAATTCTGACACTGTATTGGCAGTAATCAAATAGTTTTTTGGTTATAGTGGTCATCAACTGACTACATTTATGTTGTTTGTAATGTATATAATCTCTTATTTTGTTCATACATTTCGAGAGGAAAGACAAAATATCACGCTGTTTTATTTTGTAAAATACCGAACATTTCTCTGAAGCTGTCTATTTTGAAGTAAATGTTGGCCGTTTTATAATGGCGTCAGTGTGGCTATTACGTTATCAACGCGAAGACAGTCAAGAGCATAATTATGTGACCATATTAGCTAAACTAAGGCGTACAGTTTATCAGATATATTTTGAAGCTCACAGTTCTCAATTGTCATATTGGACGCCATCTTGAAAACATAGTATTTAGTGAATTATAGCAGAATTTACATATTCCCCCCTTAGGTGTTATGGCACATACCCACTACAGAAATAGCGTTCTTACTAATTTCGTTAGACAGAGCCTGTGTATTATTCATTGTATCTTAGACAGAGCATGTGTATTATTCATTGTATCTTAGACAGAGCCTGTATGATCATACTACTCTTTCACTCCGTCTAGCTCCATATGATCATACTACGAACCTAGCAAAATAATCGACAATTAGGAAAAAGTTTGTTTGAACAGCTTTTAAGAAAGTATTGTGTAAGCAATTTGTTCTAGATCAAACATACCATCGACTTAAATGATATTAAAATGCTGTTATTCCACACAATTCAGTTTAAACCATTTAAAACAAAGTAAAATTGTGTATGGGGTGTGTAATGGGGGGAGTCTACCAGAATACGTTCACGGGGCGGCTCTGTGACTATTTTTTCGATTTTTTTAATACTTTGATATTGGGAGTTTATATTCTATTATAGGATAGCATTTGACAACTTTATTTACAAAATTCACTATTCAGTATTGCAATCATATAAATACTTACATGTACATGTTTTACAATGAGATAGCCCTCCCATAACTTGTTCTATGATGCATAATGAACAGTTTCTTATGGTTTTGTTGGTTTTTTAAAACTGCGATAAGATGAACCCAATATTATGAATTTCGCAGATACCCGGATTGACTTAATTCATTCTCGAAATTACAATTAAGATCAACTCTTTGAAGAAACCCTTGTGCATATAGTATAATTAATCAAAATCAGCTTTCTAAATGATGCATATGTGCCTTTGTAAAATACCATAACATTTTAAGCTCTGTGTTTTAGAGTAAACGGTGGCCATTTTGGCAGCCATTTTATAATGGGGTCAGCATGGGTAATACGCCATAAACGCTAATACATCCAGTTGTATGATATATGATCACAGCAACAGTTCACAGCTAATGTGCACAATTTATCAGATATATTTTGAAGCTCACATTTCTGAATAGCCATATTGGACGCCATCTTGAAAACATATTTTTTTGTAATGACAAATTGTATGATAATTTGGCATATAATTTACATATTAGAAACATTAAATACAGGTGATGTTGTATATTGAGATAGCCCTGCCAACAGATTTAGAGCATATATTTAATTTTTTCCAGTGATAAGATGTATGATGTAACTATTAAAATGACAATGTGCGTTCATTTTTTTTTTTTATGTAGATTCCCGTGCCGATTTAAAAATGTGCAGATAATGAACGGGAACATGCATATACAATACACATTAACCTAGTCTAACGACATGAGCAATTCCAGATGTAAAGGTGCAACTAACACATTGGCTTAATATTATTGTTTGATTTATTCTGCGAGATACTTGCATACTATTGATAGGCATAGCAGTGAACGTACCTATTGCTCGTTTTATATTCGCTTTCTGTGTCATCGTAGAGCTCTATACCGAAATGCGTGAAAAATAATTACTCTAAATGTTCAAATCTCAATAGCGCGCCGACTGATGAGTTTTATGCGTGTGTCCAAATGCAGACACATGCGTTCTGTTGTATACCTAACATCTGGTAAATTATTCCGATATATAATGGCCATTCACTGCTTGTTGAAATTTAGCGCCTGGCACTTCACCCTGCATCAATTTTAAGTTTAAAACGGACGACAGGGCGTTGTTTCTATATGAATGTCCGAGCATGTTTACATCTGATGCTAAATTGTGTTCGGCCATGACGTCTATCGTGCTATTGAGGGCTGTTTATCCTTTAGATGGTTTGACGAAAAAGAAGGAGAAATTGCTCAACCATTGCAAATCGGACTGATAGTCGCAATAACATGCGAGTGTTATTACATTGATTTCTACCGCTGAAGGGGAGAGGTATGTTGATTCACCAGCATGTTTTTTTAAACTCGTGTTTGCATTATGAATAGGGGGAATTATTTGCTATAATCAGGTAAGTGTTATTTTTATTTATTAAATTATGCGAGTTGTTATGTAAACAAAACTGTTAACCTAAAGTTTCAAAAATAAAACTATTGTTGAAATGGAATGTTAATATGTAGAAATTACACCGTTTTGCTAGATAAATGTAAATATACTGAAAAACAATGCATACATGATGTGCTTAGCCACAACGTGTAGACAAATATGAGGACATAATTTACAGCAAAAAACTTGTAAAACTATGATTATTGTTTTTTAGCTTGCATGTTTAAAGATGACTTTAGTACACTGTCATTATACCCCCACTTTCGAAGAAAATGGGGGGTATACTGGATTTACTGCGTCCGTCCGTCACGCTTTCTCCATCCGTGCGTCCGTCTGTATGTCCGTCCGTCCGTCCGTCCCACCCCATAACTCGAACAACTATGAACCGATTTCAAAAAAAAATTGTATGCAATCTCCTTAGGACTGCGTCTCCGCATGATGCTAATTGCGGTTCGGTCCGACTGTTTTTCGTAATATTACACTTCATTTTCGACTTATTTTGATTTAGAAATTCTGTCCGACTTAATAACTTTAACAAATATGAACCAATTTGAATAATATTTTCTGTACAAGCTTCTTGTGACACCATATCGATATTATTAGTCCGAATTTTTCTTTAAAGTTAAAAATCTTTTTTGTTGGGTTTACGGATAATGCGGGTTGAATTTGCCACGGTGGGGGTATGCTAGCACTCGAGTGTATTCAATGTATCGCCTGTCCATACAGTCAAAGGCGCCCTCTCGTTATTGTATCTAAAATGATAATGTTGCAGCAACGTGTTCGTGATCAGGCACTTTTGGTTATTCCCATGGTCGTCGATTTTTCAATATTCGGCCTCAACCTGATTCCGGAGTTCGACGTTTCCGTATACAACACTCGGCAATTACCGCCTTTGGACTCCGTGAGCAAATTCTTTTCACATTGACACATTGATTCAATTTGTTGTCCAATAAACGCTATTGTACAGTTTCTTATCCCATTGACACCTTGGTTCCTTTGACGGTATCAACGGTCCGGTATAAAACTCTTAGTCATTGAGTTACAGATGTCTATAATGGTGGCTCAATGTCTAACGGTTTCCATGTGAGTTGATCGGATTTGTGTATGACGTCACCTTGACGAGTTCATTTGACATAATGTTGCATATATGAGGGTATCACCCCCCCCCTCCCCCCTGAATCCTGAATACGAGTTAATTTTGGGGGGTGAATCCTGAATACGAGTTAATTTTGGGGGGTGAATCCTGAATACATGTTAAGAAATAATACATAGAAGTTACATAGACACATTATGATGCCGGTCGCGTTATGCGGCCGTTATGATACCATTAATGATACTTTATGACCAGGCTAGAGGGTTTCCGTTGGGGGGTGTCCACCTTGGGAAATTCACACTGCACCCCCCTCATTGAGTCAGAATCAGACCGAACACAAGTTATGCATAATTCCATTTGCACCCCCCCCCCCCCCCTCCTTGCACCTCAGTGTTTAGGCCTAATATCCTATATCTTCATAAACCATGATTCTATATTCCCGGTATGAGAAAATTCAGATATTTTAACCTGAAACATTGCATAAATCCTAACATCTAGTGGTCTAACTCCATACACATCATATATAACACATGCACACGGCTACGGACAAGAGACCACGACACACCGAGCTGACCATCGTTGTTCGGCCGGTGTGAGAACATTTTGAAATTTGAATAAGAAAATCGCAAATCCTAGCATCCAGACTGGCCTCAACTAAAGCTTTCCTATAGTGTTGGAAATTTCAAACCTCATACTCCCCTTCAGGTTGGAAAATTCTCCAACTGATGACCACAAGTTTGACCAAATGTAGTAAAATATTGTTAAACTTATTAGCATTTTTGTATTGGCCACAGGGGAGAGACAATGACACACCGGGCCGACCATGGTTCGGCCCGGTGTGCGAAAATTTTGTAATCTGAACAAGAAAATCGCAAAATCCTAGCATCTAGACTGGCGTCAAGCATTTTTAGCATGTTTATGATGGCACGGTGGTCGAATATGCCCAAGAAGCTATTATACCCACCCATTCACACAGATAACTAGCACAAAATATTACTTTGCGCCATCAAAACCTGCGTCCAAGAAGTTTTGCTTGAACCCGAATACCAGTTAATTCGGGGGTATGAATCCCGCGCACGGCTTCAAAACACCCTGAATCCCGCGTACCGAAAGGGGGGGGGGGGGTGATACCCTCATATATATACACTGATGCTGTGTGAGGTCGTGTTCATGGGTGTGGGTCTTTAAATGAGGGTGCGTATGCCGTTGGGCGTGTGGGGGTAGGTGAGTTCGTGGGCGACTGAATGCTAGGTGAGAGAGTGCGCGTGTGTCTGATTATATCTTTGCCGAAACTTACTTGTAGTACCTGTCGGTCAGCTTGCATATGCATGCCTGTCAGCCGCGTTTCTTCCTGTCTGCATGTTTATCTGTTAGCATGCATGTCTGTCTAGATATTTATGTGACTGTCTGCCTGTCTGTGTGTATATATGTCTCTTTCGCGTGCATATTTGTCTATAAAATCGTCTAAGCCTAGGCGTGTCTGGACGTGTTTACGTGCGTGTGCAAACCAACGCTGTGAAGACAGTCATATAGTAAAACAATGTCCTCACAATGTTAACAATTTTTTCCCTTAAGCCGACGGAAATTTGTATGTTTTGAATTTTTGATATTTTTTCGTCCGCACTAGGCGGAAATGATACTACGCACGCGTTACAAAGATTGCCGTTGTTTCGTTAAAGGTACCCTCCGAGTTTGGATATATTTAAGAAATAACGGGAGTCCTCACAACTACGGTATTGTTTGCATTTCTAAAGAAATGTCCCCACAACGTATGTAATACAAACAAGGGTGTACGCATGTGCGCGGCTGGGTGGTTGCATGTGCATGAGACTCAGTGTGTGTGCAACTGTGTGCGTAATCTCGCTTTATATTGTGTTGTCATATTCTTTAAATGTACATATATTCCACTGTCATTTTTGTATTAGATTTGTTTGTAACTATGTTATTTAAATTTAACTATCCGATAGTGGAGGCAATAAAGGATATATATATATTATGCTCTTTGGTGATTAAGACATAACTATTTTATTATGACATCGATGTATGTGTTTGTATAGAACTAATTAGGGTACACATTGGTAAAAATACGATTATTGGACCTTTCATTTTATGCGATAAGCGTTTTTTATCCAACAATGTTCATGCATATGTCCTGAACAGTTAATATACGCTCTTTATTGATAATATAATTAATATCATCAAACCTTTTTTGGGGGATATCATTAATTGTTAGTGTTCCTTTTAAGTTATTTGATATCAACGGTACCTATCTAATAAGATTTTCAGCTAGAGGGTGTGAAAGAGTTGCATACAAACAGATAATTCACGCTCTTTAATTATAATATAAATTATCAACCATATTTAGGTTAAATTATTGGCGCCCTTTTAAGAAATATGATGTGAACAGGACCTAGTTATTAACAATCCTGAGGTAAAATTAGCCATTGGTTCAAATGTTTAGCGCTGATATTCAAACCCGTTTGGTATCGAAACTATAAAATAAATCTTAGTGCCCTTTTAAGACATCTGGGTTAAACATGATGTCATGTAGGCAAATAATGAAATACATCTTAGTGCAATTTTAAGACATCTGGGTTGAGCATGGTGTACTGTATCCAAATAATACATAAATCTTAGTGCTATTTTAAGACAACTGCTTCAAAATTCCTCTATAACCTCATATTTGTTTTGCTCCGATAAATATAAACACTTGAGTTTAAATAGCATGATTTGTTGTTTTAAATTACACATAACACAGGTTTAACAAGATACTAATTAATTAAAATGAAAAGTTATCTGAACTCATACATGTAATATAATTAAACTTACCTGGCGCTTAGCAATTTTAAATCCATGCCTTGATCTGCCATTTTAGCTCACTTATATAGGGTATATTATTTTTGGAATGTTACCTTAACATACTTCAGTGGCAAATATATGACTTGACAGGGGTCGTATAAATTACTCGCTTTGTACATTGATAAATACGACTTATGAATGGCTCGTTAACGAGTAAGTGATACTTTATTTGTATATGCGACCTAAGAGGGGGTGGCGATGAATAAATTAATCGCCTGGTACAGAGATAAGCTTCAACTTATGAATGGCTCGATATGAATAAATTATTCTCGACGAAGACATATCTTACAACAATGTTTTGTGACTATAGATAGATTGAATATATTATCTTACTATAACGACATTTATGTGCTAGATATTTCTATCCTGTTATATGTTGGTAGATTATTCAACTTACAGAAAGATCGCTCGAATGACATCATTTGCTGGGACTATAGATAGATTGAATAAATTAATATTTTACTGTATATAAACAGAGACATTCACATAGGTAAAATTGTGTTTGCTAAACAGTATTATACTTTGATGGATTATCTGTTCTTTGATGGGAAATTAATTCTTGTTATGTTAAAACAAAACATTTATTTAACGTTGATTGTGCGACTTTTGATATGATAATTATGAAAATATTTTCTTTTAGTAAAACATTTGGAATATCAATTGTGTGCGTTAACAGTCAACATTGTTTTAAAAAGTTAGCATTAAATTGATTAAAGTGACATTGAATTTGCATAGTTTTATTGTATTACTATGACATATAAAGTTTGTGCTTGAATTGTGTTGACGAAAAAAAAAATAGCTTTACTTAGTGTTTACCTATGGTTTATAATGTTTTTACATTTATGAATTCATTAAAGACAAAACCTTTATTGTCTTTTAACGATGATTGTGGCAATAAAAACGACTTTTGATGTTGGGGGCGAAACAGATGGAGAATATTTTTGTTTAGCAAAACATTTGGAATATTTATTGTTAAATTGTGTGCGTTAACATTGTTTTAAAAAGTTGGCTTTAAATGGAGATATTTAATTAAAGTTGCATTGGATTTTCGCCTTTTGATTGTTTTTGGAAGCACTATGACATATACATGTAACTTGAATTTTGTTGACTAAAAAAGTAATTTAAATTATGTTTTAATTGCTTTATCATGCTTTTACATTTAAAATTCCATTAAAGGGACATATAGGTTCTACATTTTGATTGTTTTCTACCCTTCTGAAATATCGAATTCGGTTGAAAATGAACATAAAGAAAAAATAGTTGCTACTTGTTCTAGTATTTTTCCTTATATATTATCAATGTGAATTTGTAGCTAGATCAAAACGTTCATGTGAAAAATGAAACTAATTAATTAACATTTAACATGCTTGATTATCTATGGGATAGCTACATTAAATATACCATACACATATTTTAATAATTCAACATGAGTAGATTGATTTGAATATATTCCCTTCATTCATGTTCATTAAAGGAATCAATAATGGTTATAAATTTCGATTCTACCACTATGAAATGGTGTTTTTGAAATGTGTTGCCTACTAATCTACAGAAGAACGTTCCTTAAAAAGTTCCAGTGTTTAGACCTATGGTTTTTACATGCATGGGGTTATTCGCTGTGAATATTTCATTGTATCACTGACATCAATCTCTAACACATATCAAACGTTTAACATCTATATTGAACTTAATAACACAAATTATTTGGTAACATTAACAGGGGACCTAACTGTTCTTTATATTCCAATTAATATTTGTAAATTTAGTCAGTATACTTTACTATTCTGGAAAGAGTGACTAACCTAGAAATAGTTTGGTTGACTATAACCCATAGGCTAGAAGTAGTATTTATGACTAACTAGAAATAGTTAGTCTTACTTTAAACCTGCATAAATTTAGACAGAAACGAGTTAGATGTTACGAATGTGACGGGGATCAATTAAGACCTGATTGTCCATATCTTAAAAAAGATTGATTCGATTATGCTGTGATTTTATATTATATTTATTGTTAAAGGAACTATTTATTGATTCGATTATTTATCATTTATTTATGCTTGTATCATTTATATTATATTTATTGTATCGTGTATCCATTAAAGGAACTATGTCTTGGGTTCCACATTTCGATTTCTATAAGACTCTGTAATATCGATTTTTTTTTAGATTGAATCGTGTTGCTTATTAATCTACAGAAGAAAGAAGTAAGTTCCAAAGTTCCAGTGTTTAGACCTGTGGTTTTTACATGCATGGGTTTATTCGCTTTGAATATCACATCATTATCATCCAATACTAACATACTATACCTTAAAATAGTTACTAAACTAGAAATAGTTAGCCTGACTATAGCGCATGCCCAGAAATAGTTACTAACCTAGAAATAGTTACTAACCTAGAAATAGTTACTAAACTAGAAATAGTTAGCCTGACTATAAGGCATGCCTAGGAATAGTTACTAACCTAGAAATAGTTTGTCATACAAGAACTTCACTTCAGTAACATCACGGTAGTACTCGCCTCTATACACTACTCATATCATCACTATGCTATTATATTAGTATATGCTTGAGGAAATTATCATAATTTGATCAATATTATTTATAAATTATAATCTACAACGAAGACCGCCGGTCCCTTTAAGTTGTCGATGGGACGCGAAACGTACCATACAAAGGACAATATAATTTGATAGTTTCGCAAATGTCGGGGATAGAACCCGCGCAACCCCATCTAACCCTGCGCGCGATTATCATATTCACGACCTAACCACCTCGGCGACGGGGACATCTTTAAAATGAAGCCCATTCACCGAGAGTTGGGAAGAGTACAAGTCTGAACATGGATTCCAATATTGATACACAATCGGGTTTAATATTGATTTTTTGGTTGGTGCTTATACCTTTGGCGCAGATGACGTCATATAATTTGTCTATATTTTCTATTGCGATGAGCCAAATTCTAGTGGCGTGTACGTATGTGAAATTGACGTTACTTCCGGCTAGCAACTGTCTGGAGATTGTTAAATTGCGGAAACGGCAGTGGACCTACGATAAGAAAATAAAAGTGTCAACTTCACAACTTCCGAAGAATTCCCATGTGATTTTGGCATACTAGTTTCAGTTAGAACAATTTCGTTAGTTAGTTAGTTACCAGAGAAGACGCCATGGCATGGCTCATGGCGTCATTTAAGTCACGTTGGCTATGTGGGCCATAATCCAGACAAGATTGCACAATCCATGACAATACTTGTCATGTTGTCTCCACCGGGGCCATTGTATGCTGTTACATAAATTATTCTTAGCGTTATGTCGCCGATGGAAAGCAAATTCCAGACACAGCGTGTGTGGTTGACCCACAACGTGTCATTTACGGTTCATATTAAAAAGTGTATTGCTATACATACTATACGTCTATATATAGCAGACACAACTGTTGCTATGTGACAGTACAGTCAGCACATGCATACGAATGGGCATACCAACAACTACTGATAACCACGTGAGCTATGTAGATTCACACACTCGGATATAATACATAATATATATTTAAAGTACACAATCATGCACGTCAGTAAAATTCAGCGCGACTACTGGGTCCTGTGTTCTTTCGCGACCGCACCATTACACGAAGAGACCATCTACCCCATCAAGTAACCCGCCAGTTGCGCAATGACGAACTTATCTGTCACACGTGGACAATTGATGGTGCCATCCTCATCAGACTGTTCTCCCGAAAACACTGAGGGGAACTTCGTGTTATGCAAAACTCGCGTGGCATATATATTTGGACAAGGCACAATGAACATGTGTGAAATATACTCAGTATCTACCTTAGAGCGCAAACACCCAGTTAGCTCTCGGTCTTCTTGATATTCTACCGATTAAGTATATATAAGCTACAGAAAAGAGGATGCGTTTTCATGGCAACCTCATTCCTTTGCCTATCCAACATCGAATTCCTCTAAAAATACTCATGATCAAATCTCACCAATACAGACTGTTCGATAGAGAATGCTCCGGCTTCACTCGAGACTTATTCGATATGTTTCAGCAATTTGACCGCACACATGTCTGTTTTGACTTTCTGATTGAAAGAGGATGACAATCCTAAATTAGAATCACCACAATCCAACACATCGACGAGCTAGATGGTGATTTACGTGGAAATCTAACCACAATGTGAACAAATGTGAAGATGATCAAATATTTACTAAAAAGTCGGTTTTTCTTTCAGATCTAACTTTGGAACATATGATCCAACATGGATAATCGCATACTTTATATTATTATCCATCCCTCAACTAACACTATTTCCGATTGGGCAAAAGCCGCTACGTGATAATCTGGGCAAAAGTCATATTGGACCGCCGAATGTCATATTGGATTCCCAAGTGTGCAATATTACTTTCTGTCGGGACTCTGTGACGTCACGAATTAACTCTATTGCGAAATGAATCGGTTAAATTGTGATGCGCGCGCAACACTGGTGGATTTAGCAGACGTTTCACTTCCGCGTTGAGTTTTTTTTTTCACTTCCGTGTTTACTGTTCCAAATCATGCTTTCTGATGATCAAAATACAGGCTTTTATACAGAATTAAGTACCGACAAATACCAAAAATAACCACACAAGTATTATTCCCAAAATTTGGATAAACATACAGATGGATAATACAAATGTCATTATATAATGTTGTGTACACTATGATTTGTTTTGTGCTCGTCCAGGTTGTGGTGAAAAGTCATATTGGACTCGACACGGCGTGTCTCGTCCAATATGAATTTTCACCACAACCTGGACTCGTACAGGAAAAACACATAATGTACACAACATTGCATAATAACTTTATAGTATTAATATGGTATGACACCACCGATAGGTATCAGCCCATGTAAATACGCAACTATACGCCCACCAGTGGGGCGCCTCGTATAAGAGTGTCCGTCGCCCAAAAAGGAGTAGATAACCAAGAGCGTTCACCATTATCAGCTTTTGTTGTCCTGTTGGACCTATTGCTTAACCTTTCCATGACGGGAGCTGTGCTGGTGCAGCATTATTAGTATATATGCCAGTATCCCATATGGTATGGTACCTCGCATATATAAGAAAATGTTCTGGCTTACAACGTCAAGGAAAATATTGTTAGGCCAATGTATTTTCTTATAAATGCGAGGCTCCCATATGGGTGACTCGCATATATGAGAGAATACATTGGCACAGGGTTTTCGTAAAATTTCAGAAAGCTCCAGTCATGGAAGGGTTAAGGGCGCTTTTTAGAATTTTCGCGATATTTGTGCCATTTGAATAATAGTCGTTACAAATGTTTTAATTGATCCTTTTCCTTGTAAGCTGAAAATTAAGTTAGGAAATTTTGACTAATATGCTTGGTGCCAAATACGACCGTACATCCTTAATTTATGTCCAGCCCCTTGGACACCCAACTTACCAACGTGAGAAATATCCAAACTCGAATATCAAACTGCATAATTAAATACACACTCGCAAAACGAATCATAGATATAGCCTATAATAATAGGTAGCCTCTGGAACTGAAGTGCCCACATGCGGATAGTTTAGTGTAGGTTGTCACGAAATGAGTATTCGGGTGCGAAAGATGAACTAGATTCCCATGAGAAGGTAATGATCGATGTTCAAAGTAAATACCAAACACTGTATACGGGCTATTAAGCGTCAATACCAACACGGTATCGAGGCTGCAGAGGGTACACTGTTGTGCGTGAAACGTTCACTGCATGTATACTGTACTAAATGTGTTCTTTGTCATGTCATCGTGTATGCCCGAACGAGTCTGCATTCATAATAAGGTATTCATTGATGTTCTAGGCTATAGAGCGTACATTTTTATGCGTTAAAAGGACGGTCGCTGAACGACGCTCTCACGCATGCACGGGAAAGCATATTAGTCCATAGGCCAAATTTCATAAGGGCTTTAGTTTTCGATTTCGCTCCACTTTGTCCGAACAAAGTTTTCTTTATATCAAATAAAAGGTCAAATTACGGGGGATTACTCCTACGCCCATTAATAAATAAAATTTTACCCAATCATTTCCAGCGACCATGCTGAAAGTGAATGATGGACCATTACATCAAGATCGAAATCGTTCTGAAATATAGTAATTTACGATATGATATATAGTTTCACGACGTAGGACCGTTAGTTTTCGAAATAAATGTGATCAAATTGTCGAAAGGGTGCAAAAAACGCTTAAATAAAATTTTGCCCAACCTTTGAACCCGTGTGTTATGTAACCAATATAGGTCCTATTGTTTTGAAGTTATCAGCAATGATTACTGTTTCAGTAGATATAAACATTGTAAAGCTATGGACATGATATACTGTATATATTGGGTCAAACTTTATCCTACCCCTAAATTACACAATAACACTGATTTCACCAAATATTCGCCCCCGCATTTTGGATGACGACACATTGCACCACAGTGTTTTATTTTAGACCAAATAGCTGGCCCATAGTGCTATTTTGCACAATAAATTGAATAATTACCGGGTATATCACTTCTTTTTTTGTTGTGTGTGATCAATTACTAAAAAAAATGCCGAAATGACAAAAAGATCACAAAACAAATGCTTTTCCCCCAGTTATTATCAGTGTAAAATGAACAATTCATGGTATATGGCACTCTTTTTATATAAATAATACTAAGGAAGGATTGCATTCTCAGGAAGCATTCAGAATTGTGGGCTAGTTGCCGCACAAACAGTTCACGCTGCGTCACAACTGCGTCTAAATCGTATCAAATTGTATTACACGCCCAACGGTGAATTATAGATACAAACGCGTTTAGATAAACATCGATAACACCCAGAAGGGACTATAAAAGAATACACGTTCACACTAGCTCGCGCGTGCGACCGACTCACTAAATTGTACCAATGTGCTACCAGAATATTTCAAAATCCACGCGCATCAGTAGAGTTATCTTTCCTCTTCTTACTCAGTACGTCTGCTTTGTTTCGTTTTGCGGAAATACATTTCATGAAGCCGTTAATGTTTATTTTCAGGCTTCTCAGAATCATAACGTTACAAATGAAATGAACCTCAATGAAAATCCAAAAGCGTTTCAAAGGTATTCGGGTCATTTACAGCGATTGAATTTATTGAAATGTGTTTACTATTTCGAGCCGGTGTTTCTAGGTGTACTGTTTCCGGTTTTTCTGTTTCTGTTTCTGTACAATGCGGGAGCCGATTACGACTTTAGGCGCATCGGTGGAGGAGGATGATGTCTAGTTGGTGTTGGCGCTGCAACAGGATCAGTGTCTGGTTGTTCCCCTCGCAGAGCAGATAAAAAACCGTCAGTGTCACTAATGTCAACAACCGACTGTTCCAGGTGGTTCCATTCCACAGTTGTTTTAACAAAGAAGGAGTGTTCGTATTGTGAACTGCTAGTACACAGAAGTTGGAACGATTCTGTGTTGTTACACACCTCCTTCTCCACCGGAATTTGACTGACACAGTCCTCAAATTTTGTTGGCTTTATTTTCCTTGTGTCTTCTTGTGTTTTAGATAATCAGGCTTATAGGAAGGGCTGGGACCAACCCCTTGACTATTTTGTGGTATTGAACCAGTCACTGTTCTTTCCTTCTTCGAGGGGTGGGAGCTTTAGCTCAGACAGCATGCTTGTGGCTGATCCATCTTCTCGTCTGTATTTGTTCTTGATGAAGCGTGCAGCTCTTCTTTGCACATTCTCTAGTCTGGTGATGTCGGTCTGGTGGTGAGGGTCCCATACGACAGCACCATAGTCCATGATGGATCGTGCAAGCGCGATGTAGGCTTTTTTTTGGAGGTCTCAGGTGCATGGCGAATGTTCCGTCTGAGTTGACCCAACACACAGGTAGCCTTCTTCGCTGTCTTCTTGATGTGTGTAGCCCAGGTTAAGTCGTCTGAGAATGCGATGCCCAAGTAGGGGTTTTCTGTGACTGTTTGAAGAATGTGGCCGTCCAATTGATACATGTATGGTGTTTTTGACGGATGTTCATTATGTAGCATTTTTAGCGTTGAATTGCATGCCCCATGTATCAGCCCATTCTTCACGTGCATGAAGGTCATTCTGTAGGATGTTATGGTCCTTCTGGTTTTTCACTTCCCGGTTTAATTATTCATTCTATGTCTGTGTTGAAGAAGCACAAAGTGAAAGAACCCATTGTGATATTCTAATTTATATGATATCATTACAGTTATAATTAAAATCTATTGTTGAAATTCGACATATTTATGGTGGGACATAAAGGGAAGAATACGGGAACTATATTTTTATATTCTGCGGATGGAGAAGTAGCATTGCATGAACATGCAGTGTTCATGTGAGATCGTTTATCGTCGTAAATGGTGAATTTCTTTGGAAATGCGAATAATAAAAGGAATATCTAGTGATTTTTGAGTGGATACCGAAAAATATGTCATTCGTGACCGAGACAAATGTTTATTGTCGCTCGCGGCGAGCCGCTCACGAAAATAAACATTTGTCTCGCTCACTCGTGACATATTTTTATGTATACACTCAACAACACTTGATATCCTCTATTTACGTTATTACCAACAACCGTGATATAAACCCTGAGCCAACATGAAAACGTCCCCATCTGCGGAATGTTGAAGACCCAATTATTAGTATAGTGCATGACATTCCGAATCGTTTAAGCATGTTTTCCATCTGAGAAGTGTCGCATTCTAATTTTATGGCACTTCTTATGTTATTATCCCATTTGTTTCAAGTGTACATGTTGGTTGGGTAGGGGTAGGTAATGCCCCTAATACTTGGCACAGTCTTAAATTACCCTGGCCTGCCTTTGAGACTCTATATATAGGAACAAAGGGAAGGGACAATGCACCATTTTGGCATCAAAATAATTTATTTTGCTGGATAATGTTCACAATGAATTGACACTTATGAACAAATAAATAACCTTACCACTCTCCTGTCATACCTCATTCATACACATACAATACACACCATATATTCATGGAAGACGCCTCTGTGGTGTTATTTCACCGCCAACTTAACCAATATAAACATATTAACATTATTCATTACATATTCCAATCAATATGACAATTATCCAGTACAATATTGAGGTATGGTAATTAATTATGATTATAACACATGGCTGACAGTTGCCTACTATGTCCATTAAATAATAGTAAAAAGTTTATAGGAATATTACAGCACGATTTCTTTGGTGGGTGGTTGGGAGATCGAAAAGACGAGAAGTAATGGCTCCCAGCCTCCCACATGGGCGGGAATCGATATCGATATGGCAGCGGCTGACTAACTATCAAGGCGATGTACAGTGGAAGGTCACAGGTTAAATGTACTCATGTTAAATGAGCTCAAAATGTAATCAGTCGTGTACAGTGAAAGATCACATGTTAAATGTACTCAATATTAAATGAACTCAAATGTCATCGGCTGGTGTAATTAAATATTTTGAAGCCAAAATAGTACAATTACCCTGACTTGCCTTTAAGACTCTATAGATAGGAACACAAAGAGAAGGGACAAGTCACCATTTTGGCATCAAAATAATTTATTTTGCTGGATAATGTTCACAATGAGTTGACACTTATGAACAAATATATAACCTTACCACTCTCCTGTCATACCTCATGCATACACATACAATACACACCATATATTCATGGAAGACGCCTCTGTGGTGTTATTTCACCGCCAACTTAACCAATATAAACATATTAACATTATTCATTACATATTCCAATCAATATGACAATTATCCAGTACAATATTGAGGTATGGTAATTAATTATGATTATAACACATGGCTGACAGTTGCCTACTATGTCCATTAAATAATAGTAAAAAGTTTATAGGAATATTACAGCACGATTTCTTTGGTGGGTGGTTGGGAGATCGAAAAGACGAGAAGTAATGGCTCCCAGCCTCCCACATGGGCGGGAATCGATATCGATATGGCAGCGGCTGACTAACTATCAAGGCGATGTACAGTGAAAGGTCACAGGTTAAATGTACTCATGTTAAATGAGCTCAAAATGTAATCAGTCGTGTACAGTGAAAGATCACATGTTAAATGTACTCAATATTAAATGAACTCAAATGTCATCGGCTGGTGTAATTAAATATTTTGAAGCCAAAATAGTACAATTACCCTGACTTGCCTTTAAGACTCTATAGATAGGAACACAAAGAGAAGGGACAAGTCACCATTTTGGCATCAAAATAATTTATTTTGCTGGATAATGTTCACAATGAGTTTACACTTATGAACAAATATATAACCTTACCACTCTCATGTCATACCTCATTCATACACATACCATACACACCATATATTACTGGAAGACGCCTCAGTGATGTTATTTCACCACCAAGCCATCGGCCGCCAGACATTCATGCTGAGTCTTGGGATGAAGAGGGAGGAGCCAAATGCCAGTGGTGTCATCTGGACCACCGGTCACTTTAGCCAGAAGATGTGGATAACACTATTTCCTGAAAAGGAAGGTTAGAAAAGGGAAAGACATCAGTATCAAATTATAAACAAAAATAACATCACTAAGGCTTGTTCACTTAAACAACAATTTACAATGTAATACCTATATGTGAGAACTACAACAAAATTGAATCAATGCATTACATATAGGGTGTTCTCTAATTTGCATTGGTGTAAACAATATTTATTTAAAAAAAATCAAACATATGACATAAACATAATATACATGTAGAAATATATAGATTTATGAAGAGGATTGGACAACAAGCAAAATGCTTTTTTAAAGTCCTCTCCTCGTGGAATAAATGTTACCTCAAGTGACAAAAATATCACTTGGGATAAAGCAGACGGGATATATAGTTTTGATTGATTGGAATATTATTTAGGATTGAGATACGGTATAACATTGTAATACGGAAGTTAAGGGTGAGAAAGGGAATGAAAGAGAATGAGAGAGAGAGAGAGAGTGGAGAATGTGAAAGAGAGAGATATTTGCATTGACTTTATTTCATGCATTCACTAATATACTACCATATGATCAGCACTCGTAATTTAAGATGCAATAATATAAGTCATGACTGGGTGTAATATATAATCTATCACACATTGAGAAACATATGAGACAATTCATGATAAATATTTAACAACTTGTATGAAACATCAGTTAGCTCTCTAGATCCTTCCCAATTGAGGTGTAAACCTCCATCACTAGCTACGCGTACGAGCCAATGCCTCAAAGGAAGATGAGTTCCTTTCTTAACCCTTTACCCAACAAACCGGCCAAAACCGGCCAAATAAAGCTTCAACAGCCTAAAATATCTTCGGTCTGTCTCAATAGAACCATACAAATATGGATATCATTGGAACCGGCTCCTTGACCACATTGTGATAGTTACAGTTATGCCCTGTGCCAATGCATTCTCTTATATATGCGAGTCGACCATAGGTCGCCTCGCATATATAAGAGAATGCATTGGCCTAACATTCTTTAACAATTTTATAATTTTTAAATATGTTAAGCCAATGCATTCTCTTATATATGCGAGGCGACCTATGGTCGAATCGCATATATAAGAGAATGCATTGGCACAGGGCCATTATGTTGGGTAAAGGGTTAATGCAAGGCTTATACGTTCTTATAATGAATTTAATATGACGCTTATAGTATAATTTTTGTAATTCATTATTGATATCAATTACTTTAGCTTCAGTGTATTCAAAATCAACTGGTCAGCAATGCTGATATGATAAGATAACTATAAGTATGTTTTTGACAAGCGGTTGTCAGATCGTTATATAATGACATCAATTGATCAATAGAATATTTATGGATGTTCGTTGCCCCGACATGGAATGTGAATGGAACTAAGTTTTAATTTTGTTTACCCTTGATCATAAATGCAGGCTATGTTATTTTACCTGGGATAGGCGAACACATGTGCTTGAATGTTAAGACTGGGCACAATGGAGTATTATCAATTGTTTATTGAAGGTATTTTCAATTGCCTCTCCTTTCCAAATTGATTAGTTTTTGATAACTGAAATATATCACCAACTATGTTATACAGGATACAGTCCATATTTATGCTTCAAGAGGTTTTGGACAACGCGATCGATGCCTCAATTAATGTGATGAGTTGAGAACAATGCAAAACATTAACGTATGTGAAATTACATACCTATACATGTATTGCATGTAATTGGAAGATTGGATTGGGAGATCTTGTATTGGACGTGCTTAATATGTAACAACATAGAATCTTTAAATGATTTATATGTATATATATTGATGCTCTGTATTACAGATGATTGGGTAACAATTTGGACTGTTTCAGCTTCAACTTTATAGCACCGAGCTATCTTGAGTGCATACGAAGTACGAATGGTACGTCAAGGTTCGAAGTTAAATTTGAATTACAAATTTCTCCCGTCCTCGTACACTAAAAATCCATCATGAGGATATCGAATATTAAAGGTACGGTTGGCCTTGGCGGTGGGTATCCTGTGAAAATATTTCCAACCGTCAAAAACCGCCACAAACAGAAAGAACATCAAAATGTAGACAGACTGTGTCCGCATACAAATAAGAAATATCGCATAAACAGTATGTTATTGTCATGTGGTTGACCATTGTTATGTAAACAAAAGCATAAAAAGTTACGTTTCTGGTGTTTGTTTATAGTATGATGGTAAACATAAAGAGCGTTCTTTGTGGATGAATTCCTGATATGGAACTAATAAAGAGCGTTTATGCCATTTGTGTGTGATTAGCCAGTAGCATAGTGCTGTCTTCTGTAACACAATCAGGCTCTTGCTTATGTAAAATATAGTAGGTCTTTATGATAACATGCTGTTTACGCGATGGTCATGGTATATATGAACGAAACTGTATGCGTTTTACTGTGTTTTCTGTTTACGGTGATTGGAACAAATATGAATATTTTCGACAACTAAGGCCTCACGTGCCTTTAATAATTTATTCAAAGTTTTGCACCAGACAGAGCTATCGTATTTGGATTTGAAAGGATATTGTGTATGTTCTCGACGGCTGTTTTAGCCCTACGGACTTCTTTCACTACTTGATTTCGTTTGGTTTTATAACGGTCCCAGGTGTGTTGTGAATTTTTAGCTTTAGCTATCTTGTATAACCTTTTTCGTTGGCGAATTAGTTTTCGGATTTCACCATTTATCCTAATATGTTCACAAGAACTTTGTTATTGGGTATATATTTTTCAGCACACACGAGCACTTTTTCAGTGAATATCGGTTCTGGGCTATTGGCATTTAGATACTTAAATTCATCTTTAAAATTCCAATTATTGAGTTCTCTATTCAGTCCTGGCCAATCTGCTTGAGTATATGCCCACATTTTTCTTCTGTAGCAATGTTTCTTTGGTTTCGGTCGATTCGAGAGAAGTTTGAGTGCTATCGGACAGTGGTATCTCACTAGGTCAGCGAAAACAGGGTACAAAAGACTTGGTGGGAGTGAACCATATTTTCGATGTTAGTAAGAAAGATATCGATTAATGATGATGATGATGATTCAGTAAAATTCGTCGGACCTTAATTAATTGTTTAAATTTGGTACCCAGGCATATAGCATGAATGTGTTCCACTTGTATTTAGTAGATTACAGTTAAAATCGCCAGTAATGATAGTATGTTTTTGGTCAGATATTGAAACATCAATATTCCCTTTAAATTTTATGCCTTAAAATGGAAAGCGCATCTGGTGGCCTACAATACACTCCAATTCGAACATTCTCCTTGAGTAATTGTATATCAATCCAAACACATTCTTTCTAATTTCCTATTTTCTAAATCGTATCGTCGTATAAACAATAAATTATTGCGAATATAGACAGCAACACATCACGTTTCGGAGACCCTGTCTTGTCTTTCAGGTTCATGAAATCCTGGAAGAGTCAAACCGAGATTGGAATCGCTTGATTTTAACCAAGATTATGTGCATGCAAGGATATTAAAGTCTCCAGATTCAGCAGCAATAACATCTATTTTAGAGTTTAACCCTTTACCCAACAAACCGGCCATAACCGGCCAAATAAAGCTTCAACAGCCTAAAATATCTTCGGTCTGTCTCAATAGAACCATACAGATATGGATATCATTGGAACCGGCTCCTTGACCACATTGTGATAGTTACAGTTATGCCCTGTGCCAATGCATTCTCTTATATATGCGAGTCGACCATAGGTCGCCTCGCATATATAAGAGAATGCATTGGCCTAAAACAAATCTTTTTTAACACTTTTTACCATTTTTTACCATTTTTTAACAATTTTATAATTTTTAATGTGTTAAGCCAATGCATTCTCTTATATATGCGAGGCGACCTATGGTCGACTCGCATATATAAGAGAATGCATTGGCACAGGGCCGTTCTGTTGGGTAAAGGGTTAAGATGCATTATGGATGTACAATTAGTACAATAGGAGCCAGGATTTGATGCAAGTCGCCTCCCATCATGAGTATTATTCGCGTGATGAACTGATATAAGATTTCAAGTAATTTCGATTTTGGAATTGACAAATAGACGAATTAGAGTCGGTGTGTGCATTCCCGATAACTGGATTTAAACGTCCAAGGCGTCTATATTTTAGTAAACGTAAGTCGATTGTCAAATAATATCTGAGGATTCTCTGGAAAGAAAGTTCCAAATAGTCCCTTGGCACGTAACTCAAAGAAAAGCATGATGACATCAACAGTAAGTATGCATACGAATTTTGCCGCTGGTGGTCTTGTTGCACGTGCATGTTACATTCCCACTCTTATCCGATACAGGTTCAATTCTACGTACAGTATTTATAGTAGAGCGGACAAACTCAAAAAGCTCACTAGAAGTAGGAGTTTAGTCCATCGGCACCACACACGGGCTTGTGATACATCATTTTGAAGGTTATGACATTCCGCATCGGATTGGACCCGGTGTGAAATATACAAATGATGCAAAAGATGATTTTTAGCTGATTAAGTGCCAAAATTCAGCAAAAATCCCTGTTTTTGTAAAATTCGGCAAAATGAGAAATAAAAGTATAGAAACGCGAACATTTTGCGCTAAAATATTGTAGTCTACATATCTCTAGATATATACTATGATAGTGGTACGATTTCTCTGAATTTTTGTTGCCTCACTTAATGGGCGATAGATCAATATTGTTCTGACCTGGGATATCGTATATAGTCTAGAAAAGTGCGTATATATATATACCGCATACGACAGTATGCTGAATATGTCATCATATTTAACACGTGATGTGTTATGTAAGATTATTTCAACCCTCACCCCAAAATTCAGCAACTAAAAACTAAATCAGTTTTAGAAATTTCGGTATGGCAGAATACAAAAGCACAACTCCGATTATTTTGTGCTATTATATTGAAGTGTACCCACTTCGAGATATACATTATGATAACGCCATGGTATAATTTACAGATGGCAACATTTCGGAATTTGTCTGATTAAAGTAGACCGAAAATCGTGAAATATAAACTTGTTTTGCCCATCTAGATGGGTGATAATTCAATTCCATTTTGAACAATAATCCAGGACAAACTCCTAAGAGTTGACGAGACTCATAATGCATATGAATGATTCGGATTGTATCATCCAATCTTTATATCAATCGACGAACATGTGCTTAGTGAACTTTTGTTAAATTCTTCAGTAGCGGTGACCACGTCGTTACTTTTCCCAAATGGGTTGTTGGTACGAACTACCATTATAGTAGTACTATACATATAGGAATTACGAGTATAGCTTATAGTAGGCGTATGTGTTTCTTACGGTCTAAACACATTTTTACAGAAGTGACGATTGCGAGTCCATTTGGGAGAAAATAGTGCCGTTCATTGCATTCAATCTTCTTGCCACACACAGTATTGTGATATAGTTATGTTTGTATTTAATTATGTTGTTTACATGATAAATATTGTTAGTTGTACACTAGATGAATGCATGCAAAACTCGCGTGCCCATATACTTGGGTTTCTCGAATCCGTAATCGTAACTACAGCTATTAAAAATCGACAACTGATAGAAAGAACACATATTCTAGTGATGTACCTGTAGCACCATATGCGTAATTCATGCGTGCAGTAGGTTATTATGCGTAAGCTGTCAAGTTCCAACACAGCAAATAATGATTTACGGTAGGCATCCATCGTAATGCATTGCGCTAAATATCGCCCGAACCAAATTTTTTCTAGAAAATCCGGTGAAAAACGGAAACAATTTGTGACACCAGATAGCTATGATGTCACAAGATCATGGTTAGATTACCAAGCACACTTTGAAATTTGTTCTAATATAAATGGATTGAAACTGATGACATGTGCCTTTATCTATGCGCATCCTTGAGAGGATTGGCGCAAGGAACACTCGGCGACCTACTCCCAGGACGAGAAGAAGACTACAACGTACTTGTTGGTGCGATAAAAGGCCGATTTGCTGCCAAAAACCAGACTGACCAGATGGTACTATTGCGTGCACGACGGCAAAGGGCAAGGGGAGGGGGAGTTACCGACGTCTCACCAATATATTATATCATACTGCAACACATTAATTGAGAGACACCTTGGCAAAGGACCAATTCATTGATGGGTTGTATGGTCCAGATATATATACGGCTCATTGTACAACAAGCACGACTGGGCTCTCTTGGTGAGAGCATAAGACATGCATTTGAATTAGAGGCTTTTGCCAAGTCTGAAAAACATAGGGCTAAACACTATGCTAGGGTAGTAAATGAAGCAGACACAACACAAAGCAAAAATATAGAGTCTGAAGAACTAAAAAAGATAAGAGATGAACTGAAGCCCAAAACTGGTTCTAATGGGAAAGCTCAAAATAGCTCACAACCGTCCGAGACATCACAGTCCATCTCTGAGATGAAGGACATAAAACACATATTGACTGATGTGAAGAGGTGTTAAGGGGAGATTAACAAAGAATGACAAACTTGGAGAACCAAAACAAGGAGAAAAAGGGTAACACAAATGAGTCCTGGAGGGACTGTCGTGACGATAGACAATGGAGACATAATTATAATGATAATCCTGATTATAACACGAACGAATACAAAGAACGCACCAGATGCAGAACTTCTCACAATCAACGCGACATGTGCCATAATGCATATCGTGGTAGGGGAGACCAGCAGAACACAAGTGGACATCGTAACTCCAACGAGTTTGTTAGATACAGCTCTTCTGAAGAGGGGAGCTGTATTTAGATTGCAATCAGTATGGGCAGCCAGTGAGCTTTCTGATTGGTACCGGAGCAACATTTTCCATGCTCTCAAGAAACTGTATGACTACTTATCGGAAGATAAATACCATATGTTACATAAATGATGTAGCACACGAGCTGCTGATCATTGAGTCCAACGAAACGAACAAGGTATACCGAGTTGTATCATCTGACTCATCGGAAACTCTGCCAGAGATAGTATCTTCTCGTCACTTGTCAGAGCACATCAACACAAATTCCCCAGAAGGAATTGGAACTATTGAAACTGATGATCACGAGCCTACTTATACCTCGATAAGCAGCATGGATCAGGCACCAGCTATGGTAGAGAACACAGATATTGGCAGAATATGCCATATGTGACTCCTGGAAGGTCTGGAAATTCACAAATGCTCAGAAAGCTTAACGAACCTATTATGGGTATATATGATCACATGACAATACAGCAGTACTTTCTGCTACCATATAAGCAATGAGGATGGGTTTCAAAGAGCTGAACCAAAACCACCCTATCCTGAAGTGAAACCAAATGCACAGGAGAAATATATTCTTCCTGACACATTGGCAGACATACATGGTCAGATAAATTCGACATGTAATGACCAAGGCCTTGGATATATTACGGCATCTAAATATGGCCCAACCCAAAAACGACGCCATGGTACCCCAAGGGGGATTCAAGGACGATATATAGAATTAAAGAACATCGCAAGGTTGATGACAAGTCTCGATTTGATGGCTGTGACCAAGAAGATCGTGACGCATTAAAACCCCAAATACTGTGGGAAGGTCCCCATAGGGCAAAGTCGTGGATGATGACTCCCAGATAGGAGAGCCACAGAAATACAGTGTATACTGGTTGTACAGTACCGTTGATGTAAAACAAATATTCTATTATATGATTAAAGGGAAGTGGCAGCCATGGGGGAACATCAAGTCCCGGGTGGCTGCATGTTCATTCCAAACACGACCCCTTGGCTCAACTTGCAGGGTTGAGCTACGAATAGATGTGGTGAGATCGCGAGCTCACCGTAATGGCTGTGTCGTCTCGTGGGTAGTTCATGCCCATTTGTCGCTAAAAACCCTCTATGTGTATCGAAGAATAGTAGGCTATGCGACCGCATTGGAGAACATTTCTGCATCCAGATACAAACAAACTTTGGCTTCCATCGGTTCCAGGTTGCAGACGACCTACGGGTAAAGGAAATCGTACCAACGACCCATTTGGGAAAAGTAACGGCGTGGTCACCGCTGCTGAAGAATTTAACAAAAGTTCACTAAGCACAGGTTCGTCGATTGATATAAAGGTTGGACACCCCTCTGATATACACATTTCGCAATGCTGCACATTTGACACAAAACGTCTAAACGGTTGTTTGATTTTGTACGTGTAAGCGGAATGGTCATGTGAGTCAGGTGATTCCGTTGGTAATGGCAACACCCGTTACAAGTTACATGTACTGTGGCTGAACCTGGCTATTAACAATCACTAAACCTCCCAATACGTATAATCTTATACAACTGTGAAGCTATATTATGCGAAGTAAACATATACAATGATGTAATTTCTTCAACTCAAGTAACTATCAAAAGCCTCAGCTTGATAAGGTGTGTGTATAATGCATAAATGTGTATAGGAATATTCCGTGTTTGTCTCATCTTGCAATGTATTGTATTGTTGTGGCGATGGGTGCAATACCGTAACCAAACAAATGCGACAGAAGATGATACAATCCGAAAACATTCATATGCATTATGTGTCTCGTCAACTCTTGAGAGTTTGTCTTGGATTATTGTTCAAAATGGAATTGAATTATCACCCATGTATATAGAGGGGCAAAACAAGTTTATATTTCACGATTTTCGGTCTACTTGCATCAGAAAACTCCGAAATGTTGCCATCTGTAAATTATACCATGACGTTATCATAATGTATATCTCGAAGTGGGTACACTTCAATATAATAGCACAAAATAATCGGAGTTGTGCTTTTGTATTCTGCCATACCGAAATTTCTAAAACTGATTTTGTTTCTTCTGAATTTTGGGGTGGGGGGTGACACAATCTACCACCACATAGCATCTATGGCAAAGAATGACATCCTTATCGTACAATAATATGCAGTATATATTTCCACAAGTTTCTATATTATATACGGGATCTCCATTCAATGCAATACTGAATAATCGCCTATTATGAGGGGCGAAACAACTGAAAATGAATGATTTTTTGTCTATTTTCCACGTAAATTTAAGAAATTTGTACATCTATCACCGCAATCATGGCATTGCATTACTTTGTATTTATAAGTGTGTAACCTGCTATATCGTAGCACAAACATATCCCGAATACCTGTTCTTTTGTGTTCATTTGTGCCGAATTTCCCTAAATCAGTGACTTTTTGCTGAGTTTTGGGGTGAGGGTTGAAATAATCTTACATAACACATGACGTGTTAAATATGATGACATATTCAGCATACTGTCGTATGCGGTGTTTATATACGCACTTTTCTAGACTATATACGATATCCCCGGTCAGAACAATATTGATCTATCGCCCATTAAGTGAGGCAAAAAAAATGAAAAATTGCGCTGTTTTGTCTATTTTTACAATAAATCTAAAAAAAATCTTCGTTATATCAGATAAATCGTACCACTATCATAGTAAATATCTAGAGATATGTAGACTACAATATTTTAGCGCAAAATGTTCGCGTTTCTATACTTTTATTTCTCATTTTGCCGAATTTTACAAAAACAGGGATTTTTGCTGAATTTTGGCACTTAATCAGCTAAAAATCATCTTTTGCATCATTTGTATATTTCACACCGGGTCCTATCCGATGCGGAATGTCATAAGCTTCAAAATGATTTATCATAAGCCCGTGTGTGGTGCCGATGGACTAAACTTTCTGAAATCGGTTCCGTCCGCTCCACTATTAATATTTTGGGAGTAATAATATACAGTATTACTGTGCTTGTGTAGCGAATGTGTAAGTGTGGGTATGCTTTGTCATTTGTGTTATAGCATATTTGGTAGGCATGGTCTGGAACATGTGTATCAACGAGAGAGACATAAACAAAGAAACAAGAAATGAACAGAAACAAGTAAATAATATGGATACAAAAGAACATTAATGTGAGCTGGCGGTGAGCCGACACATGGGAATCGTGCACAGTATATCAGCCAATATACAGTAAACTGTTGAATCCGGGCAACTGATATAGGCATCCTGTGCACAGTCTTCATGAGGTGGACTCCCAAATAAACTTTCCTGGGCTTCGGAAATTGTTTTTGGGTCTATTTCCGCGCTTCTGTTTGACGTGATACGTAGGAAGAGAAAGAACACTATGGATAATAAGCTAGATATCAGCGTTATCCGCAGAGTAGAGTTGTCACCCCTAGTACGCTATTTCGTGAAGCAGTGTAAAGCAAGATACAGGTTACAGTGAAGTAATTGTTTCCCACAGGCCTCCATACTAACGTTTAACAGCCACCTGTTGTCAATATATATCATAAGTGTGGAAGGCATATATTATATGAAAGACTGTCATCTGTGCAAACTTTTGGGGAAAAACAATTATATCGCCAGGCACGATTTTTACATTTAAATTTCGTGTTTTTGAAAGTAGCGTCAGGATCGCAGTAAAAAAATATTGATATTTTACACCTCACACTGAATATTTCAAACATGAAAGCACAACATTGGTCATAAGCCAAGGTTTTTTCTGATTTTTGAAATTCAAACAGGAATGATTTCCTTCAGAGAATATTTCTTCAATCTTTTAGGCGGAAATACCGTTAGAAACTGGAAGATCAAATCTAAACGGCCAGTAAGGCCCCTAGAATCCTCTTTCGGGGCAAATATTTTTAATAATTCTATAAAATATGTAAACAAAACGTTTTCATGCAATTTCAGTTTTTGTTAACCAGGGCATTGGTTTAATTTACAATAATTTTTTTAAATATCTTTGGCTTTAGGAGCATGATGTTCCTACGTATGATGACGACATGAAGTATTGCTAACATTTACCGGAACAAAGTTTTTTATTTGTGCCCTGGAGCATTTTGCCCAATTACACATTTCCAAGTGGAATTAATCAATACAAAATGGCGGCCGTCGCCAACAATAATTTTTTGAACTCGGCTGACCCTTGAGTTATGAATAAATTATTCTATTTTAGGTAAGTTCAATCTATTTTTAGATTGGGCTGAAAAAGTCGATTAGTATATCTCATATACGCATACATATACCCTAGGTCGCTTCGCTTCCACGGCTTAGCCGCGGGAGAGCAGGGGCTATAAACTATCCAATTAACCCATCAGGGAACATTGTGTATTTAGTACTCTCGTCCATCTTGGTCCAAAATACGTTGGAGGGCGCCCTCCCTCAATTACTTCATTGTAACCTAAAGCGCGAATGAAACTAGTTTACATGCATATCAGACCTGACTCGTTTTCATACCTTGTGTCAACTAATGTGAATTAAATATGTTTTGTTTCAATCATGCTTGTTGTCTATGACTTATGGCCCTTTTAGGTACCCTCCTACCAAATTCACCAATTTGATAAAAACACAACAATTTCAGCTCAATGTTGAAATAAATTTATTACATTCTGTCTCTTATAACATATCAGATGTAAAACCACGTTCATTTCATATGGTTGTCACTAGACTTTGTATAGTTTGACTGTCATGTCTCAATTTTCGAATTCATCATGGGCAGAACAAGAGGTTCATAACGTAACCCTGTCAAGCAGCATCTCATTTTCACTGCACAGTAACTCATCTTTGAGAATAATTCTGCATCAGTAGAATGGTACTTCAAGATATTGGCATTGGTTTGAACAACGCTGTCCACCATTCCCATATTTATAAAAATTAAAATGTCTAGTTGGTGAAATCAACAAAAATAGATACGTCTTAACCCCCCCCCCCCCCCCCAGATGATTAAATTTTTCCAAAAAATATCACATGTCTTCCTGTAGTCTCCTGTAATGGCAATTAGATACCACAGCAGAGAAAGGATTTGCGTGCCCGCCCGCAGGGTGGCACGAGGACCACGATTAGCTAATTGTCTTATATTATCTCAGTTAATTGAGTGATTTCAACATCAGGCAGTAAATGATGGTGTGCTGCTTGACACATGTCTGTCAAACTGATAACATTCCCACAGAGAAACAGATGGAATTGATGAGTTTTTCATGGCCAATTAATTTCATTTCATATATAAAACTGCAAATGTGTCTTGGACACTTCAAAATTTGTTATGGTCAGGGAAATAAATTTTGTTACAATATAAACAGTTCAGTTGTTGGTTCCATATAAGGGAGATAATTCTGAAAAAGAACTCACACCAAGGGATCTACATGTAGTAGCACAGAATCACAATTATTTTATGTTAACTTTATTTTGTGGTACAATGACTAAATTCACAAAAGGAAATATGTTTGAATTCCAACGAGGGCACCGAACTCTATCCAAAATCAACCATTTATTGATAAGGAGGTTGTGAAAAGTTCACATACAAGACCAGTTAACACTTCGTTGGACATTCGTCTCAGAAGGGCCCGGGATGGCATACATCAAACACGTTCTGTCTTGAACAGACTTCCTGCCCTGGTTAAATATGCAACACGGGACCATACACATGTAAAGGAACATCAGAGGTAAACTTACTTTCAATAGCATACATGCCCACTGCTTCAATTCATAGATACCTTGAAAAGTGGGGAGGCATTAAGGTACTGTACACATAGTTTGATAAATGAGTTACACAGTCCAATTTATCTTGAAAATCAAGTCGAAACAAGTGTTTCTGCATGTCAGATGGCCCAGAAAATAACTCTACACTCAACAGTGATGGGTATAATAAGATGTAAGCCAGTTCAAACACTGAAAAGTTGGTGATCATTGATGCATAATTAACAATTTAACAGCAAAATAATGGGAGTGGGAATTAAATAGAGTTATATCTTTGTCCAGTGCATGCATGCAATGTATTTTGAGTCGTAGTGACCATATTAATTTCAGGCTGCAAAAACAGAATGAATATTGATGCTATAGGAACAAATAGTTTGCTCTATTTGGATGGTTTTATGAGTACGTGGTAGACACCATTTCAAAAAGATACTAATTTTATGTTGTGAGTTTGTAAATGGGTTATCTTGTTTACGGACTGTTATTTTCTCATTTGTTTTAGAACTGATGTACCTGATCAGGGGGCAAATGCACAATGGCACCATGAATCAACATCAAATAGAATTATAAATATTAGACAGAATGCACTGATGTGGAACGCGGCATTCAATGACCACAAACCGTTCAAGGCTATATGCCAGGGATTCATACACTGGGACATGAAAAAGGAGGAACTTCGAGGTCTCCGTTGTCGGGAGCAAATACTATGTTCATCTTGTCGATACCGCTCCCAAATGTATAATTTATATGAAGAGGTATTGCCAAGCAAAGCAGGGCGAAAAGCTGCAAAACAGAACATCGGGCTATCCATTGTTTTGTCAAAGGGACCGATTGGTGCTTCTGGTTTCGGGCGCATATGTTTGAGTGCTAACGTTCCTCCTCCGTCAAGCAGGTCAATTCAGGATACTGCAAATAAGACGCTGTGCAAAATAGAGAAAATTAATCGGTAAAATCTGAAAAAGAAACGCGCAGATCTCATTTCTCATCAGAAGTCGGTATCAAAAACAAACCCGAATTTTATTGACGCTCAATCAGATTGACTTTATAATAACCCATTTTTTCCGATGCGGGGCGCAATCCCTTTCACCCCAACACACAAATCATATGCAGTGTTGCGGAAAATGTTAAACCCAAACATGACATTATCGGACTGGTGGTTCATAATAAGCTATGTTCGAAGCACATGCACCTTAAACCAAACAAAAACCACAAGTGTGGAACAGATTGTTATGCGACGATTACTTTTGAGAAAAGCATTGGTGAAGCTTTCTTGGAAACGAATTTTAAGGGTTGCGAAGATCTTTATGATGAACAAACAACAAGTACGCATCCAGATCACTAGCTTGATACAGCCCACGTGTGTCGTAACCACCGCAAGTTCCCAAGAGGACATGCCAAACTTACATCAATCATTCCTGAAGATTAAAAGTAAAATTATCAAAAAATAAATAAATGTGTCAGACCGCTGTCAATGTGAAATCACTTTTGCACAGAAACGTTTCAAAAATGACAGACAAAATAAAAAGGCATTTGTCGACAGTGAAGGATGTAATAGTACCAAAAAAAAATCATTGATGTGTAAAGGTACAAAAAAACTCAATTGGATGAATTAATGTACTAAAATCCTCAGAAATGACTTCAAACTGTGTGCGACATCAAATACGTTAACCATTCTAACGGAGTGTGTCAACTATCGACTTTGTTCTGAAATGGTTGAAAAAACTGTATACGGCTATATACGGCATGAATACGCAAAACGTTGAGGCTTTTAACAGAGCGATAAGAACATCATTGCCAAAAATGTTAAATTCTCACGTAACGCTAGTGGCAGAGCAAATTCTGCATGTCACTCTGTAAAATTAGCCCAGGGTAAATCCATCTCTGGTCTTTGTGATAATCTTGGGTGTCCAAGCGAGCGAGGTTCTAAAGTAGAATACTCACTCGAGGCGTTAACTATTCCAGTCGAACTCTTCCACAAGCGACACCCAACCGAGTCGCGAGATGATTGTGTCCACCTTGGAGCCATCTTTCAGTTTTGAGGAAAATTTTGAGTAAAGTTATCTTAAATCCATTATATTGACCTTGGATGACTCAAATATGAATATAAAATTGTGAAATTGGACAAATCCATACTTAGCTGGAAAACGAGCTTTAGGTTACAGTGAAGTAATTGTTTCAAATAGCCTCCATACTAACGTTTAACAGCCTACTGATGTCAATATATACCATAAGTGTGGAAGGCATATAGTATATGAAAGACTAAAGACTGTCATCTGTGCACGACTTTTATATTTAAATTTCTTGTTTTTGAAAGTAGCGTCAGGGTCGCAGTAAAAAATATTGATATTTTACACCTCACACTGAAAATTTCAAACATGAAAGCACAACATTGGTCATAAGCCAATGTTTTTTTCTGATTTTTGAAATTCAAGCAGGAATGATTTCCTTCATTTTTTATCTATAAATATAAACTATCCAATTAACCAATCAGTATTTAGTACTCTCTTCCATCTTGGTTCAAAATCCGTTGGAGGGCGCCCTCCCTCAATTACTTCACTGTAACCTACAAGCTGCAAAAACGGAGCTTAGTCCCTATTCCACGCTATGCTCTCACGCCGATGACATGTGTATTTTCTTAACTAAATCCATCATTTTTATTGAAGTTATTGCCAGTTACAGTTCATTCTGGCTTGATCTAGACATTTTTCAAATGAATATCGACAGTTCAGTTTCTCAAAACAATGCAGAATGAACTGTAACCCACACAAATCTCAAACAAATAAATGTGACATTTCTTGGCAATACGTACAGGTGCGGTCAGTGGTAAGTCATGAGAAGGGGACCGAACTCGGCATGAAGCTTGAGTAAGATATAACAGTTTCAAATTGAGTAGATGGGTGCGATTAAGGGTGCAAAGTTTTGCGCATTATATAATTCCCCATTAATTCACCGGTTAAAATTATTTAGATATGATGTACAAAGCAAATAAACAAGATTTCATCCTTTAATAACGTACCACATGTATCAGGTGAAGGCCATTCTTCGGTTACCTTCACCTCTAGCATTCCACGATGCACTCGCTCCCCGACTCTGGAACACATTTAGCTCCGTGATTCCAATAGGAAACATGGCTGCTGTGAATTAAATGTATTTATCGGCGTATTGTGTCAAGCATTTCAATCAACTGTGGCAATAAAGTCGCTTGTGATATTATAGATACGACAACCAAGCCGCGTGTTGTCTTTGTTGTGAATTAATGTCCCAGGTGTACATCAATGCGACCCGTTTGATTAATGTAAAATCGACATGGTATCTTACCGCCATATTTCTAATATGATGGGTCATAATACAGCACGAAGAACATAATTATATGACACCAATCAGCGGATTTAATTCCGAATACCAGGAACATTGGCTATGCCATCATTATTATGCACAAGTATAACAAAAGTCACACAATAATCCATGAGTAATCCAATGAAAACAAATAGAAAATCTCATAATTGATAACGCTCTTTATTGTCTATCGTTTTTGGGCGACACCAGCGTGGCCGCTCTTAATAAAAAACGAACACTGCATTTTTGCTTGGCTGACAAAAAATAAAAACGTGTTAAACTCCATCTTTTCGAAGGCAGCATCTGGTTTCCAAAACCTCACATCAATGGGCTTATGGGACCGACCTAATTGTGGTCTGTTATATAACACATATATATGGTGGTTTCATGGCGTCATACCGGACATGGTATCTTTAAAGGCAAAACACTAAAATGAGAACACTTGAATTTGCATGACCCTCTCCCCCCCCCCTTGGAAAACCAATGTTACACTGAACAAACAAACAATGTCGTATTTAATGTTTGGAAGTTCTAATTGTTGTTGATTCAATTGGGAAATTTCTAACAGTTGAGCAACAGTTGGGCGCTTTCATTACAGTTTGGGGCAGGTGGAAAAATGGAGTGGGCGGCACTTGTCTCACACCCAGCCTTGGTCTCGATCTTCAGCAATGGGAATTCCATGCCTGAAATTGTTGGTTTAATGTTAATATGCAAAATGCTGTTGATTCAGTTGGGAAATTTCTAACAGTTGAGCAACAGTCAGGCGCTTTCATTTCATTTTGGGGCAGATGGGGAATTTGAGTGGGTGGTACTTGTCTTACACCAGCTATGGTCACAATCTTCAGCAATTGGAATTTCCATGCCTGAAATTGTTGGTTTAATATTAATGTGCAAAATGGGTCGTCGTAATTAGGGGCGTGTTAGGTTGTAAATTTCTAAAGTTGGAAAGCTTTAGATACCCGTTGAACTTTCAGTCGAATGCGCAGATGGATTTGTTTCGAAATCGTAAGTTTGGTCAGGTTCAAGTGGTACAGTTGGAAACTTCCAGGTGGACGCCCCAATGTGGACTTAAATGCGAATATCTGGATCAAAAGCTGTTAGAATCGAATGTACGTTATATTTATCATGCTCGTGCAGCTTTGTTCTCAGTCATGTGAGATGGAATTGTCCCCACGTTTTCGTTTTATCTCCCAATTGTATAAATGGTTTATGGTTCGATGTTTTACATGGCTTTCTCGATTCGATCTGACGAATTAAATTCCACGTGATATCCAATCATTCACACAAGAGTAAATACTCGTCCCTTAGCTCCACACTCAGCTGATTACACTGATCGGCATTTATTATCTGAGTGAGAATTCATACATGGCTTTGACAACTAACGGCGGTATCAGATTGTATACGGCCAACGCTTGGCCAGGCCAGGCAAAGGTGTAGCTTTGCTTAACTGTTTGGAGTATATGTTTGCATGAATGTACATGTACATCCCCTGCACTATATGATCGGAATGCATTTCCGCTGTTGTGTATTCGGCCACATAACTTGTCCAACTTATGGCGATGTCAGTCCTAACATAAATTTGTCAAATATTGGGGAATTATAGACTGTTGGTCTAAATCAACTAATCTCAGACTAGATATGTGTTGGCAACTACAATGTTAACCTGTTTATTGCCTGAAGTATCTGACTAAATTTAATGTTCTTTCAGACAATTCATCAAGACTTCAAACTTTTGAACAAGGCGACGATCTTTGGTGTGGGATGAGACCCATACACCCCGGTCGCCATGACGTAGTCCCTGGAATGGCACAAACGGTACATTTTGGCTTTTAATATAACTTTGCTCATCGTGCACATGTAGATTTGTTCTCAGTTATGTAAGATGGAAATTTCCCCATATTTCCGTTATATCTCACGATTGTATAGATGTTGGGGTTATGGCTCGGTGCTTTACATCCCATGCACTATATGATCTAACTTAATTTTTGCGGAAATATTGTGGTATTGGACGCGATGTATGTGTATGTATTACTGGTATAGCTGTGGATTAAGAGATATATTCCCCTCGCTGTCGGGCATTCGGAAAAATAATAAACTCGGCTCCGCCTCGTTGAATTATTTTTCCCCAATGCCCGACAGCCCGACGGAGAATATCCTATACATATACCATAACATGTCCATGTGCTATGATGCAGTAAAAATACGTTTAGCCTACTGCCAATACAGGTAGATGGTAAGCTCGCACCGAAACTAGTCACCACAATTAGCTAGCTACATGTATAAGCAGTTACCAAAACGAACGGCACCGTATGCATATACCTGATACAATGAGGCAAGTGTTTGTTTTCTAACGTAAGCAAGGTGCGTATTTGCCTTCTACTTTAACATGAAAGCGATGTCCACCTGCAAAGACAAACGAAACAAGTTAACGGCTTCGTGGTGGCGACGAGCCAACGACAGTCGGAGCGCAAAGCCGAACTAAACACAAAAGAAAATAATACACCGGGACATATAATTCTATTCGTTTGAGAGACGAATTAGAATGGAACTAATTTCTCCGAGGGGTTAATGTTTGATTGGGCAATCAAGCTGTTATAGATTCTAGCGCATGAATGCTCGTAGTTGGGGAACTCAGCACGAATTGTGTGAGGTAACGTCAATCCGTGCTGATTGGACCAGGGTCATTCGCACCTGGAGTGACACACCGATCTGTTGTTTAGTTTGTGCTCCTTTTGTTGTGCTCTTGTCCGTTGACTCACCTGGCGATGTCTGACAACAAAGAACTTGCTGACAGATATATATATATATATATATATATATATATATATATATATATATATATATATATATATATATATGCAATGTAATTTAACTTGAGAAGGTTCATTTGAAGGTAGTAACTGTTGTTAAGTAACTTAGGTAAGTCCGTCAATCAAAGTGCGGACAAGCCGATCTAATTTCTTAAGTGATAAATATCAGGAGAACTGATGACTTTCCAGTGACGTACCGAAGACCGAAGCACTATAAATAAATGGTGGGAATAATATACATGTACTGCAAGACAAGATGTTTAAGACATATATATATATGAGATGAGTTGAACTTCTGCACCGATACATCCACAAAAGCTATTATGCTAAGAAGGTTTCTTCCGACATATATATACGTTAATGAGGTATCCGATATTATATTTTCATTATAAAACTTAGTCAGAACATAGGATGAAAATAAACCTCACACATCGCTTAAAAAGACGATATTCATCACACAACAGTTCAATTTGCATTGGGATACACCCGCCAAGTCAGTACGCAAGGAATCTATCGCTATTCACGTTGTCAAGAAAGATAAAAGTTTAAATTCCAAATATGGCAATCAGTGAATACCAAAATGTGTTCCGTACCATCTGTGCAAACTCAGATGTACACTCTAGATACCTATAAAACAAGATATTTGAATATGTTTGGTTGCAGCGACTGCATTGAGTGTCATTGTCATATACGTGGTTTTGGTCAAAATATTGGCCATCTTGATACAGATTGGAAAATACTCAGGTTTTTCGAGAGAGAGAGCTGCCAAAGTTTCCACAGTGACTGATTGTCGGGTTTTACCTTGAAGAGAAATGATAGAGAATCGTCTTTCTGATCACTCTGACTCACTTCTCGTGAGTAGTGAGAGAGAGACAATCTCTGACAATTTTCTTCCAAGTGGACTGAATGGGGAAGAAGCCGGTTTCCGTAAAAGATGGAAGATAATGGTATAAGTTTAATCTATGGAGAGTATCAGAGATATCTTTCAGAAATCCTGTCATCGGGCGACCATATATTCGATTACCATGATAACTGAATAGGAATACATCGAGAGCTGCTCTGTGATTCCGTGGTAAGTTAACCAGTGTTCCAAGAAACAATAATACTCTCCGATGAATTTCATACTCAACAGGGAGAAGTCCGAGTAGTGATATGGATAATATTGTATTACTGCGTTTCGGAATGCGCTGTAAATTATCGGAATGCGCTGTAAATTCTTAACACACATGCGGTAAGCGCGTTCTAACGTCGTATACTGCGTATGTGACAAACCCCACCATGATTCACAACCATAAAGAGCTGTGGGAATAACGATATACTTAAGAATCTTTAGGTTGGTTAAAGTAGAGAATTCGGTTGTAACTGGTGAGCGACAAGCTGAGAAGACTTTGCGTAGCATATCAGTAGCCTTCTCAACTTTTGAGTTCTGTTGACCAGTCGAGCTATGAATAATACCCAGATGAGAGACTTCTTCTACATTGGCGATATGTCTGGGTCCGAGCTCACATGGTGTATCCTCAGTGTGACGCCGGTTTTGGGAGGTGCCAAATACAACAACTTTGCTGTTCTCGTATGAGAACTCGCAGCGCCACTTTAAACCATATATGTGACATATTTTGAGGAGTATACGGAGACCTCCATCTGTGAATGAGAAAATAGTTATTTCATCAGCCGTCGTATGGGACGAACATGAAATAGAGCTAATGTGAACGCCATCACGCGAAACTGACAGGGATGCCACAAGTTCATCAATAAAGACAAAATACAAGAAGGGCGACAATACAACTACTTGCCTTGTTCCTTGCTCAACCGTGAAGGCTCCTGAAGTTACCCCATTACAGAGAACATGGCTCTGTACATCTGAGTACATGTTTGAAATGACTCTGAGCATAGCACCCGTTACACCTTTTTGAGACCATTTATAGATGAGCCCGTCATGCCATACGCGATCAAACACTTTCTTTGAATCAAGGAACGCTGCATATACGCAGGACCCGTTGCATTATGCATACGCAAATGCTTTTTTCAGCTCGAATGTGGTTATTGAGCAACCGACGCCCCTCTGAAATCCGTTCTGCATAGCGGTTGGGAAGTTCTTGAATATATTGCTACATCGGAGTCTCTCGAGGATAACGATATCTAGAAGTGTGCCGTATCAAAAGAAAACTGATTCTTCTCTCATGTAAAGCAACAATTCTTCTGCTGGGTTTCATTCATGTCGTGACGGGGGCGCTGGAGCGAATAGAGGCGTGTGTTTCGTCTGCGGGTCCTTCCAACATTACAGGCGATTTTGTCCCTTGTTAACGGTACCACAGCCGTCCACAGCCAGCGTCGCCGGATTCCAACCTCGGAAATTATGCACCCCGGATTGATGACAATGGACTGCAAGTTAAGTATTGTTGTGTTTTAGTACATCGAATGACAATTCATGTATTGAGAATTCTGTCCATTGTCTTAAAGGGAAACCTTTAACTTCAGATTTTGAATGTTATGGGAGTTGCTTTGCTGACATTATTGTTAAAAATAGACTTAAAAGGAATGTTGAGTTTTGGAAATCGATTGAATCTACATCTTTTGTTATAAATACTATTGAGAATGGCTATAAGATGCCATTCTATTTAACACCACCATCAATGGAACTCGGTTATAATTGTTCAGGCAAGCAACATATCGAATTTGTTTCACAAGAAATTAACAATTTACTGGATAGAGGGTTTATTGAAAAGTGTGATCGCAGGCCAATAATTGTCAATCCGTTATCGGTAGCCACTCGTGATAACAAAAACAGGCTCATTTTAGACCTCAGTGTTGTGAGTAGGTACCTTTGGAAAATGTCGAAGATGGGAAGACCGCTTTTCTGTATCTAAAACCGAATTGTCGGTGTATTAAATTTGATATTCATTCTGCCTATCACGATTTAGATATCATGGAAGAGCATACAAAATGTCTTGGTCTTTCTTGGAAGACAAAGAAGGTCGAACATGTATTATAAATACCTGGTTGTCCCATTCGGAATTTCTACAGCACCGTATTTGTTTACAAAAGTGACAAGGGAGCTTGTGAAGAAGTGGGCGGATGAAGGGAAACGGGTGGTTATGTTCCTTGACGACGGTTTGGCGACAGGCTCATCTCGAGAAGAAATTGAGTCTATTGCAGCCAATATCAACGGGATTTGTTACAGAGTGGTTTTGTACCCAAGACTGAGAAATCATTGAGGCCACCCAGTCAATGTAGATATTGTTTTGGTATCAAACTTGATACTCGCTCTATGGAGATTAAAATTCCAGATCGAAGAATGTCAAAAATTCATTATGCGATAAATATTCTGCTTCAACGGTCGTCAGTGGGTAGTTCCATCCCGGCCTGGAAGGTTATTGGAAAATTAATTGCCACTAAGCTAGTCATTGGTAGTGCTGTTCAACTCATGGACTGTTGTTTGAGTGTAGATATTGACGACGCAAATTCTTGGAATTCTCAGATTAGGTTATCTGACCGTGGTATCAATCAACTTGAATTTTGGCTTGATAATATTGAGAATTTCAATAATCGTTGTTTAATAAAAAAAATTCTAGCACAAAAATGATTTATTCAGACGCTAGTGAAACAGGTTACGCTGGTTACTGCGTTCAGTTCGGACAGCGGTATGTTGACGAAGTGAACATGAGTTCCACTTGGCGTGAGTTGAGAGCAGTGCAATTAGTACTGAGCAGTTTGAGTGAATTGTTATATTGTATCAAATGGTTTACGGATAATCAAAATGTTATCAGCATTGTTGACAAGGTGGGCATGAAATCTCATATTCAGAAAGTAGCTCGAGCCATATTTTCATTATGTTTGAAGTATCGCATATTTTTTAATAGAATGGAGTGGATACACAGGAACGAGAATGAAAGGGCGGACTATTTATCTAAAATAGTAGATCGAGATGACTGGGCCATCTCTGAATATATTTTTAAAATGATCGACTCCAAATGGGGACCACACACAGTAGATTGTTTCGCTTCTTTTTACAACACAAATGTTTCAGGTTTTATTCTCGTTTCTGGAATCCTGGTTCTGATAATGTTGATGTTTTCACAGCCCAATGGAATTGTGATATTAATTGGTTGGTGGGACCAATTTCTTTGATAGGGATAACTATAAGTCACTTAGAAAACTGTCATGCAAAGTGTACACTTATTGTGCCAGATTGGCCTTCGGCATATTTTTGGCCCTTAATTTGTGTTGGACATTCCAGTTTAAATTGGTTCGTGGAAGGAGTTTTGCGTTGGCTGTCAGCAACATCGTGCTTTACTCCTAGTAGAGTGGGTGGAGGTCTATTTTGGTGTAAACGAACTGCCGTTTAATATGATTGATTTGAGCGTTGATTTCACTCATGTGTAACATTTTATCATCCTATGATGTCACGTTTTCGCATATATTAGTATTTTTTTGTTTTCAGGTGTGTTTGTAGATATTTTTGGATCAGAAATAGAAAAAATTGTCCCATGACCTTAGACAACTTGCCAAAACGCATCCAGAATTGTTATGCGATGCTTGTGCATCTTCGACTAACCGGAAATACTGTTATGCATGTAAACGCTGGTCTAAATGGGCATGTTTTCATGGAGTTACGCAGATTCTTCCGGCGACTCATTTGTCTTGTGCAATGTATCTTAGAACAATTATGCAAGAAGCAAAAACAGTATCGCCTGTTATTTCGGCTTATTATGGCATCAAATATGTCCACCGGTTAATTGGTTTAATGTCTCCAACTGACAATTCGTTGGTTCGGAATGTTTTGGAAGCCGGGAAGCGGAGATTGTCAAGACCCAGTATCAAGAAAGAGCCTGTATCTATAGACCATATAAAGGATTTCTATCGTCAATGTGATCGATCTTCGTTGAAAGATATACGCTTGCTCCGTATGGTACTTTTGGGGTTTTCTGGTTTTCTGAGATCGTGCGAAGTGCTAAATATAAATCGAAATTATATTGAATTTACTACGACATACATGTCTCTCTTCGTTGAGAAGTCGAAAACGAATGTGTATCGTGATGGTTCGTGGATCGTTATTGGGCGAACCGGAACTGAGATATGTTGATACCTTGACGAGTATCTTACTCTTTCCAATATTGACGGAAGTTCTCATGAATTCATTTTTCGTCGTTTGGCTGAGATTTCTGTTGTTCGTGGATATAAACTAAGAGCTGACCGTGTCCTTTTAACGTATTCAAGATTTAGAGACGTTTTCATTCAGGGTTTCTCAGACATAGTTCATGTTATCAAAGATTTTGGCTTCGTTAGTATCAGATATGGAGGAGCAACTTAAGCAGCGAATTGAGGTATTCCTGACAAATTGTTAAAAAAAACACGGCAAAAGTGGAAAAGTGAAAAGGCAAAGGATGGATATGTGCACGAGTCAATGGATTGCTTAATGGGCGTTTCTATGAATATGAATCTATGAAATCATTAGATTTTGTAACAAAGCCCTTTCCTGGGGGCATTTCGCTGTGCCCTCTGGTGGCTTCTTGTGTATGTTGTGTTTGTTTATTTCCCAAACATTGGGGTCTCGGAGAAATATAGTTCTATTCGTTTGAGGGACGAATTAGAATGGAACTGATGTCTCCGAAAGTTGGGGCACTCAGCACGAATTGTGTGAGGTAACGTCAATCCGACACAGCGATCGGTTGTTTATTTTAAGCCTATAGATAGGCTTAAGACTTATTTGTAAATCAGTACCCGTATACACGCAAAGAGACGCATATCGAAACTTATAGAAACTTTTGCTAACAATTGCTACGTAACTCGTTTTTGCAAACAATATTGAATTTTAACACGACGCAAACATGCACATGAAGCCTCCGAGTATTATAGTATATGCATGACATACTATTTGAGATCATTGTCAGTGTTATAGTTATGATGTGCATTCATGTCTCTACGTATATATATATTGATTTTTGTTTCTTTTCTAGTTGTTTCGGCCTCGATTGCGGATATTGGTGGAGGCGTATATAGAGGCTCCGGATTTCACGATTAATTCATATGAGTGTCTTCCACCTTAATTGGTGTCCGGGTTTTAACAGTGGTTAATTATACTTCCATGGTGTAACCAAGGAAGTATATTGTTTTTCTACTGCGGCCGTTTTCTGTTTAATTGGAAATACTCAGAAACTAATGGGAGGAGGACCGCGAAATCTCTAGCGAATGAAGGCATCTAAGGTCTACTAAAAATAATGGTATCCGGATGTTGGTCCAATATCTTTTGACAGAGTTATGGCCCTTTTTCGATTATTTTTCATTATTATTATACTGGACACTTTTGCAACCCTTATTACTCGAAAAGTAACAGGAGTAGCACACTAAAACTTGGTACGTATCTTGGGATCAAAGAGTTGTATGCCATCGTCGCATAACGAATATTGTCCGCGTTTTCCCCGAGGAGTTATCTCCCTTTATCTAAAAAAATGTCATTTGATTATCTCGGAAATTATAAGGAGCAGAGCATCGAAAATTTGACTGTATGCACATCTCGATATGCCCTACTGCCCACGGGCATCAGAACTTGTGTCCGCGCTTTCCCTGAGGAGTTACCGCCCATAGTTGGCAAACCTCTATTTGATTGGACTCTGTTGTCCTCTTGTATCATTCCAGATAACTGCATGTGGTTTTCATAGTCGTGTTGACCGTTGTCAGTTTAGTCAGAGAAGGAAAATTTGACAGGGTCGGACATATATTTTGACACTGGGGTGGGGGGCAAATTTTTTGAAAAATAAAATTTTGATTGACATTCATATATTTAAGTTTATGTATTTCCCGAACGAAAACAAACTCATACCGGAAAGGATTTTTGAAATCCGAGAAGAAATGCAAGAGTTACGGGCCCTCAAAGTTTGCAATTTGGGTCCATGTGCTTGATAACACATCTCCTCCGAAGATATCGAACATAGGATGTCACCTGATACGCCAATGTGTGCGGACTGAAGAGGGCACGCGGTGGGCTAAATTTTGCCAGTGTCGGTTCATTATTGTGGGTCTGGGGAGGGGTGGTCCGTGGTAGTAATTTTTAATTCTTCTCGGAATCAGATGAAACTTGGAATCTAACATCTGCAACATCAGCCGATCTAGAAAGTGAAAGAATTTCGAAAATCCATCAAAAACTGAAAGAATTGCGGCCCCTCAAAATTAGCAATTTTGGGCCCGTGTGCTTGATAACACATCTCCTCCGAAGATATCGAACATAGGATGTCATCTGATACGAAAATGCGTACGGACTGAAGACGGCACGCGGTGAGCCAAATTTTTCCAGTGTCGGTTCAGTATTGTGGGTCTGGGGAGGGGTGGTCCGTGGTACCAATTTTTAATTCTTCTCGGAATCGGATTAAACTTGGAATATAACATTTGCAACATCAGCCGATCTGGAAGCTGAAAACAGATCGTAAATCCGTTGAAAAATGGCGGAGATTTTGGCCGTCCAAGTTTTAATTTGGGCCCATATGCTTTCCAATAATCAAAGTGTTATCCGTCTCCAAATCAGATGAAATGTATACTATGCAATCTATGTTAGCAGCAAATCACAAAAATGGAAACAATTTTAAAATCCGTTCTAAACTAACGGAGTTACGGGGCCTCAAACTTAGCATTTTGTGCCAGGGGTTGATGTTTTCCCAATCCCGTCATCCAATTTCGAGGCAGGGGTGGGGTCACGTCCAAACACTTGAGATCAACCTACACATGTTAGGACAACATATAATCACCATACTTTATATTTTACGTCCATAAACTGCGATTCTTTTCACTCATGATTGTTCCTATTATTATACTTCCATGGTGTAACCAAGGAAGTATATTGTTTTTCTACTGCGGCCGTTTTCTGTTAAATTGGAAATACTCAGAAACTAATGGGAGGAGGACCGCGAAATCTCTAGCGAATGAAGGCATCTAAGGTCTACTAAAAATAATGGTATCCGGATGTTGGTCCAATATCTTTTGACAGAGTTATGGCCCTTTTTCGATTATTTTTCATTATTATTATACTGGACACTTTTGCAACCCTTATTACTCGAAAAGTAACAGGAGTAGCACACTAAAACTTGGTACGTATCTTGGGATCAAAGAGTTGTATGCCATCGTCGCATAACGAATATTGTCCGCGTTTTCCCCGAGGAGTTATCTCCCTTTATCTAAAAAAATGTCATTTGATTATCTCGGAAATTATAAGGAGCAGAGCATCGAAAATTGGACTGTATGCACATCTCGATATGCCCTACTGCCCACGGGCATCAGAACTTGTGTCCGCGCTTTCCCTGAGGAGTTACCGCCCATAGTTGGCAAACCTCTATTTGATTGTACTCTGTTGTCCTCTTGTATCATTCCAGATAACTGCATGTGGTTTTCATAGTCGTGTTGACCGTTGTCAGTTTAGTCAGAGAAGGAAAATTTGACAGGGTCGGACATATATTTTGACACTGGGGTGGGGGGGCAAATTGTTTGCAAAATAAAATTTTGATTGACATTCATATATTTAAGTTTATGTATTTCCCGAACGAAAACAAACTCATACCGGAAAGGATTTTTGAAATCCGAGAAGAAATGCAAGAGTTACGGGCCCTCAAAGTTTGCAATTTGGGCCCATGTGCTTGATAACACATCTCCTCCGAAGATTCAGATTATGCTACACGCGAAACGGAGATGACTTTTGGGAAATCCAGAGTCCAAAACGGATCCAAATCGACCTGTCCCAGAAAAGTCGTTCATTTTGTTTTCACTTTTTGAAAAAGGCTCCAATATTTCAACCAAAACTTTTGGACTTAGAACATTATTTTTTTCTCAGTCAAATGAAAAGAGCTCTTCAAAATAATTCCGCTTATATATATAATATATATTATCTATATATACGCCAAAAATTTGTCACTCCCCTCTCTCCTTCCTCCGGCTACCCCATCCTCCGTGGGATGGAACCTACCTCCGATTCGAATACACCCGTCTTGCCGCGGGCCAGTCTCATTCCTCTACCAGAGAACTGATAGAACGCCCGTCGAATTCCAACAATCATTTCCAGAGTGCTATATTGGTATGAGTTCATATCGGAGCCGTTATAAAGCAAATAACTTGGATTTTAATATAAACCCACCTATTCGTAAATTGTGTAGCCCATGGTGTGTGGTAAATTATCATTTTATCGTGTATAGTGTGTCATGAGCTATCTGCGTGCGTGCATTTCACTTTTGTATTTTCTTTCGCATCTTCAACGCACTGCATATCATATACAACCAAACAAAATACAAACATTACATTAATTTGATCACACAAGACTTCGTTATATGGTGTATATTTCTACTAACGTAATGACGACGTATAGCCAATTATTCCATTTGCGATAACAACGATAAACACATAGAAACATGCAAACATCATCAGTTTCGTAAGATCAATTTGTATATTGTTTATATTCTAGTTATTTATCGAATATAAAAAGCATCTTTACATTATCTTTAGTTTGGTATTATTCGTATTTGATGATTAAAATACACCAAAACATGTTAAAAATAAAAAATAAAAAAAGATAATTTGACGGGATTCGAACTCACGTCGCAATAAAACACAAACTGAATGTTTGACGCTCTCTCCACTCGGCTACGCACTGCGCTGTTAATTTATAAGAAAATATATTAGTATTAAATATGTAGGCATATAACTGTGTATATTTAAACTTTATATCCAAACTGATTGAAATCGAATATAAAAAGCATCTTTACATTATCTTTAGTTTGGTATTATTCGTATTTGATGATTAAAATACACCAAAACATGTTAAAAATAAAAAATAAAAAAAAGATAATTTGACGGGATTCGAACTCACGTCGCAATAAAAACACAAACTGAAGGTTTGACGCTCTGACCACTCGACTACGCACTGCGCTATTAATTTATAAGAAAATATATTAGTATTAAATATATAGGCATATAACTGTGTATATTTAAACTTTATATCCAAACTGATTGAAATGCGTGACTATATATATATAACCCCTTTCCGCTATACGGGGAACAGGAAAATGCACCTATTCTTCCCACCAAATCCAAAAGGGCTAATTAAAGAGCAAGGTAATGCCGTAGCAGGTACATTTGGATATTCTATTCACGCCCCCCCCCCCCTCCAAATCTTGACCGCTATACTTCAAATTCAAACATCGAGAATTTTTTTTTTGACGAGTACATCTGATAGCTAGTGTTCACAGCGCATCTAGAGCGCAATTTTCTAATTTTCAGATGGAACGGAACGGTTTACTCGTGACAACGCTATATATCATAAATATGTATACTTCTGTAGTCTATCACTAGCCGATTTTTAGCCCCAAATCCAAACGGGCCGATGTAGGAGCGAGTTTAATGCGGTGGTACATAAGCCGGTATACTGTAGGTATGACTCTAAAAATTTGACCTCTCTAATATAAACGCAACCTGCTCAAGGGAGTGTTTGTGTCGGGTGGGTTCAGATTTGGAAAATTCCACCGAAGATCAAATGGGCAAAATTACTCCGAAAATCATATATTGAGATAAAAACTTTTCGATGAGTGGATGTGATAAGTAGTATATAAACGCAAGATTAGTACACTTTTTAATGATTTATATTGAACGGTTTAACCCTGGTAGCGTATAACGTTGTGACGGGTGATATATATTACTCAAATTCAAACCCTCTCTTCATGACGCAAATTCAAACGGACTTAGCAAGAAGCAAGGCAAATGCATGAATATGCTCACCGATATACTATATAGGTATGTCCGCTCTACTGTAAAAGTAACATATTGTCACGATTTGACCTGTCCAAAACACTCCCCGGACAAAAGTTTTCCTAGGTATAAAATTTCGTCGAAATCCGATCGTTTTACTCGATTTGACCTTGAACTTACCATTTCGAATGTCAATGTCAGGTCGGGGTCACGACTTGACCCGCCCAAAAGACTCCCCGGACAAAAGTACCCCTAGGTATCAAATTTCGTGGAAATCCGCATGTTTTACCCGATTTGACCTTCGATTGACCATTTTGAAGACCAAGGTCAGGTCGGGATGGGATGGGATGGGATGGAATACCATGGAAGTATATCTGATTCCATGGAATCTGACCTCTAGTTATCAGTCGGATTATGAGAATCTGAGTGCCCGTGTGTTCTTGGTCGGTATCGACCAACAGATCTGCATGATATGTTCACGATATGTATTAAGTTATTCTTGTATCTTAAGTGCTGTTTGAAGCTTGGAGGGATCAATATTCCATATGCTTGATGGTGTGATTTCTATATTGCATGCAGGGTGTGTACCCGGTAGAAGCGGTATCCCTATGATAGCTCTTTGTGGCGTGTGCCTGAAGCTGTCGATGTGTTTTCAAGCACTATTGCTGAATGGTTTTTGGCATATTATGTCCATGTTATATGATACATATGGAAGGAATGCCAGTGATGTTGTGGGAGACTATCTAGGCATGCTGCCGTTATCCGTAGTCGGAAGGAACGAAACGACTTTACTTACTGTTTACATCGAGCACAATAAAAATCGCTGTGCCCTCTGGGGCTTCGTGTGTATGTTGTGTTTGTTTATTTCCCAAACAAACATTGGGGTCTCGGAGAAAAGCCATTATTCAAAAGACAATCAATCGTGGTGTGAGTTACCGCTTTGTGGCATCGTATATTATCGACAATGTATATTAGCGACAAAAGATTCTGATGCATGAATGATCGGAGCGGAATCACAGCGTTAGTGCGGCACCGACTTGCACATACTGTTGGCTGGCCTATATTACAGAGAACACACAACATGCAAGAGTACCGAGTACGTTCAAAAAAATCATTTACCCCATCACATCCCGTGACAGGGCCAAATACACTTGCCAATATACACCCCTAGAGGGCATAATAATCACCATATCAACACTTCGAGATAAACGAACAAGATGTTAGATATGAACAATAAAGCACAAATAACATTAATCATCGGTGATGGGGGTATTGCTTTGACTCGAGAGCTTTCCGATGAATGGCAACAAGCCATATTTCCGACTAAATCCTGAAAAGTTACCCATAATTCTGCTGTGGTCATATCACAATCTCCATCGAAACTCAGGAACGTGGCTATAGGGTCGCTATGCAAAACATGGGGTCGGATGACACAGGGATGTGGCTAGGGTGTCTCCGTTGTGGTGTGCACTTTGGTATTGTTAACCCCCCCCCCCGCCCCCACCCACTTGGACTAAGGTGGGAAATTTTATTTTCACCGCGCCTTGAGTTGGAGTCCCCAGTTTTTAGTCCACAAATTTAAACGAAAGAGAAATATTCGACTGTTTATCTAAAACAACAAATTTCACACCAAACACAGGTTGGATGATCAAAATATCAGTCATTTTAACCTATATTCATTCTTAACTTAAGAAATACTGAACAGTTCGGTAAAAGTTGGGGAGTGCCGTTGGTGGTTGATGCACTCCATCAAACCCCTGTCACAATCCAAATGAAAATATACTAAATAAAAACAAAATATATATCTGGGGATACTTGAATTTGACGCCCTCAATTGGTATATAATGTCAATTTTACACTGAACACTATTGTGTAAACATATTTATATTTCCAAATCCAAACAAATAACATAATATATACAGATGACACATATATATATGCAAAATAGAAGTGTTAATGTATGGAAACGAGGATCAGACAACAAGCCCGAGGGCTTATATGAAGTTTTATCCTATTTGGCAACATGCTTCGTTCCCAATAAGTGAGGGAGGGGTATAGATCAGACGGGAAGGGTTGGAAATAATGGTTTTATGAGAAATGGAGATATATAACTGAATTTGTTTCATGAGTTTGGGATTGAAGAAAAAAATGGAGAAAATAATGTTAGGGATTGCAGGAGGCAGAGAGAGAGGGAGAGAGGGGGAGAGAGAGAGAGGCCTAGGGGGGGGTGATGAGAATCTAAAAGATATGGGGGAACAGATGAAGTCGTGAAATGATGACAGTGGTGGGGGGTTTTCAATAATTACGCTGTTGCGTGATAAAAATGAGGCTCGTCTATAGTAATCTTCATGCGTCAGGCGCCATGGGATGGGGTCAATCACAAATAGTTATATACGTCAATAAGTAGTTAAAAAAACACACACATAGCTGCGAGTGTTCATAATTAAAATATGTCGTGGACTATAAATCTCCCGTAAGAATAAGAACATATTCAGCAGCACTAACCCGAAACAGGACAATTCCCATTTCAAGGGTGCTCACTGTGAATGTCGCAGCATCCTTCGTGTTGAATCATTTCACGTACATGTGTAAACAGGATAATAACAAGTAACATACACAAAATAATCGTTATCAGATGGCATTTATTACTACCTATAGTATGGGGAATATCATGCTGCCGCATAACGCCGCCGGAATCCAATGCAATTCGTTGTAAAAGAATCATGGGAATCTTTCGGATCACTATAAACATGGACGTGACTAGAAGATCTCCATTGGGGGGTGTCCACCTTGAAATAATAGCACACTCATTAACTCAGAGCAAATTACTATATTCGCGAAATTCCATTTGCAGCCCTTTGCGTTGTAATGGAACTTTCCTACTAGTACCTCAAACTGTCCAAAATGTCACCCCCTACAATTGGAAAGTTTCCAACTGATGGTCGTTTGAGACCAAATTTGTTATCAAAAGTAGAATAATATGTTAATGATGGTCTAAATCACCATGGCCCCACCTATACTGGTTGGAAATTGAACAGCTTAAAGCTATATGTGGTGTTTATATCTATATCTATATTTGCGAATGTCTGTCTGTCTGTCTGTGTTCTATAGGAATTCAAGGGGGCCATCTAGATGGCACCAAATGGGTCTACTAAGGATAACTTTTTACGATAACGATAATGGTGCGGGTTATGAATCTCTAAAGTGACGCCGTTGTTGTCATGGGCAGAAAAGTGGGAGGAGCAAAAAAAAATTTGTAGCCTATTGCCACGAAACTTATATATAATCATCCCCATGATATAAGGAATCTGATGGTGTGGTTTAAATATGTCAAAAGTGGCGCCGTTCGAGTCAGGGATGCACGGAAGGGGAGATGGCACAAAAAATGATAAACTAAGTTTAGCACCGAGGGACCATCTAGGTGGCACCAAACGGGTCTACTAGGGGTAACTGTTTACGAGAAAGATAATGGTGCGGGTTAGAATTGACTAAAGTGACGCCGTTTTCAGGGGCAGAAAAAATGTTTGTCGTCGATTGCCACGAAACATATATATAATAATTCCCATGATATGAGGAATATAATGGTGTTGTTTAAATATGTCAAAAGTGGCGCCATTCTCATCAGAAAAGCACGGAAAGGGAGAGGGGCACCAAAATTGATCAAACTAATTTTAGCGCCGATTTCCACCAAATTGATATATATTCCTCTCCATGATACAATGACTCTAATTGTGTGATTTAAAAACTCCAAATTGCTGTCGTTTGGATGGAAGATTGTGGGAGGGACACTCAATTTGATAAGAATGGGTTTAGTCGCCGATTGCCAACACATATATACAATATCATTCCCATGGCATGATGAGTCTAATATTGTGGCTTAAATCTGTCAAAAGTGTCATTCGAGTCAGGGGTGAACTGAAAGGCAGAGGGGCACCAAAATTGATACGCAATAATTTTAGAGCCAATTTCCACCAAAGTGATACGCATTCTTATCCATAATACGAGGAGTCTGATCGTGTGATTTAAAGATGCCATGTTGGTGCTGTTTTTGGTGAGTGGTGGGCACTACTAAATTTGATCAAAATTGATTTAGTCGCCGATTAGTACCAAACTTATCAATAATCATCTCCATGATACCATGAGTCTAATTGTGTGGTTTAAGGATGTCACAAACTCTCACAAGTGGGGCCATTCGAGTCAGGATGCAAAGAGGGTGAGAGGAACACACAAAAAAGATGAACAATATGTTTAACGCCGATTTCCACCAGATTGATACATATTCTTCTCCGTGATACGATAAATCTAATCATGCGGTTTAGATACGCCAAATTGGAGCTGTTTGGATGAGAGATATGGGTGCCCTAAATTTGATACGAATTTGTATACTCGCCAATTGTCACCAATGTTATATATATTTTTATTATATTTCCATAATGAGTCTAAGTGTGTGGATTCATGATGACAAAAGAGGCGCCGCCTCCGTCTGAAATAGGGACGGGAGGTTCACCAAAACTGCTAAAAATTATGTTTGGTGCCAATAACCATAAAATTCATACAAGTTCTTCTAAAATGGTACGAGGAATCAAATCGTGCGTGTTAAAAACGTATAATGAGCTAGCAAAACATATACATAGAAGAAAGCATGTTATTTAACAGATACACATATTCTTGCAAACTGAGAGACCTCGAACCGTCAGGGGATTGCATATTATAATGGATCATGTATATATTATAACACAATTGAGTCTGTTCCATTCAATATAGTTTCCACACACAAAAAATGCAATAAACCACTCAAAATCGCGCTCTGTAGCTGACATACTTGCATAGCAACATTTAGTTTAAACTGAGAATATTTCGTCAATAGATAGCGCCATGAACAGAGGTGCACCTGGACATTTCTTTAAAACATCTGTATCTTCGTGGAGATATGATAGCCAGGTGTCCTCAAAACTTTGTCTTACCAACTATATTGATTGACACATCTCTATATACGTAAAGCCCAATTGTTGTCTTAATATTTTGCGAACAAATGTGTTTATGATGTTCATGTTTCATGTCATAACGTCTGACGTATATGCAGAAAATAAATACTTCTTTATTGGTGGAACGGATTAATCGCGATAAACAAAATGACAATTGACAATATATCTCATATATATTTTGAAGACCTCTGTCTGTCTGTCTGTTTGTCATTAATACAAATCTACGATTCTCGACCGATCGGGACGAAACTTGGTACGTGTGTGTAGTTTGACCAGGCGGTGGACGTTGTCGTATTGGCGAGCCCGTGCGGCGCCCGCTTCGCGCATGCGCAGACGAGATCTCGGAAACGGGTGGAGCTATCGACTTGAAATTTGCTATGTGAATGTATCTTGCCCCGGATACGAATTTTATCGGGTCGCCGAGCCCGTGCGACGCCAGCTTCGCGCATGCGCAGACGAAATCTCGGAAACGGGTGGAGCTATCGACTTGAAATTTGCTATATGAATGTATCTTGCCCCGGATACGAATTTTATCGGGTCGCCGAGCCCGTGCGACGCCAGCTTCGCGCATGCGCAGACCAGATCTCGGAAACGGGTGGAGCTATCGACTTGAAATTTGGTTTTTGAATAGCTATCGACTTGCAATTTGTTTTTTGTATAGCCGGGACAACGTCGGGCTCATCGGCTAGTATATATATATTTATTTAAAGGTGTGTGGAACGGGCTCAGTGGAATAAATCACTTCTTTCTTTCACTGTCCTTCCAGTTGGTGAACATTAAATGTGAGTCACCCAGCGTGCTTGCATTGAGGGCTGATTGAAATGCTACGCTGGGGAGTCATTTAAGCATACCGATGCTGGTAAATAAAGACATTGCCATTAAATAAATAAAAAAAGGTTAAACAAATATATTTCTTTCAAAACGGTGGTAAGTGTTTTCTCCTGCTTTGAGCCTACGTACAGAAGTCAATCTCCATTGTAGATCCATAACTCCGTCACAATGGTTTGAAGCCACTGACAGTCCGAGCCAAAAACAACATCCAACACAAACACCTTGTAACAAGTTATACGTTATACTATGCGGATAATTAGTTATCAGGCATCTCTGACAAGCTTATCTTTAAGATTTTGATTTTTAGCTTTCTGCAATGTTTCTAGCCATTTTTGGTGAAAGAGCTTGGCAGTCGATTGTGTCCAATCTAATTTGTTGGCGGTATTTACTTTATGAATTTGGTTTGTCGGTAGAGAGAACATTGCTGTGAAATTACTTGTCCCTGATGTTCATCACCGTGGAGTTGAATTTTGAAATAAATGTTTCTTACGCAAATTATCGTTGAAATCTGAGAGCTGAAAGAAACTTTTGGCTTTCGGGAAATATTTCTTTCACACTGTTCGAAATCATTATTCCTAGCTTTTTCTGAATATCCGGGAGGTATTTGCCCGATTTAATTGATTCCATCCCTTCTTTGATGTCAATGAATCCGACATTAATTAGGATCTGTTCCAAGGTTTTACTCGTATTATGTATTGAATAATGTGTGACATTGTTGAGTGAAAGGTCGGAGAAAATTTCCAAATCCACATTAGGGTGTATTGAGTCAACCAATTTACTAATGGTGCCATCCGACAAAATAAGAGATTTTTTGGTAATGTTCCTACTAATGTTATAGCAGGCATGATATTAACTTCCAAATTAACAATTTTGACCAAATCCCTGTCGTCACCTCCGACTATATACACCAGACTCGTGCGAAGTTGCATACAGTCATGATATAGAAATCTCCAATTTGTAAGTTAACACTGAACCCCACCCCCCGACCGACGTCGCGTTGCATTTACACCACTCCTATTGGTTGCAATTTTCTAATTGCTGGCTCACCAAACTTTTAAACTGTTGGAAATTTCTTATGTAACACGTTCTGCATGGTTATCAAAATGAGTCAAATATGATTTGATCATGAAATCATATATCAAGAAATGTATAGTTATTACACATGGTAAATATAGAGAGAAATTATTTCACTGATATGTGGGAAGTTGATAATAGTATGATGCACTTATTTGGCCCAAGGAGGATCGCGGCGGTAGTATCGAACTCCGAATTTTAACATCAGCCCATCGCCTTTCGGCCAAAATGTTCCAACTACATTCCACACATATATCAATTAATGCATATATATTATATATGGTAAATATATAGAGCAATTATTCCACTCACGTGCGGGATGTTGATAACATTATGATGCACTTATTTTGGCTCAAGGAAGGGTCCCGGCGGTAGTGTCCTTGGAATGTTAACACGCACCAGATCCTTTGAATCAGACCAAATTCTCAAGTCCGGGAAAAATCCATCGCCACCCCCCCCCCCCCCCCCCCCCCTTCGGCCAAATTTTCCAATCATATTCCAAAGATATTCCAACAGTTTTACAAACAGCTGAAAAATATATGAATTTTGATCAGATTTTTTTCAGATTATATATTGATGTGAAACATTTCAAAACGATTTCAACATATTTCTGGTTTGGCGGGAATGGTATTTGAGAGACATCCATCGTCATCTCCCTGTGTTTGTATACCGCATATCTGTGTATTAGTTTTATCAAATCGTTCTCGAACTATTTCGATTGCCAGAATGTACGAACATAAGAACTATTTTAGAATTATCTTATAATTAAGCATTGAAAATGGTACTGGCCTTTGATATAACTTTGCTCGCCCCAAGCAGCTTTGGTCTCGATAAGTGTAAGCTATAGCATTGTCTTAAATGACCGTTATATAAATTGTATGTTCAGTTTGTGGCTCCACATGTTACATGTTCTAGTCCACCATTTTCGTAGAGCTGACATTTGTCTGAATTCTCTCAATCACACATGAACGTGAATCGCCCCGTTACCATGGTTATACGAGTGGACCACGTTGATTGAATAATCACGGACTTGTGTTCAGACTAATTGAAGACTGATTAATCACATCACAAGATGCAGGTCATGGCTTGAACAACTGACAGCAGTATCGTGTGTATGGGCTATGTAAAAACGTGGCTTATATATCTAAGGAATTAATAAAGATATCTAAATTAAAAAAAAGAAGAAAAAAAGAAAAAAAAGTATCGTTTGCCATAGGCCAAGCAAAATTAATTATTGTTGCAACGGTGTCTATGTGATGGCTAGTGTCAATGTTTGCATGAATGTCCATGCATCGCGCGATACACACATGTCATACCATGAGCTACAACGTATAGTCGAACTTCCTTTTTCCGGAAATCTTGTGGTATTTAACACACGGTATGTGGATTTAATGACCATCAAATAGCCGAGGTTAATTTAATCAGATATTCCCATCGCTACAGGATATTTGGACAAATCTCACATCGGCTGCGCATCGGTGAATTATTAATCGGAATACCCGACAGCTCATGGAATGTCCTATTCATACGTTATTGATTTTATCGATATGTGACAAAATGATCTTTGACCAAGTGATTATCCGGCGTTGAACACAAACTTCAGTTGCGCGGATGAACGCGTCATTTAAATATGTATGACTTTCCGCTTGAACTCATTTGTTCAGACATTGGAACTATAAATACTGGAAGTTCTCCCAATTTGGCTCTCCCACGTTCATAATTTATGGTTGAAAGATGTCTGTTTGGACACTAGATTCTAAAATTATGAAAATAGTAAATATATTGTACATTTTCATTCGTCTAACTAATTTTGACAGTGCATGATATCAAGTTCAAGTCGATAACTCCGTGTTCATTTGAACAAAATAGTTCGACATGTGGCGGCGTTAAGAGGGTCAATATGCGCGTGTTGTCTCTGGTGACGTAACTCACTGCTGTGACATTACCACTTTTATTTTCATTACCGATACATCCTTATAAATGGCATACCAAGCTGAAAGAAATAGTTCAGTCCATCGTGACGCTGGCCTGACCACTGCCACAATGTATATCTTCGTCATTAAATCTAACATGGTTAATTAAGTGTTTTGTTTTGGCTTGATCTATCCAATTTTCAAATGAATACGAATAATTTGGTTTCTCAGAATAATGCAAACAAAAGTCTTAAATACAATAATGAGTGGTTTGCTCTCAGTTTGTGTACGAGATGGCAGTGTTCTGTGCAACACAACATGGAATGAACTCTGACTTCCAGGCCGATATGTATGTATCAAATAGCGTTCATGTTTACCCCATTCCAGGTGTGGTAAAAGTAAATATAGTGTTATAACTTTACTGCAAATTACCAACTTGATTTCTGATTACTATGGCACTGTTTTGCCCAGCGAAAATGAGACCTGCATTAACCTGTGTCCAACTGTTGAATGTTGTGGCTGAAGTTGGTGGGGTGAAACACCCCACCCCTGTCACCACGTCAACAACTAACGAGGCAATAACCGCATCACGTACATTTTCCATCCTTAAGTGTTTGCCAAATGTCTGCTGCGAGTAATGCGTCCACCTCTCTCCCGAAGACTTTCGCTTCTCTTACGAAATCACATCTATGTGGACTATTCGTCGGATCATACATCCCAGACGATACGCTCATGTGCTTCGGGCGTATGGCCAACGGAAGCAGTCCAGTAATGTACACATCCTCCATCGGAAATATACTGTAATATTCAGCCACAGTCTGGATGTACTTCGCCACCCCGCTGGGAATCACATACATATTTCCCATACAGTACGGAGGAAACATAGTATATGGGTAATCCGAATACGCCAGGCCATACTTCGGATGATCCCTGTATGGAAATGGATAGTATTTACAGAACCCGTATATAGTATTGTCGTCGAGAACAGAAAGCTCCTTGAACAACAACGGCAAATGAATGAACGTGTCATCATCGACCTTCAGCACTCGTCTCGCATTTGAGCACTCGTCTTTCATCCACGTCAGACCTAAGAGAACTTTCAAAGTCAGATTACCATAACTCTCAACGTAGTCCTGTTGTAGAATATCCCCGTATTCCTTAGCCTCGTCCAGCAATATTTGAGACATGTCATCCTCATAACGGCGACCAAACATGAACACTATTTTTATCATTTCAATTCCATTTCTTGACATCCCTGGCCATGAACCGTCTCTTGCCACACTGCCCCATGTCGTGCGGATGCTGTTTCGTTTTTGTTGATGAGAGGGAAGTGACGTAATGAGAACAAGTGAGAAGGGACGAGCCTCCTTCTCGCACACGATCGTCGGTTTTATTAGGTAACCATGGTTTAGTCGTGTCACCCTGGTAACGCCAATAGTAAAGCTGTTATCTGGTGGACGCAGTTCAATGTTATAACACATCACAATGAACAGAACTGAAGCAGCAATCGCAAATAGCTTGTGCCGTACTCCAATTTGTTTTGGTTTCCACATGACAACGAATCTCAACCAACGCCTTCCTGAAAATAAACAAGAACACTGTGTTGTTTAAATATTGTCGAGATCGAAACGAGAACTGCGCAAAGCGCACGCACTATAAATATATCTGTTTTTTGGCGTTACGCATCCAAGTACAACTGTTATGTCTGCTCGTTGTCCGCACCGATACCATAGCTAAGCTGTGTATACACTGAGAAAAACAGGTTGGTCAATGTGACTAACTTATGTTAGTCAACAGCTTGTCTTGGAGATGACTACCTTTTGTTAGTCAAAATGACTACCTGGAAAAGTTAGTCATCATGACTAGGTTAGTATTAGTCAACATGACCAGCATATGCTTAGTCAACATGACTAACATTGAGAAGTTAGTCATCATTACTAGGTTAGTAGTAGTCAACATGACCAGCATATGCTTAGTCAACATGACTAACGTTGAGTCATATTGACTAATATTGCATGAGTCACAATGACTACTATGATTTGAGTCATAATGACTAATTCTATTTGAGTCAAAATGACTAAAGTAAGTTTAGTCAGCATGACTAGAACCGAGTAAGGATATCCCCGGCCTGTTCCCTGCACGTGGAGTAAAATGTGTCTGAATGTCTAAAATAATGGGCCGTAATTCTTAATTTGTGTGTAATAATATGAAAAAACTAATTTGCGATAAATCGCAAATTTCTATACAATAAATATACATGTATGCGATTTAGTGCACAGGTTTTCGATTTATAACAAATGTTTGCAATTAATCAAATGAATTTGCTTTAACCGTATAAACATAAATCAGACTGGGTGAACTCCAATCGCTCTATAATAGCACGGTCAGGCTAAAATAGACCGACCGATTGGTCATTCACAGACAGAATGCATGTGTGACGAGGGGAGCAATTCTTTGTGCTAAATCACAAAACAACTTTGTAAAAAATCACAAACACCTTTGCGATACCTACCTCGCAGACCTTTGCGATAACTCGCAAACCTTTGCAATAAATTTCAAGCATCTTTACGATAACTCTCAAACTACAAAGTGATTATACTTTACGATTTATCGTAAACATGTTTGAGATTTATCACAAAGGTTTGTGATTTATTGCAGATATATTGTTATGTGTTCGTGTTGGCACTAATGGGCTTGAACCGTATAAACATAATAAATCAGACATCTTAAACAGGTCTGGATGAACCACACATCGATCTATAATAGCATGATCGGTCTTTCACAGCCAACATACGAGGGAAGCAAACCAAGACTTGAAACAAAAATTAATTCTGATCTCTTTTGGAGATTTTTTACTGAGAATATTCAAAATTAAAACAACTTTGCGATAAATCACAAAATAACTTTGCAAAATATCACAAACACCTTTACGATAACTCCCAAACCTTCGCAATAAATCTCAAACACCTTTACGATAACTCTCAATTAACTACTTGGTGATTAGACTTTGCGATTTATCGCAAAGATGTTTGAGATTTATCACAATAGCCGATCAGGTTAAAATAGACCAATCATTCTTTCACAGCCAGCATGTACCTTGTATCATGTATTTGGGATAAGGGGAGTAACTCTAAATGGTTCTATTAGTATCGATCAACCTATACTTCAAAAACAAAACAAAATTAGTTACGATTTGTTTATCAAGACAACATATAATTATTCACTGAGAACATTCAAAGTTAAAACAACTTTGCGATAAATCGAAAACATATTTCTGATAAATCGCCAACTACCGTACTTGGCGTTTTATCACAAAGCTTTGCGATTAATTGCAATGATTGAATTATATTGTTATATTTGGGCACTAATGGGATTGAACCATATAACCATTATCAATCAGATATCTTAAACAGGGCTGGGTGAACAACTTACCGATCTATAATAGACTAAAATAAACTAAAATAAACCGATCGGTCTTTCACAGCCAGCATACATCCGGGACAAGGGAGTCACTCTAAACTGTTTTATTGTTATCTCTCAACCAATACGCAAACAAAATTAATTCTGATTTCTTTTGCAAGACCCCAAATAATTATTTACTGTATACTGAGAATATTCAAAATAAACATACATGTACGTGTATACAGATATTCAAACAAACAGATTCAAATTGGCAATACAATTAGAGTTCCCTCTCTTACAACAGTGAGCACTGTGCCAGGAAGCGCGATCGGTCTATTGTAGCCCGATCAGGCTATTATAGTTAATCTGTGGTTCGTTCAGACCTTTCTTTATACCATTATAAATATCGCGTAAATAGTATGTAATTGTTGTAGTTCCTACACTGCATTGTGTGAACAAAGCCAAATTATGTTCGAGAACCTGTTGTAAAGTACGTAAATAGCATGCGATAAGCAAAATACTCAACATTGGGGAGACCACACTAATGAACTTTGGTTAATTAAAACGGGCACCATATTGTTTGCAAACTATTGTTATAGCGCTCACTAGTCCTCACCACAATATTTTGGTGTTGAATGGGTAACCGGAATCACTCTCCCAAAAACATTGCCACATTGTTGAGTGTTTTGCTTCTCGGTGCTGTATCGGTATACATGTATGAAAAAACAAACAAACCTCACACACAGAGAGTTTAAAGTATTTAATATATTATCCATTTTGTTACAGCCATAGTGAATAAATTATTCTCCATTTGCAGCTATGCGTCATCGAGTCAATGTCATTGCCTGATCAACAGAGCCATATAATGTAGAATTTCGTGAATACGGTTTCCAAATATGGAATAGGTTATTTCCTAGCAAAGCGGAAATGTCCGAATCGTTCTGAATGATAGCCACACATGTTTTGATAAGAACATGATGCATCTGGACATTGGAATGGTCTACATGTTCATGTACCTGTATCTATACAGATAAGCTCTAATTGACACCCCCCCCTTATAACGACGTTGACACCGATATGACCGCGTTGTTGATGCTATTAACCATGAGCAATCCTACCATGGCCGACCTTCGTACCTTTTAAAGTTAGCATTATAACCACCACAGAGTGTATATTTCTGGCATGGCTGCAGTTGCGAATGTCGGTCAGTGACCAACTTCGAATGTTTATTAAACCGTAAACAAATTATTAATTGAAATATTGTTTTGTGTATACCCCGCTCGAAAAAACAAGTGTCCATTGGCACCGCGGTGTATTTGCCGTTTGGCCACGGTGTCAGCGTTTGTAACTGCGGTTGAGCACCGCGACCGAACGGCAGGTACACTGCGGCCGAAGGCAATTACACTTTGGCCGAATGGCCGGCAAGTACACGACGGCCGAAAGGCAACTACAACGCTGCCGAATGGCATGTACACCGTGGTTAGATTTCTGGTTGGTATCATCTTTTTTCAGTTTAATGAACGTACACCGCGGCAACTACACCATGGCTGAATGGCAAGTACACTGCGGCTCAACTGTAGTTAGCCGGTGGAGCTGCAGTGTTGTTGCATTTCGGCCGCGGTGGCAACGCTAACCGCACCGTGGTTAAGTGGACACTTGTTTTGTCCAGCAGGGTTGGTAACACGGTGCATGGCGCTCACGAAAAGCTGGAATGGGTGTAAGGGGGCCATGTGAAAAATTAATGCAGAGTACAGGAGTCGCAAAATATTATTAATAGTACTGTAGAAAGATTACCTGTGGTTGCCATAGGTAAACCGCTTGAGCGTGGTTGAACGGCGGTGTGATATAACCGGTGTCATTAACGCCCTACAACCTTGTTAAAGGGGACGATTAATTAGAGCATAACTGTAGTACGTTACTAAAAGCTTGTGATGGATTCAGTGATGTGTGTCCCATAATTGGATCTGTACATGTATCTCCAAGATTATCCGTCATTTCATAAATATAACACAACAATATCACAGCGTCACCGACGTTTCGATCAAAAGATTAGCAGACTCCGTAACTGGGCGATACATGTATGTCATGGCGTCATGGTTCTCAAATCACGTTTCGATGAATATTGAAGAATAGCTGTAGTACGTTACTAAAAGCTTGTGATTGATTCAGTGATAATGTGTGTCCCAGAATTGGATCCGTATTTCCGAGATTAACCGTCATTTCATAAATATATCATAATAATGTCACAGCGTCACCGGCGTTTCGATCAAAATAATAGCAGACTCCGTAACTGGGCGATATGTCATGGCGACATGGTTCTCAAATAACTTTTCGGTGAAAATTGAAGAATATGATCCATCTTCCTTTGTACTTGTACAGGTACTTGTAGGTTGTAACCAACAAACTTGTGACTTGTGACTGACTCATGAGTCATGACTGAGCTGTGACGTCATAATTCCGACTAATTTCTACATAATTGTATGTCTCGTAATCCTAGTCACCAGTGGTTGACTCTTGTCAGTCTTGTGAGTTAATTGGACGGTTTACAATTTTGTGAAACTTAAGTATCTGTCTTTTGAAATTCACAACATTGTGATTGTCAGATTGTCGTGCATGTCAACACTGGTCACTGGTAATCCCACGTACTGGCACTGAATGCACTGACTCAGCCTGTTTTGGAGGTTATAACATCTTGTCCCTTTCACATACAACCATAATCCAGACAGTGCTAACAATATTCCAGGTTATTAAGAAGCAATTAGGTCCAATTATTTGCTAAAACAATCTAAAACGAGAAGTTTACACGAACAACAAACGCACGTGGGTCATACAACGGAAGCACAATTTCGTACTATAAACCTCGTACCGTAAGTGCAGGGGTAAAATATGCTGCTTGAATGATAAAGTTATAGTTTCTGGACACTTTAAATACGATAAGCTATAGCTTATGTTCAGTAGCTATATATCTACTTCTAATTATTTATTTTTTTCATTGTCAAGTTGACTACTTCAGGATTAGTCATGATGACTCGTGGAACGTTACGGGTATAGTCAAAATGACGCCAAATATCCATGACTAACCCAAAGGTAGTCATATTCACGTTATTTTTCTCAGTGTAGTATTATACTCATCTGTTATTTGTGATATACATGTATGATGTTATACAATAAAGAATTAGTTAAATATAGTTGGTGTGACCGTACCCTGTATCCAGTGGTGCATTTCGCGGGTGATTTGCTTGTGAAATTGAGATCACTGGCTCGAAGAGATGAGTTCGTTGTTGTCGATGTGACGTATTGCGTACGGTGTTGTGAGTCTAGTCGACGTATACCAACCTGTCGGCGGCAAGTTAATAAATAAATAGCACCAAAATCAAATTGATGTGTTTGAGTATACTGTGCATGTAAATAGGAAAACGCCGGAGCATATAGGGAAGATATAATAATTATCTCGATTATTATGAAGTTCGAATTGACGTTTTTCAATCTATATAAGTGCCTCAATCGCTGTATGAAATCGACGAGTAAGGTTTTGTTTGAGGTGGTATGATATTAAGTTAAATTGAAATTAAGTACATGCGAAATACATGCAGTTATTATTGCAAGTAATTCATTGAATTTTGTCGCGTCCAGCATTTACACCAGCCCTCGGCGCTTTTTGGTACATGTTCATGCACGTACATGGAACATCGGCTTAAAGATGCGGGCGGCCTTCGCTGTGGGTATAGCTGTTTAAATAGTCACATCCGCTAAAATCGCCATAAACAAAAAGAATATTATATAATAGACAGATGTTTTTCTTATACCAATCATAAATATCGCGTACGTTGCATGTTATAGTCACGATTGTACGCCTTGTTATATAAACAAACATCAAAAACGTTACAGAAACGTTTGTTTGTAGACACACACTTGGATCTACCGGATCGTCCAATGAAGATGTTCCGTTGCGCTGTAGTATTTTCTCCTAACCTATATATGGTAATACATACAAAATAAGGAATTTACTATGAGTAGTATTGTGAATTGTAAGTTGTAGACGCACAAAATCAGGGATTTTACAACCGACGTATAATGCGCGCGAATCTAGATAACGAAATGACGCATATCGTGACTCAGCTTATAAACTATCCACTGCGCTTTTTGCGTGAAAATAATCAACACTCGTTAAAAGCACGGGCGGCGTTCGTTGCAGAAATATTCATATTTGTTCAAATCGCCATCAACAGAAGGAACACCAAAATATATACAGTTCCGCTCATATGCCAAACATAATCAGCGCGTAAACAGTATATTGCACATGTCGTCAAGAAGTACAACGGTGTACGTAAACAAGGGTCTGCTCTTGTTGCAGAAGTTGTGGTTCTGTTTACATTCTATTGGTTAATCACACAAAAATGATATAAACGCTCTTTATTATTTCCATATCAGGAAAATAGTACCAAATAACGCTCTTTGTGTTTACCATATCCGGATATAAACAAAAGCCAGGCAACGTAACGTTTTTTGCTTTTGTTTACATACTGTAAATATGCCATATTTCTGATTGGCATAAGAACAAAGTATTTCTATATCTTACTATTCCTTCTGTTTATGGCGGTTTTAGACGGAGCTGAATATTTTAACATCATACCACCGCCAACGCCGCCTGTATATTTAAGCTGATACACGCAGACGACAGATAAATTAAAGTGTTGAAGGAGCCCTATGTATTGAGGGAAATGTTAAGATTACTTATTATCTGAACATTTCCTGTGGGATAACTGCTCATCAATGAAGATCATGTCACGAGTCTCTGTTCTGGCTACGTACATAGAGATCATATTCCACCAGTATAAAACCTGGGAATTTTTTGAAGTTTTGACAGGGAACCTTATAATTCCGAAAAATAACGCGGGGAATATATTTCTTAGTTATTATCGGTTCCTGAATAGTGGTCCCAACCCGAAATTTCACGATTTAAGTGACTTTGTGGCCGGTTTTGCTTTGCGTCGCTTTCAGATATGGAATTTGTCCTGGGTAATTAATTCAATGTTTATTGCGATATGGGTTCAATAAAATCACAGAAAAGCATGCTTTCTCAAAGCTGGGACAACACACTAATGTGAAGTAGGTTATTGAGGAACATGCATTAACAAAGACATATATTCCCTGCCTTGTTTGTTCAATGTTATAAATTTAGTTGCCTGTCAGAACTGGTAAGATTCAGAACATCAAAACGTTCCCAGGTTTTGTACTGGTGATATCTACGGGCGTTAGCCAGTGTGGAGATGCTTGACATGGTATACTCACCAACGATGCTTTAGAATGGAAATGCATAGTTAAACACTTGACAACATAAAACCACAATCTGTACGTTTTCTCTGTCAGACAATATGTAGATCGGACCAATGAGACTGTGAGGATTTGATAGCTAGATATCGCCATTCAAAAGAGGAAGATCTAACGCGTTTTGAATTATGTCGCCTAGCAATAATTCCAACGAACGTCTCATAAGAGTGTCCGTGATTCCGTCGCCCAAAAGGAGTAGATAACAAAGAGCGTTCACACTTATCAGCTTTTGTTGTCCTTTTCCACCTATTGCTTAACCCTTCCAAGACGGGAGCTGCTCTGGCGCAGAATTATTATATATGCGTGTCTCACATAGGTTACCTCGCATATATAAGAGAAAGCACTGGTTTATACAAGGTCAAGAAAAATATTGTTATACCAATGTGTTCTCTTTTTTATGCGAGGCTCCCTATATGGGTGACTCGCATATATGAGAGAATGCATTGGCACAGGGTTTTCGTAAAATTTCAGAAAGCTCCAGCCATGGAAGGGTTAAGGGCGCTTTTGAGAATTTTCGCGATATTTATGCCATTTGAATAATAGTCGTTGCAAATGTTTTAATTGTTCTTTTTCTTGTAAGCTGAAAATTAGGGAAATGTTGACTAATATGCATGGTTTCATATAGGACCGTGCATCATTAATTTATGTTCAGCCCCTTGAACACCCAACTTACCAACGTGAAAAATATCCAAAATCGAATATCATATAAGCATAATTATATACATACTCCCAAAACGAATCATACATGTAGGTAGCCTCTGGATCTGAACTTGTTTCTTCGTGAGTGTAGTCGAGGATAGTTCCGCAACACATATGTATGGAGTTATTAGAAGTACGATGACATTATGGGGGTCCGGGCTGTGATGTTTTGTATTGGGGGTACAATTTTGTAATTCTGACTGAATCTGGCAAGTTCAGGGGTTAACATCGGCGCTTCTGTTTGGCCGTGACCACCATCCGTGCATATATAGGTTTCATTGACACCCACACACAGATATGGACACTAAAATTACCCATATACGCAACATGGGCGGCCCGGGCCGGTCCGGGCTGTTCGCTTCGTTATCGGTAAACATATTCCGCGATGGCGGCATTTTGGGGGTTAATTGCCAGGCTTTGGTGTGCGATTCGCCCTCGTTTCTTCGTGAATGTAGTCGAGGGTAGTTCCGCAGCATATATGTAAGGAGTTATTTGAAATACGAGGGCATTACGGGGTTCCGGGCTGTGAGTCTTCTTATTGTGGAAAATTTTTGTAATTCTGGCTGAATCTGGCAAGTTTAGGAGTTAACATCGGTACTTCTGTTCGGCCGTGACCAGCCTCCGTGCTTATGTGGGTTTCATTGACACCCGCGCACATATGTGGAGACTAAAATAACCCCTAGACGCAACAGGGGCGGTCCGGGCTGTTAGCTTCATTCGCGGCGAACATATTCGCCGATGCCGGCATTTTGAGGGTTAATAGCGACACTTCTGTGCGTTCGCTACCCCTATCCGTGCGTGGGTGGCTTTCCATGACGCCCCTGCACATATATGGCCACTAAAATAACTCCTATACTCCACAGGGGCGGTCCGGGGTGGTCCGGGCCGGTCCGGGCGGTGTTTAGTCACACCGGGATTAGATATGTATTTACTTAACCGCCAAACTGCGTACCTGTGAAGACTGTAATTAGGTATGTTCATATACGCTGGCAATATTGCACAGCAAACTGCAAAACATGTCAGCTGCAAAAAGCTGTCAACAAATCAGCGTTATAGTAGTGATCATGTATAAGACAGCGGTTGTTGTTTTTTTGCGTGATTGCTGATATCGCTGGGCTGTTTAAGAACACAGTGCGTGTTGGTATTCTTAGGCCAGTCAAAATAATGTCACTTGATATGTTGGAATGTAAGATCGCCACGGCCAGCTCCATCGATGGGATGCTGCTGATATATGAGTACCATAAAGGTCACCCAGAGAGATGGTTTGTCCCCACTTAGCTCAACGAAGAATACCGACGACTTTCCGACTCTCGAGAAATCCCATTGTTACCCGCCTTGTGTTTGTGTTTTATAACTGGTACCACAAGCGTTCAAACTGTCGGTGGAAATTCCTAACCTAACATCCATGATTCACAATTTACTCAAACAAATTACCACTCGATGCATGTAAAGTCACCCTTGTAACATACATACATTATTTAATCTGAATCTGTATTATCAAAGTTTCCAAATATTGGAAATTCCCATCGTAACATGACCTATGTGGATGATAACTCTCAACTGATAGCTACATTTCATTTTGCCAGCCCCCTTCCCCTAGCTCCAACATTTCTGAAAAGTACCACTTTCGGAACTCTTTATACCACGTCATGAGATTCCTCGCGTATACGTGTATACATAATTAAGTATGAATATGACAATAGCTGAGAACAAACTGTTCTATCAATGCCTCTCCCCGATACATAATTCGAATCAAGGACAACACGGATACTTGTAAATATTATTAGTGGCCTCGTTTTATAGGTACCGACAAAGAGGTAGACAACGTTATCATAAATCGTCGTTGATTGTTGTCAGCCAGCCACGACGGAGCACGAGCTAGTCGGCAACCTGCAAAAATACCCAGTTAACAAAAAGACCATCGGGCATGACATTTTTGCAGCTTGCAGTGCAATTTTGCCAGCGTACACTCTAAGAACAGTCAAGAACCCTACGGTTCTTCACGCCTTCAAGAACCGATATTATGGGGATTTGGTTCTTCGCGCTCTCTAGAACCGAAAATTGACTCGCTCGTTTTGAAGAACCAAACGAAGAACCAATTTTGTATAACATGAGTTGCGGTTCGTAATAAATGCGTGTCGCCCAAATGGAACAGAACTACGACCTCGTTTTGAGTTTTCAGAACCGCCATTTTCGATCGCTGATTTTTGTGAGAGGCGATCAGGGAATATTCCCTGGAGGCGATGGAACAAAATCCGACAGAATCGACAAATGAACCGGCCATGTGGAGTGCTGGCGATGTGCAGCAATGGTTGATCGAGTGCCAGACTGCCAGTTGACAGCACGTGTTGCTACTTTTGAAGGTGATTATATTAGTTATCTTAATTTATATTTAGGATGTCGGATGTTTTGTAAATTAATCTCAGTTGAATTTAAATCAGACCTAATTAAAGTAAACTTGAAAGCTTTCAGATTGTAGATCTATGTCACTTAATTTACGGTATTGACTATTATTACCACTTTAGAGGGCGTTCTCTACAGTTCTTCACGTCGCCAAGAACCGATATTATGGGGATTTGGTTCTTCGCGCTCTCTAGAACACTGACTCACGCGTTTTGAAGAACCAATTGAAGAACCAAATGTCTATGCTAAACTGAACTTAAGTGAAACCAAAAATCAAGGCATAAACTGGCCTCAGAGCAGTAATTCATCGACATATCAGCACCGATAGTATTATCATTCTGCTTAGGCCTCATCTGGGAAATATCTGTAGTCTCAAATTGACATTGATTTTAGTTACTTTTTTCCTTCTTAGAAATTTCTATATCCCCTAATTTGCAGAAGATAAAATGCATAATCAAAGTAACTAATGGGTGAACATCACCAACTTCAACTGGGGAACGTCAATGGGATCCTAGGTCTCCCATAGCAGTTGAGGCTTATAAACTGAATGAAGTTCTCAGATTGTGAATTTGGTGATGCTAGCCTGCTGGGCAGGATAGTGTCACTAAATTCATGATCTGGGGACCTCATTCTGCAAATGACATACACAATATTGCAAGCTTGCTCGCCAGCGAATATAAAGTCATTAACCCTTTCTGTACTAAATAATCATTGACGAATACATGTAGTTCTCTCAGGAAATATTAAGATAATAAGTTCAACTGGAGAGGTATTTTATTAGACTGATAGGAATGTTATCAGTAATCTAGAAGTAGCATATAGCAATAGTTTTTATATGCAAAATCTGATTATTGGAGAATTATTTATAATAACAACAAAGTTTTACATGTAGGCCCTAATTGCTGATTGACATAGAATAATAATTATATAATATAGAAATGAGCGGTGCCCGTGTGTCTGCGTGGTATGCATCCATGTCTTGCCATCATCTGTTGTCCGCATGATAACTTTAACAGTAGTCAGTAACACAATTTGATGAAACTTAGCACATGGACGATTTGGATCCATCCAACCATTTCTGGTGGAGTTATGTCCCTTTTCGAATTAGAATTTGATGATTATTTTGTTGTCTGGATGTTAACTCAAATTATGATTATCCGATACCTTTCAAATTTACTATGTGGATTAATCACACGAAAATACATTGTCAAACAAAGCCACCTTATTTGGGAACTTGTGGCCTTTTATTAACCCTTCCTTGGCTGGAGCTTCCTAAAATTTTGCGAAAAACATGTGTGCCAATGCATTCTCTTATATATGTGAGTCTCTCATATGAGATGCTTATTAAGAGAATGCATTATCCTAACAATATTTACCATGACTATAAGCCAGTGCATTCTCTGGTATATGCGAGGCTGCCTATGGGAGACTCGCATATATAAGAGAATTCCTGTCACATGATCTTTAATTCTGCATCTGCTGTGCCAATCCCATCATGGAAGGGATATTGAAGCCACAGCCCGGTTTGTGCTCCATGATAGAAATAATATTATTAGCTTCAGAATTTGTCCAAGTATCGAAATAGTTCGATAAATATCTTAACTACCTTTCTACGAACATTTTGTAACCCAAAAAGACGCATTGAAGTAATGAAAAATACAACTGTGAGTCTGTGAATATTGTGTTAGGGTCCCAAACACAAAACAGCCATTTACAAGAAATGGAACAAAAAAGAACGTTCCATGGTACTCCTGATATGGTAGCAATAAAGAGCGTTTATCTTCCTTCTGGCGAAAGTTGAAAATGGCTGAGAAATGGCTGTGACTTTGGCAAAGTGTTTTTCAGAGCATATGAAGTCGGTGCATCAATAGTTTTGGCAGTTCGAATGAGCCATTTACGTTTAAGTCCCTGAGTCCTTTAATGAGATATTATTTTTTATTTGTAGATGTCCAACGTGTCAGGTCAGTTTAAAAGACCGGTTATCCCTGAAACGTCATCTGTTGCTGCATATAGACAAGAACCGTGTCAAATTACGTAACTTTTGTGACTATGTGTGCCGGCGATCTGTTTCATTGAGATGTCATTTTGGAAAGATATCGCCCATCTAGCGGAGCTGTCTTCAAATGTGATGTGTGTCCATTCGAGATGATTGACGAAAATATATTTAGTAGACAATTTCATTCTGAAGATTCACATAGGAATGTAGTTGGAATCTAAATGCAGAGAGGTCAGATGAAACCATGTTAACAGAGAACTCTGATATTCAAAATAAGAATGAACGACAATGTGACCTTCAAAATAAGGATGAGAAACACTTTTACATTCCCAGCTCTGAGCATGTCAGCTATGAAACTGTGGACCAGCATTGTTACCAGAATAGTCAGATAAAGTCCCATTCTTTCTATTAAAACGTCAAGGAATATGGATGCTGAGGGCGTCGGATGGGAGCGACTTCAGAATATCTTACCAGTTGTCATACAAATACAAAAGTTTAAAGGTACTCAATCCGAACAGAGGGTCCCCATCTCAACAGATTCCAACAACAACAATCCGATCAGAGGGTCCTATATTACTATTTCTTTGGCTTTGGGGGTAAAAAATAGTTGATTCGAGTCGAGGAACCCATCAAACAAAGCTCAGAGTTATTGGATATTGATTTTTGAAATTTGTTATTTAATCGAGATGAGTACTAATAATTGCCTTCAACTGCCGTAATCTGCTCGGGATGTGTACACCAAAATCTATTCAAACAGACAAGGATGGATAACTCTAAAATCAAGTGGTAATAATAACGCAATTTTGACTGAGTTCTGGGCTAGAAAGTATTCCCGATAATGAAAAATAATATATTTCTAAAATCGATATCTAACAAATCTGAGCTTTGATGGGTGACTTCCTCGACTCGAATCAAATATTTTTGACCCCCGAAGCCATTGAAATAGTAATTGAGAGGAGTTTTATCGGATTGAGTACCTTTAATGTTTTATCAAATCTCACTATTTGGTGCAACTGGGTGGTTCAATAAGCTAATTCGCACTATTGACATATTCGTGATTTGTATCTATGGTCTTTGTGATATATGACACGACTATTATGTTGCAACGTGAAATATCAAGATTCAATTGAGCTATTGATATATTCCACCTTATTTTTTTTTCTGGGACTAATCAGAACAAGCTATGTGTATGTTCTGGTTTTCGCGCACATGAGGCATGCGTTTGTTTATTAGTCTCTTGCGAGAAGTCTGAACTATCGAGGAAAACAACAAATGGATTCATTTGGAGTGGCATCTTCCGGAACCATATACACTCAAATCTGTGTACACGAATGTCAAGTTCCCAAATAATTAGATCTGGTTTGATTTGTGCATATCATCTGTTGACTTTCTGAATGGACATTTTGCATCAGTAGTTACACTTCTATCGTGGTTTGACATTGTAGTCGGATTCCTTATGTCATTTTGCATTTTTGGTTTGTTAAAAGCGATCTGAAAACGGATTATGTATGCCTAGTAGGTGTGTTTTCTGGATTGACTTGTTTCCATTCTTGAATTTTGGCGGGTCGGCCTAAATCGGGGTCAACATCATTTAGAGAGCGTTTCGTATTTACAGAAAATGGTATATGGTGCCATCTGGCGTATGGTGTTAGGTGCGATTTGAAACTACTCCAAACTACTAGATATGACCAGTACATGTATTTTTGATGTGATCGGTTCATTCCTGTTGGCTACAGTTGTGATCAAAATTTAACACTGAGCCCTATGTAGATTCTAGTACTTTGGGTAGATGGCGCCATTTCGCGTATGATGATATGCGCGTACTGATATTCCTAAAAATACTAAGTATGAAACACAGATGTAGTTTTAAAAGGAATGGATGTGATCAGATGATTCTTGCTGGCTACAGTTGCGATCAAAATTTAACACTTAACCCTATGGAGAATTTCGTGTTATGTATGCTCAAACGTTGATTGTAATCTCACTTATTGGCAATCGTGCGCAAATATATAAGTTTAACACTCGTGTTGGACCCACTGTAACCATCCGTGATTTAATAGTTGCAACATATGATATACTTATGCATCAAGATACAGTAATTGGCAAAAGTAAGTGTCGAATGGTTTTGAAGTTTCGATAATAGGTAGTATGTTCAATCAAATGAAAATATTCACAACAAGACTGTTCACGATGTGATTACATATTATATCATTGTTTTATTTTATACTTGTCCGTATTGTTGTCCACTGATAGTTTTAAAACCACATCGTTGATCATAACGGGATGTAGTGTCACATGCACTGAGAGAATCTGTGTTTTCGCAGGATTTGTGCTGCTGATAAACGGGCATTTAGGTGCAGCTGAGATCTTTACTATAGCGGTATAGGCTTTGCGTTCACGCTTCCCATGCCAGTTACATTTGACCAACTTCGGTGCAGCGACTGAAACCCAACATTCACCATCAATATTCTGACCACAGTTAATATCCACGCTGCGTGTGTAGCTGTGAAAATCAAGTAAATTCGAATTTCAACTAGAGTAGAGCTTAATGAGTAAAATATGTATGAACCATAGATGCATTTCCCTATGGTGCTTAGTATCCGCTACTAATGAGCTGTCGGGTCCGGTGGCAAAGTCTCCCGGTCTTATAATGATCAGTGGCCTATGCAGAACATGGCTGCATATATAGTTTTAGACATGCATGTGCCCAACTTTGAACAAAGCCAGCATGTGATTAGACACTGACTAAATTAAGCCAATAAATGATTAGTACACAATTGTGGTATTTGATTAGCAACCGTTAATAATAAGACATCTGGTTCACTTTGACGACCAGGTATATCTCAAATTTCACATTTGGGTATTAACTGCATCGCAAGTGCAAACGTTGAATTACGACCCTATAAGCTATAATAGCAATTTTCAGTGAATTCCTGGTAATTTCCTAGACTAAGTTTCTCGATCTTATAATGATCAATGGCCAATAGGGCACAAAAATGTACAGTTTCATATCTGTGTCACCATTTGAACATAACCAATACAATCTGACTATAGACACTATCTCATTTACGGGAAAATACCATGGCCGGTTCAAAGCCAAGTATATTATTGGGGGAGAACGATCCATTAAGCCTAAGTAGGTGGTTTGTTCTCAACAGATGGAGTCAGGATACATTATGAAGGATGGTAGAAGGGTCCCCTTAACTATGTTCTTCGACACAGTATTGTCCCCGCACTGTGTCACTTGCATTTTACTGTGCTGTACTATATATAAGAACAAGCACATACTGCACATATATCTTCTTATAAATGAATTATCTCTTAGAAAGTGTCCAGAGATGTCTTGCCTATTTATACTGACAATTTATTTTTATTCTTGTGGCAAAGTATTTGAGAGAGAGATTTGTTATGTTGACTAAGATGTTAATTTAGTATGTGAATCATGTATATGGGGGGGGGGGTATCGAGTGGACGGAGAAAGTGTTTTCTTTGTACTCAGATGAACATAATTTAAACTCCCAATTTGGATAAACCCGACCAGGAATTATAGAACAACCATCTATATAAGCCCAGCAATATTTATCAATAAACACGGACATGATAACATTGTTTAACATTTTTAAGCAATACCACCCTATCCATATCTATTTGGCTAAACATAGCATTGGCATATATGAGTTGTTGTAGTTGTTACGTTGATGCTGGTCGGGTTTCTCCAAATTTAATACTAAAACAGAATGTCCCATAAGCTACGAAATAACTAATTAGTGGCCATGAAATAACTGATTAACCTTTGCATATATATCCAGATACCTTTACGGTATGGTTACACTAACTTGACGATGTTTTAGAAACAATGCGTACGATCGCAGAGAAGCTACTATAAACCCCTTAGGGCGTGGGACCCGGGCTCTATGGGGGTATGGACGTCATATATAAACTATCCCAGATAGAATGTAATGGGGAAACACGGGTCAGGTGGCTCCAAGACAAACTAACTAACCCTTTCAACCATGCCCGATCCAAAATGGTCGCCGCTCAGAAGGGGTCAAATGGGGTACGCATTATTTCTCGGTCACTTGACCGATATAGATCAATAAAGAGTGTTTTTCGTGGTTCACAAAGAAAGCTGAATTTTCACACCTTCAGCCCACTCGAGCGAAAATGATAACTGATCGGAGGGGTCCATATATGGTACCATGCAATCCCCCCCCCCCATTTTGGTCGAATACAGTGTGTTGTAGAGTGACCCCTGAGACAAAATAAATGTTCACCCGATTTCACCATCCCCGATCCAAAATGGCCACCCCAGATGGGTTCAAATGTGACACCTATACAATTTCTCGACCCATAAACCGTTTAATTGGTGCTGTACGTATGGTGGTCCCCAAGATATACTGAATGGCGTGGGTGCCCATGTAACCCACCCCAGGACGGCGACAACTTTGGATCGGGTTGGTGAAAGGGGTGATTACTTAATATGTTTTACGGGCCACCACACAACACACTTTATCTCAAATCGCCGTGGCCCATGCCAAGATGGTGGACAACTACAACCAGATCACCTCTATCCGCTTCCATTACAACAGTGACTGACGAATTAGTTATTTCGTGTCCACGGATTTGTTATTTCGTGGCCAAGAATTAGTATTTCATGGCCACGCAATTAAAAAATATTCCCATGTCCTAAAAGTTTTGACTGACACTTACATAAATATGACTCCCAGATTTGTTAGCACACAACTCCGTATTATATATGCGGTACTTCGTCCTGGCAATAAACATTATTTTTATCAATTGATGAAAAAACACCATCAATCAATTTTACAACGGCACCCTGAAACTTTAGTCTTGATAAACATTGCATTTGTATAATAATGGACATTATCACTGAAGCACGTGATTGTGATGTATATGATTGATGTGAACCACATTTTTGTCAACTACTGTAGCTGGTGGCCTGACTAAATTGCATTTTAATTTTGTAAAATCACATGTAGCTACGATAGATTACATGTAAGAGCCATGCATATTTGATAGCCATTAAGTTCCACCACTGTGAACATTTGAGTAAATTGTCAAACTCTATAGGATCCAACGTTAGTTTTGTTCGCAACTGTGGTACTGTACCAGCAGAGACTTATCTGACGACACCATTCTCAAAAATACATTTCATAGTCATACTTGACATATGTGCACAATTTCAACTTGCACAATTCATGAAAAGGCTAATCGCGTTAGTTATTATCTGTATAATCAGGAAACGCTCTTTAAATTTTTTTAACCGTCCAAACAATTTGTTTCCACTAAAATGTCAGACTGGAACAAGTAGACTCTGAAAGTAGACCCCCATATTTGTTATTTTTTTTATAATTTCAAATCGCACAGTCCACCAGAAGGTTAGTTATGATGATTAATATCTGCATCATAAGCAAACGCTCTTTAAATTCTTAAAACAGTCCAAAAACTTGTTTTTCCAATAAAATTTCAACTGGACACATGTAAACTCTGAAAGTAGACACGATATTGACAAATAAACCGTTCGCATGTCGTCTTAGACAATCCGAAATGGCGCGACCGTTGTTTTCGACCAAAGGAATCTGACTTGTGAAATCAGCGAGGGTGGGGTAGGGGTAGCTTTTCTGCGATATTTTTACCAAAAATCGATGTATTGAAGTTTTGTTTGTGGCATATGATCAAGATATCCTTGTAGATTGTTCATGTTCGTTCATATGTGATATAGCTCATTTTAAGAATATACAATACCTTAATATTTGGGAAAGAAAATTGAAAATGAAGTCATAAATGCAATTCTTCTGATGATTTTTTATAAAATTCCACATTAAGATATGTAATTAAGTAATTTGTGGCAAAATCTCCCCATGTTTTTCGATTTCCAAGAACAAAGAAAGCCACTTACCGAACTTGCTATGCGTAATAGCATGTTTTTATTACCAGGTGGACGGGAAAAAAATAGAGGGGTACACAAACAAAAGCCCCACACAAACCTGTTTCCACTAAAATATCAAGCTGGAAACAGGTAGATTCTGAAAATAGACACACTGGTGGTATAGAAACTGTTCTCATATCGCTTTTAACATTCCGAAAACGCTCGACCATTTTTTGCGACATAAGGAATCCGACTATTGGTTGTTAATGTATACACATCGCAGCGTCGCTATTTGATACTATTCTAGTTGCTGTGTTCATTTTCTAACAACTGTTTGGCGTTGTTGAAACGGGTAATAATTTATTAATATTATTGGAAAGAACCAGGAAATCGTATGATGAAGTCAACACGTGTCGCATATTTCTAAAACGTCCAGAAAATATGCATCAAGATGATTCTGACTACTCCCAGAGAAAATTTAAATGGTACTAGTCTGAAGTATTTCCAGGCAGCTAAATAAGGTGCCGGTCATTTGCAGTCTGCAGAATGAAGTCCCTAAAGGGTGCATTTAGTGATGGAACCCACATAGCAGGCTAGCATCACCAAATTTACCCTCTGAGGACCACATATCTGATCAATTCCTAAACAGAATGACTCCCATTGGATGAATTTGGTGATGCTAGCCCACTATGAGGGGTACCATCACTAAACTCACCATCTGGTGACCTCATTCTTCAAAATGTCCAGCACATTATTTTGAGGCCTGAGAAATTCTCATTAATATCCCATTTAACATCAAATGGTAATTCAGTTGGTCACTAAACTCATGATTTATCGCAAATAGATAAATAAACAAATTTTCAACATGACATTTGGGGTTCTAAACACCTAAAAAAAAGTAAGTTCCCCCTAATATATTTGTTAATATGTTATGAAATATGAGATGGATTTTGACGAAACATCATTCAATTGTTTTGTGGTATCTGGTTCAGAGCCTGCACAGTGTACGAGACAAGGTCTTGTGGGTTATGTTATGGCCGACTGAGCACAAATTGATTGGAAGAGTGGTGCTTTTCAAAAGCTGCAAAACACTTGACGTAGAGTGAACAATCACTCCAGTGTTCCATTGTTCACTCAAGTTGCTACTGGCTGTAAATGTGGTCCAAAAGTGACACTTATCCACAATAACATGCGTGTTATCTTCGGGACCCAATGTGCACACTGCATGCCCAGGCCATTCAGGCTAACCACATTAATTTGGAAAGACACCTTGCAGTAATGCAGTTACATGCTGTGGACGACACAAAGTTATTGGAATCAGTCTATTTGAAGCCCCTTTTCAGTAAACCATATAGGCATTGAGGTACCAACAGATAAGGATGTTTCAAGCCCGTGCTAGAAATGGGGGGACAACAGCACAGCAACTTTTTAAAAGTGGCCCTTTTCCATTCACTTCATGCTCACTCAGCCATATGTCACCTCACCGCATAGTGCTTATATCACACTTGATGTCTCTGGTACCTCAAGTCATTCAGAGATTTTCATCAAAATCCATCCAATATCTCATAAAATATTACCGAATATATTAGGGGGGACTTTTTTTTGTTGAGGCGTTTACAACAAAATTGGCAAGAGAATGATGGTGAATTTATAAATATCTTTCAAAATTTCACGTTTAAAACAAAACCATAAATGAGATTATTGATTGTCCTAAAAAAATTATTTTAATGTGACAAATAAATCGACAAGCTACAAGTATGGTCTGCTATCCTTAAAGGTACTCAATCCGATCCGATGCTCCTAAATTACTATTTCTTTGGCTTCGGGGGTAAAAAAATATTAAATTCTGGTCGAGGAAGCCATCCTTCAAACCTCAGATTGGTTAGATATCGATGTTTGAAATGTGCTGTTTCTATGTGTTTGTGGTCCAATCTTTTCTTGTTAACAGTTACAACTTGATTTTAGATTTATCCATCTTACAACTGCAATTTGTCCGTTTTTAGCGCATGGTCGTCGAAAAGATTGGACCACAAACAATAGAAACAGCACATTTGAAACATCGATATCTAATCAATCTGAGCTTTGAGATGGGTGGGTTCCTCGACTCGAATCAAATATTTTTTACAACCAAAGCCAAAGAAATAATAACTTAGAAGCATCTGATCGGATTGGGTTTCTTTAAAATACTGAATTCTTAAACATATTGTGCCAAAATTCCACCTGACTATATGTAGAATATTTTTCAAGTTTAATGAATAAATGATTATCTTTATGCAACATTTTTCTTCTGATTCACCTGTACACATAATGAAATGCATTTTCAGTGCTGATAATGCAATCTCTGTTACTAGAACCAACTGGTTCTTGGGCATGTATCCAACAAGGAACCAAATTTATTCTAAATGAAGAACCAATGGTTCTTCGTGGAAGGGAGGAGGGGAAATTGGTTCTTCGGGAAGAACCAAACTGGAACCAATGAAGAACCAGGGATTGGTTCTTGAGGGAGAACCAATGAAGAACCATTTGGTTCTTGGGATGAAGAACCAAATTTTAATCGTGAAGAACCTATTGGTTCCGCCTGGAGGACAAACTTGAAGAACCAAATTTGGTTCTTCAATTTTCTCTGTGAGGAACCATTATTACTCTTGAAGAACCAAATTATTATTCCCGAAGAACCAAATGGTTCCACATGAAGAACCAATTATATCAACGAAGAACCAAATATTCAGTCGTGGAGAACCAACTGGTTCTGCGGTGTATAAATAATGAAGAACCAAATGGTTTTAGATTTGGTTCTTAATAGTCACAATAATGAGGAACCAAATGGTTCTTGGTTTGGTTCCCGATAAACCCAAATCTGAAGAACCAAATGGTTCTAGGTCCCCTGAAGAACCAGTTGGTTCTTCATTTGGTTCCGCCTGGAGGACAAGTGGGGAACCAATGAAGAACCATTGGGTTCCAATTTTTTCTAAGAGTGTATGAACGTACCCTAAGAGAGAGAGAGAGAGAGAGAGAGAGAGTCAGAGTGCAGGGTTTGCGATGACAAGGTAAACATGCGTGTTGCTCGAGAATGAAAATAGGCGTGTTCATTCATAGAATAATGTATTTATTTTGATTTCATCGCCACATTTAAGGAGGATGTCAAGTGACCAATATTGAATGGGCATTTCCATGAAAATCTCCGCAGCAAAAGTTAGAGTTGGAAATATGTCTAGGGGTGACTTTGTGTGGTATTGCAAACAATAAACATTTACCTGGCTGGTCAGCTTGGAATGTGTTCCATTAGAAAGTTGATGTATTTATTTTTGAATTTGTAGTTGATGTTACAAAACTAGGTCAAGTGTTGTAATTCCAGAAAAAAATTCTCAAAAATAAATTTATAGCAAACATTGCCTATTTACAAAGCCGAGCCGCCAGTTGAACGTTATGTCTGTTTAATAATATGGCTGCTTTAGTTCCCAGACAACTGCTTCGTATATTACTTTTGCTAGGGAGATTTGCGTGGAAATCCCCATAAAAAATTGGTCACGTGATATACGGGCGTTTGTAAATAAAGATACCTAAGTGCTTTTCCTGAATTCGGAAGTTGACCATCTCATAGTCCTAATTTCACACTGATAGCCCCGTAAACCTCCCTATAACATACACTAAAATTATGGTAGCGTGCTGGTGTAGTGCACAACACACGTGTGGGTGGTGGTTATGATTCATCTTTCACAAATTTGTCTGACGGTTTTATTACCTTCTGTGGTAAATGGTTTGTCACATTGTGATGTGGATGTTAACATTGTGAACATGTTATATAATGTGTGGCTAGACAAGATCAACATTAGTAATATAATGATTAATAAATATAAATATATACATTATTACATGCATAAATATAGGCGTGACGACGGGGGTTTGAGTGCGACCCTCCTCTCGTGATGCATTATTTAAAAGGCCGGGTTTGAGTGCGACCCTCCTCTCGTGATGCATTATTTAAAAGGCCGGGTTTGAGTGCGACCCTCCTCTCGTGATGCATTATTTAAAAGGCCGGGTTTGAGTGCGACCCTCCTCTCGTGATGCATTATTTAAAAGGCCGGGTTTGAGTGCGACCCTCCTCTCGTGATGCATTATTTAAAGGCCCATTTAATTTTCGAATCACCGATTATTTTTATAATGCCATGATATACGGTTTTAATGATAATCTATGCCATAAAATATTATTAACTATAAGTCAATACCGTTTGAAACGTCTGTATCTCAGAAGATGCCCATAGAGAAATAGAAAACAGCTGAAATCATAGAAAGATTTTCCCCGTTATGGCTCCCAGAATGCAACATAATTTCAAACTAAAAATGAATTTTCAATGGAAGGGGAATAACTCTATATCTTAAGATATAGAGTTACTATAATTCCATTGAAAATAATGAAACTTGAGCACGGAACCCAAGTCGATATCTCAACAAAAACAACGTGTTCACAGTTTATTACATCGAATAATTTGAAAATACAATGTTTTGGAGCTTTGTCTATAAAATGGTATATATATATATATTTGGGAAGGGACATGTCGCCAACGGGGAGAAGACTTCATATAAGCCGTCGGGCTTGTTGTCTGATCCTTATTTCCAAAATTAACTCTTATATGTTGTATATTTATGTCATCTGTATATTATGTTATTTGTTTGGATTTGGAAATAAAAACATGTTTACATCAAAATTAAGTGGGCCTTTAAACCATGTTCTGATAGCATTTCCATGACAGTAATTGTTTTATTTATGAAAGATTAAAACTTTTAAATACATGTAGTATATCTAAACTGGGCATAATACACTTGACCATTGGAAATATACCGTTCGGCTCCACCCATGAGACTGAGCAAATAAATTGCAAGTTATTCATTTTTTCTCAAAAGTATTATATAGAAACACAACGATTTAATGATTTATGGTATACCAAACCTAGCGAATGGAAATAGTAATATATAATTTAGGAAACAAAATATCACATCATCGATCGAAGGCCCACAATAACACCCCCATTCTGAAGCAAACAGTACACTTTGACATCTTAACGTGTATCCCCACGTTATCATCATGTTTTAATCATACAAGTGTTGTTTGTATACCTTTGTATTATATGTATTGCAGGCAGGAAGCCTAACTCTTTTGGTTAATTGGGTGTTGGAAAGGGGCGTCAATAAGTTAGCAATAACTTGTGCCCCAACCCAGTTAACTACTGAAGCTAATACAATATGTTTAAACTAATTGTTTTAGGTCTGTTGCTTATTGACTAAGGGTAAATTATTTCAATTCAAATTTAAAATTGAAGTAACGAGATTCGAACCGTTCGACTGACACCGATCACTGTGGTAGACTGTTTGAATGATCATATGACGTGTATGTATACGTGTGTGAATATGTGGCTCCGTACTTTCAGACCCCACCACTTTGATAGCGAAGGAATGGTTCGCTCCATCTCAGACTGATTGATTGATTGATTGTGGGTTATTGTCGCTTTAGCAACTAAGGCCATATCACGACATTGCCAGTTTAGTGGTGGAGGAAATCCGCACACTTGCGACTAATCTAACAGTGATTTCAATGGCTGATAAACTCGTCAACTATGTGCGGCAAACCACCGGCCATCGGCGAGTAACTGGTAACTCCACCAGATAACGATTTCGAGTTACAAAGTCCACGATGGAAACATGTGGATTTGAACCCTTATCGCCAGCGCTGGAGGGCAAAACGGCTTGGAGTTGTACCCCTAACCGTTTGAGCCACCGAGCCCCCCCCCCCATCTCAGACAGCTGAAATATACGAAACAAATGAAACGAGAATTCCAAAGCATGTTATAGCAGGCTATACCTTAGAGTGAAAGTGGAGTTGGACAATAAACCATGAGACAACGAGGCTGAGTAATGGCATACATGTAGGTCCGATATATGAACCCATCTGGGCCGCGACCATTTTGGATTTGTGTGGTGCGTGTATAGTGTATCTTGTGGCCCACCCTACAACAACTTTTAAAGATACGGGCGGCGTTGGCGGTGGGTATGCTTTTAAAATATTCACCTCCGTCAAAACCCGCCATAAACAGAAAGAATAGTAAAATATAGACAGACTTTTTTCTTATACTAATCAGAAATATGGCATAAACAGTATGTTATGGTCAATTTGTTTCCCTTTGTCATGTAAACAAAAACAAGAAACGTTACGTTTTCTGTCTTTTGTTTAGATCCGGATATGGTAAACATAAAGAGCGTTTTTGTTTACTGTTTTCCTGATATGGAAATAATAAAGAGCGTTTATATCATGTTTATGTGATTACCCAATATGATTGCGCTGTGTTATGTAAACAGAAGCACAACTTATGTAACACGAGCACGCTCTTGTTTACGTACACCATCGTACGTCTTGACGACAATATACTATTTACGCGCTGATTATGTTTGGCATATGAACAAAACTATATATATTTTAATATTCCTTCTGTTGATGGCGATTTTAACACATGAATATTTATGCAACGAACGCCGCTCGTGCCTTTAATTTAGTAATAAGAAATTAGAAAACGCAGTCAGTCACACCCACGGAATACATGTGGTCTATAATCTTTAACTACATGTAGGTAACATACCGACTTTCAAATGTTCTATTTGTTATTATCTGCAGTTTGTCTTTATATATACGTGACGACTTTAAACGCAAACACTAATTAATCGTGCAACAGCACCCAGACAACTTTTTATGGCAGAACCTACGTTGGACTATCTCCTCAGGTCCTCCGGAATTCACGTTGTGTACTTTTTGTTTGGTCACGACAACTCATGGAACCATAGATCTGTTGATTTCTTTATTTGAACAAACATTCACTGGATGTACTAAGGTATTACCTACCCACATGAAGACAACATATTAATAAGATATACTGCACATAGTAAAAACTGACCTTTAAGTATCCCTTGTGTGATTCTCGAACCACACGTACGTTTACTTTGTCACCACATACGCAAGCACGCAGATTCTCGCTTACACTGTGTGATGGGTAATCATGGGAGGAAGAAATGGTGTGATCAACCGGTCGAATTCGAATCAAACTGGAGGTTTAAAACACGGGACGTAGCCAATCAAATATCTTGTTACAATTTACAAAATAATCCAGGGACCAATGAGCGCTCCCAGTGAAGAATAGCGAAACAAATTACACTTGGATTAAAGACAAATATAGGTGATTAATAGTTAATTAGGCTTATGGACTTAATCCCTGAAGCTGTTTTGGCCGCAGTGCAAACGTGTCGGGTAGTGGACATAGCTAACTGTACTATCCAGTCTAGCAGGGGCTACCTGACCCTTTGCCTGGAGTTCCGGACTGCAAATGCTGGTACCCAGATATCTCAAGACCGGGACGCCAATTCCAGAACCACCCGCTGTCAAATGAAGAAAGGGAAAAAGGGACCAACAAAGAAGAAGACGCCTTCTAGAAGGAAAATGGACGCTGATAGACGGGCGAAATGGAAAAAGAAGAAGTGGTTACCGTTGATATGCCGGTCACCCCTCCCCGTGTGGTCCAGGCGTCAAGTGTCACAGCCAGTAGGTCGGAGTTGTCTGAGAGACGCCCAGACAACCAGACCTGCTTGGAGACAGACGACATCACTACAGCTAACAGGGACTCCGTTGATCTGTCGGAAGTCCCTGTTGTCGTCATCGAGGCGAGTGGAGAAAGGGAACAGGATACCACCCCTGTTGTTCATGCCGCCAGCTTCGACGTGGAGTTGGACAGTCTACCACCTCGGACACCGGAATTCCATCTCACCCCGCAGCTCCACGGGCAGCAACAGCGCTAACACCTCCATCTCCACCTTCAGTATGACTACAGAAGAGAGAGACACCATCTGTGCCAAACTCGACAAAATGCAGGTACAGGCGGCTGCAGCACTGGCACTATGTGCAAAGACACACAAGGACTACCCGTCACCACCACCGTCACCACCTCCGTCATCAGGAAAAAAGAATCCCGCAAAAAGAAGGAAAAAGAAACGATGACCAAAATTTCTAAAAAAAATGCTTTGTGTTCTTGAAATAAAGGCAAACATATGAGGGGTTAAGGGGATGACCATTCGGTCCTTCGGACAATCCCGGGGCCAGCCACCCCAAACAACTCACCCAAAAAAAAAATAGTTACTCAGAGAAAATTAATTCTTACTAACTCTAGTTTAGACCGACTGTGAGTTGTTCCGGTGGAGGTGTAAGGTCTTATAGTGTAAACATATTTCTATTTCCAAATCCAAAGAAATAACATAATATGCAGATGATACATATATGCAAAATAGAAGAGTTAAAGGCACGGGCGGTGTTCGTTGCAGAAATATTCATATTTGTTCAAATCGCCATCAACGGAAGAAATATTATAATATATATAGTTTTGTTCATATGCCAAACATAATCAGCGCGTAAATAGTATATTGTCATCCAGACGTACAATTGTGTACGTAAGCAAGAACCTGCTCGTGTTACAGACATTTTGCTTCTGTTTACATAACCAGCGCAATGCTATTGGTTAATCACACACAAATGATATAAACGCTCTTTATTATTTCCATATCAGGAAAACAGTAACAAATAACGCTCTTTATGTTTACCATATCCGGATCTAAATAGATGTCAGGTTCTGTAACGTTTTTTGCTTTTATTTACACAACAAAGGAAAACATTTGACAATAACATACTCTTTATACCATATTTCTGATTGGTATAAGAACAAGGTCGGTCTATATTTTACTATTCTTTCAGTTTATGGCGGTTTTTGACGGAGCTGAATATGTTAACATCATACCCACCGCCAACGCCGCCCGTATCTTTAATGTATGGAAACGATGATCAGAAACTCGACGCCAGACTAAGGAAAGCTATGTGCGTCTATCTCTCGAGTAACGAGTCTGAGTAGCTGGAGACCACCATCAGAGACACGCGGTTTGGTATGGGATAAATCACCACCGGAACAGCGAATAAGAAGAAGTACAAGACCCATTCAAGACGCCACAGGGACGCTGACGGGATGGCTAATTGGAGACATGGCTAATTGGAGACAGTGGAGAACGGAGAGAAGTCCAGTCCCCCACTTGGTATCCAGACAAGAAGATCAGCCTGGTGTTGATGACATTACCAGAGGAAACAGGGATGCCGACGTCACCCCGGGCGTCCCTGCCGCCGACTTCGTGGTGGAGATGGGACACTCTACCAATAGCGACACTGGAAATACCACCAGAGCCCAGTGTCCTCCATCTCCACCAACACCACCATGCAACGACAGCGGCTCCATTGAAGCCCTACGAAAGGCACAGAGCTATATCGCTGCAACAATACTAAATTAGAATCAGCAGAATACCAACAACTACAACAACGTCTGGAAGCCATATCCCAAAACAGAGCCATAAACAACAACAGTTATTTAGAAGAAAAGGCGAAGAAAAGGAAAAAAATTAATTATGTCAAGTGTATTGTTTCATGTTTTTGTTAAATGTTAAGATCATTTCAGAAACCCCAGTCAAATTTCCAACGTGGGTTGTAGGGGGGGGGGGACACGCCTCTCATTCCCCCGGGTCTTTTCTCAAATCCCTAATAATGTAATCATTGTTGTAACAATTGTAGCCGTTTCTGTTCAAGCCCCCCCCCGCCACTTATCTGGTGTATACGCACCTTAAGAATGGGTTATCTACTCCCCGATATTTTTTCCAGACATCGACACATCAGTGTTTGTACTCTGATACAGTCTGCAAGAAGTTTTGTTTTCCAGAACAGAATATATCTGGACAGTAAAATTTACAGTTACAATATAAACTTTGAATATTCAGGCCTTTAAAACCTGTCTTTAAATAGATTAATTTTTTTTATCGAATGATTGCACCTCTTTTTCTTTAGCATTGAACAAAAGTAGTTACAAGTTTTATAGACATACTGATGTTGACGAAGCAATTACTTCAGGGAAGATATATAATCGTTTAGTTAGTTTTTACATCTGAAATTGCAACCACTTAATTTTATCATCTGTATATCCAAATGTTAATCATTGTCATTATTATTATTTGTGTTACATGTCGGAGCGGGGCAAGCCTAAGTGACCAGCACTTGTGTGCCCTAATCAATATTGTTTTATATTGGCAATAGAAATGTGTTTAACTGACAATGGTATTACTATTCCGAAAACAATTGAGTAACAAAGGGTTTAAAATGTATGTGCGGGTGAATTAACGGTATTCTCGCAATTGTACCTGCGGGTATTGTATGTAATTGTCGCTGTTTATCCATGTGTGAAAATGTACGTAAGCTCCGCATAATGAGGGTTTTGTTCCGGATAATCAACCAGGTTTAACAGTGGGTTTACTTAAATCCGCAAGAAGTCGAAACGTATCAGGTATATAATATAAAGCCGCTCCGGAAACAAACGCTGATTTGCTTAATTATAATTACATCATGCCACGAATCTCTACTCTTATGTACGCACGTATAATATCATATCCCACGAGTACAAAACCTTAATTGGAACTTTTTAAAGTTTTGACAGGGAACCTTATAAAGTCGAAAAAATAACACAGGTAATATATTTCTTTGTTATGTTCTGTTCCTTAATAATGTACTTCACTGTAGGTGAAGGTTCCAACTCGAAATTTCACGATATAAGTGACTTTGTGAGCGATTTTGCTTTGCGTCGCTTACAATTATGGAATTTCTCATAGGCAATTAATTCTATGTTTATTGCGATATCGGCTCACAAAAGTCATAAAAAACATGCAATTTTGAGTTGGGACCTTCACCTACAGTGAAGTGCTAAGAAATATATTCCCCGAGTTATTTTTTCGACTTTATAAGGTTTCCTGTCAAAACTTCAAAATGATCCCAGGTTTTGTACTGGTGGACTATGATTTCTACGGGCGTTATAATCAGAGTAGATATTCATGGCATGATCTAACTTATTTAACCCTTCCATGACTGTAGCTTCCTGAAATGTTTCGAAAACACTGTGCCAATGCATTCTCCCCCATGCGAGTCTCCCATAGGTATACGTAGCCTCGCATATATAAGAGAATACATTGGCCCAACACTATTCACATTGACATTGTAAGCCAGTGATGTATCTTATATATGAGAGGCTCCCCTATTGGAGACTCGCATATATAAGAAAACGCACTGGCACAATGTCTTTAATGCTGTACCAGTGCAGCTCCCGTCATGAACGGGTTAAACTACATTCATCAATAGTACGAATCACGCTATTCAATTCATGCGACAGAAACCACAGGTGTTAGGCACAAAATTTTGTTTTTTTAATTTAATCAAAATCTCGGAAAGGTATCTATCTCATTTTTGATAGAGGTCAGCATTTTTCTCTACAAAAGCAACATTTTATTCTTTATTGATCTGTAATTGCAGAACTATGTGACCAAATAATCATAGTTTTCAAAAAAGTTTGGTTCGCCGTCGTATTTGAGATTAGTGAACATAAAAAAACATTTAAAGTTGATAAATCAAATTTATTTGGTTGGTACCCGAAACGTCCGTCCAATGAAAAATAAAAAAATCAAACAATCCAACAACTAAATCACAGAAATCTATACTCTAGTCATCAAACTAAATAGCCATATTGTCAAACAGACGTTGTTTCACGAAGGACAGCTAATTTGGGTGTGGTACTCAACATACGTCGAGTTTAATAACGATTTTTGTCTTTTTCCCCCGTCAGTTTTACATGATTCTATTCTCGGGAGGCCATTTTGAAAGTGCGAAACAAACTCGAGAAACGCTGCGGTAAATGACTCCAAAATAAAAATAATTTTACATCGATAAAAAAAAATGTTTTATCTAATTCCTTATCTAGTGGGTATTATATATCCACCGCATGATTTTTGTCATTAAGAATGCCGGATATCAATTAAAAGAGAGATATTAAAATTAATTTAATAAAGTTCAAGTTAGTTTCGCTTTCAGTTTTGCAAAATGGCTTCCCGCGAATATAAATCTGTAAAACTGACGAAAAGAAAGACATAAATCATTATTAAACACGATGTATGTTGAGAACCACCCCCCCCCCCCCCCCGAAATTAGCTGTATATCATGAAACAACGTCTGTTTGACAATATGGCTATTTAGTTTGATGATAATAGTATATATTTCGGCGATTTAGGGGTTAGATTATTTGATTATTTGATTTTTCATTGGACGGACGTTTCGGGTACCAAAAAATAAATTTCATTGACAACTTCGAATGATTTTCTATGCTCACTTGTTTAAAGTACGACGGAAAGCTAAACTTTAACAAAAAATATGATAGAATTCCAGATCAATGTGATAAAAAAATTTGCTTTTGTGAGGATGATTTTTTGACCTCCTATTTTCACTATCAGCCTTGATACTTACCTTTCCGAGATATTGATTAAATTAAAAAAAAGACAATTTTGTTTGCCTAATACCTGTGACAGAAACATGGACACTCTTTATAGGATACGATCTTTGGAATTTTTGCGAGACTGACAAACATGTTAAAATATTCCTCTTCAGAAAGTCGATACACGGTGATCATCACTGATAACAGGTTAAGTGGCATGTACACGATGGACATCAGACATTTATTATAAAGATCCAGACAGACATTGTGTTTCTCCTTCAACTTTGGAAATCGTTCGGTTTCCTGTGTAAGGAGTCCACCAAACAGGGGTTTGTTCGCATCTTTTCCCCAATGATGTTATCCAAATGTATAATTTAATTTGTGGACATAATCTAATGGATACTGTCATATTTCACAGACATTCAATCAGCCTTAATTTGTACTGCTCTTACTTTCGTATGTACTTTCACATCACAATGGAAGAGGTTCACCGTTACACATGTACAGCAGCATAAAAAAAATTACAGTAATCATGTCTTCAAAGTTATTGTCCAATTTTACCGGACTACAACTGGATAAGAAGTAAACAGTTCTTAATTATATCTATTACAGTTTGTTATAACTATCCATAAGCACCGATGCGAGCAACTGTGTTTAAAAGTATCGAATGAATAGATACTTCGTCAAGCACCAGAGAGCATGCATCACCACAGTAGTGACAAGAACGTCATAGTCAGAAATGGTAACGCCATCAAGATCATAGTATTATATAGGCATATAATCATATATAATCATATACTTAATGGTATATGTTATATTATGCATTGTGTTCCTGCAATAAAATATCCAAGAGAGGCACAGCCAATAAAACATCTCTCTCTGCAAAAAGTCGAACCGATACGCAATATAGCGAGTACGTTATTAATATAGTTATCCCATAGCTCCTATTTTTTTAAAATAACTTTGATTCCTCAAAAATAACACAAGTAACGAATATATAAACAGAAAACTGTTCATAAAAAATACAGTGCAAATACAATACATTTATTATATATATTACAATATTGTATTTGATTATTATATAGTATTATACGGTATATCATATCATCATCAGGGAAGTCGTTAGCCGATATAGGTAGCGTACTGGTCTCTCGTGCTATCGGAGCGGCGATCTAAACCTGGTCAGGGTATTCTGACGAAATCAGAACTCGGTCATATACCAAATTTGTCAGGCTGAAAAGTCTCATTCGAGATCATTTAACCCTTTACCCAACAAACCGGCCAAAACCGGCCAAATAAAGCTTCAACAGCCTAAAATATCTTCGGTCTGTCTCAATAAAACCATACAAATATGGATATCATTGGAATCGGCTCATTGACCACATTGTGATGGTTACAGTTATACCCTCTCCAAAGCATTCTCTTATATATGCGAGTCGACCATAGGTCGCCTCGCATATATAAGAGAATGCATTGGCCTAAACAAAATCTTTTTTTAACACTTTTTACCATTTTGTCTTACATTCTTTAACAATTTTATAATTTTTAATGTGTTAAGCCAATGCATTCTCTTATATATGCGAGGCGACCTATGGTCGACTCGCATATATAAGAGAATGCATTGGCACAGGGCCCTTCTGTTGGGTAAAGGGTTAATACAGATCCGAATAATTGTTGATTAATACATTCTTATCGAAGTTGTTTCCGTTACCTGTTTACAGTCGTTCCGCTGTTTTTTTATTTGTCGTAATATTTGGCGTAAAACAGTTCGTTGTATATTTGCCGAAATTAATATACAGCTTCTACAAATGATACCTGATGTCTTGGTTATATTACTAATCGTGGAAAATATCCCCAGAAAAAAACAATAGATGTCACCTTTTGTGTTATATTGAGGGAATAGGACATTACTCTTCAATCTACTACAATTTCCTAAAATAACTCGCATCGCGTGTGAAACCAGAAATGTGTTGTTCTGCGAGATATCCCCGTCGCTCCTATCTTATATATGCTTTATACTATGATCCAATGTTCATAAATGGACGTTGAGAAATATAAACGGAGACAGTATTCATCACATCGCCAGAACAGCCAGGCAGTATACACCGGGATGGCGGGCGTATAGTAATAGAACATAACAACTGGCGATCCAGACTTCCTATTGATTTGATCGCGTGTCCTATATAATTATGTTCTGCTACATGTACATGTATATAAAACGTACAGATTGTGGTTTTATGACGTCAAATCATACAGGGCACAGTGTGGATCGATAACAATCCTGAAGCGGTGGTCCCGACGTGATGTTCGGTCTCTGGTGTCTAACACGTCTGTCCACGCTCATTGAGTTAAAGTGATGTGAAACACTCCTGTATGGCGATCAAATAGAAATGTAGATTAATCTGGTTTGAAGTAGGTATTTTTACAAATATTACATCCAACTTGACAACAAACACCGTCATTTCCCCCGATAGGGGATATTTAATACGCGAAACTGCGCTTACACGGTGTCAAGAAATTTCGTATGGACATCGTGGAGTAAATGTTAGCCCGAAATTAATATTACTGTTCTTTGTTATCATATGGAATCGTATTAATCCAGCCCCGAATCGCAGAATACCAGCCCAAATATATTGACAGTGTGTCGTGAATAAAAACCGCCCGAAGCTGCAAGGATCAGAATCAGCCCGGACCCACGCATGGTTTTAGGCGGGATTTTAGAGACCAGAACAGTGCGGGATTTCATGAAACCTCTATACGCAGTCTTTGGGGCCGCGGCCACGCATAAGTGTGGCGATATTAACCCCTACTTTCCAGAACTTCAATATGGTATCTGCATATAAAATTGACATTACATGGCAGACTTCCAGCCCCCATGTCGCCATCGTACATAGGGGGGGGGGGTATTTGGGGGGACTAACCCCGGGATGGTCGAATAGACCGAAAGGTCTACTACTTCACCCCTCATGATTTTATGCCTTTATTACAGAAAGAAACAAATACTGGATTGTACCCCGATCATCGATCTTGAATTCCAGGTCAGCATCAGCCGGGTCACCTGCGTCTGTTGCAGTGTAGATCTTTTCTTCACACACCAATTCTTGATCTGCTCTGGTGAATCGGTATCTTTGATTTTTTCCTGCAGCAGCGAGTACCCGGCTCCTCAGATTGTCAACGAGTTCATCGAGCAGATCTTCATCATGTGGTTCTCTCTCCCTGGATGGAGACTCCGGCTCATACTTCGGCGTCTCCGGAACTCGAAATGAGTCTTCCCTCTGTGGTGGAGAATCCAGACCTATCTCAAAGTTCGACTGTTCCATTACAGGAGCCGCCGGGGTGATATCAGTCGGTTCCTGTTGTGGTGGTGTTAATACAGTCAACACCGCATTATCTGCAGAGGCTGTCTGGATGTTCTCAGTCGGCCTCTGGGATGATAAATCAGAGGATGTGGCATCCGAGAGTGGGTCCTGTACAGGGTGCTGTCCAGAGAGGACCAAGTGGGAGGTAGCTGGGCGTCTCTCAGCCTTCCTCTTACTCCACCTGGCCCTTCGTTCGGCGTCCCCGCGACGGTGTCCCGGGCTCTTCTTCTTTCTCTTCTTTGTGTGTGAAACCCCTCCAACTGTGGTCATGGTCTTCTCCGAGCCGCTTCTGGTAGAGGGTGCGACGCTGTACTCCAAGGCCACATCATCCACCCGACCATTATGTGCATGGATTGTCCAACGCACACAACGAGCCGAGCGGAAGCCTCTCAAAGCGTTGCAAACTTGGATAGGTATAATCTCCATAAGCCTAATCCAAATCCAAAACCAAGTTTGACAAAAAAAGTCACGAGCCACTCAAGGGATTAGCGCGGAGCGCTGGCAAGCCTTCCCATTGAGTGGCCGGAAGCGAAAATCGTACCATAATAACTCCACACATATATGTAGCGGAACTACCATGCATCGACTATATTCGCATATAAACAAGTGGGAATCGCCCACCAAAGCCATGCCAGGCAATTAGCACTCGAAATGGCGACATCACAATGTTTGTCGCGATGAAGCACATGAAAACACGCCCACGCGCGGATGGGGGCTGCGACCGCGCGTAAATATTAACCCTTTTTTCCACAATTTCAATATAGTCACAATCGTGCCACGAAGAACTCCACATATGTCGATATAGCGGAACTAACGTCGACTATAGATTCGCGAAGTAATGAGGAATATTGCCCAACATATCCAGGCAATTAACCCTCGATATGTCATCATCGCCGATTATATGTTCGCCGCCAATGAAGCGAACAACCCGAACCGCCCGTGTGGCGTCTAATTATGATGATTTTATTAGCCATGCATTTGCATTTGCCAAAATTTGGTAAATTACTCAATTTATTCCTGTTCAATGATGTTTATAAAAAACTCAACAAGTTCTTCCATAAGTATATCCATTCTGTCGAGTACTAAATTCTGATTACAGAGCAGCAAACATTTTCCAATACGTTGAGTATTTTTCGAGTTATGTGCCTCCAAAATTGGGAGTTTGTCTAATTGCGGAGACTCAATTTCTAAGAATTAGCTAAAATCCATATTTTATGGTCCAGTATTTAAAACAAAGGATATCTTGCTGTTGTATTAATTTCCTAATTAGATTGTGCAAAACAATGATTACTTTATGCATCTATGATTGAGAAGACAGAAATGTTCTTAAACAAAATGAGTGTTCCATTGTATAGCCAAATTTGCCTTGTGACACAGAATTGATATTATGAAATACCACATTTGAAGTCATACAACTCGATACATTGATATCCATATGCCCTGTGTTTCTAAAAACCTCTTAAGTATACAAGGTAAAATACACTGTGTTGGAATTGCTAAATACAGTTGTCCATTTTAAATAGTATTTTTGTGCACAAATAGTAAACAACAATGAACACAATTAGTGTTTAATGTGTATAATCATTTGAACGTTCCTCCTAAAACACTTATGTTGGAAAAAATAGGATTACAAAGATTAAGCAATCAACAGTTACTGGATTTCACATTATTTTTCAAAAAACTGACTCCAAATTTTAACGTTGATAATGGGGTAGGTGTAATCACAAAAGACTATAATCTTGTCATCCCATATTCTAGTCATTGCAGACAAACGTTGTTTTATTCCAGTTTGTGTAGATTGTTTCATTAGTACTTTTGTGGAGGTATATTTAGAACTTAATCGGCATGTCATATAGAACAATCCCGAAATAATAATTCGCCATGGCAACACAAAGGATTGTAGCTCTGAATATGAACATCAGATCAGGAAGCAGTAAACTCTGAATGAAAGAATGTTTTTAGTAATGTTTTATGTATCAAGATCCATGTTTTCTGAGATTTTGTCAATATGGTTTCTCCTACCCAATTTTTCCGATATTCCAATTTGGAGTCAGTGTCCAGAAACTTGAGTGAAATCCAGTGACATTCATTGACGTATCCAATGTAAAGCTATTATGTCAACACTAAGAGTTTTACCGTAAACGAACATTGCTTTTACTATTTATACACAAAAACCTTTTAAAATGGACGAAAGCGCCCCGAAATCGCATTTTTTGAAAAAAGTTAATACTGAGGATTCATTGGACCATAAGTTGAGTTTCTACAGAATGTTTTTGGAAAATCCTTCACAGTGTGTTTAACCATGTACACTTAAGTTGTTATGAGAAATGAAGGGAATATGGATATATATTTATTGAGTTGTATTACCTCAAATATCCTATTTCATCACGCCGTTTCTCGATCACAGGCAAATTTGGCTGTCCATGTAATGGAAGACACAATTTGTTTAAGAATATATATTTTTATTTTTTTCTTCTCAATCATAGATGCATAAAGAAATAATTTTTGTGTGTGCACAATCTAGAGAAGACATTAATAAAGCAACAAGAGATCCCTTCATTTTTCTTTAGTTTTCAAAATACAAGACCACAAAAGATGGATTTTAGTTAATTTTGAGAAATTGCGGCTCTGAAATTAGATAAACTTCCAAGTTTGTCAGGCAAATAACCCGAAAAATACTGAACATATCTGGGAAAAGTTTTCTGTTCTGTATTCAAGATTGTCTACGCACTTTACAAAATGGATACACAAATGGAAGGCCTTGTGAAATATTATTTTTTATAAAAATTGTTGAAAAGTCATAAATTGAGTATTTTAACAAATTTTGACAAATTTATTTCACAAAATTCACAAATTCATCAATTTCGCTTTTCTTGATTATTTTTTATTTTATAGCATGTTGCTTTTAATTGGCTAATGTACTTATTCCCAATGAGAAAATTTTGTTGCAAATAGTTTGAGGAAAAGCCACAAATGCACTGGACTTTTAACATAATACCAAAGTTCTGGTGTTGCCAATGATATAATTGCTCTAAGCTCTTGCGTCAATGCGCGTGCCGGTAATAAACGTGTGTCATGCTAAATCATGAGGCCGAATTTAGGAGCTAATTGTGTTATAAATAGATATATTAAATTTATAATACTTTCCAAATATACGTGATTAAATCTTGTAAAATAGTTCATGGGGGATCTGATGCATGCATCTTCTTTTCTTGTTCTTATTTATTAATTAAATGCAGTGACTCTCGATGGCGAAATCATTTCCGTTCGTTTATCGCCGACTGTTGCGTCCCGAATCGAGTAGTAAAAATTTACAATTGAGCGTAGTTCAGACGATGTTTTCTATGGAGTGTACATTTGATTAGCTTCAGATTTTCGGCAATAATAATAGAATGTTACATTCCTCCAGTTGGCATAGCGCCTGCACACTATCTTGTCAGTTATCGCACCGAACAAGTACATAATATGTCTTTAAGCAAATATGAAGCAATGCACAGTCATACTGAGTCCGTGCCTCCATCACTCTGACACACATATACATATGTTGATATATATCAAAGAGTAGTATATGTTCGGATTTTTCTCCCAGACCCCTAGACCGATTTCAACCAAATGTGGTATTGTAGCTCTGGGTACCCTGCAATGGCGGAGGTTATAACGGCGTTCGTTTTTTTCAAAATTAAAAATAAATAAATAAAAACAAACACACAAATTAAAATAAGCTCACTGTGGGCCCAAATAAATGTGAATATTTAGGTTCAATATTTGCCGACCAGATGTATGCTCTTTATATATGTGTTTTCACTGTGGCCCGCGCCATCCAACACAATAACGGGTATAAGTCCACTATGGGCTTGGCTTATTTCAGAATCAAATAAGTCGAATATGAACATTAGTTCGCAAATGTGCGAAAAGCGCATACAAACAGGGGCGCACACATGCAGTGGCCGCGGGCCCACAACGAACACATACATGGTCGCATGCCCCGCCGACGCTGAATAACAGCTAGCTAGCGTTATACAATTGTCACATTTATGCTTTCGTGACCATGTGTTATTGTGCCCCGAACAATTTCGGAGGACTATATTATAATCAGCATGCCTGTCGTGGGGACGTCCATACTTACGAGAGCGACTTGTGTGGTTATTGCGCGCGCCGCGTGTATACTGTCCTAGAGATTCTAGATAGCTGTGGGAGCTGACATTAACATGGCTGTTTTATTTATAGAATGGGAAATTTTGGGATGATTAAAAGTCGAACTGCGAGCTGGAGGCCGAGTCCGGTAAAAGGTGTAGTTGGGAATTTCAATTTCGTTTATTGTCCTTTACATTATTATGTCAATAATGTTGATTTTTGGTTTGTGACAAGCCATGTCAATTACTAATAAAAGAAATGAAAACGAAAATTTGTAAGTTTTATATTTCAACTTTTATAGACATTTTTCGTTCTGCACTGGGGATTGTGGTCGGAGACGGCGGATTCGACCGCCAGTTCGTTAATTAGGTGCTGGTTCTTATTGTTGTTTTAACGGAATTCTGAGTTGGTCATTCGCGAAACCAATATATTTTATATTCTATAATTACAATCATGGGTATATACTATATGATATTGAGCGCGTTACTATTTCTGACTATGGTTTTCTTGTTTTTATTGTTCTCCAAATTGCAGGTTCCAACCCACAAGTCACATACCGGAAACGTGTATATTGTTTAAACTTGGTCACGGTCCGATGATTTTTGACTGAGTTATGCCCCTTTTTCGACTTACAAATTGCTGTTTATCGGATGGTCTCTTTAGTAATATTCAACGGAATTTCGGGATTGTTGTCTTCGTGCGGCTAACGTTAGTACGCTGTCGTATATTATGAGTGTGTCACGCCTAAAACAATCACAGGTGACCCGTGGTATTGCAGCCTAACACAAATAACACACAATGATTACGGCTGGTAGTATAATACCCATCAACTTAATTGAACGAAATGTAATGGGAAATTTAATTGAATTCTCAGTTTTACGCCGTTTAACTATACGTTTAACTTACTTTTGATACTAGAAAATTAACTTGCATACAGGGGGCGTGTCGCTACGCACAGCGTTCTGAATTGCAAACAACGAAAGAAGCATTTAAAGCCACTTGGGGGGTTGCGATCCAAAATACACCTACCTTACTCGTATTTAAATTCGCGCAGTACTATTATTCATGCACCCATCGGTGCGCGAATTTAAAACTGAGCGAAAAATAGTACGACTGCCAAGTTTAATCTAAACCACAGTCCATAGGAAATACAAGAGGGCTATGTTGCTGAGTTTACATATATTATGAACGGTTGAATATACAATTACGCCTATACATGTATGCATATATTTACATTCGGCCAACCGCTATCAAGACCATTGCTCACAATGCCAAGCGACAAATCATGGTAACATAGACATTGTTGATATGCTTGTATAAGAAATACTAATATTCCAGGTCGCCACAAGATTATGATGTATGTAGTTACTAAGTTATTGTCTATATATTATCTCAAGCAATGACTAAGAACCGAAACTGTCAGCAGCTCCAAGATATACGAAAATATCACAGAAATATTACGAAAATATTTTTGTCAGTTTTGAATTCGCGCAGCTATAGGTGCGCGAATTTAAAGTGCGCGAATTCAAAACTGAGCGAAAATCGTACTGCGCGAATTTAAATACGAGTAAGGTAATAATATTCGCTTTTGAATTGATCCTAGTATCGAATTAAGTAGATACATATTTGAAATAACTTTATAGGAGTATTATATGTCCCCGAGAGACGCATTGAAATAATAAAAACTACAACATTGAACACGATGTTTGGATCCCAATACAAACAAAAACAGACATTTGCACAGCATCATGGAACAGAAAAGAGCGTTCCGTGTTATTTTATTCCTGATATTGTATAAATAAAGAGCGTTTGTTTCACTTTTGCGCGAATAATTGAAAACAGCTGGAAAATGGTTGTGACCATGGGCAGTATTTTTCAGAGCATATGAAACCGGTATATCAATATTTCGTATATTTGTCAACCTATCTTATATATCCTTCCAAAAATATGTATATTCATAATTTGGAAGCTTGAATGAGCCATGTCCGTTTAATATGGTGTTAACCCCTTTCTGTGATAAATACTCATTAAGTAAGTAATGCTTTATTCTCAGCCACTATTCATTAGACATTGACGAGTAGTTCCTTAGGAAATGCTCAGATAATTAGTTATTTTCTGAATATTTCCCACCATGCATCAAAGAATATGAGTCCTTCTGCCGTTATGTTATCGTTTCTTCATAATGTCGTCTGCTCATTTGTCCTGAATACCCCACTACATGAATAAAATATACCTCTCCAATATATCCTTCTATAAATTATGGGAGAATATATTTGGTAGAGAAAGGGTTAATGCTCCAACCAAGGTGCACTGAGATTTGTCAAACTAATGGGTGTAATTATAGTGCGCGCAGGGGGTTCATACACCCGTAAATCACGCCACGACAAGGAGAAACCAGCGCTCAAGAAAGTAACTGACATAAACCGATAATGGCATGCATACCGTTGTCAAACTAATGCATGGGTGTAGTAAAGTGCGCGCAGAGGATTCATACGCCCGTAAATCACGCGACGACAAGGAGAAACCAGAGCTCAAGAAAGTAACTGACAGACATGCCTTGATGTGCGGAATAGAACCAGTTTCGCCATCGCTGAAAGGCTTACGTAAATAAATCTGCATACTTATGACTCCATCTGTGAGATTCTGGTAGCATGTTTAGTTCACTGTGGGGGAACTACTCCTAGAGATTTGGTTCTCTACCGAGTTTCGCGAGCATTTTTAGCGACGATTCCGATTCTCTATCGAGCAATCGTGGCATAAAACGTAAAATTCAACAGCATTAGAACAGTGTTTCGTGAGTTTCATGGAGCTACCGTGAAATTGTAGTCACTGGCCATCAATGTGTGTAAAACAAGTTAAAAACTAATCCCGAAATACACAGACTTTTTATTTTCCGATTCCGATTCTCTGCTGAGGACTCTGATTCTCTACCGAGCTCGGTAGAGAATGTAAATAAAGCTCGGTAGAGAACCAAATTGCCAGGAGTAGTTCCCCCACAGTGGTTTAGTCTATATGTGAGTGTATTCACTCGATATAATAGTACACAAACAGGCACGGTGTGCCTTTGTCCGTGTATTTAGCCATTTCGTCTGTGACGTTGGTTGGTCGCAACCTGCTGCATGGCGTTATTGTTTTGAACGGTAAGCATGTGCTATTGTGGTCATTAGAATGAAAAGGGATTGGCGGTTGTTATGGTCAATGCGGTCCATGTTGCTGTTCTGGTCAGATGTTATGCTTGAACTACAGTTATGTCTGAAATAGAAGCACTTTTTATACTCGATTTTTTTGGATCGAAGAATACACTGTCCACAAATATATGAACCTTACTGTGTCCTTACATTACACAAACAAAAAAGACGATCCGGTGCCGATCACATGGTATAACGTCGTGCAGCCATATATATAATTGTGTTGTCGAACTGATACGGTCGATGGATCGTATAGGCACAGGGTGTATGGGTTGATACCCAGGTGCTTCGAAATTGGCCCGCACACTGAGCCAGTATTGGGGAAATCTAACTGACAGCCATCATACACACAACGACTTTTCCGGCACGAAATTAGGCATAATATATCTCGACGCCAGGGGGGGGGGGGGGGGGTCGGAAAAATTTCCAGACACGTATGCTACTTTTTTGCCGATGACCACTTTTTGGACCCACCCACCACCCACCCCAATTTTTTTTCCATTTCATAGAGTTTTTTTTCCCAGCCATGTTTTGACATCCACCCCATTGTGGAACCCAAAACACAACCATACAGAGAAAGCCAGGACCAAACCTCCTACATTGAGATTCAGTGAATCTAGTAATGAACAGCAGGACTGGTCTCTAGCAGTATATTCTTGACTGCAGTGGATTTTTAATCGTTTTTGTGAAATATCATATTTCCACAGCTCTGCAGTCAATTTATTTTAAAGCTTAGTATATGAATAGAGCATGGCTTGGAGTTGACTACGCGAATGTAGTGGCCAGTGGGAAGGGTGTAGTTCATGAGCCGAAGCGAGTGAACTACACCATTCCCACTGGCCACTAAATTCGCGTAGTCAACGACAAGATATGCTCTAATCATTATATTATATCGAACATTTATAGACAAACTGACGTTCTAATATTGATATACCATCGAACAATTTATTGCTAAACTGAAGTCATTGTATTGTGTCCAGGTTGCATTCAATTTCCTTCTCGTCACAAAACCTATTAAGCAGCTTTATTGCTATTGTGAACAGCAGCTATGCCTGAGTGGGTAACCGGTCACTGATACAGCGCGCACGGTTAATCATAATAAATAGTCACTGTTTTAGTGCCAAAATGTGTGTGGTACTCCTTTTTAGAGACCTTTTAAGTTTTTGTGGTTTGTTACTTTGTTATGGAAATTTATAAAGATATTATGTCTATACACCAGGTAGGTGATATTGCTCTACACCAGATATGTGATTTTGTTTTACACCAGATAGGTGATATTGTTTTACACCAGATAGGTGATTGTATTATATCAGTTAGGTTAAATTATTATATGCCACCCAGACTCATTAGACATTACTAAAACATGTTTATCGCACATATAGCAATATAGAGCACACAGGAGCACCAATGGGAAATCAAAGAAAGTTAATGTTACGATTTATTCCAATTGATTCAGATTGGTCAGAATTGGTTAGGAATTTTATAACGTTCACATGTTATCTTGTATGAATTCAGGAATCTTGTATGAGTTCAGAAAAGGCATTATTTCTATTGGACTGCTCAAGTGTAGCATGTGAGAGTAAAGCATATAACACTTTTAGTAGAAACCTGTATTAACTCATTCATGACTACATGAGATTGTGAATTATTACCATTTTCTATCTCTTTTGTCACATATGAGATAATTGTGTTATCCACTCACAAGTCTATGTATGTTACATGTTTTTTTCTTTATACATCAGTGATTACATCAGTGTTTAATGTCCATGTTTGACCAGATTTGGCATTAAATTTATTTCTTTAAAGTGCTCCTTATTTGATGTTAATTACATAGAATACTGCATGGGCGATTCAGCTGCATTAAGAATACTTGCTCTTGTCCTAAAGAGGCACAAACCAACATCCAATGGCCCTAGCGTGTTTAGTGTTGGTGCAGTTCCTTATTATTGATTTCTTAGTGTTACAAACCAGTACATACTAGTACAAATCCAATAAAAGGTGTGAAGGAAAACAAATAATTTTGTTGCTTTTGGCTTATTTTGACACCCACCACCCCCAGGATACGTGTCGGAACAAATAATTCTGCCGACGCCAGAAAAATATCGGGGAACTCATCTCCATAAAACGGATTTGATAGCCAATATTTACATGTACATGTGTCGCCACACACGTCAGTTTTCTTGTACAAAAATCATTGATATTGACACAGCGATAATCCACATACGGGTGTCCAGACACCTATCAAACAGCTTCGAGCGTACTCCTTTGTCACAGCAGGGCACTTGTCTGGTGCCGAGCGATAACGTACAGCTAAGAGATTAGAGTGCACCCACACATATGGCGCCGACCGAGGGAGACCATAACACGGAAATTGATGCCAAAATGTCTCGCCAACGATCAAACAAGCTTGATCAGGTGACATCTTGACTGGCATATTTATGTCGGTATCACAGCCGTACCATTAAATGTGCATCAATCACAGTAATTTTGTTTATGTCTGGCTGTTGGCATACTTTGAAATCCAGCACATCAATGTGGTATTAATTGGTTCCTGTTCTTTGATACCCTTACATAATACCCTGGTGCCGATATCGCATATGTCTCCCCAGAATTAATTCTGGCCATCAGAGATTACGGTTTAACGCAAACTTAGCAACCGTGGTTTATTTACATATATATAAAACATGTACACATGCACATCTATACAAACTGTCTGCGACACAAGGATAATAATGAACCATATCCTTGTTACATATATAGGCACAATGTGCATTATGGTTGCACGTACTATTCTTCTATGACGTATACGTCGAGCTAGTCTTGAAGCATCGGGCCTTCATCACATGAATAGCACAAGGTGGCATGTTCGAATTCGCTCATACGCACGCGTACACCTCCCCTCAACAGTGTATATAGACCCGATTGACCTGTATCCCCGATGAGGCGAAGGTCATTAAACATATCTGTCGAAACAATAAATGGACCCATGATAACACTTATTGTTATACATGTTCAGCACGTTCTGAATACTTGCCCTATATACGAGCTCAAAGCGATATGGCCATTTTATTGTCGGGTGCCGACCAGCATTGGGGTTCGCTGTGTCAGACAGTAGATAGAAAAAGGATTTCATTTATGCACATTGGTCTGACCTTTATACCATTAGTCTGACCTTTATTAAGTTAATTAAACGGTGTTGAACCGTAAAAAATATAACGGTCTGACAGTTACTGGTTTTGTACAGTGGAACATGCTACAGCCTGACCGTATGTTTAACGGTCCAAGGTTGGCAGCGATGCAGTCTGGAGTAAACTACATACCCACATATCAAAAATAGTGTGTCTGACGACATTTCGTTCAGTTTTCATTTCCCAAACCCGGGATTCCTTGTATTAACCGCCAATCAAAACTTACTCTAAGAAATGTGTGCGCCAATAAAAAACTATTAACATGTCACGTGCTCTTGGTGTGGAAATTCCGAAGGTGTGGCTAAATGTTGTTAAAAATAGTATCCATGACGTCATGTTATATCGGAAGAGAGAAATAATTTGTTCTAAGTCCAAGAAATCCACATAAATTGACATTTTTTATAATTTCAAGCAGATCTGTCTTTAAAATACATTTTATTTTGCAACCTGGATGCTGTTTACCTTTATTGTCGGTAAAAATATCGCCGAACGAAAAGTCACAAACCATGCTACTATTAATTCCGATTCTGAGAATCGGCTTCACATGGGTTGAAGTGGCCATGACGGCACTGGCACGTGACCATGTTTACACCTGTCAATCACGACTAATTTTACATTTATATTTAGCGCGGTGTGACGTAATTTGGGGGAAGCCCGCAACCGTACAGAAATGAAAAGTTGATGGGAGTGCAATAGACTCAGTATCAGTATGAATCTGAGTGTATGTTTACAAAGACTGGCAGCGATGTTGCGCGATATGACACCGTTAAAGCGACGGGCATTTTTCTAACAGTGTATGATGTGCCATAAACGTTTCAGAGCGATAACAGCTCTAGAATTTCTTCCCATGGTTGCAATTGTTACGCACCCGCTGACTACAAAAATAAAATTCGAAAGTTTGGCGCCCAAGGCGGGGGTGGGGGGGGGGGGGGATTCGAAAGTTTGGCGCCCAAGGCGAAAGGTCGGCCAACGAAAATCGGCCGCTGGGGGAGTAAAAATTGAAAATGAACCGGCGCAAACGATACGATCTTCAATTTGTTAAAAAAAAATAAAAAATTATAAGAAACATTAATTTAAAAAAAATTATAAAAAAATGTTAGGCCAATGCATTCTCTTATATATGCGAGGCGACCTATGGTCGACTCGCATATATAAGAGAATGCATTGGCACAGGGTAAAAAACAATACAGGTATTTACAATGCTATATCAACAAATTTGGTTGGAAACCTTCCACGTAGGTATGTTTTGAGATAAATTTTACCATATTATTTTGGAGTGTTATTTGCTGTCGTCAAGTTTTCACACTAACGCTCTTTATTGTTACCATATCAAAATAATCAAAATTGTTCATTACTGTTAGGTAGAGATGGAAGTATACTTCCTGTAAGACAACCAACTGGCGTGACACCGCGTGAGTATGGTTAATCTCAAAGGTCATTGACCTTGCTCCACACTCTATACATTTCTCTCCGTGGGAAAGCGACCCTGGGTGAAAAAGGTTCTGGATCATTTCACCACGGGCCCTATAACGCTTTACCCAACAGAACGGCCCTGTGCCAATGCATTCTCTTATATATGCGAGTCGATCATAGGTCGCCTCGCATATATAAGAGAATGCATTGGCTTAACACATATTAAAAATGATCAAATTGTCAAAGAATGTAGAAAATATTATAAGAAAAAATGGTAAAAAGTGTTAAAAAAAAGATTTTTTTAGGCGAATGCATTCTCTTATATATGCGAGGCGACCTGAAGTCGACTCGCATATATAAGAGACTGCGTTGGCACAGGGCATAACTGTAACCATCACAATGTTGGTCAATGAACCGTTTCCAATGATATCCATATTTGTATGGTGTTATTGAGACAGACCGAAGATATTTTAGGCTGTTGAAGCTTTATTCGAGCGTTTATGGCCGGTTTGTTGGGTAAAGGGATAAAGCATATATGTATATGTAAACATGTTTGGACGTACACCGTACATATTTCGTTGAGGCAGTGGTAATTTTGTTGAGTGATTTGGCAACCATGGATGTTAGGTTAAGAATTTCCACCGACAGTTTGAAACTTGTGGTACCAGTTCAAATATATATTTTTTGTAGGAGACCAGTCTCTCTCTCTCTCTCTCTCTCTCTCTCTTTCTCTCTATCTCTCTCTCTATATCTCTCTCTATCTATCTCTCTCTCAATCAGTTCACTCACTATGTAGTTTCGTTAACGGTACCCCGTGGCCAACGTATGTTACCTGTAGTTGTTGCCTGTTTATATGGTTAGTAATTTAATTAGTTATGGAAAATATACTTTATTATCATCTCACCTTGTCGCCAAAGAACATGTCTGATAGTATCACATTAATTCCACTGCCACCAATACACATTTGAACGAGGCAATTCTAAGTAGCAGCACTCGTGCACCAACCGCTTTGATATTTTGTAAAACATTTGACAATGAAAGGAAATGTGTTTAAACTAATTATACATTTATTTTTATTTCTAACTAGGCTGCTGGTAGGTCAGTTGCAGAAAGAAAATTTGATAATCCGAACCACGAAAGATATTAATACACAAATGAGTATAAAAATTTCAATAATTACCTTCAAAATCCACGGTGGACTTATGTGTCTTATATCCAGCGCAGTAACCGAATATACTTCCTCTGCATTGCCCAGTGTTAATTAGGCATCACCCATGCGTATAATGTCCACACTTATGTTCGGTCCTTGCAGCACTGCCCTATATACTGTGTGATATAAGTGTGATAATCATTTACTAGTCAAAGTCACTCGCCAAGGACTCACGGATATGTAAAATGTACGATTACCACCATGATATAACATATACGTTCTTAAACTAGGAAATATATAACATACGTATTTGTTGTTTCGATGTTAATATATTCCAAGTAAGAACTTCAAACAGTTCCCATGTCTACATTGATGACATATGATCACTATGGGCATAAAGTCAGAGCAGATATTGCTGGTGGCATGATTCATATCGACTCATATTATAGTGTGCAGATATTTTCACGGTAATCAATATCACTATGACGACTGGGTGGCATCCGTGATGGTTGATTTATTTCGCCAAATGGGGGACATTATAATACGGGATCTCATGAAAACTCACACACGCACTGTCGGGACCGCGTCCAGGCAGCGTAGCCAACATTACCCCTAAATTGATAGTGCGAATTGCCCACCAAAACCATGGCAGGCAATTAACACTCGAAATGCCGACATCACGATATGTAGGTCGCGATGAAGCTAACCAGACCGGGGTGATTTTAGTGTCCAAAAGATTGGGATTGATTCACATGAAAGCCCACACACGCCACACAAACTGCCGCTATTAACCCCTAACTTGCCAGAATGTCAATATTGTCGAAATCGTACCGCCAAGAACTCCTCACATGTAGGTATAGCGGAACTATTGTCGACTAGTTTCGCAAAGAAATATGTAATATTGCCCAACACATCCTGGCAATTAGCCCTCGAAATGTCGCCATCGCCGATTATGTTTGCCGCGAATGAAGCGAACAGACCAACAGGCCGGGCCGCCCTTGTTGTGACTTAAGGGTTATTTTAGTGGCCAGCCAGTTTTGCATATAGTGTCTCATGAAAACATATGCACGCTATTCCTTATGTGGACATTGATTTTAATTTACACTCAACCTTGTAGGGACGGGGCTATGCGGGGTTGGGTGTGTGTACTTATAGTGCACGGGGACACTGTCGTCTCTGTTTGAACATGTCACGTGCATGTGTTCATACACACCTCGGTGTTGAAATTCAATCAAATTTAGACTGGAACGATCACATTAATAATATAATTAAAAGAGTTTCGTCCCGCATCTCACAACTAAGAAGATTCAAATACAGCTTAAGTGCAAACACGTTAGAAAAAATTTACAAAACTTACGTTCAGCCAATAATGGATTATGCAGATGTAGTTTGGGACTGTGCACCACAATACTGGATGGACAAACTTGAACGTATACACGTGGACGCCGCCAGAATAGTGACCGGGTTAACCCGCTCTGTCTCCAATACAAATGTTTTACTCGAAGTGGGGTGGTCCAACCTTAGGGAGCGCAGGGAGAAACACCACCTACAAACACTTTTTAAAATAACTAACGAAGAAACTCCAGAATATCTCACCCTTCTTCTACCAGCCCGGGCGGCACATGTATCAAACAACCGGTACAACTTTAGACAACCGCGTTTTTTCTACACGTACCGCTGGACAACAGCACATTATAGGAAATCATTCTTCCTAAACACAACTCATGAGTGGAATAAGCTCCCTTCGTTTGTCATAGATTCTGAAAATATATCCGATTTTAAAACTCACCTAAACATAATCGCCCCTGCTCCAAAACCCTATCCACTTTATAGAACAGGTCATCGGAATGTTAGTGTCAACCATTGTAAACTCCGAAACTATTGTAGCGACTTAAAGAGTGACATGCAAAATAATCACATAGCTGATAGTCCTAATTGCCAATGTGGTTTTCCGAAGGAGGATGCTAGTCATTTCTTCTTCCACTGTCCATTGTTCACCAATCAGAGAAGAATATTTTACCACAAACTTGAAACAAATAACTTTCATATAGAAAATATTAAGCATCTTCTCTGTGGAATCTCTGAAAATGACCACAGAAGAAATATATTGCTATTTCATATTACACAGTCCTACATTAATGCAACTAAACGTTTTGGGTAACTTCGATCATATATTTTTCTCTGTTATGTCAACCTGTCATTGAAAACAATTAAAAATTTAAATGCCCGGCCTTTTTAGACACAACTTATGACAACGTGAGGGTAAAACTGGACACAATAAAACTCCACTCATAGCACACTCTGTACAAATATTCACATCTGTTTCCCTGCTTAAACATTCACAATTTCATCCTGCCATCTTGTTTAAATGTTATGTTATACCTTTTGTGCGGGAGAGGGGCGTCACTAAGTTGACAAAACTTGTGTCCCAATCCCCATGTATATAATTGATATACAATAAAATATGTTTAAATCAAAAAAATGTGTTCACCGCTGGCCAATTATTGGGACGTGATGACATGGGTTGGGGTTGTACGGACACATATTTATGTTGTGTCAGTTCTGTTTAAACATTTCATGTCCATGTTCCCAAGACTTGTCACATGTAGGGAGTCGACGACGTGGTGAATGTCGGGTCTGTTCGAACCTTTCATGTGCATGTGTTCACGGCTGGTCGGGAATAGGGACGCGGCGATGGGGTTGGGCCGTTGTGTTGCACGTACTTATATTTGCGTGGGACACTGTCGGGTCTGTTTGAACAGATCATGTGTATATGTTCTCATGGCTGGTCACAGGGACGTCATACACGGGTAGACGCACCAAACAGTTGACGTGGGAAATTATGTTTGGATGAAGGGACGTGAGACAAGGATATGGCTCATTTCCAAGTGTCATTATCAACGCTCCCCTCGGGTTGAAATCTAGCAACATATACCTCAAGTTTTAATTGTTGGACATTTGCAACCGGTTAACACAACATCTGGACGCTCTGCGTATCACATCTTTCATCCAATTAATCTGATTAATCCGCCATTGGCCATCTTGGATTTCTTCATTTGATTTCATGGAAAGTGCAACCGACATCTATGAGCGGATAATTCGGAATATTTACAGGCATTAATTATCATCTCTATATGGGAGCTATCGAATTTGAATGTTTTGGATCAAAAACATTGCCTCGATCAATCCTAAATTTAACATGCATGTTTCAGATTTCATCTATATTCGATTTCTCAAATAGTTCGGAATTCATTTGAAAACATGGCTGCCAGCGGCCATCTTGGATTTTTCTCTTTGTATCACTAAATCATTTGGCACTCACTACAGCTTGCATCTTTTATGCGAACGTTACCAAATTTCATATGCATGGTCGTTTCGAAATTTTCCAGATTTCATTTAAAAAGAACCATGGCTTGCAGCAGCCGTCTCGGTTTTCATATTTCAATCCATCTGCAACGCCTATAACACTCGGCTATGAGTGCATAATTCGTAAATAGCACATGCATGATCTTGATCACATCTGAGACTGCAGTTATCGAAATTGAACTATTTTCAATGAAAAAGAATTTCTGCTGTAACTTAATCATTTGACATTCTCTAGATATGCAGCACCCTTCATTTGAATAATCCCAAAAATAGCATATGCATGTTTGTGTAACTTATCAGAATCCAAAAGGAAGGAAAGACACCTTCAAGAGAACATACAGTTCCGTTTTAAATGTGTCTTTTCTTGTTGACAAAATTCGTTCAACCACCCTTATCATCCATGTTCATCTCACACTAAATTACCCAACACAAATTGAGCATTATAATTATATTGGTAATACACGTGTGACCCTGTGTCTTACTACTAAATATACGAGGCCAAATTTAGGGGCTAATTGTGTGATAAATATATATCTATATTAAATTTATAATACTTTCCAAATATACGTTATTTAAATCTTGTAAAATAGTTCATGGGCGATCTGATGCATGCATCTTGTTCTTCTTGTATATACTGCCTTGATGGATAGGTATCGCATTAGTTAACCCTTTACCCAACAAACTGGCCAAAACCGGCCAAATAAAGCTTCAACAGCCTAAAATATCTTCGGTCTGTCTCAATAGAACCATACAAATATGGATATCATTGGAACCGGCTCCTTGACCACATTGTGACAGTTACAGTTAGCCCTGTGTCAATGCATTCTCTTATATATGCGAGTCGACCATAGGTCGCCTCGCATATATAAGAGAATGCATTGGCCTAAACAAAATCTTTTTTTAACACTTTTTACCATTTTTTCTTACATTCTTTAACAATTTTATAATTTTTAATGTGTTAAGCCAATGCATTCTCTTATATATGCGAGGCGACCTATGGTCGACTCGCATATATAAGAGAATGCATTGGCACAGGGCCCTTCTGTTGGGTAAAGGGTTAATGGTGGAACACATCTCTGAGAATTCTGGCATAGTTCAATTTAAATGTGTGTATATACATATATATATGTTTGATGACATATTCGACATATCAACATTTATAAATGACGTCATGCCACCGTGCGCTGGGTCATTGTCCTGCGGAAAATAATACATTAGTATCCATCCCTTAGGGTACGTTCGTACACTGGCAATATTGCACTGCAAACTGCAAAATTGCCAGCTGCAAAATTTGCGAAACGGATTAATTTCTGCCAGCTGTCAACAAATCAGCGGTAGTTAGTGATCATGAACGACAGCGGTTTTTTGCGCGATTGCTGATATCGCGGAGCTGTTTTCAATATATTAAGACCACGTGTTGTTATTCTTAGGCCAGTCAAAATAATGTCACTTGATATGCCCCATCGATGGGATGCTGCTGATATATGAGTACCATAAACGCCACCTAGAGACAGATGGTGGGTCCACACTTGCCTCAACGAAGATACCCGACGACTTTCCGACTTTCGAAAAATTCCATTGGTATACCCACCCGCCTTGTATTGGTGTTTTTTGAACTGGTACCACAAGTTTCAAACTGTCGGTGGAAATTCTTAACCTAACATCCATGGTTGCCAAATCGCTCAATAAAATTACCACTGCATGAACGAAAAGTCCTTGTAACATACGTATTATTATTTAATCTTAATCTCGCTCGGACCCCTGGGGGCGGTCCGGTCGGCGGGTGTTAATTTCGGTGTTTTTGCGTACATTTATAGCGAATTCGGCAGCAGCGTATGGGTTAATTTATTCACTTCCGCTGCAGCTAGCGACTTGTCAGATCGCGCATGGATGAATAGCCGTATTTACTTCTTGATATTATGTCCATTTTCGTGGTCAGGCAGTCAGGGGTGGTGCGGTCGGCGCCTTTTTGGATTTCCCGTACCTGGCGGAAACGGCCGCAAGTCAGGGTTTAACAGTGCCGTGTTCGCTCGAGCTATCGACTTGGGGATTGGAATTTTGGTACATTCGGGTCCATTCTATACGATAGTGCAAACCCCATCTCGCTCGGACCCCTGGGGGCGGTCCGGTCGGTGCGGTCGGGTCCGGTCGGGTGCGGTCGGGTTTTAGTAGGACCCCTCCTGACAGGTGGTTCCTCGTGTTCCTCTGTTGATAAGACATATCTGATCACACTACAGGTGTTTCATAACTGATGGTCGCGAATTTTAGAAGCATTTTCAATTTCCTCAAGCTATATTCGGTTCTAAAAAATACTGGGAATAATAATTATCTTGACTGGTTAAGACACGGGAAATCTATTAAGTAGTGTAGTTCATCTCCATGCAGTCTTATTTTTGTCGCATTCTGAGCATATACACGTTGATATTTAGGGATATTATTCCATCTACCGGATTCAATGGGTAAATTATGGTTTCATGTTCTAAATCTTGCGAGCATATACATATATCTTTCTGACTTTCTGCGTACATGTAGTTTTCGCAAATGAATTCATCTTTTATGATGGAATAAAACTTACCTTTACGTGATAAACTGATATAAATATACCACCTTTGAATAAACTGGTCTCTCAGTATTTGCGCAACTTATACATACATTCCGTCTCTGTTCAAATTTCGGTTTCCTATCATTCCAAACATCTGACATACCACCAGGGACGTGGCTAGATGGTCTCCATGGGGTGTGCCCACCTTTGGAATTCCAACCGCACCCCCTTAAATCAGACCAAACACAAGTTTTTTCGGAAATCCATTTAAAATTTCCGACTGATCTGGACTGATGGCGATTTTAGTCAAAAAATTTGACCAAAAGTAGGTATATATGCAAATGTTGGTCTGAAACAACAAATCCCGCCTAATAAATTGTTGGAAAATCAAACTACAAGAACAATTTGAAACCTACTGTAAGTGTGAAATTTCCAACAAATGTAGTGTCAGGTATGAAATTTCCAACTGTTGAAATTTTTGACCAAAGTTGGGGCGGGGGGGGGGGGGGGGGGGGGTGTGAGACACCCCATCCCAAACCCCCCTGTCACCACGTCTCTGCATACAACACTAGTTCAGAATACATTTGGCAGCTAATAACCAGGGCGACAGAAATGCAGCATCTCGATATGTACGGAATATAAGAGCTAATATAATGAGTTAGATGGGTTCATATTATTGTGAGACATAAGTGAAGTCCAGAATTTAAAGATACGGGTGGCGTTGTCGGTGGGTGTGCTGTTAAACTATTCACCTCCGTCAAGAACCGCCTTAAGCAGAAAGAATAGTAAAATATAGACAGATTTTGTTCTTATACCAATAATAAATATGGCATAAACAGTATGTTATTGTCAACTTTTCCCCTTTGTTATGTAAACAAAAGCAAAAAACGTTACGTTTCCTGGATTTTGTTTAGATCCGGATATGGTAAATATAAAGAGCGGTATTGTTATTGTTTTCCTGAGATGGGAATAATAAAGAGCTTTTATATCATTTTGGTGTGATTAATCAATAGAATTGCGCTGTGTTATGTAAACAGAAGCACAACTTCTGTAACACGAGCAGGCTCTTGTGTACGTACACCATCATACGTCTTTACGACAATATACTATTTACGCGCTGATTATGTTTGGCATATGAACAAAACTATATATATTTTAATATTCCTTCTGTTGATGGCGATTTGAACAAATATGAATATTTCTGCAACGAATGCCGCTCGTGCCTTTAATAAGTCTTGATTTAAAAATAATTTCAATCGGGTAATGTGCGGTTTCAACGTACACCATAAATGGTGAAGATTTTAGGCATGGCATCATTTTGAAAATTTGAAATGTACTGTCTCGCTCATCCATATGTTGATATTGGTAGTAGCATTTGATCGAAAAGTTTTAGTGAAAATTTGACAGATAAGTTATTTCTTCTGCTCATCTTCATAAGCTCATACATGGCTTTAACAGCCTTATTTGACGCATATTTTGTATCGCTTTGAATGAGCCAGTTCTACCGCAATAGAAAGGACGCCCAGATAATTGAATGTATCTACGTATACATGCACTCTAATGCAACACCTCGGTAATGTATCTATAATTGTTTATTCATTCTTTCAGCTACCACATCAAACGGTGCAAAGAGAATGCGTAATGAGTATAAATAAAACATACTCCGACCATTATACCGTGAGCGGAGGCAGTTAAGCAACTGGGTATTCATGTTTTGTCAATGCAACGTATTAATTATTCATGTATAGCTAACTTAACTTAATAGCATCGGCACACGGTATATATATAGTTTGACAATTATTTTTGAAAACACAAGTATGGTGGATGTTGAAAACAAAGTAATATACTTAATATCATTAAGAAATGATTTATTGGGCGTAAACGACGAAGATACACGACGCTACTGTATATCCTCGTTTACTGTCTTGGAGAACAGACGGTTGACGTAATAACCTGCAGGTTTTCCTCATAGTCGGGATGTACTCAATAGTAATTTCAATTTATGAAGGCTGTAATCGCTTTTTGTAAATAGGAAATACGTTATATCGAAATATGGGCATCTATAAAATATTGGAGTTCATCGGCAATAGAGTCACTACGGCATAATGAGCAAATACGGTAATTTCTGGGGATATTATACCATATCCCCAGCCCCCACCGGTAATGCATGATTTCGCGTTCTAATTCGAACACGATCAATTACAGATTTGTAATTTTGACCTCTCAAGTAACTTTTAAATTTTGGTTTGGTTTTTGTAATAGCATATAATGAGTTTTTGTTTTCTATAAAATTGTAGTTCACCATGCCAGGTAAGCATAAACTGGTCATTCAACAACCTTATAATTTCGGTTTGGAGCATTTAAATCACATGTTTTCTGAGTATTCCATGAGTAGCTTATGCCACCATGATCACAAATTCTCCTGACACCGATGGTATTTTAATTCCACTGTATGTCAAGAAGTCGTAATATAGCCAGTATATAGTATTAGAAAACTTAGACTTTCTGCCTATAAAACCATTGGGCTCCAAAATTTAAGGATTTTAGTTTTAATAATGATAGTAATTGGCTTTCGATCGGTCTCACCGCAGATCATATAATTTGGGGTTGATTATTTCATGCATAAAAGTGACTTACAAACTTTAAGGTGAACCCGCTCAGTGCTATTATTATTGTATATGCGCCATATTTCACAACCGTATGTAAGAATGGGAACTATTTCTCTATTCAACAATTCGAACATGGTTTTAATCGATACGTCATTCTTTCTGCCAACTTTAATGAGTTGATACATGGCTTGTATTGCTTTTTAGCATATTTTCCTTTGGAATAGTTAACAGAACCAAATGCACTAAAATATATTTATAGATAACAGAAATGTTCTACGAACTTTATCGTCGAATTTTTGGTATTAAACAGTTGAGTAATTTTTCGGGTTTCTCCTTGAAAAAATACATAGGTTTAGATATCGTTGGATTTTTCTTCGGCTTTCATTTTTGCGAAACATACAAGTTTGGATTTTGAAATGTATACTTTCAATTTCCATATGTCACAACAGTCAGTAAAACAAATCAAGCCAATTCTGTAAATCGTGTGACGATTCTGACATCAAAACTGGCGTAAAGAATTACGAATAATTTTTTTTAATTCCGAGTTGCTCAAGATCCTGAGATGACTCTCTGCCAGAGAGTCTCTGGAGAAAACTTGTAAGTATTTCTCCGTTTTGGGTGGTGGCGTGCACATTGGAATTCCGTTTGCGTCCACCCTGTTTGAAATTTCTCAACTGGTATAGCTGATTTTCCAACTGTTATTAATTAATGTCATGCCTATAACACGTCATATAAGGATAGACATTTTGGCCAATTCAGTGTAAATATTGACAATAAGTCAACTTTTGATTTGGAAAAACTAATTCCAAAGTTGGTGGTGGTGAGGCACCTAACCACGGTCGCCACACTTGTCAACCCTGTTTATACATAAGCGTGCGTATTGTCCATTAAACGAATCCTTAGCATGCAATCATTCGCAACATGGCTCAAATGCATAAATGTATATATAGCGCCCGTCACACCTTCGTCACGACTTAGATTTGTGAGTAATCACAAGTGATCATAAAATGTCTCAGCACAACGCAAATGTGGAGGGTCTTACTGATGGGTATATTTAATATTAATACGTTAGTAGTAACATTTATTGTGCCATGAGTATATTGGATTAATTTTACAAATTAGATATATTTATACATGCGATGTGGCAACAGGGGATCGGAGTACAAGTTATGCAACTTATTGATGATCCTCTCCACGTGTTCATAAGCGCGCATGAGGATATAGTAAAGAGATGGTAGTGCTGGTCATAAAAGGATATACCAGGTTTAAGTGGTTAAAGTAGTCAAAGATGTATACATGGGTTCGGACCTCAAAATTTAAAGAAAAGGGTAAGATCCAGGTTTTTTCATTATTCTCTGGGGAAATGGTGGTTGTTCAAATGCAATCTGTGAAATATGTTTCATGCCTTACACTAGACATAAATTGTTATTAAGGTAAATGTCCTCACAATAGGTCCGGAGCCATGGATACACCCTTAAGTACATGATGGCGATGTTGTTGCTGCAATGGGATCAGAAGAAGGTGTCGTTGCTGATTGTTTAACATTTTGTTAATGTATTGTATATTATTGTGCAAATAAACACAGAACACGAATGATACCGTAGCTCATACACGCACCTGGTGTTTATAACGAACCAGGTGGACACTTTGGGTCGTATATAGACTATAGCTGATTTTGTGACGTCACCAATTATTTCGCCCTCCGGGTGTATAATCAGCTACTGTTTCTTGGTATTCAATGGGCACATGGAGGTTTTATTTATATAAATGGGGATTTTTGGGACAAATTAAAAGTTGTAGTGCGACCCCGAGCCCGAGTCCGGTATAAGGTGTAGTTGGGAATTTCAATTTCGTTTATTGTCGTTTACATTATTATTTCATGCAGGGGGCGTCTCTTGAGACATGCTTAATTGACCCATGGTTTGCTATTCGCATGCCAAGAAGTGCGAGCCGATTAATTATAACGGGAATTCGCGCGTTAACCATTAGCGTTAAGTTATGTGTTTCTATTGTTTCTATTCTTCAAACTGCTTTGTTGCATTGTTATTTGAACATCTTTCGCTTATTTTCATGTGACATAAATCGGAATGCTATCTACTTTTATACTGCACGGGGATTTGACGATTGTATAAGAAATTTAATTCGAACATGAATCCTACGAGGTGTTTGTTTATATCGGTGTTTAGCATGTTATTTAATATCGTTTAGTGAACTTTTTCATTTAGTTATACGCGACAAGTATCGGCATGTTATATTCTAAATGAATTGGGATGGTAATTGTGAACCAATTCCCACGTTACTCCTTCGTGCTCTTTGTAAATATTGACTTTTCATTTCTTTGTATGCGGAATATATCGGAGCGATAAATAGATATGTTATTAAGAAAAGTTCCAACACTAACCCTTCACATTGGTTCTTCACATTGGTTGTTTAACATACAATGTGGCCTAATTATAAGTATCATTTTTATTTATTTGTACCGAGGATATATCATAATGCTATATGAATCTAAGCATGTTCAGAAATTACCCCCTTCCTGTGACCATGTTTTAATTGATCATCGTGAGGGAGGGGGCATATTGTAATTAGTCCTCATTGGACCATATTTTAATTGACCCTCATAGGACTATATTGTATTTCACCCCAGTGGGACCGTAGTTTAATCAACACCATATTTGTATTTTAATTAACCCTCATAATGGGACCATATATGTATTCTTTAATTAGGTTACGTTATCATATTTTAATTAATGGGACCATATTTCAATTACCCCCACCCCATTGTTCCATATTTTTATTAATCCTCATGGGACCATATTTTAATTAACAATCAATGTACAATTTTAATTAACCATCATGGGACCATATTTGTTATTAACCCTCATTGGACCATATATTATTAACCCTCATGTGACCATATTTTATTTAACCGTGATGTGACCATATTTTAATTTACCCTCATTGGACCATATTTCAATTAACCTTCTCTGGGTGTGACAATATTTTAATTTACCCTCATGGAACCATACATGTATTTTAATTGATCCTTATGAGAGGTCATAGCAGAAGTGCAATACCTGAGGCTATTCTTAGATCAGCATTACGCCCTCCTAGGGTGTATATTGACAAGTATATATGACCCTGTCGCAGCACGGTGGTGGACTAAATGTGATTAAAACATATTCAGTATTTGCGTAATTGGATACTAAATGTGATTAGAAACGTGCTCGGTGTTTGCGTACTTGAACCATGTTACGAAGATCGCAAATGTTTGCCCGATTATTATTCTGCATATTATTTCATGCGCTATTCAGATCACTATTTCAAATGAAATTAGAAAACAAATATCACATATAATCAACTACATAGGCTTTACCTATATACAGATTGTTCACAATCACCACATTAAAGTTGTTATATCGTATATATGGCTAATAATAAGATCTTGAGGGCGTTACCATTTCTGACTATGGTTTTCTTGTTATTTAATACGACGCTGTTGTTTTGAATTTATGCGACCACTTTTGTCGCACAGTAGATCGGTGGGCGTAAAGCATTAATGTCGTAATCGGAATTTGTGTTACTGTGTCTACCGATTACTGGTATTCCAAAATAAGGGGAATTACTATCGGAATTATGAACAATTGAATTATTTATTTATAAAGTTATTATCAATAAATGTGTTCATACTAGAATTTCCTACGTTTGTTAGCAGACAACCAGTTACGACGTCATGACGTATCCGGATATCGGATACACTCAACTGCTATTTTGGCCCCCTCTTTCGATGATCATGTCCGGAGTGTAGTTAATAATAATCACCCAATGAAGTAAGGACTAAGTGAATCTTATTTGATTGAAATACTTATCAATGAACTTATTTTTATAACATTAAAAAAGCCAATACGTGTGATTTAGCTGTGGTTCGTTAATTACGCTAGCGTGTGGTCATATTACGGATATGATGTACAGGCGGTGTAGTTTGTGGACCAACATGTGATATATTTAATATGTTCCTCTATAATGAAGCTTGCCCACAAATCGACAACGCGTGTATTGTTTTTCTCGCTGACTATGTGCCATAAAAACGGCGATAGAGAAGATTAACAGACAGAAATCAATATAAATGGTATGATGACGCCCATTATCATTTATCATGAATATATACCCCATGCAATTAATTCATCAACGATACTAATGCAACGTTTGACTTATCGATCACACGTGCCAAATAACATGTTGGTTCATATAGTTTCGACTACAAACCAAATTGGATCACGTTGATATAACAATGGGGTCAGTGCTCTTCATGATAACACAATAACAGGGACGTGGCGACAGGTTCAATTCGGGTTCAATTAGGGGAACTCACAACATAGACCATATAGCCACGTCATTTTCACATTAATATTTTACCCGTTGACCACAAAACTAGTACCGGCAGTATGGAGAAAGTTCTTATAAAACGTTACTGACATAAAAGTTATACCAAGTTTATAGCCAACATGCAGTACGTGAATAAGGAAACACACTAAGCATAACGCAAGTTTGAACCCACAGGTACTCTTTGGCCTCTAAAATTAAGATATTCGGCATCGCTGTCTATACTAAGTGATTTCGTGATCATTATAATGACTATCGTTCTATAACAGTTACGTATTCATTCTATTCTAGGGTTTGTTTGTTGTCACAGTATGTGCATCATATTATCAAATTCAATTTAAAATGAAAACAAATCTTATCAAATAAGATATGTTGCTTCTGAAAAATCAGTGCATTAACTACATGTAAGGGAAATCATCTTTGCTCATATTGTTTCTTTCAACTCTATTAATCACTAAATTTCCTCAACTGACAACTTGATTTCATGACTTCAAGTACCACACACAAAATACATTTATAACCCAAAATTGCACCATATTTTACCATTATATCTATAATTCTCAAAACGTCGGAGTCACGATGAATCTTCCCAGGAAATCCATCAGAGGCCACCTTTTGCAAGCTAGTTTTAAATCCCCCGGGGGACCAGCACCTATGAGAGGGGGGTGCAGCCTCTCATACTCTCCCCACCCGACTCGTACCGTGTCGGCCATCGCTTCGCGGTGGATTTGGACACCCTACTTCCAATTTCTGGCTAAGGCGCTGTCCAGGAAATGGCGACTGCATTGCAATAACATTTTGAATACGGGGTATACCTTAGTCCCACCTGGGGCTGGCCAATCTCTAGATTAAATTCCGATAATTTACATAGCGATACTAACCGGTATCCGTATGATATAATTTCCAAATATTTGCTGATAAACGTGAGAAGAACAACGTAATCCTGTTTACAAAGTTAGGCCGTGGTAGTGATAACAAGATCTTTACAGGTTGATATTCGATTTCCGTCTGCTGACACCGTTAACATTGTAGATTCACAGTGGACATTGTTAGGATCGGTTAATTATATACAGTTCTTACCATTCAATTCCTACCATCTTATAGTTATACAATATAGTTATAGTTAGGGGCTTAGGGCATATCAGTTCGTAATGCGCATGGCGCATTATGCCAATATAAGCCGCTTATCTATGGCAAGATTTTTCTAAACCTGATAAGCGCCGATTTGTTATTCACGGGACAAAGACTTGGTTTAGTCTAAACAATATTTTATTCGCAATAACAAGTTTGTACATACATATAAAATTTGAATTACATCACATACGTTACAAAATGTTAGCACGTGTGTCCCAGCATATACGAGATGAGAAATTGATCCGACAATGAGCTGTGTAATCTAATATTTGCCATTTCCCCCATCGGATATTCACAAGGGTGATAACTGATTTATTATTAATATCTAATTGAGTTAGTTTGACTGCCAATTATTAATGGATATATATATATATATATATATAGCGCCTTGAATTGCGCCTATAGCGCCTTGAATTGATATGCGTATATGGGCACGTGTGTCTGTTTACTGTCCGGTATCGCTGGCTTCTACGTGCATTTGAGTGATTTCTCGGTTAACCTTTTTTTCTAAATGGATTATCCCATTCAGTTATAAAAATATATATTGGAACGGTTTATCATTCATTTGGAGGGGAGAATAACATATAATACAAGAGCAGAATTATTCCTATTCATTGGTGGGAAATGTTGAGATAATAAGTTGTTTGACTTATTATCTCAACATTTCCTAATAGTATTGTCGTCGGAGAGTTGGACCAAAAAGAAATTGTTAAAGAAGCGATTTTAGTGTCATTATCCAAAATCCAATAAAATCCGCTTTGAGGAAAATTTAATTCAATATGGCGTCCAACATTCGAAATTTGAAGATGACCACCAAAATGGCCGCCTAAAATTATAAAATGTTATGCTCTGCTCAGAGGAACGCAGAAACACTCTTCGGTTGTGCGTTATCGATGTAACCAATATCATTTGATATCATGATTCCCACCTATCAGCGCGTAATTGTTCCAACGAAGCAGTATCTACTGCCGGACCAAAAATGATGTCCACTTACTACGGGGGACTATTACTTTAAACTTATTTGTATATCGAATAATACAAAATGGATCGGGGACAAGTTACACAAACTTACCTTGCCCCTCTCCCTGTTTACAATCATTTTATTCATACAAAATGGCGAAGAAAAGAGTCAAAATCATATATAGGTTAAACATATTTACATTTACAATGAGTGGGTTTGGGGTGGGAGGTGACAAAACCGATTTCGCGACTAATTTGCTTTTTGTGGCTATTCTGAAATGCATTTGATCTATCCGTCTTCGAGTCGTTTTGTCGCTGTTATATATCGATGGACTATTTTTAAGAAAATTTTGTTTCTTCTATTTGAGGTATATGTGTATGATATGTGTAATTTTCAGTCCTTCTTGGTATATATAATTGTTTACAGATTTCCATTCTTTCAGTGTGGAACAGGGGAAACGCCCAGAGGTAGTGGTTAGTGTCTTCGCATGGATTTCCACAATGGCATTGGGGGCTGTCAGAGATGTCCATTTACTACGGGCGACTGCCTGGAATTATAGAGGTTAATCAGATTGATTGCGAACTTGTCAATATCTACGTATAACCACGATTCTGAACGTTTCCAGCAAATATATGGGCGTCGATGGACTAGTCTGTAAGGTGCATAGCCCATGTCATTAGGCCGAAATGGGTCATCCAGCGATGACGAAGCTGGGAATGACACTGGAGATACATAATATGGGGTTCCCAGAAAGAGAGGGTAGTATAATTTGTTTATGTGGTTAAATTGATGTGAATAATGGAGAATAATCTTGTTCAAAGTAGTAATTTTTACAAATAGTATATCCAAATTGATAACACACACCATCATTCTTATATCTGAATTAAATGCAGTGACTCTCGATGGCGAAATCGTTTTCGTTAATTTATCGCCGATAGATGCGTCCCGAATCGAGTAGTAAATATTTACAATTGAGCGTAGTTCTGACGATGTTTTCCATGGAGTGGTACGGTTGATTTGCTTCAAACGTGTGGCTATGTTAGTAGAATGTTACATTTCTCCAGTTGTCATAGCGCCTGAATACTAACTTATCAGTTTCACGCACCCGAACATGTACATAATGTGTCTTTAAGTGTGTTAGTTATCGGGAGCCTGTGGTTTCAAGGTGGGGAAATGAAAATCAAACAATGTGTATACTCCTCACACTCCATGCGACAATTCCGTGTCATGCAAATTAGGATAGACACGTGTGTTGGATATAAACGTATTATTATGCGGATATATAACGCATTCATGATGTGATTTCGCTCCAATCAGTCATGAATTCAGAATCTGTTGTCGCTAATATACGTCGTCGATATTATACGATGTCGCTAATCTGTAATTCACATCACTATTGTTGCGTCTTTTGAATCATGGCTTGTCCCGGTGAAATGTTATCTTTTTCCGTTTAGTTTTGGTTTTGCGTCCTGGCAGTCGTTGGCTCTTCGCCACCACGGGGACATAAACGTGTGTTTGCAGATGGACACCGCTTACATACATTAAAGTATAGAAAGCAAATACGTGCCTTGTTTGCGCTAGAAGACAGTCACTTGCCTCCTTTGTGCCAGGTATATATATATAGATGCCAACGGTGCCGTTCGTTTTTGGTAACTGCACATACATGTAATGATGAATTGTGGACACAATTTTCGGTGCGATCTTACGAACTACTTGTCTATTGGCAGTTGGCTAAACGTACTTTTACTGCATCATAGCACATGGACCTGTGTCTCACTCCCAAGATTATGCCACGAATCTCTACCCCAGCTACGCCCGATACTCCACTAGTTCAAAACATGGGAATTTTGTTTATGTTGCGACAAGGAATTATGTAAGTTTCTAACACTGCAAAAACAGAGCAGGTAATATATTTCTTAGTTAATATATGTTCCTTAACCCTTTACCCAACAAACCGGCCAAAAACGGCCAAATAAAGCTGCAACAGCCTAAATTATCTTGGGTCTGTCTCAATAAAACCATACAAATATGGATATCATTGGAACCGGCACATTGACCACATTGTGGTGGTTACAGTTATGCCCTGTGCCAATGCATTTTCTTATATATGCGAGTCGACCATAGGTCGCCTCGCATATATAAGAGAATGCATTGGCCTAAAAATAATCTGTTTTTAACACTTTTTACCATTTTTTCTTACATTCTTTAACAATTTTATAATTTTTAATGTGTTAAGCCAATACATTCTCTTATATATGCGAGGCGACCTATGGTGCTTTTGCGCATGCGTATAGAATCAGGACGCTTTTCAAATTCGCTCTGCTGTTTTGTTTATTTCTCGATGTTTTTGGACATTTAGCTTTCGGATATAAAGGATATTCAGTTCTGTATGACTGTTTAGGATTATATAGTTTGAATGTCAGATAAGAAACCTGACCGCAATTCGGAGGGAGAGACACCCAAGCCATCCGAAAAAAATCCCAAAACTAGCGCGGGTGCAATGGCCGACGGCGACGGTGTAGTCAACCAGCTGAAAGCGTTGACCGATGTCATCAATGAAGTAAAAAATGGACAAGACGGAATGCGAAAGGCGATTGACAAAAAATTAGACAAGATGAGGGACGAGTGGAAAAAGACTTTTGATGAAAAATTTAAAGTACTTAAAGAGGACATAACGTTGGAAATCGGAGTGGAACGTGCTAGGCTCGATACAGTTATTCAACAAGTTGGAGAGTTAACCAACCGTATCGCGCACGCTGATCGACAACAATCTGACCCAGTTACGCCGCCGTTACGCCAATCAGCTGATGACAGCGAGCTCGCTGTTATTATAACAAATGTGCCGGAGAGACAGGATGAAGACCTCGACGAGGTGATACAGGGAATGTTAACTACCATGAAGCTAGAGAATCAAGAGATCCGTGTATTATCCGCGAGGAGGCTGAATAAAAGGGTGCTGAACAAACCAGCGTTGTTAAAGGTAACTTTCGAAACTGTTCCACAAAAAGTGAAGGTTCTTCGGAACAAACAAAAACTACGCGATGATGACAGATATAAAGAATGTTACATCCGCAGCAGTAAGCCACACGTTGAGAGGCTGGTCGAGACGAATGCCAGGACACTCCTCGCACAGTTACCGAATGGCCATGAATTCTTTGTGTCGGGAAGTGGGCGAATCGTTCGGAAGTCGGACCGCCATCACCGAGGGGCCAACAACTCGAGATAGGACAAGCCGACATGTGACTTTCCGAGGAAGGCAGTAAAAATTGGGCATATAAACATTAATGGTTGGACTTTGAAAAGTAAAACATTGAAAACAAAATTAATAAATGCAGTAAATTGTGATATATTATGTATTTCTGAATCTCACTTGAAACAAGGAGAAAATATTGATTTATTGAATTATTTATGGATTGGAAATAACAGATCAAGTACACATGTATTAGCCCCTAAGGCTTCTGGTGGTGTGGGAATGCTAATTAGAGAAGAATTATTACAATATTTTGATGTTTCCATATTAGACAGAGAAATTGATGGCATTTTATCAGTAAAGTTTAAATCAATTAGTTTAAATGAAGAATTCATATTATGTACATGTTATCTTCCCCCAGAAAGGTCTGTGTGGGGCAGAAATCCAGATAGATTTTTCTCACATATTTTGACAAGCGCTTATTTACATTGTGATACCCCAATGATTGTATGTGGTGATATGAATGCACGCATAGGTAAATTGTCAGATGTAAATATGGAACTCGACTGTGTACCCCAAATTCATAATATTGATAACACAGTAAACCAGCATGGAAAATCGTTTCTTGAATTTTTAAATGAAACTAAGTTATGCTGTTTAAATGGTCGTTTGAATAATGAAAACAATAATTATACCTCGATTAGTACCAAGGGTTCAGCTGTTGTCGATTATATTTGTGTGCCACATGACGTATTTGATCGCTTCAATAATTTCTGGGTCAAAACACAATCGGATTTAATTACCGATAATTCGTTAGAAAGTATGCTAGGTGAAGGGTGTAAACCACCGGACCATAGTTTTGTTTTGGTGGAGTATATTGTAAATACAGTCCATGTACATGGCAGCACACCAACTGATCACAAATATACACCAACTAAACTTAATAAACCATTACCAGCTGATTTTTTAGCCTCATCTGAAACTTTATTAAATTTGATACATGAAATCGAGTCTGCAATAGAATCCCAAATAACTGTAGACAATATTTATGATAAATTTACAAAACACATTTTTGAAAATATGTCAGACCAATTACCAAGTTTCAAAAATGGAAGGCGTTCACATAAAAAATTTAAATTTCACAAACCATATTGGAATGATGACCTTACTAAATTATGGCAAACAATGAGTAACTTGGAAAATGCATTCCTAAAATATAAAACTAAGTCAAGAGACAAAAATTTAGCTTTTCTAAAATTTAAAGAGGCTAGGCAAATTTTTAATCGTAAATTACGCACTTATGAAAGACAATATAAACGTAATTTTGCACTCGATATGGAACTAAACTGTAATAATCCTAAATCTTTCTGGGACACGATTAAGAAACTTGGACCCAAAAAAGAAAATGGTATCCCAAATGAAGTAATTGGACCTGATGGTTCTGTCATAACAGATACAAAATTAATTACAGAAAACTGGAGGTCTGCTTTTAAAACTTTATACAATCCGGAATTTGGAAATGAACTTTTTGATAATAATTTCAGAGAAAATATCATAAAAGAAAAGGTATTTACAGAAAATAAATTTTTAGACCCATTATATGTACACAATAATGTTCTAAATCGGACTATTCAAATAGAAGAAATTGATCGTGCAATAAATAAAGTAAAGACTGGAAAGGCGTTTGGCATAGATAAAATACCTGGTGAAACCCTAAAATGTGAATCTGTTAAACCTGTGTTGCTTAGTTTATTTAATTTCATTTTTGATACTGGCATTATACCATCTGTTTGGAGACAATCTATAATATGTCCCATACCAAAAGATAAATCACTAGACCAGAGAATTCCGCTTAATTATCGTGGCATCTCATTACTACCAACAAGCAGCAAATTATATAATAGTGTTTTAAATAATAGACTTGTTGAACATCTAGACCATAATAATATACTAGTTGATGAACAAAATGGTTTCAGATCAAAGCGGTCATGCATTGATAATATTTTCATACTAACAAGCATAATGAAAGGAAAACAAGATATATTTACTACGTTCATAGATTTCAAAAAAGCTTTCGATTGTATCGACAGAGACATGTTACTCTTCAAACTTCTTAAATGTGGGATAGACGGAAACATGTACCAATCAATTCGAAGTATGTATAGCAGTACACATGCACGTATCAGAATAAATGGAGATGTGTCGGAGCCTTTTGATTGTCAATTTGGTGTAAAACAAGGAGATAATTTATCATCTACACTCTTTAATGTATTTGTAAATGATCTGGCATCTGAAATAAAAACCATGAATGTTGGTGTAAAATTAAATGACATTAATGTACCCATTTTAATGTATGCTGATGACATAGTATTACTATCTGAAAATGAAAACAATATGCAAAATATGCTCGAAGTAGTTCACAAATGGTGTAGAAAGTGGAGAATGGTGATAAACACAAATAAAACAAAAACAATGCATCTTAGAAATGTCAGAACCAAACGAACAAGTTTTCCTTTTAAACTTGGCACGCAACAACTGAATATCGTAGAAGAATATAAATTCTTGGGTATTATTATTCATGAACACAAACAATTTGACACAACAGCTGAGGTCTTGGCCAAATCTGCAAGCAGAGCTTTAGGTGCTATAATTTCAAAAATTCACCCATATAAAGATATAGGTTTCAAAACATTTAAAAAATTATATATAACATGTGTATCTCCAATTTTAGATTATGCATCAGGCGTATGGGGTTCAAAGAATTTTTCATGTCTAGATAGTGTACAGAATAAGGCTTTTAGATATTTTTTGGGAGTCCATCGCTATTGTCCATTATTAGCAGTAAATGGTGATATTGGTATATCATCTTGTAAGATTCGTCGAGTCCTGAACCATATCCGTCTATGGAACCATATAATAGAATTACCAGATGACAGACTAATTAAAAAAGTGTTTAACTGGGACCTAGCTCATGTTTCAAATGGTTGGTGTTCCTTTATGAATGATACTCTATCTAACTTACAATTGTCAACAGTATTTCAAAATTTAGAAACATGTAATATAGACGATTTTGAAACGAAGCTTAAAAATGATGAATCAGATAAATGGAAAAACAGCTTAAATTTTGTTCCTAAATTAAGAACATATAAACTTTTCAAAAGGAATTATGAAACTGAATCATATGTATTGATGAATATGGACCGTGCTCATAGATCTATATTTGCTCAGTTTCGATGTGGAATTCTTCCTTTGAGAGTGGAAACTGGTCGTTTTAGAAATGAAAAGCTAAATCTCAGAAAATGCACATTATGTGCCTCACATGAAGTCGAAGATGAAATGCACTTCCTATTAAAATGCCCTTTCTATAACGAAAAGCGAGAACTTTTACTCGACTCTCTCCCTTTAAATGTAACCATGATGATAGAACAAAACCAGTTAGAATCAGCTTTTATTGAAATAATCAACAAACACACACGTCAGTGTGCTAATTTTATCCATGATGCCTATCTGAAAAGAAAGCAGTATATATATAAATAAACATCATAGCATATAATAGCGTAAATTGACAGGCGTCTTGCTATACAATGCAAAAATATTAATTAACTCTTATTTTCAGGGTGACATATAGGCCCAATAGGGCCGGGTGCGCGATGTAAACTAATGTCTAAAAATTGTTTGTAATTTAACATGCACATGTCACGTAAATAAAAGATATTACTACTATAAGAGAATGCATTGGCACAGGGCCCTTCTGTTGGGTAAAGGGTTAAACGGACATGGCTCACTCGAACCTACAAATTTGTTTCTACGTATTTTGGAGCGGCGGTCGATAAATAAACGAACTATTGATATAGCGGCTTCATATGCTCTGAAAAACACTTGCTAAAGTTACAGCCATTTTTCAGCCATTTTCAATTTTTGCCAATAGTCAGACAAGCGCTCTTTATTTCTACCATATCGGGAATAATCTACCACGGAACGCTCTTTTATGTTCCATGTCGAGCAAATGGCTGTTTTGTGTTTGGAACCCAAACACCGTATTCACATTTGTATTTTTCATTACTTCAATGCGTCTTTTTGGGTTACATATTGCTCGTAGAAAGGTAGTTCAGAGATTTATCGACCTATTTCGATACAGAGAAAAATTCAAAAGCGAATAATATTTATGTGTATGTTGGAGCGCAAAATTGTATTTCACTGTAGGTGATTGTCCTAAGCTCCAATATATTTTATATATGCCTAATAATACGATCAGGAAGGCGTCACCATTTCTTACCTTGGTTACCTTGTCTGCATTTACATTTCGATGTGCCCTCTGGGGGCTTCCGGTGTAAGTCCTGTTTTTTTAATTTCCCAGAACAAACACTGGGGTCTCTGAGAAGTGTAGCGTATGTATTGTTGCGAAAATCAATATGGCAGTGCTGACTGAGCGTTATCCTTGACGGTTGGCAATTGCACAATTGTCGAGAACAACTGATGTGTAGTGATCTCGTTAAATATTCATGAAATAAATCATAACAGTTTTGTATAGCGTAAAATCCACCAAAGTGTTCAAAAACGCTTGAAAGGTTGAACATAAAATACAATTGCAGCCAAAATATAAACGAACAGCAATCAAGTAGCAACACTATATGTCCACAGCTTTAGAATAACAGAACATTGATTAATTTGGTAGTGATAACAGGCTATGCTAAAAAATAATAATAACTGAATTTCTCACTTTCGTCACATTCCGGTTACTAAAATAGCTCGATGAATGCAGAAAATACTTTATATAGATTTCATCTATCTCATATATATTTTGAAGACCTCTGTCTGTATGTATGTTTGTTTGTTTGTTTGTTTGTCTGTCTGTCTGTCTGTCATTTATACAAATCTACGATTCTCGACCGATCGGGACGAAACTTGGTACGTGTGTGTAGTTTGACCGGGCGGTGAACGTTGTCGTATTGGCGAGCCCGTGCGGCGCCCGCTTCGCGCATGCGCAGACGAGATCTCGGAAACGGGTGGAGCTATCGACTTGAAATTTGCTATGTGAATGTATCTTGCCCCGGATACGAATTTTATCGGGTCGCCGAGCCCGTGCGACGCCAGATCTTGGAAACGGGTGGAGCTATCGACTTGAAATTTGAATTTTGAATAGCCAGGACAACGTCGGGCTCATCGGCTAGTCTATTGTATATTTTGGAACTTCTGTATGTACATGTATGTGTGTAAGTATGTATGTGTGCAAGTAACATTTTGTAGTTTTAATTTACTTGCAATGACGTTGCCAAGATGACGGCGTCTCAAATTCAAGATGGCGGCGACTCAAAATCAAAATGGCGGCGCCCATGTTGAAAAGCGAACTTAGTATAAGGACGACCAGCGCATGCGTCATTAAATATAGTGGTTTATTGAAATTTGCATTGATTGATGTACGCTCCGATCGTTTCGCGCGGATATATATCTGTTCCTAAAATAGCCCATATTATAAATGAAATTGATACTAATTAATTGATAGAGGCTTTGTTGGACAGGAGTCCTCGATTCATTTATACTAATACAATTCAATTTTATTTGTTTCTTTGTTTGTCTGGCTACGGGCGACCAACTGTAAAAATGTATACACCGGCGTAAATTGACCCGATGACTGTCGTGGGACAAGTGCCGATGACACCCGACGACTTAAATGGGTACTAATGAACAATTATAATTAGACTAATTAATCATATGCTCAAAATGGTTATACAGCGGTAAATTGATCCGGAGAGGACCATTGGATAGTTGTCGCTAACCCTAAATAGGAAGTTAAAATGAATTAAAGAGGCACTGATAATTAGCAATACAAAACAATTATAATCAACTTAAAAGATAGAGGTATTTTAATTTATTTCATTTAAATGACTTGAAGGGGCACTTATAATTTACTCATTCTTTACACGAACAACACCGGGTACCCCATCTTAATACATATTATTGTATACCCTAAATCTATATGAAACTTGGTGGAAGAGATAGGCCATCTTTAAGTCAAGATGAAGGTTCGAGAACGTAGAGGACTTGAACGGACATGGCTCATGCGAGCTTCCAAATTGTGTCTACGTAATTTGGAATGAGGTAATAGGATCATAAGCTAGCGTAATTAACGAACCAAAGCTAAACAACTAACATTAGGGTATATGTAGCGTTCGAAACAATTATTATCAAAATCACTTTATAGATTCCCACCAAATAAGATTCACATGCATAAGGCTTATATTTCGTGGGATAATTATAAATAGTTATATATGTTATATATGTTGTCGAGATTGGAACTGAATCTAACCATTATATTACTTGACGTGTTGTGGGAACTCTCCGATTGAGATACTCAGGCTAGACGGAGAAGCGTGTCCATTTCACAATGTTCGTTTCATTCAAAACATGTCATCATATCGATAAACAACGTCATCATGTAACTTTCCCCATTGACCGAATTCGCGTGGAACTGAATGTATCTTCTGCTTTGTTCATAAGTATGTTTTCATTCTATTCAAGAAAATAAGATGCATATGAGATGCATGTATGTACTATGCAGACTTGTGAAAACGATCAAATCGATATTAAATATTATCTTATTTCCTTTCGTACAGTATGGTCTCTACTGAACCCTGCAGTATATATTGATCAACTGCTGTGCATCAGTTGGATGATGATAAGCCCCCCTGTTGGGGCCATCCTAGACAGTTTGTTGCGTCACGGAAGTACATGACCTACTTTCTCTGCAGTACCCCAGTTGGGGCCATCCTAGACATTATTGCCTCACGGAAGTACATAACCTATATTCTCTGCAGTACCCCTGTTTGGTCCCATCCTAAACATATTATTGCGTCACGGAAGTACATGACGTATATTATCCGCAGTACCCCTGTTTGGTCCCATTCTAGACATATTGTTGCATCATGGTCTATCCGGACATGACCCCGCTGGTTAACTCCCGCCTTCTCCCTATGAACGGTATATTATCTACATGTATATCACATGATGATCTCGGTGGGGTAGCTTCAGCCTTGAATGTTAACGAGACACTCGCACTCACCGTAAATGAATGTTAAAGTGACACTAGGCACTCACTATGGATGAATGTTAAAGTGACACTCGCAGTGAAAAACTTTGTTTTAAAAAAATGCAAAAGTTTAAAAACTACAAAAATTTCAACAAAAAAATCAAAAAATTCAAAAAAAAAATTCAAAAATTTTAAAAACTTCAATAAAAAATCTAATTTTCCAAAAATTACAAAAAAATTCATAAATTAACAAAAAAAAAATTACAAAAATTCTATAACTTAAATTGTTTCTAAAATTTAAAAATAATTTAAAATGTTCAAAAATTTCAAACTTTTCAGGATTTAGTCGGAAATATGGCTTGTTGCCATTCATCGGAAAGCTCTGGGGTACCATGCTATGGTGGCGAGCGCCACCGAAAAGAGCAAGTGAGCAAGGGAAAAAGAGAAAAATAACATGACATGTGGTACATACTACAATTTTTTTTATTATATTAACTATTCACTGTCACTTTCGTCCGAATTGTCATCACTTTCGTCAGATGTGTCATTTGTTTCGTCCGTGAATTTTTCTAGCAATGGTTTGTACTTTAATATTGACATTTTCACTGCATCACGATCTTCATAACCATTATTCAAATATTTGTCCACTTTATCCATGACTCTGTTGTGCAGAGTCCCATTGCGCAGCCACATATACTTTATTATTGTCCTAGCATAACCATTCATAAATTGCCTCATGCTTTCACTTTTAAGGTCCTTGTCAGCTTATACTATTGCCTCTTTTTCTGTCAAGCCATTTTCTGTATACGTTTCCACTTTATCACTCCATTCTTCTTGTGCTTTATCTCTACTCTTATAACACAAACTTTTGAAGTATTCATCTTCATTCAGTTTAATTTTCTTATTCTGACTATCATCCGTGTCCTCGGTTAATTTTCGTTTTAACTTATTTTCTTGACACCAGTTCTTTACGTGTCTCTGAACATCATGCTGATCTTCGAACAAAAGCCCGCAGTTATTACAAGGGTGCGACATGTCTTCTCGAATGTCTATGTTTTGACGGTTTTCCTTATTAATTTCATCAAGCTCGCCAGGTGTCCTTATGTCCTTATTATAGCCATTATGTTGACCCTGGGGTACAATATAATTATATGTCAGTTCTCTGTCATCGTATTTCATCCCATTCCATTGACCCGGGCTATTGTTGTCATCACATTTCACCCCATTCTGTTCATCTGGGTGCTCGCTGTCCTTATGGAGATTACATTTCATGCCATTCCATTCACCCATATGTTGGTTCGTGTCCTCTTTTAGCACATTCTGTCGCAGACGTAATGTGTCCAGGGTTGCGGCTTTTAAATCCACCAGTAGGTAACCGTACAGTTCACTCGTCGCTTCCGAAAACTCTCGCATCATACGCTGAGGGCATTCAGGATACATCTGTCTTGATAATGTTGAAATTAAACCCCTATCAATTGGGTTATTGAACAAAACCAACTATTGACAATTTCGTCGTTGCGTCGGATCTTCGTTGTAGTAGAAATTCTGGTTCAAACTTATCAAAGATAAGTTCAAATGGTGACTTCCTTCGGAATGTAAATCATTAACTCTCTGGTCTTTTGATGAAGTTTGCATCAAGTCATCGAGTATAATTAGATTGTTATACCGGGGGTTGATAAGAGAATCCAAGTTTGCAGGTATTCCCCGTATAAAGTTGACCTGAGGGGTGACGGTTTACTTTATGTCGTCATATACGGGCTGACAATATTTATAAAACCATATTATTCTGTCAGGTGCGGTTGATATTTTTGAGGCAGACTTTTGTAGCAAGGTTTTCACGAAGTACGTCTTCCCACTAGATGTCGGTCCACTTACGCACGCCGTTAATGGATGCTTGAAGACAAATACACCCAATACAATGGTCTCGTGGTTAATGAAAGTAAATAAAAATGTTTCGTTTTTAGGTCAAAGAGAACTAAAATTCACATCGACTGGTAGAATGGCAAAATCACAGGAACATACAAGCGGGAAAACCACGAAAGCAATGTTCTTATTAAACCAGTCTGTTCCTTCAAAGATGAAGCTTTCTATTCCAACTAAATGCAAATTGTTCGACAAATTAATAAAACCGATAATGTTATACGGATGTGAGATATGGGCTTGAGAAACAAACATGCTTCACTCAGATTCCCAGTTATACATGATGCGATTACTCAACAATTTAGATAAATGAAAAAAGTTTCGAACCTTTCAAGTGGGTGCTTGGTACATGATGCATACGTCGAATCACTTAGAGGCCCTTCTATTTCATTGTGCAATGAATTATATGGAAAATACGGCGTCGATATTTCAGACCGCCGGAGATTCAAGGGATACAAGAGCGCGCCTTGGTGGATAAACTGAAATCTGAACATGTTATGTGATTCTATAATGTAAATCATGCCGAAAAGAAAACGATCAGTGGAAATAAAATACGAACGTATAAATTATTCAAGTCAAAGTATGAAATTGAACCATACATTGTCAATTCGCGATCTGACAAAGCGAGAATTCTATTCACAAGATTGAGAATCAGTAATCATCGACTGGAAATTGAAAAAGGGAGACACAAACAGCCCCCTAAACATGTGAGAAAAAGATTGTGTTCTGCGTGTAATTCAAAACAAATTGAGTCAGAATATCATTTCATCTTAGAATGTTGGGCCTATGGAAGTATTCGCGAAGCTTATGTAAGTGACATAATTGCAACGTGCCCTCAATTTCTTAGAAATGACAAATTATGAGAAGTTCAGAGTTATTATGCAGAATGAACACATTGCAACCGTTAACGTTATATGCGACATGATCCGGTCTTTCTTCACCATTCGAGACAATATTCATATACCTGTTTCGAATAAAAGCAAGTATATCTGATATTTTATGACAGTAAATTCACGAGCGTATATGCATATCGTATGTGATTACTCATATTAAATTATTCCTTATGTTGATATATGTTGTATCTATTATATGTGCAACTGCCCATTTGGTGTATTTTGCATTAAACTCTTATCTTATCTTATCTTATCTTATAATCAGATTTCAACAACCAAAACATTTTTAGAAATGCCGCTGCAGTTATCATAATCGTTTAATTGCCCAAAAATAATGCTAACCACTTGTCAACTATAGTATAAAATTGCCCGATACGTGTTATTTATCAATATGTTGTTCGATGGCATAACAGAAAGCCTCTTGATTTTAGAGTTATCCATCTTCATCCGCAATTTGGTCAGAGAGCGTCCGCGTGTCGACTGTTTACTGGGCCAATATTAATTCTCGATTGTGAAAAATAATAGATTTCAAAAATCCATATCTAATAACTCTGCGCTTTGATAGGTGGGTTCCTCGACTCGAATGAAATATTTGTTATCTCCAAATCCAAATAAATGGTAATTGAGGAGCGCTTAGTCGGATTATGCATCTTTAACTTCTATTTTTAAAATATGAATAGCTTTATGCTCATTTGTTCCCATAATGTAAACTGACCTAATTCTTTAGTTTTACTGAGATATAATTGTGAATTGTACATGCATGTGTCGGTCACGTGATCTCAGTTAGCGTTATAATGTATATAATATTATCTTGTGCCTGCTGCCATTTTACAGGCGCTTCACAAGAGCGGCTTACAGATACCCAACAACCAGGTACCTATTTCTCGTCTGGGTACGACGAAGCGAGCACAGTACAAGCGACCTTGCCCAAGGTTCACATCCTGGCGCGAGATTTGAAGCAGCGTACACACAGCTTAATCTGGCCAAGCCACTGTTGCAGAGTCGATAGTCCACCGGCAGGGCGCGAACTCATCCCCGTGCGTTGACACCATTACCAGTCAGACTCTCTAACCACTGGGCTACCACTTCCTATGGTTCATGAGATTGTGGTATGAAACACATCAATTAACTAATCGGTTACAGGTACTCAATCTGGTTCGTTCAACATTTGTTTTAATCAGAATCGAATAATGCTTACCACAGTCAACTATAGTATAAAATTGCCCGAAACCTGTTATTTATCAACATTTTGTTCAACGAAATTTTACCTGTTTGTCAAATATCTGACCCCCAAAATCCACTAGATTTTAGAGTTATCCATCTTCATCCGCAATTTTATCCGAGACCGTCTTTTCATCGACTTTTTACCAGGCCACTAAAAGGTTCCGGTGGTGAAATATATAGATTTCAAAATGGTGGGTTTCTCGACTCCAATCAAATATCTTTTACACCCGAATTTTGTAAGCCAAATAAGTAGTAATTTTCAAGCGTTATTTCGGATTATGCATCTTTAACATGAGTTTGAGTTAAACATACGGACCAGGATCTTGTGTAAATATTGGAATCAACCTACGTGTATAATTTTTTTAATATCATATCATTTCAACAATTGTAACAAGATCAAGTAATTGTAATTTTTATAACATAAAAATGTGATTGTGATCATATGAAGACGTATGAGAAATGTAATGATGTATCGAACCGTGAACACCATCAGGTCTGGGAAGTTCCTTGCTATAATATATATATTAACGGTCATTGTGACAAAAGTTGTTAAAATGCGCTGTGGGTACGCGTTATAATTATGTATAAACGTATTCCATACGTTTTGAATGGCAAAGTTATATACCTACAGAGGTCGAAATATGGTCAATATGAACGTATTTCAACACTATAAATAAGTCCCATATGGCACTAAAAGAACAATAAATTCCACACAAGCCTATTCACCGTGGCAATGAGTTTTTTCGTTGTGGCCCGCGCCAACGGATACATATATATGTATGTACACGTATATGCGTTCACTATGGGCTTATTTCATAACCAAATATGTCCAATATGGACCTATGTGAATATTTAGGTTCAATATGAACCTATAAAAAATATGTCGGGTGTAAGAATCCGTTGTACTACTCATATTGCGCGAATATACGTTTCGATTTATTCGATTATATTGGCTTTTGAAAAAGTTTATCATCAATACGTATGAGAATATAGACTGAAAAGTTCGTTTCATTGCATGATACATGTTTATCGTATGACAGGTCTTTTGTGACTATTTAATGAAAACAATATAAGTTTTATATGATGTTGTTTATGTTTATGTGAAGCAAATCGTTAACCTGAATTTCTAGTCCAAAACCTGGGATCGTTTTGAAGTTTTGACAGGGAACCTTATAAAGTCGAAAACATAACGCTGGGAATATATTTCTTAGTTGTTATCTTGTCGTTAATAATGTACCTCACTGTAGGTGAATGTCCCACCTCAAAATTGCATGCTTTTCTCTTACTTTTGCTAGCCGATATCGCAATAAACATCAAATTAATTACCCAGGACAAATGCCATATATATAATTGCATGCGACGCGAAGCAAAATAACTCACAAATTCACTTAAATCGTCAAAATGCAGTGAAGTACGTTATTAAGAAACATATAATAACTAAGAAATATTTTCCCTGCGTTATTTTTTCGACTTTTTAGGTTCCCTGTCAAAAGTTCAAAAAGTTCCAAGGTTTTGTACTGGTGGAATAATTATGATCTCTACGGGCGTCAGTCATGGAGTAGAGATTCATGGCATGATCTAACTCTGTGCATGCTTCTCTAGCTTTCTCTGATATTTCCCAAGCTGATGAAACAACAAAAATCACGGATGTGGTTTCTTATTATGTAGCAGATTACATAAATCAAATATAGCCGAAACAGTTCTTATATATAAATGGAATTTTGCCAGACCTGGTGATTATTTGATGATTACTACAAGAAGTAGCGTGACTCAATATGCTCCGATGGCTATGCATGTCGCATGCTATAAACACTGTAGCACATATGTGACCCGCCATATCAAATCCAGTCGTAAGTCGGGATTTTTTTTACCCTGTGCCAATGCATTCTCTTATATATGCGAGTCGACCATAGGCCTAACAATTTTTGACAATTTTAATATTTTTTTTCTTGTATTCTTTAACAATTTGATAATTTCACCCATACAGAGCCCCAGACAAACATGAGCAGACGACACTCTTCTATATGCTTCTATATATGTGTGGGGGTCCCTGCAGGGTAATGGGTGTTTTTTATTTTATGTCCTAAAAATTGTCAGAAACATTTATTTAAAAAAATTGTAAAAAATTGTTAGGCCAATGCATTCTCTGATATATGCGAGGCGACCTATGGTCGACTCGCATATATAAGAGAATGCATTGGCACAGGATTTGATATGGCGTGTCACATATGAACATGGCAGAAACTCCTGTTCACACGTATGAGTGCAGCATGACTAAGAACAATCACACATGAAATACATGTAATGAATGTGTATGGGTTGCCACCAACGGTTTTCCGCTTACATGTACCAACACAGTGTGAATTGCTAAACACACATTCAGAAAATGGTAACGTTAACATTTTCCATGTCAGCCCATGCATATTCCTGTTAAAATGGAAATGGGTACACATCATTCCGAAAGTGTCGCCCGCTAGTAATTTAATTGATGTCCTGTAATTAACTATTTCTATGCTAAAGCATCATTGATGAGTAGTTATCTCATTAGAAAGGTTCAGATAAAACTTTATTGAACTTATTACCTAAACGTTTCCCTCAATAAATGGGGCTCTATATGCACTGTAATTTATCGGTCGTCTTCTTTTACCACATTAACATCCCTCCAATTGAATAATAGATCATTCCGATGTACACTTTTTAACGGTACTCAATTCGATCAGACGCTCATAAATTACTATTTCTTAGGCTTCGGGGTTATAAAATATATGATTCGAGTCGAGGAACCCACCTATCAAAGTTCAGACTGATCAGATATCGATTTTTAAAGTTTGTTATTTCTATTGTTTGTGGCCCAGAAGCACATGATCAAACGGACGAAGATGCAGACGAAGGTGGATAACTTTAGAATCAAGTAATTTAGTCATAGTAATTTAGGAGCGTCTGATCGGATTGAGTACCTTTAAATACTTACTACTAGATTCGATCCAAATTTTAAAGGTGCCCGGTCCGATTTAACACCAAATTAGTCAAAGTTTCCTGTGCCAATGTTCAAGATTAAGATTCAATTTTCAAGATTCAATATCCAAGATTCAATATTAAGTTTCAATTTTCAAGATTAAGATTCAAGATTCAAGATTCACGATACAAGATTCAATATAATTTATTTGATATTTAACTGGAAATAGTAATATTATAATATATGGGCGCCTGCCAAAAAGCTTCGTGCTTGTGGTTGACAGGAACCTAATGCAAGACATATGAGTAATGATGTAATGCTGATATGAACATAAACGAAGGTAATAATGTAAATATGTGTAGTCAACTGCTATAAACATACAATGATGTTTTAACAAAAAACAACACGAACAAAAAGCAAAAGGCAAATTCAGTAATGTGACTTGATTATTTCACTTCAAACCTTGTTATACTTTTGCCACTGACAGTGAACAATACCATATGCAATAATAATGTGTACTAGTACGCCATTCACACGCACCATATTAACGATGGCATAGTAGGTGTGGCAATTTATTATGGTGTAGTTTGGTGACAATTTGTTGTCATAATTAATATGCCATAGCAAGCCATGTCTCCCTCTGCACATTCGCACAATGAGTCTACCAAGCTCTACCAGCGACGGTCGATCTCTCAAGGATGTATCTACCTGAATGCCTTGTCGATGTTGATCTTTACTCAACACGCAGTGTTATATTTTGCATGCTAACACACAAGTCCACTTGATAACTTAATGAATAACCCATCTCAACAACCATGATTGTCTTTACTAATGAAATTAATATAAGTAGATAAACATGCATGCATTGAGATCATATAAAAAAACGTACCACAATAATGATATGTGAGTCAATGAGGAATTACCACCAGGCCACGGTCAAACACAATTCTGGACGATATATAGTGCAATAATATATATCGTCGTGAATACAATTTAGCAAAACGTAATGAGTAGAGATCAACCTTTGTGAAAAGCAATGGTTAATTGGTCCAGTCGACTCATTGTCCGGAAAATCAGCGGGCACATGGATAGCTATGGCACAGAATTAGGACGGACCAATTGTCACCAAACTCCACCATAATAAATTGTCACACCTACTATGCCATCGCTACTGTGGTACATGTGTCCGCAGCCATTCTGTTATATGCTATTTACAATTCTCATAATTCAGGACTGTAAATATGTGTGGGTCTGGACTCTGGAAAACTATTCCAATGTGTTGCAGCTCTTTTTGATTTGTTCCATCAATGAATTATTTCACGTCACCAGTTCAATCATGTTAGTACTCGCTATTATATGTCTGGTCATTATATTCTTCCCATCTAATGTAAGTCCAAATTTATTGCAGACTCAGCCAGAGAAGACGTCAATTGGAAAGTCATTGACCACATTGTGATGGTTATAGTTATGCCCTGTGCCAATGCATTCTCTTATATATGCGAGTCGACCATAGGTCGCCTCGCATATATAAGAGAATGCATTGGCCTAAAAAAACAATTTTATAATTGTTAATGTGTTAAGCCAATGCATTCTCTTATATATGCGAGACGACATATGGTCGACTCGCATATATAAGAGAATGCATTGGCACAGGGCCCTTCTGTTGGGTAAAGGGTTAATGGAATGTTCCCATTAGTAACTCAGCCAGATTTGAATGGGAGATGCAATCATCTGAACCCATGTGTACGTACATGTTACCACAAGCCTCTACAATGTGTACACGTTGCCATTTTTCTTTATATTACCAGTATAGCACGACCATGTAATGTATGTACATGTATCTGCTTTCGAACAGCCCTTATTGAATGAATATTCGTGTGTTCAGTTAAATGCGACGTCTACGATACATGATCCGAATCATCACGTGACGCAGGCTTGCAGCATATAAAATTATCAGTAGAACATTTACACGCTCTACGTCATGAAATACATGCTCGGGTCACGTGTCCACTAGCTGCTCCTGTTTGTGCTCTCTTGTTTATATTAATCCCTCTTTGTCATCATGCCGACACAAAGAGCAGGCGAATATTACACATAACAACTGAAAATAAATATAAATTATAAATGTATTAGAACACATCGTAATTCACAATCTGAACTTTGATTAAATTACTTTATTGAAGTTCAACGAAGAATTATTTGGAGAGCAGGGTGTTAATGGAAAATATTAGATCGACGTGGGTTAAATCGATGGGGCATATCTGGGTGACTGGCGACAGTAGTTCACGCGTGATAAGCATTGATTGATATTTGACTCGATTCAGCACGAGTTTCTCGATTGTTCTAAAGTGTGCGTGAACGTAAACAAGATTTTAGCGCTCATTCTACGTTTAGCTTCTTATGTGCACGTTGGGGCCCACCCTCCCACCCACATTTAGTAACGTAGATCATTCAATTATATATTGGCTTTTGAAAAAGTTGATCATCAATACATACGAGAATATAGACTGCAAAAGTTCGTTTCAGGGCATGGTACATGTTTATAGTATGACATAATAGTATAGGTCTTTTGTGATTATTTAATGATAACATTATATGATGTGCACAGTTCATGTGAAGCCAATCGTTAACCTGAATTTCTGGATTAAAACTTCGTTATACAATTCGTAGTTGTTATTCTATAAATCATTTATGTTTGTTCGAGTGAAACGAGTTAAAACATAACGTGCCTTAATGTTCAGATTGTTTATTAGCAAAGCCAACAGTTAAGTTGGAACATGCAATAACATATATACATACTATACACAAGGCACACATAACATATAAGTCATATCAATAAAAATACATACACACACAATTATATTGTAATCCATGATGCCATTTACATTAAAGTGCATGGTATCCTTTTTAAAGATAGTTTTATAAAAATGCATACTTTTTTAAGAAGGCTCAAATATTCAATTGAGAGCAAACGATGAAATTTATTCCTGTTAGGGTTCTCCCAGTAATATTTAGGAATATGGATTTCGCGTAAATCTTGTAGCTTTAAATTTGGCATAGGATTATAAAGTGATATTCGTCGCAAGGACTGTTCTCACATAAAACACACATTAAATTGTCTGCGGAATTTGTGGTTTCTTTTGTCCATCTATTTTTTTCTACTGCTAATTTATGATTAGATGTTCTGATTTTTAATAGGTAATTAGACAAATGAGATGGCAAATAAACTAAATAGCTACTCATTTTCATGGACTGCTTTATGTCTCTGTAAAATATGGCGCGCGATGAAGTAGAAGCATTCAGATTTTCAAAGAGGTGGTGCTCATACTGCTTAATCAGTAGCGATTTTATATTTCTCAACTCTGTTTTGCTCAGCGCTGATTGGTTTGTCCACACATGTTCCATGTGTAGGTCATGTAGAATTCCTTCTACAAAACATACCCAATTCATCTTATTTTTCAGTTTTGTATCCTTTTGTAATGCCTTCGCTGTGTGTACAACTTGAAACCAATGTTACTAGTCTGTAAGATCATGTTATGAATCTCTACTCACTGGCTAACGCCCGTAGAGATCATATTCTACCAATTCAAAACCCGGGAACTTTTTGAGGTTTTGACAGGGAACCTTATAAAGTCGAAAAAATATCGCGGGGAATATATTTCTTTGTTAATACATGTTGCTTAGTTGTTTATTCACCATCAGGCGAAGGTCCCATGGGATTACATTATTTAAGGGATTTTGTGGGCGATTTTGCTTTGCACTACCGACAATCGTGGAATTTATCCGGGGTATTTAATTCAATGTTTTTTGTTATATCTGCTCACTAAGGTCAATACAAAGCACGAAATTTCGAGCTGGGGCCATCATGTACTTTGAGGTAGATTATCGAGTAACAAATATAAACAAAGAAATATATCCCCTGCCTTAATTGTTCAATGCTAGAAAGTTCCCTGTCAGAAGGGGTCAGAACAGCAACAGGTTTCCAGGTTTTATACTGGGGAAATGTTATCTTTTTGGGCGTTAGACAGAGTAGAAATTCATGACATGGTCTACTAGTCTGCTACCCGCACCCAGCATGTGGCGTTACTATACATATCGGTTACAAAGTAATTTACGGTACGAGGCTGCATTGTTATCAACAAGAACAAAAAACAATTGAATATATGTAGGACACCAGCTTTAAAAAATAAAGAATCATCACGTGACATAACCATAACCACATGTTTAACATGAGAATAGGCAACTTGAAATTATTTGCTGAAAGATATGTGTTTTTTTAGAAGCAAAAATATCTTTGGATTCACGTATCTTATCATCACTTGTATTTGCCGAATGGGTGATAATTTTAGTGGAAGAATAGCAACTTTGATAATTATTTGAAAATTTAGTCCCGAGCAAACGTTTACAGTGAATCAGGAAACAAGAAATTTTGCAGTGAAATTTTTAAGATAAATTTCTTGTTTGTGTTATACTATTGTATCTACAATGTTTTCCTGCATCTTTTTACAGATGGGTCAACTTGTGTGCAATTAATTGTTCATTTAGATGGACACAAACTATTCTCTAGTTTTATTCCAGTTGATGTGCCCTGGCCTTTAACAGTGTACTCTCAGAACAATTTCAAGATATTTGTGCACTGGACTACCATCTCCAGCTGTGTTGTGTCAGGCATAAACTAACGTTTCTAACGCCATGCACACAGAAATGAACATAACGACCATAATATGTATACATATTGAATTGCATCGTATTAACCCTTTGAGTGCCAGGTCGATTTTTGTATCAACCCATATACCCTGTGCCAATGCATTCTCTTATATATGCGAGTAGACCATAGGTCGCCTCGCATATATAAGAGAATGCATTGGCCTAACAGTTTTGTACCATTTGGTATTATTTTTTACAATTATTTACAATTTTAATAATTATTTTTTATATATTCTTTAACAATTTTATAATTTCACCCATACAGAGCCCCAGACAAACATGAGCAGACGACACTCTTCTATATGCTTCCATGTATGTGTGGGGCTCCCTGCAGTGTTATTCATATTATTTTTTTTACAATTTTAATAATTTATTCTTATATTCTTTAACAGACTTATTTTGTAGGTTTAGGGCCGATAAGATCGGCCCCTGGCACTCAAAGGGTTAAAGATACGAGCGGCATTCGCGTGGGTATAGCTATTAAAATAGTCACATCCGCTAAAACCGCAATCAACAGACAGAATAATATATAATAGACATCTGTTGTTTTTAATACCAATCATATGTATCGCGTACGTTGCATGTTATTGTCACGTTTGTACGCTTTGTTCTGTAAACAAACATAAAAAACGCTACGGAACCGTTTATTTATAGACAATCACTTGGACCTACCGGATCGTCCAATGAAAATGTTCCGTTGCGTTGTAGTATTTTCTCCTAACCTATATATGGAAATACATACCAAATAAGGAATTTACAATGAGTAGTAATATGAGTTGTAAGTTGTAGGCGCACCAGATTAGAGGTTTTACAACCGACGTATAATGCGCGCGAATCTAAATAAGGAAATGACGCAATATCGTGACTTATAAAAAATTCACTGCGTTTTTTGCGAGGAACTTAGCAACACTCGACCTGTATTTTCTCGGACACAAAGCGTGTTTTGTGAATAATACCGCATTCATATCATCATTATGATATACTATTAGTCTATTCTTGAGGATATTATAAATGTTATTTCTATATTATAACCTACAACGAAGGCCGCCCGTTACTTTAACGCTATTTAGTTTTCAACCGAAAATACACTCACCTCAAACACCAATAGACAAGCTCCCACAGCAATGAATATAGTGCTGAACTGTGACACATATGACTCAATGGTCTCATAGCAGCCCTGTACATGTTGGTAAAGATGAAATGTATATGTTAGAACCAGATTTATTCACACACAATACAAGGTCGCCGACAAGATGTCCATCATCAATGTCTATAATGGTGCACATTAAAGTGATGTGAAACACTCCGGTAGGGTGATCAAATAGAAATGGAGAATAATCTTGCTCAAAGTAATATTTAAACAAAATGTTATATCCAAATGGACAACAAAAACTGTCATTCTTTTATATTAATTAAATACAGTGACTCTCGGTGGAGAGATCATTTTCGTTAGCTTATCGCAGATAGTAGCGTTCAAATTTCGGGAAGTTAATATTTACGGCGATGTTACTAGAATGCTATATTCCTCCAGTTGGCATAGCGCCTGAATACTAACATATTAGTTTCACGCATCCGAATAATTACATAATATGTCTTTAATGATCTGATGTTAAAGGCATAACATAGTTGACGGTTATACACGTCGTGGTAGTATAGTATGGCTACATAAAATACTCCTAAACCAAGGTACATGTATAATATATAACTTCCTCATTACAATACATAACGCTTATACAAAATATCAAATAAAAAGCAGTATTCAGATATAGGTAACTCTATATAGTACAGTACCTGTCAAAAGAAGTGGTCTATTAAGCGAGCTATTTTCGCGCCCAATTTCGCAATAATATTGCAAGTGGAAACGCGTATAAGAGCGCCGCTTGCGATATTATTGCAATATTTTGCGCTTAATATAGCAATATTTCGCACTTGATATCGCGACATCTTGCGCTCACAATTGTGACATTTAAATCACACTATTGCTTCTTCTATATTGTTTATTGCATAAATAGAGACAATGTTTTTGATTTGTTTTTCATTATAGTTGTAAATGCTATATGTACACTATATGAACACTATATGCACAGTATTTATCTAATATAAATATAACACTATCGGGTCTGTATGAAATTTAGCGCGTTTAGTATCGCAATATTTTGCATTCAATGTCACAATAACAAGCGCGACAGATTTTTGGTATTGCGCTATAATCGCGCCTTGTTGGAAATTAAGCGCGCTCAATATCGCAATAAAGGCGCGCCTTAATATACAATTTCTTCTGACTGGTACTGTATGTGCTTTAACACTTTCTATACTAAATGCTCATTGACGAGTAGGTCCCTTAGGAAATGTTCAGATATTAAGTTCAACAAACGACTGAACTTATTGTGTGAACATTTCTCACCAATTATTAGAAATCCTTCTGCGTGTGTATTATATGTTCGTCTGTCTGTCACCTGCTTACTTTTCCCGAAAACCCCTCCATATGAATACTATACCGTTCCAATGTATACCTTTATAACTGAATAGGAGAATTTAGTTAGTATAAACTATCTCCAAATTTATGTGGACGTGAATCTTTATTTTTTGGTCATGATTCTTTGGATTTTTTAAATTTACTTATTGTTTCAAGATAATATTATTGCTGATAATGTTTGCTGATAATATTATTGATGATAATATGTTTGCTGATAATATGTTTGGTAGCTGATGCATGGTGTCTACCTCCAGTTCAAAACAGAATGGGAATGTCTGCGGTCTTGAACATGATTTAATCTCTGCTTTCGTGAAATATATCCTTGTGACATCTGCAAGTCATTCGATCAAAAGAATCTCGATTCATATGCCCATTGTGTTCTGTCAATACATTTTCCCCAAGAGAGAATGAATACACACTCTTTACATACCGTTTTGATTGAATGTTATTGATTTATTGATTTGTTACTTGTTCTATATAACAATAGTGAAAATAATGTAATTAAATGTTATTTATACATGCGTGCATTAACATAAATTCGGCCATAAGTATTATACTGAATATTCGTATAAAGTTTACCACAAAAGACTAGGCTGCAATTAAGTAATGAATGATGTAGGCTGTGTCCTTGAATGATCTGGAACTAATGTGGTCCAGCGGTCATAGCTTCGTGTCTCCAAATGCAATAGAGCACACAAAACTACAGTCATTTCTTATATGTGTTTTGTTTGTTCACATATATATATTTCAATAACATTAGCTGAAATGAGCATTATTTATCTGAAATATGATGTGTACAATATGGACATTATACCATGAAAACTACCCAATATTCTGCCTGATAATTTTCGATTGAACGGCCTATGCTCACGCGCTAAGGGTGCGTGCATACACTGGCAAGTTTGCACGGTATTGTTTGTAGGAATTGTCCAAAAAAAATAAATATATATCATGCCAGAATATGAATGGCAACATGCATATGGAATGCATATTTACCAAAGCTAACGACATGGGAAATACAATTCCGGTAGTTCCACATGTAACGGTGTTACTAAAACATTGCCTTATGTTACCTGTATGGTTGATTATTGCGAGATAAGTTCATGCTATATTTACAGGCTAATTTCGATATCATCGCTTCTTGTGGAACTACATCGATTCTGCTATACACGTAGTTATATATAAAACCAGTTTTGGTTTTGGTCAAAACCAAATGGTAGTTGATATTTGGTTTTGATCAAAACCTAATCTGGTTACATATATGGGACAATGTTCAAAACCAATTTAGGTTTTGATCAAAACCAAATACTCAGCCAATTTTGGTTGATCAAACCCAAATTTGTTTTTGATCAACCAAAATTGGTTTTGAAATGTTTAATCAAAACCAAAATTGGTTTTAATCAAAACCAAAATTGGTTTCATATATAAAACCAGTTTTGGTTTTGATCAAAACCAATTGGTAGTTGGTATTTGGTTTTGATCAAAACCTAATTTGGTTACATATATGGGACAAATGTCAAAACCAATTTCAAAAAGCCAAAAGTTTAAGAGTGTATGAGGTACAATTTCATTTTATGGCTATGTTTGCTTTTGGTTTCTGGCATATTGTAGCTTTCTATATCAAAATGTCTTTAAAAGCATGCATGGCAAATGCGAGTGTGCGCAGTTATTGCGAGTTTGTTTTTAATGCGATAACAAAGATAACAGAAAGATGAGGCAGACACAATACGCATAAACTATAGAGTAAAGATACACTGAAACAATGAATATTCTTGCGCCAGTATTTACACACTCCCAATTGATGTAGAATCTCAATTGGGTCCTCTATCTCTCTGCCGATACAAAGATAACATAGCTTGTGTTAACCCTTTCATGACCGGAGCTTCCTGAATTTTTGCGAAAACCCTGTGCCATTGCAGTCTCTTATATATGCGAGGCGACCAGCATAGAACAAACTTTCTATTATTTGTTATAATTGTTAAAGAATGTAAGAAAAAATGGGAAAAATTATAAAAAATGTTAAAGAATGTAATAAAAAATGATACAAAATTATAAAATTGTTAAATAATGTAAGAAAAAATGATCAAAATTATAAATATATGAAACAATGATAAACATTGTTATCGAATGTAAGAAGGAATGGTAAAAAATTATTAAACAAATTGTCAAATAAAGTAAGAAAAATTGATAAAAATGATAAAACAAATGCTAGACCAATGCATTCTCTTATATATGCGAGGATACCACAGGGTCTTTAATGTTGCGCAGCGGAGCTCCCGCCACCAAAAGGGTTAAATGTCATATAATTATAATACAGACATAATTATTCCGCTGGTGATACATTGGCCACCCAAAAAAAACCAGACAAATATTGGAGAACAACTTGATAGGACTTTGCTAACCCAATTTTCCCCAAATTTAATGTTGTTCAAAATAAAGGTTTATGTTCACTTTTATTACTAACCACAGTAACCAAACCCATGGATGCTACATTTTAAGAGTATAATTAATGGTAAATTATGTTAGAAATTCAAAATGTGAAATTTATAGAAGTTTTTAAAATTTATTTTTTCGAACCCAAAATCAACAAACACAAAGGTCATATCTAAGAAAAAAATATGGGTATGTGTACTGAACACTGTGAAGAATGATGAACAATAAAGATATACTCACATTTGTTCAGTTTTATTAAGATTTTTGGCTTGGAAGCAGTTGTTTACAAATTGTAGATTTCATTGCTAAGCAAACCTATTTGGGAACTGAATTTGATGGGTCAAGATAATGTTCACTCAAGCCTACAGCGATTATGTCTGTTTATGACCAGCCAGTGCTGTACTTTATCCTGACTCAGGATGATTGGTGACCTAGTTTCTGGGCTATGGGGTACACCAGATTGGGGATTACACATTTCTTTTGTCAAGAGATTCACAACACACCACTGCCCTCATATATTAACATTTAACTGCCAGCTCACTACAAGCGATGTCAGGTAACTTACTCAATTATTTGTAAACAACTGGTTCTTAGTAATTTGATCAAAGAATGCTTGATAAATATGAATATTATTTTATTGTTCATCATTCTTCACAGTGTTCAGTAGACATTGCCATATTTTTTTCTTTGATATGGACTTTGTGTTTATTGATTTTGGGTTCGAAAAAATAGATTTTAAAAACCTCTATAAATTTCACATTTAGTATGTCTAACATATTCCAACATTAATAATGCTCTTAAAATGTTGCATTCATGTGTTTGGTTACTGTGATTACTAACAAAAGTGAACATGAACCTTTATTTGGCTCCATCAATTTTGGGGAAAATTGGGTTAACAAAGTCCTTAAAGTACGTACCTGGTCTTTATAGTTGAGCCCACCTGTGGCGCTACAATTGTTATAACCATCAGCAGCATGAGCACAACAAGCCGTGGGGAAAACTTGCTTCGGGGACTGTTGATCTGTGTACCACGTTGAATTATGCAAATCCATGTAGTTACTGACACCGCAACATTGTATCTGTAGTAACACATGGGCATGTTTGAACAACAATAAGATTAATGTAAAATGTTTGGGATGATGACCGTTTACTAACCGGATTTTGTATTTTTACATACTGTAACATAATGGGAATTCGACAATAACATACATGTACAGGGGTGTTGCCATATGGTTTCCTTTAAGGCTGCCCACCTTGAATTTTCCAACCGTGCTCCCTTTAACCTGACCAAACTCCACTCCCAGGTTCTCGAAATGCGCCGCTCCACATTTGGATTGGAAATGTCTAAGTGGTATACCTCAATCTCTTGAAACTTTTGAACATTTCTCATCTGGTACCCTACTATATGGTGGAAGATATCTGGTTGATATCCATTTCAGTTCAAGATTGTTACCAAAATAGGAAAATACGCGATTCGTTGGCAAAAATAAATTCCCCACTAATTACTGGATGTAATACCAACCTATCTTTTGGTATGAATCTTCCAATATGTTGTCCAATCTCACGATTCTCACAACACTTTGCTCAAAATACTTTAAATGTGGACACATTGACATAAATTTAGCACCCGATGATTAAGACTATAACATTGTCTTACATAACAACATAGGTATATATATTTAAAGGTGTTAACTCTCCGTTGTTCATCAACGAACAAAGAGAATGCAAGCACGCGGATCGCGGCGGCAGTCGCATCCGCCGTTATTCATGCGGCTGGTTATACGCGTACAGAAATAATATCTCAAATCAATCCGAAGTATGCTTATGGAAGAGAGGTAACTCTAATAATATAAATATATAAATGAGTGATTTTGCGCCGAAATAGTACTTCCAATAACTTAAAGTGACGGGAGGTCTTCGTTGTAGGTTATAATTTAGAAATAACAAGTTATGATAATTTCCTCAAGAATATACTAATAGTATAGCATCATGATGATATGAATACGATATTATTCACAAAACACGCTTTGTGTCAAAGAAAATGCATGTTGAGTGTTTAGTTTCTTTAGTTAGACAAAATCGGCTCGATTGTTGGGCGCACACTGCCCCGATTGTTTCCGAATTACCCTTCAGCCGGGTTAATCGGGGAGAACCAGGATTGTGTGCGCCGACACTTTGTGACTTGGCGTCTACATCTATGGCTGCAAAGGGAGCGAGCAGTCTGCAGAAGAGTGGATAATGACATGAATAAATTAGTTTTTTTAAATAGCTTAATCATGGCCACGGATGGGGCTTTTTAAGTAAAACTATGTCATAATTTGCGGATATACCAGTTGAAACGTAATATCGCTACCCCGAATATATGACTGGAAAGGAAGCAAGAAGATGCTGTATGCCAAACGACCATCATTAATACATCACGTGCTCTTACCGTTTCGAACATGAAATTGTATGCACTGCTTATGTCATCCGTTTTCCCATCTGTAATGTCGTATTTGTATGATGACATCTGTTCATCCATTGCTGTGCGCAAATTATTTGAGAGCTGTGAAAAAACGAACAAAACCACGGTCACGATCATGGTCTGAAATCGATTTGAAATTCGCTATTTTTGAACAATAATATACAAAGAAAACGAAGCAATTTCATTAAAAAGGCCAAAATACAACGTATATAAGGTTAACGCGTAGAACATATGACCAATTTGTGCAGACATAATTATTAGTTTTCTATAACATTATTACCGAAGTCAGCAATCTGAGGATTTTAGCGATTTACAGTACATGTATATGGAGTGACTCTTGGGGATTGCTCCTCGCTATAAATTGACCTTAAATTACATCTCTATATAATACACACGTAAATGTCGAACATCTAGTACACACTGGTCATTGCCGTGACTTTATTGTACTGTGCAGGAATTGAATATAGCCTACGATTGATATTAATTCAATATAATATACTCACATCATTTTTAACTAAGGCGAAAAACACCACAAGCGCGACCTGGCCAATAAGAATTATGAGGACAAGTAGTGCATACTGAAAATAGAGAAAACAATTCAATTTTAAATTCAGTCGTATCCACAGGAGCTGATGTGCAGGGACGTGGCTCGAAGTTCTCCGTTAGGGGGTGTCTATCTTTAATTTCCAACTGCACCCGCCCCCATGCACCAGACCAAACTCCTATGTTTGTTCACGAAATACTATCTTTATACGGGTATCATATGCCACAGAAAGGCGCATTAAAATCATAAGATAATAACTTTTAACATGATACTTGTGTCCCAAACAAAAACAGCCATGTGCACGGCATGGAACAGAAAAGAGCGTTCCATGTTAGTTTATTCCTGATATGGCAGAAATGAAGAACGTTTATTTCACTTATGTGTTGAAAAATTAAAATAGCTGGAAAGTGTTTGTGACCATGAACAGCATTTTTCAGAGCATATGAAGCCGGTATATCAATATTTTCGTTTATTTGTCAACCTATCTTATACATGTACCTCCTTCCAAATTACGTAGACAAAATATGGAAGCTCCACGACCGTTTAAACCATTTGTTTAAACATATTTTATTGTAATATAATATTACACAAGGGATCGGGGCACAAGTTTTAACAACTTAAATCCGCCCCTCTCCCATATACATTTTAACAAATACAAAGTAGATGACGAACATAACATATATACAGGATGATGTATGGTGTGGTTGTGATTGCTGTCAGTCCTATCCTGCTTTTGAAATTTCATCTGAGGTAGTCAACATTTGTAACGCAAAGGAGGATCTCGCCTATATTTGTTAGCGGAGGGGGCCTAATTAAAACGTTTCGTTGATGAAATGTATGAATAAACAAAATGGAAAAGAATTTCATTGCGTCGATTCGATTCTGATGATATCCCTGTGAGTAAGGAGGAAATGTTAGATATTATAAATTGGTGGGCTGCAATCTTATTGAAGAGTTCGCATCTTTCGGTAGCATACAGGGGGCACTCAAAGAAATAATGAAAGGCATCTTCGACTTCGTATCCACATGTGCATTTAGAGGTATCAGAGATAAAATTGTTGCACATATCTGATTTTAATTCACTACAATAGTTGCGAATTCTGCAGTGTAAAATGCTTAGTTTTCTTGGACCATTAATAAAGAATTGGGGAGGTTTCGTGGGCGGGTCAATTAATTTCAAATTCATCTTAAATTCAGGAAGAGTACTTACATTTGTAATAGGCTTTGGTAGTTTATTCCAAGATAACGTACATTTAGGTAAATAAGAGTTTCTGAAATGTTCTGTATGCGAACGGTATGAATAGAATTTGTCAGGTTCGCGCATATCATATCGATTACTGGCAACTTGTCTTGATCGGGGTGGCAACATGAGCGTGAGGTAATTGGGGACTTGGTTGTTTATTATTTTTAACATGGTGTGCAACTCGTGGAGTTCTCGTCGAATTTCAAGCCTTGACCATCCTACTTCGTCAAACAAACGATTTATATCTACGGAACGCGTTAATCCTGTTACTATTCTTGCAGCATCCTTGTGTATGTCATCGAACTTTTTTAATAAGTAATCTGTTGCTGTGCCCCACACTACATCGGCATAGTCTATAATTGGTAATATATATGCTGTGTATATTTTTTCAAGCGACTTTCGGTCTAGGTCGTACTTCAGTCTTCTTAATTGTGAGAGACGAGATGTTGCTTTGTTTGCTATTGTATTTATATGAGTGTTCCAGTTTAGATTCGATTGTATTTCAAGTCCAAGATGTTTGTGTGAGTTTGTAAATAATACATTTTCTTGTTAGAATTTTAAATTCGGGGTCACGTTGTTATTTGTAAGGGAAAAGGAAATTGCCCTAGTTTTCGTTGGGTTAAATTTAAGTAGCCATTTATTTGCCCAGTCTGCGACTCTTTCAAGGTCATCGTTCATGTTCTTGGTTAGGATATCGATGTCATAATGGGTAGTCATAAGGCAAGTATCGTCCGCGTACATTCTTGTGGTTGCATTAATGTGATCAGGGAGGTCGTTTATGTAAACTAAAAATAGGAAAGGGCCAATAATTGAGCCTTGAGGGACACCCGCTGGGATAACTTCAAAATTTGAGAAGGATTTGTTCACTAAGACCCTTTGTTTGCGATTGAACAGATAATCTTTTAGCCATTCTAAGAGATTTCCAGAGACTCCATATTGTTCCAATTTATATAGCAGCCCCCTGTGCCATACTCTCTCGAATGCCTTTGATATATCAAAAAATACTGCACTTGTATAGAGGCTGTTGTCGAGACTATGGCACAGGTTGTGATATAGTTCTATTAACTGGTATGTTGTACTATGGCCAGGGAGGAAGCCAGACTGGTGATTATATAACAAATTATTTTCCGTGAAGTATGTCATAATATGTTGTATGACCACTTTTTCGAAGATTTTGCCTAATGTCTGAAGGAGAGATATTGGACGGTAATTTGCGGAATCGGCTGGGTCGCCTTTTTTGAAGATAGGGATGACGTTTGCCTTTTTCCAGGTCATTGGAAACTTACCAAGATCCAATGATTTTTTATAAATTATTAATAGGGGGATTGCGATATATTCGGCAGTACTATGCAACATTTTTGGGCTGATGCTATCGTGACCATACGCCTTATTTAAATTTAATGATTTTATAGCGCACACGATACTTTGATATGTGATTGGGATTTCGGATAGTATGTTATTGGATCTACGAGGGAAATAAGGGAGATTTTTGGCATCGTCTTGTATAGTGGCATTAGAAATGAATCTTGCGTTGAGACACCTATAGCTTTTTCATAATCATCGGTTGCATATGATTTCCCTTCCATTGATACGTTGCCATTGGGGCTATACAGAGGTGGGGTATTCGTAGATTTCTTTTTGTTAAGTAGATAATTCATAATATGCCAGAAATCGCGGGGAGTGGGGGTTTCATTTATTTTCTCCTCAAGTTTAGTTTCGAATTGCGATTTTGTATACTTTTTCATGTTGTTAACTTTATTTCTAATATTCTTGTATTTTCTCCAAGTGTGCTCTGAATTTCGTTTGAGTGCTATTAATCTGAGTCTATCGCGACGTCGTATTTCTCTCCGTATGTCGGAATTAAACCAGAATTTGTCCTTTGTCCTTATCGTCACTGTCATTTTGGGGATTGATTGTTCCATTATTTTAATAAATATCTCGGTAAATAAGCTTACTGCATCGTTTATGTCATTTACTGGTTGCAGCAATTCATGCCATTTGCTCTCATTTATTAAGATATTCGCTTTTTGAAAATCTGCATTTTTATAGTTCCAGATAGTTCTTGTGAAAGAGGTCGCATGCAATTGATCAAATGAAATTGTCGCGTAAACAGCGTAATGATCAGACAATTCAAGATTTAGAACGTCAGCGTCCCGGACACTCAAGTTATTACTCACGATTATAGGATCGAGTAGGGTGCTGGTTCTAGTGGTAACTCTAGTTGGGGTTTTTATTACGTCCTTACGTGTATAGAAATCAATAATATTTTTGAGTTTGGAAGTGGGGCATAGTAGATTGGAGTTAAAATCTCCAAGTAGAATTATATTTTGGGAGACATCTAGTGCCTTAGATATGGACAAATCTAGCAGATACCAATAGTTCGATCGGCAATATTGATCTGATCGATACGATAAGCATAGCAAAATATGTTGTGATTTTGAGACAATGTCAAACCAAAGCATTGAAGAAGTATCGGTTTCTAAATCGTTTCTCCTTTTGAAGACCAGATGAGAGGAGACGTATACGCATAGTCCACCGCCGTAGGAATCTCGATCAAGTCGGATAGGGGGACTGAAATTATCAATCTCTAGTCTATCGGAGGGGTAAGAGGGGTCAAGGTGAGTTTCGGTGAAACATAGGATATCGAAGTCATTTATCATATCGGCTATCTTTTCCAGTTTATGTCTTATGCTCCGTACATTATAATGGAATACTGTTAATGTGTTGCCTTCGTGTACAGTTGTATGGCTTGGGCTGGGCCCTGGGTTGCTGTGTACTGATCCGGAGCATAACAAAAGCATTGATATGACCAGAAGAATTAGAGGGAGATTTATTCTTAATCCTTGAGGTATCTTATAAATTCTATGGGTTTTCGTACTTAACGGTGAGTGGCGAGTAGAAAGCCTCCCTGAATTAAACCATTTCAATACAAAATATAAGTAGACACAGTATTTCAAACTAAAAGATAATACACATTTTCTCCACATTATCTTACTATATCTTGACTCACACTCATTCTTCAGTTCCACTCGTTTCTCGCCTAAGCAGGGACGTGGTTATAGAGAGTCTCCGTTGGGGGCGTCCACCTCGAAATTTCCAACTTCACCCACCCAACTTCAACCTATCTTATACATGTACCTTCTTCCAAATTACGTAGACAAAATATGGAAGCTCCACGACCGTTTAAACCATTTCAATACAAAATATAAGTAGACACAGTATTTCAAACTAAAAGATAATACACATTTTCTCCACATTATCTTACTATATCTTGACTCACACTCATTCTTCAGTTCCACTCGTTTCTCGCCTAAGCAGGGACGTGGTTATAGAGAGTCTCCGTTGGGGGTGTCCACCTCGAAATTTCCAACTTCACCCAGCCCCATTGAACCAGACCTAAATTCAAGGTTCACTAAAATTCCATTTGCACCCCCAAGTTTGGAAAATTTGGCTAATTATTAGTAACGTATACAACTGTTGGTCTAAAACAACAAACCTCCCACTATATAGCGATTGGTTGGGATATCAAGCAATGAGATTTTGGTTGGGAATGGGGGGGGCTTTGCTTCTTGCTGCAGTGGCATCCACCCCATGCAGAGTAGGCAAACACCCACTGTGCATTGGCAGATAGTAATCTACTTACAAGCTCACAAACCCTACAAACGCTCTTCAGCCGAATCATAGCATCCAAAAGTGGGTTATATGAGAGGGCTGCCAGCCCTCTCAAATCTTCCCGGATATCATCCCAAACTCCAAACTTCTCTCAAACAATGAGAAAACTTTCTACCTGGATGTGGTGTAAAATGTCCATTGTTGTATGAGGACGGGGTGGCAGGAACAAAATCCAGGACACGATACAAGGTCTGATCGGTGGGTGTGTCTGAACGGCGATAGCAGGTTTTTCCAATGTCATGTAATTGCTTTTCCAAATCCATGTTTAAAGATAAATTATGACCACTAAAATGATTTTAAACTCATAAACCGAATCTATATATAGAGCATTAATCAAGGGAAGTGGACTCCTAATTTCAATATGTACTCAATAATTGTTCTTTTATAACAAAATATCATGGGGTGGATGCCGCTTATTACACTGAAAAAATAACAGATTTTCCATCATTTCTCATTGTTATAAATTTGACATTCAATTATCGCCGCGATCCCAACATCAGCTCATTTAATTATACTGGTGCTTTAAATGGAATATTGAAAGATAAAGGATGTCCTGTATTATTGTATGATGTTCATCATTGGGTAGATGGGACCTTGGATTACATACCTATACCGATATTATGAAAGCTGAGTAATTGAACACGTAAAATGCTAATTATTACAAAACATGCAAATATTCATCTTTGAGATGATAACATTTTATTTCTGGTTTACTGTTTCTGCCACAATGGCTTGTAGTGCGCTCCACTGCCCACTCCCTCTCTGAACCCGAACTGCCCTTATGCACCGTGCCTATATAATTATGTACCTGCTCAAAATATCAGGGTAGTATACATGTGTATCAATAACGCAAAGCATGAACATATATTTATACATTAATTGCTTATGTTATTGTGTATATAACACCTATTTTTAAAATATCATCTTTACACCCCATTATATGTATAAAGCTACCTACTGTGTGTATAAATTTATACTGTGGGTGTTAATGTTCAAACGCAGTTTCGTGCATTAAACGTTTATATTATTGATGTAAAATCTGCCCCAAAGTCCACAAATATCAGTAAAATGGCAGAAAAACTAAGGTGGAAACTCGTCAACAACAACATGGGACTCATAGAGTCATACCAGTCGCAACTGGCAGCTTATCTGCCCAAGCTTCTCATTACAAATCATTCCACTTTAGATAATTTCTATGACGACATCGTTAATGCTCTTACTCGTGCATCGCGTGAAGTCATCCCCAAATCGAAATTTAAAAAGCACTTGAAGCCCTTTTGGGACGACGAACTTCAGACTCTACATAAAGATATGGAAAAGTTAAGGTCTATTTGGATCCAAGAGGGTCGACCTAGGGGAGATTCATTCTCCTCCTTTGCAAACTACAAGCATGCTAAACGAGACTTCCGGTCTTTACACCGTCGAAAAGCCAGTAAATTTTTACGGGACAAACACTCTGAGCTGGACAATTTGGCCGAGCTCGATCAAGCAACTTTCTACCGCTTGCTGAAAAACGATCGTAAAAGTCGTAACACAAGTCTCCCTCTATTCAAACAAAACAATACCATTCTCAGAGGTAAAACTGAGGTAGTCAATGCTTGGGCGGAGTACTATAAAGCAATATTCAGCGAGGCAACTGATCCACTCTTTGATGTAGATAATTATAACTTTGTAAATAATTTCATTAATAACGCCTCTAGTCACTCATCTTCAAGTTCATGCGATGTACTTATTACACATCCAGTAACTGCAGATGAACTCAGTAATTTACTTAACAGACTTGACAAGAACAAAGCGCATGGTTATGACTCAGTCTCATATGAACACATAATTTACGGAGGTGAAGCGTTGCTCAGTTGCCTGGCATATTTATTTTCACATATGTTTGAATATTCACATGTACCTCTTGCAGCGAAACGGGGCGTCATGGTGTCTCTTTACAAAGGAGGTCGAAAACCTAAAGACAGTTTTGATAGCTACCGAGCAATTACCATATTACCTGCAATTTACAAGTTATTTGAGAGAGTTGTCTCTCTTAGACTGGAAACGTACATGCCGTCTTCAATCGCCGTCCATCCGTTACAACACGGTTTCGAAAAAGGGATCAGTTGCGCCATGACATCCTGTTTCGTGCAAGAATGTATTAGTTACGCCAGAGAACAACACAACAAGCTTTACTCATGTCTATTAGACGTGCGTAAAGCTTTCGATTGTGTTTGGATCAATGGCCTCTTGTACAAATTATTCCTCAGAGGATTACAAGGCAAAACATGGCTCATCATACGAGATTTATTATCTGGCATAAAATGTTGTATCCGCAACGACGGAACATATTCCGACTGGTTCTCCTTATCTCAAGGAACCAGACAAGGATCCATATTATCACCTCTGTGGTACAAAATATACGCAGACGACCTCCTCCATATTATTGAGAAGTCAAAATTAGGCCTTCGTATTCACTCATTGAACTGTTCATCCCCCACACAAGCCGATGATATGATGCTTATTTCGTTATCTCGACCAGGTCTTATTGGCCTATACGAGTTATGCCTTGAATACAGTTATAAGTGGCGGTTCAGCTATAATTCTTCCAAAACCGTCATAATGGTTTTCAATGAAACCAAACAAGAAGCCGAAAAATGTGCTAGATCGTGGCCATTTGGATCATCTTTTCTCAGCGAAGTTGACTCATATACTCACCTTGGAATTCTTCTGTCCAAATCCCATTTCAATAATAATTTTGTCGATGCCATATGTACAAAATTAAGGGGTACATATTTCGGCCTCTCCGATGTTGGCCTATACCCCGGTGGTATCTCTCCTCAAAGCTCATACAAACTTTACAGAACAATAGTTATTCCTTCAGGGCTATATGGCAGCGAACTTCTCTGGAACCTTAACGCAACTCAAAAAGAGAAGCTTGAGAAGGCCCATAGAGTTTGCATCAAGCATATGCAAGGCTTTCCGACGAGGACCCGTACAGTTATCGCACAAGGCTGTCTGGGCTGTTCCTCGCTAGAATCGTGGATTTCTGTAGGCCAAATTACGAGAAAACATCAAAACAATTATTCTTAAGACGCCTATATGATTTTATTTCAGGTCTTTCAACTGATGAAACATCTTTTATTTGTGACATATGGTGCATTCTATGTAAATATAATATCGAACATCACCTTATTGAAAATGCTATTTCCAATAAATTTCCATCGGTCGTGGCGTGGAAACGTTTGGTGCGGTCAGCTGTACAGGAGTTAGATGAACTCGACTGGAATAATCATATCGCCAGCGACTCCTCATTAGCAGCTTTCCGTACCATTCATCCCACGCTGCGAACGATCGGTATATGGAAACTGTGCTCACAATTTCCGAAGGAAAAATTTGTATTCCTCCTGATTGGTCGCATAATCGCACATACAGCTTTCGGAGAAACTGACACATGCAAACACTGTTTAGCGACCTACCCATGTGTAGTACAACATATCTTGTTAGATTGCCCATCATTGCTACATATTCGGAATGACATGTGGTATCACGTCATTGACCAACATGGCATTGAATGTTTCCTTTACCTAGACCAATTACCCCGTTTGCAGCTACTGTCTGCCCTTCTGGGATCGCCACATAGAGATCTCGCTCTGCTCTCAGATAACCACCTTAATTTATCTCGGTTGCTCGTTAGGACAACAGCATTTATGTGGAAACAGTTTCATTTTGATGATGGTTAACTAAAGTGATCAGCGCTCTTTCGGAATATAATGGCGTTATCTCTTTTTTTTGTTTTTTTTGTTTTTTTGTTTTTCCTTCTTCTATTAATACATTTACAGTTAGTTGGTAAATTATCTCAGTCACAGCTTTGGTCAATTCAGTACCATGCACCGTTCCGCCAAACATGTATCATTATATATACTTCAAATTACCCATATCTTCCTGCATGTGTAGGCTGTTTAACAGTTTACGTACGATACATTTTACATAACCTGACTTCAACGGACATCCACGAATCTTAGTATTCTTCCGGATACATGATGGCACAAGCCATACCCATATCTACATGTATGTGTGTGTGCATGTATATATATATATATATATATGTATATATATATATATATATATATATATATATATATATATATATATATGTATGTGTATGTATATGTATGTATGTATATGTATGTATGTATATGTATATATGTATGTATGTGTATGTATATGTGTATGTATATGTATATATATATGTGTGTATGTATGCGTATAGTCCGTATATGTATATGTATACATGCATGCGTATGTGTGTATACATATGTATGTGTATATAAATACCATACAACTTTTGCAATTATTCAAACCTTGGAGATATCTCGCTTGCACTTAAGATAACCCTTTTAATTAACATATTGTATAACCGTTTTAAACACAATTTAAAGTCCCGCTTCAGCTCGACGTGAATTATTTCATACTCCTTATTTCCTCATAATGTCCCACATAATATGCTTTGGTGTAGTTAATTCCATGTACATGCACATATACACTGCATATATAGGTGCATGACGTTACATAATGTATTCATATATATGCGTGGATGTGTGTGTGAGGGTGGGTGTGTGTGTGTGAGGGTGTGTGTGAGGGTGTGCACGTGCGTGTGAGAGGGTGGAGAGGGTGCGTTCGTGTGTGTTTGTGTGTGTGTGTGAGGGTGTGTGTGTGTGTGTGTGTGTGTGTGAAAGTGTCTATATATGTATAAGTGGATGTATGTGTATATGCATGAAGTGCATATGCAAGTGCGCGATCGAGCGTGTACTCGTGTACTCGTATGTTCGTATCTGTCTCTTTTGGCAGTCAAATTATATAACCATGTATATTGTATAGCCAAATTTTGATGTATTTTTGTTCTCAACTTATTTGTAATGATTTTATTTTTTTTGCTTCTTTGTTTTGTTTATATATATGCTCTTCATTGTATGGAGGAATAAAGATATATATAAAGCTACCTACTGTGTGTATAAATTTATACTGTGGGTGTTAATGTTCAAACGCAGTTTCGTGCATTAAACGTTTATACCCATAGTGGAACTAAATCGTAGTTATAAAAAATAGTTCTTAAGTTACATTCATTTAAAATTGGAAGGTGTCACAATTTCAATTATGTACGAGGAAAATTGCATGTATTTGAATCAAATGTAGCTTGCTAGTGTTGTATGAACTAGGAAACATATGAATGGTTGTATCAAGTGATGAATGGCTCAGAAACAGACTGACGTCATGTCGTGTTTGTGTCTCTGGTGAGGATAAACATTAAAAGTACACAACGGAGTAGTTGAATTCGAGGAACAGATACAAAAATGTTAATTATGGCATAAATAAAATACATAAAATATACAGTAGCCAAGAGTACCGTTATAATTTTCACCACTGATGGTATTGTGATTTTAACCACTCGCCAGATATACTGTGTATTAAAATTTAGCTATATCTTACAAATGTGTATTATACTCCAAGAAAGGACTATGCGCAACCTGACATTTCACCTCACGACGTTGCTGTCTTGGCGACGTATCAACAAAAACTCCCGCATCGAAATTGGGTCACATCTACTTTAGCATTTCGGTTGGTTCAAATGAATAAATTAATGCATACAAGTGGAATAAAATTGTAATGTAGCTAAATATTCGATGAAACATGATTGAATATCCCTAAATTTTAACTTTCAACGTTCTGTTCCCATTTTTTAGACGGCTTGCATCGCACAAAATTTGCAAAATTTACGATTTACACTTTTCTCAGAATTTGCGTGGTTATTTTCAATCTAGCGAAGTCTGAACTATAACAGTTTGACATAATTTGCTTTTTGTTTGAGAACATTGACATTTGATTGAAATTTCACAGTACCGATTTCTGAACATGGATTAATATTAAATCAAGACTTATATCTTGTTTATTGCTGACAAATCACCCAAGTGTTCCATAAATCCGCGACCTCGTCACAATACTGTAACTGCGTATTCATGCGTAACGGGAATTGCTCTTCGAAATTACCCATTATTCTTCGAAATCACCGAAATGAATGTTGTTTTTGTCTCAAAACTGACTTACATTTGTAATAATTTGACAAGAAATGGTAGTGTCGGTTGGCATAAGATAAATGCAACAATAGCATAGTGTGATTTGAGATGTGTTTTAACTCAACTCGTTAGAAGTATGATTTTTCGCTCGGCAGAACCTCGCGAAAAATCATACTTCTATTAAAGGCACGTGAGGCCTTAGTTGTCGAAAATATTCATATTTGTTCCAATCACCGTAAACAGAAAAACATTAAAACGCATACAGTTTCGTTCATATATACCATGACCATCGCGTAAACAGCATGTTATCATAAAGATTTACTATATTTTACCTAAGCAAGAGCCTGATTGTGTTACAGAAGACAACATAATGCTGTTGGCTAATCACACACAAATGGCATAAACGCCCTTTATTCGTTCCATATCAGGAATTCACCCACAAATAACGCTCTTTATGTTTACTATCATAATATAAACAAACACCAGAAAAGTAACTTTTTATGCTCTTGTTTACATAACAATGGTCAAAAATATGACCATAACATACTGTTTATGCGATATTTCTTATTTGTATACGGACAAAGTTTGTCTACATTTTGTTGTTCTTTCTGTTTGTGGCGGTTTTTGACGGGTGGAAATATTTTCACAGGATACCCACCGCCAAGGCCAACCGTACCTTTAACTCATTGAAATAAAATACATCTCAAAACACACTATGCTATTATCGTATATTATATAACTCCGCCGTATCCTGCTATTTTCACCGATTTTCATCAAGCTTTGGATGTGGATCCCCAAATGTCCATGGAAAAAACGTGTTTGGAGGGGTGGGTGTCCGAGATCGAAAAGGAAAAACAGTTGAGTTCCCGGGGTGGTGGGTCCCAGAAAAAAAAAAATCAACCTTGTATCCTTGCATAAACCTACATACAAGGCTCGTCCTGATTGGTCAGTATCCTGTATTCCCATGGAGACACGATCGTCGTTTTGTGGTAAAATTATAGATATTCTGAATTGTACCACAAAATATGTGGTACAATCATGATCAGTGCAATGCTGCCAACGCCTCAAACTTTCAGAAGTCAAACCACACGTGCATTGGTTAATGTTATGCCATATAGACTGAATACAGAGACATATACTGACTACATACTGTATACTCTATTGAATAATATTTAATATAGAACAAAAAAGTCTTAACCGAATTGTTTTTGCCAAAAAGGCAACGAAAATGAGTCGCCGTTCAATAATGACGTTACAGTTCTAAGAGAAGAACTGTTTGGTGGAAAATCATACCATGCAGAGCTAGAAACTGGGCTATTATATAGCTGGTTGAACGTATGTCACTATAATTTCGACCAAAACATACAGTTGAATTACAAAATAAATAAATACACTGCTCATCGGAGTGTATAGTAGAATTTGGCCACAGTAACTGAGTGTAGGACTCCGCTTCGCGTCGTCCTACAATCAGTTTATTTGTGGTCAAATTCTACTATACACTCCGATGAGCAGTGTATTTATTTCTTAAATAGACTATATTTACGGACTAAAACATTCAATTAATGGGTATTCATATACTCACCGTAACCAACAGACATTTCACTTTGCAACATGCTCCATAGAAACCCAGAAATCCCAGGACGAAAATCACTGCGCCGATTACTATGACAGCGAGATTCAATGATTGTACAACATCATATAGGTTTCCACCTGGAACATTGACTGCAGTGAGTATTGGTTTTATGTCGGCTTCAAAGATATCGGATTTTAAGATTAAATCTTCGCCCCAGCGGAATATGCATCCTATTGTTAACAGTGTACTTCCTAAAAGCTGAAATTAGAAAATAGAAATGTTTTGAAAACAGGACGCAAAATCAACACAAAAAATAAAAGAAAAACTTAATGAAATAAAAACATAGTCGTATAAGAGCGACGTATTTTATCCCAAAGAGTTAACCAGATGCGTGAATTTAAACAAATATTGTGTACAAACGCAAACATGTTTGGTAGCGAGATCTTTCACTGGCATATATATCACTACATCTTAACGCACGACATTTCAGAAAAAGTCAGATATACACTGATGTTGCGAAGTACATAGACGGAATTAAAACATAAGTATAAAGTACATGAATTTTGGAAGTAATGTTATTTAGTTGCGAATTGGTATAATTCGCCGAGCAAGAATCGTGGGAACTATATTTTTGCCGGAAGGGATGCGCGAAGCGGTTGTGTTAACTCTCTTTCCAATAAATCGACCGGTGAAGCCGGTCGCTTATTTTGAAAGCCCTCTCCCTTCCCCGGAACATTTGAGCGATCTGGTAGAGGAATCACACAAACACCACAATAGGCGTGTTGTCTCATCCCATTCCAATCACCCTCACCCACAATCACCCATCAGCATCTTGTTGAAATATTCATATATTTTCTTTTGTAATCGGGAATAAACACGGAGCGTGTTCTTCGTCAGTTCTATTTGAGTCAACGGTGAACTCGTTGCTCACCTGATTCTTCCAGGAACCACCGTATATATACAAATAAGAAAACAGTTAATCAGAAATGGTGACGCCCTCAAGATCATATTATTAGGCATATATTATATAAATTATTATATAAAATATATTGGTTTCATGAATGCACCAACTCAGAATTCCGTTAAAACAACTAATTCTTCAAACTATTATACATCAACTATACGGCTTATTACTGCGGGTTTCTCATTCATCATACCTGAAAGCCTCTAAATGCGGACCAAAAATCTACTAATCGGATGAAATACACACCCGTTACTTCGCAATACGACCTTTATTCTACATTCCATCTGAGACATACTTCATCAGCAAAGTTAGCTGTTATATTATGCATTGTGTTCCCGATATAAAATCTTCAAGAGTGGCCCAGCCATTGTTCATACATAAATATCTAAATCAATTAACGCGGTCATAAAAGTTACAAACTGCAACAACAAGACATCCGCGAAGGTACATCGGCGAACACCAGAATATGGCGATAGCTATAGCTCCATATTGACACGGCCAGAACAGCCTTTCTACAATTTCCTAAAATAACTCGCATCGCGTGAAACCCGAAATGTGTTGTCCTGTGAGATATCCCCATCACCCCATTGGCACGGCGAGATCAGCGTAGCAGTATAAACCCATAGTATATGGGCGCATTAATCCCGGGGCGGATCGTCTCGATAACCTACGTGGGATCTTCAGCTAGAATGGCTCTCTGGGTAGGGTTCTACATGTACATGTATACACGTACATGTTTATATATATAATCTCGACATTGAAGCCAACCATAATAATTGACAGAAGGGCCGTTATTATTAAGATCGAGAATTAATATACATGTAGACTAAATAACGGAGATATTTGAAGAAGTATTTTTAAAGATTGATTTTAAAGAATTTATTTAAATCATTTTAAAGGTTATATCATCTCATCACATTCATTCGATTGTAGTTGTAACCGAATTACGACGCAGTGGGAATTGAACATTTAGCAACGAATATTAAACATCATTTAATGCAGTGTTGCAATTAGAGTTATTCTTCGTGACCAGAGTTAGTCATATTGACTCGATGAAAGGTATGGGTTAGTCAAAGTGACTCAAAATGCGTGATACTAACCACGACGAACCATAAATTAGTCATAATGACTCGATCTTTTTCTCAGTTTATAGCGTTCATGTGGTTATATTCAAACGTGGAAGTGAAGCGAGATTTCTGCGCTTGTTGCCAATATTAGGCTATCAATAACAATAGAATAAACTAGGACAAACTTATCAGAATATATTTATATGATCTCGAGTGACATACATATATGTGATCACTTGAGACCTCTCGTCCAATCAAATCGTCAGAAATATCAAAAAAAGAAGAAGAGAACAGCAGACACAGGTTAGTATTACACCTGCTGTTGCTTTCATCATTTTATCTCAATATCGGAAAGTGTTGTGATCATACCACCAACAATGGCGATCGGAGTTTATATGGGAATGTACTGATCGACACGTATTCCAGGTTAAAGTGATAAGAAACACTCCGCTGAGGTGTTAAGAACGAAATAACGACGAATCATGGCAAAGTAAGTTATTGTTTTCGAACATTTGATATCAATATAGCCAGAACGAATTACATGGGATGACCATTGTTGTCGTGGAATTATTGTCCCGAATAAAGTAGTAGTTGTGTTCCATGAAATGGTACAGTCGATGTGGTTGGGATTTTCGGTAATCTTAGTTGATTGTTACATTCTTCAAGTTGAGATAGTGTTAGGATATTAAAGGTAATCAATCCGATCAGACGCCCCTAAATTACTATATATTTGGCTTCGGGGATAAACAAATATTTGATTCGAGTCGAGGAACCCACCCATCAAAGCTCAGAGTGATCAGATATTGATTTTTGAAGTTTCTTATTTCTCGAGATGTGTACTAATAATTAGCCAAGAAACACGTGGTTAAACGGACAAATTGCGGATGAAGATGGATAACTCTATATATATAAAGTGAAGTGGTTATAATAACCACTTGATTTTTGAGTTATCCATCTTCATCCGCAATTTTGACCGAGACCATACTTTTGACGGCGTGTTTCTAGGCCACAAACAGTAGAAATAACAAACTTCAAAAATCGATATCTGATTACTCTGAGCGTTGATGGGTAGGTTCCTCGACTCGAATCAAATAGTGTTTACCCCCGACGCCAACGAAATAGTATTTTATAAGCGTCTGAACGGATTGAATACCTTTAACTTATCAGCTTTATTCATTGAAATAGGTCCATAATAGGAAATATATTATACTCACAAAAAATATCAAGTTGAATACAACGAGAAACACTCGTCCAAATGATACGAAGCAACTCATATCAGCAAATTTGTTCGACTTAAGGAGAAAACACACACCACTAAAACGTCCTTAAATACCCAGTTTACAGTTGAGAGCAACCAAGTAACTACCCTCTGTTGAAAGATTGGAAACAGAATGTCTTTATCGATCACTGTCGACTATTTCCTTATATATATCCTGGGATTGCTCGTTATTTGAGGAACTCCCAAATGACCCTCGTGATCATGTGACGTTGACGCCCGCGGATGATATATAATCCCGGTAGAGTGTTGTGAGTCATTTACATTTCACATACGCACACACACGAACTGTTATCAGCTGGTTGGCCAAAATAAAAACATACCCGTGAATGAAATATCATATCGTATAAACTGTAATCGCTAAAGTAAACATTGCTTGCTATAGACGCATAAGGAATCCGTGCACTATAATATATTTAGCCGCCTTGACGTTAAAACACTAAGATCTGGGCCATGAACAAACATGACACCCATATTTGCATTGTGGCAATATACGCAATATGCTATTATAAATTGTGGAATTCTGCTATATATAACTCTATCATATTTATGTAGGCACGAACTCAGAATGAGGTCACAACGTGCGTATGTTTTCCATAGGTATCAGTGCAAACATTTCAGTGTATATTGTTTATACAATATGATGATCAGGTCCAGATTTTCCTTTAAATCTGAAAGATTGGCATTTCCGGTAAATTTTATTCAAAAAATATCCGACATGCAGGGAATTCGCCTCTAAATCTGGTGTTTACGTAACTAGACAGAGTCAGAACCGCACTAAAAACTAATGCCATTTTTCAGACCAGAGCACAAAATTCAAACTACAATACAAAGGGTCAACTCCTGTATCGGTGGCTATTTTTCACCTGGGAATTAAAAGGGAATAGGAGTGATGTATTTTTATGCTAAAACACACAATGCTATTGGTGTCCATTTTATTATCAGGCCCCAGTGCGCATTTTATTTCTCCCATAGATATACATCTCCGAGCCATATTTACACCAGTGTAATCAAGAGCGTTCATTTCTTCAAATGCGTTTACCTCTGTGAGTGGGAATAAATTCTTATTTCTTAGATAGATTTTTCCTCAAGCCATCAGAAAATGGCACAGAGAAGCCAAACACAAAAGCAATACATTTTATAAACTCGATCAACACTAAGATGATAAACAACATTCGTGTACTAACACATTTAAGATATAAAACCAGATGTGAGAAGAATATATCGAGGATCTACCACGAATCTCCAGTTTATATATAGCGAAATTTACAAAACGTGTCCAGTCAATTAGGTCTGGACCAATGCTTTGGCGAGGTCGAGACCTAATTTAATGGACGAGTTTTGTAAATTTCGCTATAAACTGGGGACGAGTTGTAGATTCCATTTATTACTTGATCCAAAACCTCCATAAAACATGCTCAAAATAAATAAATGGTAAGCTGTTAAGCGGTTTATATAAAGGGCGTATACGATGACGTTTAACGTATAGGATGCGACTTCACAACCTCACATTTGAATCTGTTTTGGAAATATACCAACAATCTATCGTCCTCTTGGTGACATACGGCCAGAAGTGTGGAGCCACAAAAATGTTAAGCCACTCGAACAAGGAGAATTATGGTTTCTCAAGTACGTAGCCAATCTGAAAGCAAAAAGTCGACACCAACGCCATTTGTGTACCGAGCGTTAGGCGTCTATACCCTATCGGAAAGCAATTGCAAATAGGTTGTCAATTACTGGCAATGCGTTGCGATCGAATCCCTGTGAAAATATACTTATCAATGCTCATGTTTTACAATGAGGCTAACTGAAAAAACTCATTGTTTGAACATGTCCGTCGAATCTATTATATATTTTGGGAGATCTGTGTGTGTGGGGGTGTGTGTGTGTTCGCGATGGACTCGAGAACGGCCGAGCCGATTTCAATGAAACTTGGTATGTGGGGGTACTTTCGGCCGGGAAGTGGCATGGGACTATTAATTTGCCCGTGCGACGTGACCTTGAACTTGAAATCGGGTCATTTCAAGGTCAAACGCCCGAGTATCACGGGATTTCGATGAAAATTAGTGTCTAGGGATACTTTCGTATGGGGAGTGTCGTAAGCCTATTCGTTTGCCCGTGCGACGTGACATTGACCTTGAAATCGGGTCAATTCAAGGTCAAATCGCGAATTTTGATGGGATTTCGACGAAATTTTATACATAGGGTTACTTTTCTCCACTGAGTGTTTTGGACGGGTCGAGTCGTGACCCCGACCTGACCTTGACCTTCAAAATCATCAATTCGAGGTCAAATCGGGTAAAACCGGATGGATTTCGACGGGTACTTTTGTCGGGTACTTTTGTCCGGGCAGTGTTTTGGACGGGTCAAATCGTGACCCCACCTCACCTTGACCTTCAAAATGGACAATTCAAGGTCAAATCGCGCAATTCGCCGAAAAGCAGTGGGGAAACAGCCCGGACGAAGTCGGGTCCACCTGCTAGTACTATATATAGACAGCCTAGAACTAACATATATATATCTATTATATATTTTGGAAGATCTGTTTGTGTGTCTGTGTGTCTGTGTGTGTGTTCGCGATGAACTCGAAAACGGCCAAGCCGATTTCGATGAAACTTGGTATGTGGGGGTATTTTCGGCCGGGGGTGGCATGGGCCTATTAATTTGTCCGTGCGACGTGACCTTGACCTTGAAATCGGGTAATTTCAAGGTCAAACGCCCGAATATCACGGGATTTCGATGAAACTTGGTATGTGGGGGTACTTTCGTATGGGGAGTCTCATAAGCATATTCATTTGCCCGTGCGACGTGACCTTGACCTTGAAATCGGGTCAATTCAAGGTCATATCGCCAATTTTGATGGGATTTCGACGACATTTGATACGTGGGGTTAATTTTGTCCACTGAGTGTTTTGGACGGGTCGAGTCGTGACCCCGACCAGACCTTGACCTTCAAAATGATCAATTCAAGGTCAAATCGGGTAAAACCGAATGGATTTCGACGGGCACGTTTGTCGGGTACATTTGTCCGGGCAGTGTTTTGGACTGGTCAAATCGTGACCCCACTTGACCTTGACCCTCAAAATGGACAATTCATGGTCAAAGCCCGGACGAAGTCGGGTCACCTTCTAGTATATATATATATATATAATTTTTTTTTTTTTTTTTTTTTTTTAATGACTATACCAACAGTAATGTATCGTTGACAAAAAATCATGGACACATACAGACAGGAATGACGCGCGTCCATGGACATATATATCTCTAGCAAAAGAGCATTTAACAGTATAGTTAAACATGACTACAAATGTACATAATTTAACATATAGAAAGCCGTTACACGTCTAATAAAATATAGAACGATAAATCATCATTTACCAGATGAAACAGGGTCCTGGACAAACGACGACTAATGCGACAGGTTATGTACCTTATGCCAATTTGAATTAGGGGACTAATTTCATTTATTTCTTAAATTCCAAAAACTCACGGACATCCGAAAAATATATCAAGATACATTATTACACAAGACAAAAAGCTCTTAAAGGTACTCAATCCGATCAGATGGTCCCCATACATCAAGATACAACAACAACATTTCTTCAAAATACGCTTTAGTTATCAGAATCGATTTCTTGCAACAACATAATGCTGACCACTGTCAATTATGGTATAAAATTTCCCAAAACTTGTTATTTATCAACATTTTGTTCAACAAAATATGGCCGTATTTTCAATAAGTATCACGAAATTTGACCATATTACCACTTGATTTTAGAGTTATCCATCTTCATCCGCAATTTTGTCCGAGACCCTCCGTTTGACCACGTGTTTCTAGACCACATATTATTACACATCTCGAGAAATAACAAACTTCAAAAATCGATATCTGATCACTCTGAGCATTTATGGGTGGATTCCTTGACTCGAGTCAAATATTGTTTACCCCCGAAGCCAAAGAAATAGTAATTTATGAGCGTCTGATCGGATTGAGTATACCATTAAACTAAACCCCCTATTCAACTGCAACACCGGAAAACTATGATAAACATCTCCCCAGGCTTGAACATTGTCAACCATGCACAGTATGAAACATACCCCCTTTGAAATGTTTCCCTTTATGATACCCACCCGTACGGTGATTCAGGGTATAAAACTAATATTTAGACATAACATCTCGCAATCTTGAAATCTTATCTCTACTTTTTCGAAATTTCGATATACTATCTCGAAATTTCGAGATAAAATAGAAATATTTTTTGCTTATGTCCTAAATCAGCCACCGCATATACGCAATATATTGTCGAGTAATGTAGAAGTCCACTATATATATAGTCACAGAATCCACAGAAGGCGGTACACTGAAATACATCAAGTGACCAATTTCTAAACAAAAGTGTAGCATTTTCCCACTATTTAATGGTTCAAAGTTGATCCAATTCTTTAAAGCGTAGAACTTGTTGAGAGCAAGTGAAGGTATGACGACAATTTATAGAGTTGAACTTCACTGTTTCCTACACTTTATTTGGGCAAATGAGTTACGCAAACGTGTAGAATTCAATGTACAAAAATGTGTATTTCAAAATACGTTGGTATCCTAGATCTACACTTCAAAGTGTAGATGCAACACAGTGACTTTTTGGGTTACATAATGGTCCTAGATCTACACTATAAAATAAGATGCTCCATATATATATATTGACGTTGTGGATTACAGAATATGAAATTGTTTAAAACCACCAGCTGTCGCATATGTTATCGTTGATATCTATGTCGCGGACGATCGTCATGATGCAGATGATTGTGCAGTGCTTACAACATAGAACCTAACTTGACATTGACAGATAGCGCGATGCACGATGATGAAGCCCGACGCTTTTGGGCTGCATTGGAAGAGTCTTGGGCTTATCATTCAGGACATAATGCATAGCCAGTAACACGGTTGTGAATGGCGGCGGACACACGTACCACAGTAGCTATGGCATAATATGTTTGACAATTTATTATGGTGGAGTTTGGTGACAATTGTTCGTCATAATTAATATGTCATAGCTAGCCATGTCGCCCGCTGCATATTCGCACAATGAGTCTTCCAAGTTCCTTATAATCAGCCTTTTTCCTGTTTTGGTCCTTGTATATATAGTTCGCTTTGTTTATTACACATACTTTCTCTCAGCTGCATTTCCTCCAACATTTCCTACACAGCTTCATCGGCCCATTCACATGATAATGTTAGTGTAATTATGCGTAGAACTAAACGTCGCAAAATAAAAAAAATGCAATTGGGAACTCTCTTAATACTCAAGAAATTAATATAAGAAGATAAACATGCATTGAGATCATATCAATAAGACGTACTGCGTACATGATATGTGAGTGAATGAGGGATTGCCACGGTCAAACACAATTCTGGACGATCGATCGTGCAATTATATATATCGTAGAGAATACAATTTAGCAAAACGTAATGAGTATAGAGATCAACCTTGGTGAAACGCAATGGGTTAATTGGTCCAGTCGACTCATTGTGCGGAAACTCAGCGGGCAACATGGTTAGTATAGGTTATAACCCCCTTGGGTATCTGTACAAGAAATATAGACCAAGCCGCGAAGCGGCGCGGTCTATATTTCTTGTACAGATACCCAAGGGGGTTATGACATATTTATAAAACGGTTCACACCCCAAGGCATACACAATTGAGCCACATTCTATTCGACGATTACCTATAAATTACCATTCAATTCAAAGTTAATTGATTGGATTGTGGTGTTACATATTCCTGTTAAATAATTAGTCAAATGTTCGTTGACAATCGGATCACTTGGGTCTGCATTATATATCAGCATTGCTATATCATTTTGTGTCCGAATTTGAGAAGGTTTTATACTGATAACGTGTTTCTTGATAAAACAGATTCTTCGTTGTGACAATAAACTGTTTCAGCTGTTTGAGTTATTTTTCGCCTTGTTGTCATAATGGAATTATCGTTCAGAACACAGGAGACAATGTGCCGGTAGTGTTCGGACTCCGAAGTGAAACTATTCCACATTAATTGCATGAAGTTTGTTTGATGAAATATCACCGGCATTCATAACAAAAGACGTAAGCAAACCTGTGTATAGTGTCTGTATTTTCCGCGCACATGCATGTATATGAGAACAGTTGTGAACTTTTCTCAATGTATCATTCTGAAAATCATTATGTGATTATTGTGGATTATACATTCGAAACAGGTTTGGATCTCGTTCAGTTTACTTCCAATCGCCCGCCCCTCTCGATAGACAAAAACATATTCAACCAAAAGTGTTGGGCCCCAACCCATGCAGACCACCCCTATATGTCCGCTAATAATGGAATGATCCGTGTTTTAACTCACGGAGTGACTGGTGCGATCATTATCATGGCGCATTGTTAGAATTTCACACCTACCGGTCCGATCTTTTTCCAGCTTACTATCCAATTAATGTCAATTTCTGTGTGATATTTAGCTCAAGTCTGTATTTTGGCCCCGTTGAAATAAAGATTCATACAAGAAATATTGTTCTTGAATTGTAGCAATTTGATTGGCCGAGGGGTGTGAACCGGTTTATAAGCTATGGCACAGAATTATGACGATCAGTTATCACCAAACACCACCATAATAAATTGTCACACCTACTATGCCATCGCTACTGTGGTACGTGTGTCCGCAGCCAATAACACACCTTTCGAAACACTCCTTGGTCAATAATTGTTTTCATTCTCGACTCAACATCACAGGCGTCTCTCCAATTTACAAAGCACTCGTATCTTTGGGTCAACTCCACGTAGCCTCCATATCTCTGAAGTTGGACACTTCCCTTGTTGTAAATAAGGAGCACTTGTTTACATTTCAAATATATAATTGCTTGAAATCTGAACAAAATATTAGCTGCCAGTATAATGATCCGAAGTATTTCAAGCAATTATATATATTTGAAATATATCTGGAGGGCATTAAAGGTACGGTTGGCCTTGGCGGTAGGTATCCTGTGAAAATATTTCCACCCGTCAAAAACCGCTACAAACAGAAAGAACAACAAAATGTAGACAGACTTTGTCCGTATACAAATAAGAAATATCGCATAAACAGTATGTTATTGTCAAATGTTTGACCATTGTTATGTAAACAAAAGCATAAAAAGTTACTTTTCTGGTGTTTGTTTATATTATGATGGTAAACATAAAGAGCGTTCTTTGTGGGTGAATTCCTGATATGGAACGAATAAAGAGCGTTTATGCCATTTGTGTGTGATTAGCCAGCAGCATTGTGTTGTCTTCTGTAACACAATCAGGCTCTTGCTTAGGTAAAATATAGTAAATCTGTATGATAACATGCTGTTTACGCGATGGTCATGGTATATATGAACGAAACTGTTTGCGTTTTAATGTTTTTCTGTTTACGGTGATTGGAACAAATATGAATATTTCGACAACTAAGGCCTCACGTGCCTTTAATTCATGCTGCACAATTTGAGTACATTCCAGTATGTGAACATTATTCTAGTTGAGAGAAGTCAGTTAGAATACATAAGAGAAATGTCCTGTGGTTCCGATAACCGATGTATTTCGATGCACTCGACTCAAAATATCACATTCGTCGATCTGTGACAATTATGTCGATTAACTGCAATTGTTCGTCGACATAAAAAATATTATGTTTCAAATCACTCAGATAACAGCAAATTTTGTGCACAGAATATCTGCGACGTGTCTTATTGTTGATTTATACAAAACCCTCTCCTTTTACAATGCATGGCTGAATTAGTCAAGTCTGCATGAGTGTGTCCGTTTATTAGAGTGATCGGGATCTCTAAATGAGGATTTTGGTACACCGGTACTATTAAATATATTTTTGGTGCATGGACATCTGTATTTATTGTATACTTGCCCATGAATTATAAGGTTTTAGCAATGAGATATAAGTGATATCCCACACTAGAGTGATAACCCACTAGTGAGTGATATCAGCTTGAAATTTCTGATGTATTGACATTATTGGGGGCCATAGGCAAGTAACTAAAGTATATAATAAACAGAATATCCCCACGTTTTCAGTGGATATGGGTTAATTCTCATTCGTGATGACAAAACATTTGAGTTTCCACTCGTGGCTAAAGCCACTCGTGGAAATTCAATGTTTTGTCATCACTCATGAGATATAACCCATATCCACTGAAAAAGTGTGGAATCCTCTATATCTCACCCCAATCGACTGGATATCAAGCAACGTTTATCAGATCCTGCATGTGTACCCAACTAAAATGAATTCGGCCAAAATATGGGAATAATACGCTTGCCCTATCCGCTGTATAGGACTATAGGGTAATGGCGTCGCATGTCCCAGTCATGCATGCACATAACGATCTCATATAGTTTTCGGGTACATGTATGTCAAGACGCGTGCCAATCAGCATAGCGATGCCATATTGTGACGGCATTGTGATAGTCAATCTCGAAGTTCCACCCACACCCATCTTAATATGTTATGATATTTCTTTCTAATTTAGCATCTGTTGAAAGAACTCCTGATAAGTGGGGTTCAATTCGGCTGAAAAAATAGGTACCCAAATATTTTCTCCAGATTCTGTCTCTTCAGTTTTCTACCGGCTTTGCAATATGCAAAATGTGTGATGGGCACCCTTATCTGTGAACACGTACTCCGTTTCAGAGCAGAAGAGAGAGAGGAGAAAGAGATAGATAGAGATAGAGAGAGAGAGAGAGAGAGAGAGAGAGAGAGAGAGAGAGAGAAAGAGAGAGAGAGAGAGAGAGAAAAAGAAGGACCAGGTGCAACGAAATTTGTTGAAGATACAAGGTCGGATTGGTGGGTGGTGTCGCAGCATCTGCATGCATTAGACAATTACAAAACATTAGTGATGTCGAGGGCGATCACTATTTCAAATGTTTCTCAATATGGCGTGTATTTGCATGCATAACAATTTCCAGCAGCCAGGGTCAAACCAGTTTAGGTATACGATTAATTATTTAATTAAGTTGTCCATTAGTGCCACTTTAAGTCGCGTGAGGTCAACGACAACTATCCATTGACACTCGGGTAAATTTACCCCATGTGAATACAATTTTAAACGACCAGATTCCAACATTTCGGTTCTATAATTAATTAGTTAGTTATTTAGTTAAATTAATTATTAATGCATTTTATGACATTTGATGTGCACAATACTTATCCCATGACACCCCGGGTCAATTGATCCATGTGTACAATTGCTAAATTAAATAATTAAATATTAATACCAGCTCTATTTTGAAACCTAAGATACATTATGAGAAACCGAAGGTACATTCTGGGAGGAGAACCAGCTTTTTGGAACTCGAAACATACTTAGCAGATAGGGGTCAAAATACCCAGAGTGGGCTATATATGAAAACGTAAGTACATTCTGCAAAGAGAATAAAGTTTTCTCTGAACTCGAAACATTCCAAAGTGGCTTATATACGATCATATAAATGATGGTGTTGCCAACTTGCCGTGCCCTTTCACGACATCTGATATATTAACGGCGACTATCCCATGACACTGAGTCTCCCTGGATCAATTGACCCTTGTGTGCAAATTTTCAGCTCCGATGATCTAGCCGTGGGGTCGCCCATAGACGGACAGACACACAAACACAATTTAGTTGTATTAGTTTAGAGAGAGGGGATATATGGTGTTTTAATTCGAAGCCATATTTTGATCGTAAATATAGTTGAGGTACATGTACTTTGAGTATTAGTAATTTTTGTCGCCTATAAGAAGAGAAAATACACACAAAATCGGAGAAATATGGCGTGTATTTGCATGCATAACAATTTCCAGCAGCCAGGGTCAAACCATTTTAAGTATACGATTAATTATTTAATTAAACTTGTCCATTAGTTCCCCTTTAAGTCGTGTGGCGTCAACGACAACTATCCATGGCACTCGGGTAAATTTACCCCATGTGAATACAATTTAAGCGACCAGATTCCAACATGTCGGTTATATAATTAATTATTTAGTTATTTAGTTAAATTAATTATTAGTGCATTTTAAGACATCTGATGCGCACCGTAATTAGCCCATGACACCCGGGTCAATTGATCCATGTGTACAATTGCTAAATTAAATAAATAAATATTAATACCAGCTCTATTTTGAAACTGAAGATACATTTTTTTTTCTTTTAATATATTTATTTACATATTAACTTCAAGATACAAATCATATAGCAATGCGTTTACAACTATATTGACACATGTGTTAACAATCAGAAATATAATTTAGAAATATGAAGAAGCTGTTGGGTGGGTGTGGGGGGGGGGGGGGGGGTGTGCTCATTTGTTTTCACAATAAATTCGTATATGTGGTATGCTCTTTTAACAGTTAACTTAGTGGACTATTCTCATGCGTTGCCTCTAATAACATGACGTAAAATAAATCAAGAAGTTAGTTGAAGTAAAATAATATTGCACGGTTGTATTGATATATAGATAGATAAATGTATTATTCGTATCACTGTATCATGTTCTTTTTTGTATGCAAACAAAAATATAATGGGAGACATTGGCTCATTCGTAGACTATTCATATGATTACTACATTTCGTTGACTGCTATCACAACTGCATGTATACCACTCATAGTCGAATTCGTGGATATGGTCATTGTTAAGTGCTATAATCCGTTCAATTCTACATCTATTTTTAATTTCCAAAATAAGTCACTTTAAAGACAAGACATCCGGGGTGAACTTTGTTTTATAGATATAGTACTTCAATAGTGCAATCAATGTGGTAGTTATTTTGTTTTTGTTGCATGCTGGGGGTAGGAGCAAACTTTCCTTTGATGTGGAAATATATATACCGGATTTTGCGAACCAAGCTTCAACATCATTTAAAAAAGACTTTACCATAGGACAATCGAAGAAAATGTGAATAATAGTTTCGTCGTTTGCATGACATCTCTGACATGATCCATCTGTTACTATGCGCATGTTTTTCAGTAGTTTATTCGTTCCGATGATCCTAGTTATTATACGGTATTGGAACTAGCGGAATTTAATATCTGGTAGTAGTTTGAAAGGGTTCGATAGTATTTGCTTCCATGGGAGGTTCATGCTTAAATCGTTGTTCCATTTACGAATGAATGACGATGAGGGGTTTATATTTTCCATGATGAATGTGTCATAGAAGTACCTCCCTCCCTGGTTTTGGCGAATCAGTAATGAAATATTGTTTGGAATTATTGGCCCATGAATTTTTCGTAGAGGCAAATTTAAATTACGAGAAAGAGTCATTACTTGTCTTCTAAGTCCTAGTAGTGTAACAAAGTTTGTCGATACACCAAAATTCGATCTCAGCGATTCAACTGAATGAAATTCGTCATCGGCTATGCAAAGATCGTTAATAAAAATGATCCCTTTCTCTCTCCACTCGTTCACGTTTATCGTGTCTTCATTGATTGTTAAGTTATTATTGTTCCATATGGTCTGAGTCATAATGTCTATGGGCTCTTGTTTATTAGTGATTTCGAGAAACTTCCGCCAGGCGGTTAAAACGTCGCGCCATAAATGGTTCTTAGTTGATCGTTCAGAATTATAAATGTACTTGGAGCCGTACGTGGCTCCTTATATATCTCTGTTGGAGCAAGTGGAAGCCATGGGGCAGATTTGGAGATACACCTGCTCATCCAAGTTATTTTGATTGCATCTATAAAGGAGCAGATATTTAACATTCGCAGGCCCCCATTTTCATAATTTTGACAGAGTTGTGTTCGTTTTATTCTGTCTCGTTTCCCATCCCAGACGAATTTGAATAGTAGTGTGTTTAGGTCGTCTAACATTTTTTTGTTGGGATTTGGCTGAGCTGAAACTAAGTGTACTAGTTTCGGGATAAGACGGGATTTAATTACCACAATTCTCCCAAGGGGCGTCAATGATCTGTGTTTCCATTTATTGATAGACTGTCTGATTTCTTCAATATTATTCGTGTAGTTTAGATCTATGATATCCGGTAGGTGAGAACTGAAGTTTATGCCCAATGCAGTGAAAGTTTTTGAGACTTTAATCTGACATTCTGGGACAGGCGTGGAGATACAATTATTTTTTGTTCCCAGCCATACTATTTGGCATTTGTCTATATTGACTTTTAACCCTGAAATTGAAATTGAAATTGTCAAGTTCAGCCAATGCCTCCCGAAGACTAGTTTGGTCGCCGTCAAGAATGAGAGTATAGTGTCGTCAGCATATTGGTTTATTTTATATTCCGTCTTGCCTAGGGTTATACCAGATATTTTTCTGTTTTGACGTATCATTGAAGTAAATATTTCTGCGCAGATTAAAAAAATATAAGGTGAGAGGGGATCTCCCTGCCTACAGCCACGCGATGGTTTAAAGAAACTCGAGATGCAACCATTAACCAGTACTGTTGATTGTATGTTATTATAGAATACTTTCACAGATCTTTTCACAGAATCACCAAAGTTATATTTCGACAAGCACTGGTATAAACGACCATGATACTGTGTCAAAGGCCTTCTCAAAATCGATTAAAAGTAGCATTCCTGATTTTTTATGAATATCCATTTCGTAAATAAGGTCGTATATAAGTCGAGTATTATCACCTATAAATATGCCTGGAAGGAAACCTGATTGATCCTGCTCTATGATATGTGGAAGAACTGTTTTGAATCTATTCGCAATACAGGATGTCGCAAGTTTGTATGATATATTTAAAAGTGTAATAGGTCGCCAGTTTTTCAGGTATTGTCTTGATTTATCTGTTTTAGGTATCATTGTAATGGTGCCCTGTTTCTGCGTAATTGACATCTCGTGCTTAACGTATGACTCATTGATAGAATTTAGTAAGAAATTACCTATATCTTTCCAGAAGAATTTGAAAAATTCAGTGGTATAGCCATCCGGTCCTGGAGATTTTCCATTTTTAAATTTGTTCAGTGCGTTTGAAAGCTCCTGGTATGTAATTTGGCCCTCTATAGAATCTGACTGTGGCGGTGTTAAGGCTTTGGTGATCAACGTGTCTGGGATTGTATGGGGCGTTGTGCTAAGAACGTGTTAATTATTTCCTCTGGATCGTCGATTCTCCTATTTGAATTACCGATCAGTTCTGTTATAGACTTAGAGACAAAATTTCGTTTCTCCATGTTGAGGAAGTATTTGGTTGGTTTTTCACCGTCTTCGATAAATGTTGCCTTTGTTCGGACTATGAGTCCTGCGATTTTCTCTTTGCGTTTTGTTGTGAGTTGGAAATCTATTTGCGCGTGTTCCTATGTGAGTTTGTTGTCGATATCAGAGTTGTCACCGTTTGAAATAATCTGTTCGATTTCATTTTTTCTATTTATTAATCGTTTTTCTTCATTGTCCGATTGTTTTTTTATGCGCGAAGAGAACTGAATTGTTTTACCACGGATATCTAAAAGAAGTGCGTATACAAACATGGCATCAGATATTTTAAACCCATTTGCGAAACCGCTATGACTCCTTGTATTTTCGTAACGTTTTATATTTTCTTGAATGCATTCTTTAACAATATTTGGGTACTCTTTTCTAACAGTGAATAGTTAAATTTCCAGAAACCCCGGCCTTGTTTGACGTTGTTTGTTCGCATTGTTATGGAAATCATTGAGTGGTCGGTCCTGTAAACGGGAAGTATGTCTGGACTATCAGATGTGAGACTTAGAATGTCATGTGAAATAAAAAAAATACATTATGATAAACCGAAGATACATTCTGTGAAGAGAACCAGTTTTTTTTTTGGAACTCGACACATACTTAGCAGATAGGGGTCAAATTAACCAGAGTGGGCCATATATAAAAACCTAAAGTACATTCTGCGAAGAGAACCAGTTTTTTCTCGGAAATCGAAACATTCCAGAGTGGCTTATATAAGATCAGATAAATTATGGTGTTGCCGTGCCCTTTTACGACATGTGATATTAACGGCGACTATCCCATGGCACTGAGTATCCCCGGGTCAATTCACCCTTGTGTACACATTTTCAGCTCCGATGATCTAACCGTTTGGTCGCCATAGCACGACAGACATACAAACTGGAATTTAGTTGTATTAGTAGAGAGGGGATATATGGTGTTTTTATTCGAAGCCAAATTTTGATCGTGAACATAGTTGAGGTACATGTACTATTGAGTATGAGTACATTTTGTCGCCTATAAGAAGCGAAAATACACATAAAATCGGAGAAATTTGGCGTTTATTTGCGGCATTTTCATTTGAAATGGTTAGTTTGGTCTAAATGACAGATCTAAATCATTTGTTTGTCGGGTGGTTAGTTTGAATTGTTAATTTAACAACATTTAACCCATTTCGTTGTCAGGTTTGGTACACAGGTGATCTGTATTTTTGTCAAAAATTATAAAAATCAAAAGAAAGGCGTAGCAATAAATCGGAAAATAAGGACATCCTCGAGAACACGATTACACAATGTGTCAAATCGTATGCAAGTATTTATACTGGTGTATATATAAGATAACGACACATTACTAATACGCAGCCATTCGCAAATGATTACATAATTTATACATGTAGACAACAGAGATAGAGGACACAAGCAATACAGACAAACACACATGCATTCCGGTCGATGGCTGTGTTCGTGGGCAACATTGACCGGGTATGTTACAGTTATCTTCTTCTCTTTTTGAAAACATAAACATTGGGCTACCAAGGGGCCAATATCAAACAACATGTATGCCGTTTTGCTTCTGGTATTATCGTCGTTTTAACTGCACATCACAACGCCAGTTTTTTGCTGGAGGAATGACCGCACAAGCATGCAGATGGTTAATTTCACTAGGAAAGCAGTCCACCTTATGTACCTCATAAACCAGGCACCAACCCGCGTGACCGATGCTGGTGGGCAAATCAAGTTAAGCATGTCTTTACTAACTACACAACAATACGAGTAGTTCCATGAGGAATTGTTCAGATAATAAGTTAAACAAACGATGTGCCGAGTTTTCAACTTATTATCTCAACATTTCCCACCAATCCAAGGGGGGGGGGGGTCGGAAAAACATTTCAGGCACGTATGGCATTTTTTCCTTTTCGATCATTTTTTGTACCCACCCAGCCCCACCGCCAAATTTTTTTCCGTTTTCGGCAGTTTTTTCCGACCATTTTTTGACACCCACCCCCCCCCTTTTAACACTAAAACAGAGATTTGCGGGGGGAAATTCACTGTAAACAGCTGTATATGAATTTCTGTGCATATTATTTATCATGGATGTTAACATGGACATGTAAATAGGAATGAGTCATTTTGAGGTCATTCGGCCAAAAAAACATGGCTGCCAGCGGCCATCTTGGATTTCAAAATTTGCAACAAAATACAACACGATAACTGCCTGCAGTCAGTTTACCAGTTAGAATTACATTATTTCTCTCATTCAAAGTGGTTTTGAAGCCCAACTCGTTGCCAAAATACTAAAAAATCAAGCAGGAATTTTTATTGCTTGTTGGTGGCTTTGACCACCCACCCACCCCGGCATAAGTGCCGGAATTTTTTTTTTCACCCCCCCCCCTGACCAATCACTTGTATTATCTGTCGTCTGCTAATATTTCACGAACGCTCCTCTAGATGAAAATAGACCACTCCAGAGGATATATTTTTTATAACTGACTGGAAAATCCATTTAGTAAATAAAGGGTTAACACATTTTACAAGACCACGTTTATCGGGAATCGAACCATATACGAACACTGAGAGATGCCCTATAATTAACATGCCATGCATTGTGGTAGTATACGCAATATGGTGGCACACGACTCGTGACTATATATAGTGGAATGTCAAAACAATGTGGTATTCCACCGTATAAAGTATATATAGTCACAATTCACGCGACACGTGTGCAAAAATGTTTGTGGCATTCCACAATATAGAGGACCAATCCCATATAATACGTGGCCGGCCCGATTCATGTACGCATATTAGTAATAATTCCATGTATACCGACAAGATTAGACTCACAAGATCGAGCAACTGCTGGGTTTTCCCCCTGTCAATAAAGCATGCAAGGCATTCTAGTTACGTGGTCATAATAAAAGAGTTCAGTGATGCGTGGCAAACGAGTGAAGAGTGACGTTGACGCATGCGACCTGATAATACCAATTGAGACAGTGGTTACAGTGCGCTATTATCAGATTCTTTCGCTCGACATTTATTGTTGAACGCTAATGTAAGACAGCTAAACGGTGTTGTGATTGTGGGAAGGAAGAAAGCATTGTTTGGCTGAAGACATTCCGCATATACTGTGTACCTTACCTTGTACTATATTCAATCGACACGGTTTAGCTATGTCGTGGACCTCATGTGGAAGGGTGTTCCTGCTTATTGTCAACAAATTCTTCTTGGTGAGTTAGTAGAATTTATGGGGACTCAAGCTTGTGGCGGCAATACTTTGTCAAAGTAAGGACACCGGATTTGTTCACTTATAATTTGAACTAAGAGATATGTATACCGTTTCTGATGCGCATTTTCTCGATTTTTGTCGCGGTCCATACAACTTGACGACTGGCGAGTATAATGTCTAGCTGAATTTAGCTAGGATAGCTGGTTTCAGCTATTTTAGCTTATTGTTTAATTGATTGTTAAATGCTTGTTTTGCTTCATGCGGTGGGGCTGTATTTGGAAATTCAACGGGGGACCCCAACGGAGACCCTCCAGCAACATCCCTGCGCCAACAAAATAAGTATTTTTTTATAATATTGATTACATTTAGCTATTAAGGGCTTTGTAGACCCAATTTTTCCAAACTTTGATAAGAGTCCAAATAAAGGATTCTTTTCATGTATATTAGTAATCATAGAATCCATGCCCATTGGTGCAACATTTTAAGAGTATACTTCATGGTGGATCATGTTAGAAATACAAAATTTGAACTTTATTGAGATTTAAAAAAATATAATTTCCAGGCAATGGTCCAACAAAAACAAAGTCCATATCTAAGAATCAAATATGGGAATATGTACTGAATACTGTGATGAATGATGTACTACAAAAAAATTTATATTTCTTGAGCGTTCTTTGAAAAAATTACTTTGAACCGGTTGTTGACAAATGATATATAAGGATTAACTGTCATGTGGACTGTTTTTATGGAGATGTAACGGTGAGGTAAGTGGACATAACTTGTGTAAAACCCGAAGGGTTTTACATACAAGTTATGTCCACTTACCTCACCGTTACATCTCCATAAAAATAGTCCACATGACAGTTAATCCTTATATTTATATACATTTAGCGAAAAAGCCGCTTTTGTAAATATATTTAAATCGAAAAGTGTATCGTGACAAGATCAGCCCAAAATACCCAATAGCACCCTTGGCAAAAGTTAATAGGAACAATTTCTCTTCATGTTGAAACCCGATGATGTATTAAGTCAATCCTGCGCGAGTCAAAATGCGCCCAAAGCATTACGCGTTCGTCTTTCCAAACCTAATGACGTATCGATGGTGTTATTAGCTTGGTGTTATAAGGCGTTACGCATTCACCGAGAAATAACTGCAACTAGCCACGTGGGCGCCGACCAATCAGAATGCTGGATTTAGTGATGACAACACTTAGTGTGTAAATATACTAACTTCACAATATGGTTGACTGGGAGCCAGGAGTTTATGGGTCACATTTTCATGGCTTATGTCCATTCCAGTGTGAATGGCTTTTACCAGTGTCAACTTCCACATGAGTGATTATCCTACGAGTGAATGGTGACCTACTTACTAGAAATTGTGTTGTGATCTGGTAGGGTGTGCTAACCCATGCCTGCTAGCATCCACACAGCCACTGTTTAAGCAAGTACATATCATATGTCAACAACTGGTTCAAAGGTTCAAAGTAATTTTTTGAATATTACTCGTAAACAACAACCACCCCCGTGCGCACAACAACACAACAAAAGGCTTCAACCTCCGTCAAGCTGGTTTGGGGTCAAAATTATGTATATACATGTATATACCATATATACCATATATACTTCATGGGATTTATCATAAACTCAAAAGACAATCGCCGTCTTAACAAAGCGACAAATATGATTAATTAACATGAATAAACATGAATGAAATGATATAATTATACACACGCTATCTGTTTTGCGGCTTGTGCTATTGACATTACATAATCTCGTGATCTCCTTATTTAGACATGACAGTGTGTTTTATACGGAAGCATGGAGCCGCCACCTACAAATATATTCTACTGCGTATATTCGCCGTAGTACGGCGTATAATCGCCGTAATACGGTTAAATTACGCCGCGTAATATATTCATCGTAATACGGCGTACTTACGCCCTAGTACGGAGTATATTCACCGTAATGCGACGTATATTCACAGTACGCTATATTACGGCGTATATTCGCCGTAATACGGAGTAATTACGCCCCAGTACGATGTATAATCACTGTAATACGGAGTAATTACGCCCTAATACGGTGTATATTCGCCGTAATACGACGGCGTACTTACATGTACGCCCTAATACGGCGTATATTCGCAGTCACTGTAATACGGTGTAATTACGCCCTACTACGGCTTATGTACGCCCAATTACGACGTGAGTACGCGCCAATACGGCGTGTATTCGTCGTAATGCGGCAAATATATGCCGTAATGTAAGGCACACATGTCATTCCCCAGTCCCTTGACAGATTGATATAGGTCAAACAAAGTGTGTTGTCGGTGGCGCTCAAGACACATTTTCACACACCCCAATCCCGATCCAGACGTATCCGCGATATCCTATATGAATATTAGCTGAGAATGAAGCATTCTTACTTACTTAGGTTTGGATTATAAGAGGTCAGAAAACGCCAATTAGCTCTTGTGCCCCGTTGGGATGTCTGGAATTATAACCGGTTGGACCCCTCTCAACGGGTGGTATCCCCCACTATGTGGAGGGCGTGAGCCCTGCCACGGGGCCTGCTGATGTTGTGTGGGGCATTTTTAGCTCAACTTACTTTGTAAGTTTGAGCTATTGCCATGGGTTGGCGTCCGTCGTCTGTGTGTGCGTGTGTCTGTGTGTCCGTCAACAATTTCCTTTGGCGCGGGCTACAGGTCGTACCTTTAGTCTGATCTTTATGAAATTTGTCATGAAATTTGTCATGAAAGTTGACATTGACATTGACATGTAGATGGGAACGAGTCATTTTGAGGTCATTCGGCAAAAAAACATGGCCCCTGGCGGCCATCTTGGATTTCAAAATTAAATCCATTGGCGCGGTCTACAGGTCGTACTGTTTGTCTGATCATCATGAAATTTGTCATGGATGTTAATATTGACATGTAGATCGGAACGAGGCATTTTGGGGTCGTTCACCCAAAAAACATGGCCGCCAGCAGCCATCTTGGATTTTAGTCTTTGCATGATTAAATCCTTTGGCGCGAGCTCCAGGTCGTAGCTTTGGTCGGATCTTCATGAAATTTGTCATGGATGTTAACAATGACATCTTGGATTTCAAAATTAAATCCATTGGCGCGGGCTACAGGTCGTACTATTCGTCTGCTCGAACGAGTTATTTTGGGGTCACTCGGCCCAAAACATGGCTGCCGGTGGCCATTTATAATTTACTCTTTGCATCACTAAATCCTTTGGCACACCATACTCACCACATCCCTGATCCGATAATCATGGAACTTGTCATGAATGTTGATATTGACATGTTCATCTTGTCTTACTTAGACATTTCAATTAACACCTTTCCTATTCCTCCATTTATTGTCAACCATTAAATTATTCCCCTACCTAAGTTGATCTACAGTGTCATTGACACTTTCATTTACAGACATTGTTAGAGTGGCAGGCTAGGAATTCGCGTTGTGTGGGGCGTTTTAGTAGTGGTAGTGTGGCAGACTTGGACTTCACGTTGTGGTTATGAGGCGTGGTGGGCGTGCATGTGGATGTTTTTGCAGTCGGTGGTAGCGTGGCATACCAGGACTTCATGTTGCGGTTGTTGCACGAAGGAAGAAGATTGGGGAGTGATTTTAGATCTTTTAGGGGAGGTCAAGTTACCAATTTTTAATGGGGATTTCCATGCAAATTTCCGGAGCAAACGTTATGTATGAAGCATTTGTTCGGGAACAAAAGCAGGCATACCATTGCACAGTCATAACATTTAACTGGCAGGTGCGCTAGGTAAATGATAAAATGTTGCAATAAATAGATTTTTGAGAATTTTTTTTCTGGAAGTACATCATATGACCTACATTTGAAATATAAATATAAAATTCGAAAATAAGTCGCAAAATATAATGGAACAAGTTCCAAGCGGACCCGCCAGGCAAATACCTGTTGTCTCCAATATCACATCAAGTCACACTCAGACGTATGTGCAGCTCTGTAACTTTTGCTCCGGATATTTGCATGGGAATCCCCATTCAACCTTAACCCTTTACCCAACAGAACGGCCCTGTGCCAATGCATTCTCTTATATATGCGAGTCGACCATAGGTCGCCTCGCATATATAAGAGAATGCATTGGCTTAACACATATTAAAAATTCTAAAATTGTCAAAGAATGTAGAAAAATATTATAAAAATTGTTAAAAAATGTAAGAAAAAATTCTAAAATTGTTAAAGAATGTAAGAAAAAATGATAAAAAAGAATTTTTTTAGGCCAATGCATTCTCTTATATATGCGAGGCGACCTATGGTCGACTCGCATATATAAGAGAATGCATTGGCACAGGGCATAACTGTAATTAACCATCACAATGTGGTCAATGAACCGGTTCCAATGATATCCATATGTGTATGTTATTGAGACAGACCGAAGATATTTTAGGCTGTTGAAGCTTTATTTGGGCGTTTTTGGCCGGTTTGTTGGGTAAAGGGTTAATAATCTGTCTGCTCATGTCCCAATGTCATATGGTGGTAACATTCGAAGTGTATCGATAGTGGTGTCATAGACAGCGGTACATTTATCGTGTGAGTCTTTAGACGATCGATGATATGGACTCTATTCAAGCATTATACAGTAATGCTCTAATTAATCGACTTCTTAACCACAGGAGAATTATGGGTAACTTTTCAGGATTTAGTCGGAAATGTGGCTTGTTGCCATTCATCGGAAAGCTCTGGTTAAGAAGTCGATTAATTAGAGCATTACTGTACATGTTTATAAACGAGTCGGCATAGTTATGATATTTAGTGACGTTTGTTGTATGGGCTAGTAGTCGGAAGGTCGTCACTAACTATAAATTTTGCAATAACATAACCAGTGCAACTCTATTATGTTGAGCCATAGATATTATAGCTGCACTGATGAACTCCCCCCCCCCCCAATGGGAGCCGATGTTGCGTGATCACACCACCCGTTTGGGTACGACTGTCATATACACTGAAAATCTTGTTGATTAAAATCTCTATACTCAACACTTTGAGTGATAATTTGTTGGGCGGTTTGTATTCAAGGGTTGAGTAACGAGTATACTCAACAATGACAAACCATGATATCTGATTCTGATTTAACCCTTTACCCAACAGAAGGGCCCTGTGCCAATGCATTCTCTTATATATGCGAGTCGACCATAGGTCGCCTCGCATATATAAGAGAATGCATTGGCTTAACACATTAAAAATTATAAAATTGTTAAAGAATGTAAGAAAAAATGGTAAAAAGTGTTAAAAAAGATTTTTGTTTAGGCCAATGCATTCTCTTATATATGCGAGGCGACCTATGGTCGACTCGCATATATAAGAGAATGCATTGGCACAGGGCTAACTGTAACTATCACAATGCGGTCAAGGAGCCGGTTCCAATGATATCCATATTTGTATGGTTCTATTGAGACAGACCGAAGATATTTTAGGCTGTTGAAGCTTTATTTGGCCGGTTTTGGCCGGTTTGTTGGGTAAAGGGTTAAACAACACGTTGCTTAAAAGTTCTAAGAACACTAATTCTATTTAAAACGATGTGCATATATAGTGGTAGTCATTTCGAGATGTTTATTTTACGTTTCAACATTATTTTTTTATCTATAAATGCAACATTGAGATGGGAGATGGCCAATAGGTATGTCGGAACTTCATAAATTCATCGCCTCTTTAAAGAGTAAAAACAATTTGAGGCCGGGGTTCTAATTTCACGGACACCACATACAATCCAGACATATGGCCCATATGAATCAAATTTATCACAGAATAATTTTACATCTTCAAACAGATTTCGGATACTATATCGGAAATTTAATAAATTTCCCGATACAGGTATTTCCAAATATGATTCGGTCTCTGGTTCTGGACATATCCCCAGTTCAGTTTCGAGAATTCTAACAACACAAATTCCTAGCCAACTCCTTAACTGAGAAATCAGCATTTTCAGTCAACTCTTGGGCAAAATCAATCGGTTGTTGAGCGATTTCACTTTCAGTGTTGAGTACACGTTTTACTGAACTCGTAGACATGTGGGGGTCATAACTGCGCAGCTCTCGAGTACTTGGTAGATAAAATCTTACTCAACGAGATATAGAGTACTAGTATATATATACATGCAATCCTGTACGTCATTGGTTCGAATGCAACATTGTACCAGGGCTCTGGTGTGAATAGGACGCTCATCTTCCGTTAGAGTAGTATACCTGTTGTGGGTAGATATCATGCAGTTGCACGCATTGTTTGGATCTCCAAGTAATGTGTGCAGCTGTTTGCTAACAACTGCCGGAGATTAATAAAATATGTATTTACGTTAATTAAACGGACGCGGCTCATTCGATCATCCAAATTATGTCTCTGCAAATTAGAAGGATTGGTTGTTTATTTTTGTACAAGATTATGTAAGGATGTATAAGATAGGTTGACACATACACGAAATATTGATACACCGGCTTCATATGCTCTGAAAAAAATACTTTCACATGGTCACAGCCATTTCGCACAAAAGAGAAACAAATGCGCTTTGTTTCTACCATATCCGGGAATAGACTAACAAGGAACGGTCTTTTTCTGTTCCATGCCATGCAATGCAAATGGCTGTGTTTGTTTGGGACCCAAACAGCGTGTTCAAAGTTGTGTGTTTTATGACTAAATTCAATGCGTCTTTCTAGGACATATAATGAAACTAGAAAGGTAATTCAAGTATTTATCGATCTGTTTCCAAACCGTAAGCAAATTCAAAGGCGAATATTATTATGTGTAGTTTGGAGTGCAAGTCTAATTCTCTAAATTATGATTTATCTCATATATATTTTTGAAGACCTCTGTCTGTCTGTCTGTCTGTCTGTCATTTATACAAATCTACGAAACTTGGTACGTGTGTGTAGTTTGACCAGGCGGTCGTCGTTGTCGTATTGGTGAGCCCGTGCGACGCCCGTGCAGCGCATGCGCAGACGAGATCTCGGAAACGGGTGGAGCTATCGACTTGAAATTTGGTATGTGAATGTATCTTGCCCCGGATACGAATTTTATCGGGCCGCCGAGTCCGTGCGACGCCAGCTTCGCGCATGCGCAGACAAGATCTCGGAAACGAGTCGAGCTATCGACTTGAAATTTGATATGTGAATGTATCTTGCCTCGGATACGAATTTTATCGGGTCGCCGAGCCCGTGCGACGCCAGCTTCGTCCATGCGCAGACGAGATCTCGGAAACGGGTGGAGCTATCGACTTGAAATTTGCTATGTGAATGTATCTTGCCCCGGATACGAATTTTATCGGGTCGCCGAGCCCGTGCGACGCCAGCTTCGCGCATGCGCAGACCAGATCTAGGAAACGGGTGGAGCCATCGACTTGAAATTTGGTTTTTGAATAGCCCGGACAACGTCGGGCTCATCGGCTAGTTATATATATATATTACTTTTCAACAATGTTTGGCCTTAACACTGAGCTAGTGTACTGCATGCTAACTGACAGTCAGTATATATTGTTTCCTATATTGTAAATTTACTAGCTACCTGTATGTGTCAGTCTGTATGTCACTCCGAACAGATAATGCATTGACACGTTGCATCCCTGATCTGTCAATCTATATATGCAATCACTGATCTGTCTAACAAAGCTATTTTAAATGAAACAGACCAACATGTAATAGGTATTCGAAAGGAACATGACAATAAACTTGAAAATGCTAATATTCTTCCGAAACAATATATTTCGTGTTTCTAGGTGGTGTCGAAAAATAGTCGGGAAAAAAACTTGCTAAACAATTTTGGTCGAATTATGGGTCGAGGGATGTGTCCCAAAAATTCCGACGCCACCTCACTTAACAGATAAAAGGCAGAACACAATTTAAACCACCATCGGCTGTACGGATGATCATAATTAGCTCAAAACTTTACGAAGACAATTTGAGCTATTGCCATTTAGTACTCCCTACAGGCAACAACCCTCATCCGATCGTCACCAAACGCCATACGGATATATTTTGGGTGACCACTAGATGGGAGTCATCAATTGTTTCCCAATTTCGTTGAAAAACATGGCCGCCGGCGGACGTCTCGAATTGTACTCTATGCATGATTAAACATTTCGGACACCTTACATCCAATCATCACCTAACTTCATGTTGATATTCTTTGTGACCACCAGATGGGAGCCATCGAATTGATTTGAATTTACTTCAAAACTATGGCCGCCAGTGGCCATCTTGGATTTTTCCCCTTGCATTACTAAATCCTTATCCATACCCTACAGACCTCATATCTAATCTGAGTGTCACTAAATACTACATATGGATCTTCAGGGTGACCACTAGATGGTAGCCATAACTGTTATTTTCAAATTTTGTTAAAAACTTTGCCATCTTGGATTTTACAGCCGACATTTATTGGAGAACTGTTTTAAATTTTACAGTCATGTTCAGGATCACTTCTAGATGGGAGTTTTCGAATTTGAACGATATTCAATCAAAACATGGCTGCATGCCGGTGGTGGCGGTGGCCATCTTCATTTTACTATGCATCTATAAATACTTTAAACATTTAAACGTTCCGCATTCCTTATCGCTACATTGACTGTGATGTATGGCATTACCCCCTCTCCAAGTTAATCTACAGTGTCACTGACACATTCATTGGTAACGCTCTTTATTATATATTACCTTTGTGAAACTAAACCAAACCATGGACGCTCTTTATCAAAGGCGACCATTGACATGTTTGCTGGTCTGATCAAAATTAAAAACATGTAACGTCACCTTTCGAAAGTCTATACCTGTACAGAATCTTCTATTAAAGATGCACAACCCGATTCGATGGTCCCGCGTATCGCCCGATTCCAACAACACCCAACATTTCTTCAAAAGACGATTTATATGTCAATCGAATAATCGCCAAAAAAAATGCTAACTACTGTCACTCTAGTATAACATTTTCCAAAACGTGTCGTATATCAACATTTTGTCGAGAGTATGTCGATCGGCTCGTCGAATATTTGCTACGCCGTCGAATATACCCGGTGTTAAAAAATAACAGATGTCAAAAATCGATATCTGATAACTCTGAGCTTTGATGGGTGGGTTCCTCAACTCGAATGAAATATGTTCTACCCCAGAAGCCAACTAAATGATAAAATTTGAGCGTTAATTCGGATAATGCAATATTAAGATATTAAACCTACGTGTAAACCTATCATGTAAAACCAAGTAACATATAATTATCACATTTCGTCTTTCAGTTGCTCGGGTTGGCGTTGCTGGCAATTGGCGTTATCTTCAAAGTTCGCCCCGATTTTATTCTCGACTCAAATATATTCCTCAATACAATCACGCCCATTCTAAAGGAGGTCGTCATTTCCCAGACCGGCAACTTGTTGGATTATTTGGAGTCACTGAACTATTTCGTGATTGTATTGGGTGCCGTGATTGCAGCTCTCGGATTTCTTGGTTGCTGTGGAGCTTGCTGCAACAGTGAATGCTTGCTTACCATTGTGAGTGAATATTTGTATGTTATTTGTTACATAAAAATAGTAATGTAATTACCACTGGTTAATATTTTGGCATTATTATTTTGTGTGTGAACATTATACCATCATAATGATCAGTATTAAATACTGTACACTGTCCGTGTTAGCGCTTCAAAATCTTAGCCTCGTTCGAGTAGTTTTGTTTTTAACATAATTTCAACCTTTTATTGCAATTTATACTATTATTTATTTTGCATCGAATCGAATCTCGAATCTCCTTCCTGATATCGACATCGAATCGAATCAGCTAGTGATTGATATTGTTTACCAGTGTGTAGTTCGGCGTCTCATGACAAAAAACTGCATGTCACTAGATACTATATAACAATGTTAATCTCCTTAAACATCCGTTGGAACTTGTGTTGTTTTTTTTTGGTGGAAAATCATGACATGGACAAGTCACTCTCAGTCTCATGGAGGGTTTGGGATATGTTGCATTGAATGTCTATCTAGTTGTGCCATGGCGAACATGATACAAGAGGTGACAATAAAACACTTAAAAACAGTTCAATCAACGTATCACAAACCCCATGGAATGGAAGTAACTTGTCTACATTATTTAATAAAGATAATACAGATTTGACACAAGTGGACATAGGTACACCGTTCAGCTACATGTATATGTTGTAGTCCGATACCAATGGTAGTTATCTGTTAAACTGTTCACCCCAAAATAGATCAAACACCTAGATCACATATTCACAGTAGTTGTCTTCACGGAGGGGGTCCCAGAAAACAGACACAAATTGTTATCAACAATTAAGATTCAACGGATCGAAACTTGGTGCAACGCTCTTGATTTCATGGGAAACAGAAACTGAAAGTAGGAAATTTATAGCAATTCTGCCGGCTGTGTCGCAGATTACTGGTCGCACACGATGACGTCCATTTAAGAACATAATAGAGCGATTGTTCTAAGGTTTCTCACCATTTCTGTTCATTCCAATCTATGTTTTGTCACTTATAACGGCGGCTGACATTGAATTTTATTCATATAATCTGAATTGGATATCTGAAGTTCTAAACATAAGGTAATCAACTGAGTTATGTATCTAGCGACCATGCACCATGTAGACAATTTTAATACATAGTGTCGATACAGATTACAAATATATGCGGCGATTGATCACCATCACGGGTTGCGATCGAAGCACATAATTTGCATAACGCACATCTATTCTGAACGGTAAACATTCAAAATTACCTATGTTGGCTAACTTGGCAACCTTGTGCTTCCATTTTTGTGAGTTCAGGTCATTTGGCATGTGTTATTTAGACGCAAAAACGAGACTACACCGAAGTAACACCAATTCGAAAATACCCGAATCAGTGGACCGATTTGGTGTCGATCTCGAATCTTGTGCCCGATATCGACATCGAATCGAATCTCGAATATTCGCAGGTCCCTACAAGTCCAATGTGTCTTTTTGGGTTACATAATGCTCGTACAAAGGTAGTTCAGATACTTATCGACCTATACTGGGACAAATTCAAACGCGATAATATTATGCATGTGTATTTTGGAGCGCATACCGCCATGTGGCTTTAAGGTATACTATCAAACTGGCAAGTATAGCTAGTCGGATTTCAGTCAGACTGAAGTGGGACCACTAATAAAATGTACGCAGAGTATACGAGCAATCTCTCATGATAGTGTGTACATCTACTATATATTTTTGGACTTCTGTCTGTCTGTTTGTCTGTTAGCTATGGTCGGGAAAACTGCCGGACGTATTGAGCCCAAACTTCCTATCTAAGGGTAAAATCCCACACGAAGTGTCATCGCACCGATTCTGAGAACGTCAGAGCACCCCTTCTCCAATCGCAGTCACCAAAATGACCGTCATTGGTACTGTGTGGTTAATCGCGTTGATAGATAAAGAGCGTCGTATCCGCAGTGTCGTTGATAAAGAGCGTATGCGTGTAATGTGATTATTATGTCTGGGGCCAGACGTGAGTATGTCTGTATCCAGACATGAGCGTGTTGTGTGATCCTTATTTCTGTCTTCGTACTTAGTGGTTCCAAGGAACGGGGGAGATTTTCATCGGGTAAGTTTTTCCACCAGAGGACCCACAAACGTACCTCTTTTAGGGACGGGTACCATCATTTCTCTTGATTAAAAAGGCAGAATTAACTCAAATTAAATTAAAAAAATTAACGGATTTCGACGAAATTTGATGCCTAGGGATACTTTTATCGGGGGAGTGTTTTCGACGGGTCAAATTGTGACCCCGACCTGATCTTGACCATCAAAATGGTCAATGCAAGGTCAAAGCCCGGACGAAGTCGGGTCACCTGCTAGTTGTAATGGTGTATACATGAATATAATCACACACCCTCTGCATTCACACAATTAGCTTCCTTAAGAATCAGTGCAAATCGCGATACGGTTAAACGAATGTTTCCGACAATAACTGAAGTCGACCACTTCATAAAAAAAGCGATGAACACCTACATTACTCCAGAGCGACCGTGTGCACGCGCTCGGTGCGTGGTGTCCACTTCACAGAAAACGATGAGTCACACCAAGCTGCGTGTTGTTATTGGGAGACTGTGCTGGAATTTGAACAATATATGTTACTTACAATTGTTGTTGTACTTTTGAAAAACATTTCAAAGTATTAATGTTCTATTAAAATGTACTGGTGTATGATTATCTGAAATGACTTGCAGATCGATTGGTGTCATTGTTTTTGACTGGCGGAGTAATTAAACAAAATCGGGATTCACACACTTTGTTTAATTACTCTAGACGGTCAAAATTCAATGACCCCAATCGATCTGCAAGTCATTTCTTATAATCATACACTTAAAATTCTCAATATAAATTCCTACGTGTGTTATAGTGACCGAATGTACTCCCAGTGTGTAAGAGTGCAAAATAATATAAAAGTATGTAAAAAGCGTTGACACTAAGAAAGAACATGGACAGATAGATGAACCTTGTTCTTACATCATTATTGCTAGTTCTCTAATTGCGATTTTAAAGCCACTGGACCCTCCTATCAGCGTGACTGAGCGCCAACTCGCCACGTGCGCATGCTGTAATAGTACATCTCAAAATATCGGAATTCGCACTTTATGTGCGACGTTTCTCCATGGAGTCTGCATAGAATATGCAAGTTTAAACTGGAATCCGATGTATTCCTTCACGAATGTGACATACAGATTGCATGAAATGTGACATACAGATTGCATGGAATGTGACATACAGATTGCATGGAATGTGACATACAGATTGCATGGAATGTGACATACAGATTGCATGGAATGTGACATACAGATTGCATGAAATGTGCAAATGTGAATCTTCCCCATGACGTGGCAAATACCATACCAATCTTCCACATGACGTGGCAAATACCAATATTCCACATGACGTGGCACCCAAGTGGAATCCGATGTATTCCGGATATACATATTGCATGAAATTTGCAAATAAGAATCTACCACATGACGTGGCAACCAAATGGAATCCGATGTACTTGTATTCCGTATATACATGCACTACATGTAACCAGACGTAAACAATTTCGACTTATCTAAATTCAGCGCTTTGCCCCTGATGAGCTGTCGGGGCAAAAAAATACACGAAACACTAGCTTAACCTTAAAGTGACTACCCAAGTACAAGCAGTGTCGGGCATCACGTGGTACAAACGTTACCACTAGTCAACGCGGATGGTTGGGTATAAATACACCATTTTAAATACAAATTTCGTTTTTTGAAACCATTGTAACGTAAAGAAAACTGTTAAAGTGATATGTCAACAAACATTGTTAATCGTGTTATAAGTTCAAATATTTTAGTCCGAATATGACTTTCAGAATATTTGTCAATATTTTGATGTTTTCCCATGTTTACCGTCAAGATTTGATTAAATCTTATTGGGCTGATTGGACATTTATCGGCAACACAACTTTAACAGTAATGTTACGGGCGTTTCCTTGTGGCTTTGAAATGGGAAATCTCACTACTGACGTGTAGTTGTTAACTATGAAAATAGAACGAAGTGGATTTATCTTTAAATGAAATGTACTTATTTGTGATTGTTGTTAAATTTATATTATTTCGCATGAATACACATCGAATGTCTTGGATAACATTGCTGTGGGAAAATAAAGCCATGTGTTTATGTAGTATTATAAGGCCTATGCATATTTAATTTCAGTATGCCATTGCTGTGTCGGTGATTCTCCTAGCTCAGGTCACCTGCTAGTTGTAATGGTGTATACATGAATATAATCACACACCCTCTGCATTCACACAATTAGCTTCCTTAAGAATCAGTGCAAATCGCGATACGGTTAAACGAATGTTTCCGACAATAACTGAAGTCGACCACTTCATAAAAAAAGCGATGAACACCTACATTACTCCAGAGCGACCGTGTGCACGCGCTCGGTGCGTGGTGTCCACTTCACAGAAAACGATGAGTCACACCAAGCTGCGTGTTGTTATTGGGAGACTGTGCTGGAATTTGAACAATATATGTTGCTTACAATTGTTGTTGTACTTTTGAAAAACATTTCAAAGTATTAATGTTCTATTAAAATGTACTGGTGTATGATTATCTGAAATGACTTGCAGATCGATTGGTGTCATTGTTTTTGACTGGCGGAGTAATTAAACAAAATCGGGATTCACACACTTTGTTTAATTACTCTAGACGGTCAAAATTCAATGACCCCAATCGATCTGCAAGTCATTTCTTATAATCATACACTTAAAATTCTCAATATAAATTCCTACGTGTGGTATAGTGACCGAATGTATTCCCAGTGTGTAAGAGTGCAACATAATATAAAAGTATGTAAAAAGCGTTGACACTAAGAACATGGACAGATAGATGAACCTTGTTCTTACATCATTATTGCTAGTTCTCTAATTGCGATTTTAAAGCCACTGGACCCTCCTATCAGCGTGATTGAGCGCCAACTCGCCACGTGCGCATGCTGTAATAGTACATCTCAAAATATCGGAATTCGCACTTTATGTGCGACGTTTCTCCTGGAGTCTGCATAGAATATGCAAATTTAAACTGGAATCCGATGTGTTCCTTCACGAATGTGACATACAGATTGCATGGAATGTGACATACAGATTGAATGGAATGTGACATACAGATTGCATGGAATGTGACATACAGATTGCATGGAATGTGACATACAGATTGCATGAAATGTGCAAATGTGAACCTTCCACATGACGTGGCAAATACCATACCAATCTTCCACAGGACGTGGCAAATACCAATATTCCACATGACGTGGCACCCAAGTGGAATCCGATGTATTCCGGATATACATATTGCATGCAATTTGCAAATAAGAATCTACCACATGACGTGGCAACCAAATGGAATCCGATGTATTCAGTATATACATGCACTACATGTAACCAGACGTAAACAATTTCGACTTATCTAAATTAAGCGCTTTGCCCCTGATGAGCTGTCGGGGCAAAAAAATACACGAAACACTAGCTTAACCTTAAAGTGACTATCCAAGTACAAGCAGTGTCGGGCATCACGTGGACAAAACGTTACCACTAGTCAACGCGGATGGTTGGGTATAAATACACCATTTATATACAAATTTCGTTTTTTGAAACCATTGTAACGTAAAGAAAACTGTTAAAGTGATATGTCAACAAACATTGTTAATCGTGTTATAAGTTCAAATATTTTAGTACGAATATGACTTTCAGAATATTTGTCAATGTTTTGATGTTTTCCAATGTTTACCGTCAAGATTTGATTAAATCTTATTGGGCTGATTGGACATTTATCGGCCACACAACTTTAACAGTAATGTTACGGGCGTTTCCTTGTGGCTTTGAAGTGGGAAATCTCACTACTGACGTGTAGTTGTTAAATATGAAAATAGAACGAAGTGGATTTATCTTTAAATGAAATGTACTTATTTGCGATTGTTGTTAAATTTATATTATTTCGCATGAATGCACATCAAATGTCTTGGATAACATTGCTGTGGGAAAATAAAGCCATGTGTTTATATAGTATTATAAGGCCTATGCATATTTAATTTCAGTATGCCATTGCTGTGTCGGTGATTCTCCTAGCTCAGGTCACATTGGTTGTGCTGTTCGTTATTATGAAGAGTGAAGTAAGTTATACTAAATAATACCGAACAATCTCAATTAGTTTATTTTCTTAAACAGACGTGGCCCATTTGAATCAAAACAGTCATACCATTTGAAGCACCAGAAGAATTACATCAGCTCACGTCGGCATTACCGCGACATTGAATGTCAAAAACGTTATTGGGTAAATATTGAAAATAGGAGAGTCATTTTCTTTATTATGCTCTATCTTGGACCAGTTTATAAGCGTGTACATTTATAATCAATGTGTTTATCATAATTTATCTTTAAAGGGGTACTGTACACAGGAATAGACAATTTTTTTTATTTACTCCCATTGAAATAACTTTCAAGTTAGATTGTGTTCGTGTTATATGAGTTTCGTATAAACCTAATTTAGCGAAGAAAATATTGATCTTGGAAACAAAAATATTACGATTTCAAACTACGCGCCATGTTTTTGACCTTCACCGGAGAAGACTCAGGTCGCAGGAAGAACCGGAAGTTCATTAATCACAGCTTCAATTGATGCATCCAATCTCTTCCATCGAACAATCTCACTCCCTATAAAAATACTTGACGCTTTATGACTCTTGTTTCTTTCTCCTTTTTCCCGAATCGGTTATAGCGGGCCTTTCTTTTGCAGGTAACATGTTATGTGCAACTCAATAATGTTCGCAAACGGCCGTCGATAAAAGACACGTAACAGATACGATTTCAAGAACGGTAAATCGTACTGGCATAATTCTCCATTTTATGACTCCAGCCATAAATGAATTTATATTAAATAATTCAATTTACTTTTGTGATAGCCTGTTAACCGGAACGTTTTCAGTAGACATCGTCGACTCAAATTAGTTATTTTAAAATATAATATTGATATTAGATCGCTATTGTCACCGGGAATTTATTGAAATTGGGGTACAGTACCCCTTTAAACATGCTTTTAAAAAATATATATGGCATTGGAAAAATCTGTTATCAGCGCTCAGGATCCACCCACCCGAACCTTGTATGCTGGATTTGTTTTCTGCCCCCCCCCCCCCCGATTCAGCCGAGACAAAACTATTTGGCGGCTTGCTTTTTTTGTGAAATTAATAACCTTTTCCTATACCAAATGGACGCGCTCTATTCAATTATAAAGGTATACATTGGAATGGTTTATTATTCCTTTGGAGAGGTGTTCAGGATAAATTATCAGACGAAAAGATAATGCAATTGCCAAAGGATTCATACACATAAGCGGGAAATGTTCAGATAATATGTTCAATAACCGACATATTTATTAAACATATTATCTGAACATTTACTAAGGGAACTAGTCGTCAATGAATATTTAGTTTAGAAAGTGTTAGTTCTAGCATTTCGTGGTACCCAAAAGAAAAACATCTTTGTGTCCTATCAAATACATAAAATTTATGTTTTATTTCACACAATTCTCTTAACCTTTTATTTAGTAATTGGATTTTCCTATTTGTGACACGCCATATACAAACCAGTCGTAAGTCGGGATTTCTTATACTGAGTAAATACTTAAGATAATAAAAATGCGAAAAATTATTATTTTTGTTTTGGATCGATATAGTTCTACTCTGTCCACAAGTAGCATAAACTGAAGTTTGTGTCTATTTTTATGCTTTTGTAATTTGGACATATATTGGTTTATATTTATTCATAATTTAGCTAATATGATTGTCTCTGTAAATGCGATTATCTCTGGAATCGGTTCATGGCGACATTGACAATCAAAATCCTATAACTTTGGACCGCAACAAGGTATACCCTTAAGTGTGTGACCTATGTAAAGCTCTTATCACACTCTATAGCATGCAACACATAACTCAAATAAAATATTTTTCGACTAACGACTGGTTTTGATATGTCGGGTCACATTTAGGTATAAAAGTATACATTGAAAATATATATGATATTCATTTGGAGGGATGTTCAGGTAAAACCAGTAGACGACAGACAGGCAGACACCAACATATAATACAAGAGCAGAATTATTCATATTAATTGGTGGGACATGTTCCGATAATGCGTTCAATGAAACGACCAACCCAATGTCGTTTCTTGAACTTATTATCTGAGCATTTCTTAGGGGAACTACTTGTCAATGAGTATTTAGTATAGAAAGGGTTGATATTATGTCCACCGCGATGAAACGGTCATTCGTGGAGACGGCAAATATAAGCCGAATCCACTACCATAATATACATAATGAACATGGTAACATGTATTACCAATATAATATAATATATTGTAATTCATATTCTGAGTGGGATCAAATATTATTAAACCAAGGGTTGATCAATCTCCAGGGTATATACGCAACGAAGATTATTTGTCATTATTGGTATCGATATGTTGTTCTCCTTATCTTTTCAGTTCGAGGATGAATTGTTGAAGGCCATGAAGGATCAACTCAAGTCTTATAAATATGATTTCCCAGACAAGAGAGATGACACAAGTAATGCCTATAATGCCCTCTTTGAAACGGTGAGTTCGTTATTGTTGCCATTAGAAACAGCCTGATTATAGTGTGTCTGTCATTTGCAGAATGGGGTCCCCAGAGGGTGAATTTAGTGACGCTATCAAACATTGCGGGCTAGCATCACCAAATTCACCCTATGTGGACTCATTCTGCATGTCCTCATATATTGGAGACATATTGACTCAGATTGAAGTTCCCAAATGGTGAATAAATTGTGATGTACACCTATTTGGGAACCTCGAGTATGAAATGTGTCGTCTGCCATGGGATATAGAGAAACTAAACTAAAAAAGAAATATAATCTATGTGAAGAAGTTTCTATATACAATTGATAATAAAGAAACTTTCCTGAGAAAATGAGGTCAAAGCAGAATGAGGTTACCAGAGTGGATAGCGTCACTAAATTCACCCTCTGGGACCTAATTCTGCAAATGACAGGCACACTAAACTCAGGCTTGATTAGAAATGTTGTTAACTAATTTGTTTTCAAGCATTAAATTGTACATTGTTTCGTTAAAGTATCATCCTACATCGTTGCAAGAATTAAGATACAAGTTTATTTTTCGGAAACCAACTTTTAAGAGTCTTTATTTAAATGAACAACAAAGTCAGCCCAACGTTTCACCCAAAAAGTCTAACGTTTGCTGCTTATGATTCCTAACATTATCGCTTAAAGTGATGTGAAACACTCCAGTAGGGTGATCAAATAGAAATGGAGAATAATCTTGTTCAAAGTAGTTATTTTTACAAATATTATATCTAAATTGACAACACACACCCTGTCATTCTTATGTATTAATTAAATGCAGTGACTCTCGATGGTGAAATCGTTTTCGTTAGTTCATTGCCAATATATGCGTCCCGAATAGAGTAGTAAATATTTACAATTGAGAGTAGCTCAGACGATGTTTTCTAGGGAGTGGTACGGTCGATTTGCTTCAGATTTCCGGCGATGTTAGTAGAATGTTGCATTCCTCCAATTGACATAGTGCCTGAATACTAATTTATCATTGCCACGTACCAGACCAAGTTCATAATATGTCTTTAATATGACACACATTCGTACGTTGGGATTTGGAAGTATACTGTCGGAACATATATGAAGGAAACGGAGAGTTAACCAATTTCTATTGACAGGAATAACAATCATTTCGACAGATTTTCAATCAAAACATGAACATTCGTACCGAGTTGTTCCCAGTTGAACACGTTCGTATACTATTTTGTTTATAATATTGTATTTGTTTATATATGGGGCAGACGTATTAAATATAAAAAGTGTTGAAGTTGCAGTTGTACAAATAAGAGTAACTAATGTTTCCGCCTTGCACATACGAATGTGGTGAAATTGGATGCTGTGGCAGGGGCGTTACTGGAGGGTCTCCGTTTGGGGTGGAGGTGTCCTCCTTTAAATTATAACTGCATCTCCACCGCCCTGGACCATCTGGTAACTCAAGCTTTCCAATGTTGGAAATTTCCAACCGACACCCCTATAAGGTTGGACAATTTCCGACTAATGGCCTGACCAAAAGTAGAAAAATATGCTATACTGTTGGTCCTAAAACAACACATTTTTCACTGCATTGTATTTACTTGTTGGAAAATCAAACAATTTCAACCTGCATTGTGTAAAATTGCCAACTAATGTTATGTCAGGCATGAAATTTCCAACTATATATTGAAACTTTTAATCATAGATGAGGAGGTTTGACACAACATTGTATATAATGTCATTTTTATTATACATCTGCGTTTCACTGATTCACTTGCAAATAGTTAATGCGCTTTGATCAGAATTACTTCGTAACGTCACTAGCGGAGTCCAGATAACTTTTATAAAAGTCAATAGTGGACTCAGACTTATGAAGTCATATTGGACTCAGTCAAATATGACTTTCTGGACTCCTGTGATGTCAGGTAGTATATACTTGACATTTTCGGAGTCCAGTTTGAATTTTTCTCGGATTATCATGCGACGGTTTTTGCCAATCATAAATTGTGTTAGTAAGGGATGTGTAGTAATATAATGTTATTATACCATGTTGTGTATAGGATGTCTTTTTTTCTTGTACGAGTCCAGGTTGTGGTGAAAAGTCATATTGGACGAGACCCCGCAATGAATCTTAAGTTGTGGGCGGGGTATTGTGGATCCTGCTTACCAAACTTGTATTCCTGCATCGTTTGGTCAATTTTATTTAACCGTGGCCACACCTTCCTCGTTGTTTGGACCTCTGCACCTGCATGCACCAGCGATTATGAGCTCGATCGGATTTCTTTTACTATAGAGTTACCACCCTTTTTCGACTTAAGATAATTTATTGCGACATGCCAAAATGGTATAATTTTTATTATTATCCATCCCTTAAAGGGGTACTGTACGCCAAATGTTGTTGTTGGTTTTTATAGTCTCCGAGTCGGAGAATAAGGTAACAATTTTTTCATTATTTGAAAGTATGTTGAGTACGAATTAAGTAGTGTTACGGATGACAAATTTACCGGAATGCAAAAATACAAATTGTCGTTGTCGAGTAATTTTTGTACAGTTTTCAACCAAATGAATCAAATAAATTTATATTATATGCATACTAGTCCCATATAATCATTTAAGTTATTGTATCGTCGCTAGTCAGTGAGTGGCTTGAGTGTTCTCCCCGTATCATCATAATATTTTAAGCGATCGTGTGTGCGATCGGTTTAACAAACCAGTATCCCTCAATTACTTTATCTGATTACGTAAATTCGTAATTTAATTGACGCCATTTTATGGCTCCAGTCATAAATTCAATTTATATCAAATTATTAACTTTTAAATTATAAAATTTTAAGATAGCCTATTAACCTGAGCGTTTACAGAATACATCTTCGACTCAAATTACTTATGTTTCTATATATTATCGATATTAGATCGTTGTTGTCACCGGAAATTTAATGAAAATGGCGTACAGTACCCCTTTAACTAAGACTATATATGATTGGGCAAAATAATAATCCGGGGAAAAGTCATATTAGACTCCCAAGTGTGCAATATGACTTTTTTTATCGGGACTCTGTGACGTCACAAATTAACTCTATTGCAAAATGAATCGGTGAAATTGTGATGCGCGCGCAACACTGGTAGATTTAGCAGACGTTTCACTTCCGCATTGAGTTTTATTTTTCACTTCCGTGTTTACTGTTCCAAATCATGCTTTCTGATGATCAAATAGAGGCATCTATAGAGAATTAAGTGCCGACAAATGCCAAAAATAACCACACAAGTTTTATTCCCAAAATTTTGATAAACATACAGGTGGATAATAACAATGTCATTATACAATGTTGAGTACTGTATGTGTTTTTCTTGTACTCGTCCAGGCTATGGTGAAAAGTCATACTGAACTCGACACTGTATATCTCGTCCAGTATGACTTTTCACCACAGCCTGGACTCGTATAAGAAAAACTCATACTGTACACAACATTGTACAATAACTTTATATTCGTTCATTGTTTTATTTATTGATTTGAAAGTTGTCGCATTTATTTGATAAATGAAATCTTTGCACTTGCAAGTATGCGTTTACTCCGTTCCATTTCAATAACTTTAGTTGTACTTTTTTTCAAATTAAAAACAAATGTTGATATGGCTGCCCTATATTGTATATAGGTCAGCTGCGTGGCGCGTATATCCGTATTCCCATTGGTTACTACCCCAACTCTAGGTTGTATCTGTAATTCCTCATCCAGGTTGATTGCTGTGGAATTAATGGCTACCAGGATCTTCATGAATCGGAGTGGTATCATGGACAGAGACAGTTCCCTTCATCGTGTTGTGTGAATCCCCGCGATTCACAGGCTGACTGTGAAAGAGAAGGCGGCAACTACAAGGACAGTGTATGTATTTTATCAGTCTGCATATTTCCGTTAACCATGGTGTCCATTGATTCAGTGTCTCTGGAATGTAGATCAGGGTATACCCACGATCTCTATAATTCTCGCTCAACAGTCTCGTGACCGGTATCGCAGAGACAATATGGGAGCGATTTGGGAATATATAAAAGTATTCAATCACGTGCAACTGTATTTATGGAAACACTTAATACCATTATTTCGTTGTGAACCAAAATTGAACACGTTGTGATTAACAGCGTTTATATGTTATTGAATTGGAGCAAATGTTACAACCAGTATACACAACTTCAATGTTGTAGAAACCGCGTGCAAATACTATAGCTCTGAATTCAAAAGACATATTTTGAAGACTCGTTATAATGACAAGACAGTACGACTTCATACTATACTTTTAGGGTTGCTACGATGTCATCAAAGAAGCAATATTAAAAAACAGTGATATCGCTATTGGGGTTGGTGCTGGACTGATTTGTATGGAGGTTAGTATACTTTGCAATATGCTACGGAAACCTGATTCATTATGCGTCTAGATCAGCCATCGCAAGTTAGAACAAAATCCTCAAATATGACTAGCCACCAACTGAACTAGGGCACAATCGTTGATTGAAAATATTAATATAATTAAGTTGTTGTCCCAATTTACAGATTTCTTATTGTGTGGTAATATTTAATTTGCATTAACTAACCGCCAGATACATGTGCACGTACGTGATATAACGAAATTTTAAAACACCACCCACACCGTGTGTATACACTCTAGTCGTATGGTCGCACACATGTAATTGCCGTTAATGTATATTATATAGATCAGTTTACACAATAAATGGGCCAGACTGATCCGAGACAACACCCAGTCAACAATATATACAACAGGGGCAATAGGTCCTGTAACCCCAAACCGATAAACACTCGTTTATCTGCAAAGGCCTCGTCGCGTTTATTTGATCAAGAATACTGCGAATTGTTCGCTGTAAATCCATTGGCAGATGATTCGCAATAACTCACATAAGATTGTCGGCTCGTGTCTGGACTCACACTTCGGCTCTTTTAATATATACAAATTTCTTCCTCGACAACTCCAGCGACGCACACACACATACATGAGTACACTGCATGCCTAAACGGTCCTTTTTGTCGAAATTTTAACATAATTAGGTCATTATGCAGTCAATTCTCGTAATATAATTATTATTGGAAGTACCATATACATGTACACGGTTTTGCATTTATCAGTTCAAATCCTTGCCATTCAATATTTCGGTATTGAGTGGACACTGAATCACTTACGTACACAAAACTACACAATAATTGTTTAAATACAAGCACCATCGGTCTCTATTGGCACAATTCAAGTACAATTGCATTTTAGATTGGAATTTACGAAACTATTCATACATATAAAGCTGGACATTAATATTGGAACACACACAGGATAAATTTCTATCAGGCTAATTGATAACCTTATATCGAGTTACAACAAACGATGCCGCATCGACAAGTTCGTGGACTCTCCGAAACACATCGCCACAGGGTCGATGGGGTGTTTTGTTTATCGCACACTCTTTACATAAGTTACATATTCCTAAGCAAAAATAGCAAAGCACATAATTTCTGTTAATAAAGCTAATTTGTTCAATTTAAAATTCATAAATTACGAATCAAGCTGGAGACAACGCCCCCTCAGTAAGTACTTCATAGAAAAATCGGGAATGTTCATGGGAGAGAACCCGCTGCAAGGAGATTGTATACGACTACAAATAGAGTTACCGCTCTTGTCCCATGCTTGTGGAATCTCATAACTGAGTCTGATGTTTGTTGTGCATAACGTGTATACATACCGCTATACCATGGTAACTACTGTCGACAAAGACAATTATTTCTGTTGTGTATTCTACATAGAAGGGAAAGAAATGTGAGATGTCTCAGAGTAGTTTTCTATAATTACAGGCCATATAATATTTGTCCGTATCATGGGATCCGGGGAATATACAGTTTGCTCCTATTCAATGACGCATGTCAATTCTCAAAAATACTGCACAATTTTAGTGGATCAACACAACTAAAAAAAAGTAAATTCCTATATCATACTTCGGTTTTATCTCCAAATATATTGCTCCATTGTAATGAAATTTCGCACAAGTATTATCTATCCTAAATGTACTCTGTGATATGTAGTGTTGTGCTTGAATCAGTGCCATTAAAGGCACGGGCGGCGTTCATTGCAGAAATATTCATATTTGTTCAAATCGCCATCAACAGAAGGAAAATTAAAATATATATAATTTTGTTCATATGCCAAACATAATCGGCGCGTAAATAGTATATTGTCACCAAGACGTACGATGGTGTACGTAATCAAGAACCTGCTCGTGTTACAGAAGTTTTGCTTATGTTTACATAACACAGCTCAATTCTATTGGTTAATCACACACAATGATATAAACGCTCTTTATTATTTCCATATCAGGAAAACAGTAACAAGTAACGCTCTTTATATTTACCATATCCAGATCTAAACAATAGCCAGGTTATGTAAAGTTTTTGGCTTTTGTTTACATAACAAAGGAAAAACATTTGACAATGACATATATACTGTTCATGCCATATTTCTGATTGGTATAAGAACAAAGTCTCTATATTTTACTATTCTTCCTGTTTGTTGCGGTTTTTGACGAAGCTGAATATTTTAACAGCATACCCACCGCCAACGCCGCTCGTATCTTTAATCTTCATAGTATAGGCGATGGTCCCAGCTCGAGATTGCATGAGTGTGTGACTTTTGCGATGCGATATCGCAACAAGCATTGAATTGTTTACCTGGGAGAAAAGCCTTGATTGTAAGCAACGCAAACTCGACTCACCAAGGTCGCATGCATCATGCAATCTGGGACCATCACCTACTGTGGTCCCAATATAATCAGATTCCAACAACATTTCTTGAAATGCCTATTCAGTTATCAGAATTGATTAATTGCCAAAAAATATAATGCTAACCACTGCCAACTATAGTATAAAATTGCCCGAAAAGTGTTATATCAACATTTTATTCAACGCAATTTGGTATCGAGAGAATGTCAGTCGGCATTCGTCGAATATTTGCCAGGCCACCAAATATTCCAGGTGTTGAAAAATAACAGATTTAAAATATCGATATCTGATAACTCTTGAGCTTTGAATCAAATAGTTTACCCCCCCCCCCGAAGCCAAAGAAATAGTAATTTAGGGGCGTTAATTCGGATTATGCATCTTTAAGGAACAAGTATTAACAAAAATATATTACCTGCATTGTGTGTTCGATGTTGTAAACTTCTGTCGGAACATCAGAAAGTTCCCATGTGTTTATAGTGTAGGGTGATCTCTATGGGCGTGTAGCCAGAGTAGAATCGAATCCCATATCACATTGTATAAAACATATCCCATATTATATACCATTTGAAAGTGAAGGGTCCAAAAGATTTTATTAACTTATCCGGTCGAATAATGTGTGAACATTTTGTTTTTGTGGAGATACCGATTTGTGTTCTGCACTTAATTTTGATCTGGACTGTACTGTATTAGTCTATTATACTCAATGGAAGGGTGAATAACTCTTATCTCTTATTTTGAATTATGATGCATTCTGAGTTAACATAAAGTCTTGGGTGAATCTGAAGATCTCTTATCACAAGGTGGACTCTCCTATAGGCCACAGCTGTTCTATTTCCTGGTGGAATATATTTATTTTTGGTGTTATTTCATGCCAACAATAAAGAAATAAAAGGTCAGCCGATCAGTGTTCCCCGACAACGTGGCAAGTCGATGCCGCTTTGTTTAAGAAATTAAAAAAAGTTGAAAAGGTTAATAATTCCGTCAAAAAATATATTTTCGTAACCGTCCTGAACTGTCAAAAATATTTTTTGCGTTATCTATATACATGTTGCACATATTCAATATATGGGCAACAATATTCTGAAATTTCAAATATTTGGGATGAAATCTGTAGGAGGAGATGATTACATCATGACGGTACTCAAAGGTGTGACGGGTGGACGAACGGACGGACGATCGGAGCCCGTTTCTATAGTCCCCCTTTTTCAGAACGTCGGGGGACAATAATCGGAGACTCAAAAATTAAATGGGGCTTTAATATACTAGAGGGTATCACCCCCCCCCCCCCTTCGGTACGCGGGATTCAGGGTGTTTTGGAAGCCGTACGCGGGATTCATACCCCCCGAATTAACTGGTATTCGGGTTCAAGCAAAACATCTTGGACGCAGGTTTTGATGGCGCAAAGTAATATTTTGTGCTAGTTATCTGTATGAATGGGTGGGTAGAATAGCTTCTTGGGCATATTCGACTACCATGCCATCATAAACATGCTAAAAATGCTTGACGCCAGTCTAGATGCTAAGATTTTGCGATTTTCTTGTTCAGATTACAAAATTTTCGCACACCGGGCCGAACCATGGTCGGCCCGGTGTGTTATTGTCTCTCCCCTGTGGCCAATACAAAAATGCTAATAAGTTTAACAATATTTTACTACATTTGGTCAAACTTGTGGTCATCAGTTGGAGAATTTTCCAACCTGAGGGGGAGTATGAGGTTTGAAATTTCCAACACTATAGGAAAGCTTTAGTTGAGGCCAGTCTGGATGCTAGGATTTGCGATTTTCTTGTTCAAATTTCAAACTTTTCTCACACCGGCCGAACAACGATGGTCAGCTCGGTGTGTCGTGGTCTCTTGCCCGTAGCCGTGTGCATTTGTATGGAGTTAGACCACTAGATGTTAGGATTTATGCAATGTTTCAGGTTAAAATATCTGAATTTTCTCATACCGTGAATATAGAACCATGGTTTATGAAGATATAGGATATTAGGCCTAAACACTGAGGTGCAAGGGGGGTGCAAATGGAATTATGCAAAACTTGTGTTCGGTCTGATTCTGACTCAAGGAGGGGGTGCAGTTGGAATTTCCCAAGGTGGACATCCCCAACGGAAACCCTCTAGCCACGTCCCTGATCATAAAGTATCATTAATGGTATAATAATGGCCTCATAACGCGACCGGCATCATAATGTGTCTCTGTAACTTCTATGTATTATTTCTTAACATGTATTCAGGATTCACCCCCCAAAATTAACTCGTATTCAGGATTCACCCCCCAAAATTAACTCGTATTCAGGATTCAGGGGAGGGGGGTGATACCCTCATACTAGCATTTTTCGTCATGGAATGAGTCGCTTGATATACAATTAAAAACATGTAAACATTTTTCAGCTCCTGTGTGTGATCTCGGCTATAGCACTGTGTCGGCAGACAAGTAAAGAAGGGATGGTATGATCGACAATGAGGCTACAGACGAATAATCTCGACTGATATGCACTAATAAGTGTTACATCGATAGCCAGCAACGGTGACCGACTGTGAGAAGAATGGCACCAGCTGGCCCACTGGTTCCTCGGCGTGAATGGAGACCGCCGATCCAAGTAGAATTTATTTTTCATGGAACAAACTTTCATGGATTAGTTCTGTGATGACTGTATATAAATTTAAGATATACGAATGGTTGCATGAATGTGTGCTGGATGCTATGTATACTCTAACAGATGATATATCATATCATGGATCTCTAATCTAGCTACGTTCGCATATATATCATAATTGAAACATGACGCACGTAATATATTTATTAACTGTTCGTAGTCGGTAACTGTCCAATTGTGATGTATTTCATAATAAACATGACTTTATTAACCGATAGAAATGTTAGACTCGTAAGAGACGCAAAGCGAAATCGGCACACAAACGTCTCCTATACGTCATGCAATATCGCGCTGGGAGTCTGGGACCCTAAGAAAACAGCTCCCAATTTGGTTCCCCGGGAAACAAAATAACAATATAGAACCAAACAGTTTGGTTCCACACTGCTTTAGTTCCATCTGCTTTAGTTCAATCATGTTTGGTTCTTCAAAGAACCCACCGAATTCAAGGTTTGAAAGAACAGGCCTACATGTAGCTTAAATGTTCTATAGTCTAAAATTTAACAATATGTCCACGCGTTTGGGGTTAAGGTGAAACGTGAAAGACAAAATCAAGCGGGATTCCTTTGAAATACCAATGTATACACATGCCCATAGCATATTGCGAATAATATACATGGACTATGATCATTTGATTGCTGGCGCGGAGGGGGGGGGGTAACTCTATTACTCATATCACAAACGGGGGGGGGGGGGGGGGGGTATTGATCAATAACTGTATCAATATAATTCGATATTTTCTTCAGACATCAGAAAATTGTCGGGGTCTATTCGGTGAACCAACATCGTATGATATCAATTTTAAACCGTATAACGTACTTACGAAGTAATAGAACTTTTAGAAACAAAGACATCTAAAGCACTCATAATTGTTTTATTTAGGCATTTAACTATTTGGTTCCATGTTCTGGTTCTATCCTTGGCACCAGATAGAGAAGAGAACTAAATTAGGTCACATTGGTTCTACCCTCATTAGAAACAAGTTTGGTTTCATGTGGAATGTATGTTTTCTACTTTATTTGTTCGTTAATTTGGTTCTTCGAATAATCCAAACCTGTTTTGTTCTTCATTTCGGTTCTTTATTTTGGTTCTTCGTGAAGAACCAAAAAAATGTATGTTTGGTTCTTCGTTACATTCCCCTACTGGGAACACATTATGGAACAAGTGTTCCATAACCCCAGGGAACCAAAATTTATCTGTGTGTACTGTGAAATATATTATTATTTAGGACAGTTATTAGTTACTAGTATCTTCGTTTATGTTGTCAATGTCATAATGTTCCCAAGACAGAAGATACAAACAAAGTTGTCATGTTTTGAAATTGTAGAATATGACGTGAACACGCGTAGCATCGTTACAGCGTAGTCATATATTAAAGAGATTCATTCCATTATCAATGTATTCATTCAAACACATAATTTCATCAATAACAGCATATTAAATTTATAAAGTTGATATATGTAATTTTGTAAATACTTACCCTCGTATTTTACAGTTTTATAGTCAAATTGTCATAAATAAAACGTTTTAACTGATAACAAGATGTCTTTACTTTCTGTCGTAGTATACGAATCTGATGCCGAACTGGTGTCAACAACAACAACGACGACGGCCATGCATGCATGAGTGATTTAAGCGTTATGCTGAAATGAGATATACCATGTTTAAAAACCTTGCCGGGATCGTGACGGCATGGACTGGTTGACACGTCGCCACCCCCACCCCCAACAACTTTAGCCAAGTTCAACAATTTGAAATATCTCTGGTACAACGTTATTTGGACATATCAGTTCGAAAGAAGGTTTAATTTATTCTGATAATTGGATATTCCATCCAGTATATATAGAGGATCTACAACGAGTTATAGCGGAAGTTGTAAAATCAGTCAAGTAAATTAGGTCTGGGCCGAGGCTTTGGCGAGGTCCAAACCTAATTTACTGGACGAGTTTTATAAATTCCGCTATAAACTGGGGACGATTTGTAGATTATATTTACTACATGATCCAAAACCTCGATAACCCATAATTAATCTACAAATGGGACGCGAAAACTATATATACATCGGCTTCTATAAGGCCTGCGATGACGTTTCACGTAACTATGCGTTGTTTGCCTACGTAAAGAAATAGTCCCAGATAAATACTCTTTCACGCATTTAATGTCGTATATTTAATGAAATAAGTTTTCAAACGCTTCATTCGTTAGAATTTTGTTGGAAAAATAATGGATGCCATAGTATGTTGAGACGCACAGTACGGAATGTAAACAAACCGGAAGTCAAAGGTCACCTGGTACTATTTCATGTTATGAAACGAACGTTCAATATCACAATTTATAGAATGGGGTTATGGAATGGAATAAGGGTAGGCTCATGTAACAAAGTTTTATAGTTTGAAATATGTTCTCAAATTCCAGTATTTACCTATATATGTTGGGGTCAACTGCTTGTACTGAAATGGCATTGAGTTGTCACTTCTAACCGCAGTATAGGGGTGTTCGGTTGGAAAGTTTGAGGTATAAGAGACCAGTTGGAAGACTATACTATACCCAAAGGGTAGACTGAGTCTTCTCGCCTCACAACAGCTTGGGATATCCGTCGGGATGGTGCTGTTTTCTGAGTACCGCCCCGTTGCCTTTTTTATAACTAACTTTAATTCAAAAGACGTACTATATATACACGTGGAGCTCATAAAACCATAAATATGATTAATCATCTGACATGTCCGTGATTAATCAGTCTTTAAAATTATATACCTTTTACAGTGATAGAAATACGTAAAGTGTTGATACGATCGTTGAAGGTTGCATTATCTGTTTAATTATATTTTTTTTAGATATTTCCCAGGGTATAAACTAATGGATAGGGGAATCTTTTCCGGGCAGGGATATCCATCAATAAATATTGATTTTATTTCGATATTATTTTATTATAGTGCGACTACAAAATATAATACTTTTGGAATTCAGGCATCCATCATGGTGCTCTGAACTAATGCGAGCCGCAACATGTCAACAATTGATTATTATAATACATGTACAATATTAAGTACGAATCAAGTAGATAAGATCTAGAGTGTAGCATAACTTTCAATAGTTTCAATAACTAAAAACAAAACTCAAATATAAAAGACTGTCGTGAATAGATGGGACCATTATTGAATGAACAGTTAATTTATACGGAAAACATTCCAAAATAAAACTATTAATTGATAGACGCGTTTCTGGACAGGGGTCTTTGATTCATATCTATTATTTCATAACCAGGAAACTTTATAAATGTTGTGGAAGAGATAATCCATCTTTAAGGAATTGTTAATTTCTGACAAATAGAAATTCTCTGTAAAACAAGGCTTTGTTTACTTATAAATCTCGTTGCTTTGAAATTCAATGTACCTCTGTTATGTGCACGTTTTATAGCATCATGCTTGGGGAAAGGATGCCAACAATGTTAATATACGCAAAGCTTCCGTTTACCTAATCCAAAGGCGTACAAGCAAGATAACTCCCTCCCAAGATTACGGGCGTAAAGTTCGTTATAGGACTCTGTTCAAAACAGCATCATCCCAACCGATATCCCTAGCTGTTGTGGGCCGAGGATACTTATGTTGTTTCATATTTTATTGAGCATCCCATATTAACATTTCAAACAAAACTTATTTATAACACATTAATGTGGGATGAGCGAATAGGGATTGGAGCACAAGTTATAACAACTTGGGTGGAGCTCCTCTCCCCGGGGAAAAGATGGTGATGCACAGATGAAACATTTTAGTACATAAATGTTGACCACAAAACAAAAAGAAATCTGACAAAATACACAAATACAATATGGAATGTTCAAGATTGGTATGGGGTAAGGGAAGATAGTTTTATATCATATGTTTATGTTTAGTGCATGTTGTTCTCAATTTAGGTTAATATACAACTGATAATGTTCACTAAATGTAATGCATCTGTTCATCGCCAAATCGCAATGAGTTTATAATTTATTTTTGGACAGCTGCGAACAATTGGTAATTTCCTTCATTGGAAAGTGAGACTGATCCACAAAGTAGATCAGCGACATGAACTTGATATAATCATATTCGCATTATTTTTTCTTCGAGGTTGGCCCTTTCTGTTCGATAATAGGGACAAGTGAAAAAGTAATGACCAGCGTCCTCGTTTAGTTAGCCACTACTCCATTCCGGGTTACTTATTAAGTGATTTTGACATTTGTCCCCATTCAAATCGCTGCGTTTATTTCGGAGTCTACATAACAAAATGTTAGCTTTCCTTTTGCCGCTAGAATAAAACATTGGTGGTTTAAGTGTCCCACATTGTGGGTTTACAAGATTAGAGAAGGTAGTAATTGATGCGCTTTGTTGTGCTATTTTCTCTAGGCCATTCCATATCGAAATCATGGAAGGAAGGAAACGAGGATACTTATCTTTATTCCACACCCATTGACGTGAGGTACATGTATTCAACGGAATCCCAGCCATTGGATACATAGTAGTGTATACCTCTAGTGGAATACAAGCCGGAACATTCTTGTTGACGTTGTCGCCAAGAAAGATGACGTACATTACGTCGATCATCCGCTTCCGGTGACCCCCCCCCCCCCCATAATTACTGGCTATTTGTCAGACTCAAATCACAATAAAGGTGGCTGTAGTATCAATGGATATGACATTCATGGATTGAACTTATCTGACTGAACGGTGTAGAATAAATACAGAACACAACTTGCATCATAATCTCGAATCTTTTATCGAACTCGTTGCGGACGGCGCAAAGTTATATTTCGCTCGAGCTACGCTCTCGCGAAATATATCCTTGCGTCATCCGCAACTCATTCGATAAAAGATTCTCGATTAAGATGCGCGTTGTGTTCTGTCTATAACCAAAGTGTTCCAAATGGAATTTCGCGAACGTGGGGGGGGGGGGTGATCTCCATGGTTCAAGACCAGGGTATGCTGGAAATTTCGAACCCCGAACTGGGATAATCTAACCACGCCCCTGAACCTTGTTTCCAAAGTAGGACTATTTTATATATGAGGATGTCACTCCGTGAATCACGAATACTACTTAGCATGCAGAGGGTTGGTGTTGAACACCTGTTAAGAAATTATGATGAACCCAACTGGGCTATGAGCTCAGTTTACTATCTGAAATCATGAATTTTTCATTGTATGTTTTAGTATATCGGTGGCCATTTGAAGAACTATTTGTGTTAAGGATACGTCACCATAAAACAACATAATGTCGGAAAAAATGAATCCGTATTGAGTTTATATGTCGGTCAGATTATTACAAACATGGTTGAATAATATTGATCTTGTTTTATGTTGTTTTGGTCCTTCGACCTACAAAAACAAAATAGGGCTGCAAATTGCCAGCAAAAATTTAAAATATGCAATGAAAATTGTTTTATTTATTTTCTCGCAGATATTCATCATTTCAGATGAGCGCATAGCGCATATTTCCTGTCAAACTCCCCAATGACCAGCATAGAAAATTGTTGTTTCTAGTTTGTGTAAACCATTTTAACATACTTAGAACATATCTCTCATTTTTTGTGAGGGTGAACAGGTGTTGTTTTAGTACTATATAAAATACATTGGTTATAAAGGATAATGATTTTTTCCTTCAAATTGATGGTCTGAAATTGAGATATTTTGAAAATATCTTAATATCATAATATCTTAATATCATAAATTTCCATCACTTTTATCACTTTTATCGAACATTAGACAACAATACAAATAGAAGAGACATGTTTGAAACAAAATATTATATATCCCAAATTGTGTGCAGTATACACAAGTTGAGTTACATGTAGAGTACATGTACTCATGGAAACTTATCTATAAATATCGCGGGTATTACAATATAATTAGATATGTAAGGAGGTTGCCCGGCACTCTCAGGTGACCCAAAAACCATCGGAGATAGCATAAAAGTCGTTCTGACTACCATTTATTTCCAGTATCGTCCCATTATTATCGCAACTGTGATTGCATCTTCAAAGTCCAAGTTAACTATAATCAGTAACAGTATTAATTTTATTTTTTTTAAATAACTTTATTTACACATTAACTTGAAGATACAAAAACATAGTCATGCATTCATAAAGTACATTGACACACTACCCATGTGTTAACATGATAATATCAATCAGAAATATAAAGAAGGGATTGGGGGGGGGTGCTCATCTGTTTTCACGATAAATTATCATATGGTATGCTCTTTTAACAGTTAACAGTTCATACGCTGGCAAGTTTGCACGGAATATTTTTGCGGGCATTTCGTCATAGAAAACGACAGAATATGAACGGAAATATGCACATAGCATGCATCTGTACCACAGCTAACGACACTAGAGGTAAAAATTATGTAGTTCCACTTGTAACGGTGCTACTGTAATTTGCCTTCAAATACCTGTGTCAATTATTTTTGCGAGATAATCGCATTCTGTTTGCAGGCAAATTCCGGTAGCATCGCTACATGTGGAACTACAAAGATTTTACTTCGCACGTAGTTAGCTGTGGTACAGATACATCTTATATGCGTGTTTCCGTTCTTATTCTGGCACCATGTCGTTTTCTTCGACAAAATGCCTGCAAACCATACCGTGCAAACTTGCCAGTGTATGAACGTACCCTTAGTGGACGATTCTCATGCGTTGGCTGTAATGACATGAAGTCAAATAAATCGAAAAGTAAGTAAAAGTAAATAGTATTGTACGGTTCCATGCTCTTTTTGTATGCGAAAAAAAGTTGAGTTGAGTAAAGATGAGTTACATGTACATGTAGAGTAGATGTACATATTGCAATTTATCTATAAATATCACGTGTTTTAAATAGATTTAGCTCTATAACAGATTGTCCGGAATTATCAAGTGACCCAAAAACCATTGGGAATATAGCACTGTGATTACATCTTCAGAGTCCTATTCTGTACTAGGCAGCAGTGAAACTTTTATTGTAATTGAAATTGCATACATAAAATACCTCTGCACAATCTCCAACATAACAATAGCATATTTAGCCACCGCGAACCCACAGAATCAAGAGCGCAATTATCCGCGCTTCGCCGAGTACGGACTACTACTGTACATGGTCAGGTGTTGGCGTACGGGAAAGTCAACAAACGGTGTGCTCCCGTCATTATACAGTCGAGCTTGTTGTCTAATTAGTGTCGCTTAAGTACAAACAGCCACTTGTTGACAAACGGTGTTACTGTTTCTGAATGGACGTGAGTGTTCGAGATGAAGATAGTTAACGGATATTCGATTCTGATCGTTGTTGGAAGTGTTTTAATATCGTCAACAGAAGGTTAGTGGAAATTTCTTTGGTTTGAATGTTTCAGTGGTCGACAATACGTTTCTAACCGTGGGAAAGTTTTAAACTTCAATACAGATATGTTCGCCGCCTAGCTGACCGTTGGTTGTATATATATAGGTGTAACTCGAGCGCCGTATAATCATGATAATGTGTAAAGTGACCGGCTATTTAAGTTATCTGTATGGGGTATTATGTATATATATTTCATTACATGTATTTCACTTTATTATTTGCTCTCAAATACTGTATTTGTATATGGTTTAATGAGAATAAACATAAATTGGGGGTAATTTATCCTTTGGTACGAAACATGTTCAGATCTGACTATACATGTATATTCCGATTTGCACATAATGTGCAAATCGAGCTATATTAGTTTATCATATTATTAAGATGTTATTAGTACGAAGATCATAATTATTTCTGTCACCTAATGTTTAATTTAAATGTGTTAATATGAGAATATTCAATATTTCCCAGCAGGAATAATTTTTTTACAACGGAAATTGACTTTTAATGATTACTTTGTCCATACTTTGGGACAGTTCTGTAATCTTCTTCAAACTTCATAAAATCACTTTATTTTGTAAACTGATTGTCCCCAGCATCAATTGTTGCCAAAAGATTGAGAAATAACCAATTGGATTTCATAATAAATGGTATTTGGTAGAAATAGAACATTTCATACGAAAACTGTATAGCTCGATTTGCACATTATGTGCAAATCTGACTATAGTCAGATGTACACATGGGCCAGACCTGACAACAATAGTCTTTGGTCATGTATATTTGCCACCGGTTGACAAATATTGTTGTACATGTATGCTACATGTTGCCATTTGCTACCCGAAGTCCATACTAAATCCAGCTCAATAATATTAAGTACAAATGCACAGTATGTACATATATAAATTACGGGAGGTGGAAACTTTAATTTAAGTGTCGATTTCCATGCAAATATCAGAAGAAAACATTAAGAGTGGACAATTTATCTGGGCGAGACCTTTACCAGTATTGAACAAATGATATGTATTAGGCGGATGTAATGGGCTTGGTAAAATTAATGTTCCATGTTATGTTCGTGTTTTTTTTTTATTTCTGAATTTATATTGACTTTTCAAAAGACAAGTGTAATTATTATTTTAAAAATCATCTAAAAATAAACTTTATAGTGAGAATTCATAATTTACCTGCCAGACCAGTCAGTTACATTCATTAGTGTTGAATTATATACCTTCTTATATTGCCAAAAAAACTGCTTCATATGTTTTACTTTACTTCAGAGGTTTGCATGGAACCATTCAAAAATCATAAGCCTTCGGGTATATACTGGTGTCAAATGTTAGCGTTATACATATGTATGTTACAAATCGCTATTTTCCGTTCGGTCGTATATGTAATGATTTGTCTTACATATATTCAGATCAGCCACATGGACGTGGCTAGAGGGTCCCCGTTGGGGGGGGGGGGGTGGCTCCACGTTTGAAATGTCACCCACTCCGCCTCCGTTGAACCAGATACAACTATACCAGGTTCGAATAATTCCATTTGCATGCACCCACGGCATATGTCTCGGAATTAGGTGACATGATTGTTTTGACGCTTTGAGCATAACCAATATTTCGAAAACTGAAAGATGATATAATTATTTAATACGCCATTGGTGTATTATTCAAAATTAATTCATTTTGGTAAGTCAGAAACTGTTACCAAACTGTGTTTTCGCGGAAAAAAGTAAGACTGCATGTATTGCACTCGTAAAATAAGTCCTTTATATATAGCTGGTCAACAGGTTCCCGAAAAATTGTGAATTACACCCACAGTTTACCATTAATAAGTTTGGCCCTGTTTGGGGGGTATCTTATTACTTTGAGTCAATTTAAACAAGACAAGGATTATCTCGTATATCATTGCGAATTTATAAAGAAGAGATATTCTATAATTATGAAAGGCATTCGACACTTAGATGTCTTGTTTTCTAAACGCCTCCCTCCTCAAGCAGTGTTCTAAAAACAATTAGCCGATTTTACTCGGCCCAGAACGCAGGGGCTTGTCATTAAAAACGGTTAAAAAAAATAATTAAATCCTATTTAAATTTCAAAATATTATGATATGTATAGCGATGCTTAAGTACAAACAGCCACTTGTTGACAAACGGTGTTACTGTTTCTGAATGGACGTGAGTGTTCGAGATGAAGATAGTTAACGGATATTCGATTCTGATCGTTGTTGGAAGTGTTTTAATATCGTCAACAGAAGGTTAGTGGAAATTTCTTTGGTTTGAATGTTTCAGTGGTCGACAATACGTTTCTAACCGTGGGAAAGTTTTAAACTTCAATACAGATATGTTCGCCGCCTAGCTGACCGTTGGTTGTATATATATAGGTGTAACTCGAGCGCCGTATAATCATGATAATGTGTAAAGTGACCGGCTATTTAAGTTATCTGTATGGGGTATTATGTATATATATTTCATTACATGTATTTCACTTTATTATTTGCTCTCAAATACTGTATTTGTATATGGTTTAATGAGAATAAACATAAATTGGGGGTAATTTATCCTTTGGTACGAAACAACCAGGTCTGGCTCATGTTCAGATCTGACTATACATGTATATTCCGATTTGCACATAATGTGCAAATCGAGCTATATTAGTTTATCATATTATTAAGATGTTATTAGTACGAAGATCATAATTATTTCTGTCACCTAATGTTTAATTTAAATGTGTTAATATGAGAATATTCAATATTTCCCAGCAGGAATAATTTTTTTACAACGGAAATTGACTTTTAATGATTACTTTGTCCATACTTTGGGACAGTTCTGTAATCTTCTTCAAACTTCATAAAATCACTTTATTTTGTAAACTGATTGTCCCCAGCATCAATTGTTGCCAAAAGATTGAGAAATAACCAATTGGATTTCATAATAAATGGTATTTGGTAGAAATAGAACATTTCATACGAAAACTGTATAGCTCGATTTGCACATTATGTGCAAATCTGACTATAGTCAGATGTACACATGGGCCAGACCTGACAACAATAGTCTTTGGTCATGTATATTTGCCACCGGTTGACAAATATTGTTGTACATGTATGCTACATGTTGCCATTTGCTACCCGAAGTCCATACTAAATCCAGCTCAATAATATTAAGTACAAATGCACAGTATGTTACATATATAAATTACGGGAGGTGGAAACTTTAATTTAAGTGTCGATTTCCATGCAAATATCAGAAGAAAACATTAAGAGTGGACAATTTATCTGGGCGAGACCTTTACCAGTATTGAACAAATGATATGTATTAGGCGGATGTAATGGGCTTGGTAAAATTAATGTTCCATGTTATGTTCGTGTTTTTTTTTTATTTCTGAATTTATATTGACTTTTCAAAAGACAAGTGTAATTATTATTTTAAAAATCATCTAAAAATAAACTTTATAGTGAGAATTCATAATTTACCTGCCAGACCAGTCAGTTACATTCATTAGTGTTGAATTATATACCTTCTTATATTGCCAAAAAAACTGCTTCATATGTTTTACTTTACTTCAGAGGTTTGCATGGAACCATTCAAAAATCATAAGCCTTCGGGTATATACTGGTGTCAAATGTTAGCGTTATACATATGTATGTTACAAATCGCTATTTTCCGTTCGGTCGTATATGTAATGATTTGTCTTACATATATTCAGATCAGCCACATGGACGTGGCTAGAGGGTCCCCGTTGGGGGGGGGGGTGGTGGCTCCACGTTTGAAATGTCACCCACTCCGCCTCCGTTGAACCAGATACAACTATACCAGGTTCGAATAATTCCATTTGCATGCACCCACGGCATATGTCTCGGAATTAGGTGACATGATTGTTTTGACGCTTTGAGCATAACCAATATTTCGAAAACTGAAAGATGATATAATTATTTAATACGCCATTGGTGTATTATTCAAAATTAATTCATTTTGGTAAGTCAGAAACTGTTACCAAACTGTGTTTTCGCGGAAAAAAGTAAGACTGCATGTATTGCACTCGTAAAATAAGTCCTTTATATATAGCTGGTCAACAGGTTCCCGAAAAATTGTGAATTACACCCACAGTTTACCATTAATAAGTTTGGCCCTGTTTGGGGGGTATCTTATTACTTTGAGTCAATTTAAACAAGACAAGGATTATCTCGTATATCATTGCGAATTTATAAAGAAGAGATATTCTATAATTATGAAAGGCATTCGACACTTAGATGTCTTGTTTTCTAAACGCCTCCCTCCTCAAGCAGTGTTCTAAAAACAATTAGCCGATTTTACTCGGCCCAGAACGCAGGGGCTTGTCATTAAAAACGGTTAAAAAAAATAATTAAATCCTATTTAAATTTCAAAATATTATGATATGTATAGCGATGCGTTTTTTTTAATGGCGTGCTCTGTATAAATTTAGATATTTTTTTATTTATAGTTTTACTATTTTAAAGGCACGTGCGGCCTTAATTGTCGAAAATATTCATATTTGTTCCAAACACCGTAAACAGAAAAACATTAAAACGCATACAGTTCCGTGCATATATACCATGACCATCGCGTAAACAGCATGTTATCATAAAGATTTACTATATTTTACATAAGCAAGAGCCTGATTGTGTTACAGAAGACAGCACAATGCTGCTGGCTAATCACACACAAATGGCATAAACGCTCTTTATTCGTTCCATATCAGGAATTCACCCACACAGAACGCTCGTTATGTTTACCATCATAATATAAACAAACACCAGAAAAGTAACTTTTTATGCTGTTGTTTACATAACAATGGTCAAACATATGACCATAACATACTGTTTATGCGATATTTCTTATTTGTATACGGACAAAGTCTATCTACATTTTGATGTTATTTCTGTTTGTGGCGGTTTTTGACGGGTGGATATATTTTCACAGGATACCCACCGCCAAGGCCGCACGTGCCTTTAACGACACGCCCCTGCGGCCCATAAGTCATTCCATGCAGCGAAAGTTCATACGACAAATCAGAAGCACATCGCGAGGGATTCCTCATCACTTCTAGTCTGAAAAATTACACTAAAAACATCTGTATACGTGTTCTATAAATGCACACACACAAATTTAGATAATTTTATCGGACGCACATGAGCCCATTGATATGAGATTTTGACGGCCAGATAACGATTTTAAAAAGAGGAAGATTTAACAGGTTTTTGTTTGTTGCCAGGCTAGCACAAATTATTATAGTCGTCTCTTATAATGAGCGTCCATACTTCTGTCGCCCAAAAGCTGTAGATAGTGAAGAGCGTTCTCACTTTTGAGGTCGTTTTTGGACTTAATTCTTACGGATGAGTTTGTGGGATTTCGCGATGCATGTGTGGTACTAATGATGTTAGGTGCAAGTATTTTTCAATTTTCTTTTGCCTTATATATACTGAAATTTTACGTAGGAAATTCTGACATATTTGTGTTATATCGGACCGTGAATCTTTAAATGGTCGGTAATGTTTTCCTACCTGACAAGTTGTTATCGGCGTCAACTATACCACTGTTTGCCAGCCTACTCTTGGTACACAAATCCGGCACATTACCCTTTGCAAATAGCATGTAAGAAACTCATCAATAAGATGTTTTTATTTTCTGGTTGCTTTACTTATAATTGGTTATATAGTTGTTGTCCCCATGTTTCCAGATAGACCATCCTTAGTGCCTGCGGCCTCGGGTTATTAGTCCTGCTTACTGTTCAAAAGACACCACTTCGATAACCATAAAACGTTCTGGCTATTCCACCCCAGGGCAGGCAATATGTGTTTTTATTATATAAAACACAATTCTCACCGCAAGTCACCCGTGACGTCATCTTGATAAATAGTACGAAAACTATAGCCCGGGCGGTATAGTTTGATTGCCACAAATCTCACTTCGCGACAATCGTGAGGTCAGCGTGTGGGTAACAGTAAGACTATATAGCCCGGGCGACAATCGTGAGGTCAGCGTGCGGGTAACAGTAAGACTATAGCCCGGGCGACAATCGTGAGGTCAGCATGCGGGTAACAGTAAGACTATAGCCCGGGAGATAATTCGCTTACCGGACAATGGTCAAATAAACTACTCTCTGACACGTGTCCAAAATACAATATGATCCTCTGCGAACTACGTATATGATATAGTTGACTATTGCCCGGCAAGCGAACTATCGGTCGGGCTATAGTATTATATACGCAGAGTTCACATAGGGGATCATGCTGTCTTTTGATTGGACGAAGCGCGATCACGTGTCAGAAAGTATTTTTGGTCATTGACCGACAATATAATCCTGCTAATTAAGTACAAAATAATCATGACAAACATAACTATATGAACTTACTGTGTGTGGCGAGAAGTTTGGCCGGTACTATATGACCTTACTGTGTGTGGCGAGAAGTTTGGTCGGTACTATATGTCCTTACTGTGTGTGGCGAGACGTTTGGTTGGTACTATATGTCCTTACTGTGTGTGGCGAGACGTTTGGTTGGTACTTTATGACCTTACTGTGTGTGGCGAGAAGTTTGGTCGGTACTAACATGTATATGACCTTACTGTGTGTGGCGAGAAGTTTGGTTGGTACTTTATGACCTTACTGTGTGTGGCGAGAAGTTTGGTCGGTACTATATGACCTTACTGTGTGTGGCGAGAAGTTTGGTCGGTACTATATTCTCACAAACGGATTCGTAGTCGTCAATTCTGAGAAAATAGAGACCTTTCGCATCCTCACGTTTACGATTACGAATACGGATAGCTATTCGTCGTCGTAAGTCTATCCGTATGGCCAAAAAGTCCTTTCGCAAAACGACTACGCATAAGAGTTTTGACGAACACGTACCATCATTATTTCGTACCACTTTTACAACTCAAAGCGTGTGTTTGGTATACAGTCCCTTAATACTTCACTTATCGTCTCATTTGCAACAATGCGATTATCATGACCTGTTTATATTGTCAATAATTCGACCAGTCACAACGTACGACCCGGGATTCTCGTGTATATTATGGCAATACAGGTATAATGCCAGGTCATATGTGGTGGAAATTCAGTTCGTTGTTATCATGGATGACCTGATAGACGTTATGCTGACGGGGGGAGAGGGGTTCCTAAATTTGGACCTCACATCAACCACGATGCCACCACTTCAAGGCCCTTTCAGTCCGCAATTTCATCTCAATGCGATTTCGGCAGGAAGACAGTCTTGCCAGATTATGCCATCCCCCACAATTTACGACAGAATCATCCATAATTGTCATCATTATTATGTAATATGTATGTGTAAGGACGTGGCTAGAGGGTTTCCGTTGGGGTGTGCACACGACTACGGGCAATAGACCAGGACCCACCGGAACGACCATGGTTGTTCGGCCCGGTGTGAGAAAATTGTGAAAACTAAACAAGAAAATCGCAAAATCCTAGCATCTAGACTGACCTCAAGCTTTCCTAGTGTTGGAAATTTCAAACCTCATACTCTCCCTTAGTTTGGAAATTTTCAGTCAACGATTTTAACCAAATGTAGTAAAATATTGTTTTCTTAAACTCATTAGCAGTTTTTTATTGGCCACGGGGAGGAACCAGGACATTTTAAACGTGAACAAGAAAATCGCAAAATCGTGGCATCTAGACTAGCCTCAAGCATTCATAGAGTTGGAAATTTCCAACTAATGACAATTCCAGTGACAATTTTGACCAAATGTAGGACAATATTATTTTCTTAAATTAACTAGAAGTTTTTGACTGGCCACGGGGAGGGACCAGGACACAAGCTTTCCAAGTCTTGGAAATTTCCAACCTGACACCCCTAAGGTTGGAAAATTTCTAACTGATGGCCATTTCAGTCCAAACTTTTTATCAAAAGAAGGAAAATATGCAAATATTGGTCCAAAAACAATAAATTCCCCACAATAAGTTGTTTGAAAATCAAACTACAAGAACATATTCAACCTATTGTTGGTGTGAAACTAATGTTGTGTCAGGTATTAAATTTCCAACTGTTGAAAATTTTGACAAAAATTGGAGGGTGAGACACCCCCCAAACCCCCCCCCCCTTGTCGCCACGTCTCTGTGTATGTGTATTGGAAATAAAATATCCTATCCTATCCTATCCAGGCCTATCACCTCTTTGGGTTTAGGAAATCAGACATAAGATTGCTGTGCTCGCTGATGTGCATCACTTCTGATTTGGTCCTATCAAATCGAAACAAAGTCGACACGGTGATGTCGGTGGGTGTGCCAAATATTCTTTTAGTACCACCAAATCCATGTCAGTCGTGTATTTTTGGCGACTGGTTTCATAGTGCACTTCTATATATTACTGCAAAGTGTTGTGTCGCAGTCAGCGATTACTATTCGTTGTGAATAGCGATCTTATTTCGCGGGAAGCTCGAGATTCACGACGACGAGTACAGCGATTGCCAATCTAAACAGCATATCGAGGTCGTAGCTCAATACAACTGGATGATTTACATGATATACATATACAGTCTCGAACGGAGTAAAGTGATATATTGCAGAAAATAAATTTCAGGTGTTATTTGAGCTTAGTAGAAACCATGAAATCGTAACCGTTATTGCGGATAGTAAAATACGACAACGATTAGAAAGTACACAAATGTTGGTGACGTAGTACACTATCCGTATCCGTAATCGTAAACGTGAGTTTTGCGAAAGGTCTCTAATATAGACCTTTCGCAAAAATCACGAATACGATTACGGATATGGAAATATACTGCCAATATACAGTCAAAATTCGATCTTTACGCACGGGGGTTCTTATGTGAGACGAAATATACCCCACGCAGTTTAAGAATGTGCCACCGGTCCTGATTGAGGACGCTCTACCATTACACACGGATAAGAACATGGGACCTGAAAGAGACACATATTACTGTTTCCATCAAATATATGTGTAACTGAATATAGTGGGGCATATGGCGTCTCACCAATTAATAGCATCGTGGGTAAATTGTGATGGTGTCAATTTTGCTAGGACAATATATCCTATCCGTAATCGTAATAGTGATTTTTGCGAAAGGTCTCTATTGTGTTTGGGCTGTCTCCGAAAAATGTACTATAAGCTATTCATAATTCGTATTAGTAGTAATTCATTATGCGAACGGTGCCAGTTATGAAATGAAGATGCCCCTCTGTGAATTGTTTAGGGAATAATTTTATATATACCCTGGAAGTTGTATCGTCATTCAACTTATGTTCAAAGGTTGTTTATGGAAATCTAATCGATTGTTCGCCATCTATTGACTGACACAAATGAACAATACACGAATCAAAGGTATGGGCGCAATGGACTGGGTCGACTGCTGAATGGGAAAGCGTCAGACCAATTATGTCCATGACTAAGGTTAGATAAATCGTATGGTTGCTTTTTGACAGTTAGTATGACAAGTCGACATGCACTTGAATGAGATACGACTGTAGCGACAACAAGGAACATGATTTTCTTTATGCTTGGACCATGCAATGCGTGTCACAAAGACAAAGGCTGTGAATCATCGACTTGTTTGCATGTGTTTGGAAGTAAGATGAAGACATTTACAACGATTGCTGTCATATATAGTAAGGGTATTCCACAGTAAACCGTCAACTGTATAAGCGCAATGTGTGCCCTGTAAATGTCATAACTGGTTTTAAAGGGAACAAATTGATCGACTTCTTATTTTCATTATTAATAAAGCTCCAATAATGATATTTCGCACGCAAAAACAGTGCAATTACCGATAAAAGTCAAATTAGTCCAATAAGATACCAAAGTTTAATCAACACTTGACGGCAAAGCATTGAAAATCCTACTCAGCCTATTTGAAATTACTACCCGAATAGCGATGTTTTTTGAAAAATTATTGCAACAGATTTGTTTGCATAACAATCGTTTCAACACACGAAATTTCGTTATTGGAGAATAATAAATAAAGAAATAAGAACAAACTTTATCTATATTTATGCACGTTTTTACTGATGGTCATTTTTGTTTTACAAACTCGTATATAGTTGTACATATTTACCCACTGCGAGTGTCTTTGGCCCCTTTAAATGGGCATATAATCGTCAAGCTTCAATTTATATTACATTAATTTTGTATTGAAATTATACACGAAACTTTGAAAAAAGTGTTGAATATGGTGTTGGAGACACGATTTCGCATGCCAAAAAATATTGTTTATATACGGTTCATCTATTTCATCCAAACTGAAACATATAAATGTACTGCAACACACATCGTAAACGTAGTCATCACCCAGGACAATAACAAGTGAGAGAAACTCAGGAAAAAGAAAAACATATGTAGATATAAGGCCATATTCACGTCATGTTACAATCAATAACTCAATCAATGAATCAATCAACTTTACTTCGATCACCATGTAGTGATAGTACAGAGTGTATATATATATATCTATTATATATTTTGGAAGATCTGTCTGTCTGTGTGTGTGTGTGTTCGCGATGAACTCGAAAACGACCCACCCGATTTCGATGAAACTTGGTATGTGGGGGTATTTTCGGCCGGGGACGAACATAGGCATATTAATTTGTCCGTGCGACGTCACCTTGACCTTGAAATCGGGTCATTTCAAGGTCAAACGCCCGAATATCACGGGATTTCGGTGAAACTTGGTATGTGGGGGTACTTTCTTATGGCGAGTCTCATAAGCATATTCATTTGCCCGTGCGACGTGACATTGACCTTGATATCGGGTAACTTCAAGGTCAAATCGCCAATTTTGATGGGATTTCGACGAAATTTGATACGTGGGGTTACTTTTGTCCACTGATTGTTTTGGACGGGTCCAATCGTGACCCCGACCAGACCATGACCTTCAAAATGATCAATTCAAGGTCAAATCGGGTAAAACCGGATGGATTTCGACGGGCACGTTTGTCGGGTACTTTTGTCCGGGCAATGTTTTTGGACTGGTCAAATCGTGACCCCATTTGACCTTGACCTTCAAAATGGCAAATTCAAGGTCAAAGCCCGGACGAAGTCGGGTCATTCACCTTGACCTTGAAATCGGGTAATTTCAAGGTCAAACGCCCGAATATCACGGGATTTGGATGAAACTTGGTATGTGTGGGTATCTTCGGCCGGGGAGTGGCATAAACCTATTAAGTTGTCCGTGCGACGTGACCTTGACCTTGAAATCGGGTCATTTCAAGGTCAAATGCCCAAATATTACGGGATTTCGATGAAACTTGGTATGCGGGGGTACAGTCGTATGGGGAGTCTCATAAGCATATTCATTTGCCCGTGCGACGTGACCTTGACCTTGAAATCGGGTAACTTCAAGGTCAAATCGCCAATTTTGATGGGATTTCGACGAAATTTGATACGTGGGGTTACTTTTGTCCACTGATTGTTTTGGACGGGTCCAATCGTGACCCCGACCAGAGCTTGACCTTCAAAATGATCAATTCAAGGTCAAATCGGGTAAAACCGGATGGATTTCGACGGGCACGTTTGTCGGGTACTTTTGTCCGGGCAATGTTTTTGGACTGGTAAAATCGTGACCCCACTTGACCTTGACCTTCAAAATGGACAATTCAAGGTCAAAGCCCGGACGAAGTCGGGTCACCTTCTAGTCTATTATATATTTTGGAAGATCTGTCTGTGTGTCTGTGTGTCTGTGTGTCTGTGTGTGTTCGCGATGAACTCGAAAACGTCCCAACCGATTTCGATGAAACTTGGTATGTGGGTGTATTTTCGGCCGGGGACGAACATAGGCATATTAATTTGTCCGTGCGACGTCACCTTGACCTTGAAATCGGGTCATTTCAAGGTCAAACGCCCGAATATCACGGGATTTCGATGAAACTTAGTATGTGGGGGTACTTTCTTATGGCGAGTCTCATAAGCATATTCATTTGCCCGTGCGATGTGACCTTGACCTTGAAATCGGGTAACTTCAAGGTCAAATCGCCAATTTTGATGGGATTTCGACGAAATTTGATACGTGGGGTTACTTTTATTCACCGATTGTTTTGGACGGGTCCAATCGTGACCCCGACCAGACCATGACCTTCAAAATGATCAATTCAAGGTCAAATCGGGTAAAACCGGATGGATTTCGACGGGCACGTTTGTCGGGTACTTTTGTCCGGGCAGTGTTTTGGACTGGTCAAATCGTTACCCCACTTGACCTTGACCTTCAAAATGGACAATTCAAGGTCAAAGCCCGGACGAAGTCGGGTCACCTTCTAGTATATATATATATAGCAACAGCAGACACATAAATAAATTCACGTATATGTACATATACGATATAATATAATGTATACATGCATTAACTGTGTTTTGAAATTTTGTCAGCCTAGTGACAATTCCAATAGCCGTCTCTTATAAAGAGCGTCTATGCTTCCGTCGCCCAAAAACAGTAGCTAATAAAAGCTTTTTAGTTAAGAACTTTTGTACTTTCAACGTAAAATGATTTTAGATATGCTTATGCCATCGGAATAACGGTAATCTATAGCACCTATTTTTCATTCTTTTCTCTTTTTTTTGCCTGCATGGTAACCTGAAAATTAACAAGGATTTTTGTTTTAACTAAATTTGTGTGAAATCGGACACGGCACCTTTAATTATAATGTGATGTACCGTTCTCTGGCGAGTTCTAAACAAATTATAACGACATGGCGTCATCGAATCTCACATACTTATATCACAACGTACGTAGAAGGCGCCTTGTGCAAAACGCATTAATATCTATAGTCGCGCTAACCGTGATAACCATCTAATTAATGTTCAACAGCCAGCGACATAGGCCGGCGGATATGTTTTGTGAATAAGTTAAATATATCCGGGTACTTCATATACATGATATCAGCTGCGCCAAGGTCACCTAGTCACCAGAAGGATCTCCTTTGGGTGGCCAACTTGTAATTTTAAATTTCACAGCCCAGGAATCTCCATTTGCCTTTTTTCTGTTGTTGGTATTTTCTAACAGGTACCTCCAGTTTGTTTCAACTTTAGGAAATTTCCACCCTGACATTCCACTATGGTTGCCATTTTTCCTATTATATTCATTTCAGTCAAAACATTAGACCCAATATAGCAAAATCTTCTAGTATTGGGTCTAACAACAACAAAGTTCATCCGAAGCAATGGTTGAACAATCACACGACTCTATCAGAACAATTTAATTGTTTTTTCTTGTGGTCGCATATTTCAACTGATGCTGTGCTCAGTCATGCAATATCCAACTGTCGAATATTTGGACAAATATAGCGAAGTGTGCCATACCGAAACATCATATCGTAACAGATGAAAGTGAGATAGTGATAGATTTTTTTATTCGAAATATAATTTTCCAATTTAAAATAGCCAACTTCAGTGCTACCTTCATGTGAAGGGTGTGGGTGTCTGACCCTATCCCATACGAATCCCCATTGCAATGTTTCATTTGATTGGTCGAGAGGCTAGAGCGCGACCTGCATGGTTTATCAATACATAGGAATCACTTAACTGATGCCTTCACATAGACAACCGTGTTAGCGCTTCAGCCAAATTCACAGAGTTGACGCCTGCATGCGAGCCACTCCATTGAGTGATGAGCAGCTAGATTGACACAAGATGATCCTGAATATGCAAGAAAAACCATAGGTCATGTCTTTATTTTTTTCAAATATCTGGCCCATATGTACGACAGGGCTATCCCGCAGCAACATTTTAGTACATGGACAAACCCAGAAGTACCACAGATAGTTAAATAAATCCCACACTGACAAAAATAAATTGCCCCATTAACTCACAAGTTTAAATTTCTAAGACAAATTGGCGAGTCTAACCGTCACCCCACATCACAGCATGATACGAAAGCACGGAACGAGAATTCCGATAGAAGTGAGAAAAAAACCTCTAAAACTGTAATGCTAGAAACATTTGACAAAGTATAGTTGGTGATTATAATGTTCGTGTTCCTTACGCAGACTGTACTATACTTATGTCATTGCATTTCAGTCAAATTCATGTTGTTGTAATGATCGACTAAACGCTCAAAATTCGTGCCGCGTTTTTCATTTGGCCAATTTTCGGAAAAAACGTGTAGCTGCTGCGAAAACAATTGATTCAGACTGATCGACGGGGCTGATGAACATGGCTAATTTGATTGGGAATAAATAAAATGCTTTACCCGATTACAACCCTATTAACATTTTTACTGCTTCATACTAATGATAATGAGATGTCATTTATCACAAATGTGACCAGGGCATTTGTTTAGGTTACACTGGTGTAAATAAGGTTCCGAGTGACATCTAGCGGATGCGGGAGGAATATATAGGAGAGAATAAAATAGACACTGGGCCCTGATTGGTCAATAGCCTTGTGTGCTTTTCACATAAAAAAATCATCACACCTCTTCCCTATGATTTCCCATAGGTAAAATAACCATTGGCACAGGAATTAACCCTTTGTAGTGAAGTTTGAATTTTTTGGTGTGGTCTAAAATATGACTGTATTTTTTTATGCGGTTCTGACACTAGTTACGAAAACATAAGATTTAAAGGCGAATTCCCTGCTAGACAGACATGATTTTTTTGTGTAAAAAGTTTCCCAAAATGTCAATTTTTCAGATTTAAAGAAAATTTTGGACCCAACATTTATATTGCCAACACTATACGCTAAAACGTTAGCACTGAGGCCTATGGAAAACATTTACACCAGTGTAACCTAAAGGGAAAAAATAGCTTTTTATCATTTTTGATTCATGGGAGTCACTTTAAAGCATTTTAATGCATTTTACAGAGCCTGGTCTTTCAGTCCAATGAATATCTCATGCTTGATGTGGCTATTCTTGCTGCTGATGCCTTCTTTCACTTACATCAGCCAAAAAAATAGTAAGATTTTTCATAAAAAATGCCAATTTTTCAAGGTATTTTCAAAAAATTTCAAGGTGGTAATAGTCACATGATAATGCAAATGACCCATAACATGGGCATGTCAACGACACATATATCAATTGTTATAAGAACCTAATTTAACAAGTATTTTGGATTTTATAGCCAGTGATATACAGATATATATCATAAAAGTGTGTCATTTCCACTGGTGGGTATGGTCATTTGAAGATTAATAGCACTAAAACTTGGACACATTTAAGAAAATGCTTCAGCAATTCAAAGAGAGCATATCTTTATTCAACTAATTCAATATACACCCACATCCAGTTATCTTGGATCACCCTTGCAGACCTGAAAATGTCATATTTTATTCTTCAATGTGCTGATAAAGTCGTGCGCTTGATGCTCAGCTGATCAGATCTGGACTCAATGACCTCACATCACCAGAAGTTCTCTCATGGAAAGAATATTGAACAGTCTTCCATAGCTGATCCAAGTTTGCAACACCAGACCCCTAAAACTGAGTGAAAATGGGGCCTGAACATGACTAATGGTTGAAAATTGTGCTTTTTTGATGAATAATTTGTTAAAGGGGGTGGGGTTAAATTGTGTGTGATAAATAGATAGAACCGCATGAGTGTCTGGATTTTGACGTAATTATCGCACGAGATTTGTTGGCGGAGCGATACCTCGAGTGCGGGACGCAGTCCCGCACGAGAGGTATCGCGTTCCGCCAACAAATCGAGTGCGATAATTCGTCAAAATCCAGACACTCATGCGGTTCTATTTTTATTACATATCTCCGTATCATAGTAAATTGACTCACAATCGTACATCTCCGGTACAGAAAATGTGAATTTAATTGAGTTTTAACACTGAATGAAATAGTTCCGTCGACAGATTGCACTAGTGCGATTCTGAGAATTATCACACGCCTGGAAACTCGTGCAATCATGCGAATCACGTTGATAGATATGTAATAAATAAAGAACCACAGAAGTGATATTGTTTTTGAACACATTTTTTCCATTGATGGGCAATTCTGAAGAAATGTAGGGAGTTACAATTATTCCGCGAAAAAGCGGGCTATCGCTTTAGGTTACACTGGTGTAAATAAGGTTCCGAGTGACATCTAGCGGATGCGGGAGGAATATATAGGAGAGAATAAAATAGACACTGGGCCCTGATTGGTCAATAGCCTTGTGTGCTTTTCACATAAAAAAATCATCACACCTCTTCCCTATGATTTCCCATAGGTAAAATAACCATTGGCACAGGAATTAACCCTTTGTAGTGAAGTTTGAATTTTTTGGTGTGGTCTAAAATATGACTGTATTTTGTTATGCGGTTCTGACACTAGTTACGAAAACATAAGATTTAAAGGCGAATTCCCTGCTAGACAGACATGATTTTTTTGTGTAAAAAGTTTCCCAAAATGTCAATTTTTCAGATTTAAAGAAAATTTTGGACCCAACATTTATATTGCCAACACTATACGCTAAAACGTTAGCACTGAGGCCTATGGAAAACATTTACACCAGTGTAACCTAAAGGGAAAAAATAGCTTTTTATCATTTTTGATTCCTGGGAGTCACTTTAAAGCATTTTAATGCATTTTACAGAGCCTGGTCTTTCAGTCCAATGAATATCTCATGCTTGATGTGGCTATTCTTGCTGCTGATGCCTTCTTTCACTTACATCAGCCAAAAAAATAGTAAGATTTTTCATAAAAAATGCCAATTTTTCAAGGTATTTTCAAAAAAATTCAAGGTGGTAATAGTCACATGATAATGCAAATGTCCCATAACATGGGCATGTCAACGACACATATATCAATTGTTATAAGAACCTAATTTAACAAGTATTTTGGATTTTATAGCCAGTGATATACAGATATATATCATAAAAGTGTGTCATTTCCACTGGTGGGTATGGTCATTTGAAGGTTAATAGCACTAAAACTTGGACACATTTAAGAAAATGCTTCAGCAATTCAAAGAGAGCATATCTTTATTCAACTAATTCAATATACACCCACATCCAGTTATCTTGGATCACCCTTGCAGACCTGAAAATGTCATATTTTATTCTTCAATGTGCTGATAAAGTCGTGCGCTTGATGCTCAGCTGATCAGATCTGGACTCAATGACCTCACATCACCAGAAGTTCTCTCATGGAAAGAATATTGAACAGTCTTCCATAGCTGATCCAAGTTTGCAACACCAGATCCCTAAAACTGAGTGAAAATGGGGCCTGAACATGACTAATGGTTGAAAATTGTGCTTTTTTGATGAATAATTTGTTAAAGGGGGTGGGGTTAAAGTGTGTGTGATAAATAAAGAACCACAGAAGTGATATTGTTTTTGAACACATTTTTTCCATTGATGGGCAATTCTGAAGAAATGTAGGGAGTTACAATTATTCCGCGAAAAAGCGGGCTATCGCTAAAGGGAAAAAATAGCTTTTTATCATTTTTGATTCCTGGGAGTCACTTTAAAGCATTTTAATGCATTTTACAGAGCCTGGTCTTTCAGTCCAATGAATATCTCATGCTTGATGTGGCTATTCTTGCTGCTGATGCCTTCTTTCACTTACATCAGCCAAAAAAATAGTAAGATTTTTCATAAAAAATGCCAATTTTTCAAGGTATTTTCAAAAAATTTCAAGGTGGTAATAGTCACATGATAATGCAAATGACCCATAACATGGGCATGTCAACGACACATATATCAATTGTTATAAGAACCTAATTTAACAAGTATTTTGGATTTTATAGCCAGTGATATACAGATATATATCATAAAAGTGTGTCATTTCCACTGGTGGGTATGGTCATTTGAAGGTTAATAGCACTAAAACTTGGACACATTTAAGAAAATGCTTCAGCAATTCAAAGAGAGCATATCTTTATTCAACTAATTCAATATACACCCACATCCAGTTATCTTGGATCACCCTTGCAGACCTGAAAATGTCATATTTTATTCTTCAGTGTGCTGATAAAGTCGTGCGCTGGATGCTCAGCTGATCAGATCTGGACTCAATGACCGCACATCACCAGAAGTTCTCTCATGGAAAGAATATTGAACAGTCTTCCATAGCTGATCCAAGTTTGCAACACCAGACCCCTAAAACTGAGTGAAAATGGGGCCTGAACATGACTAATGGTTGAAAATTGTGCTTTTTTGATGAATAATTTGTTAAAGGGGGGTGGGGTTAAATTGTGTGTGATAAATAAAGAACCACAGAAGTGATATTGTTTTTGAACACATTTTTTCCATTGATGGGCAATTCTGAAGAAATGTAGGGAGTTACAATTATTCCGCGAAAAAGCGGGCTATCGCTTTAGGTTACACTGGTGTAAATAAGGTTCCGAGTGACATCTAGCGGATGCGGGAGGAATATATAGGAGAGAATAAAATAGACACTGGGCCCTGATTGGTCAATAGCCTTGTGTGCTTTTCACATAAAAAAATCATCACACCTCTTCCCTATGATTTCCCATAGGTAAAATAACCATTGGCACAGGAATTAACCCTTTGTAGTGAAGTTTGAATTTTTTGGTGTGGTCTAAAATATGACTGTATTTTTTAATGCGGTTCTGACACTAGTTACGAAAACATAAGATTTAAAGGCGAATTCCCTGCTAGACAGACATGATTTTTTTGTGTAAAAAGTTTCCCAAAATGTCAATTTTTCAGATTTAAAGAAAATTTTGGACCCAACATTTATATTGCCAACACTATACGCTAAAACGTTAGCACTGAGGCCTATGGAAAACATTTACACCAGTGTAACCTAAAGGGAAAAAATAGCTTTTTATCATTTTTGATTCCTGGGAGTCACTTTAAAGCATTTTAATGCATTTTACAGAGCCTGGTCTTTCAGTCCAATGAATATCTCATGCTTGATGTGGCTATTCTTGCTGCTGATGCCTTCTTTCACTTACATCAGCCAAAAAAATAGTAAGATTTTTCATAAAAAATGCCAATTTTTCAAGGTATTTTCAAAAAATTTCAAGGTGGTAATAGTCACATGATAATGCAAATGACCCATAACATGGGCATGTCAACGACACATATATCAATTGTTATAAGAACCTAATTTAACAAGTATTTTGGATTTTATAGCCAGTGATATACAGATATATATCATAAAAGTGTGTCATTTCCACTGGTGGGTATGGTCATTTGAAGGTTAATAGCACTAAAACTTGGACACATTTAAGAAAATGCTTCAGCAATTCAAAGAGAGCATATCTTTATTCAACTAATTCAATATACACCCACATCCAGTTATCTTGGATCACCCTTGCAGACCTGAAAATGTCATATTTTATTCTTCAATGTGCTGATAAAGTCGTGCGCTTGATGCTCAGCTGATCAGATCTGGACTCAATGACCTCACATCACCAGAAGTTCTCTCATGGAAAGAATATTGAACAGTCTTCCATAGCTGATCCAAGTTTGCAACACCAGATCCCTAAAACTGAGTGAAAATGGGGCCTGAACATGACTAATGGTTGAAAATTGTGCTTTTTTGATGAATAATTTGTTAAAGGGGGTGGGGTTAAAGTGTGTGTGATAAATAAAGAACCACAGAAGTGATATTGTTTTTGAACACATTTTTTCCATTGATGGGCAATTCTGAAGAAATGTAGGGAGTTACAATTATTCCGCGAAAAAGCGGGCTATCGCTAAAGGGAAAAAATAGCTTTTTATCATTTTTGATTCCTGGGAGTCACTTTAAAGCATTTTAATGCATTTTACAGAGCCTGGTCTTTCAGTCCAATGAATATCTCATGCTTGATGTGGCTATTCTTGCTGCTGATGCCTTCTTTCACTTACATCAGCCAAAAAAATAGTAAGATTTTTCATAAAAAATGCCAATTTTTCAAGGTATTTTCAAAAAATTTCAAGGTGGTAATAGTCGCATGATAATGCAAATGACCCATAACATGGGCATGTCAACGACACATATATCAATTGTTATAAGAACCTAATTTAACAAGTATTTTGGATTTTATAGCCAGTGATATACAGATATATATCATAAAAGTGTGTCATTTCCACTGGTGGGTATGGTCATTTGAAGGTTAATAGCACTAAAACTTGGACACATTTAAGAAAATGCTTCAGCAATTCAAAGAGAGCATATCTTTATTCAACTAATTCAATATACACCCACATCCAGTTATCTTGGATCACCCTTGCAGACCTGAAAATGTCATATTTTATTCTTCAATGTGCTGATAAAGTCGTGCGCTTGATGCTCAGCTGATCAGATCTGGACTCAATGACCTCACATCACCAGAAGTTCTCTCATGGAAAGAATATTGAACAGTCTTCCATAGCTGATCCAAGTTTGCAACACCAGACCCCTAAAACTGAGTGAAAATGGGGCCTGAACATGACTAATGGTTGAAAATTGTGCTTTTTTGATGAATAATTTGTTAAAGGGGGTGGGGTTAAAGTGTGTGTGATAAATAAAGAACCACAGAAGTGATATTGTTTTTGAACACATTTTTTCCATTGATGGGCAATTCTGAAGAAATGTAGGGAGTTACAATTATTCCGCGAAAAAGCGGGCTATCGCTTTAGGTTACACTGGTGTAAATAAGGTTCCGAGTGACATCTAGCGGATGCGGGAGGAATATATAGGAGAGAATAAAATAGACACTGGGCCCTGATTGGTCAATAGCCTTGTGTGCTTTTCACATAAAAAAATCATCACACCTCTTCCCTATGATTTCCCATAGGTAAAATAACCATTGGCACAGGAATTAACCCTTTGTAGTGAAGTTTGAATTTTTTGGTGTGGTCTAAAATATGACTGTATTTTTTTATGCGGTTCTGACACTAGTTACGAAAACATAAGATTTAAAGGCGAATTCCCTGCTAGACAGACATGATTTTTTTGTGTAAAAAGTTTCCCAAAATGTCAATTTTTCAGATTTAAAGAAAATTTTGGACCCAACATTTATATTGCCAACACTATACGCTAAAACGTTAGCACTGAGGCCTATGGAAAACATTTACACCAGTGTAACCTAAAGGGAAAAAATAGCTTTTTATCATTTTTGATTCCTGGGAGTCACTTTAAAGCATTTTAATGCATTTTACAGAGCCTGGTCTTTCAGTCCAATGAATATCTCATGCTTGATGTGGCTATTCTTGCTGCTGATGCCTTCTTTCACTTACATCAGCCAAAAAAATAGTAAGATTTTTCATAAAAAATGCCAATTTTTCAAGGTATTTTCAAAAAATTTCAAGGTGGTAATAGTCACATGATAATGCAAATGACCCATAACATGGGCATGTCAACGACACATATATCAATTGTTATAAGAACCTAATTTAACAAGTATTTTGGATTTTATAGCCAGTGATATACAGATATATATCATAAAAGTGTGTCATTTCCACTGGTGGGTATGGTCATTTGAAGGTTAATAGCACTAAAACTTGGACACATTTAAGAAAATGCTTCAGCAATTCAAAGAGAGCATATCTTTATTCAACTAATTCAATATACACCCACATCCAGTTATCTTGGATCACCCTTGCAGACCTGAAAATGTCATATTTTATTCTTCAATGTGCTGATAAAGTCGTGCGCTTGATGCTCAGCTGATCAGATCTGGACTCAATGACCTCACATCACCAGAAGTTCTCTCATGGAAAGAATATTGAACAGTCTTCCATAGCTGATCCAAGTTTGCAACACCAGACCCCTAAAACTGAGTGAAAATGGGGCCTGAACATGACTAATGGTTGAAAATTGTGCTTTTTTGATGAATAATTTGTTAAAGGGGGTGGGGTTAAAGTGTGTGTGATAAATAAAGAACCACAGAAGTGATATTGTTTTTGAACACATTTTTTCCATTGATGGGCAATTCTGAAGAAATGTAGGGAGTTACAATTATTCCGCGAAAAAGCGGGCTATCGCTTTAGGTTACACTGGTGTAAATAAGGTTCCGAGTGACATCTAGCGGATGCGGGAGGAATATATAGGAGAGAATAAAATAGACACTGGGCCCTGATTGGTCAATAGCCTTGTGTGCTTTTCACATAAAAAAATCATCACACCTCTTCCCTATGATTTCCCATAGGTAAAATAACCATTGGCACAGGAATTAACCCTTTGTAGTGAAGTTTGAATTTTTTGGTGTGGTCTAAAATATGACTGTATTTTTTTATGCGGTTCTGACACTAGTTACGAAAACATAAGATTTAAAGGCGAATTCCCTGCTAGACAGACATGATTTTTTTGTGTAAAAAGTTTCCCAAAATGTCAATTTTTCAGATTTAAAGAAAATTTTGGACCCAACATTTATATTGCCAACACTATACGCTAAAACGTTAGCACTGAGGCCTATGGAAAACATTTACACCAGTGTAACCTTTACATCGGGAGTTAACATTACCGGAGATCGACCGGTATGAAGTCTGCGACCATCGCTTCGGATTCCGGCTCTCTGTGTGTTGGCAATTATTAAGACGTTTTTTGCGTCATTTTCATTTTAAACGCTATAATAGTAGCCAAATAAAGAAGATAGTTTATTGAAGAAGATTGAAATTGAGGTGTATTTATATTCAGAAAGTTCGCATGGTTGTTGCCAGTTTAATTTCGGCCCATCAACCCGATTCGGAAATCGTCCAACGGGAAATCCTGTTGTGTCAATTTATTTTCTGAGATGATTTAATAGTATATAGTTGAAAATAAAGCCACCAACGTCGTGTTTCGATTGATCTATGAGCGGATAGATGTCTTATTGAGCGAACAACATACTTAGTATAATCCCGCTTCGCGGAATTTTGCAGTTTGTAGTTTGCCTACTGAGACATGCATTCGTCCATAGTTCAATCAAAAACCGACGTTTATCGCATATGGAGAATCCTGCGTGACGATTACGAAAATATAGAATACAAGTCAAGATGGACAATGTTCACACATTTGCTGAAGTAATGTCCACAACTTTAAGATAATGCTAATCGTTTATTCACTTAAATGACCACAACCAGTGGTATATAGTGTTACATTGCTCCACTGACCTGCCTGCCCACTGCGTTCAAATACAAACATATACATGTATATAATCAACAAAATTCCCCCAACCAGCCACCGCAGCACCGCGACCCCGATAAGCACCCCCAATCAGACCGGACGATGGCACCCGGCCTGCAACAGGAGGGACCCACCCAGCTCGCGCCACTGCAGTGAGTGGTCGGGGAATAAATATAGGTCAAACTGACCGTACAATCATATTTTAACTGGACAGGACAGGTCAGCGTATATAAACTCACGAAGATACGAAGATGCGTGTATACGAGACTGAATTACCTCAAATTAATATGACATTTTGTCTAATAAATAATAAACAATTGAACAATTTGATGCGTACAAGCCTTGTTGATTCCTGAATGTCGGTTAACATTGGCATATAAATATCGAGTACCATATAGTTACGTGCGCTCGCGCAACAGTATGGCGATCAGACAGATTCGTAGCTTGGTAGCTTGGTGTCACACTCCATGACGTCACCAAAAACGACGTAAAACCTCGTGGCGTTCTGACATTTTTACTGTGCCGCGTTTTTGCTATGTTTATTTTATGTGTTGTTTTCGATTATTTGTTTGTCGCCGATATCGCCATTTGTCAGGATTCCCTGTTTCTATATTTAAAACTGGCATGCTCGTAGTTGGCCTCGATTTCGATTTTTTCTCACAGGTCAAAATTCGTCAGAGTTATGACAAAAATAGATCGACCTACATTTTCTCCATCGATCTACATCAAAGAGTCTATAGACTCCTTCGGGACCTACATAGACTCCTTCATTTGGGTATTTTCACTTATAATTGGGAAGTTTTATCATTTTTGGTTCGTGCGAAGACCTCTTTTTATCGTGCGAGAAAAGAGAGACATTCAAAACGCGATTTCGTAATTCGACGCAATAGGCTGAATAGCCTAACCTTCAGCAGAGTTCCGGGTCAAATACGACGAATGACGTAACACAAAACAAAACGCATTTGTTAACACAAACACCGTTTGAAGAGTTTATTATTACATAAAATGATCGTTATTGATTAATTATTGATTAATTATTGATATTTATTGTTGCATATTGGCTGCTATCAATATTTACAAAAATAGTACTAATTATTTCTTATAATTGCAGGGGGGGGGGTGAAAAAAAAATTCCGGCACGTATGCCGGGGTGGGTGAGTGATCAAAGCCACCAACAAGCAATTTTTTCCGGAACTAAAAAAAAAAAAATCCTGCTTGTTTTTTAGTGTTTTGGCAATGAGTTGGGCTTCAAAACCACTTTGAATGAGAGAAATAATGTAATTCTAACTGGTAAACTGCAGGCAGTTATCGTGTTGTATTTTGTTGCAAATTTTGAAATTCAAGATGTTTATTTGGCCGAATGACTTCAAAATGACTCATTCCTATTTACATGCCCATGTTAACATCCATGATAAATAGTATGCACAGAAGTTCATATACAGCTGTTTACGGTGAATTTTCCCCCGCAAATCTCTGTTTTAGTGTTAAAAAATGGTCGGAAAAAACTGCCGAAAACGGAAAAAAATTTGGCGGTGGGGGTGGGTGGGTACAAAAAATGATCGAAAGGGAAAAAATGCCATACGACCCCCCCCCCCCCCCTGATAATTGCTCCTTTGGTCAACTTTGACTATCGGAAAATGAAAATCAAAATATGCCGCTGAAAAAAATGTAATCGATATTAAAGTCTCATCCTTTCGGCAACATGGAATTGGTTTTAATTACTTAAATGATTAATATAGTAAATTGCCTTTTATCTGTGATGAAATGAGAAATGGTAATTGTCTTTTTTTTGCTAACATTAAATTAAATTAAATAAATTAAGTAAAATACAGTGAAACTATTTTTTTAATTATTGTTTATTACATTTTTGCGCACGTTGGCATCTCTCTGAGTGCATTCTAGTTAATAGAGTGGTTTTAATCATGTCTACCACTTCAAAAACACTAAGGTCCCGCGTACCAGGAAATACGAATGACACCCTCAACGATTATATTGACTATATATAGCAGCCCACGTGTACTCGCAGTTACCTGGAAAACAAATGACCCTACTCTCTTATAAATGTACTTTTGGGAGTGGGGTAATTTTGTTCCAGGTACCTGTGTGTGTATTCGGTCGACTTTCAACCGGCATATATATAATTATAGCGACGTGGCGTCATCAAACCTCACACAGACATCTACCTAGAAGTTATCTCGTGCAAGCTAAACCCATTTACTTTCTAGTCGTGATAATAGTGATGCACATCTCATTCGGTTCGTCAACAGCAAACGACCGGCGGCAGCGTTTTGTCAATAATTTAAATGTATCCGGGTACAAAACGCAATCAATGTAAACATATGTACCAAGATCACCAAGTCCAGGTTATATGACCTAGAAATTTTATTTTAGACAAATATTATGAGAGAGAGATGTTTATTTCTCCAAATATGGCGACCATTATGGTACAATATCTAATATATATTTTGGGACTTCTGGTTGTCTGTCTGATAGCTATGGCCGGGAAAACGGCTGGACCGATTGAGCTCAAACTTCCAATCTAAGGTTAAAAACCCACGGGCAGTGTTTACCGCCGTTTTGGAGAAGCTCCCAGCACCCCTTCTCCACTCTCAGTCACCAAAATGACCGTCATTGGCACTGTTGAGTTAATCGCGTTGATAGTTAAAGTCGTTGATAAAGAGCGTATGCGCGTAATGTGATTCTTACGTCTGGGTCGACACGTGAGCGTGACTGTATCCAGACATGACCCATGTCACATGAGCGTGTTGTGTGATTCTTACGTACTTAGGGCTTCTTAGGAACGGGGGAGATTTTCATCGGGTCAGTTTTTTCCGCCCGAGGTGATCTTCACCTTGAAACGGGTACCCACAAATGATATACTAGTATATGTGTGTGTCCTTTATAGACTCGAACCGATTGATATCAAACTTGCTACCCACGGGAAGTTAGGGGTTCCAAGGAACGGAGGATATTTTATGTCTGTCTTCGTACTTAGGGGTTCCAAGGAACGGGGGAGATTTTCATCGGGTAAGTTTTTCCACCCGATGTGATCTTCACCTTGAAACGGGTACCCACAAACGTACTTCTTTTAGGGACGGGTACCATCACGGGACGGGTACCATCATTTCTCTTCATTAAAAAGGCAGAATTAACTCATATTAAATTAAAAATCGTTACCCCGACCTGACATTGACCTTCAAAATGATCAATTCAAGGTCAAAGCCCGGACGAAGTCGGATCACCTCTTAGTCTAATATATATTTTGGGACTTCTGTCTGTTTGTTGTTTGTCTGTTAGCTATGGCCGGGAAAACGGCTGGACCGATTGAGCTCAAACGTCCAACATAAGGTTAAAACACAAAGGCAGTGTTTACCGCCGTTTTGGAGAAGATCAGAGCACACATTCTCCACCTCCAGTCACAAAAATTACCGCTATTGGCACGGTGGAGTTAATCGCGTTGATAGTTAAAGAGCGTTCGTATCCGCAGTGTCGTTGATAAAGAGCGTATGTGCGTAATGTGATTCTTACGTCTGGGTCCACACGCGAGCGTGACTGTATCCAGACATGAGCGTGTTGTGTGATTCTTACGTACTTAGGGCTTCCTAGGAACGGGGGAGATTTTCATCGGGTCAGTTTTTTCGCCCGAGATGATCTTCACCTTGAAACGGGCACCCACAAATTATATATATGTGTGTGTCCTTTATAGACTCGAACCGATTGAGCTCAGACTTGCTACCCACGGGAAGTGTCATGGACGGGTTAAATTGTGACCCCACCTGACATTGACCTTGAAAATGATCAATTCGACGTCAAATCGGGTAAACCTGGCGGATTTCGACGAAATTTTACACCTAGGTGCAGTATACGTATCTCGGAAGCTGTTGCAATTGCTTTTTCGAACAAAGCCACGAGACGAACCACGCCAGTTGTGATTCTTATGTCTGTCTTCGTACTTAGGGGTTCCAAGGAACGAGGTGATCTTCTCCTTGAAACGGGTACACACAAACGTATCTCTTTTAGGGACGGGTACCATCACGGGACGGGTACCATCAATTCTCTTGATTAAAAAGGCAGAATTAACTCAATGGGTCAAATCGTTACCCCGACCTGACCTTGACCTTCAAAATTGTCAATTCAAGGTCAAAGCCCGGACGAAGTCGGGTCACCTGCTAGACTTTGCTAGTATATATATACAAAATGTAACTGGTGACCTAATATAATTTAACTTGAGAGAGCTCATTTGAAGTCGGTAGTTGGGTAATTATAAGCCCGTCCATCGAAGTGTGTACATGCAGTCCGCATGTACACACTTTGATGGACGGGCTAATCTAAATCCTTAAGTGCATGATAATCAAAATATCAGGAAGTCAGATGACTTTCCAGTCATCATACAGAAGACCGAAGCATAGTTCATATATCACTATAAATAAATTGTGGGAATAAATACTGCAAGACAAAATATGTTTAAGACATCTATAAATATTCATGTATTATTCAGACCGCGCATAATTCGCAAATGAAGCGGACTCATTGTACGAATATTTGCTTCTCGTCGCAGAAGAGGTGAACTTCTGCACCAATGCATCCACCAAAACAATAAGAGGGGCTTTTCCGACAATGCTTCTGAAAAATCGAACACTGTAACAATCGATCAATTATGGAACACCAGAATGCGTTCCGCGTTATCAAAGCGAATTCAGACGAGCACATCTCATTCTGTTCATCAACAACAAACGACCGGCGGCAAGGTTTTGTCAATAATTTAAATATATCCAGGTAAAACACGCAATCAATGTAAACTGCGCCAAGGTCACCAAGTCCAGGTTGTTTTTTACCTCAAAATTTTATTTTAGACAACTATTATAAACGGCGTTTTTATAACAGCATCCTTTTGCTCAACCGAAATCATAGCAATTTAGTCGGACCACTTATTATGATGAGGACAACTCCCCTGGGGTAATATGACATAATTTGAATAGAGAATATCTTCATCAAAGGAGATATCAAAAAAGCGCTGAAATTCGTAGATACATGTACTTGAAGTACAATTTGTAATGACTCCCACAAACTCCATGCAGCACCCTGTATAATGTGGTATGGGCCTTTAAAAATACGGGCGGCGTTGGCGGTGGGTATGCTGTTAAAATATTCACCTCCGTCAAAAACTGCCATAAACAGAAAGAATAGTAAAATATATACAGACTTTTTGTTCTTATACCAATCAGAAATATGGCATAAACAGTATGTTATTGTCAAATGTTTTTCCTTTGTTATGTAAACAAAAGCAAAAAACGTTACAGAACCTGGCTTTTGTTTAGATCCGGATACGGTAAACATAAAGAGCGCTATTTGTTAATGTTGTCCTGATATGGAAATAATAAAGAGCGTTTATATCATTTGTGTGTGATTAACCAATATAATTGCGCTGGGTTATGTAAACAGAAGCAAAACTTCTGTAACATGAGCATGTTCTTGTTTACGTACACCACCGTACGTCTTGATGACAATATACTATTTACGCGCTGATTATGTTTGGCATATGAACAAAACTATATATATTTTAATTTTCCTTTGTGATGGCGATTTGAACAAATATGAATATTTCTGCAACGAACGCCGCCTGTTCCTTTAACCAGGGTGGTATAATTGTGTGCTTCGCGGTGCAGCGGTATGCAATATTATACCTTTGTTTCCTAAGTTTGGATTTTAAAGATGAATAATCCCAATTAACGCCCCTAAATTACTATTTCTTTGGCTTCGGAGATAAACATATTTGATTCGAGTTGAGGAACCCACCCATCAAAGCTCAGAGTTATCAGCTATCGATTTTTGAAATCTGTTATTTTTCACCACCTGGAATATTTGGCGGCCTAGCAAATATTCAACGAGCCCACCGACATATACCCTCGATACCAAATCGCGTTGAACAAAATGTTGATATATAACCGACGTTTTGGAAAATTGTATACTGTATATAGAATTGACGGTGGTTAGCATTATTGTTTGGTAATTAATCGATTCTTAAAACTAAAGCGCGTCTTTTCAAGAAACGTTGTCGTTGTTGTTGGAATCTGATGATACGGGGACCACCGAATCGGATTGTGTACCTTTAATTTCACTATAGTTATGCCGTGTGAACTAATACACTCCGAACTTCGTAACACAATGCTGTATGCGCCACCTTCCAAATTACAAACCTGCACCACATCAATCTTAAACGGAGATTAATAGATGTGCAGGAGTTTCATATGCAAGTATAGAGCCTGGGGCTAAACGAATCAGGTCGCTGTGTATGCGGGTATAATGTATGTGTATCAAATTATCCCGAATCCTTGCCCGAGGGGCATTTAAAATAACGTTTACAATAGTCAGGACGGAGACGCGTTTGTTTATAATGGGGTTAGGGGTTGAACATGTATAATTAAGGCATTTTCCTTTATTTGACAATCTGTACATATTGTATTTATAGTTATACATGTACATGCGTGATTCTATATATATAGCCAGTTCAGTGTTGTGGCCTTGTAGGCACGTGTCGGTACCAATAGCCAATTGAGCTATGACAGTCGTTGTATCGGCCTATATAGTTAAAGACATGTATAATGTATACTTACTTCAGTGAATCTATATATATATTTGCGAATGTCTGTCTGTCTGTCTGTGTTCTATAGAAATTCACAGGGGGGGGGGCATCTAGATAACAACAGAGGGGTCTATTTGGGGTACTGTTTTATGAGAAAGATAATGGTGCGGGTTATAATTTTTCTGAAGTGACGCTGTTTTTGTCAGGGGCACAAAGGGGGGAGGGGCAGAACAAAAATTGTCGCCGATTTCCACCGACCGTATACATCATTATTACCATGATATGAGGAATCTAATGGTGTGGTTTATAGATGTCAAAAGTGGCGCCATTTGAGTCAGGGTCCACGGAAGGGGAGAGGGGCACAAGAATTGATAAACCTGTTTAGCGCCGATTTCCACAAAATTGATACACATTCTTCTCCATGAAACGAGGAGTCTAATCGTGTGATTTCAAGATGGCAAAAGTGGCACCATTTGAGTCAGGGGTGCACGGAAGGGAGAGGGGCACCAAAATTGATAAATCTTTTTAATGCCGATTTCCACCAAATTGATACCCATTCTTTTCCATGATATATACGAGAAATCTAATCGTGTGATGTAAAGATGGAAAAGTTGCTTCTTTTGATGGATACAAATTCTTCTCCACCAAACGTATATATAATCATCTCCATGCTACCAGGAGTCTAATCTTGTGGTTAAAATACGCCAAATTGGCGACGTTTGTTTAAGAAATGGGGCACTATATTTTATACGAATTTGTTTGTCGCCGATTTCCACCAATTTTATATATATTCATCTTCATAATGAGTAGAGATGTCACAGTGGTGCCACTTGAGTCAAGGATAGGGCGGGGAGGGACAGCATCTAGAAATATGTTTAGCGCAAATTTCCATCAACTTCATACACATTATTCTCCAATGATACGAGGAATCAAGTTGTGTGGACCCGTTGAAGACGCCAAGGTTGAATGTCGGGTCTGTCTGGGTCACATATACCTTCATGTGGACTATCTATATGGCACCAACTGGACTAACACGTGTATCTTATTACGAGAAAGATAATGGTGTGGTTTAAAGTTTTCTAAAAAACAGAAGACGCTCTTTGTGTCAGGTGCAACGAATGGGGATTTCCCCAAACTGATACAATATAATCTCCATGATATGGTGTTGTTCGAGTCAGGAGTGCACAGAGGGCACCAACATATATTTAAACGCCCATTTCCTCCAAATTGATACATATTCTCCCCCATGATACGCGGAATTTAATCGTGTGATTTAAATGGGGGTAGCTTGGTGAGAGATGGGGAGGAATTTGTTTAGTTGCAGATAACCACCACACATATTAGTTATCATCTCCGTGATATCAGGAATCTAATGGATGTGGTTTAGATGTGGGAAAGGGGCACCGTTCGAGTCATTAATGTGGAAGGGATGAGCACAAAAGCCGATACATATATGATCAGCACTAATTTCCACAAAGAAGGGACGCTATACATATAACATTGATGAGAATGTGTTAGTCGCCAATATCAACACAAGTTGTATAAAGTCATATCCATATAATTCGTTCTATAAGGAGTTTTTGGCATTCACATTTCACAGCCTCGACATGCGGTGACCTAATTAAGTCACTTGAACAATTACATCTTCTCAACTGTCATTGGTATGGGGACGGGAATCAGGACATGCATACAGTCAGTTCGCAAAATAGATACACAGAAGAAAACATTATAAGTATACGTATCATTATAATTAAGATATGCATATGTTCTTGCAAAATTAGGGACCTTGAATAGTTAGAGGATGGCACGTTAGACTGGGTAATCAATTATAACACAATTGAGTCTGTCTCATTTAAGTTATTTTCCGCAAGATAGATTTTTCAAGAGATATGGAAATGCGTTGAAGACCCATTCGCAATAGTGGTGACAGTGTGCAGTCAAATATAGTTTTTTCTGAGATAAAAGAAAACAGTGAGTAGCACATAACTGTTCAGGATCCTACAATACTGGGAGCTGGCGAGGGTATATCACCCGATACAGGTAATTTCTTTCAGTTTTAGAACAGACACATAGCCTAACATAAGCAACTTAAAACCTCGCTCTGTGTTACATATAGCTGATATATATATAGCAACTTTTATTTCAAACTGAGAATATTTGGCCCCTACAACACCATGGACAGATGAGCAACAGGGCATTTCTTTAAAACATATTGATCAAGACTATTCTCTATTCCCACCACAATCATGTCCACACTATACACTATACAGCAGAGGGTGTCACCTCAATTTAACCCTTTACCCAACAAACCGGCCAAAACCGGCCAAATAAAGCTTCAACAGCCTAAAATATCTTCGGTCTGTCTCAATAGAACCATACAAATATGGATATCATTGGAACCGGCTCCTTGACCACATTGTGATAGTTACAGTCATGCCCTGTGCCAATGGTCGCCTCGCATATATAAGAGAATGCATTGGCCTAAAACAAATCTTTTTTTAACACTTTTTTACCATTTTTTCTTACATTCTTTAACAATTTTATAATTTTTAATGTGTTAAGCCAATGCATTCTCTTATATATGCGAGGCGACCTATGGTCGACTCGCATATATAAGAGAATGCATTGGCACAGGGCCGTTCTGTTGAGTAAAGGGTTAACCTCAGCAACACCGGGTAACCCTGCTAGTAATATTGATAAATGAGTATCCAGACTCTTTATTCTCTGAAGCAATATAGCATTCCACTGTAATATTATCGAACATAGCAGCTTAATGGTGCTTGTTATAGACCCGATATTCATTCAGACCGTCTTTACAATTTAAAATCAAACCAGATTTAATGCACCCTTCAGTATACAATGTCTATTGCCATTTATGTGTCAAAATTGACGATACATTTTGAAGAAAAAAAATGGCATTAGGTAAAAACAGTTCAGCTTGCGGAAAAAGTTATTTTTGAGCGGATGATAACCCACCCACACCGCCTCCTTGACCCGAACTGTTTTCGCCCCCCCCCCCCCCCGTGTCATTGTGTATTTTATTTAGGAAGACGAGACGTTCTACTGTAATCCGCAAACTCACTTATGTGTCTTCGTTCCGAAACGCTCGCCTAATATACATGTATAACTCATATGTTCTGAGAAATCAACTTCCCATTGATTTAACGCAGCCCAAATGTATTAATGTTGCGAAATTTCGTTCCACAATTTATAAGTATATGGTGAGGTATTCAGTGTCTGTAATTCGCCTGATTCTCGCTCACACATAGTGTGGTAATGGTTATTGTAGATATATGGACCTTAATACTGGGCCATTGAGGCTTATTAAACGTTGGGTATTTTGGCAGAAAAGACGTTCTGCGTGTTCTGCAGAGAGGCATTTCGACTATGTCATCGCGTATGTATAGAAAGAAGAGACATTCTACTGCAGAAAGACATTCAGCAAACTCACTTAGGTGTCTTCGTTTCTAAATGCCCGCATCTTCAACAATATGTTCTTTAAAAAAAAAATTCTCATCCGTCCGATTCAACGCGGCCCAAATTGTATTCATGTTACGAAATTCCGCATGAATAAACATGTTTATTTTCAGCGCACACACGCGTATCCATTTTCCATGTAATCACACGCACAAGCACGCAGATTCTCGCTTATAGGGTGTGGTCATGGTTAAATCAGGGTGGACCTTAACCCTTCCATGACTGGAGCTTCCTGAAAACCATGTGCCAATGCATTCTCTTATATATGCTAGTGTCCTCGTATATATAGGAGAATACATTTAGCCTGTTTTCGGTTTTATTTTTTGTCTCCTTTTTAAGGGTAGTGTGACGTTTGTCAAAACGTGTTAGCGTGAAGAAATACTTTGACAATAAATAACCTTGGGGCACATTTTCGTGTGTCTACAATGACGTTCTTTAATTGTTGATACATGTGCATGGTCACCGCGTTCCTGGGATTACAGGCCAGTGCGATAAAACTGACGCGGTATACATATATACCAACAGACTGGGGTGACACCTACCGATTTTGAGGTGCCATAATAATATATTATGTGCACAGTTGAAGCTTTTAGTTTCAATGCACTGTGAAAAATTGGATGACCTCAGACTCATAAGCTATAATCTCGACTGTACCTCTATCGGTGTCGATGACAGTTTGTTGACGAATTGTTCCCATGCATCATACCAACGATAAAACCAAACATCACGCAGGTATATTGAGTGAACACTGGGTCAAATCAGGAGCAGTTGGACGAAAGAAGGGGCGAAACCTGAAGTATATACAGTGTGTCCACAGTGGTGGTGGCGTTTACGGTCTATTGCAAATTTTTAAATAGTGAATTAGGGACTATGTGTGTTATCAAATTCAATTTATAGTAGAAATGTCCCATATCTAATCCATATTCTCTGATCATTCTGCGAAAAGAGTTATCTATAACCTCATAATTATATTCCATTTATACCCCCCCCCCCCCCCACCCCCGCGTAATTATAGATTGGATCCTCACCCATCAAATTATAAGCACGGTTTACATGGAGTTCTCATCCAATCCCAAACAGATACCGCGTGACCTCACTGACCCGATGGTTACTATTTGCAAGTGCATGTGGTGACCACCTTCTGTCAACACATGTAGTATTGCTTATGCCGCGGTTGTGTCATAATTAAATTTCGCTTATTTTTTTCACAATTATTGTCTTAAGTAAAACTTAAATGGAATGTCGACACCAGATGAGTATTTTGAGTATTAGTATATATGTTAATCATTTCATGACGGGAGCTGTGCTGTTGCAGCATTAACAATCATGCGCTAACTGCATTGTCTTATATATGCGAGTCGCCCATATATAGGAAGCTTCGCTTATATAAGAGAATGCATTGGCTTGCAAGGTCAAGGTAAATATTGTTAGGCCATTGTATTCTCTTATAAATGCGATGCTCTCTATGGGAGACTTGAATATACATGTATACGATAATGAATTTGCACAGGGTTATCGCAAATTTTCAAGAAGCCACAGTCGTGAAACGTTTAAGTGTTGGGGATTATAGGAGTGACCAATTCAACTCCATATAATATATGGTTGGTGAAGATATCCGGTGACTGGCACTCCCATATAGTATGTCGGATGACCGCTCACCCACAGTGTTATAATATTAGTATATCGGATTACCTCTCCCGTATACATGTACATGAACATGTAGTATATCAGATAACCGCTCACATACAACATATCGGATGTGCTTTGAGTGTGATGCTGCCTCGTGCTGGTCAGTCGGATTACACAGTCATTGTTTGTGACAAAATCTTCTTTAAAAAGCATTAATCTTACGCGTTAAACGTATATTTGACTTAATGAACACACTAAATAAACACCACCACCGTGACTTAATAGGCACACTAAATAAACACCACCACCGTGTCTTCATTCATTCCCAGATGATAAGCTGGTTATAACTTTTCATTAATTCTAGTCATGACGTATCTAATATATATTTTGGGACTTCTGTCTGTGTGTTAGCTATGGCCGGGAAAACTGCCTGGCGGATTGAGCCCAAACTTCCTATCTAAGGGTAAAATACCAGATGAAGTGTCATCGCACCACTTCTGAGAACGTCAGACCACCCCTTCTCCATTCCCCCGCCACCACAATGGACATTAATGGGTTAATCGCGTGATAGTTAAAGAGCGTTCGTATCCGCAGTGTCGTTGATAAAGAGCGTGCCTGTCCAGACATGAGCGTGTTGTGTCTGTGTCCAGACATTAGTGTGTTGCGTGATTCTTATGTCTGTCCGTACTTAGGGGTTCCTAGGAATATGGGAGATTTTCATCGGGTCAGTTTTTCCGCCCGAGGTGACCTTCACCTTGAAACGGGTACCCACAAATGATCTAATATATATTTTGGGACTTCTGTCTTTTTGTTTGTCTGTTAGCTATGGCCGGGAAAACTGCTGGACGGATTTCGACGAAATTTGATACATACGGGTAATTTTGTCCGGGGAGTTACCCCGACCTTACCTTGACCTTCAAAATGGTAAATTCAAGGTCAATTCGGGTAAAACTGACGGATTTCGACGAAATTTGAGACCTTGGGATGCTTTGTCCGGGGAGTGTTTTGGACGGGTCAAATAGTGACACCGACCTGACCTTGACCTTCAAAATGGTCAATTCAAGGTCAAAGCCCGGACGAAGTCGGTCACCTGCTAGTAATATATGTTCTGTGGATTACGGAAAATATCCGTTTAGTGTTTTAAATGCACAGCCTTTTCTTTTCAAAATAGTCACTTAAATCGTGTTATTATATACATGCACTAGATCCTTGATGCAATACCCTTGTTAAAGTCAGATTATGGAGTTTATGGCATGGTATAGGTAGACTTGTATAGTATAGCTATCAGGTGTTCAGTGCGCATGTTCCTGTCTTGAATTCTCATTCCCCGAAAACTCGTGGAGTGAATAATTTGAACCCAGGGACATTGGCCACCATGTTCCTTGTATACCTGGTTTGTTCTTGGCCAGTTCTCCACGTGTGGTCGAAACTCCATATATAGATCATGTCTTTGTAGTCTGTGTGGTCCACTATTCGCGTATTTACTCAAGAAGGTGGGTTCCAATACATCAGGTATCGTATATGTTAGGTACCGGGCGTTGTGTACGGTTAATATAATTCATCGCGACATCACCGGTTTATTCAATCCAAACTTCAAATTCAATCAGGTAGAAATTCATTAGCTGGATGACATTAGGCCCCCGAGTGCATTCCTACAGCCATGTACACGGAACAACCAAAGTGTAGGAAGCTATACCCTTGAAGTGTATCATTGGATTCAGTTTATTATGGTACGCATACACACACTTATACTTTTGTACGGTATGTTTAGCAGGCAGTTCGTCGAAAACAATTATATGATGCCACAATATGAACGGAGACATGTATATAACATGCATCTTTACCAAAGCTATAACGACATGAGAATTGTAGTTTATGTATTTCCATAAGTAACGGTGCTTCTGACATTTATCTTCGAATGCCGTAATGATTGATTCTGACGAGATTATTTCATGTTATTTACAGACAAATGTTGGTAGCATCGCTATACAGGTGGAATTACAGAGATTTTACTTCTCGTGTAGTTAGATATGGTATACAGATGCATTGTATATGCATGTTTCCGTTCATATTATGGTACCATATATAATAGCTATCTACGTGTTGCATGCCTGCAAAACATACAGTGCAACAAACTAACAAGTGTACGAATGATTGTTTCGGATCACCATATATATAGAGATTATCACTACAGTGAAGTGATCTGAGTCTCCATATCACGCCGAGTTGAGAAGGTGAGATCCCGGATCAGACGAGCTGCCGCAGGCTGCGAGTCTGATCCGGGATCTCACCTTCTCAACGAGACGTGATATGGAGACTCAGATCACTTCACTGTAGTGATAATATGTTTATTATATGACAATTGAAATATATGACATGAGAAATATGCTGTCATTTATGAGTAACGAACTAGGAACTATATTTTGTCAACAAAATATTTTGGGGGAATTCCCTCGGGCGGAAGGATATCTGAATGTGCCCTGTGCGGAAGGATTTATACAAGCAGAGAAAATGTGAAGAGTTGAATTCAAATTTAATGAAGGAATAATTCAATCAACAACAACAATGTCACTATTGTCAGTCAGAATCAGATTCACTTTCGATGACCTGGATTCTTCTGCGTTTCACTCGAGTAACATCCCCATAGTAGTTGTGCACAGTGATGGAACAATCTTTGAGTGTGGCACCGTCGAACAATCCAGCGACCGCACGTTTGTTGTCAACTTTCTCAACAGGCTGGTATGAATTTACTTGGCTTAATTGAATCGATTGCGAACTGATTCTGCCATCTGGGGAACGCGATACCCTTTCCATACTGGAGCTACTAGTAGAAATGGAATGTGGCACTTCATTATCATGAGTATCTGCACTTCCAGCATCAGGAGGATTAACACTGACAGATCTGGAGGCATTACTTAGGATTTCACTCATATTCTGTTGCATCTGGTTGGATGCAACAGCATAGTTGTTTACACTTTGGATGTTTTTATGTCCTGAAAGCTGTTGAATTGTACTTGGATGTACTCCAGAATGCAGTAGTTTAGTGCAGGTTGTTTTCCGGACAGTGTGATTTGTTTTACGTCCAGGTAAGTTTGCTTTATCCGCCATAGTTTTCATTATTTTGTTAATTGAATGCTCACCAAGAGGCTGTTCCTTGTACCATAAGACCGATCCGAAACGTCGTTTGTGGTTAATTGCCAAATAGAATGGGCTGTCATCCATCTTCATGTTGTCTGGTCGACGAGCAGAATATTCCTTATATGCGTTCACCGGGCAATTTTCAGGCTCTTGTGGGGTGGCGAACTGTTTTGGTTTGAATGCCCGGCTGTCATTGTTTGCGCCTGTCCTGGTTTTTGTTGCTCTCTCGCTGAATTCCAAATACTCCCTGCCACTCTCATCAACTTTCAAATTAACGTCACCCCATTTCATTTTACGGTTTTCGGTCCCAGGACGCAGACCGAACATCATTGTGTTTTGCAGCCATAATTTGTTCTGCAGCTGGATAGGACTTTTCAATCCAATGCACCCTGATTCCTTCAACAGCTCCTCATCACGGAGTGTGAGCGGTTCTGACACATTTGGTTTCTGACCCAGCCCCTTCTGTTTCAACTCCTTTCGTTTCGATGCTAAGACGCTCCGCGAAGACTTGAATTCATAGTCTGCCACGATATCGTGAGGGTATTTCTTTTCACAAAGATACCTAGCAATTGATCGGTGGTAGCTAGTTAAAGTATCCGGCTCATAGTCGGTCCCATCGGCCTTTCGGACGGATAGCAAAAATCCAGATAAATAATTGTCAAGCTGGCTTGCCGGCAGTTCCGTTACTGCTCTCATTTCGTTCTTCTGAATGAGCCATTGCCGAAACAGTCTTGAAGCAGATTCTGGCTTCCTCTGCGTGTTTTTGTTTCGCATCTTTGCTTCAAATTCTGACACGTCTCTCTCCGATATATTAACAAATGTTGGTGCTTGCCTATTGTTGCTGTTAGTGTTATTATTAATATAACTGTGACTGTGAATCTGATCACCTCTCATGTCAATAGCTGCTACCGGCTGAGGGTCCGGCTCCATCAAATCATTTGGGGAGGCAATAGTACTAGTACTGGTATTTGGAATCATACTGCTAGCAGAGTCATCTAAACTGGTATTGGATAACAAAGATGTAGTTGTCTGGTTTATAACACTCTCTTGTGTAGCACTAGTAGTAGTAGCGACAGCACTGGTGACAGGGATATTATCATTATCAAATCGTATGGTTGGAGTTAAACTATCCATATGACCATTAACTTCTAATCCTGTAAGCAGTGTCGAATCTACACTATCTGGAGAAGCTAAATCAATGTCAAAATCACCAAGAAACAGTCTTTCTAAATCAAAATCTTCCATTTTTAAGCGAGTCGCAATTTTCTTATTTAAATTATTTTTTACTTGTAGCAGACGAAACGTCAAGTAAACCCGGAGCAATCGGAACACAAATCGAATACGTACCATGTTTGTCTCTATGCGCATGCGCATCTACGCGGAGTACACTGTGCAACTAAAGAAACACACCGTCTTCCATATTTATTTTTAGGCGAAAATAGTTCCGGAGCCTCGTTCTGATTCAGACACGCATGATCTGGAATCGGATCACGATACTATCGTGATCCGATTTAACGGAAAACCATCGCCAAACAATGGTGGTATTTAGCGAAAATAATGACAGTCATATAATAAATAGATAAACTGTACTTTGTCAACTTGTCACACCTATATTCATGTATACTTTGTCCATATCGGTGGTCTCCGTTATTTCGTCAATAAACCTAGCCTCAATCCTAGCATCGCGTGGCACGTGTTATTGCGATTTAATATCAATCGCTATCCAATATTGAAGCCCGATTAAGTATGTTTCGCTATTCAATTGTTCACTGCGTATGTTGACTGGTTACCGACACAGTCAGTCTTATTAACCAATTGCATATTGGTGGTTAATCACTGAAAACGGGCTAATGTGTCGGCAGGGTACCTTCACAAATAGTCTTGACACGCAGAGCTACCAGAAATTCCGATAAGACCATGCATCATTTTCGTAACTTATAGATTTAGATTTTAAATAAAGTTGGTTGTTCTACAGAGGTTAGACCACTTTTGACATTAGTCAGACTCACTAACAGTTGGTCTGATGAGGTGACGTTAACTCATTCATGACAGGAGCTGCGCTGGCACAACATTAAGGACCCTGTGCCAATGCATTCTCTTATATATGCAAGTCGACTATATGTCACCTCTAATATATAAGAGAATGCATTGGTCTTACAATTTGTTATCATTTTTTTTTATCAAATTGTCTCACATTCTTTGACACTTTTCATCATTTTTTTGATTTTTTTCTTAAATTCATTAACAATTTTTATTATTTTTATAATTTGTTCTTACAAATTATTTAACAATTTTTGTCATTTTTTCTTATATTCTTTAACAATTTTTTCATTTTTTATAACTTTTTCTTACATTCTATAACTATGTTTATCATTTGTATAATTTATTCTCACATTCTTTAACGATTTTATCATTTTTTATTATTTTTTCTTACATTCTTTAACAATTTGTTATCATTTTTATCACAATTTTTACATAGTTTAACAATTTTTTATCATTTTTCTTACATTATTTAACAATTATAAAAAATAATATAAAATGTGTTAGGCCAATGCATTCTCTAAAATATGCGAGGCGACCTATGGTCGACTCGCATATATAAGAGAATGCATTGGCTCAGGGTTTTCGCAAAAATTCAGAAAGCTGTCGGGACCATTCAATATTTTCACCATTGTATAAATCTTCTTATAAAAAAATAATATCCCAGTTGAAAATACAAAACGCTTGCGCGATGCACGTCACAACTCTCGCCAGTATACTGCTGACCCCCACCCCTTAAAGGTACTCAATCCGATTAAGCACCTCTCAATTACTAGTTATTTGGCTTCGGGAGTAAACAATATTTGATTCGAGTCGAGGAACCCATCTATCAAAGCGCAGAGTGATCAGATATCGATTTTTTAAATATATTATTTTTCACCACCTGGAATATTTAGTGGCCCAGTAAAAGACCAAATAGCGGATGAAGATGGATAACTCTAAAATCAAGTGGCTCTTTTGTGTCAGATATTTGACAAACCGGCAAAATTTCATTGTACAAACTGTTGATAAATAACAGGTTTTGGGCATTTTTATAATTTAGTGGACTGTGGATAGCATTAAATTTGGGCAATTAATCGATTCTGATAAGTGAAGCGGCATTTCAAGAAAAATTGTTGGAATCTGATGATATAGACCATCGAATCGGATTGAGTACCTTTAAACTGTCGTTTTGTTCCAATAATTTCCCGAACGGCGCCATTTCAACCGCCTGCATGTTTGGCTTTGGGTTAGCAAATCGGAATTTATTGTGTTAGGATAATCAACATGATTTATTAGCAATTAACTTCAGTTAGACTTTTGAGATATATACTTTGCCATCGGGCAAAATAACTGAGTAAATACAGAATAAGTACCGTTAACTGCTCATAAATCTTACTCTCGGGCTCAGATGTCAGAAATAGAATATGATTCAGACAAGGTCACTGAACATATATGTTTTCTCACCTTTCGCCGATATTCTTGATATTCGTGTTCTTGAATAGGACAGGCACATCCTGAATTCAAAACGTATATAGCTATTTTTAACTAAATATTGTTAGGCCAATGCATTCTCTTATATATGCGAGGCGCCATATGGGCGACTCGCATATATAAAAGAATGCATTGGAACAGGGTTTTCACAAACAAACCAGGAATCTTCAGTCATCAAAGGGATAACTATAATAGTTGAATTCAAGATGTGGCTGATATGTTGAAATTTTAACCCTTTCTATATTAAATACTATATGTCGAGTAGTTCACCTTGAAGATATTCTGATAATAAGTTCAACGAACGACCAAAGAACGATATTCTGTCCGCGATGAAACATTATCATGTTTTCACTATAGCCACGTAATCCATGAAAACATGACAGGAAATATTAGAATACGTATATAATAATTTATTTTTTTTATCATTTATTCATATTTTTGATACAATTATCAATTATTACAGTGGTGTATTTCATAAATACATAATTCATTCATAAATTAATAATCATAGACACTGTGTATTATGACCCTGTGTATAAATTAATTTGTCGCCATGCCACTCAAATGTGTTTTACTCGATATTTGCCAGAAATTTTTTCCGTATGATGATTTTGGTCTTATACTTTGTGAAACTGCAGAGGAAACTAGGTTTTCAGAAAGTTCAAAGTTCTGTAATAATGGACTTTTATGCTGTGCTATGTACACTATGGTTTTGAGATTTAATAGATAATCTTTTTTACGTATATAATAATGATAGAATGACGACGATACATATACGCACACGACAGGCGACTAATCATCATCTTCGTCGTCGACATGGTCACTATCATTCTCATCATAATCGTCACTATCATTATCAGCATCGGCATCATCGTCTTGAACATCGCCGTCGCCGTCGTCATCTTCATCATCATCATCACAATCTTCATCGTCGTCATCATCATCATCATGGTCGTCATCATCATCATCATTATTATCATAATAATAATCATCATCACAATCATCATCATCATTATTATCATAATAATAATCATCACCACAATCATCATCATCATGGTCGTCATCATCATCGTCATCATCATCATCACAATCATCATCATCATTACAATCATCATCATCACCATCGTCATCATCATAATAATAATATTTATTATCATCATCCAGTCGTAATCGTTATATTCGTCGTCGCCTTCAGCATCATCATCATCATCATCATCATCATCATCGTCGTCATCATCATCATCGTCGTCATCATCATCATCATAACTACATTATCGGTGTCATTTATCTATAGCCTAAGTGTCCTAATTTCTTGCAGCTGCTCAGAAATGGGAGTGTCCAGATATAGCATTTAAAGATGGAGTGGTGTTGACATTCCAGAGTCGGTGCTACCAGTTTATCAATAATGAACGCCATTGGGCCGAAGCACGTGATTACTGTAGGGGTCGCGGAGGATTCCTGGTCGAGATCAGAAATAAACATACGCAGGTAAGCCTTCAAACGTGTGAATGCTGGACGTTTCGACCCTTGTGTTTACGGTCCGGCACCTGGACGTTTCGGCACCCGATTTTTCGGCACTTCGGATGTTTCGGCCCCTGGTAATTTTCGGACCAACGAAACTATCAGTGATTACAATAAATTATTTTGATTTTCATTCTGTATTTCAATACAATGTGATAAAACATGAATACGGTAGATAAAAACAAACAAACACAGGATGTATCCCATACTAACGACGACAGTGCCACAATAAGCGATTTATAATTGTACACCAAGCCTTTACTGTGTGCATGGAACGTATATAATACACTTCGTAGCGGGCTCATCTTATCGTCAGATTCAATGGGGGTTGCCTGCTCCGGTGTACAATGCAAGGACATGATACATGACTACATCTAAACTATTCGATTGCATGTATTAATCATGCCAAAAATTAAATAAAAACCAAGTGCCGAAACGTCTTCGATAAAGTGCCGAAACGTCCAGATGATTGGGCCGAAACAGCCAAGTGCCGAAAAGTGAGGTGCCGAAACGTCCCGAAAAACGGGTGCCGAAACGCCCAGGCGCCGAAACGTCCTGCACCAAACTAGTCCTGCATGTGACTAGTATTGTAGGTAAAATGGCCAGATGCACAGAGGGTCTTTGTCGGAGAGTCCATTTTTTTCTTCTTTAAACATATTTAGTGTGTCCAATTATATACAGCATATAAACAATGCATCTGATGATATCGGTTCACATGGGATTGGAACACAAGTTACCAAACTCACTCATCCTTCCTCTCCACATCGAAAATGAAAACACTGATGTTGATGTCGAGATGGATAAGATATTGTTATCAAAATGGGTCAGATGTTGTTGCACTGTAAACTGTAAACGACAAGAGACTGAAATAAAAGACTGAACAGTTTCAAACAATCGGCTGTTTGTTTTATTTGTGTAACATGGAATACCAATAAGAATGTCTCCAACAAACATTTCTTCAATATTAAGGTTTGATCACATAAGCCAAGTTATGTCAAAGTTGAATCTGTTCATTTTATATAGTTTTGTTCAAATATGTCTGACCAGTCAAAAAGGGCAGAAGCTTCGGGCCAGACCGGTTAGAAACGAGCTGGACCAAGGAATGCTACTGGTTACACTGGTGTAAATACGGTTCGGAGTGACATCTTGTGAATATATAGGAGAAAATAAAATAGACAATGGGTCCTGATTGGTCAATAGCATTGTGTGCTTTTTTATGTGTACCCATACCATAGTATGGTACACATAGTGTCAATGTCCGGATTGACCACTCGTCGTTCGTTCGTTCGTTCGTCCGTCCGTCATGACGTCCGTCTGTCCGTCCGTAGACACTTCACATGTAATGCGATAACTCAAATATTTTCTATCCAATCAGAACCAAAATACAGATCGAGTTCGAATTTGGGTTTGATCCGAGTTTTTGTTACAGAGTTATGGCCCTTTTTCGACTTATAAATCACGGATTCTACGATAACTAAAAAACATTTGGTATGTGAGTTTCTCAATTAATAATACAGATCGAGTTTGAATATGAGTTAGATCCGATTTTGTATACCAGAGTTATGGCCCTTTTTCAACTAAGAATTTAACAGATATGAGATATTGTTATGCTTGCAATATAACCATAGCAGCTAACAATTAATTACCTGTGATGTCAGTTAGCTCTAAGAGAGACTTTAGTAAACCTGTATTATTGATAATGATATCTGATGCTCACTGCTGCACATATAAAATGACTTTAATAGCCATTTGTTATCAACTCCCACATAGCTCTCTGGTTTAGCCTATCAATGCAATGTTCAAGTGACATACCTGGAAAAGTCCCCTAATTTTATAGAGTTCAAATTGTTAACCCTGGTCATCAATTTTATGCTTTTGTATATTTTTTATGTAATCATTCTATTATATCCCCTTCACTTGTACGGTATGGATTTTTGTAGTTAAAATGAACCCTTCTCAACATTCCTGATACTTAGTAGAAATACCTTTCATCTGATATATCTCATTTTATTGAGATGTATGTAAATTTGGTATGTGAGTTTCTCAGCCCAAAATACAGATAGAGTTCGAATTTGGGTTTGATCCATTTTTTTAAACGGAGTTATGGCTTTTCGATTTTTGCGTCCAGACTGAAAATAGGTGATCACTATCTTCCGATCGTGATCGGCCTCTCGTTACTGTCAAAAATCATCACACCTCTTCCCTATGATTTCCCATAGGTAAAATAGCCATTGCCACAGGAATTAACCCTTTGTAGTGAAGTTTGAATTTTGTGGTGTGATCTAAAATATGATATTATATTTTAGTGCGGTTCTGACACTAGTTACGAAAACACAAGATTTAAAGGCGAATTCGCTGGTAGACGGACATGAATGTGTTGCATAAAAAGATTCCGCAAATGTCAATCTTTCAGATTAAAAGAATTGTTTGGACCTAGGATTTATATTGTAAACAGTATAATGCTAAAACGTTTGCACTGATGTCTGTGAAAAACATTTACACCAGTGTAACCTGCTTGTCGTTTGTGAGCTTAACTTTTCACTGCCATTTTGTCGTCAACGATGAACAACTCTATCGTTCGCTGTTGCAATGTCTCGACCCACCAACGTGGAACAACTCTATCTTATTGGTAATCTATCTCCCGCGATTGCGATTGTTGCCAGAAATTAGAGGTATCTTGATTCGAGTTCATTGTTATAAAAAATGAAGTCTTATCAAGTGTCGCATTGCCTATTTAAAAATAAGAGACGTTCTACGTCAAACATATATTCAGAAAACTCACTTGCATGTAGGTGTCTTGAAAAATATGTTATAAATATGTGACCCGCCATATCAAATCCAGTCGGAAGTCGGGATTTTTTTTACCCTGTGCCAATGCATTCTCTTATATATGCGAGTCGACCATAGGTCGCCTCGCATATATAAGAGAATGCATTGGCCTAACAATTTTTTATCATTTTTTTTAAATAAATGTTTCTTACAATTTTTAGGACATAACATAAAAAACATCCATTACCCTGCAGGGAGCCCCACACATATATAGAAGCATATAGAAGAGTGTCGTCTGCTCATGTTTGTCTGGCCTTTTCGATAGCTTACCGTGAATGGTTGGGGTGCCCGATTCATTCTGGTATCTGCCTTGAAGAAATTTCACGGTATGTTACTGTATATGTATGTATAGACAAATAAATATTAACCATTCTGTGACCGGAGCTGTGCTGGTGCAGCATTTAAAAGCATGTGCCAGTGCATTCTATTGGATATGTGAGTCGCCCATATGGTGCTTCGCATATATAATAGAGTGCACTTGCTTAAAATGTCAAGGTAAATATTGTTAGACCAATGTATTCTCTTATATATATACGAGGCACAGTGTTTTCGCAAAAAATCAGGAAGCTCCAGTTATGGAAGGGTTATCGTAATCTTATCGTAATATATAAAATAAAAAACATCCATTACCCCGCAGGGAGCCCCACACATATATAGAAGCATATAGAAGAGTGTCGTCTGCCCATGTTTGTCTGGGGCTTTGTATGGGTGAAATTATAAAATTGTTAAAGAATACAAGAAAAAATTATTAAAATTGTAAAAAATTGTTAGGCCAATGCATTCTCTTATATATGCGAGGCGACCTATGGCACAGGGTAAACAAAAATCCCGACTTACGACTGGATTTGATATGGCGGGTCACAAATGCTCGGCTCACACAAAGTGCGTTTTGTGTATAAAATCGCATTCATACTATCATTATACTATACTGTTGGTATATATACCCTTGAGGAAATGTTCATAATTTGGGACATGACAATCTGCGGGATGAGATGGAATAGAATGTTCCACGGCCTTGATTTCGACAATTTTATGTTAGGTCAGTTGTGGACCCGAATAATGTAACTTCTGGTGTCCGGTTAATATGTGTGGCTGGGGCGAATATCGGCCATTCGTTAGACATCACAATGGGCCATATACGACGTGCTGTATTCCTCGAGATATCGGCCGTTCCACGCAATTTCAAATTCTGTTCCGCAGATTGTCATTCTATTCCATATTCCATCCCATTCCGCAGATTGTCATGTCCCCATAATTTGGTTACTTATTTCTAGATTATATGGGCATTTCATGTATTGATGCATACTATTGGGTGCACATCACATGCGTATACGTGTACTTGTATAACAGCATATACAGTCATATACATGCACAGTATAGGTGGATTGAAACATTGAAGCCAATTATTGCAAACTCCGTGATATCTGGGCGATGACTTGACGACAGTGTTCTCATAGTCACACGTGTTCGATAACAACATGATGCATTGGTCCACAAACACCCACTATCAACATGGAAAATCTGGAATATTCTCAGAAAAAATACACACACTAAGGTGACGTTTACACATAGCCGGTGAAGCCGTTACCCGGTGAACCCGTTAACCGGCGAAGGTTAGGCAGAGTGTTTACACATCGCCGGCGAAGATACGAATATAGTCATGTGTTTCCTTTACTTGTTAATAATTTTCTTTTTAGTTCTCACTGAACTGCAATATGATATTGCTGTACACTTGTAAACATCTAGCCGCTTCCTGTTAGAGGTATGGTTGGGCAGTATAGTGAAATGAAACTTTTTAGAAATGGAAATGCCGAAATTATTAATATCCAACTCAAACTTTCAGGTATTGCCATTGGTCATTTTAAAGATAGTTAAACAATATTGTTAATGGTTTGTTTGAGTTCATAGACAGCATGTGAAGTGAGTGTCGCACCAAAAGCATGGTCATTGTCAGTTTTGAAATATTTTCGTCTCATACATCTACAAATTGGTGTCTAATCATTCGGATTGGATTTTATACTATATATATAAGTTTCAACATCGCGAATCAAATGTGACACATTTCCATTATACAATAAAATAAGTTTTTTCATTTTACTTGGGCGTTCACCATGTCCATGCATGTAGGGCCTTGTCTATGGGGGTGTCTCATCCAAACTTTAATCAAAATATTCAAAAGCTGGAAATTTGACATCAGCAATATGTTGAAATTGTTCTCGTAGTTTTATTTTTAACAATTTATTATTGGTGATTTCTTTAGGCAACATTTGCTTTTTTTGGCCAAATTGTTGGACTGAAATGGCCATCAGTTGGAAATGATCCAACCTTAGAGGTGTGTCAAGTTTGGAAAATGTCCAACAATTGGAAATCTTAAGGCTGGATTTTGCAATTGTCAGGGTTCAGATTAAAAACAATTCTCACACCTGGCCATAACCATGGTCGGTCGATGATATTATGTCTTGGTCCCGCCCCCGTTGTCAGCTAAACAGCTATCTAATTTAATTTAACTGAATCAAATATGGGTTCAAGCTGATTGACGTCAGACCACTAAACATGTTATGATTGGGAAATTTCCAGGTTTAGACACATGTTCGGATCTAAAGGAAATCGGTCAATACGGTCTAGATGATTACTGTGAGTGGAAAGTTAGATTAGAGCCCAAGTTCCCAACGTGGTGCGTACATGGATTTACGCGAACTTGTGAATTTGGTGAGATTCAAGGTTTGATGCAGTTGGAAATTCCAAAGAATTCCCTCGTACCATGCACATGCAGAGTACGTGTACCAATATCAGTTAGTATTTATAATAATAGCTTATAACCAAGGTGCGTGACCACCGACGAACAGCTGATTAGAGACAATCAAACTGACACACTGACCAATATATACACAGGTGAAAAACGGGCTGGTCTATCAGCGATTGCGACAATCAGGTGCTTGTACTAAATCATTTTATCCAAAAGTTGAAAACCGTATAGCTGAGTATCCGGATAGCCGTCATTCTTATCCGGCGAAGTATAAACACTCTATTCTTATCGCTACCGACTAAAGCGAATACGATCTTCGCCGGGTAATGTATAAACACCCCCTAAGGTGGATATGCGCCATCTAGGGATTCTTCTGAGTAAGACAACATATATTAATAACCTTCAGTGCCGTATGTGTTCCTCAAAATATGATAATGAAGTCCTGCATGCATTGTTCCATTGTAACAGCCCCGTTATATATTTGCTGAGGAATAACTTCTGGGAGTCAATTATCAATAGGCATGGAGTGGAGACGCATCTGTTTTTGGACTCATTGAATCAATGCCATTTACCCTCTTTGCTCCTTGGAGGAACTGAAATTGAAATGCCCGAAGACCGTTTGCGTGCGATTATAATGCACGATGCTTCATTCCTCTTTCAAGCCTGTCAGCTGATGAAGGGGAAAACATCGACATGGATCTGAGTTCGTGCCTGCTACAACAAGACCATCTGGTCAATACGTGCATCTGACTTATTGATAATGCTCAGAAATATATAGCTATTTGAATTCATATCCATACGCATGCGAGGTGTCCTTATAATATGTTTTCCCCCTAAATGTGTAAATATTATTAATTTTTATGTATATATGAATGTTGTATATATGCTCTCCAGTGATGGAGGTTAACAATAAATATATGCTCCAATTAGTCGACCCACCTTAACGAGGTTCGTCACCGATATTACCGTGTTATACGACCACGTTCACGCGATCAACTGGGAACAATTATACCGCAGCTTACCGTGTTACCACCTTGTGTTTCTTATGATGATGCAATCGCGAATGTCGGTCGGTGACATACTTCGTATATTGAATAAACCGTAAACAATTTATTAATTGAAATATTGTTTTGCGTATAGTTAACTCAGCTCTCGGAATTGCAGGACAAAAGTCGATGGCCATGGCGTAGAAGATAATATAGAATGTATGGAATACTATTAGGGTTACTTCATCATGTCGCACAGTTTGTCACTTCTATCGCTTTCAGAGCGCGCCAGAAACGCCGTTAGTAAATGGCCCTAATAACGCTCCAAAGCCGGACGCTTTGGGTCATATATACATGTAGACTATATCTGATTTTGTTACGTCACCAATTATTATATAATACGACACTGCTGTTTTGAACTTTTGCGAGCACTTTTGTCGGACAGTAGATCGGTGGGCTTAAAGCATTAATGTCGTAATCTGAAATAAACGTGTGCGTCTTGCAATGGCCGGCGTTCCAAAATTAGGGGAGTTACTATCGGAATTATGCACAGTGAAGTTCATTCGTAGCCGCGGTGTACATTTTATTGAGAACATAATTATAAAATATTATGGACTGTCAAATATTTGCATTGGAGTTGCCTAATATATAAATGTCGCGTGCAATGGGAAAATCTCAATCACTCGGGCTGGGCTGGAGACAATACTGGAATCGAAATTGAAATTCGTGATGCAAGCAAACGTTATTATATCGCTTTTAAATTATCCTAATATTACATAGTACATACGTGAATCTGATAATCCTCATATATTAGGGCCCTGCGAATCAGGTGTTTTCATTTCGAATCGAATCTCGAATCGAATCAGGCAAATGATTCAAAATCGAATCGAATCTCGAATCGAATCATTGTTACTGAGCCAATCGAGTTCAATTCATATAACTTGGAAGAAACACCTAAAATTGCCTGGCGAAAACTGCCTGGTGATCGTCGATACACTTACGGACAATGTTTACAAAAATACCCAGGACTTGGATTCAGACTTGCATTTACGCAAATCAAACAAAGATCTAAAATATGGCATACATGTGTGATATGGAATTCCCATGATTCCTGGAACGACACTAGCACACAGCATTGTATGGCAATTTTGATGTTCACTTATGTCATTCTTAGAGATTGGGTCAGTTAGTTATAGATTAATTGGCGATAACATTACTGTCCTGCCATCGGACATAATGGTATGTGCGTTCGTTTAAGTCGTTGACTACGTTATTATAGTGAATTTTCTTTCTGGTAACAGAATTGTGGTCTGTAGAAAGCACGGAAATGCACCTGTCACCATAGATTCGATTAAATCCGAATCATGGTAGCCGATTTCGAATCGAATCGAATCAGACGAAATATTTCGAATCGCATCGAATCGAATCAATTCGCAGGGCCCTATCAGATATCCTTCTATTTTCATGAATCGAAAAGAAACACATACTGATGAACAAAGCAGAAGATACATTCGGGTTATCGCAAATTCGGTCAATGGTGAAAGCTACATGATGACGTGGTTCGTCGAGTATCGTTGAAAACGACATGATGACATTTTATGAATGAAATGAACATGATGAAATCGACAAGCTTTTTCGTATAATACACATCTCAATCGGATTGCGCACACAGCGTCAACAATATAATGGTTAATTTCAGTAAAATACAATCAACAGACTTGACTTTTGAATACTTTCAGTTTGATGTTTGTAGTTTATATTCTCTAATAATTTGAACAAAAGGAACGGCTTTTAAAAGTTTTTTATTTAGGTTTTAAGTCTGAGTCGTTGAGCTCGTAGTCTGTTTGCATTGTGAATCTTTGATTTCTCACTTTCCTTGATGTATTATATGATTGACCTAATTTATACACGAGATTGCTATGGGACCCACTCTTTCGATGAACCCTTTTGCATGACTGGAGTGTAATATATCGTAATCACACCACGATATAAGGCCTAAGTTAATCTTATTTGATGGGAATACGCATCTGTGAAGTTATTTTATGTGATTAAAAAAGACACAGATATATCCTAGCTTATGCGTGTGTTTTAGCTGTGGTTCGTTAATTACGCTAGCGTGTGGTCATATTAGTACTCCATATACATGTATATATCAATATATGCCTATTTTGAGGGCGGCTTAACTTGAAAATAAAGATACACCTGATGGTTTAGATAAGATGAAAACTTGGTGTTTGAAAATGGCACCAAATGTCGAGCTCAATACTCACTGTTTTTTTTCTCGAAGTTTGTACTATGTTAATCTCATTGCTGTAAAACATATGAACTGTATAAAATCAATATTCGATATAATTGATTAACATTTATTTGGTTGAAATAAATAAAGCAAATTAGGTTTGTGGTGAACAGAATTAACACCGTGCACGGCGCTCACAAAAATTTAACTGGGTTGAATGACGGCCATGAATGAGAACAATTAATGCGGTCGCAAAAAAAAAATGCGGTCGCGGTTAAATAAAAAATCAAATTACTTGTACCGGAGTAAGATTACCTGTGTACACCGGAGGATAACGCATGTCAACTGCTCGCAATCGCGGTTATACCATTTGACCATGGATGAATTGCGGTACAACTGAGATCAATAATGTCATACAACCTTGTTCAATGGGTCGATTAATTGGAGCATATTTAACTGTAGTTGCAGTGAACAAAGTCAAAGAATTGTAATTACCGCTTGTGATTGATTCAGTGAATCAATGATATTGGGTGGAATTGGATCCGAGATCATCCGTCAGTGCATGAGTATATCAAAACACTATCGCCCATGCAGTATCAGTGCGTCACAGACAGTTCGATAGAAACATTCAAAACACAGAAGACTCCGTCTGATAAAATGATAAAATTGTTAAAGAATATAAGAAAAATGATAAATATTGTTAAAGAATATAAGAAATAATTTTAAAAAATGTTATAGAATGTAAGAACAAATTATTTTAAAAAGCCGGCTCCAAACAAAAGATGAAAGTTGGGTGTTATGTCGTGTTTTCTCTGTATATTTTAAAATTAAAAGAAAGTCGATCCGAGGCGGAGAGTGTACCAGAACAATTTCAATCTATATTTGCGCCCCCCCCCCCCGCCCCTTGTCACCACGTCCATACCTGCCTTCTCAACATTGATAATCTTGTTGTTTGTTGCAGGATTGGCTCTTTTATGTCCTCACGCAGGTATCGCCGATGAACAGCTGGGACCGCAATGGGATGTGGATAGGTGCCCATGATCAACACACTGAAGGCGCACACGAATGGGATAGTAATGGTGGGTAGTAAAGGGGTACTGTCCGATTTAATACATTAAAGCAGGGGGGTGGAAAACAGTTTTTTCCTGGCACGTATGCCGGGGTGGGTTGGTTCTCGATAGGAGCAACAAACATTTTTTTCCGCAACTCAAAAATATTTTTCCTGCAAGTCTTTTTGACTGTTTTTGCAGTGAGTTTGGTTTAAAACACATCTATATGTCAATATTAACATAAATGACAAATTTCATGATGATCAGACAAACATTATAGCCTGTAGCCCATGCTAATGGAGTTAATTTTGAAATCCAAGATGGCCACTGGCAGCCATGTTTTTTTTGGCCGAATGACCCGAAAATGGCTTGTTCCTATTTACATATCAATGTTAACATCCATGACTAATAGTATGCATAGAAATTAATATACAGCTGTTTACAGTGAATTTCCCGCCGCAAATCTGTTTTAGTGTTAAAAGGGGGGGTGGGTGTCCAAAATTGGTCAGAAAAAACTGCGGAAAACAGAAACAAATTTGGACGCGGGGGTGGGTGGGTCCCAACAAGGGCCGAAAGTAAAAAATCAGCATACGTGCTTGAAATTTTTCCGACCCCCCCCCCCCCACCCCCCCCCCCCGCTTTTAAAAAGGTCCATTTAATTTTCGAGTCACCGATTATTTTCTTATATAGAGTGCCTTGATAAGGCTAAAAATGTATTTTCAATAGAAGGGGAATAACTCTATATCTTAGGATATAGAATTATTCCCCTTCCATTGAAAATAATGAAACTTGAGCACAGAACAAAAGTCGATATCTCAACAAAACATGTTCACAGTTTATTACACCGAATATATACGTTGATAATACAAAGTTTTTGAGCTTCCTCTTTCAAATGGTATATACTATGCCATATATTTCATATAAAATTATCTGCCAGTTTGAAAATTAAATAGGACTTTAATAACATACCGTTGTTTTATACCAAAATATAATTAGATCATGCTCATGAACGAATTAATAAGAGGTGTTCATATATAATAGCTAGATATCGACTTTTTCAAAAGAGGAAGTTTTAACACGTTTTTAATTTATGTTAGCCTAGCAAAAACCTCCAATGACCGCATCTTAAAGGGGCACTGTACACTAAATCCGACCATTTATGGGATCATCTCCTATTATACTCAACAAAATATATGCAACAAATGAATGAATTTGAGCTATGGATTTGTGCAAAATACATTCATTTACTTTATGAACAACGCAAAGAACATGGTAATTATAATGAAAATGAAAATATGACTGGAGATAATAAAGATCGTTTTCAATGATAAGCTTGTGTGATCGTTTTCGACATATTGTGATGAAGAATTTATTATTTAAAAAAAGGTCTAACATGTATCCGTTCATTGTTTCTTTTTATTTACACAATTAAATGCACAACTATATATACCAATGCACCCTGGCCTTTTCGATAGCTTACCATGAATGGTTGGGATGCCCGAATCATTCTGGTATCCGCCTTGAAGAAATTTCACGGTATGTTACTGTATATGTATGTATAGACAAATAAATATTAACCATTCTGTGACCGGAGCTGTGCTGGTGCAGCATTTAAAATCATGTGCCAGCGCATTCTATTGGATATGTGAGTCGCCCATATGGTGCTTCGCATATATAATAGAGTGCACTGGCTTAAAAGGTCAAGGTAAATTTTGTTAGACCAATGTATTCTCTTATATATATACGAGGCACAGTGTTTTCGCAAAAATTCAGGAAGCTCCAGTTATGGAAGGGTTATCGTAATCTTATCGTAATATATAAAATAAAAAACATCCATTACCCTGCAGGGAGCCCCACACATATATAGAAGCATATAGAAGAGTGTCGTCTGCTCATGTTTGTCTGGGGCTTTGTATGGGTGAAATTATAAAATTGTTAAAGAATACAAGAAAAAATTATTAAAATTGAAAACAATTGTTAGGCCAATGCATTCTCTTATATATGCGAGGCGACCTATGGTCGACTCGCATATATAAGAGAATGCATTGGCACAGGGTAAAACAATCCCGACTTACGACTGGATTTTATATGGCGGGTCACATATTGTTATCACCATTATTTTTCTCGTCCTAGGAGACAAGCTTGGTCAAGGTTACAATCACTGGGCCGGAGGGCAACCAAGCTGCTGTACCGAAGACTGTGTCATATTCAGAATATCTGATTATGGTCTTTGGCACGATAAATTGTGTGACAGCTTTATGGCGCACTATATATTCACATGTCAATACGGTAAGCTTACACTACTGGTCAACAAGGTTGCATGCCTGCCACCACTCCCTCATTTTCTGGCTTTCGGGATACGGGAGATTTTAAAGCGTTACCAATTCTGGCAATTTGCAAATATAGCTACAATAGCCACATGTAGCTAGTGTAGCTACATATATGACTATTGATCATGGATGAATCTGGTTGAGAGAGATAACCCAATCCAAAAAAACAATAATTTAATTATACAAGAACCTGAAAAAAAATGATAAAAATTTATAAAGAATGCAAGAAAAAATGATAAAATTGTTAAATAATATAAGAAAAAAATTATAAAAATTGTTATAGAATGTAAGAAAATATTATAAAAAAAATTATGTTAAAAATTGATAAATAGAGAATACCTACGGGTTTTGGTTGAATACCCGAATTATCTCATGAGTGGGTGCAAGGAAGTACAGAATTTCCACGAGCGGCTACAAGCCGCGAGTGGAAATTCTGTACTTCCTTGCACCCACGAATGAGATAATTCGGGTATTCAACCAAAACCCGTAGGTTTTCTTTTTATTATATGCGCTACGTTATAAACGGCCCCAAAACTGCTAGTTTGTCCCACAGTTCACTACAAACTGTTACAAAGCTTCGACATTTGCATTTTGTTTACATTCCATCAATTGATTTGTTCACCACTGAATGACAAATATCGAGCATATCCGCCATAAAAAATAGTCCCCATTGTTTTATTCTGAAATGATGTGAGAAAATTAATGTATACATAATTTAATGATAAGAAAATATAATAAAACAAGTTAAGTTAACATTATAACAATTAAATAACAGTTTATGAACATTTTAAGTCTTTATTTAGCGAGAAAGCACATGGCTCACAAGCTTGAAGCTATCGATCGGCCATTGTGTTTTTATCGCTAACAAATAACTTCCGTTTTAGGAATTAAACTTTTTCGAGTTGGAGAAATCGTGTTGGATTTTTACGAAATGTGTAACAAGTAAATAGATTGGTTGACTGTTATCATACAATACGCATATGGCGAATGATAGGCCAGCTAAACTAATTCAAACTAGTAACATTAAACAGTCAAATAACTAAAATTATTGAAATTAAAGTTCACGAAAGTCGGAAGTTTTCAAATCGTTATCTTCTTCCAGTTCCATGATTCTATCAAATATTTTAGAACTTTGCTCGCGAGTAGCTTTGTGTATTAAATTATTTGTTATCGATAAAATACAACATTTTAAAACAAATCAATTCAATCACTGTCTGAGTCATAAATCCTTCGAATTCGCTTATACTGCTTGGCCGAAACAGGACTAGTGTTCAGATTCATTTCATTCATCATGACTTTCTGGTTCTGTGAACTCTGTAAGTACACATTGATGGGTGCATGAAAAGTGTTCCCAACGAAAATTGACGATAACATACCCGATGAACCACTGTCGATAGAACTCCGATTAGGCACATTCACTGACACTGGCGTAGAAATTGTATGCGGAATATCAATGACTGTAGCCGTAGGGCTCCGATTATCAGGCACACTCACTGGCGTAGAATTTTGGCCTGGATTGGCTGGAATATCTATCACTGTAGACCTATCTACTTGCTCCGTTTCAGAAATGTCATATACATGTACAGATTCATTCCTGCCCATGCTGTCGGTGGAAGCTGAATGTGATAATAGTGATGATATCTGTTTACTTTGTACGGGATTTATTTTCGAGTAGTTCAGCAAACTGTTGACGTTACGGTGTCCGGAAATCTGAATGATTTGATGATCTGGAACACCTTTGTCGTTCAGCGTCTGCACAAGATGTTTACGAACGCTGTATGGTGTCAAACGTTTATCTGTTGTCAGATTTGCATCGTCGAGCATGTTCTTCATGATGGCATAATGTAATTTAGGCCCAACGCATTTCTTTTATACCATGGTTTCCCCTTACTCCACCCTTGGTGATTCAGAGCCAAGAAAAAAGGACTGTCAGGATCTTTGGTTTCCCCCGGTCTCTTATCAGCAAACAACTTATAAAGAGCGACAGGGTCCTTCGTTGGATCAGCAATAGAGTAGGCCCTGGGCTTTGTTTTTCGAATGTCACGTGGATTCTCACCTGTTCTAGTTTTAGTTTGCCTCTCTTGAGAATAAACGATATATTCCTCACCATTGCCATCCTCGCGAAGTTCAACATCGCCCCATCTGAGTGAGTGTGTTTCAATGCCAGTCCTCATTCCAAAGTGCAATGAACATATCATCCACATTGAGTTCATTAGTGATTTCGGTGTAAATGGTCCGAGAACTTGAGCTTCATACAGCTTATCCAAATCTTCTGAAGAAATAGGGTCAGCTGCATGCACTTTGTTACCTTTGCCCATCGCCTTCAGCTGTTTTTGCTTACTTTTGAGTGTTTCTCTGCATTTAGCAAACTGATGGTCATCGATTATTGAAATCGGATACGAATTCAATCGTAAATGCCTGTCAAGTGATGAGATAAACGCTCGCAGCGAGGTTGGCTCATATTCCGACCCATCTTTCTTTCTCACGGACAGCAGAAAATTGGAAATATATCCGCACAGTTTGTCAGGTGGTATGAACTCTGGCTGACGCTGTTCATTCATGGTGAGGATAAACTCACAGAAAAGTCTCGTGTCGTAGTCATTCTTCCTCTTGGTGTTTTTATTGCACTGCTCAGAATTAAATTGGTAAACATCATCATCAGAGAGGTGCTTAAATCGACCACAGTTCCTACTAACAGAGGGTTCTGAACTAGTTTCTGTGGTGCTGACTGTAGCAATGGCAGTAGCATAAGTGCTTGGAGTTGGAATGTCACTGCAAAATGTCAATGGAGGATGGATATCTACATGCAAATAGGCAGTACTACTACTACCAGTACCAGTAGTATCTTCAAATTCACTATTCCATTCTTCTAAATTTGCTAAAACTTTATCCCAAGTTACTTCTTCAAGTTCTTGATCTAATTGCAAATTATCAAATGTAGAGTCCATATCTTCGTAAATTGTGAAAATTTTCTATTTATTATGATGCAGACGGAGATTGTTTGCATGAATACCTAAAGTACCTTCAATTTAAATTTACTATTACGTATAGTATTAATTAGAACAGAAGAACAATCCAGGGGGGAACTCTTTCGCTACCGTAAAAATCAATAATTAAAAAAATAGTCCGGCTGTTATTGATACGCTTTGAAACTTAATGTGATTCGCCGCTATAAACCGGAAGTAATCTTCGAATAAGTAATACTATTGTGTTATCCATCGAGTCGGTCAGTGTTATCCATCGAGTCGGTCCAGGCGATGGATATAACGCTCTACGCCACGGCAATTTCCCACTATTTAATGGGGAAGCATATAATAAAAAAAATTATTAAAAATAATGATAACAATTGTTAACGAATGTAAAAAAAAATGATAAAAATTTATAAAGAAAGTAAGCAAAATGATAAAATTGTTAAAGAATATAAGAAACAAATTATCAAATTTGTTAAGAATGTAAGAAAAATAGATACAAAAAAACAAATGTATATTATTATAAATTTCTTGTCATCCTTATGAGGTGCGATAAATTTAACAAACATCAATTTTAATTTCTGAATAATTATTCCCGTGTCCATGCCTTGAAATAGTGTGTCTGCCATTTGCAGAATGAGGTCCACAGAGAGTGAATTTAGTGATGCTACCCCCCATAGTTACCGAAGTTAGTACCCTATACTATATACATATACAGTTTAGACATATACATACGACTTGGTACCACTGTATATATAAGTTAACCTATTATTACAGTTCTCGCTGTTTATGAACTATACTCTCGTTGGTCCCAAATTAACCATACCAACGTTGCATTCCCCATATTGTATATCCCGATTTGTTAACCCTTCTAGTTCCATTGTATGGCTTCATGTCATTCGCGCACTTAGACGTTGTTACCACAGCAGTCGCCAAGACAATTATTTTTTGCTCAACATACAATATGTCACGTTAACCCTGCTTCGTTAGCTTCATGTTGATAACTTAGTCTCCGATGAACTTATCATCACACGGTTCTTGTATACCGTTTCTATATTTGGTTTAAACAATATTTGGTTTGAACTGATGCAGAACATAATTACATACAATAAATACAAAACATATAAAAAAAATAAAAAAATTTAGTGTTTCTATATTTAAGTTGACAATTCGACAATTCAATGATGCTGACGTCCTCGTATTAACCCTTCGTGTTTGCGTAGCCACCGTAAGATATTTTTCCCTTGTTAACCATTCAGCCGGCACTGAATCTCACACGCGCAACATTCAACTAGCCTGGTAAAATTAAGTTAACCTTCTTTTGCTAGCTTCGTGCTAACCATCTTTATAGTCTTTGCTGGACCGACCGTCAAGATTGTGTATGCCGGAGTTACGTACAATGACAATTCATCAATTCTACTGTCTTCTGATAACTTATCTTGTATATCTTCACTCCTATACTAATTACGATGCGGGCCCATACCATTGGATGTTTTTCTTTTTTTACATGTATTATCATTTTCTTTACTAAATTTACTTTCGATTTAAAGCACCGAGGAACGGTGCACGTGTCTTCAAATAATGTAATACACGCACTTTTTTTCACTTCATTGCACTGTATCTATACGTGTTTGACCCGGAACTGGATGAGACAAATAATCCATACATATTTATAATTTCGGCCTATAGTATATTCTGTGTACATATTTACGCAACTTGGTAAACGTTACAATTGGCAATAGGTAGTAAGGTTCATATAGATGCTTGACGCGCAGTATATATAACACAAATAAATAATGTGAACTAGTTCAATGTTTGTGAACACCCATTTATCCCTAAGTAAGGCTGCAAACTCCCAACCCCACTCACTGGTACTGATTCTGTGATGTTTTTTTTTAAAATGCCTTTGTTCATTCAACCTATCTTTCATTTCCTTTTTCTTTCACTTCCATTTCTCTCTTCTGCTCCCAACCCAAACACCAGAATTTCTATAACTATGTTAGAGGGCTGTAAAGTTGTACAGATACAGACAAAAGTTTTCTGTGAAGTCACTATGAGACACCCACAGTGCCCATTCTCGGGACAAATACACTACTTATTTCCCCACTTTGAAAATGATTGAAATTGCTATATATAGGGCCAAAGTTGGTGTCTTTCATGGGATCGCAGTCAGGCTTTCCAGTAAGGGCCGCCTCGATTTGAGACAGTCCTATACTCTTCTTGTACTTTCTATCCTGATGGCAAATAAAATAAGACCCCATGTAGCACTGAGTATCATATTATTGTGCTTTGTCATGTGGAACTACCTAAACTTGTCGGAATCATTACTTAGAATTAGGGATTTGAGCACACATAAACGTGTGTCAATGCGAAAAAACGTTAAAAATATTCCCATTTCCAATTCAAATTATACGGTCTTATGTATGACAGTGATATTGGCTGGGGCCATGTCTATGCTCTTATTACTTGCGGGTGATGTGGAAACTCACCCAGGGCCACTTAACACAACTAATACCGAACCCAATTGTTCTTTCATGCTTCTCAATACTCAGAGTATACGTCGTAAAATTGACAATATTGCCGCCGAAACGACTGAAGGCAAATATGATTTCTGTTTATTCACCGAAACCTGGCTTAGTCGATCTATACCCGACAGCGATATCAAACTTCCTGGATACCATGACCCTGTACGCCATGATAGGGACGATGGAAGAACAGGGGGTGGGGTTTGTATATATGTGCGCGACTCGATTCCATTCCACATCAGAAATGACCTCTTTTCCCCAGACATTGAAGCATTATGGATAGATGCCACGGTTAAGAAAAAAAGGTTATTAATCGGCTGTTTCTATAGACCACCAAACACACCCGTGAGTATATGGAAAAAAATTGACAAGAGTATAACAGTTGCACGCGACGAAGACCTTGACATTGTGATAGGTGGCGATTTTAATGAAAACTATTTTGTAGACGGTAATGGAAAAATTAATGAACTCTGCAGCGAGCGGGGATTTACCCAACTAGTTAGCGACAAAACCCATTATACGGAGAGGACATCAACCATGTTAGATCTTTTCTTGACAAATAATAAGAGTATTATTGAATCTTGTAATGTACATGGGAACATTTTCGACAATACCGTGAGATACCACTGTCCGGTTGTCCTGCGACTAACTCTAGAAACGTTTAATACATCAACAACTCTAATGCGAAAGATATGGAATTATAATATGGCGAATTACAATGATATGAATAAAACTTTTAGCGATTGGAATTATAAGGAGCCTTGCAACTCCCCAGTTTCAAAACATGTTGAAATCTTAACAGATAAACTGATTACGACATGCCGAGAATATATCCCGAACAAAAATGTGACCGTCCGTAAGGGACTACCACCCTGGCTTACATGCAATATCCGAAAACTAATGAGACAAAGGAATAGACTACATAGGTTAGCTAAAGGAAAGAATACTCCACACGCGTGGGTAAACTTTAAAAACAAACGTAACGAGGTCATTTCAGCTATTCGAAAAAGCAAGAGACAATTTGATAGCAAAAATGAAAAGCTGCTCAATGATCATACAACTGACCAATCATCCTGGTGGAAAACACTCCAGAGCTATCTCTTTTCTAATGATAGTAGATCTATTCCCCCGATCGCGTCAAATGGCGAATTCCTGATCTCATCAGCTGACAAAGCCAACGCATTTAATACATACTTCTCTACTATTTCGTCAGTTGATGATACTGGGAAGAGCCTACCCCAATCCGTACTTGACCCTGACCGCCCACAAATATCTTTTATAAAACTTACATCTGTCGACGTGTATACCGCACTGAGGGGCCTCAAGGTGGCAAAATCCAGCGGACCAGACTGTGTAAGCCCAAAAGTCCTGAAGAATTGTGCATCATCATTGTGTGAACCATTATCATTTTATTTCAATTCTTTTATCAAGAATAGCTATTATCCACCAGAATGGAAAATATCAAATGTCACGCCGATATTTAAAACTGGTGATACCAGTCTTGTGAACAACTACCGCCCAATCTCTCTTTTGAGTTGTGTATCAAAAGTATTCGAGAAGTGCATTCACAAATATCTCTCGGAATTTCTTAAAGAAAACAATATCTTATCTAATTATCAATCGGGGTTTATGAAGGGTGACTCAACTGTATTCCAGCTAACAGACATATACGATTACATAAGCATTTCTTTAAACGAGGGTAAAGTAGTCCGATGCATATTTTGTGACATCAGCAAAGCATTCGATAAGGTCTGGCACTTGGGACTAATCCATAAACTCGAAAAAGTCGGAGTATCTGGGAATTTGCTTAACCTCATCAAATCATACCTTGCTAACAGGAAGCAGAGAGTAGGGATTGAAGGAAGTTTTTCCGAATGGCAACAAGTAACCGCCGGTGTACCCCAGGGATCTGTGCTTGGCCCTCTTTTATTTTTGGTCTACATAAACGATATTGCAGTAAATATAACAAGTAACATCCGCCTCTTTGCCGATGATACCTCAATATACCTGACAGTTGAAAGTCCTGCGCTAGCCGCTAATGTACTAAATGATGACCTATATACGCTCGATCAATGGTAAAAAAAATGGCTTGTCGAGTTCAATCCACTAAAAACGGAATCAATGTTAATAGCAAGAAAGGATACAGACGTCCACCACCCCCCACTAACTATGGGAACTACCACCTTAATCGAAGTTCCTTTTCATAAACACCTCGGACTGATCTTCAATAACCGAGGTACGTGGTGCACACACATCCGCATCACGATCGAAAAGGCATGGAAACGGGTTAATCTAGTTAGGAAACACAGATTTACATTGAACCGTAAAACACTGGAAAGAATATACTTTGCCTATGTAAGACCAGTGCTTGAATATGCATCACCAGTATGGGATAATTGTCCTAATTATCTCAGCAATGATATAGAGAAAATACAATTTGAAATGGCAAGGATCGTTACTGGAGCGACGAACAGCGCCAGTAAAGAGAGCCTACTATTAGATACTGGTTGGGAGACCCTGGCATCAAGGAGGAAAAAACAAAAGCTTATACAATTCCACAAAATAGTTAATAGTACAGCACCCGTGTACCTACGAAATTATATTTGTCACTCTGAAAACCAAACCGGTTATAATCTTAGACATCATGCAATACGACTACCATTGGACGCCACAAAGGATATTTATAAAGATACATTTTTACCCTCTACAATAAGCGATTGGAATAGACTGCCAGAGTGTGTAAAAAATTGTACCAACCTGGACAAGTTTAAAGAGTCACTTGCTGACGATCGTATATACACACATCCATACTACTATCATTGCCATAGTCGCAAATCCCAAGTATACCACACACGATTGAGACTGAAATGTAGTAATTTGAATTTCGACCTCATGACCAATTTTGTTAGGCCCGACCCATATTGTGCATGCGGTGCTGTTGAAACAGCCCACCATTACCTGTTAGAATGCCATTTATACCAGGCATCAAGATTGGAATTGCTATCATCTCTACCAAACATAATATTATCAGAAAGAACCCTACTCGAGGGTTCACCCGAAAGTTCCATTAGGGAAAATCATAGTATTTTCGAGGCCGCACAAAGATACATAATTAGTACAAAACGATTCTAAACGTAATACTATGTCACATGTCTTCTGCCATTGAGTCATATATAAAGTCATACATAATGTCATAATTCGGAAAGCCTGACTGCCCAGCTAACTCATGTAGTCTCTGTACGCCAAGTTATACACAATTGACATATAATTCTACAGCCGAATGTTAAACTACCCCGCCCCCATTGACCATCCTATCTTTCTGACCTTTCTTAAACCTAACTACTCAATTTTCGTCCCATTGGTTACCTTTAATTCCCTAATCACACCCCACTCCAGTTCTTATCTTATCTCTTGTTATCTTTTGTTGAGTGCGATCTATATCAAAATCACCAATAAGTTATTTAAAGTACAAACCAGAAAAATTCCCGTCTGACACGCCCGAACGGCCTTATGTAGTTCGGAAAATTTAAGCGATCTGGGAGAGGACTTACAAAAAAGCCACAATAGGCTTGTTGTCTCATCCCTTTCCAATCACCCATACTCATCCATTAGCATTTTTGTAAAATATTCAACTTGTTTTGTATTGGGAATAAATATTGTTTACACCAAATTCACCCTCTGGGAACCTCGTTCTGCTGAGGTGTAAGCAGAATGAGGTCCCCAGAGGGTGAATTTGGTGATGCTAGCCCGCTATGTGGGGTAGCATCACTAAATTCACCCGCTGGGGACCTCATTCTGCAAATGACAAACACACTATTTCAAGGCTTGCCCTTGTCTAGTAGTGGCTAGTTGGCTCCTGTTATCAACCCCCCCCCCCTCATTCGATTAAATCAGGATTCTCATTTTCTATAACCATGTATACCATCGCGTGGCACGCGTTACACAGATTGAATACTAATCGCTATATAATCGTGAATACGATGACCAGAATAACATTGAATTGAATTGAAACCCCATTAAATATCGTTTGATATATAATCTATGGCGTATTGGGTTGTTAATTTAATATTACTCGCGTTTTCACAACAGAAATGTTGACGACAACCACAACAACAACGACAACGACGACAACGAAGCCAACGACGACAATATCGAAGAGAACATCACATGGTCCGCCGACTGTGAATACGACTCTTGTGTTTTCCGACAGCACTACACCATCAAACATCAGTTCGGCGACGACTGATACAAAGGAAAGAACTACATTAGTGCACATAACAATGGATATCCCACTGCCGACTAGGCCGCCAACCGGGAGGCCCTCGCCGGGGCCCGGCGGGCCATCGGCCAGTAAACAAACGTCCGATGATGATGATGGAACGTCAGAAGGTGTGTGAATATAGATACTACCAAAGTATTGCAAAGTATTCCAAGTGTACCTCCCTCCCACCGTTTTTTGTTCGCGTACACAGGATTTAGGTGATTTTCAAGTTCAATTCAATTAGTTTATTCCCTTAAAACTCATATTGTACAATTTCATGAGTATTGAGAAACAACATATTTACAAATGAGAATAGGAGAACATTGTTATATACAATATCTATAATATACAATAGCAATTGCGTACACAAATTCGAGATCGTTTTTAGACCAAAAGTGGAATTATTTATTTTCCTCCAATCTGTTAGTCATGTTTACTAAAAAGTCAATAAGGAGAAAACTTTCAGGCGGGAGTGAGTATGGAACTTTCCGGCAATTAAAATACTTAATACTCATTATTTGACTAGTACATGTAGTTCCCTTTGGAAATGTTCAGATAATTACATATTGTGGTTTGTTTAACTGATTTTCTGCACATTTCCCACCAATGAATATAAATTATTCTGCTCTTCTATTAGCAACCACCAAGGGTGCTTATACCCAAGGCAGGTGCATGACGTCATATAATTTTTTCTATATCCATCAGTGATTTTTCAAGATCGCGGGTATATATTTGGAGAAATTGTCACGTGACTTCCGGTTAGCAACCGTGTGGAGATTGCAAAAAGCGCGGAATTGGACATGAAGCATCGCGATAAAAATGAAAGTAACTACTTCACAACTTACGAAGAATTCACATGTGATTTAAGTCTATTAATTTCATTTAGACCAATTTCGTTGGTCAGCTTAATGAAAACTAAAAAGGAAGAAGTCATGACGATAATCCAGACAAGATTTTGTCTTGTCAATTTGGCATGTCGTCTCCGTCTTGACCCACTGCATGATGTTACATAAATTATTCTTAGCGTTATGTCGCCGAAAAAAGGCAAATTTGAGGCACATCATGTGTGGTTGCTCCACTACGTGTCACGTACGATTCATATTATCTGTCTGTCGTCTGCTGATATTACATCAACACCCCTCCAAATGAATAACAGACCGTTCCACTGTATACTTTATTAACTTATATAATGGGAGAATCCATTTAGAAAGGGTTAACACATACAAATTTTCTTTTCTTATTTCAGGAACCATCATAGCACTGGCCGTCATATTCTCACTGCTGTTTGTGGTGGTTGCTGTTCTTCTGATAGGGTTCATCTGTCTAAGGTAACAGTCTCCGTAATAATAATGCAGTTTTGAGCCACAAATCCACCGGGGTGCTCTCGGTCTTCACATGGAAATTATAAACATATAGATATATAAATGCACTGAATAATCTGAGACACTATGGTTTCATCGAATCGTGCGGTGTATTTAATCGGGTCTTGTCGTTAGGCGGGAAAGCGATTTGGAAAATATGGGTTTTGAGGGCCTATTTAAATTCCGAAATATCCGGTGTAGTTTTGAAAGGAATGGGTAGTTGGTTCTAAAGAAATGACCCAGTTACCGAAAATGTCTGATTGCCGCACGTGTTGGGGGTCAAAGGGGTTCAGTACACGGTTGCACACATGTCCGGACCTCAGAGGAAAGGCCGGTTCATAGTTCAATTCAGTCAGGTAAGATGGTGCAAGTTTATAGTAGGATTTGTACACAATCAGTGACATTTTAAAATTGATCCGATGCCTGATGAGTAGCATGCAATGCAGACTTTCAAGTGGGTGAAATGTCATAAAATTTCTGTGTACGTGTAATCATTCTAGCTGCAAAATTTTGAACTATCTGACTCATGTCAATAAGAGCTTGCTTAAAGATACGGGCGGCGTTGGCGGTGGGTATGCTGTTAAAATATTCACCTCCGTCAAAAACCGCAATAAACAGAAAGAATAGTAAAATATAGATAGACGTTGTTCTTATACCAATCAGAAATATGGCATAAACAGTATGTCATTGTCAAATGCTTTTCCTTTGTTATGTAAACAAAAGCAAAAAAACCTTACATAACCTGGCTTTTGTTTAGATCCGATATGGTAAACATAAAGAGCGTTATTTGTTACTGTTATATGGAAATAATAAAGAGCGTTTATATCATTTGTGTATGATTAACCAATAGAATTGCGCTGTTTTATGTAAACAGAGTCAACACTTCTGTAACACGAGCAGGTTCTTGTTTACGTACACCATCGTACGTCTTGGTGAAAATATACTATTTACGCGCTGATTATGTTTGGCATATGAAGAAAACTATATATATTTTAATTTTCCTTCTGTTGGTGGCGATTTGAACAAATATGAATATTTCTGCAATGAACGCCGCCCGTGCATTTAACCCCCTATAAATATTTCTGCAATGAACACCGCCCGTGCCTTTAACCCTTTACCCAACAAACCGGCCAAAACCGGCCAAATAAAGCTTCAACAGCCTAAAATATCTTCGGTCTGTCTCAATAGAACCATACAAGTATGGATATCATTGGAACCGGCTCCTTGACCACATTGTGATGGTTACAGTTACGCCCTGTGCCAATGCATTCTCTTATATATGCGAGTCGACCATAGGTCGCCTCGCATATATAAGAGAATGCATTGGCCTAAAAAAAAAATTACCATTCTTTAACAATTTTATCATTTTTAATGTGTTAAGCCAACGCATTCTCTTATATATGCTAGGCGACCTATGGTCGACTCGCATATATAAGAGAATGCATTGGCACAGGGCCCTTCTGTTGGGTAAAGGATTAACCCCCTATAAATATTTCTGCAACGAACGCCGCCCGTGCCTTTAACCCCCTATAAATATTTCTGCAATGAACGCCGCCCGTGCCTTTAAACCCCTATACATATTAACATTTCTGCAATGAACGCCGCCCTTGCCTTTAAACCCCTATAAATATTAATAGTTCTGCAATGAACGCCGCCCGTACCTTTAAACCCCTATAAATATTAATATTTCTGCAATGAACGCCGCCCGTGCATTTAAACCCCTATAGTAGTTAATTGCAATAGTCCATCATGCTTGTAATGAATGCACGGACTAATTGCTCTGCCGTTTTCCGTCGATTACACTCCAGATACACACCTGAAGAGCTTAACCCAAGCGAAATCAGTATACCCACTAAACTATAAACATAGTGAATTACCAAATACTTATTACCTAAGTTATCATACTTAACAAGCAATTAACTTACGAGCACTCAACTCGACAAACGCTATACTAAGACAGTTAGGCTTCCCTTGCTAAACTTTAATCTTGTAACTAATCACCCCAACTACTTACTATATGACTACACAAATCACACCCGCACAATCATCCAACGATTTATGGCTCACTACATACACAAACGTCGGACCAATCCGACACAGGTGAACCAAACTCGAACAAGGATAATAGGAACGCAAAACGAAGGCGTCTCCTATCACATCCCGCCATAAAACATGATAAACCTCCACACGTGGAAACCAATATCCCCCCAGACAAAAGTCCTTTATACAAGACCAGGACCCATCACCTATCTTTTAAAACTCTTACAACAATTAAGAATCCAACAACACATTAGGGATATATCAAATGCTCACTAAAGCGAGTCAGTAAACACAACTACCACTCACATCATGTCACATGTCTCAAACACTGACTCAGACATCGAGCACAATACTCGACGTCGGCGAAACATAATATAAAACTGGATTTTCCAACTAAGGACCAAATATCCAGAGGGCACGAACAGGTCAAGCACCTTAGAGTGAATAATATTAATCTCTCTACACTCCAGATAGGTATATCGGATTTATGTTTGATTCAGTGTGCGTGAAAAAAATTCTCAGTTCTTATCGAAATGGCCACGTATCGATCAGAATGGCACTTTCAGATCAAGCTTGAAAATCGGTCCCGAATTTCGGCTATGTCGGGGATCGAACTCGCGCCAACCTCGTCTACCCCAAACTGCGATGATCTTATGCACGACCTAACCACCTCGGCTATGGGAACATCATTAAAAGGAAGCCCTTTCTCGAGAGTTGGAAAGCGTATCAGTCTGAACATCGGTTCGAGTATTGACAGAGAACGGATACATGAATACCATTATATTGGAGCAGCACAATGCACTTCCTATGAAATTGTACATGTGGCCATACGATTACTGGTACTGGCGTGTGTATATTGAATAACTGCAAATTTAAATAAATTTGGAGACAGAGAGCAAAGTCCCAGAGCAATTTACAACAATTTTGAAAAGAAATTTAGAACGTACAGGCCAAAACAAGCTTAAAGAATCAAATTTAAACCACATTTCTGAAATTACGCTTTAAATATAAGTTAAAAAGACCAAAGATGAAAAATGAATGAAAACTCTAAAAATAGATTAAAACAATAGGATCATCATCAGTTGTAAGTTGATGCCCGTGTCATCAACTTACATCATTAGAGACCTTTCGCAAAACTCACGTTTACGATTACGGATACGGATAGGGGACTACGTCACCAACATTTGTGTACTTTCTAATCGTTGTCGTATTTTACTATCCGTAATAACGGTTACGATTTCATGGTTTCTAATAAGCTCAAATAACACCTGAAAATTATTTTCTGCAATATATCACTTTACTCCGTTCGAGACTGTATATGTATATCATGTAAACCATCCAGTTATATTGAGCTACGACCTCGGTGTGCTGTTAAGATTGGCAATCACTCTACTCGTCGTCGTGAATCTCGAGATTCCCGCGAAATAAGATCGCTATTCACAGCGGATAGTCATCGCTGGATGCGACACAAAACTGTCAGTGCAGTAATAGAAGTGCACTATGAAACCAGTCGCCAAAAAATACACGGCTGACATGGATATGGTGTTACTAAAGGAATATTTGGCACACCCACCGACATCACCAGAGCTCAGCAGTCTCTGTTAGATATGTTCTTTGCATTTATTTTAAATTTAAAAAACACAACTCGCACAAATGCGGCAATTAAAGGTACTCAATCGGATTAGATGTCCCCATATCATCAGATTCCAACAACAACATTTTTTTTTAAATGCCGCTTCTGTAATCAGAATCGAGTAATTGCCCAAAATTAATGCTAACCACAGTCAACTATAGTATAAAATTGCCCAAAACCTGTTATTTATTTATCAACATTTTGTTCAACGAAATGTTGCTGGTTTGTCAAATATCTGACACAAAAAAGCCACCTGATGCACATCGCTTCAACCGTGTCGACTGTTTCGATTTGATAGTACCAAATCAGAAGTGATGTACATCAGCGAGCACATCGACCTTATGTCAGATTTCCTAAACCCAAAGAGGTGATAGGCCTGTGAAGCCGAAATCGCATTGAAATCAAATTGCGGACTGGAAGGGTCTTGGCGTCGTGGTTGATGTGAGGTCCAAATTCAGGAACCCCTCATCCTCCATCAGCATAACGTCTATATCAGGTCATCCATGATAACAACGAACTGAATTTCTACCACATATGACCTAGCATTTATACCTGTATTGCCACAATCAATGTATGACGACAATCAATGTATATGACGAGAATCCCGGGTCGTACGTTGTGACTGGTCGAATTATTGACAATAAACAGGTCATGATTATCGCATTGTTGCAAATGAGACGATAAGTGAAGTATTAAGGGACTGTATACCAAACACACACTTTGAGTTGAAAAAGTTGTACGAAATAATGATGGTACATGTTCGTCAAAACTCTTACGCGTAGTCGTTTTGCGAAAGGACTTTTTGGCCATACGGATAGACTTACGACTACGAATAGCTATCCGTATTCGTAATCGTAAACGTGAGTATGCGAAAGGTCTCTATTGTCTGTTATGGTTACGATTACTGGTACTGGCGTATAGATATTATCAGATATATGGAGCCACGGACTCATTTTATTGGCAAGGTGCATACCATTGGTAAACAAAACAGAAGTTACAGTTTAAAGATGCATAGTCCGAATTAACACTCGCAAAATACTATTTCCTTGGCTTCGGGAGGGGGGGGGGGGTAAAAAATATTTGATTCGAGGAACCCACACATCAAAGCTCAGGGTGATCAGATATCGATTTTTGAAATCTATTATTTTTTCACCACCGATACATTTTAGAGGCCCAATAAAAAGTCGACGAGAAGACGGTCTAGGACCAAATTACACATGAAAATGGATTACTCTAAAATCAAGTGGCTTTTTTGTGTCAGATATTTGACAAACCGGCCAAATTTCGTTGGACAAAATGTTGATAAATAACAGGTTTTTGTGCAATTTATACTATAGTAGCGGGGTTTCAAAAATGTTGTTGTTGTTGTTGTTGGAATATGTTGATATGGGGACCATGCATCGGATTGAGTACCTTTAACAGTCACAACTATTTTGATTGTTTTGTATATGGTATATATAGAAGATGGACTTTGCCGCAATGGGGTTGGCATAGCCACAGGCCGGGCTGTCTTCTACACCCTCCCCCAGCTACTGCTTAATAAATAGAGCATGGCTTGGAGTGAAATACGCCGATATAGTGCATAGTGCGGTTGTGTAGTTCACTCCGCGAGTGCATAGTGAGGTTGTGTAGTTCACGACGCGAAGCGGAGTGAACTACACAACCGCACTATGCACTATATCGGCGTATTTCACGACAAGTCATGCTCTAATTATTATATTGTATCGAACAAATGCAGAAATTTTCAACTTTTACTAAGTTCAGACAATTGATGTTCGCCTTACTGAAGCTTTAATTTGGATCAGCGGCGAAATAACAAGTAGTTTCAGAACAAAGTTTGATGTAGTGTTCGTTACTATTTTTAGTAGTCAAAACTACATATGCATAGTGCACGATGGGAGAGACTTGAAGGCGTAGTATACAACTACGACTAATAGAGTCGAGTAGCCAACCAATCGGAAAGCTTGATTTCAATAAAAAAAGTCACGTGAGATACAATATATGTATATAGTTCCCAACTCTGACATTGGTTAACCGGCACATGCTTGTAGTAGATGTATCATGTAAAACAATCATGTACAGTGGGAAACTTTCGCTATTCAGTGAATGGAGCACTATATATATATATGTAATCCTCGCGGGCTTATTGTAAGTTCATATTACATGTATTGCCTAATTCGAGTTGCTGTTATCTGATTTGTATACAATGTCTTATACAGTTTTGAATATAAATGCCACCACGAAGATATATGCACGGTGAGATTCAGTGTTTTGTCATGATGTAGACCGAAACAGATTATAGGAATAGTAGTACATGTATGTCGATAATATCCGGACACTTTAGTTTTTATTCTATTGGAAGAAGATGTAAAATTTATATACTTGTGGACTTTGCAGTACTGCATTGTTTATATTCAAGTCACGAATCCATACAGGTGTGCATGTATTCCCCGATAAAGTTCGGGTGGCGATCTTGGATAAATATAGCATATAAATAAACGACAATGATTCCGCCAATGAGGGGCGATGCATATAATGTACATATTATTTAGATTGAAGTTGCGTACTCTTTATTTCAATATAAAACCGCTGTATGCCCATTCGATCACCCGAGCGGAGTGTTCCAGATTACTTAAAAATATAAGTTAAAGATACGGGCGGCGTTGGCGATGAGTATGCTGTTAAAATATTCACCTCCATCAAAAACCGCCATAAACAGAAAGAATAGTAAAATATAGACAGATCTTGTTCTTATACCAATCAGAAATATGGCATAAACAGTATGTTATTGTCAACTGTTTTTCCTTTGTTATGTAAACAAAAGCAAAACAAATTATATTTCCTGGCTTTTGTTTAGATCCGGATATGGTAAACATAAAGAGCGTTATTTGTTACTGTTTTCCTGATATGGAAATAATAAAGAGCGTTTATATCATTTGTGTGTGATTAACCAATAGAATTGAGCTGTGTTATGTAAACAGAAGCAAAACTTATGTAACACGAGCAGGATCTAGCTTGCATACACCATCGTATGTCTTGACGACAATATACTATTTACGCGCTGATTATGTTTGGCATATGAACAAAACTATATATACTTTAATATTCCTTCTGTTGTTGACGATTTGAGCAAAAATGAATATTTCTGCAACGAACGTCGCCCGTGCCTTTAAAATCTAAATCCGCCCTATAAGCCCAGATGTTGTTCGGATACTTTTATCAAAAACACGCTTTTGTTATATTGTTGACCAAATTACTTTTTACGAGCCTGTTACTGTTCAAAAAATGCTTTAGTCTAAACTAGAGGTTTAGTGACTAGATCTTAATTAACCAGCGAATACGCCAAGGATTATATATCAAACAATATGTAATCGCGGTTGTTGATTACATGGCTATTGGCATATAATCGCGACCAGAGGTGGCACGGGATATTCTATTGAATATCAGAATAGAGGATATCATATAATCCCATATCCCATAATATGTCAAATATACCGAATTATCGAAATGTGAAATACAACGAAAAAGCGAAATAGGAAATACAGCGAAATACCGGAATAAAAAATGCAGCGAAATGGCGAAATAGAGCGAAATATAGAAATAGGAAATTATTTTTATATTAACGAAATAACGGAGATAATTGAAGAGTTTTTAACGAAATAACGGACACAATTGAAGAAGTGTTTTAAAGAGCGATTAGATAACTGGTTGTTGTTAAACGAGTGCGTACCGGTATTAATTTGTAATATTATGCAGCATTCTCACTTTTGATAGCACAACAAATTAAACAATTCACGAAAAGCAACACCTGGTTCCAGGGTTCGCGCTGTCACTGGTCTTGCCAAATTTGCCAATGGCAAAAATAATTCACATTTGGCAAAAAATATTTTCATTTGGCAAAAATGTTGGCAAGTCACTTTTGATTCCTCAAGAAAGTTTATTGATACTTGTCAATCAATACCACTCATTTCAGGAAACACTTTCATTATTAATGGTATTGGTGGTGATTTACACATGTATAAGGTTATGAAATGTTAACATCTCTATCAAGATTAACTAACTGCTTTCCTATCGATATCAAAGGTTGCTCAAGCAGCGATTGTCGAAATAGTCAAAATAAAAGAAAAAATGGTGTAGAGCGATTAGATAACTGTTGGTTGTCAAACGTGTGCGTATTAGGTGTAATGAGCACGTGACACAGTGTGTTCTTTTTTCCAGGAAACGAAAAGGGGACGACAGAGAACCAGCAGGATTTGTAAACAAAGTTTATGGAATATTTCGGAAACCAACGACGACTTTTTCGAGACCCAGAACACAAGAACCGGCCATTTTGTTTTCTGGTCTTGATCGTTCCGCGGAATTTGAGAATGCCGCGAACGACAATGCGGCATGCAATGCGAACGCCACTCAAATAAAAAGTGTTAGTGATAACCTCTATGACCATATTCCGGCTGATTTGGAAGTCGAAGGGTCAACCGGATACAGTACATGCGGACCTCTTGACTCTCCGTATGATCAACCGAATCACGTGGTCGCCGCTGACAACTCGTGCGCTGCTAAATCCGTTGGATATGAAGAACCCGTCCCGTATTTGTATGATCAACCGCAACCCCCGAAGATTGGTTATCTTACACCAATAGAAAAAGACTTGAAAGCTGGTATATCAGACGACCCTAAAGCGGAAATGGGGAACAAGTCAGATGCTCCAATTCTTCCGCGGAGGAACGTTGGCATGGTTACGCTCGAGGATGGTGCACAGGCTGAAGAAAACGATTACACTCCAATGGACTTTGAACATAGTGATAAAGAAAAACCGACTTAACTTTTGTCGCCCTCTGACGTCAAACAATCATAATTCACTGCTATGACTGATCGCCTGTACAGTTCATTTAATATACATGCTTGTGTATGGGATTGCATAAAGTTCGAACATGGCACCCTGGATCTATATATTCGCACACCGGCAATTTGTACTGATTGTACACTTATGAGTGACAATCTTCAGATATATGGAGTGTCTATAACTGGGTTTTGTGTTTAAATTTTGATAGGGGGATGTTGCCCGTATAGAAACATGAAACGAGGGACAGAGAGAGAGAGGGGAGGGAGAGAGAGCGAGAGAGAGAGAGAGAGAGAGAGAGAGGGGGTGAGCGAGGGGGACGAGCGAGAAAGAAATATATCAAAAAGTCTGTCAGTAAAATATCAGATCTGATTTGGTCGACTGTGGGTCTTGGCATTAATTTGAGCATTAGTCCGTGTAATCCTGAATTATATAGTCACTTTATAAGAGCAGGCTCGTGCTCTTTTCAACTGTTCTGTGAACCAGATTTCATCAGATTTGTTCATCATTGATAGTCATATTGAACAATATAATAGTTATATGTAATATATATATTATATATTTTGAAACTTCTGTCTGTCTGTGTGTGTGTGTGTGTGTGTGTGTGTGTGAGGGAGGGCGAGGGTGTGTGTGTGTGAGGGTGAGGGGGTGGGTGTGTTTACCTGGGGTTGGGAGGACATACACATGTTTGCACACCAACGTTGTGAGTACAATTTGGTTTATGAGGACATTCCAATGTCCTCACAATGATGTCCTCGCAATGGTATCAAAACTACATTCTGATTGTGTATTTCAATTTTAGGAACGGTCCCCATAACTCGGTTTGTATTCTGAACCCACACACACATACACAAAAATATTCCATTGGCGAATCGCGGGTCGCTTCGCACAAACAAACTATATACACGAGTGTATAGATAGCCAATGAAAACGCTCGACTCTTCGGAGTACTAACATTTTTAACCAATCAAAGCGGTCCTTCCGGTGACGATTTGTGAGTCGTCCAATCAAAGGTATGTTGTTTCCGCTTCATTTCTAGTGCATTTAGCAGCCATTTAAAAAAAAAGACCAGAAGTATTTTCTATCAAAGTAAGTATAGTTAGTATAATTATTTAAAGAAATAAAGTTAAATATATATATTCTCTCTAATCTAAATGAGTTTATCTAACCGATCATATACCACTATAGTCCAAGTCTTCTCGTACTAAAACCGGCTAAGATATTGGGATGGAGGTGCCGGTCTTTAGTCCGAGTTCCAGGCCCATGGTCTCCTTTGACACGAGTTAATCGTTAGTGACCCGCTCAAATAAAACCACAATTATATGAAATAAAATATCACAATTGCTACAATAAACGGATAGTTTCCGCAGAAGACATGCTATTTGATCTGAAACCCACATCGGTTGTGAATTGAAAGCGGTAATTTAATGTGAAAAGAAACTTTTGCCGCAGTGTTTACATATTTTTTAAAGTATGCGAACTCAGTTGACCTTGCGAACTGCGTTCGGCATTTTCCGGTGAAAATATTCCGTAGATTTTCAATCAACCACGCACGATGAATTCTCCATTGTAATCGTAATTATACGTGACAATAAATAAATTATTACATAGATTAAATACATATTGAAGATATAAATGTAATACATTAAATAAATTACGGGAATTATAACCATCTCACAGTTTAAAACAGTGTAAACACAATGACCATTAGAATATCATGGGGGCCGCCATTTTGTTTGTAGATATCGAAATTCGTCTCGGCCAAAACAAACACCGGACAATGCCGAAGTTCTTCGGAACCTGAGTTCGGCTTTCAGTTAAGTAAACAAACAGAAAAAACAGCGATGTTGGTGACAATCAACCGGAATATTCTATGCGTAATTTAACATGAAAGTTAGATTATTATACACCATTATGACCATGATATGTCTCTCTTTCCGATGTATATAGCATCATGTATTGATTCATTAGGTAAATCGAGTAAAATACACCACAGATTCCCGCCACAGATCGTGGGCGTAACTCGTGTGATAGGATTGGTATGCAAGCGGGCTGGGACTAAAAACAGCAAATCGCCATCCCAATATCTTAGCTGGTTTTAGTACAAGAAGACTGGGACTAATACCACTAGTACTATTAGGGGCGAGTAGGGTATATAAGTTTCGGGAAAACGGGATTGACCATATGATTTTCATTTTTCGTGATTTGGAAATGTCTGTCGCAGCACCGTGTACAGCACATGTGATTGAACTTAAAGCACCAGAGAATACTTTTCAAACATTTATTAATTTAGTCAGCGAAGAGTGACTACAGAATCAAACAAACAAACATTGTCTGACTAAATTTGAGATTTTTTTTTTATTTAATTTTTAATATTATGCGAATCTGGATTGGTTTTTAGTAAATTTTAACGTCACAACAACTGGTATTTATGCGATAAAACTTCACATAAATGTAGATCATATACCCAGCAACACATACATACTAAACTTATTACATAAATATACAGTTATTTAATAGTATTTGATCTGGATAACATATTTTTACCGAAAACAACAAAATGACAACAGATTACGTCACGTGACTAAACAGTCTACAAAAAATCATTATACTATTGGTTTTTACCAGGGAACATATGTTCCCTGGTTTTTACAAAAAATAATTTGCGAGGGACTACCATCACTACGGGCGCGTTTGTCACTCAATTTTGGTCCCCGTTCTCCGTGACCAGTTTATTACTATTTTTACCCACAGCGCGAATTTTGTCATTCTCGGATTTCACACCCTGTAATCAATGTTGTGAGGTTCGGAAGGAAATCCGGTTCCGTGTAGTTGTTCGTCCGCTCCCTGCAAGTACAACTCCGCTCCCTGTATGTGTTTTGTACAAAAGTTAGACCCGCCAATATTTTGATACAATTATGGAACGAATATCCAGGTAAGTTGGTTATTTCTTATTCCATCAACCAATGGATGTATTATTTCGATTAATTAGCGAGAAATATATGCTCCAGGTATTTGTTTTTTAGTAAATTATCGCTTTACCAACTCAAATTGTCAAGAAAATAAGACATTGCCACTGAATGAAAACATTCTTATTTTAATTCCCCGATGTTTTTCTTCAATATTGTGGTTATGTGGGCTTCGTTGTGTTATATTATATCTATAATTACCAACATAGATGCATTTCGGCCCCCAAAAAGTGAAATTTGACGCATAATTTACCAATTTTCTGTCAAATAATTTGACAACTCCGCCTAGGGAAGTTGACAACGCCGAGGTTGTGTAGCAACGATCTCATTTTTTAGATCGGTACGTATGCCTACATCGTGCGTGGCGGTATATACAATATGGCATACGTGTATAGAGAGCTGTGTACACATATCATTGTCTTTATATAGTATTTTAGGCCTACATTTAAAATGTTAGTATAATCGTTTTCGACATCCATGTACATTTGTTTTAATATTCGTAGACACATTACAAATTAACCTTATACCACATATACCTATATATAGTATATAGGCCTACTGTTTTAATCAAATGTATTTTATTGTATGTGCATAAAGTGACTTATAAATACGTCATATGGGCCGACTGCTAAAGTGCTAATTGATATGTATTGTATTATTTGTCATCGAAACAATTTAACACATGTCACTATAAAGGGTGTGTATATGCCTGCATGCCATTGTGTATCACTGTACATGCGTATGTGTATGTGTATATTCATTTAGTATTATTGCGATACTAACAATTGTCTTTCTTTCTTTTCCAGACCACCACATAAACGCAAATTAGACAACACGGGTAAAAGGTCATCGACGTGCAAAAAACAGTTATTCCAGAAAAATAAATAATTGATCCTCACGAACTATATGTGTGGGGCTTTAAATAGCATATACTTGACTGACAATATTTTCAATGTAAGTCAAATCTTACTATTAATAGGCCTATCTCAATTCATCCTGTATTTTCGGTATTTGTTATGAATCTAATTATATAATGATAAAGTTAAAACTATAAACTTTGAAATGAAACTCAAACCTGGTGACATGATCGATATTCCCTATTTCGTTCTATTAAACATAGGCCTATAATTTTATATTCTATATCCCTATAACGTGGGGTGAATTCGGACAGTTTATAATGTAGGTTTTTAAAGATTAACTTCCACAGAACTAACAACAATGCTAATAATTGTCTATCAAATTAACTACAGGTAGGCTATAGTTGGTTGTGAACATCTATATACATGTAGGCCTGCATGTATAGGCCTATATTCCGCCTATCCCCCGGCGAATAATGTGTAGGCCTATCCATGGCAATAATACATGTAGGCCCTAATAGGCCTACGTGCCGCTCTAAACAATGATCACTGACTACACAACCTCGGCGTTGTCAACTTCCTCACGCGGAGTTGTCAAATTATTTGACAGAAAATTGGTAAATTATGCGTCAAATTTCACTTTTTGGGGCCGAAATGCATCTATGTTGGTAATTATAGATATAATATAACACAACGAAGCCCACATAACCACAATATTGAAGAAAAACATCGGGGAATTAAAATAAGAATGTTTTCATTCAGTGGCAATGTCTTATTTTCTTGACAATTTGAGTTGGTAAAGCGATAATTTACTAAAAAACAAATACCCGGAGCATATATTTCTCGCTAATTAATCGAAATAATACATCCATTAGTTGATGGAATAAGAAATAACCAACTTACCTCGAAATGCGTGCCATAATGGTATACAAATGTTCGCGGGTGTAACTTTTGTACAAAACACATACAGGGAGCGGAGTTGTACTTGCAGGGAGCGGACGAACAACTACACGGAACCGGATTTCCTTCCGAACCTCACAACATTGATTACAGGGTGTGGATTTGCGATTGTGGGTGAAAGACGCCGAGATTTAAAAAAAAAAACAGATCGCTGATTATTGACATACACGTACCTGTAACTTGTAAGCTAATCCAAATGTGCCCAAATTAGGTAATCGTCGAGTAAATATACGTCCAGGGGCTGTCCGGAATCCGGGAATGACGCAACTAGACTAGAGTGATTGTTCTATTTTTAAATTTTTGTCTGTCTTGACCTCATCTGCTCATGCAATTGTGTCATGATTGTGCTTGTCAGTAATGTCACCCAACCCGGATATTTGTGGGAAAGTATGTAAGATATTTCCAGTGTATTCTTTTCAGCAAACAGATTCAAGTTCAGGTATTGTATGATATCTGTTTCCAAATTCCATTGTCCAGGCCTGGTGTTTATATCAAATTCAGGGTGGCAGAAAATCGCTCCCTAAGTGCCACCGCACACGCTGCGATTAAAATCGTAAGTGGGGAAAATCGCAGGAGGAAGCATCCAATGCGCATGCCCACGACAATATCGTAGCCAAATCGTAGCAATCAAGCACTGTTTGATTTTACCAGGAAAATCGTGGCGTGACTTTGGCAACGCGCGCGATCGTAGCTGTCACATGACCACTGTCGCACTGGTCATGTTGTAAATACCACGAAAATCGTAGCTGCAAAGATCGCAGCACCGTACGTAGCGTCTGCGGGCAAGCTACGATTTCTCCACCTACGATTTTCCCCACTTACGATTTTAATCGTGGCGTCTGTGGTGGCACTATAATACTAATAGTTACTAATATTTAGGAGGGCAAATCGCTCTCCTGAATATGTTGTGATTTTTGTATGTAATTCATTCCATTTTACATGAAAAGATAAATCACAATACTAGTACATGCAGTGGAGTATAAAATCAATCCACTTTTTTCAGAACAATTAATAAATTAGTTCAATGCAGAAGATCTTGGAAAGACACATGACGATCTTGTCAACCAGAGCACGCAGCACTTATGTCATAACCTATCGCTATAAAATATATCGGGACACTGATTTACAAAAGTCGGAACTCATTGGTGTTTACAAATCAAAGCCTCGATGCTGCTCTGAACTCTATCCGAATACATGTGGTAACCGAAAGATGTCAACACGACTTCAAAGACTCGATGTCGCATGCAGTTTTGTTACTAGGGGTGTAACGATACATTGATGTATCGATGCGACAGCAATACAGCACTGACGATACGGTCATCGATACGGGCGTTCAAATGATACGTACGTATCTCGATACACAAATTGCATATTGTTATTACCAATTCAGGTATTAAGTAAGCAGCGGTCGCCACGAACGAGAACGATCAATGTTGAATCAGTATCTAACAAAAAATTAAGGTAATCCCCCACAATAAGTAATAAAAATGATAAGCATTCAGTGTATCCCGCCGACCACCCAATAATAGAACCTAATGACCATGTCCCTATCGAAGGCAAGTGATTCAAAAGCGATGTCATTCGACCTTGACCGAATTTGGCCATCAACTTCATGAACGTCGACGTATGTCGGTCATCTTCAAAGAACATGAAAGGCTTCTATGTTTTTGATGTTCATCGCCAACAGAATAAAGCCATGATTTGGTTGATTTATCGGTCACGAATTATGGTTCGTCTCTCATTCCCACCGTGAATCTGAACAAACTACTTAAATCGGTCCATACCCCTTCAAACATTAAACAAAAATGTCATACAAACAGTCCAATCTCTGGGGGATATTTTGATGAAAGTCCTCAGACGTCTCATCTTGGATCAAAATAAGTTTTGAAAAATGAATTGCGAATGATGCATTTTAGTGTTTGAACGGGAACGGACGGTAATGTTGACCACATAACATCGCTAAATGTGATTGAATTAGTGTAATCTTATTGTAATACTGCCTTTATCGCAAATTACTATTCGTTACCGGTTATTTCGATCCCTACGTCTCATTCATTCTACAGACATCCGATGTACACACAATGTCCTCATAAATAAAATTGTCCTCGCAATGTTGTTGTGCAAGCACATACATGTATGTGTCCTCCCAACGCAACGAAAACGAACACAATCACATATGTGGCATTTTGCCCGGCCTTTTAATGTTGATGCATGCTCAGTATAATCCGCTCACAGTCTAGATATATTAGCACTTCATCTGTTGTCACACTCAACTTTTACTTTATCTACCAGTTGATAATAATCCCTGTTAAGTATGAGAGAGTTAGTTATCTTCTTGTCAATAAATCTTGTCTTCTGGATTCGATAGACGTCTCATCTTGGATCAAAATGTTTTGAAAAATGAATCGCGAATTGCTATATACTTTCAAATGAACATGAGTGTTGGACGATATTAGATTGAATAATTTTCCTATTAAGTTGGTTAATAAAAATATCACTGGATGTATTCACAAGTGTTTGTCACAAATTGTGTTACGAGTGTGAGGATTTCTCAAGTTTACACTCTCCTCTGGTAAATAATTCCTCCAATGCAGTTTTGAAATAAAGAAGATAGGTTCCACAGAATGGGAGAGTCCTAATGCATTTTAGTGTTTGAACGGGAACGGACGGGGATGTTGACCACATAACATCGCTAAATGTGATAGAATGAGTGTAATCTTATGATTGTTATCGTACTATAGGAGGGTATCACCCCCCCTCCCTCCTGAATCCTGAATACCAGTTAATTTTGGGGGGTGAATCCTGAATACATGTTAAGAAATAATATGCGATAAATGACATACAAATTGACTGTTTTAATATACCGGTTAATTAAAAGTTTGGAATTGGAACACAAATCAAATATAGTTTCCGGACACTTTCCGGTTAACGACCGAAGAGACGCCGGTCGCGTTATGATACGATTAATGATACTTTATGATGGCACGGCGGTCGAATATGCCCAAGAAGCTATTCTACCCACTCATTCATACAGATAACTAGCACAAAATATTATTTTGCGCCATCAAAACCTGCGTCCAAGATGTTTTGCTTGAACCAGAATACCAGTTAATTCGGGGGTATGAATCCCGCGTACGGCTTCAAAACACCCTGAATCCCGCGTACCGAAAAGGGGGGGTGATACACTCCTATAGTGCCTTTATTTATCGCAAATTGCGATTCGTTACCGATTATTTCGATACCTACGTCTCATTCATTCTACAGACATCCCATGTACACACAATGTCCTCATAACTAAAAAATTGTCCTCGCAATGTTGGTGTGCAAGAACATATGCATCCTCCCAACGCAACGAAAATGAACACAATCACATATGTGCCATTTTGCCCGGCTTCTTAATGTTGATGCATGTACAGTATAAACCGCTCACAGTCTAGCTAATTTAGCACTTAATCTGTTGTCACTCAACTTTTACTTTATGTACCAGTTGATAATAGACCCTGTTACATGTACAGAGGCGGACTGGGCCAAAAAATCGGCCTGGGAAATGAATATAATACTGGCCCATCTGCAAAAGGCAGGTGCCGAGTGGAGGAGGGTCTCTGTTCGGGGGGTGTTCACCTTGGAATTCCAACTGCACCCCCCCCCCTCTTGAATCAAAATCAGACCAAATACATGTTTTTGCATAATTCCATTGCACCCCCCCCCCCCCTTGCACCTCAGTGCTCTGGCCTAATATCCTATAAATTCATCAACCATGGTTCTATATATTCCCGGTATGAGACCATTCAGTTATTTTTACCTGAAAAATTGCATAAATTCTTACATCTAGCGGTCTAACCTCAGACAAATGCACACGGCTACAGACAAGAGACCAGGACACCGGGCTGTCCATGGTTGTTTGGCCCCGGGGTGAGAAAATTTTGAAAACTATACAAGAAAATCGCTAATCCTAGGTACTAGTAGCATCTAGACTGGCCTCAATTTTTGGGGGATTTACAGCTGGGAGTTACCGTTAATATCTCGAGATTAACGGGGTCTTTACGTGGTGTTATATGATGCTGACAAGTTCATTTAATGACAAAATTATGATTAGCCAGTTAGGCTGGTTAAACAACACATGTGGCGGCCCACATCAGTTTCATTTGCGGCCCAACTACATATACCCCCCCCCCCAAACTGTAAAAAAAAAACCTCAGATTCTCGCTTGATAGAAAATCACGTGGAATCAGAATTTTCCGGCCTCCGGCCCATCGGGAATTTACCTGGTCTCCCAATCGGCCAATCCACCTCTGTACATGTAGGTATCAGAGAGTTACTAGTAGTTATCTTGTCTTCTGGATTTGATAGACATTATTTTATTTAGCTACCGGTACTATATGTCCCTCAGTGAACATACTTTTGAGTTATCTGAAATTCTGTACCATTCTTCATCAAATCTGCAGTCCGCTTAGGTACAACATAGATCATGGGCATTTTAATCAATAATCTATATACATGTAGAGTCCAATTTAGATTATGTTTCCGGTAGCCGTCATGTCCGAGCAATACTAATATTGTTTTGTTGCTTCAGAAGTTTTGATTAAGTGTAAACATTAAATATAACTTTCAAATCATTTATTTATTTATTCATTTATTTTTCAGGCTGTGTTAGATGTTATATGTGGCAACTGTATCACAGATCATGAATTTGAAGAACAATGAGTTGGATGTGGCTAACTTTATGGGACATGATATACGCACTCACAGAGAATATTACAGACTGCCGGAAAAGACCCTACAACTATGTAAATACAGTAAACTGCTTCGAGTGGTAGCGAAGGGGAATGTGCACAAGTATCAGGGCAAATCTTTGGATGAAATAGAAATGGATGCTGATTCAGAAGTTGGTAAGTAACTTTAGTTGTTATACATACACATTATCAATAAGTATAGTGATATGGTCTGCCATATCACGTCGAGTTGAAGTCAGATCTGTATCAAACGAGCTGTTTTTGGCAGTGAGGTTGAACTTGATACAGCAATCTTATCTCAATGAGACGCGATACTGCGATACTTATCACTACCCTGTATAGATAAAGCGTTTATTATATGACTACTGGCGTTCTGAGTTGCCAAAAGTTCAATGAAAAATGAGACTTTTCTCCCAACTTACTGGTAGGTGTAGGTCGATTGATATTCTGAGACTTCGACGATCAGCAAATAATAATTCCTCAAAGGTAATAGCTTGCGGATTGCTATAACAAAAGAATATTCATGATATGGTTCAATTAATTACTAAATGAACATCTTTTAGTTCAGATCGTAACATATTTAGGCCTAGAAACGAATGAATCGATTTCTCGCTTCATTCAGTATATGATGTTTACAAAATGACGACATCGATGACATGCTGAGTAGCATAAGAAATCGGAGAAAAAAACACTCTTGTTTTCTAATAGAAAAACTAGAACGCGTTTAAGCAAGATACGGGGAGAGAAAACTATAGTCATATAATAAATAACTTCAGTTGTTATACAGTCACTTGAAAGATATTGGTTTAAATTGTTACTGGATTATTTCTAGATTTTTAAGACCTTAATTAAGACAGCAAACTAATTTATCAGAATATTAATTCTATTAGTTTCTGACATATGCCCCTTTAAGTTTATAACTTGGGTCAGAATAAGGCGCATGCTTTCTCTTAATCAGGTACACTCGTAAACTATTGGGCCTATATCAACAAAATTTGCTATCTAAGGTATTTTGGGACTGGAAGGGTATAATTTGGGAATGCTGTCAAGATAATTTGCCCTTCCGATGTTCCTGTGACCTTGTGTATGACCAAGTGACTTTTAACTGTCTCAGGAACTACATTGCCCATAGAGATTAAGTTTGGTATATAGAGGTATTTTGGGGTGGGCAGTAACCTCATCATGTCTGTCTGCCCATCCTTCCATACAGGTACCCACAAATTACCTTTAACTTTATCTTGGAATCGATAATATATTTGGATAGACTTCACTTTTTGTATGCACTGTACAGAGTCATACTGCCCCTATCATATGACCTTGATGACATGAAATCTACCGCGGAGTCAGCGGGCACATAGCTAGTATACTTATATTATGAAGAAGTGTTTGTCCTTTGTCTGTCATGCTTTGATGGTATCACCCCCCCCCCTTTCGGTACGCGGGATTCAGGGTGTTTTGAAGCCGTACGCGGGATTCATACCCCCCGAATTAACTGGTATTCAGGTTCAAGCAAAACATATTGGACGTAGGTTTTGATGGCGCAAAATAATATTTGTGTGCTAGTTATCTGTATGAATGCTGAATGAGTGGGTAGAATAGCTTCTTGGGCATATTCGACCACTATGCCATCATAAAGTATCATTAATCGTATCATAACGCCCATAATGTGACACCGGCGTCAATTTGTATGTCATTTATCGCATATTATTTCTTAACATGTATTCAGGATTCACCCCCCCCCCCAAAATTAACTGGTATTCAGGATTCAGGGGGAGGGGGGTGACACCCTCTTATATCACCTCTGTTATTAAATTAATCCAATTTTGGACTACATGCTGGTACACGATCTCAAAACATTGGCATCAATTTCCTCACTAGCAGATGGGCATAGCCTAAATAAAGTAAATATAGCCAGAGAATTCTGGACTGTTATATTTATGGGCACAACAAATTTTCTATATTCACCCCAATTACATTGCCAGGTACCCGGTAACCTAATCAATATTGGGCAGTAAACAACATTGTGACCAACATTGGGTCAAATTTCTGACAAGCTAAGCTTTTGCATTGGCTGTTTCATAGCTCAGTGCATATGTGTTAAGTCAGTAAAGTGATCAATCAACGCACATTTCTCTATTAGAGGGCATTCAGGGTGCGCAGTTGTCATCAGAATGTAAAATTACCTCTTTGATAAATTGACAGAATTTGGTGATGCAGAACAATCAGAAGATATACAAGACATACATGTGCAATCACAAGAAATACAGACGTCTTCTACAAAACAAAGAACTAATGACGTCACACATGCCGCTTCTTCAGAACAACCAAAATAAAGACGGAGAAAATCAACCATCCGGAACAAATGGACTGATGAACAAAAGGCTGCTATCCATATTTAAAGCATCTAGGAAAGTATTTCACTTGTAATAGCCTACCAGGGAAATTTCAATGTCTGGAGCCTATGAGGAAGGCTCCTGTCCTTAGTGCTTGACCCTGGGACCAGATTAAGTTTTTCATAAAAAACAATAAGTAAATTGTATGTCCACAGCGAGGAAACTTAACCACAGGTCCCCGGAAAAAAAATTGACCCCACCCCCAATAATACTTCATTCTATAGAGTGGGGTCAATTTTTGTTCTGGGGACCTGTGCTTTCAACCTGTAAGACGAGTATACCGGTCAGAACCTTAGGCTTAAAAAATAACCTTTTTATGTTTACCCATACCACAGTATGGTAAACATAGTGTCGTTGTCTGGATTGACCACTCGTCGTTCGTCCGTCCGTCTGTCCATCCATAGACACTTTACGCATAATGTGATAACTGAAACATTTCCAATCTTATCGCAACCAATTATGGTATGTGAGTTTCCCAGCCTCAAATACAGATCAATTTCGAATATGGGTTTGATCCGACTAGTTTTCACTGAGTTGTGGCCCTTTTAAAAAAAAAATATTCACTCTTAAAAAAAATAAAAAATATTTAGATTGATTTTCTTGCTCCACTACCAAAAACAAAAAAATTCATAAATAGAAAATATATAATAAAATATTTATTTTTTTGAAATAATTAACCACACCAAATTTGTTTAAATCGGTCCAAAATCTTGTGTTATGTACTGGTAAATTTGTTTGGAGCGACATTAAATCCAATTCACCAATTCCATCCCATACCTTTGGACTACTTAGCTAGTGATAAGGCTATGTTATTTTCTGATGTCTCTTATGCCAATTTATGTGCAAATAATCTGATAAAGAAAGCTATGGTATCTAATTTAAAATAAAGATTCAACAATAAACATCACATGATATTAACAGTAGACTCGGATATCTGTGCTGTAGAGTGATATCTTCAGATGTCTGAGGTCATTATAATTGTTATTGGTTTAATAGAGAGGTCAGTGTTCAACATAAACAATTCCTGTGATTTGTTGACGGCTCTGCTATATAATTGATATTAATGGGTCAGCAGTGAGGTGGCTAACCTGTATACTATATTGTTGGTATAATTTGATACAGTATTATTGTAAACTTAAATTGGACTCTCTTAACCCGAAGATTCCATGTCCAGGTCACCTTTCACATCTAACCCGAGGTTGGGGTGGTTTAGCTGTACCAATGCATTCTCTTATTAAAATGCGAGTGACCCATAAATTCCAATAATTTGTGTTATGTACATTCTCTATAATAGTACATAACAGTATACTCTATAATTCAACACCAAAACTCCGATCATAGTAATTTATTATCGCCAAGGGATGGGTTAACATCTGCCGATCGTGATCGGCCTCTCATTGTTTCCTATTACCCTACCTACCTGGAAAAATTTGCGCTACCTCTAGAAATATTTAAATATATAGAAAAGTTAACTTATGCGACTGTCATTTGTATTGACTGTTCCAACATATATTTACCATAGAACACAACAGTTATGTTGCATTCTTCGATTTGTATGGTAGAAGTCTACATTTTAAATCTGGTCAATGTTCACTGATAAACATCGCCTCACAGGACATATTATTTTGAGGGAATTTCAATGATGCAATCATAATGGTAGCATTTTATTTCACCCATGGTAATTTCAGTCAATATTACCCGTAATTTTAGCGTGAAATTGAAAATAATGTTTTTTTTTAAATGCAAAATAAAAAAAATTGACATACCTACCTGTACCTACCTGGAATTTTTTGGCCACATAACAGGAAACAAATGATTTTTTTGCCTTTGCTATATCCCGTAAGACAGGTATACCGGTCCGGTGGTAGTGTGTGTAGTTTTCTCCGTCTCCCTGCATATGTCGCCTATATTACTTGTCGTACCTTTTTGGAAAGGAAATAGCATGGGCTATATGCTAGGATAACTCCGATCTTGTGCCAAGGCAGGGCTGTGTTACAGTGTAAATACGTGCAGTTACGTCATTTTAAGTGAAATTCGAGACTAATGAAGCTTGGAATTTATTTGTGTGTTCTCCAATAAGTTGAACGAAATGATGGTCGAAATCAATGTCCCATTGCTCATAAACGTTCATCCACGAGTGTCTCCAATGATAGGTTTGCCCATAAAAGCATCTGTTTGAGAGGGGGTCCTCGTAATGGCGTATGCGCAGTCATAATTTTGTAGGATTTCTGTTCAATGCTTGTTTGTGTGAAAAACTTCATATAGCTTTTTTCCATGGGACATAAACTCTATTTGTAGTTCCGCAAAGTATCACGCTACGGTAAAAAAAATTGAATACATGTGCTAATAGTCTACAAGCCGTATTTCTAATTGGATCATTACCAAATTTCATATGCATGTTCAGATCAATGTCTAGACGAGAAAATCCTGTTTTGGTTCCTGTCGGCCACACAAAATGACCGCCATCATGGATTCCTTTTTCACAGTCTACAGAATTTATACATCAATTTTCTTTAAACTTTGAGTGACTCATTATGACCCCAGGATGAGAATGTCCCATTTTGGTTCCGGTTGGCCACCCCAAGATGGCCGCCATGGGGGCCATCTTGATTTTTTCTGCACTGTTGACAGGCTGCATTTATACATGAGTTTTCTCGAAACTTTTCATATTGACTCATCATGACCCCAAGATGCGAACAATCTATTTGGTTCCTGTTGGCCGCCATGGTGACCATCTTGGATTTCTTCCGCACAGTCTACATGCTGCATTTATGCTTATTATGGCTCTTAGATCCCAGTCAATTATCCTTAATGACCAACAAATTTGAATGTTTACTGAATTTTAGTCATTTTCAACTAGAATACAGCAGGTTCTTATTGGTGTTCGGAGCACATGCACATGTGTACACACCAGCATTGTGAGGACAATTTGGTTTATGAGGACATTTCTCCTTAATGAAGTCGTCGAAATGGTTTAAAAGTTTCTAGTCAATAACAGTCTCTTTCGGGAAGGTGTTCATTGAATATTGATAATTAGTCATTTAAGGACCTAAATTAGATTATGCTGAATACATACGGCTGTTTAAAGGATCAATTGAATTGAAATAATCTGTGTGTATATCAATTTCTGATAACATGTGGTTTCAACGTGGTCCTGACCTGTTGTTTCTGACGTCAGTGCCGGACTTCCTTATTTGGTAAACCTTGAATTGTCGCACATGCAGCTAAGTATTTTCACTGCCCATTCTATATTGATAAAACATGGGGAATTGCAGGAAAGTTGATTTTGACTAAAAGAGCAGGTTACCTCAATAGAGTGAAAGAAATAATTCATATCTATCAATCAGAAAGGTTCTATCAGAACTTACTTAAGTGGCGAGCATTACGGTAGTGGTCATGTCATTGCCTGTCATGATTGCTACATTGTCATTGACACTTACTTTTAGTTAAAAGAAATCTTTCACCTAGATTTTACAACTAGGTCAGGTGCTTAAGTGCTAAATGAGCTGGGATTAAAATACAAACTACTTCTCAAATGGAAATACACAATCAATCAGAATGTGGTTTTAAGATCTTCGTGAAATAAAACAAATTGTCCTCACAATGTTGGTGTGCAAATTTGTGCATGTCCTCCCAATTCCATGCATACAAATGCAGATTTGAAATATTCTGAACTTGTCTGATAATTGTTAACACAAAGATGACACAAATAAACTAAATCCATGCTAATCATGAGTACACCCACAAGACGCTCTGTGTCGCTGACACATCTTCAAAGAATACCTCAATTGTCAAAAATTGTCTGGTGGCTGGGTGTCGTCGAATCAACCCGCACATATTCACTTGTGTTGGATGAGGGGGCGGTGGGAATTATATTCCACGAAGCGAATATATTTCGAGATGAATTATCAGTTTGAAAGAAACAATGACAATTGGAAACAGAAAAGGAAAGATTAAATTCCCATACATGTATGTAATAATGAATGAAATTTGCTAGCTTATTGTCCACTGCAGACCCTTCCAGACCGGATCTTGCTAACTAACATTTGGAAAACTAAATGTTGTCATCTTCCTCTAACTGAGTCTCAATCTTGGTAGAGTTATTTTTAATTTTGAGTCAGATGTTGATGTTTTGATATGTGCAATGCTTCAGCGAAGTGGGATGGCCTGAGAATCGATATTTTAATTTTGTGTAGCATTGGCCTGAATTGATTTATTCTCATATGTCCAGATATGACCTTAGCTGTTGAAAGTGACATTTGACACTAATTGAACCTGCTTACAGTTAGGTGCCGGTGGGGCCTGATTTGACAATTTTATGAAGAAGCGAGAATGTTAAATAATGATAAGAGCACACAGGCCGGTTATATATCAAAACGCTCTGCATCCCACATAGATTCCATTTACCTAGGTCAGAACATCCATGCTGATTCACAGTCCTCAGGAATAGTTCCTGAAAGTCTGCTGGTGGGGTTGTTCAGCACGTACATGTACATGAGAACAAGAAAACTGGCACTGTGTCAGTGAATATTTTTGATACAATATGTGCCTCAGACATGCAGGTAGAATATGCTGTGTGAGTCATTTCAGACATCTAACTAGTTGATGAAATAAACTTGTTTTCATTTCAAGGTCAAATCATCGACATGTTTCAAATCAGTATATTTTTTTCACATGGTCATACTGTATCTGCATGTCTGGGACGCATTTTGAACCAAATATATTCACTGATACAGTGCCAGTTAGGTTGTTCTCATGTACGTGCCATGATCCCACTAACAGACTTACAGGAGGTATTCTTCTGAATATTTAGCTCACATGGGTTACGTAGCGATTCTCCGAAGACCCATAACTCCGAAGGTCCGATTCTCCGACGCCCCGATTCTCCGAAAGCCCACAACTCCGAAGTCCCGATTCTCCGAAATCCCATAACTCTGAAGACCCATAACTCCGAAAACCCATAACTCCGAAGGCCTATAACTCCGAACGCCCATAACTCCGAAGGTCTATAACTCCGAAGGGCCGATTCTCCGAAGGTCCGATTCTCCGAAGATCATGTTTTATCGCTTATTAAATAGTGTACAGTCCAGTGACGGAGTCAATGGGGCCCTAGGGAAGACCGCCCCCCAAAAAACGTGTCAAATGTCATGTAAACGTCCGGAAATCCCTCGCGTATGGTTATATTTTGTATTGGACATGTACATGTAGATAATATATCCCCCCCCTGGAATCAGGAATCCAGCTTCAAATTTACCATGGAATCCGGCCTCCAGCTTCAAATTGACACTGGAATCCGGCGTCCAGTTTCAAATTAACCCTGGAATCCGGCGTCCAGCTTCAAATTGACGTCTGGAATCCGGCGTACGGTCCAAAATGGGTGGAATCCGGCGTACGAAAAGGGGGGAAGGGGCCCTCATATATTGGAAACGTTAACTATGTATTATAATAAGGTGATATCTACACCACCAGTAGTGTGCGACAAGCCTTAATTTTCCACAGAATGCTTAAATTTATGTAAGAAATACAATTATTTTGCCACAATGTACGTCTTAATACAATTAATATGATTAAACTGTGCACATCCGACTGCATTGGGGTGATTTGATGCAATCAAGTTCATTTTATATATGAAAAAAGGACAAGTTCTTCCCTGTTCACCCCTGTACATTTTACTCTGGCATCTCATGGGCCAACGTAACGTTATAGTATCTGGTGTATCATCAGTGGCGGGCCAGAATTCCCATTTAGGTGGGGGCAGTAGGAAAAGTTTGAATATGTTGATGCCCCATGAACGATTTACGGGCGTTTACATGACATTGGACATGTTTTGGTAGGGGCCCATATTGTCTGAAATAGCAAGTAGAGATTTAATGGGGGCAGTAGGAATTTTGGGACCCCTTGGCTTCGCCACTGGACTGTACACTATTTAGTAAACGATAATACCCCGATAAAACAAAATCTTCGGAGAATCGGACCTTCGGAGAATCGGACCTTCGGAGTTATGGGCCGTCGGAGAATCGGGCCTTCGGAGTTATAGGTCTTCGGAGAATCGGCCCTTCGGAGTTATAGGTCTTCGGAGAATCGGCCCTTCGTAGTTATGGGCTTTCGGAGAATCGGATCTTCGGAGTTGTGGGCCTTCGTAGTAATAGGTCTTCGGAGAATCGGTCTGACACCCTCACATGTCTGTCGTAGCCACAACCATTGGGAGCTATATGAAATGCAGTTCATGTTGATAGTTAACTTTACTATGTAGTATGTACTTCACTTGCTGACAATTATTCTGACTGGGATAAAAATTACAAAAACTAAGATTCACAAGACCTCATCTGACCTTGACCTTAAATATATGTACATGTATACAAAGCTCCAAAGAGATGACAATTATTATCTTCTACACCAAATTTTGGCCTGATGTCATAGTATTCTGGGTGTCTGTATTATATCATATAAATTATGTCAATTCTACTTTAATAGTGATCATATAATTTATATGATCACTATTAAAGTAGATTTGACATAATTTGTATGAATTACTAATGGTTCAGATTTATTTGTCATTTTGTTTAATATTATTTTTGTTTTAATGTACAATGTATCTATAAATTACATTAGCCCTTTTAATTGATGTGGGCATTACACTTTTCAATTGAGATGGCAAGACAAATTCTAGCTACCATTTCACCATCAGTGAGTTTGGAAATTGAATATATATTTGCTATCTTCTATATTTATGTGCTGTGAAAATGCATACTTTGTTCAAATCAGAATGATAAATTAGTTACAATGCAGTAAAGTTTTATCACATGTCAGAACAAAATTGAGTTGTTTTAAAAGTTAGTGGAAAACTGACACCTAGCTGTAGATTGGCTTTATGGTTTCAATATGTCTAAATAATGTCTTCTGAGTACAAGAAGCATGTTTTTGTCACATCTGCTATTTGTTTCATATTGTAATGACTGTTAATTTTATTTTACTCTGTTTTCTGTGAATAAAATTATGTTGAATCAATTTTCGTCATTCAATCTAACTCTATGAGATGGGCTTATTGGCACCTTAAATGTGGTCAACTTGACAGTGTTCCAGGTGTCATCAAATTGTGAATATCGGGCTGACTATTGATAATTTTTCGATAACATAAATTTGTCACAAATATGAAAATATGACATGACATTTTTAGTAAAATTATATGGTGCTATATATTTAATGGCTATAATGTACATGTGGGACCTCAAGCTGATGTTTATGACCACTGTTAGAGTTGGAAACTGCAACCATTTGGCTTAGCACTGCAATTTTTGACATTTCAGTGCCCCTTGTGTGTACTACAGTACATATATTGAAAATGTTCCGTCTGATGATATGTTACACAACATGATTTCACTTGTTGTTGTAACTGTTGTGTTCAATGTGTTGTCCAAACAATTTCAGTCATGTTTCACAATCCTGGGTCACTTTTGGAGAAAACTCCTTAATTCATTTGTAGTAATCGATATAAACCATTGCATGTTGTAAAAATTTTACTGACTATTTGTAGATATCCTCAAAAATTGGTTATCTATGTTGATAGGTGTTTTATTGATTTTTTCCCACCTTATTGAAACTGTTACGTTGGCCATCTTAAGTTGGAAGGGACACTTTTAACTCAACCTATTGTTACAAAATATTGTGATATATCACTGGGGATGAAATTACTCATATTCTGGTAGACCTCAATTGCTTCACTTCTATCAGCCAACTGCAGACACTGAAATGCCAAAACATTTTAACCTGTTTGATCCCAGGTAGTCACATTGTCTAGACGAAGGGTACAATTTCAGCACGAATATAAGTGTCCCCAGGCCCCAGCATCCATCTTTATGCCCATCAATCAAACTTCGTTGTCTGAATGGTATATTTATCAATGGCATCAAATGTTGGTATGTGGTATAATTACAAGTAAACACATATCACATTTGGTCCGGCCCAACAACTACAGTAATGCTCTATTAATCAACCCCTTAACCACAGCAGAAAACTTTTCAGGATTTAGTCGGAAATATGGCTTGTTGCCATTCATCGGAAAGCTCTCGGCGAGAGCTTTCCAATGAATGGCAACAAGCCATATTTCCGACTAAATCCTGAAAAGTTACCCATAATTCTGCTGTGGTGAAGGGGTCGATTAATTAGAGCATTACTGTATTATTGACCGATGTATGTACATTTTCAACTTATTTGAAGAATATGTAGTTTTTTGGGGGGTTATCCGATTGACAAGTGTAGTATTTATTAATCAATCACCTCCAAACTTGTTAGGTATCGTAATAAAAAGAGGACGTGACTAAAATTAGAAATTGGTTCCATTCAGACAATATTCAACTGAGTTATTGCCCTTTTTCAATATGGAATATTTTGTTTCTGAGTTGTTCAGATGATAACTTGAGTTCTATACAATGCACTGATTAAGTTCGAATTTGGGTCTGGCAATGTTCGAATTTCTGAAACTTCGCATAGGGTCATGGTAAGTATTAGTTTCCGACCGAGGTATGGGTCATGTATGGCGGCGAGAGACCTGTTAAAAAGCGATGGTACAACCGAGTCCCCCATAGGGAGATGAGGTTCCTCGCGAGAGACAGTTCTTCTCGCCGCCATACATGACCCACACCGAAGTCGGTAACGAACTTACAGACATTCTTTTCACATGTACACCACTTTAAAAGCTACATTAAATTGAATTTGAATATTCGAATGGACCCATCCGACAACCTATCTGATTTGCGATTCAGTCAGCTAGATAACAGCGATGATCATTTCCGTTTAATTCAGAATTGACATTACAATGAAATTCTGGTGGAATTTTACGGATATATGATGTAATGCATTCAATGCACTTTTGGTGTCATGTTGACACAATTTGTATCCAAAAAGTATTGATTCATCCCTTCAGATACTTCACATTTATTATTTATTTGCGCTTAATTAAGCGCAAATATGTGTCTCAATTTATTTGCGCTTAAGCGCAAATACTTACCACGCCCTTACTTCTCTCTGATTGTGAATGATTGAGTCCATCTCATAGTATATTATTATGGGCCCATAGTAATAGCCCCATACAGGCTCGAAAGTTGAAAAAAAACATATTTCCATATGCATATCAGCATCTTTGTCCCTGGTGTCCGAATAATTGGTACCTCATTCCCAGAGCTCTAGTATATTTTATTAAAGGGACGTCTCCTGTACAGATATATACCATTTCCATGGCCATAAAAAGGGAATTAGGGGTTACTTCCCTTATATGGTGTACTTATTGACTTGAAATAGGGGGAAAACCCTATTTTCATATTATCAGCATCCCTGTCTCCATCAATTTGTGTCTCCATCCCAGAGATCTAGTATATTTTATAAAAGAGACATACCCTGCACAGATCTACCATTTCCATGGTCATAAAAGGAATCTAGGGGTTACTGGGGGATTGCTTCCCTCATATGGTGGGCCTATATAGACTTGAGTGATGTGTTTAGGCCTGTGCCATTTAAAATTAATTCAGGGGGGATCAATGAATATTAATTTTTATTTGCGCTTAAGGTAAATGATATGCGCTTAAGCGCAAATGATTTACGCTTAAGCGTAAATATTTGCGCTTAAGCGAAAATGATAGAGGTTATTTGCACTTAAGCAAAGCGTAAATGAATAATAAATGTGAAAAGGGCCTCCCATAGGCGGCATTACATATGATTAACTCTGCGCGCCACATTGTTGATGTGTTCATGGATGTAAACAATAACCCGACTCTGTTATTGTTTAAATCCATGAAACATTGTCTATCGCCGAGTTGATCCGGTGGTGGGGACCCGAGTCAAACAATATGGGAGGTGTGTAATAAATGGAACCATCTTTGTGAGTACGTCCGTAATATGACCCCATAACGTAACTAGTTTATGAAACAATCTGTGCTTGTGTGTTTCATTGTGGGGACATGCAAATGTCCTTACAATGTATGGACTTCCAGATGTTGTGCATAATAGTGAAGTAATGAATCGAACCAGCCATATGAGGACGTCCTCACAATGTGTCCCCACAACTACGGTCCCTTTGAAAATATAGTTATAGAGCTAATTATACAATTTAGTACAATACCGAGACACTGTGCATCACTTGTGAATATATCAACACTGTAGCTCCATGGGAAACATGTGTCCCCATAACGCTGGTTTCTGGTTGGTTTCTCATGGGGTCCCCGCAACGTAACCTATACAAACAAGGGTGTGTGTGTGTGTGTGTGTGTATGTATGTTATAGACTCGAAAACTGCTCGACCGATCCGACTCAAATTTGGTATGTAGTCCTAATTTGATCCCGGGAACAATACAAGCGGGTCCAATTTCACGTGCGACCATGTCATTGACCTTGACCTTGACCTCGCTCATATACGATCATATAGGCATGTTTCTGGACCGATCGCAAAGAAATTCCTAAATAGTCCGGACGAAGTCGGCCACATCAGCTAGTTTTGTTATAAATGCGCGATAAAGACATGGCTAGTTTGTATCTACTCTTCTATAACGTACTTTCATTCAAAAGACGTACAACGTGGAGCTCGGGCATTCAAGTGAACCCATGAATGTGATTAATCATCTGACATGTCCGCGATTAATCTGTCATCAAAATGATATATCACTTACATGTATACCCTGATAGAAAAAGGTAAAGTGGTGATACAATCGTTTAATGTATTACATACATTTTCTGATTGTGCGACAAATCAAAATTCTCGGGGAAACAAGGCATTGTTTACTTATAATTCTCGTTGCTTTGATTTGGTTATATATTTTGAAGATTACTAATTTCGTAAACTTAGTAGGGATATGTGTTTTTGCCAAAATTGGACACCTGAGTCTTGTCGTTGGTATCGTATATATAGAGAATACTTACAGTTTTTGTTTGAATACCAAAATATCTCATGCAAGCCGCGATTGAAAAATCGATATTTCTTTCCAGACACGATTGAGATATTTCAGGTATTCAATCACAAAATGCACCATTCTCATGTTTAATAGCACAACAAATTAACCCTTTACCCAACAAAACGGTCAAAACCGGCCAAATAAAGCTTCAACAGCCTAAAATATCTTCAGTCTGTCTCAATAGAACCATACAAATATGGATATCATTGGAACCGGCTCCTTGACCACATTGTGATAGTTACAGTTATACCATGTGCCAATGCATTCTCTTATATATGCGAGTCGACCATAGGTCGCCTCGCATATATAAGAGAATGCATTGGCCTAAAAAAAATCTTTTTTTAACACTTTCTACCATTTTTTCTTACATTCTTTAACAATTTTATAATTTTTAATGTGTTAAGCCAATGCATTCTCTTATATATGCGAGGCGACCTATGGTCGACTCGCATATATAAGAGAATGCATTGGCACAGGGCCCTTCTGTTGGGTAAAGGGTTAAACAATTCACGAAAAGCAACACCTGATTGACCCAAAGGTCTGACATCGATCAGCTGATATGTAGCAAACCGCTATGAAGTGACGACGTCATGATTCCATTCGGCAAGCTGCATGTACAGTGAAATAACAAAAAGCTACAGTGACATAGCAAAATCGTATTTCACTGTAGCTTCTATACTAAGAGATACGTACGACCATTGCGTTTCGGCAATTTTCCTCTATTTTATAGGCAAACATATAATAAATTTGTATATCTCGTATTTCCCCACAAGGGACTGTGTATACTGAACGTCTTCTTAATTTTCAGAATGTGGACGGAAATACTGATACATTATACCCCACCTACAAGTAACAACCCTGAACCCACGGAATTTACCTTACACTAAAAAAAACTCTAAAGACTCTAAACCAACATTTAGTCAACCGAATCCTACTAAACGTTGAGTTAGAGCTGTTCACTGAACTAGCTGGGTTAGAAAAAAGTAACCAATCATTGGGTTACGTAATCCCAACTTTGTAACCAAACGTTGGGTTATATTAACCAAACGTTAGGTTTGAAGTAACAAAACATGGCGCTAGAGAAAACCTATGTCAATATAATTATATTTCATCTAAATGAATGGGTTTTGACCATGTCATCTGAGATTCTGGTAATTAATTACCGTTTGAATGGATTTGTTTTGGACCAAAACTTCTGAATAGAGGAGAGATATTGAATTAAACCAGACTTCGAACATATGGTATGTTACATGAAAGTCCGAAACGAGGTGTGACATATGATGACTTCCTTTTTGGGAATAAATTAACAACCTACATCAATAGAATACTTGTATTAAATACAGAAGCAATACTACGACTATGTAATTCCGACATAATAGATGTCTTCATTGTATAATTATTTGAGTTTGATACAAACGAAGGGAAGAAAATAGGACAAAGAGAGCTCATGCACATCCAGCAACTCGGTATCAAAAGCCGCAACTGAAAGCCAGTGATTATTAACTAAACTAATCTAACCAATAACTGAACCCAACTTCTGGAATTTGACCCAACCAATAACCCAACTGTGGATAACCCAACAAGTTGGACTAAACTTTATTTTGGGTGTAGATATTTCGTAGATACTTGGTATATTTTATCCTTAGATATTTGGTCAGCTGGATTGTATTATTACATAATATTAATTAGTCTTGTGACTTGAGAATTATGTGGCATTCGGAGAGTTTAGGAACGATAGGTCAGAAGCTCTATGGGGGTATCGCTCTTCTGAGTTTACATGAGTTTTTACGATGCGATTTCCACATTTTCACAGTTATCAACATTATTTACTTATATGTCCAGCTATACATGTATGTACAATTGTTGCCCATCATTCATGCTTGATATTGCCACATCACAATTAAAGTTATCTACCGAAGACCTACCAACTCGTCACTTACCACTAGACCACCACGTCGACCCACGTCCTTTCTAACGGGTGGTCACCCAATTCACCCACTTGTCTGTGACAGTCGTATAAATGTGGAGTTATAAGTTAACTTTCACTTTGTTTGTGTTGATAGGAATGACGAGTTTACAGCAAGACATGTACATTTTCACCATGTTTCTGTCCCGGTCACCATAACGACAGGTATCTTGAATTGTGTAGAAACTGTGTTTGTATTAGTTACATAGACAACATTTAACTGTTCTGAGTAGCATACGGTTTTTCGCCTCAAGTGAGATGCGGATGATCATGGATACGAGGCACCATGCAGCCGAGTGAATATGATCCTCGCATCTCACGAGAGACACACAGTCGTTTCGGCTCGATCCACTCTCACCTGACAATCGCCTGTCTTTTGCTAGTTCATTAGACGAATCTAAGATGTTGCCATCATCGACTCCCAGGAAATTGTCACACAGTAGACAAGCAGCAATGCAGAAACCTCCTTCTACTGTACGTCGCATAATTCACCAGAAATCGCAGTAGTTGATATTCAAACTGCTATGAATCAACGACAACCGCCAAATGACACACGAAGAAATGAAACGCCAGTCACCGAATCGAGATCTTCTGCCAATCATTCATCCGAACTACACGTTAACAGTGTATCCGTCATTTCATCTGACTCTCAAAACTCTCCACCGAGCGTTAAGCCACCCGATACACGCACAAGGCAAATGTATCACGATAACGACAACAAGACAACTGTTGCCGGCAGCAACAGTAGAGTTTATACTAACTTGGGCGAGGAATCAGTTGGATTCTCTGGTGTTCCCCGTATGGCTACAAAGCGCACTAAGAAGATATTCGTGCGCGGAATATCATTACAAACGACTAATAGTGCAATTTGGGATTATTTCGAACAGAAAGGTGTAACACCCACATTCGTGCGACTAATGTGGAGTTCCCGCAGAGGGACACAATCAGCGCGCATCCACATTAAAGAAACAGACATGGAGACAGTCTCCAGTGACACTTTCTGGCCTCCAGGAATAGACTTCAGAATGTGGACACATGAGCCACCGCAACGTTCTCAAAACAGTTATGACTAATCATATCAATATTGCTACGTGGAATGCATCAGGAGTTAAATCTACGGTGTTATATTTGCAATTTCTAATGAAAAGTCAAATATACGATATCATCGGAGTGTCCGAGCATTGGCTTAACACAGAGAACTTGTCTTTTATGAACTTCTTAAATGACTCATATATTGCTCTTGCAAAACCCGGAAGAACTATTACTACAAGTTCTGGTGGTTCATTTACTCGTGATGGTATTGCTCTCCTAATCAACGTACGTATCGCAGATCAGTGTGTAGCTGTGGATACTGGAATCGATCGTTGTGTTGGCATCCAACTGAGACTCAGTCAGTCAGCTGTTATGACTATTCTTCAAGTATATCTTCCATGTACAAACCATGGCGATGATTTCTTCAAAGAATGCGTAGAATCTGTCTTCGATCTTATAGCGCTCTTTTCTTCACACGGGCCAGTTATTACTATGGGTGACTTCAATGTACATTTATGTCGTTCATCAGAACAACATATCCCAACAGGCCATGGCGTCAGATCAGCTTTGGTAACTTCACTTCTGCAGCGTGAAGAACTTTTCTCGGTCACGACCAAATGGTCGTGTGCCGGTCCTGCATTTACCTTTTATCCACCAGCAGCCGTGGCTTCCCCAAGCCGTATCGACCATATCGTATTCCCAATGGACCAAGAAGATCTCATATTTAACTGTGCTATTCTCAGTGACCATGAACTGAATACGTCCAACCACTTGCCTGTGACATGTTGTATTGAACTTCCATCCGACCACTTGCATGTGACACCGACTCGAAACAAACTTTCCTTCAACTGGGACGCGATTGATATAACATCGTACCAAAATTTCCTTGACAACTATCTATCTGATGTGATTAACCGTGAAATCGTGACAACTGGTGATCTTGATACCATATGTTCCGAGATAATTGATGCATTATTATATGCATCGGTTTCCTGCACACAGACCAAATCAAGACATAAAGCCGCAAAATCATTCTGGAACGACGAACTACGAACACTGCATCAGTTACTGAAAGAGAGACGCAGAGATTGGATTTGTGACGGCAGGCCACATGCTTGTGATGCGGTATCCCAGACTGAGTACAAACATGCCAAGCGAAAATTCCGACAAACGTTACGCTCGTGTATGCGGAAGACAGAACGTGACTCGCTTCATCAACTTGAACTTTGTGCTAGGACAAATAGTTCACAGTTTTGGCGAACTCTGAAGTCAGCAGATCAGGGATCACGCCCGAATGGTCTATGTTCGGTTATGAAGTTCGACGACATCACACTTCGTGATCCAGTTAAAATTCTGTCAGCATGGGGATCCTACTTCAAGAACCTGTACACTCCGAATGCGCATAGTGATCCTGAATTCGACGTCGTCGTACGAACGCGCCTCGAACAGCTCCTCGACGTATCACATACAAACTATACTGACACTATATTCTGTGAACGGATAACTATCCCAGAACTCAACTTAGTTTTAAAGAACCTTAAACGCCATAAATCAAGCGGAATAGATAATGTGGTGAATGAGCATATTATTAATGGGAGCGAACGTCTTAAAGCGGCTCTTTGTCATCTCTACAACGGCATGATTGTCTTGGAGTGGATACCTCCTTGCTTAAAAACTGGTATCATCGTACCCCTCTACAAGGGATCTCCAAAACCACACGCCATTCCTGACAGCTATCGAGCTATCACTCTGCTTCCAGTTATGTACAAAGTATTCGAAGGCATCCTGCTTAACAGGTTCCTCACGGACGGTCACTTTCCAAATTTCCCTAATAAATTACAACATGGTTTTCAAAAAGGTGTGAACTGCCTCATGACTTCATTCGTTCTCCAAGAGTCTATCTCGTATCTCCATGACCTTGATGCCCGAGCATATGTGTGCTTCTTGGATTCGCAGAAGGCCTTTGATCGTGTATGGCACGAGGGCCTTCTGATAAAACTTCATGACATGGGTTTCAATGGAAAAATTCTGCGACTTGTGACAAATATGCACCAATATTGTAAAAGCCATGTGCTATATAACGGATCTCTTTCTGAACCATTCGACGTTCTACAAGGAACAAGACAAGGGGCAGTGACTTCTCCCTTTTTTTATCTTGTGTATATAAATGATTTGCTGGAAACTTTGACCAAATCCAGAAATGGCCTACACATCTCTGAAATTCCGTGTACTTCGCCGTCTGCGGCCGACGATATTGCTCTGATATCACTCACGAAATCGGGTCTTGATAGCCTCATCGACATCTGTTACAGATACAGTCGACAGTGGAGATTTAATTTCTCAACGACGAAAAGCACAATTGTTGTATTTAACGAGACAAAACGTCAAGATAAACTCAACGATAGACAATGGTTTCTTGGTGATCAACCGCTTCCAGAATCCAACAACTGTGTTCATCTTGGAATCAAACAGTGCAAATTTCAAGCTGATACAACACGGAGCTCAATTCTTTCGGAAAAGTTACGAAAATCGTACTTTAGTATTGCTGGAAGAGGTTTGCTCAAATCGTGCACACCACTGACAATGGCAAATCTGTTAGGATCAATCGTGCTGCCAAAAGCTCTATATGGTTGTCAGTTGCTGAATATCACAAACAACACTGTCATGTATTCAATGGAAAAGGCATACCGTTTATGTGTCAAACACATCCAAACGCTCCCGACTCGGACCCCGACTAACGTTGCGATGAGTCCCCTTGGGTTAATACCGCTTGAGACGGAGATACACATCAACAAACTAAATTTTCTCTCCGAACTGATCCATCTGCCTCAAGGACACCAGGTACCTCTTACGATCTTTCTCCAGAAATTTTTCCAGCTCACCCTTTTCGCTCGTCAAACAACTGGATTCGTCCCGGATATCATTGAAATATTAAATCTCTATGACCTGTATCATGTCCTAACAACATACGTGAAAACTGGAATATTCCCAACGAAATCTTCTTGGAAAAATCTTGTGCAGACAGCAGTCAAACAGAACTATCATCGAGAATGGTGCCGATCTGTGTCCGTCGATAGAAACCTCGATGTGTTTAAAATTGTGCACGGAGACCCAGCATCATGTTGGAACATTTGGAGAATCCTGCGAGATTACCCACGATATAATAAACAACTGCGAAATCTTGCCTTATTGCTAAACAAGACAACATACAGTAACAATTTGACATGTTGTGCATGTATAAATACATATAACTGTGAGTTAATACACGCAATCCGCCACTGTAATTCACCCTGTTCTGTCGTCCTGAGGAACGACTATCTGGATTGCATAACTGACCAATACGGCGTTGCCGCCTTTTTGTATATAGACTCGTTAAGCGATATAGAACTTTGTGCATTTCTACTCGGCACCGACGTCATGCAGTACCCGGTGGAAATAGAACAACACATGGACAAAATAATTATCGACACTGCTACATTTCTGTTCATCTTGTGCCAAGTGATTCGAGGACAATAATCACATTATCAACCCACGACTTTGTATATTGTTGTTATATTTACATGAACTATACATATTCTTCTCCAAACAGGAGGTCCACAATAAATATATAGCTAGTATTGTTATAAATGCGCGATAAAGACATGGCTAGTATTGTTATAAATGCGCGATAAAGACATGGCTAGTATTGTTATAAATGCCCGATAAAGACATGGCTAGTATTGTTATAAATGCGCGATAAAGACATGGCTAGTATTGTTATAAATGCGCGATAAAGACATGGCTAGTATTGTTATAAATGCGCGATAAAGACATGGCTAGTATTGTTATAAATGCGCGATAAAGACATGAATAGTATTGTTATAAATGCGCGATAAAGACATGGCTAGTACTGCTATAAATGCGCGATAAAGACATGGCTAGTAGTGTTATAAATGCGCGATAAAGACATGGCTAGTACTGCTATAAATGCGCGATAAAGACATGGCTAGTATTGTTATAAATGCGCGATAAAGACATGGCTAGTATTGTTATAAATGCGCGATAAAGACATGGCTAGTATTGTTATAAATGCGCGATAAAGACATGTCTAGTATTGTTATAAATGCGCGATAAAGACATGGCTAGTATTGTTATAAATGCGCGATAAAGACATGTCTAGTATTGTTATAAATGCGCGATAAAGACATGGCTAGTATTGTTATAAATGCGCGATAAAGACATGGCTAGTATTGTTATAAATGCGCGATAAAGACTTGGCTAGTATTGTTATAAATGCGCGATAAAGACATGGCTAGTATTCTTATACATGCGCGATAAAGACATGGCTAGTATTGTTATAAATGCGCGATAAAGACATGGCTAGTATTGTTATAAATGCGCGATAAAGACATGGCTATAGTTTGTATCTACTCTTCTATAACGTACTTTCATTCAAACGACGTACTACGTGCAGCTCGGGCATTCATATGAACCCATGCATGTGATTAATCATCTGAAATGTCCCGATTAATCTGTCTTCAAAATGGTATATCACTTACATGTATACTCTGATAGAAAAAGGTAAAGTGGTGATACAATCGTTTAATGTATTACATGCATTTTCTGATTGTGCGACAAATCAAAATTCTCTGGGAAACAAGGCACTGTTTACTTATAATTCTCGTTGCTTTGATTTGGTTATATATTTTGTAAGATTACTGATTTCGTAAACTTAGTAGGGATATGTGTTTTTGCCAAAATTGGACACCTGAGTCTTGTCGTTGGTATCGTATATATAGAGAATACTTACAGTTTTTGTTTGAATACCAATATATCTCATGCAAGCCGCGATTGAAAAATCGATATTTCTTTCCAGACACGATTGAGATATTTCAGGTATTCAATCACAAAATGCAGCATTCTCATGTTTAATAGCACAACAAATTAACCCTTTACCCAACAAAACGGTCAAAACCGGCCAAATAAAGCTTCAACAGCCTAAAATATCTTCAGTCTGTCTCAATAGAACCATACAAATATGGATATCATTGGAACCGGCTCCTTGACCACATTGTGATAGTTACAGTTATACCATGTGCCAATGCATTCTCTTATATATGCGAGTCGACCATAGGTCGCCTCGCATATATAAGAGAATGCATTGGCCTAAAAAAAATCTTTTTTTAACACTTTTTACCATTTTTTCTTACATTCTTTAACAATTTTATAATTTTTAATGTGTTAAGCCAATGCATTCTCTTATATATGCGAGGCGACCTATGGTCGACTCGCATATATAAGAGAATGCATTGGCACAGGGCCCTTCTGTTGGGTAAAGGGTTAAACAATTCACGAAAAGCAACACCTGATTGACCCAAAGGTCTGATATCGATCAGCTGATATGTAGCAAACCGCTATGAAGTGACGACGTCATGATTCCATTCGGCAAGCTGCATGTACAGTGAAATAACAAAAAGCTATTGTGACATAGCAAAATCGTATTTCACTGTAGCTTCTATACTAAGAGATACGTACGACCATTGCATTTCGGCAATTTTCCGCTATTTTATAGGCAAACGTATAATAAATTTGTATATCTCGTATTTTCCCCCAAGGGACTGTGTATACTGAACGTCTTCTTAATTTTCAGAATGTGGACGGAAATACTGATACATTATACCCCACCTACAAATAACAACCCTGAACCCACGGAATTTACCTTACACTAACAAAAACTCTAAAGACTCTAAACCAACGTTTAGTCAACCGAATCCTACTAAACGTTGAGTTAGAGCTGTTTACTAAACTAGCTGGGTTAGAAAAAAGTAACCAAATATTGGGTTACGTAATCCCAACTTTGTAACCAAATGTTGGGTTAAATTAACCAAACGTTGGGTTTGAAGGAACAAAACATGGCGCTAGAGAAAACCTATGTCAATATAATTATATTTCATCTAAATGAATGGGTTTTGACCATGTCATCTGAGATTCTGGTCATTAATTACCGTTTGAATGGATTTGTATATGACCAAAACTTCTGAATAGAGGAGAGATATTGAATTAAACCAGACTTCGAACCTATAGTATGTAACATGAAAGTCCGAAACGAGGTGTGACATATGATGACTTCCTTTTTGGGAATAAATTAACAACATACACCAATAGAATACTTGTACCAAATACAGAAGCAATACTACAACTATATAATTCCGACATAATAGATGTCTTCATTGTATAATTATTTGAGTTTGATACCAATGAAGGGAAGAAAATAGGACAAAGAGAGCTCGTGCACATCCAGCAACTCGGTATCAAAACCGCAACTGAAAACCAGTGATTATTAACTAAACTAATCTAACCAATAATTGAACCCAACTTCTGGAATTTGACCCAACCAATAACCCAACTTTGGATAACCCAACAAGTTGGACTAAACTTTATTTTGGGTGTAGATATTTCGTAGGTACTTGGTATATTTCATCCTTACATATTTGGTCAGCTGGATTGTATTATTACATAATATTAATTAGTCTTGTGACTTGAGAATTCTGTGGCATTCGGAGATTTTAGGAACGATAGGTCAGAAGCAAGCTCTATGGGGGTATCGCTCTTCTGAGTTTACATGAGTTTTTACGATGCGAGTTCCACATTTTCAAAGTTATCATCATTATTTACTTATATGTCCAGCTATACATGTATGTACAATTGTTGCCCATCATTCATGCTTGATATTGCCTCATCACAATTAAAGTTATCTACCGAAGACCTACCAACTCGTCACTTACCACTAGAACATCACGTCGACCCACGTCCTTTCTAACGGTTGGTCACCCAATTCACCCACTTGTCTGTGACAGTCGTATAAATGTGGAGTTATAAGTTAACTTTCACTTTTTTGTGTTGATAGGAATGACGAGTTTACAGCAAGACATGTACATTTTCACCATGTTTCTGTCCCGGTCACCATAACGACAGGTATCTTGAATTGTGTAGAAACTGTGTTTGTATTAGTTACATAGACAACATTTAACTGTTCTGAGTAGCATACGGTTTTTCGCCTCAAGTGAGATGCGGATGATCATGGATACGAGGCACCATGCAGCCGAGTGAATATGATCCTCGCATCTCACGAGAGGAGAACACGTTGGTCAGAAGAATTGACTGTTTATTATATTCTCTATACCAGATTACGACCCAGACCACAACGAAACACAGGTTTTAACACGTCGTGTTTAAAGCTATACAACATCACCACTCACCAGCCATTTATGTTAAAATAACGCTCAATGATAGCGAATGACGCAACGATTGACGCATGACGCATCTGGTGTTGTGGGCAGGATAACATCTTGAGAGTATGATAACTCGTTCGTCCTTCTGGGAGTGGGGATATGAATTATATATTGACGTAAAAATTTGATCAAAATATAATAAATGTCATTTATGCATGTTTTGTTTGTTTGCAATTCTTCTAATATCGTTCGACAAATTGTTATACCATTCTGATACCGTTTTCACAATTGTATACCCAATTTCCGGATTTAAAAAAAAGTATAATCTCTTGAATGATACACTTTATATTTATCGAAGTCAAAACGAGTTCGTTGTTCTCACTTGATGTCGATTCTCTCCTTAACCCTTTCAGTGTCAGGGGCCGATCTCATTTATTTGTTTTTGGGTTGAATTAGTTTTGGGTATGCTTAAGCATGCTATAGCGAATTTAAAAACAAACTGGATAAAACCTTAGGGGCATGTTATAACTCAAAACTACCACCAAGTATTCATAGTAATAATTTTGATGCCCATGAAAAACGTAAGATTCCCTGGCACTAAACCTACAAAATAAGTCTGTTAAAGAATATAAGAAAAAATTATTAAAATTGTAAAAAATTGTAAAAAATAATAACAAATGATGAATAATTGTTAGGCCAATGCATTCTCTTATATATGCGAGGCGACCTGTGGTCGACTCGCATATATAAGAGAATGCATTGGTACAGGGTATATGGGTTGATACAAAAATCGGACCTGGCACTGAAAGGGTTAAGAAAAGAATCAAATCCACTCATGTTTCCGCTAAATCAGTGTCGTCTAAACTTGCATCGGACATTTATAATCTAGTATGTTTCTCGGTGGACGGTGACTCCGAAGTTTTATCAGAAATGATCAGTAAAAGCAAATCACGCCACAGTCCATCAAACTTTTCAGCATCGAAGACTGACACCCCAGTCAGTATTAACTCCTCACATGTGCCATCTTTGGCTTCATCTCTACTTGGAATTCAGAAGGATATGTTACTGATGAAGGAAGATCAAAGCTCCACGACACAGGATGTACTGCGTGAGCTTCCACCTCTTAGAGGAACGATTACAAACTTTGAATCACGTTTAGTTTCCATAGAAAATAAGTTATCAACAGTCTCGTCGATCCCTTCTCTCGTGACTCGTGTGGAATAAAAGTTAATAACATTTTTGAAATATATAATGAACATTTATATAGATTCGCAAGTGGAATTTCATCGGATTTGACCGATTTTAAAATGTGCAATAAGCGTGATCACAAACATGTATCCAAGGATGGAACAGAGCTAGAGCAAAGGTGTAATGAGCTAGACAGGAAAATAGCTAGACAATCTGGATCGATTGTTTCACTTAGTGACAGAATGAAGAAAAAGGTTACACCTATACGGATAGAGCGACGCAGGAACAACAACGGAATTTCTAACGTTCATCGAAAAGGCCGTCGATGTTTTGAGTACAAAAACCTTTAATAAAATGAATGAATTCGCTACAAAATTCCTTGCTTTATATAAACCAATGTCAATCTTGCATCTCCCGTGGCATCTTGCAATTTTGTGAGTCCTCTGCAAACAACCCTTTTGATGGGAAATAACCTATCTCTTAGCCATCCCCGAAATAATCGCCTATTGCTGTAAAGGAAACAGCCTCCCAGAGAGCTTATTGTGACGAATTACATTTGGAAGACATCACAGTTAGAGATTCCCCTGGGAGTCAAGGGGAGCTGCCACAAAATATCGCCCCAGCAATACCAGTAACCTGATGAAAACTTTTTGATCGACGCCGACCTGCATCTGACAGCAGTGATCGTTCTCATTATTCAACGCTATCGGAAATTTATGCATAAAAAACAAGATAGTCCCGTGAAGTCTCTTCGTTACTAACCCGTGTGTAATTAACGTAGGTGATGTTCTGCAACTCACTTTTGGCCCGCCGACGTTCAATGCAAAAAGTGGGTCGCTCGTCAACTTTACAAAACGACAAAGCCAACGGGGCAGTACTCTAGTAAACTCCTTCTCATAATGGAGTTACCACTCTTTTAACAGTTTCGCATTCCTCAGCGAGACATGAAAGCAAACAAGCGTATAATTGTTACTTTGTTCATGTATTTGATATTTATTTGGTCGCTATTAATCTTAGTCCGTGGACCAATTCTCAGAAAGCCTCTACTTTAGAAGTTGGCTGCAACCCACCCCCCCCCCCCCCAAACAAAGGTTTTAATATATCAAATTAAATGTCATCATATGATGCATCCGAATTTGCTTGTTGCCCGCTTCAGAATGTGTCCCAAAATAGTTTTTTCAGTGAAGACAAAAATTACTTGGATTTTGACAATCAGAGTCACATATAATTGGCTATAACTTGCTATTGACGCACAACATATCTCAAAAATTGCCCCAAAGACCTAGCAAAACAATTTGTGTGATTGACTGCCAATTATGTTTAAGTGAAAATGCGCTGTGTGCGTAAACTTAACCCCACCCCCTAAAATATAATTTTCTCAGAAAAATGAATTGTATAGTTCACACTTAGAATGCCGCATGCAAACAAGGCTCTATGGGCATAAAATGAAACAGTGTAGAGCTTGATGAAGGTGAATTATAAACAACCTTGTCCGATTGTGTTCTAAGATGAAAATTTGGGGGGGTGGGGGAATAGTGAAAATTTGTAAATTTCACTAATTTCTCAAAATTTTACAACATTGTGATACAATTTTGATATGGGTATGGAAAATCACTCGAGGATACTGATCCAGAATTTGTAAATTCATAATACCTCACATGATCGTTTTTTTGTCGAATATTTCATATTTTTTTTTAATTTATTTGAATTTTTGTACAAAGTCGATTATATATATATTTCAACCGGTCATATATGGCTACCAAACTTTAAGGCTAATGAGTGAGACTCACGTTTTACAGGGAGGTATTTTCATATTCTGTGGCGCATTTTGTGGCACTAGAAACAAATGACGATATATACATCATCGGACACTTCATGTTTGATAATTGTTTTAAGATGGCGTCCAAAACGGCTACCAACATCGAACATTTTCAAACTTACCGGCACAAATTTAACTGGGTTCGTCGTATGGGAATAAGGGAATTGTCCATTAAGAAATGCATTCACTGATGCTCCTCAACAAACCCTGATGTCTTGTCTCAACTCTTTTATTGTGATGAGTAATTGATTGACGAAAATGCCCAATAACTCTGATCATCCTCAGTGTAGTCAGTTATGTCAAAATTGGCACTACTTCGGTTATTCCATGCATATATCCTCACATTTCATACACCAGTACATCCTGACATGTCGGCTGACATGTCGGCGGTCAAATAACAACACTTCGTATCAAACCAATTGCAAATGAAGAGCCATCAATGCGTTGTTGGTGTGTTGGACTTCCGGGCCCCTCACGCAGCGACCACCGATGGCCGTCTTGGAAAACCAATCCATATAATCTCATGCACCAATATATCTCATGCACGGTAACTATGCTTTCTATATCGGTACTTTTGTGTCGAGGTCATTTTAGCCAGACCAATTTTCAACCTTGAGGGAGACAAGCAGAACTCCCATGGCTTGATGATATATTGCCGCTGGGGGACGGACCGGGCCACCGTGGTCGATCAGATACACTGCATGTCAAAAGGTTCAGTACTTCATGATTTATAGGAAAACGTTTGACTCTATTTAGCTGTTATGTTTCTGTCCAGCTTGTGTGTATATATTCTGGGTCAACTGAAATCATTTGGATTTGTCAACAATACGAAGATTATAATAGTAGCATGGTGTTGATCTATGATATGAACCCGACACGCATGAAAGGGACAATATAAGTGGACTGACCGATCATGATTACGCCTGAATCTTGCACCATCGTTGGTTATAGATTTGTTCTTATGCATGTGCATCTGGGTGCTGACTATTCCCGCTCTGCGTCAAGTGGATAGCAGTATTTACATGACACCTAAACGGGCATATATGTAAAGGGACATACTTTAGGGACACCTCATTTCATTATGACTAGTGTTGTTATTATATAACCATAATCATGTATCTCGTGCACTATAGACAGGGCTATGGTTATATATGCCACACAACGTATGGCTATATATGGAGCCCAAATTACATAGGCTTATAAGGACATGACATTCCAGAATGGGTGTGAGTTTTTGTGCCAAGTAATTGTCTGATATATATGTAGGAGATATAGCACAGTAGCAATGTTATATGTGTATGCCTCCGAAACATGCCGAGCATTGCCCTTTAAACATGCTTGGGACTATACAACACACCAGGCGCCTATTTTTAGAAGCAAATTTGATTTTTGAGACAGTGAAAATTTGTTTGGATCGGGCCGGGGTTCGTATCCCACCCAATCCAAAAAAAAATTGCACTGTCTCAAAAATCAAAATTGTCTGAGAGTTTGCACGAAAAACGTGTTGCTTAAGAAGTCTACATTTTGTGTTATTGTTCCTGTTTTAAAACAGAAGCAAATTTCTCGTAATTCATCGACTTGATTACACGTCGGCATGTCACACAAAGCATATAACAAAAAATTGGCAGGATGTGGCAGGTAGATCATCATCAATATTAGTAGATTGTTGAAGTTGTTGCATTGTATGATACATTGCACTTCTTTTTCAGAAAATAAGTCATTATGCGACCGTTTTCCTGCAACCCGAGAATACAATCCTGGTATTCAGGCAAGGCTTCACATATCCTGTGTCCATGACACAGTTCCAGACATTGCCAAATATTTATCAGGTGATGATAACAAAGACTCCTTGACAGGCTATTTTGCGCGAATGGTCGAGTGCAGAATCTACATGCTGTTTCAAAAACACTGAATTATGTTTGCCATTATGTCGAATGTCACGCGATACTGTCCGTGAATGGCGACGTTCGATTATAGTTAATTCCTTATATCGTGCTAGTTTGTTACCACGAGGAAGCGGATACAGGTATGCTGTTATATGCAGCCAATGCAGCACGCCTGGGTCGGAAGCTAATTATTGTTTTATCCCCCTGACGTACATGTCGAAATACTAGAATGTTATGTTTCTCGATGAATAGGAGCTAGGATAATTCTTCATACTGAAACCAAAAATAGGTCATATGCCATTTCCGAGAACGACATAGCGGACAGTATTGTACAAGAGGTGTGTGAAACATTTCTCGAAGTCACGTGTTGACAGGCTACGACATTCACAAACACCTATAAAATGAAGCTGTTTGACTTAATAGTCAAAAGCACTAAAATGTGATTCGACTTTTGCATCAATTTGTGCAATCTATTAATGTTGACGATGACACTATATATCCTACCAAGAGTTGCATGTGGGCTATATTATGATGAGCCATAATGTCGTCAATTCGAAAAATTAATGCACACGTTCTTATGTTGCATAACCGAGAACTGGAACACATCTTCTACCACCAGCAGCCACATACTCCTTAAGAAATCACATTAACATATCTTCGTGCGAACTATATCAGTGATTGGCACATCATACTAACTCCCCAGCCTGGTGTACCATGTCCTGACAGCCATGGCTGGTCGCTCTTTGGTTGAGTCCTACAAACCAGACGGATAATACTTCCTCCCGATCTACTGTAACTACTGAGCTTTGGCTGCAAAGATTCATGTGAATCTAACAAATGATCTTGTTTCACCACAGACTAACCATGTAACGATGTATGTGAGCATGTCTACAGTAACCGAAATAGGGTAAATTTTAACGACTCTTAGGACGAGCAGATTGAGATAACATGTAAGGACTATAGATACTCAAATTATAGAAAGGAAGTAGTAGCATGCCTTGAAAACTGTTTGGCAACACAATATTATATACTGGAAAAGTAATTTCTTTATTGACAAAAACATCCTCTGTATAACAACTAATTTCGTTAATATAAAATATTTCACCTGAACACATTTTACACCAGAGGTTGGTAACTTGACATTGGACGCTGGTAATTTGGGCATACAATTTCAATTTTCTTCACAAAAAAATATATATTAAATTGATATTAATTATCTAAACTGAACCAAAAAAGGCACATGTTAGTGATGATTGTTTTACTCTTTCTATACATTGACTTTTATCAAGTATTCCCCGATAAATGAGTATATATATAGTTCTTAAGACAATCGATTACTCATTATCTTATATTAATTGAAACAATAGTAGGGTTCTTCGGTTTCTTTACGGTTACTAGTGAACTCATGATTAACAATACTCTTGTCCCCAGATAACGAACTGTCACGTTTGTGACGGAAAGTGTGAGAAACTTGGATTTTGTTGGCCGTTTTGGATGCCATCCTAAACTTATTGTCAAATATGGAGCGCATGTATATAATGACGCGTCTATTGTGAGTTGTGATCAATGTCCCGACATGCGCGGCACAAATAAGAAAATACCGTTCTGTATAACGTAACTCTCACTCATAAGCCTTTGTAGCCATGTCAGTTGAAATATATGTAAATATAATCTTTCCATAAAAATTCAAGTAAAAATTGAAAAATATATGAAATAGTTGCCAGAAAGGTGATCGTATGAGGTTTTATGAACTTACTAATTATAAACCAGTGTTCTCGTGAGGTTATACCATAGCCTATCAAAATTTAATCACAATGTTGTAAATTTTACAGAAATTAGTAAAAATTCTCATTTTTCACAATTATTTTTCAAATTTTAATCTTAGATCACGTTCAGACACCGTTATTTATAATTCCCTTCATCACTCTCTACACTGTTTCAGTTTATGCTTGCAATACCAACTTGACATGTGTCATTCTAAGTGTAAACCACATAATTCGTTTTTTCTGCAAACGTTATATTTTAGGGGGTGGGGTTAAGTTTACGCTCATATCACATTTGCACAGCAATACTCTTGGCATTCCATTATTTTAAAATCGTTTTTATATGTCAATGTGGCAATTTTTCAGCCATATTGCGAGTCAATAGCCCATGTGGTTCAAAAGTTATAGCCAATTATATGTGACATCTTTTTTTCAAAATCCAAGTAATTTTTCGAGATTTCAAAATATTTATCGCAATATTTTCTAACTAGCTCATAAATTGGTCTAGTTTTTTTATCTCGTGTCATTTTTTGATCATTTCTTATTAATATAAACGATATATTGTGCAGTTTATAACCACAATATTGTGTTTATGCTCTGACACTTGTTCTCGAGAAAATTTTCATTTTATTTTAGGGGTAAGAGTTGTCTTCTCTGAAAAATCTACTTTTAGTCTGGTCGATAAACTAAAATTTTAGGGTCAACCTAGAAAAAATTTGGACTAAGTTGGTTTTTATATCATTTTGATTGGGGTCCGCACCCTTCCGATCACTCAAAAAATCGATTTTACAAAACGCGGTATAACATTTTACAAAAGATCCCCTTTGTGATTCTGGTCACATTTCACCAAGAAGTGGGAAGAACTGTGCAATGTAAGTGATCCATTCTATATCTTATTGATATTCGAACTCAATGGTACCAAAATTGTCACTTTGGCTCAAAATGGCTGTCAAAATGGCCACCAAAATATGGAAAAATGTTAATTATTATCCCAACGTGCCATGCAACCGCTTACAAGTTATGGTGATGTACACAAATGACTATTACGTATTATATACATTGAATACCAACATTTCTTATGCACCTTGATTCATTTTCACTATTTACCATTCTGAAATCACCAGAATTATGGGATTTTTCTATCACAAACAGCATCAAACTCGGCAAAAAATCACTATCTTTAGTATCAAAGGTTCTTTTTATTTTGATATGCCTTAAATATGACATAATGTGGTGTTTTAGACAATATTACTCAAGATTACATGCACAATGGCAACCAAATTTTGTAAAAAGTTTATATTCCGAACATTATTCTCGGCTGTTCCGAAATGGTAGCAAATTGTGACTCACTTGGTTATTAAACATGCTACTTAATCAATGGACAACTTAATCTTATATTATGGTTGTCCCAAAACCTTATGGGGCACGACAAATTAATTTTAAGGGATACAGTATGAATTTTGCCGAACACCTCTTTTGGGATTATGTCCATGTTTTTTACGGAAACGGTCGGAACGTTGAACCTGAACTGACAGGTATAATATTATGTGGCTACTCTGGCCCATTAGCATCAAAATTTATTAACTTATAAACTATTGTCAGGAAAACCGTTTTCTTCACATTGCATATAAAACGCAATTAATGTGGAGAACACTCTGATATTACCTCTATCGATTAACATATCCTTGAGTCATTGTGGAAAGTGATAGTCACACAAAGGTGCACCAGTACAAATCACGCATGAGCATGCAGTCACTCCATATATACATACATGAATACCACGTAAATTGCCATGTGCCACTCGCTGTATAGACATACACATCACCCATTACCATACAGCCACAATTGGGTTTACCCATACGCCAACGCATGGTCATATAACTGTGAATAACATTGCAGACACACCAGGTATACTCCCACACATCACATGACCTGTATACATATTCACTACATACATGAACACAATGTAACATCTTGTATACCTATTCGCCTAACCATAGGCCATACAGTCACTCCATGTATATGTATTTGCCACATGCATAGCTATACATCCACTAAATATATACATATACACCTCACCGATGACCATACAGTCACTCCATACCTGTTCGCTACATCCATTGTTATATATTACTTCTTGTATATATATTTGCCTCACCAGTGGTCATACAGTCTCACTCCCTGTATATATACATATTTGCGACACCCATGGCCATATAGCCACTCAAGATATACATATACACCCAACCCAAAACCATAGCGTCACTCTAGGTATATACATATAACCTCACAAAAGTGGCCTTACCGCCCTTCTAGATATATCAATGTCTCGTACCGCGCATACGGCCATTCATACACTCCAGACTTGCATATACTCCTGACCCATGACATTTCAGCTTCTCGCTGTATACGCATAAACCACATTCGTGATCATAGTCACTCCTTGTATATCAATTCACCCCACCATTAATTTTGTCATACTGTCAATCCCCATATACATATGTACATATTGGCCGTGCCATGGCCATGTAGTCACTCATGATATACATATACACCTCACACATGATACAGCGTCACTCCGGTGTGTATATATACCTCACCAATGGCCATACAACCCTTCTAGATATACCAATACCCCGCACACACGGCCATTCGTACACTTCAGACTTGCATATACAGCTCAATCGTGACAATTCAGCCACTCGCTGTATACATATACACCCTCTCCACGAGCATTCAGCTAGTTACCGTATGCTTGTACACACCACCAAAGACAATACAATAGTACATATTAACATATACATCCCATCCATCACCATTAGGTTGCTCTCTATATACACTAGCCGCCAATGGCCATCAAAGTGTACTCCAGTTATGCATATATACTTCAACAATGACCGTGCAGTCATTCCATGTATACATATACACATTGCCCATAACCACACCCTATTTATACTTACACCCATCCATTACCATACATCCAACATGTGTATACATATACACCCGCCCATGACAATACATCCACCCAATGTACATATGTACAGCCTACCACTGACCACACAATCACTCCATGTATACACACATGACAGTGTCGCTGCTCTCGTTATGACCATACACCACTTCAATGACCAGACAGCCACTCACTGTAAACATGTTCACCTCACACATCAGCATACAGCTGCTCCTTTTATACATATACATCTCACTATGGACATCCCATCCATGACCATATAGTCACACATTGTATAACTATTCACACCATTCATGACTACAATAGTTCCATGTATACCTACTCACATCGCCTATGACCAGACAATCAACAGACATACACACTGTATTAAGTTGATCAATATTGATGCTAATGGACCAGAATAGCCACTTAATATGATCCATCTCAGTTCGGTTTCAACGTTCTGCCCATTTCCGTTCAAAAACAAGGAAGCTTTAGGCAAAATCCATATTGCATTCATCAAAATGAATTTGTCATGACTCGTAGGGTACCGGGACAATCAGAATAGAACATTTAGTTGATTAAGTAGCACGTGAGTCACAATTGATTATGTATACATATACACCACGTATATACACATATGTTTATGTATATAATAATGTTTACCAAACTTGGTTGCCATTTTGGAAGCCATCTTGAGTAATTTTGTCTAAAACAACTCAGTGTGACACATGTAACACATATCAAAACAATAAACATCTTTGATACCAAACATAGTTCCATTTTACTTTCAAAATATGGCTCAAACATGAACAGCGAATTTTTGCCGATTTTGATATCAGGATTGTGACAGAAAATTTCGAATAATTCTGGTAATTTCAGTGGTTAAAATAGTAACAAAATACCAAAGGTGCATCAGAAATGTTAGTACTCAAGCTATATAAGACATACTAGTCAACTGTGTGCATCACCCTAACGTGTAAGCGGTTGCGTGGCACGCTGGGATAATAATTACCATTTTCCATATTTTGGTGGCCATATTGGCAGCAATTTTGAGCCAAAGTGACAATTTTTGTACCTTTGAATTCGAATATCAATAAGATATAGAATGGATCAGTTACATTGCACAGTTCTTCCCACTTCTTGATGAAATATGATTAGAATCTTGGGGATCTTTTGCGAAATGTTATACCGCGTTTTGTAAAATCGATTTTTTGAGTGATCAGAAGGGGTGTGGACCTCACGAACAGCATATTTCATTGCTCCAATTGTCAGTTAACATGCTATATACAAAATAAAGCCAAAATTCTCAACCAGTTCCAAACCACGGACACTTATCTTAAAGATATTATTAAAAAAACGTAAAAAATCCACTTCCGGTCGCCATTTTAGCGGCCATCTTGGACTGGGAGTTCCAATTTTGGCACATAAAGGTGGCGTTATGTCTTAGCTTCACAAAAATGTATACATGTGTATATATAAGACAAGATGTTCTTACTATAATTGCATCAAGCTGACTTATATGAAAAATGGCAGCCATCTTGGACGCCATCTTGAATTACAAAAAATTATCAAAGCGGATTTTAGCGGATTTTGGATATGTTATGGAGGATATATTCCTCTTCAAAATGATATACAAACCAACTTAGTCCAAATTTGTTCTAGGTCAAACCTTTTATCGACCAGACTATTTGGGACACGTGTGGAAACGGGCAACAAGCAAAATCTGATGCGCCATATGATGACCTTTAATTTGATATATAGAAACCTTTGTTGGAGGGGGTGCAGCCAACTCGAAAAATAACTTGTTTGGCCCACGGACTATATGTGTCTCACATTTTCAGTACTTATCAAAGCAGGATGAGCTTCCTACGGTGACTCACATATATGATTTTCCATTGGTGCAAAGTGTCTTGATCCACACAATGCCGCATGTGGAATCGTGATTGGTACGGAGGCAGAGTAACCCACTTGATATAAATGATGATCGCATTATCGGTATACAAGTAAACATGGGAAGGAGATATATTTTCATATTCCAAGTTTATCTTCCGTCCACGATCTATACATTGACGCTGTTAGTACTAACCAGATCACTTTCAAAAGAATAATATTTTGTAACAAAAAAGTTACACGCGCGCTTCTGTTTCCACCGGATAAAACGTACAACTGACATGCCCAAGTCAAGTCAAATTGTTTATTCGCATAAACTACAGATTATATTATATTTATTGTGTGCCTCCTATATGTGGAGAAGAATATATATAAAGGTTACAATATGGTATATACATGTATATGGTTATCACAACGTCGTTGAAAACACACCAACACAGAGCTGTAGTATATTGTTTTAACGTAGCCATATGCGTGTGAGTTGAGAGTGTATGTTTATACAGGATTAGTTATAACATGGTATATGCGAGCGATGATCGATACCATGGTGTGTATCAATGACCACAATATACTGGCTACTCTAATATCAATTTGAGTTCCCGCGAATAAAGCGACACATGGTGAGCAAGTAAGTTGATGAGTCCAGAATAATAAGCTCCATTTGATGCAACACTTCGTCGGGAATGGTAACTACCTCTGTTCCAAGAAGAAAAGCACATAGTGTAGAGTCACTGATTGCGTCCAGATATAGGTATGGTTCTATCCCATAGTGGTTGAGTATATGGTCGTAATAACCATTCCTCATGCAGGTGATGTGATCGGAAGTACAGTAGCGCATCGCGTGGAGAAGTTCATTATCATAGCACATACGACAAGCGTCACACACAAGGTTATTTTTGTATGTCGTTTTGTTCAAAAGCAATCCGAGATTTTTCAACTTTTCGCCATAATGAGGGTATTTCCTAAGTAATACCCATATACTCCAGTTTGCTGATGGATTTGAGTGCGTTGTCTGGAATGTTTTAAGACTTGTGTCTCCGGAAAGAGAAGCTAGCCATTCTCTCTCATAACTTTCACAAACTGATTGCTGCATCAGACGTTTCCACGAACACTTAGATGGGAAGTTACCAGTTTCCACGAAAGAGTCCAGATGAGTTCGTAGATCATACAGCTGTAGAAGTTCAATTATATCTGGAACAAATCCTGTAGTCAGGCGAGCAAAAAGAGTGAATTTGAAGAACTTCTGAAGAAATATTCTGAGGGGAACCTGGCGATCCTGTGGTAGATAAATCAATGAACATAAAAAAGAAAGTTTCTTGATGTGAATTTGTCTCTCGAGTGGCAGAAGTCCAAGCAAGCTTAGGGAAATACACGTGGGAGTACGCGATGGGAGAGACTGGATGTGTTTCACGCACACTCGGTAAGATTTCTCCATTGTGTACATGGTAGTTTTGTTCGGGAGTTCCATTAGTTCGCACCCATATAGGGCTTTGGGCAGTGCAACAGATTGTAACAGACTTGTCATCGTTATTGGAGTGCACATTTTGAATAAGCTTTTGCCAGCGAAACTGAAATAAGATTTCCTCAGTTTTTCAGATAATAGATAAGAACGGGTTGGCAGTTGGCACGCACTGAAATTTGCACTGCTTAATACCAAGATGAACACATTCTGTCGCTTCTGTTAGTGGACTGTCACCGAGAAGCCACGTCCTGTTGCTAGCAGAGTTTTGATGCTTTGTCTCATTGAAGACGACGACGACGCTCTTTTTATTTGAGAATTCGAACCGCCATCGCTGGCTGTATTTGTAAAAAACGTCAATCAAACACTCGAGACCGGACTTGGACAATGAAACGAGAGCAATATCGTCGGCACTACTATATGTATTCTCCGTTGTAAATAGCATTCTAGAATTCACAATATTCGTACGATTTCGAGAGAATAATTCATCATCAAGTTGCTAAAATAAACACGGTGTGACAATTAATGTGGGGTGACGATAATTAGTATAGCCAATTCAATATAATAAATAAATTGTGCATTCAATGTTATCGACACGAAGAAATAGACTGGTACCCTGTCCCAACTCCAGCTACTCGCCCGTAGGGACGGGATAGGCTAAACAGAAAGTGGAATTTTGAATTGTGTTTCCGGTTTGTGAGACATTGTTTTAAAATAGAAAAGCACATTTCAACATCGGTACATTTTTCTTACTTTAATAATACAAGACGCAAGTATATAACTTTGACAACTACTCAATCAAATTGAATAGAGTGTTTTTCACAGGAATCGACTAACCCCGATCAACGGCAATAAGTTAAATAGTGCGAAATCATGTTTTTGTAGCTTGGATATTTGGAAACTCGGATGTCAACAAACACCCCCGGCAACCGGTTACATCAATTTTGTGTCGAAGTTTGCTGCCTCATGTCGCATTTTATTAACTAAATTCGTCGGGGATATATTTACGCTCATGTTGATACCAAAATTAACACAAGGGGTCAATGTGATTTGCCTGGGTGCACCTTTTACCATAAATTGCCAAACTTGGCAATACCGTCCCATGCTCTGACAAGTTGGTCAGTCTGTACAACATACATTTACGGGGTTTATTTACATTACTGATAAAACAGGTATCTCCTTCACACATATATATGTCAATATAAGTTGATGACGATAGTTTTATTTGTTCCAAATAAGTTTCGTGAGGTACTAGTAATCACCCCCCCCCCCCTCGTGCACGGTTACATCAACATTGAAGAAGTTTGCTGCCTCATGTCTGATTTTTTTCGATGTTTCGGCTATATTATTGTGGTCATTTTAGTACCAAAATCATCTATATGAGGCAGATATATTTTGTTTGCGTGATGTCACTCATCTGAAAGAGTTGTCAGCTACAAAGAGGCGACCTAATTAATAAATATGATATTACTTGGTAGATTTGACATTAATTTATTTATTTATTTGCGACAGTGACCCCCGCACATGTTTTATTGGTGACACAGTGACACTGCATGTGTTTGACATTCAGTCTCAGGCTGATATCGGACCTGATATCAAACCAACCAAGTAATATCCTCTAAAGTTCAAGCCTAAAATTAAATAAACCTAGTTAACTGCATACCATGTTGTTCTGATAGAAACTTTTGCCTCAAATAAAAAAAATGGGTCCCTATTTCAGAAAATTAATTGCTTATTTTCTCTTGATTAAAAATCTTTTCTGTATTAACCTTTCCATGACTGGAGCTTCCTCAAATTTTGTGAAAACCCTGTGCCAATGCACTCTCTTATAAATGTGAGGATCCCTTATAAAATAGAATGCTTTGGCCAAACAATATTTACCTTGATCTTGCAAGACAATGCATTCTCTTATATATGCGAGGCGCCCTATGGGAGACTCGCATATATAAGAGAATGCTTTGGAACAGGGTCTTTAATGCTGCACCCGTCATGAAAGGATTAAAGATTTGCACTCTAATCCTCATCAATTAGTTTTGACTTTTACAATGTAGTACTGGTACTTGATTTACTGAGAGTAATGTAGAATGAAATAGAATATTCTTATGCAGATTTTGAGGTAAATAGTCCAGGTGTCATTTATAAATTTGGTAGACAAATAAAAATATTAGGATCAGGGTCAAGCCTGGATATAGTGTGTCAGACATTTGCAGAATGAGGTCCCCAGAGGGTGAATTTAGTGATGCTACCCTGCATCACCAAATTAACCCTCTGGGAACCTCATTCTGTTTAGGCCTCATCTTCTGGAAGTGCATGTACCAGTATCTATAGCCTCAAATTAACATTGATTTTAGTTACTTTTCTGTTCAGTTACTATTTTCCCCCTAATTTGCAGAAAATAATTTGCATAATCGAGGTGACTAATGAGTGAACATTATCAACTTCAACTGGGGAATTTCAATCTGATCCTAGGTCTCCCATAGCAGTTGAGGCCTAAGCAGAATGAGGTTCCCAAATGGTGAATTTGGTGATGCTAGCCTGCTGTGTCTGACAGTGTCAATAAATTCACCCTCTGGGGACATGATTCTGCAAATGTCAGACACACTAAATCCGGGCTTGGTCTGGGTATTTATTAAAGTAGGTATGGGGGACCTCAAACAGTACAGTAATGCTCTAAGTAATCGACTTTTCAGGATTTATTTGGAAATATGGCTTGTTGCCATTCATCGGAAAGTTCTCCCCGTGAGCTTTCCGATGAATGGCAACAAGCCATATTTCCGAATAAATCGTGAAAAGTTACCCATAATTCTGCTGTGGTTAAGAAGTGGATTACTTAGAGCATTACTGTAGTAATTGACTCTTTAGCCACAGCAGAATTATGGGAAATGTTTCAGGATTTAGTCGGAAATATGGCTTGTTGCTATTCAGTGGAAAGCTCTCACCGAGAGCTATCTGATGAATGACAGCAAGCCATATTTCCGACTAAATCCTGAAAAATTACCCATGATTCTGCTGTGGTTACGGAGTCGATTATTTAGGGCATTACTGTACATGTAGGCCTGTACTGTACAAGACATGCTTTTTTCAATATGTCATACAAACTATTATTAATTTTTACATGTAGGTGATGAGCTGAGAAGAGTTATAACCACCTTACCAAGACTCATACATGTAGATCATAATGTCATGAGGATAAAGGTATGATTTCAGAGCTGTTAGCCATTTATTCAAAATATATTATAAAATTGTATTTAAAATAATAACCACTAAAATATGATATGCATTTCAGAAAACTTACAGAAAAACTTTGTCTTTTTTTCTCACGGAGTGGTGTTTGGTCGGGGTGCTGATATCCCGATTTCTTTTTACATTTCTTCTCTTTGTACTGACAATCGTTGATATATAACTTGGTGTACGGTCCATTTCTGCAAAATATTAAACATATTACGAGTACTTATGCTATAACTATGCTATAATAGCAACATGATTTTTTTTCATCTACTACTATTTTTAATTATTTACATGCAATATAGTACACATTTAGCTGAGACTCAAAATTATTATAAAAAATATATATACTGGTATGGTCAAACATGAATAGCCATACTGACATACAGATAACAACAAATAATATGCACTAGTAATATTAACCCGCAGGCTCCGTTGCTCCCAGACAACTCAGATTTTCCCGTTTGACACAAAACACCTCACGCAAACAAAATATATCTGCCTCATATAGATGATTTTGGTACTAAAATGACCACAATAATATAGCCGAAACATCGAAATAAAAAAATCAGACATGATGCAGCAAACTTCTTCAATGTTGATGTAACCGTGCACGAGGGGGGGGGGTGTGATTACTAGTACCTCACGAAACTTATTTGGAACAAATAAAACTATCGTCATCAACTTATATTGACATATATGTGTGAAGGAGATACCTGTTTTATCAGTAATGTAAATAAACCCCTTAAATGTATGTTGTACAGACTGACCAACTTGTCAGAGCATGGGACGGTATATCCAAGTTTGGCAATTTATGGTAAAGGTGCACCCAGGCAAATCACATTGACCCCTTGTGTTAATTTTTGTATCAACATGAGCGTAAATATATCCCCGACGAATTTAGTTAATAAAATGCGACATGAGGCAGCAAACTTCGACACAAAATTGATGTAACCGGTTGCCGGGGGTGTTTGTTGACATCAGAGTTTCCAAATATCCAAGCTACAAAAACATGATTTCGCACTATTTAACTTAATGCCGTTGATCGGGGTTAGTCGATTCCTGTGAAAAACACTCTATTCAATTTGATTGAGTAGTTGTCAAAGTTATATACTTGCGTCTTGTTTTATTAAAGTAAGAAAAACGTACCGATGTTGAAATGTGCTTTTCTATTTTAAAACAATGTCTCACAAACCGGAAACACAATTCAAAATTCCACTTTCTGTTTAGCCTATCCCTGTCCCTACGGGCGAGTAGCTGGAGTTGGGACAGGGTATCAGTCTACGAAGACACGGCTCACAAACGCGCTTTGGGTATTAATTACATCGAGATGTGAAGTATAATTATAAACGTGTTATGTGTGTATTGGGTGGTTATCAGAGCGAGAAGAAATACACTCGTTCGAGTGACAGCCAGGCATGCAGTCATAACCCACACACACGGAAATAAATATTGAGTGAAAGGATGTATACATGTGGAGTAATGCTATGTGTGATGTGGATGGATGTGTACACGTGGACTGATGATATATGTGGTGTGCACTCAGGATAAAAGCCAAGCTGAAGGTATGAGAACCGCTGTTATTGTATCTGTTTATATAACGTATGTCATGTTTTAGTTGTAGCCGGATGCTATGTGTGTCTGTTTAGTATATATTTGCATGCGGTATTCATGTCAAGTGGTTTTCTGTAAAGTGGACACCTCGCATTTTAAGTACGACTCCAGGGGCCTGTACTATGGAATTACAATTGCCGTGTTTCAACAGGTGTACAATGCTATGGGAGGTACACAGGAGGTGTGAAGCGCAGTATACCACTGTATTGTAATAGAGTAGATTATACCCGTCGTGTGCTCATTACCGATGGGTGATTGGGTTTGATCAGAATGGTATTCAATATAATACTCCAGCGATTTTGCATGAGAACCCAACTAGAAATTGAAATACATCTTAAAACTTGAATTGTTGGAACAGACGATAACCATTGATGACATATAACACACTGCACGAACGGTTGCGGCGCACTCACTGAGCGATTATTTAAAGGATACCGATTACCACTAATACAATTGAACACGCATTACCCATGCACTAGCGATAACATATCACTGAGTGTCTCCGATGAATATTTTTTTCATTGGTCAATCAAGTCACATGTGGTAAACCTATTATTTTATTGGTCACCATGCATGTAAACGAGGTGTTGCAAGAAGTCGCCCTTTCACTGTAATAATAAGAGTGGAGGTCTATGGTAATCGACACCTTCTGTGTGCCCCACATAATCTTGTACACGTGTTCAAACACGGCAATTGTATTCTATAGTACAGGCCCCTGGGGGCAGGGTAATAAACCATTGCATGAATTATACCATTTTTTGCATTTGATAATTTTGGGGACCCACAACCCCCGAACCTGCAAAAAAAACAAAACGATATTTTGCACGAAATGTTTGGACATCCACCGACACAGTTCGCTAACTTCTGTGTTAATCAGTATTCGGTCCCTATAATTATTGAGCTCATACACGTGGAGAACGATCTTCCCCAGTCAACACGGTAATAATAATAAAATATTTACATAGCTCGTGTGTGCTACAATGAATCATGTTCAGTGATTGGTCAAATGGGTAATGCGTTTCATATCCCAATAAAACACATCCTAACACGAACCGCGACGTCACAATTTGTTGTAATAGATTATAATATGATGTAGATATAATAACTGATCATTTTATTTTGTGTGTGCGTGGCCATAGACAGATCAGTCGACAATTCACAGGTAGAATATTGGGCTAATTGACATTGTGAGGCATGGTATGATATATACAAACTTCACACAGGTTTCCGAAAAAAAAATTCAGCCGAGATTGTAGAAATCAGTATGGAAAATACTATGTTAACCCTTTACCCAACAGAAGGGCCCTGCGCCAATGCATTCTATTATATATGCGAGTCGACCATAAGTCGCCTCGCATATATAAGAGAATGCATTGGCTTAACACATTAAAAATTATAAAATTGTTAAAGAATGTAAGAAAAAATGGTAAAAAGTGTTAAAAAAAGATTTTTTTAGGCCAATGCATTCACTTATATATGCGAGGCGACCTATGGTCGACTCGCATATATAAGAGAATGCATTGGCACAGCCGCACAGGGCATAACTGTAACTATCACAATGTCGTCAATGAGGCGGTTCCAATGATATCCATATTTGTATGGTTCTATTGAGACAGACCGAAGATATTTTAGGCTGTTGAAGCTTTATTTGGCCGGTTTGTTGGGTAAAGGGTTAATTTATGAAATGAATTTAGTTCCCCTAAAATAATGTGTGATGGAACAATAAAGAGCGTTTTATGGTATTCTGTTCATGATATGACAAAAATAAAGAGCGTTTTCTAACTTCTGACAGGAGAGCTGAGAATAAGTTACTTGTACTTTCGTTCGTGCATTACTATTTTTAGCGCACCCTCCATTACGCGAATTTAAAACTGTGCGAAAAAATAGTCCTGATTGTATATACCAATACAGAAGGTACATATGAGGGCTATGTTAATGAGTTACATATACGTTACGGAAGGTTCGAATAAATATACAGTGATATTCACATACGAGCAATCAAACTCAACCATCTAATTTTAGAAAGCCTGTTCCTGGTACGCAATATCCGTGCATTAGTATATCAATTATTTTTCGGCATAACTGCCGAATGTATCCTAATTAATTTCATTTTCTTCAAGCTTAAACTTAATTAGTAGGTCTTTTTAGTATGCTTAAATTTATTGCTAGACATGATTTAACATATTACATGTAAACACATATATAAATATTTACAAATGTGGATTAGGATGCATATACTGGGAGACAGACAGAAGCCATTGGAACGACAGCCATATATGCCACCGAGTGGTATAAGGTGGACCAAACATGCACCGGCACTACATGTGGCTATGTTGCATAAAGGGCACAATTGCAACAGTGTACACCCTCACCGAGAAAGCAGGACCCGCACCGAGAAAGCAGGGGCCAGTTAAACGGTTCACCTGTATAAGACAATTAGGAGTGGCAGTGACATATCCCTGGTTCAATATTTACCAACCGATCTGCAGCTAACCATAAAAATAAATAAATCCTGAATTGGTATCAGCTTTTTCTAGTATTTTGTCATAGTATATGGACAGTAGTACGTAACATCTTACTAGAATACATTGGCCTAACAATATTTAAATTGACCTTGTAAGCCAGTGAATTTCTTATAAATGCACTGTCACATGATAATTATAGCTACACCAGCGCAGCTCCCGTCACGAAATGGTTAATAGCCATAATCATTTTTAATTAATTAATTAGTACATCAATGTTTAAAGGGACGCAAGCACTAGTATATGGGTTCATGCGAAATAATAAAATAGTTTGATAAAGAACTGTCATCAACAAGTACATGTACAAATAGATTGACTTTGCTCGTATTTTCGTTATTGATAACTCTCCGATAATACATATTTTTGTATTCCTCCATTTCTGAAGAGCTAATATATAATCAAGCAAAATACACAGAATATAAACAAGGAATTACACAGACATTTCATGCACAAACAAGTATGTACAAACACAGAGACACAAGACATTAATATAAATGGACACACATATATAGTGGCATGAAAACCGTAAACATGCGTATATACACGTACAAGATTACACAGTGGAATATATCCACGCAGTGATGGTTAGAGAAGAAACTAAATCGGGAGAAAATTATAGTGAACTAATGTCTATTACCCCCCAACATCCAATGGTGCCAGATTTGAGCGGCTTCTCTCACCATAAAATCGACAATCTCCAGGACATCATCAGCGATGCCATGGAGAGAGTTTGGGATATACCCAATAAACATAAGCATTTGTTTGTACACATGGAGATTATGAATGCTTTATTCTCTGATCAAAATAACAATGATATCGATAAATGGAAAGTATATACACAGAAGATGGAGAGGAGGAACATAAAGCATTATATACACAATGCACATATAACAGTCTACGTGGAAATTTGAGAGGAAACGATACCATGTGTCATTTCTTGAGTATATCAGAAAAGAACAGTCGTTAAAAACATGATTCACGGTGTCATTATAAATTTTCCCACATCTTATGCACACAACGTCCTCAACGAATTTCAGCATGCATAGTAATTGCACAATTAGAAAGTAAAATTTCTTGTGTCTGGGGTATTTGTGGCATGCTTTCCAAAGGTGGGACATGTGTAAGTTTGTTTGGACGGTAGCGAAACGACCGAAGTCACTCTGTGTTGATACAAGGTGTTGCCATTCGTTTCTAGAGTTGGATATCATTGCGTTGTTGACCAGGGACTGTCAATGATGTTTATTAGCTACTTTTGCTTTTGATGAGATTTCGCATATGTACTCAATCCGATTCGATGGTCCCATATCATCAGATTCCAAAAACAACATTTTTTTTTTAAATGCCGCTTCATTTATCAGAATCGAGTAATTGCCCAAAAATAATGCTAACCACAGTCAACTAGAGTATAAAATTGCCCAAACCATGGTATTTAAACACTTGTTCAACGAAATTTTGCCGGTTTGTCAAATATCTGACACAAAAAATCCACTTCATTTTAGACTTATCTATCTTCATCCACAAGTTGGTCAGATAGAGGCCTAAAATTATCGGTGGTGAAAAATAATAAATTTCAAAAATCGATATATGATCACTCTGAGCTTAGATGGGTGGGTTCCTCGGCTCGAATCAAATATTGTGTTACCCCCCGAAGCCAAGGCAATAATAATATGCGAGCGTTAATTCCGATTTTTAAGTAAACATTACTGTTACAGTGGAATTACCGATAAAAATCCAATCACATGTAGTAAACCAAGATACTAAAGTTTAATCAAAAGTAGAGAGTAAACATTGGAAAATGTGAAAGCATTGAACAAATAATTTGAAAATCATATTCAGACTTAAATATTTGAACATACTGTCAAAATTAGCGATGTCTGTTCACAAATCACTGTACCAGTTGTGTTTATAGTCTGATCGTTGAAGCATGGGACCTAGAACAAATTGTTTACAAGCTGTTTTTGGTGTCATGTTGTCGGGCAGAATGTAGGGAACAACATATCCAAAATCCGCTAAAATCCGCTTTAGGGAAAATTCTCTATTGAAGATGGCATCCATAATGTCTGTTGTTATCGGAAAATACTGAATTCTGCGGCAGGTGCTCCAATTAATGCCAAATTCGTAATAAATTGAAATATACACAAACATTGCTTAGTCGTAAACCATATATGTAGAGTATTTTTCCCAAAATGGCCACCAAAATGGACAAAATCGAATGAAATTTACATTTAGTGCAAAATTGAATAGCTAGTCCTATACGAGTGAACAAACGCTCGAATATTGCGAGGAAGAATGACTACAAGTATAAGAGAAACTTTTGATTAGAGATGTACGAATTCTCCCTGATGTATATCACGAGAGAGCAAGCGGAAAACGGAAACGGAAAAATGACGCAGTTTTATCTGTGCCGCTAATCTTGAATCGTGTGATATATGTGTAATTAAACAGCTAAACGGGATTTAGTAGGGATGTATTGACTATGCGGCCTTTCTCTAGAAGCAGAAATATATGTATTCAGAGCAGTCTCACGAATGAGACCGATCACCATTTATTTTGATATCTACGGTATAAAACCTTAAAAAATTAATTGCTATAAAACGGTATGAATTATGTTCATATTGTACTGGGGAGAATGAGTAGATCCTAGTGTACGTTTCTCAAAATAGTAGTTATAGTTGCCTCAGATCAAGTGATAAAACACGAATATTTCGCTTTTATCACAAGAATGCGTGATGGTGTACCATGAACTAAATTTATTAAATCACAAATGAGTACCATAGACTGTCTTCAATAAATTCAAAACTTGACCAAAATTGCCTAAATAATCTGTGACAGAGACTGTTTATACCTGGAAATTATATTTGGCTGAATTCACCAAGGCCACATCTACGCGAAACTTACTACGTTGTATTCAACCGCATCACCGCGTTTACCCATTTTCCATAATGTTACACATGTCTGTTGCACACAGAACCACAACTAACAATATTGGGTGAATGTTCAACGTTGGAATAACATCTTAAACGATGATCACCTGATATTTAGCACGATTACGTGGGTGGTAATGGTAATATATTTTCAAACAAAAATATACTGAAAACTAATAGTGTGCATTGCGCTGTAGCTTATTCAAGTTGTAAAGTGGTCACTGAAGTAATTTTAACAAAATTGTCTACTAAGAAACCGGGTTGGTAGCAGAATGAAAATTAGTCTTATATACAATGTACAGTCTCTTTGACCTGGTGATATTCGGTGCTAATCCATTGAAGATATGAGTGTTTCTTTACAGTATAATAACCATTGCGACATACGTGTATCGTTAATTATCACCGGGAGTGTTGACAATTCCGGAAAGATAACTAGTATTTATACCTCTAGAGTATGCACTTAAATTTCGGCGTTGCATTCAATATTTAATCACCATGCCGAATGAAACTACCATGCACTGTGAGGCGAAACATTAGTTCGTGTGTTGCATGCACGAGCTATTTTTGTTTTTCCCAACAGTTGGATGTTGGATAAGCAGAACACCCAAACGTTAAAGACGTAAATCATTGGGGGGTTGACTTGCTGTGCAGTGACCGATGATCCTTCAGATTGATCTGTATTAATGATGTGTGTACCTTTAAAGATATTTAACAACCGACTTGTATATTGCCAATACGTATTTCACTCTTATGTAGTTACCCAATATGTTGCTTTCTACGTGGTATGGTTTGGAGTTTTGACAGCCATTTCATGGCCACGATTGTATAATTTTCTGTCCGTGTCACTCTACTCGCTCCCGCATTCTTATTTAACACAAACTGATATAACGGCATAATTTTGATGCCACTATATATCGTATAATGACTTATATCGAGAACTGATGTAGTATAGACAACCATGTTGGACGCCATCGTGGGTAACAAATTTTCCCCAACGCGGATTTTTGCGGATTTTGGATATGTTGTTCCTGATGCTTTTCCGCGTCGAATGACACCGAAAACAGCTTGTAAACAATTTGTTCTAGGTTCACCTCAAAATCGAGTCTCAACGACCAGACTATTATGTAACAATGGGTTCAACGCGTGAAATTTCGTTATTGGAGAAATATCTATTATGAATTTAAGACTTATGTGTGTATGTCCAAAAACTTGTTATTTCCACTTGAGAGGTTTAAGGACTTTGCTAACCCAATTTCCCCCAAATTTGTTGGAGTCAAAATAAAGGATTATGTTAACTTTTATTAATAATCACACTCACAGTAACCAAACCCATTGATGCAAAAGTTTAAGAGTATAATTCATGGTAGATCATGTTAGGAATTTATAGAGGTTTTTAATATCTATTTTTTCGAACCCAAATTCAACAAACACGAAGTCCATATCTAAGAAAAAATATGGCCATGTGTACTGAACACTGTGAAGAATGATGAACAATAATATAATTTTATCAAGCGTTCTTTGATAAAATTACTAAGAACCAATTGTCTACAAACGACAGAGTGACTTGCCTATTCACTGGTTGTTGGGAGGTGACAGTTAAGTGTTAATATATGTGGACAGTGGTGTGTTGTGAATCTCTTGACAAAAGAATTGTGTAATCCTCAATCTGGGGATACACTGTAGCCCATAAACTAGCTCACCAATCAGGGGATAATATTATCATGGTTCAGCACCTGCTGATCATACTCCCAGCTGGCTTGAGTGAACATTAACTTGACCCATCAAATTCAGTTCCCAAATAGCATTACTGAGCAATGACATCTACCATTTGTAAACAACTGCTTCCAAGCCAAAACTCCAAAGAACACTCAAGAAATGTGAGTATATTTTTATTGTCCATCATTCTTCACAGTGTCCAGTACACATACCCATATTATTTTCTTAGATATGGACTTTGTGTTTGTTGAATTTGGGTTCGAAAAAATAGATTTTAAAAACTTTTATAATTTCACATTTTGTATTTCTAACATAATCCACCATGAATTATACTCTTAAAATGTTGCATCCATGGGTTTGGATGATGTGCTTACTAATAAAAGCGATTGGCACAATAGCCGGTTAGCCACGCCCAACAACGTGATTAACACGAACTGATCGCCGTTGAATGTGAAAAGATATGTCCGAAACAACACGGACTGGTCCCAATCTGAAGCTCCGGTCCGATTTGTCTGTTATGAGTTGCGTGTGTCTAACAATGGGATAATCATTATTGAACAATTCCTTCGCCAGCCTTGGGAATTGGTGTGATTTACCAAAAATCAGGGAACGATTGCAACAATGGGATTGTGCTCTAAGGAAAGTTATGATTTCGGTAAGTGGAAATCGCGTTATTGAGTAAACTGCCAAATCAGCATCAGGAAATGTCGCACTATTGAACACTTCAAATTGTCATTGAAAACATATGTTTCGTCACTGTTTTAGTTTGACTTGTCGACATTATTCGCAATTATGTTGAATTGTTAATTTCGGACTCCACGAATCGTGGCTAATATTTATAATATCATTTACATGTAACTTGCCACAACGACGATTCGTGTATCCAACAGATGTGTAGTATGTACGCATACATTGATATGACAAGCGCTGAAAGATTTACGCGAATTGTAAATTTCAAAATATTATTGGGATAATCCGAACCGAAATAAATTCCATGGACTACTTTCTCTTGAAAACATGAGCGTTCTGAAAAGACTGAGCATATTTATTAAATTGGAATTTAAAAAGATTACTTAAGAAGTTAAGATACTATTCGATATAGATGAAACGTACATGTATATCTATCTAATGCGAAACATCGCTAAATTGGAAATTCCATAATTATGCAAGGTACTTGTTAATGGATTGTACGTGTTGTGTCTAGTTATAATAGTAGGGTGAATTTGTTATGGAAATATTATATGATAAATGTTAACGTATAAATTGCGTGTATAAATTGTCTGTATATACAATGTATGTATATCTGGTTGGATATGTTCCAGCTTAAATCTTGTCTTTGCAAATAAACAATTAATCAATCAATCAGATTCTGACATCAGATTACGTATTACATTTTGAGCAATCTGATCACATGTTGGACATGGTTATACGACCAAGATTCCTTAGATAAGCTAATTGGTACCACGCCTCCAGCATGTCTGGACGAACGCGTATACACCTATTTAAACATTTCAAACAAAATCACTATCGAGGAGATACTGTTTCCGATTTCAAATTGTTGACACCACAGACTGGACTTCTGACTACATGGTGGACTACGTGTTATGAATTGGAATTCCATACATTCACAATCTGTTTGTATTATTCGTCGACAATTCATATATAGTTTTTTCCCCAGAAAGACTCACCATTCTTTCAAGACCAAAATCAGCTCTGTTATACTTATGATCCATTCGCTAATTTATTACAGATTATAGATTCACGATTGGATATACTTTCGTTGTGTTCGAAATTAGTATTTACATTATCTTGGTCTTTTTTTAAACTCACAAAATCATTTATTCCCCCCCCCCTATGTCATTATCTCTTTGTTCTAAATGTTGTGACATAACAACCCACGACCCACAACCTAACTACCAATGCCCCATTATATTCGTATATAGCACTAATTGTATAGTATACCCGTGCTACATATAGTAAGAACCCAAACTCGAATATCAGTGCTCGGTTCCCTATAGAAACCTCACACATCTTAATCACAGCCTAGACCTGCACACAATGAAGTCGATCCCACAAATATGGTCATAGGGAATGACCATAACGGCAGAGCCAATGCCGATGTGTTTTACCAAATACCTCATCTAATATTCATCCCAAATAGTGTATAAGGAACAAATACACCCCGATGCACACCATGCTTTACTTTACACATTTCATCTTGATGTTCTTATCCGAGCATCACCTCTCGTTCGGGTCCTTCATTCCGCTACTTAGTTTGTATACATTAAAGATTGGTATCCACATCTATGTGTCATCATTACCTCACAATGTGCATTGCTATATTGTAAAGCGCATTGAAACTAATTTACTCTCTTATAATGCGTTTTTAAATGTAAATATAATAATAATCATAATCACAATAATAAATTGCCAAACACGTCGTCTGCTTTGGAAACATAATCATGTCTGTCTTAATCTTTTCCAGGGATAATTAAACTACAATGGACGACATACACATTCAATGTCTACTTAAATGTAGGCCGGATGTTGTTAAGACTCTTAATTACATCTACATCAAAGACTATTTAGTAGCGTCAGGAATTTTCCAAGAAGAGGCGATTGAAGACATCGATGTATGTACTTTTACTTTAAACATATTTTAATGTATCTAGAAAATATATACATAGGGATCGGGGCACAAGTTACAAAACTTACAAACTTGCTCCTCTCCTAATACAATCATGGAACATACATAAAAAATACATAGCAGATATAGCACAAAGTGTTTATAAAGAAAAGTGCAGAGTGTGTGTGCTGCGGATGCCGGGTTTTCATCTGCATTCCAATCTCGGTTATGAAGAAAAGCCTAGAATTAAGTGAGTTTGAAAGATGAATGGCGAGATTACCATGTTATCATACACGGGTTTGTTCAAAACGCTTTGTTTTAGCTATAAAAGGTTGAGTAATGCGAAAAAGTGTACTTGTGGTTTGATATACATGTACCTTTAACAACATATAAGAAATGATTTGCTTCTAATGATTGAAATCCATTAATACTTAAATTTCGATAAAAGTCAATTCTCTGATCTATAAATAAAGGGCATTCATGAATATAGTGATTGGCGTCTTCAATGTCTAAGTTACAAGGGCATTTTTGCGAATCAGAAATGTGATTATCTAACATGTACGTACAATTATTGCCACTTTACAGTGCGTTCCCCGGCGTATTAACATATTTGTTTCAAGTACGATTCAATCTTATAACGCCCTGCAGTGGCGGGCCGATAAAGCAGTGACATTTTGCGTTGATGTTGAATGATATACACGTATATCCATGCTAATGTGCTATTATGATGGTGGGTCCTGCTGCATTGTTATGATGCTGTTAGGGCACACTGATGCTGTTAAGACAAAGTATCGTTATTGTTTCTAAAGTTGTCATTTTCGCGGTGATCGGATAATCTTAAAGGTGGATTATCTCTTTGTAAACATGTATTAAATAGTTACCGGGGTATAAAATATTAGATCTTAATCGAAGACTTCTGTCCGGAAATGCTTCTATCGATTAATATTCATTTATTTCGAATATTTTCGGGTCTAAATGGTGCGGTTGTTTAGCTAACGAACAATAGTGGTTACTGTTAACAGAGACCAGAAATTTTATCACAAATACACATTAATTATACTCATTATCGCTTATAACTATGTAATAAAACAATACAACCATCCAATCTGGGACTCTCTATCGCTATATGGTATCACCCGAATGGTCTGTTCTAAAAATAGACACATAAACTGTCCCAATATTCGAAATAAAATCAATATTAATTGATAGAAGCCTTTCCGGACAGGGGTCTTCAGTTCATATTTATTATTTTATACCCACGCAACTATTTCAAATTTGTTATTTAAAGAGATAATCCATCTTTAACATATTCACGTATAAAGCCATTGTGTGTATCAAACATTCCAAAACAAATTATTATATTGCGAAATGTGTTAATGTGAACTTGTTGTATTAGCTGTTGCCAATCGTCTATAATCAATGGCTATTATAGACTGGTGCGAGTCAAGAACAATCTAAAAATATTTGCTGTCAAACTTTTCAGAATGTTTTTGGATATAATGATCATTACAATTCAAAATAAAAAAATGGGCCACCTTGAAAATGTCCTTGAATCCAAGATGGCTGCCAAAATCCAAGATGGCCGCCATAAGGCCAATTTTCCTATCTTGTATCACATTGATGGTGTTGAATTTAGGTTTTATCAGCATGAAACCTTAATATATGCATGACCAAACTGTTGTCAGATAATAGCCTGATAAAAACACTAACAATCCAACCATATTGATGATGATTTTGATCCAAAATGGCCGCCAAAATCCAAAATGGCCTCCATAAGGCCAAGTTTCCTATCATGTGTAATGGTGCTGGGACTGAAAGTTAGTCTTATCAGCACGAAACATTGACGTATGTACATAATAATTATTCTTAGATGATGAATTACTCAAAAAAACTAATATATTAACCACATTAATGATGAATTTATATCAAAATGACCGCCAAAATCCAAAATGGCTGCCATAAGGCCAATTTTCCTATCTTGTATCACATTGATGGTGCTGAATTTAGATTTTATCAGCATGAAACCTTAATATATGCATGACTAAATTGTTGTCAGATGATAACTTGATAAAAACACTAACAAACCAACCATATTGGTGATTATTTTGATCCAAAATGGCAGCCAAAATCCAAAATGGCCACCATAAGGCCAATTTCCTTTCATGTGTAATGTTGCTGGGACTGAAAGTTAGTCTTATCAGCATGAAACATTGATGTATGTACATCTTAATTATTCTCAGATGATGAATTAATAAAAAAAAACTAACCACATTAATGATGAATTTATTTCAAAATCGCCGCCAAAATCCAAAATGGCTGCCATAAGGCCAATTTTCCTATCTTGTATCACATTGATGGTGCTGAATTTAGGTTTTATCAGCATGAAACCTTAATATATGCATGACTAAACTGTTGTCAGATGATAACTTGATAAAAGCACTAACAAAACAACCATATTGATGATTATTTTGATCAAAAATGGCCACCACAATCCAAAATGGCCAATTTTCCTAGCATGTGTAATGTTGCTGGGACTGATAGTATTATCAGCATAACACATTGATGTGTGTGCGTCTTAAGTATTCTTAGATGATGAATTAATGATAACAAAACTAATATAATAACCACAATTAATGATGAATGTTATTTCAAAATGGCCACCAAAATCAAAAATGGCCGCCATAACAGGCCATAAGGCCAATTTTCCTATCATTGTTGCATATGTTGCTGGGTCGGAAAGTTAGTCTTGTCAGCATGAAACATTGATGTATGTACGTCTTAATTGTTCTTAGATGATGAATTAATAACTGATACTAATAAATTAACTATATTAATGATGAATGTTAGTTCAAAATGGCCACCAACATCCAAAATGGCCACCATAAGGCCAATTTTCCTGTCATGTGTAATTTTGCTGTGACTGAAAGTTAGTCTTAGCAGCATGAAACAGTGATGTGTGTATGTCTTAATTGTTCTTACATGATGAATTAATAACAAAACTAAAAAGTTGACCACAATGATAATGAATGTTATTTCAAAATGGCCACCAAAATCCAAAATGGCCGCAATTTGTTTAATGTTCCTATCATGTGTAAATGCTGGGACTGAAAGTTGGCCTTGTCAGCATGAAACCTTGATGTATGTATGTTTTAAGAGTTCTTAGATGGTGAATTAATATAAAAAACCTAATAAAATGACCACATTGATAATAAATATTATTTCGAAATGGCCGCCAAAATCCAAAATGGTCGCTGTATGTTCAATATTCCTAACATGTGTAATATTGCTGTGACTGAAAATTAGTCTTATCAGTATGAAAATTGTATGTATGTATGTCTTAATTGTTCTTAAATTATTAATTAATTAAAAAAAATTATCACATTAATAATGAATTTTATTTCAAAATGGCTGCAAAAATCCCAAATGATGAATTAATAAAAACAACTAATAAATTGACCACATTAAGGATTGATGTTATTTCAAAATGGCTGCCAAAATCCAAAACGGACACCATATGGTAAATTTTTGTATCATGTGTTATGTTGTTGGAACTGAAATTTAGTCTTATCAGCATGAAATATTGATGTATGTATGTCTTAACGATGGTCTATCTCTTCATATAACAAGTTTTATATAGTTTCATGGGTATAAAATAATAGATATGAATATAACACATCTGTTCGGAAATGTATAGAACTATCAATTGATTTTGATTTTATTTGTAATAATTTGTTTTGCGATGATTAAATGGGACATACATTTGTTACTATTTTAGAACAGACCGTTCAGATGATATCAGGTAGCGATTATTCGAGTTTACCCATTGCACCGAACGTCAAATTTCCCAGATTGATTGTTTGTTTGTTGTATTCCATATCTATATGCGATAATGAGTCTAATTAACGTTTATTTATGACAAAATTACACAATGCCATTTCTGGTCTCTGTTAACAGTAACTATTGGTGGTTAGATAAACGATCACACATGTTTATTATCAGTTTATACCAGAACATGATCAAAATATAATCAATATTAATCGATAGAAGAGTGGATCTTCAATACATATATAATATATTATACCATGGAAACTATATACCACGTGCTTACAAAGAGATAGACCATCTTTAATTGTTCTTAGACAACGAGTTAATAAAATGAAAGTGTCAATGACACTGTAGCTCAACGCGGAGAGGGGATAATGTCATATCTTACAGTCAATGGAGCGATAAGGAATGTGGAAAGTTTAAATGTTTAAGTTACTAGTATACTAGATGTCAAACAAGAGAGACATCTGAAGCTCAATCGGATGTAAAAAATAATGTTGGCTGTATAGGGCAAGCCGAGGGATTTAGTAATGCAAAAAGTAATATCAAAGATTGCTGTTGGCGGCCATATTTTTCATTGAAATTCAGAAAAAAAATTACAGCTTCATTGAAGTTTGGTGATTTGTGCAGAGGGGAGTAAATGTTTAGCGAAATATATACCAGACAGTTCTACCGAATTGTCGCCTGCTGGTTCATGGAGGGTTACGATGACGAAATGATGAAGATCGCGACGACATTGATTATATGTGGTGGTGATGATGATGATGATGATGATACCGATGATTATTATTATGACAATGAAATTGGTGATGACCACGGTGATGATGAAAATATTCATTATGGCGCTCGCTGTACATGTATATTTTGTACATTCAAAATTCATTACTATCTATCTTTTGTATTTAATTTCATTTTCTCGTGTCAAATTGGATCAGAGACTAAAGCAATTATGACGACAATATTCATTGAGAACACCACTTTACCCGCCATACCTCTTCCTAAAAATGGCAGTGTGATCAAGTCCTATAGGGAGAGAATGTTGGCGATAATTGACACCCTTGAATTGCAGCACATCTTCGTTCGTGCTGAAGAGGCCATCAACAGCAAACTTCTGATAATGTCATTGATAGAGCATGGGACATAGTATGAGATTGATCCTTCTGACATACGCCTTCGTTCAAATACGCATTATCACTGACTCACAGCCTCATTGGATCCATCCATCCAGCCCCGTTCCATTTTTAGTGCTACATGTCAAAGTTCTGGAGTAGCATTCCATGTTTGGAATTCATGAAAATTCAAAAGCTCCATCTATGGAATGCTACTCCAGAACTTTGACCTGTAGCACTAAAAACAAACGGAACGGGGCTGTGTGTATCCAATATGACCACGACCCAGTGCAAAGGCTTATTAGGCCGTCTCAAACATGGTGGACGAAGGTTAACCACATGCGTTATGTCAGCAGCTTCTACATAGAATCCAGAAAATGAATTATCTGAAGATATCAGTCATAAGAAAATTGGATTGTTAATAAAAAAAAACCTTTGTTCCTCGAAGACAACCTGTTCTGATATCTGCGGTGCCCAAACGCTCATACACCATGGATGAGTTAGTCGATCTCCATGTGCATTGATATAGCGCTTCCAAAATGTGGAGCTAGAGAGCCGTTCGGGTTTTGCTGTACGAGATCAAATTGGCAGTCAGTGAGTGGGACATTAAACAATCGTTCATCACAATATTCCTAAAAGAGCTTCAAATTTTGCACATTTTATTTTTATTTTGGATGACCCGGTTTCCACGAAATGACGTGAAACAAATAAAGTATAAAATCGACGGACCTCAAATCCACTGTTCGAAATGAATTAAAACTCGTGAAAAACAGCAACAGATATCAGACAGGATTTCGGCATCCATGAAAGAAGACATGTTTATGACTGGCCTGAAATTTCTTGATAGCAGTTAGTTTGATAATGGCGTATAAGTGCTCACTGGTCTCGCCTATTGGAATTGTCCGATCGCGCGCAGGAGACTAATGCTATCAATGATTGGTGTGACCATGTAAAATACATGGGATACATGAATTTTACATACCCTTAAGCAGTTTCTTTTCCAAAAGGGAGGTGATTGTTCTCTGATTCTACACATATAAACTCATTATAACTGGCATGGCATAGGATGGAAGTGAATGAAATTACTTAGACAACCACATTCCACTTGTCAAATAATTTTATATATGACGACCATGCAGTCAGTACAAATTGTATTTCATGATGTATTACCATGTATTGGTGTTCACGAGATGTTTTCTACAACAGATTGTCACTTACTAGTTTCCACATAATGTATGAGTGGCCATCATTGGTGTATTTTTAATCACGATTACATGGGTTTTCAATCACAAATGCAGCAATGACGTAGCCTTATGGTGGCCAACTTGGATTATGGTGCCCATTTTGAAATAACTTTCATCATTAATATGGCCAGTTTATCAGTTTTTTTTACTGATTCATAATCCAAAAACAATTAAGACATACATCCATCAAAGTGGCATTCTGATAAGACTAATTTTCAGTTCCAGCAACATTACACTTGTTAGAACAAATTGACCACATGGTTCCCATTTGGGATATTGGTGGCCATTTTGAAATACTATTCATTATTAATGCGGTCATTTGATTATGTTTTATTAAATTAAATTCATCATCTGAGAACGATTTAGACATACAAAATTGGCCTTATGGTGGCCATTTTGAATTTTAGCTGTCATTTTGAAATAAAATTCATCCTTTTTTTGTCAATTTATTAGTTTTTTTTATCAATTCATCATCTAAGAACAATGAAGACATACATGCATCAATGTTTCATGCTGCTAAGACTAACTTTCAGTCCCAGCAACATAACACACGATAGGACAATTGACCATATGGCGTCCGTTTTGAATTTTAGCTGCCATTTTGAAATAACATTCATCCTTTAGTTTTTTTTCAATTCATCATCTAATAACAATTTAGACATACAACATCAATGTTTCACGCTGATAAGACTAATTTCCAGTCGCAGCAACATTTCACAGGCAATCCTTAATGTGGTCAATTTATTAGTTATTTTATTATTTCACATTTAAGAAAAATTAAAACATACATACATCAATGTTTCATGCCGCTAAGACTAACATTCAGTCCCAGCAACATAACAAATGATAGGAAAATTTACCATATGGCGTCCATTTAGAATTTTGTCGGCCATTTTGGAATAACATTCATCCTTTATGTGGTCAATTTATTACTTGTTTTCATTAATTCATCATCTAAGAACTATTAATACATACATACTTACATCAATGTTTCATGTTGCTAAGACTAATTTCAGTTGCAGAAACATTACACATGATTGAAAAATTGACCATATGGTGGCCATTTTGTATTTTGGCGGCCATTTTGAAATAACTTCCAACCTTAATTTGGTAAAGTTATTAGTTATTTTATTAACTGATCATTTAAGAACAATTAAGACATACATACATAAATGTTTCATGCTGATAAGACTAACTTTCAGTCCCAGCAACATTACACATGATAGGAAAATTGGTCTTATGGCGGCCATTTTGGATCAAAATCATCATCAATATGGTTGGTTTGTTAGTGTTTTTATCAAGATATCACCTGACAACAGTTTAGTCATGCATATATCAAGGTTTCATGGTGATGAAACTAAACTTCAACACCATCAATGCGACACATGATAAGAAAATTGGCCTTATGGCGGCCATTTTGGATTTTGGCGGCCATCTTGGATTCAAGGACATTTTCAAGGTGGCCCATTTTTTTATTTTGAATTGTAATGATCATTATATGCAAAAACGTTCTCAAAAGTTTGACAGCAATTTTTTTTAGATTTTCTCTGGCATGCACCTGTCTTATTCAATAAATAAAGGTTCCCATTCCTGCAATTGTTGCATTGATCTTGGCTTTCGAGTTTTATTATTTCCTAGAGAAGCCATATTATGCCTTCGTAGGCCTGACATTGACAAACGTTCGTCAACGTGTGACCCGATGGTGCTTTTAACGCACTAATGGAGGGAATGGTTGCGTTTAGCGTCATTGTGTCCATATGGTTGGTCCCTCCTAACATAAACAAAATGTTACGTACTTTAATATACCAAATGTAAAAAAAAAATTGGCGAAAATTCCTCTTTTCTCGGCCAATGCAATGACGGCGGTTCTGTCCCGTTTGATGTTATTCGTGTTTGGCGATATCCGCTTGTGTTTATAATCAATAACAATTTCATTCTTAAATTTTGTGTATACAGGTATTGTGAGCAAAATCTCAAATATCGAGCTTTTTCTCCCAAAATTGCAATATTTTTTTGTTTTCGGGGTTGCCAAAATCGTAAAGTTTAATTCGTTCACCTTACGATATGCACCAGGTGCCAACACATAAGAACATAGCGAAATATTTCGAGGGCTCGATTATGAAGGGTCAAATTCATTTTTCCTAAAACCGTACCGGCCAAAGAAAGTGTCACTGTCAACGGTGTACTTTACGACACAGTCTATATTCACCGAAATATGTCCACCGTGAGATAGATATAGGGACGGTATACATACGGGCAGTGTGGGTAGGGTTGTAACAGAGCTCACAACAATCCTCTGTGAAGTAACTTTTCCTGTAGATAGTTGCCAATGTTTCTGTTTTCGATGCAATAGCTAGTGTAAGCGCACATCGTCTTAATAATTAATGAGTTAACCTATAGTTTCATTTTTTTGTACAGGCTGAGACAACTGACGCAAGGAAAGTCCGGTGCATGCTAGAGCTGCTGCCAAAGAGGGGTGCGGATGCCTATGATAAATTTCTGACAGTTCTGAGAAAGTCGGGATTTGAACACGTCGCTAACATACTCACGAATACCGAATGTCAACTCAGACCAGTGGAAATTGAGGAAGAAATAGAAGGTATAAAAGTCAGTTTGGCCAAACGTCCCCCCGCAAAAGGTGTTTTTTACGCTGCCTTTTTAGAAGCGAACAACTACATTATGGCACTACACGGTGGGTGAAACTTTGCTTCCAACTGTCCATGTTAACACATAAATCAGTTAATTCAAATTCTATGAAATTCTGTCAAATAGTATTCAAGTTATCATATTTGGCAACAAAATAGTCAGCAATGTCTAAGTCAACAAGGACCATGACCTCGGTTAATATGCGCGGACAGCACCCATATTCAAACATGACATCCATGTATATTTTCATGCTAGTAAGCCAGATACCCAATTTGAAAACTATGCAATAACAATAACTGAAGTTGTCACCCGGAAACCAAAATAATCGGCAAAGAATAAGTCGACAAGGACCATAACTCTCGTAAAAATATTGGCATATCACATCCATATTCACACTTGATCTGTATTTTCATTTGTCAAAATCCACATATAATATTTGAAAACATCAGACCAAACTGAATTTAATGTTATCATCCGGAATCCAAAATAATCGGCGAATTCTAAATCGACAAGGGCTATAACTCGGGTAAAATTTGATTGCTCAAACTGGAACTTTACATGTATTTTCATGTCAGCAGTCCATATTATACCAAATTTGCAAACAATCGGTCAGTTAACTATAACTAAAGTTATGATCCGGAAACTTTGGACTGGTGATCAATATATAGATCGATAAGTGCGACATTGTTTAACCCTTTACCCAACAGAAGGGCCCTGTGCCAATGCATTCTCTTATATATGCGAGTCGACCATAGGTCGCCTCGCATATATAAGAGAATGCATTGGCTTAACACATTAAAAATTATAAAATTGTTAAAGAATGTAAGAAAAAATGGTAAAAAGTGTTAAAAAAAAGATTTTGTTTAAGCCAATGCATTCTCTTATATATGCGAGGCGACCTATGGTCGACTCGCATATATAAGAGAATGCATTGGCACAGGGCATAGCTGTAACTATCACAATGTGGTCAAGGAGCCGGTTCCAATGATATCCATATTTGTATGGTTCTATTGAGACAGACCGAAGATATTTTAGGCTGTTGAAGCTTTATTTGGCCGGTTTTGGCCGGTTTGTTGGGTAAAGGGTTAAATATATATTTATTTCCAAATCATAAAAAGGGTACTGATATATATCACAAATTCAAACAAAAAGCAACATATAATATTATAAATACATGAAATGATTGTATTGGACAGGGTATTAAACAATAAGTCCAATTGATTATGTTAAGTTTGCTCTCCTTTTGATTCTGCTGGTGGTATATATAGACGAGAATGACTGGAAGTATTATATCGGCGAGCTAAAGTGTCTATATCATACAATGAATTTCTACTCTAGCTACACTCGTGTCATATATAGTCCGGGAGATAGTGGTATATCTTTGTACGATGGCGTCCATTATGCCGGCCATTTTGACTGATATGCACCAGGTTCCTATGATCGCCATTATAGTAAGATAGTACCACACGCGGTCTTGTTCTGCACTTTTGGATGAATAAGTTTGCATTTGGCTCTAAAGTTAACTTTTTTCTGTTCGACATGTCACAATAGAAAACCCTACAACAAGATTATTGTAAATGTACAGCCACTATATTTAACCCACTAATCATTCATCCAAAGAGTAAATTGTGTGAATTGTCGCAGGTAGGAGCAGGTTTATGCACAGTTTGTACTCTGGTCACATGTTTCACTACTCGTAACAAACGTTCTCATGCAGTGACGATAATCTTTTCCGGAACCTAGATTTGTCTCAGAAATGAAAATCATATGACATTTTATGTGACCAATTATATACTTTATCTTGTTTCCCTATATTTTTTAGCAGTACACGTGGAGCAAAGGGAAGGTGTTGGTCATGACAGATTAAAGGTAACTACTGTAAAATATCATGGGGTCGTACAGTAATGCCCTAAGTAATAGACCCCTTAACCACAGCAGAATTATGGGTAACTTTTCAGGATTTAGTCGGAAATATGGCTTGTTGCCATTCATCGGAAAGCTCTAACTGAATGGCAACAAGCCATATTTCCTACTAAATCCTGCAAAGTTACCCATAATTCTGCTGTGGTTAAGGGATCGATTACTTAGGGCATTACTGTACCTGCCCCGTCAGAACTGGTACCCATTCCACTGAAGACACGGTGCGAATGTCACGGTTCGTTTCAGATAGAGAAAATAGAAGACATTCTTAATGGTAATTTTGTTTTCACGATAGGAGTACCTGAATTTGCTCTGAACGGCAAACGGGACTGGTATTTGTATACGCGAGTCATGGGTGATTTTAACATAGTTAAACATATCATAACATTGCCAACAGTAACGGTCATATAGCGAAACCGTTACGAATTACACTCCTCGAAATATGCCGAATACGCAACTCACGAATACCCAATGGGTTACTCCTTCCTGGCCATCACGTTCATGTTGGTCTATGTATGAGCTTTTCATAGACACGTGGCTTCTGATGTTACTACGTCCCTGTCTACGACCTACCAGTGAACCATCGGAATACATTCTAATGTTATATAAGGTCAATCCATATGGTTTTATTCTGGACAAACATATGTCTGAGATATATCTATATATATATATATATATATATATATATATATATATATATATATATATATAATTATGACGGCTGCTAGCTATTAAATATGCACAGTGGGTCATATAACTTGTTGTAGAATGCGAAATTAGCATCCGAAAATGTGCACTGGGGCATGCTTGACTTGCAAAAATAAAATAAGCATATGGTTCGAATGCCTTGAAATGTTTGTCATTTCGTATCGGATTAGGACTTGCAGCAATCGCCTTAATGAAATATTATTGAAAATCTGCTGAGAAAGTATGCATTAATTTGTAGCGAAAATAACATTTAAAATTATTAGGGAAATACTCAACAAATCACACTGATCACTTCGATATTTCGTGAACGAACCTTCATAAAATGAATGGCTACTATTGTTATCTATAGGAACTACAATCAATACACGTGTACATATATATTATTCGTTAGGATGACAGAAACAAATACCATTTCCGTTTATATTTGGCGTGAAAAAGACAAGATAAAATCGTGATATTCTCGAATTAGCACCGTGTCTTAAAGGTCAGATGCACTTTGGCCAAAATTTCCTGGTATTTCTAAATGGATTTTCTCAAAATCTGTCAGGAATTTATTTTTGAAATTTGGTACAAGCGATTATTGTGATACAATATTTAAGAACCATTGAACAATTGGTTATTATAATCTCATTTACTTCATTTTTATGGCATGGAAAATATTTAATTTTCACCATTTTCAGGTATCAAGAACTTCCGTAAATTATATCTGTTTCAAAACTGCAGATCATATGTCCATGATATCATATCTGCAGATCATGAGAGGAGACTTGATTTGTCTTGATTCATGAAATTTGATGATTATTTTCGCTTAGAAAGACAACTACCCACAAATAATTTTCTATATTTGAGAATTTTCATGTCATTCATGTTGTTCAATGAAAACTTGGGCTGATATGAGTTCTGGGTCATGGCTTCATAACCATGTTAAAGCTGACCACAATATCTCTTAACACTGTGGCCTAATTGCTGTTGATTGCTCCATGCCTGAGTGGACCACACTATATATCAACAGTTGTTTTCATTGGGCTGAAATATTTCTGAATGCTGTATTCTTCATTATAATATATGGGGAAAATGACACTATATTATGCAATTAAAAATATAACTCCACATTATGATATAAATGTAGTCTCCTCTCATAGATCCAAGACAATAAGCTGTTTGGTGATTGGAGTTTTGTGTGATATTATTAATTATTTCAGCAGTTCTTGGTACCTAAAGGGACAACAAAGAAAATAATATTTTCAACCTCTCAAATGTATTAAAATCCATTGTTTTTGTTGTCTCCTAATAACTGCTCAGATCCTACATACAATGAAGATGATGATATGTGAAATTCAACATTTTTCGCCAGATAGATCCAAAGAAATACTTTGTTGAAAATCTCTTGCCATATTTGGATGTATTTATGCAAAACGTGCATCTCCATCTTAAGCGGAATGTGAACCAGTTATCGAGGGGCAGGCGCGACCCCGTGCTTATACTTCCACAGTGGCGTGTCGTTATTAAACATGGGAAAATCTAAATTAAAAACAGTATCAGTATTATTTAATGCTTTCACCATGATACAATGGCATTAATAAACAAACATGGTAATACATATAGAAATATATAACCAAACAAGGTCGCAATGACGACTGTTGTGATAAATGTATTGTTCAGATTAACCAGGAGAGCAACTCGTTCTTTAATTTATATGAATCTACAAAGCGCCACTTTAACAAACGCATCGCTATTGGTATAATACGTTACGCATATATAGAAGATCTCCAACGCATCGCTATTGGTATAATACGTTATGTATATATAGAAGATCTCCAACGCATCGCTATTTGTATAATACGTTATGTATATATATATATATAGAAGATCGCCAACGCATCGCTATTGGTATAATACGTTATGTATATATAGAAGATCGCCAACGCATCGCTATTGGTGTAATACGTTACGTATATATCTCCAACGAGAAACTTTTATGAATCGAGTTTGATACATTTGATTCACAGCGAGTCGTAGACGAGTTGTGATTCAAATTTATCCAACGAGTTTCATAAAATCTTATATCCCAACATAACGAGTTGAAGATCTTGTATATCACATGAAAAAAACTAATATTTGCATATGTTCCTATTTTTGGTCAAAAATTTTGACAGAAATGGTCATCAGTTGGAAATTTTCCAACCTTAATGAGGTGACAGGTTGGAAATTTCCAACACTTGGAAAGCTTGTGTCCTGGTCCCTCCCCCCGTGGCCAGTCAAAAACTTCTAGTTAATTTAAGAAAACAATATTGTCATACAATTGGTCAACATTGTCATTGGAATTGTCATCAGTTGGAAATTTTCCAACCTAAGTGGGGGTGTAGGGTTTGAAATTTCCAACAGTAGGAAGGCTTGAGGCTAGTCTAGATGTTAGGATTTTGCGATTTTCTCGTTCAGATTTCAAAATTTTCTCACACCGGGCCGAACCATGGTTGGCCCGGTGTGTCATTGCCCCATCCACATGGCCAATACAAAATTAGTTTAGCAAAACAATATTTTACTACATTTGGTCAAACTTGTAGACATAAATGGTCATCAGTTGAAGAATTTTCCAACCTGAGGGGGAGCATGAGGTTTGAAATTTCCAACACTAGGAAAGCTTCAGTTGAGGCCAGTCTAGATGCTAGGATTTGCGATTTTCTTGTATAGTTTTCAAAATTTTCTCACACCAAGCCGAACAACCATGGTCGGACCGGTGTTTCCTGGTCTGTTGTCGGTAGCTGTGTGCATTTGTCTGGAATTTGATCACTAGTTGTTTTTTTTTGGGGGCAATTTTCAGATTAAAATATCTTAATTTTCTCATACTGGGAAAATAGAAGCATGGTTTATGAATATATAGGAAATTAGGCCTGAGCATGGGGTACAAGGGGGGGGGGGGGGTGCAAATGGAATTATGCAAAAAGTTGTGTTGGTGTGATTCCGACTTAAGGGGGGGGGGGGTGCAAATGGAATTATGCAAAAAGTTGTGTTGGTGTGCCGACTCAAGGGGGGGGGTGCAGTTGGAAATTCAAAAGGTGGATACGTCCCCCCCCCACCCAGCGGAGACCCTCTAGCCACATCCCTGATTGTTATGATGTTGGTTTTTTTTCTACGATAAACACAAGTATAGAGGCGAGAATTATTAATAACGAACTACTTTCCTATCGATATCAAAGGTCGCTCAAGTAGCGATTGTCGAAATAATCAAAATAAAAGACACATTGGTGTATAGAAACTGATAGCATTTGGCAACTTCTAACATCATTTGGCAAAAAATATTCTGATTTGGCAAAATATAAAATTTTGGCAAATGTAAATTTCGGGCCAACGCGGACATCAGTCATAGAAGTGAACATTGGAGTAGTATGTTGTTCACTTGGAGGGTGTTCAGGAAATGTGAGCAGACGTCAGACTGATAATATAAGAGCAAACCGTTGCTGAATGATTCCTTTGTTCCCAACATTTCGTACGGGAACTATTCGTCAATGAGTATTTAGAAAATAGAAGGTTAATCATGTACATTAAAGCCCTAAATAATCGATTCCTTAACCACAGCAGAATTATGGGTAATTCTGCTGTGGTTAATGAGTCGATTATTAGGACATTACAATATGTAGCAGTATGTTAATATCAGGGATGTGGCTAGAGGGGGTGTGGGGGTGTCTCACCCCAGGGATGTGGCTAGAGGGGGGTGTGGGGGTGTCTCACACCCCCCCCCCAACTTTGGTCAAAATTTTCAACAGTTGGAAATTTCATACCTGCCAAAACATTAGTTGGAAATTTCACACCAACAATAGGTTGAAAATGTTCTTGTAGTTTGATTTTCAAACAACTTGTTGGGGGAATTAATTGTTTTTGGACCAATATTTGTATATTTTCCTATTTTCGGTCACAATTTTTAACTAAAATGGTCATCAGTTGGAATTTTTCCAAACTTAGGGGGGGTGACAGGTTGGAAATTTCCAACACTGGAAAGCTTGTGTCCTGGTCCCTCCCCCGTGGCCAGTCAAAACTGCTAGTTAATTTAAGAAAACAATATTGTCATACATTTGGTCAACATTGTCATTGGAATTGTCATCAGTTGGAAATTTCCCAACCTAAGTGGGGGTGTCAGGTTTGAAATTTCCACAACTCTAGGAAGGCTTGAGGCTAGTCTAGATGCTAGGATTTAGCAATTTTCTTGTTCAGATTTCAAAATGTTCGCACCCCGGGCCGAACCATGGTCGGCCCGGTGTGTCGTTGTCCCTTCCCCGTGGCCAATCCAAAATTGCTAACTATTTTAACAAAACAATATTATACTGCATTTGGTCAAACTTTTGAACTGAAACGGTCAACAACAATGGTCAGCCCGGTGTGTCCTGGTCTCTTGTCCATAGCCGTGTGCATTTGTCTGGATATAGACCACTAGATGTTAGGATATTAGACCTGAGCACTAAGGTGCAAGGGGGGTGCAAATGGAATTATGTAAAATTTGTGTTTTGTCTGATTCTGATTCAAGGGGGGGTGCAGTTGGAATTTACCAATGTGGACACCCCCCCCCCCCAACGGAGACCCTCTAGCCACATCCCTGGTTAATATATACATTTACAAACTCCAATCTCTATGTTGAAGTTTGTTCTCTTTCAGATGAATGCAGAACATGATACGTGTATGTGTGGCAGTCCTGTGGATTCAATATGCTCGACGCATGCGGTCGTTTGTTGTTGGCAGTGTCACGAGTCTGCATTTGGTGGATGTTTATACTTTGACATTAAAGAGACGCGATCAGATTTAGCTGAAGCCATTACTTCACTGGAGAAATGGCTTAGCAGTGTGTATGCAGAAATCCAAGAACATATAGAGGTCTGTTCAGATAAATCAACATTTGATCGTGTCGGAAATTTTTTCAATACAGTAAGAGCTGAAGTTAACGATATAGAAGAAGAAAAAACACGGATTCTTAAGGATCTAGTTTCAGAGCATCGCGGCGACGTGCGCGATAAAATGATAGCCATATGTGTTAGGATTAAATCGGATTTGGGTGATGAATCTTCCGTTACACATGAAGAGGTAACTACACCTAGCTCGAGGGCTAACATTGATCTCACAACCAACCGATCAATTGAGGAAATGCGACAACGAAAGATTAAACTTCAGGAGATTTTGAATTTTAGCAGACGTCTCTTGGAAAAATCAAAGCATACCCAAGAGGCAAAGGCTTTCGAATTTCACTGCTCAAGTCTCGTCACATCGAACATACAATATTTGCTCAAACAATGTGATGTTGTCACACGCACAATGTATCAACCTCCTGTAATTGAAATGCGCAATTATGATAAAACTTTTCCCATGCGCAGACAAGTTTTTAAAATACCGGAATATAACGAAACAGTTGTAAATAGTCTGTCATCAAAATTGGAAACGGCCAAGCTAGCAGAAGTAGAGGTCAGTTATGAGGACAGACCCGAGATAGCCGACACCGATCGGGAAGTGGTAACGATACAAAAGAATGCTGCCACAACTAATTTGGACAGGGGTGATCTTTACGATAATGTGCATGCCGAGGAGAGAGAAATAATAAATGACAATGTTTGGGTCATACCTGATATAATCGACACCGAATGTGACGTGGAAACGATACACGTGACTGCTGACACAACAAATTTAGACATGGTTACTCGAAGCGACAATGTGCTTGCCGAGGGTAGAGGAATAATAAATGCAACGGTTGGGGACATACCCGAGATGCATGTAGCTGACAACAAAAGTAGTGACGTCGAAACAATACACGTGACTCCCGACACAACAAATGTAGACAGTGATGACCTATACGATAATGTGCATGCCGGTGGCAGAGTAATAGTAACGACCACGGTTGGGGACATACCAGTTACTACGAAGATTGAAGTGGAAACAATACGCGTGTCTCCCGAGACCACACATCTGGACATGGATGCTACATACGATAATGAGTATGCCGATGATAGAGAAATAAAAGATGCCATTGTTAGGGGCATGACCGACATACATATAGCTGATACCGAAAGTACAATGGTAACGACATACGGGACTGCCGACACAAAATATTTAAGACTCGAACGTGACCATGCTTGTTGTTCAGACATTATGGAGCAGTGTGCCAACGTTGATGCTATCTCAAATACAGCGCATCAGGAGCCCGCCGGTAAAAGTTTCCAGACGCGGACGCGATTTGGGAATTTCGTGAAGTCAAAAGAAACCATACACATGACTGCCGACACTTCAAATTTGAACAGGGTTACTTCAGACATGTACGGTACTGCGTCTATATGTACTGCGAGCAGAGGAGTAGTAGAATCCAGGGAAAGTGAGGTACATTTAAAGGACACAGCGCATGCGAAAGTTGACACACCGAATTTGCACTTGACGAAAGAGGCCACAGTTGAGGATATACCCGATGTAGTCACCAAAGTAATGGATGACACCACACGTGTAACAGAAATTGGTGAAGTACATCGGCTGAGGGGATTAGTCAAAGATCTTTGCTCAGAAATTCGGGAACAACGTGCCAGAGTTGGTGGTGTCTCGGATACAGCGAATAAGGAGCATGTTGGTAAGATATCCCATACTCTTTCGCGAAAAATTAAGTCAGTCCATTCAAGAAAACCGGGAATTCGAGATCAAATTCCAGCTAAATTGGCTAATGATATTGTCAATAGTGCCAGTACTCGTGCTGCATCGCGACGCATAAGTTACCAAGGGTCGGAACCAAATTCTGTAAGAGACCAGATGTACCTCGCGAGGACGCCATCCCGAGATCCTATTATTATTTCTAAACGAGCAGAAATAAAATTTACCGGATTACAGTCGAGGGTTCGTTTCATCAAGAGAGAAGACTCTACTGGTAACAGCTTCCTACTCACCACGTGGTTTCCCGATCGGTTGGCACTGGTGGATACCAACGGAAAGACGATAGGCAATGTCGATCTCGCTGATCAACCGTACGACGCATGCGCATTAAACGACGAAGTTTACGTCACGTTGCCGAATCTAAACCAAGTTTCGGTGTATACAGAATCTGATCTAAAGTTAGTGACGTCATTTGCAACAACTCTCCCGTGCCGATCTATTAGTCTCCGTTGTGGCGACTTAATTACTATTTGCAAATATAAGATCGTACAACTAATCACAACGCGTGGTGTCGTCCTCCGCAAAACATCATATAAATTCAAGAACGCGGCTCGGGCCATTGCTGCCGAAAGCGGAGAGGAAATATATGTCAGCGATACTAAAGATGACTCAATCTGTGTGTTCTCCGGCAAACTTGACAAATTGCTCCGTGTTATTTCTGGACATCTAATTAAGTCCCCTATGGATTTCTGTCTGTTGGAGGACACTCTGTTGGTGTGTTGCGCGGACACACAGACACTCGTCTGCGTGGATTCTCGGGACGGATCTGGGAAGGAACTATCAGGAGCTCGGAAAGCGACGTCCGTGTCGTACAGCCCTAACAACCGTTCTCTGCTAGTTGTCCACGATGGTGGCGCACAGAGCCTCGTTTTGGTTCTTGGAGTTTCACAGAAGGGAGGCGTTCTATCTTTGCATCGCACTATATAATTTAAAGATGACTTGTCTAAGTTGGCACCATATTAGCGCTCGTGTGTACGTGTTCTTTACCAGAAAATAATTGGATCGGAACCATGGGCCATCATTATGAGGTTTTGAACTTTGATGGCCAGTTGTCCATCTTTCAAAAGAGAAGATGGAGGCCAATAACCGCCCTCCCACCTGCTGATATATAACTATGTTCCATAAACATACCTAGCATCAATAACATAGCTATTACCTTAGTAATAGTGGTAACATATATGTAGCCATAATAAAAAAAATTGAATTTCAAGAGACAGATTAGTGTGAGATGAAACATAAATCTCAAGCTGCTAACATAATATTGGGGTGGGAGGGTATGAAAATGAATCCTGATAATCAAAGAAATATGGGAATTCTATTACCGTGTAAAATGGATTACACATAGACTGCGCATGTCCGTACATAACGCGTCATGCTCTAAAAGGGGAACCACCCATTCTAATTTAAGTTCGATTGCTTTGAAAATAAAATTGATTATTTCATAATCAAGGTTTTAAGAGTACAAAGACATTCGCAATGGGTAAATGTCAAAAAAGAAAATAAATGAACGTTGTTCTTGTATTCATATTGTTAGTTCTCCAATAACGACATTTTGTGTGTACATTTTTTTACCCTGTGCCAATGCATTCTCTTATATATGCGAGTCGACCATTGGTCGCCTCGCATATATAAGAGAATGCATTGGCCTAACAAAATTTTACAATTTTAATAATTTTTTCTTGTATTCTTTAACAATTTTATAATTTCACCCATACAGAGCCCCAGACAAACATGAGCAGACGACACTCTTCTATATATGTGTGGGGCTCCCTGCAGGGTAATGGATGTTTTTTATTTTATGTCCTAAAAATTGTAAACATTTCTGTTACAGTGATTTGTAAACAAACTTCACTGATCTCCCAGGAAATTCAAATATGTTAGTCTAAATCCGTTTTTGTTTTTCAGACTATTTTCAATGTTTTGACCTGTTTACCATCATGTTGATTGGACTTCGTTATTTTATAGAACTAAACCGACGTTATATCGGTAATTTTGCTGCAATAATAATGTTGACATAACAATGGCTTGTACTTGCAAAATCCCGTTAGGGTACGTTATACGCTGGCACGGTATATTTTACAGGCATTTCGTCATAGAAAACCACATGGTACCAGAATATGAATGGAAACATGCACATAACACGCATCTTTATCAAAGCTAACGACATGAGATCTAAACCTGTCGTAGTTCCACTTGTAACGGGGCTACTGGAATTTGGCTTCAGATACATGTTTGATTTATTCTTGCGAGATAATTGCATGATATTTACTGGCAAATTCCAGTAGCATCGCTATACAGGTTGAACTACAGAGATTTTACTTCGCCCGTAGTTAGCTGTGGTACAGTTGCATTTTAGATGCTTGTTTCCGTTGATATTCTGGCACCATATCGTTTTCAATGAGAAATGCCTGCAAACCACACCTTGCAAATTTGCCAGTGTATGAACCTACCCTTAATGAAGGATTAATAATAATGAATATAAGAACAATGTTGGTATATTTTTACATGTACTTGGTGACCACAGTTGTTTTCCAAAAGTGTATGACCTTTCACATGTAGCCAATGCGAAGTCCTTGAGTGACTTTAACATGTAAAACACGTATATACTTTATCTTCTCTGATGCATACTGAAGTGACAGAACTTTATCAGCTGTTATGAACGTATAGAAACGTAAAAACTTTCCACAAAATTATTTCATTTTCTCCTCATTCACCATATACTCTCGTATAAATGTGTGTTCACCGGTCTATTTTGGCCCCATTTGAACGTGGGGACAGTGTGTAATTAATATGTTCAAGCCTTGAAATAGGGTATATGTCATTTGCAGAATGAGGTCCCCAGAGGGTGAATTTAGTGATGCTACCCCGCATAGCTGGCTAGCATCACCAAATTCACCCTCTGAGGACCTCATTCTGCTTACACCTCAGCAGAATGAGGTTCCCAGAGGGTGAATTTGGTGATGCTAGCCCGCTATGCGGGGTAGCATCACTAAATTCACCCTCTGGGGACCTCATTCTGCAAATGACAGACACCCTATTTCAAGACTTGAATATGTTTAATTTAAGGTTTGGATATGCATACTTCAAATGCTATACCATTCTAATAAAGTATATTTGTATTATGAATCGTGAAATCCTCATAGAATATTTAAGAAATGAGTGTAGTTTGAGTGTGATTTATTGAAGGGTATGGCGCGGCAGGCCATGCGCACGGGTGTAGATATGAAACACTATGTAATCCTCCGTAGGATATGGTATCATATAATATGTGATCCTCGTCTCAGGAGTCACTCGTGACTCAATGAAGGCAGTATCATATATCAAAATGAGAGGATATGGTGATCCCATGAAACGGGGATCACCATATCCTCTCATTTTGATATATGATCCTAAAATAAGAAAATATTTGTATTAACTAAATAACGGAGATATTTGAAGAAGTGTTTTGACGAAATAACTGGCATAATTGGAGAAGTGTTTTAAAGAGCGTTTTAAAGAGAATTTCCGCACCAACAATAGGTTGAAAATGTTCTTGTAGTTTGAATTGCAAACATTTTATTGGGGGGTATTGTTTTTTGGACCAATATTTGCATAATGTCCTACTTTTTATCAAAATTTTGGGCTGGAATGGCCATCAGCTGGAAATTTCCAACCTTATGGGGGCGGGTGTCAGGTTGGAAATTTCCAACACTTGGAAAGATTGTGTCCTGGTCCCTCTCCCGTGGCCAGTCAAAAACTGCTAGTTAATTTAAGAAAACAATATTGTCCTACATTTGGTCAACATTGTCATTGGAATTGTCATCAGTTGGGAATTTTCCAACCTAATTGATGGTGTCAGATTGGAATGTTCCAACTCTAGGAAGGCTTGAGGCCAGTATAAATACTAGGATTTGGCGATTGTCTTGTTCATATTTCCAAATTTTCATTGTCACTCCCTTGTGGCCAATAAAAAACTGCGAATTAGTTTAAGAAAACAATATTTTACTACATATGGTCAAATAAAGGGTGTTGTAGGGTGGATACCCATTCCACACATATCCAAAATGGTCACCGTCCAGATTGTGTCAAACAGGAGACCTACATATATATAGATGATCACCTGAAATCTTAAATATTGGTGGAATCTCCATCTAAAGCTGTATGGGTGCTCTGTATGTTTGTACACTGTTGTTTATTGTGTATTCCTATGCGATTTTCATTCTTTCTTCGAACTATTACCAAGTGGTGTAAGAATAAACTTTAAATACATGCGCCAAAATCGAATGCGGCACATACCAAATCGGTGTTGTCTGCTGATAGTTGATTCATTTTTATGTCTGGCCTAAACTGACACGACTCGTAGTGAATTGTCAATTACCAGAGTACTGATAAGCGCGCGTTCACTATCAGTAATCATGTTGTGATCACAGAAATGCGCGACACGTGACTTCATACATATCTGTATACAGATCTACAGCAATGTAATCGACCCTAATAGGTTTTAAATTGATAATTTGAGGTTTGGAAATACATGTATGTAGCACTCTAACCTTCATCCTCGTATACATATTATTTATATTTATCACGCCAATTCATACTTCAAATGCTACCATTCTAATAAAGTATATTTTGTATTTTGAATCGTGAAAGTCCTCATAGAATATTTAAGAAATGAGGGTAGTTTGAGTGTGGTTATACCCCCAGCAACGAAGTTGTGGCGGGAGTATACTGGAATCAGCTTGTCCGTCGTCCGTCCGTGGACACAAATTTGTCCGGAGTTTTTCTCAGTCGTTTTGTGATCATTTTCCTTGAAACTTGGCACAGACATCAACCACCATGGGAACCTGTGCACCTGCGATTATGACGCCTGTCGGACGTTTTTTGGTGGAGTTATCCCCCTTTTTCGACTTAGAACATTTTCGCAACATGTATCATTTTGTCCGAGCTTTTATTCCTACATTTTTCGGTTAATTTTTTAAAACTTGGCACAGATATCTAGTACCATGGGAACATGTGTACGTGTGATTATGACGTCTGTCCGACTTTTTTGTGTGGAGTTATTCCCCTTTTTCGACTTAGAACATTTTCACAACAAGCATAATTTTGTCCGAGCTTTTGTTCCTAAAGTTTTCGGCCAATAGGATTAGGGTTAGGGGTTATGGTTGTACACCTGCAATAGGAATATCTGTTTATTTTTTGTAACTAAAATTTTACTGAAATGTGAAACATCTTAGTATTTTAAAAACACGGGGTGTTTATTGAAGGGTATGGCGCCGGCGCTGTAATAATATGTCCATGCCGGAACTTTATTATTATGTTAATTAGAATATAATTATGATACTCGATTGGTGTTGGAATATTTAGTGTTGACTGTAAGATAAACATGGGTGATAAGGGTGGCTGAACAAATTCGTCAACATGAACAGAAACATTTAAAATGGAATTAATTTTTTCTTGAAGGTGACTTTACTTCCTCTTTGGTTGTGGTAAGGAAATCAATATTAATTGTTTTAACCCCAGCGGTTTCGAGGTGGTTTTCCTTGCTAAAATGCGGTTATGTGATAAAAAATGATCTCAAATTCGTCGCAATTATATACGAAATTGTTTAACCTCGTCCACGGATAAAGACATATTATGGACTTGTTCGAGTGCGTGAAATTGTTAAAATACTCAAGTGCTATACCAACATGGCCCTTTACATGGGTAATGTAGCATTCTATACTAACATCGCCGAAAAATTCGAAGATATCGATCATACCACTCCATAGAAAACATCATCTGAACTACGCTCAACTGTAAATATTTACATCTCGATTTGGGACGCAACTATCGGCGATAATCTAACACAATTTATTTCGCCATCGAGAGTCAATGCATTTAATTATGATATCGGAATGACGTTGTGTATCGCCAATTTTAATTAATATTCATAACAAATAACATCTTTGAGAATGGTTATTCTCAATTTCCATTTGATCATCCTGCCAGAGTGTTTCACATCACTTTAATAAATTTCGTATAGAATTGCGACTCATTTTTGATCCTCTATTAAATAGGTGTCCTGGAATGTTTCATGCAGACGTTGACTTTTCCTAGAATCGTTCAGATTAGCCAAAGGCCGCAAAAATCATAATTCGAGAAAAATAAATGTCATTTGTTTGCATGTACACGAGGTGTTCGCATAATGGAAACTGATTGGAGATAATAATTGCACAGTGAATGTTTCTGCAGAAGTTTGTTTCAGTGCCCATGCAGGGGTGTGGAAATTGCATATGGTGCCCAGATTATTAAAGGGTGTAGATCGGTAACATGTCATGAATTTATCGATATGATTATACGAAAAATGCACAACCAACGTGTATTATGAATGACTTTACTTGGTTGTATATTGATAACTCAAAAGATAGTTTTGGACATATGTACATGTACAATCTGAGTGATAATTGAGTGCGTGGTGACGTTAATAAGTAGATTGAATGCTACCTAATAAAGTTGCGCGTGCTTATTGAAATTATATGGAAACGCACCATCGCGCATGCAACAAACGCGCCGCATGTACTCCAGGATATGTGTTTTTAGTGGTTATCAGAGCGAGAATAATTTACATGAATTCGACACAGGCATGCAGTCTTAACCTTCACTCGGGAGTCAATATTGAGGGGTATAATGGATGGATGTTCACATGGCGGAGTGATGACGAGTGATGTGAACTCCGGATTGGAATCAAGCTGAAGGTATGGCTACCACTATTATTTGCTAACACATACATGATGTATGCCATTATGATCTCATTTCAGTAAAATACTATACAATTAACAGTGCTTTGAATTTCAAACTAAACGCACCGGAATGTTACGCGTGTCGGTTCATTCAAGTCTTAAAGTCTATTATCATCTGTCGTCAAGCGTGCGGCTATAGGACGCGACGATTTTTAAGGTCAATCCTCCCCCATGTTGCCATGTCTCAGTACAATTGCTTCGCTCTCATCTCGAAACTGCATAATTGAAGTGACGTTGTGGGCGATTTTGCTTTGCGTCGCTTACAATTATGGAATTTCTCATGGGTAATTGATTCAATGTTTATTGCGATATAGGCTCACAAAATCACAGAAAAGCATGCAATCTCGAGCTTCAACCACCCCACCCCCAAATGTAAAAGTAGATTATTGATGAACAAGTATTAACAAATAAATATATGCCCTGTCTTGTTTGTTTAATGTTAAGTTCCCTGTCAGAACTGGTCAGAACTTAAACAAATTCCCAGGTTTTGTACTGGTGGAATACGATCTCCACGGGGGATAGCCAGAGTAGAGATTAATGACATGAGCTATGCTATATTATATATATAATTAATGGCTTGGAGTTGACTATGCCAAAATAGTGGTCCTCGAGGAGGAATAGTCCACTCGCCGAGGCGAGTGGACTATTCCTCCTCGAGGACCACTATTTTGGCCTAGTCAACGACAAGACATTCATTATTTATTATATTATATCGAACATTGGTGCCAATTCTCTGTGTCTGATTTTGTCACATTTTTATTTACCGTGAAGTTTGGAAATTTGTCACAGATTTTACAATTTACGGCAATCTGCATGGCAGGGGGGTATAACTATGTTATTAGTTACATCTAACAGCACCTCTTCATGATTCATTCATTTATTGCTATAAATACGTCATTAGCAAAGACATTTTGGCGAAATTGTAGAAGTTAACTGGCTTAACTTCGATTAAAACGGAAATGGAAGTTATAAATAACTTCGCTGGCATTACAAATTTAGGACTGGCCGCTTGCCAACCAAACGGACAAACTATTAAATACATTGGGTAGCTATGATCGGATATTTATAAGATCATTACAATTCACCAATACATCTAATGATATGACGATATTGTAACAAGTATCGTACACGGTATAGTTTAAGATTGGCCGTATCTTCAGGCGGCAAACCGAGTTCGCGAAATGAGTTTGTTACTATAAATAGACAAAGAATAAGTAGGCATGTAGGAATCCTACTAGGGTACTATCGTAATACACACATTATTTAGTATACTTCGATTTTCAATCTAGAAATACCCAGATGCTACGCGTGTCGCTTTAGTGCACAGTCCCATTCGGGAAATATTTATTGTTCAACACCCTTCATATTTAATGCACAAACTCCACAAAGGCACTAGCAGTGGCACAGTCCCATTCGGGAAATATTTATTGTTCAACACCCTTCATATTCAATGCACAAACTCCACAAAGGCACCAACAGTGGCACAGTCCCATTCGGGAAATATTTATTGTTCAACACCCTTCATATTTAATGCACAAACTCCACAAAGGCACTAGCAGTGGCACAGTCCCATTCGGGAAATATTTATTGTTCAACACCCTTCATATTCAATGCACAAACTCCACAAAGGCACCAACAGTGGCACAGTCCCATTCGGGAAATATTTATTGTTCAACACCCTTCATATATAATGCACAAACTCCACAAAGGTACTAGCAGTGGCACAGTCCCATTCGGGAAAATTTATTGTTCAACACCCTTCATATTTAATGTACAAACCCAACAAAGGCACCAACAGTGGCACAGTCCCATTCGGGAAATATTTATTGTTCAACACCCTTCATATATAATGCACAAACTCCACAAAGGTACTAGCAGTGGCACAGTCCCATTCGGGAAATATTTATTGTTCAACACCCTTCATATTTAATGCACAAACTCCACAAAGGCACCAACAGTGGCACAGTCCCATTCGGGAAATATTTATTGTTCAACACCCTTCATATATAATGCACTAACTCCACAAAGGTACTAGCAGTGGCACAGTCCCATTCGGGAAATATTTATTGTTCAACACCCTTCATATTCAATGCATGCACAAACTCCACAAAGGCACCAACAGTGGCACAGTCCCATTCGGGAAATATTTATTGTTCAACACCCTTCATATATAATGCACAAACTCCACAAAGGTACTAGCAGTGGCACAGTCCCATTCGGTAAATATTTATTGTTCAACACCCTTCATATTTAATGTGCAAACCCAACAAAGGCACCAACAGTGGCACAGTCCCATTCGGGAAATATTTATTGTTCAACACCCTTCATATATAATGCACAAACTCCACAAAGGCACTAGCAGTGGCACAGTCCCATTCGGGAAATATTTATTGTTCAACACCCTTCATATTTAATGCACAAACTCCACAAAGGCACTAGCAGTGGCACAGTCCCATTCGGGAAATATTTATTGTTCAACACCCTTCATATTCAATGCACAAACCCCACAAAGGCACTAGCAGTGGCACAGTCCCATTCGGGGAATATTTATTGTTCAACACCCTTCATAGTCCATGCACAAACTCCACAAAGGCGCTAGCAGTGGCACAGTCCCATTCGGGGAATATCTATTGTTCAACACCCTTCATATTTAATGCACAAACTCCACAAAGGCACTAGCAGTGGCACAGTCCCATTCGGGAAATATTTATTGTTCAACACCCTTCATATTCAATGAACAAACCCCACAAAGGCACTAGCAGTGCCACAGTCCCATTCGGGAAATATGTATTGTTCAACGCCCTTCATATTTAATGCACAAACCCCACAAAGGCACTAGCAGTGGCACAGTCCCATTCTGGAAATATTTATTGTTCAACGCCCTTCATATTTAATGAACAACCCCCACAAAGGCACTAGCAGTGCCACAGTCCCATTCGGAAATATGTATTGTTCAACGCCCTTCATATTTAATGCACAAACTCCACAAATGCACTAGCAGTGGCACAGTCCCATTCGGGAAATATTTATTGTTCAACACCCTTCACATTTAATGTACAAACTCCACAAAGGCACAAGCAGTGGCACAGTCCCCATTCGGGAAATATTTATTGTTCAACGCCCTTCATATTTAATGCACAAACCCCACAAAGGTACTAGCAGTGGCACAGTCCCATTCGGGAAATATTTATTGTTCAACGCCCTTCATATTTAATGCACAAACCCCACAAAGGCACTAGCAGTGGCACAGTCCCATTCGGTAAATATTTATTGTTCAACACCCTTCATATTTAAAGATGGATTATCTCTTTAAATAACAAATTTTAAATAGTTGCGTGGGTATAAAATAATCAATATGAACTGAAGACCCCTGTCCGGAAAGGCTTCTATCAATTAATATTGATTTTATTTCGAATATTCTATTGGGCCCGTTTATTTGTCTATTTTTAGAACATACCATTCGGGTGATACCATATAGCGACAGAGAGCACCTGGCTGTTCCTATGGCTATGTACCAAACGTCAAATGTCCCAGATTGATCGGTTGTATTGTTTTATTCCATAGCTATAAGCGATAATGGGCATAATTAACGTTTATTTGTGACAAAATTACGCAATAAAATTTCTGGTCTGTATTCGAAATGAAATCAATATTAATCGATAGAAGCATTTCCGGACAGGAGTCTTCGACTCAGATCTAATATTTAATACCCCGGTAACTATATAATACATGTTTACAAGGCGATAATCCACCTTTAATGTACAAACTCCACAGAGGCACTATACGCAGTGGGTAAATGCGCAAAAATATAAAAGGCTGTAAAAACATCACAACTAAGAAGTACGAGGAGAATCAGTTATTTCGCGTGTTGGAACCATTATTATGGGATCGATGGGATATACTGAAACCTATACTGCACCTTAATTACATATGTGGATCTGACACAACAGAAAAGTCACCGCGGGCTATCAACGTCACACACTCTGATGACAAAATCCCTTTAATCTGCAACCCCCTTCGAATTCCGACACGACACCATTGTAAATTGAATCACCGTTCCTTCCTCACAAACTATACAAACAATCGAAAGTATTTACCAAATAGATGAACACGATCCTGAAAACTGTAGATATATCAATTCCATTAGTGGCACCGCATCCATACATGAAACCAGAACCAACATTAATCACATTAATATCATCGAAAAAATTGAATAAAAAATACTTTAAGAACTAATAGACTGATAACGTTATTTTACTTTCAGAAATACAGAACCCTGCCACGTGGGGTCTGTAATGGCGATGTGTAAAATCGTTGAATATTTCAAATAAAAGGACGAATAAACATATATTTAAAAAGTGCATAATATGTTTTAAACTTACATGTAGGTGTCTTATTGAATTAATTTGAATTTTATTGGTAATTCTACTGTTTACATAAAGAATAGTTTTGACATGCGAAATGTGAATTATTGGAGAGTTATTGCTAATGAAAATAAGAACAAAGTAAATGTGTGTGTCCATGTACTTCATGGTACTTCACTTCACGGTACTTCACGGTACTTGTTGGTGATATGTTACACTCAATTGTCTTCACAGTTGCAGATACTGGCTCAATATTTAGCAACCGATATACAGATACATCTTGAATTACTATAAGCACGTATCTTAGATAAACGCTCGGTTCTTGCATTTTCTCACGCTGTGAACAATTTATACGTAACGTCACTGTAGAACAATGTACCTCTTTTCTTTCTGATTCGAACTGTTTTCTCTTTTAATTTAGTAGTTATACAGATATATAGCGCAGATCTCGTAAATTAGTGTATGAATACATAATGTTCTTAATTGGACACCCAGTTTTATCAACAGAACGTGACAAAGCAATACCTTACTCGTAATTAATTTCGCGCAGTGAAAAATAATAGGACTTCTGAGTTTAAATTATAATTAACCACAGCGAAATAAGTTCTATCACGTGACTAAGCCATGGAGGACGTCCATTTTCTTCGCTCCGTGTTTACCTAGTTAAATTCGTTTAAACCCCATGGGATCGCTAATCTAACTTTGTGCTATTTCTCATCCGGAATATTATCCTTCAGTATAATTCGGATTTAAACTGGATTGTGCCTTATATTCGCTTTTATCGGTATGTGGAACTTGAACTTTTCTTTATTCGCGCCATGATGTTTATATTTTCCTGACGCCATTTACGCCCAATCTATCGGCCGTTCAAGCGGGAGCTTCTTTCCAAGGACATTTCTCAAATCAGCCCAATCCTTCACCCGGTGGCCTGCGTTTGATTCATTATGGGCTCAGTGAACATAACTCATACTTATAACAAGAACACAGACAATAATAAGCGAATATGCATACAAATTCTTGAATGATATTTAACAAACTCTCTCACTCCATAACCAGAGGTGTCGAATCTATCAAGGATTGGTTAAAACCACTCATGGATCCTTCGAACTGTGCCGACTTCGGGGACGTGTTTATTGATCCAACAACTGGCGCAACAATCATGACACTTTCTAGCGGTACAATGCCGGACACCAATCAGCGACAAAACTCTTGTTCCACTATGGACACAAGATCGTACACTCGCATGAGTGAAATTTCTCCTGAACTCGCAGACATAAATTCAGCGTTCAAACAACTAAGCGAGGCCGCAATGTGTGATATGGAAGCCGACATTATAGCAATGCAGATAATCGTGTCCTCATGTCTTCCTTTCATTAGTAGCACTCCAAGGGACACAGTTGTTAAAGTAATAGAAGACACAACTTTTTGCGACGAACACATTCTTAGGAAAATGAGACAAGTTGTTTTCAAGGAAGTGAAGTCCGACCCTAATTTTTCCAAGTACTATGCCACTAACGCTTCTCTCAAAACCCGCTTAAGTGTGAAAGGTGGATTGGACGCTCACCAGAAATACTCATCTGATATATATACCCTGATGTTATTTCTCATCGATGGAGCTACTCAACAAAAGCACCAAACTGTCAACGCTAAACTTGCAACCCGACACAACACATGTACCTGACAGCTTCCAACAGAAAGTACTTGACATGCTATGCGAAAACAGAAACCTCGTGCAAAATGTCCTTGATTCTCTACCAGACATCACTAAATCAATCTCCAACCTCGAAAATCGTGTTGCAGAGTTAGAGCGTCGTATCCACTCCCATTCCGCCACAGATGCTGATGATGAAAAAAAGTCAACGTTGAGCCAAATCCAGCAATCAATTGTATACCTGGAACACAACATCGCTGCAAACACGGAAATGATGGAATCCAATGAAATGAAATTACAACGCGCTCTCGACGATAAATGTGATGGAGTGGCAAATTGTAAATCAAAGATACGCGACCTCCAATCTGATATTGAAACCAACCTGGATCATGCAAAAACTGTTGTTCGTGCTGTGAATAGGAATGCTGGGTCAATTGGAACGCTAAACGATAAAATGAACAAAATAATGACGAAGGTTTCACAGGCAAACTCATGTCCGAACGAAACTGGTGAAAAACTGAACAAAGAAAACTTTAAACTTTTGCAAAACGAAATGAAACTATTCGCTGATGAAGTTTGTGATCGGCTTGATCACTTATGTGAGTACATAAAGGACACAGTTGAAAATACTAACTCGTCGGATGATTGTGAAAACGACTCAGTGATAATTGATGACAATAAGCCAAATCCCGTTAACGCGCATTCAAATCATACCCGCAACAGTTATAACGGTAATCCAGATATCCGACCAACAGCAAGTGAATCTGGCGAGACCAAGTCAAGGTACAGTGCACGCAATATTTCACACGATGATCAAGAGAGCCGTTACAGTGACAATCCCGACCGAGGAGACAAAAACAACACTTATCGCGCGAGTAATGCAAAGCCAATTAGATCAACTAGACTCTTCGTGTCCAACCTTCCGGACTTTGTTGATGCTGAATGTCTGCCTGACTACTTATACAAGTTTGAAGTCAAATTCTCTGTGATAAAGGTTTTCCGCCTTCGTAGAAATGGTGTCTTGTCGGCAAGAATCAATGTGGATGAAGCAGACAGCAGCTTTTGTAGAGGTCCAGATTGCTGGCCCAAAGATGTCACATGTACCCAATGGGTCCCATTTGACGTGTTCAACAATATGCACTAATTGTTTTTGTTGTCTTTACAGAATGATGTTTTTCCCATATGATTCCCACATTGTTGCTCTACACATATGTTGCACGATGTCTTATATACATACGGATACATTGATGAACGAAATGTGTCCAAAACAGTCATGGGACACATCTTCAAATAACTTATTTAATCCTTCAAAATGCTGAGTGTCATCTCTTGGAACTGTACTGGTATCCTATCAAGCAGTCTCTACCTTAACAATCTCATGCGTGACCAGCATATTGATATCATTGGCCTGTCTGAGCACTGGTTACATGAGCACAACGTTCATTTTTTGGATACTATAGACCAAAGTTACACATACCATGCGGTCTGCGACTCATCTCAACGTTTACCCATGCAACGTGGCAGATTTAAAGGTGGGGTGGCCATACTTTGGAATCGAAAGTACGATAATTCTATAACACCGTTAGATATAGATGATGATCGTATTTGTGGCGCACAATTTCGCCTCGCTCCTCGTATATACCTGTACATATTTCAGGTATATTTGCCATGCACAAACTATACAGTGGAATTCTATCGTGACTATCTGCAAAAACTCCAGGATCTAAAAGACCAATACTCCCCACTTGGTCACCTCATTATCATGGGAGATTTCAATGGTAACTTGGAAAAAACCGATGCTAGAAACAATTCATTTTCAAAATTTATCGACTCATGCAAAATACAATCTGTCAACAGTAAACCCGTCTGCAGCGATCCACGCTTTACATTTGTAGCTGCTGGTGGTAACCACGGGACAATTATAGATCATATTCTGATTCCAATTTCTGATACACGCAGAATAGCCAGCGTTAAAATTTTGGATAACTCTTCCAATGTGTCAAATCACCGTCCAATCCACATGTGCATATCATATGAGGCGGAAATAGAATCGTCACCGACAAGTGTAAACCCAGCCAGGCCGAACTGGAAAAAGCTCTCCTCTTCAAACGAGGATCTGTGGCTTTATCAATCACACGTTTGCGAAACTTTACCGACATATGCAATTAAAAGTACACGAGATTTAGACAAATTTTATGACGATGTTACACTCAGCCTAAAAGAGTCTTCACAACTGTTTGTGGCCCCGAAGAAATTTAATCGCCATCTCAAGCCATTTTGGCACGAACATTTGAATGAACTGCACAAAACAATGACTTCGTATCGGCGCATTTGGCTGGAAGCAGACAGTCCACGCGATGACACTCACATTGCATATCGAAATTACAAAGACGCAAAATGCCTCTTTCGACGTGAATACCGAAGGGCCAATGAACAGTTTCTCAGAAAAGCCGACGAAAGACTTGACACCCTTGCTGAAACAGGCATGGACAATTTTTTTCGAGCCTTTAATGCTCATAAAGCACGGAGAAAGGCACCCGCCCAACATTTATTCGAAGTAGACGCCAAGACACTCCGTCATCCCCCTGAAGTGATAGAAGCATGGGCAGCATATTACGAAATTCTTTACTCACCTCTTCAAAGTGGAACCTTTGACAAATCCCACTTTGAAAACGTTAATGCTATAGTATTCCGGGACCACAATGATTTATCAGGTAATCTTGATTCACTTTTATGCTAAGATGTTAAGTCTGATGAACTTGAAAATGTACTCAGATCAGTAAGCAAAGGGAAAGCCCCAGGTCATGACTCCATATCATATGAGCACATTTTATATGGAGGTGAGTATATCTTACATACTATCGCCCACATGTTCACCAAAATGTTGGAATTCAATCACATACCATCACAGGCGAAAATCGGAGTCATGGTGCCACTGTACAAAGGGGGCAGCAAACCAAAGACGAAATTTGATAACTACAGAGCTATAACTTTGCTTCCTATCCTCTATAAGATTCTCGAAAAAATCATATTTCATCGTCTGGAATCTCATGCCCCACATCTTATCCAAGTTAACTCCCTACAGCATGGATTTCAGAAAGGGGTAAGCAGCATGCACTCTTCCTACATAATCAGTGAATGTATATCATATACCAAAGAGCTACACAGCCCCCTTTATGCTTGCTTTCTTGACGCACGTAAAGCGTTTGATACAGTGTGGATAAACGGATTGTTGTTCAAATTACTCCAGAGAGGTTTGTGCGGTAAAATATGGCACATTATCAAAACTCTCCTTTGTGGTCTACAATGTGCTGTCCGCTTTAATAATTTAACTTCCAAACTGATCCCCATAAACCAAGGAACAAGACAAGGAAGCATATTAGCCCCTCTTTTATACATGCTGTTCATTGATGACCTATTGGCTGACCTATTTTCAAATCCTCATGGCTTGCGATTGAATTCCATAAACTGTGTAGCACAGTGTAGCACCAACACAAGCTGACGACATGACGCTTTTGTCTCTGATAGCAACCGGTGTACAACAGTTGTGCAACGTATGTGGAGAGTATAGCCGGAAATGGCGATTGTGTTATAACCAGGACAAATGTAAGGTGGTCGTGTTCAATGAAACAAATTATAATGCTAGAAATCGCACGATAAATACGTGGATCCTCAACGAAAATACCCCCACATACCAAGTATCATCGAAATCGGGTCGGCCGTTTTCGAGTTCATCGATTACACACACACACACAAACAAACAAACAAACAAACAGATCTTCCAAAATATATAATAGATAGATATATATATATATACTAGAAGGTGACCCGACTTCGTCCGGGCTTTGACCTTGAATTGTCAATTTTGAAGGTCAAGGTCAAGTGGGGTCACGATCAGTCTGAGTAAACTCATACCTAAATATTCATTACAACATTGAATATAAGGTCTGACGGATAACATCGCTATCTCATTTCCAAGTCCTCGGGATTCCGTAATCTGATTGATTGCGTAAATTATTTTCCGTCCAATCAAACAGTATGGGTTAATAAACAAGTGTTAGTGGGCGGAGACTCCCATAATGTCACCTCTAAATATAGTAACAGAGCGGAATTTCGAGGCTTGCAAATACAAGAGAGACAGAAAAAATGGCTTCGAAATTATATATTCTGTACGATTCCGATTAATTTGAAGGATGTGCTGGACCTGATAGATAGGCCTGCGTATGGTACCAACTTGGCCTCCCATAAATATAAATAGAACTTTACTCATGTCCGTGTATTTGATTTACTTTATTGTAACATGGTTTGCAAATCAAATTATTTGCCGTAAAAAAAGTCATCTGAAAGTCAAACACCGAGGAAATGACTTAATTTTATGCTTTTAAATAGTTCTAAAGCATCATTTTTGATGACGACCTTATTTTTTGCTCTCGGATGCAGCTTTCCCGTTGATGCAGCGAGTTCATCTCCCGAAAAAGAATAGTCGCACACACGACAAATATTATCTTCTGTAAGTTTATGTCGCGACACAGGCATTCTGTTGGTATATGAGTCGGCGAAGCACAACAAATAACACGTGGGGACACCTGTCAATCATCGATGTATTTTTTAAAATCCGTGACGTCATTTTGGGGAAGCTCTTCGCTGAACAGAAATGGTTTTGGCGACATTAGCTCCAGACTCTATATTTCAAATTTAGAGTCGACGTTCACCCAGACTGGGTCACGATTTGACCAGTCCAAAAACACTGCCCGGACAAAAGTACCCGACAAACGTGCCCGTCGAAATCCATCCGGTTTTACCCGATTTGACCTTGAATTGATCATTTTGAAGGTCAAGGTCTGGTCGGGGTCACGATTGGACCCGTCCAAAACAATCAGTGGACAAAACTAACCCCACGTATCAAATTTCGTCGAAATCCCATCAAAATTGGCGATTTGACCTTGAAGTTACCCGATTTTAAGGTCAAGGTCACGTCGCACGGGCAAATGAATATGCTTATGAGACTCGCCATAAGAAAGTACCCCCACATACCAAGTTTCATCGAAATCCCGTGATATTCGGGCGTTTGATCTTGAAATTACCAGATTTAAAGGTCAAGGTCACGTCGCACGGGCAAATTAATAGGCCTATGTTAACCCCCGGCCGAAAATACCCCCATGTACCAAGTTTCATCGAAATCGGGTCGGTCGTTTTCGAGTTCATCGATTACACACACACACACAGACAGATACACACACACACACACACAGATCTTTCAAAATATATAATAGACTAGAAGGTGACCCGACTTCGTCCGGGCTTTGACCTTGAATTGGCCATTTTGAAGGTCAAGGTCAATTGGGTTACGATTTGACCAGTCCAAAAACACTGCCCGGACAAAAGTACCCGACAAACGTGCCCGTCGAAATCCATCCGGTTTTACCCGATTTGACCTTGAATTGATCATTTTGAAGGTCAAGGTCTGGTCGGGGTCACGATTGGACCCGTCCAAAACAATCAGTGGACAAAAGTAACCCCACGTATCAAATTTCGTCGAAAGCCCATCAAAATTGGCGATTTGACCTTGAAGTTACCCGATTTCAAGGTCAAGGTCACGTCGCACGGGCAAATGAATATGCTTAAGAGACTCGCCATAAGAAAGTACCCCCACATACCAAGTTTCATCGAAATCCCGTGATATTCGGGCGTTTGACCTTGAAATTACCCGATTTCAAGGTCAAGGTCACGTCGCACGGACAAATTAATATGCCTATGTTCGTCCCCGGCCGAAAATACCCCCACATACCAAGTTTCATCGAAATCGGCTGGGCCATTTTCGAGTCCATCGATTACACACACACACACAGACAGATACACACACAGATCTTTCAAAATATATAATAGACTAGCCGATGAGCCCGACGTTGTCCGGGCTATTCAATATATATATGCGAAAAATTTGTACCCGGCGCAAGATTCATTAACATACCAAATTTCAAGTCGATAGCTCCACCCGTTTCCGAGATCTGGTCTGCGCATGCGCGAAGCTGGCGTCGCACGGACTCGGCGACCCGATAAAATTCGTATCCGGGGCAAGATACATTCACATACCAAATTTCAAGTCGATAGCTCCACCCGTTTCCGAGATCTCGTCTGCGCATGCGCGAAGCTGGTGTCGCACGGGCTCGGCGACCCGATAAAATTCGTATCCGGGGCAAGATACATTCACATAGCAAATTTCAAGTCGATAGCTCCACCCGTTTCCGAGATCTTGTCTGCGCATGCGCGAAGCGGGCGCCGCACGGGCTCGCCAATACGACAACGTTCACCGCCTGGTCAAACTACACACACGTACCAAGTTTCGTCCCGATCGGTCGAGAATCGTAGATTTGTATTAATGACAGACAGACAGACAGACAGACAAACAAACATACAGACAGAGGTCTTCAAAATATATATGAGACTAGCCGATGAGCCCGACGTTGTCCGGGCTATTCAAAAACCAAATTTCAAGTCGATAGCTCTACCCAGCCCGAAATTTCAAGTCGATAGCTCTACCCGTTTCCTAGATCTGGTCTGCGCATGCGCGAAGCTGGTGTCGCACGGGCTCGGCGACCCGATAAAATTCGTATCCGGGGCAAGATACATTCACATAGCAAATTTCAAGTCGATAGCTCCACCCGTTTCCGAGATCTCGTCTGCGCATGCGCGAAGCGGGCGCCGCACGGGCTCGCCAATACGGCAACGTTCACCGCCTGGTCAAACTACACACACGTACCAAGTTTCGTCCCGATCGGTCGAGAATCGTAGATTTGTATAAATGACAGACAGACAAACAAACAAACAAACAAACAGAGGTCTTCAAAATATATATGAGATATATATATATATATATATATATATATATATATATATATATGTATATATGTATGTATATATATGTGTGTGTGTGGGTGCGCGCGTGTGTGTCTATGACTGCGTACATGGCTGTACATCCGTCCGCTCGTCAGTGTATGTATGTATATCTGTTCGCCTGCATGTGTCCGCATATCTGCCAATCGACATAGCTGTCTGCGTATATGCACATTGTATGTCTGTATGTCGCTCTGACTTTGATTTCTGTCTGAATATGTATTCATTTGTATATGTCTTCTTAACCTGTTCATCACACTTGTGTAAATATTTGTATTATGATGTTTAAGGTTTGATAAGCTCTTCGTGTAACGGAGGAAAATAAAGGATATATATATTTACATTCGGTCAACCATATAATATAAACAATTCGAAACCATTACTCAATGCCAAGCGACGTACAACTCATAGTAACATAGACTATGTTGAAATGTTTGTAAGAAATAACCCTATTCTAGATCGCATGTACATGAATGCTCGTCAACTTATTCACCACTCTGGAGTAGCACCGTGACCATATTAATTCAGTCTGAGTTAGTTATGTCATCACAATCCGCCGCCGAGTGTTAATTTGTCTGAAGTCAGTTGTCTTCTCGGTGGTGGTTTTTTGTTTCCGAGTTCAATTCATTGATGTCTATGCAATCCATAACGAGTTCAATATCAGAGTAATTATTTGGATCATATACAGACACCCATCATCGCAACACAATGGTGATGCAGTTGTGGTCTACATGATGTAAATCCGCTGTGGAAATGCAGAAACGACTAAGAACTGAAACTGTCATCAGATCCACGACATTTACAAAAAAAAATTCTGTCAGTTTTGAATTCGCGGAGATAGGTGCGCGAATTTAAAGTGCGCGAATTCAAAACTGAGCGAAAATTAGTACTGCGTAGAATTTAAATACGAGTAAGGTATACCACCACACCCATGTTCCATAGGGGCCTCAATAACATATGCCATGTAATCGCCATAGTAACACATATCTACATGAGTTGGATTTAAAGATGTCAAGTACTATTTGACACCATGTAACCACCAACTGTACGTTTTCTGTACCCGAAATAATTCGAACGTACCCGTTAATATGAGGATTTAATGGCCAGATATAGACTCTGAACAACGGCAGTTGTAACTCGTTTTGAATGTGTTTGCCTAACAACAATTCCTATAATATCGCCTTTATAAAGAGCGTCCATGATTTGGTCCGTTAGTGCTCGTCGGCGTGATACTTTCAGTTTGGGTGATTTTGTGGATCTGCACAATGCATGCGTGATACGAATTGTCGTAGTTGCAAATATTTTCCACTTTGGCTGGTTAGCGATTAATTAAATTTGGTAATTTGGTCTCAATTCGGACGAAACATCTTTAAGGGGGTACTGTACACTAAATCCTGCCATGTATGGGACCATCTTCGTTTATACTCAACAGAATATATGCAACAAATGAATAAATTTGAGCCATGGATTAGTGCAAAATACACGCATGTGGTGATAGATATTTATCCCACCCCTACACACAGACAGACATGGTAATTATACTGAAAATGAATTTATGGCTCCAGTCATAAATTCATTTTTTTTATAGTTCCCATGTTGTTTGTATCGTTCATAGAGCACACGAATATATTTTGCACTAATCCATATCTCAAATTCATTCATTTGTTGCATATATTATGTTGAGTATAAAAGGAGATGGTCCCAAAATGGCAGGATTTAGTGTACAGACACCCTTTAATAATAATAATAATAATAATAATAATAATAATAATAATCATCATCATCATCATCATCAATATCAAAGTTTAATAGAAGGATTACCCATTGCTTTAATAGCCAAGCACGTCGCCTGCTGTGGGAAATATAACAATGTATGTCGTAAACTTTTCCAGGGAGAATTAATCCACAATGGACGACATACACACTCAATGTCTACGTGAGAGTACGCCGGATGTTGTAAAACATCTATCATTCGGCAGCATCATTATCGAGTTATCAGGGTCGAGAATTTTCCCAGCAGTTTTACTTGAAGACATCGAGGTATGTACAACTAACCCTTTAACTGTTCAGGTAATAAGTTCAACAAACGACAAAAAAAACATCTGAAGAAATCCGTCTACCCTTGTATTGTCTTTTCGCCTGTCAGTCATCTGCTTCTTCAAACTGATCTCATCCTGTTCTCCGAGGGTGAAAAAGGTCTGCAAACTTGTATAGATCTCCTTGAGAGTTATTGCGAACGATGGAAGCTAAAATAAATACCGATAAAACTAAAGCCATAATTTTAGAAGAAAAAAGACCAATTATGCAAATTTTATTTCAGATTATCAAGCTCAAAACTTGAGATCGTAGACTGTTACAAATATCTCGGATCTCTATTTTATTACACTGGAAATTTACAACATGCTGCCAAGCATATGTCTGATAAAGCACTAAAATCAATTTTCTCTCTTAAATCAAAGATTCTGGACTTCAACATATCTAACATAGAACTTGCCACTCAACTTTTTGATACACTTATAAGACCCATTCTTGTCTATGGATATGAAATATGGATTATTGATTTTACAGAGAAAGCATTAATCAAAGATACAACCCCTTTTGAAAAGATTAACACAAGATTCTGCAAATACACTTTAGGTATACACCGGAACGCGTCTAATTTAGCTAGTCGATATGAACTAGGAAGGTCACCTACATATGTTTTTATTTCCAAGTTAACACTTAAGTATTATAAACGCCTAAAAATACTTCCATCAAACCGGTTTCTCAAGGAGGTCTATGATCTTGACCAAGATCTTTCTTGGGAGGCCACAAATCATGGTTCACAGCTGCTAACAACATTATTAAAATATTTGAAATGGATAACACCAATACACTGAATAGCAATAGCTTGGAAAAAGAAATTGATGACAATTATTTGAAATCAACTCAGAAAACTTTAAAGAATATCGCCAGCAAAGACTCAGACAATAAGTAAGCTTCAATTATTTGGGAACATATATTCTAATTTTGATTGCCAGAACTACTTAAAATTTGGCATTTCCAAATCACAACAATGTTATTAACATCATTCAGACTAAGCACACACACATTGGCAATAGAAAGAGACCGATACAAACGACCTAAACCTGATAGAAAGACAGAAAATGCCTAGCATGTGATATATTAGAAGACGAAGAACACTTTTTTCTACACTGCATAAAATATGTTCAACAACGTGATGTTTTATTGAACAAACTAAACATTAATTGTGCCCCTATTGCACAAAATTCATCTGAATCTTTTATGATTATTGAAAAAATTCTATTTCCAGTTGTTCAATTGTTTGGCTGACACCATTGTAATGGTTTGCTTTCAATAAAATCTTGAAATTTTGACTCAACTAAATTAGATTCATTGAAATTCAAGAACACTCGCCAAGCACAACTGTTTATTTCGTCAGAAAAGATACCGTTGTGCCATTGGGCACACTTCTGCCAATTTGTGCCAAAACTCAATTGTGTTATAATACATGAGTCATTCAAACATGCAGTGTCAAACATGAACGCCCTAATTCCCGTCCCATATAAATATGATCGTTAAGTAGATATCATTTCTCAAGTGACTTAACTCGGTCACCATATGTCGAGGTTATGAAATTTGGACGCCAAAGGTCCTTATAACGAATTAGGGAGATGACTATATGTATAACTTTGGTTAACTTTGGTTGATATTGGCGACTAACATATTTTATCAATGTTAGTTCCCCCCTCTCTCCATCCCTGACCCGAACGGCACCATATGCGGAGTCTTTAGCCATAGTGATTTTATTCCTCGTATCATTGTAGAACAAGTTGTATGAATTTGGTGGAAATTAGTGCTAAACATATTTGTATCAGCTTTGGTGCCGCTCCCCTCACCATTTATGACTCGAACGTTGCCATATTTGATATATTTAAACCACGTCCATTCGAGATGAATATGCATAAGATTGGTGGTAATCGGCAACTAAAGATATTCTTATCAGGTTTAGTATCTCCATCTCTCACAAAACGGCACCAATTTTGGCGTTGTTCTATCAGACGATTCGATTCCTCGTATCATGGATAAGACGACGTATATTTTGGTGGAAATCAGCGCTAAATATGTTGTTTTTATCAATTTTGATACCCCTCCCCCTCTGTGCACCCTACTCGAACGGCGCCATATCGTGTAGATGATTATGGAAATCGGGGACGAAGTATTTCATAATTTTTGATGCCCTCCCCTCATCTTCCCATGACACCAACATCGTCACTTTAGAACTATTTATCCTTTTGAAAAGTTACCCATGTTAGACCCAGTTCACCCTTTGGTGCCATCTAGGTTGTCCCATGAACAAATGCGATATAGAACACAGACAGACATTCGGAAATATAGGCACAAAATGTGGCGACTTTAATCCACACGATTTGATTCCTGATATCATTGGAGAAGAACGTGTATGAATTTAGTTGATGTTGGCGCTAAACACATTTGTATCAGATTTTGTTATCCTTCCCTTCCTATTCCTGACACAATGTGCACCCATTACTCGAATTACGCCACTTTTGACAGCTTTATGTCACATCAGTAGACTCCTGATATCATGGAGATGATTATGTGTGATGGCAATCATTGACCAAACAAATTTTTATAAATTTTTGTACCCCTCTCCCACCCATCTTTCATCCAAACGGCACCAATTTGGTGTCTTTAAACCAAATGATTGCATTCCTTGTATCATGGAGAAGAATTTGTATCAATTTGGTAGAAATAGGCTTTAAAAATATTGTATCAATGTTGGTGCCCCTCTCCCATTCCGTGCACCCCTGACTCGAACGGCGCCATCATTTTTGTCACCAATAAGCCACACCATTACATTTGAACATATCATGCAGATGATTATGTGTAAGTTTAGTGGAAATTGGCGACAAAATATTTTGCTGCCTCTTCTCCTTTTCTGCCCCTGACATTAACATCGTCATTTTAGAACATGCTAACCCGCACCATTATCTTCCCCGTTAAATGTTACCGTTGTTCGAACAAGTTGGTGTCATTTAGTTGGTCCCCGGTGAATTACTTTTGAACCCAGACAGACAGTCGCAAATACAGATACAAATAATTGGTGACGCATACAACTACAACATGTCGCAAGGTAATTGACACCACTTACGCATCAAACATGTGCCTCGAATCTGACCTCACCAAATGACCCGAAAACATTCTGATCCCACGCACTTCTCCTTTTTAAATGGGTGCCCGATATCAGAACACAATCTCACAAATAAACTAACTCCGGTATCTAGCTTTTATTGTCTTGGTCTTTTCTTGCAATATATATTGTTCACCGACAATGACCTAAAAATGAACGGTTGATATATGCCATCAACAACATTTTTTGATTGAGCTATGAGCGTATAGTTGTGTCGGTAGACGAACAATATACTGTATAATTCCGCGAAGAATGTTGTTCATCTACTGATACAGCTATGGGTTCATAGTTCAATCGAAAAACGACGTCGATGGCTTCTAATTACAACAACGTGATCTAATATGTCGCAATTTTGTCAAAATATTTGTGATCAAGCAGTTGACATTTGACGGAAAATTTGGTCTCCAAATGGAAATTTTTAACTGGGGCACTCAGTGGGCGAGAAACAAAATGGGTCGAGTTTACCATGAGTTACTTTTCTCTGGACGTTTAATATCAAGGTCGAAAATGGATAACAAAATAATACGAATCAATTTCACAAACTATACAGCAACATTTATGCAGAAGAAAGTAATTTTGCCGAATTAAAATGTAAGTGAAATGTTTCAATCTTGCCGTTAGTATTGTTATATATTCATTTAAGAAACGCATTCTACAGCAGTTATAGTTTCAATGCCCAATTACATAAAAAATCAACACAAACAAAACAACATCGAGCATATTTACACATTAAACGATACAAGCTTCACCAAGATATGATAGATAACTCGGAAGATGACTAAATTATTTGCACTACACTTAAAAATTAAAAATATCTGGTAGATTAAAAGACCCGATTAAAACAATACTAAGTTCAGATATATCAATTTCCAACTGTAAACGGATAAGCCTTAATCAAATAGTTAAATAGCAGATGGTGCATTTATAACGAATAACAAAGTTTGAACATGTGAGTTTCAATAACGGATAAGCCTTAACATATCAAATAGTTAAATAGCAGATGGTGCATTTATAACGAATAACAAAGTTTGAACATGTGAGTTCCAATAACGGATAAGCCTTAAAGATACTCAAACCAACATATCTTCAAAATACGCTTTAGTTATCAGAATCGATTTATTGCAACAAAATAATGCTAACCACTGTCAACTATGGTATCAAATTTCCCAAAACATGTTATGTATCAACATTTTGTTCAACAAAATATGGCCGTATTATCACTAAAGTTGACCGTATTATCGCTTGATTTTAGAGTTACCCATCTTCATCCGCAATGTTGTCCGAGACCCTCCATTTGACCACGTGTTTCTGAGCCACATATTATTACACATCTCTAGAAACAACAAACTTCAAAAATCTATATCTGATCGCTCTGAGCTTTGATGGGTGGGTTCCTCGACTCGAATCAGATATGTTTTACCCCCGAAGCCATATAAATAGTAATTGAAGAGCCTCTGATCGGATTGAGTACCTTTCATATATCAAATAGTTAAATAGCAGATGGTGCATTTATAACGAATAACAAAGTTTGAACACTTGAGTTCCAATAACGGATAAGCCTTAATATATCAAATAATTAAATAGCAGATGGTGCATTTATAACGAATAACAAATTTTGAACATGTGAGTTTTAATAACTGGTAAGTCTTAATATATCAAATAGTTAAATAGCAGATGGTGCATTTATATCGAATAACAAACTTTGAACACGTGAGTTCTAATAACGGGTAAGTCTTAATATATCAAATAATTAAATGGCAGATGGTGCATGTATATCGAATAACAAACTTTAAACACGTGAGTTCTAATAACGGGTAAGTCTTAATATATCAAATAATTAAATAGCAGATGGTGCATTTATATCGAATAACAAACTTTGAACACGTGAGTTCTAATAACGGGTAAGTCTTAATATATCAAATAATTAAATAGCAGATGGTGCATTTATATCGAATAACAAACTTTGAACATGTGAGTTATAATAACGGGTAAGTCTTAATATATCAAATAATTAAATAGCAGATGGTGCATTTATATCGAATAACAAACTTTGAACATGTGAGTTTTAGGAGCTGTTATAAAAGATACTACTGAGTCTACCCCCCTCATACCAACGGGTAGTCTGTTCCAAATAGAGATTGGGATATTTTGAATTGAGAACTTCCCATAGTTCACAGAAATCCGTACTGTATGACATTATAAACTTTAATATGTTTTAGTGATGTTCATCACCGAGTTTTATTTTGGCTTGGCTTGGCTTCCATAGAACTTTTCATTCAAATCGTCTTTCTTCATAGCATGTAAGCCGAATTTCGTTGCTTACACCAATCTGTAATGATACAATTTACAGGCACTCAATAACATTTCCCATGGATTTATGGGAGGATAAAACTGTAAGTTGTTAAATAATTTACTTTATTTACTATATTGATATGCCATCAACGTCGTTTTTCGCTTGATATAATAATCATTTGGATATTACTTAGGAAAATGTTTGATTTTTTTACGTTTTTTTTTTCGTTCAGTGACTTATAGATACCATGCTCAAACTATAATTCTGAATTAATTAATGAGTAACTCTAATTCACTTTTTTGCACAGGCTAAGGGTACCGACGCAAGAAAAGTCCTACACACGCTAGAGCTGCTGCCAAAGATGGGTGCGGATGCCTATGCTAAATTTCTGAAAGTTTTGAATAAATCAGAGTGTGAACACGTCGCTCTCATACTCACGAATACCGAACGTCAACTCCGGTTTCGACCAGTGGCCCGGGAAATAGAGGAAAAGATAAACGGTATGAATATCCCTGGTTGTTGTTTGAATGCTGAAATTATGCTTGGTTTGGACCGGAGATTAGTATCTAATAAATATAGCATGATTTATAGTTGACTACACGGGTATAGTTCCCAATGGGTGGGTATAGTTGACGACGTGAATAACAGTAATCAACGAAACAATGTGCTATATCTATCCGGGTTTCGTATAGACGTAATATTTTGTTTGATACAGTTGATTATCTGAAGAAGTTTACCCCGCAGATTAATATGGCATGTTCCGCAACTGGCCAATTTTAACTTTTCGTTAGAAAACTACAAAACGACAAATGATTTTTCCGATCTGTTTGTCGTACAATAGTATAATTTGTAATTGCTTGCTTCATAAGTGTTGTGAAACACTCCACTAGGGTGGCAAAATAGAAATGGATAATAATCTTGCTCAAATCAGTTTTTTTTACTGATATTTTACTGATATTTACATATATCGCTATTCTTCTATATTAATTAAATATAGTGACTTTCGATGGCGAAATCGTTCACGATAAGTTATCGCCGATATTTGCGTCCCGAATCGAGAAGTAAATATTTACAATTGATCACCGTTCAGACGGTATTTTGTATCGTCGATTTGCTTGAAATTTCAACAGGGTATTGTTTCGTCTTTGTTGGTATACAACTATTTATTGCACACATATTCGTTTATTTTTTGCGAAATACAGCAAAATACAGAATATTTAGAAACGTTCAATAAAAAATTACAAGCCGATTACGTCAACAGCAACGACGACAACGTTAGCCAAATCACTTTACATGTATGTACACACACTGTACATATGTTTATATAACTCTATATTTATTGCATACCAGTACTATTTAGTTATCATTAAAGCATCTCTTTACACATTTTACACTACTCCTAACAAATGTTCTCAGTAACGGAAATATTTTCCGGAACCTGTATGTGTCTCAGAATGAACATGTTCATCTATATATAATTATATACTTGGACCTTTAAACTCCTTTTCCATATATTTTTCAGCAGTACATGTGGTGCAAAGAGACTGTATTGATTATACCAGATTGAAGGTAACTATAATGTACCATATACATGTACAGGGGCGTGTCGTTAAAACGAGTAAACAAATCTAAATTAAAAACGAGCGCGCCATATTAACAAACGCATCGACATTGATATACGTCACGATGTCGATATTAATAATGGTATCGATATTGATATTGATATTTGTACTGATATCGATATACGACTCGTAAAACAATAAGTTATTCGTAAACTGTCAATTTTCTAAATACTGTAAAATAATTGGTTGTCACTTAATCGGCCATTAATGTTATTTCTCGATAAGCTTAATATTGGTGTTGGTCAATCTTCTAGAAATCACATGCGCGTGCTTGGTGTGCACGATACCAAAATTGGTTATTGAAATTGGGCTGCATCAATATGATGTTCCCCGTCAATTGGATGCATTGTTGACATATACCTATAGTACGTGTTTGTTCTCTTCAACTCGGTTCTCGTCATTCGCTCCTTCTGCATATAAGCTGTGTGTTTCTCTTTAGCGGTGACGACCCGCGTGCTATAAGTGAAATAACTAACTCGCGGTGAATCCGCCATTTGGTCTCCGGAGGTCAAAGTTAAGAAGTAGCATCTATTTTTAGCATATGGCTCCAGTCTGGGAATTCCCAAAATAAAATGGCAACAGTTCGTTACCGAATCGCATGTGCGAGAATTTCATAAAATTAATTAAACAACCACCCTGGATACATACAATACGTAGGTTTCACGCAGTAGATGGATTGAGTGTATCACGTATATGTCTTTGAGTTATTTGCTTTATCACAAGTACTCGCTATTTAACAGTAACTTATGGGAAGTTCGTTGACAAAAGAGGGCGTCTGAATGTGTGCATCGTCACCAGATCCTAACTATGTAGATGACATGGCCACAAAACAATTCTTAAACACGTAGTTGCACTCAGAATAAATGAAAGTAAGCCATAAAATGCTGATAAAAAATGCTCGTTCTCAGCTGTCGAATGTTTACAAATGGATGCTATTTCTTAACTTTGACCTTTTACCGGTGGATTGGGTAAAATGCTAGGAATCGGACCATATGGAACCATCGGTCATCTTGAAAATCGCGAACCAGTGATAAGGCTTATTAGATCCTCTTAACCTTCATCTAAACTAAATTATGCTACCATCGTATATCTTAATTATGTTTAGTGTTTTGCCTAATGTAAAATAAATAATGGTTAAACGGACACCGGGCCTACGAAGTGGGTTCATGCGAAGTAACACGAGCGTTTTAAAAACAAATATATCATTAACATGAAAAATTACATTGACTTTGTACTTATTTCCATTACTAATATCTCTCCAATAATGATGAGCTCGCTTGGCAATAACATTACTATATAAACATTACGGTTACATTGTAATTACCGATAATAGTCCAATTAGTTCAATAAGATGCCAAAGTGTAATCAAAACGGCAAACATTGAAAACTTTTATGGAGATCATATTTAGACTAAATTATTTTATTGAATGAAATAACCTAATAATATTGTCGGCCTCATGGCCTCTTCCGCCAAAACAGTCTTTTGTTATTTTATCCACTAACAAAATGTCCCCCTGGACAATTTTCAACGTAAGTAACATATTTTACCTTACTACACGATCAGCAATGGCTGATGACAAATCACTGTATAAGTTTGGATTACATGACAATTGTTTCAACATACGAAATTTCGTTTTTAGAAAAGTATGTACTTAATATAAGAACAAAGTGTGAACCCGTGTTCTTATTGTGGTCATGTTTTACTGATATATTTTGTTTGCACATTTACCCACTGCGAGTATTAGTGCCTTCTTTCCCCTTAAATCAAATGAATCGTTAGTCCACACACGAAATTCTGCCATGCGATTTTTATATTTCGTCGTATAGCATTTTAACCACAATGTGTCTATGTGTATGCTGATGTGGAAAGAAAGGTTTATTAATGTGTCACATTAGGTGAGTATATTACCACCCCCGGTTAAGTGGTCCTGCTGAATGGTAACTTTACAAGACATAACAGTATTTTTTCTTACCATCATCAGTTTACCCTACCAGCATCATAGCAATTCACCATATATCATAGCAATTCAGCAGGACACACCATGCATCCTCGCAAATTAGCAGGACCGCTTAACCAGGGATGTTTACATGTATAAACTCGAGGTTCTATGTTGCAATGTTTTCTCTTCCAGAAGAATACAGAAGATGATACATGTACATGTCTGTGCGGTGGGGCTGTGGATTTATTCTGCACGACTCATGTGGTAGTTTGTTGTCGCGTGTGTCACGAATCTGCCTTTGGTGGATGCGCCTTCGTTTGCATGAATGAGACACGAACAGGTTTAGCTACAGATATTACGTCACTAAAGACCGAGCTTCGCATTGTGTATACAGAAATCCAAACAAATATAGAGGTCTTTTCAGAAAAATCAACAATTAAAAATATCGGTTGTATATTCGATAGAATAAGATCTGAAGTTAACGAAAAAGAACAGCAAAAAACACGGTTTCTTAAGGAGCAAGTATCTGAGCATCGCGGCGACATACGCGATAAAATGATCGCCATCTGTGCCAAGGTAAAATCGGATCTGGGTGATGAGCCTTCCGTTACGACAGAAGAGGCACCAACACCTAACTATGGAGCCAATCTTGGTCACTCCGTTAACGGCTCGATTGAGGAAATGCGACAACAAAAGATTAAACTTCGGGAGATTTTGAATTTCAGTAAACGTGTCTTGGGAGAATCTAAGATTGCCCAAGAGGCAACAACTATCAAATTGCAGTTGCCAAGGAACCTCACCACGAGATTACGAAACTTGCTCAACGAATGCTATGTTGTCACGCAAAGTTATGAACGCCCTGAAATTGAAATGCATGGAAATGTTACAAAGTGTCTGGGCCTGCCGACAGAAAGTGAAGTACGTGACGACACAATGTATGTGAATGTTGGAACAACAGATTTGGAGACGGATACTCTATACAACAACGAGTACCACGCGAATAATCTAGTGGCCAAGGTTAAGGACATAGGAAATCAAGTCGAAACGATACACCTAACTGCTGGCACAACAAATTCTGACACAGTTAGTCCTCGTGACAATGTGTATGTCGAGGGGAGAGGTGTAGAACGCGTTGATGCGTATGAGGTTATGGACACACCTGATATAGTTGTCGAAAAAAAACATGGGGGAAATGACGCGACTCACGTGACTCTTGGCACAATACAGTTTGACACCGTTTCACCACATTGTGAAGTTGATTCTGAAGACACGCTTGGAGTAGTGAGGGAATATGACGCGGCTGAGTGCACACCCGATATAGTTGACACAACAACTGAAGAGGAAAGGAAACTATTAACTGCTAATTCAACAAATTTGGATGGGGTTACTCTAAACGATAATGCGTCTATATCTACCGCGAGTAGAGGAGTAGTAGCTGCCACTGTTAAGGACACACTCGATACAGTCGACACAGAGAGTGAAGTGGAAACGAGTCACGTGACTACTGACACCACAAATTTGAACACGGTTAATCTATACGATAATGCGTCCAGATCTACCACGAGTAGAGGAGTAGTAGAGGCCATTGCTATAGACACACTCGACACAGAGAGTGAGGTGGAAACGATACACGTGACTGCGGACACAAACAAATTCGACACGGTTGCTCCATTCGGTACTGTGTCTTCCGCGGTGAGAGTAATAGAAAACACGATTATGAAATTACCCAGAGTAGTGACGAAAGAGGCCACAGTGGATAAAATAACGCAGATAGTCACCAAAGTAATGGATGATACCACATGTGTAACACAAGGCAGTAAACCACAGTGGGAACAGCGTACCGTGGTTGATGTTATCTCGGATAGAGCGAATAAGGAGCCTGGACGATCTCAATCTCAGTCGCAAAATTGGAACTCAGTCAAGTCAAGAAAATCGGGAATCCAAGTTAATATCCCAGCTGTTGATGCTCTAACTAATGACAGTGCCAGTTCTCTTTCGCGACGCATAAGCTATCAATGGTCGGAACCAAATTCTCTAATCAACCAGATGCACATCGCGAGAACCCAATCCCGAAATGCTATTATTATTTCTGAACAAGCCGAAATTATATATAACGGATTGCAGTCAAGGGTTCGTTTCACCCAGACAGAAGATTCTAACAGCTTCCTTCTCACCACGTGGTTTCCCGATCGTTTGGCACTAGTGGATACCAACGGAAATAACATAAGCAGTGTTGACCTAGCGGATCAACCGTACGACGCATGCGCATTGAATGACGAAGTTTACGTCACGTTGCCGAATCTAAACCAAGTTTCGGTGTATACAGAATCTGATCTAACGTTTGTGACGTCATTTGCAACAACTTTCCCGTGTCGCTCTATTGGTGTCCGTTATGGTGAACTACTTACTATTTGTAAATATAAGATCGTACAACTAATCACAACCCGTGGGGTTGTCCGCCTCGAAACATCACATAAATTCAAGCACGCTGCTCGGGCCATTGGTACCGAAAATGGCGGAGAGGAAATATATGTCAGCGATACTAAAGATGACTCCATCTGTGTGTTCTCAGGAAACCTTAACAAACTGCTCCGTACTGTTTCTGGAAATCTAATTACCTCTCCTATGGATTTTTGTCTGCTAGAGGACACTCTGTTGGTGTGTTGTGCTGCCACAGAGACACTCGTCTGCGTGGACGCACAGGACGGATCATCGAAGGAACTCAGAGGAGCACGGAAAGCGACATCCGTGTCGTACAGCCCTAACAACCGTTCTCTGCTGGTTGTCCACGATGGCGCACCGAGCGTAGTTTTAGTTCTTGGAGTTAGTCAGGTTGTTGCGACTCATTTATGAGGTGAACATAGAACACATTCTGAGAATTCTGAGTAGCAAGACCTTCATGGGGGGAACATATGCACTGCTAAAAAATAGCCTTTAGGAAAAACTCTGGATTCAAGATGGCGTCCAAGATGACATTCGATTACTGTGCGCTTCAATATATGTTTTATAAATGATACCCCTCAGCTCAGAACTCTTAATGTGATCATTTATCATAAACTTTGTTATGTCCATGTTCATAACATAATAACCCATACTGACCCCAAAACAACATGTCTGTCCAAATGGCCGCCATCAACATCAAAACTGATGAGAGCCTCCAATTATCAGAAATTTCCAGTGTAACACAATATTTTATCTTTTCTCTCGAAATAGATAATAGAGGAGATATAAATAAATATTACCAAAATTAAAATGTAGTTAATTGGAGACCAATTTGGCAACACAATTGAAGATGGGTGCCAATCTCTTATGTTAATTTTTTAATACGTTTTGGCAGAAGAGATATATCATTTCGTTCACACTTTATAAAAAATGCTGCAAAATTGCGGATTCTCTATTTTAAAGTTATTGGCGGCCATTTTGCCAGCCATGTTATAAGAGTGTCACTATTTTGTACTAGTTATACACACGTGGATACAGACTAGTTTATGAGATATGATCGCAATAACACTTCTTACCTAAATTGAACAATATATTCTGGGGGGTGCCGTTCTTGACAACCATCTTGGACGCCATCTTGAATCCTGATTTTTTTTTAAGGCAGATTTTACGAGATTTTGGATGTTATTTTCCAGGTATACTTCAACACATGATAAACACAAAATCACCGTATTACTGCGTTGGTCTATGTCCAACGCTCCATGGACCATCGCAGAAATAATTGGCCATTAACAGAAAAATTCGTGCTAAATCTCTCAATTAAGACGCTCGCATCATTTGAATGCAAATTGTAAAATGTTAACAATGCACGAGGTACATGTATCAGATTTAAAACAGCTACTTGATAATCATTATTGAAATTAATTAGAATTGGTGGGGTGGTGAGACTATACAAACTATACTTCAAATAATATCCAATTATATCTGTATACACTTGTAAATATGCTATACCTATTGTGTTGACAACCCAAATTATTATATATGAGTGTTATAACGGCAATTGGGAGAGGGGGTTATGTATAAGTGGATCGCACTTGTCCTCCAATCCCATTGCCAATCTGTATTGTTATATACTTATTGGTAATAAATATGTTTTAAACAAATCTCTCAATTATTTTCCCCAAAGCGGATTTTAGATATGTTATAGAAAATGTTCACGTCGAAAAACGTAAACATTGATTAGTACCATCTGTTCAAAATAACCTGCAAAGTTTCGTTGATCCAAGTTTAAAGCATATAGTATTTAATTTAATGATTCCATGTCCGTTTTGACAACATAAAGCCAGCATCTTTTTCGTGTTCTATACCATAACATAATTGGATGTGACTTATGGACCCATTATTGTGAGGTTTCAGTGGACATGTATCGACTTTCAAAAGATGAAGTTTTAAAACTTTTAAATATTTGTCTCAAAAATTCCACTGGTCCTCTCATATAAAGAGCGTTTATGTATCCATCGCCCAAAAAACCGGAGATAATAAAGAGCATTCTCAATTATGAGCTTTTTGTTATTCCGCGTTCCGCGTGTATAATGTTTCGCTGTTTCTTAGTTACAGTGGGCGCATGGGCGTTTTATTTATAGAATGGTAATTTTTGGACGGATTAAAAGTCGAACTGCGACCCGGAGGCCGACTCCGGTAAAAGGTGCAGTTGGGGATTTAAATTTAAATTGTTATTCGGATGCCAAGAAGTGCAAGGCGATTAATTCTATGAGTTGGTCATTCGTGAAACCAATATATTTTATATTCTATAATTACAATCATGATCTTGAGCGCCTTACCGTTTCTGACTATGGTGTTCTTGTTGATTTTGACGTAGTCTTATGTGTGGTTTTGTGGATTTCCTCGATGCATCCATGATGCGAATGTAGGTAATTGCAGTATGTCTCATTTTCTTGGCTCAGGAAATTTTGACTTCTTTGGTGTCAAATCAGACCGACCTACTTTAACCCTTCCATGACTGGAGCTTCCTGAAATTTTGCGAAAACCTTGTACCAATGCATTCTCTTATATATGCGAGTATCCCATATACCATAGGGAGCCTCACATATATAAGAGAATACATTGACCTAACAACATTTACCTTCACCTTGTAAGTCAGTGCATTCTCTTATATATGCGAGGCTCCCTATGGGAGACTCGCATATATAAGAGAATGCAGTGGCACATGATATTTTATGCTGCACTGGCACAGTTCCCGTCATGAAAGGTACTGGCACAGTTCCCGTCATGAAAGGGTGAATGGTCATACGCGCGTTTTCCTAATTCGAGTCCAGGCAAACATTTGTATGAGCTTTTTAACAAACAATTTCTTTAGATCTATGTGGCGAAAACTTCTAAGTTCACATATCCTTGTCTCCATTGTATACATCGTCTGATCATCGTGTATTACTGAGAGCATACAGAACATTGAATTTTAAAGACAAGGTGATACTCTATTTGTTCGGAAATACTCAGTAGTTTTATATAACATTCTGACCAAAGTTACCAGTCGGAGATTCGTGCAATCTATATTTATCTAAGAGAATCCTTCGATTGATAACTTTGTTCATGTCAGTATGTTCACAACTGTAAGTTTGGACCCAATTGAGGTATCAGCCTGTATAACATATGCTCGTAGCTACCAAAATACTATATAATATATATATAGTAATATGGAAGTTTTCAAGCGGAGATTTATCGCTGTGTCATTTGACACATGCAGCAGGTGTGTAGCGCTGGTCTCCTATATAATTTGTTTACACAATATATGAATCAATTCCGTGTCATTTGACACGTATAAATGTAAGACATAAAATTGGTGTTTGTTTTTCATTATGCTCAACTCATATAAGTTATGTGACCTTTGTTTAAATTGGATGTCTTGAGTTTATGTAATGTCTGTCCCCATTCAATTTTTGTTTTCACTATTATGTTCCCATTCTATTTGTTCAAAATAACTGCTGTTTAAACTAAGTCAGAAAATTCAGGTTTCTTTGAGCAAATATATAATTCATCTCATCCATAATACTCAAACCGCAACATTACACCCCACACTTCATTCAATAATTGGAAACTCATGTGTATCTAGACATTGTAACAGTAGTAATGCATTCAGTTTTAGACACACTCGTGGATAAAATCAAGTCCATATGACTAATAATTCACTCAATATCACCCCAGAGAGGGCAATTCTAAGAAGAAAGCATATCTCTGATGATAAAATTTACCAAAGCAACACAGATGATGCCCATTTGTGAAGGCAACGGCATTTTAATATTTTTGAGGTGGTAATTATTGACTATTTTCAGAGACAAACACAACATTTGAGAGAAATTGGCGACATGGTCATAGAAATGATTTAAATTGTTGGATGAAATGTCTCTCTAATGAAAAGTGCCAGAGTTACAACTTTCAGACATGAAATTAAAGGAAAGCGACACTGTGAAATATTAAATTAAGTTATTTATTCAGATTTAGACACACCAATGGAGAAAGCAAGTCAACATTACATAACTAATTCAATATCAACCCATAATGGGCAATTCTAAGAAGAATGCATGTCTCTGGTGATAAAATATACCAAAATCAACACCATCTGTGAAGGCAATGGTATTTTAATATTGATAGTAATATTGACTATTTTCCGGGACAAACACAACAGTTGAGAGAATTGGAGACATGTAATGCAATCAATGGGCATAGAAATTATTTAAGTTGTTGACTGAAAGTGAAATGTCCCTGTAATGAAATGTACCAGAGTTATACCACTTTCAGATATCAAATTATAGGATAAGGATGCTGTGAAATATTAAAGTTAAGTAATTTATTCAATTTTAGACACATTAAATGGAATAGCAAACCCACATGACAAATAATTCACTCAATATCACCCCATAAAGTGAAATTCTAAGAAGAAAGCATGTATCTGATGATAGAATATACCAAAGCAACACAGATGAGACCCATTTGTGAAGGCAATGGTATTTTAATATTGATGAGGTGGTAATTATTGACTACTTTCAGGGACAAACACAACTGTTGAGAGAATTGGAGACATGTAATGCAATCAATGTACATTGTAAATACGTTAAGTTCTTGGCTGAACGGTATTCCGCGGTATATTACAATGGAGAATAAAGCAGCCACATTTTTTCAGCCCAATGAAGGCCACATTGTTAGATATGACAATCGGGGGGGTAACTCTATGTACATTTGACATTAAACTCATCTCAGTTTAAAGTTTTATTGATAACCAGGCCAGGGACGTGGCTAGAAGGTCTCCGTTGGAGGGGTGTCCACCTTGATAATTCCAACTATACCCCCCCCCCCCTTGAATCAGACCAGAGACAATGTTTTTTGCATAATTCCATTTGCACCCTCCCCCTTGAATCAAACCAAAACACCCCTTGAATCAGACCAAAGGTTTTGCATAATTTCATTCCCTCCTTGCACCTAAGTGTTCACAGGCCTAATAGCCTACATGGTTCTATCTACCCGATATGATAATATTATATATTTTGAACCTGAAAATTGCACAAATCCTAACATCTAGTGGTCTAACTCCAGACAAATGCACACGACTACGGACAATAGACCAGAACACACCGGGCCGACCATGGTTATTCGGCCCGGTGTGAGACAAATTTGAAAATTAACCAAAAATCGTAAAATCCTAGCATCTAGACTGCAGACCTCAAGCTTTCCTAGTGTTGGACATTTCAAACCTCATACTCTCCCTTAGTTTGGACATTTTCCAACTGATGACCATTTCAGTCAACAATTTTAATCAAATGTAGTAAAATATTGTTTTCTTAAACTCATTAGAAGTTGTTTATTGGCCACGGGGAGGGAGCAGGACACATCGGGCCAACATTCATAGAGTTGGAAATTTCAAACCTGACACCCCGACTTAGGTTGGAAAATTTCCCACTGATGACAATTCCAGTGACAATTTTGTCCAAATGTAGGACAATATTGTTTTCTTAAATTAACTAGAAGTTTTTGACTGGCCACGGGGGAGGGACCAGGACACAAGCTTTCCAAGTGTTGGAAATTTCCAACCTGACACCCCCTATAAGGTTGGAAAATTTCTAACTGATGTCCATTTCAGTCCAAAATGTTTACCAAAAGAAGGAAAATATGCAAATATTGGTCCATAAACAATAAATTCCCCTCAATAAATTGTTTGAAAATCAAACTACAAGAACATTTTCAACCTATTGTTTGTGTGAATTTTCCAACTAATGTTGTGTCAGGTATGAAATTTCCAACTGTTGAAAATATCGACCAAAGTTGGGGGTGAGACACCCACCACCCCCCCCCCCCCCCTGTCGCCACGTCTCTGAACCAGGCATGACATGAAAATTCACCAATATCGAACATTAGTTATGGGTGGTTGTCTTTCTAACTGAAAATAATTATGAATTTGTATATAGGACTAACCCGACTTGTATCGGAAATTGATGCTGCAACAGTAGCCTGTTTACATAACAATGAATTGTGCGTGAAAATATCGATAATCGATAATTATTAATAATGAATGTAAGAATGATGTTGGTATTTTTTACATGTACTTTTTGCAGATAGTTTTTTTTACAACAGTTCATGACCTTTCGCGTGTAGCCAATGCGAAGGTATTGAGTCCATCTAATACGCGAAACGCGTATATACACCCCTGGTCAAGTGGTCCTGCTATTATGATATGATGCTGGTTGTCCTTCTGAATTGCTATGATGCAAGTAGGGCAAAATGATGCCGTTACGAGAAAGTACCGTTATTTTTTTCTAAAGTTGTCATTGTCGCGGTGTTTGGCTAATCCGAGCGATTTAAGCAGCTGATTTAAGAAGAAAAAATCAGTGTGTTATATTTTTGAAAAATAAAACAAGAGGTACGCTGTCGCGTGGCATTTGCCCCCCGACCGTAGCAATTCGGATAAAGCATGGACGCGGAAACCCAAAAACAAGCGATCCGGAAACCCAAAAACAAGCGAAAATTCAAATTTTCTAAGTTGAAAAAAGGGCCATAACTCTGGCAAACATCATGAGATCATACCCAAATTCGCACTTGACATGTATTTTCATATAACTGATCCACTAAAATACGGGATTTGCAATCGTACCACCAAAGCTCACGCTATCATCTGGAAACGCAAAAAACAAGAGAAAAATTGAATTTTCTAAGTAAAATAAAGGGCCATAACTCAGGTGAAAATGGGTGGACGAAACCCGCGCTATGCATGTAGCTGTTCCCCCATGCTGCTCTATCACCATACCAAATATCAGCTAAATCTGCCCAGCGGTTGCTGAACAATAATGCAAAATGTTTGAACGGACGGACGTACGGACGGAGACGTCGACTATATACCCGCCGACTTCAAGTCGGGGGCATAATAATGCCTACGCTGGACAGGTGTTTCTAAAACGACGCGAATAACCATCCTGATCATAGTCGATTTTCAACAACTAATACAACAAGTATTAAATATATTTCGCAATAAATATGTTTGTTTTTGAAAGTTTGATACGCATAATGGCTTTTCTTCTATATGTTCAGATTATCGGAACACCGCGAAAAAGACCAAACAAAAAATAAGGAAGTGTCTATTCGCCATCGGATGGCAAATAGCGAATCTACCGATATGCGCTATTTGCCATCCGATGGTATTTTAAAGAAAAGAAAACATATCATAATATCACAATACGCTATCATAATCACCATTTCGACCCGCCTTACTGAAAACCCGGACCAGTTGACCGTCGGTTGACCACCCACATGTATCCTGGGGGGATGGCAAATAAGAAATCGACCAAGTTTGAAGGAAATTTCGTATAGTTTGAACATTTAGTGACACAAGCTGTCGCTATATGGCCACATAATCACCATTTCTACCCGCCTTACTGAAAATCCGGACCAGTTGAACGTCGGTTGACCACCCACAGATATCCTGGGGGGATGGCAATTAAGAAATCGACCAATTTTGAAGGAAATTTCGTATAGTTTGAACATTTAGTGGCACAAGCTGTCGCTATATGGCCACATAATCACCATTTCTACCCGCCTTACTGAAAACCCGGACCAGTTGACCGTCGGTTGACCACCCACATATATCCTGGGGGATGGCAAATAAGAAATCGACCAATTTTGAAGGAAATTTCGTATAGTTTGAACATTTAGTGGCACAAGCTGTCGCTATATGGCCACATAATCACCATTTCTACCCGCCTTACTGAAAACCCGGACCAGTTGACCGTCGGTTGACCACCCTCAGATATCCTGGGGGGATGGCAAATAAGAAATCGACCAATTTTGAAGGAAATTTCGTATAGTTTGAACATTTGGTGGCACAAGCTGTCGCTATATGGCCACATAATCACCATTTCTACCCGCCTTACTGAAAACCCGGACCAGTTGACCGTCGGTTGAACACCCACAGATATCCTGGGGGGATGGCAAATAAGAAATCGACCAATTTTGAAATGTTCAAACTATACGAAATTTCCTTCAAAATTGGTCGATTTCTTATTTGCCGTCCCCCCAGGATAGCTGTGGGTGGTCAACCGACGGTCAACTGGTCCGGGTTTTCAGTAAGGCGGGTATAAATGGTGATTATGTGGCCATATAGCGACAGCTTGTGCCACTAAATGTTCAAACTATACGAAATTTCCTTCAAAATTGGTCGATTTCTTATTTGCCATCCCCCAGGATATATGTGGGTGGTCAACCGACGGTCAACTGGTCCGGGTTTTCAGTAAGGCGGGTAGAAATGGTGATTATGTGGCCATATAGCGACAGCTTGTGCCACTAAATGTTCAAACTATACGAAATTTCCTTCAAAATTGGTCGATTTCTTAATTGCCATCCCCCCAGGATATCTGTGGGTGGTCAACCGACGTTCAACTGGTCCGGGTTTTCAGTAAGGCGGGTAGAAATGGTGATTATGTGGCCATATGCCAACTGGTCCGGATTTTCAGTAAGGCGGGTAGAAATGGTGATTATGTGGCCATATAGCGACAGCTTGTGCCACTAAATGTTCAAACTATACGAAATTTCCTTCAAAGTTGGTCGATTTCTTATTTGCCATCCCCCCCCCAGGATATCTGTGGGTGGTCAACCGACGGTCAAACCCGGACCAGCTGACCGTCGGTTGACCACCCACAGATATCCTGGGGGGATGGCAAATAAGAAATCGACAAATTTTGAAGGAAATTTCGTATAGTTTGAACATTTAGTGGCACAAGCTGTCGCTATATCGCCACATAATCACCATTTCTACCAGCAGATATCCTGGGGGGATGGCAAATAAGAAATCGACCAATTTTGAAATGTTCAAACTATACGAAATTTCCTTCAAAATTGGTCGATTTCTTATTTGCCGTCCCCCCAGGATAGCTGTGGGTGGTCAACCGACGGTCAACTGGTCCGGGTTTTCAGTAAGACGGGTAGAAATGGTGATTATGTGGCCATATAGCGACAGTTTGTGCCCCTAAATGTTCAAACTATACGAAATTTCCTTCAAAATTGGTCGATTTCTTATTTGCCATCACCCCAGGATATATGTGGGTGGTCAACCGACGGTCAACTGGTCCGGGTTTTCAGTAAGGCTGGTAGAAATGGTGATTATGTGGCGATATAGCGACAGCTTGTGCCACTAAATGTTCAAACTATACGAAATTTCCTTCAAAATTTGTCGATTTCTTATTTGCCATCCCCCCAGGATATCTGTGGGTGGTCAACCGACGGTCAGCTGGTCCGGGTTTTCAGTAAGGCAGGTAGAAATGGTGATTATGTGGCCATATAGCGACAGCTTGTGCCACTAAATGTTCAAACTGTACGAAATTTCCTTCAAAATTGGTCGATTTCTTATTTGCCATCCCCCCAGGATATCTGTGGGTGGTCAACCGACGGTCAAATTTCCGGGTTTTCAGTAAGGCGGGTAGAAATGGTGATTATGTGGCCATATATCGACAGCTTGTGCCACTAAATGTTCAAACTATACGAAATTTCCTTCAAAGTTGGTCGATTTCTTATTTGCCATCCCCCCCCAGGATATCTGTGGGTGGTCAACCGACGGTCAACTGGTCCGGGTTTTCAGTAAGGCGTGTAGAAATTGTGATTATGTGGCCATATAGCGACAGCTTGTGCGACTAAATGTTCAAACTATACGAAATTTCCTTCAAAATTGGTCGATTTCTTATTTGCCATCCCCCAGGATATCTGTGGGTGGTCAACCGACGGTCAACTGGTCCGGGTTTTCAGTAAGGCGGGTAGAAATGGTGATTATGTGGCCATATAGCGACAGCTTGTGCCACTAAATGTTCAAACTATACGAAATTTCCTTCAAAATTGGTCGATTTCTTATTTGCCATCCCCCCAGGATATCTGTGGTTGGTTAAACCGACGGTCAACTGGTCCGGGTTTTCAGTAAGGCGGTAGAAATGGTGATTATGTGGCCATATAGTGACAGCTTGTGCCACTAAATGTTCAAACTATACGAAATTTCCTTCAAAATTGGTCGATTTCTTATTTGCCATCCCCCCAGGATATATGTTGGTGGTCAACCGACGGTCAACTGGTCCGGGTTTTCAGTAAGGCGGGTAGAAATGGTGATTATGTGGCCATATAGCGACAGCTTCTGCCACTAAATGTTCAAACTATACGAAATTTCCTTCAAAATTGATCGATTTCTTATTTGCCATCCCCCCAGGATATCTGTGGGTGGTCAACCGACGGTCAACTGGTCCGGGTTTTCAGTAAGGCGGGTAGAAATGGTGATTATGTGGCCATATAGCGACAGCTTGTGCGACTAAATGTTCAAACTATACGAAATTTCCTTCAAAATTGGTCGATTTCTTATTTGCCATCCCCCAGGATATCTGTGGGTGGTCAACCGACGGTCAACTTGTCCGGGTTTTCAGTAAGGCGGGTAGAAATGGTGATTATGTGGCCATATAGCGACAGCTTGTGGCACTAAATGTTCAAACTATACGAAATTTCCTTCAAAATTGTCGATTTCTTATTTGCCATCCCCCCAGGATATCTGTAGGTGGTCAACCGACGGTCAACTGGTCCTAATTATCACGAAGGCGGTAGGAATCATCATTATAATAGCGTATTGTGATGATATGATATGTTTTCTTTTCTTTAAAATACCATCGGATGGCAAATAGCGCATATCGGTAGAATCGCTATTTGCCATCCGATGGCGAATAGCCGCTGCCAAAAAATAACGGTACTTTTTGTTAACAAGATCGGTTTTCCCTAACAGCATCATATCAATTCAGGAGAACCTAACCGTATCATAGAATACCCTGTGCCAATAGATTCTCTTATATATGCGAGTAGACCATAGGTCGCCTCGCATATATAACAGAATGCATTGGCCTAATAATTTTTTATCATTTTTTTTAAATAAATGTTTCTGACAATTTTTAGGACATAAAAAAAATCCCGACTCTTGACCACGTGACCAGGGGTGATATAGGCTTTATCCTTATCTTTACAAAAGTGACACAACATTAGCAGCTGTTATAAACATAAACAGTTTGCACAAAATGATTCTATTTTCTCCGGAATAGATGTCTATTGTGTTTACCGGCCGATTTTAGCCGCACTGGAACGTGAATAAATGAATAGTCATATTAAAGGCACGGGCGGCGTTCGTTGCAGAAATATTTATATTTTTTCAAATCGCCATCAACAGAAGGAACACCAAAATATATACAGTTCCGCTCATATGCCAAACATAATCAGCGCGTAAATAGTATATTGTCGTCAAGACGTACGATTGTGCACGTAAACAGGAGCCTGCTCGTGTTACATAAGTTGTACTTCTGTTTACATAACACAGCGCAATTCTATTGATTAATCACACACAAATTATATAAACGCTCTTTATTATTTCCATATCAGGAGAACAGTAACAAATAACACTCTTTATGTTTACCATATCCGGATCTAAACAAAAGCCAGGAAACGTAACGTTTTTTGCTTTCGTTTACATAACAAAGGGACAAATTGACAAATAACATACTGTTTATGCCATATTTCTGATTGGCATAATAACAATGTCTGTCTATATCTTACTATTCCTTCTGTTTATGGCGGTTTTTGACGGAGATGAATATTTTAACAGCATACCCACCGCAAACACCGCCCGTATCATTAATTGGTTTGAATTTGAACACATAAATGGTGTTCACATGGGAATACTATAGAGACGGTAATCTTAAATAATATCTTCGGATTCTTAAGCATGCTGGACACCGGCGACACTCTCGGAGCACACGTGATTCGTTAACCCTTTCGTGGGGGGGGGGGGAGCCGCGCTGGCGCAGCAATAAAGATCCGGTGCCAGTGCATTCTCTTATATATGCGAATTTCCCATATGGAGCCTGGCATATATAAAAGAATGCATTGGCTCAGAAGGTCAAGATATATATGCCTTATTACATTGTCCGCCATTTAACCATTTCTATGCTATAAACATGCAGTTATAAAAGTATACATTGAAATGGTATATTATTCATTAGGTGGGCGTTAGGGTGTTAACAGCAGACGACATATAAATAAAAGTGCAGAATGAGTCGTATTTATTGAAGGGAAATGGTTAGATAATAAATTCACCAAACGACCTTATTATCTGAACATTTCCTACGGGATAACTACTCGTCAACGCTGCCTTACTTTAATGTTGAAAGGGTTAAAGCGGGCATACAATTAGACAGTCATCACATTTAAAGATGTTCTATCACTTTCCGACAACACGACCAACATCAACAACAAAATGGCTTTATGCTATTCTTTTTCAAGGCACATTTCAACTAGAGTAATGCCCTAAGTAATCTCCCCGAGAGCTTTCCGATGAATGGCAACAAGCCATATGTCCGACTAAATCCTGAAAAGTTACCCATAATTCTGCTGTGGTTAAGCAGTCGATTACTTAGAGCATTACTGTAGTATTACCATAGATGAAGGAAGGATAGATACGTCACTCGACGTCATTTGATGGGCCAATCGGTAACGCACTCCGATTCTGTCCGCCATTGCTAAAGGTAGTTCAACTCCGATTGTTCTATAAATCAAAACAGTGCTTTCTCGTCGCAATAAAAATAGAAAACTCTGGCGTCTATTGCAGCTGAATTAATTGTACACCAACTGTCATGAATTATCAGAATCTCACGTTTCCAAGGGTGTCCGTTGGGGAGTCAGAAAGGTGAGTTTTTATGCCGTTTGAGACCATTTTTGTAATAAACAACACGACATTCTGTATTCTATTTTTGTCATTTTCACCTGGATGAAGACTGAAGTTATGTTAGTAACGACTTTCAAAATGAAATTAATTTAATAGATCTCACCATTCATGATTGCATTGGTAATTTGAATATCATGTATACCGGGTACCGACCCAAACGTGTTTTACGGAAGAAATATTTCAATGACAGCTGTCATATTTCAAGAATTCCATGTGACTGTCAGGTGTGATCAGGTGTACTACAGTCTACAGCAATAATTTAGTAATGAACAGTCAAAACAATTCACCAATTTGGCAGTTTACATGTCCTACTCCTAGATTCTAATTGTAGTGATCATACTATTCATAGTTTGACTTGTTTTCATGTCCACTTTTTGTAATATATAACATTTGTTGATAAACATATTTTTCATAATGATAATCATAATTCAAGTGTCTTTTGATCATTAGACTCACAAGTCACATAGTATACCCACATTCATAATGTTAATAAATGACATTGACACTGCGTGGGCATTAATTATAATGTATACAAGTACTGGTCAGCTATGTTGAAATATAATATCATTAGCCTTATTTATTATTATATTAGCAATAGCATTATTTATGTATAATTTATACTGCTATCATAAAGAGGTATGAACAACTGAATATTACATGGTTTGCCAATGTAGGCACTGGTGAGTGGTGTGTACTGCATGGGAAATATCCCAATATAACATATTTCATACCTGTAACCTGTAAATTATTTATAAATTAAAATTAAATGCTTCGAATTCTGTATTATTTCAGGAAGTGGACAGATCTATACTCAATGCCAATGGCAACACCTTAATGATATTGGTGGGTCACAAAGTGATGTGTGCAACATGCATGAGCCGAAAATAATCCACATGAGACAAAATGAGATGCAGAATGCAAGGATGTGTTCAAGATAAAGAAGGAATTGAACTATACTTGTGCGAAAATCCTGGATAAAAAGTAGCTGATGTCCCATTGACTGTCAAGGAAAGAGCCACAAATGACACACATTTATAAGTTCATCATTAAATTAATTATAGATTTCAAACATTGTCTCTCCATCACATGGTACTTATCCATACTAAGGCAACACCCAGGTTCATTTGCAGATTGTGTGTCCCTCCAGTCTGAAAAAAAGTATCCTCTAGGCTAGTAGCTCCCAATAGCATGCATGATCCCATTCAGCTTTAGTAACTGTAATTCTCCAATGTAAATGGACTATAAGTATGTTATCTTACTAGTATATTTTACAAATTGTACCATAAACTATTTTATTACTGTATGGATTATCTCGCTCAGTTTCAAAGTACCGGTAGCCTATACAATTAACTGTTCTTCGTTGATATCTATTTTAATATCATGGTGGACAGAGATACCCTTTATACTCATGTTTAGGTTAATTCATATAATAAGACCACATACACAGTACACACCTGTTTGTTGAAACACCCTACTGTGACCCAAATATACAAAAGAATCATGGAACTCAAATAAATAATCATTGGTTATTCATTTATGTATATAAACATGATATATATGTCTGTTTTTATAAGATGAAATGAATTACTATGAGATATTAAAGGACATGTTTATAATACTCGTATATGTTAGAATACAAGACAGAATGAGGTGCAGTGGTCCTGTGACATTTATTTAATTTTACGGGAAATTATTTTATTTATATATATATATATATACCGGTATATATAAAAGTTAAAAAGTTCCCGGTTGAATCGGGCTAGTGATTCAACTGTGGAGGACATGAGACTCATATATGTCCATTGATTAATTTCATCAACGTACGTGTGTACGTTTATGAGAAAAATCACTCTGAATTATGTGCTTCAGTATACCTCCAATACTTACATGTGCGCCAGCTGATCTAGGAAAACTACAAAACTAAATCCCCACTACACGTAAGAAATCAGATCATCCAATACTTGCACTAGCTGATCGAGGAAAATTACAAAACTAAATCCCCACAACACGTAAGAAATCAGAGTAAATAAACCTGGACGCAAAATAAGCACAACTAGCCACAAGAGAGTTTGATTTAGCGCAGTAATTGACGTCGAATTACGGACACTTTCCATTCCAGAAAATGCATATCACGGACCAAATCGTATTTAGTGGCATTAATTGAATGTCACATTGAAAGCATTATTATTAAAAGTTAATATAAAGTACTTTATTACGAGTATTTCTTCACAACCGTACACGAACCCTATGTAAATATAACGTAAAATTATCTCCCCCTACTTTTCTGAACTACCTTAACGCTTGAGGGCCAAAGCAATGGCGACGTCCAGTAGCGTTACAGATTGATAACCATGAGTGCGACGTCTATCCTATGTTTAGTCTATGGTATTACCAATAACACACACACGAGAAAGGTTTTGAATAGTATTATATCACTTAAAATTGTTTTAAAAGTACTATCGTTACAAATCCTGTAATTTAGTGAAAGAAATAACGGCTTTCAACCTATCCGTCATATAATTTCCCCACACAATGAAGGTGGTGCACAAATGTATGGATGTCAAAAGAAAGGGGAGGTTCTCTGCTATAGGCAAATTAAAGAAGATTCGAGGCTAAATGTGATGATGACCAAGGTACCAATTTATCGCAGACAAATTGCTCCTCGTTCTGATGACATGAATTTTGAGGTGGAAGCTGGACCCTGGAGCGGTTTATTAGAATTTTGAAAATAATTTTAGAACGTACCCCACAAAAACAAGATTATTTAATGCCAAAGGTAGAATTTCTAAATTTTGGAAAATTACTCCAAATGAGTTATTCCTATAGTCATTCCCCATCCAAATATTCCCTAATAAACCCCGTCATCGTTCTTCGATTCTCTTACGAAAATCATACTTAACCTGGTTCGATCTAGTATACACATTTGACCCATCATGCCCGTCACACCAAACCTATTTATAAATATAACTCTGTTTACTTATGTTTGAATGTATATCTGTCGTAGGGAGCGGAGGTCCAGCTAAGTTTCAAGAACTTGTCCTCCAGTCCCTTATAATTATGTATTAATACATCCATTATACATGACAATAAATATGTTTAACATTTATATCATCTATTTTGTCTGGCTAATTTAATCTGAATACCCCTCCAAATGAATAGCGAGTTTGCAATTTCAAACCGGTACGGGTACGGGTACTGGTATCTACCCGTACCGGTACACGTTTTGTAAACACAAACTGTTTTACCGGTAGAATTAAACACATCGACTGGTAGTGTATGGTGAGCCAACCGCAACAAAATTGATGTATGATAAATTCTGTGATATAGAGAAATTGTTATTCGCATTCTCTGTATTGGCCGACGTTGTACTTGCCGTTATGGTTATGTGATGGACATCTGGATCATGTTTATGCTCATGTACAAAGGGTCGATACAGAGACGTGACGAATGGGGTTGGGGTGTTTCACACCAACTGTTGTCAAACTGTTCAACAGTTGGAAAATTCATATACCTGACACGTCAGTTGGATATTCCGCACCAAAACTAGGTTGAAATTATTCTGGCAGTTTGATTTTCCCAAAATTTTATTAGTCGGGAATTGTTATTGTTTTAGACCAACATTTGCATATTTTCCTACTTTTGGTAAACAAATTCAACAAATTCGGACTGTAATGGCCAACAGTTTGAAATTTTCCAACCTTCGGTTTGAAATATCCATCAAATGAAAAGCTTGGGGACAGTTGTTTATGGATGCTAGGATTATCAATTTTCATATTCAAATGTCAAAACGTTCTCACACCGGACCATGTTGACAAATAGCAGGTTTTGTGCAAATGTATACTATAGTTATATCCCATGCAGGGCCGATTTTACAGACCGTAAATTAGGGCCGATGAGATCGGCCCCTGGCACTGAAAGGGTTAAAGACACTGGTAGCCATGTCAGCTATACGGCTACCCCGGTGTGTGGCTCTGACGAATGAACAGTAATAGTCTTAGCGCCTCGACTCCCTTGAATCCGAAGTCAGCCTTGAGCATGTCCTCGTCCATATGCAATAACATCTGTCCATCGATCTGTTCCTCTTTGAACTTATTTGCATATTTCGTCAATTTCAGGTCTCCTAATTTCGCGCATACCTCTTTTATTGTTAGGTTAGAAATACATTCCTTCTGTGTTTCGGTAATAGTAAATTGTGGAGACCGCCCCGCGTCATCTCGTCCTGTGGCGGAAGTTGCCGAACCAATAGACGCGTCGCTGCAATTACGTTCACTCGTGTCACACGAACCACCAGATATTGTCTCTAGAGGTTCACTGTCCACCGTTATTGCTATATGTCTGTCGATGTGACAAGCATCTTTGGTTTTATCTGACTTTTTTGGTTTTTCCGGAACACGAGGAGGCACCTTTGGAAATCCCGAGTATGCGTTTTTCTTATTAACACCAGAGGTACCCGTATTTCCTGCGATAATTTTTCTGTCCTCTATTGAATTTTTCAGGCTTTGTTCCTTTGATGTTTTTTCTTTGTTTTTAATTCCGAGGAATAAATTACTTTTGTCAACACATTCGGGAGACCCTTCATTTGCTGAACAGTACACACCAGCACAATTGCCAATTTCCGTATAATCCCCGGCGTCTTCTGAATCAGAATCTGCATCAGGAAAAGTTTTAGGTTCCACATACATATCCTGAACAGACTGACCGCTATCATCAAGGCTAGCACTCTTTTTATCTTTTTTATGACCGCGAAATTTGCCTAAGATTGACCCAGATTTTGATTTATTGAGCTTACTTTTACTCAGTTCTGGCTCAGGTAGTGATCTTGACCTTGGAACTGGTTTAACAGATGTTACACTAGAACCTGGAATCGGAGGCGGCGCACGATGTTTTGTAGTAGGCGTCTGTTTAGTTGCCTCTTGTTGTCGCCTCGCTGTCGCGCGATCCTTGATCGTTTCCATGGTTTCCGGTCCGATGTATTCGTAGACATTTTCACCTCGCGCTTCCGCTTCTTTGACAGCTTCCTCGCTATAAATAGCAATTTCTGAAAAAAAGATGATATTGTTTGTTGTAAACTACGGCACCAAGAACTCAGATATTCTGGTATGTGCATGTATGTTTGCACCAAAATATATAGACAATGGTTAACTGCGTACAGTTTTTCTCCTCGAGTGAGATGCGGAGTATTATTATTACGAGGAGCTACCCGAGTGAAATAACCCTCGCATCTCACGAGAGGAGAAAACACGTACGCAAATCATGCAGAACAGTTGATTGTTGTGTTTAGAATATGTTATATACCAGTTTGTTACGACCCGTGCCACAATGGAACACAAGTTAAACCTAATACGTTTTAAAGCTAAAATATCACCAGCCATTCCTATTAACATAACGCACAAGGATACCGAATGACGCAAAAACTGACGCATTGCTGAGGGTAGGATAACATCCTGAGAGTAGGATAACATCCTGAGAGTAGGATAACACGTTCAGTCTTCTGGAAGTGGGGATATAATTTATATTTTGACGTAAAAGTTGATGAAAATATTATAATATAAGTTATTCCACGTAAGTTAACCCTTTACCCAACAAACCGGCCAAAACCGGCCAAATAAAGCTTCAACAGCCTAAAATATCTTCCGTCTTTCTCAATAGAACCATACAAATATGGATATCATTGGAACCGGCTCCTTGGCAACATTGTGATAGTTACAGTTATGCCCTGTGCCAATGCATTATCTGATATATGCGAGTCGACCATAGGTCGCCTCGCATATATAAGAGAATGCATGGCCTAAAAAAAATCTTTTTTTAACACTTTTTACCATTTTTTCTTATATTCTTTAACAATTTTATAATTTTTAATGTGTTAAGCCAATGCATTCTCTTATATATGCGAGGCGACCTATGGTCGACTCGCATATATAAGAGAATGCATTGGCACAGGGCCCTTCTGTTGGGTAAAGGGTTAACGTTTGACAATTCGGTCGAGTTTGGTCTCTGAACATTCAAGTCATGAGAGTGATCAGACCGGAAACCTACGTCATCATTCGCTCGGCGGGCAAGATGTCTGACACCGAAGTGCGTATTCAGCGTTTTCTACAAATCTATAAATAAATAACTTAACAAACAAAGATATAAGTGTTCAAGCGACTTCAGTCATCACATTTCAAGGTTGTGAAATGTGAACTTCATAATCTCCTTGAACACATATGTTCGATGTTCGGTTTTAACAGTATCCGTGATGAGTTGTTGAGTTATTTGATTAGTCTAATAACTTGCTAACATATTGGAAGCTTATAGGAGAAAACCGTAATAATGTAAGCCAGAGCTGGGACCTTCATTTACCGTGAAAGACATCATTAGATAACAGGTATATACTAACTAAGAAATATATTACCTTCGCGGCATTGTTTTCAATATTATGAAGCAGTGATGTGGCTAGATGGTTTTCGGTGTGCATGGGTGTCCACCTTGAAATTTTCAAACTAATCTTGCGTCAGGCATGAAATTTTTCCAACTGTTGAAAACGATTACAAAAGTTTGGGGTGGGTAAACCCTTCCAGGGGGGACATGATGTCCACGGGCGTTATACCAGAGTCGATACTTATGATGTGAACTAGTGATTTCGCGGTCCATTTTGAATTGTAATACGCCCTTGCCTAAACATGCATACAAGGCTCGCCATGATTGGTCAGTTGCATAATTGTTCACATGGGTACATGAACGTCGTTTAGCGATACAATTCTAGATATTCTGAATTGTACCACAACAAATGTGGTACAATCAGTGCGCAATGCTGCAAACGCCTCAAAGTTTCAGAACGTGAAATGGTTAATATCATGCTACAGACTGAAAAAACATATAATGGCTACCTGCTAATATTTTTTATATAAGATAGAACAAAAAAGTCTTATCTGCAAAAGTTTGCCAGAGAGGCAACGAAATGAGTTTCCGTTCAATAGTGACGTCATGTTTGAAGTTACAGTTCGAAGATAAGAACTATATATTGGGTGGAAAATCATACCACGCAGAGATAAACACTGGTCTATATATTACATGTATGTAGCAGTTTGCACGTTTGTCACTACAATTTCGACGAAATCATGCAGTCGAATTACAAAAGAAATAAATACGCAGCGCACTGGCGTGTATATTGTCGAATTTGTCCTACAATCAGTCTCTTCGTGGTAAAATTCGACTATACACGCCTATGCGCAGTGCATTTATTTCTTAAAGGTACTCAATCCGATCAGACGCTCCTACATTACTATTTCTTTACCTTCGGGGGTAAAAAATATTTAATTTGAGTCGAGTAACCCACCCATCAAAGCTCAGAGTGATTAGATGTCGATTTTTTGAAGTGGGTTCCTCGATCGACCCCAATCAAATATTTTTACCCCCCCCCCCCCCAAGCCAAAGAAATAGTAATTTAGGAGCGTTTGATCGGATTGAGTACCTTTAACCCTTTACCCAACAGAACGGCCCTGTGCCAATGCATTCTCTTATATATGCGAGTCGACCATATATAGGTCGCCTCGCATATATAAGAGAATGCATTGGCTTAACACATTAAAAATATTTTTTTAGGCCAATGCATTCTCGTATATATGCGAGGCGACCTATGGTCGACTCGCATATATAAGAGAATGCATTGGCACAGGGCTAACTGTAACTATCACAAAGGAGCCGGTTCCAATGGTATCCATATTTGTATGGTTCTATTGAGACAGACCGAAGATATTTTAGGCTGTTGAAGCTTTATTTGGCCGGTTTTGGCCGGTTTGTTGGGTAAAGGGTTAAATAAAACTCGCATACCTGGATTGCCACGAGTAGGGTCGTAGTAATGATTCATACCTGGATTGCCACGAGTAGGATCGTAATAATGATTTGCCGATACTTTGATGAGATACTGATTGAAATCCTCCCACACCTCAGAATCATCATCATGCGTCGATGTGCAGAGAGATACGGGCATGTCGAGATAGAGCGGAACAACAATCGGCTTCGGAGAGAGAAAAGCTGCAATAACAAAATAAAACAATCAATATCAGTTGGTGTATATAATATACTTGTACAGTAATGCCATAAAAATCGACTTCTTAACCACAGCAGAATTATGGGTAATTTTTCAGGATTTAGTCGGAAATACGGCTTGTTGCCACTCATCGGAGAGCTTTCCGATTAATGGCAACAAGCCATATTTCCGATTAAATCCTGAAAAAATACCCATAATTCTGCTGTGGCTAGGGAGTCGATTTTTATGGCATTACTGTACTGGCGAATGTACCCGGCGATGCACTCGTGTGGCAAAATTAAAATTCAAACAGTTACAATAAATTACGAACTGTTTGCTCTCTAGCTTGTTCGCATTTTTCCTGTCTTTTGAGGCGACTTGGATAAGCATGTACTTATAGTCTGGTCGATAAACTCAAATTTTAGGGTCAACCTAGAATAAATTTGGACTAAGTTGGTTTATATATCATTTTGAAGAGGAAGATATCCTCTATAACATATCCAAAATCCGCTAATATCCGCTTTGAGCATTTTTTGTAATTCAAATTGGCGTCCAATATGGCTGCTATTTTCCGTTAAGTCAGCTGTTGCAATTTGAAGCAAATATAGTGAGAATATCTTGTATTATGTACACATATGTATACATTTCTGTGAAGCTAAGACAAAACGCCACCTTTTTATGCCAAAATTGGAACTCCCCGCCCAAGATGGCAGCCAAAATGGCGACCGGAAGTGGAAAATGTTACGTTTTTTACTGATATCTTTAAGATAAGTTTCTGCTGTTTGGAACTGATTGAGAACTGTGACTTTATTTTGTATTTAGCATGTTAACTGACCATCGGTGATATAAAATATGCCATTAGTGGGGTCCCAACCCCTTCCGATCATTCAAACATATGATTTAACAGAACGCGGTATAACATTTCACACAAAAATCACCATTGGGATTATAGTCATATTTCATCAAGAAATTTGAATGACTGTACAATGTAAGTGATGCAATCTATTTCTTATGGATATTCCGACTCAAATGTACCAAAATTGTCACTTTGGATCAAAATGGCTGCCAAAATGGCGGCCAAAATATGAAAAATGGTAAATATTGCACCATCGTGCCATGCAACCGCTTATAAGTTGTGGTTGATGAACAAAATTGACTATTCTGTCTTAAGTATATGGAATACTAATATTTCTGATGCACCTTGGTTAATTTTTACTATTTTAACCACTGAAATTACCAGAATTATGGGACTTTTTATCACAAATTTGGCATCAAAATCGGCAAAAAATCACTGTTCAGGTTTGCACCATTTTATCAAGTAAAATGGAACTATCTTTTGGTATCAAATGTGCTTTTTTATTATTGATCTATCTTAAATGCGTGACACTGAGGTGTTTTAGACAAAATTACTGAAGATGGCAACCAAATTTGGTAAAAAATTGATTTGTCACATTTATTCCGAACATTATTCTAAGCTGTTCCGAAAACGTTGTGACTCACTTGGTTATTAAACATGCTACTTAATCAACTGACAACTAAATGTTATATTCCGGTTGTCCCAGTACATTATGAGGCATGACAAATCAGTTTAAGGGATGCAGTGTGTATTTTTGCTGAAAACTTCTTTTGGGATTCTGTCTTCTGTTTTTGATCGGAAAATGGGCAGAACGTTGAAACGGAACTGAGAGGGATCATATTATGTGGCAACTCTGGCCCATTAGCATCAAACGTTATTAACTTATAAACTATTGTCATGAAAACCGATTCCTTCGTATTGCATACCAAACGCCATTAAGGTGGAGAACACTCTGATATGATCTCTCTATCGGTTAACATATCCTTGAGTTATTGCGATAGGAAATCGATAGTCACCCAAATGTACACCAGTGCAACTCACACATATCACTCCATATATACATGAACACCACACACATTAACATATGTCACTCGCTTCACACACATACACCTCACCCACTACTATACAGCCACACATAGATATGCCCATACATCCAATACATGGCCATATAGCCGTGAGTAAACATGCAGGCACACTAGGTATACTCATACACCTCACACATGACCATATAGTCACGACCTGTGTACATATTCACTACATTCATGAACATATAGTAACATCTTGTATACCTATTCACCTCACCATTGGCCATACAGTCGCCCCATGTATATATTTGCCACATGTATGACCATATGGGCACTCACGATATACATATACACACCAACGATGACAACATAGTCACTCCCAGTATACATTTTCGCCACATTCATGATCATACATTACTTCTTGTATACATATTTGCCTCACCAGTGGTCATAAAGTCAATCCCTGTATATATATTTGCGACACCTGTGGCCATATAGCCACTCAATATGTACATATGCACCCAACCCAAAACCATATAGTCACTAAATGTATATATAGTATACATATAAACCTCACAAATGGCGTTACAGTCCTTCTAGGTATACCAATGCCCCGCACCGCGCACGCGGCCATTCATACACTCCAAACGTGCATATACACATCACCATGACAATCCAGCCTCTCGCTGTATACTCATAAACCACATTCGTGATCATAGAGTCAATCCTTGTATACCAATTCACCTCACCATTAATTTTGCCACACTGGTACTCCCTATACATTTGAGTTGGAAGATCCATAAAAAATAGAAAGCATAAGTTACATTGCACAATTCTTTCAATTTCTTGATGACATGTGACTAGAATCCCAATTGTGATATTTCGTGATATGTTATACCGCGTTCTGTAAAAATCGATTTTTTGATTGACCGGAAGGGGTTCGGACCACATGAATGGCTCAAAGCGGATTTTGGATATGTTATAGAGGATATATTCCTCTTCAAAATGGTATACAAACCAACTTAGTCCAAATTTCTTCTAGCGTTCGTGCGCGCTGTCAATTCACGGAATACTCTACAGCAATTGGTTGTCACACAATTACCCATGCAGGTTATTTCTCGATAACTTTTATTTCTTGATTACTTTCCGCTTACGATTACGATTAAACGCAGTTTCCTCCGAGTAGGACTGCCCTGTAAATAACAGTACTAAGGAAAATCAACAAGATTCATGCTAAAATTTGCAAAGAAATGAATTTAACAACAGTCGAAATATACAATATATCATGAATGCATGCAACGCAATTGTGTGATCACTTGAAACTAGCCAATCAATACGATGAGTTCACGAGGTTAATTTAACTCTCAATAATGAGAGGTCCAATCATTTTCAACTTCATGCGTGGTTCTGTTCGGAAAAAATAACAGACTTTATCGATCGATTTACTGCTATGTTCTTCCTATACGGTAGTTAGAAGGAACTAAATAAGTAGAATTGCATCCCTTTGGTTGTTACAATGTTATCTCAAATAGGATGTAATTACAAATTCTGGAGTGCGATTGGTTTATAATATATATTTTGTATTTACAAATTAAAACATATAATACACAATTCATGGCACGTACCACTAAGTGTGTTGTCTAGTCCAAACAATGGCGTCCAATTGTGGCTGGGTATTGGCTTAGAAATCGTATGTTGAAAAGTTTTAAAAGGAGTTGATCTAGAAGTATACTCCTCTCTGGCAAAATATGTCGGACGGGATGGTCCTCACGACGACCTTATGAGTCATGCACTTCGGAACTCGCAAATTTAGCGCGGACTTGGTTTTTAAAGACATATTATGGAGTTATTCGGGTGCGTCAAACTGATAAGTTAGTACTTGCCATTCTCACTTAGAGCTTTCCGATGAATGGCAACAAGCCATATTTCCGACTAAATCCTGAAAAATTACCCATAATTCTGCTGTGTTACCTGTTATTTCGCGTCCGTTCTTGTCTTGCGCTATCCAGTCCTCATATGGTCGATTCTTCTCACCCCTATATGACGTGTAACCTGGTAGTGGAAACATGTTGATTCAGTTAAAGACATATTAAGGACTTGTTCGGTGCGTGGAACTGATAAGTTAGTACTCAGGTACCATGCCAACTGTGGGAATGTAGCAATCTACTGAGATCGCCGAAAATCTCGAAGAAATCGACCATACCACTCCATAGATATCATAGTCTGAACAGGGTGGACTGTAGTCAACATTTTCAACAGACAATTCATTCCACAAACAACAGCATTAATTGTAAATGTCAGACAAATAAATAGGCTAAGCATGTGTGGCTTACCTGGTTAACCCTTTACCCAACAAACCGGCCAAAAACGGCCAAATAAAGCTGCAACAGCCTAAATTATCTTGGGTCTGTCTCTATAAAACCGTACAAATATGGATATCATTGGAACCGGCTCATTGACCACATTGTGATGGTTACAGTTATGCCCTGTGCCAATGCATTATCTTATATATGCGAGTCGACCATAGGTCGCCTCGCATATATAAGAGAATGCATTGGCCTAAAAACAATCTGTTTTTAACACTTTTTACCATTTTTCTTACATTCTTTAACAATTTTATAATTTTTAATGTGTTAAGCCAATGCATTCTCTTATATATGCGAGGCGACCTATGGTCGACTCGCATATATAAGAGAATGCATTGGCACAGGGCCCTTCTGTTGGGTAAAGGGTTAATAGCACATCAACGGAAATACACGACAGTTGCCGATACAGCATCACTCAAACGACCAAAATGTAGTTACTCATAATAAGGTAGTTTTCTTTGAAGGTTCACGTGACTAAGATATACCCGACGAATAAAATGGGACTAAACCTGGCTGATAACACAATCAACGGAAATACATGAAAAGTTGCCAATATAGTATCACTTACATGGCCAAATGTAGTTGCCCATAAGGTAGGTTTCTTCGAAGGTTCCAGTGACTAAGATGTTCCCGAAGAAATCATGTGGGTTTCTCGTGAAGATTCCCATCTCGATGGAATCCACCTCCGCGAATCGTACCAACTTTGGCAATGTTTCCTTTCTTACTACATCCTTAATCGACATTGGTGGTCCCTCTGTTGATGAAATAAAGGTGAACGAATGTATTTCTGTAGCAGCATAAAATAGATTCATACAAAATTAGCTGGCTTGTTCACCTTAATTTCGAACTGGGTTTAATACTATAAAATCGACCTGGTAATAAGCCAAAGATGTTATTGTATAGCGAAATTTTGGAGAACGCAGAAGTTTACAACAGATATATAGCAATAAGTAGCAGCTTTCCCCGGTAGCATACACGTGATCAATCACGTGATTGAAATAGTCCGGCAGATATGGTATGTACTGGCTGAGCAGGCGAGACTCGGGCTGGGCGAGCGACCTCTTTCTCTTTCGGGGGGGGGGGGGGGAGAGGACCGCGAGCCCGGACCGTCTCGACACAACACTATAACGTCGACAGTCTGTAAAGCTCCGGATTCGAGTGGTAGAAATATTGGAGAATATGACAATGATTAATTTATCGTTTCACGTCCTCGGATGAAAACTTATAAACGTTAAATCATTTTCTCAAAGGTCTCAGATGTCGTCTAACATGGCCACCTCAGGTATAGTTAATACCACAGCGACCTCGGTATAGTTAATACCACGGCGAGGAATAGACCTACTACCATTCAAACGCGACTTCCGTGTAGTTAATACCACAGTAAGAATAGACCTACTACAATTCAAAAGCGACTTCGGTGTAGATCGATAACCGTTACTGATTAAAACCAGCATGCCATTGGTTAACTAAAGTGTATTATTTTCAATTGAGGGGAAATAACTCTATATTTTAAAGATATTGTTATTCTCCTTCCATTGCAAATAATTTTGAATAGTTTGAATTATGTTGCATTCTGGGAGCCAAACAGGGGTAATCTTTTTATGATCTCAGCTGTTTTCTATTTCTCTATGGTCATCTTCTGAGACACATACGTTTTAAGTGGTGATGAATTATAACATTTTAATCATATTTTATGGCATATATTGCAGCTGTGTATTGTTATTAAAACACTATATCAAGTCACTATACAAAAATAATCGGTGACTCGAAAATTAATTTGGGCTTTAATTGTTGAGTACTCGTTACTCAACCGCTGAATATGATCCGCTCAACCAATAAGCACTCAACGTGATGATTAGACATTTCAGTCAACAATATTCTCATTGCACACGAATAGTTACCATTTTAGTGGATCACAAATCCATACTTATCAGGAGCGATTCCAGGAATATAAACAAATGATTACAAGTAGTTTCAGTTCCATACCTTCATCGTGTGACTTATACTACACTGAAAGAGCCTTTGAAGTCCATTGGAATTGTAAGATATCCACCGAAGCTATCACGGGCGACAGCTCTATTTTGGCTGGATGTCGTCCTTCACCCATACGTACTGAAATGGAATAATTGCACAGGCGATTATATACATCTATTAACCCTTTACCCAACAGAACGGCCCTGTGCCAATGCATTCTCTTATATATGCGAGTCGACCATAGGTCGCCTCGCATATATAAGAGAATGCATTGACTTAACAAATTAAAAATTATAAAATTGTTAAAGAATGTAAGAAAAATGGTAAAAAGTGTTAAAAAAAGATTTTTTGTAGCCAATGCATTCTCTTATATATGCGAGGCGACCTATGGTCGACTCGCATAGATAAGAGAATGCATGGCACAGGGCATAACTGTAACCATCACAATGTGGTCTATGAGCCGGTTCCAATGATATCCATATTTGTATGGTTTTATTGAGGCAGGACCCAAGATAATTTAGGGCTGTTGCAGCTTTATTTGGCCGTTTTTGGCCGGTTTGTTGGGTAAAGGGTTAAAGTAATAAGTTCTGCGAATACGACAACAGTTCTGGAATGATACAATTATTCCAGATTATACCAAATTTGTCTTCTCGGTGTACATTCGGTCAGATCATTGTTGTAACTGTAAAATATGTAAAAGTATGGTGCTGTGTCGTGTTCATGTCTACTAAGTGGTCTTCGTTGGCGGGGTGGAAATTCAACTGCACCTCTAGATACCACCTAAATTAACAATACTGGGATTTGACGCAACTCATACTTCAAGAAAAGACTGTCATAACTTTATTTGACAGATCATTATGCCAGCATATATATTTTTTTTTCACGTATATACGTTTATTTTCCATGTTTAGGCCATCGAAGTTGCAACATTCGAAAATATAGCTGGCCGTCTTAATTCTCATGCGATTTATCAACTTTTGCAAGTTCTAAATGTTCACCTGTATGTATACGTTTCCTTTGAGGACTAAAATTTAATTTTGCATATTACATCTCTAATGTTGACTGCAGTGTCATGCACCATAGTAACAATGTCATAATATATGTGATGTTTTACTGTGGTAGAGTTGGATGATAACAGTCCACCATAGTTACTACGGCAGAGTTAGGTATGTCGCTCGCCTATATCTATTCAGTCAATGGGTTTTCGTGCACCCAATCAACCCGTTTGCATCTCCCCGGTGTTTGATTGTACTCAACATCCGTTATTATAATACACCACAAAAAATAAATTCCCCCTCATTTTACCCCTTTGTCCTGACACGGCGCTTTATCTGGCAGAATGCTCAACCATTCTGATTGCATGAGTGTTATTTTATCGCACACGGCCATTCTTTTAAGAATACCCGTGTGCATTCTTTAAGAATACCCGCGGGCATAACGCAACGGGATTGAGACACAAGTTTTGCAACTTACAAAGCGTCTCTCTCCCGTATTACACAAAAATGAACATTAAATACAATTACACACAAACATGATAATTCATATGTAAATAACATCGTTTCACTTATAACGATATATGATATAATCTTTAAGAATACGCAAGGGATTATTTGATGCTACTCCCGTCGCGAGTCGAGAAAATAGAAACAAACCTCTCCACAAAACGACTGTCGTAACATGGACTCGGGCGTTGATATAGGGGTGGGAGAATTAGGGGGCAATTTGTTGGGTTTTAGACAACTTTCCTTCATTCGGTCAATACTTTTGACGGAGAATTTTCCAATCTTAGTGTCAGTTTGGAAATTTCCACTTTGAAATCTTGAGGCCAGTCAAATTAAAATATTTAAATGTTCTCCCAACTCACTGATCACTGGCCAGTCAAACCTGCTAATCAATAACAAATTATAAATAAAACAAACAGACAAACAAACAAAAACAGATCGCAGTCTGAATTTGTCTGTAGTTAGACCTGTATGTAGGACCTGTATTCTAGGACTACAGCTTTCAGTCAGGTTCGGATTTAAAAACAAAAACAAACCGAGGCCTGAATTTTCATGGAGTCAGACTTTTGTAGATCCTAGGATTTGCAGTGTTCAGGCCCATATTTCAAGTTGTTTCAAGATTCCTCCCCACAATAGGTACAGTTAGGAAATTCCAAGCCACGGGATGGGAAGCAAATGAAATTACGCGACATTGCGAGTTTGGCCTGGTTAAAAGGGGCAGGATACAGCTGGAAAATCCACGGAGCACTCCAGCCACATCGCTGGATATATATTGAACGATATATAGGCACTAGTTACGCGATTCTATGCACACAGGTTGTACATTAAAATTTTGTGCACTGACCATTTGTTAACTTTTGTAAGGTAATAGTGGTGGGGGAGTTGGGAATTATGCATACACGATGGGACTGGTGAGAATTTGCCAACCACGGGGGATGTCATGTTAGAATTGTTCAATAACTGGAAATATTAGGATAGTTTGAATTATCTAATCTGAAGGGGGTGGGTGTGCGAAATTAAATTGTCATACTGATCTGAGCAACGACTAGCCACGTCCCTGTGTATAAACTATAAGTCAACGGATGATACTTATAAAATTTAAGCTAGTAAGTGTCTTTCATATAATAATTGGAAATTCAATAAACCCCATACGATTAGACACTATAACACTTCTATTCTATTATATTCTACACCGAGACAGAATCAGTAAACCGATAGTTATGCAAGCATCTTGTTTGATTTCGACTTCTGAATAATGAGGCAGTTTTACCAAGTTTAGTGTTGTTCTACGCCAGAATATTCGAAAATCACATTTTATAAACAGCGTTTTTACTTCTTCATCACCAACCAACGATGAAAATTGGAGAGCAATATCGAAAATAAGCTATCTATGCTCATTCTGATCACATTATTTTGGATGTTCATTGTGGTGCTGTATTGGTGATGCACATGTATCTAACGACCATCATCGATTGCCATTATGTTTCATGTTTTTACTTATGTTTCATGTTTTATTTGCCTGATAAATGTCTTATGGAATTTTGATGTCGAATTGGATGGGGTATCTTTAAATAAAGAAAGAAAAAATAAACAAATAAAATTGGATAGAAATATACAGCTCACATTGGCCGAAGCTCACACAACGGCCATGTTCGGAGGAAACGTTCCTCAACTGGTGAGTCCGGATTCGAATTAAATAATAATTGAAACATGTTACTTTTCGCCCTGGACAACAATAAATGTACGTGCTGAACTATGGACGTATACTCAGGTAATCAAAACGGAGCTGTAGGCCCGACCAATGGATTTTTGGCTCCAATGACAGTTCGATGGGTGGGTTTTAAGTTAGATGATGGGTTTTAAACAAGCGCCTCGTCTATTCTTTGACCGATTACCCTCTGCTTCGAATATTATCCATTACATAATACGCTGTATCTGCTATGACATTGAATCGATCGCTTTGATATTTTGCACGAATTGAGATCGCGGTTCGCCGTATGGGGTTATGATCCTTTCGAGTGAATGCAGTAGACCAGATATGAGGGAGGTTCAAAATAATTCCCACAGAGTGATAACTGATCAATTTCAAGAAATTCCACGCAGTGATGAGGCCATTGACACTTCAGACACTGATCACCCAGTTAACCATTCCATGACTGGAGCTTCCAGAAAACGAAAACACTGTGCCAATGCATTATCTTATGTATGCGAGTCGACCTCATATCTAACAAATTTTCCGTTATTTTTCATAATTGTTACAGAATGTAAGGAAAATGAAAAAATTATTAAAAAAAATTGTTAAAGAGTGCACATGTAAAAAATAATGATAAAAAAATTATAAAAATTATTAAAAAATGTAAGAAAAATGATAAAAATTTATAAAGAATGTAAGAAAATATGATAAAAAATTTAAATTTAAATAATATAAGAAAAAAGATAAAAATTGCTATAGAATGTAAGAAAATGATAACAAAAATGATTGAAAATTGTTAGGTCATAGAGGATCTCAAACGAGTTAGTATTTTATACGGAATTTATCAACCGAGTTCACTAAATTCGATTTGAGCCGAGGTTTAACCGAGGCTCAAATAGAATTTAGTGGACGGGGTTGATAAATTACGTATAAAATAGAACGAGTTTGAGATACTTTTTATCACATGATCATATAATCGCTAAAAAAATTATCGAAAACAACAATTAACTGCAGCCAGCGATAATTGTCACAAAGAGCAGCGTGACGTCATTGCACGTGACGATATTACACGTGTCTATTACGCTCGAATATTACAACGGAAAATAGTGCTAATCATGTGATAAAATGCGTTATCTTATATATGCGAGTTCTATGATGTTGGGAATTGCACGATGGAGTAAAATTCCGAGCCACCATGCAACTAGTTAATTCTTTTGTATTTTTTTTATACATATTTTATTTGTAATATAATACCAAATAAAATGAATTGGGGCACATGTTTCACAACTTAATGAGGCCCTCTCCGATATACATTGATACAAATAATTAGGTTAACAATGTGGCACAATAAGTAACTTATTTACAGCTGCATGTGGTGAATATGTAATGTGATTGGTGGACGATTGTAACAGATAATTTAGGAATGATGAAGTGAGAATGATGGTGGGGTGCCAACATCGAGTGTGCTGTGGCGATAAACATAATTATGTTTGTATTGATAACTAATTTATTACAGTTTCACATTTTGCTTGTTGTGAATTAACTCGTTCGGCAAGCTATAATGAAATATATCTTGAATGAAAATGCTATATCGCTGTGTGTTGAGTGGAAATAATATCACAGTGAGGAATCACGTGGTTTCAAGGATGGTGATATCACGCACAAAAACATAATATATGAGGAATTGACACAAAACATAGCATTTTGACTGTTACGAGCATATGCTAGTTTATTTTTAAACAAGATGGTAACTTATTTGTTCGGAAATACTCACTAGTTTTCTATAACATTCCGACCAAAGTTTCCATTCGGAGGTTCGTGGAATACACAAGACCATACTTCTAGGAGAATCCTTCGACTGACAACTTAGGTCAGAATGTTAGCGCAAACAATTGTGAGTTTGGACACAGGTATCAGCTTGTTCGAAAAATAGTATAGCATATGTGACCCGCCATATCAAATCCAGTCGTAAGTCGGGATTTATTTACCCTGTGCCAATGCATTCTCTTATATATGCGAGTCGACCATAGGTCGCCTCGCATATATAAGAGAATGCATTGGCCTAACAATTTTTTATCATTTTTTTTAAATAAATGTTTCTTACAATTTTAGGACATAAAATAAAAAACATCCATTACCCTGCAGGGAGCCCCACACATATATAGAAGCATATAGAAGAGTGTCGTCTGCTCATGTTTGTCTGGGGCTCTGTATGGGTGAAATTATAAAATTGTTAAAGAATACAAGAAAAAATTATTAAAATTGTGAAAAAATTGTTAGGTCAATGCATTCTCTTATATATGCGAGGCGACCTATGGTCGACTCGCATATATAAGAGAATGCATTGGCACAGGGTAAAACAAATCCGGACTTACGACTGGATTTGATATGGCGGGTCATATATGCTCGTAGCTGCCAAAATACCACGTAATGTACAATTATCCCAGTTTATTACCCTTTTCCTCGTTTCTGGTCGCGTTTTAGATCGCCTCGGCCATTTTGAATGCGTGGTACTCATCAGCTCGAAACCACGTGATTCCCCACCGTGAATATGTTTATTTGCACAAAATAAATGAAACATTCACAATACATCATACAACATTATCATATTGTACCGGAGAAGCATGACCTAGGTCGTCATCTTCCCGCTGCCACTATACAACCAGCGCAATGTGAAATATATATATATCTTTATTGTCCTCCATTGGTGGAGAGTTGTTATATAATATAAATACAATTTATCACAGTAGCATCACAAAAGCAAACATATATACAAGTACTGACATGAACAAAATGTTACATAATAATAAGGAAATATCCAAAATATTTACAGTTAGTTTTGGCACGCACAAAATGCGAAGTCACACATGTATACCGCAATCACGCAGAGACATCCACTAACATTGACACATATACACCTGGTATACCCAGCATCACACACATTCTCTCACACTCTCTCATACAAACACGCGCACACACACGAACGCACACACATGTTGTCCACTCAGACAAACGTTCACACAAAACAACAGATGAGAGAACACTACATGCACTAGCTGCTTATATTGGTAGTTATACATCAAGTGGTTGTTGATCAGGTATAATGGTATCCGAATAACGACCATCATGTTGAAGGTGGAAGCAATACCATAGTTTTATGCTCGATTTTGCAAAGAATCGCAAGACGAAATGAAAAGAGTTAGTTCCATCTTCAAGAACTTCAGATGGAACTTTTCCCAAAAATACTGCTAGTTGCGAGCACTTAGGTAGGGAATCTAGGAATATGAAGACGTTTATTCCGAATGTGTTGATGATATCATACCAAATTGCGTTGCGTGCACTTGCAATAGATGCACATTCTATTAATACATGATTAATTAAGCACTGGTATAGCTTGTTACAAAATTTACAACACCCACTATCACCGTAGGCTGTGTGAGCTATCAACCGGACAAGAAAGAGATAAGTGAATTTCTCCTCCGGATATAGCCTACACGTTCGCCATATGAGTGAAGACATCAGAGAGGCTTGCATTAGCCCATATTGTCTTAAGTTATTTTCTGCAGTTATGGAAGATCTCCACCGTTCGTCGTCTGATTTGTGTACTTCAGTTTTCACGGTATGTTTCCACGACTCTTTAGATGGAAAGATGCCAGTCTGTGCAAAGACTGCGAGGTACTCGAGTAAGTTGTATTTATGTAAAACATGGACTATATCTGCAATGAATGATTTCTGATTACAACATAATTCAATAATATAACTGTGCAATCTCATCAGGAATAACATTTTGGCAGTTTTACAAACATCAAGCCTACACAAGGTAGCAAATAGACTCAGCTTTCTTTTGTCAATGAATGATGTAAGTTCACTGCAACCTACAAGACCCTGTACAATGCATGTGCGAGTATGTGCCGGAAAACCTTGCATATTTTTGAGACAGAAGCGGTGAGCCTTTTCGAGAAAGGTATAATCAGTATTAGACAAGCCCCACATTAGCTCGCTACCGTACAGGGCCTTGGGGATCACAATTGACTTATATATTTTAAGACAGCTGTCTGGAGTTATGCCTCCAGCATAAACACCTGCATTCGTCAAGGATAGATAGGTCCCTCTAAGTTTTGTGCAAACACTGTTGACCAGTTTAGAATTGAAGCTAAATTTTTCTATATTGATGCCCAAGTGTTTTCCAGAAGAGACTTCTTCGATAATGGTATTGCCAAATTGCCATGAACGCTGAGCTTTCGCAAATTCTTTTTGCGATTCATTAAATACTATTATGAAAGTTTTCGACGAGTTATATAAGTATCTCCATTTTGTACTATACTTCAGACATATAGAACATAGTGTAGTAAGTCCAGTTTCAGATAATGACAGCAAGGCCATGTCATCTGCCTGTACTGGCGATGTGCAGTTTATTCCATTCAGATGAAGTCCACAGGAGGAATTTGTAAGATCTTCAATTAGATCGTCCACATATATCATATATAATAGAGGCGATAGAATCGACCCTTGTCTGGCTCCCTGTAGGATATCGAACCAGTTGGATGTAGATTGCCTATATTTCACACAACATTTTATACCAGATAAGAGCGATTTGAATACATGCCACATTTGGCCGTCAAAGCCCCTCTTGTGCAGTTTCAACAGCAATCCATTTAGCCACACAGAATCAAAAGCCTTACGTACGTCTAAAAAACAAGAGAATAATTTACTATGTGATTCTTTGGTATAAGTTATACACTCCTGTAGTAAATAGGATGTTGCCATGCAACTAACACCACGTTGGAATCCATGCTGTAGTGAATTGACTGTTATTAGTGTTGGTGTGTATGTTTGCATGCGCACAAGAAGGACTTTTTCAAATAATTTATATAACGAAGGCATAATGGTGATAGGTCTGTAACTATCAAATGCATGCATGGGCTTCTTGCCACCCTTGTACAAAGAAATCATTACTCCTTTCTTTGCACTCTCAGGTACATGTGCATATTGAAGCATTTTACTGTACATATAACAGAGTCTGTGCATGAGTGGCGAGCCACTATATAAGATGTGCTCATTGGCTATTAAGTCATATCCCATTGCCTTATTTTTATTGAGCTTTGGGATAATATTGGTCAGCTCCGATTCAGTAATGGGATTGCAAAGAACACCGTCTACAATATTTGTTGATTTTGATTTTTCCTGCGAAGATACGAAATTGTTGACAAATTCAAAATGGACTGGGTCAAAACTCTCATCTTGCATGGGAAGAAACAAGTTTGCGTAATATGAGCCCCATGCATTTGATATGTCGCAATTGCTGCGGAGCGTTTCTCCGTTATGTATGAAGTGCGGAGATGAAAGAGTATTGCGCATTTTGCGTTTTGCATTAAAAATGCGGAAAAATGAATCCTGATCAACTTCTGCGCATTTGTCAATTTCTGCATCACGTTCGCGCATGAATTTTTCTGACTGTTTACGATGTTCTCGTCTGAATTCGCGCTTGGCCTCTTTATATTGAATGAAGGAATTAGAGGATTCGTCACGAGGCCGACCTTCAGCTATCCACGTTCTGCGACAAGAGCGCATGCTATAGTGAGTAGCTTTCAACGTATCGTTCCAGTATGGTTTCACGTGACTTCTGAATTTTATTTTTGGGACGACTTTTGAGGCGTTATTAAGGGCAGAGATTATTGCGTCATAATAGTGATCCAAAGAAGTTATATCGGTGATTTCAAATTTAGGGCAGTTATTTTCTACATCGGTTGAGAATGTTTCAGCGAGGGATGAATTTGAACACAGAGCTGACCATTTCATTTTGAATGAACACATATTATGTGACGAATAGCTCACTGGAGCACACACCGATTCATCCATATGCAATACAATTGGTCGATGTGTAGATACGTCAATACTTTCATCAATTAGAATGTCTACCATTTGTATTTTATATTCCATAGACTTATGCATGAGGAAATGATCAATTATTGACCCCGATTCGGGCGACATAGGAGGAACGAAGGTTTTCACAGGAGTTGCTTTGAACGTGTTTTCAATCGGAGAGAAGACACCTTTGTCGTTATAGAGGTACGAGAGAGCGACACTTCGTGGATTTGCTCTTAGTGAGTTGGCATTGAAATCACCCATAACAACAACAGTTATGGGATATGGGATATTTAGTAAGCCGGTTGGTGCATAAATTAACATTTCAAAACAGTTGAGAGCATTGTGGACGTCGATGTTCTATAATAGGTGGGGATTTTGGACAAGTTCGAAATGTTGTCTGGAAATTAGTAGGATGGGAATCAACGATGTGCGAGACATAAATGTTTAACCCTTTCATGACGGGAGCTGCGCTGGTGCAGCATTAAAGACCCTGTACTAGGGCATTATATTATATATGCGATCGAATCGCTCATAGGGCGCCTCGCATATATAAGAGAATGCACTGGCTTACAATACCAGGGTAAATATTGTTAGGCCAATGCTTTCTCTTATACATGTGAGGCGCCATATGGGCGACTCGCATATATAAGACAATGCATTGGCACAGGGTTTTCGCAAACATTAAGGATGCTCCAGTCATCAAATGGTTATGTGTCCCAATATGCTCGTTGTGTGTGTACAGCGGCGAGTGACACACCTAACTGCACCACAGTAATTATGACGGCCAATTGTCATCCAACTGCACCACAGTAAGGGCGCGTACACATGGCCAGCAAGAAAATATCAGGTATGCCCCATGTGACTTACTTGACCAATGAAATAAATAATACCGGAAAATATCCGACGAAGGCAGCGCGCTGATATTTTATCGCCAATTGGTGATATGTGTTCACCTTGATAGGTGGCCAACGGTATCCGTTAACTAATCTCGCAGGGATATGATCGTAACAATTCAAGCACTCGAGTTATGATCGATCAATAGTATCGTCTGTTTCAACATACTACGAATTTCCATTTTACATTGGTTGTCAGAACCGCTGATGTATTATATATACATGTATATACGTGTATACAGAGACGTGGCGACATGGGGGGGGGGGCTTGGTGTGTCTCGATCACCCCAATAATTTCAACAGTTGGACATTTCATACCTGCCAAAACATTAGTTGGAAATTTCACACCAACAATAGGTTGAAAATGTTCTTGTAGTTTGATTTTCAAAAAATTTCTTGGGGGAATTAATTGTTTTTGGACCAATATTTGCATATTTTCCTATTTTTGGTAAAACATTTGGTCTGAAATGGTCATCAGTTGGAAACTTTCCAACCTCAGTGGGGTGACAGGTTGGAAATTTCCAACACTTTGAAAGCTTGTGTCCTGGTCCCTCCCCCGTGGCCAGCCTGAGTCAAAAGTCAAAAACTGCTAGTTAATTTAAGAAAACAATATTGTCATACATTTGGTCAACATTGTCATTGGAATTGTCATCAGATGTAAATTTTCCAACCTAAGTGGGGTGTCAGGTTTGAAATTTCCAACTCTAGGAATGATTGAGGCTATAGTCTAGATGGTAGGATTTTGCGATTTTCTTGTTCAGATTACAAACTTTTCGCACACCGGGCCGGGCCGAACCATGGTCTAATATTAGGCTAAGAGCACTGATATAACTCTATGAATATTCGATATGGACTATAGGTTGTTTGTCCGCAGTAATTCACTTCAACAAACACGACTAACACTAGTCACATTGAGCTCAATCAACGTCAACTAACCCGCCGCTTTCTCACGGGCGTAATCTTTGCAGCAAGAAAATATCAGAGTACAATTGTACCTGATATTTTCTTGCAGATATTTTCTTGCAGCTTCATGTGTACGCGCCCTAAGACAACACACATATACGCATTGTCTCTGAGTCGCGGCCATATTGCATCCACCCAGCGCCGTTCCGTTTTTAGATCTGCATGTCAAAGTGCTGGAGTAGCATTCCATATATAGAACTTTTGAATATTCATGAATTCCATATATGGAATGCTACTCCAGAGCTTTGACATGTAGTACTAAAAAAACGGAACGGGGCTGGATGGATCCAATATGGCCGCGATTCAGTGACAATGCGTATTATGCCGTCGATACTGTGGTACGTATGACGTAAGCAATTTCCCACTTAAAAATCACAACCAGAACAAACATGGAATACGCGTTTGTTTGTTTGAAGAGTAGAAAATGAAATACTTACATCTCCAGTCCCAAATTCTTCTATGCACGACTCTCCAATCTGTCCCATCCTTACCTCGAATATAGCGGGCAGGTTATCCCCAAATTTATCGCAGAATTCCCGCATTAGATACCGAGTCTCCTCAGACTTTAATCGCACGCAGTTAGTCATGTTTCCTGTAAGTGGAGGGTATAGTTGCTATTAGATGTGAAAGTTAGTCATGTTTCCTGTAAGTGTAGGGTTGTTGCTATTAGATGTGACAGTTAGTCATGTTTCCTGTAAGTGGAGGGTTGTTGCTATTAGATGTGACAGTTAGTCATGTTTCCTTAAGTGGAGGGTAGTTGCTATTAGATGTGACAGTTAGTCATGTTTCATGTAAGTGGAGGGTTGTTGCTATTAGATGTGACAGTTAGTCATGTTTCCTATAAGTTGAGGGTTGTTGCTATTAGATGTGACAGTTAGTCATGTTTCCTGTAAGTGGGGGGTTGTTGCTATTAGATGTGACAGTTAGTCATGTTTCATGTAAGTTGAGGGTTGTTGCTATTAGATGTGAGTTGAGGGTTGTTGCTATCATATGTGACAGTTAGTCATGTTTCCTGTAAGTGGAGGGTTGTTGCTATTATATGTGACAGTTAGTCATGTTTCCTGTAAGTGGAGGGTTGTTGCTATTAGATGTGACAGTTAGTCATGTTTCCTGTAAGTGGAGGGTTGTTGCTATTATATGTAACAGTTAGTCATGTTTCCTGTAAGTGGGGGGTTGTTGCAATTAGATGTGACATTTAGTCATGTTTCCTGTAAGTGGAGGGTTGTTGCTATTGTATGTGACAGTTAGTCATGTTTCCTGTAAGTGGAGGGTTGTTGCTATTAGATGTGACAGTTAGTCATGTTTCCTATAAGTTGAGGGGTTTTGCTATTAGATGTGACAGTTAGTCATGTTTCCTGTAAGTGGAGGGTTGTTGCTATTAGATGTGACAGTTAGTCATGTTTGCTGTAAGTGGAGGGTTGTTGCTATTAGATGTGACAGTTAGTCATGTTTCCTATAAGTTGAGGGTTTTTGCTATTAGATGTGACAGTTAGTCATGTTTCCTGTAAGTTGAGGGTTGTTGCTATTAGATGTGACAGTTAGTCATGTTTCCTGTAAGTGGAGGGTTGTTGCTATTAGATGTGACAGTTAGTCATGTTTCCTATAAGTTGAGGGTTTTTGCTATTAGATGTGACAGTTAGTCATGTTTCCTGTAAGTGGTGGATTGTTGCTATTAGATGTGACAGTTAGTCATGTTTCCTGTAAGTGGATGGTTGTTGCTATTAGATGACACAGTTAGTCATGTTTCCTGTAAGTGGAAGGTTGTCGCTATTATATGTGACAGTTAGTCATGTTTCCTGTAAGTGAAGGGTTGTTGCTATTAGATGTGACAGTTAGTCATGTTTCATGTAAGTGGAGGGTTGTTGCTATTAGATGTGACAGTTAGTCATGTTTCCTTTAAGTGGAGGGTTGTTGCTATTAGATGTGACAGTTAGTCATGTTTCCTGTAAGTTGAGGGTTGTTGCTATTAGATGTGAGTTGATGGTTGTTGCTAATAGATGTGACAGTTAGTCATGTTTCATGTAAGTGGAGGGTTGTTGCTGTTAGATGACACAGTTAGTCATGTTTCCTGTAAGTGGATGGTTGTTGCTATTAGATGTGACAGTTAGTCATGTTTCCTGTAAGTGGAGGGTTGTTGTTATTAGATGTGACAGTTAGTCATGTATCCTGTAGGTGGAGGGTTGTTGCTATTAGATGTGACAGTTAGTCATGTTTCCTGTAAGTGGGGGGTTGTTGCTATTAGATGTGTCACAGTTAGTCATGTTTCCTGTAAGTGGAGGGTTGTTGCTATTAGATGTCACAGTTAGTCATGTTTCCTGTAAGTGGAGGGTTCTTGCTATTAGATGTCACAGTTAGTCATGTTTCCTGTAAGTTGAGGGTTGTTGCTATTATATGTGACAGTTAGTCATGTTTCCTGTAAGTGGAGGGTTGTTGCTATTAGATGTGACAGTTAGTCATGTTTCCTGTAAGTGGAGGGTTGTTGCTATTATATGTGACAGTTAGTCATGTTTCCTGTAGGTTGAGGGTTGTTGCTATTAGATGTGACAGATATATGTGATTTCATGACGGGGACTGCGCTGGTGCAGAATTAAATATCCTGTGCCAGTGCTTTCTCTTATATATGCGAGTCTCCCATAGGAAGCCTCACATATATAAAAGAATGCATGGCTTACAGGATCAATGTAAATACTTAGGCTAATGGATTCTCTTATATGGGAGACTTGCATATATAAGAGAATGAATTGGCACAGAGTTTTCGCAAAATTCCAGGAAGCTCAAGTGATGGAAGGGTTAAATACCCGCGTTGTTGTATTCTTAATATGTACATACCCCGTGTGTGTTTGGTGATTGGTCAACTTATAATTGGTCCATACGTTTCACATCCCAATAATAATAACCACACCATATACACGAATCGACGTCACATCTTATTGATGTAGACCACTAAATGTGGGCGACAGAATGAATGGGAGTGATTGCTAAGTATATGTACACGGTCATGGAATACTCGATCGATCGATAATTCACATATCACTATAATGTTGGGCTAACTTACAGTTATGCATGGTAGTATATCCAAACTACAGACATATTTCATAAACAATTTCGGCTGAGTTTATTGAAATGAATAAGGAAATATCTAAAAATATATATAACAGATAGTTGTAGTTTGAGTGTATTTATTGAGGGGTGTATATGTCGATGTGACCGTTGGGTCAAATGTGTCATGCGTTTCATATCCCAATAAAACAATTATACTCTGAAATCATTCTTGCTCGCATAATTCGAGAGCTTGTTCGTTCTGATAGGACCAGCTATTCAATTTCCCACAAATTGTAAATTTCAATCGATTTTTGTCCATTTTGTCGACCATTTTGACACAGACATTCTAGCGATATGGTTCACGACTTTGGATTGTTTGTGTGTATTTTATTTTATTACTAGTTTGGTAATTGTGGGTACATCTACCACAGAAATTCAGATTTTTTAGATACCAACTACCATCATAGACGCCATCTTGGATTACACAAAAATTATCAAAGCGAATTTTAGCGGATTTTTGGATAAATTATATAGAGGATATATTCCTCTTCAAAATAGAATAAAAAACAACTTAGTCCAATTTTTTTCTAGGATGACCCTAACATTTTAGTTTATCGACCAGACTAATACGATTGTGTACGTGTTTTCTCAATGGTAGAAATTTTGTGTATACCACCATTGGAGAACCACTGGTTAAAGTTGGTTCAAGTTGTCAATGTTGTTGAAATATGTTTTAAATATAGAAAATGCTTGATCTGGTATAGATGACACGCCTTTGACGTGACTAGTCTATATATTATTTATTACATACCAATGTGTGATTTACCTTGATTTCTCGAGTGATTATAAACCATAATTTCACTAGTGAATTACGTCATTTTAACTAGCGCGTTATGTATTCATACGCGCTATCGAAATGTATGCGTCGTGGGTATAATGGCGGTATTATTCGGATTTCTGGTAAATCAGATGTTTATAGTGGAATATAATGAACAGGATAATCACTTGATTGAACTGGTGACGTGAAATAATTAATGAGAGGCAGTGACGTTGTACAAACATAAGAGCATTGTCGCTCGAGTGTTTAACCCTTTACCCAACAGAAGGGCCCTGTGCCAATGCATTCTCTTATATATGCGAGTCGACCATAGGTCGCCTCGCATATATAAGAAAATGCATTGGCTTAACACATTAAAAATTATAAAATTGTTAAAGAATGTAAGAAAAAATGGTAAAAAGTGTTAAAAAAAGATTTTTTTTTAGGCCAATGCATTCTCTTATATATGCGAGGCGACCTATGGTCGACTCGCATATATAAGAGAATGCATTGGCACAGGGCATAACTGTAACTATCACAATGTGGTCAAGGAGCCGGTTCCAATGATATGCATATTTGTATGGTTCTATTGAGACAGACCGAAGATATTTTAGGCTGTTGAAGCTTTATTTGGCCGGTTTTGGCCGGTTTGTTGGGTAAAGGGTTAACAAAATAGTCCCTGCCTCGAATTAATTATTTCATGCCACCAGCACAGGTCCCTAGTGCGATACCACCACTACGAGTATGTATTAGTATATATACTCGTAGTGGTAGTATCGCACCAGGAGACCTGTGGCCACCAGTTATTATATAATATATAGACCAGACGTGGTCATGTGAAAGGCGTGTCAACATGTCTCTATATGTGTGTTTACTCTGCACAAATGTCATGATGGTATCGTCATGTTTAAATCGGGAAGAAGCCGCGGTGGGGTTTGACATGCTATCAACTACATTCATTTTGTTCAGATGACAAACGCACTTACTGAGTATAACATCAGGGATTTAGTTAGAACCTCTTCTTTCGATAATTAAAACCTGGAATGTTGAAGTTAAGGGGGGGGGTCAAGTGACAAGTTTTGAATTGGGATTTCCCTGCAAATCTGCGTAGCAAAATTAAGTTACTGAGTTGCACATACTTCCGAGTGTGACTTGATGTGGTATTGGAAATAACATGTATTTATCTGGCGTGTCGATTGGAACTTGTTCCATTATAACGTTGGTGTCTGTATTTTTGACTTTGATATTGATTAATTCCAGAAAATAATTCTCAAAAATATATCGGTATCGCATATCATTGACTGCATTAAATTCAGTAGAATTTTTGGGAATCTTTCAGGTTTGCTATTTGTGACTTTGCACCAGTATTTGAACATTCGGGTTTTAATCAGTATACTTAACGGCACTTTCCCACTTTCGCCATATATCATACAATTTGGGGTTGATGGTCGAAGACGAAGTATGTGCTTTAAGAATTTTCGTTGAACGCTTTCTAATAAATCGTTATCACCGTATCCCCATACTTCGCAGCCATATAGAAGTATTGGTACAACGTGAGCATCAAATAAGTCAAGTTGATTTCGTATTGAAAGGCAATGTTTGCGGGATTTTCCAATGATGGAATACATGGCCCTTGTGGCTTTGTCAACCAACATTCTTTTCGCGGGCATGAAAGAGCCAGATTTAGTAAATGGTATGCCCAGGTAGCTAAAGTTGGTTACCACATCTAGTTTTTGTCCTTTGAATATAAATTTCGTTTTCTTCGAGAGACTGCTTTTTGATATGTTAAGAATTTTAGTTTTTTCCACATTGACTGTTAATTTCCATTTGTCGCAATATTTTTCAAATTGATCTAATTGTGATTGTAGTGATTTGGGGGTATCTGCCATGTTAAATTGTATCATCGGCATAAAGAATCAAAAAGATTTTCAAGTAGCAATCCAGTCTACTTTCAATTTCGTTGTTCAATTTTCGTAATCCAATCAAGTTATCTTTTTCAAGGAATTGTTGCAGGTCATTAACATATAATGAAAACAGAAGGGGAGATAAGTTATCACCTTGTCTAACTCCCGCAAAACAAGGGAAGTAAGATGTAGTGGCGGTGTTAAATTGAACACAAGATTTGACGTGTTGGTACATATTAACAATTACTCTGAGTATCTTGCCGTTAATTCCACATTGTAACAATTTGTACCATAAACCCTGTCTCCACACAGTATCAAACGCTTTTTTAAAGTCAATGAAGGCACAGAGTAATTTCTTATTCAAATGTCTGCGTATTTCTGACAATAATGTCAGTATCAACATGTTATCAGCAGTTGAATAGTTCTTTCTAAATCCAGCTTGGTTTTCAGAAATTATACTGTGACTTTCTACGAATTCAAAATTGTTCACTTGACCTCCCCCATAAATGCTACCATTCAGCCGCCAGTCTCCATTGATACATTTTAGGGGCCTAGATACGTGTATCTGACAAAAATAAACTAATGATGACAGCAGCGAAACACTTGTCATATACAGTAATGCCCTAATTAAACGACTCCTTTAACCACAGCAGAATTATGGGTAACTTTTCAGGATTTAGTCGGAAATATGGCGTGTTGCCATTCATCGGAAAGCTCTCCCCGAGAGCTTTCCGATGAATGGCAACAAGCCATATTTCCGACTAAATCCTGAAAAGTTACCCATAATTCTGCTGTGGTTAAAGGAGTCGTTTAATTAGGGCATTACTGTATACAACATTTGCCAAATTACGAAAGCAAGAATACAAATGTCTCAACTATAAGTATGCATCACTAAATTTGCCACTGCAGAGAAAAATAACCGCGCTTAACCCTTTACCCAACAGAACGGCCCTGTGCCAATGCATTCTCTTATATATGCGAGTCGACCATAGGTCGCCTCGCATATATAAGAGAATGCACTGGCTTAACACATTAAAAATTATAAAATTGTTAAAGAATTTGTTAGGCCAATGCATTCTCTTATATATGCGAGGCGACCTATGGTCGACTCGCATATATAAGAGAATGCATTGGCACAGGGCATAACTGTAACTATCACAATGTGGTCAAGGAGCCGTTTCCAATGATATCCATATGTATGGTTCTATTGAGACAGACCGAAGATATTTTAGGCTGTTGAAGCTTTATTTGGCCGGTTTGTTGAATAAAGGGTTAAATGGTGACCCGTGTGATTGTCTGTGTGTGTGTGGGGGGTTCGACTCTTTCCGCTTTTGGGTCTCATTAATTAAAGACATATTATGGACTTGTTCGGGTGCGTGAAACTGATAAGTTATTATCCAAGGGCCATGCCAAATGGAAGAATGTAGAATTTTAGTAACATCGCTGAAAATCTCAAGCAAATCGACCGTACAACTCCATAGAAAACATTGTCTGAACTACGATCAATTGTAAATATTTACTTCCCGATTCGAGACGCAACTATCTGCGGTTTCACATTCGAGAGTCACTGCGCTCAATTAATATACGAATATACGAATGACGGCGTGTATTTTCAATTTGGATATATTATTTGTAAAATTAACAACTTTGAGCAAGATTCTTCTCCATTTATATTTGACCACCCTACTGGAGTGTTTCACATGACTTTAATCGCTTATATAAGATGACTCAAGCACTGGGGGCAGACCGATGGTGGCGGCATGTTATCGGAGTGGGACGTGGCTATGGGAATCATTGACTATAACTTTCATAATCTTCGGTATTTACGTATATGCCACTGAGACAGACAGGAAGACAGCACGGTCATTTTGCTATGTTTGTCACCCGCTATTTTTGACGGGAAATCCCCTAGTCTATTATGACATTTCTCAAGATAGTAGGGCATTATGGATGTTTGTATAAAGTGGACTGAGTAATTCATTTCGTAGTCATAGATGTTTAATCGATTTTATGAGATAACGTGCAGATATTCAGGAAGTATAAAGTTACACCAAATTTACCCAATTGTTCGCGTCCGTCCGACGCCGTGCACATGGCTGTATTGTTTTGCTTTGAACCCAAGAATCGTGCTTAAAGTTGTAATTTGTTTATGACTTCAGTGCGTCTTAATTGCTGGAACATATAATGCTCGCAGAAAGGTAGTTCAATATTTATCGACTAACTCGACAGCAGGACAAATTCAAAAGCGAATATGATTTTTTGGAGTGCAAACCGCCAAGTGACTTTAAATAATTGTGGGCTAATGTTCACAACAAGCAAGCAGAAGTCAGAGCACAATCTACATGAAGGATCCATTATTACCCCTATACTTATTTCTGGGACAATTATTCGTTGAAATACACTCTAAGAAAAAAGCTCCAAATTTGGTTCCCCATGGAACCAAATACCAATATAGAACTATACAGTTTGGTTCACACTGCTTTGATTCCATCTGGAACCAAAACATAAGTTCGGTTCTTCAAAGAATCCACCGAATTCAGGATTTTTGTGGGAACAGGCTTATCTTAAATGTCATGTTGTCTAAAATTTAACAATATGTTTGAGGCTAAGGTGATATGTGGAAGACCAAATCAAGCGGGATTCCTTTGATATACCAATGTAGACATGGCCATAAGCAGTTTCGAGCAATATTCATATATCATGTGATTGCTGCCGGGGGTAACTATGTTGTTCATGTTACAAACGGGAAAAAGTATGTAACAATAACTGCATTAATATACTAGTAATTCGATATTGTTTTCAGACATCAGAACATTTTCGGGGTCTATTCTGTGAACCAACATCGTGCAATATCAATTTTAAACAGAATAACGTATATACGAAGTAATAGAACTTTCAGAAACGAAGACACACCAAATGTGCTTATAACCTACAGATAGTGTCACGGGGTATTGTACCCATAAGCACTCACAATATTTTCCTATTAGGCATTTACTGAACCAAATTGGGAACCCAAATGAACTATTTGGTTCCATGTTCTGATTCTATAGAGATCCAAATAGGTCACATTGGTTCTCTCCTGAGGACAAACATTAGAAACAAAGTTGGTTTCTTGTGGAACCAGAATGTCTTTTTTCTACTAATTTAGTTCTTTGGTTTGGTTCTTCGAAAACATGTGTGTTTGGTTCTTCATTTTGTTTCTTCGCGAAGAACCAATCATGTATGTTTGTTTCGTCGTTTGTTTCCCCTACTGGGACTAACTATGGAACCAGTTGTGGTTCCCCGGGGAACCGATATTTCTCTGTGTGTACTCACATTTGACTATTTAGTGATGAAATATACAATGCGGGCGTTATCGTCAAACACTACTTTTGTTGCATGTTCTGTATAAAACGGTATTGCTGACAATATCCTACATGTACTGTCATCGGGTCATTGCAAAAAAAAATAACACACCCTTTATACTCACGCAATTCGCGCCCGTAAGAATCAGTGCAAATCGTCATACGGTTTACACGACGTTTCCGATGTTCATCAACCAATATCTGTAGCCAACACTCCATAAAAAGCGATGAACCACCTACGTTACTTCAAGCCGATCATGTGCACGCGCTCGCTGCGTTTTGTTATTGGGAGACTCAATTTGAACAATGTGTTACTTACAATTGATTTGGTAGTTTTGTCCATATTATTGATGTTATATTAAAATTACAGGTATATGATTGTAAGGAATGACTTGAAGATCGATTGGGGTCATTTGTTTTGACCGACTGAGCAATGAAACAAAGTTCGTGTGAATCCCTATGTGATTCACACACTTTGTTTAGTTACTCTGTCGGTCAAAATCCAATGACCCCAATCGATCTTCAGGTCATTTATTAAATAAAATACCGATAACAGTAGAATTTGTAACACATGTATAACAACGTAGACGAATAAATGTCCCAAAACATAGAGAGTAATCAATTGGTTCCGAGTATTACGTTAAATAATTCACGAGAGGCGAGAGACGTCGGTAAGAAACGAGTGCGCGTTAGCGCACGAGTTTCTTACCCAAACGTATCTCGCCTCGCGTAAATTATTGAACGTAATTCTCGGAACTAATTGAATACTCTATTTATTACACTTCTGCATCAATTTGGTTCGCCAAATATGATTAAAACACACATAATTAATGCATGAAAGTCCCGATGTGGTGAAAGATCAACCATCGAAAATTCAGATCAGTAAGCGATGTAACGTCAATGACGTCACGATAAATGAACTAATTCACTAGTGACATTACCATTTTTATTAACGTCGTTTTCATTGGAAATCGATCATAGGAGTGTAATAAATAGACAATAGTTAAGCAGGATTCGCCGATATTATAGCAGTATATAGAAAGACACACAAACATTGCTAAAAAGCAGGATTCACCGACATTATAGCATTATATAGAAAGACACACAAACATCTCGTGAGATGCGAGGATTATTTTTCACTCGGCTGACGCCTCGTGAAAAATAATCCTGCGCATCTCACTCGAGGAGAAACTTCGTTCGTCGCTGATGACAGTTAACTATTGTGTTTATTAAATTTTCCACAACATTTTGTCACGACACAACTCTAATAAAATACATTGAGAAGATGTTCCGATTCTGAATATTGACCTAAATGTTTCCGTTGAATTACGCGCAATGATAAGATAACAACCCAAATAAGGTAAATCGATTACGTCACTCATTCATGAATTTTTTTACTATAGCCGCGCGCGCCATAGTATTTTACCACGTATAAGGAACGTGACGTCATTTCATTGACTGATTTCTCCTATTGCCACCAACTTCAAAGGGGATTTTTCGGAGGAATTTTTCAAACAAACAACACACTTTATTGATTAATTAGTAACTGTTTGGAATGTCATTGTGTGGATAAGCGTTCCTAGTTCTATGAGATATCACTGCTCACTTTCATTTGGAATATGCACTCGAATATCAGTGGAATTTGAAGTGGAACTGCTTGAAGATACTGAAGTGGATCTCAACACTGTTTTCATTTTCTTGGTGCGAATGCACTTGTGGGAACAATTGTTTATCACGATTTCGATCTTTGGATTCCGAAGTGAAGCGTAACCAAATGTTTCTCAGTTGGTGTTGATCGTGCAAATTCACTGAGCTGGAATTTGATGTCGATAACACATTGGTGGTCTGTGTTTTTGGTGATCTATTTTGTGTTACATGTATCTGACTATGCACTGGAACTGAGACAATTATTTTGGTGTAAGGGGAGTAACCCAAAAACGTGCACTTCGAATTACGTAATTCGGAACGTGCGAGGTTGGGATAAATAGTCCGTCATCGCTGGGAGTAGGATAAACCTCTGGGAGTAGGATAACATCGTGGCACTTCCGGCAGTGGGGATACGATTATTATTTTGGCAGAAAAAGTTACTGAAAATAGAATAAAATCGTTCAGTTGATTTATAATATTTGTCTGACAAAATGGCAGATTATATACCTAGTTAATACTGTTGGTACATGTAGAACAAACGATAAGAGAATGTGAGGGAAGAGTGTGTGATGGTCATGTTTCATGGAGTGTTTTACCAACCATCTCTAGGTATAAATAAATAAGATATCCATATGAATTTGTTGTTAACCATATAAGGTAAAGTGTGTCTTCCAGATGAGGCATCAGGCGGAATAAGCGAAATTTCACACCTATAGAATGACACCAAGTCAGAATAGAGAGCTGGCTGACGGCTCGAAAGCTTTCATGTATGTAAAATGAGGGTAGCTGAAAGAAAACGGCTTAACCCTTTACCCAACAGAAGGGCCCTGTGCCAATGCATTCTCTTATATATGCGAGTCAACACATTAAAAATTATAAAATTGTTAAAGAACAAATGGTAAAAAGTGTTAAAAAAAGACCTATGGTCGACTCGCATATATATGAGAATGCATTGGCACAAGGCATAACTGTAACCATCACAATGTGGTCAATGAGCCGGTTCTAATGATATCCATAATTGTATGGTTTTATTGAGACAGACCCAAGATAATTTAGGCTGTTGCAGCATTATTTGGCCGTTTTTGGCCGGTTTGTTGGGTAAAGGGTTAAAGGGGTTATGTAGGCAAATGTTGTTTGTTTCTATAGTCTCAGCTTCGTAGAATACGACTGAGTACGAAGCAGTCTCTTTGAAAAGCCGACGGAAATCCTATATCTGAATTATGTCTCCATAACATGTTTGGTCGCAATTAGGTCACATGACGTCGCGCGCTGACCCCAACTTGCATCCATTTTTATGTAGTCGCAACTTGCATCAAGTCAAGAGAATAACGTTGTAAATGGGGCGCCAGTGTTGTGGGTCCAGTTTATAGAAAAGTATTCGTAAGATTCTACATATATGCATGATGTATCTTATCGGGTGGATTCACCGTCGTGGTGCACATAATTTAGTTTTTTAGCATGTGCTTGGTTGACCTTGCTACTTCACGGCATGTTTCAATTATTATTGCCACAATAGAAACAATTGTTATTGCAGGAATTTAATTTTGAAGTTCAAAACACTGTGACATTTCTCCAAGTTCATAGAAAATAATAGGAGACATAATTATTACCTTGTGACTCAAATTATTGTATACCCCCGAATATATATATACAGGAAATTCAGGAAATAAATGTAGTTAGTGTACCACAGCTTTAAGTCTCTCATCTCAGAGCGGTCTACCAGGTCCAAAACCATATCTCGATATCATTACATCATTCAGACTCACATTTACACGGAGGGTGACCCCATGTAAGCACCCAGTTCTTGATGCTACTTCGCTCATACGTCACATAATATACGTCATGTAAACGCGTGAAGATACCGAAGCTTTAAATTTCCACATGTTCCTATACATCTTCTGAGACTAAACTCCACATAATTGGCTAGACTATACAGTTTCATCCCATTCAATTATGTATATAAAGACAAAGTGTCACATGTTTTTGTGTATACATTATTATAGCATGTGGTCGTAATGTAGCTGACCACGCTATCTTGAATATACTATATAATCTCTCAAGGAGAAACCTAATCAAAATGGTCAAACCATACTGTAGTTACTGGACATAAAGTAATACAAATTAAGTTTTATTTTTGAGGTTTACCGTCTTTAGCATAAAATAGTTAGTGTTTATTACACATACGGTATCACAAATAAAACGTGTGTTTTACAATGTGTTCAATAACTTTAGTGGGGGGCCTTCGGGACAAAAAAAATAGTTTTGTGCATTTTTTGTTAAAAGCATGAAACTTCACACATATGTAGGCTAAGGTGTTGTGATCAAAATAAGAGTTGGACCCCAGCCAGAAAATGACCCAGTTATGAGTTATGACGTCATCATCTCGTAGAGAGCGTTTAGTGATCCGAGATTCCACTTACTAATTTCAATCTCTTGTGGGCAGATGGATATTAACATATGGGAGGCAATGATTGATGTATTCTATCCAGGAGATGCCTGTCTTTCATTTAAGACGGTTGATGGCCATAACAATCCAAGATGGCTGCCAAAATGAGGACCATAATGACTGCCAAAATGGAAAAAATCTATGATTTTTTGCGAAATATTGAAAATCTTCTAATTTTTTTATGAGATTGCTTAGCATATTGGAGATATTTTACTGTCTATCATAAGAACAATCATATAAGAACAATTTGGAGCCATTTGTAAGAAATCAGAGTTGGAAAGAGCCGTACATTTGGAGATGGAATCAACGGGTATGAAAATTGACATATTTCATTAATAATTCTCGATGATGACTTTTGCATCCACTCAGTAATTTCAACCTCTTGTGAACAGGTGAATATAAACACATGATCAGTAATAATTGATACATTCTATCCAGGGAATATGTATCTTTGATTTAAGATGATTATTGGCCAAAAATAAACAAAATGCCTGCCAATTGCAAAATGGCTGACATATTGGAAAAAAATTAAGGATTATTTTGGCGATTTATATATTTTTTTATCTAAATGTTCTCAGTTTATGAAGCATATTGTCACTTTCTGATCAGTAGTCAACAGTTACACTTGCACAATGGACAGCACTATTTCACAAATAGTGAAATACATTATTAAGGAAAAGGTATTAAATATCAAAATATATTTCATAGGATATTTATAATGTTATAAAGATGCCCATCAGATCATTAAAAAGTTTCCATGTTATAAAAGGTTGAACATTATACCTGCACGTATCCAAAAATTAGAGATTAACGTCATGATCTATTGTGAATTTGATATGTGAATTATACGATAACACTCACCTGTTTGTATTGATTACATCGATATCACAGCCATTCGTCGAACTCCTGGTCGCAATGTTTACATAAGTATACTTATGTGTGACATGCAACTGTGGTATCCATATACTTCATACGCTATAAACAAAACGGAACTGTATCACACTGAGTCATAAGCTGAACGGCGTACCACACTAGAAACGTCAACAAAACTGTCAAGTTAAAATACTGTATAGCCCTGTGTGGAGTTCTCTAATGTATAGGCACAGACCAACAACACCAATGTAGATCCACTGCCGAATGCAATCTTAAATGTTCGTTGTCGCGTGCAGTGAATAGCGGTATCTATAGAACAGATTGAATGGAACGACTGGAGTATTACACTCCATAAATATAACCAGGAAGTTTAATTTTCGTACATCGAATTTTGTACTGTGTGTTCGGGGAAACGGATGTTTTCAATAACACATTGTCAAGCGCATGTGGTTTAGATATTGATAATGCCAAGTCAATATATTGAGGCCATTGCGGCACATGTGTAAACAGCTTTCCTTGTATATGTATTCACGTTTTCACTCTAATTTTGTACTTTGTTGTGCAATTTGAGTAATAAATCTACCAATCTTGATATGGATGGCAGTGGGTATTAAGGGATATTCATTGCCATTAATACAATTATTTCCACTGCATCAGGTTATTTAAGAAATGAATGTAGTGGGTGTGTGTGCTATTTTGGGGGTACGGCGCTGTGGTTGTGTGAACCGCGAAACAGCTTATGCGGTTATATCGAAAAGATATTGAGGGATGACAATCGATATATTGAGGGATGACAATCGATATATTGAGGGACGACAGTCGATAAGATGAGAGATATCCATTACCATTAAAAAAATTATTTCTACCGCAGCATGTTATTTAGTTATATACACATTTTCCTAAACACATTTCCATAAACATATTTGTAATCTAAACAATTTCCTTCCACAAACGTGAAAACATGCGTAATTAAAGTGTAACAAGGCCCTCAAATCGTGACCATGTATGTATTAGCTAAACACATTGCTGCGTTTGTAATATAAACATTGCGTTTATTGATTGCGTTTATGTATTAAACTCGGTATTTTGTGATGACAGTCGGTATTGATGAATGGCAGTCGGTATTGACGGATGACAGTCGGTGTCGAAGGATGACAGTCGGTGTTGACGGGTGATATTTGGTGTTGAGGGATCACAGTCTGAATTGAAAGATGGCTGTAGGTATTGAGAGATGATAGTCGGTATTGAGGGATGACAAATAGTATTGATGGATGGCAGTCGGTATTGAAGGGTGACAGTCTGTATTGAGGGATGACAGTCGATGTTGAAGGATGGAAGTCGTATTGAGGGATGGTAGTCGGTATTGACGGATGACAGTCGGTATTGAAAGATGGCGGTCGGTATTGAAATATGGCGGTCGGTATTGAGAGATGGCGGTCCTTATTGAGATATGTCAGTTTGTATGGAAATATGGCGGTCGCAATTGAAAGATGGCGGCCGATAGTGGTAGATGGCGGTCGGTAATGATAGAAAGCGGTCGGTATTGATCGACGGACTCAGCATTGAAAGATGGCGGTCGGTATTGATAGATGGTGGTCGGTATTGAGAGATGGCGGTCCTTATTGAGATATGTCAGTTTGCATGGAAATATGGCGGTCGCTATTGAAAGATGGCGGCCGATAGTGGTAGATGGCGGTCGGTAATGATAGAAAGCGGTCGGCATTGAAATATGGCGGTCGGTATTGATAGATGGCGGTCGGTATTGAAAGATGGCGTTTGTGTTGAGAGATGACAATCGGTATTAAGAGATGGCGTTCGAGATGACGGTCGGTATTGAAAGATGGCGCTCTGTATAGAGAGATACATGGCGGTCGGTATTAAGATATGGCGGTCAGTACTGAATAGTGTCTGTCAGTATTGAGAGATTGCATTCAAGATGGCTAAGGCTAACGGTATTGGTAGATGGCGGTCGTTATTGAAAGATGGCGTTCTGTATTAAGAGATGGCGGTCGGTATTAAGAGATTGCGGTCGGTACTGAAAGATGACGGTCGGTATTAAGAGATGGCGTTCAATATGGCGGTCAGTATTGAAAGATGGCGTTCTGTATTAAGAGATGGCGGTCGGTATTAAGAGATTGCGGTCGGTACTGAAAGATGACGGTCGGTATTAAGAGATGGCGGTCAGTATTGATAGATGACGGTCGATATTAAGAGATGGCGATCGGTATTGAAAGATGGCGATCGGTATTGAGATACAGCATTCAGGGTGGCGGTCGGTACTGAAATATAGGGGTCGGCATTGAGAAATGGCGGTCTGTATTGAGATATGGTGGTCGGTATTGACAGGTGGCGATAAGTATTGAGTGGTGGTTGTCGTTGTTGAAAGATATCTGTCGGTATTGAGGGATGGTGATCGGTATTAGGAGATGGCGGTCGATATTGAAATATGGCGATCGCTTTAGAAATATGATGTTCAAGATGGCGATCAGTATTGAGTGGTGGCGGTTGGTATTGAAAGATGTCTGTCGGCGTTGAGAGATAGCAGTCGGTATTGAGGGATGGTGGTCGGTATTGAAAGATAGCAATCGCTTTAGATATATGACGTTCAAGATGGCAGTCTTTATTTAATTTGAAATTTCATGCATATTGATAGTCAAGTTCTATATATATCTACACGTTGGAGCTTGCGAGAAAAGTCAATTCTGCGTGACGTATCGTCTCAAATGGGAACAGCGTTAACTACATCTCACAAAATTGGAGTTTCCCCCCCCCCCCTCAAACACTGGACATGGCACAATGGATTGTGTATTCACACAAACAATAATTCAATTTTCTGGGAGAGCCTGCTCACTCAAAATATTGAAATATACATACAGTGTTGCAGGTTATTATGATGGATATAATATGTGTAATTTGTGTCTCACGGTGGTGATCATAGTGGTTGTGCGAAGATTACATTGAAGTTGTACTAAGTTTTTCGCATATCATACCATGAATCTCTGCTCAAACTACGCCCGTAATCACATTCCATAAGTGCAAAACCACGGAACATATTGATATATTGTTAATACTTGTTCCTCAATAATCTACTTAACATTATGTGTGGTCCCAGCTCAAGATTTCATGATTTTTGGGGAAGTTTGTGAGCCGGTATCGCAATAAACATTGAATTAAATACCGGGAGCTATTATAAATGCTATAATTGTAAGTGACGCAAAGCAAAATGGCTCACAACGTCACTTAAATCGTGCAATTTCGAGTTAGTATAGTGAAGTGAAGTACATTATTAATGAACAGGTACATGTATTACTAAGAAATATACTACCTGCATGGTAAACCGTTTCCTGTCATCAAAATGTTCGCAGGTGTTCTACCGGTGGAAAATGATATATGCTGGTGTAGCCAGGGACGTGGCTAGAAGGTCTCCATTGGGGTGTCCACCTTGGGAAATTGCAACTGCACCCCCACTTGAATCAGACCAAACACAAGTTTTGCATAATTCCATTTTGCACCCCGCCCCTTGGACCTCAGTGCTCAGGCCTAGAGACCAGGGGCCTATACTATAGAATTACAATTGCCGTGTTTCTCCACGTGGACAGCGTTAGTCGGTAATTTCCCAGTCTTGTAAAAGCTAGACTTGTGTTCTATAGTACTCGAGCAATTGTGTTCTTGTAAATTCCTTGCATTGGATATTGGAATTTAACAATAGGCGATTACCCTTTTTCACACCATGCATCGTTGTGAACTGACTTATATAATGTTCTGGGAGAGCCATTCTGTAACTGGGATTCATTTCAGCAGCAAGCTGCTCGGTTTTTGTGGTGTTTGGAGTGTCCCAACGCTGCATCTTTTTGTTATTCTATATTACTCGAATGTCCAACTTGGGGAAAAACAAGAACTCGCTTGACGGGCTGATAAATTACCAACTTAGGGAGTTCCATAGTACAGACAAAACACAAATCGGGTAGAACACGGTGTTAACATTACAAGTATACGAGGCTGAATTAGTGGTTGTCACCGCAATGAAACGCGTGCGAATGTCGATATGTCGGATTATCGCTTTGTGTATTGCGCACTCATGCATTAACCCTTTCTCGACGTGCGAAGTTTCAACGGGTCAATAAAATCGTAGTCATATTGAGATGATGGGTTCAAATTACGCATGGGCGTAGATAGATATATTTTGAGATGGGGTTCATAAACATTGACAAATTGGCTTTGATAAATAAGGGTTTGCACATAAATTATGTTGTGACGGGTGCGATTCTCATCAAAATACTCAACAATTGGGAATGTCACGCAGGGACGTTCAATGGGTGTTGGCGCATCACAATAATCTTCGTATTAGTTCAGAAGTTTCGATCGGTTGGAATTGTTGGTTTGGGGATTTCTTGGAAATCTTGAGTAACCATTGCAGAATTTCAACCGAATGGGGTGCAAATATAGTTTTCTGGTTCAGGGAGGAGGTGTACTCGGGCAGCGGAGACCTTATACGTGAATGTTACCGCGATTCCATGGTAGAAAATGGCACTGAATTTAAAAATTAAGACTGGAGAATAGGTTATAATCATTACAATTACTAAATTTTCCAGCTAATGTAACTGCAAATTATAATTTATACTACTAGTATGATGTTTTCCTACATTCAGTGTAATTTTGGTTGTTAAATCTAAGTTTCTACTTAAACAAAAAGTTACACCGACCCTTTGAAAAATATACTTGAAATATATATTTTCACCCTTTTAACTTGGAAATATTTTTATCAGTCTATTATCTCCGGCAATTCAGTTTGTTTTCAATTACATTGTACATGTATCGAAATCGTACGTATACGACAACCAGTTAAAATTTCCCTGCTCAATCTGACACTATAATCACCATGTGTAGGTTTTTCTGTCGATGGGGTTTATTTGTGATCACTCTATCCGTCTCTATCCCTTTGTGTTCGTACATACATCGTTAAATATATTTGACAATGAACCATGTAAATACAAGGAAAGTCATGAACAGCTATATATTGTCTTCTATGATGTTGGTCAATAAAACATCTATCTCTTATAAAGAGCGTTTTCGCTTACGATATTTTGTACTCGTGTTCAGCGTAAAATGTTGTAATCGTTTGTGTATTTTCGCGATGCTTGTGCCATTGGGATTATGGTGCACGCAAGTAGTTTTCGTGTTCCCCATTGCCTATCATAACATTGACTTTATACACCACTAAACCACTCGCCAAATGACTCAAATATATATAGGCATTACTATATCCATTTATGTATAATATTAGAGTAAGTTCCCTTTACCCACTAACAAGCGTTCGCCTCCACGCGTAGAAAACGAAGATCCATAGTACTGGATTTTGTCTGTTCTTGTAAATGACGGGGAGTCGCACACACTTGTAAATTATCGTATCCATAGTATTCGACAGTTTGTCCACGTGGAGAAACACGGCAATTGTAATTCTATAGTATAGGCCCCTGGACACACCGGGCTGACCATAGTTGTGAGAAATTTTGAAAACTATACAAGAAAATCGCAAATCCTAGCATCTAGAATGGCCTCAACTGAAGCTTTCCTATAGTGTTGGAAATTTCAAACCTCATACTCCCCTTCAGGTTGGAAAATTCTCACAAGTTTGACCAAATGTAGTAAAATATTGTTTTGTTACACTAATTAGCAATTTTGTATTGGTCAAGGGGGAGGGACAAAGACACACCGGGCCGCCCGGTGTGCGAAAATTTTGAAATCTGAACAAGAAAATCGCAAAATCCTAGCATATAAACTAGCCTCAAGCCTTCCTAGAGTTGGAAATCTCAAACCTGACGACAAATCCAATGACAATGTTGACCAAATGTATGACAATATTGTTTTCTTAAATTAACTAGCAGTTTTTGACTGGCCACGGGGGAGGGACCAGGACACAAGCTTTCAAAGTGTTGGAAATTTCCAACCTGTCACCCTCCCCTAAGGTAGGAAAATTTCCAACTGATGACCATTTTAGTCCAAAATTTTGACCAAAATAGGAACATATACAAATATTGGTCCAAAAACAATTAATTCCCCACAATAAATTGTTTGAAAATGAGACTACAAAAACATTTTCAACCTACTGTTGGTGTGAAATTTCCAACTAATATTTTGGCAGGTATGAAATTTCAAACTGTTGAAAATTTTGACCAAAGTTGGGGTGGATCAGGTGGATTGATAAATACAATGAATGCTGATCTATAAGCTTTGTTTGTAGTCTGGACGCATTTGCCAAAGTCACAACATTGTACCCGTATCAGGAATAGACTAAGAATTTACTGTTGCATGATGTTGAAGGTAAATCGGGTTGTTATAAGTTTTTTCTTATAATGTCGGTTTCACAGTACTTAAAGGTGGTCTTTCTCTACCTATAAAAAGTTTTATATAGTTTCCTGGGTATAAAATAATAAATATGAATCGTAGTACCCCCCCCCCCCTTGTCCGGAAACGCTTCTATCAATTAATATTGATATGATTTCGGATTTTCTCATCTATCTATTATATATTTTGAAAGATCTGTGTGTGTGTGTGTGTTTGTTTGTGTGTGTGTGTGTTTGAAATCGATGGACTCGAAAACGACAAAGCCAATTTCGATGAAATTTGGTATTTTAGGGTATTTTCGGCCGGAGACGAACATAGGCATATTTATTTGTCCGTGCGAGGTCAACTTTTCACGTGCGGAGGTCAAATCTATTTTTACGCCGTTTTTGCGCTAATATATTTCAGTTCGGTGCTCACAAATCGATTCGATATAGCGCGAATAATAAATTGCCAGTCGAGATCTCGAAAACGGGTTGAGATATTGACTTTAAATTTGGTATGTGAATGTATCTTGCCCCGGATACGAATTTTATCGGGTCGCCGAGCACGTGCGACACCAGCTTCGCGCATGCGCAGACCAGATCTAGGAAACGGGTGGAGCAATCGACTTGAAATTTGGTTTTTTAATAGCCCGGACGAAGTCGGGTCACCTTCTAGTCTATTATATATTTTTGAAAGATCTGTGTGTGTATGTGTTTGTTTGTGTGTGTGTGTGTGTGTTTGAAATCGATGGACTCGAAAACGACTAAGCCAATTTCGATGAAATTTGGTATTTTAGGGTATTTTCGGCCGGAGACGAACATAGGCATATTTATTTGTCCGTGCGAGGTCAACTTTTCACGTGCGGAGGTCAAATCTATTTTTACGCCGTTTTTGCGCTAATATATTTCAGTTCGGTGCTCACAAATCGATTCGATATAGCGCGAATAATAAATTGCCAGTCATATAATTTGCACGGTTAGAATCTGTGTGGCTTCATCTTTCCAACGATATATAATATGTATGTATCCGTTTTAGTTATCTGCCTCAATTATTAGGTACAAGTGGTACGATGCTTTTATCAGGATAAAATCAATGCGTAATTTCTATGACGTCGTCAGAGGTCATAAAGTTAGATTACGTTAACTCTCTCCCTGCCGATGCATTTGACTGTGTCGCGTTAACTCATCACCGGCCGAGGTATCCGCAAATGACATTGGGCTATATATCTCGTAAACGGGTGTAGCTATCGACTTGAAATTTGGTATGTGAATGTATCTTGCCCCGGATACGAATTTTATCGGGTCGCCGAGCACGTGCGACGCCAGCTTCGCGCATGCGCAGACGAGATCTCGGAAACGGGTTGAGATATTGACTTTAAATTTGGTATGTGAATGTATCTTGCCCCGGATACGAATTTTATCGGGTCGCCGAGCACGTGCGACACCAGCTTCGCGCATGCGCAGACCAGATCTAGGAAACGGGTGGAGCAATCGACTTGAAATTTGGTTTTTTAATAGCCCGGACGAAGTCGGGTCACCTTCTAGTCTCTTCTATATATTTTGAGAACTCCTTGTATTCGAGAGATAGCCCACACCCTCCGGACCTCAATGATATAATCGTGAATGAGTATTGATATACCCCACTAAACTTGGACAAACACCAGTAATGGTGTGTAGATCATTTACATATCTCTCCTATATATTTTGATACATTCTATCTAATTTACATATCTCTCTTATATATTTATGTTTGTGTGTGTGTTGTACTTCATACAAATCTACGATTCTCGACCGATCGGGACGAAACTTGGTACGCGTGTGTAGTTTGACCAGGCGGTGGTCGTTGTCGTATTGGCGAGCCCGTGCGACGCCCGTGCAGCGCATGCGCAGACGAGATCTCGGAAACGGGTGGAGCTATCGACTTGAAATTTGCTATGTAAATGTATCTTGCGCCGGGTACAAATTTTATCGGGTCGCCGAGCCCGTGCGACGCCCGTGCAGCGCATGCGCAGACGAGATCTCGGAAACGGGTGGAGCTATCGACTTGAAATTTGCTATGTGAATGTATCTTGCGCCGGGTACAAATTTTATCGGGTCGCCGAGCCCGTGCGACGCCCGTGCAGCGCATGCGCAGACGAGATCTCGGAAATGGGTGGAGCTATCGACTTGAAATTTGGCATGTGAATGTATCTTGCGCCGGGTACAAATTTTCATGCGCAGACCAGATCTCGCAAACTGGTGGAGCTACCGAGTACAAATTTGTCTTATTGAAACGCGTGGAGCTAAAAATTAAAAAAAAATATATAAAAATGTCTTGTTTCGGACAAGCCGCCGGTGGCGGGCTAACCTGCTAGTACTATATATTTTGAGACTTCGTATATATGTGTGTGTGTGTGTGTACTTCATAGAATCCAAAACGCGTGTAAAGATTGAGCTCAAACTTCCTATGTAAGTGTCAAATCCCACCGACACGACCGTGGTCGCGGTTTAGAGAAGCTCAGAGCACCCGTTCTCCAATCTCAAATCACCGCAAAGGCACGGCGGGGGTTAATCAAGTGATTATTTAATGAGCGTTTGTTTTTGACGCATCTCTATAAAGAGCGTCTGTTTCCCATTCAACGTTATTCGCATCTGCAGAGTTATACGGGAACGCAAACGTTATCGCTCGAAATTTATTCCCTGCGAGCACGGATGGCGCGCTTTGTTTTTACAGTATATACCTTTGGTATATACCGAAATCATCCCAGATAATCACGAATATAGCATCAGATTTCTCCCCAGATATACCGTTATAAAGCTACTGGAATCTGCCAATCTACGGGAAATTCCAGGGAATGCCGATTGAGCTCAAACTTGCTACCTACGGGAAGTGTCATATATATGAGTGTGTCCTTTATAGCAACCACCCCAGTGGGTGTTTATACCTAAATGCATGTGAATTATGACGTCATATAATTTTTCTATATTTCTATATAGCCAAGAGCGAAAATAGCGTGTATGCTTTTTTGTAAATTTCACACGTGACTTCCGGGAGGTTATTGCGCAGAATCCAGCAGAAACTGATCGAAGAATTACGTTTTCTTCACTTCAACTTCAACACAATCGACTGTTTGTAACGGTACTGAGTTAGGAGAGCAGCGTGCTCCGAAGACAACCGCGACGGAGGAATTTACATACAAGTACAACAACAACAACGATTGCCGATGATCACTTTTTAATTGTCCTCACTGAGTCATTCAGAGACTCAATCAAATAATAGATTAATCGAGGATTAATCACAGCCTTTCTAGTCTGATAACATGGCATTCGGTAAAATATTACCGTGGCACAGTTTGTGATTAGCCAAATCGATTGTAAACAAATCTTCTACTCGAAATTTGTAAATTAAAAAAACAAATCAAATGTGCATGTGCGATAATCAATATCATCCATGACCAACCCGGACACACATACCAAATCGCATTCACATCCACTGAGAAACAACGAAACAGCGCGACATTACACTTTTATTTAGAGCCGGCATCGGCGTCGACAAACACTTTATATACACCGATTTCTCCACTACAAGGTCAAGGCCCAAATGGCACGAAATTGAAAAATCAACGAGTGATTGATCTGTGTTTCATGTAATTTGCAACAATGAATGTTGTTTTGAGGATTTTATGGATTATTGTGTACCACAGATACACATCTTGGGTCTCAGTTGACCGATTTGGGTATCACTTTGTATGGTATCACTTGACTGTAAGTCAGAGAAAGCAAGCAAAACAACCCCAAAACGACAACTTAAATAAGACATTATCCCTTGGGGCGAGCTGGCCCGGGGCGAGCTGGCTCGGGGCGAGCTGGCCCAGGTCGACTGGGGCGAGCTGGCCCTGGGGCGAGTGGGCCCGTTTCCATTCAATGTTAAGTGTATTCAATTTCATGACATCATGTGTAAACTGTGTTTGTGACATGATTATTGCACTTTCACTTTCGACAGGAGCTTGGAGGCATTGTTGAATTTGTTCTCTAATTATCAAAGGTTGCACAGGTATTTGCGTATCATTAATTTAATCATTTGATTTAGGACTGAAAAAGAATTGTTTCTGTTTTCAAATTGAAAAGATCAATCGTACTGCCCTGCTGGACAAAACAAGTGTCCATTAATTTGGCACCGCAGTGTGTTTGCCGGTCGGCGGCGGTGTCAGAGTTTGTAACTGCCGTTGAGCACCGCTGCCGAGCAGCAAGTACACCATGGTCGACCGTCAAGTACACATGTACACCATGGCCGAAAAGCAACTACAATGGGGCCGAATGGCATGTACACCGTGGTTAGATTTCTGGTTTATATTGTCTTTTTTCAGTTTAATGAATGCACACAGCGGCAACTACACCATGGTCGAATGGCAAATACACCGCGGCCCAACTGTAGTTAGCTGGCGGAGACGCTGTGTAGTTGCATTTCGGCCGCAGTGGCAATGCTAAGCGCACCGTGGTTAAGTGGACACTTGTTTTGCCCAGCAGGGTAGTACTAGTACATGTGTATTCAGTTCAAATTCATACAGATATCTTTCAGACGCAATTTCTATCAAGATAAAATAAACAGCGGAAATACATTCATAAATGCTGCGTAAATTGAATTAGTTTACTCACGATGGATGTCCATTGAAACTCTTTGATGGTTTAACACTGCTTAATCCACTATCCATAAGCACAAGTGAATGTTACACACTGTGTTTTCATATTGTACATGTACATGCTCCTATATTAATTGTAATTCATAATTATTAATAAGGAATTAATTTAATACTCCGATTCAATGCTGACGAAATAAATACGGTAACATCTCCCGGCCATGTGGTCTCGCTTTGATTTTCCAGGAATTTATGTGACGTCATAAGCCATACATAGAAATCGTTCAAATGTATTTTTAGCTTCGAATCATTCAGTCTCAGACAGATAGTGCATTTGACACTTCACATCGTGTGACCTCAAAAAACTTAAACTGCCAATCATCGTGGCACGAGGGATCACCTTTTGATGAATGCCGACAATGAATGTTGGTTTTGGAGAATTCATTTGATATTTTGCTACAACATTCAAGCTGTTTCTTTATACTTGTACGCTCTCCGTATTTGGCCTAGGCGCGCAATTGATCGCTCACTGGTTTTCAATTTTAGCCGCGTGATGGTGCGCAAGAGCGATCGCGCGCCTCAAAAATTAAAGTCTGATCTTTCTGTTGATTCCAACGTTAACACTATTACTTAATATTTTTACCACTTTAGAGGGCGTTCTTTATTAGATGAACATTATTTTACCCACACGTCATGATTCCATGATTTTAACTCGTTTGGGACGTGATTCTTTTGAGAAAACATTACTCACAGACGAGATTCTTTGCAGAAATGCTTACTTTTATATAATTTTATAGCAATTTATGCGTTTATTCAATGTTGGGTCAGACCATTTGCCATGGCAGGATTCTCCGCGTGAAAACTCATACTATATGGGTGATCATCCGTAGTCTATAAATCTTCTAGAAATTTTGGGTAGATACCACCAAATTGCGGCCGGTTGCCATAGCAACCTATTTTCGGAAATTTATTATTTTGGGGGCTGTAATTTCGCTATATGACGATATGTTTGCGACATTTTGAATCAAATATAAATGGTTTCCAAAGTTAAATGATCCAGGAATATTTTGCCAACATCTGGAACTAACCTTGATTGAAAATCACTCATCACCGACAGAGGGCGCCATTCAAAATGGCCACCAAACCCCCATTTTCTAACGTTAAAATGCTTACTTTTATATAATTTTATAGCAATGTATGCGTTAATTTAATGCTGGGTCAGACTATTTGTCATGACAGAATTCTCCACGTGACAACTCATAATATACGGGTGATCATCCGTGGTCTATGAATCATTCAAAAATATTTTGGGTAGGTACCACAAAATTGCGACCGGTTGACATGGCAACTTAATGTGTTTGGGGGCTGTAATTTCGCTATACGAGATGTCTGCATGCGACATTTTGAATCAAATGTAATTAATTTCCAAAAAAGATGGTCCATGAATATACTTAAATTGCTCTCGATTCTTTGTCCTTCCGCTGAAGTGGTCAAGATTCACCTGCCATGGTGATTACCAACCGAAAACTTGTCTACGCGTCTACGGCTTAGGCTACTAGGCGCCGACATTTTGAAACAATGACGTCACGAATCACGTCACGCGACCCCCACGTGACGCCAGAAATAGGTTACATCTTCCTGGACCCCTCACCGAGTGATCGGCCTATATATTGAATACATGATACTATGCGCAAACATTTAATTATAAAAGATTCAATCGCTGATAACAAGTGCATGAAGTGGGAAACGGATATATCCGTTTCCCGTCCTGTAGGTAATGTTTTGGGAAACGGATATATCCGTTTCCCGTCCTAAACGAGTTAAGGTGAAGTTGAACAGAAGCGAGCGCTAAGCTTTGTTTTCATTAACGCATGCTCACACCAGGACGGTGTGGTAATAATAGCATGATTTTGTCGGGCGCCTTGGTTTCTTTACAGCCCTCCATTTGATTAACTCCGTCTCGGGTCTATAAATAGGCCCTCGGGCTGTTAATCATTCCTGTCGGGTCCAGGTGCTACTGCAGTAGCGTTCTTTAATGTGCACACACCAAGGCGGAATACAGGAGAAGTCGGCCCCGCTACGAAGTCGGCCCAGCTATTAACATCAGTTAGTGACATGTTTACTCAATTGAGTAACATACATGTATATCAGGTGTCACGGAAACCTTGTTCAACACTACATTGTATATGACTTAGTGTTGATCTTTATCGGCGTTTCGCTGACTGCTTCCATGTGGAAATCCCTCTGGCGCGACGCCCATTATAATTATGACAGGACATTGTTTAGGTCTATAGATTAATTGGCTGACTAAGTGTGAAGGTTCGTATCTGGTCTAATACCATGTCTTGTATATATGGCTATTTTTCCGGTACAGATTTAAATTTCCGTTTAACGAACCCTATCGACATATCTGTGTAAAGCCATGACAGTGCGCGATAAGCAAATGGATTGCCAGCAGGTGATATAATCCTCCTTGACACCATGTGACCAAAACATGGTCACATAAAATGGAATGCTACGAGGTAATGTACATGTGATCCCTTATGACACCGTGTGGCGAAATGTCGGTCTCAACTTATTGTGCCACAGGCATTAACAAGCAGTAAAATAATAATGGGGCCGACTTTTCTTGACCAATCTTTAATTTACCCGGGCCGACTTCTCTTGTGGCCGACCTTGTTTTGGGCTGACTTCTCCAGATACCCCGAGGCATGTACACAGGTCAGCCATTAATGTCTGCACCCCCAATCAGACAACATACTGCACAACAAAAAAATACCTGGATAGATGTTGTAATGGGGGAAGTCGGTATTTTTGCATTCGAATCTTTATTCAGTGATCTCAAATGAGACTTTTCAGCTTTACAAACTTGGTATCTGACCGAGTTCTGATTTTTGTCAGAATACCCTGACCAGGTTGCGATCCCCGGCCCGCTAGCACGAGAGACCAGTACACTACAGTACCTCTCGGCTATCGACTTCCCTAGATTTAAGTAATTGACCCCCTCTATAGTGGTGTCACCCCATGTAATACTGCTGTATTATATAAGAAATGAACGGCGGGTTCAATGTGGTCATCGGATTTTGACCGCAAGAAAAATTCAGCAAACTGCATGAACCCCGAAGTAGTAAAGCCAAAAAAATATATACCTGTGTTTCCGGTGACCCGCCCACCCCTATTTCGGAGCTCCCGACGGTTTTCATTTTATTCATTTTGCAAAATTCCAACGCATCCCGTTTTAATAGCTCAACTTACTTTGTAAGTTTGAGCTATTGCCATGGGTTGGCGTCCGTCATCCATGTGTCTGTGTGTCCGTCAACAATTTACTTTGTCGCGGGCTACAAGTTGTGCCTTTAGTCTGATCTCTTTGAAATTTGTCATGAATGTTGACATTGACATGTACCCTGCTGGACAAAACAAGTATCCATTGGCACCGCGGTGTATTTGCCATTCGGCCGCAGTGTCAGAGTATGTAACTGCAGTTGAGCGCCGCGGCCGAGCAGCAAGTACATGTACACCGCGGCCGAACGACAAGTACACATGTACACCATGGCCAAAAAGCAAATACAACGGGGCCGAATGGTATGTACACCGTGGTTAGATTTCTGGTTTGTATTGTTTTTTTTTCAGTTGAATGTACACAGCGGCAACTACACCATGGCCGAATGGCAAATAAACCAATGCCCAACTGTAGTTGGCCAGTGGAGCCGCGGTGTAGTTGCATTTCAGCCGCGGTGGCAATGCTAACCGCACCGTGGTTAAGTGGACACTTGTTTTTCCCAGCAGGGTAGATGGGAACGAATCATTTTGGGTTCTGGCGTCTTTCGATCGAAAAACATCTTCGCGGCCATCTTGAAGTTCAAGGTTGTGCCTTTAGTCTGATCTTCATGAAATTTGTCATGGATGTTAATATTGACATGTAGATGGGAACGAGTAATTTTTGGGTTGTTCGGCCAAAAAAACATGGCCGCCAGCATCCATCTTGGATGTTACTCTTTGAATGACTAAATCCTTTGGCGCGAGCTACAGATCGTAGCTTTGGTCGGATCTTCATGAAATTTGTCAAGGATGTTAATATTGACATGTAGATGGGAACGAGTAATTTTTGGGTTGTTCGGCCAAAAAAACATGGCAGCCAGCAGCCATCTTGGATGTTACTCTTTGCATGACTAAATCCTTTGGTGCGGGCTACAGGTCGTAGCTTTGGTCGGATCTTCATGAAATTTGTCATGGCTGTTGACCTTGACATGTAAATGGGAACGAGTCCTTTTCGGGTCATTCGGTCAAAAGACATGGCCGCCAACAGCCATCTTGGATTTTACTCTTTGCATGACTAAATCCTTTGGCACAGGCTACAGATCCTAACTTTGGTCAGATTATTATGAAATTTGTCATGAATGTTGACATTGACATGTAGATGGGAATGAGTCATTTTGGGGTAATTTGGCCAAAAAACATGGCCACTGGCAGCCATCTTTGATTTCAAAATAAAATAGATTGGCGCGGTCTACAGGTCGTACTGTTCGTCTGATTATCATGAAATTTGTCATAGATGTTAATATTGACATGTAGATGGGAACGAGTTATTTTGGGGTCGTTAGGCCAAAAAACATGGCCACCAGTAGCCATCTTGGATTTTACTCTTTGCATGACTAAATCCTTTGGCGCGGGCTACAGGTCGTAGCTTTGGTCGGATCTTCATGAAATTTGTCATGGCTGTTAACCTTGACATGTAAATGGGCACGAGTCCTTTTGGGGTCATTCGGCCAAAAGACATGGCCGCCAGCAGCCATCTTGGATTTTACTCTTTGCATGACTAAATCCTTTGGCACAGGCTACAGGTCCTTACTTTGGTCAGATCATTATGAAATTTGTCATGAATGTTGACATTGACATGTAGATGGGGAATGAGTCATTTTGGGGTCATTTGGCTAAAAAACATGGCCGCTGGCAGCCATCTTTGATTTCAAAATTAAATAGATTGGCGCGGTCTACAGGTCGTACTGTTCGTCTGATTATCATGAAATTTGTCATGGATGTTAATAATGACAGGCAGATGGGAACGAGTCATTTTGGGGTAGTTTGGCCAAAAAACATGGCCGTCATGAGCATCTTGGATTTTAATCTTTGCATGATTAAATACTTGGGCGCGGGCTACAGGTCGTAGCTTTGGTCGGATCTTCATGAAATTTGTCATGGCTATTGACCTTGACATGTAAATGGGAACGAGTCCTTTTGGGGTCATTCGGTCAAAAGACATGGCCGCCAGCAGCCATCTTGGATTTTACTCTTTGCATGACTAAATCCTTTGGCACAGGCTACAGGTCCTAACTTTGGTCAGATTATTATGAAATTTGTCATGAATGTTGACATTGACATGTAGATGGGAATGAATCATTTTGGGGTAATTTGGCCAAAAAACATGGCCGCTGGCAGCCATCTTTGATTTCAAAATTAAATAGATTGGCGCGGTCTTCATGTCGTACTGTTCGTCTGATTATCATGAAATTTGTCATGGATGTTAATATTGACATGTAGATGGCAACGAGTTATTTTGGGGTCGTTAGGCCAAAAAACATGGCCACCAGTAGCCATCTTGGATTTTACTCTTTGCATGACTAAATCCTTCGGCGCGAGCTACAGGTCGTAGCTTTGGTCGGATCTTCATGAAATTTGTCATGGCTGTTGACCTTGACATGTAAATGGGAACGAGTCCTTTTGGGGTCATTCGGTCAAAAGACATGGCCGCCAGCAGCCATCTTGGATTTTACTCTTTGCATGACTAAATTCTTTGGCACAGGCTACAGGTCCTAACTTTGATCAGATTATTATGAAATTTGTCATGAATGTTGATATTCACATGTAGATGGGAATGAGTCATTTTGGGGTAATTTGGCCAAAAAACATGGCCACTGGCAGCCATCTTTGATTTCAAAATTAAATCGATTGGCGCGGTCTTCCATGTCGTACTGTTCGTCTGATTATCATGAAATTTGTCATGGCTGTTAACCTTGACATGTAAATGGGCACGAGTCCTTTTGGGGTCATTCGGCCAAAAGACATGGCCGCCAGCAGCCATCTTGGATTTTACTCTTTGCATGACTAAATCCTTTGGCACAGGCTACAGGTCCTTACTTTGGTCAGATCATTATGAAATTTGTCATGAATGTTGACATTGACATGTAGATGGGGAATGAGTCATTTTGGGGTCATTTGGCTAAAAAACATGGCCGCTGGCAGCCATCTTTGATTTCAAAATTAAATAGATTGGCGCGGTCTACAGGTCGTACTGTTCGTCTGATTATCATGAAATTTGTCATGGATGTTAATAATGACAGGCAGATGGGAACGAGTCATTTTGGGGTAGTTTGGCCAAAAAACATGGCCGTCATGACTCATGAGCATCTTGGATTTTAATCTTTGCATGATTAAATACTTGGGCGCGGGCTACAGGTCGTAGCTTTGGTCGGATCTTCATGAAATTTGTCATGGCTATTGACCTTGACATGTAAATGGGAACGAGTCCTTTTGGGGTCATTCGGTCAAAAGACATGGCCGCCAGCAGCCATCTTGGATTTTACTCTTTGCATGACTAAATCCTTTGGCACAGGCTACAGGTCCTAACTTTGGTCAGATTATTATGAAATTTGTCATGAATGTTGATATTCACATGTAGATGGGAATGAGTCATTTTGGGGTAATTTGGCCAAAAAACATGGCCACTGGCAGCCATCTTTGATTTCAAAATTAAATCGATTGGCGCGGTCTTCCATGTCGTACTGTTCGTCTGATTATCATGAAATTTGTCATGGATGTTAATAATGACAGGCAGATGGGAACGAGTCATTTTGGGGTAGTTTGGCCAAAAAACATGGCCGTCATGAGCATCTTGGATTTTAATCTTTGCATGATTAAATACTTGGGCGCGGGCTACAGGTCGTAGCTTTGGTCGGATCTTCATGAAATTTGTCATGGCTATTGACCATGACATGTAAATGGGAACGAGTCCTTTTGGGGTCATTCGGTCAAAAGACATGGCCGCCAGCAGCCATCTTGGATTTTACTCTTTGCATGACTAAATCCTTTGGCACAGGCTACAGGTCCTAACTTTGGTCAGATTATTATGAAATTTGTCATGAATGTTGATATTCACATGTAGATGGGAATGAGTCATTTTGGGGTAATTTGGCCAAAAAACATGGCCACTGGCAGCCATCTTTGATTTCAAAATTAAATCGATTGGCGCGGTCTTCCATGTCGTACTGTTCGTCTGATTATCATGAAATTTGTCATGGATGTTAATAATGACAGGCTGATGGGAATGAGTCATTTTGGGGTAGTTCGACCAAAAAACATGGCCGTCATGAGCATCTTGGATTTTACTCTTTTCATGACTAAATCCTTCGGCACAGGCTCTAGGTCGTACATTTGGTCAGATCATTATGATATTTGTCATGGCTATTGACATGTACAATGTAGATGGGAACGAGTCATTTTGGGGTCGTTTGACCAAAAAACATGGCCGTCAGCGGTCATCTTGGATTTCAAAATTCAATCCATTAGCACGGGCTATAGGTCGTATCTTTTGTCGGATCATTATTAGCTCAACTTACTTTGTAAGTTTGAGCTATTGCCATGGTTTGGCGTCCGTCATCCGTGTGTGCGTGTGTCCCTCAACAATTTCCTTTGGCGCGGGCTACAGGTCGTACCTTTGGTCTGATCTTTATGAAATTTGTCATGAATGTTGACCTTGACATGTAGATGGGAACGAATGGCCGCTGCTGGCCATCTTTGATTTCAAAATTCAATCCATTGGCGCAGGCTACAGGTCGTGCTGTTCGTCTGATCATCATGAAATTTGTCATGGATGTTAATATTGACATGTAGATGGGAACGAGTGATTTTGGGGTCGTTCGGCCAAAAAACATGGCCACCAGCAGCCATCTTGGATTTTACTCTTTGCATGACTAAATCCTTTGGCGCGGGCTACAGGTCGTACCTTTGGTCTGATCTTTATTAAATTTGTCATGAATGTTGATATTGACATGTAGATGGGAACGAGTCATTTTGGGATCATCTGGCCAAAAAACATGGCTGCTGGCGGCCATCTTGGATTTCAAAATTCAATCCAATGGCGCGGGCTACAGGTCGTGCTGTTCGTCTGATCATCATGAAATTTGTCATGGATGTTAATATTGACATGTAGATGGGAACGAGTGATTTTGGGTTCGTTCAGCCAAAACACATGGCCGCCAGCAGCCATCTTGGATTTTAATCTTTGCATAACTAAATTCTTTGGCGCGGGCTACAGGTCGTACCTTTGGTCAGAACTTCATGAAATTTGTTATGAATGTTGATATTGACATGTAGATGGGAACGAGTCATTTTGGGGTCATACGACCAAAAAACATGGCCACTGGCGGCCATCTTGGATTTCAAAATTCAATCCATTGGCACGGGCTACAGGTCGTACTGTTCGTCTGATCATCATGATATTTATCATGGATGTTAATATTAACATGTAGATGGGAACGAGTGTTTTTGGGGTCGTTTGGCTAAAAAACATGTCCGCCAGCAGCCATATTGGATTTTACTCTTTGCATGACTAAATCCTTTGGTGCGGGCTACAGGTCGTAGCTTTGGTCGTAACTTCATGAAATTTGTCATGGATGTTAACAATGACATGTAGATGGGAAACGAGTTATTTTGGGGTCGTTCAGCCGAAAAACATGGCCGCCAGCAGCCATCTTGGATTTTACTCTTTGCATGACTAAATCCATTGGCACAGGCTACAGGTCGTACCTTTGATCAGATCATTATGAGATTTGTAAAGGCTGTAGATGGGAACAGGTCATTTTGGGGTAATTCGGAAAAAAACATGGCTGCCATTGGCCATTTTAGAATTTACTCTTTTTTGGGTCATTTGCCAAAAACATGGCTGTCGCGGCCATCTTTGATTTTAATCTTTGCATAACTAGGCCTTTCAACTTTCCACATTCCTAATCGCTCCATTAACTGTAACACATGAAATTATTCCCTTTCCATGTTAGCTACAGTCAGTACAGTGCCATTGACACTTTCATAATTACATTTCAGTCAATTCACATTTTCAGCTGCATATACATGTACCGGTATATGTAAACCAATTTCATCATTAAAGAAATTGCAAATTCATCGTTGATTCCATCATCTCAATATTTCATTAAAGTGAGACTTTATGTTCACGCATTAATTCATTCAGGCAACATTTTCTCCATTTCTACACTGTTCATTGCATTGATCGTCATCAATGGGGATAATCTATAATTCTATATGTATATCATCGTTAACTATTAAAGTGACATTTCTCTTCCACCCAATCGATATTGCATTAAAATGACGCTTCATATTCATTACACTTCATTCAATAATTTCTGTTTCTACATCACTTATTGCATTGATTGCCTTCAGGTAAGGTAAGCTATGTCCGACTCAAATATTAAAGTGACGCATCATATTCACTACACTTCATTCAATAATTTCTTTTTCTACATAGTTTACATACATGTATATTGCATTGATTGCCTGCAGCTAAGGTAATCTATGTCCGACTCAAATAATACAAATATTAAAGGCATTCCATTTCCATCCATTAATTCTAAGGAAACTTCTGCTGTGATATATATATGTATATATGCATACAGGGTACTACATGTGCTACACCACTCGGATATATGTCTGTGTCATCACACTAAAATACCATGTTATAACTTGAATTGATATATTCGTAATCGTATATAGTCACCAATAGCTGTGTTACTACCGTAGTACATGACATTGCCCATCTAGTGAACTATTCAAACCCAACAGGCCTGGTTGATTTCACTGTGGGATGATGGTTCACTTCCATCCTCAAGCTAATTATGCCAGTTCATGGCATAATTTTGTTCTGACGTGCAGGGGTAGATATGCTTGAGGCCCCACCACAGTTCAATTCACACCAGGTTCTCAGCTATTATTATCTTATGTTCGAACTTTACTCATATGTTTGGACTGATCATAACCATGATTTTAATGCTGGGTTTGAATAGTTCACTATATGGGCAATGTCCGTTACTACTGTGGTAACCCGGCTATTGGTGACTATACGATTACGAATATATCAATCCAAGTTCTAGCATGGTATTTGTGTGACGACACAGACATTTCTCCGAGTGGTGTAGCACATGAAGTACCCTGTACGGAACATCCGTTAATTATTGTAACATTGAACTTAATGATCAACTTGGTGGTTGCTCCATTACGTGTCACGTACGATCATATTAGACTCTAACCGATTGAGCTCAAACTTGCTAAATAAGAAAATAGCCCCCAAGCCGTAAATATCAACAACAACGATATTACTAAATACACGTTTTCGGCAATGTGAGAGTTTTCGGGGAGCCGTGATGCCAACAACAACGACCCGAAGACAGATTTCCCGACGGGAAGCGTTTGTTTTAAATTCAATGCAATGTTATCGTAGAGAGATTTCACGAAACAAAGAATGCGTTGTCTGTCGTTCCTAGGAAGGGGGGATTTCTACGGGTAAATTTTTCAGCCAGAAACAAAAAAATTAATTAAAACAATTTAAAATTAAAAAAAATTAAAAATTAAAAAACAATTCAGAAACAAAATATATTAAATTTAAAAAACATTAAATTCATATTCAAAAAAATAAAAAACAAAAATAAATAAAAACAAAATAATTACAAAAATGTCATGTTTCTGAAACAAAGCCATGGGACGAATGCCGCCAGTGGCGGGCTAACCTGCTAGTATAATATACATACAATCATTTTTGGACAGTTTACGGCTCGAGTTCGTTCGGAGCGCATCATGCGGCATAACTTTATCTAATAATTCTAAAAATATCAAATCCAGTCGTAAGTCGGGATTTTTTTTACCCTGTGCCAATGCATTCTCTTATATATGCGAGTCGACCATAGGTCGCCTCGCATATATAAGAGAATGCATTGGCCTAACAATTTTTTACAATTTTAACAATTTTTTCTTGTATTCTTTAACAATTTTATAATTTCACCCATACAGAGCCCCAGACAAACATGAGCAGACGACACTCTTCTATATGCTTCTATATATGTGTGTGGCTCCCTGCAGGGTAATGGATGTTTTTTATGGTCGACTCGCATATATAAGAGAATGCATTGGCACAGGGTAAAAAAATCCCGACTTACGACTGGATTTGATATGGCGGGTCACATATGGTTTAACCTTGAACAATCAAAATATATTTATTATCTAGTTTACGATGTTATTTCCCATTATGATTGAAGGGTACTCCGCTCTCCGTGAACATTGATGTGACAGCCTTCATTTAGTCTGAAGTGCGAAATAGATCATGTCACGAGGTTCTACTCTGGCTTCGCCTGTAGAGATCATACCCCTCCACTTCAAAGCCGGAGTTTCTTTTTTTACGTTTTGAGGGGAAATTTATAACATTGAGCAAATAACAACGCACGTAATATATTTCTTAGTTAATACGCGTACGTTACAACGTTCCTTACAGGTGTACCGTACACTAAATCCGGCCTTATTTGGAACCATCTCCTTTTATACTCAACAGAATATATGTAACAAATGAATGAATTTGAGCCATGGATTAGTGCAAAATACACTCATTTGCCATATGAACAATACAAACAACATGGTAATTATAATGAAAATGAATTTATGACTGGAGTCATAAATTCATTTTATTATAATTACCATGTTGTTTGCATCATTGATAGAGCACAAAAGTGTTTTGCACTAATCTATGGCTCAAATTCTTTCCTTTGTTACATATATTCTGTTGAGTATAAAAGGAGATGGTCCCATAAATGGTCAGATTTAGTGCATGCACAGTACCCCTTTAATAATGTATTCCACAGTAGACGAAGGTTCCAACTCGAGATAGCATGACATATGGGATATTGACATAATTATATACTGTGAAATACATTATTAAAGGGATACTGTACTCCAATGTTGTTGTTGGTTTCTATAGTCTCTGAGTCGTTGAATAAGGTAACCATATTTCGATTATTTGAAAGTCTGTTGAGTACGAAGTAATGCTACGGATGGCAGATTAGCCGGAATACGAAAATACAAAATATCACTGTCGAGTAATTTTGTACAGTACAGTCACATTTACTCATTTAAGTTATTGTATAGTCACTTGTCAGTGGGTGGCTTGAGTTTACGGAACTTTACGCCCCTTATCAACATACTTTTTTTTACAAGATCGCGTGTGCCACTGGAGCATGCGTCGCCCAATCCACTATCCGTCATTTAATTTGATTACGTCTAATTGTACACGAAATTTCGTAACTTTAATTTGAAGATCACCTATTAACATGAACGTTTACATAAAACATCTTCGACTCAAATTGCTTGTTTTTCTATATATTATTGATATTATATCGTTGTTATTTATTGAAAATTTCGTACAGTACCCCCTTAAGGAAAGGGTGTTAACTAAGAAATATAATCCTGTGTAATTTGTTCAATGTTATATAGTTCCAGGTCCAGCTATCAAAATGTTCCCATGCATGTTCTGAACTGGTGGAATAGTGATCTCTACGGGCGTAGCCAGAGTAGAGATTCGTAACATGAAATAAGGTGCCTCAGTGTAACACATTAATAAGTGGCTGCCCCTTCATCTTCTATGTTTTATTCAGTCTTTAAACATATATGCATATAGCTCTAGACTGTATATTCATAACATATTTATAAATTGGTGATAATTGGATCACGTGATATATAATAACTTGAAGGCGTTTAAGCTTGAAATTACTCGCTTTTATCACATCGTGGTTCGGTTCCGGGGATTATACTAAAACGAACATTACGTTAAGGTACACAATCCGATTCGATGGTTCCCCGTATCATCCGATTCCAACTACAACAACAAAATTTCTTCAAAAGACGCTTTAGTTATCAGAATCGATTAATTACCAAAAAGTAATGCTAACCATTGTATAAATTTTTCCAAAACGTGTTATATATCATAATTTTGTTTAAAGCAATTTGATATCGAGAGTATTTCGGTCGGCTCGTCGAATATTTGCTAGGCCGCCAAATATTCCAGGTGGTGAAATTGACAGATTAAAAAAATCGACATATGATAACTCTGAACTTTGATGGGTGACTCCCATATATAAGAGAATGCACTGCACATGATCTGTAATACTGCACCAGCTAAACTTCCGTCATGATATGGGATGTATACAATGAAAATGATGATATGTGAAATTCAATATGTCTTGCAACCGTTTGCCTGGGTTATTACAAACAGCTGCATCTTAACCTTAACTGATCCATGTCCGTTCAACTTCATCATTCTGCATCTAGCTGTGTGAACATTACATATACACATTTATTACATGATCCTACCCTTATTCCATCCAATAAACCCATTCTATCAATTGTGATATTAAACGTTCATTTCATAACAGGAAATAGTTCCAGGTGACCTTCGACTTCCGGTTTGTCGTCTGTTTACATTCCGTACGATTCGTCTCAAAATGCAATGTCTTCCAATATTTTGTTTGAAACAAAATCTAATGAATGAAGAGTTTGAAATGTTATTTCATTAAATATACGGCATCTAATACGTCAAAGAGTCATTATTTTCTGAGACTATTTTTTACTCGGGCAAACAACGCATATTTCCGTGAAACGTCATCATAGGCCTTATAGATGTCTTTGTTAGTTTCACGTGTCATTTGTTGATTTAAGATTTTATTTAGGTTTTGGATCAAGTAATAAATAGAATCTACAACTCGTCCCAAGTTGATAGTGGAATTTACAAAACTGGTCGAGTTCGGTCCAGATCTAATTTACTGGACTCGTTTTATAAATTCCGCTATAAACTGGGGACTTGTTGTAGATCATCTGTGTATACCTACATTTGTATGGTACACTCACACCTACCATTCGAATTTACACCTCTCAGGCTGGCAGTCTCCTATTGGAATACACGGCCGCATATATGGCTAAAACGTTGTTGTTTTCAAGAGGGTCTGAATGTTTATGGAGGATGAAACGAGAATAAATAGGGATGTATGTCAAATAATGCATTTACCCTGTATTGTGGTTATGACATAACGGCACATATGATCACCGACAGCAAAATGAAGCTAAACGAAGTATCTGGATACAAACAATTACATATTGTTTCATGATGGAGATTGTGAAAGTCAAAACTGTAGACAAATCTATATTTTAAAACGACGATGTGTGACATCTATTTTAGAGGGAAATATCAGTCACACATATAAACATGTCAAATTGTTGATCTACCGTCCCTTGTTCTCTTTAGAATCGTTAGGTTTTTTTTAAATACTGCGAAAACATTAGTGATAAAACACAACCTTGTTGAGTCCGGGTTATTTTGGTATATGACCAGTCTCTATGTAAGCCATCAGCTTTATAGCTTCCACTCTCCGAAAACTAAAGTCGTCAATGAGCACTTTTTCGTCAAATCGTTTTAGCAGAAGACCGCTCACTTTATCCTTTTTGAATTTCTTTTTATGTTGACCCAGATCTAATCGCTTTAGAACGTCACAAACATCATCTACGGACATTGTGTCCAACGTCGTCGTGACGTCACGCTGTTTAACAGGTTCAAGGTATTCACCGGAACCGCTGTCATGGCTACCTAGTGACGTGGCATCTACATAACAGTATGATGTATCCGCTTGGAATTCCTCATAAATAGGTTCAGCTGAATCACGATTTAAAGCGTCATAACTCGCAATACTTTCTTTCGTCTTATCCTTTTTCTTTTCAACTTTCTTGTCTTCTTTTTTATTCTTTTTATCCTTCTTGTTTTTCTTATCCGACTGAGGTGAATCAATTTTCGGTGGCGGGCGTGCAGGCAGCTGTGGCTGTTCATTCACGTACATCTGTTCCTGTTTGCCTGGCGGTTTCACATTTGGTTTCTTAGCAACGACGTCCTTGCCTTTGTTTTCTGGAATCTGTCCGATGAGACTGAGAACATTGCCGACACGTCCGAGATTTCTCGTGTAATTTCTTAGTTCGGCTTCTTCTTTTCTCAAATCTTGTGCGGAGGCTACCGGGTCCCCCGGTGGTCCCACGTTTGATGTGGGTCGATCGGGTTCACGTCGCTTCATGGTTCGGTACGCTGGAGCTGCAAAACAAGAAATATAAAGGTATAAACTTCGTTCACGTGCGCTTTGCTAGCGCAGACAATTGTATCATGTTTTGTGATTGTGTTTCTTGTTTCGTTAGTTTGTTTGGTTTTTCTGTTTGTTGGTTTGTTATGTTTTGTTGTAACATCAAACATAACATCAACATACCGGAACGAGTCAGCGAGCTCCTTGTCCCGGAAAGACATTTATGTGTTCAGGATTTCTGTCAACTGTTCAACTTTAATTCAAACTCGTACATCCTATATATACTATAACATAAAGGGGTTTGTTTGTGTTGTTGTATCGTTATGTTATTTCCAACTTTGTAACAAAGTATATTTCGATAATTTGTAGTCTGTGCCTCGATTGTTTATGGAAATTGTAGTTATTCGATGTGATATTGATACACATGTAGCTATATATATAATAAGTGAACAAGTTATAACATGAAATTGTACTTTAAAGGGGTACTGTACACTAAGCTAGGCGATTTTTTTATTTACTCCCATTGAAATAACTTTCAAGTTAGATTGTGTTCGTGTTATATGAGTTTCGTATAAACCTAATTTAGCGAAGAAAATATTGATCTTGGAAACAAAAATATTACGATTTCAAACTACGCGCCATGTTTTTGACCTTCACCGGAGAAGACGCAGGTCGCAGTAAAAACCGGAAGTTCATTGCTCACAGCTTCGATTGATGCATTCAATCTCTTCCATCGAACAATCTCACTCCCTATAAAATACTTGACGCTTTATGACTCTTGTTTCTTTCTCCTTTTTTCCCGAATCGGTTATAACGGGCCTTCTCAATAATGTTCGCGAATGGCCGTCGATAAAAGACACGCAACATATGCGATTTCAAGAACGGTAACTCGTAATGGCATAATTCTCCATTTTATGACTCCAGCCATAAATGAATTTATATTAATTAATTCAATTTTACTTTTACGATAGCCTGTTAACCGGAACGTTTTCAGTAGACATCGTCGACTCAAATTAGTTATTTTATAATATAATATTCATATTAGATCGCTATTGTCACTGGGAATTTATTGAAATTGGGATACAGTACCCCTTTAACGTCTTCAAGTTTTCTTCTGCAAAACTGACATTCCATAGTCAGTGGGAAACGAAAACTATAATAGATTTCACAGAAATTCGTTGATGGAAAAGGATTGTCTGGATTTAAACAAAATTTAAAATATCAGGTATTATGCAAACTGACATTTTGTTGTTGAAAAGAACATGACCATGTGCCCGTGTACTGATTTCCACTGGGCGATTAAGGTTGTTCAGAAAGGCATTCTCTCTCTGAGGCGTCCACGAGGTTTTCTTGAGGCAAGCAAACTTAAAGTCTGTATTGGAGTATTGGACCGATGTATGACATTCATGTAGGGCGTCGCTGGGGGGTCTCCGTTGGAATTTTTCATATTGCAATCCACTGAAGGAGACCGACATTCCTATTTTTAGTCTAAACATTTTATCGAAAGTAGGAAAACATTTTACTTTTGGTCAAACACAACTAATTGCACATTGGTTTAAACAATATTTAGTTCTACCCTCAATTAATTCATGCATACATGAACCAAGACATTGAACATTATGATTTATATGACAGATTAGAATAGAATAGGGTGATACATGTTAATACATGTATAACATAAGGATATTGAGATATAGAATTCTATAAACAATAGACATATAGCAATATTATACAATAGATATGTACATATGGTTCCGGGTCGATGGCATGTTGAAAGAGGATCTAACAACAAGCGGGTCACCGCTTATAATCTGAAGTTATCTCATCAGAAAAGAAAAGCATGCAGAATAGTATGTAGAAGGAGCGTATGGCAAGATGCCGAGTTAAAGAGAACAGGTTGAGGGGAAATGAAAATTACAAGAAAGCAAAACATTAAGAATAGTATATTTATTATGAATCAGTTTGAGGCAGAAGAGAAGGAAAGAGTGGGACAGAGAGTGGGTTACCACTGATGTGTGTTTACAAGCATTCTCAAATATATCTATCTTTATAAATTTGTTTTTCAAAATAATGGAATGATTGATATTTAACGCAAATCTAACGGAAGTTCATTGAATCGGGCAACTATGCTACTTGATTAAGTGGACGTATATGGCCAAAGTTTTATTCAGTACTTATATGATTCCAAATTATATTAAGATAATGGATTGAAACGTCCACTTCTGAATATAAAAGTTTGGGTTGCTTTAAAGATTTTGTGGTTGGTGCTAAGTGGACAAGAATTTGAGCCATTCAGGAGTATTACACTGTCTCTGTAATTTGTTTCTAATGACATAAAACATTCATCCCTGATTTGATTGTATGATGGGCAAACCACAAGACAGTGATCTGCGCTTTATATGTCGCATGGTTGGAATATCAAAATATCGCAACAATTCAACCTACTTTTTTCTGAAATTTACAACAAATGTTGGGCCAGTCATGAAGTATCCAGTGTTGAAAAAAAATTGACAAATATGTGGGGGTGAGACACCCCAATCCGCCCATGTCGACGCGTTCCTGCATGCAGTCATGTAAAAATATAAAGGCCTCACAGCCGAGCGAAATGAGAAGAAGGCCACACATAAAGTTAAAACAGACAGACTTCTAATAATCGATTGAGCAAGTAGCGTCATAGAATTCATCGTTTTGATAATATAATAGTTACATAATATACATTGAACAAGGGAATACAAAAGGAATTGATATAATGGATATGGTAATATGTGATATATCTGGTAGAAAGGGAGAACGACAGTAAGCACGTGGCTTTTCGGGTGTCGTTCTCCCCATGTATCAATAAGGGGCCCTGTAGAATATATATAAATCATCATGGAATTTTACGTTAGTGTCGGGACCGGACAGTAGATAGATAATTCGGGTATTACGTGGGTCCTGGGATTTTTTTGGGTATAGAGAATAAGAGGAGAATGTAAGATAAGACAAAGATGGAGGGAGTGGAATGGGTCGTTTTGATTGGCTAGTGGCAAGTGATCACGCAATGGCGAGTGGGTTGAGCATGTTCATGATATATTTCGGATGTAATAGTTGTTATTCAATTTCTTTGTAATTGTTAGACGAGTCTTGTTTATTTCTCTAGTTACTCGTGTAATGAGGGTTAGCAATATGCAGAACCTTCACCGAACTAAACTCAGAAACATTCACTAGACTTTACTCCTCAATGGTGAGACCAATTATTGATTATGGACATTACATATGGAGCCCTCATCTGCTTAAACATTCTAGGGCATTAGAAAGTGTGCAGAGGCGAGCGACACGCATGGTTCCGTGGCTGCGGAGATATTCTTATGAAGATAGACTCTCTATCCTTAGACTCATGTCCCCTTAAGTACAGGCGGTTACGTGACGACCTAATAGAGGTATACACAATAAAGAGGGGGCATTACAACATCAAAGATGAAACGCTATTCGCTGATGCAACATATTCACCGACCAGAGGCTATTCGTGTAAAATGATGATAGAACACTGCAATAAAGATGTCAGAAAATACTTTTTTACACAGAGAATTCGACCAATCTGGAATAGGCTACCAAAATGCGGTCGTTAGTGCTGACACTTCAAGGAATTGTTGGACTACCACTATATTGATATACAGTATCAAACAGACTTCCCATAATTTGTTATTTTTATGTAATTTTGAAATGCGTAGGCACCGGAACTAAGAGTCGGTCAGACTCGTTCCGTGAAATATATGATATGATGATGATAATACAGTTATTGTCAAGGTAGTCTCAACTGAAGGAATTCTGTTGCAATATCGAAATTCTATTTTATATTGCAGGAAGTATCGAATAGTTTTCACGTATATTTTTAAGCACGCGGTATAAAGGTGTGGTCATATCACTTGATGCTGCTCTCGTTTCTGTAGCAGAAATCAGGGTTCACGTTGGTCGGAAAGTTCTTTTGGCCAACTGTTTCGCCCTTTCTGATTTTTTGGACTATTTTTTCAGAAACTGTGACCAAATTGAATACCCAAAGTATGTGATCATCGATAAAAACCGAAACTGAAACAAAAACACAAAGAAATACGCACAAATAACTGTTGACAGCTTATCATTTAATTATATTAGAATAAATGAAATATTTTAGAACAATCTATATGTTATAGAAAAATAATATACACATGTATACGATAATGACAAACCTGTCAATTCCCAATATCTGAGTTAACATTTTCACCAATACTTGTTAAATTCGCTCTGCTTAGGATAGGATAGGGTAGGATAATTTTATTTACAATATACACACATGGAAAGTACAATTACAAATAAATATATTAATACACTATATATGTATATTGTTGGGGGTGATATAGCCATGGCTGACTGTCTTCCTATCACCCCTATATGTTATATAGACTGAGCCGCCATATTCGATCGATTGAAGACTAAATATTCCCTGGAAGTGTCATCACGCACGCACTTACATATCATATGCAACTAATTATTAGATGCACGGTTATTTCCAGTTCTAATTAAAATTAGACCGTTAACCCTTTACCCAACAGAAGGGCCCTGTGCCAATGCATTCTCTTATATATGCGAGTCGACCATAGGTCGCCTCGCATATATAAGAGAATGCATTGGCTTAACACATTAAAAATTATAAAATTGTTAAAGAATGTAAGAAAAAATGGTAAAAAGTGTTAAAAAAAGATTTTTTTTAGGCCAATGCATTCTCTTATATATGCGAGGCGACCTATGGTCGACTCGCATATATAAGAGAATGCATTGGCACAGGGCATAACTGTAACTATCACAATGTGGTCAAGGAGCCGGTTCCAATGATATCCATATTTGTATGGTTCTATTGAGACAGACCGAAGATAGTTTAGGCTGTTGAAGCTTTATTTGGCCGGTTTTGGCCGGTTTGTTGGGTAAAGGGTTAACGGCGTAGCTTCTTCGAGAGTCTAATTTTAATTAGAACTGGATTGTTGGCAGGCCAGTCCTAGTCTTACCAATTATGATGCAACATCGAAATTCCCTTTTAACCCTTTCATGTCAGGAGCTGCGCTGGTGTAGCATTAAAAACTATGTGTCTGTGAATTCTCATATATATGCGAGACTCCCTATGGGAGACTCACATATATAAGAGAATGCATTGGCACAGGGTTTTCGCCAAATTTCAGGAAGCTCCAGTTGTGTTAAATCGTAATGTAGTCTGTATTGTTATGTTTTCTTCTACGAATGATGGATTTAAAACAATATCACACAGACTGCCACTGTACTGAAATATCTACTTAAAATTATCAATTATTCAACTTAGTCATACCAGAATTTCCAGAAAGTGGCAGATTTATTATTTACAAATAGACCCATGTAAAATTGTAAACAAGATAATGGGGTAAAGAGTTGGCTAGTCTATTTCCAATATAATTTATTGTTCATACCTATACATATACTTTCTAGAAAAGTGAATTGAAGTCACAAAGTCCGTATAATTATGGATATAATTGGTCTGTAAAATTACAGTACTTGCAACCATAATATGTATGGACATAGGACTATCACAAACCATTGTTACGTAAAATAACTAGCCAAAGTCCTTGCAAATTTAATGTTAATTAGTTACATAAATTCCGTAATTTTACAGAACAATAAGCGGGAATATATTTATCCGCCAAATTACAAAATTTACCCTTTTAACAGTGTAGAGTTGAGTATTTGGTTTGCTTAATAGGGCGGCGGTGTATAGTTGGATATACCACGGGCTTGACGACAAAACAATTCCATATGCATGACATACATGTAAATGAATATACATGATGTATATATACCTTGCTGGTGCATGTGAACAGGCCATAAGATTATGATTATTACACTTGTTTCCAGTGATGTAAACTAAATATTACCTCAAGAAAGTAAAGTATAAATGGTCTAGGAGATGAGGGACCTTGTACGTTGACAAATAAAAGAAGTCGCGTCTCAAACGCCTTTGACCCACAGGTCGCCAGAAAAAAAAATACCCAACACCCAATAATACATAATTCTATGTAATTAAGTATTATTGGGGTGGGGACAATTATTTTCTGGTAACATTCTGTCTATGTTTTCTGTTAGGACATATTCGCCATGTTTACATGAATTCTAGTTGTCTGATTTAGTCTGTATAATATCAACCGAAGAAGGCCTGATACAGAAGTGTCTGAGGCGTTACCCCAATAAAGGTTGACTAATTTAGTCTTTAAATAGATGCACTTGTTTATCAAATGATTGCACCTATTTCTCTTTCTAGTATAACATGACACAAATGTAGTCAAACGTTTTATATAAATACTGATGTTGACGAAGCAATTACATCCGGGAAAATATAAATCATCTTATGGTCCTTTTTGAATGCATCTGCAATTGCGACCACTCCATTTCATCATATGCATATTCAAGTGTTAGTCTTTGTAATTTATTACCGCGTAATGAATTTATGTTACATGTCGGAGCAGGGTAAGCCTAAGCGACCTCGTCGTTTATCTATTACATGCTTGTGTTATACACCGGCAATAAAACTATGTTTAACTAAATTAAAGGTACACAATCAGATCAGACGGTCCCAATATCATCAAGATATATACAACAACAACATTTCTTCTAAACACACGCTTTAGTTATCAGAATCGATTTACTGCAACAAAATAATGCTAACCACTGTCAACTACGGTATCAGATTTACCAAAACTTATTATTTATCAACATTTTGTTCAACAAAATATGGCCGTATTGTCACTAAAGTATCACAAAATTTGGCCGTATTACCACTTGATTTTAGAGTTATCCATCTTCATCTGCAATTTTGTCTGAGACCGTCCGTTTGACCACGTGTTTCTGGGCCACATATAATTGCACATCTCGAGAAATAACAAACATCAAAAATTGATATATGATCACTCTGAGCTTTGATGGGTGGGTTTCTCGACTCGAATAAAATATTTGTTACCCCGAAGCCAAAGAAATATTAATTTAGGAGCGTTAATTCGGATAATGCATCTTTAAGTAATTTAATGTCGAATCGGACCGTGAATCGTTTACAGTCAATGACGTGTGTGTATGTGAATGGTTCTCAATAAGCTGTTTTACTTTAAACATATTTTATTTGTATATCGAATCATACAAAAGGGATTGGGGACAAGTTACAAAACTTACTTTGCCCCTCTCCCTGTTTACAATAATATTATTCATACATAATGGTGAAGGAAAGATTCAAAATCATATATAGGTTAAACATATTTACAAATGAGTGGGTTCGGGGTTTGTGGTGGGAGGTGCCGAAACGGATTTGTGACTAATTTGCTTTTTGTGGCTATTCTGAAATGCGTTTGATTATCCGACTTCGAATCGTTTAGTCGCTGTTATATATTGATGGACTATTTTGAAGAGAATTTTGTTTCTTCTATTTGAGATATCGGGAATTCCGAGAGGTAAATCATTGATATGTGTAATTTTCAGTCCTTCTTGGTATAATTTTGACACATTTCCATTCGTTCGGTGTGAAATAGGGGACACGCCCAGAGCTAGTGGTAAGTATCTTCGCATGGATTTCCACAATGGCATTGGTGGCTGTCAGAGATATAATTTTGGAACATATCGGAACGTAGGCTACTGCATTTGTTACGCAATTTGGCATGGGTGACATTAAGCGTTCTACGACCTGTATAGAAGTATGATGGTGGTTTTACTGTAGGATCTATTAATTCGAGATAAAATAAGCTGTTTACCGAATGTCAAGGACTTTGTGGACCCATTTCCCCCAAATTTGATGGAGTCAACATAACGGATTCTGTTCACTTATATTAAGTAATAACACTATAACAGCAACCAAGCAACAATTTAAGAGCATGATTCATTTGGATTTATAGCTTAGAAATGCTCTTTAATAACTTCTTGTTCATAATTATTCACAGTGTTCAGTACTCACTCCCATATATTGTTCTCCCATATACTGTTTTTAGATATGGACTTTGGGTTTGTTGGATTAGTGTAAGAACAGAACAAATATTTTTTTTAAACCTCTAGAAAGTTCACAGTTTGTATTTCTAACATAATCTACCATGGGTTATGCTCTCAAATTTGTCATCAATAGGCTTAGTTGCTGTGGTTACTAATATAAGTGAACATAATCCTTTATTTTAACTCCTTCAAATTTGGAGGAACATGGTTCCAAAAAGCCCCTTAACGTTCGATAAACGACTCGTCAAATACCATTCACATACACACACGTCACTGACTTTACAATACCGTTGTCAAACATATTCGCCCGATACAGCTAATTCGGAATCCAGAAATATCCAAACAAACCACCAATAAATTACTCGTTTGTGTAAATGTAGAGTATATATATCTTACCTTAACAAGTTCTTCCTTGGTCCAATATACATCCACATGAAAATATGTGTCTTAACGAAGCTGTGCTATTGAATTGTGTTAAGTTATGTAAACAGTGAATGACGTTTTGGAACCATATATACTGCACACACTATACCTTTACAACGTGCATTATCAGTACGAATATTCATAAAACCTAACCAGGTGTGGCAACGCGAGAATGCGATATACGCGCCATTCATACAACAAAGAACATCGAATCTCGCCTGAGAGATTTTAAATACTTGGTTTATCACGTCGGGGTATTATAGAAGATAGCCTTATATGTCAATTAACCTGGTATTTTGCATGAAATTGATCTTCGTGAGTGACGCACTGCTAATGTTATCAACCGGGAAGTTCGTCAGAGTCTTATGGCATATCACTTATTCATAAGCCTGGCATATTCTTCATAAGATCGAATATTTGCCACACCTTAAAGGTACGAATGTCCTTCGTTGTAGGTTATAATTTTTAAATAACAGGTACCAAATTATGAAAAATTCCTTAAGAATAGATTAATAGTATAATACAGTAAAATTAGAGTAGGAATGCGATATTTTCCACAAAACACACTTTGTGTGAGCCGAGAATTTGGTTATATACAGCGCGTACATAGTGAGCGATAAGCAAAACACTCAACACCGGTGCGATTTTTTTAGGAGAGTGATTCACTGTGACCCATTCAACACCGAAATATTGAGAGGCGAGCGCTCTACCGGGACATTATAAACAACTTGGTGGCATTTCTAACCAAAGTTCACTGGTGGGCTCTCCCCGGTGTTGAGTGTTTAGCTTATTGTATACTCTTTACGTAATGTTTGTTTACGTAACATGGCGTTTGTTTACAAAACACGGAGTACTAACATGACACTAAAATGTAATTTGCGCGACAGTTATGATTGATATAAGAACAAATTTTGTCTATAATATAATCACGATGATCATCATATAATCCTCGCTGCGGGAAGTAAATTAAAGCCCGGTTCGGGCGTCAGTAAACCACACATCGGGCTAAAACAGTTAGAGTTTTCCATACCAGGGCTATGGTAGAGGTTATACCAACCAATGGAAGAGATATATTATAGGCAATGCCTATATATGCTATGGCATGAGTTCGGAGAAAATTCAGATAACAGTTCTCGAGAAAAACACATTCGAGTTACTGGATAGGGATTTGGGTTTTTTAGTATCAAAACACGGGTAGAATGTCCCATATAGATTGATACACGTTTTAAACAAAATGTTGAGATGTGTCTGCAGTGAAAGTTTTGCTGAATGAAACTTAAATTTACCCCGAAATTCCGAATGCTCTCGACTGTGATTGTGTACGTCTCGCGAACTGATATATTAATTTCTCTGAACTTCTGCCACGACATACATAGGCATTGCATGGTTGGTATAACTTCTAACTTTACCACTTTTAACTAATTAGACTAGCCCTGGTGTGGAAAACTCAAACTGTTATAGTCCGATGTGCGGTTTACTGACGTCCGCACCGGGGTTTACTGCCTGCCGCGGGGATTATAGGATGAACAGCGTGATAATGTTAGGGCAAACTGATGCTGTTAAGAAAAAGTACAGTTATTTTTTTCTAAAAGTTGCCATTTTCGCGGTGTTCGGATAATCTGAACATATCCAGAAAAAGCCATTACATGTATTAGACATAGAAGATATATTTTGCGAAATAGTTTAATAATGATTGTATTAGTTGTTGCAAATAGATTATAATCAAGATGGCTATTCGCGTCGTTTTGCTAACACCAGCGCAGCCATTATTACATTTTTCAATAAATAAATGTGCTCTTGAATGTTTCATACAGGCGCTGACTTTTTCTCAAATCGCTCGGTTTAGCCAAATACCGCGAAAATGACAACTTCAGAAAAAAGAAAGGTAAATTTTAATAACGGGGTCCGTTTGCACTACCAGCACCATAGCAATTCAGCACGAACCCCAACATCATATCAGACTAGCAGGACCACTTGGCCAAAGGGTGATACTCCTCGTTGCATTTTGGAGTGATGTACATTGTACCGAGGTCGGATCATACGGCATAAGTTGTTCGAAAACGGCGGAAATATGTCAACAAACTACTGGACCAATGAGCCATCCCATAAACTCATATCAGATTCAGCTAAGCCGGCTAGGAGATTCTGATGGTCAAATTTTACTTCCTTGAAAAAGCTTCCTGAATTTTTAGTAAATCCTGTGCCAATGCATTATCTTATATATGCGAGTCGACCATAGGTCGCCTCGCATTTATTATAAAATGCATTGGCCTAACAAATTTTACATTATTTTTTATAATTATTAAAAAATGTAAGAAAAAATGAAAAAAAAATATGATAAAACATTGTTAAAGAATGTAAGAAATAATGATAAAAAATTATTAAAATTGTTAAAGAATGTAAGAAAAATTATTTTAAAAATGACAAAATTGTTAAAGAATGTAAGAATAATGATAAAATAATGATGATAGAAGATAGCCTTATATGTCAATTAACCTGGTATTTTGCATGAAATTGATCTTCGTGAGTGACGCACTGCTAATGTTATCAACCGGGAAGTTCGTCAGAGTCTTATGGCATATCACTTATTCATAAGCCTGGCATATTCTTCATAAGATCGAATATTTGCCACACCTTAAAGGTACGAATGTCCTTCGTTGTAGGTTATAATTTTTAAATAACAGTTACCAAATTATGAAAAATTCCTTAAGAATAGATTAATAGTATAATACAGTAAAATTAGAGTAGGAATGCGATATTTTCCACAAAACACACTTTGTGTGAGCCGAGAATTTGGTTATATACAGCGCGTACATAGTGAGCGATAAGCAAAACACTCAACACCGGTGCGATTTTTTTAGGAGAGTGATTCACTGTGACCCATTCAACACCGAAATATTGAGAGGCGAGCGCTCTACCGGGACATTATAAACAACTTGGTGGCATTTCTAACCAAAGTTCACTGGTGGGCTCTCCCCGGTGTTGAGTGTTTAGCTTATTGTATACTCTTTACGTAATGTTTGTTTACGTAACATGGCGTTTGTTTACAAAACACGGAGTACTAACATGACACTAAAATGTAATTTGCGCGACAGTTATGATTGATATAAGAACAAATTTTGTCTATAATATAATCACGATGATCATCATATAATCCTCGCTGCGGGAAGTAAATTAAAGCCCGGTTCGGGCGTCAGTAAACCACACATCGGGCTAAAACAGTTAGAGTTTTCCATACCAGGGCTATGGTAGAGGTTATACCAACCAATGGAAGAGATATATTATAGGCAATGCCTATATATGCTATGGCATGAGTTCGGAGAAAATTCAGATAACAGTTCTCGAGAAAAACACATTCGAGTTACTGGATAGGGATTTGGGTTTTTTAGTATCAAAACACGGGTAGAATGTCCCATATAGATTGATACACGTTTTAAACAAAATGTTGAGATGTGTCTGCAGTGAAAGTTTTGCTGAATGAAACTTAAATTTACCCCGAAATTCCGAATGCTCTCGACTGTGATTGTGTACGTCTCGCGAACTGATATATTAATTTCTCTGAACTTCTGCCACGACATACATAGGCATTGCATGGTTGGTATAACTTCTAACTTTACCACTTTTAACTAATTAGACTAGCCCTGGTGTGGAAAACTCAAACTGTTATAGTCCGATGTGCGGTTTACTGACGTCCGCACCGGTGTTTACTGCCCGCCGCGGGGATTATAGGATGAACAGCGTGATAATGTTAGGGCAAACTGATGCTGTTAAGAAAAAGTACAGTTATTTTTTTCTAAAAGTTGCCATTTTCGCGGTGTTCGGATAATCTGAACATATCCAGAAAAAGCCATTACATGTATTAGACATAGAAGATATATTTTGCGAAATAGTTTAATAATGATTGTATTAGTTGTTGCAAATAGATTATAATCAAGATGGCTATTCGCGTCGTTTTGCTAACACCAGCGCAGCCATTATTACATTTTTCAATAAATATATGTGCTCTTGAATGTTTCATACAGGCGCTGACTTTTTCTCAAATCGCTCGGTTTAGCCAAATACCGCGAAAATGACAACTTCAGAAAAAAGAAAGGTAAATTTTAATAACGGGGTCTGTTTGCACTACCAGCACCATAGCAATTCAGCACGAACCCCAACATCATATCAGACTAGCAGGACCACTTGGCCAAAGGGTGATACTCCTCGTTGCATTTTGGAGTGATGTACATTGTACCGAGGTAGGATCATACGGCATAAGTTGTTCGAAAACGGCGGAAATATGTCAACAAACTACTGGACCAATGAGCCATCCCATAAACTCATATCAGATTCAGCTAAGCCGGCTAGGAGATTCTGATGGTCAAATTTTACTTCCTTGAAAAAGCTTCCTGAATTTTTAGTAAATCCTGTGCCAATGTATTATCTTATATATGCGAGTCGACCATAGGCCGCCTCGCATTTATTATAAAATGCATTGGCCTAACAAATTTTACATTATTTTTTATAATTATTAAAAAATGTAAGAAAAAATGAAAAAAAAATATGATAAAACATTGTTAAAGAATGTAAGAAATAATGATAAAAAATTATTAAAATTGTTAAAGAATGTAAGAAAAATTATTTTTAAAATGACAAAATTGTTAAAGAATGTAAGAATAATGATAAAAATTGTTATAGCATGTAAGAAATAATTATAAAAAAAATATAGAAATTGTTAAAAAATGTAAGAAAAATGATAAAAAATTGTTAGGCCAATGCATTCAGTTATATATGGGAGGCCACAGGTCCCTGAGGAAAATTACTAAAAAATATCAATATAGACTATACCAATGTAAAGGTTCCAATGATCGATTTTGGCTAAAACCACACCAACTATCAAAACCCTACTAAATTCTAGAAAACGATAATTGCAGCCAAAATATCCTCAGGTTTCGCTTATTGGCAATAAAATTCCCTTTCATTTGACATATAACCCGGCGAAATCGAACGAATCGAAGTCGATATATCCTACATAAACTAGCGAAATTTACCGAAGAAATCGGGTCGTCAATCTCCCTGTCTGCTCAGAGGCCTTTGACCTAATTACAAAATCAATATTTTCAAGCAATAATTTGTCGCGAACCTGTATTTAAACGCGATGACATAACCTATAAATGCTCATATATGTTCCGCAAGTCAATCCGAAGCCATCCATAATTTTTTTATTTCATCCGATGCTTTTGTGCATAATTTCTCAACTCTATTCATCACAAGCATTCAAGAAAACAGACGTGTCTGCGACTGGCAGAACATTTTGACCGGCTTGCTGATTGATTGACAATAATCGAGAGAAAAGTTCACAAATGATGCCTTGAAAAAATAAATATGCATAGATATCTGATAGAGTATTGAAGAAACACTTGACTTATTAATTTTCTCTGTACCAAGAAATTTATCTTATTTAAAAACAGAAGTGAACTTGAAAGTATAGTTAGATAATTGGAATTTGCTTTGATACAATATTAACATTCTGGTATTTAGCCATGATCCGTGCATTCTTGTTTTACTTTCGCTTTCAATATTTACCTCCAGTCGCAGACACGTCTTGTTTCTGGAATTCCTTTGATGAATAAAGTTTAAAAATTGGCACAAACACATCGGATCAAATAAAAATGGAATACTATTGCCAATAGGACACACTTGAGGATATTTTAGCTGCAATTATCGATTTCCATAATTTAGTAGGGTTTTAATAGTTGGTGTGGTTTTAGCTAAATTCGATCATTGGAACCTTTACACTGGTATAGTCTATATAGGTATTTTAGTAATTTCCCCCCAGATGAATGTGTGCTAGGCGACATATGGTCGACTTGCATGCAATGTATATAAGAGAATGCATCGGCACAGGGTATATAATGTCGCGCCAGCGCAGCTCCCGTCATAAAAGTGTTAAAGGAAATTCCCACGGTCAAATTTTACTACCTCGAAAAATCGTGACCAAAGTCACTTGAACACGTCTATCGTCTCAACAGGCAGCGTTATATAAGGATTAACTGTCATGTGGACTGTTTTTTATGGAGATGTAACGGTGAGGTAAGTGGACATAACTTGTGTAAAACCCGAAGGATTGGAGACCCAAAGAAAATTGGGTTTTACATACAAGTTATGTCCACTTACCTCACCGTTACATCTCCATAAAAATAGTCGACATGACAGTTAATCCTTATATTTATATACATTTAGCGAGAAAGCCACTTTTGTAAATATATTTAAATCGAAAAGTGTATCGTGACAAGATCAGCCCAAAATACCCAATAGCACCCTTGCCAAAAGTTAATAGGAACAATTTCTCTTCATATTGAAACCCGATGATGTTTTAAGTCAATCCTGCGCGAGTCCAAATGCGCCCAAAACATTACGCGATCGTCTTTCCAAACCTAATGACGTATCGATGGTGTTATTAGCTTGATGTTATGAGGCGTTGCGCATTCACCGAGAAATAACTGCAACTAGCCACGTGGGCGCCGACCAATCAGAATGCTGGATTTAGTGATGACAACACTTAGTGTGTAAATATATAAGAATGGGTTTATATTGAGATAGCAAACATATGATACAGATCTCGTTCGCCTTCATTTTAGTTGAGTCATTTATACATGAGGTTACATCTGGCTGATATCGGGCCTAATATATCAAATAAACCAAGTAATATATCTAAGTATATAGGTGAAGAGAACTCACTTCAATGCCAGACATCTTGTCGCCATATATTTTTCGAGCACATTATTACGTATATAGGTTCTCGGTTACATACTGGTTACATACCGTGATTCCCAAGGCTTTGGGTCTCCAATTTTCTACTCATAATGTTTATACCATTTATAAAGTATTTGTTTCGTCACATTTTGAGGATTATAATATATCCACAAATGTGTGGCACAAATATATTCTCAATGTGTATGCTTCTGAAAAAAAAACTTCTCAAAGTTTGAACGATTACCATATCAGTAAAATATTTCCAAGACTTAGTTTCCTACAGATTGAAGGAGTAAAGAGGGTTCGTTGTGTGTGTTATTCTGTTATGGTAATAATTGTAATATATCGCTTGTGTGGGATGTTGAAATGTGTAATAAATGTTCACCAGTGATTACAGTTCTGGTTAAAATACAGACTCAACAGCTATCACGCTGTACTGAGTCTGCAGTATTTGAGGGGTCCCTATTAATACAAACAGGCATTACGTCAGTCTCAACCAATAACAACATAATATCAGCAAAACGATGTAGCCATTCGGGTGAGTGTTGGAATCTCTATACAGTCGCAGATTTCCACATAACTAAAAATAGCGTCAGTTTGAAGCATCGGATAATAATTATACAGGCGATATCTGTCATTGGTGAAGCTATGTATGCGCTGTGGCGTCACACTGCGTGGGTCGCATGAGAAGTTATTTATAGCGACATAGAGCTATTTAGTAATAGAACACATCATGGTTTTCTCCAAAGCTAGTACATGTATTGATTGCGCAGCTGTTATAGTCGGGTTTTCCCAGAACTGCAGTGATCACCACACATTACTAAGAGCCTACGCGATATTCTGTCATTCTATAGATGTCCGGATATCATTTAGCGTAATAGTTTTAAGTTTGATACGATACACGTCAAAGCTTTGTCAAAATGCTATTGTATTGACATGATTTCTCGCTCGTTTCCTAGAATAGAGTGTGTCTATGCCTGGAATTGAATATGGTTTCCATAAACTTGAAATGTTGAGCCTTTCTAGTAAATTGGTAAGGCTCACTGGAGGTTATGGTTTTCAAGATAGACTGGGTTTATTCTACTCTCATAGTCTCGTATCGCCCAGTTTTCTCAGAAATTAGATACTATGGGTGGTTTAGCCACAGGCACTTTGTAGAAAACAGTGTTTACATAATATATATATATATGACAAGGTCAGACAATGTTCGGTTTCCCATTCCCGAAATTTGTTGCATTTCTGACTCACCGAACCGATTATGGCCGCGTAAACGGCATTGTCGCTTGTTTTTCTTCTTTCAAAAGTGAATAAAAACCTCCTTACACTGTCAAATGCAGTGGAATGTCTAACAACAACTTTTGTATACTTTGAAGTGAGAAAATTACTTCAAACCAGACCGTGAACATGCACGCCACGGTTGGTGGTTAACGGAATACGATAGGGGAACACTCCGACGTTCGTACTCAGATTTCACCAATTTTCGTACCTTGCTTGCCTGTACCAAGAAAATGACCAATTTGATTCTATTTGTCGTTATATATATTTATTACCCCATTTGTTATTCCTTTTCATAAAAATAAAATAAAACAAGCCGAAGATGATATGTTTAAAATGTCTTAAGCATGAAATTGGTGATAAGTTGTTATCAGAGTACGTTATACTTGTGATAGTTACGTTACGCACACGGTGTTCCCATATCGTATTAGCAAATGTGACTCTTTCTCATTGGTCGATATTTAATATACATAATGTTTTTTTTCTGACCGTGGTTTCGTAAACAAAGCCACGTGAATATCGACCAATCAGAAAGAGGGCATATTTTGCCATGATTAATGGCGAATCAGGCCATGTTTATGGTTCGATTAGAAAGATTTCTTCCACTTGAAAGTACAAAACAGGTTTATATCGGCATTCTACAGCACATTACATGGTAAGGAGGGTTTATATCACTTTTGGAAATAGCAAAATACGCGACAATACCGTTTATCCGACCAAAATCGGTGCAGTGTGTCAGAAAATCAACGTTGACGTCGTTCGGCGCTATTCCGTACCGAATTAGTGACTCCCCCTGTGGTAGTATATAAGGTATATATTTCAATATGTTTTTGCTACAAGTTCCCCGTGGGTTTAGCTATAGCTGCTGCGGTCATCACATGCTACATGCATACATCTTAACCCTTTGGTGAGTCGAACAACATATATGTGATCATATGTCGCCATACGGTTCGCGAGTGGAACGACATATGTAGACATAACTTCAATTAATCATCTAATTTATAAATGAATTGTATAGGAGATATTTTGATTAATATAATCTCCCAATGTATAAGTGCAATAGATCATGATAGCAAACATAAACAGAAAATACACATAAATTAAAATGAATTATTGGACCCTTTGACCCGAAAATGTAAATTTGTATTGCTATGACGTGGACGTTAAACTCACGCATGACGTCATGTATATGACGTTATACATACTATACAAAGGGTTAATCACTGTGGAGGATCTATTCCTAGAAATGTGGTGCTCTACCAATTTTTTTAGCAATTTTTATCGTGACATTCCGGTTCTTTACTGGGGATTTTTTATTTTCGCCGCACAAAAGTGAAAACAAATTACAGATTATGTAAGTATATCGCAGGTTTCTTTTAACCAATGGATTATTTATATTGCTGTTCACATTGGTATGTGAGAAAATGTAAGAAATCCCATAGGAATGCCCGTAAATCGACATTTTATAATTATATTCCGATACTTTACAGAGTGCTCAGTGCTCTCCCAATAGTCAAGTGCTCTCCTCGGGATCATGTATTGTGCTATAACAAGCAAAACAGCGAATAAATACTAAATATTATGCGTTGGTTAGGGGGTAATAAACTTAATATGTTATTTTGCGTCGCATATACGTCCATAAAGGCATACTTTGTTCGTTTAGTCACGTATTTCATGGGTAGCAAACGCAATGGGGAGTATATGAATGAACTATGTAATCTATAATTATTTCCATTTGTTCTATTGGATATAACTGATAACAAACGCTCAATTCTTGTTCAGGAAATGATTGTCGAACGTATTTTTATTGTGTAACTGTAATTGTGGCCAATCGGAATAACGATTATTCAACTCACAAAGCACCGGAATGACTCAGTAAACCACCGGAATACACATGTAGATCTATTTTATGGTCGTTTTCTTCGATTTGGTATGTTATTAATGATATTTTCATGTTGCATTGCCTTCAGGAATGTATTGAGGAACAGGCGTTCAAAGTTACAATATACAGTATTCAGTATTAAGTCGGTAATACGCCGTTGAAGTGACGAATTTCCCAAATAAAACGCAAAATATCGAGGAATTTATTTATATTACTGGGCAGTATGCCAATATAGTGGCATAATATTACAACATATATTACTCACCTCCTTTGCCACGTCCATCCCGTATACATTCGTCCAATATTTGCGTTTAAAACATTATAGTCTAAGCAGGGCTGGAGGTCAAGTGTCACCAACGATGCGAATTTATGCGACCAGTGCAATCTTATAGGAAAATTATCGTAGTTTATGGATCCGGTTCTTGCATAGCCAAAAGTGGACGGTAAAATTTTTTTTTCGGTATGTTTCATAGGGTTACCCCACTGAAATATAGGGTCGATTTTAAGCAATTACTGTGTATCATGCATGTGATTGTGGGATAACTAAACACATGCATATATAATATAATTGTGGTCAATTCGGACCATCTGGTGACCCTCTACGATACGTATATAAAATATATTGGGTTGCATTTTCTATCATGACGTCATATCGACGAAATCAGCATGACTCTGCACAATTTTATGACGATTCACACAAACAGTCGCATGTCAACTCCAGCGATTTATTTATTTATGCATATTTTATAACATGTCATATGTTTTTGGAAACAGTAGCATATTGCGAACAACATTCATAAATAGTTTTCATAATATGTTTCATATTTTGTTGATGGTAGTCAAAAAGCTACCCCTCCCCTAATGTTGCGAAATATGTCAATTTCCAAATAACGATGATTTGACTATTCCGCTGACTTAATAACTCCACCAACATTAATAATTGTCGTGCAGATCATGTGCTATATGACATATGATGCCATATAACATTAATATATTGTGAAATTCCTGCAAAATTTTCATCACTCAGCAAAATTTAAGGACGATTCACCGAAATTGTCACATTTCAACTAGGTTCATTTGTTCAACCTTACGTATTTCATAGAATTTCATATGTTACTGGAAACATTGGCATATTGCAAACAATATCCGACAATGATTGTATTGACATGTTAGAAATTATGTTTATGGTGACCAAAAAGCTACCCCTCCCCCAAAAGTGACAACATTTGTTCTTTTTTTTTAAATAATGAAAACATTGAATTCTAACTCAAATTTCTCAATATATGTGTCACCAGTACTTGTTATCACAACAAGACATTCAAGAAACAGCTTCAACTAATGCACATGTATGTTCAAGATTGATACTTAGTTAATCTGATGAAAGCTCATTACAAGAGTCTTCGATGTCATCGTCATCATCTGAGGACAATTCATCAATTTCGGTTGTACGTGTAGCTTGGTCATTCACAGCCTGGTCAGTGTCCATGTTACACAGAAGGGATGCTATGTCATCCGGGAATGCAGCGTTGGTCCATTTGATAGCCGCGTTGTCCAGCCATCCGTGTGATGTGGTAGTTGGCGCCTCGATTTGACTTTCCCGCAATGACCGCCACAATCGAGCCAAGTAGTTGGACCTGACAATATGCAGGTTGAAAGAATCTTGCAAGGCGGCAGAAGAGAAAGGTCCATAGATTGCTTACCTTTCTTGTACTTTTCCCTGAATATCTGCCGCCTTGTTTCGTTGCATGTTTGTGGTCTTCTTTGCCCATAAAGCTTGCACAAAAAGTCTTCCAACTAACAGAACATATCTGCGTCAACATCCCACGAAGAACCTAGTTCGCTAAATGCAGCAATATAGTTTGGGTTTTTGAGCATTAAATTGAAGCCCGACTTCTTTCCCTTTTTGAAGATTGAAGATATATAGTCATTTCCCGTTGCAGCATGCATGCCGATTAATGCAACGCGTGTTTCGCTGGATAGTGAACAACTACTCAATTTGTAAATTTTCCTGGAATTACCGTGACCATTATCCAAGAAAATGTCGGGGTTGTTGTCTGGGAAAAGTCCTAACAGTATTACAACAATGTCTGTGTCACCAGACGGAGCGCGAACCACGACAGGACCTGGGTCCTCCACATCCAGAATATCACTTATGTGGAGAGCAACCTTCGTATCAGCTTCCTCGTGATCAGACTCGGGTCGCGGAACACTTGTACTCGACTTGTTTGTGATCTTGTAACACCCATCCCTCTTGGAGAAGTATATGGCCCTCTCCGCTGGAATTGTCGATTTGCGTTCCTCCAACACTTGTAATCGAAGATCAATTAGGCGCTCCTTGTTGGTTCCATTTGACAGGAACGCTGTAAAATTCCTCGGGATTTTGCAACGCGGGCTCTTTATGATGTATTGATCTGATGCTCCGCGATCAGATCGTTCACCTGTCTTGATGGAATCATCGATATAGGTGTTGGCTACAATATCGACTCGTTTGTATGTTGTTGGTATTTGATTAAGGATTATTATTCCCAAGTCTTCGAATGTCTCCGGACCGGTGCTATCATCCGAATGGCTGCCATCAAGTCGATGATGTATCCGGAGACACCTTGTTTATTCGGTAAATCTGCGGTATCGATGACTTCGATACTTGATGATATACACCTCAGAAGCGCACTTTTTGTAGTTTTCTTTCGGGTGCCGTCAGGATGTGCGAGCGACAATGGAACCGCCCCCAAACAGTAGTCTAACATTTTATCAATGTCAATGGCGCATCGCTTTGTGTTTGAATAAGCCAGTAGTTTAGCCACAATGTCCCGCTCCATCGTAACCTCACGAACCTTTCTACTATCATCAGAAGATACACGAACAGTGGCGCCCATGTCTTTAAATTTGCACAGTTTGACTCTGGCGATTGGTTTGTGGAAATGATCTCCGTGTAAGGAATCTTCACGGAACGCGCTTGCCTTTTCGTTGCCGACTGAGATGCATTTGCCCAGACTGTCCTTGATCTCTTGAGAAACCGGAGCGCCAGATGATAGGTGGTAGAGCTGGTCAGGATCGATGTCCTTTGCGAATGGGTTGATAAAGTCCTCAATAAGCACCCGCAGGACTGACATGACATGCTTCTCTGACCGCTTCATGTGTTTAACCTGGCACAACTTTGGGGTATTGTCTGGAGAACTGTTTATCCCAGTAACATCGAACAACATGTCCTTTAACTTCGCCTTCTGGTGACGATTTAGCACCCATTTGCCGTAGGCGCCCTTATTCCAATCAAATTGCTTAATACCTCCGGGTACTTTGGCACTTCTGTTGAAGATTTGCTCACCAGACTGATCAGTAGCAACACCACCGGCCTTGTGTTTACTTCGACAAATGCAAACTCCTCCTTGCAGCAAGACGTCCGTTCCTTTTGATGCAATGCCTTCCAATTGTCGCACATAGAAAGACCCATATCTCGCATAATTCTACTTGTTGAATGCAAAAAATAGAGGAATGGACATTTTCCAAGACTGTAATCGCATCAAGAAGTTATTTTCTTTGACGGAGACGTGTATATATGCTGTGTTGTATATCCACCATATCCATGTATGTCATCCAGAACTTTGACGTTTCACCATGTTCACCGTTCCTGATACTCTCACGATAACTTTCATACGAATCGGCGAAGTCCCGTACTTCTTGTGAATCCATTATCTCGTTGACGTCAATGGTTGATGGTGGAGAATTAACGACTTTCTGCAGAGCATTTGGAACAGGATGACTGAGAGTATCCTTGAATCGTTCTAACAGGAGTCGTTCGAATGCATCAGCAAAATGTTCATGCACGAGCCACGCTCTGTTGTGCTGCTTACCGCGCAAAACACCACTCAGACTCCCCGATGCACATAACTCTGATTGGAATACAAGTTATCAAATCCACTGCCTTCGACAAACTGTCCAATAATACCGAAGTTCTCTTGCATCAAGTGGAAGTCGCCGAGATGGACACCGACGTTGTTGAATTGTTCCGGAAAGTTCCACACAGTTTGGTATACCTTCACTGCCGCACCCACATCAAGGGAGATGTGCACATTGGGCATATTAGCATCATTGGCCATACGTTGGGTTGTCATCGGGAACTCGACAATTGTGCTGTATTGACCGATGGGTCGATGCAGTGGTGGTAGATATATACATTCATAAATTGTATGTATATTAAGCAGCATACAGTATATGTGCAGTTTTCTTTCCGTTCTCATCTCCACATACGCCATATGCTTCCGAAAAGCACCTAGTATGCCACAAACTACAAATATAAAACCAACATCCTTATTCCGATCAAAATTATTGTCAGTGTGAGTTTCCGTAGATTCTGTAAAAAAATCAAGCGTGACTTTGGGATAGATTGTTGCAGACGATTTTTTTTTATTTCAAATAGCCAGTTTTATTTGCAACAAACCGCAAAAGTCTCTGACCGACGGTTTTTAATATGCTTAATATGTATGGCATCTATACAATATAACTAGTCTAAACTCACCTTTTAGGGTGTATTAACTTCCAAATAAAGCAGAAGCGCCGTGTGCCATTCCATAGCGAAACCGAAAGTTACTCGCAGAAAAATATGGAAACGTATACAAATGGCGTGTACCTGCGATGGTAAATTATGGGAGCGCATTAATCTGCAGCACCAGTCTACTCTACCTAATGGGGGAGATATATATATTACAAGAAAACTAAGATGCATGCATCAGGTCGGCCGTGAACTATCTACCATCGAATTGTTTGTAGCTATCGATTATACATTTTGGAACACCTGTCTGTATGTATGTGTGTATGCGTGAATGCATGTGTGTATGTGTTATAGACTCTAACACTGCTCGACTGATCCGACTCGGATTTGGTTTTTAACGTGTCAACTTGACCTCGCTCATAGGCATGTTTCTGGACCTTGACCGATCCGACTAAAAATTTGTGTGTAGGACTACTTCGATCCCGGGAGCAATATGGACGGGTCCAATTTCACGTGGGACCATGTTCTCGAACGTGCTGATATAGGCATGTTTCTGGACCAATTGAACAATAGTTTGGCCAGACGCTGCATATACTGGGTACTGTCCAGATGGAGGCGATCACAAAAATAATTCCCTAAATAGCCCGAACGAAGTCGAGTACATCAGCTAGTTTAATATATATTTTGGACATTTGTCTGTCTGTTTGTCTGTTAGCTATGGCCGGGAAAACTGACAGATTTGACGAAATTTGATACCTAGGGGCAATTATTTCCAGGGAGTATTTTGGACGCGTCAAATCTTGATCCCGACCTGACTTTGACATTCAAAAAGATCAATTCAAGGTCAAATCTGGTAAAACGGAAGTATTTCAACGAAATATAATACCTACTGTTACTTTTGTCCCAGGAGTGTTTCGGGTGGGTCAAATCATGACCCTGACCTGATCTTGACATTAAAAATTGTCAATTCAAGGTCAAATCGGGTAAAGCCGGGCGGATTTCGACGGGTACTTTTGTCGTGACTTTCCGGGGAGTGTTTTGGACGGGTCAAATCGTGACCCAACATGACGTTCACCTTTAAAATTGTCAATTCAAGGTTAAATCGCGCAATTCTCCGAAAATCAGAGGGGAACATCCCGGACGAAGTAGTGTCCACCAGCTACTATTATATATTTCTAGATTTAGTTACAAACTAAATACCTGTATATTGTACAAAGAAATGTTTGACAAATATATCTGTATCAATATTACCATACGGGTCATTAAAATAGATACGACAAAACAAATTTTGAAGGGTGCATGTATCAGGTAAATTTTTATATTTCAAATGATGACAGGAATGCGGAAAGTTGAAGTACCTACGTAATACTGGCTATCCGAATGAAGAGATATACATGTATATAAGAACCAAAATAGAAGATGACTGCTGGCGACAATGTTTTCCAAAAAAATTCAAAGCATTCGATAGCTCCCATCTAGTTGTCAGCCCGAAGATCAATATAAAGTGTGGTGACTATCAGATGAGGGATATGTCTGTACAGTTGCTAAACAATTCAGTCATGCAAAAGAGGATCAAACAGTAAGATACCAAATTCCTGCCTGTGGTAATGTTTTTTAACGAAATTCGGGAAAATTAGATTACTCTCACCCTGATTATCCAGAAGATCATTGTGGAATCTGGTGACGATCGGACAAGGGGTGTCGTCTGTAGGATCAACCAAATTATTTAGCCATAAAAATAGTAAAATTCAAGATCACCGCTGGCAGTGATGTCTTCACAGGGACAGCTTGAGAACAAAACATGGCTCACATCTAGCGGTGACCCAAACTATCCACATGAGAAACGGTTCTCCAATAAATGCTGGCTGGAGGGTGCGCCAATTGATTCAAATTCGAAATTTAGCAGGGTGTACTGCTTGTGGCCATGTTTTCCCCGCAAATTTGATAGACTGATGGACAAAACCACTGAATCCGTTGAATCAATATACATGTATACATGGATAAATTTATATGGATTATTATACACAGTACTGGTATATAAAGGTACTGAAAATAACAATATTACTAGTATACACAAAATAAACCATATATCATGGCTATGGGTTCTAATATCCGAATATGACAGCTGAGAACTTGGTGTGAATTGAAGAGTGGTGGTGTCTCAAGCATATCTAACCCCCCACGTTAGAAACATGCCATTAAATGTCATAAGTATAATCTAGCTTGAGGACAGAAGTTATCCATAAAACCCCCCTTAATTCAACCAGGTCCTCGCGCGATGTATGGTCGATCACATGATGATCTAGGGGGGATTATAATTGTTGTATAAAAACAGCACTGCATGTAAATATAAAATAAAATAGTGCTACATCTTATTACAGATTATTGCCATATATAATCAGTGACTATACAGACAGTCTGACAAAATAAAGTTTCAGTGACACTCTATCCGAAGAGGGGAATAATTCCATCTGTTACAGTCAATGGAGCAATTATGAATCTGGAAAGGTGAAATTTCTAAGTAATACTAGATATCGACATGACGCGATAACATATAACGTAAATGCAATATGGCCGCTGGCGACCATTTTTTCCTATAAAATTAAAAAAATATTTGATAGCTCTCATCTGATAGATCAATATGGGTGCAGGACGTTTCGGCACCTGGACGTTTCGGCACTTGGTTTTCGAGACGTTTCGGCACCTGGGTTTTCGGCACTTGGTTGTTTCGGCCCAGGTACGTGGACGTTTCGGCACTTCATCGAAGACGATTCGGCACTTATTTGATTTTCTTTTCTTTTCATATATAGTATTGACTTTGATGTTGCATTTATATTCGCCGTTTGTTATAATTCGGTATAGTACATACTAAAGCGTGTTTACACAGTCAAGTAGATGCCAAACCATCCAACGTCGTCAGAAACATCAACCGCACGCGACAAGCACAACGACCAGATGACCCTGCAACATGTCATGAAGAGGTAATATATACAATCTTTACTACACTTTATTAAACAATATTTAAATATAAAGAACAGAATAACTGTATAAACCTTCAAACATTCACCAACACTCTTATGTTAATTACCTTCGTGATCAGATGGATATGATTGTAATCTTGTTGATATGATTAATTCGCACTCTAATCAAACTTTGTTGTTTTTGTAACAGTTGTCTGATTAATTCGCACTCTAATTAGACTTTGTTGTTTGTGCAGATGACTGGAATCAAGCCTTTCTAGAGGCCAACTCCCCCTAATTCGATCAGATCGACGTCCAATGCACTGAGACCAGCAGACGACATCTTGTGTTCTACACGGAGCGCCAACTTCAACTTCTCGCCAAGTCCAAAGTCTGCTACCTGGATGCAACATTCCGTGTCATCAACAACTCCGACTTTCGACTACCTCATGTTACATGTTTTATCATATTTTATTGAAATAAAGAATAAAAAACAAATTTAGTCTTCACTCATAATTTGGTTGGTCTGAAAATTAGCAGGTGCCGTAAAGTCCAAAGTACCGAAACATCAGGTGCCGAAACGTCCAGGTGCCGAACGGCAACCCCCAGTGCCGAAACGTCCAGGTGCCGAAACGTCTAGCATTCATCAATATCAAGATAAATATGAAGTTTGGTGATGATCGGATAAGTGAAGTGGACTGTGCTAAACGGTTTAGTAATGCTTAAAAAGATTCTTACCTTAATATTTTTATGTTCACTTTATAAACTTCACTGAGTCATCTTTGTCATGTATTGAGTTTGATATCTTTTGTTAACAGTTTATAAATCATGTATGTCTCATGTTTGTTATTTTAATTTATGTGTTTATTATCATTAAATAAAGTTGCATTCCTTAAAAAGATTCTTACCTCAATGTTTTTATGTTCACTTTATAAACTCCACTGAGTCATCTTTGAATTTGATATCTTTTGTTAACAGTTTATAAATTATGTATGTCTCGTGTTCGTTATTATATTATATACACTTTATAGTGTGTTTCAGAACGAAAAAAAATGAATAAAATCAACAAATTTGTAAATTTAAAAACAATTCAAACGTTGTTGTATTCCATGTCCCAGCCCGGACATATACACCAAATTTCAATAATATTCATTAAGAAACAACGGACCAAACGCCATATAACACCCCGTATACATCTTTTATTCCGAGTTGGCCTTTTATTCCGAGTTGGCACGCGTCGATTGGGGCGAGTTAGCCCTGGGGCGAGTACGCCGATTCCGGCACCTTTTCTATTTGCAGCAGGTATACGTTTACGCTGGTTTACGCGTAATTTAATTTACAAAGTTCCCCAATTGGTATCGTAAATAGAGCGACCTTATTTGACATAGAATGCCTCTGTTATTGATTATAAAGTTGCTGTACATTAAAAACGACAAATTCACATGCTCGTTCAAGCGCAGTAGTCTATTTTCCCCATGTTAAAGGACATCCACAAATACTAAATAACGCTAACCTACTGCCGAATGTTTTACACGACAACTGTTAACATATTTGGGCTGAATTCATCTGACGCGGTATTATTCCTCAAAATAAACAACAAAACCATCGTTACTTGGAAATGTAGTTTGGGCTAACATTTACATAAATCCTCCACATCATTATTCCGACACACACGTCAGATGAAAAGCAGCCATGAAGTAAACGGCCAAATTGGCCGAAATAAAAGTGCCCTTTGCGACCATGGTGATAAATCGCTAGCCTATATAAAACAAAAGTTATCCTTATTTATTTATCTTTACCTATATATGTTGCTGGTTTCAATAAGTCAGTTGGAATGTCAACATGTCGTTATTTGACATTTACCCATGTCACTTTTGGGGGAGGGGTAGCTTTTTGGCCACCATAAACATAATTTCTAACATGTCAATACAATCATTGTCGGATATTGTTTGCAATATGCCAATGTTTCCAGTAACATATGAAATTCTATGAAATACGTAAGGTTGAACAAATGAACCTAGTTGAAATGTGACAATTTCGGTGAATCGTCCTTAAATTTTGCTGAGTGATGAAAATTTTGCAGGAATTTCACAATATATTAATGTTATATGGCATCATATGTCATATAGCACATGATCTGCACGACAATTATTAATGTTGGTGGAGTTATTAAGTCAGCGGAATAGTCAAATCATCGTTACTTGGAAATTGACATATTTCGCAACATTAGGGGAGGGGTAGCTTTTTGACTACCATCAACAAAATACGAAACATATTATGAAAACCATATATGAATGTTGTTCGCAATATGATACGCTTTCCAAAATCATATGACATGCTATGAAATATGCATAAATAAATAAATCGCTGGAGTTGACATGCGACTGTTTGTGTGAATCGTCATAAAATTGTGCAGAGTCATGCTGATTTCGTCGTTATGACGTCATGATAGAAAATGCAACCTGATATATTTTATATACGTATCGTAGACGGTCACCAGACGGTCAGAATTGACCACAATTATATTATTATATCTGCATGTGTTTAGTCATCCCACAATCACATGTATGATACACAGTAATTGCTTAAAATCGACCCTGTATTTCAGTGGGGTACCCTATGAAACATACCGAGAAAAAAATATATTCTCGTCCACTTTTGGCTATGCAAGAACCGGATACATAAACTACGATAATTTTCCTAGAAGATTGCACTGGTCGCATAAATTCGCATCGTTGGTGACACTTGACCTCCAGCCCTGCTCATCCTATTACTAAAATGCGTGTTTATTACCCACGCATGTCATCTCTGTCGCACAATGAGCAAAATGTGACAGAACACCGGAATATTTGCTCGCTAAGCACGTAAATATTGCTCGGGAGACCGGGGAGAGCACCACATTTCTAGGAATAGATCCTCCACAGTGGGGTTAATGCTGTTATGGGACCAGACGGACGCTAATAGGTTTTATCAATTAGCTATAGGTTATCTGCCGCAATAAGTAGAACGCTGCCCGCGTCATAAGTAACAAAAAGTCGGCCAATAAGTAGAAAACGCGGCCAATAAGTCAAGGTAACGTAAATGACGTCATACGCAATTAGCTAGATCGACAAAGAATATTGGGTCGACGGAAGATAGGTTGCAGTTGATTTATTTCCGATGAATTACGGAGAGTCACTGTTTTTGGGAGTAGATATACATGTACGTGGATGAACTACATGTATCCGTATCAATAGCATTCCCAGTGGAAACTGAGAGTACTGTGAAATCGCTGCAAGTTCTTCACAAAGTTCACAAGAATAAAAACTGTTGGAATAATTGTTAATTTAATAAAACACACAATGGTATATCTATGTTAATATATTCATCCTGTGAAACAATTATTGCCATTGTTGCTAATTAATAAAATACTTATTAATTGGTTGTTTCCACATTGACCGAGTTATGAGGCCTCGGTCTGTCGTATATAGCCTTCGGCCTGCGGCCTCAGGTTGAATGCTTTATTAACTCAATCATGAATTAACATGAAATTAGAGATTAATGTGAACATATATACACTATTTACAACATAGTCATCGTCATCATCTCGTCATCACTATAATCGTCAACTGTATTATGCTATTCTTCATCAGCATCATCATCATCATAATCCACATCATCATCATCATAATCATCACATCGTAATCATAATCATCATCTTCGTTGTCATCACCACCGTCATCATTAGAAGGCTTATCGTCCGCATCATCAGCATAATATGACAGACCTCGGCCTCATAACTCGGCCAATATGGAAACAACCAATTAATAACATATAATATTCTCATCCGTTGCAATATAAGGACATTGGTGGGTCAAATAGCAACAATCATGTAACTAAATGGGTCGTATCCGGTGAACCAGAAACCTCGATCATATCGATACATGTACATTCATTTATTTTCATTTTAGAAAATTGACACTCTCGTCCCACAATGTATATCGATCGTGGTACAGTTTTAGAGAGTATATCTTTGAAGTAAATTCCGCCAATATTAGCCCAAAATGAGCGCATATCGGTTGGGCGGGTGGATGTATGGATGTGTGGATAGAACGATAGGTGAGTTGGTGGGTGTGTGGGTGTTTGGGTTATGTATGGGTGGCGGCTTGTGCATGGTTGGTTGAATGGATGGTTCGATGGATCAATACATGGATATATGGATGTATGGGTGGGTCGTGGTGGGTGGATCAATTGATTGAGTGATTCGTGGACGGATGGTTGATAGATTGATGGTGGATGTATGGATGGTGGGTGGATAGATGGATGTACCTATCGCTGGATTGGTGTAGGATGGATTGTTGTATGTGTAGATAGATGGATGGGTGGTGTATGGATGGTGGTGGATAGATGGATGTACCTATCGCTGGATTGGTGTAGGATGGATTGTTGTATGTGTAGATAGATGTATGGGTGGTGGTAGATAGATGGATGGTTGGGTGGGTGGGTGGGTGGGTGTATGGTGGATGGATTTATGTATGGATAGATGGATGGGTGGTGTATGAATTGATCGAGAGATGGATGGATAGTTGGTTGGATTGGTGGATGGTTGGTGTATGAATTGATCGAGAGATGGATGGATAGATGGATGGGTGGTGTATGAATTGATCGAGAGATGGATAGATAGATGGATGGGTGGTGTATGAATTGATCGAGAGATGGATAGTTGGTTGGATTGATGGATGGTTGGATTTATCAATACATGGATATATGAATATGGTCGTGGATGGATGGGTCAATTGATTGAGTGATCCTTGAACGGATGGTTTAATTGATTGATGGGTGGATGTATGGATGGTGGTGGATAGATGGATGTACCTATCGTTGGATGGGTTTAGGGCGGATTGATTTATGTATGTATGGGTAGATGAATGGATGGTGTGTGGATTGATTGAGAGATGGATGGATAGATGTATGGATGAATTGTCAGGGTGTAACTTGATTTTGTTTTGCGTAGAAAAATGATATGCAACTTGTGAACGTGTGAATCGAAACGAAAGGTAGTTTAATTTCCTAATTAATCCATCACTGAACCAAAGTGATGCTTTAATCAACAAACAATGTAACAAACGAAGCTGTCATAAAATGGTTTATGTCAGCTTTCTCTCCAAAGCGAATGTTGGATGATTTATAAAACTCCCACAATTTGATAAGTCTTAAAGAGTGTTCTTTGAATTCAGTTCCATATTAGTCCGTCAACGATAAATGGATAGCAACATGTATTAGGAAATATTAAATTGTATAGAATTTCCAATATTTGATAAGCAAAATGCTATGCTATACCATTTATATTATTCCCTTTGTAGTTTGTACGGTGGACTGGATCGATGGATGGATGGTCAGATGTACGGCTAGACGGCTCGACGGACGGATGACTATATGGATGGATGGATTGACGGACGGCACGATGTAGACTAGACGACTATGCGGACGGATTCATGACTAGGCGGAGAGATGCACGATGAATGGACGGCCCTATGTACGACTAGATGGCCCAATGTACGACTAGACGGCTCGGCGACCGGATGGATGGGTGCGTGGTTGGGTGGATGGACGGAATGATGGATGGATGAATGGATTGATGAGTGGATTGGCGACCGGATGTATGTGTGTACAATGGGAATAAGAATGAAATCTGATCCGGGAACGCCCTTTAATACTGTCGTTTATGGGAAATGAACCAGAAACGCTCTTAACAATTGTTGATCTTTTAATAGTTTTGCTTTGATCATAGGTTCGATCTCAATGTTGTGTACAGAAAACCAAAATTATTTCTATTATTGTTTCAAGTCTGGCTTTAATAACATAAATCATAGTCCTTTAATGCTGCATCAATATGTGCTCCTATCGACCTTTAGATTCTCAATTGAATTGACGATGGTTAACTGTTAACCCAGTAATGGAATAGTGAAAGTCGCTTGACTTTATGCCACTTGAAATTAACCGGACCATTCCTTTAGACCAATATTCAATATTGGGGTCAACGAGGAATCCGCCCTTCTTTAATGAATGTGATGAGCCGGATTGCTTCCAGTCGACTGAAGCCGAACTCATTCCTCACCAATTCTCCGTCGAACTGCAGTAATATGCTCCCGTTAACCATCTCCTCTCGGAATTTCTCGCAGTACTTGTCCAGCGACAGTTTACTCAAGTAGCCACTCACTTCATCTATAGTTAACTTAGCTATGTCAATATCGCAATCCTCTTGAACAACCGCGGATTTGTCCTCTAATTGTTCTCTCTGAACAGGGTTCACAACAGCCCTGGCAATGTCATTCTCATAAAGTATCGGTTGTGGCTTCCCAGAACGTGCAGCCTCAGGCGTACTTAGTTTCAATTCTATGAGACAACGGTCGAATCCTGCTGATCCGTCACCACGAGTGCCACCACAGTCAGGTAGAGGGATTCTAGGAGGCAATGCTGGTTTCCTGTCGTCGTCCGGACGCCCAACAACCTCACAGTCGTCGCCTTGTCTTGCTTCGTTTTCCTTCTGCTCGCTCTCTCTTTGAGACTCACGAGCCCCGATAAGCTGATCAGACTCCTCCTTGAAGTACTCGGGATTGCTTGCGGCTGATAATCCACTCTAAAATCAGGATAAAATGTTCACTAATCTTCAAGTAAAATTAATCCACAGCATTTTGGTAAAGTTCTTTTTTTTTGGTTCATCTTAGTAAGAATTTATTAAATTTTAGTAACCTTTCTTACCCATGAAGTATTGAGTTCAATTGTTTTACATGAAAATTTACATACACTGTATTACATTATTTTACACAGTATATATTTGTTTAACGGTTATACCAACATATTAAGTAAACGATGCTGCCCAGTTTAGGGTAACACATTGCCCAATACATGTTAAATACGCTGGTAATTTTGTCGCAGTTCAGACTGTCACAGGGTAAAATTCAGAGTCATATACCACCCAGTTTAAAGCCATATGACCTAGCAAGATAGCATTGAATGAATGGTCAAACATCCTGGCTTGATTATTACTAAAGTTTTCCTTATGGAAAAAAGTAACATTACTATAATTGTGTCTTACCTCATGGAGATTATAGTGTCTATTGTCGTTATCGAAGTCTTCTTCTCTGTTAGAAACTGTGGAATAAACACCTTTCGCCGATTCTATTGCGTTGGGCGAATCCATGTCGCTGATATTGACGTTTTCTGTTTGGTGACCTTGACCTACAGTTCTCATGAATTCACGCGGAATGATGTAGTCGTATACGTGTACTGGGTCTTGCTTATCGTCTGCCACTTTTGAATACGGAAGTGTTATGCTTTCCGTATAAAGAGCGATATCTGAAACAAGAAAACACTGCTGCAGGGAATAATTTGGAAACTTTCACGACGGGAGCTGCGCTGATGCAACAGTAAAGATCATGTGCATTCTCTTATATAAGGAACGCATATATACGATAATTCACTTGCTTAAAAGTTCAAGGTAAATATTGTTAGGGCAATGCATTCCCTTATATGCGAGGCTCCCTACGGGAGATTCGAATATACATGTATAAGCGAATACATTAGTACAGAGTTTTCGCAAGCTTTCAAGTTCCAGTCATGGAAATGGTTGCGGTCGCGTTCACACACATTTTGTGTAAGTATATCGATACCGGTCAATACTCCAATGATTATATACCAAACAATATGTAATCGGGTTCGCGTTGAGTATCTAATGATAGTCAATCTCAGTAACACGGGATGTTCAGAATATATGATATCATATAATCCCGTATCCCATAATCCAGATAATATGTCAAATATAGCGAATTATCGAAATATGAAATACAACGAAAAAGCGAAATAGGAAATACAGCGAAATAGCTGAACAAAAAAAATGCAGCGAAATATAGAAATAGGAAATTATTTTTATTAACGAAAAGACGAAGATATTTGAAGAAATATTTGAAGAAGTGTTTTAAAGAGCGCCGGAACCTCCCCAACGTCACCCATCCAATAGAAAAATTTCACTTATATTTCACCAGAGTTCATCAATTGTGGTGTTGCAATTCCTTTCATAAAATTCTCCGTTATTTCGTCAAAGTACATTCTAAATAGAGTTATCACCCTTCATATCAAGTGTATTATTCATGACTCCAATGCTTCTTTCTGTGACATATACTGCTCGTAGAACGGCAGTTCGGATTTTATCGACATATTGCGATATCGGGGAAAATTCAAATTCGATTATAATTATGTGTTTTATGTAGAACAATCCGTCATGTGGCTTTAATACATCACCAACAAGGTGAGCGCACGTTACGAAGAAATGCACGTCTCACGGAAGATCAACTGCCTCGTACATGTACACCCTCACATATCTATAACACAGTATCAATCATCGAATACATCTATAGTTACCATCCGGAGGAAGTGCACTGTACCGTCATGAGAACGATAGATCCGTTCTGTGACATGTGCACATATCGAACCCACTGAAGACTGAATGACTGATGCGCATCTTAACACTCGATTCAAGGGTATGCTTCAGAAGGATGCCCCCGTAGCCCAAGTGGTTCGTATTATGTCGTTAGTAAGATTGTCACAGTCTGGTCTAGACCAGGATATACCGGGGATTCTAAAACTGTCTAGCATTGGTACACATTATAATGTGGCAAATAGCTGGGATATTTTAAAACTGAGGTCATGACATATTATGTACTTGTTCGGGTGCGTGAAACTGATAAATTAGTGTTCAGGTGCTATGCCAACTGGAGGAATGTAGCATTCTACTAACATCACCGAAAATCTCAAGCTTAACTAACGAAAATGATCTCGCCATCGGCAGTCACTGCATTTAATTAATATATAAGAATGACGGTGTGTGTTATCAAATTAGATATAATATTTGTAAAAATAACTTCTTTGAACAAGATTTTTCTCCATTTCTATTGTATCGCCCTAGCGGAGTGTTTCACACCACTTTAATATTCAAGAATTGAAGCTATATCCTCAAATTAATGAATTCGTCGAAAAGCGAGAGCATTTATATCTGCTGCCGGGACTGGTTATTTTAACTATTTTATTAACCCTTGATGACTAGAGCTTCCTGAACTTTTGCGAAAACCCTTTGCCAATGCATTCTCTTATATGCGAGTCTCCCACAGGAAGCCTCGATATTTAAGAGAATGCATTGGCCTAACAATTTTTACCTTGACCTGGTATGCCTGTGCATTCTCTTATATATGCTAGGCTCAATGTTCTTTATCGAAGTGAATCTAACTGAACCATTAACTATGAATGGTTGGGGCGATTACATAGTAATGTAATATATTAAGATTACAATTACTTTTGATGTATATGATTACGATTACTGATTACATTTATTCAAATGTAATCGATCACGATTGCAATTACTTTAGTAACATATAGCCGATTACTTTTCTATTACATCTTATTACATTCTTTAGTTTCCAACCAGTTTACTATATAAATAGTGGCATCAGATCTGAATAAAGTCCAGCTGTGACTCAGATCGTAGTTTTGATGTTGTTTTCTATTGAGTGGTATGGTCGATTTATTTGAAAATTTCGACGATGTTAGTAGAATGCTATATTCTCCAGGTTAGCATAACGCCTGAATACTAACTTATCAGTTTCACGAACTCGAACAATTCCATAATATGTCTTTAAACATTTTTCACCTCAGCGCCACCCTTAACCCTTTACCCAACAAACCGGCCAAAACCGGCCAAATAAAGCTTCAACAGCCTAAAATATCTTCGGTCTGTCTCAATAGAACCATACAAATATGGATATCATTGGAACCGGCTCCTTTACCACATTGTGATAGTTACAGTTATGCCCTGTGCCAATGCATTCTCTTATATATGCGAGTCGACCATAGGTCGCCTCGCATATATCAGAGAATGCATTGGCCTAAAAAATATCTTTTTTTAACACTTTTTACCATTTTTTCTTACATTCTTTAACAATTTTATAATTTTTAATGTGTTAAGCCAATGCATTCTCTTATATATGCGAGGCGACCTATGGTCGACTCGCATATATAAGAGAATGCATTGGCACAGGGCCGTTCTGTTGGGTAAAGGGTTAAAGCTTCTAATGTTAGTGATATCTCAGCGCCACATTAAAGCTTCTAATGTTAGTGATATCTCATCCTATACCGTAACATGGCCTATTCAGCGCCACCCTTAAAGCTTCTAATGTTAGTGATATCTCATCATGTATCGTAACATGGCCTATTTAGTTAAGAGATGAGAATTTTTTTTTTTTAAATACGAAGCAATGAATCCGCAATCTGGGCACTGAGTTGATCAAGTTCGCATGTTTCCGTGGGTTATAGTACCAACGCTCCCCATTTCGTCATAACGGGATCAACGCTGGTGCAGCATTAAAGATCATGTTCCAGTGCATTCTCTTATATGTGGGACTCTCCATTAGGGAGCCTCGCATAAATAATAAAATATACAAGGTCAATGTAAATATTGTTAAGCCAATGTATTCTCTCACATATGCTAAGCTCCCTCGCATATATAAGAGAATGCATTGGCATGCGGTTTTCGCAAAATTAAAAAAAAAATCCAGCCATGGAAGGGGTAATCTGTTGATGGAGCAAAAACAAGGCACAATTTGTTGTGAATTGTTTAAAGGAAAATGTTAGTCAGAACCGCACGCAAATGAAAAGGACCGTCGATCTGTTCATAGCACGTGAAAACCGGACGAGATATGGAGATCACGGGTACTCAAAATCAATCAATACAATCTGATATGAAATATATGGTGGCATTTCTATAAGCTAATTTTTATCCCGCATCTAGTATGATGCGGGTATTTTCGAGCACGCAATTTATATTGAAATTACGACAGAAGATAGTATCCGTAACTTTTTTTAATTTGTTATCCACCAACAACACAAAGGTGTTACCTTGGATTTCTGTATTTCTGAGGCAACTCGACAACTGTGCTCACAACTCGATGGCAATTGGGACACGTCAGTTGTCTTTATACTTTACCTGGATTTCCTTTTGATTTGTCGAACTTTTGCGTCGTGACAAACTTCGTCCAGCGTTTCGTGAAATTAGTCCACGCATCGTTATCTTTGTCTTTAAATCCTTTAATAATTGAGACTCGTATGGGAAGATACAGTGGAATTGCTATGGTCGCCGGAGATAGTTCTGTGCCATCTGCATGTTATATACTTTATTTATTAAAACAATTGGATTGAAAGTATGAAATTATTAGCGTAAATTTAAAAAACAAATTGTATAAGCCTCGCTCATGTATCATAATGCAATTGTATAATCCCATTCAAGATGAACCCAAATCCTAACATGTCAAAACAGTATAATTTCCACCTGGTAATTAGCATAAGTTTTTTGGGAATCAGAATAATGTTCAAGCCTTGCGTTATTACAAATACATTCCGCTCGTTGATGACTGTCCCCGGGCGGTGTAGATATACGCTTGAGGTAGCCGTAGTATAAGCCGTCGAATAGTTATCTCTCTCAAAACTACCTACAACTGTCTATACAGATTTGCAAATGCACGCTTTCACCCACGCCCGTGCCTATGGGATGACGGGTGGGACAGAAAAATCGAAAACACTACTTAACACTTCAAACCGCATTACACAACCAGGTTAACGGGTTCTGACACTCGCACAGGAGTGGAAGGCGGGCATTGCACCATCAAACGTTGAGGAGCCCCAACCGACATTAAGTCAACCGGCTGGCATTGCACCGTCTTCCTAGCGTTGAGCCTCACAAAACTCACAAAGAAAACAAGGTAAGTCTTCATCGCCGGTCCGGGTTCGGAATGGGGGGGGGTTGCTTCTTGCTTCGGTGGCATCCACCCCATGCACAGTAGGTAAACACCCACTGCGCATGGGCAGATAATAATCTACGTTCAAACTCACAAACCTTACAAATGCTCTTCAGAGGAATTACAGCATTCAAAAGTGGGTTGTAGGAGAGGGCCGATGGCCCTTTCAAATCTTCCAGGGTATCATCCCAAAATCCAAACTTGCTCAGTCGCGTTGAACTAAACATAAACCCACATATTCACCCGGGTCAAGTGGGCCTGCTAATGTGCCACACTCGTATGACTAATGTGTAGGTTTTCTACACGTAATGTGTAGCCCTGCTACACAATCATTAATCATGTTTGTGAGTATATGTGTAGTTTTATGTACGTACACAAATTGTATAACAATTTTTACACTATAAATAGGTCAATTTATACACATTTATACACACCGGTGTGTATAAAATCAACATATATCCATACACATTTTGTGTAGATTCTTACACATACAGATCGTAGACCAGAATGTAAGTTCAGTATTCAGAACTGTGGGTATATAGTATTGATGACATATGGAGATTTATATGTTAAAACTTTCATGGCGTACAATGGTGCGTAATATTTTGTTCTGTGATGTGTGAGTTTTCGTTATAAATGAACAAACCAGGGTCATGACGTGGTTGCATAATATTAGTGTTGCCGTATTACAACACTCATATACACGAGTCTAAGGGCAGTATTTGCCATGAAAGGTTTAACAAATAAATCCTCATATACCATTAATACTATACCCACAAGTCGGAATTCTGAACTTACATTCCTTGTCTGCGATCTCTGTAGATTGTTTTCCAAAAAATATACTCAAAAAATATGGCCGTCATGTATAGCAGACTATGAAACCGAAGGCACCGCAATGCGCATGCTCTACGTTCTTACACAATTGTGTGTAACAAAATATACACATTATGTGTAGAACGGCCCTTGGTCCATGTATTTGTATGTAAAACTTCACATTGATATGTGTATTAACCGGGTTTACACATTTGATGTGTAATCGTTTCTACACATTAGTTATAAGAGTGTATGATGCGGTTGGGTCCTATTAATGTGCTATATGATGTTGTTAGGGAAAACTGGTGCTGTTAACAAAAAGTACCGTTAATTTTTTGAATTTGTCTTGTTCGTGGTGTTCCGATAATCTGAGCATATACAGGAAAAGCCATTATGCGTATCAAACATTCAAAAACATATGTATTGCGAAATATGTGTAATACTGGTTGTAATAGATGTTGAAAATCGGCTATAATCAAAATGATTATTCACGTCGTTTTAGAAACAACAGCGCAGGCATTATTATATTTTTTCAAAATATACATGTACGTTCTTGAATGTCTCATCCATACACTGGTTTTTTCTCAAATATCTCGGATTAGTCAAACACAGCGAAAATGACAACTTTAGAACAAATAACGGTACTTTTTCCTATATAACGGCATCAGTTTGCCCTAACCACATCATAGCAATTCAGCAGGACCACCAACATCATACCATATTAGCAGGACCACATGACCAGGGTGATAATGTTCGCGTCTCCGGTTTATTCCATATAGAGCCACTCTAATATACAATCTTCCTCAGAATCACTGGCATCACCAAAAATGTACACATCTATTCCACCAACAAGCATATATGTGCAACCTAGATGTGTGCTCTAAGTGATGTACACCCATTATTAAAGACATGTTATGTACTTGTTCGAGAGTATTAAACTGATAAGTTAGAATCCAGGTGCTATATATATGTCAACAGAAGGAATGTAACATCTACTAACATTGCTGAAAATTTGAAGCAAATCGATCGTACTACTCCATAGAAAACATTGTATGAACTATGCTCAATTGTAAATATTTACTATTTGATTCGGGGCGCATCTATCGGCGATAAACTAACGAAAACGATTTCGCCATCGAGAGTTACCGCGGTTAGTTACAATATAAGAATGATGGTGTTTGTTGACAATTTGGATATAATATTTGTAAAAATTACTACTTTGAATAAGATTATTCTCCATTTCTATTTCATCACCCTACCTGAGTGTTTCACATCACTTTAACCCTTTACCCAACAAACCGGCCAAAACCGGCCAAATAAAGCTTCAACAGCCTAAAATATCTTCGGTCTGTCTCAATAGAACCATACAAATATGGATATCATTGGAACCGGCTCCTTGACCACATTTTGATAGTTACAGGTATGCCCTGTGCCAATGCATTCTCTTATATATGCGAGTCGACCATAGGTCGCCTCGCATATATAAGAGAATGCATTGGCCTTAACACTTTTTACCATTTTTTCTTACATTCTTTAACAATTTTATAATTTTTAATGTGTTAAGCCAATGCATTCTCTTATATATGCGAGGCGACCTATGGTCGACTCGCATATATAAGAGAATGCATTGGCACAGGGCCGTTCTGCTGGGTAAATGGTTAAATATAAGGCATTTCAAGTCACTGACATTATGAGGCCTTTACATTCGTCGCTATTATATACATGTATGTTATAGTTGTATAGCTTCTTTCGCAATGGTAATCATCTGAACATTACGTTAGTATGCTTTAATTGTCAACGCTGCAAATTAATGCAGAACATGTATATGTACATATATAATGGGGGTCACCTACATCACAATCGTCATCATCATCATCATCATCCTTATCACCATCATCATTCCATCTCTAAACAAGAACACAATAACCCCAGACAAACCTTGTTACTTAACCAATAAACCTTCGGATTATCATTTTTAACCGAATTATTACCATTTTAGAGATTGCTCTTTCCATACAGAACATTTCTTTTTTTTAATCCTCGGAACATTATAGGATATTGAGAACAGAGATGATATACAAAATATGACAGAAGGTAAACACATATGTACATAATATTTAACGATCTACTGAGTCCGGGTCAACATGGCGTGCGGTCCGTCGTCATCACGACCATCATCAACAAAATCATCATCATCGTCGTCGTCAGCATCATCATCATCGTCACCATCATCATCAACATCTTTACTTTTATCCAATGATATATAATACAAAACGTGAAATATAAAATATAATTTGAAGTTTGAATGTTATGTGCACCTCTGTTTATACGCACCATTGTGCCACGTGTTGGCTAATAAATACGATTCGTTGTATAGCTTCGTGAGAAACAGTTGTCCCAGGCCACTTCCATCGTCGGCTGATTTAACTTCAATGGGCAGTCGTTCTTTCTTGACAATTTCGTTTAAAAGTGTCGGTTTTCCATCTATATGAGACAAAATCGGTATAAAAAAAAATATGTGTCAGATAGCATCACTGACCCAGTATAAGTGTTCATTACTACAACGTATTATCGAAATGCCGATGTGTCGATCGGAATAGCCCATTGAGATGTCCCTGAAACTCATATCAAGCTTGGCAGTCGATCTCGATTTTTGCCATATCAGAGTTATCAGAGAAACAGCCACGTCCAGTTATAGATACACTGATCTCTGACATTATACATTCATGGTCGCATTGTTATCGCGCATTCAGTGGTCAACTATATACAACCAATTCCTCTTATTATATGATCATAAACTTTCTTCTAAAAGTCCTATACTAAATCGTACGGAAAAGAAGTTGATACACCACGATATCTTCCGGATTGTGCTATAAATAGGCAAGAAGTGTTAATAACAATTTTAAGTCAGGCGACGTCATGGTTATTAATAGGAATTGTAAATCCCTGGGTTTGTCCAATGATAAAGTATCTACATTGCTGTGCATTTGATGGATCCATTTACACACATGTATATACACGGGTCGGTAAGGTGTTCCAGGCCCAATGGGGCTTCATAACATTGGTAGATCATATAATAAAACACTTATTGCATTGTTTCGAGGTTGACGTGAATATCACAGGTCTTATAACAGTCTGGAGTAAACTACATACCCACATATAAAAAATAGTGGGTCTGACGACCTTTCGTTCAGTTTTCATTTCCCAAACCCGGGATTCCTTGTAATTACCGCCAATCAAAACTTAGCTCCAAGAAATGTGTGCCCCAATAAAAAACTAGTAACATGTCACGTGCTCTCGGTGTGGACATTCCGAAGGTGTGGCTATATGTTGTTAAAATAGTATCCATGACGTCATTTATACCGGAAGAGATATTCACAAATCGACAAATAAAGTAGATTGTTGACGAGCGGTCGAAAGTTTAAAATCAAGAATCACCGGAATTTGGATTGCAGGCAACTGTAATTAGGGTACAACTGGCCAATCTTTGGAGCTAATAATACGGCTGTGTAATGTCGGGAGGGTTTCGGTGGGGTTGGTGGTAGAATTGTGTTGCTCTACGCTCGTTTTGGCTGCGGTGGTACTACTGCCGGTACTGGGGAACTGATAGATCGTTTTGTTATGTCATTTAACTTTTTTTTTAGTTCTGTAGTTGTTTTAGCAGATAGTCCCGACATTCAGGTATTTTTGATTCGTGGCTGTTGATTTGTGTTATTTTTTGACAACATGGGAGACAAATCGCCTGGCCGATCTAAAAAATAATTCGTTTTGAGTCCAAGACTGGCAAGAGATCCACAGACATTTTTTATAATTTCAAGAAGATCTGTCTTAGTTATTGTACATATTATTTTGGATCCCGGAAGCTAGCCCTTTATTGTCAGTAAAACAACCGCCGAACGAAAAGTCACAAACCCTGCAACTATTAATTCCGATTCTTAGAATCGGCTTCACAGGGTTGAAGCGGCCATGACGGCACTGGCACGTGACCATGTTTACGCCTGTCAATCACAACTAATTTCAGATTTATATTTAGTGTGGTGTGACGTAATTTGGGGGAAGCCCACAACCGTTCAGAAATGAAAAGTTGATGGGAATGCAATAGACTCAGTATCAGTATGAATCTGAGTGTATGTTTACATAGACTGGTCTTATAACGAAGGGTCGAGCCGACACATCGAAGAAACACTGGGTGACACGATACAAAATATCATACAGTAACGACACGAGTCACTGCATGGTAACGACATGATCATGAACAAAAGCAGACGATACACAGATGAAAAGAAAATACAAGTGTAGAAGGATTCATATAGCGGGAAATGTTCAGATAATAAGACCATAGGCCATTTGTTGAAATTATTATCTGAATATTTTCCTGGAGGAACTACTCGTCAATGAGTATGTTGTAAACAAAGGGTTAAATATGGTCTTTGTAAACATATTCGGCCTCGATGAATATTAACTTAATCGGGTTGATAACTACACATGTCAACCTCGAAACAATGCAATAAATGTATAATAACAGTATTACCATTAAACGAAAAGCATATTAATTAAAAACAAACGATTTATTCCAGTGGAGAAGGGTACTCGATAAGACGCAGTCACTACAACCTGCTCTCCTGAAAAAACTCATATTTAAAAACACTGCTTCATGAACCTAAATCAACTTTCCAGATGTATCCTCTTCATTACGTGTTTTCATCGTGGTCGGCGCCATAAAACGGAATAACTGGTGTACCTCAACTATGGGCTTATTTCATAATCAAATAAGGCCAATGTGAACCTATGTGAATATTTAGATCCAATATGAACATATTTTCACGCGGACATGTTGGTCACTAATATAATAGCATGTACACTATAGGTATCTAATTAAAACAAAGTCGAAATGGTGGATATTAATTTAAGAAATATAGATGGTCTTTAAAAATGGATTATCTCTTTAAATAACAAATTTTAAATAGTTGCGTGGGTATAAAATAATAAATATGAATTGAAGACCCCTGTCCGGAAAGGCTTCTGTCAATTAATATTGATTTTATTTCGAATATTTTATTGGGACCGTTTATTTGTATATTTTTAGAACAGACCATTCGGGTGATACCATATAGCGATATAGAGCACTAGGCTGTTCCTATGGCTACGTACCGAACGTCAAATGTCCCAGATTGATTGGCTGTATTGTTTTACTCCATAGTTATAACCGATAATGAGTATAATTAACGTTTATTTGTGACCAAATTACACAATAAAATTTCCGGTCTCTGTTAACAGTAACCACTGTTGTTCGTTAGCTGAACAACGACACCCTTTTAGACCAGAAAATATTCGAAATAAAATCCATATTAATCGATAGAAGCATTTCCGGACAGTATTCTTCGATTCAGATCTAATATTTTATACCCCAGTAACTATATAATACATGTTTACAAAGAGATAATCCACCTTTAACCCTTTCTATACTACAGCATCATTGGTGAGTAGTTATCTCATAGGAAATATTCAGATAATAAATTTAACCCACTCTATACTAAAGCGCCATTGATGAGTAGTTATCTCATAGGAAATGTTCAGATAATAAGTTTAACCCACTCTATACTAAAGCATCATTGATGAGTAGTTATCTCATAGGAAATGTTCAGATAAGTAGTTTAACCCACTCTATACTAAAGCGGCATTGGTGAGTAGTTATCTCATCGGAAATGTTCAGATAATAAGTTTAACCCACTCTATACTAAAGCATCATTGGTGAGTAGTTATTTCATAGGAAATGTTCAGATAATAAGTTTAACCCATTCTATACTAAAGCATCATTGATGAGTAGTTATATCATAGGAAATGTTCAGATAATAAATTTAACCCTCTCTATACTAAAGCGCCATTGATGAATAGTTATATCATAGGAAATGTTCAGATAATAAATTCAACCCTCTCTATACTAAACCATAATTGATAAGTAGATATTCCATAGGAAATGTTCAGATAATACATTTAACCCTCTATATACTAAAGCATCATTGATGAGTAGTTATCCCATAGGAAATGTTCAGATAATAAGTTTAACCCTCTCTATCCTAAAACATCATTGATGAGTAGTTATCCCATAGGAAATGTTCAGATAATAAGTTTAACCCTAGCTATACTAAAGCATCAATGATGATTAGTTATCGCATAGGAAATGTTCAGATAGTAAGTTCAACCCTCTCTATACTAAAGCATCATCGATGAGTAGTTATCTCATAGGAAATGTTCAGATAATAAGTTTAACCCACTCTATACTAAAGCATCATTGATGAGTAGCTATCCATATGCTATGTTCAGATAAAATGTTTAACCCTCTCTATACTAAAGCGCCATTGATGAGTAGTTATATCATAGGAAATGTTCAGATAATAAGTTTAACCCTCTCTATACTAAAGCATCATTGATGAGTAATTATCTCATAGCAAATGTTCAGATAATAAGTTTAACCCTCTCTATACTATAGCGTCATTCATGAGTAGTTATATTATAGGAAATGTTCAGATAATAAGTTCAACCCTCTCTATACTAAAGCATCATTGATGAGTAGTTATCCCACAGGAAATGTTCAGATAATAAGTTTAACCCTCTCTATACTAAAGCATCATTGATGAGTAGTTATCCCACAGGAAATGTTCAGATAATAAGTTTAACTATCTCTATACCAAAGCATCATTGATGAGTAGTTATGCCATATGAAATGTTCAGATAGTAAATAGATGAGTAGTTATCCGATAGGAAATGTTCATAAAATAAATTTAACCCTTTCTATACTAAAGCATCATTGATGAGTAGTTATCCCATAGTAAATGTTCAGATAATAAGTTTAACCCTTTCTATACTAAAGCATCATTGATGAATAGTTATCCCATAAGAAATGTTCAGTTAATAAGTTTAACCCTTTCTATGCAAAAGCATCATTAATGAGTAGTTATCCCATATGAAATGTTCAGATAACTTTAAAGTTCAACCAACGACTAACTTATTATCTAAACATTTCCCTCAATAAATATGGCTCCCTCTGCACTTTATTTATCAGTCGTCTGCTTTTGTCACCTTAACATCCCTCCAAATGAAAAAAATGATCATTCCAATGTACACATTTTAACTGACTGACAGAATCAATTTAGCATAGAAATGGTTGAAATAGCGTGCTTACATTTTCCATTCTTCTCCATAACATAGAACTTTAATTCGTGGTCAAGTGGGATCGTGAGATGTCCATGGGCAGATGTACTGCCACGACTCGCGACGACTCGCCTCTGTTTAGACTTCGCCTCGACCCGGAGAACCTGGAAGCAGACGTCAACGTGTCACACAAAATAGGAGACATATACCGCACCATGATGCAGCTTCCACGTGCAAAGCTTGTAAACTTTCGAGATATTCAGTAGTTACATCGGATTGTTTTGACATTAAGGCTACATTAACAAATTAGCAAACTTTCCTGGAAAATTTCCACGCAATTCGTCGTACAGTTGATGTGAAGAATTTAAATTTGAAGGTATACATGGGGTCAATAGAGTTACCTCCCGCATGACAGTTCTCAAAATGGCGACCGTGATAGTTTTAAAGATAATTTTTTCGTGGGTTTTTTTAATTTCGTGGTTATCACCAACCACGAAAATTGGACCACCACTAATAAATATACTTTTATGGTATATAAAATTATATACTGGCATATGATCTTTAATGCTGCACACTTTTTCGGCTATATAACGCTAGAATAATGTATGTAACATCATGCAGTGGTCACGACGGAGACGACATGCCAACTTTACAAGACGTGTCGTGGATTGTAAAATCTTGTAAAGTTGTGACAATTTCTCCAAAATCCATACCCGCGATCTTTGAAAAATCACTGATGGATATAGAAAAAAATATTTTACGTCATTCACCTTCGCATGAAATAATATGAATCGTACGTGACACGTAGTGGAGCAACCACACATGCTGTGCCTCAAATTTGACAAGACATGTCGTGGATTGTGCAATCTTGTCTGGATTCTGGCCCACAATCCAAAGTGACGTCAGAAACCGTGTCATGACGTCTTCATTTTTCGTTTTCACCCCTGCTAAAACGGTACAAAATTGGGTCACGGGGTGGGTGGGTCCCATAAATTGCGAAAGGTAGAAAAGTATCATATGTGTCTGAACATCTATTTCCGACACGCCCTGTTTTAGCAAGTTTTTTTTTATTTTTCGACCAATTTAGACACCCACTGAATATATTTCAATGCATTCTAAAATCGGAAATGAGTTTGGGAATACAAGGCGACGAAAATTATCGCCAGGAAAAGAATTGACAGTCTCTTGTGACAGTTGGCATGCGGGTACATAGGTGTACATATATACACTGTGTATATACGACACCGGATATTATGCAGGAAAAAAATGTGTTTGTTTACATAATATGCCGAGATTTTTGACAGAAAAATCGTGATTGTGAAAAACCAGGACATATCAGGAATATCACATACCTCTGAATAATTGGTGAGTATGCTATACTTCTAAACTATACTATATAAAATTCTGAATATAAAGTACGTCCTTAGAAATCACGATTATTATGTGAAATTCCGCAGATCGTCTGCAACTTGGTCTGTTAAACACCGATTTCTTGTATTTAAAACGTTTGTATGTTTAAATATTGCTATACACATGACTTACGAAATGTCAACAATCAATTATATAGCACCAAACATGAGTTTTTCTGCTGTTTGTTAAAACTATTGCCGAAAGAGATAATTATTTGGTGTACCGCGTATTGCAGGAGCACTGTCGTGCAAATTGCAATTCCCATGTTTTGTTACTGTACGGCATATTGCAAGTCCAAAACAATATCTGCCAATTGAAGGCAAATTATTGGTTCAAAACGGGAGTCGTTCATTACACATCATTATGGTGACGATTATGTCATTGTGTTGCTTTGCAGCTCATTTGTACACCACCTGTATGCTAATTAAATGATTTTTTATTTTTTAATTAAATCAGAGGGGGCTAACGACCAGAAAGGTAGTTGGCATGATACATGTGAAGGTCCTCTTTGAAATATAACACAAACTATCATATTTGGCGATGGTTATGATACTTGTTTCCCAGAAACGCCAAACATTGAAATAAGCATTAATGATAATAACTTATTAGAGACCTCCCACTAACTAATGTTCGAAGTCCGGAGTACATTTTTAACATCTGCGTTATACATGTAGCTCGATAAAAATAGCAAGTTGATGTTCAGTTTAGAATTACAATTTGCAGGCAGATATAGGGAGAGAAAGAGAAAATGGAAAATATATTTATTTGTTATAAAACCTCACTTTCAAGTTTGTATTGTTGACCCGAGTGGCCGAGTCCCTAATATTGTCAGAGGACTATTGTAATCAGCGGCGTTTGTTCGTCCGCACATCCGTCCGATTTCTTGTCAGACTGTTAACTCCATCACAAATTATCCGACCGAAACGACACTTCAAATGAGAAATAACCGTCACATTATTGAGGTCAATGATTTTTTTCATCAGATTTATGGCCATTTATTTTACTTAGACATTCCTATTTTCATGCTGTCAGGATAATAATTCCGATGAGTATATCCGATCGGAACGAGACTTTGTACGACTACTAAACATTACATTATTGATATTGATGTCTAGTTCAAATATTGTTCCGGTCAGGTGATTTTTTTATTAGTTTTGATCGTTTTTCGACCTATAAATTGCCATTTTCGTCTTGTCCGGATAATTCCAGTTAATATCAACTAATCCCAACGATACTTTACATGCATGAGGTATATCCATCACATTGTTCAAGTCAGGTTTGGTGATTTTTGTCGGAGCTATCGCCCTTTTTCTACGTAAACATATTATGATTGTTCGCATAATTATTTCTAAAAAAACCCGGGCAAATAAAGCCAACTTATTCGGGGGACGTGTGGCCTAGTTGCCTTTTATTTTACATAATTGTGTTGTGTCTGGCTAATATCTCCGCAAACGTAGAATTAAATGCGTAACGTGGGGACAGTCGATTTGGCATACTAAAATAACATACTGTAACCTAGGGGTTGCGCGTTGCATTTTAAACACCCTATGATTGAGTTTTGCTATTCTTCAGGTGAACAATGGCTTATTTTATTTTCCAGATTATGAAGAACTACCAGTGTGCATATTGTGATAAGCTGGAGCTAACATTCACTAACATCATCAGCCATCTCACCACCAAGCACTGCTGTGAAGAACTCCGATACCTTAACCCTTTACCCAACAAACCGGCCAAAAACGCCCAAATAAAGCTTCAACAGCCTAAAATATCTTCGGTCTGTCTCAATAACACCATACAAATATGGATATCATTGGAACCGGTTCATTGACCACATTGTGATGGTTACAGTTATGCCCTGTGCCAATGCATTCTCTTATATATGGGAGTCGACCATAGGTCGCCTCGTATATATAAGAGAATGCATTGGCCTAAAAAAAAAATTTAACACTTTTTACTATTTTTTCTTACATTCTTTAACAATTTTATAATTTTTTCTTACATTTTTTAACAATTTTTATAATATTTTTCTACATTCTTTGACAATTTTATCATTTTTAATATGTGTTAAGCCAATGCATTCTCTTATATATGCGAGGCGACCTATGGTCGACTCGCATATATAAGAGAATGCATTGGCACAGGGCCGTTCTGTTGGGTAAAGGGTTAAAAGATGTTTCCCTTTCCTGTGCAGAACCAAACCCGGCTTTGTTTTGTAAATCTTCCCACAAACGTCACAAACGTGGTCTGCTTCTGGTGTGGTTGTTACTGTAGCACTTGGCAGGATTCCATGGCGTCTTGATTTGTGAATTTTCAAGTTGTATATATATTTCGTTTTAAAACCGCAAATCTCACACGTAGTCTCGTTATCCACCTGGACAGACTCCACTACGGGTGCTATCTCCAATGAAGACATTTCGGACAGAATGAATACCGCATTCGCAAGTTGTCCCATTTATATATGCACACAATACATGGGATCGGTGCTTTGCACGGACATCACGGTGTGGACATGTGGTGTGTTATCTGCATGGTTACTGAGCTGGATTGCAAATAGGAAGGCCATCACAACCCCATGCAGTGCACGATTGATGTGGGGAGGCCATTGCTGATGATATCATTGGCAGCTAAGCATGTATTTTCACGCCCCAGTTTCGGCGAATTAAATTAAAATATGTTGTCGAAAAAATGATCCCACCACCTCCCAACACCACCGCGCTCCATATAAAGATCATTTGGACCACACTATTAACATTTTTGGTCGCTGCTATCCATCTGGTGAAATACGTCGCAATGTCAAAAAAACTGTTACTTGTCTTTTCAGAATAGCCCCATGTAAATTCAAGAATCAACCTAATTTTAAAAACAGACATGTGTTCAGGGTGCAACGGACCTGCCCGTTTTACAACTGCAGAATAGTCGCATTGTGGGATCCATAAGCCCATATCTCCAGGATTTATAGGCACAATTTATAGAATGAAATATTTATGAATGAATATTTATATATAGATGAATATTGTTCATGTTCACAAGTTTATGATCAGTATTAAAATTTATTGGGGAAAAAACACAATATTTTTTTATTATTTGAACAAATGGGAACCAAGATGATGAATTGATGCATATATTAGTTGAACAGCTTCTATAATATAAAGGCAAACAATATACTTAAATTGAAATGTTAATTGAGAGCAGCGAAATATGTAACCCATGCAGAAGGACAATTACCACAGGCCATGCGCACGGGTGTAGATATTAAACAATATGTGATCCTCCGTAGGATATGGTATTATATAATATGTGATCCTCGTCTCAGGAGTCACTCGTGGCTCAATGAAAGCAGGATCATATATCAAAATGAGAGGATATGGTGATCCCATTACAAAAATAAGAAAATATTTTTATTAACTAAATAACGGAGATATTTGAAGAAGAGTTTTTGACGAAATAACGGTAATATTTGAAGAAGTGTTTTAAAGAGCGTAAAGATCTCCTTACAAAACCATACATGACTTCGTTTAAGCATGTTCCGTTGTAGCGAGCGCATAGTAACTGCAGGTATCGAACTACAAGTTATTTTACCATTGATGTAGTCCGTCAATCGTATTTATCTCATTTGTTCACTTTATCGCAAAAACAAAAAACAGTATATGTCGATTTTTGGGCTATCGATTTGTTTCTTTCTGGCTTGCGATAGCGCCAATTCGCACGACAGTAAATATATTGTAATTTATAATTCGCCGCACACTAGCACCTGACGTTTAAGTATGATTGTGTGCGGATGCGCTGACAAATTCCATACAACTTCCCACCCGTTCTTCGTTGGTACAATCTCTTCAGGTACACATTAATGACTCAAGAAAATTCAAGAGAGCGTATTAAATAAGAGGCGTTTTAGCTTTCATGGTTGATATTTTTCCCGTGCAGGAACACGCTATCATTGAACAGAACTCCGTGCGCGTTGGACTGTTCAACTCGTCATCGATAATCAAACAAGATCATTGTATAGCGAACGCAGTCAACGAGAAACTTTGTCAAAATTATTACGCATTATAAATGAATTTGATAGATTTCTAACGGTGGTATACTGTCAAGAGGACAAAATTGGTAAAATTCCTGCATAATATCCGGTGTCGTATACACACAGTGATATATACTTACTCCCGATTAATACAAAATCGAGCCAGCCATATGTCATTCATACTCGATCACAGATTGCTCGCGAAATGTTTTCAAGATTGCGTGTGAACAACCACAAGTCCAGAAGCAAAGGGCAATTTTTCGGGGCAAGTAAAAATCCGCTGTTATTGTTTCTTTCTCAACGGATTCTGATTCTGGATGGTAACTTATAAACTGTATTGCTTCTAACTTTTCTTATTCAATATATTTGCTTAGTTGCCTATTTATTTTACAGGCAAATGACGATGCCAAATATCGCTGATGTATATCTCATAGCACATTCTTTGTGATTTTTTTCTGTGTAACATTTTCTGACGGTGCTGTTTTCTCAACAAAATTTATCGTTATGGTACTTTCATGCTCAGTTGTCGAAAGATCTTCATGTCATTGACATGTGAGAGGTGGCTTGGAGTCGTTCCAAAGATCCTCGTGCCCTGTTTATTTGAAGTGGCTTCGATGCTGGCTCCAGAATGCAAGCAATTATTAATTTTAATAATTTGCACATTTATTATACCATTAGGTCCATTCATCATATATACCATATGATAGTATGTTTTTCATGATTTTGTATTTAAGAACAAACATTCTTGTGCGATGGCTTAAATTCAGTGGCTTCAACCATACGATTTTGATTTGACGTTACAGTTGCTACATATCACCTCCAAAATGTCCCAATATTTGCGTAGAGAATGCATGTTAATTTATTACACATACAGTGAATAGATTGGTTGGTACACAGTGTGTGTACCAAATATACACAACACTGTGTACTAAATACTACAAAATGTCTAAGTTGTTATACAGATGTGTATAAATAAAGTACACATAATTGTGTATTGGCTATACAGATATGTGTAGAACTGTACACACATGTGTATAAATAGGTACACACTAACTGTGTCAAATGCCACACACAGTGTGTAGTGTATTTACACAATATACTGTGTACCATATGCTACAAAATTGTATGGATTGTTAAACAAATATCTTCAAATAAAGTACACATAAATGTGTATAAATATTACCCAAAACATGTGCTACTGCTACACACTGTGTGTAGATTATTTACACATTATACTGTGTACCAAATGCTACAAAAAGGTGCAGATTGCTATAAAGTACACAATTTTTGTGTAGTTAATGGGTACACACTTCCTAGACACTTCCCACACATGACTGTGTAACTATTTAGTACACACGAGTGTGTACTATGGTATGCATATATGTATCGATATGTACACATACTAGTGTGTATAAAAAAAGGTCTACAGTTTCTACACATAAATGTTGGAGAGTAGATGTTACACATTTATGTAAAACAACTGTGTAGCATTCCTACAATATCGAGCCAGCCATATGTCATTCATACTCGATCGCAAATTGCTCGCGAAATGTTTTCAAGATTGCGCGTGAACAACCACATTATCGATCTAGTAGTCCAGAAGCAAAGGGCAATTTTTCGGGGTAAGTAAACATTCGCTGTTAATGTTTCTTTCTCAACGGATTCTGATTCTGGATTGAATGTGCACCGAAGAGTTCGTGTTTGGTCACCCTGTGCTTGTACAGCTCATGTTATATCTAAATCGGGCATGGGTGGTAGAGATAGGGATGGGTAAATTATGCAGGGCATCTTTAAATAACAGTAAAATATACATCACTTGCCTTAAGTCAGTCCAGAGCCGGTTACTTCCAGAGACTATTACACGTCGACTCACAACCGAATCCACTTCCACACTCTACACAATTCGGAACACAATATTAAGTATCACTAGCCATGCAGTAGTGTGCACGTATTTTACATGTGTATATTCATGGTATAATGAATATTGCTATATTCTATACATTGGTGTACATGCCGGGTACCCACATTAGCACACATCCAGGAAGTAAATTGCGTATATTCATGTACACACATGGCTAAACAAGTATGGAGTATTCGCCAATTCATTCAAAAGATGGCCCCATTGGATATGGCGTGCACCGATTAAGTCATTATTATCGTTATTGAAATGCAAATAAATAGCTTGGAAGCAGAGAAGTGTATTTTAGCCCTGTGGAGATCGTTTTTGTGATTGAAATACTTGCTATATATGTGTATATACCACAGCAACTATCTGCTGTTAGGCCCGTTCCAAACGACGGATTTTTGTCGACTCGAATCTAATTGTATTAAATCCGTCGGTGATGCGACTGCGGTCAATTTTGTTTCATACGGACGCATCTTCGTCGCGTCCATTTATTTAATGGTGGATTCCCGGTTACCGTCACAAAATGGTCACGCGTAGATATAGAGGCCTATATATACCGGTATGTTATACATATATATACTGAATACAGTATAAATTATGTATAAATATATGCGCGATTGCAGCGCGAATATATATGTGCATATGTATATTAGGATGTATATAGTACATATAGTTATATAATATACTATTAGGATGTATATAGTACATATAGTTATATAATATACTATAAATGGCGCTACAAATAAATATTATATCGTGCAACCAATTGCCATATATGTGTATACCATGCATGTAAATACAGGTATACAATAATTATTATAAATCAGAGACTACCACCCCTACCCTTATAATAAGGAATACCGGAGTATATGAATTATTATAAATAAGAGGTTACCACCCCTATACCCCTCATAATAAGTAATGCCGGTATTTATGAATTATTATAAATAAGATCAGTGGTACCACCCCTACCCCTAATAATAAGGAATACCGGAATATATTAATTATTATAAATCAAAGGCTACCACCTATATCCTTTATAATAAGGAATACCGGTATCTATGAATTATTATAAATCATAGGCTACCATCCCTACCCTCATAATAAGTAATACAGGTTCATATGAATTATTATAAATCTGAGGCTACCACCCTACCCCTTATAATAAGGAATACCGGTATATATAAAGTATTATAAATCATAGGCTACCACTCTGCCCCTTATAACAAGTAATACCTGAATATATGAATTATTATAAATAAGAGGTTACCACCCCTATACCCCTCATAATAAGTAATACCGGTATATATGAATTATTATAAATCAGTGGTACCACCTCTGCCCCTTATAATAAGTAATACCGGTATATATTAATTAGTATACATCAGAGACTACCACCCCTATCCCTTACAATAAGGAATATCGGTCTATATGAATTATTATAAATCAGTTGCTACAACCCCTACCCCTTATACCGGTATATGTGGATACTATATCCATTATAAGATGTGATCCAGTGACAATGCCATGTTCGTTGAGGAATCAAACTACCAAAATAATTACAATTTGCACAATGTCAACTAAGTAATGCTTATAGATATATCTTTCTTTATAACAAAGAGAGCGTGCGGCAAATGACGTCATGTGGGTATTTCCGCAGATAAGGAGAACCCCCTCATTATTATACCATTACCATATCATTATCATATCATTTGCATTCGTTCTTCGGCAACTTTCGGCTCTTTTCGTCACATGTATTAGATTCGAGTCGTCAAAAATCCGTCGTTTGAAACCAAGACGGATTTCAGACGCACCACCGACGAAGATTCGTCTGAATTGGACGGAGATTCGTCTGTGATGCGTCTGACACGGATCTAATTGTTTCAAACGTCGCATTTTTGACGCATTTAATACAAGTGTGGGTCTGGATTAGATTCGAGTCGACAAAAATCCGTCGTTTGGAACGGGCCTTATGCATTACCGAATCACAATATTTGAGTATAAAGCACCATGGCGGGTTGAAATCTTTAAATATACTCCCGCTTGTTACATCGCACTTAACTCCGACAACGAAGGTAGATTGCTATGTCATATACGTGTATACTAACGCATATATAGGCCAGAGAACGACTTACTCAAGTCAAGGAATTTCGAACAATCTTGTCCTGACTTTATAGAAACAATAAAGAACCGTATTTGTTATAGAGATTGTTTATTCCTCCATATCAATGAAGATTATATATACGCAGTTAATGAATTATTTACACAAGAGAGATAATATACAGTGCATACGCCGATATGTGCATGCACAGAAAAACGCAACACAAATAAATGCATTATACGTCATTGGGGTATCCGATGTGATACAGATATCCCCATCCAAAATATTAAACAGAACACAGAATGAAAACAAGAAAACCATAGTCAGAAATGGTAACGCCACCAAGATCGTATTATTAGCCATAAATATAAATAATAATACAATTATTCTATAAACTAGCTTTCAAATTTTATGCGGGAAATTTGCGTACTTCCATATTTCAAGTTTTCCCGTTTCTCGTGGCATACATTACTTTCATCAAACTGTCTTCTTTATTACACAAGCTGATAGGCCCGACTTCACCCGGGCTGATTCCCATCTGCTTTCCGGTGAAAGGTGCGATTTGACCTTCAATTGACTATTTCGAAAGTCAAGGTCAGGTCAGGGTCATGATTTGTCCAGTCCAAAACACCCCCACCCGTAGAAAACTACCCATAGGTATCATATTTCGTCGAAATCCGTCCGTTTTACCCAACTTGAACTTTAATTAACAATTTTGAAGGTCAAGGTAAGGTCAGAGTCATGATTTGACCCGTCCAAAACACCCCCCCCCCCGACAAAAGTACCCATAGGTATCAAATTTCGTCGAAATCTATCCGTTTTATCCGAGTTGACCTTTGATTGGCCATATTGAAGGTCAAGGTCAGGCCGAGGTCACGATTTGACCCGTTCAAAACTCTCCTCGGACCAAAGTATCCCTAGGTATAAAATTTCACCGAAATTTGTCCGTTTTACCCAAATTGACCTTGCATTGACAGTTTTAAAGGTCAAGGTCAGGTCGGGGTCACGATTTGACCCGTTCAAAACACTTCCCGGACACAAATACCCATAAGTATCAAATTACGTTGAAATCTATGGAAAGCCGAGGAGGACATGTTGGTTGCTTATTGCTAGATATACGACGCGGTATTTTGAAGGTGTTTCAAACTAGGAGATAGAAGTATTCTGCCTTTCAAATGGTGATGAATTATAGTAGTTTATTCAAATTTTATGGCATAAATTGTTATTAAAACCGTATATACTATAAAAAATTAATGACTCGAAAATTAAGTGGGCCTTTAAACAAAGTCACAATTGCATTTAGGCTCATCTCATACTCGTCCATTCAGCGATATTCTACTGCGCAGTTTGTTATAGCCTCCAGTATTTATTGAGCGTTATACCCCCAACTGTTATAATTCGCCTTTAGCAGGCGTACTCTTGCCTCAGATTATTGAGATATTAGGTCACACATAATCACATTAAATCGCATCGTAACATAGCAATTGTGTGGGCTCCTTGGCGTGAATATGTAATGAGAAATAAGGTCATACGTAATGACATTAAACTCAAGAAAACCCTCGAAAACAAAACAAAATCACATTTAATGTTTTACGTTATTTCCTTCATAAAAAGAATCTTCGTGATAATGAACCCTCTCGTTACTTTAGAATATAGAATTAACCTTAAAATAAAAAAAATCTTTGGAACACAGAACCTTCGGAATAACGAACCTTCGGATTGGTGAACCTTCGGAATAGCGAACATTCAGAGAAATTTCGGAATAGTGGACCTTCGGGATAGTGAACATTCGGAATAGAGACATGCCCCCCAATATTCATATTATATGCCCAGAGTTCAAAGGTATGGACCCATAAAATTCTAAACTTGGCCCTTAAAATATTGAACTCCAAATTGGAGCACACACAGAACACCACTTAAGTCAACTGAACCTATGTCATGTCCCAATGCGGGAGGGTCCATATATACCACAACATTCATAGTATATGCCAAGAATTCAAAGGTATGGGCCCACGTAATGACATAAAATCTCAAGAAAACCAGCGAAAACAAAACAAAATCACATTTAATGTTCTAAGTTAAGTTATTTCCTCCTGCATCTGTATCGGTGTGCGCGCATGATCAGTTCGGATGTGAGCGCACACTCCATATAAAGAATCTTTGTGAAAATGAACCCTCTCAAATTAGTCTCAATACTTTAAAATATAGAATTAACCTAAAAATAACAAAAACCTTCGGAATAGAGAACCTTCGGAATAGCGGACCTTCGGGATAGCAAACCTTCATAATAGAAGCATGTCCCCACAATTACACCGGTGACGTAAACACATGTGCCAATCTTAGTTGTACTCTCGTAATTATCGGTACGATGAAACGGTGACGGAATCTGACGAGGTTTGCCGAATGTACAATCACCCAGTGAATTATCGATCGACCATGCGATATCAAAAAACCAAAAGCTAGAAACACCACACTACGGTGGCGTAATAAACCGCACACATCGCTGTATAGTAAGAGACGGTGAATCGCGGTATTCATTACATAGCAGTTCAATTTGCATTTGGATACAACCACCAAGGGAGTATGCCAGGGATATATCGGTATTGATGTTGTCAAGAAAGATAAAAGTTTCAATTCCAAATGTGTCAATCAACGAATACCAAAATGTGTTTCGTGCCATCTGTGCAAACGCATATGCACACTCTAGGTACATACGAAACAAAATATTGGAATAGGTTTGGTTACAGCGACTGTATACTGAGCGTCATTATCATAAGTGGTATTCCACTAGATGGCTGGGGTTCCGATTAAAGGTACTCAATCCGATTAACCCTTTACCCAACAGAAGGCCCCTGTGCCAATGCATTCTCTTATATATGCGAGTCGACCATAGGTCGCCTCGCATATATAAGAGAATGCATTGGCTTAACACATTAAAAATTATAAAATTGTTAAAGAATGTAAGAAAAAATGGTAAAAAGTGTTAAAAAAAGATTTTTTTTAGGCCAATGCATTCTCTTATATATTCGAGGCGACCTATGGTCGACTCGCATATATAAGAGAATGCATTGGCACAGGGCATAACTGTAACTATCACAATGTGGTCAAAGAGCCGGTTCCAATGATACCCATATTTGTATGGTTCTATTGAGACAGACCGAAGATATTTTAGGCTGTTGAAGCTTTATTTGGCCGGTTTTGGCCGGTTTGTTGGGTAAAGGGTTAAGCACCCATAAATTACTATTTCTTTGGCTTCGGGGGTAACAAATATTTGATTCGAGTCGAGGAAGATTCAAAGATTAGAGTGATCAGATATCGATTTTTGAAATGTGTTAATTTTTGGAGATGTGGGCCACTTCCACGTCTCAAACGGACAAATTGCCGATGTAAGATGGATAACTATACAACGTGTGGTTATTAATAACAATAATAACCACTTGATTTTAGAGTTATCCATCTTAAACTCGCAACTTGTCCGTAATTGGTTCCTCGACTCGAATCAAATATTTTTTACCCCCGCGAAGCCAAAGAAATAGTAATTTAGGGGTGTTTAATCGGATTGAGTACCTTTAACTGTACTCAATCCGATCAGACGGTCCCCATAATCTTCAATATTCAATAACAACAACAACAACAATTCTTCAAATTACACTTTAGTTACCAGAATCGATTAATTGCAACCAAATAATGCTAACCGCTGTCAACTATGGTATAAAATTTCCCAAAGCGTGTTATTTATCAACATTTTGTTCAACCAAACATGGCCGTATTGTCACTTGATTTTAGAGTTATCCATCTTCATCCGCAATTTTGTCCGAGACCGTCCGCTTGACGACGTTTTTCTGGGCCACAAATAATTGCACATCTCGAGAAATAAAACAAACTTCAAAAATCGATATCTGATCACTCCGAGATTTGATGGGTGGTTTCCTCGACTGGAATCAAATATGTTTTACCCCCGAAGCCACAAAAATAGTAATTTGGGAGCGTTAATTCGGATAATGCATCTCTAATACATTCGCATCATGTCATGCAATGGTGTGGAAGAAAACGTACATATTTTGGTTTTATGGTATCAAATCGGACGTGACACCTTTAAGCGGTTGTGAAAGACGCTACATGTACATGAGGGGCGATACACGTACATGTGTTACACTATTGGCCTCATGTGGCATCAAATGTTCACACCGAATCAACGCATGCAGCAATGACAATAACCCTATTTATATATCAGGTAATTATTTACAAACCAAGATAACAATTTCCAACATCAATACGATATACACAGGTGCATGTTGAATGTTTTCCTCTATCTTTTATACACATAGATAAATAATTTAATCTTCCATTCATGGTATATGGTACTAAAACAGAATATTACAAATAAAAAATATCCACAGGCATATATGCATCCATGCTACAATTTGTATTTTCTGTGACACTGACTCCAAAACTATGTCATGTCTATTTTGATTATCAGAATAATATATTTAAATGAGTTGAATAAAACGGATTTACGGATTCGATTTGCGTGTAGATGTGTCGATACAGCAGTCTCCCCGTCCTATGTTCGTCAACCATAATACCCTCCACGGGCCACCCCAGGGCCAATCCTTGACCTCCTATTGTATCCATTGGGACGCTCGGGTGAATCTGTAACATTAAAAGGACGGTTTCGTTTCTTTCTGTAAATATATTTTCTCTAAATCATGCACAGGAATTAACAATTGTATAGCATAAGTTAACATAAAGGCAATTAGATTAGAGAATGGAATTTGGCAGAAAGCACGGCGCTTTTATAAACCATATCGTTATTTTTAGCAATCACGGGTAATGGCTGTATTGTTTGTTCACAATGCTCTTTTCCCAAATAGGTTTTGCTTTGTTGTTCAGTTTTGTTATGTTATTGTCGTTGTCAGCCGATCAAACAAAGTTCTACCTTTAGTAACGAATCGCTGGACAGTCTATGCATCAGATATACTAAATTGCCTGCATGTGACCTGACCCGCGATCCCACCCATCAGTTTTCTATATTCGACATTCAAAATTCAAAATCAAAGCTACAAGAGAGATGGATCGTATTACTAGCAACGTGCGATTTCCATGCCTCTGTAAAATATATAATGTATTTTAATTGACGTTGAATATTTGTTGCTAAAACACGCATTCTGATTGGTCGAGAGTTGCTAACTTTAGTTTTAGATTCACCACCACCGACGGTTGATAGGTTAAAACAGTTTTAATGGAGCACGGCGTCATGACAACGCGCGTAAATTACGTCACTCGTAACCATGAGTCACGTAATCGAGTCAAGGACCAAAAATTGTTCGGGAGCTGTTTCAATTAAAGGCACGGGCGGCGTTCGTTACAGAAATATTCATATTTGTTCAAATCGCCATCAACAGAAGGAATATTAACATATATATTAGTTTTGTTAATATGCCCAACATAATCAGCGCGTAAATAGCATATTGTCATCAATGCGTACGATGGTGTACGTAAACAAGAGCCTGCTCGTGTTACAGAAGTTTTGCTTCTGTTTACAGAACACAGCGCAATTCTATTGGTTAATCACACACAAATGATATAAACGCTCTTTATTATTTCCATATCAGGAAAACAGTAACAAATAACGCTCTTTATATTTACCATATCCCGATCTAAACAAAAGCCAGGTTCCGTAACTTGTTTTGCTTTTGTTTACATAACAAAGCAAACACATTTGACAATAACATACTGTTTATGCCATATTTCTGATTGGTATATAAGAACAAAATATGTCTATATTTTACTATTATTTCTGTTTATGGCGGTTTTTGATGGATGTTAATATTTTAACAGCTAACCCACCGCCAACGCCGCCCGTATCTTTAAACACATGAAACGTACCCAGATAGTTGATCACCGAAACCAATGATAGCTCACTTCATGACATGTAATTCCGATAGAACCGTATTTCGTTTGTTTTAATTTATTTGGTGGATTGAATTACAATAGAGATAAACGTACTCTTTTGAGTTGGATATATATGGCCTGATATCAACTTTAAAATAGAAGTTTTAACACGTTTTGAATTGTCAGCCCAGCAAACATCCAATGATCGTCTTTTATAAAGAGCAGCCATGGTTTCGTGGCCCTATTGCGGTAGATAATAACGAGTGTTTTCAATTATGAGCGATTATACCTATGGATGATTTTGTGGATTTTTCGCTATCCCTGTGCGCTACGAATGACGGTGATTGCAAGTATTCATTTTGCATTTTTTTTCTTTGGGTGGATACACACATGCATGTAATCTCTGTAATTATCGTGCATTTGGCGTTTTGCATGGATCATACAGACAATGTAATATGTGTCCACTGACAACCCAATCATTGCTGACATGTTGACCGCACTGAGTTCTAGTTCCAATTAAGTCGGAAGGTAGAGAAGTCGCTATCTTGGACCGAGTCGCCAGGCCACTTAAAATAATTGTTCATGGGATAACCCATATGGTGGATGTTCTATTTAAATAATTACCAGTCCTCTCTTGATATTTATAGCAGTGGTGAATCAGGATTTCCCCGACGCAGGGGCTATAAATGATCCCGAAAGCTACCAGGCGGGGTGGCTCGCGCGCAGGTGATTAATGTTGTTAATTATTGGTGTGGCCATGTAAAATACATGTATTTTACATATAGAACTTACATGCATGTGCAAATTAGCTCAGGAAACGTTTACACATTTGGTATCAACTAGGACCTACTTGAATCACAAACACTAGGGCATTATAGCATGACTAGTTAACCAGGGTTGCTAACACCAATAATTATTATGTGACGGAATTACTTACCATCATAATCAGTACAAAGATACTCAGTTCGAAAAGACAACATTGCAGTTATGACAACCAATGCCAGCACCAGCATCATAAACAATGTCGACTGCATGGCTGAAAAAAAAATGGAATTGAAATTAGTCTTGCTGACGATCTTTATTTATTACTTTTATTTATATCTATTTATAATTATTTATATTTATTTTTATTTATTCATTTTTGCAACAAATGCATCAGTCCGCCACCTCGCAGCGCTGTGGAATTTGGCGAAAAGTAGTTGACGTTGCAGAAATATTCAAATTTGTTCAAATCGCCATCAACAGAAGGAATATTAAAATATATATAGTTTTGTTCATATGCCAAACATAATCAGCGCGTAAATAGTATATTGTCATCAAGACGTAAGATGGTGTACGTAAACAAGAGCCTGCTCGTGTTACAGAAGTTTGGCTTCTGTTTACATGACACAGCTCAATTATATTGGTTAATCACACACAAATGATACAAACGCTCGTTATTATTTCCATATCAGGAAAACAGTAACAAATTACGCTCTTTATGTTTACCATATCCGGATCTAAACAAAAGCCAGGTTCTGTAACGTTTTTTGCTTCTGTTTACATAACAAAGGAAATACATTTGACAATAACATACTGTTTATGCCATATTTCTGATTGGTATAAGAACAAAGTCTGTCTATATTTTACTATTCTTTCTGTTTATGGCGGTTTTTGGCGGAGGTGAATATTTTAACAGCATACCCACCGCCAACGCCGCCCGTATCTTTAAGCCAGTGTTTGTATTATTATTATGCGATGTTTCCGGTTCATAAAAACACTGTGAAAAAATAGGGGTGTTGGTGGTTAATACAATAAATAAATATTGGTTACATCACATGCATGTCAATATGAATTTGTTTAATATAAAAGTTCTAAAAGACGTATAGACGTAGGTGTTTCTCGGGTTACAAAATGTTTAGCACTTGTTGACATTTTGAATAATTTGAAGAACAAGACATATTCCGTTCACATCTGAGTTCAAAATATTTGAACCTGACATGTTGATTTTTTATTTTTTTATTTTTTTTTTCGCTTTGGAAAGATTTCAATTTGTAATCTTTTAAATCGTGATTTTGCCTGTCCATTTCTGACAGTTATTGACCATTTACCATTTTATATCAAACACTCTTTTTAACAGCATCTTGTTGTTATTGGCGTAGGACCCCAGCGTCCTCCCAAGCAGCAATCTTATTCAGTATTGTCATATCAGCCTTAATATCATGCTGCATGTAGCTAATCCAGTGACACGCCCTGCGATCACGAAATATACTTGTCAAAAAGCCTCAACACAATGCGACTTTTGTCCTTCATTGGTTTATGTCACCGTTATTAGTTTCGTGCAATAGAGTTATCTTCCATGCCCCGTGTGATGATCGAAATATGTTGCGACTATGACACAGGGTTTTCGCAAAAAATCAGGAAGCTCCCGACATGAAAGGGTTTAAGGTGGCACAGAACTGCCTTATTTCAACATCGATAGCTTTCAGACTTGGAAAATAGTTCTAAAACCTGGGTTCATATGCTAGTGTGCAATCATGGATAATGTTGTGAACATATCCTATAGCCCCAAGAGTAGTTCAATTGAACGTGGAAAATTCTTTGGTTATACTTGTGCCTAATAAACTATCGCAGTTTTCTTTTTATACCCATTAATCCTTACATTAAATTTAGCTCACAGAATTGTTAAGCAGGAATAAATACACAAACCCATTATGAACAATATAATATATAGTCAGATTCAACACAAATCAAATAAAAGGTCAGTCGACTACAGTGTCCCCCGAAAACGTGGCAAGTCGATGCAGTTTTGTTAAAGAAATAAAAAAAAATGTTGACATTTTCTAAGTCGAAAAGGGCTAATAACTCCGTAAAAAAATAATGTTTCCGTCATCTATATACATGTTGCACATCTCCAATATGTGGGTAACAATATTCTGAAGTTTCAAATATCTACGATCAAAACTGTAGAAGGAGTTGATTACACCATTAAGGTACCCTCATACAGAAAATTATAAAAAATGTCGATGCAGTTTTGTTAAAGAAATAACAAAAAATGTTGACATTTTCTAAGTCGAAAAGGGTTAATAACTCTGTCAAAAAAAAAAAAAATCCGGCATCTATATACATGTTGCACATCTTCAATATATGGGCAACAATATTCTGAAGTTTCAAATCTCTGGGGTGAAATCTGTAGGAGGAGATGATTACACCGTGAAGGTACTCAAACATGTGACGGACGGACGGGCGGAGCCCGTTTATTTTGTCCCCCGAAAATTAATTTTCCGGGGGGACAAAAAAGTTAAATCAGTGTACTACACGCTTGTTCTTAGAACTACAGCAAACCCCATGCAGGTGTTTACCTCCCTTGATGAACCGATAAGACCGCTGCTATCGGCGACATTTTACCCACATTTGGTGCACTTCCGCGATATTAAGATAAACACTAAGCTAACATAGCAACATTCTTCCCTTATTAAGCACACAAAATATCGGATAAAATGTGTGTAATTTCGTACCTTAAGTTTGGAAAGTTCCATTAGAACCAAAGAACTGCGAAACGGTGTGATTTGGTTCTCCGATTATTTTATCAACACAACTGTCTAAACGCACATGGACGACATTGTCACGACAACACAGACAGCAAGTCAAACACAAGAGTTCTAATTTGCTGCAATTTTGACGAGTAGCTTGCGACAAATTCGTCAACAAAACTACCCCCTGATTCTCCATTTTGTAATTAAGTTTTAGTACGGGAATTGTTCTCGAAGCATATAGGACATTTGACTTTGGGGCGATCGGTTTTCGCCATTTTGGCTGGAAAACCCCATACTAAATATAGAATTCACATATTAGTACCTAGCCGGTGACAGAATCAGAAAGGAAGTATGACTGGTGCGCTCTGATAGAGATTGGAACTGCAGTGCATGTTCTTGCTGTTCAATATTTACAACTCCGTATGTAACATGGAGTAAATGACGCTCGCCTCAATCATCAAACTGGAACTATAAAATAAAAGCATCATCACACATGCCAAAACAATCCCTGTATATGACTGAATGAACCTTAGATAGTCTGGGTTTTTTAATTCACGGATTCTAGAACGGCCGGTGGTGTGTATTAAACACAGAACGACACGTGTGTTAGTGGGTTTGCCGATACGACACTTGAGCCATCGCGGAAGGATAGATTATGCTGCACCCCTCGTAATATTCTTCCGCGCTATAGCAATCCTCCCGTATCGACAAGCGCATTAGCACACTCGTGTCTTTCTCTGTATATATTACATTTGCGAAATATTCAATTTACATATTTCCATATATATGTTCATCAAGTAATTAAACTGAGAATTTCTTCCAATTTTATGTGAAATGTTGGCATGTCCTAATACACTGACCCTAACTCTATCCCTAGCCCTAACCATAGCCTTAACCCTAACCCTAACCCTAACCTTAACCCTAATCCTAACAGTAGCAATAACCCTAACCATAACCCTAAAACATATGGAGAATGGAGGTGGGTGTTTGGTTTCGTGTATTCTTACATGAAGGATATACCCAAATGTTTAGTTCTTACATACCATTTTGATTGCAGATCAAAGTACCTTTCCCGGTTTCGTCGATTATTTCTTGAGTTATGCCTTTAAAATGGTAGCTCTCGTCAGGTTTAGTTGCCTCCATGTTCACAGAACTAGCTGGAAAATGCAATAAAAATGTTTATTGTGACATCAGCTGACAAAAGTAACAAAAACATGCAATCTCGAGCTTAGTCCACCACCTACGTATAATGTGAAGTAGATTGTTAAGAACAAGTATTAACAAAGAAAATTTCCCTGCCTTATTTGTGCAATGTTATAACGTTCCATATCAGAACGAGCCAGAACATCACATAGTTCCCATGTTTTGTACTGGTGGAATATGATCTCAACGGATGTAGAGCTATAGAGTAGAGATCCACTGCACGATCTAATATATCATATATGGAAACGTTACTTACTGCCCCAATACCCTGTTCTATTACTTACTCAAACGACCCCTTTCGATTTACCATTTCCCAAACACACCAACTAACACTTTCCCCACATATACATACTATAGTCATATGCGTGTATAATTATACTCAGTATCCCCCAACACACCACCGATTTATAATAGTTAACACCCCATGTAACGTTATATTCACGTACTCAATATATATATATATTCTACCCTCCCTATCAAAACCTGAAATATATCCAAAATAAATTGTTATATCTATGTTTCATGTATGATCAGTAGGAAGCGGAGGTCCATCTAAGTTTTACAGAACTTGTCCTCCAATCCCTTATATGTAATGTATTACTTGTGCATAATACTAATAAAAATATGTTTAAATCAAATCAAAACGTTTGTTATTGTTTCCTCTCTAAATGGACCTACAGCAATTAATCGTTTTTATAATTTGTTGGGAATCAGCGTGGGTTAATAAAGATAGCCACCCCCCAATATCATAATTTCGTCTATGGTTAGATGTCGTGGCGATACGCCGTGCACAGGAACGTAGTTCAAGGATTTAAAATCTGAATTACTATATAAAAATGAACATAAATTAGATTTATCCCTAGTTACATGTAAGTCACTGGGAGTGCATATATGGTGTACGAAAGACGTGTAAATAAAGTGAGCGAGATGTGAGCGAATTGGAAGAATGTCACTTGATCTATAATACCATGTACCTCTGTCTGTGTTTACATTCCTTCTTTGATGTCAATTATTCCAATAAAAAAAAAGAAATATATTTGTATCCGGACACCATATGCATCCGGAAGAATTAATGATGAAAATAGAATTTATCGCATCAGAAACAGAAATGGGTTCTTTTATTTAACATTTCTATACTAAATACTCATTGACGAGTAGTTCCCTGATGAAATGGTCAGATAATAAGTTCAATAAACGACCATACTATTCGTTGTTTGTTGAACTTATTATCTGAACATTTCCCACCAAAGAATATGAATCCTTCTGCACTTGTATTATATTTTCTTCATAATGTCGTCGGCTACTTTTTCCTGAACACCCCTCCAACCATTCCAACATTTACATTTATAAATGGGGAATCCATTCAGTATAGAAAGGGTTAAATGGTACATTGTTCTACGCTGTGGAACAATGTAGGCCGGTTGTTGTTGTTTTTTTGTTTGTTTTTTTTTACAGTTTTTCTAACAGGGTAAAAGAACGTTTATTGCAGAAATTTGAAAACAGCTAGTGGATATCTGGTAAGTCTTTTCAGAGAAAATGTGCAGAATCCGAATGCAAGAATGTCGTGCATTTGTCGACCTATTACCATCGTTAAATGAAGGTATGTAGTTTATGCGCCGATACATGGCGGTTTGCGCTCCAAAATACACATATTATTCACTTTTGAATTTTTCTCAGTATCGAAATAGGTCAATAAATATCTGAACTACCTATCTACGAGCATTATGTAACCCAAAAAGACACATTGAAGTAATGAAAAATACAACTGTGAATACGGTGTTTGGGTCAAAACACAAAGCAACCATTTGCGCGACATCGAACAGAAAAGAGCGTTACGTGGTAGTCTGTTCCTGATATGGTAGAAATAAAGAGCGTTTATCTGACTTGTGGCGAAATGTTGAAAAATGGCTGTCACTTTGGCAAGTGTTTTCAGAGGTACTCAATCCGACCAGACTTTCCCCACACCACCAAGTTACAACAACAATAACAACATAATGCTGCTAACCGCTGTCAACTATGGTATAAAATTTCCCAAAACGTGTTATTTATCAAAATGTTGTTCAAGGAAATATGGCCATATAATCACTTGCGTATCAATACATTTGTCAGTTTTACCACTTGATTTTAGAGTTATCCATCGTCATTCGCAATTGTGTTCGAGGTAATCGGTTTATGGGCCACAAATAATTATACATTTCGAGAAATAAAAAAATTCAAAAATCGATAGCTGATCACTATATGAGCTTTGGTGGGTGGGTTCTTCGACTCGAATAAAATATTTTTCACCCCGAAGCCAAAGAAATAGTCATTTGGGAGCGTTAATTCGGATTATGCATCTAAGCCGGTATATCAATAGTATATCAATATTCATCTACCTATCATATCCGTCGCTCCAAATTACGTAGAAAACAATTTGGAGGTTCGAATGAGCCATGTCCGTTTAAAACGCAAATTATTACATGTACTTACCTCCGGCTTATAACGAATCAGAAAATGAAAGCCCAGACGATGGTCTACATTTATTGAGATTTGTAACACAAGCTGCCCCTAACCACCATGGGATGCGGAAATTGTGGAGTTGTTTCCTCAGCACGCTAAAAGTCACTAACTTGGCGCGATCAGCATCGACTGTTTGACAGCCACATTGGCGGTAAGAATTATGTACGCTGTTAACATCACTCTTGTCCGGTATTTCCACGAAAGTTCAAGAGAACTGTCGCCCCAGTAGGTTGCAACAGTTCGAATCTGCTCTCTGAGTTTCAACAAGAGCCACCAGCTGGCCACCGTATCTTGAATGTCAATTTGGATGTGCCATGCTGATTTGCCACAGCAAACAACTTCGTGTTCGCGTTATCGACCACTGACATGGCAAATAAAACGCAAGTTTGGATTTTGGCATACCCGGGAAGATTTGAAAGGGCTGTCACCCCTCTCCTACAACCCACTTTTGGATGCTGTAATTCCACTGAAGAGCGTTTGTAGTGTTTGTGAGTTTGTAAGTAGATTACTATCTGCCCATGCACAGTGGGTGTTTGCCTACTGTGCATGGGGTGGATGCCACCACAGCAAGAAGCAATTTAAAGCAAAGCCCCCCCCCCCCCCCCATTCCGAACTGGGACCGGCGATGAAGACTTACCTTGTTTTCTTTTATGACTTTTGTGTGTTGATATATATATATATTATTTTTGAGTTATGAATGGTTATAATTAATTTAGTGTCCTATGTTGTGCTTGCATGGTCTTCAGTTGCTTAGTCTGTTCTATTCCGGGCTTGTACTACGGGCTCAACGCTAGGAAGATGGTGCAATGCCAGCCGGTTGACTTAAGGTCGGTTGGGGGCTCCTCAACTCTCGATACTGCAATGCCCGCCTTCCCCCCTGTACGAGTGTCAGAACCCGTTGACCTGGTTGTGTAATGCGGTCGTGGACTGTGTAGCTTAGTGTGTTTTCGGAAGGTTTGTAGTGTCAAATTGTGTTGTCGATTTCTGTCCCACCCGTCCTCCCATAGGTACGGGCGCGGGTGAAAGCATGTATTTGCAAATTTGTATAGGCAGTTGTTAGTAGTTTTGAAAGAGATAATTATTCGACGGCTTATACTACGGCTACGACAAGCGTTTCTACACCGCCCGGGGACAGTCATCAACACCCCCGGGCCATCTAGGGCGTGCGTCCGCTATCCTAGATTTTGATATTGGTGTTAGTCGTGTTTTGTGGTCAGGTTTGTGAGCTGATTTGTTTGTGGAGTGTAATGATTTTGCAAGGTTAGCAGGTTAGTGGGTTGTTTGAAGGAGATAATTACTGAATGGCTTATAGAGCTTAATTCAGATTAAAATAATCACTATATGGGCTTATTTCGTGTGTTTTATATGAGCTTATTTACGGGAGAACAGGTTAAAAAAAAACATATGCATGACGGACAAACAGACTCAGGCAGTTTGCTGAATTTATTGCAAATGAAGAAATTGGAATCGATTAACCAATCATCAATGAGTATTCAGTTATTAAAGGCTTAAGGGATTTTTATTATCGCTAAAATGGGAATACATCTACCGGTATGAGAGCGATAGATTAAATAACCTTGGCTTTGAATGGCTAAGTGCGGTGCACATTCTAGCTCATATTGGTTACTGAACATCATTCAGAGAATATAAAATTTCCATTTGAATCAGATAATACATAGCAACTAGAGGTCAGATTTCATGGAATCAGATATACTTCCATGGTATCCCATCCCATCCCATGTGAGTGTTATGCGTATATGTGTATTCCTCTTCATGCGAATGAATATTGGTGCTTACTGATCCGATGGTGGACTTGCATTGACATTTCTAAATAATAAATATACTCCAAAGGTTTATGTCATGATGATTAATGACTGTCTAATGCATCATGGTCCTGACCAACTGAGTCACCATTCACCCAGCCAATCAGTTCATTTGTATTCAGTAGGAATACATTTTATGGCTAATTATAACCGCTCCCCTGGATGCCCAAATCCTGTTCAACGGTCACGAAATTTGGTGTCTGATTATAGAGTAATCGGCATGTATATATATCAAAAGGGTGCAAATCATATTAATTTGAGTAATATATTTCACCCGTTAACAATGTTACGCGCTACCAGGATTAAACCCTCCACTCTAAAACTTATACAATCGTTCGAAAGTTGCACCTGGATACTTCTGACCACGTCAACAAATTTTTGTCTCAAAGATTTATTTTTTAAGTAATTTTCCACATTTGTTTCCGGTGGAATTTGCCAAGTCTGAACCCACCCGACGCAAGCTCTCCGCTGAGCATACATCTTGGAGGCGTACCTACAGTATACCGACGTACATGCTCCTGCATTAAACTAGATCTTTATTAGCACGTTTGGATTTGGGGCTACAATTAGGTTAGTGACAGACTACTTAAGTATAAATATTTATATTATACTAGCAGGGTGACCAGACTTCGTCCGTGCTGTTTTCCCTATTGACAATTTTGAAGGTCAAGGTCAGGTCGGGGTCTCGATTTGACCCGTGTAAAACATTATACTTCCTTGGTTACACCATGGAAGTATAATTACAAAACAGAAGTATAGTACATGTACATGTACAATGTATGCTCAATTCACCATGTGAACAGTCATTGTCTCCTGTCGGCCTCTCGCCACATCATCCATGTCAGCTTTTGGAACGCTGTTCTGATTACTCTCGGACATGTTCATCAGTGCATGAGTAGCATCACATTGCTGTGTTTGTTGGTGTGCTGAAAAGGAGACCATTTAAAGACATATTATGGACTTGCTCAGGTGCCTTCAACTAATTATTTAGTACTCATGCGCTATGCCGACTGTGGGAATGTAGCATTCTACTAACATCGCCGAACATCTGAAAGAAATGAACCATACTACTACATATATATCACCGTCTGATCTATGCTTCATTGTAAATTTTTACATCTCGGTTCGGGACGCAACAATCGGCGATAAACTAACGCAAATGATTTTGCCATCGGGAGTCAATGCATTCAATTAATATATAAGAATGACGTTGTGTGCTGTATATTTGGATTAATATTCGTAAAAATAATTACTTTGAGTAAGATTATTCTCCAGTTCTATTTGATCACCCAATCGGAGTGTTTCATATCACTTTAATTGTGTGTTATGTCTATATGGATGTAGCATTGAATCTACTTCATACTGTAAATCTACATGACAGGGAATGTAGTTCAGTCTTTTACAAGCCATATCCACTGGGTATGTAGAGGAAAACTAGTTATATGTGAATAAAATGAGGTTCAGTAACTACCAAACATTATATTCTGCCCATTGCTTGATAACTATAGGGGATAAAAATATGGTATATCATGATTCATTACTCAAGTTTAAATCCATTTGGATGTCAATTTGAGATGAGAAAGGAAATTCAGCAGCAAAAACCAAATATTTACATGGACCATGTGTTAAACAAAATGCCAATTTTAATGTCGACAAAAGTTCTACATCATAGTTTGAAATCTAGCGATCACGGGGTCTATGCCATCACAAAAAGTGAAAAAATAATACTGTGCACCAAATATAACGTCATATGCATCCCCCAAGGGATTATTCACATGTAGGTGTATCAAATATTAATGTATTCCTCTGAAACAAGTTCAAGTCCAATCATTTTAACCATTTCATGTTGAGAGCTGCGCTCGTGCATCATTAAAGACCCTGTGTCAGTGCTTTCTCTTATATATGCGAGTCTTCCGTGCAGACAACACAGATGAAACAGCCTGAAGCTTTCTACGTGAATTAGCATCCTTCAGTTGTAGGAGTGATCATATAATAAGTGCAACAAAGTGCATGTCGGCCAATAGACTCGTAATCATCATAATGTTGTTTACTTTCAGGAATATTTGAAATAACAACAGTGCATTCTCTCATGTCTGCATTCTGTTGTTGTTCCGTATATGGTGTTTTTTTGTGGCTTATCATTTCTTCTAAATAATTTCGTGTGTTCTCCGCTTCATTTTGTTGTTCATGTTTGCATGATGATAATGTTGTTTAGCGTGTATCTGTAAATTCTCTGTTATAGTGGTAGTTACAGTTATGCCCTGTGCCAATGCATTCTCTTATATATGCGAGTCGACCATAGGTCGCCTCGCATATATAAGAGAATGCATTGGCCTAAAAAAAATCTTTTTTTAACACTTTTTACCATTTTTTCTTACATTCTTTAACAATTTTATAATTTTTAATGTGTTAAGCCAATGCATTCTCTTATATATGCGAGGCGACCTATGGTCGACTCGCATATATAAGAGAATGCGTTGGCACAGGGCACTTCTGTTGGGTAAAGGGTTAACGTGTATCTGTAAATTCTCTGTTATAGTGGATAGCTATAATCTACATTAGCGAATCTTTGCCTATACACAGTATAATTTACAATGAATGTCGGTTGGACAAATAAACTTATCTGAGAACCAAAAGTCTGTTTGTGGCCCATAAAATTTCACAACTGATGAAAATGTTGACCATACTTGGAGAAGACATCCTACATCACAACGTACCTGAATCACTGTAAACATGACCTCGGAATAAATTTTCAAATAAATTTCGAATTAGCTATTTTTTTTACAAAAATGATTACCCATACAGCAAATAAAATTGGTGATATGTGATTTGGTAAGTGTATTCAAGAAATTACTTTTTAATCTGAAAATTATATAGTTTGGAGCAAACAACTTCAAGTTGCATATTATCCTGGTAAACAGGTCCCCTGGCCCTTGACCGGATATGTCAATTCAGTAGTTACATAGCCACAATCTATACTAGTGATCGACTCTTAGTCTAAACGACATAATTCACACTGGATGTTGGTTGAAAGAATAAATTATAGGAAAATTTCAGCCTATTTTCGGTCAGAAATTTCCTATTGCTGTTCGTCCAGACATTAAATTTCCAACTGTTGGGGATTTTTGACCAAAGTTATGGGAGACCCCACGGTCCACAGCACCCCGGTCGCTACGTCCCTGGCGAGGGTGTTTAACTATACCATGCCATGAATATCTACTGTAGCTGCGCCCGTTATAGAGATCATATTCCACCATTAAAAACCTGGGAATTTTATATGTTCTTACCTCTTCTGACCGGGAACTTTATAGTATTGAATAAACAAGGCAGGTAATATATTTCTTTGTTAACACATGTAACTATTCCTCAATAATTTACTTCAGACTAGGGGGTGGTCCCAACTCGAGATTACATGATTTTTGTGACTTTTGTGAGCTGATATCGCTATAAACATTGCACTAATTACCCGGGAGAAAACATAAAATATGCCCAGGTTTTGTACTGGTGAATATGATCTCTACGAGCGTATGATCTTGGTCCACCACACCCTGTCTCTACGTACATGGCGAGGGTGTTTATGGTTACACAGGTGTAGATATGGTTCGGGCGACCTCTAACAGATGCGGGAGATAAACAAAAATAGATACTGGGCCCTGATTGGTCATTAGCCTTGTGTGTTTTATTTAGCATTAAAAATACAACACCCTCTACCCTATAATTCCCAAAGGTAAAATAGACATTGGCACAGGAATTAATCCTTTGCGGTGAAGTTTGAATTGTGTGGTGTGGTCTGAAAAGATACATTATTTTTTTAGTGCAGTTCGGATAATAGTTACAAAACACAAGATTTAAAGGCGAATTATTTGCCTGTCGGGTATGACTATTTTTGCATAAAAAGTTTCCGCAAATGTCAATCTTTCAGATTTAAGAAAATATTCTGGACCTAGGCATTATATTGTAAACAGTATACACTAAAATGTTTGCGCTGATGCCTATGGAAAACATTTACACCAGTGTAACCTTAAACTGTACCTGTAAATTCACCGTTAGTTGATAGCCACAACCTGTCGTAAATTACCGTCTCGTCACCTTCACCTGCGCGTGAGATTATAAAACCTAGCCGTTTGATGTCAGCAGTCGATGAAGTGACAGCTTGTGTGAATTGTCTATCATGAACCTGGAAAATTTGAATAACACATCAATACCACTGTCGCGTGTCTTTAAGTGAGATCCAGTCTCGAGTAATAAATTTACCTAATCGCACCTATTTAAAAACCAACAAACGACACCAGTAACGGTGCATCCATATCCAATTTGGTATCATATTTCGTCCCTTGTTGTGATAAAGAATTTGTGCACCGGTTCGGTGACGTACACATGCCCATTTATAACGATTGGGCGCAAAGTACGTGTGTCAAATGTTCGACAATTGGCACCTTGTGTACTTCTTTGTTAGAAATACTTTTAAGCAAGGGATATATGTTTTCCACACCGGGATGGGTCGTGCTACATAATGGAACACCAGTACATTCAAAAATGTATTCCACGTGACCCCAAAACACAATATGGTTGCTATTAATTATAAGCTCAGATAAGCAAAAACATCCAGTATAGTTTTGTGACTTTTTTGTTCGTGTCACAATCATAACTACAGATCCACGCTGGACCGAAATTTACTTTTGCCAAATGAAAATATTTTTTGCCAAATTATTTTAGCATTTGCCAAATGCTATCCCTTATAGTATCATTTTCTGCAACCTTGAGTCTTATGTTTCGACACTCGCGGTTTGAAGGACTGTTGATATCGATAGAAAAGCTATCCGTTAGTAATTAATTAAACTCGCATCTCTATTGTGGTTTATAATACAACAGTAACAGTACAGTACCGAACAGTGCAATAGTAGAAGGGCTCCTTCATCAGAAGGACACATCACAGGGGGATTAGCTATGTAAACACCACCACCACACTAAATACTATAGCAATCAACCCAACGGGTGTGACTAATTAGTGCCCGGGCACGCCCGGGCAGGTCCGGGTGTTCTCGTGGGCCCGCAGACAGTCTAATATGATGGCATATGGTAGTAGGATACAGAATAAGCATATATTATGAAAATTGACTTGCTGTGTCGTCCACCGGCGGGTTTATTAACACTTTAAATGCCGATATTAACTTAAAGAACCCGGGAGAGCCTCGACTGACACAGCGACCCGATCATATTATATATTGATGAATAATGGGATCGAGGCACTTACTAAAGGTATATTGCAAATATTGACTCGCTATTTCGTTCGCGGCCGGCTTTATTAATCCCTTAAATGACGATCTGCACCAAGAGAGCACGGGAAAGCCCGGGCAAGTCCGGGCAGGCCCTGATGGCCTCATGGGCCCGCGGACAGTCTAATATGATGTCGTATGGTAGTAGGATATATACAGAATAAGCATAGATTATGAAAATTGACTTGCTGTGTCGTCCACCGGCGGGTTAATTAACCATTTAAATGCCGATATTAACTAGAAGAACCCTGGAGACTTCTCGGGTTCGGTGATACCTTCGGGTTTGGCGATATACCACGTACACGGGGTGAACTACGGGAATAAATAATAAGGTTTTAGAGAACTTATAAACTTTATTTCATCTAAACGGCACTATCAGTAATAAAAAAAAAAATATATATATATATATATATCACATCACCTTGAAACATTTTATACATAAATATATTTGCAAGTAAAAATCATACTGTGCACAACATTTCCCGGAAATAGAATCGCTTGAATGATATTACTATAATGGAGACAGAAGTACGATAACAAAACTCCATCCAAATAATTGTCATTTCAATTTCAGAAATGAAACTATGCGTCATGCATAATTTATATTCCATTAATCTCTATATTTTCACTTTTGGTAAGTTATAGAACTTAAAATTGCAGGACATTTTGTCCGAGAAAAACAGAATAGCTATCTTCAAATAAGTTGTTCTGTGTATAGATCAGTTAAAATTTCTAAATTCTCAAATAAACAGAATATTTGTGTATACGCGTATAATTTCCAGGAATGTTCGGGAAACATTATGTACATGATAGTATAAAAGCATTTATGGGGAAAACTCACAACAGCTGAAACGAAAAATGTCCACCAACAGTACTATATAAGACACACATATATACACGTGTTTGCAATATAGGGCAAATGAATATAATTTTGTCAAATTGTTTAGAACATTTCCCGGAAATCTAATCACTCGAACTTCCATATATATGTGTATTTTCGAAAGATTTATCGGACATTTTCAAATGTTTACAGTTAACAAAGGATGCTAAAACTAGTTAGTAACAATTGGGTGATTGGCGGAATGTTCATATGTTAAACTTCAAGAGTGATTGATTTCTAACTAATTTGTTTCTCACAGTTCGTGCATATAAGATTTCCAGGAATGTTCATGAAACAATTTATGAATAATAATAACAAGCAAAACAAATATGAGAACCACACGATATATAACAATCATACCTACTAATAACACAATTGAAAGTATAATATATACATACACGTGAATAGATATATAATTCAAAACTTTTTCAAACTGTTTGCATAGTTCTACCCAATAACATAGCTTTCTGCACAAGGTCTTCGTCAGTGATGATATATCATCACTGATGATGGCCTGATGCCGAAAGCTATGTTATTGAACAGATCTAACTAGATGTGCATCTACTACACGGCCCCTGTCTTAGTGGGTGACCCATGATGTGCCAGATGTTTGCAATATTGTATAAGAATGGTATCGCTTATTTGAAGTTGATACCATATTGACGTATTTTCAAAATACACTGAGGTTGCTCGAATGTTTAAAACTTTAACAGAATACTAGCTACTGGCTGTACATATCAAACCTGGTGTTGTAGCATAACAATTTGCGTAAATGGGTGAATTCCAGGACATTGTAGTATTCAAATAAAATTTCAGAAAAGTAAGCTACTCTAAAGAAAATCGGAATATAACTATGTATATATATGTGATTTAATACATGACCTTTTTTTCGCTAAGGATAGTAACGATGCTCTCTCTTCAAAACTGACCGAACTATGTTATTGTCAATGCTTATTACATTATTTGTATGTATCACACGCTCGATCAGACTGTTTAATATTCAGAACCACTAGAATTGCAACATTGGACTTGGAAACAAACATTGAAACATCGATTGAACTATCAAATTAAAATCACATAGACACTATATAGTCACTATCAAATAAGAAGTATTGTCAGTTTTTTTGTCTTTTCGGTGCGCTGGATGTCTTTGCCGATTTTGTACGTTTTTTCTGCGATGGTTTTCGTGCCGTTGGTGTTGTTCGTGGAACGGTTAGTGTACCATCTGTTGATGTTACTGTGCTTGATTTCCTCGATTGACCGCTTAAAAATTTACGGACCTTGCATGATTTCTCCTCGTCTGTCATAGTTGTCCACTGTGAATGAAGCACACGAAATTTCTTCATATGTGGAGCAAGTTCGTAGTTCACTTGTCCGTGAATCGCTCGTCTGATATCCATATGTTGTAATTTGACGATGGTATGGATTTTGGAAATAAGTTCTGGTGCAATGATAATACAATCTCGAATCCGCGCACGGGTATCTAATCTTATAATCCGTTGATACCCTTCCCAGAATGTAAATCGAGATTATAGTGTTTTAATTGATATTCATAATCCTCTATAACCTATGTTGGCTTCATGCATATAATCAGTCAAAAAATAACACAGAGCAATTCAGTTATATTCTCTAACATTATTCGCAAAGTATTCTGCTATCAAACTTCCCTGGAACCAAATTCAATCAATAGGCAAATAATATATTCTAAAACAAAATATGGTAATCGGACATTTCCCCACCGGACATTTCCCCAACCTCTCAGAAAGTGGCAAAGGGGCATTTACCCAATCGGACATTTACCAACCGGACATTTCCCCACTTACTCAATGCGGACATTTACCCACCGGAATTTTCCCCACCCTAATTGTTGACTTTATTTTTGAAATAAGCATGACCGTCGACACATAATGTGTCACCACCACGATTGTTCTTAATCAATTCCATGATTGAAAGTGAAGATATGATTCCATGATAACTGATAAATGTTTTTCAAAACATTACATCGGTTGAGTTGACATGACATGAGATGGCCTCAATGTCCAGGCTTCACTGACCACTCAAAACATCCTTTGATGTCTGCGATAAAGTATGTAGCATAAAATATTTTATTAGCAGGGCGGGGAAATGTCCGGTGGGTAAATGTCTTAGTGGGTAAATGTCTGGGTGGGTAACTGTCCGGGTGGAGAAATGTCCGCTTTTGAAAGTGGGTCATGTCCCGTGCAGAAATGTCAGGGATTCAAAAATATATCGACCGACAAGTTCAAATTCGCGGGGCCAGTCCTTGTAAATAATAATAAAAAAAACATCAGAATGACCATCTAAGAGCGATTGTATGACGGCGGTTCACAATTTGTTCAACTGTGAACTGCATGCTTTAAATTTAACGAGTAATTCTTTTTTTATATACATACTGTTGGACGTGTTACGTGGCGGTGAGCAAATTTTTCGACTGCATTGGGGGTTAAATTAAGTTTTTCACAAAAAAATATGCGGTTGTATATAGGAAAGTATAAAGGATGGCCAATAATGCCGCCAATTCCTGATCGAGTGGGCACCAATATTATAAATGAACCCGCCGTGAACGATATATAACGGCAGTAAATGTTCATACCAGCCACCCTACCGCCATAAGGCATCACACTATACCGATCACTGGTCCATGGTGCCACCGGACTTCCCCGAGCTCTCTCGTGATCGGGCTTTTTGTGCGTGTTCTTCTGGCGCATATCGTCATTTAAGGGGTTAATGAAGCCGGCCGCGAACGAGATAGCGAGTCAATATTTGCAATATATACCTTTAGTAAGTGCCTCGCTACCATTAGTCATCAATATATAATATGGTCGGGTCTATGCGTCCGTCTGGGCTCTCCCGGGTTCTTTTAGTCAATATCGGCATTTAAATGGTTAATAAACCCGCCGGTGGACGACACAGCAAGTCAATTTTCCTAATATATGCTTATTCTGTATCCTACTACCATATGGCATCATATTAGACTGTCTGCGGGCCCATGAGACCACCAAGACCTGCCCGGGCGTGCCCGGGCTTGCGCCATGTTCTTCTGGCGCATATCGTCATTTAAGGGGTTAATGAAGCCGGCCGCGAACGAGATAGCGAGTCAATATTTGCAATATATACCTTTAGTAAGTGCCTCGCTACCATTAGTCATCAATATATAATATGGTCGGGTCTATGCGTCCGTCTGGGCTCTCCCGGGTTCTTTTAGTCAATATCGGCATTTAAATGGTTAATAAACCCGCCGGTGGACGACACAGCAAGTAAATTTTCCTAATATATGCTTATTCTGTATCCTACTACCATATGGCATCATATTAGACTGTCTGCGGGCCCATGAAACCACCAAGACCTGCCCGGGCGTGCCCGGGCTTGCCCGGGCACTAATTAGTCACACCGAACCCAACCATCGGTACTAAGGCAATGCGATTAACTGCATCTTAATAGAGGTGTTAACTTTTCCTAAGCCTTATAAAACACCACTAATATAATTGTGTTGTAAGAGTTTCCTGAATGAATGGTTTTGATTGACCAATATTTTTCAACTTTCTTGAGGAATTAATAAGTGGCTTGCCAAAACTTTTGCCAAATTAAAATATTAAAATATGTGAATAATTTTTGCCATTGGCAAATTTGGCAAGTTGCAGCGCGAACCCTGTAGAGCAAGCAACTGAGATGTGTCCCTATCCTTCTATTACCTTACTTTGGTGTGTATTAGTTCAGCTAGAAGACGGGACAGATGTATTCTGGCAGGTAAGAGCCGTTTAGCGATTTTCTTGTTGAAGGGTATGTCTGACTGCAGGTATTTTTTCCACCACACCCGTCTTTTCTGGTTTTGACTGGAACAGAATTTGAATCGAGGCTTTAAAATCCAACCAAACCCCATGGTTGGAAACACATTTCTAAAAATTTTGTATTTAAGGATTCCTGGATACGTCCTCCGCCTAATGGAGCCCCCTGTGGCATAACCACGCGAACCTTGAAGCACCCACCCCCAACTAAATCACCTCACGTACGCCCATATCCCACCCTTCCCGAACGTGCACATGATTATTGAACTATATATATTGCTTTCAACCGCATTACCATCTATTTGTATATATTGACGTGTATTCATAACTACACTCTGTTATACCGGACACGTCCGGCGATTTGAGATTAAAAATTCTGTTAAATAAAACAGCACGATAGAACTATAGCAATACTAATGGTAGAACTTGTTCAACATTACTGTTTTACAATATTTACTGACTTAGCAATAAACTTTCATTCATTCATTCATTCATTCATAATGCATTATGCACACACGATGAATGACATGTAATATGTCTGATTTATGCTAAAGTTGTTTACACCAATGACATGTAAATTTTATTTTGACGGTTCTCATGCCAAAATATGGTTAGAACATTAAAGAATTGAATTGAATTTGAGTCGGAATAGACATGTACATGACCTCGTCGTTATCTGGTTTGATGCTAAAACGATGTTAAACACTAACTAAACAAATAATAAACATGTGAGTGGCTATATGTAATGTTGGTGCGATGAAAAGATACATGTATATATTTAAAGAGACTGGATGGTTTAATTTTGTTGTTTGGGGATCATCGTTTCATTTTCAGGACGTGTTTTATATATGGATATTCAGTCTGTTCGTCTGAAAATAAGCTCATATTGAACTTATTTCAAAAACATCAAATAAGTTCATTTCGGCATTATTTGAATCTGAATTACGTTCTATGCTAACCTAAATCGATATTTACCCAGTGGACGCTCTTTGTAATGTGTTTTCATTGCGGCCCGCGCCATAAAACGCAATAATGTGTATATTTCCACTATGGGCTGAGTAGAACACATGTGTTCTCTGATCAACTCAAACTGTTCTTGTTTAGAACTTGTTTTCTGCTTGGAGAACACCACCGTTATCAACATTTGAAAATGGTGTACACTCGGCTTAAAGCCTGTATTAAACGTATTCGTGTTGACATGTCGATGTGGCGGTTATGGTACCTTTCGACATATTTTTTTGTTATGTAATAATTTTTATGTGGTCTTCAGATATCGTAGAATAATTCGTGTGGTGTACTAGCTTAACAATTAAATAGTTTTCTGTGTGTGTCCATCTAAACTTCCCACTCCCTGACATAACTCAGACACGGAAGCCCCTTAAACATATTTGTTTGCTTTTTACACCATAAAACATATTTATTTTTCAATAAAACATGAAAAACAAATATGTTTCGTGTTTATCCACAATTTAATATACATTTCTTGGTATTTATAAACTGTGTTTGAGCGATAACAGTGTTAAACATTTATTACAAAACATTTACACGCGTGTTTGTAAAAGCACTATTGTTTACAAATAATACACATGCAACATGCGTTGTATCTGTGTCTCACATGTGTTTTTAAAATCGCTTGTTTTGCATAATAATGTTTTCCTGGCATTGTTCATAGTTGATTATATATTAAAATGATAACTTTTGAATTTAAATACATCGGTTGGTTTATCGCTTATTGTGGGGATGAAATGCCAAGTATTTTGTTGCACGTTTGATTCTTGCCATATATCTGAAGGCTAATTTTGGGTACATTTCAGTTCTATAACAACTCAATGTGTTACATATACCTCACTGTGGAAGTAGTAAACTGTATGAAATGTGAATTTCATAAGAGATTTGTTGTTTGTTATTCTTATCATAACACAATACAGCCTTCTACGACGAATTCCATGAACAATTGCTATAAATTAGTCAGTTTGTGAACATATCCCAAAGGAAAGCGTCACCTTTACATACAGGTTACACTGGTGTAAATGTTTCCCATAGGCATCAGTGCAAACGTTTTAGCGTATACTGTATACAATATAAATCCTAGGTCCAAAATTATCTTTAAATCTGAAAGATTGACATTTGCGGAAACTTTTATGCAAAAAATTATGTCCGTCTAGCAGGGAATTCGCCTTTAAATCTTGTTTTCGTAACTAGTGTCAGAACCGCACTAAAAAATAATGTCATATTTTAGACCCACACCACAAAATTCAAACTTCACTAAAAATGGTTAATTCTGTGCCAATGGCTATTTTACCTAGGGAAATCATAGGGCAGAGGTGATTTTTTTTTATGCCAAAAAACACACACGGCTATTGACCAATCAGGGCCCATTGTCTATTTAATTCTCTCCTATATATCTCCTCCCGCATCCGCTAGATGTCACTCCGAAACATATTTACACAGTGTAACCTACATAGCTGGAACTCTCTATTTACCGACTTGGTGAATGTCACAACTAAGTTACTTCTGAGACACCAAAGATTCTCAGGTGAGTTAAGGTGAACAATGTAAATATTTAAATTAATCAAACCATTATCTTTCCCGAGTGATCAGGTGTAGAAATCGTATTGGCAGTGGCTTAATTAAATCATTTAACGCTAATTTTGTCAATACAGGTAATTGACATCGGAAAGATGAAAGCTCTCAATAGTATTGTCACTTTCCGTGAGTTGTTTGGACGCCCCTTGAAAGCGACATGGCATAATGAGAATATCGATTTCTCTACGCAAACATCGATGTTGGGCGAGGATACTGCAAATAAAGACGTGATTTCCCATCGCGTCAGCAAACTTTGACCTGCGGTGCCTCTTGGGCTTAAGGAACTGCCAGAGGGGGGTCCCACGTTAGGTCCGTTAGAGAGTAAGCACTTCTTCAAATTAACCCTGTCTATACTAAATGGATTCTCCCACTCAGTTAAAGTTATGTGAAACACTCCAGTAGGGTGATCAAATAGAAATGGAGAATAATCTTGTTCAAAGTAGTTATTTTTACAAATATTATATCTAAATTTACAACACACACCCTCATTCATATGTATTAATTAAACGCAGTGACTCTCGATGATGAAATAATTTTCGTTAGTTTATTGCCCATAGATGCGTCCCGAATCGAGAAGTAAATATTTACAATTGAGCGTAGTTCAGACGATGTTTTCTATGGAGTGGTACGGTCGATTTGCTTCAGATTTTCGGCCGTGTTAGTAGAATGTTGAATTCCTCATAGTGCCTGAACACTAACTTAGCAATTCCACGCACCCGAACAAGTACATAATATGTCTTTAAAAGGTGTACATTGGAATGATTTATAATTAGTTTGAAGGGCTTTTAATGTGATAAAAGCAGACGACAGCTAAATAAAAGGTCGCGACCACCTGTCCCCCAAAAAGTTGGCTTTTTAGTAAGGATACGTTTTTTTAACTGTGTCATAATTCATCGGACCGTGACCAATTCAAACTTGGCCATTTTCTTCTGAAATTTTAACCACGTACAAATATCAAGATTCAGTTGAATATAAAAACAATGAGATAACTTGGCCTGTATCTTCATGTGGTTAATCCATATTTAAAAACACTCAGATTACAAAAACTCAAGTTGTCATCCAAAATAATCGACAAATTCTAAGTCGACCAGGACCATAACTCCGACAAAAATAGGCCTCATATTCGAACTTGACCTGTATTTGGGGCTGATAACCTGACATACAAAATTCGGTTCAGATCAGATCACACAAACTGAAGTTATCATCCGGAAACCTCAGAACGACAAAATTCTAATTCAAAAATGGGCAGTAACTCCGGAAATATTGGCGGATCGAACCCACACTCCAAATTGTCCTGTATTTTGAGCTCATAAACTCACACACCAAATTTGATTTCGATCCGATAACCCAAAATCCAGAATGTAAAATCCTGTAGAGTAACTGGAATTTATTGACCTGTTATTGGTGTGTCCCAACATGTATGTGTCACCCTCGTACCTCAGCTATAATGCGCAATTTCATAATGCGTATATGTTCACACACGTACATCATTAGCTTAGCCCTAACATTAAACACATATCCGAATGTCAAACTGTCCTGTTTTATAAGAATACTTCGCATCCTTATTGTGAATACAAATTTGTCACCTATGAACGTCATGTTGACTATACATGTAACGTTGTATTGCAGGGGTGACATGAAGACGGCCTTTATTGGCCATGCTACCCCCGCACATGTAAATATGTATACATAATATGTACCATTGTATTTTATGAATGTGCAAATAAACATTAAAACCTGTAAACATCACATGATTCACCTCACGGAAGACTCCACTTCTCCGCGTGGCTAAGGATAGGTATTGTTTATTGTCATTCAGTTTTGTTTGTTTTTTCTTTTCTTCGCACCATGTATCTTGGTTGGAAGATTAAACATATCTAAAGGTATCTCTTTAGGGGACTCGTATATCCCTCGCAGTGGGGGCGGTGTATCACGATTCCACATGGGGCGAAAATAATTTGAGTGATAATCAGCTATGGTGTACGCCCCACTTATTGTGACAATAAATAAAGGAAACAGTGGAATTAACAGGTCATGATTGAGCATTTGCCTTTGTACATTGCATGGACGTTATACCAGAAAACCTAGCTGCCACAAACATAACTATATACATGTATAACCAATTCGTGAATTTTCTAAAAATCTCAATTTCAGTTTGAAGGAAAAAATAATTATCCTTTATAACCAATGTATGCCATAGTACTATAACACCTATTTACCCTCACAATATGAGATATATATGTTCTAATTAAATTTTTTTTAAAGGGAAATTCTTTTTCGAAGCGACCATTTGAGAGTTCGACAGGAAATATGCAAATATTCGCACTGCATTATCTAGGAATCCAACTAGGGTCTATACTCTGGTCTACTATATGAAACCATGACTGTCTGCGAGAAAATAAATCAAACTTTTTTCATTACATAGTTTCTTCTTTTTTTTGTGGTAACCAATTGCAGAACTATTGTGTATCGTCTGAAGGTCCAAAACAACATGAAATAACATAAATATTATTCAACCACGTATGCAATAATCTGTCAGAAATAAATACTCAGCACTAAATCATCTTTTCAAATATTATATATTTTTTATGGTAATTGTTTTCCTCCAAATAAATAGTTCTACAAATGGCTACCAAATGTGATGTTCCTTGAAACCAATTGTTTACATAATCAGAACATATATATCATACTGTGAGGGTAAAAGGGTGTAGTTATAGTACTATCGCCTACATTGGTTATAAAGGCTAATGGTTTTTCCCTTTAAATTTATAGTTTGAAATTGTATTTTTATGCCATGTCATTGACAAATCGAAGACCAGAAGCAGCAGAGAATGGCATTAAGCTGGGATATATGAGATGTAATGACCGCTAGCCAAACGAGCTCGATTACATCTGCGGAAGTTGGGCTAATCTGTTCCACGTAGCGACGAAGAAAAATAAGAGTTCAGTAGCGAGCCAACACTTGACTACATGGAAGAAAGAGTCCATCTCAAAAACCAATTGTCTGCAGTTGATGATCCATAAAGTATCAACTGGTCACAGTTACTCGTGAATTACCAGGCGTCCGCGACATAATGATTGACATAATTGGGACCATTACACCATGCCAGGAGATTTGCGGTCATCCACGAGTAGTCTCGCCGTTTATCCTCAACAACGACATCTTTAGATCGTGCCACCTATTAAGTGTAATTTATGCTATGTAGACATGTCTTGAATTGAAGTTATTTGAGCGTGGTTGTCAATCATCAAATTTCATCACCGGCTATCTTTTGTTGACAGTTTCCGTGCTGTTCGCTCGTGTAACGGGTCATTAGTCAGTCATGTGTCACCAACACGGCTTTCTAACTTTATGATAAAATTGGAGAATAAATGCTGAGTTTGTCAATATTTTTTACTTGAGTTTTGTTTTCAAAAATGTACGAGTGTGAAGAGACAATCCTCCGACGGAACTGATAAGGTCACATGACTGTTTGTAACCAGAAAGCTGGCTTTTTTAACACCCCGATCCACATAATCACTTATTCAAGTCTTAGAGTTTAACAACGTATTATTTTCACCTTGTGCGTTCCTTGTTAGTCTATTCATAAAATGTTGAAATAAAAGCGTTTGTCTCACTTATATATGAATAATTGTAAACCGCTGGTAATTGCTATTAATTTGGCATTCGTTTCGAGTACATGAGCCTGTATACATAATCGTGAGTTTCAAATAGCCATGTCCGTTTAAACGGACATGCCTCGTTCGATTTTCCAAATTTATGTCAACGTAATTTGGAAGATAGGTTGTGCAACAATATATAACTACATTGCGCTCTTGGTATTTTGATCAATTTCATAATTATATTCACCCATCCCCTATTTGTACTTGTGGATACCAAGAAGAAACAGCATTTCATTTCATTTCCATGTGTCCTCTGTACTTGTTACAGAGACAAATCATGCTTGATCGTTTTTATCGCCTTCGCCAGTGGATCACGGATGACGGTTTTTCTCCGAATTCCGGTATGGTGATCAAATAGAAATGGAGAATATTATGGCTCAAAGTAGTTATTTTTACGAATATTAATGGAAATTGACAACACACACTGGCATTATTATATATTAAGTAAATGCAATTACTCTAGATGGCGAAATCATTTGCGTTAGTTTATCGCCGATTGTCACTTCCCGAATCGAGATGTAAATATTTACAATTGAGCGTAGTTCTGACGACTTTTTCTATGGAGTGGAATGGTCGATTTCTTTGAAATTTTCGGTGATGTTATAATAATACATTCCCCAGATTGGCAAGGCGCCTGAGTACTAACTTATAAGTTTATCGCAGCCGATCAAGTCCATAATATGTCTTTAATTGTACGGCATATCAACGAACAAACTTTCGAATCATTGTTACTCATAATAAATATAAATTTGTCACTGTCTTTCCACTGTAAAAATCCTGGCTTCTATAATTCTAACTGTGAATGAAGATAATTTCTTATCCACTTGTACGCGTTGCATTCGGTTATAAAGTGTCTCTCATTTTCGATTGATTTTCCGTTCTTAATTGCAACATAGGCATAGTCTCTCTACTTCTGAGAAAACTGGATAGACGTGCCTTTATATATAGGTTTTCAATAGCAAGGTTATTATGAAATACAGAATAACATATTTTAACAAACTTCGTGTTCAAAATTGTACTTTTTATTAATCCAATGCGTCTTTCTGGGGAAATATGCTGCTCGTAATAGGTAAATCAAATATGTATCGACCTACTTCGATACGGGGAAAACATCTAAAGCAAATATTATTAGTTGTATTTTGGAGTGAAAACCGCAAAGTGGCTTTAAAATGACAAATGCGAAGAAGTCCTTGTTCTGGAATTAATGTAATTCTAATTGTGTTCCGTGTAATAGAATTATAGAAAATTATCTTATTTCCTATACATAAACTTCATTTTAGATGATCAGATTTTAGAAAACTTGAACTTAACTTCTGTCTAAGCCTTAATCGTCATTCGCAAGAAAGTTGTGGGAACGGACCACGGTTCTACTCATTCAGAAACAATCAAATGTGAATCGTCCCATCTAAATATAAATAGGAACTGACTGACGTTGTCACGACACGTGACTGACACGCGCACGGAAGTCCGATAATCTATAAATACGCCGCTTAATTAATGGTATCCTATGGGCAGGGCGAACCCTCCAACAATACGTCACACTCGACCAATTGTCTCCTTTTGTGGAAAAGTTTTGTAGATACGACACGTAACGCAATACAAAGCTATTAATCCTAAACACAATGCTTGGTGTGAGCGAAGGGAAAGAAAGGGATTGATGCGATTCGATAGCAAACATATGCAAGAAGGAAATTTGCAATTGAAAAGAATTAGAATTTGATTGTAATACAAGGCGTTTTGTGACAGGCTCGCGGAGCTAATATCTGGTTCGGACGATTCAAACTTAGCTAGCTGTCCATTGCGGCGAACTTTTAGTCGCAACTCCATTCCTGAAGTTGTAAAATATAACCGCATCGTTGGCTTTGTTTTCTATGAGCTTACTTCCAGATCAGTTTGCGATATCGACTGCGCTAGATTCTTTCTAAAAACAAACCTAATATTCAAACCTTGCACTCATATAGCACCTGCAGCATTTTTATAAATCCAATGACAATAGTTTGCAAAAAACTGACTTTAGTTCATGTTGTAGCCTGTAGCTGTTATAACTGTATGTCTGGAATCGTAAATTAATTTTTTAATTGTCAGCTATTCTGGTCTATAAGAACATAATCACATGACCTATCCCAATTCAATTGAATTCAAACCAATATATTTATCTGATGATCAAATGAAGATATTACAGAGTGTATACGCTAGTTACAAATTCAAATAGTACAGTGTATAATTAAAGATACGGGCGGCGTTGGCAGTGGGTATATGCTGTTAAAATATTCAGCTCCGTCAAAAACCGCCATAAACAGAAAGAATAGTAAAATATAGACAGACCTTGTTCTTATACCAATCAGAAATATGGCATAAACAGTATGTTATTGTCAAATGTGTTTCTTTTGCTCTGTAAACAAAAGCAAAACACGTTACAGAACATGGCTTTTTTTTAGATCCGGATACGGTAAACATAAAGAGCGTTATTTGTTACTGTTTTCCAGATATGGAAATAATAAAGAGCGTTTATATGATGTGTGTGTGATAAATCAATAAAATTGCGTTGTGTTATGTCTTGTTTACGTACACCATCGTACATCTTGATGACAATATACTATTTACGCGCTGATTTTGTTTGGCATATGAACAAAACTATATTTATCATATGACTCAATCATTATTTACTTTGGAAAGTATGTCATAAATCAATTTCATATGAACTACTAGTTCATATCACCTTCCGATAATTTGATTGGTTTGTTGACAAAAAGTGTGTTCTGATGGGCTGAATGGCAGCCGGGGCCGAGCCGTGTCTCTAACTAAATGCAGGTCAAATTCGTGCACGTCAATCAACGCGATGCTGAAATTCTCGCAATTATAATCTTGAAATATATAGTTTTGGACATTGTTATACGATAAATAGAATATGTAATTCGTATTTATCTAATAAACATACGATATAATGTCACAAACTGAGAACAGAATAGCGCACTATATCTTCGCGTGCATATTATTTCTGTTAGTTCACCAGGTGTAATTGGGCTTCCGGTGCAATGAAGTGACGTCACATTAACCGTTTGCTGCCGATGTCATATAGCTATTTAGTTATATGTGTGCGTTTTGGACATCATAATCAATTTATAGGTGTCATACGATAAATAGAATATGTAATTCGTGTTTCTCTCATATGATATTTATGAAACTCGTCACGAATTTTCAGTTTTCTCTCGCCGGAGGCTCGAGAAAACTGAAAATTCTTAGACACGAATTTTCATATCCTCTATATATGTTAATTTTCCTTCTGTTGATGGGGATTTGAACAAATGTGAATATTTCTGCAACGAACGCCGCCCGTGTCGTTAAGGGGCTGTGCGGTGCTACACTGGATATGTGTGATTAGTGATTTTGATCTTATATGGTGCTACCATAGAAAAGTTTTAGTACATATATAAACAACATGTATATTATTTCGGTATATTTTAGAAGGGGTAATTTACTTGTCCGTCCGAAAATGACTTCTATATACATATAGCAAGCACAGCTATACCCCGCAATACTATGCGAGCTGATGTGATAAAAGCACCCGCATTCGAGTGTCACCCGCAAATATTGATTTCCTTTACTTTAAACTTTATTCATTGTGGTTTACCAAATTATACAAAGCGATTGAGATACAAGTTACAGAAACATACAAAAGACCCATCTCCCGATAAGAGGTTGAATTGCAATATTTGTGAACAGGATGACAGAGTATTAACTATAGTATAGTGTGGTGTATTTATACATAGTTTGATCAAATATATATAGTAAGCTAAGGTAATGGTGAATACACACTTGTATGTTGTATGTAATTCATGTATGTAACATATATGCATTCTACAAGCATTACAGCAATATAAGATTTATAATGACATTATCATTCACATCCGCGACAGCGCGGTTGATGGTCCATATAGGCGAGAACAGTGAGTAGTTGAAAGCGATTGCCAAACTGACTGCAAACAGAATGTTTAGGTCTTCACGTGTACGGACACAGACATCAATAAAGTTTGGTTGTTACCTGGCATTCTCTTGTATGAGCATCAGGGGCGACATTTGAACAGTAAACTATCGACAACCAATAAAACAAAATCGGAAGTAAAGAGGGACATGAGTTAGTCAATGCCGTATGTTTTCGCTGGTATGTATACAATCGGGACCCCCAAGTCATATCGACAACCATGCATGATACCCGACCAAAAGTCAAATAGTTTCCTACTTTCTGCCAAATTGGTTAACCTGGTGTAAATAGGGTTCGGAGTGACATCTAGTGGATATATAGGAGATAATAAAATAGACACTGGGCCCTGATTGGTCAATAGCCTTGTGAGCTTTTTCAAATAAACAAAAATAATCACACATCTTCCCTATGATTTCCCATTGGCACAGGAATTAACCCTTTGTAGTGAAGTTTGAATTTTTGGTGTGTTCTAAAATATGACAGAATTTTTGTATGCGGTTCTAACACTAGTTACGAAAACACAAGATTTAAAGGCGAATTCCCTGCTAGACCAGGGGGGGGGGGGGGTCTGGAAAAAAATTGCGCATATAAGGCCCAAAAAGTTTTTTTCCGACCCCGATGGAATCACCACCCCATTTGTGCAGAAAAAATATTTTGTTCCTCCAAAATTTTGGGGACCCACACCCCTTTCTCATGTTTTTATCAAAATTTCAGAGAGTTTTTTTAGCCGTTCTTCAATAACTGTGTTAACTGCCTTTCAATCCCATTCCACTGTCTTTTTTTGGTGCAAACTCTTGTTGTGTACCATTAAGATTCAAGCAGTAGCATACTTAATTGGTGAACACAGATAAGAAAAACGAAGAATAAACTGTATTTCAAGGTGTTTACTGGTGTTTTCACTATCTAACAACAATAATAAAGCATTATGTAGGTGCACGATATGTCACAAATCGCCCTAAACCCCATTATAGCCTTAATATATCGAGTGTGTTGTGTCTGACAGAGAACACTGGCCAGTGTAAATGGTGGTAAATAGGTCAGGGGTTCCACAATTATTTCTGCAAGACCAAAGAACTCTTTAGTCTTATCCACCGGGGTCGGGTGGGGGAGGGGAATTGTTTTTGGTTAGGTATACACATATTTAGGTATACACATATTTCCCAGAGTTGATACTTTCAGTAATGTCCAAGTGAGTGCAGTAGGAATTCCCATGCAGGAAAACATTCTTGCACTACGCTTAACTCACCCATAGCCATTGTCCCGTTGTCCATTGGCAAATGTGAAGATGGCCTTGCGGGAAAAATGAAGAGTCCAGTTGTTTTATAACTTTTATATTTCACTAACGTGTTCTGTCGGCAAGAACTATAGGTATGATCACAGAGATGTTTGTTGCATCGATGTTCAAGTGGGAATGACTCCCTATCTTTTAGACACGAGTAGTTATTCCAAGAGTTGGGTTTCATATGACCAAATAAGTTTTGATATATCATGATACCCGTGTCTATATATGACGTGAATCATACTATATAGTTATTATACAATGTTGTGTACATACAGTATGTGTTGTTCTTGTACTCGTCCCAGTTGCGGTGAAAAGTTATATTGGACGAGACGCGTCGCATCGAGTCCAATATGACTTTTCACCACAACCGGGACGAGTACAAGAAAACACTGTACACAACATTGTATAATGAGATTTTTATTATCCATTACAGTCACCCGGAGTCCCGATATATTTTCAAAAGTCATATTGGACTCGATTTGAGAATATTGGACTCGATTTGATTCCAATATGACTTTCGGGAGTCCAATTTGACTTTTTTTCCGGACTATCGTGTGACGGCTTTTGTCCAATCAGAAATAGTGTTAGTTATTATATCTCCCAGGTTTTGCGCTTACTTTACATTTAACCCTAGCAGTATACAATCGTAGTTTATCCCAGATCCGGGAACATAAACTATAAATATACTATCTTATGTATACTATCGGACACCATCCTATTTTGTATTCCCATCTTAGTTTATAGTGCACAGTATCCTATTTTGTATTCCCATCTTAGTTTATAGTGCAGAGTATATATACACAACTTGGATGCATGTCATATTATATAGATAATGCATGGCTTGGAGTTGACTATGCCAAAATAGTGGTCCTCGAGGAGGAATAGTCCATGAGCCGCAGGCGAGTGGACTATTCCTCATCGAGGACCACTATTTTGGCATAGTCAACGACAAGTCATGCATTATTTATTATATTATATCGAACATTTGTTATTGTGTGTGTTTTTTTTTGTGGTGGTGTTGTGTTTTTTGTTGTGTTTTTGTTTAGTATTTTGTTGTGTTTTTGGTGGTGGTGTTGTTGTGTTTTTTTGTTGTGTTATTGTTTTTTGTTGTGTTTTTGTTTTGATATTTTCTGCAAATCTATGATCACTCATTTCGACAGGCAAACTCAATAATTGAAGTAGCCGATAGCAGCCGATAAGTAAAGTAAACAGTGTCTCAGTATGCACATAGTTAATTCCGGCTACGAAATCGGTCTTGAAAGAATTGAGTTACGAAAATATCATGGGAGAAAACAAATTAAATTCGAGTAGACATGAGCAATATCTTGCGTTAACACCCAATTGAGCCAGAGATAAATAAAGTGACGATTATATTACACATGTATATACGTTTATTAACTCACCACAACGAATTTACAGTATATAATCGAGAAAATTTTATCTTGCATCGAAGCGCGTTTTCTGGGTTCCAACACGGAAGTGTCTACAATTATCATGCGTATTTGAAAACGAGGATCGCCCTTCGTCAAACCGGACCGAATGCGATTATCTACCGGGAAATCGGTCTTTCTCGAAGTCTAATGATATACCGATATAGCAAAAACTACGTGTAACGCAGGAAAGTTTCAGATTGACCATGTGTTCAGGTGGCAATACGATTGTGTAAACACAAATTATGTTACTATAAATAGAAAAAGAATAGTAGGTGAGTAGGTGGGCTACTGTGGTACGATCGTAAAATAGTATGGCAGTAGGCAGCCAATCAGAACGCGAGAAAGTTACGTGAGATATAATATCACTCAATATACAGCGAGTCGACCTCTTGGCTACGGCCGTCCAGTGGTCAACGGAAAGTGACATAGAAAAATATTATCCATCATGACCTGGGGTGTGGGATGGAAAAATCTCAACCTCGGGGCCAGATATTTGGACCGGACACGAGACTTGCCGAGTGTCCGGACAAAATATCTGGCCCCGAGGGTGAGATTTTTCCATGCCCACATCCCAGGTCATGATGGATAATTTTTCTCCCAACCCAAGAGCCTCATTCCGATTTTGTGTTTTATACCAATCTTTGGCACATTCCAGTAGCTTCGTAACGGTATATCTGGGGGGAAATATGATGCCATATTCGTGATTATCTAGGATGATTTCGGTATATATATATACTGTAAAAAACAAAGCGCCTTACCCGTTCGCGCAGGGTTAATACGTTAGAGTGAAATCGACATGGGCACGAGAAAGCGACATGAATATGTCACATCATTGCACCAGCACAGATTCCGAGAAACGCGCGTATTGATGTGAAGTATATACAACTAGACTTATCGTGTGTGCCATGGGAAATGTCTATATATGTCGGTACCATTATAAATACCATGTTGTATGTATCGTTCATGGAGCATATGAGTGTATTTTGCATTAATCAATGTCTCAAATTCAGTCATTTGTTGCATAATTATATTATGTTGAGTATATATAAAAGGAGATGGTCTCATAAATGGCCAGATTTAGTGTACAGCAACCCTTTAACACTACTATTTTTCGCATTACTCAATCTTTCTTTTATCTCAAACAAAGCGTTTTGAACAAACTCATACCTGATAACATGGCAAATTTCGCCATTCAGCCATCAAACTCACTGAATTATAGGCTTTTCTTTGGAATACAGATGAAAATCCGACATCCAAGCACACACCCAGACGTGGCGACAGGGGGGGGGTGGTCAAAAGTTTCAACAGTTGGAAATTTCATACCTGCCAAAACATTAGTTGGAAATTTCACACCGACAATAGATTGAAAATGTTCTTGTAGTTTGATTTTCAAACAATTTGTTTGGGGGAATTACTTGTTTTTGGACCAATATTTGCATATTTTCCTATTTTTGGTAAAAATTTGGACTGCAATGGTTATCAGTTGGAAATTTTCCAACCTTAGGGCGGGGTGACAGGTTGGAAATTTCAAACACTTGGAAAGCTTGTGTCCTGGTCCCTCCCCCGTGGCCAGTCAAAAACTGTTAGTTAATTTGAGAAAACAATATTGTCATACATTTGGTCAACATTGGAATTGTCATCAGTTGGAAATTTTCCAACATAAGTGGGAGTGTCAGGTTTGAAATTTCCAACTCTTGGAAGGCTTGAGGTTAGCCTATGTGCTAGGATTTTACGATTTTCTTGTTCAAATTTCCAAATTTTCGCACACTGGTTATGCTTCCTCCCCCTCACCCGTGGCCAATAAAAAAACTACTAATTAGTTTAACAAAACACTATTTTACTACATTTGGTCAAACTTGTGGACTGAAATGGTCATCAGTTGGAGAATTTTCCAACCTGATGGGGAGTATGAGGTTTGAAATTTCCAACACTAGGAAAGCTTCAGTTGAGGCCAGTCTAGATGTTAGGATTTGCAATTTTCTTGTATAGTTTTCAAAATTTTCTCACACCAGGCCGAACAACCATGGTCAGCCCGGTGTGTCCTGGTCTCTTGCCCGTAGCCGTGTGCATTTGTCTGGAGTTAGACCACTAGATGTTAGGATTTATGCAATTTTTCAGGTTAAAATATCTGAATGTTCTCATACCGGGAATATAGAACCATGGTTTATGAATATATAGGATATTAGGCCTGAGCACTGAGGTGCAAGGGGGGTGCAAATGGAATTATGCAAAACTAGTGTTTGGTCTGATTCTGATTCAAGAGGGGTGCGGTTGGATTTCCCAATGTGGACACCCCCGAACGGAGACCATCTAGCCACGTCCCTGCTGACACACACTCTGCACTGCTATTTATAAACACGTTGTGCTATATCTGCTATGTATTTTTATGTATGTTCTATGAATGTATCAGGAGAGGAGCAAGTTGTAAGTTAAGTAACTTGTGCCCCGATCCCTATGTATATATCTTTCTAGATACATAAAATATATTTAAAGTAAAAATCAGTATTCGTATTGCCCCAGTGCAGTCCAGAACCCCGCGCAGCTGCACAGTGATTTGCAGAGAATATTCCATTATTGCATTGTTTCAACCTATCTGTAATTAAATCGAACAGCTGTGAGAATAATTCTTAATCCGCAATGCACTAACGAATAAACCAGATCAATTTATGGCGTCATCTTGCTTCGTATGAATACGGATTCATCGATTCGGTCGGTGGCTGATTCAGATGCAACAGGTTGCGATAATTACTCAGTTTATGTTTACCTCGACGGTACATTGTACAACCAGCTTTCGATATCAAACATTATGCGATACCAGTTCGACGATCAGAATAGGTCCACAATGCATCACATACACATACCACATAGACACTTACTTGACACACACACACTTTCTTTAAAAGATAGGATTAATTTTACAAAACTCAGAATTACAAACTCGCTATAGAAAAAGGTATCAGCCCAGGGGGGGGGGGGGTGAAAAAAAAATTCCGGCACGTATGCCGGGGTGGGTGGGTGGTCAAAGCCACCAACAAGCAATTTTTTCCGCAACTAAAAAAAAAAATTCCTGCTTGTTTTTTAGTGTTTTGGCAATGCGTTGGGCTTCAAAACCACTTTGAATGAGATAAATAATGTAATTCTAACTGGTAAACTGACTGCAGGCAGTTATCGTGTTGTATTTTGTTGCAAATTATGAAATCCAAGATGGCCGCTGGCAGCCATGATTTTTTGGCCGAATGACCTCAAAATGACTCATTCCTATTTACATGTCCATGTTAACATCCATGATAAATAGTATGCACAGAAATTCATATACAGCTGTTTACAGTGAATTTCCCCCCCCCCCCGCAAATCTCTGTTTTAGTGTTAAAAGGGAGGGGGTGTCAAAAAATGGTCGGAAAAAACTGCCGTAAACGGAAAAAAAATTGGCGGTGGGGGTGGGTGGGTACAAAAATGATCGAAAGGGAAAAAATGCCATACGTGCCTGAATTTTTTTTACGACCCCCCCCCCCCCCCCTGATCAGCCTATAATTAAGAAAGGAAAAATATTGTGCCTTAAAGGTACTCAATCCGATCAGACGGTCCCCATATCATCAAGATACAACAACAACAACAACAAAATTTCTTCAAAATATGCTTTAGTTATCAGACTCGATTAATTGCAACAAAATAATGCTGACCCCCTGTCAACTATGGTATCAAATTTCCCAAAACGTGTTATTTATCAACATTTATTCAACGAAATATGGCCGTATTATCACGAATTTGGCCAAATTACCACTTGATTTTAGAGTTATCCATCTTCATCCGCAATTTTGTCCGAGACCGATGGATTGATGACTGTTTTCTGGGCCACAAATAATTGCACATCTCGAGAAATAACAAACTTCAAAAATCGATATTTGACCATCTGAGCTTTGATGGGTGGGTTCCTCGACTCGAATTATATATTTTTTATACCCCCGAAGCCAAAGAAATAGTAATTTTGGAGCGTTAATTCGGATAATGCTCCATTAAAGGGGTACTGTACACTAAATCCGACCCTATATGGGACCATCTACTTTTATACTCAACAGAATATATGCAACAAATGAATGAATTTGAGCCATGGATTTGTGCAAGATACACTCATCTGCTCTATGAACGATGCAAATAACATGATAATTATAATGGAAAATATTTGTATAACTCCAGTCGATTATAAAAAGAGATGGTCCCATAAATGGTCGGATTTATGGTACAGTCCCCTTTAAATGCAGGAACGGTTCTTATATGTGACCCGCCATATCAAATCCAGTCGTAAGTCGGGATTTTTTTACCCTGTGCCAATGCATTCTCTTATATATGCGAGTCGACCATAGGTCGCCTCGCATATATAAGAGAATGCATTGGCCTAACAATTTTTTAAATAAATGTTTCTGACAATTTTAGGACATAAAATAAAAAACATCCATTACCCTGCAGGGAGCCCCACATATATATAGAAGCATATAGAAGAGTGTCGTCTGCTCACGTTTGTCCGGGGCTCTGTATGGGTGAAATTATAAAATTGTTAAAGAATACAAGAAACAATTATTAAAATTGTAAAAATTGTTAGGCCAATGCATTCTCTTATATATGCGAGGCGACCTATGGTCGACTCGCATATATAAGAGAATGCATTGGCACAGGGTAAAAAAAAATCCCGACTTACGACTGGATTTGATATGGCGGGTCACATATAGAAAATGAGTATCATTTCATTACGGAATGTCCACACCATCTCGATCTCAGAAATGAATTTTCCCAGATTGCGGTAGATATCACAGTAATTTTACAAGTATGTCAAACGATCAGAAATTTTATTTTATAATGAAAAATTATAACCCTGAAATAAGCAGCAAAATCAGCAACGTGGTCCGGCGCTTCTTTGACAAGCGTCCTGAATGAATATTATGCTTTCCATCACACAATAAAAATACATGTAGCTATAGAAATGCAATGTTCACAGGTAATTATTTATTAAGTATTGTTTTATTGTGAATTGTATTGTTAGCATATTGCATGCCTTTTTGTTGTTTATCCAAATAAATCTTATCGTATAAACGAACTCTTATGCACGGAAAACGTCATGAAGTGATCAAGAAATTGTCGCTTCTGAAAGATGTTATTTGTTCTGCGATAACATGGACAAGTAGAAACAAAAAGCACTCGCTGTTAGATATTTCCTGTGTATATATATGGTAATAATAAAGAACATGTGGAGAGTTGGAAACTGCTAATGAATTTGTGTCTCTTCGATTACGTCATTTATGGGTACATAAAATCCGTTTAATCTATCTGCTTATCGAAATACCCATTTCAACCACTGTTTCAACAACAAAAACGCAACTAATATATGGTGAATTGAGGGATGGAACTCTGAAAACATCAATGTATTGAAATCAGATTTCGAATGCTTTGGGTTGAATGGAAGAACTAATTCCAACATTTTGTTTTAAATATGTCTTCTCAGTTACCAAATTTCATACATTTATGTTGACTGTCCGACCTAGTTTTAAAATAGGAAACACGACAAAATGGCCTACCAAACGTCTTGGCGTCATCATGGACAACTGATGACGAATAACGCGTACAGAGCAGTCACGACAGAGGACGAAAAATCCGTACAGAATTTAAGACATTGACTAACAGACAAACATCACGACAAACACCATGGCAAAAGGCACATCACATCCACTGAAACGGGACTAGATATATATATATAGAACTATAGATTACTTCGGCATTTTGAATATAAGCAAATTGAGACCAATGTTCATGGAAACGTTTTTGACAACATTAAAAAAAATGTATTTCAGAAAAAAAACATATCTTCTAATAAAGGTGTTGTGTCATTTTTGCAATCGCGATCAGTGATCGCAAGTATGATTTTATTGTAATCGCGCACGGCGAGATTGGCGTAAATGAGTTCAGCGCGTGACTTGAATATCGTTGTTACAATTTTACACTCCTGTGAAATTCTTGCACGTGCAAGGTTGTTTCTAAAATATGCCTGGTGTCGCCCATAAGTCGCGTGCCAACAATTTTAACGGTATATTAATCCCCTAACTTTGTCACACTTGCGCGCAGCTTGCTCAATGTTGAGTACTTCATTGCTTATTAATCCAAGTGAACGTCGACGAGGTCTCAATGATAATGAGGCGGCCATGAAAGAGATCGTGTAACATATTCGATTCAATTGTTTGATTGCTTCTATGCTACCTCTCACTGGCGATATCGATACGGAATAGAACATATATTTGCATAATACATGCACAGTAATGCCCTAAATAATCGACTCCTTAACCGCGGCATAATTATGGGTAACCTTTCAGAGTTTAGTCGGAAATATGGCTTGTTGCCATTCATCGGAAAGCTCTTAGTGAGACTAAATCCTGAAAAGTTACCAATAATTCTGCTGTGGTTAAGGAATCGATTATTTAGGGCATTACTGTAGTTACATAGTCCATGCATGTACATGTGTTTACACTGAATCATGCTCGATTACTGGTGAACTAACCACTTAAATTATGTAACAATGCTACACCCCTTCAATAAAACACACTCAAACTACATCAGTTTCTTAAAGACACGTGCGGCCTTGGCGGTGGGTATCATGTGAAAATATTTCCACCCGTCAAAAACCGTCACAAACAGAAAGAAAAACAAAGTGTAGACAGACTTTGTCCGTATACAAATAAGAAATATCGCATAAACAGTATGTTATTGTCATATTTTTGACCATTGTTAGGTAAACAGAAGCATAAAAAGTTACTTTTCTTGTGTTTGTTTATATTATGATGGTAAACATAAAGAGCGTTCTTTGTGGGTGAATTCCTGATATGGAACGAATAAAGAGCGTTTATGCCATTTGTGTGTGATTAGCCAGCACCATTGTGTTGTCTTCTGTAACACAATCAGGCTCTTGCTTAGGTAAAATATAGTAAATCTTTATGATAACATGCTGTTTACGCGATGGTCATGGTATATATGAACGAAACTGTATGCGTTTTAATGTTTTTCTATTTACGGTGATTGGAACAAATATGAATATTTTCGACAACTAAGGCCTCGCGTGCCTTTAAATAATGTTCATGGGTCGATGAATCTGAAGATAATTCCCAAACATACAGACCGTTTCAGCCTACGATTCCGTTATATGGTGTAGCAAAACAATCGTTCACATTCGGCATCAGCGTACTATATATAGATGCGTGTTTGAACTCGTCGGTCGTATAAGGAGTATCGTTCAGCCATAATGATAAAAGACGTGGCCACGAGCATATGTGACCCGCCATATCAAATCCAGTCGGAAGTCGGGATTTTTTTTACCCTGTGCCAATGCATTCTCTTATATACGCGAGTCGACCATAGGTCGCCTCGCATATATAATAGAATGCATTGGCCTAACAATTTTTTATCATTTTTTTTAAATAAATGTTTCTGACAATTTTAGGACATAAAATAAAAAACATCCATTACCCTGCAGGGAGCCCCACACATATTTAGAAGCATATAGAAGAGTGTCGTCTGCTCGTGTTTGTCTGGGGCTCTGTATGGGTGAAATTATAAAATTGTTAAAGAATACAAAAAAAATTGTAAAAAATTGTTAGGCCAATGCATTCTCTTATATATGCGAGGCGACCTATGGTCGACTCGCATATATAAGAGAATGCATTGGCACAGGGTAAAAAAATCCCGACTTCCGACTGGATTTTATATGGCGGGTCACACATGCGCTTTGGCCGCAGACATAATCCTTGAATTGTCTTGGAAACGACATTTATATTGTGATGGCTACGACTTTGCATTTCCGCGGTAAAGATGTGTAAAAAAAAGATTCGATGTTACCTCATGGGCTTCATAGGTTGACAGTTACTCTGAAAACAAGGCATTTTAGGAAAGGACTTTAAATTATAAAAGCCATTGCTTGTTGTTCAATCCTCTTTCTCAATCTCTCTGTGTCTATATGTGTATTGTGTTTGTGTTATATATTTAATTTTTTTAATATAATATTGTTTGCGCCAAAACAAGAAAAACTCATCAAAAAAGTATATAGGTGGTAATAAGGACCTTTATAATGGGTTGCTAGACTGACCCCATTCATGTTATGTCATCGTTTAAAATAACGAAACGTGTGGGAGATAGAATGAGGCCCAGTCAGCACCGATATTTGATAGCTTTGTGACAATCCGTACATTATCTCTGCCATAATTATACTACCCCTGGTCAAGTGGTCCTGCTAATATGATATGATGCTGGTGGTCCTGCTGAATTGCTATGTTACGGCCAGTGCAAGAGGAGAGGAGGTACTCATAAGTGAGTAAGCACTTGTCCTCCAATCCCATTGTCTATATAAAAATGTATGTATCATTTCCTATATGTGTTATTGAAATCAGACAAATAAATATGTTTAAACTAACTGATGCAGTTACGAAAAAGTACCGTTATTATTTTTAAAGTTGTAATTTTCTCAGTGTTTGACTAAGACGAGCGATTTGAGAAAAAAAACAGTGTGCGTATGAAACATTCAAGAACATATATATATATATATAATAAAAAAAAATAATGGCTGCGCTGGTGTTTCTAAAACGACGTTAATAACCATATTGATTATAGTCGATTTTCAACAACTAATACAACCAGTATTACAAATATTTCGCAATAGATATGTTTTTGAATGTTTGATACGTAAAATGGCTTTTCCTGTTCAGATTATCGGAACATCGCGAAAATGACAAATTAAAAAAATATAACGGTACTTTTTGTTAACAGCATCATAGCAATTGAGCGGGACCGAACAACATCATAGCACATTAGCAGGACCACTTGACCAGATGTGTATACTAGCTAGTCTAGAACAACGACTTTGGTATCTAATATTATATGCGTTTTTAACCCTTTACCCAACAGAAGGGCCCTGTGCCAATGCATTCTCTTATATATGTGAGTCGACCATAGGTCGCCTCGCATATATAAGAGAATGTATTGGCTTAACACATTAATTTTTTTTAAATTGTTAAAGAATGTAAGAAAAAATGTTAAATTTTTTATTTTTTTTAGGCCAATGCATTCTCTTATATATGCGAGGCGACCTATGGTCGACTCGCATATATAAGAGAATGCATTGGCACAGGGCATAACTGTAACTATCACAATGTGGTCAAGGAGCCGGTTCCAATGATATCCATATTTGTATGGTTCTATTGAGACAGACCGAAGATATTTTAGGCTGTTGAAGCTTTATTTGGCCGGTTTTGGCCGTTTTGTTGGGTAAAGGGTTAAGAGCATACTATTTGAGAATATTTTGATCTTTTCTGTCCTGTATAAGGTAATTATATCCATATACGTTATATATAGTTAGCTTTAGTAGCTGAAATGGTCGGGGGCCTTTCCATTTGCCCTATTTTAGTTTCGATTCTTGAGACATTTTCTCATAATGTATGTGACGAAAATCCGCCTGGTTTACATATACCATCTGAACTATATAGTTATTGCTACGTATTAAACCTTTCGAATGAGTACATATAATATTCTAATCGTAACTACATGATCTCCAATGCCGCCATACATTTGTACATATTGTACACATGTATATATACTTGATACAAATTTTTGCATATAAGTTATGTTAATCTCCATACGCATCTGTCATGTGTCATGAGAATAAATCATTGTAATTGTTTTGTACTCCATCTATAACATTCAGTAATTTCAACTGTCCGCGGCCCACATATAATAACCATGGTGAAGGGCGAGTTCCAGATGGCATATAGTGTGGTTGACTTTCATCTATTGGAATAAAAAAGTTTGGCGTAAAGATGGTTAAGATGCTTGAGACCCTTTCCATCCGACACGATCTACATCCATGGTATCTTTGACAACCTTGCCACTTTACCAGTTGTACCAGTTGATAATCCCGATATACATGTACTTTCTATCTCTTGTATAATATAAAATATCCGTTCATAGTTCTTCTTCGCCTTCTTTTGTTTCATTCTATTATTACATGTATACATTATATGTTGTTATTTATATTACCGAAATCATTATATAACAGTTATACAATCTGAAAAAGATTTTCACTTGATATAGCTAGGTCACTATAGAATGGTCGAAAGATTGTGGTATCAGTAACAAGTCTTCAATATTCTTCATATATCTTAACAGCCATGCATGTATGGCGATATCTCTCGATTCAGCATGCCCCTGAAGAAACTGTTGGTAGCACTTTGTCAAAAACGTGAGGTTCAGAGGCGAGCGACAAGAATAGTCCGGAGTCTGAGAAAAGCTAGTTACGTCTAGAATATCTTAATACCACGTGTACACTTACCATCCATGAAATACAGATCACTGAGGGCTGTAATAAAATATAAGATATCCGTTCAAATAGTTCTTCTTCGCATTCTTCTGTTTCACACTATAATTACATGTATATGGTATCTGTTATTTATATTACCGAAATCATTATATTCCAGTTATACCATCTGAAAAAAGATTTTCACTTGATATAGGTCACTATAATGGTCGAAAGTATGTGTATCAATAACAAATATTCAATATTCTTCATATATCTTAACAGCCATGTATGGCGACGATATCTCTCGAATCAGCATGTCCCTGGAGAAACTGTTGGTAGCACTTTGTCAAAAACTGGAGAAGATTCAGATGAGAGCTACAAGAATATTCCCGAGTCTGAGAAAATCTAGTTACGTCCAGAGTCTCTTTAATACTACACTTACCATCCATGAAATACAGATCACTGTGGGCTGATATGATCGAACATTTTGATGATGTCAAAAATCGTATTGCAAGAGCGTTTTCCTTAGTTTACAAAAGTATTGTAAAACCTGGTCACATATCCTCTCGCAAATAGGTTCATATTCGACCTATAACATTCACATAGGTTCATGTTGGGTTATTTGATTCTGAAATAAGCACATATTGGACTTATATTCGTTATTCTGGTTTATGGCGCCGGCCACAGTGAAAACACATTTTAAAAGGCGTACATCTGGTACATGTAAGTCGTGAGTTGGTTTAATCGTGTTATGTTCCAGGGGGGGGGTAATAACAAAATTGCAGGAAGCTATGCCGGGTGGGTGGTGATAAGAGAGGCAAAAAACGCGTTATTTACAACCTCATGCAATTTTTTTACTGAAGACCTTTTGTACCTGTATTTGACATTTGTAACAGTTTAAAACTTATTATAACTGTACAAAACACCATAGTTATGTTACTGGGAGCTCATGTGGGCCTTAGTAGCTATGGTATGTTGCATATGGAACCGTGATGTGAAAAAACTTCCTTCCCGACACCATTCGGAAATAACTCGGCATGGACATTTTTGGAGAAAAAAAAATCTGAAATCATATATTTTAAATAAAATAATATTATAGTAACTGCTTATCATTTAGTATAGTAGTAGTTGCCCCAGTAGAGTAACAAGAGTGGTATGGAATAATGCTGAGCCGGTTGACAGAAAATAGTTAGAAATTATGGAATTGTGTGTAACCTATGTGGACCTCGGCTTGCTAATATCAGCAATTGATCAAATAATAGTTCCAATTGCAGCCTAGTAAATCTCCTCTCTGTGTTTAACTAATTTCAACAAGAGCATCGCTAGGGCGTGGCAAAATACGCCTTTAGCCATTTCGAATTGTACTATCGCAAAATAAGATAATACTTTGAGCTTACATTTGAAGAATATCTGATATACCCCTAATTTCAATGCCAAAATGTGGTCAAATTCTAAGTCGAAAAATGGCCATAACTCATGTAAAAATAATTAGACAGAACCTATATTCAAACTTGGCCTGTAGTTTTAGCTGGGAAATACACATACCAGCTTGGGTTCAGCTCAAATAATCAAAACTGGAGTTATCGGTCGGAAACCAAAATGTTATGAAATTGGTCAAATCCTAAGTTAAAAAAGGGCCGTAACTCATGTAAAAATAACTGGACGGAACCCATATTCGAACTTGGCCTGTATCGTTAGCTGGGAAATACACATACCAACTTTGGTTCAGATCAAATAATCCAAACTGGAGTTATCGGTAGGAAACCAAAAATGTTAACAGGCGGTCAAATTCTAAGTCGAAAAAGGGCCGTAACTCATGTAAAAATAATTGGACGGAACCCATATTCGAACTTGGCCTGTATCTTTAGCTGGGAAATACACATACCAACTTTGGACAGACAGACAGATAGACGGACAGACGGGCGGACAGACTGATAACATAATACGACCTTTTTTCAAAAAGGGCGTATAAAAATATGTCAACTCTAGTTGAATTGGAGCTTAACAACTGATATGTCACCAACGTGTCTACAAAATGTCAGAAAAATAACTCAAAAGTCAAGATTGAGTTCACTGTCCTGAGATACTGCTATCAGCTAAAAAGGTATTACAACCAAAGAGCCAAACTCATTTTCGGTTAATGTAACAGCTTGCATGGGGAAATGATATCTCACTGGATACTGCATGTATGTATAAATTGTTTAGTAAAATTGGATAATATTATGCCTTATACTATTGAGCTAGCTAATACATACAGTAGCTATCAACTTTTGAATGGTTACTGTAATTTGTCCACAACATCGATGCATTAGAATTTCCATTTGGCAGTGTGGAATTTCACCATCCAGTCTGACCTGCCATACTCTCGTCACGCACTGACCTGGAAACTCTTAAAATACATGTATGTGTTAGACAAAATACCTATCAGTCAGTATTTGACAAATTTCAATTTTCATTAAAACATAGCTGCTAAAACCGTAATTTGGACTAAATGTGATAAGTTCGCAGTCATATGAGCAATATACGTTGTTTTTTTTGCGATTTGGGGTTGGTGGGTCCCCGAAAATGCCAGATGCAAAAAAAAAACGGTATACGTTCCTGCAGATGTTTTACTACACCCCCCGTTATGTTCCGCACATAATTAACTTATAATAAGACATTGGGCGTCGATATGATGGCACTAAAACAATCTAATTTTTAGTTCGTTGTGGACTCAAAATGAGCCGATTTTTCAACTAAAACAAATCGTATTATAAACCCATAACGTGCTGATTTCCGGGACAACAAGCTGACGTTAGCAGCGTCGAAATCCGTGGGAGGATAGCGACCCTGACAGAGCTCAGTGTCTTTTTCGTCCCATTCTCATCTCATATAATAACCACGACAGATGCAAAAGGAAGCTTCATTAAAAATATGCTCGATGGCATTTCGCGTGGTTGACTTTCGTTGTTTTGTTCAAACACTCGTGGCTCTATTCAGCATGGCCAACGTTCCTTTATCCTCAGCCACGTCAGGTGATAGAGAATGAAAACAAGCGAAAGTATATCGAGCGGAATTCATCACCGATAACGCATTAGGTCAAAATTCTCACACATTGACAGAAAAGCAATACAGGCTTATAACATAAGTATGTGCACGCGACAAGGTATCTTTGTTGGGGAGACGTAGTGAAAGTCAATGAAGCGCGTCTAAGGTTATTAGACACCGAACGCATGCGTGACACGCGCCGTTGAATTGTTTGGGGCCGTGAATTTGCGGTTCAAGTTTGACGGCCGATTGATTTTAATATGTTTTGGGTAGGTTGGGCGGTTCACAGGTACGTAAAATTAGAGAATTGTGAATTTCAATTAACTACCGTGGTAATTATGTGCAAGGTAGACGCAAGGCAATCGAATCCAGCACGCGACGTGTCAAAAAATCTAATTTCATGGATGCTCCTGGAGATTCTCTCAACATTTATTGTGACGTTTTCGCACATGTACAGCTGATAGACACGTGCTAGCTAAGTTGTTTTCTAATATACAACTGTTGGTATATTATAATAATACTAATCTCACAATTTGCTCTGTCGTTGCTGCATCATAGGAATATAATGTATATATTTAATTATTATTATCTCCATACCTGTGGTATCTACAGGTTATGAGAAATAAACTGATTGATTGAATTTAGGCAGACTAAGGAAAACAGTCCTTATTCCACTTCAACCATAATCTTGTTCGGTAGATGTAGAAATTTTTCATATCGATATTTAAACGGACATGGCTCATTCGAACTTCCAAATACGGATAAGATAGGTCGATAAATAAATGAACTTTTATATACCGGTTTCAAATGCTCTGAAAAACACTTGCCAATGTCACAGCCATTTTTAGCCGTTTTCAACTTTTCGTCAGAATTAAGATAAACGCTCTTTATTGCTACCATGTCAGGAATAGATACCACGTAACGCTCTTTTCTGTTCCATGTCGTGCAAATGGCTTGTTTGTGTTTGGGACCCAAACACCGTATTCACAGTTGTATTTTCGTTACTTCAAGGCGTATTTTTGGACTTCATTATGCTGGTATAAATGCATAGTTCAGATATGTATCGAACTATTTCGATACTGAGGAAAATTCAAAAGCGAATAATATTATGTGTATTTTTTAGGGCAAACTGCCATGTGGCTTTAAACGGACATGCATGGCTCGTTCGATGACCAAAATTGTGTGTACGTAATTTGGCGAGAGGTATCTCAAATATATACTTATACACGGAATATTTCCAAACAAATTCGTCGATATAGCGCTTAAAAAAGTATTTTATTTCTTATATTTTTCAGTAAATTTTAGATTATTTCGTCTGCATATGTGACCCGCCATATCAAATCCAGTCGTAAGTCGGGATTTTTTTACCCTGTGCCAATGCATTCTCTTATATATGCAAGTCGACCATAGGTCGCCTCGCATATATAAGAGAATGCATTGGCCTAACAATTTTTTATCATTTTTTTTAAATAAATGTTTCTTACAATTTTTAGGACATAAAATAAAAAACATCCATTACCCTACAGGGAGCCCCACACATATATAGAAGCATATAGAAGAGTGTCGTCTGCTCATGTTTGTCTGGGGCTCTGTATGGGTGAAATTATAAAATTGTTAAAGAATACAAGAAAACATTATTAAAATTGTAAAAAATTGTTAGGCCAATGCATTCTCTTATATATGCTTCTATATATGTGTGGGGCTCCCTGTAGGGTAATGGATGTTTTTTATTTTATGTCCTAAAAATTGTAAGAAACATTTATTTAAAAAAAATGATAAAAAATTGTTAGGCCAATGCATTCTCTTATATATGCGAGGCGACCTATGGTCGACTTGCATATATAAGAGAATGCATTGGCACAGGGTAAAAAAAATCCCGACTTACGACTGGATTTGATATGGCGGGTCACATATGTGCCGGCTACATTTTTTAAATCAGCGGTCGTGTGAAAATTTGCACCTGCAGAGTCATGGAACGAAAACCTAGAGCCTTCGTCAAGTTTTGTTGCACATATACTGTACTACAGGTACATAATTTTTATGATTAAAGTTAAGAGAAATATACGGAAACATGCATGGAGCCACCACCTACAAATATTTTCTACGGCGTATATTCGCCATTGTATGGCATAAAATCTCCGTAATACGGTAAACTGACGCCCTAGTTCGGCGTATATTTACCGTAATACGGCGTATTTACGCCCTATATAGTAGGGCGTATATTCGGCGTACATTCGCGCTAGTACGGCGTATATATTCGCGGTATATTACGCCCCACTACGGCCTAAGTACGCCTTAATACGGCGTATATTAGCGATAATACGGTGTATATTCGCATTAATACGGGGAATATACGCCGTACTATGACGAATTTGACTTCCATTCCTTATTCATTATTCGAAAAACATTACATTTACGTCAAGCGAAACCCCCAAGCCACTCTAAACATTTCCCCATGCACACACCCCACCCGATTCAAAATGGCACAGGGGTTAAAATATAGGGCACCAATGCCATGTTTTGGCCCCTTGAACAATTTAGGTCAAATGAAGAGTGTTGTAGGGTGGCCCACAAGACTCTCTTTCCACCCACCCTACATGCACCCGATCAAAAATGGCCGCCGCCCAGAGGTGTTCAAATAGGGCACCCATGCAATTTTTCGGCCCCCTTGACCGATTTAGGTCAAACAAAGGGTGTTGTCGGTGTCACCAAGACACTCTTTCCACACACCCTATATGCACCCGATCCGAAATGGCCACCGCCCAGAGGTGTTCAAATAGGGCACCCATGCAATTTTTCGGCCCCCTTGACCGATTTAGGTCAAACAAAGGGTGTTGTCGGGTGCCCCCTCCCCAAGACACTCTTTCCGTAAATAGTGGCTGAGCTGCAAATATTATTCTAATAGTTAAGCGAATATATATAAAGGCATATTTAAAGTGATGTGAAACACTCCAGTATCCATGGTGATCAAATATAAACACTCCGGTAGGGTGATCAAATAGAAACACTCCGGTAGGGTGATCAAATAGAAACACTCCAGTATGGTGATCAAATAGAAACACTCCGGTAGGGTGATACACTCCAGTATCCATGGTGATCAAATATAAACACTCCGGTAGGGTGATCAAATATAAATCGAGAATAATCTTAAAGTGATGTGAAACACTCCGGTAGGGTGATCAAATATAATTCGAGAATAATCTTAAAGTGATGTGAAACACTCCGGTAGGGTGATCAAATAGAAATGGAGAATAATCTTAAAGTGATGTGAAACACTCCGGTATGGTGATCAAATAGAAATCGAGAATAATCTTGTTCAAAGTAGTTAATTTTACAAATAGTATATCCAAATTGACAACACACACCGTCATTCTTATATACTAATTAACTGCAGCGACCATCGATGACAAAATGGGTTTCGTTAGTTTATCGCCGATATATGCATCCCGAATCGAGTAGTAAATAGTTACAATTGAGCGTAGTTACAGACGATGTTTTCTATGGAGTGTTGTGGTCGATTTGCTTGAGATTTTCGGCGATGTTGGTAGAATGCTGAATTCCTCCAGTTGGCATAGCACCTGAATACTAACTTATCAGTTTCACGCACCCCAAAAAGTACATAATATGTCTTTAAAAACCGAACACAAGACATGCACTCTGAATATTATATACCGGAGACGATATGGCTGTGGACCCTGTATATATGCATGATATATAACATAAGCACGTCATACTGAGCCAGTGCATGCAGCCGCATGTTGTCATATACTATACTCGACCATGCCATGAATCTCTATACTCTGGCTAACGCCGGTTGAAATGATATTTCAGCTGTACAAAACCTTGGAACTTTTTGATGTTTTGACAGGGAACATTATAAAGTCGAAAAAACAACGCGGGGAATATATTATTAAGTTATTATCAGTTATGTACTAGAATGTATGTGAATGTCCCAACTCGAAATTTCACGATTTAAGTGAATTTGAGAGCGATTTTCTTTGTGTCGCTTACATTTATGGAATTTTTCCTGCGTAATTAATTCGATGTTTATAGCGATATCGGCTCACAAAAGTCAAAGAAAAGCAATAATTTTGAGTTAGGACATTCACCTGCAGTGAAGTACATTATTTAGGTAAAGATAACAACTAAGAAATATATTCCCCACGTTATGTTTTCGACTTTATAAGGTTCCCTGTCAAAACTTCAAAAAGTTGCAAGGTTTTGTACTGGTGGAAAGTGATCTCTACGGGCGTTAGCCACAGTAGAGGTTCATGGCATGATCTACTAATATACATGCGATGGATGTGTTAAAGGGACTAAAGGCATTTGAAGTGGGTTTCATGCGGAATAACATAAAAGTTTGTAACATAAATATCATCAACATGTACATGAAAACATTGATGGATTTTGTTCTTATATTCATTGATAATAACTCTCAAATAATGTAACCTTTAAAGGTTTATAGATATGGGCTGTGGGTATGCTGTTAAAATATTCAGCTCCGTCAAATATCGCCATAAACAGAGAGAATAGTAAAATATAGACAGACCTTGTTCTTATACCAATCAGAAATATGGCATAAACAATATGTTATTGTCAATTGTTTTTCCTTTGTTATGTAAACAAAAGCAAAAAACGTTACAGAACCTGGCTTTTGTTTAGATCCGGATATGGTAAACATAAAAAGCGTTATTTGTTACTGTTTTCCTGATATGGAAATAATAAAGAGCGTTTATGTCCTTTGTGTGTTATTAACCAATAGAATTGCGCTGTGTTGTGTAAACATAAGCAAAACTTCTGTAACACGAGCAGGTTCTTGTTTACGTACACCATCGTACGCCTTGACGACAATATACTATTTACGCGCTGATTATGTTTGGCATATGAGCAAAACTATATATATTTTAATATTCCTTCTGTTGATGGCGATTTGAACAAATATGAATTTGTCTGCAACGAACGCCGCCCGTGCCTTTAAGCGAAAATCTATACCGGCATATTTAAGAACCGAACACTGACTATTAAATACAGGAGACGGTATAGCTGGGAACCCTGTATACATGATATATGATATAAGCAATGGCCATGCACATCACACTGAGCCAGTTGTGATATAATATGCATGCGATGGATGTGTTAACCCTTTACCCAACAAAACCGCCCAAATAAAGCTTCAACAGCCTAAAATATCTTCGGTCTGTCTCAATAGAACCATACAAATATGGATATCATTGGAACCGGCTCCTTGACCACATTGTGATAGTTACAGTTATGCCCTGTGCCAATGCATTCTCTTATATATGCGAGTCGACCATAGGTCGCCTCCAGGGATGTGGCTAGAGGGTCTCCGCTGGGGGGGGGGGTGTCCACCTTGGGAATTTCCAACTGCACCCCCCCCCCCCCCTTGGGTCGCAATTACACCAGCACAACTTTTTGCATAATTCCATTTGCACCCCTCCCCCCTTCAGTCGGAATCACACCAACACAACTTTTTGCATAATTCCATTTGCACCCCCCCCCCCCCCTTGAGTCGGAATCGTACCAACACAACTTTTTGCATATTTCCATTTGCACCCCCCCCCCCTTGTACTCATGCTCAGGCCTAATTTCCTATATATTCATAAGCCATGCTTCTATTTTCCCAGTATGAGAACATTAAGATATTTTAACCTGAAAATTGCCCCCCAAAAAAAACAACTAGTGATCTAATTCCAGATAAATGCACACAGCTACCGACCATGGTTGTTCGGCCCGGTGTGAGCAAATTTTGAAAACTATACAAGAAAATCGCATATCCTAGCATCTAGACTGGCCTCAACTGAAGCTTTCCTAGTGTTGGAAATTTCAAACCTCATACTCCTCCTCAGGTTGGAAAATTCTTCAACTGATGACCATTTATGTCTATAAGTTTGACCAAATGTAGTAAAATATTGTTTTGTTAAACTAATTAGCAGTTTTGTATTGGCCATGTGGATGGGGCAATGACACACCGGGCCGACCATGGTTCGGCCCGGTGTGCGAAAATTTTGAAATCTGAACAAGAAAATCGCAAAATCCTAATATCTAGACTAGCCTCAAGCCTTCCTACTGTTGGAAATTTCAAACCCTACACCCCCACTTAGGTTGGAAATTTTCCAACTGATGACAATTCCAATGACAATGTTGACCAATTGTATGACAATATTGTTTTCTTAAATTAACTAGAAGTTTTTGACTGGCCACGGGGGAGAGACCAGGACACAAGCTTTCCAAGTGTTGGAAATTTCCAACCTGTCACCCCCCCTAAGTTGGAAAATTTCCAACTGATGACCATTTCTGTCAAAATTTTGGACCAAAAATAGGAACATATGCAAATATTGGTCGAAAAACAATAAATTCCCCAATAAATTGTTTTATAATCAAACTACAAGAACATTTTCAACCTATTGTTGGTGTGAAATTTCGTTGTGGCAGGTATGAAATTTCCAACTATTGAAAATATAGCTCTCTGCTGGGGGGATGAGACACCCCCCCCCCCCCACACCCCCCCCCCCCCCCCTCTAGCCACATCCCTGGTCGCCTCGCATATATAAGAGAATGCATTGGCCTAACACTTTTTACCATTTTTTGTTACATTCTTTAACAATTTTATAATTTTTAATGTGTTAAGCCAATGCATTCTCTTATATATGCGAGGCGACCTATGGTCGACTCGCATATATAAGAGAATGCATTGGCACAGGGTCCTTCTGTTGGGTAAAGGGTTAAATGGACTGAGGGTCTTTGAAGTGGGATTCATGCGGTATCACATAAAAGTCTGTAAAACAACTATCATCAACAATTACACGAGCACACAGATGGATTTTGCTCTGATATTCATTGAGAATAACTCTCCAATAATGATATTCCTCATGTTAATACCGTTGTCATGTAACCATTAATTAATGTTACACAGTGGAATTACCGACAAAAGTGTTCAGTTAGTCCAATAGGTCTAGGATACCAAAGTTTAATATTTACAACTACATGTATATGTTATGTTGGCTTTTTTTTTTCTGCAGTCACCCATCCCCAGATTTCAAACTAACAAACACATTTAGTGACTATATCTGTGTCGTACTTATATCATTATGATATACACATACATGTATATATATATATATATATTTGGTCAAAGACTCTATACCTACGCATGTGCCATGCAATACTTTAGATTATTTGACTTGTATTAATTATATTACTCCGTGTGTCAATATACGGCGATGTGTTATGTACAATAAATTGAAAATTGAAATCGAATGAATGTTGGTTGTGGGAGGTATAGGCGTACGATTTTGTCATGGTAACGTCGTAACATCACAGTTGTGCCACATATGGGTAAGCTTCAAAAGAAACTAGTTCGGTATAGCATTCTGGATATAAAGCTGAAGTCAATAACAATTTGTTGTCCTGGTCATGAGGAGTGTCTAAGGATATAAAATCCACTTGTCATTCGTTCGATTATCGAACTAATTAAACATAGATCAAACAGTTCCGAGTTCCTCCATCTCCGAAAACAAGATAGCATCTGTTGATCATATCGGTATGCTTGTCGATATAAAATATTCCGGAATTAGTCAAATACACCGATTGATAACGTCGAAATTGATGGAGCATTTCAGCTAATCTTCTGAATTGACAAAGAAATGACACTATGCTCAGCGTATTAACAATAAAACATTCCCGCCTAGTATAATGACACTCGGTCTACCATATAGGTCCCAATCTACCGTTGAACATTTCTAATTCTGACATATGGTATCCGTCAAATTCAGGGACAAAAAGTGTCATTATAGAAATCCATGTCACTTTTCTCGATTTCCTTAAACTTTGTCATTCAAAATATTTAATTCCCCCATTTGGATAGCAATCTTTGATGTTAGCCCTGATGTGATTGACCCCAGCGACCTGTCGGTCTCTAACGCAGTTGACCGCACACATGCATGGCGTTTTAAAGGATTATATGTATACAACATTTATAGATAACATTACGGTCAAATGACCAAGGCCAATCAATTTAAATGGTACTTTTTTGCTAAATGAATAATCGGCAGGTGTATGTTTATACAGATCATTATAACACCATTTAGTATGCTAAATTCTCACATAATGTTGGTAACTTCGTATTCTGAAGATGGGTATCATATATCAAAGATAAAAGCCGTCTATAGGCGTCACAAAGATGTAGCCGATTCTTGCCAGTAGAAAATGGACTATTCATTATCTATATAGCGTCTTCTATATTCATAGCCGTACGAGCCAGGGTGCGATGGCTGCAGTCCCCTCAAAATTCGGGCAATTTTCTGGAAAATTGAATGGTATTTCAACGGGAAAATAACCGAATTATACATATTTATGGCTTATTTGAATCTAATTTGTTATATATATGTGTATATACAAGGTATGTACTACACAATCTGTGTTACAGCCATGAATATATCGTGTAAACAAAATTCGGGCAAAAAGTCTCAGCCCCCTTAGAAATTCGGTCGCCGTACGGCTGTGTCTAAATTGTGCCCTATCCATATTGTCATATATATTCACCCGACTGCGTGTTAGCAATCATATATTAGCTATAGAAAAGGGCCGACACACACAGTCAAAGACGTTATTAAAAGACAGAATTTGTCTCATGTGTGATATGAAAAAAGTTGAAACTGAAAAACATTTCATAATGGAATGCAGTGCGTGCTGACTTCAGGAAAGAATTATTTGATGTTGCTAACACTAATAACATACACTTTACAAACATGAACGATGATGATAAATTCATTTTTATAATGAAAATTGAAGACAAAGTAATTATGAATTCCGTGTGCAACATGATCCGGTTATTCTTCCAAAGGAGAACAAATATAAATATGGGGAAATGAAAATTATGGGAAATTTATCTTTAATTAAGAATCGTATGTAGGATATAGGTATAGGTTTGTTATAATGTATTATGTAATTTACTTGTACTTTATGTCATTTGCAACTGCCTGCACTGGTGTATTGCAATAAACATTCTTATCTTATCTTATATATTATTTGGCAATAAAATATGTTTAACAAAGTTAACCAGTGTTGGCGAAGCAGGACGGGTTCTATTCCTGACAACAATCGATATGTGATCCACAAACGTGGAGCATAACCTGATTCATGGTATTTTGGCATGTTGCCTGGCGGCGGTCGGTTTTTCCATACGTACATTGGAGTTGTTTGCCAATGAAATGAACCTCCTGTATATGTGTGCAGTATTCCTGTCGCCAATACCATTGATAACATCGTGATATATTTCCCAGAGCTTGAAACAAACCAATTCACTTCTCTTATATTGAAAATGCATTGCATTATATAGGCTTATCGGACAAATTGACGGAGATGTTTGAAGCAGCAACTGACATTGTCATAAAAAATGGACCTATGTTTGTTTTAATCTAACAATTTTTAATTGATGTGAAGCAATCCAAGAGGGTGATCAAATAGAAATGGAGAACAATCTTGCTCAAAGTATAGTTATTTTTTACAAATACATCTCAATTGGCATTAATTTTTATTTTGCTTTTCTCCACGTTCCATATTTAGTAAATGATAAAGTTAAAGATACATTATCTCTTCCAACAACACCAACAACAACTCAAGAGACACATCTGGTACATATTTCACTTAAAAGTTATTAAAATATATATTTCAAATCAAAATGTAATGTTCTGACCATAGTCACATGTTCTATCCCGTGCATGCATTGGAAATAATTGGAGAAAAATAATTTCGTATTCACAGAATCTCACAGACGTTCTCTATGACTCGAAATTAAAACTTGATACGCCCAAATCTATAGAGTTCAGGGAATAGATACAACATCTTTAAAACATTGTATGAACAAACCATTAATTGTTATATCAATTACTATTGAAATTAGGACATCAATATTCACATAAGTTCATATTGGACATATTTAATTCTGAAATAAGCCCATAGTTGACTCATTCCCGTTATTCCGTTTTATGGCGCGGGCCACAATGAAAACACATTATAAAATCGTACATTTGGTAAGTTGATTTAGGTTCATATATACAGTAAAGCTTTAAAAAAAAATTAATAATACCGATATGGGCTTATTTGTTTTTTTTTAAATAAGTTAAATATTAGCTTATTTTAATGAAAAAAAGGCTGTGTGTGCGTATATATATACACAACGAATGTTGTAGTCGCTCACATGCCAATATTAGATGCAATGAGCAATAACATGTATCTGTAACATAGATACACGGTTTAACTGCGTGTAGAACCAAGATGAAATGATAGGGTCGCAGGTTTTCTTATTGAAAGTTCCGAAAACAAACCGAGAATAACCTAAAGTATTTTATGAGGTGCGATGTCCGGGTGTGTCCCGTTTGTCCAATGCCCCAGGGGTCCGCCTCTCTTGGCCGCTACCGCAAAGAGTTGGACAAATTAGTAGACAATATAGATACCTGCTCGATAAGACATTCTATAAGTTAACAAGTGCATCCTTTTGTTGAACGTGTTTCAATCTTCTTTGATGAACCCTGTGATGTATAACGAGTGTAGGTGGGGGTCCTAATTTGGATATGTACCATTTATAATAGGAACATTTAGCGAAGACGTGTGTTATTTGTGCGCATACAATTCCTTCTCCACTTTTTACTTCTATGGTGACAAATATCGCACACTAATCGCCGGTGATTCTCGCGCCAGAACATAGGCCATTGTTGCACTGGTTATTTGCTCAGATAAATAAAAGTATAGAAGGTCTCCTATTTATTGAGGGAAGTGTTCGGATAATAAGTTCAACAAATTATCTATATTATGATCGTCTGGAACTAATTATCTGAACATTTCATATGGGAACTACTCGTCAATGAGTTTAGAATAGAAAGTGTTAATCAGCGGTAAAAGACAAAAAAAAAATTATAAATCCCCATGTGCTCTTGTTGGCACATGCATGGTACAAAAACGGCCGCAATCAATTTAAAGAAATAATAATAATATCTGCTACGGTTAATGGTATCATACATGTATACCATTCACCATGACAGTTTCAGATCATTCATCATTAGCACTTTATTGACTAAATGGATCCGCCAATTCATTGTAAAAAAGTATATATTGGAATGGAATCAGTCATTTAGAGGGGTGTTCAGGTAATAAAAGCAGACAACAGGCAGAAAAACAAATAACGCAAGAGTAGAATGATTCATATTCATTGGTGGGCAATTTATAGTCGTTTGTTGAACTTATTAACACTTCCTTAGGGAACTACTCAGCAAGAGTATTTAGTACAGAAAGGGTCAAAAGCTACATTATTGTCTTTGATATATAGTGTTTAATTAACTAGTCTCGCCATTACAATTTCAAGGTTTAGCATATATATTTTACGAAATTGTTCCTAAAATTTGCCACAAAACTCACTTACGTAGACATTCAGGGTATGAAAGTCCCCGGCATCAATTATGAAGAAGAATCTGATCGGGTGCCTATAAGCGGTGAGATATGATTCAACAAATGGTTTCCGTTTATGCCCCAGGGGACAACGCAAGGTGGCTACCTATCTCCTAGTATCTTCAACAACGGGACTTTATGTCAAGCATAATTTGTTTGCTAGATTAACGCAATTAAAATGATAAACTCAATTGAGCACAAACCGCAGCGACCGACATGCGGTGCACCAATTAAAAGTGTTTATGTGGTGTCGCGTGACCATTGTTAAGAGTCCACCGACCTTTGTAAGACCAGTCCTTTGTTTTCGGGATTTCAAACGGCAAGTTCGTTCCCTTATCTCGTAGGGTTATTTCACCTGTGAAATTTACGAAAACATGCGCCTTCGCAGCCGTTTAATGTCGTGATCAAAGTCATATATTACTCTGAATTTTCATCATTATATATGTTTTACAAAGACATTTGTCATACAATTATGACAAGGTATACACACACGTGCATGTGCGCATGGTCTACACGTGGATATGGCCAACAACTTTCAAGCACGATTGTAGTTTTATTTTTTACACGTACATGTACAAGCATTCGCCATATATTTGGTGGTAACAAGCTTCAAATACGTAAGTCTGACTACATAGGGTTTGACTCCTCCCCCCTTCCCCTATGCCGCCTCACCCCGCCTCACCCTCCGAACTTTTGTCAAAATGTTCTACAGTTGGTAATTTCATTTCTGCCACAACATTTATAAGTTATAAATTTCAGACCAAAAATAGGTTGAAATTGATTTTAGTCTAACAGTCGCATATTTTCCTACTTTTTCACTGAAATGGTCATCAGTTGGATTTCCAACCTTACGGCAACATTTGCCTGGAAAGCTTGAGGTACCAGTTAAACTTTCCAACTCAAGAGGGTACAAACGGAATTTCGCGAACATATGAGTTTGGTTTGGTCCAAGGGGTGCAGTTGAAAAATTCAAGGTGTTTATTTGAACATATTTTATTTGAACCCACTACACATAATACATTTTATTCATTGACAAATAGAATCTGAAAATATGATACGAGTTAATCAAAAGGGATGGGATCACAAGTTATTCAAATTCGAATATTGCCTTAACAATATTGAAACGCATAATAATATTTAAATATTGAATTATGTAGGACTCAAAGTTAGCTTAGTTGGAATGTAGTACCTAAAACGGGGGGGTCGAGATTGAGGGTGAGGTCTAAAGTGAGTGGACATATACCAAGGAGGGGATGTAGGTCCTATGGCTATAGCTTATTGTGATTTTGAAGATTTTCCGTCAATGGAATCTATACCTGACGATGCAATGAACGTTTGCGTATTGCTAAACAATTTATCATTTAGAGTATTGGATAGGTTTCTTTGGCCAAAGAGGATATCTTCAACCCTGTCAACGAGAATTCCATTTAGCCAAAGGCGTTGTAGTAATAGTAAGCTACTTTTTTCAAATAATGGGAACTGGAAGAAAAAATGCAAAGCGTCTTCAATATAAAACCCGCATTGACAGTGGGCTGTTATGGAAACATAGTTTCCAAGTTTATCAAAATGTAAATCGCTGCCGTTATTCCTTAGCTTGGCGTGCACGATCTTCCACTTGCGAGAGCCTGAATTTAGGTATGGCGGCGGTTTTGGGGGGAAGATAGGCAATTTGTCATACATTAATTTCAATATTAAATTCAATGTGGACACCCCGACGGAGACCCTCTAGAGCCACGTCCATGTTATCTCAACACATGGAGATAGAAGTTACAAGATGTTTATTGCAATACACCTCAATGGGCAGTTGCATAATGGTAATAATGGTGAATAAATAAACTAAATTACGTGAAAATACATTACATTAATATATATCTATTTATTTACATAATTATGACATTTACGGTACATTATATTCAGTATATTGTCGCACTTATAATCATGAGTGTCTCTTTTAATTTCAGCTGAATGTTTCCTTTTTTGTGAAGGGCCCTAAGCCAATGCATTCTCTTATATATGCGAGTCGACCATAGGTCGCCTCGCATATATAAGAGAATGCATTGGCTTAACACATTAAAAATTATAAAATTGTTAAAGAATGTAAGAAAAAATGGTAAAAAGTGTTAAAAAAATATTTTTTTTAGGCCAATGCATTCTCTTATATATGCGAGGCGACCTATGGTCGACTCGCATATATAAGAGAATGCATTGGCACAGGGCATAACTGTAACTATCACAATGTGGTCAAGGAGCCGGTTCCAATGATATCCATATTTGTATGGTTTTATTGAGACAGACCCAAGATATTTTAGGCTGTTGAAGCTTTATTTGTCGCATATTATATTGATATTTTTCTTTCTCACATTACTCATTATAAATAAAAATCTGAAAAACTCAGGAAAAACATTGCTAACTGTGTAAAATAGTTTTCGCGTTAAGCTTGGTAAGCATCACATTTCATAACAATAATAATATTCATGTTCATTCTGTTACGTACAAAAATTTTACTAGTAAAACTCAACCTTGCTTCGGCTGATCTACACTCCAGTAGATATGGTTCTAATTTATACTTAATCTTGAAAAATCTGTACGTACGTAATTTGTTACCGCCTGATGATTTCTCATCGTCGAACACAGCATCACCAAAGCGTCCAATACGTTCAGTCTCCGTATGATATATGAGTACAATTATCATTCAAATTAAGTCGCAGAAGTGAATTTCACTTTTGTTATATGGAAATGAAAGTGAAGCCACATTTATTTTCCAGCAAATTTCAAGTTTATTCAGATAATTTAAAGAATTCAGACATCTTATGTAATTTCTCACTTCATTATAGTAATAATTTACAAAGTTATTTATATAATGAATGAAAGTAGCTAACAGTCGATTCAACTCAATTAAATTCGATTAGTATGTGTCTTCATCAATATGTTGACAAAAAGACAATACATAATACATTTAATAATGAATATTGTTATGTACAAATGACCCTCAGTATATACAACAATTGTATAAATATGTAGTAATATTAAAATGGAATTATATGTCCATGTACTTCTTCCGGGGTCCATATGTATAAATAGATTATCTAATATAGTCATTATGTATAGACGCGTACACACGTGTTAATATGCAGTACATCGCCTTTATGCGTCTGATATGTTGCGTGGTGTGGGGTGACTATATCTCGCACTGTTATATTTCGATATCATAAAAAGGCGACCATTCTTTATTAAAGCTGATCATTTTTTACAGGCCTGGTGTAAAACGTGTCCAGATTATGATTTTGTCGGGGTGAGGTTAACTCCACCAAAATGATGCATATTGAGAATTATTTTAAAGACCAGGCGAACACCATGTGTCTTGATTGATTGATTGGGGTTTATTGTCGCTTTAGCCACTAAGGCCATATCACGACATTGCCAGTTTTAGTGGTGGAGGAAATCCGCACACTTGCGACTAATCTAACAGTGATTTCAATGGCTGATAAACTCGTCAACCATGTGCAAACCACCGGCCATCGGCGAGTAACTGGTAACTCCACCAGATAACGATTTCGAGTTACAAAGTCCACGATGGAAACATGTGGATTTGAACCCTAATCGCCAGCGCTGGAGGGCGAAACGGCTTGGAGTTGTACCCCTAACCGATTGAGCCACCGAGGCCCCCCATGTGTGTCTTTAAATTATTTTCGCCGCGATATCCCAAGAGAAAGTGACATCGAATAAACTATTTCCAGTTGTCAAAAAACTCAATTTCAAACTGGGGAGTCAATTGACCAGCGATGCAACCATTGTGTTGTCAATTTCAATATGAATCCGATTCAATTCTCAATGAATCCACTTAAAAGATTCTTCATTATGTGTTGACATTTTTTGCTGGATTTATTAAGAATCCAAATAGAATGAACAGCACTCAATATCGCATTGTTCGCTGTCACTTTTAGAACGAAAGAATAAGTCCTTGTGTGTTTAACAGAGTCCTCCCACTTGATTTCGCCGCCATAGAATTCCAATATTGAACAATACCCAGCAATTCGATATTCAACGTGAAAGCAACGGTGAATGCATTCGCATTATTGGCGCATCACGCCGGGTGTCAAACGTACCGTTAAACACACCCACTCGCGTGCGGGTATTATTGCGCGCATAACCATGACGATTTTATCCGATGATTTCCGACCAATGAAAGTCCGAGAAACTGACACCTTTAAACCTATTGTATTATCGCTTTTTTATCTGATGGAAATTAAAATAAGGTAAGTTCTGAATACCGCACCGGGACTATATAAATTGTGAGCTCCCGCATGTTACCACAAATCGATCAGCACAACCAGCCGATCAAGCAACAGGTTGCGAAACTGTTAGTAAACTGTAAAAGCCCCCTCTGGGACTTACAAGAAACCGCTGCAGGAAATCTCTAAAAAGTTAATTTTTAACTGGATTTTTTTTTCGAATTTAAATCATGCATGGAATTCTTGAGCAGAGTTATGCACATTTGGACAACATGGAACTTCGATGTCATTCCGACTACCAGACTCATGACAATATTGTTTCTGCTGGCTACGATTATATGGATGGTATGCAAGCGGCAACTCAGCCGTGGCAATATGTCGCAGACGATGCGGCAGCGCGCGGTATGACGTCATCACACATGCCTGCTGTCGACAGAGGAAATTCGGAGTATCATCCCCAACTTTACCCGCCATATTTTAATATTCCTCCGACGGAGAGGGTCTCGAACTGGTTGAACAACGGCGAATCAACTGTTCCGCCGCATTACATGCCCGTGCCTGAATACGGAGACACCTCTGGGCTTTATTTGCACTCACCAGACTCGGAGAGTTCGTATAGTGGCCGGTTGGACGGAAAGAAGAAAAGGAAACGGGTTCAGACTCCTATCCAACGGAAAGCAGCAAATGTGCGAGAACGAAGACGGATGTATCACCTCAACGACGCTTTTGACGTTCTTCGCAAAAGATTGCCGGCTTTCAACTACGAAAAAAGGCTTTCGAGAATCGAAACACTGAAACTCGCCATAACATACATTTCATTCATGGACGGACTTGTTGATGGAAAAGATCCTTCGAACATAAGTTTGCGAGAATGTAAATCCGGGGACATCGAACATATGTTTAAAGCTGTGCTGGCAAATGAGAAAGACACGAGTGACGAGCAGCCGGAAAACGACGAAAACGACAGCGAAGATGAAGATTTGTGAATGCTTGATTAAAACGAAAGAATTTTATTTATTTGTGTATTGAAAAAAAGGTATGCGTTAGTTATTTTATTTTTAAATTAGCAATGCAATTATAATTCTCTTCACCGACGAAATACTCGGTGCATATATATACACATTTGAATTATATTAATATATTATACGCATTTTGTTAAAAATTCACATCCTCAAATATGACAATTCTCGGCAGATTTTAACTTCATAGTGACATAAATTACCGCCAGGAGAAAAATTTAATAAATTTGTCAGTCAGTTTTCTTTAGAGAGTGTTTGGTTGGAAATAATTTCTTTGTAATGTTGCTTTGTTATTGCCATCCCATCTCCGACTAATATTCTTCACGACCAGAAGTGAATATAATATTATAGAAACGCGCCGTTCATCATTGTTGGTGATCAGATTATATTACCATTGCGTGAGATATCGAAAATAAAAGTCTATTTAAAAGAAATTTCACCAGGTGATTATTAAATAATTGCCTTCGAGGCGAACATGGAGGCCTGTTGCATGCTATTAGATGTCATTAACTGCGCTTTTGTGAGATTCGTAAAGTGTCGCCAATGATCATCGCTTTGGAAAATCTAAATATCACTTTACCACAAGCCGTATTATTTTCGAACAAAATTACGCCGACTGTCAAAGTACGAATTGTGAATTTGAAAGTAATAGGTCTTTAATGACAGGGAAATTTCAATACATAACACCTTTCAAATAACCCGATGCGACTATATTACATCCAAAACGTGTTAAACGCAATAGCATTACGCTCACTTAAACATCCATTATAAAAACGTTATCAAATAATTTTTCATTTACATTACTTCCATCTCATTTGAATTTGACACTCAAAGACATATGTGTTTCTGCAACTGCCGAATTGCATACTTCAATTGTTAGTCTGATAATTGTTGGCCTTGTGGTAATCCATTCCTTCCGACTCATTTGAAGATTGGACAATGTATGAACTGTTTAATCAACACACTGCGTGTGGTTGTTTGTAGATGTGCAACTGCAAATGCAGAAATCAAACGATGGTTGCAGAATGAGCGTTGTGTTCGTCGAATGGTTTCTTGCAATTGCAAACAAAATACAAACAGTGGTCCAAAAAAGTATTTCATTGGTTTATAATGCTTTGCTTGTTTTATTTGCTCGACATGCTTCCGAAATTGCATTGAGGATGTTGCGGATATTTTATGGTTCACGCCGCTTTCAAATAAAAATCCTTGGTGCATTCACCGTTCAAACGAAGAAGCGATCATTACTTTAATGCAATTTTAAGTGAACCATGTTGTATAAATGGCATGCTAATTAGTACGAATTGGTTTGGTTCATTGGTTTCTGTTGATGAGGGTAACCGCGAAGTAGAAAACATTGAATGAGGTACACAGAGGGTGAATTTGGTGATGCTAGCCCATTATGCGGGATAACGTCACTAAATTCACCCTCTGGTGACCTCATTCTACAAATGACAGGCACAATAAACTCAGTCTTGCCCTGAAATTTGTCTCAGATAAAGGATAGCTGACACTCATTAACCCTTACATTCCTGAAAATTAGCGAAATCCAAGAGGGTGAAATTATTTATGATAGCCCGCTGTGCGGAATAGCGTCACCAACATCACCCTCTGGGGACCTCATTCTGTAAATGACAGATACACTCATTCAAGGCTTTTGTATTACTTTTTAAAGGAAGTCTGAAACGCATTTCGAATTTGGGAACTATTGGGGACTTATAAGTTTAGGTCTTTTTCTTTAATAAAAAAAAACAAGTCGACGTTGCTATGTGTCTGTTTTGGCCAAAATACAAAACTCTATTTATTCAAATATTTCCACTAATTTAACGATTAACGGTCGTTGGTGTCATAATAAACCATAATCAAACGCACGAACTTGACCACTCGAGCGTTGATAAGTAATGTTTAAATGTTGTTAATTAAAGTGTATGAACTTTTCAGTCTTAAATCTTAAACCGAGTTAAGGTAACTCAAACTCAAATTAACTCAAATTTTAACTTGAACTTGAATCTTTATATGCATGTTCACGACTAATATATATTATACAATATCCTAGTCACTTTATTAGGTCAGGCATGTAGGAAACGTTACCTCATTTATATTGTGAAGAGGATATAACCTATATAGGTAATATATTTGATTCAGCAACACTTAAACATTGTATTCATGCATGGCTTTAGGCTTTTTCTATTTCATATGTGGTAGTGAAAATAAGAATATATGTCTTTTTGCCAAAAAGCTTTTTTCTGTTGAAGGAACTTCAGCCATCCCCAGTGAGTGTATGTGAGAAATCATATAAGTCTATAAATTGAACAAGAATAATATTGGAAAATATATCGACTGTGTTCTCATATTGACTATAAATGATTCTCCAATAATGATATTTACCATATTGAAACCGTTCCTATGTAAACATTTCTGTCTTTGTCAACATCCGTCAACAAACATCGCTACATGATCGGGTAAATCTTATATATTTAAGTCTAAATCAGTTTTTCAGAATAATTTTCAATGCTTTGATATTTTCTAGTGTTTACCTTTACGTTTTTAAAGGACTGATATTATTGGCAATGTAGCTGTAACCGTAATGTTTACATAGCAAAGATTTTGATATGCGAAATATCGTTATTGGAGAATTATTAATAATGATAAGAAAGATGATATATTTTTACATTTGTTTGACGATAGTTTTTTACAGACTTTCATGCTTTGTCACATGTGCACAATGCTTTGTACCTTTAACAGATAGCATGGCACGAATTCTGATATTTCTAGTCATTGTTGATAGGCCAGTAATAAATTCGAGTGTTTTGTCCTCGTGAATCCTTCAACTATATAAGAAGATCGCAACAGGAGATTTCTGGTCAGGCCGAACGTTTTCTGTCCACAAGGGGTTGAAGTTGTTAAAATATTCAATAACAAATAAAAATACGACGCCACTTTAACCCTTTCCATGACTGCAGCTTCCTGAAATTTTGCGAAATCGTGTGCCAATGCATTCTCTTATATATACGAGTCCCATAGGGAGCCTCGCATAATTAAGAGAATACATTGGCCTAACAATATATTCATTGCCCTTGTAAGCCATGGCATTCTCTTATATATGTGACGCTCCCTATGGGAGACTCGAACATACAACGGAATGCACTGGCGCATGATCATTAATGCTGCACCAGCTCAGCTCCCGTCGTAAAAGGGTTAACGCGCATATATGAGCACTAAATTTTAGGCTGTATTCAGAAATTCAGGTTAAAGTGGCATGCTCGTTTTGCTTGTAATATTATTATATATTGAGGGCAAGCCCTTGTATAGTCTCAGCTGGTATATATGATTATCTAATGAATGTGTATTTATTTTCGTTGTCTCGCTTTATATTTTGGATCTCAATATTACCTATTCTACATGTATTATTGAGTCTGGAGATTGTTATCAATTCATATTGTTGAAATAAAAATATTTTACACATATATCTTCGTCTTTTCGTTCGATTTAGAGAAAGGATTTCTTATGTTTATTTGGTGTGCCCATGCATGATATCACCCTAGAAACGTTTCCAATGTGTTTTCATCTGTGGATGTCTCACTTCGAATTCCACACTGCATACACTTCTTCTCTGGACTACCCACCCCCCCCCCCACCCCCTCATATATGGTTAGCATCGTTTGTCTATGAAAGCAGAACGCCACTTGGCGATTTGAAACCTCAAGTTATACGCGTCATTGATTCATCCAGGTCCGGTTCCGGGGATCAAACAGGTCGATAAATACGTCAACCAATGTTATATGGACATTATATGTCACACAACAACTTTCAACCTGTTCTCCCGAAAACCCACACATTAACCAACATATCTTCGACCAAATACGCACATAATCGACCTATAATGTGAAATAGGTATATAATGTGATTATATATGTGATTCTAAAATAAGCAGGTAATGGACTCATACCCTTTATTTCGTTTAGGGCGCGAGCCACATTAAAACATATGTTAAAGAATGTACGCATGAAAAGTCGTGAGTTGGCTTACTTGTGCCATTGGCTTACTTGTGCCATTGTCCGCACATAATCTGCTTAGAATCGCATTGTGAGTCGATAATGTCAGTAAAACGCTCTCATTTTCAGCACATTATCGACTCACAATGAGGCGATTCTAAGCAGATTATCTACCTAAAACAAGTTATATTCTAAGCAGATAATACAACTTAGGTCATATATTTGAGAACAATACCAGCACGAAACAATAAAGAGCGTTTCTTCTTAGTCTATTCCTTATTTAGAAAAAATAAAGAGCGTTTATCTCACTTCTGAACATTTATACATAGGTACAAAAATACAGTTGTTCAGAGTATATAAAGCTTGTAGTTATTTATATCGTGTATTTATCTTATCGCTATACTACTAAATTACGTATACACAACTTTCAATACTCAAATGAGCCGTCCATAACGGTCCGTTTAAAGGGACGTGTCTCTTTCGAGCTTCCAAATGTTGTCTATCTAATTTGGAAGGATAGGTTGAAAAATACACGAACTATTGAAATACCGGTTTAACGTGCTCTGAAAAATACTTACCATGATCACAGCCATCATCTGTGTTCAGTTGCTCGCACATAAATGTAACAGACGCCCTTTATTTCTACCATATCAGGAATAGACTAACACACGACGCTCTTTTCTTTTCAAGACCGTGAAAATTGTTCTTTTCTGTTTGTGACCAAAACACCGTGTTCAAAGTTGTGTTTTTATGACTTCAATGCGTCTATCAGGTTCGTATAGAAAGGTAGTTCAAATATTTACCTATACGTCTTTCGATACCGGGAAAATTCAGAAGCGAATATTATTAGGTGTATTTTTGAGCGCAAACCGCCATGTGGCTTTTAAGTTTCTGAGGCCGAGTTGACACACTGGCAAATTAGTCTGGTCATTTTCAGGCATTCTGTCATTGAAAACCACATAGCGCCAGAATATGAATGGCAACATGCATGTGAATAATTTTTTTTCTTTTACCAAACCTAACGACATGAGACGTAAAACGGGATAGGTTCTTACCCGATCTGGTCAAGGTCACTGGTGACTTTCCCACGATAAAAAATTCAAGTTTTACGCAACAGAGATATATATGCAGTTCATGTGTTGTATATACCTTGTCAGCTATCTCAACTATCAAGACATACTAGTTGGAAATTGTTAAGTAAATGTGGAATAGTAGAATTTATCTATTTTAAGAAATGTTCCAGTTCACTAGTGATGCATGGGTCTCAGTTCACCATTGATAAGATTCGTTCACTACCCGAACATCTATGCAACAGATTTTTGATAAAATAATTGTGCACATATGTTCGAACTAAAACTTCACACTAGACTCACTTTTGTTTGAATTTAATCGCTAATGGTTATTGCGATACGATAGTTTGGTACATGGTGTAAAGCCCGTCTGTTTTGGATCAAGTACAAAAAAACTCGTAAGTGAACTGGACACGGATCGATATATATAGTGAACTGGACCGAAAATCACAAGAGGGTCTTTTCTCGTGGAGCAGTTCCTACCCCGTGTAAAATGTCAGTACAGTCCTACGTGTAACGTGTATACTGACATGCTCCTTCAAATATCTGTATAATTGCGAGATTTTCTGTAGCGTCGTTACTTGTGGAACTGCATAATTTTTACTTCGCATGTAGTTAGCTGTGGTATAGATGCATTTCATTAGCATATATTTTTTGTTTGTTTTATGATACAATAATTATGGCTTTCTGTGTCGAAATGCCTACAGCAAAATTCCAGGCAAATTTTCCAGTGTGAGAACGCGACTAATTCACACACTCGTAAACTTTCCAGGATTCTTTTGCGGGCATCTCGGTAAAGAATGCTACACTGTGCATTCCATAAACCGAATGCTAAAATGCTTTTAAATGCATCTGTGCCACAGCTAACTACATGACAAGTAAAAACTATGTATAGTTCCACTATAGTAGCGTTACTTTCAAAATTTATCGGTAAATAACGTGCAATTATCTGGCAAGAATAAATCATACATGAATTTTAAGGCAATGGGTTAATAGCACCGTCATATGTGGAACTACCGATATGTATTTCTCATGTCGTTAGCTTCGGTAAATATGCATTGTATATGCATGTTGCCGTTAACCCTTTACCCAACAGAAGGGCCCTGTGCCAATGCATTTTCTTATATATGCGAGTCGACCATAGGTCGCCTCGCATATATAAGAGAATGCATTGGCACAGGGCATAACTGTAACTATCACAATGTGGTCAAGGAGCCGGTTCCAATGATATCCATATTTGTATGGTTCTATGGAGACAGACCGAAGATTTTTTAGGCTGTAGAAGCTTTATTTGGCCGGTTTTGGTCGTTTTGTTGGGTAAAGGGTTAATATTCTCACACAATATGGTTTTCTATGAGAACATGCCTCCTCGGCGATGCATCGATACCGCCTCATAATCTTGAATCCCAGTTAGAAAAGTAGAGAGTATACAAGTTAAATTGACACGGTTCATTTGAAGCTCCAACTTTTATTTAGTTAAGTTGGAAGGAGGGTAATACGTCCACAAACTCGCAAGGCTGCGCGGTATGGTTTGCAGGCATTTCGTCGTAGAAAACCATATGGTACCAGAATATGAACGAAAACATGCATGCATATAAAATGTACCACAGCTAATTACCTGAGAAGTATGTATCTATATAGTTATACCCGTATAGCGATGCTACAGGAACTTTCCTGTAAATAGCTTATCATTATCTCGCAATAATCAGTCATACAGGAACGAGCAGGCAAATGTCATTTAGCACGGTACATGTGGAACTACCTAAATATTACTTGTCATATCGTTAGCTTTGGTAAATATTCATGTTATATATACGCATGCTGTCGTTCATATTCTGACGAATTAGGGTTTTCTATGAGAAAATAATGCCTACAAAAAATGCCATGCAAACTTGCTTGTGTATGAACATATCCTAACTGTCGAAGTTATTCCAAAAACACACATGGAGTTTCCAACTGTTTAAACTATTATCGTGGATTTGGGTGGTCTGAAGATATCGCAACAGACCTCACTACCACCTGATCGGTGCCTCCTCCGAATCTTAATTGAATCCCAGTTAGCAAAGGTGAGTGTACAAGTTTAAAGTGATGTGAAACACTCCGGTGGTGATCAAATATAAATGGAGAATAATATTGTTAGTAATATTGTAAAAGTAGTAAGTTTTACAAATAGTAAATTGAAAAATTGACAACACACCGTCAGTCTTATATATTAATTAAATGCAGTGACTCTCGATGGCGAAATCGTTTTCGTTAGTTTATCGCCGATAGATGCGTCCCGAATCGAGTAGTAAATATTTACAATTGAGCGTAGTTCTGGCGATGTTTTCTATGGAGTGGTACGGTCGATTTGCTTCAAATTTTCGGCGATGTTAGTAGAATGTAACATTCCTCCAGTTGTCATAGCGCCTGAATACTAACTTATCAGTTTCACGCACCCAAACAAATACATAATATATCTTTAACGGACACGGTTCATTTGAAGCTCCAAGAGGTAAGTTGTGAGGATGGTATAAGGGTACATTCACAAACTCGCAAGTTTGCACGGCATGTTTTGCAGACATTTCGTCGTAGAAAACGACATATATAGTACGGAAATAGTACGGAATATGAACGGAAACATGCATATAAAATGCATCTGTACCACAGCTAACTATATACGTGAGAAGTAAAATCTCTGTAGTTCCACCTGTAGCCATGCTACCGAAATTAGCATGTAAATAGCATGTAATTATCTCGCTAACAATCAATCATACATGTATTTGAAGGCAAATGTCAGTAGCACCGTTACATCTGGAACTACAGTAATATTGTATTTTTCGTGTTGTTATCATTGTTAAGATGTATAGTATATGCATGTTTCCGTTCATATGCTAGTACCATATGGTTTTCTACGACGAAATGCCTGAAAAACTAACCGCGCAAACTTACGAGTGAGTGAACATATCCCTAGATGCGTCGTTAAATACATATATTTACACACTAAGTGTTGTCATAACTAAATCCAGCATTCTGATTGGTCGGCGCCCACGTGGCTAGTTGCAGTTATTTCTCGGTGAATGCGCAACGCCTCATAACACCAAGCTAATAACACCATCGATACGTCATTAGGTTTGGAAAGACGAACGCGTAATGTTTTGGGCGCATTTTGACTCGCACAGGATTGACTTAATACATCATCGGGTTTCAACATGAAGAGAAATTGTTCCTATTAACTCTTGCCAAGGGTGCTATTGGGTATTTTGGGCTGATCTTGTCACGATACACTTTTCGATTTAAATATATTTACAAAAGTGGCTTTTTCGCTAAATGTATATAAATATAAGGATTAACTGTCATGTGGACTATTTTTATGGAGATGTAACGGTGAGGTAAGTGGACATAACTTGTATGTAAAACCCTTCGGGTTTTACACAAGTTATGTTCACTTACTGATAGACTTTGGACTTATACTACGCGTTGTTATGTACCCTGTTGGTTGAGACCAGATCATTATTGGCTAGAATATATTCCTCTTGTTTGCCAATGCTCGTTGTTACATCAACACAATTCCTCCATAATAAGTTATATTCACCAAACATAACATGGCGTCGTCGACAGGATGTGTAAGCGTTTGAATTATAGGATCGCAAAACCACAGTTTGGTTTATAACAAAGGTTGAATTGACTAAGATCGGACAATTTTGTTTGACTCAGAACAAAGGGGCACACGATGGGTGATCCTCCAGATTTCAATTTCGCCACGTCGAGGTTAATGCCAGACAAATTGGACATATCAGTGGACCGAGGTGAAGCTTTCAACATTTGGGCCCAAAGATGGGCGGATTTTGCTCAGCTGTCAAAACTCAATGGTCAACCCGCCGATGTTCAAATTGCTATTTTACGGTCATGTCTGGCCAACGATACCCTCAAAGTAGCGATGAATTTGAATTTGTCCGCTGACAAGAAAGATAAACCTCAGGAAGTTGTGAAAGCATTGCAACGTCACATAATCGGACAGGTTAATGTTGTGATAGAGCGTCGCAATTTTAACATGCGTATGCAACAAGAAGGGGAACAATTCGACGATTTGTTAACTGACTTACGAGAATTAACAAAAACCTGTGACTTTTGTGAGACATGTCAAGAATCGTTACTGCGAGACCGGATCGTGACTGGTATTCGTGATTCAGATACAGTCGAAAAGTTACTAGCGCAGAAGGATCTGAGCTTGGAGCAAGCCATCGATATATGTAGAGCTGACGAGGCTGCAAAGCGTCATTGTCAAGAAATTACAAGTGCTGTTGGTGGCCTGGATGTCAATGTCATGTCACAATATCGACGTAAGAAATCTAAATTTTTAAAACCAAGCAAGAAATCGACAGATGCGACTGATAATGGTGATAGTGCGACTTGCATTCGGTGCACTAAAAAACATTCTGACTCAAGTCGGTGTCCTGCTGCTAACACAAATTGTGCTGTCTGTCGGCAGAAAGGTCACTGGGCGAAATCAACAATATGTCCCGGTGCATTAGGCAGTCAACATCGACAACAGTTTTCAGCCATCCGATTTGGACAATTGCTTGCTAAAATAAATGACCAACGCATGCATGCTAAGTTGAAATATAGGCGGTCCCCAACCATTGACATTGAAGTTGGTGGTGATATTGCCAATGGGTCAATAATAAAAACAGTACCTGATTCTGGAGCTGAAGGTAGTGCATGTGGACTAGATGTTTTAAATAAACTGAACATCGATATCGCAAATCTTCGACCACCTACCATATCACTGAAAGCAGCTGACGAACATGAAATCGAACAATTAGGCGAATTTGATGCAGTGCTTAAGTGTGGCTCATCTGAATGCACAGAGACTATACACGTGTTAAATGGAACCAAAGGCCTCTACATGTCGTGGTTTGCGTCTCGTACACTTGGCATATTACCGAGGGACTATCCTGCCCAATGTGTTAACACAGAGGCATGTTCGACATCTTCAAAAAGCATGAAACCCATATCTAAAATACCCGACCATTTGGATGTGAGGTGTGAAAATTCAGTGACCGACCATTCGCATGTGAGGTGCGAAAAAGCAACTAAAGAACATTTGGACATGAGGTGCGAAAAACCAGGGACCGATCGTTTAGATGTGAGGTGCGAGAAAGCACTGATCGACCATTCAGATGCGAGCTATGGAAATCGTATACCGAATAGCGATAATACACCATTTTTCATCGCAAATGGTCCTGAACAACATTCCTCATCTGTGAATCGACAAAGAATCACTGATACTCACGATAATACACACTTTAACAAACTTCAAGCTGGACTATCTGATATATCGCCCACAGACCATTCGCGTGTGACTACAAAGAATGTCTTAAATGGGTCACAGGTAGCCAACATTCGTGATCAGTTGATCAAAGAGTTTCCGAGCGTATTCGATGGAGTGATCAGAACAATGCCAGATGAAGAATTTAAGATAGAAATCGAGGACAATGCATCGCCAGTTTGTATTAGCGCTCCAAGGACAGTGCCATACGCATATCGCGAAAAGCTTCAGAACAAGCTTGAAGACATGGTACGTGATAAGATCATCATCCAGGTCACCGAGCCGACTGAATGGTGAGCGCCAATAGTGGTCGTAACAAAAAAATCGTCTGATGATATCCGAGTTTGCGTTGATTTTACTAAACTGAACAAATATGTAAAACGTGAGAGGTATAATTCACCATGCCCACAGGAAGCCGTAGCAGACATGGCCGCCTCTAATGCTCGATTTTTTGCATCTCTTGACTGTTTGAGTGGATATTGGCAATGTCCACTGGCATCAGAATCACAGCATTTGACCACGTTTATCACGCCTTTTGGTAGATTTATGTTCTTGCGTGCACCTTTCGGAATATGCTCTATCTCAGAACATTATAACAGACGTATGGATAATGCACTTGCTGGGTTACCTCGATACAGGAAAGTCGTCGATGATTTGATCGCGTACGACGACACTCTGGCCGATCATGTCACACACGTTCGCCAAATACTTGCAAGATGTAGAGACCGTGGGATATCTCTGAATGCAGACAAGTTTCACGTTGCTGAACAGGAAATCGATTTCTGTGGATATCGATTAAGTGGATCAGGTTACACAATCAATCCAGAGGTCACAGAATCTATCCGCAATTTCCCTATACCTAAGAACATTACAGACTTGCGATCGTTCTTCGGACTAGCCAACCAACTCGCTGGTTTCACGGATAAAATCGCCACACATCTTGACAAGTTAAGGCCGTTGTTAAAGTCACACAATGACTTTGTTTGGAATTCTATACACGACCAGGCTTTTAAGGATTCTCGCATTATGCTTTCAACAGCACCGGTTTTATCCTATTATGATCCAAAACGGCCAACATCGCTACATGTTGACGCGAGTCGTTTAAATGGACTAGGATTCGTTCTGTTCCAAAAGGATACCGAAACTGGAAATTGGCATCTGATTCAGGCAGGATCGCGTTTCCTGTCAGACGCGGAATCCCGATACGCAATGATCGAGCTTGAGATGCTTGGTGCCGTTTCGGCAGTCCAAAAGTGCCAAATTTTTCTTGAAGGCCTCTCGAATTTTGATATTGTTACTGATCATCGACCTTTATTGCCAATCATGAACAGTTATCATTTATCGGACATAGACAATCCCCGACTACAAAGATTAAGGATGAAATTAATGCAGTACCGGTTCACTACTCTATGGACCCCGGGGACCAAACTATGCGCTGCTGATGCGATGTCTCGATATCCGACAACAGAACCTACTGATGACGATCAAGTTCTGGAACAGGAAGTCGAGTATAGTTTACAAGCATTGCGGTTATCAGCGATAAATCAACGTGGTGAAATGGCAGATCTTCATCTTGAAGCAGTAAAGGACGCGTCCGTAAACGATGATGAATATCAGCAGCTGTACCATGTCGTGCAAAACGGGTTTCCGAATAATAAGAATGACTTACCAATTCTTGTACGTTCATATTGGTACATGCGCGACCGCCTGTCAATCGATAATGGATTTGTTGTTTGTGGTTGTCGTCTAGTCATTCCAAATGCTATGAGAAAGTCTATACTCGAGAAACTTCATGATAGTCACCAGGGAATTGAACGCACAAAACGGAGAGCTCGTCTTGTCGTTTACTGGCCAAGGATCGACAGCGATATTGAGAGAATAGTTCGATCGTGTTCGTCTTGTGCTAAAAATCTACCGTCTCATTGCAAGGAACCACTCCAACGCCACACCGACCCTACGCGTGTGTTTGAGCACATGTGCTCCGATTTGTTTACATGTAATGGTTGCATGTATCTGATTATCACGGATGTGAAGTCTGGTTGGCCATCCGTGTTTGGTCTTGGTAAAGACACCACTTCCAGTGCTCTCATCGAATCATTCAGGAAGACATTTGTAGATACAGCTGTTCCAACCATATTATACACAGACAATGGCCCACAATACACATCACGATTGTTCCAAATGTTTCTAGTAGACTGGGGAGTTAAACAGATCACGTCTTCTCCGCACTACCCACAGTCTAACTCCTATGCCGAGGCAAGTGTGAAAGCTATGAAGTCGCTACTCAAAGCGAGCTATTGCGAACGAAAAAGGTATGTGGACATGGACAAATGGTTGAAAGGATTGTTACAGTGGCGCAACACACCTCGCTCTAATGGATGTTCTCCAGCTCAAATTGTGTTCGGCCACCCCTCTAGGGACACACTACCAATCCACAAGCGCGCATTTGCCCCAGAATGGCAAAAATCCATCAAAGCCGCAGACAAGAAAGATCGTATGGAAAACGAGAAGATTGAACGTAGATACAACGCATCAGCTCATGCCATACCACCACTAACCGTTGGCGCGAAAGTCGCAATTCAGAGCCATAATACTAAACGGTGGGATATTTATGGGACTGTAACGGAAGTTGGCCATAATCGTGACTATCTTGTTAAGTTACCGTCCGGACGGGTTTGGAGAAGAAACCGGCGATTCTTACGGAAAAGATATCCGATTGTAGAAAACAGCGGTAAGCCAACAGCAAATACACAGATCCTAGCAGACCCGCCTGTTAATCAAAACGGTACTCCCGCGTCTGAAAATATAGCCACAAGACGAAGCCAACGAGATCGGTATCCTCCGAAACGGTTAATTGAAGAGATATGACTCTCAGGGTGATAAACGTTACTTCGACAACAGTGGATACGAGAGAGGAGATTATGAACTTAATTTCGGAAGGGAGGTGATAGATTGATGGACTTAATCTCGGAAGGGAGATGATAGACTTTGGACTTATACTACGCGTTGTTATGTACCCTGTTGGTTGAGACCAGATTATTATTGGCTAGAATATATTCCTCTTGTTTGCCAATGCTCGTTGTTACATCAACACAATTCCTCCATAATAAGTTATATTCACCAAACATAACACTTACCTCACCGTTACATCTCCATAAAAACAGTCCACATGACAGTTAATCCTTATATAACACCTATCTGCAGGTTTTACATACTCTGGGGAAAAACTTGCCAATGTAATAACAATTATTTTCCAGCTATTTTCAATTTCGCTCATAAGTGAGATAAACGATCTTTATTTTTTAGCTTATATAATTATATAATTAGATCATGTCATGAATCTTTACTCTGGCTACGCCCATAGTGATCATACATATATTCCACAGGTTAAAACCTGGGAACTTTTGAATTTGTGACGGGGAACGTTATAACATTGAAAATATAACGCGGGTAATATCATGCTTAGTTAATATCGGTTCCTTATTCCTTAACCCTTTGAGTGCCAGGGGCCGATCTCATCGGCCCTAAACCTACAAAATAAGTCTGTTAAAGAATATAAGAATAAATTATTAAAATTGTAAAAAATTGTAAAAAAAAAAAAAAAAAAAAAAAAATTGTTAGGCCAATGCATTCTCTTATATATGCGAGGCGACCTATGGTCGACTCGCATATATAAGAGAATGCATTGGCACAGGGTATATGGGTTAATACAAAAATCGGACCTGGCACTCAAAGGGTTAATGATGTATTTTACAGTGGTTGAAATTTATAGCTCGAAATTCCATGACTTATATGTAGGCGACTTTATGAGCCGATTTCACAATAATCATTGAACTGATTACCCGGGGAAAATTACATGAGCGAAATTGTCTCACACAAGGAATATCGAATATGTTTACATTGTCCGATCAAACAGAAACTAGTTGAAGATGAATTTCATTTTATAATGAAATGTCCGTTATATGCAGATTTGAGAAATGAACTATATGAAGTAATGAAAGTGCAATATAATGGATTTAGCGCTATGTCAGAAACTCGGCAATTCAATTGGATTCTCAAAAATGAAAAACTAGATTCTTGTTATAAAATATGCAACTTGATTAGAAAATGTTCCAATAGAGCGTGGTCTCTCGGTGAGACGCCTATCCACGATGGAATGGAATGCACCACCTCGGTATCGTGCAAACCAAATTCAAAACAGCGACAAAACGAGCAGAACTCATGTCACAAAAAATGCGTCGGTCATATTTTTCCTTATCAGGGAAGCAGAAATTACAGGCTTGCACACCCACAACGATGATTAAGCTCTTCAAATCAATTGTCCTACCAAGAGCTCTATATGGTGCAGAACTTTTCCCACTTGACAATCAGTCCGCCATACAAACTATTGAGAAGTCTTTCCGTTCATGTATAAAGAACTGTCAGTCTCTACCAATTCGATCCAGATCAAATGTTTCTCTAAGTCTTCTCGGCATTATGCCTGTGTCAAGAGAACTACACGTGAAAAAACTTTTATTCGTTGAGAAGCTTGTTCATCTTCCACAGGGCCATCAGATTCCTCTGCGCCTATTCTTGCTAAAATTGCACCAATATGTATTCTTCAATCGCCAATCATCTGGGTTCGTCGCAGATGTCATGCCCTTGCTCCGCCAGTACGACCTTCTCAATGTTCTCATGGAATACATGGATACTGGTTTCTTTCCTCGTAAAATGGAATGGAAAAAACTCGTGAAAGCTTCAGTTTCAATCACTACAGACTGGAGTGGTTGAACTCTGTTTCATCTGACACTGATCTCTCTTTATTTCTGAAATGCCACGCCGATCCGCTGTCTTCCTGGCGAATATGGTCTCTGCTTTCACACAACCGTCACCGATCGAGAGAGCTGCGTCATCTGGTACTTCTATTAAATAAAACCACATATCCAAATAGACTGTGTTGTGCTCAATGTGGCTTATTTTACGACAATGATATTACACACGCGCTGTTCTCATGCAAAGCAAGTATTTTAATACATCTACGAGATATCTTCTTGGAGAGAATTATTGACGTATTCGGGATCCGGGCTTTCGATCGTCTGCAATTCCTGTCATGCATGTCTGAACTTAACGGCGCTACTTCTGGGAAGTACTACCCTGTGTGAATGGATAGATGTTTATTGTGACTCCGGTGAACTGATCTTGGACGCTGCTGTGTTCCTTCTGCATGCGTGCAACGCTATGCGGCGGTGTGACTAATTACCGCCCGGGCGGCCCCACGAGCCCGTGGACACAATATATCGACGGTATAACGTAGCGACATGCCACCTGAGGGCAACATAGAAAAATTTACTCGCTCGCTCGTCTCCGGCCGGTCATATTAACCCCACAAATGCCGATATTGGCTAAAAGAGCCTGGGTGATTACTGGTGTCTTCGTGTGTTTTCAGACAGATTATTTTGGTGATTCTCGGTAGTGCAATAAGTGCAATACACCTGAGTGTTAATTCCATGTATTGACTCGTCCACGGCCGATGTTATTAACCCCTCAAATTCCGGTAAAATAGTGTATAAACAAAAGAACCTTGGAACCGCCCGGGACCGCCCGGGCGGCCTCATGGGCCCGTGGACACTATATCTCGACGTTATAACATAGCGACATACCCCACGAGGTCAACCTAGAAAATGTTACTCGCTCGCTCGACCCCGGCCGGTGTTATTAACCCCTCAAAATCCGACAAAATGGTATATAAACAAAAAGAACATTGGGACCGCCCGGGACCGCCCGGGTGACCCACGTGCCCGTGGACACAATATATCGACGTTATAACGTAGCGACATACCCCACGAGGTCAACCTAGAAAATGTTACTCGCTCGCTCGACTCCGGCCGGTGTTATTAACCCCTCAAAATCCGATAAAATTGTATATAAACAAAAAGAACATTGGGACCGCCCGGGAGGCCCCATGGGCCCGTGGACACTATATCTCGACGTTATAACGTAGCGACATACCCCACGAGGTCAACCTACAAAATGTTACTCGCTCGCTCGACTCCGGCCGGTGTTATTAACCCCTCAAAATCCGATAAAATGGTATATAGACAAAAAGAACATTGGGACCGCCCGGGACCGCCCGGGTGGCCCCACGGGCCCGTGGACACAATATCTCGACGGTGTAACGTAGCGACATGCCACCTGAGGGCAACATAGAAAACTTTACTCGCTCGCTCGTCTCCGGCCGGTCATATTAACCCCACAAATGCCGATATTGGCTAAAAGAGTCTGGATGATTACGGATGTCTTCGTGTGTTTTCAGACAGATTATTTTGGTGATTCTCGGTAGTGCAATAAGTGCAATACACCTGAGTGTTAATTCCATGTATTGACTCGTTGACGCGTCCACGGCCGATGTTATAAACCCCTCAAATTCCGATAAAATGGTATATAGACAAAAAGAACATTGGGACCGCCCGGGACCGCCCGGGCGGCCCCACGTACCCGTGGACACAATATATCGACGTTATAACGTAGCGACATACCACGCGAGGTCAACCTAGAAAATGTTACTCGCTCGCTCGACTCCGGCCGGTGTTATTAACCCCTCAAAATCCGATAAAATGGTATATAAACAAAAAGAAGATTGGGACCGCCCGGGACATTTTCTAGGTTGACCTCATGGGGTATGTCGCTACGTTATAACGTCGAGATATTGTGTCCACGGGCACGTGGGGCCACCCGGGCGGTCCCAGTGTTCTTTTTGTTTATATACCATTTTGTCGGATTTTGAAGGGTTAATAACACCGGCCGGGGTCGAGCGAGCGAGTAACATTTTCTAGGGTGACCTCGTGGGGTATGTCGCTATGTTATAACGTCGAGATATAGTGTCCACGGGCATCATGGGGCCGCCCGGGCGGTTCTTTTGTTTATACACTATTTTACCGGAATTTGAGGGGTTAATAACATCGGCCGTGGACGCGTCAACGAGTCAATACATGGAATTAACACTCAGGTGTATTGCACTTATTGCACTACCGAGAATCACCAAAATAATCTGTCTGAAAACACACGAAGACACCAGTTATCACCCAGGCTCTTTTAGCCAATATCGGCATTTGTGGTGTTAATATGACCGACCGGAGACGAGCGAGCGAGTACTTTTTTCGATGTTGCCCTCAGGTGGCATGTCGCTACGTAATACCGTCGAGACATTGTGTCCACGGGCACGTGGGGCCACCCGGGCGGTCCCGGGCGGTCCCAATGTTCTTTTTGTTTATATACCATTTTATCGGATTTTGAGGGGTTAATAACGCCGGCCGGAGTCGAGCGAGCGAGTACCATTTTGTAGGTTGACCTCGTGGGGTATGTCGCTACGTTATAACGTCGAGATATTGTGTCCACGGGCACGTGGGGCCACCCGGGCGGCCACGGGCGGTCCCAATGTTCTTTTTGTTTATATACCATTTTGTCGGATTTTGAAGGGTTAATAACACCGGCCGGGGTCGAGCGAGCGAGTAACATTTTCTAGATTGACCTCGTGGGGTATGTCGCTATGTTATAACGTCGAGATATAGTGTCCACGGGCCCATGGGGCCGCCCGGGCGGTCCCGGGCGGTTCCAAGGTTCTTTTGTTTATACACTATTTTACCGGAATTTGAGGGGTTAATAACATCGGCCGTGGACGCGTCAACGAGTCAATACATGGAATTAACACTCAGGTGTATTGCACTTATTGCACTACCGAGAATCACCAAAATAATCTGTCTGAACACACACGAAGACACCAGTAATCACCCGGGCTCTTTTAGCCAATATCGGCATTTGTGGGGTTACTATGACCGGCCGGAGACGAGCGAGCGAGTAAATTTTTCTATGTTGCCCTCAGGTGGCATGCCGCTACGTTACACCGTCGATATATTGTGTCCACGGGCTCGTTGGGCCGCCCGGGCGGTCCCGGGTGGTCCCGGGCGGTCCCGGGCGGTCCCGGGCGGTAATTAGTCACACCCCTATGCGGGGCACTCGTTCCTAATGCAGTGCGTTCTTTCACATGTATCCCGCTTTCTTTGTTATGTATCACTGTGTATATATTGTATTCTCTATACGTGTACAGTGTATATAAGCTGACTCTCCACAGAGGAGGTATTAAAGATATATCATATCACTTGTTGTATATTACTTGTTGTATTTAATTAATATTGTTAGTGTGTGCTGCAATCTCGAACTGAGACCTTCACACATTGTGAAATACATCATTAAGGTGCCGGCATCATAACTAAGAGATGTATTACCTGCGTTATTGTTTCAATATCATAAAGTTTATTGTCAGAACATCAAAATGTTCCCAGGTTTTGAACTGGATATACGGGCGTTGTCAGCGTAGAGATTAATGTCATATTATAATGAGAAATAGGCTAACAATGAACTCCTTTTCATTCAGAAGAAAACGTTTCTAAATTCAATGTCTCGACTCAAACGTCCTTATATGTTGATGAGAACGCTCTTTAATCTTTACTGATAATTTACCAACTCAACTATATTCGCTCATAAAATTTATAGTTTACTCATATACCATTTTTATAAAGATCGTTTATTATTGCATCACATTAACGACAAATGACGTTAAATGACGTTGCGTAATTCATATCCCTATGTTATTATGCCCCGCTCCACGGAGGAGGTTCGCGGTATTTTAGTCGAGGAGTCTGACCACTTGTATATTCCTTAATTCGAACATTTAAAGGTACTCAATCCGATTTGATCGTCCCCATATCATCAGATTCCAACAGCAACACTTTTAAAATGCCGTTTCAGTTATCAAAATCGATTAATTGCCTAAAAATAATGCTAACCACAGTCAACTATATATAGTATAAAATTGACCAAAACCTGTTATTTATCAACAATTTGTTCAACGAAATTATACCTGTTTGTCAAATATCTGACACAAAAAAGCCACTTGATTTTAGAGTTGTCCATCTTCATCCGCAATTTGGTCCGAGACCGTCGTCTCGTCGGACTGTTACTTGGCCACAAAACAATAATTCGTAGTGATAAATAATAGATTTTTAAAAATCGATATCTGATCACTATGAGCTTTGATGGGTTCGTCGACTCGAATCAAATATTTGTTATCCCCGAAGCCAAGGAAATAGTAATTTATGAGCGTTAATTAGCATTATGCATCTTTAACATTGTAACTCCGGTGTGAGTTGTCAGATTTCGTTATCCTTTGTTATGATGATAGCCCAGCTTTTAAAAAAAACACTTCTCTGGTACGAAATTGTGGGGTGCACCCAAAAAGTTGATGTTATATCGGGAAACAAAAGAACGTACCTCACGCGCGTCTTTTTTGTTCGTCCGTCAACAATTTCGTCTGGCACACCATACAGGTCACAGCCCTCATCCAATCGTCACCAAACTTCGTATCGATCATCGGATGGGAGTTTACCATTCTTGGATTTCAGATTTGAATCCATCGGCACACCATGTAGCCCACATTTATTGGAGAAAGGTTTTAAATGAAAACAATTTCATGCAAACAGTACAATCCCTTCACTCAAACTTTCCGACTTTCCTTAATCTTGTTCATTCTATTGACTACTCAGCATAAAATTAACGCCTCTCCAGATTGAGTTACAGTGTCATTGGCACTTTCATTCATTATTCCTATATATCAATGACCGGAATTAAATTTTAGTAGGGTTTCCAATAGACCAGCATGTGTACAAGGATATTAATATACTATTGGATATTCGTCCATATATAGATTTTAGTTAGAGTTATTGGCTTCGTTAGACTTGGAAAATAGCAGAATTTCCAGCTGCAACGCATTTGGGATTCAGTTTTGTTATTTATTCGGGTACCAGCAGTTGGATTTGAATATCTTTTTATATGTTTTTCTATAATTCGGCGGGGTATATAGGAATGTGTTCCGTCCGGCTGTCTGTCTACAATGAATGGCTGACTAGGTCGCTATTCCATGTTCCATGATTATAGATGTTCACTTTAAAGGTACTCAATACGCCAGAGTCCAACAAAATTATTTTTTTTGAAATGCCGCTGCACTTATCAGAATCGATTAATTGCCCAAATTTAATGCTAACCACAGTCCATTAAGTATAAAAATGCCCAAAACTTGTTATTTATCAACATTTTTTACAATTAAATTTTGCCGGTTTGTCAAATATCTGACACAAAAAAAACCACTTGATTTTAGAGTTATCTATCTTCATCCGCTATTTGGTCTTCTCGTCGACTTTTACTGGGCCACTTAATATTCCAGGTGGTGAAAAATTATATATTTTAAAAATCGATATCTGATCACTCTGATCTTTGATGGATGGGTTCCTCGACTCGAATCAAATATTTTTTTACTCCCGAAGCCAAATAAATAGTAATTGAGAGGTGCTTAATCGGATTGAGTACCTTTAACCGCAAAATGAGTATATCACACACTTTAATCGACGGCTCCATTCATTGTTTCGACCTATTACTTATTGACCGTATCATCACCAGGGGCGCTGGTCATTCTGTGAGTACTATATATACCAGCAAAAACTAGAAAAACTAGTAACATCAGCCAGAATCACGAGAGTCGCATGTGGATATTTCACCATAGTGATAACTGTGAGATAATATGGGTGATAACGTGTTGAACAATTTTGTCAACACGAAAAGACACATTTAAAATGGAACTATAGTTTTCCTTAAAGATGTCCTAACTCTCGCTTTTGCTGTAAAATCAATATTATATTTAAAACGCAGCCGTTTCGAGATATTTTTCCTTGCTAAAATCTGCATGATTATGCGATAAAAATGATCTCAAATTGGTCGCAAATTTCTATACGAAATTCATTAACCTCGCCCGCTAAGGTTATATTATTACGTATAGAATTGCAACTCGTTATGGATCCTCTATTTATGATATCAATTTGGTTGTTAGAGTAATTATATATCTTTACTCTGAAAGAAGTGTCACCGAACTCGCCTATGTAAATTTTAGCGCCATTAGAACTTATAATGCATGTTTAATGATTATGACAATTGTGTTTACACATGTTACGACATTTAAAACGTTTTAATTGTCCATATTAGGATCAAACGTATTCAAATTGTCATATTCGCGCCATTTGACGACTCCGCTGGCTATAACTGTATTATTCCGCAATAAACAGCAGCAACGCAAAATATTTAATTCGTTTTTGTTAATAAAGAAAACGCTCTCTTTGATGTTCCAATGTGATTGTACCGTGAAAGAAAATGCATGATTCTCGTCTGCCGAAGATTCGCGCAAGATATTCTCACGGTTGGCTGGATTCTGTGATATAGTTTTAATTAACACCCCCTGCCGCATCATTAGTTCGTACTCTTAATTGGATTTGGGATATCTTGCGGTTACAACGCAGTAAACTAAATGGAAAACAAGTGTTGCTTTTCTAAACAGTTGTCCAAGTGTGAACGATTTTTATAGGGAATCCAACAGATACAACATATTAAGCATAAGTAACCGTGACGTCACATGGAATTGAATGAACTCCGTTTGATGTTTTGAGCTATGATGATCTGATGATGATCATCGCCTCATCCAGACAAATTAACACACAGTGAGACGCTGTTGCATATAATCGGTTTATGCATAAAGGCATAAAGAGCGCCTCTCGTCATTGTCGCGGATGCCGCGGTTTTGTGCATAAAATACAATATGATTCAATATTTCTTTTCTTTTTTTTGCCAGAAAGAGGTCTTATATTTCAAGCACACCTGTTAGGTAAGTCGCACACAAACTGTTAGGTAAGTCGCACACAAAATGGTGACTATATGATCTTTTAACTTGGCGATCAATCAATCAATCCTATGCGCGGGGGTGTCAACAGCGGCCCTCTATATATGACCGTCGCTCTGCCTCTATGATATCTCTCTCTCTCTCTCTCTCTCTCTCTCTCTCTTCCTCCCTCTCTCTCTCTCTCTCTCTGCTCCCTGTCTCCCTTCTCTCTCTCTCTGTCTCTCTCTATCTCTCTCTATCTCCGTCTCTATCTGCTCTCTGCCTATATATATATATCTCTCTCTATCACTCTCACGTGCAGTCTCCCCTCTCTATCTCTTATGTTTCCCTATTTTCAAAAAAAACAATCACATCCAAGATTCACACCTCTCTTAACAGGGTTCAGCAAAGGCTCATAAATCAGCATGGCCGCTGACCGTGGGTCATAAGTTTTCAGGTTCGGTGCATCCCCCCCCCCCCCCCCCCCCCCCCCCCGCTGTAAATATTATAAAATCAGGAAGAGTCAATATCCTCGCGATGGCCTGCACGTGGAAACAATCGCGTTTTTCAAATAAATTCTCGTTGACACGAAATTATGTGAGACATTGTCCATTTGTTGTGCTCGCGCAAACATGCAAACTAACGGGACATATTCATGTTTTACGACGTTATAATAACACATTGCCCTTTGATTGAACGGGACTCTCGCGTGGTCATCGATACTGGACAGGTAACTCCACACCTTCGGAATTTACTAACAACGGAAAAAATAATTAACATGTACCGTATATTATAGAGGAAATTGGCCGGGGGATGAGAACAGGGGATATTGTTAAAATATGTCGCCAAAATGTCACTCCATGGAAATCACGGCATCGTGAAAAACATTTCAGAATATGTGTACAAAGCGTTATGGTATATTAACACAATAATGTATATATATACACATATGTATAGTTGTTGCAGGATGCATGCCGCTGTTCTGGTTAGACGAAACATGACTGCTTTCATTCAGAAATTTCGGAACATATATCCACCGAGAGACATGGAATAAAAACCTAAGTGACACCCTAGCCACTGAATCCTGAATATCAGTTAATGATGCATACTCCGATTAAGCGCCCCTCAATTACTATATTTATTTGGATTCGGGGGTAAAAAAAAAAAAATTTGTTTCGAGTCGAGGAACCCACCTATCAAAACTCAGAGTTATCAGATATCTATTTCTGAAATCTATTATTTTCACCATCAGGGGGGGGTAATAACAAATTTGCATGAAGGTATGCTGGGGTGGGTGGTGGCCCTAAGGGCAACAAACGCAATTTTTTTTACTAAAGACCTTTTGTGAACTTATTTGGCATTTGTAACAGTTTAAAACATATTATAAGAATCTATAACAGCAAAAACACCATATTTATGTTACTGGGTCCTCATATGGGTCTTAGTGGAGATGGCATTAAGCTATGGCATGTTGCATATAGGACGGTGGAGTGAAAAAAATCCTTCCTGACACCCTTCAGAAAGAAGCTTCGAGAAATTTAACACTGAAATAAATAAACTTGTCTTGATGTAACCAAAGCTTAGATCATTGTGTGCATAGAAAAAGAGCGAGCAACTGTCTCAAACATTAATGTGACTATCAATGGCTAGAATAAAACTGTCATAACACTGTTCATCACTGCATCAAGCCAATCAGTGAATTATCTGCATGTCTATCAACTCATATGATCTGTTAATCTCATAACACCTATAATATCCAAGTCTGGCATAGTGACTGTTTGTCATTTATTATAACAGACATTGTTCCAGTAGACCAACAAAGGTATTAAGGCATAATGCTAGATAATGGGCTGGTTGACAAGACTAATCGGTAAATGGTTAGAAATTATGGAATTATGTGTATCCTGTACAATGACCTAAGTTTGCATGTATAAATAAACTTGTCCTGATGTAACTAATGCCTAGATCATTGTTTGCATTGAAAAAGAGCATGCGACTGTCTCAAACATTAATGTGACTATCAATGGGTAGAAAATATATGTCATCATGCAGTGCATCAAGCCAATCAGTGAATTATTTGCATGTCTATCAACGCAGATGATCTCTCACAAGACCAAAAGTATCCAAGTCTGCATGGTATAGTGCTGTGACTGCTTGTCGTCTATATATATAAATGGATAGGATCTGTCCGGATTTTTCTCTCAGACACCTGGACCGAGTTCAACCACATGTGGTGTGGTGACTCGGGGTCACCTGGCGGATGTTATAAGGTGTTTTTTAAACTTTTGAATTAAAAAAAAAAAAAAATGGTTTTGTTAATTTAGCAAGAATTCAATCTAAAAAAAAAAAATTATTAAAACAATATATATAAATCAAATGATCAAAATTTGCTTGAAGCGCCATTGAAGGGGCCGCTGATAAATAAAGGCTCTGTTTAAGATCAAAATGTGCGCTAAGTCCCACAAAGGGGGGCACAGGTGTCTCGACACTGAATATAGGCTGCCAAAGGGAGCCTGTTTCAGCTAGTTTAGTATAATATAATTAAGTTGCTCCAGTAGACTAACATAAGTGGTATGGAATATGTTAGATAATGGGCTGGTTGACAGACTAATCAGGAAATAGAAATTATGAAATTGTGTGTATCCTGCACAATGACCTAGGTTTCCAAATGATAAGCAATTTATTAAACATTTTTATTTTCAATTAAAACAGCTTCTGAAACAGGTTAATCTGTTATTTGAACTAAATGAGATAATTCCCAGTCATATGAGTGATATCAGTAGAGTTTTATGTGGTTTTAGACCAAATTTAATTAAATTTGGGGCGTGGGCCGTGGGTGTCAAAAATTTGGGAGTAAAAAAAATTTTGTTTTGCAGGTTTGGGGTTGGTGGGTCCCCGAAAATGCCAGATGCAAAAAAACGGCATACCTTCCTGCAATTTTTTTCACTACCCCACCCCCCTGTCACCATCGAGAATTAATAGTGGCCCAGTAAACAGTCGACGGGCCGGGCAAAATTGCGGATGAAGATGGGTAACTCTAAAATCAAGAGTCTTTGTGTTTATAATAAGGGGAAATTTCGTCGAACAACATGTGTAGATAAATAACACGTTTCGGGCAATTTTATACTATAGTTCAATTAATCGATTCTGATAACTGAAGCGGCATTTCTAAAAATGTTGTTGTTGTTGTCGTTGTTGTTGAGATCTCATTACATGGGGACCATCGAATCAGATTGAATACCTGGGTGAAGAAAATGTGGAATAAAAGTAATGGTTATTTCCAACTAATATAATGCTCACACATTTGCTGAAGTAATAAGTCCATAACTTAAAGGTACTCAATCCGATTCGATGCTCCCCATATAATCAGATTCCAACAACAACAACATTTTTTTAAATGCCGCTTAACTGAATCAGTTATCAGAATCGATTAATTGCCCAAAAGTAATGCTAACCACAGTCAACTATAGTATAAAATTCCACAAAACGTGTTATTTATCAACATTATGTTCAAGGAAATATGGCCTGATGTTCAAATTTTCAAATTTCAAAGCCACTTGATTTTATAGTTATACAGTCCTTCATTCTCAATTTGGTCCGAGACCGTCTGTTTGACGACTTTTTACCAGTTCACAAATAAGTACACATCTCGAGAAATAAAACATTTAAAAAATCGATATCTGATCACCCTTAGTTTTGATGGGTGGGTTCCTCGACTCGAATCAATTATTGTTTACCCCGAAGCCAAAGAAGTAGTAATTTGGGAGCGTTAATTCGTATTATGCATCTCTAAACACATCAAGATATATGCGACTGAACTGCATCACACTTTATTATTACGAATAAGAAATAATCAAATTTCGAACACTTTGATGCTATAAAAGCTTCGCACCAGCCTTGTTTTTGAATCATGTATGGAAACCGGTTAAAATGGCCATCTAAATTTGTAAATACTGAACTGAATAAACTGGGCATGTCATATACGTGGAGAAACCAAGCTGTTAGTAGCACAAAAATATTTGCCAATGCCATAAAAACCAGAACTATGGACATATATATATCAAACTGGCGAGCATCTATTTGACAATCAAATAAATACGCACGTTATAGATGCATAAAGCCAACTTCGGCAGACCAGGATACCTATCTCTTGATGATAACAATATCGTCCTGCCACTACCGAGATTCAGAACCAGAAACCACCGACTTCCGGTGGAAACTGGCAGTTGGACAAACACCCCATACTCAGAACGAATATGTACTCTTTGTATGGAGGAACTCGGCGATGAATACCACCTTGTTATGAACTGCCCTCAGTTAACTGGCCTCGGAACGAAATATTTGAAAGCCTACTATCACAACCGATCGAACACAATTAAATTGCATGACCTCTTCGATACAAATAACAGAAAGATCATAGAAAATCTATCAATATATCAAAAAAAGGCCCAAACACTAATGATCCACTCCTGAGGCTCAATGAAAATTGCCCACCATTATACAACATATGTACAGGGAATCGTTCCACATACATCATGCATATACCACTAATAATTATACCATAGTATTATCACACACTTATTTATATCCATGCATTTGAACGTCCACATGTACGAGTACATGCACCCCTCGATTATATTCATATTTATATTAATAAATACTTTCTTCTGTGTATTCCCTCTAATTTATATGTATTTATATTATTCTTTAATTTGTAAATGAGGACAATTGTACTCATGAATGTCAAATTAGATGATGAGTTTACAATAATAAATTGAAATTGAATTGAATCCCGAGTACCGAGTAACAGATGGGTATGGATCCTGCATACCACTTCAATGTCACCGCATACCAGAAAACGGGAGAGTGACACCCCATGCATATGGAAACAATAACATGTATGTCTAATAAATTCTTGTTGACACGAGATTATGCGAGACAATGTCCATTTGTTGTCTTCGCGCGAACTTTCAAGCTAACGGGATATGATCGTGTTTTACGACATTTTAATAACATTGTAGTTCGATTTAACGGGTCTCTCTCATGGTCATCGAAATTGGAAGATGGTAACTCCACACCTAATTCTGAATTCACTGACAATAGAGAAAGAAATTAAAGTGATATGAAACACTCCGGTGGTGTGATCAAATATAAATGGAGAATAATATTGTTCAACGTAGTTATTTTTACAGATATTATATCCAAATTGACAACACACACCGTCGGTCTTATATATTAATTAAATGCAGTGACTGCCGATGGCGAAATCGTTTTCGTTAGTTTATCGCCGATAGAAGCGTCCCGATTCGAGTAGTAAATATTTACAATTTAGCGTAGTTCTGACAATGTTTTCTATGGAGAGGTACGGTCGATTTGCTTCAGATTTTCGGTGATGTTAGTAGAATGGTACATTCCACCAGTTGACATAGCACCTGAATACTAACTTGTCAGTTTCACGCACCTGAACAAGTACATAATATGTCTTTAACGTAAGCGAATACAAGAGGCTGGGGGGATATCAACTGCCCATTCGCATGATACTTGGAAAGGTAAGTAGATGGTAACATTTTGTAGTAATTATTTCCAAAAACATATTTGTATTATTTCCGGCTTCACTTCATTACACACGTGTTTCGTCGTTTACGCCCCCCCCCCCCCCTTCTGCTGCGCGCCCCTCTCCAATTGTAGAGTGGAGATAGGACTGAACATATAATGTCGGAGAGATACATATGTATAGTGTCGAGAGAGGCGATGGGGGATGAGGATCGCGCGAGCGAGTAAGAGGGATAGAGTGGGAAAGGGAGTTAAGAGGGAGAGAGAGGAAGGGAGCGAGTAAGAGGGATAGAGAGAGAATAAGAGGGGAGACCCGGGAGAGCGTACTTCAGACGTTGTCATTTTTTTTAAATTGTACAGTTGACATAGTTCGAATTGACGTATGTTTTTGGGGTTTTTTTATTATTTTTATTGGGATCAAAACATGAACATCATGAACACATTAGTTCGCAAAAATAAAATACGACAATTTTGTTATACATAGATATGTATAACTCAATTACTGGGTTAGATTAATATTTTCAGGACATCTGGTTTATCGTATCTGCGAGAAGATACAGATGTTTTAAAGAACTGTTCAGGTGCTCCCCTGTTCATGGTGCTGTATACTGGGTAGTTATTCTCAGTTTAAAAGAAATGTTGTTATATATCAGCTACATGTGCCCGACACACAGCGAAAGTTTAAGTTGTTTGTCTTAGACTATGTACTAATTTTTTTTTTAAGAAATCCTCTATATCGGGCAGATGTACCATTTTCAGATTCCAGTATTGGAAGATCCTGAAAAGTCATGCATATGCTACTGACTGAGTTGTCTTTTTCTCGGAAGAAACTATATTTTACTGCACACTGTGATCGCTATTTTTGAACAGGCTTTCTATAAATTTCCATCTCACTTGTCTTTTTTTTTGTGTGGAAAATGTTCTGAATGGGACAAACTGAATTGTGTGATCATAATTGGGCCATTCTAACATGCCATTCTCTGACGACTCAAGGTCCCTCGTTTTTTAAGAATATATGTATCTCTTAAACAGAATGATAAATATATTTCTAATGCGTTCTTCTATGTATCCGTTTTGCTATATAACTCACTATATGAATGCCCTGATTCCCATCCCCATATACGTATGACAAGATATCACGGTTCAAGTGACCATTTGTGGAGATTGTGAAATTTTAACGCCAAAATTACATCGAACGAATTATGGAGAAGACTATCTATAACTTTTGTTAATTTCGGCGACTAAAACATTCCTATCAATATTAATGCCTCTCCCCTCTCCATCCGGGATTCCCTGACCCAAAACCGCACAAAGTGTGGCCTCTTTATTCCGTATGATTTGATTCCTCGTATCATTGGAGACTAACGTATATGGGTTTGGTAAATTAGTGTTAAGCATATTTGTATCAGCTTGTGTGCCCCTCCCCTATCCATTCGTGACTCGAGTGGCGCCTCGTTTGATATATTTAAACCACGTTCACTAGACTCCTGATTCATGGAGATGATTATGTATATTAAGTTTGGTGGTAATCGCCAAAAAATTGGTTATCAAACAGTGACACCACCTCCATCTCTCCACCAAACGGCATCAATTTGGCATCTTTAAAATAAAACGGTTATATTCCTCGTATTATAGAGAAGAATATGTATCAATTTGGTGGAAATCTGCGCTAAGAATAGTTTTTGCTATCATTGTTATTGCCACTTCCCTTCCGTGTACCACTGATTCGAACGGCCCCATATCATTGAGATGATTATCATGTATAAGTATGGTGGAAATCGGCGACAAACATATTTCATCATATTTGCTGCCACCCCCCCCCCCCCCTTTGCTACCCCTGACATTAACAACGTCATATTAGCTAGAACATTTTAATCCGCACAATTATCTTCCTGGTAAACAAGTTTCTCTGTTAGACCCCTTTTATGCCAGCTGTATGGTCCCCAATTAAGTTATATAGAACGCAGACGGACAGACACACTCGCAAATATAGGTATACAAACTGTGGCGTCTTTAAAGGGGCACTTTGATTATTGCGACATAACGAAGAAGCGGGCCCCGTTGGTTCAGAGTGCCCGGATGAAGATAATTAATCGAGTGTGCTTCTCACAGTACGAGCTAACTGCATGGCCTCCTATAGCCTGATACCGGAGTACGCTGTGTATGTCTCTTTGGAAAGCAGACGAAATTCCTAAACGATGTACATCTGTTAGTAATTTCGTCGGCTTTTCTAAGACAGGCTATTTGGCCATGCGTTTGTCACAACAGACCTGTTTCTTACGTGCATGCATAATTCGTGTTTATTGATAGTAATGATGAAAAGAGTAACGGCTTGTATTAATCGAATAATATAAATGAAGTTAGTTTGCCGCGTATCGTAATCAGGATGGACTTTATTTTACCTATAGACCATTTTACAGATAACCATTTTGACTGTTGCATTGTGGGCCAGAAAGTATCCAAATAAAGCCACGTGCTTTACGGTCGCATGCATTTACTATGGGGCATTTAGGGTGGGTCTATAAAACTAATTATAACTTTGGTATCTGTCATAGTTTACGCGATAAATTTTAAACATATATCAGGGACATGTACCCCTTCTAGAATGTTCAAAAACATTTCCAGTTGCTTGTCGTATTTTAAATGATTTTATGCGATGAAATAATGCGAAAATTTAGAAAATTGCACTATAATTTCTCAATACTTTGCGGTTTTAGTAAACGCCTGATAAAAGTATTTCTATTGGGAATTTTTACACCAAATTTTCAGAGAATATAGAGTAAACACAGTACTATCGGAATATCGTAAAGGAGTTCTGTGCATTTGGGATTGATTAACCCTCAGACTGCCGAAGCTGTCGTCAATAAATTCGCTTTTTCGTGTTCGACGAAAATGAAACTTGTCTGTTTAAAGGTCCCATTTCGTGTCGAATGGTGAATTTGGCTGCAACAACACCCGTGATGTTTTACTTCAACTTTCAAAAGAGGAAGTTTGAACACATTTTGTATTTTTTTTTTTTTTTGCCTAGAACAATATCCAATGATTGCGTCCATTAAAAACCTTCTTGCGCAAAAGCGCCGCTACACGATAAAGAGCGTTTTCATTTACAATCGTTTTTACTCGTTTTCAAAACTGATGTATATTGTTTTGTGAATGCTCATTGGTCACGCTATTTATTTTACGTATTTTTTTCTACTGTATTTGAACATTTGTTACACAGGCTTCGTGATTATTAACTTCAACTGATAAGCGCCGACTGCGCAACGTATGCGCTCAACAGTTTGTCTCAAATAAATTGTTATAAAAACACAGGTTTATGGCCGCGGACATAAGCCGAGTAAGTGTGATGTAATTTATCCATGAACTTGACAACTGGAGATTATATCACCATTCGACACGAAAATTGGACCTTTAAACAGACAAGTTTCATTTTCGTCGAACACGAAAAAACGAATTTATTGACGGCAGCTTCGGCAGTCTGAGGGTTAATCAATCCCAAATGCACAGAACTCCTTTGCGATATTCCGATAGTACTGTGTTTACTCTATATTCTCTGAAAATTTGGTGTAAAAATTCCCAATAGAACGACTTTTATCAGGCGTTTACTAAAACCGCAAACTTATTCCCTTCCCTATATATTCCTTATTTTCAAAAATGTCGCTTTCGGCTGACTTGACGGCATGGGTGTGTGGCCCGCCCCGAATACCACATAGAAACACTCCGACCTCCACCCATCACCCCCCCCCCCCAGTGGCACCACCCCGAGTGGTGAAAATTGGGTATGGACCATTTTCGAGAATGGTAAGGATTTCGACCGATTTGACGGAATGTGTGGGTGGCCCGCCCTAAATACCACCTAAAAACACTCCGAGCCACCACGTATCACCCCCGGGTGGTGGGCCTACCTCCCAACCCAAAACATATAATAGCTTACTATATAGAGACTGGGACTCATATAGTATATAATATTAGTCCCAGCTACATGTAGCTAGAAATGTGAACAGCAGACATCCTGAGATACAAACAATATATATTATTGATTGTTTGATTTTCCAACCAGTATTTAGTGGGGGGAATGTGTTGTTTTTAGACCAACAGCAGTATATTCTTCTACTTTTGGTCCAAAGTTTGGTCGGAATGGCTATCGGTTGAACAATTTAGGTTTAGAGGGTGTCAGGTTGGACATTTCATTTGGTCTGGTTCAAGGTACGTACATTTGGAAATGTCAAGGTGGACAAACCCAAGTTTCCCAACCACCCACCAATGGGGACCATCTACATGTAGCCACCTCCCCGATTATAAGGTATAAGAACACATTGGCTACATGGATGCGACTAGAGATCTCCATTGTGGGGGGGGGGGGTCTCCAACGATAACTTACTATTATTATCACAGCTCTCAGTTAGTGGCCAAGACATAAATGCTATACGTGTAAGCATTCTCTCCAGTCAATTATTTACCAGATCGACATACTTCTAAGTTAGGAATGAAATAGACACGACAAGAGAAAAATGTAATCCTGTCCATTTTGGTCAATACATGTAGGCGATCACTACCATAAATATGGTAATATAAATTTTTGCCTCAAGGCGACATATAATATTTCCGAATTCCATGCTACATGAAACTAAATATGAAATGTTCCAGATACCATAAAATCTCTTACACGTACCGGTACTTAATCCGATCAGAGGGTCCCCATATAATCACATTCCAACAACAACATTTTTTGAAATGACGCTTCAGTTTCAGAATCTAATAATTGCCCAAAAATAATGAAAAACACCATCAACTATAGTATAAAATTGCACAAAACCTGTTATTTATCACCATTTTGTTCAACGAAATTTTACCGGTTTGTCAAATATCTGACACAAAAAGCCACTTGATTTTAGAGTTTAATATCCATCTTTGCCCGCAATTTGGTCAATGAAATTCTTCTCGTTGACTGTCTATTGGGCCACTATAATTAAAATAATAGATTTATAACATCGATATCTGATCACTCTGAGCCGTGGTGGGTGGGTTCCTCGACTCGAATCAAATATTTTTTACCCCCGAAGTCAAGGAAATAGTAATTTGCGACCGTTAATTCGGATTGAGTACCTTTAATATCTAACAGCAACCATATCTCAACCCCACTACAATCTGGGACTAATATATGTTATACATGTATTAGTCCCAGCTACAATCAGTGAACCTGATGAATAATTTTAACAGCATCTGAAAATGAAAGAAACATCCCGCACCTTGTCTACGATATAATGAAAGCCATAATTTTAAATCAATCAGCTCTGCGTGTACCGGTATACATGTATATGTACACATATTGGACCCACATGAATTGCTATATTCTCCATATTAATTTAAAACGAGCGCACCACTTTAACAAACTCATTATTGAGTATTATATCAATAGCGATGTGTTTGTTAAAGTGGCAAGGTCATTTTAGATTTATACTCCTTTTAACATCAGTAGGCCTACACAATCATTCGTTGCATAACTTTCATTAAATTTTCCTAGTACTGAATATAAACAGTACTGGTACAATAACACTAGCAGTACTTGAACCGACCATACTGTACCGGTAGGTGTCTGGCCTGTTTATTACCTTTTTAATTTGTTGATAGTTCATTCAGACAACATCCTCTAAGTTGCCTAATAATAGAGACAAACTAATAATAGTGATGGTGGGATTTTTTAGCTAAAATTAATAATAGTAACCACAGCAATTTCACTCTATGTCTCTTAGTGATCTGATCACGGGAAGTGTTCTCCAAATATAATAACAGTGTTGACACTATCATATTATTGACACTATTATTGCACATGAGAGTACCGTTACTAGTACATGTAGATGCTAATATGAGTAAGTCATTATCAAGTCTGGCTCTTCTTGAATTCAACTATCATAGTGATATTCAACTACATGTATTATAGCTTAATTGTACTACCATACACAATGTATACTGGTACGGTATATACGTAAACTCCAGGTTTTCTCTGTTTTTACTAAAACTTCATGGAATCATCTCACTTCGTAATGCACAACCACATTAAAGTGTACATGTATATAACACTATAATTTTAAAAGAGAAAATGAGAAGGCATCAGATTCCAATATAAAAAGAATTCTACAGCTTATTGCAGGAGACCTGTTTATTTCATAATGGCAGAAGTACATATGTGCATGTATGCCATTTGAATGACATTTTAATAACTTCTCACCAAGATGATTTCAAAATTCTAACTACTAGTACAAGTAAATCAGTTAAATAATCAAAAATGCCAGCACCGATATATATACTGTACTACATGTAGTAGGTACCGTATATGAGATATTGTCACCACTTCATAATAGTTGAATATATATGGTACATGTACCGGTACAATGGAATTCAAGTTGTATCAGACCTGTTGTTTGGCATAACCAATGTACCAGTAAGTGACTTTGGTGATCACTGTTAGTCATTGATTTTGATAACATAAGTTCATGATTTTTACAAAATAATTTTAATGAATCAAAACCATGTGCAGCTGCATGTGTAACATGTAACTGTCTTTGTCCATTAGTCATTATCCAAGTCTGGTTTAGTCTTGATCTAATGATCAAAGGCGGAATGTTACTAGTATGTACCGGTAACTTATTATCATGATCCGGGTGTACTGATGAATTATAATCCATTTCACAGCATTGTCCATGTCTGCATGTTTCCATGACATGTTTGGTAAACATCCTCACTCGATTCACTGACACTCATGGTGAGTGGTGCCATTGCCATTCTGATTCTCCATATCATGTTCTACCCTTCACAAGTTCACACACATGTAGCTACTGTACTTCTAATCAGTCTAATGTACTATTCAGAATGATAGAATCTGAATGAACATTCAATGACCTTTTACGGCATCAGCGTTGACTGCATTTCAGCATTGAAGGGATGAGGAGTCCAGAATAGAACTATAATCATCATATTTTGCAATAATCATTACATTCACATTGTTTGCATTCTTCCATTGGGGTCAATCAGTGCTATTCTGTATTCACTTATTCGAGTCAATCAATGTCCATGATAATAACAGCTGAATACGGCATAGTCTGACCTGCCACACTCAGTGACTCACACACAGTGTCTGTGACCAGTCCAGTGTTAGTTCAGTCATGAACGTAGTGCGCATCCTTCTACGCTGGAAGCAGCAATCTGCGAAAGCGGTCATGTTGACCAACTTCACCAAGTCCAGTGTGCGATATTCGGATTGGTCCCGTCACTTCACATGATATTTTCTGATAATTAAGCGGTATTTCTAACATCCAGCGGGTTAAAACAGTCTATATCTAATCCGTTGTGTACACGAAAGAATGAGATACACATTTTCTGCGAATAATGAACGAAACAAGCAGATATGACAGATGAAAAAACTATTTATTTTTAACACATAAAAATTCGGAAATTCCACACCGGAAGTGTGAAATAACGTACTCTAACTCTGGGAACAATTTATCCCCAATTTCATGTACAAGAATGTTTAAACATTATCATAACATATTCGACTTGTTTTTAATTTGTTTTCATGAAAAGGAATGATAAAAGGCACAATAAACATATCTAGAACGACAACTAAATCCAAATTAGCCATTTCCCCGTCATATTTCGTTCAGGCAAGCGAGGTACAAAAATGTATGAATCTGAGTACGAAAGTCGGAGTGTTCCTCTATCGTATTGCAATAATCGCCAACCTATTATAATATAAAAAAGCTATGCAGGGGGATAACTCGGAAAAAAAATTATTGTTGCGGAAAAAGTCTCATTGTGAGACTTTAACTCACACGATTTGATTTCTCGTATCACGGAGAAGAATTTTGGTGGAAATCGGCGCTAAAAATATTTGTTCATGCATTTGTTCAGAAATATGGCATAAACAGTGTGTTATTGTCAATTTGTTCCCCTTTGTTTTGTAAACAAAAGCAATAACGCTACGTTATCTGGCTTTTGTTTAGATCCGGATATGGTAAACATAAAGAGCGTTATTTGTTACTGTTTTTTTATATGGAAAAAATAAAGAGCGTTTATATTAATTTTGTGTGATTAACCAATATAATTGCGCTGTGTTATGTAAACAGAAACACAACTTCTGTAACACGAGCAGGCTCTTGTTTACGTACACCATCGTACGTCTTGACGACAATATACTGTTTACGCGCTGATTATGTTTGGCATATGAGCGGAACTGTATATATTTTGGTGTTCCTTCTGTTGATGGCGATTTGAACAAATATAAATATTTCTGCAACGAACGCCGCCCGTGCCTCTAAGCCACGCCATTAGACTCCTGGTTCCATGGAGATGATTATGAATCTGTTGGTGGTAATCGGCGACTAAACAATTTATTATCAGATTTATTGCCCCCCCCCCCACCTCTCACCAAGCACCAATTTGGTATCTTTATATCACACGATTAGATTCCTTGTATCATGGAGAAGAATATATATGCGTATCAGTTTGGTGGAAATCGGCACTAAACACATTTGACTCGAACGGTGCCACGTTTGACATATTTAAACCACACCATTGGATTCCTCACATCATGTAGATAATTATGTATAAGTTTTGCTGCCCCTCCCCCCTTTCTGCCCATGACAACAACAGCGTCACTTTTGAAAATTCTAACCCGCACCATTATCTTCCTCGTAAAAGTTACCCACGATAGACCCCTTTGGTGCCATCTATGACAGACAGACATTAGCAAATATAGATATAGATAAGAATATAAGTATAAGATGCATGTATAAGATATGTGTAGTAAATAGCGCTATACTGGTAGCAGGCACTTACTTATCAAAACAAATCAGATGTTGTGCGCACGTACATACATCTTTGTCGGATAATTTACATAGAAGAAAGTAGATCTCGATTCGGGAGAACTCCATAAGAAAAGTTTTGGTGAGAAATTGTATTGTACAACACTTAAGGATATCCTAACAGAACAGAGTTGAAATTTCTTCCAATATGGCCGGACATTTAAAAAGAATGAGCTCTAATTCGCAATAAGGTTTTCAAAATGGCAACACTGACCCAACACATCATAATAACCATAAAACATAGATAATTTTGAAATGTAAAACGTTGTCCCAGCTTACATGAATTTATATTTAAAAAATAAATATGTTGTTTTCAATTTTACACATTGTTACGGTACTCATAGCTGGAAAACGACTGCAAGTTTTTAGTATATTAGTGGTAGAAATCGACGCTGAAACACTTTTATCAATTTTGGTGTCCCTCTCAGCCAGCATGCACAATTGACTCGAACGGTCCCACTTTTGGCATATTTAAACCACACAATTGGACTCCTGATATCATAGAGATGATTGTGTATAAGTTTGGTGGTAATCGGCGACTTAAACATTTTTTTTATAAAAAATTAATGCCCCTCCCCCATATCTCACCCAAACGGCACCTACTAAAACAACACCATTAGATTCCTCATATCATGAAAATGATGATGTATAAGTTTGGTGGTATTCGGCGAATGAACAAATTATTATCAAATTGTGTCCCCCCCCCCCCCCGGTCGTCCAAACGTTTCCAATTTCACGTCGTTAATTCACACGATTAGATTCCTTGTATCGTGGAGTACAATGTGTTTTCATTTGCTAAAATATTGTTATCAATATCTAGTCCCCTCTCCCCTTCCGTGCACCCTGACTTGAACGGCGCCACTTTGACATATTTGAACTACGCCATTAGGTTCCTCATATCATGAAGATGATTATGTATAAGTATTGTGGAAATCGGCGACGACAAAAAAATGCTGCCCTCCCCTTTTCTTCCCCTGTCAACAGCGTCACTTCAGAAAATTCTAACCCGCATCTTTATCTTTCTCGTAAAAAAAAGTTACCCCGGTTAGACCCCTTTGGTGCCATCTAGATGGTCCACCGAAAATTTCTATAGAACACAGACAGAGAGACAGACAGGCAGACATTCGCAAATATAGATATAAGCCTCATTATATCTGCCAACAGCAGCCCACCGGAACTGTTTGCAAGAGGAAACCGGAACACCAACAAACCACTACCATACTGTGTTGCCAATTATGTTAATTAATAGTGATTTGAACGACATGAAACTTGGGGTGTTGTCACATAAGATATAGTGTACCGATTCTATACAAAATATTGGACAATAATTGATTATGTCTGGCTTTAACCCTGCATTCACCTAAATTTGGTCATGTTGAAACCTCATAAAATAAAATGTAGTAATATTTCATGCGAATAAATTGAAAATAACGATGTCAGCCATTTCTTCAAAAAGAATACGAAATATAGCACTACTTTGAAATGACCATGAAATTAGGTTGTTGGTCGAGCATGTTTGTTTACATAAACAATAAAACCTGAATAACAATAAATACGCAGATCACGAAACGCTTAATATGTTCCGGTAGGTAGTGTGAAGTAGGCACATGTAGATGTTTGCTCAGTGAATTGTCAATGTGATAATTATGAGCTGTCGTCTGGCATTTCTGCTGTGACTCATCTGTCTGGTTATTTGCGCCCACTCAATATCTAATGCTAAATAGACTGGTTCTTGGTACAAAAATGCGAAGGTCTAATAACTTTCCCTTTTCTGCGTCAGGCTAGATATACTTGTACATGTACAGGCAAAGAGCAGATGTATTGTTCTCCGAATATATATGGAAGTATACACGCAATATTTCTGTCTTGGAAATCTAACAATATCCATAATAAATATCATTCAATGTGTTATATGTGTTATTATTCTCGGCGCGCGCTGAGCATCGTATGATTAAAGTGATTTATACCACGATCGCCTATCTTACTATATGAATAAAGCCATCTGTTTAAATTTTACATTAATCAACACCTGTTGATTAAACGTGCCTACTGTTGATTAAACTTCGCAGAGTGGATTAAACTTTCTCCATACAATTTGAAAGGAAAAGTGTTTATCCATCGCATCGCAAGATCGTGGCATAAACAAAATATACGCATAGTGTTTCTGAATAACATATTTAATCCACTCGTGGGATTGGCGATTTACACCACTCGCTGAAGCTCGTTGTGTAAATCGCCAATCCCACTCGTGGATTAAATTTTTTATTCAGAAACACTATGCGTATATTCTATATGTGAAACTGTCCGGTTCGGTGTTCAAATAGAAATTGATAACAATCTTGCTCAAATTAGTTATTGTTACAAATAGTAATCCTAATTTCCAGCACACACCGTCATTCTTATTTATTAATCAAGTGCAATGACTCTCGATGGCGAAATCATTTCCGTTAGTTTATCACTGATTGTTGCGTCCCGAATAAAGATGTAAACATTTACAAGTATGCGTAGTTAAAAGGATGATATCTATGGAGTGGTGTGGTCGATTTCTTTGATATTTTCGGCGATGTTAGTAGATATCTACATTCCCACAGTTGGCACAGTGCCTGAGTACTAACTTATCAATTTCACGCACCCGAACAAGTCCGTAATATGTCTTTAATACAAATCAATGACTACATGTAGACGATACGATCCTTTTCACATGTAGCTTCTCTGGAGGAAGATATCGCCTTCTATTAAAGGGGAACTGTACACTAAATATGGCCATTCAAGGGACCATCTCCTATCATACTCAACATAATATGTGACCCGCCATATCAAATCCAGTCGTAAGTCGGGATTTGTTTACCCTGTGCCAATGCATTCTCTTATATATGGGCATTTTTCAAAAAAAGTGGCCTATTTCTGTCCATCACCATTTATTTGTAGAAAAGTTTATTAATGATCACATTTTTTTATTTTGAGATATAATATGGGATGGGGTCGACTTGTTGCAGACCCTATATCATCCGCTCCTTGATATCTCTACAATCCAGAGGCTCGTAATATGGCCAAAATGGCCAATTATGCCTGTCCCATTTTCCGAAATCTCCCCAAAAACAGACATTTTTGTATAAAATATGACCATTAAATACCACTTTATTAGACAATTTGCATCATATGTAACACGCCTGATCATAAAATCACAAAATATGCACAATTTTTACCAAGTCAAGTAACATAATTTAGGTCACAAAACTGTCCCACGATTGGTGGTCCCTACTGTTACCAAGAGAGTAACACATAATACAACAGTCCTGGCATTGGCGAATGAGGAAGTGCAAATTGGTTTCCAGTACTACTCATCAATACACATGGCTAAACAACAGTTATCCGCTGGTCGGTGCAATTAATTTGCCCGTAATTGACAGTATCATTCATCAGACAGGTGAGTACATTGGGAGTGTGTCACTACTGTTACCGATAGATACAGGTCTGTGAGTTTATTATTACACAAATGTTTCTCTTCTTAGTTTTGTCCAATGTGATCCCCGTGGGGCAACACATACATTGTGTTACATAACAATGGACGACCGGTGGGAATCCCCTTTATAAACCCGAAACGTCCCTACTGTTACCGTCCCTACTGTTACCTTTTAAATTGTAACAGTAGGGAACACTTTGGTAACAGCATGGACAAAATTTTAATAAATGGCATGAGTAAGTATTAGTTTGCATGTCGTAATGATTTTGACATCACCATGCTCTGGTTCCTGGCTTATAACATCAATATTTTCACAGATTTTACTCATCATTCCTGTCTCAGTCAGATAATGCTGGATGTGGTAACAGGAGGGACATTGCAGTAACAGCAATGAAAATAGATTACACAGTTGTTATTTTTGGCAGTGAATTGACATATATTTGTATTTCCTTGCAGAACGCCTTCCATTTCTGTCTTCCATACACTCATTTTGATATAGAATGTTTTCTATTATACTTGATTGAGATCCAGTAAATGAAAGTATACGTGCTCATTTGCAATGATCAAACAGTTTTCACATAAATTCACTTAGGGCCAATTCCCATGCCCAACACAAACCCGTGTAAACTGTCAGATATAGACACATGCACAACTGATCAAGTGGTCCTGCTAATATGCTATGATGCTGGTAGACCTGCTGATATGCTATGATTTCAAAAACTCACGAAATTGAATTACTGCGGTCATGCATAAGGTACATGTACATGTATGTGAAAAGTCATTTAATTGTGAGGTACTATATTCTAATTCCAAACAAAGTATCTCCATCATTCCGCAGCGATTCCATTATTCATCTACGACATACACGAAAATATACAGAGTTTACTATAATCAGTATTTAACGAGACCACTACTCGTGTGTAAACAAATAGCAATGAGGAAACGGTGTTAACTGGATATTAGCTATCAACATACTTGTAGTAAAAGGTGCACTACCATTGTACATGACCACCTGCAATGCTGCAGACGTCAGAAGTTGTTCAATCTAAACCTGTCTAGTAACCAAATCAAAATTTATTTTAAAGCCAGTTACAGCAGGTGGAGGGGGGGGGGGGGTCTGCAATTTTTTTTCCGAACACTAGGCGGGTGGGTGGGTGAATCTTTCAGCAGCCCGACTGACACATTTTTTCCTGGCCCTGTAACTTTTTTCCTCGAATCAATTGTCTTCAAAATGATGGGACATAAGGTTTTAAGAATGCTTCTATTACATTTATGTAATAGGTATGTACTTAACTCTTGGTAGGGGGGGGTTGAGTTCACCATCAGTTAATACTGATGGATGACACCAAGTGGCAATAAAAAGGTCAGCTTGCTAAATGTTTTCATCAAGGATCTATCAATGCACATTGACACGGAACGGCTCAGATTTAAATAGTTCTAATAAAAATGATTTATTCAACCTGATATAAATGAAAACAACACAAAAATAGATTCTCAAAAAAAATGTAAACTCTTCACTGAACTCTTCAAATAAAAATAGAATATTCTAAAAAACATAATAAAATAAAACAAAGGTGTTAGAACAAACTTTGACAAATTTCAACGATATTCGGTATATAGATCTGGGGTCACCTCTAGATGGAAGTTGCCAAATTTGAATGACTTTTTTATGAAAAATATGGCCGCTGGCAGCCATCTTGGATTTCACTCTTTGTATGACCAAATCCTTTAGCGCACTTTGCAGGTTACATTTCTCATCCAATCGTCACCAAAACTTCATACGGATCTTCGAAGTGACCTCTAGAAGGGAGCCTCCATGTTTTCCCCAAAATTTGTTTCAAACAAACATTGCCATCTTGGACTTTAAATGTCAATCCACCAGCATACCATACAGCCCACATTTATTGGAGACTTGTTTTGAAACATTAGTCTTGTTTGGTAAATAAAAGAAGGAATGCTTCAATAATCATTATATGGAACATTGATCAGATAAGATCATGAGAACTGAGTAAATAGTCATTTGAAGCAGTTTGGAGGGGTGGATCCCTATCACAGAATGGGACAAAATTAGGGGGTGGTGAGTACCAACAGGGCAGAAAAATAAAAAAGCGCCTAGCATCCGGAATTGTTTTCCTGACCCCTCCCCCTGATTAGTGGAATTTCAAACAAAACATATTTTGTTCACGATACAACAGATGTACGCATGTATCACACAATTCTGCAATAATACATCATACGAAAAATAAATCCACGGTTATAGTCTGACAACAAATATGAATTGCCAATATGCTATAGTTACGCTAATGTCCTTCCTGTTACCGGAGACCAATTGCGGCGTGTATTTCATAAATATCATCAATTGCACCTATATTTGACGATCAGAACGTTAGCTTTTAGTTATCCTATGCCGGATCGCATACTATATTGTGTTGTTGGTCACATTTGGTATATATGTGTCCTTCCTGTTACTACCAGTCCTTCCTGTTACCAAATGATAGGCTAATATGCATCAGACTATCGTTTAATACATTTTGTTTCCAGGTCTGGTACGCATTTGGTCCAGTTGGGTCTCGTTCACTTATGGAAAGTGACATTTTGTTTTATTGTTGGAAATAATGTTTCCACAAGTATGTTCATAATAAAACTGTCCCTTCTGTTACGTCAAGTGTCTCTCCTGTTATTGGCTTGTCCCATCTGTTACCGTCGAGTTTTTCTGTCGTATCGAGATTAATTTGAATTGGATTCCCTCATCCCGATAGAATTGTGGAGTATTTACCTTAATCTTCGGAAAAATATATGGCCATAATCAAACAGAAATGCACACCATTCCAGGTCGAGAAAACTCGATACCTGGATATCGGAAATTTATGCATATCACATATACATTATCATAACTCGTTATACTCATCATATTTTGGTGTTTATTTTTGCAAATTCTGATTACCACACAATGCACATGTTGCGCATATGTTATTTTCCACCTCTATATCACTCAGAATCATATTTACATTGAAAAACATAATGGCAACAGTAGGGACACTAGGTGTGTGTGCATCGTCATTGGACCTGATTCGGACAGGATCTAGAGGTGATTAAGGTTCCATTTTACTATCCTCTGATCTACTGGATACCCTCAACCACGAAAAGCTGCTAAAATATGTTTTCTCGTTGAAATAATTTTTTGATTCTTGAATACCCAAATCGGCCACATTTTTTGAAAAATGCCCATATGCGAGTCGACCATAGGTCGCCTCGCATATATAAGAGAATGCATTGGCCTAACAATTTATTATCATTTTTTTTAAATAAATGTTTCTTAAAATTTTTAGGACATAAAATAAAAAACATTCATTACCCTGCAAGAAACATTTATTTAAAAAAAATGATAATAAATTGTTAGGCCAATGCATTCCCTTATATATGCGAGGCGACCTATGGTCGACTCGCATATATAAGAGAATGCATTGGCACAGGGTAAAACCATCCCGACTTACGACTGGATTTTATATGGCGGACCCGTCACATATATGCAACTAATGAATGAATTGAGCCATGGATGAGTGCAAAATACAGTCATGTGCTCCATGAACGATGTAAACAACGTCGTAATTATAATGAAAATAAGTTAATGACTCGAGCCCTCAATGCCCACAAACCCATTTTCATATAAGTACCATGTTGTTTTAAATCGTTCATAATGTAAATGAGTGTATTTTGCACTCACCCATGGCTCGAATTCATTCACTTTTTGAGATGGTCCCATAAATAGCCATATTTAGTGTACAGCCCCCCATTTAATGTTACATCTACACTATACTGTTTATTACACACAGAGACGTGGCGACAGGGGGGTTGGGGTGTCTCACCCCCCCCCCCCACCCAACTTTGGTCAATATTTTCAACAGTTGGAAATTTCATAGCTGCCAAAACATTGGTTGGAAATTTCACACCAACAATAGGTTGAAAATGTTCTTGTAGTTTGATTTTCAAACAATTTCTTGGGGGGAATTAATTGTTTTTGGACCAATATTTGCATATTTTCCTATTTTTGGTAAACATTTTGGACTGAAATGATCATCAGTTGGAAATTTTCCAACCTCAGGGGGGGGTGACAGGTTGGAAATTTCCAACACTTGGAAAGCTTGTGTCCTGGTCCCTCCCCCGTGGCCAGTCAAAAACTGCTAGTTAATTTAAGAAAACAATATTGTCATACATTTGGTCAACTTGTCATTGGAATTGTCATCAGTTGTAAATTGTCCAACCTAAGTGGGGTGTCAGGTTTGAAATTTCCAACTCTAGGAATGCTTGAGGCTAGTCTAGATGCTAGGAATTTGCGATTTTATTGTTCAGATTACAAAATTTTCGCACACCGGCCCGAACCATGGTCGGCCCGGTGTGTCATTGTCTCCCCCCCCCCCCCCCCCCCCCCCCCCCGTGGCCAATACAAAAATGCTAATAAGTTTAACAATATTTTACTACATTTGGCCAAACTTGTGAACTGAAATGGTCATCAGTTGGAGAATTTTCAAACCTGAGGGGGAGTATGAGATTGGAGATTTCCAACACTATAGGAAAGCTTCAGTTGAGGCCAGTCTAGATGCTAGGATTTGCGATTTTCTTGTTCAAATTTCAAAATGTTCTCACACCAGGCCGAAAAACCATGGTCAGCCCGGTGTGTCGTGTGCATTTGTATGGAGTTAGACCACTAGATGTTAGGATTTATGCAGTGTTTCAGGTTAAAATATATGAATGTTCTCATACTGGGACTATATAAAACCATGGTTTATGAAGATATAGGATATTATGCGTAAGAGCACTGATGTGTAAGGGGGGTGCAAATGGAATTATGCAAAACTTGTGTTCGCACTGATTCTGATCCAAGGGGGAGGTGCAGTTGGAATTTCCCAATGTGGACACCCCCCCCCCCCCCCCCCCGAACGGAAACCCTCTAGCCACGTCCCTGATTGCACAATGTAAATGTTGTATGTTTGTCTGCTTACTTTCCCTATAAGGACTTATAACTTATCATGTATAGATGAGAGAACATTCAATCCTAAAACCATAAATACAAGCCCTTCGCAAGACAACACGCGCGCATCGTGAGATGATAAGAAGAATCAAAGTTAATTTAATACATATGATAAGATCATGTTGGATGGATGACACAAATAGTTTCCTTGTGAACACCGACATTGGAACACGCGTACAAACGAGGTTACATTGTTGTTCCTCCACAGATTACGTTCTCATGCAAATGGGAGTCACATAGACGAATATACGACGGGTCAGCCATTACCATCCGACACACAGCCGGCTTTGTATTCAGCACATTTTAAAAAGCGATAAGGTTAAAATATAAATATGTTTTAAGACGATGCCCCACACAAAACCGGAAGTTTCTGGCAGATGAGTGTTTATCACGTATTGGTGATCTCTGCCTGTTGTCTTGCTTCAGACGAGTCAATTTTTCTACTGGATTGAATTTCAGTCTTATGCTAAATCTGTGTTTTATACGGGTACGAGTTAATTCGCGCACCTGCTCTAACTCTTTTTGGTGTTGAAATGATATGTTTGGCCCATAAGAAGAAAAAAACGCTTGTGCATTTATTGAACCCATCATCTGGTTGTGCATTTCATTGGCGGGAAATTTATTGTGAGGCCATGGGTTGGAATGGGCCATCCACCATCTCAACTTCTCAAGCAAATCAGAAAGTATTAGAATTGATACGATATTGTATTCACATGTTGTGCATATATCTGACACTTACATGCATATCTGTTAAGGTATCGAACACATTCGGCCCTTATTTTCAACTCGTGCGTTGATATACATGTAGTGTACTCACTGCAGCCTTTCACTGCAATGCGGCCTATATAGGAGAGTCCACCCCATGATATATGACCAAAGATCAATTATACACATGATCACACAAACAAACATAGCTATACATATAAACTCAAACATAACTATATCAGCTGTAGTCAGCTATCCATACAATCATATATATAGCCTATATATATATAGATTTTGTTCTTTCTTTCTTTCTATCAGTCCTTATATATGAGTATAGTTTCATTCTATGTTCAACAACCTGTTTTGATCCTCGGAATCTTACAAAATCAAAGGACCTTTAATTAGGCTACGTTGGTGACTTTAATAGCATATATGTGACCCGCCATATCAAATCCAGTGGTAAGTCGGGATTGTTTTTACCCTGTGCCAATGCATTCTGTTATATATGCGAGTCGACCATAGGTCGCCTCGCATATATAAGAGAATGCATTGGCCTAACAATTTTTTATCATTTTTTTTAAATAAATGTTTCTTAACATTTTTAGGACATAAAATAAAAAACATCCATTACCCTCAGGGAGCCCCACACATATATAGAAGCATATAGAAGAGTGTCGTCTGCTCATGTTTGTCTGGGGCTCTGTATGGGTGAAATTATAAAATTGTTAAAGAATACAAGAACAAATTATTAAAATTGTAAAATATTGTTAGGCCAATGCATTCTCTTATATATGCGAGGCGACATATGGTCGACTCGCATATATAAGAGAATGCATTGGCACAGGGTAAAAACAATCCCGACTTCCGACTGGATTTGATATGGCGGGTCACATATTTGCCGCTTTAAACATTTTTTTTAATAATGATGTACAATCGAATTTCGTTGTTCCTTGAACTCGACCCCCACCCCCGTTATGTCCATGTACAGGTCCGGCCAACTATGGATCGTCATGAAAACAAAAAAGCATATGGGTCGTAATTGGTTTAAACATATTTATTTTAACAAAAGTTACAATACACTGGGGCACAAGTGTGTAGCCCAGAAACGAGTAGTCAAACCGATTGTCTCGGTCACGGATGAAGATGGATAACTCTAAAATCAAGTGATAATACGGCCATATTTCGTTGAACAACTTGTTGGTAAATGACACGTTTTGGGAAATTTTATAACCATAGCTGACAGCAGTTAGCCTTATTGTGTTGTAATTAATCGATTCTGATAACAAAAGCGTATTTTGAAGAAATGCTGTTGTTGGGGACGGTCTGATTGGATTGAGTACCTTTAACCAATACAACATATATAACGGATAATATACATGACATAAGAATGTTGATGATGACTGATTTGTGATTGGTGAATTGTGATCACCATTCCCGAGATCCTCTCCTTTAGATATCGTGCCATACCGTAATTATGGGTACGACTGATTATCTGGAATCTATTTTTGAGCAATATAAAATTAGTTGGTTTCTACGTTGTGCAATATTTGGGTGCCTCTGATGAAATTGTTAACGTCAACAATTGTGAAAGCATACTCAGGCCAAAAAATATATATACCTGTATTTCTGGTCACATTCAAGAAAAAAATAAGGGCGGGGTGGCGTTTCATTTTATTTTATTTTTTCATTTAATTTTTTTATTTTATTTTCAATTTTCCTCGACATAGATATGAATAACCATCAGACCGCTTCTACTTGTTTGTAATGGACAATAAAAATAATAAAACTAAGTGGATAAATATTAGAATATAATGCAATTTAGTGTTTATTGACTAAAACATGAAAATATAATCCTGTACATCATCATATAGAAGACATTACAGCATGAATCTCTGAGGAAATAATTAAATTAACTTCCTCAATAGCTCTTTATATAAGGTACATGTAGTGATATAAAGAGTTAATTAACTTTGTCACAAGTACATGGTGTAATGTCTTCTATGAGCTAAATCAAACCATTTCCTCTCTCCCCAGCGATAGAATAGATCACATACACAGAAACGTGTTTCCTTTCTATATAGCGCTATATATTTGATTGTACAATACATGTATGTATGATATTAAAGTTATAATTAAATTAATTAATTATGTACAGTTATTCAGTTAGAAATATCTTCTTTTATTATAAAATAATCTAGCTGCTCTTGATAACACACATGATGGCATCACTACGAACTGGTAATGTAAATCTACAAGAAATATATGGTCATCTTGTTTCCTAACTACCCTAAATATTTTTTTGGAAGTTTTAACAATATACCTTTAAAAATTATTTTTAAAATGCACCCAATGGTGGGGGGGGGGGGGGTCATCATGGAACTGTTTCCACAATTTCGATCTTTACTAATATTTAGAACGACAATAGGTGACTGCGCTCCCGTCAATAAACCATTTCCAAGCGGAATTTTAACGTAACAAATGATGACAGCATGTAAATATTATCCACATGATTTTATATTATGATTAAAGCACAAAATTACTACGGTTACGTAACGATTCTCCGAAGACCCATAACTCCGAAGGTCCGATTCTCCGAAGGTCCGATTCTCCGACGCCCCGATTCTCCGAAAGCCCATAACTCCGAAGTCCCGATTCTCCGAAATCCCATAACTCCGAAGGCCTATAACTCCGAACGCCCATAACTCCGAAGCTCTATAACTCCGAAGGGCCGATTCTCCGAAGATCCGATTCTCCGAAGATCATGCTTTATCGCTTATTAAATAGTGTACAGTCCAGTGGCGGAGTCAATGGGGCCCTAGGGAAGACCGCCCCCCCCCCCCAAAAACATGTCAAATGTCATGTAAACGTCCGGAAATCCCTCCTAGGCATTCAAATATTCAGTGTTCCTGCCCAGGGGAGCACCCGGACCAACGATTGGGGGCCCTCATATATTGGAAACGTTAACTATGTATTATAATAAGGTGATATCTACACCATCAGTAGTGTGCGACAAGCCTTAATTTTCCACAGAATGCTTAAATTTATGTAAGAAATACAATTATTTTGCCACAATGTACGTCTTAATACAATTAATATGATTAAACTGTGCACATCCGACTACATTGGGGTGATTTGATGCAATCAAGTTCATTTTATATATGAAAAAGGACAAGTTCTTCCCCGTTCACCCCTGTACATTTTACTCTGGCATCTCATGTGCCAACGTAACGTTATAGTATCTGGTGTGTAGTCAGTGGCCGGCCAGGATTCCCATTTAGGTGGGGGCAGTAGGAAAAGTTTGAATATTTTGATGCCTCATGAACGATTTCCGGGCGTTTACATGACATTGGACATGTTTGGTAGGGGCCCATATTGTCTGAAATAGCAAGTAGAGGTTTAATGGGGGCAGTAGGAATTTTGGGACCCCTTGGCTTCGCCACTAGACTGTACACTATTTAGTAAACGATAATACCCCGATAAAACAAAATCTTCGGAGAATCGGACCTTCGGAGAATCGGACCTTCGGAGTTATGGGCCGTCGGAGAATCGGGCCTTCGGAGTTATAGGTCTTCGGAGAATCGGACCTTCAGAGTTATGGGCCGTCGGAGAATCGGCCCTTCGGGGTTATAGGTCTTCGGAGTTATAGGTCTTCGGAGAATCGGCCCTTCGGAGTTATGGGCTTGCGGAGAATCGGATCTTCAGAGTTATGGGCCGTCGGAGAATCGGGTCTTCGGAGTTGTGGGCCGTCGGAGAATCGGGTCTTCGGAGTTGTGGGCCTTCGTAGTAATAGGTCTTCGGAGAATCGTTCTGACACCAAAATTACCATGAGAACGGAAGTATAAATAATTAATTATCCACAACATTGCCGATTTAGAAAACGATAATCTTGCAGATTTTTCAGCGGAAAAACCATTTTGATTTCTAGTTTCGTTTTCTTATCGTGACCTTGACCAACACTTTTACAAAACGATTTATTTGATCAAACAAACACTATTATCTTTCCAGCTAATCAGCTATGTCACTGAATACAATTAAATAACTTTAGAACAGGAACTTTATTTGATTAAACAACTCATATTTAAAGTCAATATGACCACGTGACTATCAATTTCCTAGAAACACGTGGTCATACGCAAAATAATTTTATCAGATCTACGCGATCTATACTATACTATAGAATAATAATTAGTATTCCCGTCTTATATATTGATTACACGTGCAAGTTAAAGAATATTAGTAATTTGAAACATTTATTTAAGCAGATTTGAATAGTTTTATTGTATCTACTTATAAAAAAAAAAATTATGATGGCTGTGACAATTAAATGTGTATAATTTCCGGTTTAACAGTACACGCTGTGTGTCCGGTTTACCAGGAAATGAATCGGTTTGTACACAGAAATAAAATCGCGGCGCATACAAATTTAGCAAAATCAATCAAATGAAAATGGGCGGATGTGCGGGAATAGGGGCGGGCGGGTCACCGGAAACTCGGGTCTTCTTCTTTTTTTGGCCCCATCTAATCTGTCATATAAATTGGTTCTTTGCGGTCAGAATAAACATATTTAAAAAGAAGTGTACGCCATCCTCTATATCTGTGCCACAATTACACATTGGGCTTTCTGCTATATGGATATCATACACGGCTAAGCGGAGTTCGTTTTTATTGGATAATATTTCTTTTCGACTTCATGTTTCAAAATAGGAGGTTAATGTAAACATATTTTATTCCAATCATAATAACATATATACATTTGACAAAGTGTTGACAATAAAAACAGAATAGGATAAATGATTGTTGGATTGGAAAAGGGATTAAACAACAAGCCCAAGGGCTTTTGTTAAGTTTGCTCCCTTTTTTTTCGCGCCCACTCTTCATTAAGTGTAGAGGGGGGTCAGACGGGAAGGAATGGAAATATTATAATTATAATAATAATAATAATAATAGTAATGATGATGTTATGATAGACAGGAAGATATATATATATATATATATACACACATATATATATAGAGAGAGAAAGAGTGAAAGAAGACGGAAAGAGAGAGATAGAGATAGAGAGAGAGAGAGAGAGAGAGAGAGAGAGAGAGAGAGAGAGAGAGAGAGAGAGAGAGAGAGAGAGAGAGAGAGAGAGAGAATGAGACTGTCTGGGTAAAGTGAGGATGTAATTCAGTTGCAGCTGATTGGTTACAATGTTGTACATATACTATTGTTTGTGTCATTGCTACGCCCGTCGCCGTGAGATGTCAGACGATCTGGGGCGGGTAAGTTTCGCGCTTAGCAGTAATATTCCATGCTTTTCACGAAGTGTGTGTACCTATCATATCCTTATGAAAATCGCTTTGTTTTCAAAATATATCTTTGGACCGCGTCAAATATTTTAATATTATCACGATGGCTGAGTTCCTGTGATCCGCACAAAAGAGTATGTTCTGATAAAATAACATTCGGTATGGCGCATATAAGTTCAGTCCTTTGGCCATTGTATTCAGGACATTCCAATAAGAAGTGATGTGCTGTTTCTATTTTGCCACAATGACAGAGAGGGGGCGTTTTAATAAGGAGGTTGTTTGAGGGTTGAGTCTATAAAACGGGATTGACTATTTCGAGTAACAGGAACGGAACAGAGAAATAAGCTATATTTTCTCGCGTTTTGCGCAAAGAAACAATACATAGTATACACCATTCGAAACATATGTGACCCGCCATATCAAATCCAGTCGTAAGTCGGGATTTTTTTACCCTGTGCCAATGCATTCTCTAATATATGCGAGTCGACCATAGGTCGCCTCGCATATATAAGATAATGCATTGGCCTAACAATTTTTTACAATTTTAATAATTTGTTCTTGTATTCTTTAACAATTTTATAATTTCACCCATACAGAGACAAACATGAGCAGACGACACTCTTCTATGTGCTTCTATATGTGTGTGGGGCTCCCTGCAGGGTAATGGATGTTTTTTATTTTATGTCCTAAAAATTGTAAGAAACATTTATTTAAAAAAAAATGATAAAAAATTGTTAGGCCAATGCTTTCTCTTATATATATATGCGAGGCGACCTATGGTCGACTCGCATATATAAGAGAATGCATTGGCACAGGGTAAAACAAATCCCGACTTACGACTGGATTTGATATGGCGGGAAACATATCATCTCACCTCCATGAATGTTGCAACATTTAAACGCAACTTTTGAGCATGAAGCATATAATTGGCAAGAAACGTCGAGCGGTGATTCAGAAATTAGCACTCCGATGACTATTCCGAATGACAGGAACAGAAATAGAGATATAATCTTAATAATTTTACGTAAAGAAAATATACTTATATAAAATATGCATCATTCTAAAGCACAGCATCTTTGCATGTCCCCTTCATGGATATTGCAACATATACACACTACTTTTGTCAAGGAACTGATATTGGCCTTAAATTATTGTAGGTTAAATGTTATGTGTGACGTCTGCATATATTGTCGCTTAGTTCAGTGATGCAACCTTATGTATGAGTATACTTGGATATAGAATTTATTATAAATTTTATCTTGATTATCTGCTATGTACAACAATCCAGAGGATTGCTCCGATCGAGCACTATTAGTAAAGCAAGTTAGTCAGAGCTCCCTTTTCAAAAATGTAATTGGCTCTGAAAAGAGCCGTTTGAGTCAGCGTGTATGTATGCTGTATGTGTTATCCCGATCGAATCAGACTGCTGTCCATGTTTGCTGTGTGATTTCGTCGCTCATTTCGATTCCTGATTGGTGGATTTCTTGCAACATCTGATTCCGTAACTCTCGTAACACCTCGGCTTTCTTCGTGACATATTCGTAAAACATTCCCCGAAAACCTTCCAGAACAGAGATGCGCATTCTTGCAAGGTCCGTCTGAGCGCGAAGTCCTTTGCATTTGGCGGTTGCATAGCAACTGTTCAGCTTTCTAAGTTTGGTGTTCAGCACTTTGATTTGGCGACATCCGCGACGAAATCTAGTCTCCGAGTCGAGTAGCTGATGATGGATATTTATCTTGTTGTCTTCTATTTTCTTGTTGAACCGTCCCATGGTCGTCTTTGTAGTTAATTATTGTCGGTATAATGTCAGGATCAAATACTGTTGTCAGTATGGGTATAAATGTTGATATGAAGCAGAGGGTCTCTTGCGTTCATATATAACCGTGTCTCTCTGACGCGACATCTAGTTGAGATTTCCTTCAAAACCAATTAACCATCTACATCTCTGTGTCATGACTCATTCTCAATAGTCCTAGCTCTTGCCGACAGTGAGATGATTAATTACCTGTTATAACAACATCATTAACGCGACCTTCAGTCAATTCCACTGGTGTGTTCATAAATATTGTATAGATGTGACAAAATACAAGATATATATATGACATCAAAATGTGCAAGTGAGACTATATTTAAAGATGCCCCATCCTATCTGACAACATAATTTTTTTATCATTGCTACGTTTTCTATAGATATCAGAAAATAATTGGACCCATGGGCCCATTTTAATAGTAGATTTTTACTGTCCATATTGACTTTAAAACTAGGAAATTTAGAGGCACGGGCGGCGTTTGTTGTAGAAATATTCATATTTGTTCAAATCGCCACCAACAGAAAGAATATTAAAATATGTATAGTTTTGTTCATATGCCAAACATAATCAGCGCGTAAATAGTATCTTGTCATAAAGACGTACGATGGTGTGCGAGTATTAGAGGAGTTGTTTCAAGCAGGTTGACGCTCGGACAGGTGGTGATATTTTCCTAAATATGTGTTGTTCCTGTTTTAGTAAAGGATAATGGTCCGCGCACATACTATCAGCTAACTATTCTGGCTATTCTCGTTGTTGGAAATATATGGACTATTCTGCCAGTTTGTGAGTATTTCGGTCTGAACTTTGTCAGCCAATGTCATCTTATTTCGAAATTCGACGCATCATACATATTCATGCTGATTTTCCCCACCAATCACAGGTCAATATACGATGTCGTTATTGCCTTATTATTATTCATAGCGAGGACTTCCAATTAGTGTGGTCGTCAGAGGGTTCGACCCGGAAGAAATTGGTATAGAAGCGGTTTTGGTGTCATTCGACGCGGGAGAATCTCGTGAATAACATATCCAAAATCCGCTAAAATCCGCTTTGGGCAAAATTCAGGATCCAAGATGGCGTCCAACAAGGCTGCCGTTAGTCAAAAGATACTCTGACTTAGATTAATTCGATAACAGTGAGAACAAATGTTGTCATATGTATACATTTGTATACATTTTTGCAAAGGTAAAATGTTGAGCCACCTGTTTATGGCAAAAATGGAACCCATCGTCCCAGATGGCCGCCAAAATGGCGGCCTAAACTCGAACATTTGAAGTTTTTGCCTAATATCTTAAAGATCAATTCCTGTTGTTTGATAATGGTTCAGACTGGCGACATTGATTAGTCATATTCATGTTAATTCATCATTGGAGCAATGAAAGATACCATAAATGGGGTCCCAGACTCATCTACACTCTCAAAAATTCGATTTTACAGAACGCGGTATAACATTCCACAAAACTCTCCATTGTGATTACAGTCATATATCAACAAGAAATGGACAGAACTGTACAATGTAAGTTGGGCATACCAATATCTATAAATACTCCAATTCAATGAAACCCAAATTGGCGCTTTGTCTCAAAATGGCTGCCAAAATGGCGGTCAAAATATGGAAAATGGCGGATATTGATCACAGTGTCATTCAATCCATTATAAGTAGTGGTTGATGAATAAAATTGACTAAATAAATACGAATGAATACCTCTTTATGATGCCATTATGCTAGCTCTATGTAAAATCAGTACCAAAAATGGCTGCCAAAATGGCCACCCGATGTGAAAAATACTATTTTCTATCACTTCTGTTTATCACTTGTTGCTCTCTGAACTGGGAAACAATGGGTATATTCTTTCAATGATCGTGTCAACTGATCATTACAGCAATGACATTTCTAATAGATTAGATCATAGTTTACTCCGGTTCTTCACTAATAAGTTATAACGAATGCGGTATGAAATTTAACCAAAATCGACTTTGGGGTTCTGGTCACATTTGATATTTAGGGATGAGCAGATCTTGTCTACAAAATAATTGATCGTTTCTTTTATTTGTGAACATTCCATTTCAAATAGACCAAAAGAAACAATACATTTTATCTAATATGGCTTCCAAAACGAAAATGGTAGACTCTGCCCAGCTTATCACATAATGGAAGTTGTGAGTGGTGGATGCAGTTGATAGTTGGCTCATATACATGTATGTGGCTCATATACATCAAAACTATTTATATTCAATCTTTTGGTGGCTTCCCGCGGGTTGACAAAATCTCGACTCATATATCCATTATGGCGGGAAATGAGTATTTGATACCATTCGAATCGTGAGAAAAAATCCAATCCGATGGGCCAAACTGTCCTTGCATTGGATGACAAATATTCGCACAAACCAGTGAAGCAAATGTCGTATATCCAGCGATCTTTACAATTATTCGTACTATGAGGTCGTATGTCCAACAGCAGCCAATCGGACGCTTCAGGTTGTCCACGTGACTTCTGTTTTGTGTTTGTGAATTCTAAAATGTGTGCTATATGGCAGTATCTCCATGTTAGTCGCGTGATCATTTGGTGATTTAAATTTTGTGATTGTTCCACACATTTCTGTATGATGATGCACATGGGTGAATTTTCATAGTGTAGAATAGGCACTTTTTAGTTCATAGACACATGCGATTGCCACCATATTTAGCTTAATCTGCATTTATTAGCACAACTTCATTATAGCACGGAAACGAATCGTCGCTGGCATACGCAAAATGTCATATCTCCAAACAAGCTATTGCTTTTTAAAAGAAAACGAGGGAATAAACAGAAAACAATATGTGGTTCAATGAACAGCTAATGTCAGTTTTCATTGGGATAAATACAACAATACGTCATGCTTTGTCAACATTAGGAGAAATGTTGTCTAAAAACTTCAACCTTCATTTTCTCGGAAAGTTGAAAATGTGAGTTACATTATAGCACTGATGCGACGAAATATTAACTATTCGGGCTCGGCCATCATTTTCAAGTTTCAAGCTGGAACTAAATGTAGCCCATGGATTCCCCATTTCGACATGTAAGAAAAGTAGTTTTACTCTGATCTCTTCCCAGATATCAACTCTCCGGTAAATGGTGATCTCTTATGTTCTAGAAAATACGTGTGCCAAATACATATATGTATGAAGAAACTATTCCCATACATTGTTTACACATCGACTCCGTAAGTATGTGGAGGTTTTCTTGGACAAGCGGGATTTTCAAACCTCGAAACCGTCCGTACAAACAATAAAAGTTAATAGGAAATTACGTTGGATGTAGGTCTAGAGTACGTCGTCCGCATGAAATAGTTTCGTGTCATTAATTTGCACATAGTTCGTGCTCTGATGAGCATGGATGAACGCCTTATGTGGCAGTTTGATTGTCTAACATCCGGAAAATAACATGTTCATTGTTCAGATTTCTTAGACAAACATGTTGTTAATCACCATCTTCATGTGGCATTTCTATCCAATGACAACCTTGAAATGCCAGTTAATCAAGCTAAATGGTTGATACCTTTACGCCTACGGGTCAGATCCAGCCGTGACGCACATTGTGTCTACATATCTTTGATAAAATTCACTAAATGTGTAGAAGATATAGGTGCGTCTATATATGTACTAGAATGTTTCTATCCACATGTATATACCCACAATCGCATGACACGGAATTGTCACATAAAGTGTGAAGGGTATACAATGTACGTGCGAATTTTCATTTTTCCTCTTGATATTGAAGAAAATAATGTTACTTTGAAACTCTCCAGCTCCGATAACCAACTTGCCCACCAATTAAGTAAACCCCAGATTATTCGCTTTTCCCTCCTGTCCTTTTCACTTTCGCCAGCACTGGAAAACCTATTATAGCCTGATGCTTCCGTACTAGACCACCGATGCCCATATAATTGATGTTCCGAATAGTCGTTATTAAGTATAAATGTTGACACTGTGTTTTCAAATAATCCAGATTCGTAGCAATTTAATTTATTTTTAATTAATTTCCAGATAGTCCCTCGTAATAAGTGGACATCGTGTTGGTTCCTGCAGTAGATACTGCTTAGTTGGAACATTTCGGGCTGAACTGATTGTGGTAGTAGATTATTGGCAACATGTTTAATAGGTCTGTCATCGTTAGCTCACAACCGAAGTGTTGTTTCGGCTTTCCTCTGAGCAGAACTTAAATTTCGACAATTTTCGGTGGCCATTTTGGTAGCCATCTTAGCATTTTGAATCGTGATTGGCTACTCATACCCACAAAAAACATTGATTTCAATCAATGGTGTGTATTTGGCGTTTTGTCGAATGGGTTTTCGTGAATAACTACATATTTGCCATTTTCATTATTATTGGCGACCATGTTGGACGCCATCTTGAATTCTGTATTTTCCCAAAAGCGGATTTTAGCGGATTTTGGATATGTTATACACGAGATTCTCCCGCGTCGAATGACAACAAAACCGTTTCTTTACCAATTCCTTCTGGGTCTAACCCTCTGACCACCATTCTAAATATCTGCCATTTTCCATATTTTGACCGCCATTTTGGCAGCCATTTTAAGACAAAGCGCCAATTTGGGTTTCATTGAATTGGAGCAATTATAGATAATGGTATGCCCAACTTACATTGGTATCTTTCATTGCTCCAATGATGAATTAGCATGAATATGACTAATCAATGTCGCCAGTCTGAACCATTATCAAACAACAGGAATTGATCTTTAAGATATTAGGCAAAAATTTCAAATTTTCGAGTTTAGGCCACCATTTTGGCAGCCATCTGGGGCGAGGGGTTCCATTTTTTCTATAGATATGTGGCATAATACTTTACCTTCGCAAAAATGTATACATTTGAATTAATATGGCAACATTTGTTCTCATTATGTCGAATTAATCTCAGTCAGAAACTCTTTTGACTAATGGCGGCCATATTGGACGCCATGTTGGATCCTGGATTTTGCCCAAAGCGGATTTTAGCGGATTTTGGATATGTTGTAGCAGAGATTCTCCCGGGTTAAATGACACCGAGATCGCTTCTATACCAATTTCTTCTGGGTTGACCCCCTTTTTTGCGTACCACGACCACACTAAATGAGATACCACATTGACCTTCAGTGCGTACACACCGTCACGGATGAGTAACGCCAATTAATATTGGAATGCAGTATCTAAAGGTGAAGGAAGACTGAACACCAATCATCAGCCTGCGTCTTGATTACCGTTCACCCGACACGATGTGGTATATTGTTAGTGACTTACTTCTGAACTTTGCGTTTGTTTACACCAGTACACGTTGACATATATTTCGAGACATTGCGACGCATTGAATAGCTATGTCTCTAGGTGAAACTGTATCCATGATGGAAAATAGTCGTCACGCGATCGACGGTTTGAGTGTCACCGATGCCAGCAACGCTGAGTCGATTGCACTTATGGATGTTCTCCGACGGATGGATTCTCGACTGTCATCAATAGAAGATAGTGTTAAAAATTATGATACATTGGCCCAATCCGTTGGTAAGCTGGCAACTGATGTAACGTCTATAGGTAAAAAGGTCATTGAGATCGATCAGAGATGTTCTGCAGTTGAGACAACTGGGCAGTCTTCAGATAAGGCGATCGACGACCTTAAATTGTCAAGGGATTCATTAGGGAAAACTGTCAATGACCTGGAGTCACGAATGACCAGGATGCAAGTTGAAATGCATGATCTACAAATATCCAATAATTCCAAAACGTTATAGATCCAGCAGCTTACTGATATTAATGCTGAACTGAATGATTCTGTGCTAGATCTCAGGTGTAGGTCGGTGAAAAATAATTTAGTCTTCATTGGAATAGATGAAAATCCCAATGAGGATTGTGAAGATGAAAATCCCAATGAGGATTGTGAAGAAGTATTGAAAACATTCCTGAAGGAGAAACTCAAAATTAATAACGCAGCAGAATTCATGATAGGAAATGTGCATAGAATGGGCAAATTCAAAACTGATGCTGCCACGGCGGAACCAGCGGATGCCAACGTGAACCACAGATATAGGCCAATAGTTGCGCGATTCATCTTTAGGAAAGAGTTCATCCGAGTGTTATCGTGCGGAAGCATGCTGAAATCTAAGCCTTACATAATTGGTGAACAATTTCCTAAAGAGATCGAGGAGCGTAGACGAGAGTTATACCCCGTTAAGAGAGATGCCCGACAACAGGGCAAGAAAGTCAAAATGGTTCGTGACAGTCTATATATTGATGGGGTTCTCCATAGACCGAAACCACCACCACCACAACAATAACAACAACAACAACAACAACAACAGCAAGATCTTCGTACACCAATGTCAGATGGTTGACGCCAGTCGAAACGCGGACGTACAGGGCCATCACCGACATCATAGGATCAGCCAGGAGATCATGTAGTGCCAGACTCAAAACCTCACATAGAGAGAGACAATACTAATTATTACTCAAATTTCAGCATTTTAAATGTTCTGTCGATCAATGTGTGTGGGTTGATGACGAGGCTTAAATATCCAGAATTTCAGGAACTCTGTAGTAATTACGATATTATTTGTATACAAGAATCCAAAACAGATGATTGTGATACACCCGTACTTCATGGTTATGATTTTATTATGAAAAACCGCACTAAATTTTCAAACCGAAAGTCGGGTGGAATCGTGGTGGGGCTATCGACACCATCAAAACAGATTGTAAATATATATTGTGGCTGAAAATCAATAACCGAGCATCTAATATAGCTGAGGATCTCATAATAGGCATTGTTTATATCCCACCTCGTAACACCTCGTACTCGATAAATGATCCATACACGCAGTTGCTCTGAATATCTCAGTATATCTAGTGAGTTCAAAAATGTATATCTCGTTCGAGATGTTAATGCACGTACGTCAACGGTTAGCGATTTGAATTATACAGATACTGATCTGAACCCGTTTGAAACAACATATGAGTTCAATGATAATACTGAAACTACACTGATCGAAAAGGGGTTCCCAATAGAGAGGTATAGTCTTGACAACAAACTTAATAGTTTTGGAAGATCATTATTAGAACTATGTAAATCAAACGGTCTGTTCGTCGTCAATGGTAGGGTCGCTGTGGATAAAGGGGTCGGTGAATTTACATGTCGAGGGTTATCTGTTGTCGATTATGTATTAAGCTCGAACTCTGTAGCCAAATTTATTGGAGGATTTGAGGTACATAAATTTAATTCCCTTTTTTCGGACGTGCACTCACCAATAGCTCTTAAACTTGTTTTGGGAAAACGAATATCACCTCAATATTTTACAGAAAATAATCAGAATACTGCAGCGCCACGTAACTGGGACCCGAGCGAAATAAATACTTATTTGAGAAATATCAACAGAAGCAATGTGGAAGAAATATCCATTATTTTAAGAGACTTAGACGAAAGTACGATCGATCATAACAAAGTAAACAATGTTGTAGAAATGATATCTGATACGCTCACTGTCGCTGCTCGGGAAACGTTCGGTACGCGAAAGTCCAACATTCATGACCAAACTGGAAGCAAAATAAATAACCCCTGGTTTAACAAAAATTGCAGAGAAAGTCGTACACAATATAGGAAGGCAAAGCGATGGTGTAAGCACAACCCCTCTAATGCAAATAAAAATCATTTGAAAAACGCAGAAAAGGCTTATAAGCGATCGTTGAACATTGCTATAAAACAGCACAAGACACGGATACGCGAGAAAATGACACTTTTGAATCACAATGATTCCAGTCAATTCTGGAGATTACTCCGAAAGGAAAATAAACGGAATGTGGACAAAATTATATCTCTCGACGCTCTTTATAGTCATTTTCAAGAATTAAATCGTGGTGAGAATAGCAATACTGACATTCCGCTCTTGGTACCGGAAATCAATATTGATGTTGAATATGAACTAAATACAAAAATTACCGAAGATGAAATAAGAAACTGTATAGCTAACCTGAAAAATAATAAAGCCACTTCCGATAATCTTATCAGAAATGAATATTTGAAAAGTTCAGTGGATATTATGATGCCAATCTATGTAAAAACAATTAATCTAATATTTGACTCTGGTGTTGTGCCTGATAGTTGGTTGGTGGGTAATATAATCCCGATATATAAGAAAAAAGTGTCAAAACGTGAACCGGGGAATTATCGTGGAATAACTATTCTTAGTTGCTTTGGGAAGCTATTTACCTCTGTTCTTAATCTCAGGCTTAATTCTTTTTCTCAGTCAGGAAATCTGATCTCAAAATTTCTGAGTGGATTCAGAACAGGATATTCCACAACCGACAATCTATTTTTCCTCAATTCTTTGATTGATTTAGCACGATTACACTACAAAAAACGTTTATATTGCGCTTTTGTTGACCTGGAAAAAGCTTTCGATTCCGTGTGGAGGGAAGGTCTATGGTATAAAATGAGAATATCTGGAATTAATGGCAAGATGCTAAATATTATTACAAATATTTACCGCGGGATTAAATCCAAAGTGGTCTTAAACGGCCGGGTGTCCGCAACTTTTGTGTCTAATGTCGGAGTGAGACAAGGGGTAAAACCTCTCGCCATTTTTATTCTCGCTGTATGTTAACGATCTCGAATGTTTTCTCTCTGACGCAAATGTGGAGGGTCTTACTGATGCATCTCAGGATCTTGAGCAACTCGGAGTTTTTTTGAAATTATTTATAATCCTTTATGCCGACGACACAGTTTTGTTGTCAGAATCACCACAAGATTTACAGTATTCACTTGATCTATTTTCCGATTATTGTGACATTTGGAAACTGAAAGTAAACATCACAAAAACCAAACTTGTATGTTTCGTAAAAAGAAACCGAAGAACTATCCAACGATACGGTATCGAGGTATTGCCTTAGACTACGTTGATACATTAAATTATCTCGGCGTCCTTTTCTGTAGAACAGGGTCATTCAAAGCGATGAAAAAATATGCTTCAAATAAAGCTGTTACAGCTATGTATGAGCTTATCAAGATGAGCAGAAGAAATAACTTATCAATCAAATGTTCATTGAAACTTTTCGATCAAATGATACTACCAATATTAACCTATGGATGTGAAATATGGGGATTAGGTGACATCAGCGTGATAGAGAGAGTACATCTGAAATTTTGCAAATTGATGCTATGCCTAAAATCTTCAACACCATCATTTATGGTGTACGGTGAAACAGCGCGGTATCCCATTGAAATTATCTTTAAATCAAGACTTATCAAATTATGGACTTCACTCATATCTCACAATAATATGAAACCATCTAACTCACTATATTCACTCTTATACAGTTAATTTCAAGACGCTACTTTTCTGTCGCCCTGGTTATCAGCTGTTAAAGGTATTCTGGACTATTGTGGTATGTCAGATGTTTGGAATGATCAGAATCTAAATTTGAACATAGACGGAATACATGTACAAGTTGCACAAATATTGAGGGACCAGTTTATTCAAGGGTGGTATATTGATATCAGTTTATCACGTAAAGGTCAATTTTATTCCATAATAAAAGATGAATTCATTTTCGAAAATTACCTGTACGCAGAAAGTCAGAAAGATATATACACGCTCGCAAGATTTAGAACACGAAACCACAATTTACCCATTGAATCCGGTAGTTGGAATAATATCCCTAAAGATAAACGTTTATGCTCAGGATGCGACAAAAATGCAATTGGAGATGAACTACACTATTTAATAGATTGCCCTTGTCTTAACCATTCAAGAGAATTATTATTCCCGGTATTTTCTAGAACCGAATATAGCTTGAGAAAATTGAAAATGCTTGTAACAAATTCGAGACCATCAGTTATGAAAAACCTGTAGTATGATCAGATGTATATTAGCAACGGCTACCTGTTCTCCGGGTTGAAACAGGAACAGGTAGCAACCACCTGGCAGGGGGCAGCCTGAAACCTGTAAAAACCGATACACTTACACTCCTTATGCTTTTTTGTTAAATCCCCTGTCACATCCTGATAACACACACATGCAAATTTTATGAAGTACATTTTAAGTAAACATGCATCACCAATTAATATAAATTGTTATCCGCACGTGACAGGGGATAGGTATTGTTATTGTAATCTGTCTCTGTACCATGTATATTGGAGGAGAGAATAAACATATTAAACCAGAGCCTGCTCGTGTAACAGAGGTTTTGCTTCTGTTTACATGACACAGCTCAATTCTATTGGTTAATCACACACAAATGATATAAACGCTCTTTATTATTTCCATACCAGAGAAGAGTAACAAATAAAGCTCTTTATGTTTACCATATCCGGATCAAACAAAAGCCAGGTTCTGTAACGTTTTTTGCTTTTGTTTACAAAACAAAGAAAAAACATTTGACAATAACATACTGTTTATGACGTATTTCAGATTGGTATGAGAACAAAGTCTGTCTATAATTTACTATTCTTTCTGTTTATGGCGGTTTTTGGCGGAGGTGAATGTTTTAACAGCATACCTACCGCCAACACCGCCCGTATCTTTAATGCGTTTTGATTTGTTTGTCAGACTAGTACAAATTAGAACAAGCATCTATGCTAAAGTGCTTAAGTACGTGCCTTCGTTTCCGATAGGGTTTATAGTAAAGAGCGTTCTATTATGCTCGTTTTCATTCTTTTTCAACGCGAAGTTTTTGCTTATTTTCGATACGTCTGCGCATGGACGTGACTAGAGGTTCCCAAATAATTGGGGTGTCCATCTTGAAATTTCCAACTACACCCCGCCCCTTGAACCAGACCAAACTTCCAGACTCGCAGTACTCCATTTGCACCACCCCCAGTTCCCAACAGATACATCAAGATTCTAACTGTTGGTAATTTCCAAACTGACACCCCACTAAGATTGGAAACTGATGACCATTTCAGACCAAAACAATGAGAAAAATTTCAACCTATATGTGGTGTAAATTTCCAACTAATGTGTCAGGCATAAAATTTCCAACTGTTGAAATGTTTTATCAAAGTTGCCTGTCCCTGCGCCTGCGCCATCGAGTGATGGTTACTGCAAGTATTTTTAAATTTGATTTTACCTGTTGTCAAACCAGACGATGCACATTTAAAGCCGTATGTGGGCCCCAAGTTATAGCTATAGTAGTGTTCGATTGTGTTACATTCAGGCACCTATCCAGTGACCAAATTATGTCAACGAATACGTGAAATTAATCAATATGTTCGATGTTCAAATAAAGTGGGTACATAAGTGTCTTATATATGTTCAACTCGTTCGTTGGCAAGCTAGTCAATGTAGGCCTTACTCGCTGCATCTTTTATCTATCGACCAAGCATTCACTGCAGATTTTAACTTTCGACCAAGCATTCATACTGCAGCTTCTATCTGTCGACCAATCATTCGCTGTAGCTTTTAACTGTCGACGTAGCATTCACTGCAGCTTTTAACTGTCGACATAGCATTCACTGCAGTTTTAACTGTCAACTTAGAATTCATTGCAGCTTTTAACTGTCGACCAATCATTCACTGCAGATTTTAACCGTCGACCAAGCATCCACTGCAGATTTTAACTGTCGACCAAGCATTCACTGCAGCTTTTAACTGTCGGCATAGCATTCACTGCAGATTTTAACTGTCGACCAAGCATTCAATGCAGCTTTTAACAGGCGACCAAGCATTCGCTGCAGCTTTAACTGTCCACCAAACATTCACTGCAGTTTTTAACTGGCGACTGAGCATTAGCTCAGAGCACACCCCAGCTACATGACCAAAACGCTTCAACACATGCCTTACACAAGCATGGCTACACACACATGCACTCAGACGGAAATGTATCAGCTGTATGTTCAACAACCAAACTATCGCTTTTGTGACCCTTTTTATCACATCAGTCCGTGTATGAGTAGTTGTTGTTCTATTTATCGACCCGCATGTTTTGATTCCCCGGAACCTGGTCAAAGGCGAACAATCTCTAGGTCTACTTTAATGCCGCTTTAATGATATACATTCGAATATCGTAATATCCGGGAACACGCACTCTTAAATGTACGGTTGGCCTTGGCGGTGGGTATCCTGTGAAAATATTTCCACCCGTCAAAAACCGTCACAAACAGAAAGAAGAACAAAATGTAGACAGACTTTTTCCGTTTCCGTATACAAATAAGAAATATCCCATAAACAGTATGTTATTGTCATATTTTTGACCATTGTTATGTAAACAAAACCATAAAAGGTTACTTTTCTGGTGTTTGTTTATATTATGATGGTAAACATAAAGAGCGTTCTTTCTGGGTGAATTCCTGATATGGAACGAATAAAGAGCGTTTATGCCATTCATGTGTGATTAGCCAGCAGCATTGTGTTGTGTTCTGTAACACAATCAGGCTCTTGCTTTGGTAAAATATAGTAAATCTTTATGATAACATGCTGTTTGCGCGATGGTAATGGTATATATGAACGAAACTGTATGCGTTTTAATGTTTTTCTGTTTACGGTGATTGGAACAAATATGAATATTTTCGACAACTAAGGCCTCACGTGCCTTTAACACAAATGTGAATAAATTCTGCACAATATGCGTTACATTTTATCTTAAAGGCACGTGCGGCCTTGGCGGTGGGTATCCTGTGAAAATATATCCACCCGTCAAAAACCGCCACAAACAGAAATAACATCAAAATGTAGATAGACTTTGTCCGTATACAAATAAGAAATATCGCATAAACAGTATGTTATGGTCATATGTTTGACCATTGTTATGTAAACAACAGCATAAAAAGTTACTTTTCTGGTGTTTGTTTATATTATGATGGTAAACATAAAGAGCGTTCTTTGTGGGTGAATTCCTGATATGGAACGAATAAAGAGCGTTTATGCCATTTGTGTGTGATTAGCCAGCAGCATTGTGCTGTCTTCTGTAACACAATCAGGCTCTTGCTTATGTAAAATATAGTAAATCTTTATGATAACATGCTGTTTACGCGATGGTCATGGTATATATGCACGGAACTGTATGCGTTTTAATGTTTTTCTGTTTACGGTGTTTGGAACAAATATGAATATTTTCGACAATTAAGGCCGCACGTGCCTTTAAACAAATTTGTGTAGAAATGTATGTGTCGGTGGAATTTTCTCAACATTGATTATGAGTGAATATGTGAGTATATTATAGTTAATAGATGAGATATGTTCTATTTGAGACACATACCTCGGAAAAAGTTACCATATTAAAAATCTGGCAGCAGCTTTAAAATTCTGTGCTATACACAATTACGCACTGTTCATTTTTGACACAAACACAGTGAATAACAAATTTTAAAGCGTTTGCCAATTATTTTTTTTTGTGGTATAGCTTTCACAAGTTCTATGTCGCCAATAGAATCCATATCATCTGATAATTATGACAATCACATATTCACTCATATTCAACGTTTGAGGAAATTCCACCGACACATATAACTATGACATGTATCATTTCTACACAATTTTGTGCAAGATATAATGTAACACATATATTGTCTAGAATTTATGCATATTTGTTCTTAGAGTGCGCGACCCCGCGACCCCGCGACATCACTGTTTAAGTTTGGCCAAATATATAGGTTGCATACAGGTTTCAGTGATGCAAAATTATAGATGGGTATAAAAGTTATGAAAATTATTTGCCATGCACAATACCCCAGCTGATTCCGACCGACCACTTTTAGTCAGTAAAGCAATTTTGTAAGAGCTCTCTTTTCAAAAATGTAGTTGGCTCTGAAAAGAGCCGTTTGAGTCAGCGTGTATTAGTCCAGGAGATATTGGTAAACCTCTGCACCCCCCCCAGGACTCAACTTCACCCCACTAATTTTCTTTCTTAAGGTCTCCTCTAATTTTATTCACTTGTTAACAAGAAAAAAAAGTGGCCGCAGAGACTCCAGACAAGATGGCGTCCATCATGGCGGCCATTTTTTGTATATGCACCAGGTCTCTTTGATCGCCGTTATAGTAAAGATGATGTCACATGCGGTCTTTTTTTCGGTTCGATTCGTTATGGTAATATACACCCCTTACAAATTAGCCAAAAATCCGACACAAAAATCCAATATGGCGACCAAGATGGCCGCCGAAATGTGAAAATTTGCTATTTTTCGGACATTTCACCACCTTTCGTTTGTCTCTGTGGGAAAATATTGGCACCTTGACGCGATTTTATACATTTATCGTCTAGAAGAGTCATTGATGAACACAGAGGGACCATAATATTCATTCCTTGGCGGATATTTTTGTCCGATATCACGTTTTCCCAATTGCCGGTATAATCCGGTCAAAGCCAAAACGACGCTAATAACGCAATGTCTGTTTCGAATCAATGAGTGTTATTGCTATTATTACTCCAGCCATGATTATATATGTGCAGGAGATACTCGGGCTATGATTCCTCTTATACCTGAGTTGAGGAATATTCACCCAAATCCAAGATGGCGGCCAAAATGGCCACCAGAAATAGAAAAATCGCCGAAAATCGCTGATTTTAACATCAGTGAGAGTTATTGTCACGACAACTCCACACCTGCTTACTATTGTGAGTTGGGAACACTTAGTCGAATAACTGTCCTTATGTTGCATCCAAATAAAGTTCCCCAAATCCAAAATGGCGCCCACAATGGCGGACAATTTTTGAAAAATCACCGAAATTCTCTCATGTTCACATCATTGGGCATTATTGTCGAGAAAACTCCACACATGCTGACAGTTGAGTTGTAAATACTGAGGTGAAGTAATTACCTTTCATCCCATGCAAGAAATGGTTTTCCAAATATAAGATGGCGGCCAAAATGGCGACCGATATTTGAAAACACGCATACATTCCTTTACTTTCTTACGATGGGCGTTATTGTTTCGCGAATTCTACCCACCATCACATGTTGATATGGAATATTGGTATGAAGTATTCATTTGAGTTTGGCAATTGATACTCAAGGTCAAGATGGCAGCTAAACTGGAGGCCAGAAATTGAAAAGAAATCGATATATTCACATACAATTTTCAACTTTTTGTCATAGTATCGATATGTATGGACGAAACCATATATTAGTTCAACTTAAAACGTATCAAAACGCATAACATTGATCGTGTCCTTCTGGAAGTACGAAAACCCACACTTAATATAGCGATGTGCCATTTCGAAATCCATTTTACACTTCGCGCCGATAATGGCTGTAACCGTAGGTGCGCCGAATAGCCATATTAGAACAATTACCTGGTAAAATATTCTGATTTGCCACGTCCTTAATGATCTGGACCAGTTTCCATTTCTTTGCCTGATAAATATAGGTCGCTCACACCGACAAAGTATTCAACACTTCCTGTGAGAAGGGTCCCTTTAATCATAACCTTTCAAACAATTAATTTCCCGGTGTCTGGCTTAAGATTTTAGATGCTTGCTAAATATGGGATTTGTTCGTTATCTTGAACTAGAAAGGCATATGGTCGATAAGTATACAAGCTTACAGAAGGTCATCTCTATGTATGTCTTTCTCATACCCCGTGGGGATAATGACATGTATACCTGGCGAACTTCTCAGTTAACTAGTAACTTCTCAATAGATGGTTCAACTCACAAACTTAGCGAACGTATTGGCATACGTGGACAACTTCGGCAGTGTTTCGGAGGTAGCTAGCTGTCTCATTCCCTTGGACAGATGCCTATCTGCTAAGGAGAATACCACAATGTACCGACTACCCACACTTCTTGACCATGATCCTAAGCAAACTGTGACGTACGTCCCGCAGTCGTCTCGTCGAATAGCTCCCAGCAGAGAAGAACAGTACTCGCGGTGCTAGTTTGTGGACATGCGCCATGACAGTGGGAATGAAATGGGCCACGGTATACAACCCTACACCAGGTGCATGTTTCAATATAGAATGTCATGCGTGTTGGTCTTTTTGGTGTGGTAAGATTGTATTTCCACATCCGTTTCAAGGCCGTTCTGTATCAACATGACCAGACGTATACTTTTGTCTGGATAATACTATCCTAGCCAGTCGGATGGGCTAAAGGATAATGTCTTTATGGAATGAAGGTATGCATTGTTGTTATGATCTCTCAGGGTTAGTGTCAGTATGTGGGCGGTATTATTCAAGAAAATGTCAGGAACTGTGGTGCATTTATTTCACTGTGTGTTTAAAAAACAATTTATAGTCTCGATGGCAATGGATGAGGACGTTGGTGAACGTGACCTTTATGATCATATAGCTTTATATTATATAACTTTAGAATAAAGTAGTTAAGATGTCTCATGCAGGACAATGGTTTTGAATGGTGATGTTACCAATAAATCACTTGGTGTACCCAACGTAGGTTAAACTGAATGCAAGATCTCATCAAAGTAACATTCCTCTAGATGTTCTTCGCGTTGAACATTTCACCCTTGTGTTGATGGCATTGTACTTTCTTGAACCATACCGACCACCACCCAGCGTGAGTATGACATATTATCGGTAACTATCAAATGCATCGTCCTGAAGACTACATCCCAGTCTGGTGGGGCTTATATAGTAGTAGCCAATGGTACACGTCTGGTTCGTTGATTAAGAACGGCATCCAAGCGGATTGAAAGATGCAATCTTAGCATACAAGGAAAGCAAAGCCACATGAGATCATGTCTGAATCTAAAACATACCCAAAGGGGTGGTGCAGCCATGGTCCAATTTCATTCCACTATCATGACACATGCCCACAAACTAGCACCGCATGTATTGTTATTATCTACTTGGATCTGTATGGTGAGACGATTGATGGACGCCACCAGGACTGTTCTTATGATCATGGTCAAGACGTGTGGGTATATTATGCATTATGGTCTTCTACGCCTTAGCAGAAAGGCATCTGTCAAATGTTAGGCTTTCAACATTCGAAGCCATATACAGAAGTTGTCCAGCTACGTCAGTACGTGAATATGTGAATTGGTGAACCATATCTTTAGAAGTGGCTGGATGGGAAGATCACCAGATGTATAGTTTGTTATCCACATTAGATAACCAAATCTGAAAAATACGCAGATAGAGAGGTCCTTCTGAAAGCTAGTATACGTATCGACCGCATACCTTTGTAGTTTATCACGCAAGATGACGCTCAGATCCCATATGCAGCATCTGAATTATACCATAAGCTATCACGAATGAATCTCGCCAAGAATAAGGATAATAATTCCCAGCTTTCGAGACAAACACGTGAGCTTGACACCGGCATATGTGTTGTTTGAAACATTCCGATTAGTGGGACCCTTCTACCAGGAAGTGTAGAAAACAGTGTTGGTGTGAGCGAGATAGATTAATGTGACGAGACGGATGCTGGTCCAGATAATGCTGAATATGGCAAATCAGAATAAGCTCAGGTACTGTTGTTTTGATTATTGGAAGTCATAATATGACTATTCGGCACACCCATATACGGTTACGGCCATTATGGGCGCTTAGTGGAGAATGGATTTCGAAATGCCACATCGCGATTATTGTGGGTTTTCATCCTCCCAGAAGGCGACGACCTATGTTGGAACTAACAGATGGCTTATGTACCGTTTTGACCAATCCATACATATTGATATTATGACAAAAAGTTGAAATTAGTATGTGACAATTTCGACTTTTATTCGATTTCTGGCCGCCAGCTTGGCAGTCATCTTGACTGTGCGAGTTGGCCAAACTCAAATGAATACTTCATATCAATGTTCCATATGAATACTTTATATCAATGTTCCATATGGGTAGAATTCGCGTAACAATAACGCCCATAGTAAGAAAGTAAAGGAATGTAAGCTTCTTTTCAAAGTTCGGACGCCATTTTGGCCGCCATCTTCGATTTGGAAAACAATTTCCTTCATCAGATGCAAGGTAATTACTTCACCTCAGTATTTACAACTTAACTGTCAGCATGTGTGGAGTTTTCTCGACAATAATGCCCAATGATGTGAACATGAGGGAATTTCGGTGATTTTTCCAAATTTGTCCGCCATTGTGGGCGCCATTTTGGATTTGGGGGACTTTTATTTGAATGCAATATAAGGACAGTTATTCGACTAAGTGTTCCCAACTCACAATAGTAAGCAGGTGTGGAGTTGTCGTGACAATAACTTTCACTGATGTTAAAATCAGTGATTTTCGGCGATTTTTCTATTTCTGGTGGCCATTTTGGCCGCCATCTTGGATTTGGGTGAATATTCCTCAACTCAGGTATAAGAAGAATCCTAGACCGAGTATCTGCTGCACATATATAATCATGGCTGGAGTAATAATAGCAATAACACTCATTGATTCGAAACAGACATTGCGTTATTAGCGTCGTTTTGGCTTTGACCGGATTATACCGGCATTTGGGAAAACGTGATATCGGACAAAAATATCCGCCAAGGAATGTATATTATGGTCCCCGTGTGTTCGCCAATGACTCTTCTAGACGATAAATGTATAAAATCGCGTCAAGGTGCCAATATTTTCCCACAGAGACAAACGAAAGGTGGTGAAATGTCCGAAAAATAGCAAATTTTCACATTTCGGCGGCCATCTTGGCCGCCATATTGGATTTTTGTGTCGGATTTTTGGCTAATTTGTAAGGATTGTATATTACCATAACGAATCAAACGGAAAAAAAGACCGCATGTGACATCATCTTTACTATAACGGCGATCAAAGAGACCTGGTGCATATAACAAAAATGGCCGCCATGATGGACGCCATCTTGTCTGGAGTCTCTGCGGCCACTTTTTGTTCTTGTTAACAAGTGAATAAAATTAGAGGAGACCTTAAGGAAGAAAATTAGTTGGGTGAAGTTGAGTCCTGGGGGGGGGTGCAGAGGTCTACCAATATCTCCTGGACTATATGTATGCTGTATGTTTTATCCCGATCGAATCAGGCTGCTGTCCATGTATGCTGCGTGATGTCGTCGCTCCTTTCGATTCCTGATTGGTGGATTTCTTGCAACATCTTATTCCGTAATTCTCGTAACACCTCGGCTTTCTTCGTGACATATTCGTAAAACATTCCCCGAACACCTTCCAGAACAGAGATGCGCATTCTTGCCAGGTCCGTCTGAACGCGGAGTCCGTTGCATTTGGCGGTTGCATAGCAACGATTCAGCTTCCTAAGTTTGGCGTTGAGTACTTTGATTTGGCGACATCCGCGACGAAATCGGGTCTCCGAGTCGAGTAGCTGGTGATGGATATTTATCTTGCTGTCTTCTATTTTCTTGTTGAACCGTCCCATAGTTGTCGCTGTAGTTAATTATTGTCGGTATAATGTCAGGATCAAGTATACTATTGTCAGTATCGGTATAAATGTTTATATGAAGCAGTGGGTCTCTTGTGTTCCTATATAACCGTGTCCCTCTGACGCGACATCTAGATGAGATTTCCTTCAAAACCAATTAACCATCTACATCTCTGTGTCAAGACTCATTCTCATTAGTCCTAGCTCTTGCCGACAGTGAGATGATTAATTAACTGTTGTAACAACATCATTAACGCGACCTTCAGTCAATTCAATCGATGTGTTCATAAATATAGTACAGATGTGACAAAATACAAGATATATATATGACATCAAAATGTTCAAGTGAGACAAATATTTAAAGATACCCCATCCTATCTGACAACATAAAATTTGACCATTGCTACGTTTTCTAGATATCCGAAACTATTTGGACCCATGGGCCCATTAATTGTAGATTTTGACTGTCAATATTGACTTTAAAACTAGGGAGTTTTAACGCGCTTTGATTTGTTTGTCAGACAAGTACAAATAAGAACAAATATTTATTAGGGGTTTTGGGGGATGAGCCCAGGGAAGATTTGGAAGGGGCGTAGCCCCTCCCCTACAACCCACTTGTGAAATGATGAAGGGGTTATGATATGATATGTCATATACATAACATGGATGAAGGAGGAAAAAAAAGGATCTAGACATAAAGTTATTTTTTTTTCTTGGGTTTCTTTTTTTTTCTTTGCTGGATTTCTGTTTGTTGTTGTTGTTGCTGTTGGCGAATCGCTTCCGCTATTATTTTGTCAGCTTCTGCGCTTTGCCTTTCTAGTTCTTCCAATCTTTGTTCTCGCAACAACCGTTATTTTTCCAATCTGGCACGGCAAGCATCGGATTCTGCCCGCGCTAAGCTTGCTTCTGTAACTAGCTCTTCCACAGAGCGGATGGTGTCTGTGCTGATGTTGTTGCTGGTGGTAGAGCTGGGGGGACACCGGGATGAGATGGAACTCCGGTGTCCGTGGTGGCAAGCTGTCCAACTCCACCTCGAAGCTGGCGGCAGGAACAGCAGGGGTGGTTTCCTGCTCCCTTTCTCCGCTCGCCTCGATGACGATAGCAGGGACCTCCGGCAGATCCACGGAGTCCCTGCTAGCTGGTACGATGTCGTCTGTCTCCATGCAGGTCGGGTCGTCTGTGCGTCTCTCAGACAACTCCGACCTACCGGCTGTGACACTGGACGTCGTCTGAACCACACGGGGAGGGGTGACCGGCAGATCTACGGTCACCCCCTTCTTCTTCTTCCATTTCGCCCGTCTGGCGGCGTCCCTTCTTCTTCTTGGTGGAGTCTTCTTTTTTGGATGCCTCTTCTTCACAGTACGGGGGGTTTCGGCGTTCCTGTCCCGGGCAGAAGACCTCTGGAGTCCAGCATCATCTGTCCGGAATTCTATACAGAGAACCAGAGAGCCCATGTCAGCCTGGGGATGCCAGCTAACAGTGTCCACAATCCGACTTCTCTGTATAGCAGCTAACGGGGCGTCGGGGATTAAGTTCATAATCCGTCCTGGGCCTAATCCAAAACCATCTCACTCGCCGGCGTTAGCACGGGGTTGGATGCTTCCCTAATGTTACAGTCCACACAACTCACTCGTGCTAACGTCTGACAGAGAGGAACTAATACAGACAAAGCAAATTAAGATTGCCTCGCTCCACTCCCTGTCAGATAAGAACAAATATCTCTGCTAAAGTGCTTAAGTACGTGCCTTCGTTTCCAATAGGGTTTATAGTAAAGCGCGTTCCATTATGCTCGTTTTCATTCTTTTTCAACGCAAAAACTGACAGTCTTTTTTTTTATTATTTTCGAGATGTCTGCGCATGGACGTGACTAGAGGTTCCCCATTTAATTGTTGGTGTCCATCTTGAAATTTCCAACTGCAGGCCAAACACCCAGGCTGTATGTTTTATCCAGATATAATCAGGCTCCTGTCCATGTTTGCCGCGTGATGTCGTCGCTCCTTTCGATTCCTGATTGGCGGATTTCTTGCAACATCTGATTCCATAACTCTCGTAACACCTCGGCTTTCTTCGTGACATATTCGTAAAACGTTCCCCGAACACCATCCAGAACAGAGATGCGCAGTCTTACAAGGTCCGTCTGGGCTCGGAGTCCGTTGCATTTGGCGGCTGCATAGCAACGGTTCAGCTTTCTGAGTTTGGCGTTGAGTACTTTAATTTGGCGACATCGAAATCTAGTCTCCGAGTCGAGTAGCTGGTGATGGATGTTTATCTTGCTATCTTCTCCTTTCTTGCTGAATCGTCCCATGGTTGTCTTTGTAGTTAATTGTCGGTATAATGTCAGAATAAATTACTGTTGTCAGTATCGGTATAATATTTTATATGAAACAGAGGGTCTCTTGCGTGTTCCTATTTAACCGTGTCTCTCTGATCCGACATCAAACCCAAAACTATGATAACAGGGAGATAATTAACTATTGTAACAACATCATTAACGCGACCTTTTGTCAATAAAATTAATTTTATTTCTGTTCATCAGTCTCTATACTAATAATACTGAATTATGTGTGTTGTTTGTCCAGGCTATATATAGGCGACCAAGCGGCTGGCTCCTCCACCTCTCTCGACTAGATATATGAGACCATCAGGCAGGCACAGAGGTCACAGAATTAATGGCGGAAGCTCAAGCTACATCTGCTGAACCACTTAGTGTAAATATATTTTTATTTCCAAGGTTACATAATATACAGATCATACAAACATTAATATGCAAAATATAAGATAATGTATGGAAATGAGGATCAGACAACAAGCCCGAGGGCTTATATGAAGTCTTCTCCTCTTTGGCGACATGCCCCTTCCCCAATAAGTGAGGAAGGGGTATCGATCAGACGGGAAAGGATTGAAATAATGTTTTAGGAGAAATTGAGATATATATGGCTAAGTTTGAGTTAGGGATGAAAACAGAGATAATGTAGTGTTAGGGATAGTAAGAAGCATGTGGTGTGAGAGAGAGAGAGAGATAGAGAGAGAGAGAGAGAGAGAGAGAGAGAAAGGCGAGAAAGTAAAAGACAGGATGGAGACAAATGCATCGTGGAATGATGACAGCGGTGGGGAGTTTTCAATAATTGTTGCGTGAAAAATAATGCTCGTCTTGTAATTGCATACGTCAGGCTCCATGGGAGGGGGTCAATCGCAATGGCCAGTTCCTATTCCAATTGTTTTCAATGTGTATATCGCAGCATCCTTGATGTGGAATCATTTCACGTATGAACCACTTGCGCCCCCCCCCCAGTTTATAACGTGTACATCAAGTTTCTATAACTGTTGGGAATTTCCAACCTGACACCCCACTAAGATTTGAATCTGATGACCATTTCAGACCAAAACAATGAGAACAATTTCAACCTATATTTGGTGTAAAATTTCCAACTAATGTGCGTCAGGCATGAAATTTCCAACTGTTGTACAGTTTTATCAACGTTGCCTGTCCCTGTGCCTGTGCCATTCTAGTGACGGTTACTTACTACCAGTTTTTGTTATTTTCTGTTACCTGGTGTCAAACCGGACGATGCACATTTAAAGCCGTATAGTCATATATAACGGTTTGGAGCTATAGTATTGTTCGATTGTGTCACATTCCGGCACCGATCCGGGGATCAAAATAGGTTAACGAATACGAGAAATTAAAGATGCATTATCCGAATTAACGCTCCTAAATTACTATTTCTTTGGCTTCGGGGTAAAATATATTTAATTCAAGTCGAGGAACCCACCCATCAAAGATAGAGTAATCAGATATCGATTTTTTTAAGTTTGTTATATCTCGTGATGTGGAATTATTTGTGGCCGAGAAAAACGTCATCAAACGGACGGTCTAGGACAAAATTGCGGATGGAGATGGATAACCCTAACATCAAGTGGTAATACGGCCAAATTTATGATACTCAAGTGATAATACGGTCATATTTCGTTGAACAAAATGTTGATAAATAACACGTTTTGAGAAATTTGATACAATAGTTGACAGTGGTTAGCATTATTTTGTTGCAATTAATCGATTATGATAACTAAAGCGTATTTTTAAGAAATGTTGTTCTTGTTGTTGTTCTTGTTGTTGTTATTATTGTCGTATCTTGATGATATGGAGACCGTCTGATCGGATTGAGTACCTTTAATCTATATGTTCGATGTTCAAATGAAGTGGGTATATAAGAGTCATATATGTTCAACTCCTTTGTTGACAGCTTTGATCTAATACATGTAGGCCCTACTCGCTGCAGCTTTTAACTGGCGACCAAGCATTCAATGCAGCTTTAACTGGCGACCAAGCATTCACTGCAGATTTTAACTGGCGACCAAGCATTCACTGCAGCTTTTAACTATCGACCAAGCATTCACTGCAGCTTTTAACTGGCGACTTAGCATTAGCTCATATAGCCCACCCCAGCTACATGACCAAAACACTTCCACACATGCCTTGCACAAACATGGCTATACATACTCAGACGGAAATGTAACAGCTGTATGTTCAACTACCAGACTGTCGCTTCTCGGACCAACTACCAGACTATCGCTTATCGGACCTAACTACCAGACTATCGCTTCTCGAACCTTTACTACCAGACTATCGCTTCTCGGACCTAACTACCAGACTATCGCTTCTCGGACCTAACTACCAGACTATCGCTTCTCGGACCTAACTACCAGACTATCGCTTCTCGGACCTTAACTACCAGACTATCGCTTCTCGGACCTAACTACCAGACTATCGCTTCTCGGACCTAACTACCAGACTATCGCTTCTCGGACCTAACTACCAGACTATTGCTTCTCGGACCTTAACTACCAGATTATCGCTTCTCGGACCTAACTACCAGACTATCGCTTCTCGGACCTAACTACCAGACTATCGCTTCTCGGACCTTTACTACCAGGCTATCGCTTCTCGGACCTAACTACCAGACTATCGCTTCTCGGACCTTAACTACCAGACTATCGCTTCTCGGACCTAACTACCAGACTATCGCTTCTCGGACCTAACTACCAGACTATCGCTTCTCGGACCTAACTACCAGACTATCGCTTCTCGTACCTAACTACCAGACTATCGCTTCTCGGACCTTTACTACTAGACTATCGCTCCTCGGACCAACTACCAGACTATCGCTTCTCGGACCTAACTACCAGACTATCGCTTCTCGGTATGTTCAACTACCAGACTATCGCTTCTCGGTATGTTCAACTACCAGACTATCGATTCTCTGTATGTTCAACTACCAGACTATCGATTCTCGGACCTTTTGTGAGCTGTAATCTTCCTGAAACGATACGTTTTGACACAACAGTCCGTGTATGAGTAGTTGTTTTTCTATTCATCGACCTGCATGTTTTGAATCCCCGGAACCTGACAAAAGCGAACAATCTCTAAGTCTGCTTTGAGGAATTTAATTTAAGTAATGCCGCTTTAATTATATACAATCGAATCTCGACGTGGCCGGGAACACGCACTCTTAGAACAAATGTGTATAAATTGTGCACAATATATATGCGTTACATTTTACATTGTGTTACATTGTGTACATTTGTATGTGTCGGTGGAAATTTCTCAACATTGAATATGAGTAATTATGTGAGTATTATAGTTCGTAGATGAGTTATGTTCTATTTGAGTCACAAACCTCGAAAAAGCTACCAGCTTAAAAACGTTGCGCTACACAATTACGTACTGTTCAGTTTTGACAAGTTTTAAAGCTGCTGCCAATTTTTTTTTTTTTTTTTTTTGTGAGTGGTATTGGTGGTATAGCATTCACGAGTTTTATGTCTCCAATAGAATCTAATAACTATGATACACTCACATATTCACTCACATTCAACGTTGAGGAAATTCCACCGACTCGTATAATTATGTTATGTATCCTTTGTACACAATTTTGTTTAAGATATAATGTAACACATAGTGTCTAGAATTTATACATATTAGTTCTAAGAGTGAAAATATTGATTTCAGCTAGATTATTTGCCACGCACAACACTCAGGGAAGTACTCCGATCGACCGATTTTAGTCAGTAAAGCAATTTGTAAGAGCTCTCTTTTCAAAAATATAGTTGGCTCTGAAAAGAGCCGTTTGAGTCAGCGTATGTATGCTGTATGTTTTATCCCGATCGGATCAGGCTGCTGTCCATGTTTGCTGCGTGATGTCGTCGCTCCTTTCAATTCCTGATTGGTGGATTTCTTGCAACATCTGATTCCGTAACTCTCGTAACACCTCGACTTTCTTCGTGACATATTCGTAAAACATTCCCCGAACACCTTCCAGAACAGAGATGCGCATTCTTGCAAGGTCCGTCTGGGCGCGGAGCCCGTTGCATTTGGCGGTTGCATAAAAACGGTTCAGCTTTCTAAGTTTGGCGTTGAGTGCTTTGATTTGGCGACATCCGCGACGAAATCTAGTCTCTGAGTCGAGTAGCTGGTGATGGACATTTATCTTGCTGTCTTCTCTTTTCTTGTTGAACCGTCCCATGGTTGTCTTTGTAGTTAATTATTGTCGGTATAACGTCAGGATCAAGTACTGTTGTCAGGATCGGTATAAATGTTCAAATGAAGCAGTGGGTCTCTTGCGTTCCTATATAACCGCACTGTTGTCAGGATAGGTATAAATGTTTATATGAAGCAGTGGGTCTCTTGCGTTCCTATATAGCCGTGTGTCTCTGACGCGACATCTAGTTGAGATTTTCTTCAAAACCAATTAACCATCTCTGTGTCAAGACTCATTCTCATTAGTCCTAGCTCTTGCCGACAGTGAGATGATTAATTAACTGTTGTAACAACATCATTAACGCGACCTTCAGTCAATTCAATTGATGTGTTCATAAATAAAGTATTGATGTGACAAAATACAAGATATATATATGATATCAAAATGTTCAAGTGAGACAAATATTTAAAGATGCCCCATCCTATCTGACAACATAAAATTTGACCATTGCTACGTTTTCTAGATATCAGAAACTATTTGGAGTCTTGGACCCAAGGGCCCATTAATAGTAGATTTTGACTGTCAATATTGACTTTAAAACTAGGAAGTTTTAACGCGTTTTGATTTGTTTGTCAGACAAGTACAAATAAGAACAAATATCTCTGCTAAAGTGCTTAAGTACGTGCCTTCGTTTCCAATATGGTTTATAGTAAAGAGCGTTCTATTATGTTTGTTTTCATTCTTTTTCAACGCAAAAACTGACGGACGTTTTTGATTATTTTTCGAGATGTCTGCGCATGGACGTGGCTAGAGGTTCCCCGTTAATTGTTGGTGTCCATCTTGAAATTTCCAACTGCACACCGCCCTTTGAACCAGACCAAACTCCCAGGCTCGTAGTTTTCCATTTGCACCCCCCCCCCCCAGTTTCCAACTGGTACATCAAGCTTCTAACGGTTTGGAATTTCCAACCTGACACCCAATAAGATTGGCGACAAATGACAAATTTCAACCTATACGTGGTGTAAAATTTCCAACTAATGTGTGTCAGGCATGAAATTTCCAACTGTTGAACAGTTTATCAAAGTTGCCTGTTCCTGTGCCTGCGTCATTCGACGAGTGATGGTTACTTACTACAACTATTTTTTTTATTTTTTTTTACCTGGTGTCAAACCGGACGATGCACATTTAAAGCCGTATAGCCATATATAGCGGTTTGGAGCCCCAAGTTATAACTATAGTAGTGCTCGATTGTGTCACATTCCGGCACCGATCCGGTGATCAAAATAGGTTATCGAATACGAGAAATTAATCTGTATGTTCGATGTTCAAATGAAGTGTGTATATAGGTGTCTTATATATATTAAACTCGTTCGTTGACAAGCTTTGATCTAGCACGTGTAGGTCATATTCGTTGCAGCTTTTAAAGGTACTCAATCATATCAGACGGTCCCCATATCATCAAGATACAACAACAACATTTCTTCAAAATACCCTTTAGTTATCAGAATCGATTAATTGCCACAAAATAGTGCTAACCACTGTCAACTATGGTATCAAATGTTCCAAAACGTGTTATTTATCAACATTTCGTTCAACGAAATATGGCCGTATTATCACTTGAGTATCACGATATTTGGCCGCATTACCACTTGATACCACTTGATATGATATCATCTTCATCCGCAATTGTGTACGAGATCGTTCGTTTGACGACGTTTTTCTGGGCCACAATTAATTCCACATCTTGAGAAATAACAAACTTCAAAAATCGATATCTGATCACTCTGAGCTTTTATGGGTGGATTCCTCGACTCGAATCAAATATTTTTTGCTACCGAAGCAGACAAAATCATAATTTAGGAGCGTTAAATCGGATAATGCATCTTTAACTGTCGACCAAGCATTCACTGCAGATTTTAACTGGCGACTTGGCATTAGCTCAGAGCCCATGCACCCCAGCTACATGATCAAAACGCTCCACACATGGCTTACACCAAAATGGTTATCTGTATATACTGTTAAAAATATGGCAGCAGCTTAAAAACGTTGTGGTACACAATTGCGTAATGTTCAGTTTTGACAAATTTTAAAGCTGCTGCCAATTTGTTTGTTTGCTTTGTTTTTGGTGGTATTTGTGGTATAGCCTTCACGAGTTTTATGTCTCCAATAGAACCCATATAATGTAATAACTATGATACACTCACATATTCACTCATATTCAACGTTGTGGAAATTCCACCGACACATATAATTATGTCATGTATCATTTCTACACAATTATTTTGTTTAAGATATAATGTAACACATAGTGTCTAGAATTTATACATATTTGTTCTAAGAGTGAAAATATTGATTTCAGCTAGATTATTTGCCATGCACAATACCCCAGCGAATTATTCCGATCGACCAATTTTAGTCAGTAAAGCAATTTTGTAAGAGCTCTCTTTTCAAAAATGTAGTTGGCTCTGAAAAGAGCCGTTTGAGTCAGCGTGTATGTATGCTGTATGTTTTATCCCGATCGAATCAGGCTGCTGTCCATGTTTGCTGCGTGATGTCGTCGCTCCTTTCGATTCCTGATTGGTGGATTTCTTGCAACATCTGATTCCGTAACTCTCGTAACACCTCGGCTTTCTTCGTGACATATTCGTAAAACATTCCCCGAACACCATCCAGAACAGAGATGCGCAGTCTTACAAGGTCCGTCTGGGCTCGGAATCCGTTGCATTTGGCGGCTGCATAGCAACGGTTCAGCTTTCTGAGTTTGGCGTTGAGTACTTTGATTTGGCGACATCCGCGTCGAAATCTAGTCTCCGAGTCGAGTAGCTGGTGATGGATGTTTATCTTGCTGTCTTCTCTTTTCTTGCTGAACCGTCCAATGGTTGTCTTTGTAGTTAATTGTCGGTATAATGTCAGAATAAATTACTGTTGTCAGTATGGGTATAAATGTTTCTATGAAACAGAGGGCCTCTTGTGTTCCCATATAACCGTGTCTCTCTGACCCGACATCAAAACCAAAACTATGATAACAGGGAGATAATTAACTATTGTAACAACATCATTAACGCGACCGTTTGTCAATAAAATTAATTTTATTTCTGTTCATCAGTCTCTATGCTAATAATACTGAATTATGTGTGTTGTCAAACGGCTGGCTCCTCCACCTCTCTCGACTAGATATATGAGACCATCAGTCGGGCACAGAGGTCAAATAATTAATGGCGGAAGCTCAAGCTACATCTGCTGAACCACTTAGTGTAAACATATTTTTATTTCCAAAATCCAAGGTTACATAATATACAGATCATACAAAAATTAATATGCAAAATAGAAGATAATGTATGGAAATGAGGATCAGACAACAAGCCCGAGGGCTTATATGAAGTCTTCTCCTCTTTGGCGACATGCCCCTTCCCCAATAAGTGAGGAAGGGGTATCGATCAGACGGGAAAGGATTGAAATAATGTTTTAGGAGAAATTTAGATATATGGCTAAGTTTGAGTTAGGGATGAAAACAGAGATAATGTAGTGTTAGGGATAGTAAGAAGCATATGGTGAGAGAGAGAGAGGCGAGAAAGTAAAAGACAGAATGGAGACAAATGAATCGTGGAATGGTGACAGCGGTGAGGAGTTTTCAATAATTGTTGCGTGAAAAATAATGCTCGTCTAGTAATTGCATACGCCAGGCTCCATGGGAGGGGGTCAATCGCAATGGCCAGTTCCTATTCCAATTGTTTTCAATGTGTATATCGCAGCATCCTTGGTGTTGAATCATTTCACGTATATACAAAATTGTGAACCACTTGCGCCCCCGCCCAGTTTCTAACGTGTACATCAAGTTTCTAAAACTGTTGGGAATTTCCAACCTGACACCCCACTAAGATTTGAATCTGATGACAATTTCAGACCAAAACAATGAGAACAATTTCAACCTACCCATATTACTTTATTCCTCCATGATGAAGATCAGATATATTTACATAATATTAATTACAAGTATACGTTATGAGATATGATATATACACAAAGCAGAGAGCTGAGATTGTTCAGGTGAGTGTGAGTGTTCCATTTTTGAAACGGGAGCACACATTCAGCAGATAAGTAGCAGTATCGATTATCAGGTAATGTACATTATATCCACAGCTGTTTGTGACACTTCCAAGAAAGAAAGACACGATATCTGCAATCGGAAGCGAATAAAGGAACAGGAATGTATTCACGCCATGTCGGTCGAATATCACATCCCAGAGGTGGTTACGCATGTTGGTCACAACCAAGGAAGAGCACTCGAATGCGTGTATAATCTCGTTGTTGTATGTGTTCATACACATTTGGCACAGACTGTTGTTGGGGTACGTAGTTTTGTTTAGTAGGCGGGCCATGTTTTTGAGCTCAACAGATCTATGCCGATTAGCACCAAGCAGATACCAGACGTTCCAGCTTTCAAGTGGATCAGAGTGACATTTTGCGACGAAATGAAAGCACTGTTCGTTGTTGATAGAAAGAGACCATGCAGTCTTTCCTATAAACTTCCCGAATTCTATCGTTCACGATTCGTTTCCATTCGTTTTTTCCAGGGAATATGCCAGTGTCCAAGAAGTTTGTTAGAAAGTGTAACATATTGTACCTTCCAAGAATCGCGAACACATCATTCACAAATCCCGTAACTGCACGACCATAAAGTATATGTCGATATACTTTACCCAAAAACAATTTCAATGCAGCCTGATGGGTGGGTGGAAGATGGATGAGATTTCCAAGAAATTTCAGCTTTTTTATATGGATTTCCCTCTCAATAGGCAGAACACCGACGAGGCACAAGGCTACATTAGTCCGTGTGCGAGATGGGAGTCCTTGCATGTGCTTCACACACGTTCTGAGTGATTTCTCTATACATTGGATGGCACACGCATTATCGAGCGGCATCAGTTCTGAGCCAAACAGAGCTTTCGGAAGTGCGACTGTCTTGAGCAATTTGGATAAAACACAAGGAGAACTGTTATTTGTCATCGTCTTTCCAGCAAAACCAAAGTATGTCTTGCGCAGTTTATCAGCCATTTGCGTTCCGCGTAGAGTGGATATCGAGAATTTCCCTTGGAGAATCCCAAGACGGACGCATTCAGTCGCTTCTGTTAAGGTGTTAGAACCAAACTTCCACACTCTGTTAGATGAATTGAGCTGACTGCAAGACTCGTTAAAAACAACAACCCGACTCTTGCTGCACGAGAACGTGAAACGCCATGTTACACTGTAGCGATAGCAGGTGTCTAGCATAATGTCCAGTCCTCGTTTGCTGAGTTTTATCAACGTTGCCTGTCCCTGTGCCTGTGCCATTCTAGTGACGGTTACTTACTACCAGTTTTTGTTATTGTCTGTTACCTGCATGGTGTCAAACCGGACGATGCACATTTAAAGCCGTAAAGTCATATATAACGGTTTGGAGCTATAGTATTGTTCGATTGTGTCACATTCCGGCACCGATCCGGGGATCAAAATAGGTTAACGGATACGAGAAATTAAAGATGCATTATCCGAATTAACGCTCCTAAATTACTATTTCTTTGGCTTCGGGGTAAAATATATTTAATTCGAGTCGAGGAACCCACCCATCAAAGATAGAGTAATCAGATATCGATTTTTTGAAGTTTGTTATTTCTCGTGATGTGGAATTATTTGTGGCCGAGAAAAACGTCATCAAACGGACGGTCTAGGACAAAATTGCGGATGAAGATGGATAACTCTAACATCAAGTGGGAATACAGCCAAATTAATGATACTCAAGTGATAATACGGCCATATTTCGTTGAACAAAATGTTGATAAATAACAAGTTTTGAGAAATTTGATACCATAGTTGACAGCGGTTAGCATTATTTTGTTGCGATTAATCGATTATGATAACTAAAGCGTATTTTTAAGAAATGTTGCTCTTGTTGTTGTTGTTGTTATTATTGTCGTATCTTGATGATATGGAGACCGTCTGATCGGATTGAGTACCTTTAATCTATATGTTCGATGTTCAAATGAAGTGGGTATATAAGAGTCATATATGTTCAACTCCTTTGTTGACAGCTTTGATCTAATACATGTAGGCCCTACTCGCTGCAGCTTTTAACTGGCGACCAAGCATTCAATGCAGCTTTTAACTGGCGACCAAGCATTCACTGCAGCTTTTAACTGGCGACCAAGCATTCACTGCAGCTTTTAACTATCGACCAAGCATTCACTGCAGCTTTTAACTGGCGACTTAGCATTAGCTCAGATAGCCCACCCCAGCTACATGACCAAAACACTTCCACACATGCCTTGCACAAACATGGCTATACATACTCAGACGGAAATGTAACAGCTGTATGTTCAACTACCAGACTATCGCTTCTCGGACCAACTACCAGACTATCGCTTCTCGGACCTAACTACCAGACTATCGCTTCTCGGACCTTTACTACCAGACTATCGCTTCTCGGACCTAACTACCAGACTATCGCTTCTCGGACCTAACTACCAGACTATCGCTTCTCGGACCTAACTACCAGACTATCGCTTCTCGGACCTTACCTACCAGACTATCGCTTCTCGGACCTAACTACCAGACTATCGCTTCTCGGACCTAACTACCAGACTATCGCTTCTCGGACCTAACTACCAGACTATTGCTTCTCGGACCTTAACTACCAGATTATCGCTTCTCGGACCTAACTACCAGACTATCGCTTCTCGGACCTAACTACCAGACTATCGCTTCTCGGACCTTAACTACCAGACTATCGCTTCTCGGACCTAACTATCAGACTATCGCTTCTCGGACCTTTACTACCAGACTATCGCTTCTCGGACCTAACTACCAGACTATCGCTTCTCGGACCTAACTACCAGACTATCGCTTCTCGGGCCTAACTACCAGACTATCGCTTCTCGGACCTAACTACCAGACTATCGCTTCTCGGACCTAACTACCAGACTATCGCTTCTCGGACCTAACTACCAGACTATCGCTTCTCGGACCTAACTACCAGACTATTGCTTCTCGGACCTTAACTACCAGATTATCGCTTCTCGGACCTAACTACCAGACTATCGCTTCTCGGACCTAACTACCAGACTATCGCTTCTCGGACCTTAACTACCAGACTATCGCTTCTCGGACCTTAACTACCAGACTATCGCTTCTCGGGCCTAACTACCAGACTATCGCTTCTCGGACCTAACTACCAGACTATCGCTTCTCGGACCTTTACTACTAGACTATCGCTCCTCGGACCAACTACCAGACTATCGCTTCTCGGACCTAACTACCAGACTATCGCTTCTCGGACCAACTACCAGACTTTCGCTTCTCGGACCTAACTACCAGACTATCGCTTCTCGGACCTAACTACCAGACTATCGCTTCTCGGACCAACTACCAGACTATCGATTCTCGGACCTTTTGTGAGCTGTAATCTTCCTGAAACGATACGTTTTGTCACAACAGTCCGTGTATGAGTAGTTGTTTTTCTATTCATCGACCTGCATGTTTTGAATCCCCGGAACCTGACAAAAGCGAACAATCTCTAAGTCTGCTTTGAGGAATTTAATTTAAGTAATGCCGCTTTAATTATATACAATCGAATCTCGACGTGGCCGGGAACACGCACTCTTAGAACAAATGTGTATAAATTGTGCACAATATATATGCGTTACATTTTATCTTAAACACAATTGTGTACATTTGTATGTGTCGGTGGAAATTTCTCAACATTGAATATGAGTAATTATGTGAGTATTATAGTTCGTAGATGAGTTATGTTCTATTTGAGTCACAAACCTCGAAAAAGCTACCAGCTTAAAAACGTACTGTTCAGTTTTGACAAGTTTTTTTGTGAGTGGTATTGGTGGTATAGCATTCACGAGTTTTATGTCTCCAATAGAATCTAATAACTATGATACACTCACATATTCACTCACATTCAACGTTGAGGAAATTCCATCGACTCGTATAATTATGTTATGTATCATTTGTACACAATTTTGTTTAAGATATAATGTAACACATAGTGTCTAGAATTTATACATATTAGTTCTAAGAGTGAAAATATTGATTTCAGCTAGATTATTTGCCACGCACAATACTCAGCGAAGTACTCCGATCGACCGATTTTAGTCAGTAAAGCAATTTGTAAGAGCTCTCTTTTCAAAAATATAGTTGGCTCTGAAAAGAGCCGTTTGAGTCAGCGTATGTATGCTGTATGTTTTATCCCGATCTAATCAGGCTGCTGTCCATGTTTGCTGCGTGATGTCGTCGCTCCTTTCAATTCCTGATTGGTGGATTTCTTGCAACATCTGATTCCGTAACTCTCGTAACACCTCGGCTTTCTTCGTGACATATTCGTAAAACATTCCCCGAACACCTTCCAGAACAGAGATGCGCATTCTTGCAAGGTCCGTCTGGGCGCGGAGCCCGTTGCATTTGGCGGTTGCATAAAAACGGTTCAGCTTTCTAAGTTTGGCGTTGAGTACTTTGATTTGGCGACATCCGCGACGAAATTTAGTCTCTGAGTCGAGTAGCTGGTGATGGACATTTATCTTGCTGTCTTCTCTTTTCTTGTTGAACCGTCCCATGGTTGTCTTTGTAGTTAATTATTGTCGGTATAACGTCAGGATCAAGTACTGTTGTCAGGATCGGTATAAATGTTTATATGAAGCAGTGGGTCTCTTGCGTTCCTATATAACGGCACTGTTGTCAGGATAGGTATAAATGTTTATATGAAGCAGTGGGTCTGTTGCGTTCCTATATAACCGTGTGTCTCTGACGCGACATCTAGTTGAGATTTTCTTCAAAACCAATTAACCATCTCTGTGTCAAGACTCATTCTCATTAGTCCTAGCTCTTGCCGACAGTGAGATGATTAATTAACTGTTGTAACAACATCATTAACGCGACATTCAGTCAATTCAATTGATGTGTTCATAAATAAAGTATTGATGTGACAAAATACAAGATATATATATATATAATATTCCTCTCTGGTGTAAACCTGTGTTATTTGTGACCAAATGGAAAAACATTCGGACAAAAAGAGGGACAGGAACTCAGAAGGTGAGACGCCAAAACCACTTGAAAAAAACACGCGAATGGAAAAAGAAACAAACATGGCGGACAATATTCAGGACATTTCAGGTCAGTTAAAAAAGTTGACAGAAATAATAACAGATGTCAAAGTTGGTCAGGACAGCCTTCGTAAAACAATAGACACTAAATTGGATAAAATGAATAACGAGTGGAAGAAAGTTTTTGATGCTAAATTTAAACAGCTATCTGATGACATCGCATTAGATGTTAGTACAGAACGGGGTCGAATTGACAATCTCACTAAGGAGATGAGCGAGGTCAATCTGAAACTGGAGCAGCTTATCAATGTTAATCCCGCCGTCGGCGCGACCGGTGTGTCTGGGTCAGTTGTGTCTCGCCAATCTTCCGATGACAGTGATGTGAGTGTTATTATCACAAATATTCCTGACCCAGTTGGACAAGAGGATGATAACTTATCTGAAATTATTGAGGACATGCTTTCACATATGGGCGAGAATGGGATACAGGGACAAGTAAACGTGGTAGAAATTATTCGACTCAGAAAGAGAAGAATGGACAGACCAGCACTTGTGAAAGTAAAGTTTGAAACCCTTCAGCAGAAGGTATTGGTTCTGAGAAATAAACAGAGCTTGAACAGAAGTGCCAGGTTCAAGGACTGTTATATACGGAGCAGCAAACCCCACATTGAGCGACTAATAGAGATCAATGCTCGTACTTTGCTGAGCCAGATCCCCCAAGGAAAGGAATTCTATGTGTCGGGAAGCGGGAGAATCGTCAGGAAAGGTGACAGACAGGACAGATAGGATAAACACACATGTGCTACCCGTAATCCAAACGGAGACATTTCCATTGGGCAGATCAACATCAATGGCTGGACAAAAGGAAATGAACAATTGAAAACAAAATTGATTAATTGCTTGAACACTGATATTGTATGTATTTCTGAAACCCACCTAAAACAAAATGTTTCTATTTCGGTATCTGGATACTGCTGGATTGGTAATAACAGGTCAATTATCCATAGAAATGCCCCCAAAGCGTCTGGAGGTGTGGGGTTACTTATTAAAGAATCAGTAAGAACCCATTTTCAAATCGAGGTCTTAGACAACTCTATAGATGGTTTTCTCAGTGTGAAATTCACCCCCACCCTTTCAGATGATGGGTTCATTATTTGTGCTTGTTATTTACCACCCGAATCTTCGCCATGGGGCAGAGATGCTGATGGGTTTTTTGCCCATACATTGACGCATATTTACATGCACTCAGATTGTCCGATCATGTTATGTGGAGATTTTAACGCTCGTATCGGGCCCATGTCTGATGTAAATGAGGACTACGATAATCTTCCACAGTTACACAATATTGACACCACAGTCAATCAACACGGTCGATCATTCATAGATTTTTTTAATGAATCCAAGTTCTGTGTCCTCAATGGTAGACTAAATCCTGAAAATAATAACTTTACATCAATTAGTCAAAAGGGTTCTGCCGTAGTTGATTATATATGTATACCTCATGAATACTTTGACCTATTTACCAATTTCCGAGTGGTCACTCAATCAGTAATGCTTGAAACGCACGGACTACTCCGCTATATTGGCCAAAACAGTAAACCACCAGACCATAGCTTTTTGACGGTCAGCTTTCATGTTAATCCTATTGTCGGACAATCAGGGACGTCGAATGGGGGGCTGGGTGTATCGCATTTACCAACAAAACTGAAAAAACCCCTTCCGGAAAATTTTCTTACTTGTAGGGACACAATAGAAAAGTTTGCGTGTCTGATACACAAAATTGAAACCATTGTTGAAACACAAGAAGCTATCGATGATACATATGAACAATTTAATACAATTTTAACTTCTGAATTATCTGAAAAAAATTCCAGTTTTAACAAGTATCCGAAATCTAAAAAGAAATTTAAATTTGAAAAACCTTTTTGGAATGAAGAACTAACCCGATTGTGGCATCAGATGAATAATTGCGAAAAAACATTTTTGAAATTTAGAAATAATTCACGCGATAAACGTAATGCACTTATTCGATTTAAAGATGCACGGCGGTTTTTTAATAAAAGATTACGTTTCCACGAAAGGACATATAAACGAGATTTGATGCTCGATATCGAAATAAATAGTAAGAATCCAAACTCATTCTGGGAATCTGTAAATAAATTAGGCCCCAAACGAAAAGTGGTGACACCCGATGAGGTTTATAATAATGATGGATCAGTCACAAGCGATATACAAACAGTAATGGGTAAATGGAAAACAGACTTTGAACAACTGTATAACCCGAAACAGATAGCAGGGCAGTTTAATGATATCTTTTATCAGGAAATTCTAAAGGAAAAATCGTTTATAGAAAATAAATGTCTAGACCCACTCTATGACCATAACACGCGGCTAAATCGAGCAATTACAATTGAGGAAGTAGAAACTGTCATTAACAATGCGAAAAATGGCAAAGCTTTTGGTCTAGATAAAATCCCATATGAATGTCTAAAATGTGAATCAGTAAAACCTATTTTACATTGTCTTTTCAACTACATATTTGATACAGGATTACTACCATCCAATTGGAGACACTCGATCATTTGTCCTATTCCAAAAAACGGTAATCTTGACCCACGTGTTCCCCTAAATTACCGTGGAATCTCCCTTATACCGGCATGTGGCAAATTATATAGCAGTCTCTTGAATAACAGACTTATTGAATACCTGGAAATGCATCAATTGTTGGAAGACGAACAAAATGGTTTTCGACCAAAGAGGTCCTGCTTGGACAACATTTTTGTACTGACATCTTTAATACGAGGAAAACGTCAATTATTTACAACTTTTATTGACTTCAGTAAAGCCTTTGATCGAGTAGACAGGAATATGTTATTATATAAACTTTTAAAAATTGGCGTAGATGGCAACATATATCAATCCATTAAGAGCATGTATCGAACAACTTATTCGTGCGTTCGTGTAAATGGCCGAATATCTGACAAGTTTGAATGTAATTTTGGAGTAAAACAAGGTGACAGTCTCTCATCGACACTTTATAATATTTTCGTTAACGATTTGATTTCTGAAATAAAAAGGTTGAATATTGGTGTATCACTAGATGAATGTAAAGTATCTTCCATAATGTACGCAGATGATATTGCGTTAATTGCTGAAAACGAAGCAGACATGCAGACAATGCTTAACACCGTCGAATCATGGTGTCGAAACTGGCGTATGACAGTCAATCTGGATAAAACTAAAATTGTACATTTTAGACATAAAAACAGAATAAAAACAAACTATAATTTCTTATTCCAAAATCAGAGAATCGAAAAAGTGGATCAGTATAAATATCTCGGAATAATTCTCCATGAACATGGTAGTTTTGATACAGCAGCTGAAACATTAGCTAAATCATCAGGCAGGGCATTGGGAGCGTTAATATCGAGCGTCCACTCTTATAGAGACATAGGTGTCAAAACGTACCTGAAAATATTCTTGACCTGTGTGTGCCCAGTTATGGATTATGCATCCGCTATTTGGGGATATCGTAAATACTCATGTATAGATATGGTGCAAAATCGAGCGCTAAGATACTTCCTTGGGGTCCACAGATTTTGTCCGCTTTTAGCTGTAGGTGGGGAATTTGGTATTCATTCGAGTCAAGTCCGAAGATGGCTTAACATGGCAAGACTATGGAATTATTTTATACACATGCAAGATGACAGATTAGCAAAAATGGTTTTCCTTTGGGATCTCATGAATAATAGCGATGGATGGTGTGCATCATTTAGTAGTGTTTTGTCGGAAATAAATATGACAAGCACCTTTGAAAACCTACAGATATGTAATATACATGACCTCGAACGAGAGCTTTCCGCATTTAAACAGAAAACTTGGATTGAAAAAATGACATATGTACCAAAGCTACGCACATACAGACTCTTTAAGAAAAATTATGCTATTGAAAAATATATTTCCATGAATATGGATAAGTCCCACCGCTCCATACTTGCACAATTTCGATGTGCGATTTTACCTCTGCGGATAGAAACCGGTCGATTTAGAAACGAGAAAATCGAACAAAGAATCTGCATTATGTGCAGCTCTGACAAAGTTGAAGACGAAAAACATTTTCTTTTGTATTGTCCCTTTTACAATGACATCCGGATGTCTCTTTTAAATTCCGTCCCAAGATATATTAACGACATGTTTAAAACAGACCACATTGACGACTCTTTTAGTGAGCTAATGTTATTTCCCCGACAACTAGCAAAATTTCTTTTTGATGCTTTTATGCGAAGAAAACGATTCATATACAAGTAAATTATACACCAAACGTATCAACATGTAAGAATACAAAATATATAAACCCGAATATCTCCAAATTGTGTAAGATTAAAATGAAATTCTCTACTTTATATTCTCTTTATATCATCACTGAGGATAGTCCACATGTGTTGGACCAAACCATGTACATACTTATACTATTAAGCGTGACATATAGGCCCTATGGGCCGGGTGCTAATTGTAATTGAAATATATATATATATTAATGATTTATGTATTGCACATGTCACGTTAATAAATGATTATCTCTCTCTCTCTCTCTATATGATATCAAAATGTTCAAGTGAGACAAATATTTAAAGATGCCCCATCCTATCTGACAACATAAAATTTGATCATTGCTACGTTTTCTAGATATCAGAAACTATTTGGAGTCTTGGACCCATGGGCCCATTAATAGTAGATTTTGACTGTCAATATTGACTTTAAAACTAGGAAGTTTTAGCGCGTTTTGATTTGTTTGTCAGACAAGTACAAATAAGAACAAATATCTCTGCTAAAGTGCTTAAGTGCGTGCCTTCGTTTCCAATAGGGTTTATAGTAAAGAGCGTTCTATTATGTTTGTTTTCATTCTTTTTCAACGCAAAAACTGACGGACGTTTTTGATTATTTTCGAGATGTCTGCGCATGGACGTGGCTAGAGGTTTCCCTTTAATTGTTGGTGTCCATCTTGAAATTTCCAACTGCACACCGCCCTTTGAACCAGACCAAACTCCCAGGCTCGTAGTTTTCCATTTGCACCCCCCCCCCCAGTTTCCACCTGGTACATCAAGCTTCTAACGGTTTGGAATTTCCAACCCGACACCCAATAAGATTGGCGACAAATGACAAATTTCAACCTATACGTGGTGTAAAATTTCCAACTAATGTGTGTCAGGCATGAAATTTCCAACTGTTGAACAGTTTATCAAAGTTGCCTGTTCCTGTGCCTGCGCCATTCGACGAGTGATGGTTACTTACTACAACTATTTTTTTTATTTTATTTTACCTGGTGTCAAACCGGACGATGCACATTTAAAGCCGTATAGCCATATATAGCGGTTTGGAGCCCCAAGTTATAACTATAGTAGTGCTCGATTGTGTCACATTCCGGCACCGATCCGGTGATCAAAATAGGTTATCGAATACGAGAAATTAATCTGTATGTTCGATGTTCAAATGAAGTGTGTATATAAGTGTCTTATATATATTAAACTCGTTCGTTGACAAGCTTTGATCTAGCACGTGTAGGTCATATTCGTTGCAGCTTTTACAGGTACTCAATCATATCAGACGGTCCCCATATCATCAAGATACAACAACAACATTTCTTCAAAATACCCTTTAGTTATCAGAATCGATTAATTGCCACAAAATAGTGCTAACCACTGTCAACTATGGTATCAAATGTTCCAAAACGTGTTATTTATCAACATTTCGTTCAACGAAATATGGCCGTATTATCACTTGAGTATCACGATATTTGGCCGCATTACCACTTGATACCACTTGATATGATATCATCTTCATCCGCAATTGTGTACGAGATCGTTCGTTTGATGACGTTTTTCGGGGCCACAAATAATTCCACATCTTGAGAAATAACAGACTTCAAAAATCGATATCTGATCACTCTGAGCTTTGATGTGTGGATTCCTCGACTCGAATCAAATATTTGTTTTACCACCGAAGCTGAAGAAATCATAATTTAGGAGCGTTAAATCTGATAATGCATCTTTAACTGTCGACCAAGCATTCACTGCAGATTTTAACTGTCGACTTAGCATTAGCTCAGAGCCCATGCACCCCAGCTACATGACCAAAACGCTCCATACATGGCTTACACCAAAATGGCTATCTGTATATACTGTTAAAAATATGGCAGCAGCTTAAAAACGTTGTGGTACACAATTGCGTACTGTTCAGTTTTGACAAATTTTAAAGCTGCTGCCAATTTGTTTGTTTTGTTTTTTTGGGTGGGTATTTGTGGTATAGCCTTCACGAGTTTTATGTCTCAAATAGAACCCATATCATCTAATAACTATGATACACTCACATTTTCACTCATATTAAACGTTGAAGAAATTCCACCGACACATATAATTATGTCATGTATCATTTGTACACAATTTTGTTGAAGACATAATGTAACACATAGTGTCTAAAATTTATACATATTTGTTCTAAGAGTGAAATATTGATTTCAGCTAGATTAATTGCCATGCACAATACCCCAGCGAATTATTCCGATCGACCAATTTTAGTCAGTAAAGCAATTTTGTAAGAGCTCTCTTTTCAAAAATGTAGTTGGCTCTGAAAAGAGCCGTTTGGCTCTGAAAAGAGCCGTTTGAGTCAGCGTGTATATGTATGCTGTATGTTTTATCCCGATCGAATCAGGCTGCTGTCCGTGTTTGCTGCGTGATGTCGCTCCTTTCGATTCCCGATTGCTGGATTTCTTGCAACATCTGATTCCGTAACTCTCGTAACACCTCGGCTCTCTTCGTGACATATTCGTAAAACATTCCTCTCACACCTTCTAGAACAGAGATGCGCAATCGTGCAAGGACCGTCTGGGCGCGGAGTCCATTGCATTTGGCGGCTGCATAGGAACGGTTCAGCTTTCTAAGTTTGGCGTTGAGTACTTTGATTTGGCGACATCCGCTACGAAATCTGGTCTCCGACTCGAGTAGCTGATGATGGATATTTATCTTGCTGTCTTCTCTTTTCTTGTTGAACCGTCCCATGGTTGTATTTGTAGTTAATTATTGTCGGTATAACGTCAGGATCAAGTACTGTTGTCAGTATCGGTATTATGAAGCAGTGCGTCTCTTGCGTTCCTATATAACCGTACTGTTGTCAGGATCGGTATAAATGTTTATATGAAGCTGTGGGGCTCTTGCGTTCATATATAACCGTGTCTCTCTGACGCGACATCTAGTTGAGATTTCCTTCAAAACCAATTAACCATCTCTGTGTCAAGACTCATTCTCATTAGTCCTAGCTCTTGTCGACTGTGAGATGATTAATTAACTGTTGTAACAACATCATTAACGCGACCTTTAGTCAATTCAATTGGTGTGTTCATAAATATAGTATAGATGTGACAAAATACAAGATATATATATGATATCAAAATGTTCAAGTGAGACATCTCTAGCTTCGAGTGGAGCGAACAAGTCAGATTTTATTTGGCTCCATTAGTTCCTCGTAAGCTAGAGCGTCTACACGAGTGAGTTGTGCGGTCGCGACCCAGGTTGTAACTGCCCTCGTGGAGACGCCAGACTGAGATGGTTTTGGATTAGGCTCAGGACGGATTATGGAGCTAATCCCTGAAGCCGCGTTGGCCGCTATACAGAAAAGCCGGTTAGTTGACGCTGTTAGTTGGACACTCCAAGCTAACAGGGGCTCTCTGGTTCTCTGTGTAGAATTCAGGACAGAAGAAGCTGGTACCCAGAAGTCTTCTGCCGTGAACAGGAACGCCAAGACCCGCTGTAATATGAAGAAGGGGCCTCCGAAAAAAAAGACACCCTCACAGAAAAGAAGGGACGCTGCCAGACGGGCGAAATGGAAGAAGCAGAAGGGGGTGACTGTTGATCGGCCAGTCGCCCCTTCCCGTGTGGCTCAGCCGTCCAAAGTCAAAGCCGGCGGGTCGAAGTTGTCTGAGAGACGCCCAGACGACTCGACCCGCATGGAGACTGACGACATAACACCAACTAGCAGGGATTCCGTGGATCTGCCGGAGGTCCCTGCTGTCGTCGTCGAGGCTAGCGGAGACAGGGACGTGGATACCACCCCAGATGTTCCTGCCGCCAGCTTCGACGTGGAACTGGACTTTACACCTCGGACACCGGATTACCTAAACATCCCGGTGTCCCCCAGCTCCACCAGCACCAACAACAACACCAGCGCAGCCTCCGCCCGAGATGAATTCAAGGCTGAGGTAGACAAAGAGATTGCATTGACAGAAGAGGCGTTGAGGATATCAAAAATCAACAATCAGCGACATCAACTTTACTTACAACAATTCCAACAGAAATCTCCTCCGTCACCACAATCATCAACAGAAAAGCCAAACCCAAAAAAGAAAAAGTAATCACCATCACCATCACAAAATGCTTAATTCATTTTTTTGTTTTTTTTTTGTTCTCATAATAAAGGCAAAAACATGAGGGATTAAGGAAAGGGTCACTCGACCCTTTCGACAATCCCGGGCTAGCCCCCCGAACCACTCACTCGCAGTGAGACAAATATTTAAAGATGCCCCATCCTATCTGACAACATAAAATGTTACCATTGCTACGTTTTCTAGATATCAGAAAATAATTGGACACTTGGGCCCATTAATAGTAGATTTTTACTGTCAATAGTGACAACCGTTGAACAGTTTATCAAAGTTGCCTGTTCCTGTGCCTGCGTCATTCGACGAGTGATGGTTACTTACTACAACTATTTTTTTTATTTTATTTTACCTGGTGTCAAACCGGACGATGCACATTTAAAGCCGTATAGCCATATATAGCGGTTTGGAGCCCCAAGTTATAACTATAGTAGTGCTCGATTGTGTCACATTCCGGCACCGATCCGGTGATCAAAATAGGTTATCGAATACGAGAAATTAATCTGTATGTTCGATGTTCAAATGAAGTGTGTATATAAGTGTCTTATATATATTAAACTCGTTCGTTGACAAGCTTTGATCTAGCACGTGTAGGTCATATTCGTTGCAGCTTTTAAAGGTACTCAATCATATCAGACGGTCCCCATATCATCAAGTTACAACAACAACATTTCTTCAAAATACCCTTTAGTTATCAGAATCGATTAATTGCCACAAAATAGTGCTAACCACTGTCAACTATGGTATCAAATGTTCCAAAACGTGTTATTTATCAACATTTCGTTCAACGAAATATGGCCGTATTATCATTTGAGTATCACGATATTTGGCCGCATTACCACTTGATACCACTTGATATGATATCACCTTCATCCGCAATTGTGTACGAGATCGTTCGTTTGACGACGTTTTTCTGGGCCACAAATAATTCCACATCTTGAGAAATAACAGACTTCAAAAATCGATATCTGATCACTCTGAGCTTTGATGTGTGGATTCCTCGACTCTAATCAAATATTTTTTTTTACCACCGAAGCTGAAGAAATCATAATTTAGGAGCGTTAAATCTGATAATGCATCTTTAACTGTCGACCAAGCATTCACTGCAGATTTTAACTGTCGACTTAGCATTAGCTCAGAGCCCATGCACCCCAGCTACATGACCAAAACGCTCCACACATGGCTTACACCAAAATGGCTATCTGTATATACTGTTAAAAATATGGTAGCAGCTTAAAAACGTTGTGCTACACAATTGCGTACTGTTCAGTTTTGACAAATTTTAAAGCTGCTGCCAATTTATTTGTTTTGTTTTTTTGGGTGGGTATTTGTGGTATAGCCTTCACGAGTTTTATGTCTCCAATATAACCCATATCATCTAATAACTATGATACACTCACATTTTCACTCATATTAAACGTTGAAGAAATTCCACCGACACATATAATTATGTCATGTATCATTTGTACACAATTTTGTGAAGACATAATGTAACACATAGTGTCTATAATTTATACATATTTGTTCTAAGAATGAAAATATTGATTTCAGCTAGATTATTTGCCATGCACAATACCCCAGCGAATTATTCCGATCGACCAATTTTAGTCAGTACTGCAATTTGTAAGAGCTCTCTTTTCAAAAATATAGTTGGCTCTGAAAAGAGCCGTTTGAGTCAGCGTGTATGTATGCTGTATGTTTTATCCCGATCGAATCAGGCTGCTGTCCGTGTTTGCTGCGTGATGTCGTCGCTCCTTTCGATTCCTGATTGGTGGATTTCTTGTAACATCTGATTCCGTAACTCTCGTAACACCTCGGCTTTCTTCGTGACATATTCGTAAAACATTCCCTTCACACCTTCTAGAACAGAGATGCGCATTCGTGAAAGGTCCGTCTGGGCGCGGAGTCCATTGCATTTGGCGGCTGCATGGGAACAGTTCAGCTTTCTGAGTTTGGCGTTGAGTACTTTGATTTGGCGACATCCGCGACGAAATCTGGTCTCCGAGTCGAGTAGCTGGTGATGGATATTTATCTTGCTGTCTTCTCTTTTTTTGTTGAACCGTCCCATAGTTGTCTTTGTAGTTAATTATTATCGGTATAATGTCAGGATCAAGTACTGTTGTCAGTATCGGTATAAATGTTTATATGAAGCAGTGAGTCTCTTGCGTTCCTATATAACCGTATATACTGTTGTCAGGATAGGTATAAATGTTTATATGAGGCAGTGGGTCTCTTGCGTTCATATATGGAAAGTATCTGGTATATGATGACTACAAATTCTCCGTTAAATCAAGGAGAAATGATCGAATTCATTGGCGATGTTGTAAGAAAGACTGCCGTGCAACCACCAACACTGAGAACGATATGGTGATATCCAACAGCGGCAACCATAACCACGAACCTGATTTCAACCAAGTAGCAGCAGATTCCTGGATTGCAGACCTCAAAAAGCTTGTTAAGACAAGTAACAAGCCAGTAACAACGCTATACCAGGAAGAAATAGGAAGTATGTACTAAGTAAATTTAATTTCGCATTCTCATTAATCTGGCAACGCTCTTTATATTAGTATTCAGAAAGAAAACTAAGCAAGTAATAAGTAAAGTAAAACTGGTGTAATGTTATATTATATATATTATAATTATTATTGGGATTGGCCCACGCAAGATGCGATATCGCAAAGTTGACAATTCCATCAGACATTTCAAGAGAGTTTTCGGCGCAGGCGAAATAGATATTCTCGAATACATGGATTCAGTATCAAACAGTATCAAACATTAATGTGCTATAATTCATGTTATGTTATATTGATAGTATTTGTTATATATATATCTTGAGTATTTAATAAATTTGTTGAAATATATCACATGTGCATGTCTTCGTTCATAATGCAACTTCCGGTGTCCGCTCAGTGGCGGGGTTAATATGTGTGGATAGGGCGAATATCGGCCTTTCGTTAGACACCAAAATGAGTCCTCTACGCGCTGTATTCCTCGAGTTAGACACCAAAATGAGTCCTCTACGCGCTGTATTCCTCGAGTTTTCCAAAAAACCCCAATTATCCTCATCGTCCGGCCGCTCATCGCCGTCGAAATTAGCCATCGCCACCAATTCCCAGTAACAATTATGATAAAAACTATAGTCGGCAACTCTGTGATGTTGAGGATTATCACACCTGCCCCAACACCTACCCGAAACAATAGCCGCCGGGTGAACAGGACGACCCCATATAACCGTGTCTCTCTGACGCGACATCTAGTTGAGATTTCCTTCAAAACCAATTAACTATCTATATCTGTGTCAAGACTCATTCTCATTAGTCCTAGCTCTTGCCGACAGTGAGATGATTAATTAAATGTTGTAACAACATCATTAACGCGACCTTAAGTCAATGCAATTGGTGTGTTCATACATATAGACTAGTATAGATGTGACAAAATACAAGATATGATATCAAAATGTTCAAGTGAGTCATATATTTAAAGATTCCCCATCCTTTCTGACAACATAAAATGTTACCATTGCTACGTATTCTAGATATCGGAAAATAATTGGACACTCGGGCCCATTAATGGTAGATTTTTACTGTCAATATTGACTTTAAAACTAGGAAGTTTTAACGCGTTTCGATTTGTTTGTCAGACAAGTACAAATAAGAACAAACATCTCTGATAAAGTGCTTAACTCATTCAGTGCCGGCAACGGATATATCCGTCGCCCGAAAGGTTCCATCCATGTGCCGGCGTCGGATATATCCGTGGTCCAGAACATCTCGTTTAAAACATGCTCTACTGGGCGAAAAACTCACAGTTTCAATATTGGTGTACATGCTTAAAACACTGCGGATTACAAGTCACATCTTGGGATAATTTTCATCGGGGGGGGGGGGGTGGCGGGTGGTATGTTTATACGCGCATGTGCATATTCAACTTGTAAACCATGGCGTAGCCGAAGATATATCCGTTCAAACGACGTATCGGGCAGCTCCGTATGTTGAGGCATTCAGGAGATAGAGCCGTCTGAATATAGGTGGTGAAAAATTGGGTTTTGTGGGCGTGACTAAAGTCTTACAGAGTTTAAACTCTCTGAGAGGTTAACGTATACACCGTACATATCTGTTAATTGGAAACCGATTTTGATTGCGTAAAGGGCGATTACTATCAAGTCGGTCATTCCCTGATCCATCGGATACTTGGTTTAACACCAAACGATCGAGGAACGCTGATTTGGACAACGTGCCCATTACGTCAATCAAACTATGTACCTTAAGGGGTTCGCCAAATTACGATGATACATTACTATAGAAACATTAAGATTGCTCTTACATATTTTAAGATATCGAGCTGATGAAATTTGGTAGTGAGAGGTTTTTCGATGCGCTGGATTCGATAGAAATGTCACCGGGATACTCCGATGGCCAAAACTGATGAATAATTGCCGTTGTACATGTAGACGCGTGTATCACACGAAGGGAAATATACGCCGCACCGCGATAGAACGATTGGTGTAGGCCTATCGAACGGAAGCAATTGATTTTCAAATTGTTTTAAGTTTTGTCATCTGGTTCTCTAGTAAATCGGTTATCGTAAACGTCATCCCATTTAGAAAATTGGAAGGGTCTCATTTATCACCCCCCCCCCCCACTTCCGATCCTTGCCATAAGATAATGCTATGCTATTCCATCAGCTAAATAAATGCCTAAAACTGCACAGAATAAGTTAGTTAGATGGTCACATAAAACAGATTTGTAATTTCACACAATCGGTGTTAATCTGAAGTACTCGTTGCCATGGCAACACGAAATTTTGGACCTGTGATGACCCTGTAGTACCGAAATTGGACTTTCAAAGAACTTCGTGAGTAGGGCCTATAATATCAATTCCTGTTGTCAGTTCGATTCTTTCCAATATTGAATAATCAAACTAAATATATAGCTATATATAGTGTTAATGTTGGCTCTTTTCCCCCAGGAAACCTGGCACACAGCTAGCGTTTTCCCCACGTAACCTGGCACTGAATGAGTTAAGTACGTGCCTTCGTTTCCAATAGAGTTTATAGTCAAGAGCGTTTTATTATGATCGTTTTCATTCTTTTTCAACGCAAAAACTGACGGACTTTTTTTGCTTATTTTCGAGATGTCTGCTCATGGACGTGGCTAAAGGTTCCCCGTTAATTGTTGGTGTCTATCTTGAAATTTCCAACTTCACCCCGCCCCTTGAACCAGGCCAAACTCCCAGGCTGGCAGTATTCCATTTGCACCCCCCCCCCAAACTTTAAGATTGGAAACTAAAAAAAACCAAACAAACAAAGATTGGAAACTAATGACCAATTTCAACCTATATGTTGTGCATGTAAAATTTCCAACTAATGTGTGTCAGGCATGAAATTTCCTGTTCCTGTGCCTGCGTCATTCGAGTGATGGTTACTTACTACAACTATTTTTTTATTTTCTTTTACCGGGTGTCAAACAGGACGATGCACATTTAAAGCCGTATAGCCATATATAGCGGTTTGGAGCCCCAAGTTATAGCTATAGTAGTTCTCGATTGTGTCACATTCAGGCACCGATCCGGTGATCAAAATAGGTTATCGAATACGAGAAATTAATCTGTATGTTCGATGTTCAAATGAAGTGTGTATATAAGTGTCTTATATATATATTCAACTCGTTCGTTGACAAGCTTTGATCTAGCACGTGTAGGTCCTATTCGTTGCAGCTTTTAAAGGTACTCAATCCGATCAGACGGTCCCCATATCATCAAGATACAACAACAACATTTCTTCAAAATACCCTTTAGTTATCAGAATCGATTAATTGCCACAAAATAATGCTAACCACTGTCAACTATGGTATCAAATGTTCCAAAACGTGTTATTTGTCAACATTTCGTTCAACGAAATATGTCCGTATTATCACTTGAGTATCACGATATTTGGCCGCATTACCACTTGATACCACTTGATATGATATCATCAATTCATCCGCAATTGTGTCCGAGATCGTTCGTTTGACGACGTTTATCTGGGCCACAAAAAATTCCACATCTTGAAAAATAACAAACTTCAAAAATCAATATCTGATTACTTTGAGCTTTGATGGGTGGATTCCTCGACTCGGATCAAATATTTTTTACCACCGAAGCCGACAAAATCATAATTTAGGAGCGTTAAATCGGATAATGCATCTTTAGTTTTATGTCTCCAATAGAATCTAATAACTATGATACACTCACATATTCTCTCACATTCAATGTTGAGGAAATTCCACCGACTCGTATAATTATGTCATGTATCATTTTGTACAGAATTTTGTTTAAGATATAATGTAACACATAGTGTCTAGAATTTATACATATTTGTTCTAAGAGTGAAAATATTGAATTCAGCTAGATTATTTGCCATGTACAAATACCCCAGCGAATTATTCCGATCGACCGAATTTAGTCAGTAAAGCAATTTTGTAAGAGCTCTCTTTTCAAAACTGTAGTTGGCTCTGAAAAGAGCCGTTTGAGGTAGCGTGTACGTATGCTTTACGTTCTATCCCGATCGAATCAGGCTGCTGTCCATGTATGCTGCGTGATGTCGTCGCTCCTTTCGATTCCTGATTGGTGGATTTCTTGCAACATCTGATTCCGTAACTCTCGTAACACCTCGGCTTTCTTCGTGACATATTCGTAAAACATTCCCCGAACACCTTCCAGAACAGAGATGCGCATTCTTGCAAGGTCCGTCTGGGCGCGGAGCCCGTTGCATTTGGCGGTTGCATAAAAACGGTTCAGCTTTCTAAGTTTGGCGTTGAGTACTTTGATTTGGCGACATCCGCGACGAAATCTAGTCTCCGAGTCGAGTAGCTGGTGATGGACATTTATCTTGCTGTCTTCTCTTTTCTTGTTGAACCGTCCCATGGTTGTATTTGTAGTTAATTAGTGTCGGTATAACGTAAGGATCAAGTACTGTTGCCAGTATGGGTATAAATGTTTATATGAAGCAGTGGGTCTCTTGCGTTCCTATATAATCGTGTCTCTCTGACGCGACATCTAGTTGAGATTTTCTTCAAAACCAATTAACCATCTCTGTGTCAAGACTCATTCTCATTAGTCCTAGCTCTTGCCGACAGTGAGATGATTAATTAACTGTTGTAACAACATCATTAACGCGACCTTCAGTCAATTAAATTGATGTGTTCATAAATATAGTATAGATGTGACAAAATACAAGATATATATATGACATAAAAATGTTCAAGTGAGACAAATATTTAAAGCTGCTCCATCCTATCTGACAACATAAAATGTTACCATTGCTACGTTTTCTAGATATCAGAAAATAATTGGACACTTGGGCCCATTAATAGTAGATTTTTACTGTCAATATTGACTTTAAAACTAGGAAGTTTTAACACGTTCGATTTGTTTGTCAGACAAGTACAAATAAGAACAAACATCTCTGATAAAGTGCTTAACTAATTCAGTGCCGGCGACGGATATATCCGTCGCCCGAAAGGTTCCATCCATGTGCCGGCGTCGGATATATCCGTCGCCCAGAACATCTCGTTTAAAACATGCTCTACTGGGCGAAAAACTCACAGTTTCAATATTGGTGTACATGCTTAAAACACTGCGGATTACAAGTCACATCTTGGGATAATTTTCATCGGGGGGGGGGGGGGTGGCGGGTGGTATGTTTATACGCGCATGTGCATATTCAACTTGTAAACCATGGCGTAGCCGAAGATATATCCGGTCAAACGACGTATCGGGCAGCTCCGTATGTTGAGGCATTCAGGAGATAGAGCCGTCTGAATATAGGTGGTGAAAAATTGGGTTTTGTGGGCGTGACTAAAGTCTTACAGAGTTTAAACTCTCTGATAGGTTAACGTATACACCGTACATATCTGTTAATTGGAAACCGATTTTGATTGCGTAAAGGGCGATTACTATCAAGTCGGTCATTCCCTGATCCATCGGATACTTGGTTTAACACCAAACGATCGAGGAACGCTGATTTGGACAACGTGCCCATTACGTCAATCAAACTATGTACCTTAAGGGGTTCGCCAAATTACGATGATACATTACTATAGAAACATTAAGATTGCTCTTACATATTTTAAGATATCGAGCTGATGAAATTTGGTAGTGAGAGGTTTTTCGATGCGCTGGATTCGATAGAAATGTCACCGGGATACTCCGATGGCCAAAATTGATGAATAATTGCCGTTGTACATGTAGACGCGTGTATCACACGAAGGGAAATATACGCCGCACCGCGATAGAACGATTGGTGTAGGCCTATCGAACGGAAGCAATTGATTTTCAAATTGTTTTAAGTTTTGTCATCTGGTTCTCTAGTAAATCGGTTATCGTAAACGTCATCCCATTTAGAAAATTGGAAGGGTCTCATTTATCACCCCCCCCCCCCCCCCCACTTCCGATCCTTGCCATAAGATAATGCTATGCTATTCCATCAGCTAAATAAATGCCTAAAACTGCACAGAATAAGTTAGTTAGATGGTCACATAAAACAGATTTGTAATTTCACACAATCGGTGTTAATCTGAAGTACTCGTTGCCATGGCAACACGAAATTTTGGACCTGTGATGACCCTGTAGTACCGAAATTGGACTTTCAAAGAACTTCGTGAGTAGGGCCTATAATATCAATTCCTGTTGTCAGTTCGATTCTTTCCAATATTGAATAATCAAACTAAATATATAGCTATATATAGTGTTAATGTTGGCTCTTTTTCCCCAGGAAACCTGGCACACAGCTAGCGTTTTCCCCACGTAACCTGGCACTGAATGAGTTAAGTACGTGCCTTCGTTTCCAATAGAGTTTATAGTCAAGAGCGTTTTATTATGATCGTTTTCATTCTTTTTCAACGCAAAAACTGACGGACTTTTTTGCTTATTTTCGAGATGTCTGCTCATGGACGTGGCTAAAGGTTCCCCGTTAATTGTTGGTGTCTATCTTGAAATTTCCAACTTCACCCCGCCCCTTGAACCAGGCCAAACTCCCAGGCTGGCAGTATTCCATTTGCACCCCCCCCCCCCAAACTTTAAGATTGGAAACTAAAAAAAAACAAACAAACAAAGATTGGAAACTAATGACCAATTTCAACCTATATGTTGTGCATGTAAAATTTCCAACTAATGTGTGTCAGGCATGAAATTTCCTGTTCCTGTGCCTGCGTCATTCGAGTGATGGTTACTTACTACAACTATTTTTTTATTTTCTTTTACCGGGTGTCAAACAGGACGATGCACATTTAAAGCCGTATAGCCATATATAGCGGTTTGGAGCCCCAAGTTATAGCTATAGTAGTTCTCGATTGTGTCACATTCAGGCACCGATCCGGTGATCAAAATAGGTTATCGAATACGAGAAATTAATCTGTATGTTCGATGTTCAAATGAAGTGTGTATATAAGTGTCTTATATATATATTCAACTCGTTCGTTGACAAGCTTTGATCTAGCACGTGTAGGTCCTATTCGTTGCAGCTTTTAAAGGTACTCAATCCGATCAGACGGTCCCCATATCATCAAGATACAACAACAACATTTCTTCAAAATACCCTTTAGTTATCAGAATCGATTAATTGCCACAAAATAATGCTAACCACTGTCAACTATGGTATCAAATGTTCCAAAACGTGTTATTTATCAACATTTCGTTCAACGAAATATGTCCGTATTATCACTTGAGTATCACGATATTTGGCCGCATTACCACTTGATACCACTTGATATGATATCATCAATTCATCCGCAATTGTGTCCGAGATCGTTCGTTTGACGACGTTTATCTGGGCCACAAAAAATTCCACATCTTGAAAAATAACTAACTTCAAAAATCAATATCTGATTACTCTGAGCTTTGATGGGTGGATTCCTCGACTCGGATCAAATATTTTTTACCACCGAAGCCGACAAAATCATAATTTAGGAGCGTTAAATCGGATAATGCATCTTTAGTTTTATGTCTCCAATAGAATCTAATAACTATGATACACTCACATATTCTCTCACATTCAATGTTGAGGAAATTCCACCGACTCGTATAATTATGTCATGTATCATTTTGTACAGAATTTTGTTTAAGATATAATGTAACACATAGTGTCTAGAATTTATACATATTTGTTCTAAGAGTGAAAATATTGAATTCAGCTAGATTATTTGCCATGTACAAATACCCCAGCGAATTATTCCGATCGACCGAATTTAGTCAGTAAAGCAATTTTGTAAGAGCTCTCTTTTCAAAAATGTAGTTGGCTCTGAAAAGAGCCGTTTGAGGTAGCGTGTACGTATGCTTTACGTTCTATCCCGATCGAATCAGGCTGCTGTCCATGTATGCTGCGTGATGTCGTCGCTCCTTTCGATTCCTGATTGGTGGATTTCTTGCAACATCTGATTCCGTAACTCTCGTAACACCTCGGCTTTCTTCGTGACATATTCGTAAAACATTCCCCGAACACCTTCCAGAACAGAGATGCGCATTCTTGCAAGGTCCGTCTGGGCGCGGAGCCCGTTGCATTTGGCGGTTGCATAAAAACGGTTCAGCTTTCTAAGTTTGGCGTTGAGTACTTTGATTTGGCGACATCCGCGACGAAATCTAGTCTCCGAGTCGAGTAGCTGGTGATGGACATTTATCTTGCTGTCTTCTCTTTTCTTGTTGAACCGTCCCATGGTTGTATTTGTAGTTAATTAGTGTCGGTATAACGTAAGGATCAAGTACTGTTGCCAGTATGGGTATAAATGTTTATATGAAGCAGTGGGTCTCTTGCGTTCCTATATAATCGTGTCTCTCTGACGCGACATCTAGTTGAGATTTTCTTCAAAACCAATTAACCATCTCTGTGTCAAGACTCTTTCTCATTAGTCCTAGCTCTTGCCGACAGTGAGATGATTAATTAACTGTTGTAACAACATCATTAACGCGACCTTCAGTCAATTAAATTGATGTGTTCATAAATATAGTATAGATGTGACAAAATACAAGATATATATATGACATAAAAATGTTCAAGTGAGACAAATATTTAAAGCTGCTCCATCCTATCTGACAACATAAAATGTTACCATTGCTACGTTTTCTAGATATCAGAAAATAATTGGACACTTGGGCCCATTAATAGTAGATTTTTACTGTCAATATTGACTTTAAAACTAGGAAGTTTTAACACGTTCGATTTGTTTGTCAGACAAGTACAAATAAGAACAAACATCTCTGATAAAGTGCTTAACTAATTCAGTGCCGGCGACGGATATATCCGTCGCCCGAAAGGTTCCATCCATGTGCCGGCGTCGGATATATCCGTCGCCCAGAACATCTCGTTTAAAACATGCTCTACTGGGCGAAAAACTCACAGTTTCAATATTGGTGTACATGCTTAAAACACTGCGGATTACAAGTCACATCTTGGGATAATTTTAATCGGGGGGGGGGTGGCGGGTGGTATGTTTATACGCGCATGTGCATATTCAACTTGTAAACCATGGCGTAGCCGAAGATATATCCGTTCAAACGACGTATCGGGCAGCTCCGTATGTTGAGGCATTCAGGAGATAGAGCCGTCTGAATATAGGTGGTGAAAAATTGGGTTTTGTGGGCGTGACTAAAGTCTTACAGAGTTTAAACTCTCTGAGAGGTTAACGTATACACCGTACATATCTGTTAATTGGAAACCGATTTTGATTGCGTAAAGGGCGATTACTATCAAGTCGGTCATTCCCTGATCCATCGGATACTTGGTTTAACACCAAACGATCGAGGAACGCTGATTTGGACAACGTGCCCATTACGTCAATCAAACTATGTACCTTAAGGGGTTCGCCAAATTACGATGATACATTACTATAGAAACATTAAGATTGCTCTTACATATTTTAAGATATCGAGCTGATGAAATTTGGTAGTGAGAGGTTTTTCGATGCGCTGGATTCGATAGAAATGTCACCGGGATACTCCGATGGCCAAAATTGATGAATAATTGCCGTTGTACATGTAGACGCGTGTATCACACGAAGGGAAATATACGCCGCACCGCGATAGAACGATTGGTGTAGGCCTATCGAACGGAAGCAATTGATTTTCAAATTGTTTTATGTTTTGTCATCTGGTTCTCTAGTAAATCGGTTATCGTAAACGTCATCCCATTTAGAAAATTGGAAGGGTCTCATTTATCACCCCCCCCCCCCCACTTCCGATCCTTGCCATAAGATAATGCTATGCTATTCCATCAGCTAAATAAATGCCTAAAACTGCACAGAATAAGTTAGTTAGATGGTCACATAAAACAGATTTGTAATTTCACACAATCGGTGTTAATCTGAAGTACTCGTTGCCATGGCAACACGAAATTTTGGACCTGTGATGACCCTGTAGTACCGAAATTGGACTTTCAAAGAACTTCGTGAGTAGGGCCTATAATATCAATTCCTGTTGTCAGTTCGATTCTTTCCAATATTGAATAATCAAACTAAATATATAGCTATATATAGTGTTAATGTTGGCTCTTTTCCCCCAGGAAACCTGGCACACAGCTAGCGTTTTCCCCACGTAACCTGGCACTGAATGAGTTAAGTACGTGCCTTCGTTTCCAATAGAGTTTATAGTCAAGAGCGTTTTATTATGATCGTTTTCATTCTTTTTCAACGCAAAAACTGACGGACTTTTTTGCTTATTTTCGAGATGTCTGCTCATGGACGTGGCTAAAGGTTCCCCGTTAATTGTTGGTGTCTATCTTGAAATTTCCAACTTCACCCCGCCCCTTGAACCAGGCCAAACTCCCAGGCTGGCAGTATTCCATTTGCACCCCCCCCCCAAACTTTAAGATTGGAAACTAAAAAAAAACAAACAAACAAAGATTGGAAACTAATGACCAATTTCAACCTATATGTTGTGCATGTAAAATTTCCAACTAATGTGTGTCAGGCATGAAATTTCCTGTTCCTGTGCCTGCGTCATTCGAGTGATGGTTACTTACTACAACTATTTTTTTATTTTCTTTTACCGGGTGTCAAACAGGACGATGCACATTTAAAGCCGTATAGCCATATATAGCGGTTTGGAGCCCCAAGTTATAGCTATAGTAGTTCTCGATTGTGTCACATTCAGGCACCGATCCGGTGATCAAAATAGGTTATCGAATACGAGAAATTAATCTGTATGTTCGATGTTCAAATGAAGTGTGTATATAAGTGTCTTATATATATTCAACTCGTTCGTTGACAAGCTTTGATCTAGCACGTGTAGGTCCTATTCGTTGCAGCTTTTAAAGGTACTCAATCCGATCAGACGGTCCCCATATCATCAAGATACAACAACAACATTTCTTCAAAATACCCTTTAGTTATCAGAATCGATTAATTGCCACAAAATAATGCTAACCACTGTCAACTATGGTATCAAATGTTCCAAAACGTGTTATTTATCAACATTTCGTTCAACGAAATATGTCCGTATTATCACTTGAGTATCACGATATTTGGCCGCATTACCACTTGATACCACTTGATATGATATCATCAATTCATCCGCAATTGTGTCCGAGATCGTTCGTTTGACGACGTTTATCTGGGCCACAAAAAATTCCACATCTTGAAAAATAACTAACTTCAAAAATCAATATCTGATTACTCTGAGCTTTGATGGGTGGATTCCTCGACTCGGATCAAATATTTTTTACCACCGAAGCCGACAAAATCATAATTTAGGAGCGTTAAATCGGATAATGCATCTTTAGTTTTATGTCTCCAATAGAATCTAATAACTATGATACACTCACATATTCTCTCACATTCAATGTTGAGGAAATTCCACCGACTCGTATAATTATGTCATGTATCATTTTGTACAGAATTTTGTTTAAGATATAATGTAACACATAGTGTCTAGAATTTATACATATTTGTTCTAAGAGTGAAAATATTGAATTCAGCTAGATTATTTGCCATGTACAAATACCCCAGCGAATTATTCCGATCGACCGAATTTAGTCAGTAAAGCAATTTTGTAAGAGCTCTCTTTTCAAAAATGTAGTTGGCTCTGAAAAGAGCCGTTTGAGGTAGCGTGTACGTATGCTTTACGTTCTATCCCGATCGAATCAGGCTGCTGTCCATGTATGCTGCGTGATGTCGTCGCTCCTTTCGATTCCTGATTGGTGGATTTCTTGCAACATCTGATTCCGTAACTCTCGTAACACCTCGGCTTTCTTCGTGACATATTCGTAAAACATTCCCCGAACACCTTCCAGAACAGAGATGCGCATTCTTGCAAGGTCCGTCTGGGCGCGGAGCCCGTTGCATTTGGCGGTTGCATAAAAACGGTTCAGCTTTCTAAGTTTGGCGTTGAGTACTTTGATTTGGCGACATCCGCGACGAAATCTAGTCTCCGAGTCGAGTAGCTGGTGATGGACATTTATCTTGCTGTCTTCTCTTTTCTTGTTGAACCGTCCCATGGTTGTATTTGTAGTTAATTAGTGTCGGTATAACGTAAGGATCAAGTACTGTTGCCAGTATGGGTATAAATGTTTATATGAAGCAGTGGGTCTCTTGCGTTCCTATATAATCGTGTCTCTCTGACGCGACATCTAGTTGAGATTTTCTTCAAAACCAATTAACCATCTCTGTGTCAAGACTCTTTCTCATTAGTCCTAGCTCTTGCCGACAGTGAGATGATTAATTAACTGTTGTAACAACATCATTAACGCGACCTTCAGTCAATTAAATTGATGTGTTCATAAATATAGTATAGATGTGACAAAATACAAGATATATATATGACATAAAAATGTTCAAGTGAGACAAATATTTAAAGCTGCTCCATCCTATCTGACAACATAAAATGTTACCATTGCTACGTTTTCTAGATATCAGAAAATAATTGGACACTTGGGCCCATTAATAGTAGATTTTTACTGTCAATATTGACTTTAAAACTAGGAAGTTTTAACACGTTCGATTTGTTTGTCAGACAAGTACAAATAAGAACAAACATCTCTGATAAAGTGCTTAACTAATTCAGTGCCGGCGACGGATATATCCGTCGCCCGAAAGGTTCCATCCATGTGCCGGCGTCGGATATATCCGTCGCCCAGAACATCTCGTTTAAAACATGCTCTACTGGGCGAAAAACTCACAGTTTCAATATTGGTGTACATGCTTAAAACACTGCGGATTACAAGTCACATCTTGGGATAATTTTAATCGGGGGGGGGGTGGCGGGTGGTATGTTTATACGCGCATGTGCATATTCAACTTGTAAACCATGGCGTAGCCGAAGATATATCCGTTCAAACGACGTATCGGGCAGCTCCGTATGTTGAGGCATTCAGGAGATAGAGCCGTCTGAATATAGGTGGTGAAAAATTGGGTTTTGTGGGCGTGACTAAAGTCTTACAGAGTTTAAACTCTCTGAGAGGTTAACGTATACACCGTACATATCTGTTAATTGGAAACCGATTTTGATTGCGTAAAGGGCGATTACTATCAAGTCGGTCATTCCCTGATCCATCGGATACTTGGTTTAACACCAAACGATCGAGGAACGCTGATTTGGACAACGTGCCCATTACGTCAATCAAACTATGTACCTTAAGGGGTTCGCCAAATTACGATGATACATTACTATAGAAACATTAAGATTGCTCTTACATATTTTAAGATATCGAGCTGATGAAATTTGGTAGTGAGAGGTTTTTCGATGCGCTGGATTCGATAGAAATGTCACCGGGATACTCCGATGGCCAAAATTGATGAATAATTGCCGTTGTACATGTAGACGCGTGTATCACACGAAGGGAAATATACGCCGCACCGCGATAGAACGATTGGTGTAGGCCTATCGAACGGAAGCAATTGATTTTCAAATTGTTTTATGTTTTGTCATCTGGTTCTCTAGTAAATCGGTTATCGTAAACGTCATCCCATTTAGAAAATTGGAAGGGTCTCATTTATCACCCCCCCCCCCCCACTTCCGATCCTTGCCATAAGATAATGCTATGCTATTCCATCAGCTAAATAAATGCCTAAAACTGCACAGAATAAGTTAGTTAGATGGTCACATAAAACAGATTTGTAATTTCACACAATCGGTGTTAATCTGAAGTACTCGTTGCCATGGCAACACGAAATTTTGGACCTGTGATGACCCTGTAGTACCGAAATTGGACTTTCAAAGAACTTCGTGAGTAGGGCCTATAATATCAATTCCTGTTGTCAGTTCGATTCTTTCCAAT